>CM060909.1:825777008-828612008 GCA_030737875.1 Allium sativum
ATCAAGTAAATTCCCGCCTACTTGCTTATCAAACTTAAGAATCCACTTTATAAAGTTATTCAATACTTACGGTGAAACACGTGCTTTGCACCAGGTAGACCTTGGTATAAAAATAGCGGTTAAACCAACGATATATATATATATATAATTCACTTTCCTTTTAAAACTTTATTTAAAAATATATATTTAAAAATCTACGTTAAGTTATAAACTGAATTTCATAACTTCGTTATTATCGATCCACCTGACGGTAAATCAAACTTAATAAAACAGTTTGAAATTTGGCCATCCGCTAGGGATTTCCCAACCAACATCACAACTGGTTAATAACCAACCAAACAAAGGTTGGATTTGGGTTCACCATCAATAACCAATTTTATAAACCAATCATATGGGTTCCACAGTTTCATATCATGATCATATACAGATAAATAATCAGTTTAGCTGATAACGGTCAACCAATAGTAATCCAAGCACCCAATTTAATTTAAATACGTTTATATGATGATAAACGTAACCAACAAGGTAAGTTACCTTATTTGGAAATCATCGCTAAAATAACGATGTTATTTTATTTAAATTAAACAACCGTTTAATTTAAATAATTGATATCAATATTTAACACACATTTAAACAATCATCAATAATTAACAGCCATAACAGACAAATGATAAACCCGACTTCTAGTCATTTATAAGTGGGAAACTGAGTGAGGTTAACTCACCTGGTTTGCGTTGTAAACGCTGCTCGTTCCAGATGAATTCCAACTCGTTCAATTCAGTTTCCATAATGTTGTTCTGCTTATTACAGTTTCAGTCCATTTGGTTTTAAATCATCGGAGCTCGACTTCTTTACCCAGCGCTTTGTCCTACCATGACCGCAACATTCAAGCCCCTAGCCTATTTGTTAAAACCCTTAGCAAGCCATTAGCTACTAGAATTGGGCTTTTATGTTTGCCAGCCCAGTGATTTTGCATTTCTCCTGTATGTTATAACCGACACCAGCCCATGTTAAACCCTTCCAACTCAAAAAGAACGGATCCCCTACCCACTACCTCATTTCCTCTCGTCAAAAATAAAATCGCAGGTGCCAGAAGAAAATTCCAGCGCCGCCTCTCTCCTCCGTCGGCCAGAGCTCCAGCGAATACCCCCCCCCCACTTCCAACGCCTTAGTCCGCTCCCCTTCTGCTTGAACCGCACCGCCCCTCGCCCTGCTGACAGCACTCAGTTCATCCACAAAGTCAACGACTTCCAAGCGAGATCTGGTGTTCAGTGGCACTTTGAATTCCAACAATAAAGGTTAGCGTACAGATTTCTTCGTTAATTGCTGTTTAAAATTTTGAAAATCGCTGTATAGATCGAGTGATTCGAAATGGGTTATGACCGTGAATGGGTAATTGCATGACTCCATTGGGTTTTGTTGGTCACGAGTTTTGAATGAATTGCGAAGTGAATTCTTGCAGTGGTATTTATACATGCGGATACCTTGAGCCCCAAGGTTTAGGTTGTTAGGGCGTATAGGTTAGGTTATCAATTCCTGTTTTTATGTTCTTGAGTTTTCATTTCCATGTAATGTCCGAGGGGAAATTTGGATTTGAAAACATAGGGGAAGGCGGTAGCAGATTAGCTGCATCTCGCATGTGCGTAGCTGTTATGCTACTGTGAAGGGTAGTTTCAGATCTGCTGTTGTGATAAGTGAAAGGAACCATAGGATCAGAAAGCATGTGCAATGGTCTAGATTTATAGTAGCTGTGCAGTTTCCATTTAGCATGTGCATAGCTTTGGAAGATTAGTACTGATTTCAGACTATGTTTAGACATGTAGGAAAATGGGTATTGATTTGATTAAACAGATGAAGTCATGGCCTTCAGTCTTAGGCTTGGTAGGTAGCTGTGTTGCTTGTACTGGGTAGGATGTACATTGTTTGAAAAATGGAGTTAAATGTCTTCCCGTATGTTGTATGGCATAAGTTATAAAATATAACTACTCTAGTGTCTCCAAATATAAATGTTTTAAACATTTGTTATATTTATTTATTTTCTTTCCGCAGAAAGTCTTGCCATCAACGTTTACATATGGAAATTTTCAGTGCCATTTTGTTAACATTGCAGTGTATGGTTAATACTAATGAAGTTTCTTATAAGATTTTCCTTGTTCTTATTTATTTATTTATTTATTTCAATGTACAGACTGTTGCTAAAACTAGTATAGCATTTACTGTTTTATTTATATTCTCATTTTCCTTAGGCAAGGAAGCAATTTTGGTCGGCTAGTTGGATATAGGGATAGCTCAAGCTCATGCAGACTTATTTCTCTCCTGCCTTTAATTTGATGGAACCATCATGGCATAGTCGTGTAATTTCAGAATATAGGGGGAAAAGGTGGTACATCATGTATTTCCCTTTCAGTAGACATGTTGATTCCGCAGTGACAAGGGATGGGTGGATAAATGGGAACATAGGATGTACACATTAAAAAGGTAGCATGAGTTGTTTTATTTATTTATTTGAAAATGTATGGCAAGTGATATTGTCGATGTAATTTTTCTTAGTTTGCTGTGTAATTTATTGGTTGGACTTGTAGCGGTCTTGTATAGGATTTGTTTAAGTAGCAGTTGTATTTGTGTCCAACTCTAATTTCTCTTCGTATCTTGTTTTGTCATAATATAAGTACCTGTTTGATTTCCTGTTGCAAACAGTTGTTTTCCTTGAAAAATGATTTATGTTAATTATTATATTTAATGTATGCTTTGTTTATATGGTTGATCGCATGTACACTTGAGGATTTATATCTACCATAAGACGATTATACCGCTGCTTACGCCCATACTGTCTACTAGTATACACGAAGTCCCAATGATATGAATTTGTGTATAAACGTACAAATAAGATCCGTAAATATTTCTATTTAAACATTAAATATCCAAATTAAAATGGCTAAAAATCAGGGCCATTACATTCTTCCCCCCTTAAAATAATTTCGTCCCCGAAATTGCTAAGGTAAGAAAAATGTCACAACCCATTATATTTTTCTAAATTCAATTCACTTTAAAAACGATTTCAATATCGTAAATAAATAAAAATTCTCAAAGATATCAAAAAATTTCAAATACTTTAAATTCTGAAAAATTTCGGCAGATCCTCCCTTGTATGGAGTGACGTTTGCGATATCGCAGGAACTAATAATATCGACTCACATGATCGAAAAACAAAGTTCAAAACCTCAAAAATTATAATTTCGCGTAGGCGTACCTTGTGCGAACGCTATTGAGTATATCTTCTCAACTTATTGCGATCTACTCATCCAAAATTTATTCTCACTGCGCTCTGGCACCTGTACTCACTCAGTTCAACATGTAAGTGATCGTTACATGAAATTTATTAATAATACTCCATTAGTTAATCAGTATAATTCCAATAACTCCCAAGGCATTACTCAAAAGGGTGTATGGTTTAAATCACCCAGTTTCAATTCGTGAGTACTTCCCTTCAAATTTCATTGTACTGTCACTTTGTTTTCAATCCATTCTACTTTTCATTTAAGTTATTGACGAATTTATCCCAACCAATCTGATATTCAAACAACGGCCAATACACAATCAATTCATCCAAACATTCAATTTACATTAAATCCCATTAATATTTAACATTCGTATTTTCTTCACCATTTTAAGTCTCATTTCAATTCCAATTTCTAAATTGATTTTCAAACATTTTATTTTATAATCCCAATTCTGATTCTATTGTTAAACACCACCACCTTAATTTATTCCATTCTTAACTTGTCTTAAATTCTGAATTTCAGCTTCATTCTAAAATTCTCTTTCACACTATATGTGTGAAATTTTTGGTTATATTAACCATTCAAATTCAAATTTTCATTTGAATTCCACTCAAGTAAATTCATCAAACCATAATATCTCCATAATCAACTAAAATTATTTCTTTTATATACAAAATAGGATTTGGGTAAAATTATATCATTTACCCTATTTACAAAACAATATTGTGTACATTCCCAGTCCAATGCTTTTCAGCACTTGTACCGATCAACAACACAATACAAAACATTTTTATATAAAATCTACAAATACGCTCTCATATATATACACTCAACTCGATCTAGGGTATTACTAACCCCATCTTTACCGAGTCACGCCACAAAGCCAAGGTAATTACTTAACCTTAAGCTCTGATACCACTGTAACGACCCGGTAGGGGTTCGACGCCCGAATTCTGACATTAATGCATAAACCCTGCATTTCCTGCCAAAACTCAAGTATCGGAAACCACCAGATAGTTATTAGAAAGAATTTAGAGGATGAGATTAGAAAGAAAGAAATATTCAGAATAGAAGAAGAATAAGAAGAACCGACACAACACAGAGTCTCACATCGCAGCGGAACAAAATATAATACAGAAATAACTTTATTGAGAGCTTTGAAAATATACTTACAATCATCAGAGTACATTACACATCTGGACAGTTATAATAATCTGCCCTCATATATCATACACAGCGGAATAGTAGCCATATAATATCATACGTCTGGACTCTTCCAGCTCATCTCTTTACAGCCTTCGATAACCTGAACCTGTACACTCCGGGCTAACCCGAGCATTTACAAACACCGGGTCAGTCTGGTGAACCAGAGTGAGATAAACTCGCACAGTATTAAAGTATCACACAACTTGATTTAAATTTAAAATCCTTTCGAAAGAAAAGGGTAATCGTAAGACCAAATCCACACATAAACACGGACGGTTTTTACCTTACGATAACCCAAAACTATTTTGAAATCAATATCTTGTCTGATATTATGATAATGTCTAAATACAAGTAATATCAAATCTAGTAGAACGCTTGCATCTCACGTTCTACATATATAATATACAAACAAAACCGCGGGTGCTTATTGGAGATTGGATTTCAAACTATGACAAGGTATGGGACCACCTGCCGATCGTATATCTCTAGAGACGAATACACTGGGTTCAACAAGAACGTCTTGCAACCCGACCCACACATGACCGACCACTCATTTCGCTTGAGTGTATCGAATGTATATCACCAACGGTTGGGAGCTACCCACCGTCTTCCCGAAAAGGGACAGCATCGATAGATTAAAGAAGCAAAAAGATTTTCTCTAGATAGGTGATTATACACCCTAATGGGAGCGACCCACATAGCCATGCTGCCTGCCCGATTTTTGTCATTTCCCGGTTGATGAGGCTTGAGGTTTGAATTTACTTTTGTCACATCTGAACACCATTCACTTTGAATGCCACATCGTCAGATCCATCAGATATCACTTATTGACATCCACAAAAATACTCTAGCTGGGAGCTAACCAACCAGGATACGTTTGAAGAAATCAACGTACGTGGTCCTTTGGAAATACTTTGTCAGACACTCGTCCATACGAGTCATCCAGGAACAGGATGAACCGAAGGCACCCTCCTACCGCATCCTTATATAGGAATCACCCCAAGGATCAGTAGCAAGTAGTCCTTGCAATCCGCAAAAAATTTCAACCACGACTGAATCACGTCAGAATATCTCTGCGTTGCAACACAGAGAATATTCGTCAAGTAATTCTTCCGCTTATGAAGATCCACGGTCTTCGCTTGCTCCATCTTCAATCGACGTCTTCACGTTTTTGCTGGTCAGAATGGTATTCGAATATAGATTCGATCCCGGTCTTTTCGTACCAACAGCATTTTGGGCATGATTTTGATAGTCGGTTATTTAACTATCAAATTAAACAATCATAAAACAAAATAAACATATTGGTCTATTCCACAGCATCACTTGGCCATTGAAAAAAATATATTATTTGTAATACCAAAGATAATATATTAATTTAATATATTAATGTTCTCGGATCATTTGATTGGATTCCTTAAAAGAAATACCTTAACCTTATCCAATTCCTCGTTATTATCCTTTTAAAACATTTGCCATTACGATTCTTACCACCTATACTTACGAGATCAATTTACTTACCATTGTAAAACAATTGTTACAAAATCTCCTTTTATTTGTTACCACGAAAATGTTATTTCCTACTCTCACGCCCCGCTTTATTTTCTTTCCTTTTGAAAACTTATCATATATCGAAATTCTTCTAATAACGATTCACTATTATTTCCAAAAAAAATAATCTGTTTGAACAACTCCGCTATCACGATTCATACCATCCTTTGACAATCCCGAAGTCGTTCAAGTTGGGGTATTTAATTACCTCTCAGACCTTGAGCAACAACATTCTTGTCTTAAGATAAATATGAATCGTAATTCAAAACTCATATTCATTTTAACACCACTTCACAAAAACCATCTTGCTTTTGAAATCCCCTCTCCTTTTTAAAATCTCATTTACTTTGGAAATCGTACTTAAATCTCATTCATTTTACTTAATGCCATTTCTGGTAATGTAAATTTTCAATCTAATGCCTTAACTTGCCATCTCCTTATTCACCACTCGTTTACACACTTCTGGTTAAATACGAAACCCTTTTTCCATCTCCATTTCCTTCAAAATATTAAGTGACATTCATTTTGAGCTTACCATATCCGCTTAATATCACTTTATAACTTCATTTACCAAGTTTGGTTCAAATATAAACCCGTTCTTAAACTTCCCTTGAAACTCAATTATATTCTGATTTAACTTAATAACCAATTATTGATAAAACAGTTGGCTTGATAAATCTTAAACCATGATTAACCATTAATCAATCCCAACTCGTCTTTTCATTTTGAATTAACAAATAACATTTATTAAATTCGAATAATCTCTATTACATCGATTACTATTAAATAAATAATAATCTATTTTTAAATAATCTCCCTTTAATTGTTATTAAAAACAATAAATCCTTGTTATCAATCATCAAGTAAATTCCCGCCTACTTGCTTATCAAACTTAAGAATCCACTTTATAAAGTTATTCAATACTTACGGTGAAACACGTGCTTTGCACCAGGTAGACCTTGGTATAAAAATAGCGGTTAAACCAACGATATATATATATATATATATATATAATTCACTTTCCTTTTAAAACTTTATTTAAAAATATATATTTAAAAATCTACGTTAAGTTATAAACTGAATTTCATAACTTCGTTATTATCGATCCACCTGACGGTAAATCAAACTTAATAAAACAGTTTGAAATTTGGCCATCCGCTAGGGATTTCCCAACCAACATCACAACTGGTTAATAACCAACCAAACAAAGGTTGGATTTGGGTTCACCATCAATAACCAATTTTATAAACCAATCATATGGGTTCCACAGTTTCATATCATGATCATATACAGATAAATAATCAGTTTAGCTGATAACGGTCAACCAATAGTAATCCAAGCACCCAATTTAATTTAAATACGTTTATATGATGATAAACGTAACCAACAAGGTAAGTTACCTTATTTGGAAATCATCGCTAAAATAACGATGTTATTTTATTTAAATTAAACAACCGTTTAATTTAAATAATTGATATCAATATTTAACACACATTTAAACAATCATCAATAATTAACAGCCATAACAGACAAATGATAAACCCGACTTCTAGTCATTTATAAGTGGGAAACTGAGTGAGGTTAACTCACCTGGTTTGCGTTGTAAACGCTGCTCGTTCCAGATGAATTCCAACTCGTTCAATTCAGTTTCCATAATGTTGTTCTGCTTATTACAGTTTCAGTCCATTTGGTTTTAAATCATCGGAGCTCGACTTCTTTACCCAGCGCTTTGTCCTACCATGACCGCAACATTCAAGCCCCTAGCCTATTTGTTAAAACCCTTAGCAAGCCATTAGCTACTAGAATTGGGCTTTTATGTTTGCCAGCCCAGTGATTTTGCATTTCTCCTGTATGTTATAACCGACACCAGCCCATGTTAAACCCTTCCAACTCAAAAAGAACGGATCCCCTACCCACTACCTCATTTCCTCTCGTCAAAAATAAAATCGCAGGTGCCAGAAGAAAATTCCAGCGCCGCCTCTCTCCTCCGTCGGCCAGAGCTCCAGCGAATACCCCCCCCCCCCACTTCCAACGCCTTAGTCCGCTCCCCTTCTGCTTGAACCGCACCGCCCCTCGCCCTGCTGACAACACTCAGTTCATCCACAAAGTCAACGACTTCCAAGCGAGATCTGGTGTTCAGTGGCACTTTGAATTCCAACAATAAAGGTTAGCGTACAGATTTCTTCGTTAATTGCTGTTTAAAATTTTGAAAATCGCTGTATAGATCGAGTGATTCGAAATGGGTTATGACCGTGAATGGGTAATTGCATGACTCCATTGGGTTTTGTTGGTCACGAGTTTTGAATGAATTGCGAAGTGAATTCTTGCAGTGGTATTTATACATGCGGATACCTTGAGCCCCAAGGTTTAGGTTGTTAGGGCGTATAGGTTAGGTTATCAATTCCTGTTTTTATGTTCTTGAGTTTTCATTTCCATGTAATGTCCGAGGGGAAATTTGGATTTGAAAACATAGGGGAAGGCGGTAGCAGATTAGCTGCATCTCGCATGTGCGTAGCTGTTATGCTACTGTGAAGGGTAGTTTCAGATCTGCTGTTGTGATAAGTGAAAGGAACCATAGGATCAGAAAGCATGTGCAATGGTCTAGATTTATAGTAGCTGTGCAGTTTCCATTTAGCATGTGCATAGCTTTGGAAGATTAGTACTGATTTCAGACTATGTTTAGACATGTAGGAAAATGGGTATTGATTTGATTAAACAGATGAAGTCATGGCCTTCAGTCTTAGGCTTGGTAGGTAGCTGTGTTGCTTGTACTGGGTAGGATGTACATTGTTTGAAAAATGGAGTTAAATGTCTTCCCGTATGTTGTATGGCATAAGTTATAAAATATAACTACTCTAGTGTCTCCAAATATAAATGTTTTAAACATTTGTTATATTTATTTATTTTCTTTCCGCAGAAAGTCTTGCCATCAACGTTTACATATGGAAATTTTCAGTGCCATTTTGTTAACATTGCAGTGTATGGTTAATACTAATGAAGTTTCTTATAAGATTTTCCTTGTTCTTATTTATTTATTTATTTATTTATTTCAATGTACAGACTGTTGCTAAAACTAGTATAGCATTTACTGTTTTATTTATATTCTCATTTTCCTTAGGCAAGGAAGCAATTTAGGTCGGCTAGTTGGATATAGGGATAGCTCAAGCTCATGCAGACTTATTTCTCTCCTGCCTTTAATTTGATGGAACCATCATGGCATAGTCGTGTAATTTCAGAATATAGGGGGAAAAGGTGGTACATCATGTATTTCCCTTTCAGTAGACATGTTGATTCCGCAGTGACAAGGGATGGGTGGATAAATGGGAACATAGGATGTACACATTAAAAAGGTAGCATGAGTTGTTTTATTTATTTATTTGAAAATGTATGGCAAGTGATATTGTCGATGTAATTTTTCTTAGTTTGCTGTGTAATTTATTGGTTGGACTTGTAGCGGTCTTGTATAGGATTTGTTTAAGTAGCAGTTGTATTTGTGTCCAACTCTAATTTCTCTTCGTATCTTGTTTTGTCATAATATAAGTACCTGTTTGATTTCCTGTTGCAAACAGTTGTTTTCCTTGAAAAATGATTTATGTTAATTATTATATTTAATGTATGCTTTGTTTATATGGTTGATCGCATGTACACTTGAGGATTTATATCTACCATAAGACGATTATACCGCTGCTTACGCCCATACTGTCTACTAGTATACACGAAGTCCCAATGATATGAATTTGTGTATAAACGTACAAATAAGATCCGTAAATATTTCTATTTAAACATTAAATATCCAAATTAAAATGGCTAAAAATCAGGGCCATTACACTTCATCTATATTTTTGTTTCTTATTTTGTGTCTATCATTCTTTATCAATGATTTGTATGTCATTCTGTCTGGTCTTTGTTGTGTGCACAGATCCTGTAGCCATTTCTACAGATCTGTTTTTGTGAGCCGTTGGAAAATGGCTAAACTCTCCTTTTTGTTATATATATTATCTTTATTTAATAAACTAAATGGATTTTATTGGAATTAAAAGGAATTTGTTTGTAACTTGAGCAAATGATTGAATTAAGACACAAAACTAATTTTATTAAATCCATAGTGAATAATTATTGTAAGATTTCCAATTCCAATTCAATTGGAATTATTTTGATTATAATGCACAATATAAATATTTACCAATCTACGTTGGGAATTAAAAAAGTGAGTTTAATCAAACAATCTTGGAATTTGACGAAACCAGTTCCATCATGTCTGGAATATTTAATTATTTTAAGATTTTAAGTTTCGAGCCAATCGGAATTGTTATGTAAGCATTCAAAAAAATAAAGTGAGTCAATCAACAAATTTAATATTCAAAATTTCGCTATTTTTTCAAAAATATTAGGTCAGCTATCGCTTGAATACGATCGAACTATAGGCAGTCGGAGGAAGGTTAGACAACGGCGTGGTGTTTGTGAGGGTGAAGAGGCGTAGCTACCGTGGATTTTGGTGAGATTTTGTGATAGTTCATGTTGCGAGTTTACTATGGAAGGAAGTTGTGTCACGATATTTTAGGATGGCATCAATCGGGATTTGAGGTAATTGGGTCGTCATCGTGGTTTTAGGTGGCGCAGTGGCCATCGTAGTGAGGAGGCGAGCCGTTCGGAGAAGACTCAGAGCATTTAATGAAAAATAGGTCGCACATTGTGGTGAGGTTGTTAGGGACTACGGAATGGATCGTTCAGGCAAAGCAAACACTAGAGGGGGTGAATAGTGTTTGTAAGAATTTAAACAAAACTAAAATATAAAGTGAACTATGGGATGAATTAAACACACAAACACATTCACAGACATAGATTCAAACACAGACGCAAAATAAATAGAAATACAAATGCAGAAAAAGAAAGAACACATCGGATTTTATACTGGTTCAGATCACTCCTACGTCCTGTCCCGCACAATGTTGGATTGTGCAGAGTTTTATTACTATTTCCAATAGTCAAATACACCGTTCTTGATTTCATGGCTCAAAAAGGAGACACCGACTCCTATTCCTTAATTTCTCGTCTCAACAAGGACACACCGACTCTTATTCCTTGATTTCACGGCTACAAGGATACACTGATTCCTCTTTGACTTACAAACAGGGTTTATTCAACCAAAGCAATTAGAAAACAGCCCTATAACTCTTCAATAGCACTTGATTCAGAGAGTACAGAGAAGAAGTTTGATCAAAACAGAAGTGAATACGATAGATTATAAGTGTAAAAACCATAAAAATGATTAAGAATAATGGTGGGATGAAAGAGGATAAAGTTGGAGAAGAAGATGTGTTAAAGAATTCGGTTTTAACCACCTTTTATAGAGTATGAAGGGTTGTAACGGTTTTGAAGCACTTCAAATAGTGAAAAGACACTTTCCTTCAAAATTATAAAAAATAGCTGTTACATGTCGACATACCTATGTACATTTTTGATTTTCAAAGCATTTTCAAGTGTTTTTGATATAAAACTAATTCTGGAAAATCTTGAGTAAAATTCTAGTGTTGTAAGTTAGTATCATATTATAGAAAAACATATGAAAACATGTTTTTAAACTATATAAATATATTTATAAAATTATAAGATTTTAAACTATATATAAAGTATAAATAAAAAGTATAAAAAAATTTAAGTTTGAAAAATAAAGAAGAATAAAAATAGAAAAACAAAATAGAGAAGACTGAGGAAAAATTGAAAAACAAAATAGAGAGGATTGAGGATAAAATTGAAAATCAGAATTTGAATTTGAACCTGGAGTGCTATTTATAGTCTTACAAAATCTAGACTCTATAAATATATTAATCTTGAAATCTTGATTGCTCATGAGTCTTGAAGTTTCTTTGATCTTTGAATCGTTGTCATCTTTATAACTGTACAGCCATCAGTAATATTTCCCGTATATAATTCTTGCACATATATATATACTATATAAAAAGTGTTAGCATATATTTTATTATCAATTATAATTGAAATAAGGTTGTTGTCATCAAAACTCCATTCTCCAACAATCTCCCACTTTTTGATGATGACAACCTTAGTTTATAAAATATCATACCTATATATACTTGTTTGATGATGTTCCTCTTATACTCCCCCTGTCTATAAGAATTCTATAAAACTATGCCTATATTTTATAATTTCTCCCCCTTTGGTATTACCAAAAAGAAAGATAAAAGATACTCCCCCTAAGTTATACAACTCTAGGATCTAAGTAATATTCCTAAAAATACTCTCCCTAAATTGTATAATTCTCTGAATAAAACATAAGTAATTATACCTAATAAAAATACTCCCCCTTAATTTGATATTTATATAAGTATGTTTTTAGAAGGTTATAAATATATTAATCATAAATGACAATTTTATTAAACAAACACGTGTACATATACATGGATTTATACACATACGACACATCATAAGAACATAATAAAATGAAATCTAAAAAACCTTTAAACACTTAATTATTTGACAATGGGAGATTTGTGAATTGGACAATTTGGATAATGGAGACAGAATTCTCCATTCTTTTCAATCACATTCCCATTTTCGTCAATCAGAACCTCTCCTACACACTCAACGCTATTATTTTCGTCTGCAACCATTGGTTGAGTTTCATGTTGTTCTTCCTCCTCCATCATTTCTTCTTCCTCTTCCGGTTCTTCTTCTGGTTCTTCCTCTTCTTCCATTGGTTGATTATCATCATTGATGACAATTGGATTAGTCTCATTATCCATTATAAATTTTAAGAGACTTCTCATTACTTTTCCTTGTTTGTTTTGCTCTTGACTTAGTCTAATTTGAAGTACTTGCTTCTCAGCCACCATTTGCAGTCAATACTCCATTTTCTCTTCGATTTTGATCACTCTAGAAAGCGTAGATCATTTAAATGGACCCTCGGATGGTCCAACTTATGAATCAGAGTTGTTTTGAGTATTTGGATTAGTGGAAGCCATTGTAATTTTTAATTTAGAGTTTTTACAAAGAAGAATAATGAGAATGAAGAAGAAAAATCGAATTAAAAGATTTATATAGTTGAAATAACTAACTTTTGGTGGGAATTAATTTTAAAAAAAATTTGTAATGACCCTTATTTTCAGCAATATAATAATTAATTTATTTAATAATTTAAATAGTGATTTAGAGATTTATATGGTTGTTTAATTAAATAATATTAAATATTTAATTTATGTAAATAATAGAATAATATATTTAATTTCTGAAATAATCAGAAATAGCTGAATTCACAATATAGTGTGAATTAGATTGTTTATAATATTTAACTCAGTTTAGAGTTGAATTATATTCATGGATATATTATAATAACGAAAGTTTGAACGTATAATTATATTATAATTATAACCGAGCTTGAAATGGCGCGGCAGTTCACTATTTGGTGATTTGAACTTCAACTGAATATATAGGGTCCGTTTTAAATCGGATTTCTGTGAAACAAGAAACGTTCGGAGCTGGTGAAGTATATTTTTCTAGTAGAAGAGAAAAATCGGGATTTCATTATGTAGATTTTGATTTATGTCCAAATCAAATTTTGGAAAAGTCGCTATGGAATTCCTTTATAATTTATAACGATTTATTTATATTATAAATGGATTTTTCAATATAAATTGAATATCGATTCAACCGGGATTTGAATATTGAGTTATAAATCCAATTGGAGTTGTATGATATTCTATTGTGAATATATATACGATAATATATATTTATTTATATTTAATTTAATTATTTTTGAATATATTTATATATTTAAATGGGTTGTTTAGAGCTTTAAAAATAGCCAGTTTTGAATACGACCTCCGTTTTCAACGAGACTAATTTTGTTGGATCTGTAATATTGAATTATTGTTAGATTTCAATTTCCATGATTTTTGGAGTCAGTGTGTGGCCGTACGGATTTTTAATGTGAAAAACATTCAGTATTTTAACGGTTAAAATATGCTGTGTAAATAAATGGAGTCGGAATTCGACGAAACCAGATTCGTTGTGTCTGTAATGTCGAACTATAGCTGCATGCCAATTTTCATGATTTTTGGATGGTGTATGTGATCACAGGGATTTTTGAGCAACATATATAGACAGCGATTCAATCAAAAGTAATATAATAATCGAATAAAAAATTAATAAAACTATCCTATATAATCCCAACCATCCTAACCCTAATTCACTTCTTCTGATAGTCAAAGAAAAATGCGCCTGCACTTTTTATTCCTCCAGAAACCAAATCGCAAGTTATTAAAATCATTTCAAATCAAAATAAACTTCTATAAATCCTCAAATATATATGCATGGATTCAGCAGCTGAAGAGCTTCATTTCTATGTATGTATCGGTGGACTCGATGCAAAGTTTTTCCGCTGACATGTTAATAGAAGGATCAGGGTTCGATTTGTAGGAGTATGGAGGCGTGGATGTGTAAATCGAAGGTCAGATTGGGGTTGGGAAGATCGAGTAGGTCATGTTGGCAAACTTACGAGAATATAGGTGAGGAAGAGATTCAATCTGGCACAGTGTTTTATTGCATGAAGATGTTCATCGCGATGATGAAAGTGGGATCGAGTGGGCATTAATGGGTAGGGCTGTGTAGAGGAAGTAAAGAGGAGTATTACGGTGAGCTTGGATTTGGAATTCATGATGAGACAAAGGAGGGAGGAGAGTTTGATTGTGCGGTAATGGCCAGGAAAATGACCTGTGGCTTGCGGTTTGATTTGGAGGAGGAAGATGGATTCCTTCCATTGCGGGTCAGGCTTTTATTTGGAGTATGGGATGTTTAAATTCAGTTTAGGTCCAATGATAAATTGAATATTTTTCGAAGAGTGGGAAAATGATTTGAAGTACCAACTTTGTGCATTTCAAGATTTGGATAGTTTCAAAGTAAAAAAAATCAAAATAACCCGATTCTTTGGGTCCTGAATGATCTATGTTTTTTGGGTATAGTAGCTTTGTGGACTTGGAATGCTTCAAAAAGTTGGGATATATTTTCTTTATACTGGAGCACAAATGAAAACTAGAAGAAGTCCTGTTGTGAATGGAAATCCTAGAATGGTTTTTCAAATGTATAGAGTTAGCAGCATGATATTAGTAGAGAGGAAGATGAAGATTTTATTTGTGCGAATGGGTTTAAAGGGCATGGGCTTGAAATTTGTGGTAAGGCCCAATAAGGGTTAGATTTAAAATAACTTGTATATTAAAAACACGTATAACTTGTAAACTAAATATCTTTGTCATACATTAACTGAATTCAGTGAAACAAGATCCGTTAGGATCATATGCAGGGGGGCTACACAATGGAACTGATTGGGAGTGAATTAGAGTTCATCACAATTTATGCAAAATAAATTATCTGTCTGAATCAAAGAGAGTCAATCGTTATTTAACGATAACTATCCAATGTGAGTAAAACTTACCAACTCTAACAGTTCATATTTTCATAACGTATATTTAGAACTGATAAATGATGATTGATTGCTGTGTATTGACTGTTCGGTTGAACTGTTAAGTAACTGGTTGAAATTATATATCTGGTTATATATATATATATTAATTAATTCTGTTTAGCAGAATATTTCATAGTGAAATGAAATTTATGTTAATTATACTGTTTAACATCTGTGGATGCAGGGAAACAGGTCGGAGGATTCCAACTGGATTACTCAACATTTATTTTACTGTTTTTCATATATTGTGTTATATGATGTGATATGAAATCTGTTGCTAATTTTGTATGTTTGAATGATATCGATCATTGTTATATGGTACGTTAAGTACCATGAGGAATGCCTAAATGTAAAAAAGGGGATTTTCAAAGTTTATATTTGAAATGAAATATTTATAAAATCAAAGGATTTTTAAAAGTAATATTTATCATTTGATAAATAAAATATATAAAAGGAAAATATTTGTGAAACAAATAAAAAAGGAAAATATTTGTGGAACAAATAGAAAAGGAAATATTTGTAAAACATTTACAAATAGAATAGAGGAGGAGATATTTATAAAACATTTACAAATAAAATAGAAAAGGAGATATTTGTAAAACATTTACAAATAGAATAGAAAAAGGAATAATTGTAAAACATTTACAAATAGAATATAAAAGGAAATATTTTATAAAATGAAAAGAATTTTATAAAAAGGAAAACTTTACATTTAGAAAGTTTAGACCCGTGCTTTGCACACGAGTGTAACACGATGTTGATTTAAAGTAAATATTTAAATAGAAATCTGTTTTAAACAAATAAATTAAGAAGAAATTTATAAATAATATTTTTTAAATTAGAGTAAAATGTTTGTCATTAGATAAAAGGATCATATAAGTCAGGACTTATATAGAGAAGTAAGAATCGATTTCAACATCGATAATTGAAACGGAATATGGACGTAGAGTTAAATCAAATAAAGGTGTTAATCAAAATGAGTAAATCTAAAGGTGTTAATCAAAATGTGTTAGTCAAAAGGAGTTAATTAATAGGGTTAATCCAATAGAGTTAATTGAATTAGAGCTAGTCGGATTAGAGATTATTCGAATATAGTTTATTTGAAGAAAGTGTTATCAAATAAGATTACTCGAAGAAGAGAATTAATCGAATATTAGTTATTCGAAATGAGTTATCGAGTATTAGTTATTTGAAAGGAGTTATCGAATTTTGGTTATTCGAAATGAGTTATCGAATATTAGTTATTCGAAAGGAGTTATCGAATATTAGTTATTCGAAAGGAGTTATCGAATATTAGTTATTCGAAAGGAGTTATTGAATATTAGTTATTCGAAATGAGTTATCGAATATAGTTTATTCGAATAGAGTTAAAGGAGTTAATCAAATATAGCTTATTCGAATAGAGTTAAAGGAGTTAATCGAATATAGTTTATTCGAATAGAGTTAAAGGAGTTAATCGAATAGAGTTAAAGGAGTTAATCGAATATAGTTTATTCGAATAGAGTTAAAGGAGTTAATGTGACGGGATGGAATTTCGCTCGGTCTGAACCAGTCGCTAAACCGACCCAGGCCGTTCGAAACGCCCTATCGTTTGAGAACACGACAAAACAGAACGCATACAAAAGAACATTTCACTGTTTATTACAACAATGCATCAGATTACAAGAATATACAGAGTATAAATGAATAATACACAGAAATATCAGAGATTTAAATTATATTTAAATACATAGCAGCGGAAAATAATACAATACATAACTAGAAGAGATATACGGATACAAAGCTTTCCGGATATCGTTCCAGCTGTAAACCAGGATCCTGTGAATATAAATCTGCAAAACCAAAACTACTAGCTGCCCGTGTCAAAAATAGGGGCACCCAGAGTTTAGGTTAAAACAATAAACTCCAGGTCAGTCATGTGACTGGTGTGAGAACTAAAACAGTTAATCTTTATTTTAAATCATTAGGTAAATCAAGGGACCACGCCGTATAACACGGAACGGGTTTCCTCCGAAGAATACCAGTGCATAAAACAAACAGCGCAATGCTAAATAGAGAAAAATGAAGCTGTTATAAGACCCAGGTCCTATCACACAATGCAACGCAAGCCGGGGGATAGGGTTTTCCCTTATAACAGCCAAAGAATGCTTGATACGTTTAAAACAGATCATTTGATACTATAATAAGTGTACAGTGTATAAAACAACTTCAAATCATAAGTATCAATCATAGGCGACATGAGCGTCCCATGCCACTATGACACCATATATAGGTTTACAAATAAAACCGCAAATGTCACGTATTTGGAAATTGGATTTCCATCTATGAACCGAGGCAAAAGATAGTCCTCAACCGATTCGAGACAATCTAGCCTACCATGTCTTAGGATCAGAGCTCGAGTGACCCTTGGATCGTCAGGGCCGGTCCACCGATGTGGATTAAAATGCCTGAACACTACGTTTCCCCGCCCTTTGGGGCGCAAACGAGCCATCAAATGACTCCATCGGTTCGAGAACGACCGATCAATCCGAGGCGCCTCGCAACAGCAACAACCACATAAGTCAAACTCGTCAGGGCGTGTAAAACCACTGACGCCACTTTTCAGCTAGAAAGAAACGCAAGTCCTCCCTGAGGTCCGTCTCCCGTTTTTGGTTCATACCGGGTGTGAAACACGCGAGGTAAACGTTACACAAAGCTACGCCACAAAGGCCGTGCTTTGATCATCACCACAAGACTTTGCTTTTCAACAGAAGCCTCGATCAATTGCCACTTAGGCATGCCACACAGGCAATTCACTCCATGCGTTTGATATCCATCAATATATAACCCTTGAGCTCGTACGTCTCAGAGAAGGGCGTTAAGCAAGAGAATAAATTCTCCGCCGCCAAACAGATATATATTTAATAGAGATCAATCACACGGACTAAAATCCAATGTCAGACACACAGTCCATTTACAAGTCCGTTCTGGGGCTGAACGGAACCGGAGGCACCTAGTACCCCGCATATCCATCGATCTCCAAGTACGTCTGGACGATCACTAACTGTTTCCATCTTCTTGGGTGTACAGCCCAATCAAGATCATCAGTTATCACCCAAACGACGTGAAGACTTCCGGTCTTCGACCACCGTCTTCATCTTCGACACCACGTCGAATCAGTTATTCAGAATGGGATAAACCCGGTCTTTCTGAATAACTCGCGTATATATTATAAAAGTGTTACACAAA
This sequence comes from Allium sativum, assembly GCA_030737875.1. Taxonomy (NCBI): domain Eukaryota; kingdom Viridiplantae; phylum Streptophyta; class Magnoliopsida; order Asparagales; family Amaryllidaceae; genus Allium; species Allium sativum. Next base: position 825,795,747 of record CM060909.1, read on the forward strand.
CACAACATACGCCTCATTCCAATTCAGAATATTCTTTTATTCAAATATTCCTATACTTTGGGAAAAGTTCCCATTAATTTTATCCAAGATAAATTCTTTAAATTTATTCTTTAATCTCCTTTGAATATCAATTCAAACTAGTCGGGATTAGCGAACCACACCGAAGTAATCATTTATTTTATTTCCCAATCCCAACCTATTCATCCCATGAAGTAAAACTGGTAATACTTCATATCTAACACCACAGTGTTATCGGTAAATTCAATTACCATTTCACGTTCAAATCTAATTAAAGATTTAACCATCGCCTGGAGCAAAACTGGTGATACTCCATTTTCGATCATCTCAATCTAATTAAAGATTCATTAAAACTCCACTTAGTTTTAATCTTTAACTGGGTTAAAGAATCAGTGCCATTTAAAACACAATTCACGATAAACCCAAAATCAATACCAATTCAATTCCAATTAAATATCGTTTAATTGGTACACTTCATTAAATCTAAATAAAAAGATTTAATTTTCTTTTCTCAACTGGGTTCAAGAACAGTGTTAGTAAAGACACCACTCACGACAAACCCAAATCACATTTGATATTCAATACAAGGCTTTGAATAGAAAATATATCGCCTTATATTCAATATCAAATTCTACGACTAACAAATGTCGTATTGGAAATAACGATATAAATATATATCTTTCAAATTTCCATAACAACATCTGTAGAATCACGGATTTCAACATCGAAATATTCCGAAGACAATTTCGATTCAAATCCACTCCAATGCAATCATTGGAAATTTTGGTTATTTTCAAAACCCTTTTTCAAATTCAATTTATTTATTTAAAAATAAATAGAATTATAATTCTAGTTCAAAACTAGTTCATTTCGATAAAAATCTATTTTTATCCTTTCAAATATGGAGTTTTTCATCCCAATCCTTTCTAAATCATTTCTTATGATTTTACACAAATTATTACTATTTTTAATAATTTTATCAAGGCCCGTGTAGTCGATTTCCATCAATGGCCATCGAACTGCACTTACAACGACCTTTTTCAAATTTGATTTGGACGTAACTCCAAATCCAACCGTTAGATTTCAAATTTCTAATATTCATTAGAAAGCTCTTTTCGATACGAACCCAACGGTTCCGGTTTTAGGAGAATCCGACGGTCGGATCTCCCGTAATGTCCGTTTGAAATCAATGGTCGAAATTCGCGAACTGCCGCGGCGCGGCGCGTTCTATTCAGGCCATTATATTATATATATAATATATATAATATATATTTCGTCGATTTCTATTTAAAACGAGTTATATAAATAGTTTTGAATTCGTTTCAAAATCTATTTCAACATCCATTTCAATTCAAAGAAAAATTGAATTCTTCTTTATAGATTCGTTTCAAAATTCATTTCTATTCAATTCAAATATCAATTCAATTTGAATTCGTTTTCAATTCAATTCATTTTGAAATCGTTTTCAATTCAATTCATTTCGAAATCGTTTTCAATTCAATTCATTTCGAAATCGTTTTCAATTCAATTCATTTCGAAATCGTTTTCAATTCAATTCATTTCGAAATCGACGATTTCGAAATCACTTTTCAATATTCGTTTTAAAATGAATAAAATCGATATAAATATCGTTCACGTCAAAATGGCGTCAATCTAATCAACACGGCTTCATGAATTTCTATTTTCAAATTTTCTTTATTTTTCAAATTGGAATGAGGCCCAATCAATTACCATATAAAATTAATTATATGGATTTCCATACAACACATGTATATAATAGCATTGGAAAAAGATAATCAACCATCAACCAAAGTGCACTACACTGTATAAGCATCAAATATAAATATCTAACGCTTATAACAGCCCGTCAATCCATCGATCGACATATTTAATCAATCAGGATGAGTGGACTTCAAATTTCATCCCAACACCCGTGTGGGGTTTCAAACAATCAAACACAGATTTTAGTTGTGCAGTTGGGCGATGTGTAAAATTTATCGTCCCAATCAATATCAGTCAAATCAGTGTATATAAACAAACCGTCCGGTTTATAAATGAATATTTTATTCACTTCACGTTAAAAATTATATTTTTAACGATAAAACATTTTATTTCAACCTATGAATTTCTATTCAATTCATTTACACAATAAAATGATATTTTTATTTTCTAACATATTTTAGAAAATTTCGGCGGCATAACGGCACGATACTAGAAACGGGACAAGGCCTAGCCTTATCCCCGGTCTAGTGAAGGCCCACGCCATTCACACATCAATCATATCAATTTCAATTTCACCAAAACAATCAAATCCAAATCAAATAATCTAACCAACTACACAACCAATCAAACAAGTCCATGGTCTGTGGACGGGTGTCGGGTGCTTCTAATAAGCACCGTCTGCATCCTAGTATATATATATATAACTAGAAAAGTAGAATTTGAGTGAGAAGTTCTCACCGAAAGCTATCCAGTACCACGACTCTTCTTTGCATAAAATCTTCACCGATCTTGCCTTTTTATCTCCTTTGTTGCCCGTATTCACTACATATGTAAAATCGAATTTTTACTTCGATGTTCAATATATAAAAATCATATTTTTACTTCGCTATTCAATATATAAAAATCGAATTTTTACTATGCTATTCAATATATAAAAATCGAATTTTCACTTCGAAGTTCAATATATAAAAATCATATTTTTACTTCGCTATTCAATATATAAAAATCGAATTTTTACTATGCTATTCAATATATAAAAATCGAATTTTTACTATGCTATTCAATATATAAAAATCGAATTTTCAAAAATATAGTTTCCGCCTTTTCCATTTTAAAGATCAAATCTTTTCTTTTACTTTTTAAAGTTTAAATCTTTTACTTTTCAAGTTTAAATCTTTTCTATTTTAAAGTCTAAATCTTTTTCCTTTTAAAATCTAAAAATAAAATCAGTTTTTAAATGCTTTTTCAAAATCAGTTTTTACTTCTTTTTCAAAATCAGTTTTTAAATGCTTATTAAAATCAGTTTTATTCCTTATTAAAATCAGTTTTATTCCTTATTTAAAATCAGTTTTAATACTGTTTATATAAAATAAAAATAAAATAAATGAAATAAAATAAATAAAAAAACTTACTGAGGAGGGGGGGGGTTTCGTAGATCGTCGGAGGGGTGGTGCTCTCGCCGGAGTTCGGCGTCGGAAGTGCTCGCAGGGGGGAGGGCTTCTCTGGCGTGGCGGATGAAGGGGGAGGGGGTCTCGGCGGTCTTCAAACGGAGGAGGTAATCGGGTGGTTCGCTGCGAGAGGAGGAAGGCTGGAGGACGGCGGGTTAGGGCGCCGACGGAGGCGCTGCGCCTGGCGGAGGGGTGTCGATCGAGCAACGTTCTTCCCCCTTTTTTTTTTCTCTACGATCTGAAAAGTGAAAAGGAGGAGAGAGAGTAGAGGGTAAGGGAAATATTATATATAATATTTATTTTATTTTAGTTTCAAAAAAGTTGACTTTCATACTAACTTGAAATCAAGTCCACCGACTGTCGTCCCTAGCATTTTACCCCTATTCCGAACACAATGGGACATGTTTCGTATGTTGATTCGATCGTTACAATCAGTTTTCGTTAAATTTACATTTAAATCACTATATTGAATTTTAAACGTACATTTCAAATTACCGGGGTCACATACTAACTAGAAAAATTCCAGAAAAATATTTTCTAGCTTCGTATTGACGATACGGTCCTAACAAAACTAGTTTCGTCGAATTCTGAGACCGTTGGAAAAATGGCCAATTTCCAGTCGATTAAAATCAACTGAAACCGGTCAAATGCGTTTTCCTTCGCCACGCTCACATATTGATTCGAAAAATTATGAAATTTGGAATCTAGCAATAACTTTACATCACGGACCCAACAAAAGTGGTTTCGTCGAAATCCGAGGTCGTTTGCAAAATTTCCATTTTTAAGGGCCTGAATTCCATAGCGACTATTCAGAAATTTCAACTGGACATATCTTTTGATTTCCATTAGGAAATTTCGATTTTTCGGATTCGTTGGAAAGATATTATCAATTAGATCCCATTATTTTTGGTTTCACTAAAATCCGGATTGTTTTGCACCCGGTACATTCAATTGAAGTTTGAAATCGAATTATCGAACTACCGCGCCATTTTCAATTCTATTTATAATTATATATAAATATTTATATTCTAACGACGACGTGTATAATATATACGTTCTAATTCCATTCAAAATAAATTCTCGTCGATATTATTTAAAATAATCTATTTTAAATATTCAAAATTCGCTATAATTGACAAAATAAAAATTTCAAACTGGCTCGCATTTTCCGGGTTATTACAATCTCCCCCACTTAAATCTTTTCGTCCCTGAAAAGGAACAAAGTCGAAAGTGGTTTGATTATTCAACTCTACGTTCGATCTGGCTTCCATTCTCCAACTTTTCAGTTTCTGAGAATTTTCTAAAATTTCAAAAATTTGGCTAACACCCTAAATTTTCGAAAAATTTCGCCATAACCTCCCCTGCACCGGGAGCATCGGGGAATTTCAAATAGCTTCCCCGGTCCTTCAGATCTCAAAAAGAAAAAGAAAAGGCCAAGCGGCTAGCCAATAGGCTCACAAAATCATCATCACCCAAACAAAACAGGAAATTATGTAGTAAACATGTACCTATTTGTCAGGCAAACAAATTTTATTCTCTGGCTCTAGCCTCCTTGCTATGACCTGTTCAATGTAAGTACAAGTATGTGCAAGCAAATGCGACCAATTTTCAATATAATTCAATATTTGGTTCAATTAGGCATAATGGTTCAAAATTAGCAAACAAATGAACAAACAACACAAACATCAATCAATTAGTGAATTTAACGTTTCAAATTCATAATTTTGATACATATACAGAAAATCTTGTTTTTGATGCCAATTCACAACAAAGTGTTCTAGCTATATAAGATTTGGTTCTCACACCAGTCTAATGGAAATATATAGATATCACACCTTCGAAACACGAATATATATACTGATGATGTGGCCACATCATCAGAATTATCCCCGGGTGTCTAGATTGTGACTCTATATCTATCCAGTATATTAAAATTTCAAATACACGTGGATCAGACGTATACGCAAAATCTTTATATACTGGACTGTCCAACTCAATATAAATAGATAATCAAATACGAATAATTGATTTAAATTTTCAAAACAAAAATTGTTTTCATTTGAAAAATATACTCTTCACACTCGTTCTAGGATACTACTGATCCCATCTCTAACGAGTCATTCCCATTGGATTTTTTTACTAATCCAATATCTGATGAATTCTTTCGTATCGTTCTAATGTGCCTTGTTCTCTGAGCTTTGTAAACCAAAGCTCTGATACCAACTGTGACGGGATGGAATTTCGCTCGGTCCGAACCAGTCGCTAAACCGACCCAGGCCGTTCGAAACGCCCTATCGTTTGAGAACACGACAAAACAGAACGCATACAAAAGAACATTTCACTGTTTATTACAACAATGCATCAGATTACAAGAATATACAGAGTATAAATGAATAATACACAGAAATATCAGAGATTTAAATTATATTTAAATACATAGCAGCGGAAAATAATACAATACATAACTAGAAGAGATATACGGATACAAAGCTTTCCGGATATCGTTCCAGCTGTAAACCAGGATCCTGTGAATATAAATCTGCAAAACCAAAACTACTAGCTGCCCGTGTCAAAAATAGGGGCACCCAGAGTTTAGGTTAAAACAATAAACTCCAGGTCAGTCATGTGACTGGTGTGAGAACTAAAACAGTTAATCTTTATTTTAAATCATTAGGTAAATCAAGGGACCACGCCGTATAACACGGAACGGGTTTCCTCCCAAGAATACCAGTGCATAAAACAAACAACGCAATGCTAAATAGAGAAAAATGAAGCTGTTATAAGACCCAGGTCCTATCACACAATGCAACGCAAGCCGGGGGATAGGGTTTTCCCTTATAACAGCCAAAGAATGCTTGATACGTTTAAAACAGATCATTTGATACTATAATAAGTGTACAGTGTATAAAACAACTTCAAATCATAAGTATCAATCATAGGCGACATGAGCGTCCCATGCCACTATGTCACCATATATAGGTTTACAAATAAAACCGCAAATGTCACGTATTTGGAAATTGGATTTCCATCTATGAACCGAGGCAAAAGATAGTCCTCAACCGATTCGAGACAATCTAGCCTACCATGTCTCAGGATCAGAGCTCGAGTGACCCTTGGATCGTCAGGGCCGGTCCACCGATGTGGATTAAAATGCCTGAACACTACGTTTCCCCGCCCTTTGGGGGCGCAAACGAGCCATCAAATGACTCCATCGGTTCGAGAACGACCGATCAATCTGAGGCGCCTCGCAACAGCAACAACCACATAAGTCAAACTCGTCAGGGCGTGTAAAACCACTGATGCCACTTTTCAGCTAGAAAGAAACGCAAGTCCTCCCTGAAGTCTGTCTCCCGTTTTTGGTTCATACCGGGTGTGAAACACGCGAGGTAAACGTTACACAAAGCTACGCCACAAAGGTCGTGCTTTGATCATCACCACAAGACTTTGCTTTTCAACAGAAGCCTCGATCAATTGCCACTTAGGCATGCCACACAGGCAATTCACTCCATGCGTTTGATATCCATCAATATATAACCCCTGAGCTCGTACGTCTCAGAGAAGGGCGTTAAGCAAGAGAATAAATTCTCCGCCGCCAAACAGATATATATTTAATAGAGATCAATCACACGGACTAAAATCCAATGTCAGACACACAGTCCATTTACAAGTCCGTTCTGGGGCTGAATGGAACCGGAGGCACCTAGTACCCCGCATATCCATCGATCTCCAAGTACGTCTGGACGATCACTAACTGTTTCCATCTTCTTGGGTGTACAGCCCAATCAAGATCATCAGTTATCACCCAAACGACGTGAAGACTTCCGGTCTTCGACCACCGTCTTCATCTTCGACACCACGTCGAATCAGTTATTCAGAATGGGATAAACCCGGTCTTTCTGAATAACTCGCGTATATATTATAAAAGTGTTACACAAACACAACATACGCCTCATTCCAATTCAGAATATTCTTTTATTCAAATATTCCTATACTTTGGGAAAAGTTCCCATTAATTTTATCCAAGATAAATTCTTTAAATTTATTCTTTAATCTCCTTTGAATATCAATTCAAACTAGTCGGGATTAGCGAACCACACCGAAGTAATCATTTATTTTATTCCCCAATCCCAACCTATTCATCCCATGAAGTAAAACTGGTAATACTTCATATCTAACACCACAGTGTTATCGGTAAATTCAATTACCATTTCACGTTCAAATCTAATTAAAGATTTAACCATCGCCTGGAGCAAAACTGGTGATACTCCATTTTCGATCATCTCAATATAATTAAAGATTCATTAAAACTCCACTTAGTTTTAGTCTTTAACTGGGTTAAAGAATCAGTGCCATTTAAAACACGGTTCACGATAAACCCAAAATCAATGCCAATTCAATTCCAATTAAATATCGTTTAATTGGTACACTTCATTAAATCTAAATAAAAAGATTTAATTTTCTTTTCTCAACTGGGTTCAAGAACAATGTTAGTAAAGACACCACTCACGACAAACCCAAATCACATTTGATATTCAATACAAGGCTCTGAATAGAAAATATATCGGCTTATATTCAATATCAAATTCTACGACTAACAAATGTCGTATTGGAAATAACGATATAAATATATATCTTTCAAATTTCCATAACAACATCTGTAGAATCACGGATTTCAACATCGAAATATTCCGAAGACAATTTCGATTCAAATCCACTCCAATGCAATCATTGGAAATTTTGGTTATTTTCAAAACCCTTTTTCAAATTCAATTTATTTATTTAAAAATAAATAGAATTATAATTCTAGTTCAAAACTAGTTCATTTCGATAAAAATCTATTTTTATCCTTTCAAATATGGAGTTTTTCATCCCAATCCTTTCTAAATCATTTCTTATGATTTTACTCAAATTATTACTATTTTTAATAATTTTATCAAGGCCCGTGTAGTCGATTTCCATCAATGGCCATCGAACTGCACTTACAGCGACCTTTTTCAAATTTGATTTGGACGTAACTCCAAATCCAACCATTAGATTTCAAATTTCTAATATTCATTAGAAAGCTCTTTTCGATACGAACCCAACGGTTCCGGTTTTAGGAGAATCCGACGGTCGGATCTCCCGTAATGTCCGTTTGAAATCAATGGTCGAAATTCGCGAACTGCCGCGGCGCGGCGCGTTCTATTCAGGCCATTATATTATATATATAATATATATTTCGTCGATTTCTATTTAAAACGAATTATATAAATAGTTTTGAATTCGTTTCAAAATCTATTTCAACTTCCATTTCAATTCAAAGCAAAATTGAATTCTTCTTTATAGATTCGTTTCAAAATTCATTTCTATTCAATTCAAATTTCAATTCAATTTGAATTCGTTTTCAATTCAATTCATTTTGTAATCGTTTTCAATTCAATTCATTTCGAAATCGTTTTCAATTCAATTCATTTCGAAATCGTTTTCAATTCAATTCATTTCGAAATCGTTTTCAATTCAATTCATTTCGAAATCGTTTTCAATTCAATTCATTTCGAAATCGTTTTCAATTCAATTCATTTCGAAATCGACGATTTCGAAATCACTTTTCAATATTCGTTTTAAAATGAATAAAATCGATATAAATATCGTTCACGTCAAAATGGCGTCAATCTAATCAACACGGCTTCATGAATTTCTATTTTCAAATTTTCTTTATTTTTCAAATTGGAATGAGGCCCAATCAATTACCATATAAAATTAATTATATGGATTTCCATACAACACATGTATATAATAGCATTGGAAAAAGATAATCAACCATCAACCAAAGTGCACTACACTGTATAAGCATCAAATATAAATATCTAACGCTTATAACAGCCTGTCAATCCATCGATCGACACATTTAATCAATCAGGATGAGTGGACTTCAAATTTCATCCCAACACCCGTGTGGGGTTTCAAACAATCAAACACAGATTTTAGTTGTGCAGTTGGGCGATGTGTAAAATTTATCGTCCCAATCAATATCAGTCAAATCAGTGTATATAAACAAACCGTCCGGTTTATAAATGAATATTTTATTCACTTCACGTTAAAAATTATATTTTTAACGATAAAACATTTTATTTCAACCTATGAATTTCTATTCAATCCATTTACACAATAAAATGATATTTTTATTTTCTAACATATTTTAGAAAATTTCGGCAGCATAACGGCACGATACTAGAAACGGGACAAGGCCTAGCCTTATCCCCGGTCTAGTGAAGGCCCACGCCATTCACACATCAATCATATCAATTTCAATTTCACCAAAACAATCAAATCCAAATCAAATAATCTAACCAACTACACAACCAATCAAACAAGTCCATGGTCTGTGGACGGGTGTCGGGTGCTTCTAATAAGCACCGTCTGCATCCTAGTATATATATATATAACTAGAAAAGTAGAATTTGAGTGAGAAGTTCTCACCGAAAGCTATCCAGTACCACGACTCTTCTTTGCATAAAATCTTCACCGATCTTGCCTTTTTATCTCCTTTGTTGCCCGTATTCACTACATATGTAAAATCGAATTTTTACTTCGATGTTCAATATATAAAAATCATATTTTTACTTCGCTATTCAATATATAAAAATCGAATTTTTACTATGCTATTCAATATATAAAAATCAAATTTTCACTTCGAAGTTCAATATATAAAAATCATATTTTTACTTCACTATTCAATATATAAAAATGGAATTTTTACTATGCTATTCAATATATAAAAATCGAATTTTTACTATGCTATTCAATATATAAAAATCGAATTTTCAAAAATATAGTTTCCGCCTTTTCCATTTTAAAGATCAAATCTTTTCTTTTACTTTTTAAAGTTTAACTCTTTTACTTTTCAAGTTTAAATATTTTCTATTTTAAAGTCTAAATCTTTTTCCTTTTAAAATCTAAAAATAAAATCAGTTTTTAAATGCTTTTTCAAAATCAGTTTTTACTTCTTTTTCAAAATCAGTTTTTAAATGCTTATTAAAATTCAGTTTTATTCCTTATTAAAATCAGTTTTATTCCTTATTAAAATCAGTTTTATTCCTTATTTAAAATCAGTTTTAATACTTATTTAAAATCAGTTTTAATACTGTTTATATAAAATAAAAATAAAATAAATGAAATAAAATAAATAAAAAAACTTACTGAGGAGGGGGTGGTTTCGTAGATCGTCGGAGGGGTGGTGCTCTCGCCGGAGTTCGGCGTCGGAAGTGCTCGCAGGGGGGAGGGCTTCTCTGGCGTGGCGGATGAAGGGGGAGGGGGTCTCGGCGGTCTTCAAACGGAGGAGGTAATCGGGTGGTTCGCTGCGAGAGGAGGAAGGCTGGAGGACGGCGGGTTAGGGCGCCGACGGAGGCGCTGCGCCTGGCGGAGGGGTGTCGATCGAGCAACGTTCTTCCCCCTTTTTTTTTCTCTACGATCTGAAAAGTGAAAAGGAGGAGAGAGAGTAGAGGGTAAGGGAAATATTATATATAATATTTATTTTATTTTAGTTTCAAAAAAGTTGACTTTCATACTAACTCGAAATCAAGTCCACCGACTGTCGTCCCTAGCGTTTTACCCCTATTCCGAACACAATGGGACATGTTTCGTATGTTGATTCGATCGTTACAATCAGTTTTCGTTAAATTTACATTTAAATCACTATATTGAATTTTAAACGTACATTTCAAATTACCGGGGTCACATACTAACTAGAAAAATTCCAGAAAAATATTTTCTAGCTTCGTATTGACGATACGGTCCTAACAAAACTAGTTTCGTCGAATTCTGAGACCGTTGGAAAAATGGCCAATTTCCAGTCGATTAAAATCAACTGAAACCAGTCAAATGCGTTTTCCTTCGCCACGCTCACATATTGATTCGAAAAATTATGAAATTTGGAATCTAGCAATAACTTTACATCATGGACCAAACAAAAGTGGTTTCGTCGAAATCCGAGGTCGTTTGCAAAATTTCCATTTTTAAGGGCCTGAATTCCATAGCGACTATTCAGAAATTTCAACTGGACATATCTTTTGATTTCCGTTAGGAAATTTCGATTTTTCGGATTCGTTGGAAAGATATTATCAATTAGATCCCATTATTTTTGGTTTCACTAAAATCCGGATTGTTTTGCACCCGGTACATTCAATTGAAGTTTGAAATCGAATTATCGAACTACCGCGCCATTTTCAATTCTATTTATAATTATATATAAATATTTATATTCTAACGACGACGCGTATAATATATACGTTCTAATTCCATTCAAAATAAATTCTCGTCGATATTATTTAAAATAATCTATTTTAAATATTCAAAATTCGCTATAATTGCCAAAATAAAAATTTCAAACTGGCTCGCATTTTCCGGGTTATTACAGTTAATCAAATATAGTTTATTCGAATAGTGTTAAAGGAGTAAATCGAATATAGTTTATTCGAAAGGAGTTTATCGAACATAGTTTATTCGAAAGGAGTTAATCGAATATAGTTCATTCGAAAGGAGTTAATCGATGGGAGTTAATTGATTAGAGTAATCCAATAGAGTTAATGAAATAGAGTTAATCCAATAGACTTAATAAAATAGAGTTAATAGAATAGAGTTAATCAAATAGGGATAACTGATAAGAGTAAATCGATTAGAGTTAATCGAATAGTGTTAATTGAATAGAGTTAATCGAATATAGCTATTCGAAGAGAGATTACTGAATATGGTTTCTTCGAAGGAAAGAGTTTTCGAATAGTGATTTATTCGAAAGAGAATTATGTAAGGAAGTTTATTAGAGGTTTGAAAGGTGAACCTTGTCTATTTCAAAGTTAGAAATGTTGTTCAGTTAAGTTCTGAGAGGTAGTTATACCCCAACTTGATTGGCTTCGTTTTTAACTAAGGAATGGTTAAGTGAATATAGTTAATGAGAGTAATGGTTTGAGTTGGCGTAGCGATGATTTATTTAAACATCTGTTTAAATCCAATGAAGGAGTTTTGGAAATGTTTTCTAAATAAGAATAAGAAATGTTTTCTAATATAGAAAATAATAGATAAGAATAAAAATGGAAATGTTTTCCAATATTAATAAGGTATATTTTCTAAATTTAGAAAATAAGAATTTCTGTATATACATGGAAATAGGAAATGGGTAAATGAATAAATTAATGATAGATTAATTTAAGATGATTGATGATTGATCGATAGAATTTCCATTTGGAAATAATATCATTGGTTGAACACGTGTTTTTCTTTGATAGTTAACTCACCGACTATCGAAGCTTTTGACCATTTCCGTCATCAATACGGAGAGACCAGGATCAGATTCATTATCTGAATACCACTCTTTATGGACGTTAGCGTTGCGATCAAATATGATGAAGATAATTGAAGACAGAGTTATGCAAGGGCTGTCCTGTTTACATAATAGTACCTTCGGTTTGTCTAGTCCCAGGACAACCTGTATGGAAGAATGTATGACAGAGTATATTTAATAGATCGCGTAAGTTGATCTCTTCAAACGTATTTACGTTTGGTGGCGGAGGAATTCATTTCTCTTAGCTGTATACCCTTTGTATTTTTGGGGAAATCAATTTGTGATTTAGCGGGTATGACGATGTGACATTCAAAGTGAATAAATGTATGATCTATCAGATATCAGTGTGGCCTCTAGCCTTACAACCAGGAAATGACAAAAATCGAGCAGGCAGCATGGCTAAGTGATCGGTTGCCAATAGGGTGTATTATCACCTATCAAGAGATATTCATTTTATTCTATAATCTATTGTCAATGTTGTCCCATTCGGGAAATAGTTACAGATCTCAACCGTTGGTGATATACATTCGATAGACTCAAGCGAAATGAGTGGTCGGTCATGTGTGACTGGGTTGCAAGATGTTCTTGTTGAACCCAGTGTATTCCTCTCTGGAGGTACATTATCGGAAGGTGGTTCCATACCTTGTCATAGTTGGAAATCCATTACCCAATAAGTGCTCGTGATTTTTATTGTATACTATGTCTGTAGAACGTGAGATGAAAGCGTTTCTGCTAGATGATTATTATATTGTGGTTGATAGACACTATTATAATATCAAAAGAGTTTTGATATAAAAGATCATTGTTTCTTTCAAAATGATTTGAAAGTTAAATCAAACTGATTTGCATTCTCATAAGGGAAAAACCTGTTCCGTCATACGGTGTGGTCTTATGAGATATCGTTCAATTGTTCAAACTGTTTTAAATTATTTACTCACACCAGTCCCATGACTGACCCTGAGTTTATTTTGTTTTGTTTTCCCTAAACTCTTGGGTGCCCAATTTTGTACGGTGTAACGAGTCGTATTTTGCCCGGCCTTAATCGATCGCAAAATTGAATAAAACCGTTCAAATCCCGCCTACGTTAACTTTGGGAATACAACACATCAGAACAACAACAGCAGACTTTTATAACATCAATAATAAATGTTACATCAAAGTACAAAATATTAGAGTATATTGGCTAATAATTACAGCGGAAGATAATTTTACGTGATTTTAATACATTGCAGCGGAAACAAAATAACTATTGTAACGACCCAGAAAATCTGAACCAATTTAAAATTTTTAAACTGGCTAAAATAATGGATTTTAAATATTTAAATATTTTAGCTAATGGCGATGAAAACTGAGTTGGAATCGACAATAGAAAACGAATATAATTAATTATAATTATAAACAAGGCCTAAAATGGCGTGGCAGTTTCAAAATTTGAATTCAAATTTGTCGGACTGTACCGGGTGCAAAACAATCCGAATTTTAGTGAAACCAAAAATATTTAAATCTGTTAGTGAATATCTTTCTAACGAATCCGACCAATCGAAATTTGATAGCGGGAATCAAAAGATATGTCCAGTTGAAAATTCTGAATAGTCGCTATGGAATTCAGGCCCTTAAAAATGGACATTTTGCAGATGACCTCGGATTTCGACGAAACCACTTTTGTTGGATCCGTGATGTCAAAATATTGCTAGATTCCAAATTTCATAATTTTTCGAATCAATATGTGAGCGTGGCAAAGGAAAACGCGTTTGACCAGTTTCCGTTGATTTTAATCGACTGGAAATTGGCCATTTTTCAAACGGTCTCAGAACTCGACGAAACTAGTTTTGTTAGGACCATATCGTCAATACGAAGCTAGAAAATATTTTTCTGGAATTTTTCTAGTTAGTATGTGGCCCCGGTAATTGGAAATGTACGTTTAAAATTCAATATGTTGATTTAAATGTAAATTCAACGGAAACTGATTGTAACGATCAAATCAGCTTGTGATACATATCCCATTGTGTTCGGAATGGGGGTAAAACGCTATGGGCGACAGGCGGTGGGCCTCGTTTAGAGGTAATATGTAAAAGTCAACTTTTTGGCAAATTAAATAATTTAATAAATTAAAATTCTTTTCTCTCCCCCTTTAACTAAGTCAAACTGCCCCCCCCCCCTCCCGTTCATTTCTTCCCGATTCAGTTTCAAATAACAAAAAAGCGACCTCGATCCGCCGCTCAGCCACCAGAAGGCGCCATCGCCTCGTCGAAGAGACCCCCGCCTCCGCCTGCCCCCCCTCCATCGATCGAGGACCCGAGCCGAACCCTCCCTGCCCAATTCGCGAGCCCCCAGAAGCCATCGCGACCCCCAATTCTCGAGCCCCCCAGCCGAGACCTAGCCACCGCCTGCTCCTCCTTCTGCCGCCGACTCTGACACCCCCCCCCCCCTCTTTGCAGGTAAAGGTACGTTGTTTTTATTTTATTTCATTTTTATTTTTAATCTAAAAAAATTTCGATTTTAAGGATTTAAAACTGATTTTGTAAAACCGATTTTTAAAAGGGTTTAATTCTGATTTTTAAAAGCATTTAAAACTGTTTTTTTTTTAAAGGGTTAAAATAGATTTTTTTAAAAAAAGGTTAAAAACTGATTTTATTTTAATAAGTAAATTCTGATTTTTTGTAAAAAGAAAAACTGATTTTAAACAGATTTAAAAAAACTGATTTTTAATTAGGTTATAAAAACTGATTTTAATTAGGTTATAAAAACTGATTTTAATTAGGTTATAAAAACTGATTTTAAACAGGTTATAAAAACTGATTTTCAAAAGCGTTTAAATTCTGATTTTTAGAAAAGTTTAAAACTGATTTTGAAATGATTTAACATTAAAAAGAAAAAGGTTTAAACTTTAAATAGAAAGGATTTGAACTTTAAAAAAATTAAAAATCATATTTTTATATATTGAAAGTCGAAGTAAAAATCATATTTTTATATATTGAATAGCGTAGTAAAAATTCGATTTTTATATATTGAATAGCATCGTAAGAATTCAATTTTTTTTACATATGTAGAGAATACGGGCAACAAAGCGACAAAAGGAGAGATTGGCGAAGATTTCTATAAAGGAAGAGTCGTAGTAGTTGGATAGCTATAGGTGAGAATTTCTCACTCTTCAATTTCTTTTTCTATATATATATATGTGTTGAAATTAAAGTGAATTGCTATATATAAATATATATATATATATATATATATATATATATATATATATATATATATACGCCCCTCGTCCACAAACCATGGACGATATTTATTGGTTGAAATTGTTGTGAAAATTGATTGATAGCGAATGATTGTTTGGGATTGTTTGTGGTTGATATTGATTGATTATGGTTGAAAAATACCCTTTTGTGGTTGAGAAATATTTGGTTGAAACCACATAGGATTAGTTTGTGGAAATGAAATAAATATATACATGTCGCCTGCGTGCGAACTAGATGCATGATCGCCATTGTCAAAAACCGCGAGGTTTTAAGGTAGAGCGAGGAGCCGTACTAGGGACGGTCTCGGTTTAACTACCCTGCCGTTATGCTGCTGAAATTTTGAATAATATTCGTGTGTTTGAATTATTTTCATATGCTTAAACTATAATTATTCATTGAATAGAAAACATTCATGTGTTGAATTGATATTCATTCGTTGATTAGAAATTCATGTGTTGAATGGTATTCATATTTTGAAATAAATTGTTTGATAATAAAAATCACATTTTTATCTATATATAGAAACTATAGAAAACATTCATGTGTTGGATTGATATTCATTCGTTGATTAGAAATTCATGTGTTGAATGGTATTCATATTTTGAAATAAATTGTTTGATAATAAAAATCATCTTTTTATCAACTATATGAACTGTGTAAAATAACCTCGTTTTAAAAGAAATTGTTTTATGATAAAAATTCCATTTTTATCACCAACTTGAACTATATAGAAGAATAGTGTTTTGAAATGAATTGTTTTACAATAAAAATCACATTTTTATTGTACGCATAAATCATTGAAATGTGAAGTGTTAAAAATAGCCACTTGTTCAAAATAAACATATAGGAGTTGAAATATTCATTAATTAGCTAATGAAATGATTTGCACCTATTTATGTAACATTAGAATGAATGGTGTTTTTAAACCAAATAGAAATCAAATATGAAGTTGAATAGAAAATGATAAATGATATGAACTGTATATATATGTACATGCATATTCATTGAACAGGTTAGAGCAAAGGGGCTAGAGAAGAGGAATAAAATTTTGTGCCCGACAAATAGGTACACATTTACTGTTTTGTTTGGGTGATGATTTTATGAGCCTGTTGGCTAGCCGCTTGGCTTTTTCTTTTTCTTTTTGAGATTAGAAGGACCGGGAAAGCTATTTGTGATTTCCCGATGCTCCCGGTGCAGGGGAGGTTATGGCGAAATTTTCCAAAATTTTAAGGTGTTAGAAAAATATTTGAAGTGAAAACGATATGGAAATCATAGAATGAACTATATTTATATAAATATATAAATATAAATAAAATTAAAACGAAATGAAGCCGTGCAGTTAGTATTTTGAAACCATGATTTCAAACAACTAGTACGGGAAATCCGACCATTGGATTTTCCCGAAACCTCAACCGTCGGGTTCGCCTTGGAATAATCTTTCCAACGGCACCAACCTTGTAAAAATCCAACGGTTGGATTGTCTGGAATGTTTAATTCAAATCTGAAGAAAAACAGCGCCAGAAGCGATTATATTTATATATAAATAAATATAATTATATATTTAATCGAATAACGATGCTGCAGTTCGTATTTTGAAATCGAAACTTCAAACGATTGTACCGAGAGATCCGACCGTCGGATTTTCCCGAAACTGGAACCGTTGGATTCGTTTTGAAAAGACCTTTCTAATGATGTAAATTTTGCGAAGATCCAACGGTTAGATTTTCAGATATGTGTAAATCAAATCTGAAGAAAAACAGCGTCACGGCCGCTTTATGGCCCGAAGCGTCGTTTTGAATAAATTAGCTATTTTAAAATAAATAAAAATAGCGATAAATAGTTATAAAATATCATAAGCGATATGGAATGGGAATAAACTGAATTTGCTCGATTTATGTGGCTTTTTATGGTTGGATGTGTTTGGTGTGAAAATTTCAATTAAAGAACAATATTGGTGTTGTCGAATAATTTAACCATTGAAATAAATCGATTTGGAATTCTAAATATACGTGAATTATTCGAAAAGGCCGAGTTAATTCTCATTTCGAATAATTGACCGACGATTGAAATTCGAAGATGAAGACGGTGGTCGAAGACCGGAGATCTTCACCTCGTTTGGATGGTAACCGAGGTCCTGATTGGGAGGCATCCCGAAATATGGATAATGAGTGGTGATCGTCCAGACGTACGTGGTGATCGAAGGGTTTGCGAGGTATTTAGTGCCTCCGGTTTCGTTCAGACCCAGAACGGACTTGTAAATGGACTGTGTGTCAGACATTGAATTTTATTCTATGTTGATTGATCTCTATTAAATATACATCTGTTTGGCGGCGGAGAATTTATTCTTTTGCTTAACGCCCTTCTCTGAGACGCAAGAGCTCAGAGGTTGTATATCGATGGACATCAGTCGCATGGCATGAATTGCCTGTGTGGCATGCTAAGATGCAGTGATCAGGGCTTCTGTTGAAAAGCAAAGTCTTGTGGTGATGATCAAAGCACCGCCTGTGTGGCGTAGCTTTGTGTATAACGTGAATTCGCGAGCCTCACACCCCGGTATGAACCTAAAACGGGAGAAGGACCTCAGGGAGGGCATGCGTTTCTTTCTAGCTAGGGTGGTGTCAGTGACCTACCAGCCCTGACATTTATATACTTTTCACCTATGTGGTTGTTGCTGTTGCGAGGCGCCTCGGTTTGATCGGACGATCCGGGTCCGATGGAGTCATTCGTTGGCTCATTTACGCCCCAAAGGGCGGGGAGACGTATTGTTCAGGCATAATAATCCACATCGGTGGACCGGCCCTGTCGCTCCAAGGCTTGCCTGCGCGCTTGCCTGAGACATGGGCTAGATTGTCTCGAATTCGGTAAGGACTATCTTTTGCCTTGGTTCATGACGGAAATCCAAC
The DNA here is from genome assembly GCA_030737875.1 of Allium sativum. Lineage (NCBI taxonomy): Eukaryota > Viridiplantae > Streptophyta > Magnoliopsida > Asparagales > Amaryllidaceae > Allium > Allium sativum. The sequence goes on from CM060909.1 coordinate 825,814,396, forward strand.
TTCCAAATACGACATCGTGCGGTTTTGATTGTATATATATATGGCGACATGATATATGGTACCCATGCCGTCTATGATTGATAGTTATGATTTGAAATTGTTTTCAAAACATATACACTAGCAATAATATCAAATGCCTTTGTTTTACTCGTATCAATCATATTTTGGCCATTATAAGGTAAAACTCTATCCTCCGGTTTGCGTTGCATTGTGTGATGGGAACTGAGTCTTATAATGGTTTCATTTTTATAAAAAGCATAGCGATGTTTAAAAGAAAGATTTGTTTTAAAGCACTGGCAATCCAATGGAGTAAACCCGTTCCACGAAAGTGGCGTGGTCCTGTGATTAGCCAAACAATATATGTGTTGAGTGGATTTCTCATACCAGTCCCATGACTGACTCGTAGTTTGTTTCACTTTCAAACTCGGGTGCCCCTTTTTCTACACGGGCAGCCTTGTATTCAGGTTCAACTGGTTTTCTTTCTGGATAGCTGGAGCTGAAGATGGATTCTATCATTTATCTCTTTTTATGCTGTTCAGCTTCTATTGTACATATTTTGTTTATTTCCGCTGTAGACATTTATGTATAGCTGAACTGTATTTGTACTAAGTAAGATCCTGTATAATGTGTAACTCTGATGATTACTTTTATCCAGTATAGTTTATTGTTCATTATCTGGTGTATCTATTTAATTCTGTTCCGCTATTATCTGTTTCTGTGTTATATTCTAAAGATAACCCTTGTTTCCGTCTGAACGGGATTTCGGGTCGTCTCAAAGGCAGCGGAAGACTTCCCATTTTCTGGACACAACTTTAAGCTTCAATTCAGAATCCTGCTTGAAATAAGAACCTGTAGACAAACTGCTCGACTGCCCGTGTGGAAAGAGGGCACCCGAGTTTGCAAAAAGGTGGAAACAAACAACGGGTTAGTCGTGGGACTGGTGTGAGAATTCTTAACTAATAAATCACTATTAATAGGGCAAATCCAAAGACCACACCGCTAATGCGGAACGGGTTTGCTCTAATGGATTACCGTGCATAAAAGTGTCAAAACAATTAATAAGTAAATCGTACAACAACGTTATGCTTTTTAGAAAAATGGAATCACCATAAGACCTAGGTCCCATCACACAATGCAACACAAACCAGAGGATAGGGTTTTACCTTATAGTGATTAAACATGCTAAATACGACAAATACGAGTTTAATATTATTATTAGTATATATCAAAACATTTCAAAGTAAATGTAGAAATCCTAGGAAGAATAGTATCCCATACTACTATGCCTCCATACTAGTAATACAATCAAATCCGAATGGGGTCGTATTGGAAACTGGGTTTCCATCATGAGTCAAGGCTAGGGAGGAGCTCCTACCGATTCGAGACACTCTAGCTAATGTCTCAGGATCCCCCGCAGTGAACCCTTGGAAAGATGCAGGGCCGGTCCGCCATACGAGTTGCGGATTAGTTATTCATGAACACACATTTCCCAGTCCTATAGGACCTATCATCCGAGGCGCCTCATTCCATTATCCACATAAGTAAAATGTCGGGCCATGTTAAAACCCAAACACCACTTCTAGCTAGAAAGAAACGTGATGTTCTCCCTGCGTTCCCTTCTCCCGTTTTAGACTCCGCCGGTGTGTGAGGCTCGCGAAGTCACGTTGTACACAAAGCTATGCCCAAACAGGCTATGCTTTGATCGTCCCACAAGGCCTGCTTTTCAACAAAACCTTGATCATATGCATCTTAGCATGCCACATCATCACTCCATATCACACTACCAATCCTTTGCCGAAATATATGAATGGGTGTTAAGCAAGAGAATAAATTCTCCGCCACCAAACATCCATATATTCTACAGAAGATTAATAACATGATATATAATGGAGTATGATGTCAGACACACAATCTATTTATAAGCTTGTGCTCTGGGTCTGAGCGAAAGCCAAACCCGTACAAATCAACACTATGTCCGGGCAACTCCTACTATTACCTTATCATGGTAGCGAGCCATTCTAAGGCAACAGTCATCATCGTCCATTCGATGTGGAGATTTGACGGTCTTCAATCGCCGTCTTCCAATCTTGGATTTCTAAACGTCGTTTAATTATTTGGAATGAGATAAACTCGGACTTTCCAAATAATTCTCATATATATATATATATATATAATCCTTCTTACACATTAATATTTTTTTTTATTAACGATTCATTCCTATTTTAATTATTTAAAATAATTAAATTTTAATATAACGACGCTCTAAGTCCATGGGCGACTATGGCGCTGCATTCAAACAATTTTGATTTTCACATTTCTCAGAATCTAAACGTTGGATCTTAACGTAGTGTATATCGTTGGAAAGATTTTTCCAAGACGGTCCTATCGGTTTCAGTTTCAAGAAAATCCGACGGTCGGATCTTCTTGTATAGTCGTTTAAAAGTACGATTTCAAAACGCGAACTACCACACCCTATTCATTTTAATTATATATATAATCATTAAATCGTAATAACGTCGTTTGATTAAAACAACGCTCTACACAATTACCGATACTTACTAAATTTTAATTCATTTGAAAAAAAATGAAAATAATATCACTACCGCATCCTAAATTCATTTTTTTTCTTTACATTGAAAATGTAAATTTTGATACACTCAAAATCTTTAAATTACGTATAAAAATATAATTCCTAATGACAATGCAAACTCTACTCTTAATTCACATTGTGAAAACATGATTTGTAATTACAATGCAAACACTACATCTAATTTACATTGTAAAAATATAATTTTTAATTACAATGCAAACACTACATCTAATTTACATTGTAAAAATATGATTTTTAATTACAATGCAAACACTACATCTAATTTACATTGTAAAAATATAATTTTTAATTACAATGCAAACACTACATATAATTTACATTGTAAACATATGATTTTTAATTACAATGCAAACACTACATCTAATTCACATTGTAAAAATATTATTTTTAATTACAATGCAAACACTACATCTAATTCACATTGTAAAAATATTATTTTCAATTACAATGCAAACACTACATCTAATTCACATTGTAAAAATATTATTTTTAATTACAATGTCACATTTCTACATCTAAATTACATATAAGATTAATAAATTTTATTTCTAATGTTCATTCTCATTTTATGTTACATATACATATATATATATATAAGAAAAATGCAAATTCTATCATACAATGAAATTGCATCCTTTAATTGCATAGAAAAATGTAGTTTTGTCATACGGTATACTTTCCTATAGACATTACATATAAAAATGTAATATTTAACATACAATGTAAATTCATGTTTTAATTACATATAAAAATGTAAATTTTATCCTATGGTGTAATTCCCTATATAATGTACATATAAAAATGTAGATTTTAACATATGATGAAATTTCCATGTTAACTACAAAGAAAAATGTAATTTTTAACATACGGCATTAATCCACTTTATAATTTACATATAAAAATGTAAATTTAAACATACGATGGAACTCACTTGTTAATTACAATGAAAAAATGTAATTTTTGATCTACAGTATAATTTCCTATATAATTTACATATAAAAAAATGTAAATTTTAACATACGGTGGAATTCACATGTTAATTACAAAGAAAAAAATGTAATTTTTGATCTACAGTATAATTTCCTATATAATTTACATATAAAAAAATGTAAATTTTAACATACGGTGGAATTCATATGTTAATTACAAAGAAAAATGTAATTTTTAATCTACAGTATAATTTCCTATATAATTTACATATAAAAAATGTAAATTTTAACATACGATGGAATTCACCTTTAAATTACAAAGAAAAATGTAATTTTTAACATACAACGTTAATTCACTTCATAATTTACATATAAAAATGTAAATTTTGACATACGATGAAATTCACCTTTTAATTACAAAGAAAAATGTAATTTTTAACATACAACGTTGATTCACTTTATAATTTACATATAAAAATGTAAATTTTGACAAACGATGAAATTCACCTTTTAATTACAAAGAAAAATGTAATTTTTAACATACAACATTGATTCACTTTATAATTTACATATAAAAATGTAAATTTTGACAAACGATGAAATTTCTATTTTAATTACAAAGAAAAATGTAATTTTTAACATACAACGTTGATTCACTTTATAATTTACATATAAAAATGTAAATTTTGACAAACGATGAAATTTTTATTTTAATTACATTAAAAAAATAATGAAAATTTCATACGGTGAAATTCTTATTTACTTTATATTAACAAAAATGTAGACTTTACATATGGTGAAATTCTTATATATCTACATTAATAAAAATGTAAACTTTACATATGGTGAAATCCCTCATTATAATCACATCTAAAAATGTCATTTATACTTTATCGTTCTAATTTACATTAAAACAACATATAAAAATGTCACCTTTAATTCATCGTTCAATTTCACATTAAAATAACATATAAAAATGTCATCTTTAATTCATCGTTCAATTTCACATTAAAATAACATATAAAAATGTCATCTTTAATTCATTGTTTAATTTTACATTAAAATAACATATAAAAATGTCATCTTTAATTTATCGTTCAATTTCAATGCATTAACATAACGGTTCAACTTCAACATCATAACATACAACGAAATATAAGGTTCGACTTTGTGTGATAACATTCATGTGATCAATACATATAGATCTATAATTATCTATCGTAGCAACATCGCAAAATCATCAATCATATCTAAAAAAAATAGATCTGAAGATTAACCAAGGGATTACTGCATAACAACAAAGTGATTATTTAATTAATTAATTTTGAATGAGGAAATTTCACATCTAACATTTAAAAATTTCAGATCTAATGTCATAACATCGCAACAATTCAGATCTGCAACTTATATTAACATCCATCATCAATCCAATTATTTTTGATTCTCAACTTCTCATATGCAAGGATAATATTCAAATTAATTAAATTTATTTAAAAATAAATTCTCACCTAGCTCGGATTTGAAAGGAAGGTTCGGATTCAATCAGATCTCGTGTTCAAAGTCATGGCAGTTACGGATCTGAAAGATTTTAATTCGAAGTTCATACAAATAAATCAGAACGGACTTTTAACAACTTTCGCTGTAATGCTTAAAAGCGTCGCAAAATCTGAAATATTCATACCTTAAATTTTCAGAAATGTTCAAAACTTTGAATCCAAATTTCGGGAGCTAATGTCGATGGTTTTGCGAACGGTTTGCGGGAGATTGGAGAGCTACGAGAGGCGCATCCACGCCGGGAACCAAGGGGGGTGCGGCGGCATGTACAGGGGGCGGCGGCGGCTTAAAGGCTGCGGGTTTGGGGAGGTGGTTCGAGAGCTACGAGCAACGGTTTGATGTGGAACTTGTCTAGAATCGAAGAGATTGAGGAAAGCTACAAAAAGTTTAACTACGGCTGAGTCTAAAAGTGAGTGGATTAGGAGATAGGGAGGAGAGAAGGTGGCAAGGTCTAGGCGGCTATGGGTTCGGCTGAAACGCGATGGGGAAGATGAGTGAATAGTGTTTTTATAATAAAATAATGGTATTAAATAATTAATTAGCCCAATAAAGGTCCGTTTGGTCACTAACTCGGAATTTGGCCTGCTTAGTGTCGTTCTTAAGGTTTTGACACCTTCTGAGTGCAATGGGATAGGTCTCGGGACCCAATTCCGAAATTTGTATATATTTTATTTAAAATTCCATTAAAAATTAATTAATTAAATATTGACCGTACATTAAAATATGCCGGGGCCACATACGACCTCAGAAAATTCTAAAAAAAATATTTTTAGCTTTCTTATGACGATACGAATCCAACAAAAATATTTTTGTTGAATTCTGAGACTATTTGAAAAATGGCCATTTTTAAGGCATTTAAATTTAACTGAAATAGTCAAAACACATTTTCTTTTCCCACGCTCACATATTAATTCGAAAAATTCTGAAAATTGAAACCTAGAAATAATTTTACATCCCGGATCCAACAAAAGTGGTTTCGTCGAATTCCCAGGTCGTTTGAAAAATGGCTATTTTCAAGGCGTATATATTTAATATTAAAAATACATTTTTAAACAAATAATTTTCGAAACTCAAAATATATAAGTGTTTACTGTTTTTCAATGCAGAAACGTCATTCCGAACTTAATGGAAGTGGTTTCGAGTCGAAATTCCTTCATATGTGAAAATAGCCTTTCGGGCCATATATAATATATATAAATACTACAGCGACCTTTCTAAAAATTGAATTGGCCATAACTTTTAATTTTCGCTATGAAATTTCAATTTTTCGGATTCGTTGGAAATATATTTTAAAATGGATTCTAATAATTTTGGTTTCACTAAAATCCGTTAAATTTTGCATCCTGTATGGTCAGTTAAAGTTCAAGTTTGACTTTTCAAACTACCGCGCTATTTCTAACTCTTTTTATAATTAAAATTAAATTATTCATTCTAACTTCGATTTAAATCAACTTTGTGATCATTATTATTTAAAATAGATTATTTTAAATATCAAAACTCATTAAAATTACTTAGAATAAAATTTTAAATTGGCCCCAAAATCAGGGTTGTTACAGTTTCCCCCCACTTAAAAACTTTTCGTCCTCAAAAAGGAACGAAGCTAAAGGTTGATTAATTAACTAACTAATTATATATATATATATATATATTCTCCATTGGTTTAAATAATTTCATTAGTTTATTAACTTTCAAATATATAACTTTTTATATATTCAAAATCATATTTTCCAAAATAGATTATAATTAATCACAAATACGTATATTATAGGCTTGCTACTCTCAACTCATTCTAGGGCATTACTAACCCTATCTCTAATGAGTTTTCTCATTCTAGGATACTGCTGATCCTATCTCTAATGAGTATTCTTATTGGATATTACTAATCCAATCTCTGATGAGCCTTTTGTTCAGTTCTAATGAGTTGCATCCCAAAGATTTGAGCTAACCAAAGCTCTGATACCAACTGTAACGAGTACCACGAAATCCGGTAGGCTTTGTAACCATCCCTTCATCCTCCAGTACAGCAGGTAAATCCCACCGTGGCTTACAGTTGTACCCCAGACACATTGTTTTACGGCGACCCCTTTGGGATCCCCCGGCCGCAGCCTACCAACCCTAAAAAGGGACATGTGGGGTTAAGAGTCTCCCGTTCGCCACCAAACCGTGAAGCGAGAACCCCCCATCATGCTGCATCCTATTACCAGGCATGCCAAACAAGGACTGGTGTGAGAATTCTTAACTAATAAATCACTATTAATAGGGAAAATCCAAAGACCACGCCGCTAATGCGGAACGTGTTTGCTCTAATGGATTGTTGTGCATAAAAGTGTCAAAAACAACTAATAAGTAAATCGTACAACAACGTTATGCTTTTTAGAAATGGAATCACCATAAGACCCAGGTCCCATCACACAATGCAACACAAACCAGAGGATAGGGTTTTACCTTATAGTGATTCAACATGCAAAATACGGCAAATACGAGTTTAATATTATTATTAGTATATATCAAAACATTTCAAAGTAAATGTAGAAATCCTAGGAAGAATAGTATCCCATTCTGCTATGCCTCCATACTAGTAATACAATCAAATCCGAATGGGGTCGTATTGGAAATTGGGTTCCCATCATGAGTCAAGGCTAGGGAGGAGCTCCTACCGATTCGAGACACTCTAGCTAATGTCTCAGGATCCCCCGAAGTGAACCCTTGGAAAGCTGCAGGGCCGGTCCGCCATACGAGTTGCGGATTAGTTATTCCTGAACACACGTTTCCCAGTCCTATAAGACCTATCATCCGAGGCGCCTCATTCCATTATCCACATAAGTAAAATGTCGGGCCATGTTAAAACCCAAACACCACTTCTAGCTGGAAAGAAACGTGCTGCTCTCCCTGCGTTCCCTTCTCCCGTTTTAGACTCCGCCGGTGTGTGAGGCTCGCGAAGTCACGTTGTACACAAAGCTATGCCTAAACAGGCTATGCTTTGATCGTCCCACAAGGCCTGCTTTTCAACAAAACCTTGATCATATGCATCTTAGCATGCCACATCATCACTCCATATCACACTACCAATCCTTTGCCGAAATATATGAACGGGTGTTAAGCAAGGGAACAAATTCTCCGCCACCAACCATCCATACATTCGACAGAAGATTAATAACATGATATATAATGGAGTATGATGTCAGACACACAATCTATTTATAAGCTTATGCTCTGGGTCTGAGCGAAAGCCAAACCCGTACAAATCAACACTACGTCCGGGCAACTCCTACTATTACCTTATCATGGTAGCGAGCCATTCTAAGGCAACAGTCATCATACTCCATTCGATGTGGAGATTTGACGGTCTTCAATCGCCGTCTTCCAATCTTGGATTTCTAAACGTCGTTTAATTATTTGGAATGAGATAAACTCGGACTTTCCAAATAATCCTCGTATATATATATGTATATATTTAAAATCCTTCTTACACATTAATAATTATTTTTATTAATGATTCATTCCTATTTTAATTATTTAAAATAATTAAATTTTAATATAACGACGCTTTAAGTCCATGGGCGACTATGGCGCTGCATTCAAACAATTTTGATTTTCACATTTCTCAAAATCTAACCGTTGGATCTTAACGTAGTAAATATCGTTGGAAAGATTTTTCCAAGAAGGTCCTATCGGTTTTAGTTTCAAGAGAATCCGAAGGTCGGATCTTCTTGTATAGTCGTTTAAAAGTACGATTTCAAAAAGTAAACTACCACGCCCTATTTGTTTAATTTTAATTATATATATAATCATTAAATCGTAATAACGTCGTTTGATTAAAACAATGCTCTACACAATTACCGATACTTACTAAATTTTAATTCATTTGAAAAAAAAATGAAAATAATATCACTACCGCATCCTAAATTCATTTTTTTTCTTTGCATTGAAAATGTAAATTTTGATACACCCAAAATCTTTAAATTACGTATAAAAATATAATTTCTAATGACAATGCAAACTCTACTCTTAAATCACATTGTGAAAACATGATTTGTAATTACAATGCAAACACTACATCTAATTTACATTGTAAAAATATAATTTTTAATTACAATGCAAACACTACATCTAATTTACATTGTAAAAATATGATTTTTAATTACAGTGCAAACACTACATCTAATTTACATTGTAAACATATGATTTTTAATTACAATGCAAACACTACATCTAATTCACATTGTAAAAATATTATTTTTAATTACAATGCAAACACTACATCTAATATTATTTTTAATTACAATGCAAACACTACATCTAATTCACATTGTAAAAATATTATTTTCAATTACAATGTCACATTTCTACATCTAAATTACATATAAGATTAATAAATTTTATTTCTAATGTTGATTCTCATTTTATGTTACATATATATATATATAAGAAAAATGCAAATTCTATCATACAATGAATTTGCATCCTTTAATTGCATAGAAAAATGTAGTTTTGTCATACGATATACTTTTTTATAGACATTACATATAAAAATGTAATATTTAACACACAATGTAAATTCCTGTTTTAATTACATATAAAAATGTAAATTTTATCCTACGGTGTAATTCCGTATATAATGTACATATAAAAATGTATATTTTAACATATGACGAAATTTCCATGTTAATTACAAAGAAAAATGTAATTTTTAACATACGGCATTAATCCACTTTATAATTTACATATAAAAATGTAAATTTTAACATACGATGGAATTCACTTGTTAATTACAAAGAAAAAATGTAATTTTTGATCTACAGTATAATTTCCTATATAATTTACATATAAAAAAATGTAAATTTTAACATACGGTGGAATTCACATGTTAATTACAAAGAAAAAATGTAATTTTTGATCTACAGTATAATTTCCTATATAATTTACATATAAAAAAATGTAAATTTTAACTTACGGTGGAATTCATATGTTAATTACAAAGAAAAATGTAATTTTTAATCTACAGTATAATTTCCTATATAATTTACATATAAAAAATGTAAATTTTAACATACGATGGAATTCACCTTTAAATTACAAAGAAAAATGTAATTTTTAATATACAACGTTAATTCACTTCATAATTTACATATAAAAATGTAAATTTTGACATACGATGAAATTCACCTTTTAATTACAAAGAAAAATGTAATTTTTAACATACAACGTTGATTCACTTTATAATTTACATATAAAAATGTAAATTTTGACAAACGATGAAATTCACCTTTTAATTACAAAGAAAAATGTAATTTTTAACATACAACGTTGATTCACTTTATGTAACGTCCCGCCTTTTTGATCACTTCAAATTGGTGGTTAAACCAACTTAAAATGCTCAAAAAGATGGAGCGTACTTAGCTTACCGAGTTTAAACACAGAATTTACACAGGAACCCAGAATAAATATATAACACAGTATTAAACGGCGAAATAAACTTTTATTTATAAATCAGAATTTTGAATACAATATTTTTCTGTATACAGCGGAATATGGAAAACATGCTTTGAATGCAAGAAAAAAATAATTTACTATTTTTAAATCTTCAGAGTGCGCGTCTCCTGGAATCCCCAACTTCGCAAATCTTCGAATCTTGAGTTGTGATCTTTTAATCTGTAACGCTCAGGATCTGACTCGAGCATTCCATGCAAAACATAAAAATACTCGAGTCAGGGTTAATCATAGTTCAAGTAAATTAACTTCAATATAAACTGAAATATAATAGTTAATCCTATCTTCGAGGTCAGGTATAAAATAGACAGTTGTGGTATCTATCCGTATCAATTCTATCTATTTCTAGGAGCAAACGGCATCGGACGTTTGCGAATGTACACGTGTATATATTTTACACATGTACACCACCTCAACATCCTTAACCGAATAAAAATAATGGCATAGGTGATTCCAGAAGCTTGCATGTACATGTATGTGTGTACACGTATACTGCTCCAGCATTTCGGAACCAGGATATATCAAAATGCAAGTATAAGGGTGCAAGGCCGCATTCCAAGATTCCAACAAATATGCCCAGTCAAGTCGAGCAAGTTTCCGTGTACAAAAGATAGTATAAGTTTTCTACAATCACAAGCATGTTATGGAAATAAGGGACCAGGCGACTGATCAAAATAGTTCCAGGCACAACCTTCATGTATGTATTAAACGTACATGCATATATATATATATATATATGCTATTTCCTTCCAGGTTAACCAAGAGTATGAAGGTTCACATATTGGAAGATTCCAGGTCAAGCCATACTAAACGCATGTGCCGAGTGAAACAATAATTCAAGGGATAAACACAAATATAAAGCAATTCAAATCAGTTCAGCAAAAACAGAGACAAGAAATAGCGGCTACAAAATAGTGCAAGACTGAATTCAAAAGAACAAAAGAGGTCACAATAAGTAAACTGGCACATGGCTTTTCAAATAAATGGGTGTTCGAGCCAAATTATATTTTCACGATCTAGGTTCAAATGGCACAAAAACAATGTGAATGCTTATATTCAGGTTTCCAATATCATTAGACTTGCATGTAAAGGAACTGTACTCACTACATGCGTACTCACAAATAAAACAGGCCGAATTAATATGGTAATTTGAAATTTACAAAATAAAACCAGTGTATATGTGCCATCAGTTCAACATCAACGGGCATAGAACCCTACTTAACATATGATTCATGTTTAACTAAACAACGTGATTTATATATTTATATTTCAGATTTCAGATGGGTCCTGGATGTCAATATCACAGTATCATATATAGTTATGGGTTTCAAGGGTTATATATATAACAACTAATATATTTAGATTCATGGGTTTCAAGGCAACTGTATAATTTACTCCTAAACTTGTGTTTCAGTCATGCAGATAAGTCCAAGTGCCATACAGTGCACAGTCCTTCAACTAATACAGACAACATAACATACTCAATTATAATTTGATCAATATATTCTGCTTTCCCACTTTAGTGCCTTATTATTATCTTTTCAGTTAGTATATTTTCTTTGAGTTGATGTTGCCTATATGCTGTCAAAACTAATACTACATTCTCAGCAGTATTTCTTTGTAAAGACAAAGGGAAACCAAAGGAAAAACAAGATGGAACATATTCAACTGTATAGATTTTTGATGAATATACTACCCAAAATCAAAAGGAAACAAACTTGAGTTTGATTTTGACTTGAGAAAAAAAAAGAATTAAAAAGAAATAAAATAAAAGTCTTAACCAAACAGAACATGTCGAACACAAATAGATTGCACGTTGGAAATGATGGACGAGGGTAAGCTAAGTTATAAACCGAGTCAAATGGTTTCAAAATCCTAAAAAAATGATAACTTATCCGACCTTTGCATGGGTTACAGGCTACCAAACCCAAATGGCATAACAACTGTACTTGAGTTACAGTTTATCAAATCGAGCTGGGTCTCAAAACAAGATTGAAACCCTTTTCAGGTTTTATCACTTAGTAAGGGAACATTTACATTTATGTCATCGTGTATCTTTCAGCCTAATAGGAGCTCAATAGTCAATGTTCACGTCTGCAATAGCATAAATGGTGCAAAGATACAAAACAAAATATGGCTTCAGTTTAACATGACCAACTAGCTTTCTGACCAACCAATTATTTAGATATGGACTCACTTTAATATAAACTATCCTGGTTACTACTAAAAACATCCCATTTCTAAAATTCACAATATGGCTCAAATTTCTTTTCCAATTTTAATACACTAAATCGTTTGATTCTGAAATGAGCTTGCATATTCATATACAAGTGCAGCACTATATATATATAGTAATGAACAGGACTGAAAACCCAAACTCACTACATAAGTTAAATAGACTACTAAGCATGGAATATTAACCATGAGACATCACACAACAAATATGCACTAGGTTTACAATTCCAGAAAGGAAGGCTTAGGTAACTGCATGTATATGGGCACTAGTATATGGTATTGAAGTTTCAAATATCAAAAGTTCACGGGCTAACTCAGGAGGCAAAGCTGCTCTATTGTCAAAAGCTATTTCCAGTTTACAACCCAAAAATGCCGGTACATTTTACTTTCAGTTTTTAACCTATCAAACAGGAAATACAATTTCTAAATCAAAGTTCTTTAACTAAACTCCAATCGAAACCCCCAAATTCAAGGCAATCCATACTTCGGTTTATTAACACAGTAACATAACCCAAAGGATATGATTATATGTTCATCCGTAGGTTTGTAAATATTTCAGACCATAGTACAAAATTGGACACTTCAATGGATTTTACACTTCAAATAGTCCCTGTCCTTTTTATTTCAAGTAATATACTATGTTCCCCATATCAGTGCTTCTCATTACTTTTCACAACATTCATGTTTTTTTTCAAAAATAAACTAATATGTATAGTGGTCTATATGTATATACACATGACCATCAATTCCCAAACACGAAGTAAACTAAGCAAGGGTCATTCAAGGAATCAATACTGTGCAGACAGCAAATCATGCAGTGGTGAAAGACAGAAAATCACGACAGTAGCAGGGTTTAAAGAATACCACTAACTATCATATTTAATTCCTAACGAAGTTAAAATTTACTTGAAATAGAATTAACCGTGAGCGTGAGCCGAAACTCACCTTGAACATTAGAACAATAGAATAGAAATCTCTGGAGACGAGGCAGCTTCTTCAATTTTTTGGCGATTCAATTCCAGGTGCGAGCTTGAAGTCGAAATCGATGGCTTTGATGTTGGTGGAGGAGGCGAGTTTACTGGAGGCGATGCGACTTTCGATTAGAAGCCATTAACAACTGGAAAAGAGAACGTTTGGACTGAAGAAAATTGGGGAAACCCTAGGCTTCGGCCACTAAAAAAAATGAAAAAGGGCGATGATTGTTTGCTGAAGGAAATGAGGAAGAGGCTGTGGCTTTTATAAAAGAAGAATCGTGGCATCCAAGGCAACGTGGGGAGCACAACATCACATGGTGTGCGCAATAAGGAACTGCTTTATTTATTTAATTTATATTTAAGGGTTCGTTTTGTACCGTTATTTATGTCTATGCTTTATTTTTGCCCTCTCACAAACGAACTCCTACCGCAACGAAATTTTGACGCGCTGCAATGCCTTTATGTTCTGATTCCAATTAAATTATCGTATTCTAATTTTATTTGCATACGCCGTTATTTATTTTCAAATCATTTAAACGTTCACCAATTTTATTTCGTTTGTCCATCCTCAGCTCCATTCATTTCACAAATTTAGAACGTTAAAATCCGATTCACCAATATACACATATGCCAATTTCCATTCAACAAATAATATTTTCTAATTTGTTGATAACGTTTATTTTAAACTCTACCATCAATACTTCTCCGTCAAATTTCAATCTAATTCAAACTTAGTTCAAATACTCAACAGTACATATTCGATTCCAATCCACCAATTTGAATTAAGTATTCAATTCAGTTCAACTCAAAACACATATATTCAATTTTCGATTAGTCATTCTGAAATCGAATTCAAATGCTTATTCGAACCAATAAACTTTTATTCTCGAATCCAAATATAAAATTTATCATTTATCGTGAAATCCTTAATTAATTTCTATTTCAAATTGCCGAAATTTCTGGGTCGTTACACTTTATAATTTACATATAAAAATGTAAATTTTGACAAACGATGAAATTTCTATTTTAATTACAAAGAAAAATGTAATTTTTAACATACAACGTTGATTCACTTTATAATTTACATATAAAATGTAAATTTTGACAAACGATGAAATTTCTATTTTAATTACATTAAAAAAATAATGAAAATTTCATAGGGTGAAATTCTTATTTACTTTATATTAACAAAAATGTAGACTTTACATATGGTGAAATTCTTATATATTTACATTAATAAAAATGTAAACTTTACATATGGTGAAATCCCTCATTATAATCACATCTAAAAATGTCATTTATACTTTATCGTTCTAATTTACATTAAAATAACATATAAAAATGTCACATTTAATTCATCGTTCAATTTCACATTAAAATAACATATAAAAATGTCATCTTTAATTCATCGTTCAATTTTACATTAAAATAACATATAAAAATGTCATCTTTAATTTATCGTTCAATTTCAATGCATTAACATAACGGTTCAACTTCAACATCATAACATACAACGAACTATAAGGTTCGACTTTGTGTGATAACATTCATGTGATTAATACATATAGATCTATAATTATCTATCGTAGCAACATCGCAAAATCATCAATCATATCTAAACAAAATAGATCTGAAGATTAACCAAGGGATTACTGCATAACAACAAAGTGATTATTTAATTAATTAATTTTGAATGAGGAAATTTCACATCTTTAATATATACGAGAGAATGTATTGGTAGATTTCAATATAAAATTGTTTTATATTGTGGAGATTTATTAGTTGAGATGTTTATAAGTTCTGGTCGATCAGTTTGATCCACTGTATCGGTAAGGGTTTCTAAACACTCGAATATGATGAACCGACATGGTATGTTTGAAAAGATGGTAAATAATATAATTTTACCGAAAGCATATTTTTGATATAAACAGATGATTTATATTGATATTATTATTGAATGTGTTAGTTGTAATTATAATCGAATAAGATTATAATTGGAATGGTTATATATATTACCAATCAGAATTCATATAAGTGAAATATATGAAATCGAAATTAATTAAATCTGAATTTAAATCAGAATTTGAAATTTAAAACCCTGGAAATTGCAAAGGTGTTTGTAAATTAATTTGGATTGAATATGAGTGAATTTTAAAATCCTGGGAGATTTTAAACTTGTTACAAGCATTAAAAGGGTATTTTGAAATGATTTCAAAGTCGAGGTATTTTAAATGATTTTGAAAGTGATATAGTATTGAACTCACTTCGATAGCTGGAAATAGATTCCGATGATGATCATGACATCATCGGTATTCATTTTCGAGTTGTAAGTGACGGATTACTACCAAAGGTATTGTTTTTGAATTGTTTTGAGGAAACAAGTTGTTTTGATTTCAAAAAACGAATATTTGGTTTTTGTTTCGGAAAAGGTAAGTTGTTTAAAACTCAAAAGAAGAGATTGTTCGAATTAAAAACAAATTTAAATAGAAATTGGTGAAACTGAGCTGGAATTGAATTGAAATCAGTTAAGTGGTAATTGAAATTGAATTAGACTAGAATGATATCGAATACAATTGTATTGGGAGATAAGAATTTGAAATAGAACTCAATTAAGGGATTATGAGTTTGGAATCAAGAATGAAACTTGAGTTTAAAAGGAATTTGGTTTGGATATAAGCGAATAGCTGTGTTGAACAGATATTGATTGGAAATTGGTTAAGATGACATTGGTATATGTTGAATTAGTAGCTGATGTAAAGGATATAATTATATGCCTGACCAAAAAGGTACACGTTTATATTTATATAAGTTTGATGAGTATGAGCCGTTTTGGCAAGCCGATTGGCGTTTGGATTTTCTTTTGGGTTGGAGAAGACCTAGAGAGGCGAGTTGTAGTTGTACCGATTGACCAGTACAAAGGAGGTGCTGCCAATTTTTCGAAAATTTCGGCTGTTGGAAAATTTTCAAAGTTTATGGAAATTTTCGTTAGTAAGAATTAATTAATATTTTAATAAAAATTAATTGGTATAGTGAAACTGGAATTTAAGAATTTTACCAATAATTTTTAATCAGTTAGTGGGGTTTGTTTTCTACCTTAGCAATTTCGAGGACGAAATCATTTTAAGGGGGGAAGAATGTAACGACCCGTATTTTCAGCAATATAATAATTAATTTATTTAATTATTTAAATAGTGATTTAGAGAATTATATGGTTGTTTAATTAAATAATATTGAATATTTAATTTATATAAATAATAGAATAATATATTTAATTTTTGAAATAATTAGAAATAGCTGAATTCACAATATAGTGTGAATTAGATTGTTTATAATATTTAATTCAGTTTAGAGTTGAATTATATTCACGGATATATTATAATAACGACAGTTTGAATGTATAATTATATTATAATTATAATCGAGCTTGAAATGGCGCGACAGTTCGCTATTTGGTGATTTGAACTTCAACTGAACATATAAGGTCCGTTTTAAATTGGATTTCTGTGAAACAAGAAACGTTCGGAGCTGGTGAAGTATATTTTTCAAGTGGAAGAGAAAAATCGGGATTTCATTGTGTAGATTTTGATTTATGTACAAATCAAATTTTAGAAAAGTCGCTATGGAAGTCCTTTATAATTTATAACGATTTATTTATATTATAAATGGATTTTTCAATGTAAATTGAATATCGATTCAACTGGGATTTGAATATCGAGTTATAAATCCAATTGGAGTTGTATCATATTCTATTGTGAATATATATACGATAATATATATTTATTTATATTTAATTTAATTGTTTTTAAATATATTTATATATTTAAATGGGTAATTTAGAGCTTTAAAAATAGCCAGTTTTGCAAACGACCTCCGTTTTCGACGAGACTAATTTTGTTTGATCCGTAAAATTGAATTATTGTTATTTTTCAATTTCCGTGATTTTTGGAGTCAGTGTGTGGCCGTATGGATTTTTAATTTGAAAAACAATCAGTATTTTAACAGTTAAAAATACGTTGTATGAGCAAACGGAGTCGGAATTCGACGAAACCAGTTTCGTTGTGTTCGTAATGTCGAACTGTAGCTGCATGCCAATTTTCATGATTTTTGGACGGTATATGTGATCACAGAGATTTTCAAACAACATATATAGACAGTGATTCAATAAAAAGTAATATAATAATCGAATAAAAAATTAATAAAACTATCCTATATAAACCCAACCATCCTAATCCTAATTCACTTCTTCTGATAGTCAAAGAAAAATGCGCCTCCACTTTTTATTCCTCCAGAAACCAAATCGCAAGTTATTAAAATCATTTCAAATCAAAATAAACGTCTATAAATCCTTAAATATATATATGCATGGATTCAGCAGCTGAAGAGCTTCATTTCTATGTATGTATCGTTGGACTCGATGCAAAGTTTTTCCTCCGACATGTTGATAGCAGGATTAGGGTTCGATTTGTAGGAGAATGGAGGCGTGGATGTGTAAATCGAAGGTTAGATTGGGGTTGGGAAGATCGAGTAGCTCATGTTCACAAACTTGCGTGAATATCGGTGAGGAAAAGATTCGATCTGGCACAGCATTTTATTGTGTGAAGATATTCATTGCGATGATGAAAGTGGGATTGAGTGGTGATTAATGGGTAAGGTTGTGTAGAGGAAGTGAAGAGGAGCAATACGGTGAGCTTGGATTTGGAATTCATGATGAGATGAAGGAGGGAGGAGAGTTTGATTGTGCGGTAATGGCCAGGGAAATGACCTGTAGCTTGCGGTTTGATCTGAAGGAGGAAGATGGATTCCTTCCATTGCAGGTCAGGATTTTATTTGGGGAATGTGTTGTTTAAATTCAGTTTAGGCCCAATGATAAATTGAATATTTTTTGAAGAGTAGGAAAATGATTTGAAGCACCAACTTTGTGCATTTCAAGATTTGGACAGTTTCAAAGTAAAAAAAATCAAAATAACCCGATTCTTTGGGTTCTGAATGATCTATGTTTTTTGGGTATAGCAGCTTTGTGGACTTGGAATGCTTCAAAGAAGTTGGGATATATTTTATTTATACTGGAGCACAAATGAAAACTGGAAGAAGTCCTATTGTGAAAGGAAATCCTTGAATGGTTTTTCAAATGTATAGAATTAGCAGCATGATACTAGTAGAGAGGAAGATGAAGATTTTATTGGTGCGGATGGGTTTAAAGGGTATAGGCTTGAAATTTGTGGTAAGGCCCAATAAGGGTTAGATTTAAAGTAACTTATATATTAAAAACACGTATAACTTGTAACAAAAATATCTTTGTCATACGTTAATTGAATTCAGTGAAACAAGATCCGTTAGGATCATATGGAGGGGGGTATGCAATGGAACTGATTGGGAGTGAATTGGAGTTCATCATAATTTATTTCAAAATAAATTGATGTCTGAATCAAAGATAGTTAATCATTATTTAACGATAACTGTCCCATGTGAGTAAAACTCACCAACTCTACCAGTTCATATTTTTGTAATGTATATTTAGAACTGATAAATGATGATTGATTGCTGTGTATTGACTGTTTGGTTGAACTGCTAAGTAATTAGTTGAAATTATAGATTTGGTTATACGTATATATATATATATATATGTATATGTATATAAATTGATTCTGTTTAGCAGAATATTTCATAGTGAAATGAAATTGATGTTAATTGTATTGTTTAACATCTGTGGATGCATGGAAACAGGTCGGAGGAATCCAATTGGATTCCTCAACATTTATTTTACTGTTATTCATATATTGTGTTATATAATGTGATATGAAATCCGTTGCTGATTTTGTATGTTTGAATGATACCGATCATTGTTATATGGTACGTTAAATACCATGAGGAATACCGGAATGTAAAAAGGGGATTTTCAAAGTTTATATTTGAAATGAAATATTTATAAAATCGAAGGATTTTTGAAAGGAATATTTATCATTTGATAAATAAAATATATAAAAGGAAAATATTTGTGAAACAAATAAAAAAGGAAAATATTTGTGGAACAAATAGAAAAGGAAATATTTGTAAAACATTTACAAGCAGAATAGAAAAGGAGATATTTTTAAAACATTTACAAATGGAATGGAAAAGGAGATATTTGTAAAACGTTTACAAATAGAATAGAAAAAGGAATAATTGTAAAACATTAACAAATAGAATATAAAAGGAAATATTTTATAAAATGAAAATAATTTTATAAAAAGGAAAACTTTACATTTGGAAAGTTTAGACCCGTGCTTCGCACACGGGTGTAACACGATATTGATTTAAAGTAAATATTTAAACAGAAATCAGTTTTAAACAAATAAATTAAGAAGAAATTTATAAATAATATTTTTTAAATTAGAGTAAAATATTTATCATTGGATAAATGGAATATATAAGTCAGGACTTATATAGAGAAGTAAGAATCGATTTCAACATCGATAACTGAAACCGAGTATGGACGTAGAGTTAAATCGAAAAAAGGTGTTAATCAAAATGAGTAAATCTAAAGGTGTTAATCAAAATGTGTTAGTCAAAAGGGGTTAATTAATAGAGTTAATCCAATAGAGCTAATTGAATTAGAGTTAGTCGGATTAGAGATTATTCGAATATAGTTTATTCGAAGAAAGAGTTATCGAATAAGGTTATTCGAAGAATAGAATTAATCGAATATTAGTTATTCAAAATGATTTATCGAATATTAGTTATTCGAAAGGAGTTATCGAATATTATTTATTTGAAAGGAGTTATCGAATATTAGTTATTCGAAAGGAGGTATCGAATATTAGTTATTCGAAATGAGTTATCGAATATAGTTTATTCGAATAGAGTTAAAGGAGTTAATCAAATATAGTTTATTCGAATAGAGTTAAAGGAGTTAATCGAATATAGTTTATTCGAATAGAGTTCAAGGAGTTAATCAAATATAGTTTATTCAAATATAGTTAAAGGAGTTAATCAAATATAGTTTATTCGAATTGATTTGAAGGAGTTAATCAAATATAGTTTATTCGAATAGAGTTGAAGGAGTTAGTCGAATATAGTTTATTCGAATAGAGTTGAAGGAGTTATTCGAATATAGTTTATTCGAATAGAGTTAAAGGAGTTAATCGAATATAGTTTATTCGAATAGAGTTAAAGGAGTTAATCGAATATAGTTTATTCGAATAGAGTTAAAGGCGTTAATTGAATATAGTTTATTCAAATAGAGTTAAAGGAGTAAATTGAATATAGTTTATTCGAAAGGAGTTAATCGATGGGAGTTAATTGATTAGAGTAATCCAATAGAGTTAATCAAACAGAGTTTATCCAACAGAGTTAATCAAATAGAGTTAATAGAATAGAGTTAATCAAATAGAGCTAACTTATAAGAGTAAATCGAATAGTATTAATTGAATAAAGTTAATCGAGTATGGATATTCGAAGAGAGATTATCAAATATGGTTTATTCGAAGAAAAGAGTTATCGAATAGAGATTTATTCGAAAGAGAGTTACGTAAGGAAGTTTGTTAAAGGTTTAAAAGATGAACCTTTTCTATTTCGAAGTTAGAAATGTTGTTTAGTTAAGGTATGAGAGGTAGTTATACCCTAACATGATTGCTTCGTTTTTAAATAAGGAATGGTTAAGGTTCGATAGTGAAGGTTGGTTAAGTGAATATAGTTAATGAGAGTAATGGTTTGAGTTGGCGTAGCGATGTTTTATTTAAACATCTATTTAAATACAATGAAGGAGTTTTGGAAACGTTTTCCATATAAGAATCAGAAATGTTTTCTAATATAGAAAATAATAGATGAGAATAAAAATGGAAACATTTTCCAATATTAATAAGGTATTGTAACAGCCAGAAAATTTTGACGCTCGAATTTTCAACAGTAACACAAAATCCCGTATTAATTGTTTAAAAACCAAGTATCGAACTCTGATTGTTAATAGAAAGAAATTAGAGGATGAGATAGAAAAGATAAAACTAACGGAATAGAAGAATAAGAAACATCAAAATCTCACAGCGGAATTTCACAAAATAGATAATATATTACATAACAGGGTCTGATACATCATAGTACAACATCATCATAGTACACAGCATAATTATACATCATTACTAGGATAACACAGATATCTAAACTGGATACATAGATATAGATATGCTTCTAGATTGTCTTGAACTTGAACTTCATAAGGTTCCACTTGCCTACCCGAATTACCTGTCTACTCATAACAATGTTATGAGTACCCAAGAGTTTAGGAAACACAGAAAATAAACTCTGAGTCTATCAGGGGACTGGTGTGAGTAAACACAGTTAAAAAGTTTGGAAACAGGGAAATAAGAATAAGGTTTTCCATATTGGACAGATTCATTTACTTTAGAAATCTTTATAACAATCCATAACTAATATATGGATAATGACCCAAATATTTTATACCACAACATTTGATATTACGATAATTTTTATCAAATAAATAATCATCTAGTGAAACGCTTGCATCTCACGTTCACGTATATAGTATAAAATCTAAAACCTCAGAGCGCTTATTGGAGATCGGATTCCAATAGACAATGTAGGGGAGCACATGTCGATCAGTGTACTCTAGAGAGGATACACTGGGGTTCAACAAGAACGTCTTGCAACTCGGTCTCACATGACCGTCCACTCATTTAGCTTGAGTGTAACGAATATATTATCACCCCCACGGTTGGGATCACAACCGCTACCGAATGCTGCAGCAGTGAAAAAGAGATGAGAAAACAAAAGGAATTACTCTAGATGGTGATAATACACCCTGCTTGGGTATGACCCAACTAGCCATGCTGCCTTGCCCGATTTTTTCGCCATTTCCTGGTTGTAAGGTTAGAGGTCACGTTTCTTCTAGAACACATGTCCAACGTTCACTTTGAATTCCACATTGTCAAGTCCATAATCACATATTGGTTATACAATTACACACTGGTGTAGAATAAAGAGAAGTTACCTTCTCCCCACCAACTTGGTATATTCGTAAAATCAACGGGCGTGACCATTGGAAATACTCTGTCAGACATTCGTCCATACAAGTTGTCTTAGGACTGGACAAACCGAAGGCACTATAAAAATAGCCCTTGCATATCTCCGTCTTCACTTATCTTCAATAATCTTTGACACGCGGTATATAAGTCAGATCGAAGTGGAATATAATGTGACGAAAAGGAATTTCGCTCGGTCCGAACCAGTCGCTAAACCGACCCAGACCGTTCGAAACACCCTATCGTTTGAGAACACGACAAAATAGAACGCAAACAGAAGAACATTTCGTTGTATATTACAACAATGCATCAGATTACAACAATATACAGAGTATAAATGAAGAAATATTACACAGAAATATCAGAGATTTAAATTACATTTAAATACATAGCAGCGGAAAATAATACAATACACCACTAGAAGAGATATACGGATACAAAGCTTTCCGGATATCGTTCCAGCTGTAAACCAGGATCCTGTGAATATAAATCTGCAAAACCAAAACTACTAGCTGCCCGTGTAGAAAATAGGGGCACCCAGAGTTTAGGTTAAAACAATAAACTCCAGGTCAGTCATGTGACTGGTGTGAGAACTAAAACAGTTATTAATCTTTATTTGAAAGTTAGGTAAATCAAGGGACCACGCCGTATAACACGGAACGGGTTTCCTCCCAAGAATACCAGTGCATATAACAAACAGCGCAATGCTAAATAAAGAAAAATGAAGCTGTTATAAGACCCAGGTCCTATCACACAATGCAACGCAAGCCGGGGGATAGGGTTTTCCCTTATAACAGCCAAAGAATGCTTGATACGTTTAAAACAAATCATTGGATACTATTATAAGTGCATAGTGTATAAAACAACTTCAAATCATAAATATCAATCATAGGCGGCATGGGTACCATATATCATGTCGCCATACTAGGCTCTACAAATAAAACCGCAAATGTCAGTATTTGGAAATTGGATTTCCTTCTATGAACCGAGGCTAGGGATCGTCCTCACCGAATTCGTGACTCTCTAGCTCGAGCCATAGGCAAGCGCGCAGGCAAGCCTTTAGATCCTCAGGGCCGGTCCACCGATGTGGATTATTATGCCTGAACACTACGTCTCCCCACCCTATGGGGTGTAAGTCTGGTCCGTCAGCCGACCAGAATGCGTCGGCCGAAACCGATATAACCGAGGCGCCTCGCAACAGCAACAACCACATAAGTCAAACTCGTCAGGGCGTGTAAAACCACTGACGCCACTTCTAGCTAGAAAGAAACGCATGCCCTCCCTGACGTCCTCTCCCGTTTTTGGTTCATACCGGGTGTGAAGCTCGCGAATCAACGTTACACAAAGCTACACCACAAAGGCCTGGCTTTGATCATCACCACAAGACTTTGCTTTTCAACAGAAGCCTCGATCAATTGCCAATTAGGCATGCCACATAGGCAATTCACTGCATGCGTTTGATATCCATCAATATATAACCCCTGAGCTCGTGCGTCTCAGAGAAGAGCGTTAAGCAAGAGAATAAATTCTCCGCCGCCAAACAGATATATATTTAATAGAGATCAATCACACGGACTAAAATCCAATGTCAGACACACAGTCCATTTACAAGTCCGTTCTGGGTCTGAACGAAACCGGAGGCACCTAGTACCCCGCATATCCATCGATCTCCAAGTACGTCTGGACGATCACTAACTGTTTCCATCTTCTTGGGTGTACAGCCCAATCAAGATCATCAGTAATCACCCAAACGACGTGAAGACTTCCGGTCTTCGACCACCGTCTTCAACTTCGACACCACGTCGAATCAGTTATTCAGAATGGGATAAACCCGGTCTTTCTGAATAACTCGCGTATATATTATAAAAGTGTTACACAAACACAACATACGCCTCATTCCAATTCAGAATATTCTTTTATTCAAAATTTCCTATACTTTGGGAAAAGTTCCCATTAATTTTATCCAAGATAAATTCTTTAAATTTATTCTTTAATCTCCTTTGAATATCAATTCAAACTAGTCGGGATTAGCAAACCACACCGAAATAATCATTTATTTTATTTCCCAATCCCAACCTATTCATCCCATGAAGTAAAACTGGTTATACTTCATATCTAACACCACGGTGTTATCGGTAAATTCAATTGCCATTTCACGTTCAAATCTAATTAAAGATTTAACTATCGCCTGGAGTAAAACTGGTGATACTCCATTCTCGATCTTTTCAATCTAATTAAAGATTCATTAAAACTCCACTTAGTTTTAATCTTTGACTGGGTTAAAGAATCAGTGTCATTTAAAACACAGTTCACGATAAACCCAAAGTCACATCCCATTGATTATCGGGTTAAAGAACGAGTGTTATTTAAAACACTGTCCACGATAAACCCAAAAATCAATATCAATTCAATTCCAATTAAATATTCTTTAATTGGTACACTTCATTAAATCTAAATAAAAAGATTTAACCTTTTCTCAACTGGGTTCAAGAACAGTGTTAGTGAAGACACCACTCACGACAAACCCAAATCACATTCGATATTCAATACAAGGCTCTGAATAGAAAATATATCGGCTTATATTCAATATCGAATTCTACGACTAACAAATGTCGTATTGGAAATAACGATATAAATATATATCTTTCAAATTTCCATAACAACATCTGTATAATCACGAATTCCAACATCGAAATATTCCGAAGACAATTTCGATTCAAATCCACTCCAATGCAATCATTGGATATTCTGGTTATTTTTAAAACTCTTTTTAAATTCAATTTAAAAATAAATAGAATTATAATTCTAGTTCAAAACCAGTTCATTTCGATAAAAATCTATTTTTATCTTTTCAAACATGAAGTTTTTCATCCCAAATCTTCACAAATCATTTCTTATGATTTTACACAAATTATTACTATTTTTAATAATTTTATCAAGGCCCGTACAGTCGATTTCCATCAATGGCCATCGAACTGCACTTACAACGACCTTTTTCAAATTTGATTTGGACATAATTCCAAATCCAACCGTTAGATTTCTAATTTCTAATATTCGTTAGAAAGCTCTTTTCGATACGAACCCAACGGTTCCGGTTTTAGGAGAATCCGACGGTCGGATCTCCCGCAATGTCCGTTTGAAATAAATGGTCGAAATTCACGAACTGCCGCGGCGCGGCGCGTTCTATTCAGGCCATTATATTATATATATAATATATATAATATATATTTCGTCGATTTCTATTTAAAACGAATTATATAAATAGTTTTAATATTCGTTTCAAAAGCAATCTCAACATCCATTTCAATTCAAATCAAAATTGAATTCTTCTTTATAAATTCGTTTTAAAATTCATTTCTATTCAATTCAAATTTCAATTCAATTTGAATTCATTTCAATTCGCTTTCAATTCAATTTGAATTCATTTTCAATTCAATTCATTTCGAAATCGTTTTCAATTCATTTCATTTCGAAATCGTTTTCAATTCAATTCATTTCGAAATCGTTTTCAATTCATTTCATTTCGAAATCGTTTTCAATTCATTTCATTTCGAAATCGTTTTCAATTCATTTCATTTCGAAATCGTTTTCAATTCATTTCATTTCGAAATCGTTATCAATCGATATAAATATCGTTCACGTCAAAATGGCGTCAATCTAATCATCACGGCTTCACATATTTCTATTTTCAAATATTCTATTTCAAATATTTCCTATTATCAAAATATTTGTTATTATCAAAATATTCTTTATTTTCACGATTGGAATGAGGCCCAATCAATTACCATATAAGGTTAATTATATGGATTTTCATACAAAACATGTATATAATAGCAACGATAAATAATCAACCATCAACCAAAGTGCACTACACCGTATAAGCATCAAATATAGATATCTAATGCTTATAACAGCCTGTCAATCAATCGATTGACATATTTAATCAATCAGGATGAGTGAACTTCAAATTTCATCCCAACACCCGTGTGGGGTTTCAAATAATCAAACACATATTTTATTTGTGCTGTTGGGCGATGTGTAAAATTTATCGACCCAATCAATGTCCTTCAAATAGGTGTACATAAACAAACCGTCCGGTTCGTAAATGAATATTTTATCTTATTCACTTCACGTTAAAAATTATATTTTTAACGATAAAACATTTTATTTTAACATATGAATTTCTATTCAGTTCATTCTTTAAATAAAATGATATTTTTATTTTTCCAACATATTTTAGAAAATTTCGGTGGCATAACGGCACGATACTAGAAACGGGACAAGGCCTAGCCTTATCCCCGGTCTAGTGAAGGCCCACGCCATTCACACATCAATCAAATTCACCAAACAACCAAATTCAAATCAAATCATATAACTAATCTATGCAACCAAACAAACAAGTCCATGGTCTGTGGACGGTTGTGTCGGGTGCTACTAAGCACCGTCTGCATCCTAGTATATATATATAACTAGAAAAGAAATTTAAGAGTGAGAAATTCTCACATATAGCTATCCTAGCTCCACGGCACTTCCAATGCAGGAAATCTTCGCCAACTCGCCTTTTGTCGCTTTCGTTGTCCGCTTTCACTACATATGTAAAAATCGAATTTTTACTTCGTTATTCCATATATAAAAATCATATTTTTATTTCGAAGTTCAATATATAAAAATCATATTTTTATTTCGAAGTTCAATATATAAAAATCATATTTTTATTTCGAAGTTCAATATATAAAAATCATATTTTTATTTCGAAGTTCAATATATAAAAATCATATTTTTAGTATGCTTCAATATATAAAAATCATATTTTTATTTCGAAGTTCAATATATAAAAATCATATTTTTAGTATGCTTCATACTTTTTTTTTAAAATCGAATTTTCACTTCGCTATTATATAAAAAGATTTCGCCTTTTTAATAATAAAGATTTCGCTACTACTTTATATAGAAAAATTATATTTCTATATTGCTAAAAATCACTTCTTTCTAACATAAAAAATCATATTTTTCCTACATGAAAAATCTCATCTTTTCCTTTTGAAAAATCTAATCTTTATATGATTACCCATTTACATTTCATATGAATAAGAATATATTCTTTATACGAATAAATATCTAAACTTTATATTCAATTAAAATCGTATTTCCTTTCTAATCTAAATTTATAAAAATCAGTTTTTAAAGTAAAATAAAAAAAACAGTTTTAAAGTAAAATAAAATAAAACAGTTTTAAAGTAAAATAAAATAAAACAGTTTTAAAGTAAAATAAAATAAAACAGTTTTAAAGTAAAATAAAAATAAAAAAAACAAATCGGTTTTACTTACAGAGGGGGGGGCTGTCACGTCGATTGAAGAGGGGGGGGGGTTTCTTGCGTCAGCGCGGTTAGGGGGGGCGCAGTCCTTCCAGGCGGCGGCGAACGGGGGAGAAGGGGGGGTCTGGTGGGGCTTCAGGCGTCGATCGCAGAGGGAAAACGAGGTGGAGGCACGGAGAAGGGGGAGAGAGGGTTCGGCGACCGGAGGCGCCTTCGCTGGTGGGTGCGGCGGCCATGGAAGCGGCGGTCGATGGCGTTGGGCGACAAGATCCGATCGTTTTTTTTCTTTTTCCTTTTTTTTTTTATAAATCGATTCTGGAAAAAAATGGGGGGGCCTGGTGGAATTAAAGGGGATGAGGAGAGAGGGGAATTTTTTTATTTTTTAATTATTTTATTTCAAAAAGTCAACTTTTTCAAATGACCTCTAAACGAGGCCCACCGCCTGTCATCCCTAGCGTTTCACCCCCATTCCGAACACAATGGGATATGTATCGTATGCTGACTCGATCATTTCGATCAGTTTCTGTTGAATTTAAAATATAATTCTTTATATATTCAATTCAAACGTACACTTCAATTTACCGGGGTCACATACGAACTCTGTAAATCTCAGAAAAATATTTCCTAGCTTTGTATTGACGATACGGTCCTAACAAAACTAATTTCGTCGAATTCTGAGAACTTTTGAAAAATGACCAATTTCCAGTCGATTAAAAACAACTGAAACTGGTCAAACGCGTTTTCCTTTGCCATGCTCACATATTGATTCGAAAAATTATGAAATTTGAAACCTAGCTATAACTTGACATCACGGACCCAACAAAACTGGTTTCGTCGAAATCCGAGGTCATTTGCAAAATGTCCATTTTTAAGGGCCTGAATTCCATAGCGACTATTCAGAATTTTCAACTGGACATATCTTTTGATCCTCGCTATGAAATTCCAATTATTCGGATTCGTTGGAAAGATATTCACAATTAGATCCTATTATTTTTGGTTTCACTAAAATCCGGATTGTTTTGCACCCGGTACATTCAATTGAAGTTTGAAATCGAATTATCGAACTACCGCGCCATTTTCAATTCTATTTATAATTATATATAAATATTTATATTATAACGACGGCGTATATAATATATACGTTCTAATTATATTCAAAATAGATTTCTCGTCGATATTATTTAAAATAATCTATTTTAAATGATCGAATTTCGCTAAAATCGCCAAAATAAAAATTTTAAACTGGCCCAGATTTTCCGGGTTATTACAATCTCCCCCACTTAAAACTTTTCGTCCCCGAAAAGGAACAAAGTCGAAAGTGGTTTGACCATTCAACACTACGTTCGATCTGGCTTCCATTCTCCAACTTTTCAGTTTCTGAGAATTTCCAAAAATTTCAAAAATTTGGCTAACACCCTAAATTTTCGAAAAATTTCGCCATAACCTCCCCTGCACCGGGAGCATCGGGGAATTTCAAATAGCTTCCCCGGTCCTTCAGATCTCAAAAAGAAAAAGAAAAAGCCAAGCGGCTAGCCAATAGGCTCATAAAATCATCATCACCCAAACAAAACAGTAAATTATGTAATAAACATGTACCTATTTGTCGGGCAAACAAATTTTATTCTCTGCTCTAGCCTCCTTGCTATGACCTGTTCAATGTAAGTATATGTATATGCAAGCAAATGCGACCAATTTTCAATATAGTTCAATATTTGATTCAATTAGGCTAAATGGATAAAAAAAATTAGCAAACAAATAAACAAACAACACAAACATCAATCAATTAGTTGATTAGCTTTTCAAATTCATAACTTTGATACATATACAGAAAATCATGTTTTTGATGCCAATTCACAACAATGTGTTCTAGCTATATATATAAGTTTTGGTTCTCACACCAATCTAATGGAAATATATAGAGATCACACCTTCGTCACTCGAAAATAAATGCTGATGATGTTTCGAACCACCATCAGAACATCTCCGGACGACTAGAATGTGATTCTATATCTATCCAGTATATTAAAATTTCGAATACACGCGGATCAGACGTATACGCAAAATCTATATATACTGGATTGTCCACATCAATATAAATAGATAATCAAATATGAATAATTGATTTAAATCTTCAAAACCAAAATTGTTTTCATTTAAAAAAAAATACTCTTCACACTCGTTCTAGGATACTACTGATCCCATCTCTAACGAGTCATTCTAATTGGATATTACTAATCCAATATCTGATGAATTCTTTCGTATGGTTCTAATATGTCTTGTTCTCTAGCTTTGTAAACCAAAGCTCTGATACCAAATGTGACGAAAAGGAATTTCGCTCGGTCCGAACCAGTCGCTAAACCGACCCAGACCGTTCGAAACACCCTATCGTTTGAGAACACGACAAAATAGAACGCAAACAGAAGAACATTTCATTGTATATTACAACAATGCATCAGATTACAAGAATATACAGAGTATAAATGAAGAAATATTACACAGAAATATCAGAGATTTAAATTACATTTAAATACATAGCAGCGGAAAATAATACAATACACCACTAGAAGAGATATACAGATACAAAGCTTTCCGGATATCGTTCCAGCTGTAAACCAGGATCCTGTGAATATAAATCTGCAAAACCAAAACTACTAGCTGCCCGTGTAGAAAATAGGGGCACCCAGAGTTTAGGTTAAAACAATAAACTCCAGGTCAGTCATGTGACTGGTGTGAGAACTAAAACAGTTATTAATCTTTATTTGAAAGTTAGGTAAATCAAGGGACCATGCCGTATAACACGGAACGGGTTTCCTCCCAAGAATACCAGTGCATATAACAAACAACGCAATGCTAAATAAAGAAAAATGAAGTTGTTATAAGACCCAGGTCCTATCACACAATGCAACGCAAGCCGGGGGATAGGGTTTTCCCTTATAACAGCCAAAGAATGCTTGATACGTTCAAAACAAATCATTGGATACTATTATAAGTGCATAGTGTATAAAACAACTTCAAATCATAAGTATCAATCATAGGCGGCATGGGTACCATATATCATGTCGCCATACTAGGCTCTACAAATAAAACCGCAAATGTCACGTATTTGGAAATTGGATTTCCTTCTATGAACCGAGGCTAGGGATCGTCCTCACCGAATTCGTGACTCTCTAGCTCGAGCCACAGGCAAGCGCGCAGGCAAGCCTTTAGATCCTCAGGGTCGGTCCACCGATGTGGATTATTATGCCTGAACACTACGTCTCCCCACCCTATGGGGTGTAAGTCTGGTCCGTCAGCCGACCAGAATGCGTCGGCCGAAACCGATATAACCGAGGCGCCTCGCAACAGCAACAACCACATAAGTCAAACTCGTCAGGGCGTGTAAAACCATTGACACAACTTCTAGCTAGAAAGAAACGCATGCCCTCCCTGACGTCCTCTCCCGTTTTTGGTTCATACCGGGTGTGAAGCTCGCGAATCAACGTTACACAAAGCTACGCCACAAAGGCCTGGCTTTAATCATCACCACAAGACTTTGCTTTTCAACAGAAGCCTCGATCAATTGCCACTTAGGCATGCCACACAGGCAATTCACTGCATGCGTTTGATATCCATCAATATATAACCCCTGAGCTCGTGCGTCTCAGAGAAGAGCGTTAAGCAAGAGAATAAATTCTCCGCCGCCAAACAGATATATATTTAATAGAGATCAATCACACGGACTAAAATCCAATGTCAGACACACAGTCCATTTACAAGTCCGTTCTGGGTCTGAACGAAACCGGAGGCACCTAGTACCCCGCATATCCATCGATCTCCAAATACGTCTGGACGATCACTAACTGTTTCCATCTTCTTGGGTGTACAGCCCAATCAAGATCATCAGTAATCACCCAAACGACGTGAAGACTTCCGGTCTTCGACCACCGTCTTCAACTTCGACACCACGTCGAATCAGTTATTCAGAATGGGATAAACCCGGTCTTTCTGAATAACTCGCGTATATATTATAAAAGTGTTACACAAACACAACATACGCCTCATTCCAATTCAGAATATTCTTTTATTCAAAATTTCCTATACTTTGGGAAAAGTTCCCATTAATTTTATCCAAGATAAATTCTTTAAATTTATTCTTTAATCTCCTTTGAATATCAATTCAAACTAGTCGGGATTAGCAAACCACACCGAAATAATCATTTATTTTATTTCCCAATCCCAACCTATTCATCCCATGAAGTAAAACTGGTTATACTTCATATCTAACACCACGGTGTTATCGGTAAATTCAATTGCCATTTCACGTTCAAATCTAATTAAAGATTTAACTATCGCCTGGAGTAAAACTGGTGATACTCCATTCTCGATCTTTTCAATCTAATTAAAGATTCATTAAAACTCCACTTAGTTTTAATCTTTGACTGGGTTAAAGAATCAGTGTCATTTAAAACACAGTTCACGATAAACCCAAAGTCACATCCCATTGATTATCGGGTTAAAGAACGAGTGTTATTTAAAACACTGTCCACGATAAACCCAAAAATCAATATCAATTCAATTCCAATTAAATATTCTTTAATTGGTACACTTCATTAAATCTAAATAAAAAGATTTAACCTTTTCTCAACTGGGTTCAAGAACAGTGTTAGTGAAGACACCACTCACGACAAACCCAAATCACATTCGATATTCAATACAAGGCTCTGAATAGAAAATATATCGGCTTATATTCAATATCGAATTCTACGACTAACAAATGTCGTATTGGAAATAACGATATAAATATATATCTTTCAAATTTCCATAACAACATCTGTATAATCACGAATTCCAACATCGAAATATTCCGAAGACAATTTCGATTCAAATCCACTCCAATGCAATCATTGGATATTCTGGTTATTTTTAAAACTCTTTTTAAATTCAATTTAAAAATAAATAGAATTATAATTCTAGTTCAAAACCAGTTCATTTCGATAAAAATCTATTTTTATCTTTTCAAACATGAAGTTTTTCATCCCAAATCTTCACAAATCATTTCTTATGATTTTACACAAATTATTACTATTTTTAATAATTTTATCAAGGCCCGTACAGTCGATTTCCATCAATGGCCATCAAACTGCACTTACAGCGACCTTTTTCAAATTTGATTTGGACATAATTCCAAATCCAACCGTTAGATTTCTAATTTCTAATATTCGTTAGAAAACTCTTTTCGATACGAACCCAACGGTTCCGGTTTTAGGAGAATCGGACGGTCGGATCTCCCGCAATGTCCGTTTGAAATAAATGGTCGAAATTCACAAACTGCCGCGGCGCGGCGCGTTCTATTCAGGCCATTATATTATATATATAATATATATAATATATATTTCGTCGATTTCTATTTAAAACGAATTATATAAATAGTTTTAATATTCGTTTCAAAAGCAATCTCAACTTCCATTTCAATTCAAATCAAAATTGAATTCTTCTTTATAAATTCGTTTTAAAATTCATTTCTATTCAATTCAAATTTCAATTCAATTTGAATTCATTTCAATTCGCTTTCAATTCAATTTGAATTCGTTTTCAATTCAATTCATTTCGAAATCGTTTTCAATTCATTTCATTTCGAAATCGTTTTCAATTCAATTCATTTCGAAATCGTTTTCAATTCATTTCATTTCGAAATCGTTTTCAATTCATTTCATTTCGAAATCGTTTTCAATTCATTTCATTTCGAAATCGTTATCAATCGATATAAATATCGTTCACGTCAAAATGGCGTCAATCTAATCATCACGGCTTCACATATTTCTATTTTCAAATATTCTATTTCAAATATTTCCTATTATCAAAATATTTGTTATTATCAAAATATTCTTTATTTTCACGATTGGAATGAGGCCCAATCAATTACCATATAAGGTTAATTATATGGATTTTCATACAACACATGTATATAATAGCAACGATAAATAATCAACCATCAACCAAAGTGCACTACACCGTATAAGCATCAAATATAGATATCTAATGCTTATAACAGCCTGTCAATCAATCGATTGACATATTTAATCAATCAGGATGAGTGAACTTCAAATTTCATCCCAACACCCGTGTGGGGTTTCAAACAATCAAACACATATTTTATTTGTGCTGTTGGGCGATGTGCAAAATTTATCGACCCAATCAATGTCCTTCAAATAGGTGTACATAAACAAACCGTCCGGTTTGTAAATGAATATTTTATCTTATTCACTTCACGTTAAAAATTATATTTTTAACGATAAAACATTTTATTTTAACATATGAATTTCTATTCAGTTCATTCTTTAAATAAAATGATATTTTTATTTTTCCAACATATTTTAGAAAATTTCGGCGGCATAACGGCACGATACTAGAAACGGGACAAGGCCTAGCCTTATCCCCGGTCTAGTGAAGGCCCACGCCATTCACACATCAATCAAATTCACCAAACAACCAAATTCAAATCAAATCATATAACTAATCTATGCAACCAAACAAACAAGTCCATGGTCTGTGGACGGTTGTGTCGGGTGCTACTAAGCACCGTCTGCATCCTAGTATATATATATATATAACTAGAAAAGAAATTTAAGAGTGAGAAATTCTCACATATAGCTATCCTAGCTCCACGGCACTTCCAATGCAGGAAATCTTCGCCAACTCGCCTTTTGTCGCTTTCGTTGTCCGCTTTCACTACATATGTAAAAATCGAATTTTTACTTCGTTATTCCATATATAAAAATCATATTTTTATTTCGAAGTTCAATATATAAAAATCATATTTTTATTTCGAAGTTCAATATATAAAAATCATATTTTTATTTCGAAGTTCAATATATAAAAATCATATTTTTAGTATGCTTCAATATATAAAAATCATATTTTTATTTCGAAGTTCAATATATAAAAATCATATTTTTAGTATGCTTCATACTTTTTTTTTTAAAAAAATCGAATTTTCACTTCGCTATTATATAAAAAGATTTCGCCTTTTTAATAATAAAGATTTCGCTACTACTTTATATAGAAAAATTATATTTCTATATTGCTAAAAATCACTTCT
Organism: Allium sativum; assembly: GCA_030737875.1. NCBI lineage: Eukaryota > Viridiplantae > Streptophyta > Magnoliopsida > Asparagales > Amaryllidaceae > Allium > Allium sativum. Next base: position 825,849,596 of record CM060909.1, read on the forward strand.
TTCTAACATAAAAAATCATATTTTTCCTACATGAAAAATCTCATCTTTTCCTTTTGAAAAATATAATCTTTATATGATTACCCATTTACATTTCATATGAATAAGAATATATTCTTTATACGAATAAATATCTAAACTTTATATTCAATTAAAATCGTATTTCCTTTCTAATCTAAATTTATAAAAATCAGTTTTTAAAGTAAAATAAAAAAACAGTTTTAAAGTAAAATAAAATAAAACAGTTTTAAAGTAAAATAAAATAAAACAGTTTTAAAGTAAAATAAAATAAAACAGTTTTAAAGTAAAATAAAAATAAAAAAAAAAACAAATTGGTTTTACTTACGGGGGGGGGGGGGCTGTCACGTCGATTGAAGAGGGGGGGTTTCTTGCGTCAGCGCGGTTGGCGGGGGGGGGGGGGGGGGGGCGCAGTCCTTCCAGGCGGCGGCGAACGGGGGAGAAGGGGGGGGTCTGGTGGGGCTTCAGGCGTCGATCGCAGAGGGAAAACGAGGTGGAGGCACGGAGAAGGGGGAGAGAGGGTTCGGCGACCGGAGGCGCCTTCGCTGGTGGGTGCGGCGGCCATGGAAGCGGCGGTCGATGGCGCTGGGCGACGAGATCCGATCGTTTTTTTTTCTTTTTCCCTTTTTTTTTTATAAATCGATTCTGGAAAAAAATGGGGGGGCCTGGTGGAATTAAAGGGGATGAGGAGAGAGGGGAATTTTTTTTATTTTTTAATTATTTTATTTCAAAAAGTCAACTTTTTCAAACGACCTCTAAACGAGGCCCACCGCCTGTCATCCCTAGCGTTTCACCCCCATTACGAACACAATGGGATATGTATCGTATGCTGATTCGATCATTTCGATCAGTTTCTGTTGAATTTAAAATATAATTCTTTATATATTCAATTCAAACGTACACTTCAATTTACCGGGGTCACATACGAACTCTGTAAATCTCAGAAAAATATTTCCTAGCTTTGTATTGACGATACGGTCCTAACAAAACTAATTTCGTCGAATTCTGAGAACTTTTGAAAAATGACCAATTTCCAGTCGATTAAAAACAACTAAAACTGGTCAAACGCGTTTTCCTTTGCCACGCTCACATATTGATTCGAAAAATTATGAAATTTGAAACCTAGCTATAACTTGACATCACGGACCCAACAAAACTGGTTTCGTCGAAATCCGAGGTCATTTGCAAAATGTCCATTTTTAAGGGCCTGAATTCCATAGCGACTATTCAGAATTTTCAACTGGACATATCTTTTGATCCTCGCTATGAAATTCCAATTATTCGGATTCGTTGGAAAGATATTCACAATTAGATCCTATTATTTTTGGTTTCACTAAAATCCGGATTGTTTTGCACCCGGTACATTCAATTGAAGTTTGAAATCGAATTATCGAACTACCGCGCCATTTTCAATTCTATTTATAATTATATATAAATATTTATATTATAACGACGGCGTATATAATATATACGTTCTAATTATATTCAAAATAGATTTCTCGTCGATATTATTTAAAATAATCTATTTTAAATGATCGAATTTCGCTAAAATCGCCAAAATAAAAATTTTAAACTGGCCCAGATTTTCCGGGTTATTACATATAAATTCCGGACTCTTCGAACGATCAGCGTTTTGTCTTTTAAAGTCAGCCAATATTTAAGAGAACTGATTTATATAAAATCTTTACTTAATTACATCATTTAACTTTTCTAACTAGAAGGCCGTTGTTTCGCATACGGAAATGAATACATAATGTAAATAAACAAGTATACACACATCATTTATTTATCTAACTAGAAGGCATGTGCTTCGCACATGGTACTGCATACAAAAATAATGTTTCTTTCTTAATTTTGATAATTGTTTCGTAATCAATATATTTGTCTTGCTGCATTTATATAAATCGTCGATTCATTTCCAACAAACACTAACAACTGAAGTTATATGAATTTCTATTTTACTTTATTTCCTGAACTTCAGAATAAACACTTCGTCATCGGTCAACCAAATTATCTTACCAATATTCCTTACAACAATTTATTATCTGCCAACCATTTTCTTCTTATGTTATTCATATTGAATTGCGAATATCCTTCCCTTTTGACTTGTTTATCCTATCAACTTCTCATCTAGAAATATTGGTATAGAATCCAGTTTCTAGCTTCTGTATTATTATGTTCACATGAATTTCACTATTTAGTTTAGTTGCCGTTAATTTGACATCATCTCTCGATTTAAGTTATATTCATCATCCTAAGTTAATTTAATTTAAATAGTCTTTCCATTCGAAATAATTGCATTCATTATAAAATGATGTTATTGATGAATAATCACTATATCCAGTGGATTACGGTCCAACTAATAAGACCTGAACCAATTATCTGGATCCTTGGAATAAGTGGATCCATATAATTTATTTCAGAAGAAATTAAATCGATTCTATTTATATATTTAAATAAATATTCCTTTGTTTAATCCTGGGATTGTGCATCTCTGTTGGTTAAGATCTTTCCCTGCTCATTTATTGTTTGTTCCTTTCCGGATCCCTCTTCCATATGAAAACTTCTCCCCTTAATTTCCTATAATAATTCGTACTTAAAAAGAAAACTTTTATAATTTAAATTTCTAAAATTTATATTCTACTTTCCATTTTCTATTTTACTTCCATTTATTTTTATTTTGTATTATTTTCTTTTGTTTCCCTTTCTTCTGGGCCAAAACTCTCAGCCCATCTCCTTTTTATTTTACTTTCCCCTTTCTTTTCGTTTTCTTTTTCATTTCATGGGCCAAAGCCCAGATACCCTCACGTCAATGAAAACCCGCATCAATTACTCTTGCACTAATCTGCTAATACATCTCTACTTCTTGTATTTGTTAAATAGCCATGCAACACCTTTCTGTTGCCATACTCTTCTTGCCTTCTACCATTTTTCTTCCTTTAAGTTTGGTCCCCTTTTTATTATGTATAATATACATTAATTTATTTAATCTTCTTTTTTCTCTCTTTACGTGTGCCACTTCTTTGTTGTCGGTCCAGGCAAGACAAAGTTTGCCAAACCCAAAAAAACGTTTTATGGTGAACCAATACTACTCAGTACCAACCGCATCCTTTCTTTCCACTATTATTTTCTTTCCCCCATTCTTTTCGTTAGCTGCTTACTTTCGTTCAGTACTTTTCCCTTCTTTCTTCTTTGCTGCTGCTCTTCTACTTTCCTTTTTTACTTCTATTTCCATGCTGCAGTTCTATTTGTTTTTAGTTCCTTGTATTTTGTTCAATCACTACTACATACTCTATATTCCTACCTTTGTTTTAAAAACACTACATGGTTTATTTACCCAAACATTTGAACCCTTAAGTCACTTCATATATTAGCATCTGTCACTCCAAATGCATCGTTCCTCCTCCAGCCAGTTACTGGAACTCATGGCGCTCAGCCGTGCACACGTGCACGTGCACACACGTCCCGCCCAATATTACGTGGCATTAAACATTCCCATGCACCACAAATCACACGCTGATTTCCTTCCCAAGCACTGGTTCGGCCTTCATCATCTCTACAGTGATTCCACTGTTAAATCCATCTTGCCAAAAGGAGAGACTTTGATCCAAGAAAGCTCCTACCCCGTCACTTCTGCTAACCGTACTGTGCCTGAGTCGAAACCTACAATGGTGACAAACACTCGCATTGGTTCCTCTTTTCGCGCATCCTCTCCGAGCCACCGTGGTGGTGCAGCTTCACCGAGATCTCAAGAATTTCCACAAAAAAATGATACCTCGTCATGTACCATATCCTAATTTCATCATAGACCTGCTTCTTATTCATGTTACCTTGAATATGTGGACACACCATCTTAGGTCCATGCTCATACTACACACACACCACCGAACTTCAACAGACAAGTCAATGTCTTCATTGCATCAAGACATGTTTTCTTACTTTTATATTGCTGATAGCATTGAACACCTTCAACTCTCAAAATCTTTATTTCCTTATTTACAGTATTATGTGATTAAAAAATTTGTGAAATGCGACTATAGTATTTTCATAAGTTAATCACCTCCATCTACTAAATTCGGAGTTAAAATATACTTAACGAAATGTTAATCAAAATGGGAGAGTACCAACCGAACTGGTATAGTCATAGGAAGGTAAAACTATTGTGGAATATACATGTGATGACATGATGAACTTTCATGTAGATTTACTCTAATTAGTATATGATCTTGATATTATTCTTCTTCTTATTTTCATACTTTTCTAATAGTAATTTTTTATGTATAGAACTATTTGCTTTATTAGAACATTTGTTTAGACATGATGAACACCAAGCATCAAATACCAGTAACTGATATTCATCCAAGAATTTAAATGTAAACACAGTAAAGAAGTTTGGTGTCTATTGACAAATCTTGTTTACTGTTCGAGGTTTTATCCTCCTCTGTTTTTGGTTTTCCTATTCCAGAAAAAGGGAAGTTTTTTACTTTTATATTTGGGTTCATATATCTAAAAATTTCAAGTGTGTATTTATTTATAAGTGTATCGATCAACAGTGTATCTAATAATCAAAATCATAAACACAAGATTTAAAGAATTTAAAATAGAGTTTACTCACCCTATAGCTTTCCCTCTTTGTTCTTCTTGGATGAGTGAAAGTGTGGGGATTCAAGGGCTATTTATAACAAAGTTTTCATAATAAATAATTCATTATCTTTATATTTTAATGTTGTAGGTTTTTCTATTTAAAACTATACTAGGAGTTACAGTGTAATCTTCTGTTTTAGACTTCTCCTTGCTTAATCCCATTCGATGTAGAATATATATAGACCAAGTATATTTTATATGCTAGATATTTACATATTCTTGTCTTCTTCTAAGATTCTAGAAGTCCTACAACATGCCTCATTAATGCTCGAAACGGTCTCAAGATCCTTTGATTTGTTTGCCAAATATAAACATATTTAAATTTTTTCAAAATGATTTTATACAAGATTTTCTGTGCGGATTTGTTTAGAGTAATGGCTTGTTTACATCATAGCTATTCTATTGCACCTGTTAAATCTCATTAATATTTTGGTTTTGGCAATCTCTTCTTTGTTGGCATTTTATCAAACGCGTGGTGTGCTTTATAGTGAACTTTATATTTAAACATTTTGAAGATACCTGTGTTTGCCGTGAGACTTCCTGCATGTGTTACCAACTCCTTTGTCTACACGACTTCCTATCTACATTTCTTAAGTAATTAAAACCCATATTATTAATATTAACACATGCATTTTGATATAAATGTATGTATGAAAAATTATTTATAAAATATGACATATATATACATTAACACATACATTAGGTTATATTGTTTTTAAACATATGCGTATACATATGTTTCTTTCCATAGGATTTTATATAATATATTATTTAAGAAAGATAGAATCAAGTTCTAAAATTCCAAAATATACATATAGTTATTTCTTATATAATATTATATTCACATATAGGCTCTTAATTTATTTATTCTTGATTAAATTGCCTTATTAATAAATCAGTGTTTATTACTAAACAAAGTCGTCTAAAAACCGGGACATTACAATCCACCCACCTTAAAAGAATTTCGTCCCCATAATTAAAGAGTCACGAGTAGATTTCAGATTTAATTAAAGTCAAATAACTCATACATATCTATAACTGTCTACCACACTTTCCGGATTGACTCCTTATTTAAAAAAAAAAATAGTTTTCCTTATTTCTGAAATCCAAAATCTGATTTTATTACAAAATCAGTATACCTAACCTACACGAGTCCATAACTCAAGTCTGATTTTCATTACCGGAAAAAACCTAAACTTATTCACTGGACATATTTCTAAATTTAATTCGACATTATTTAACTTATCCAGAAGCTGACCCTAATCATTTGACTCCTTCCATTGGGTATTATGGTTGCCTAACTCGCTCCTCGGTCTCTTCTTCTACGAGAGCTCACTTTCAATTATCTGATTATACAGTTTGATAATCAAATCCTAATCGGAGGATATTTCTAAAGATGACCTAAGTCGCTAACTTGGGTTATTCTACACTAAGTCCATATATTATAATTTTATATTATAGTTTTAAATTTTCAAAATACGCTCTCTCAACACTCACACAGAGCCTAGGTATTTGATAAACCATATGCTCTGATACCAACTATAACGGCCAAAAAATTTTGATGCTCGAATTTTCAACAGTAACACGAAATCCCGTATTAATTGTTAAAAACCCAAGTATCGAACTCTGACTGTTAATAGAAAGAAATTAGAGGATGAGATAGAAAAGATAGAACTAATAGAATAGAAGAATAAGAAACATCAAAATCTCATAACGGAATTTCACGAAATACATAATATATTACATAACAGGGTCTGATACATCATAGTACAACATCATCATAGTACACAACATAATTATACATCATTACTAGGATAACACAGATATCTAAACTGGATACATAGATATATATATGCTTCTAGACTGGTCTTGAACTTGAACTTCATAAGGTTCCACTTGCCTACCTGAATTACTTGTCTACTCACAACAAGTGTTATGAGTACCCAAGAGTTTAGGAAACATAGAAAATAAACTCTGGGTCAGTCAGGGGACTGGTGAGTAAACACAGTTAAAAAGTTTGGAAATAGGGAAATAAGAAATAAGGTTTTCCATACTGGACAAATTCATTTACTTTAGAAATCTTTATACCAATCCATAACTAATATATGGATAATGACCCAAATATTTTATATCAAAACATTTGATATTACAATAATTTTTATTAAATAAATAATCATCTAATGAAACGCTTGTATCTCACGTTCACGTATATAGTATAAAATCTAAAACCGCAGAGCGCTTATTGGAGATCGGATTCCAACAGACAAGGTAGGGGAGCACCTGCCGATCAGTGTACTCTAGAGAGGATACACTGGGGTTCACATGAACGTCTTGCAACCTAGCCTCACATGACCGTCCATTTATTTAGCTTGAGTGTAACAAATATATTATCACCCCCATGTTTGGGATCAGCAACCGCTACCGAATGCTGCAGCAGTGAAAAATTGATGAGAAAACAAAAGGAATTGCTCTAGATGGTGATAATACACCCTGCTTGGGTATGACCAACTAGCCATGCTGCCTTGCCCGATTTTTGTCATTTCCTGGTAGTGAGGTTAGAGGTCACGTTTCTTCTAGAACACCTGTCCACCGTTCACTTTGAATGCCACATCGTCAAGTCCGTAATCACATATTGGTTATACAATTACACACTGGGTGTAGAATAAAGAGAAGTTACCTTCTCCCCACCAACTTGGTACATTCGTAAAATCAAGGGGCGTGACCATTGGAAATACTCTGTCAGACATTCGTCCATACAAGTTGTCCTGGGACTGGACAAACCGAAGGCACTATAAAAATAGCCCTTGCATATCTCCGTCTTCGCTTATCTTGAATAATCTTTAACACGCGGCGTATAAGTCAGATCGAAGTGGAATATAAATTCCGGACTCTTCGAACGATCAGTGTTTTGTCTTTTAAAGTCAGACGATATTTAAGAGAACCGACTTATATAAAATCTTTACTTAATTACATCATTTAACTTTTCTAACTAGAAGGCCCATGCTTTGCATATGGAAATGAATACTATAATGCAAATAAACAACTATACACACATCATTTATTTATCTAACTAGAAGGCACATGCTTCGCACATGGTACTGGATACAATAATGTTTCTTTCTTAATTTCGATAATTATTTCGTAATCAATATCATTGTATTACTGCATTTATATAAATCGTCGATTCATTTTTAACAAACACTAACAACTGAAGTTATATGAATTTCTATTTTACTTTATTTCCTAAACTTCAGAATAAACCCATCGTCATCGATCAACCAAATTATCTTACCAATATTCCTTACCACAATTTATTATCTGCCAACCATTTGCTTCTTACGTTATTCATATTGGATTGTGAATATCCTTCCCTTTTGACTTGTTTATCCTATCAACTTCTCAACTACAAATATTGGTATAGGATCCAGTTTCTAGCTCCTATATTATTATGTTCACATGAATTTCACTATTTAGTTTAGTTGCCGTTAATTGACATCATCTCTGGATTTAAGTTATATTCATCGTCCTAAGTTGATTTAATTTAAATAATCTTTCCATTCAAAATAATTGCGTTCATTATAACATGATGTTATTAAAGAATAAGCACTATATCAAGTGGATTACGGTCCAACTAATGAAACTTTAACCAATTATCTGGATCCTTGGAATAAGTGGATCCGTATTTATTTATTTCAGAAGAAATTAAATTAATTCTATTTATATATTTAAATAAATATTCCTTTGTTTAATCCTGGGATTGTGCATCTCTGTTCATTACGATCTTTCCCTGATCATTTATTGTTTGTTCCTTTCCGGATCCCTCTTCCATACGAACACTTCTCCCCTTAATTCCTATATTAATTCGTAATTAAAAATAAAACTTTTATAATTTAAATTTCTAAATTTTATATTGTACTTTCCATTTTCTATTTTACTTCCATTTATTTTTATTTTATTTTATTTTCTTTTGTTTCCCTTTCTTCTGGGCCAAAACTCTTAGCACATCTCCTTTTTATTTTACTTTCCCCTTTCTTTTCGTTTTCTTTTTCATTTCATGGGCCAAAGCCCAGATACCCTCACGTCAATGAAAAACTACACCAATTACTCTTGCGCCAATCTCCTGATACATCTCCACTTCTTGTATTTGTTAAATAGCTATGCACCACCTTTCTATTGCCAAACTCTTCTTCCCTTCTACCATTTTTCTTCCTTTGAGTTTGGTCCCCTTTTTATTATGTATAATATAAATTAATTTATTTAATCTTCTTTTTTCTCTCTTTTCGTGTGCCACTTCTTTGTTGTCACTCCAGGCAAGACAAAGTTTGCCAAACCAAAAAAAAAAGCGTTTTATGGTGAACAAATACTACTCAGTACCAACCGCATCCTTTCTTTCCACTACTATTTTCTTTCCCCCATTCTTTTTCGTTAGCTGCTTACTTTCGTTCAGTACTTATCCCTTCTTTCTTCGTTGCTACTGCTCTTCTACTTTCCTTCTTTACTACTATTTCCATGCTGCAGTTCTATTTGCTTTTAGTTCCTTATATTTTGTTCAATTGTACTACATACTCTATATCGCTACCTTTGTTTTAAAATCACTACATGGTTTATTTACCCAAACATTTGAACCCTTAAGTCACTTCATATATTAGCGTCTGTCACTCCAAATGCACCGTTCCTCCTCCAGCCGGTTACTGGAACTCATGGTGCTTAGCTGTGCACACATGCACGTGCACGCACATCCCGCCCAATATTACGCGGCATTAAACATTCCCATGCACCACAAATCACACACTCATTTTCCTTCCCAAACACAGGTTCGGCCTTCATCATCTGTACGGTCATTCCACTGTTAAATCCATCTTGCCAAAAGGGTAGACTTTAATCCCAGAATGCTCTGACCCCATTACTTCCGCCAACCATACTGTGCATTACTCGAAACCTACAATGGTGACAAACACCTGCATTGGTTCCCCTTTTCGTGAATCCTCTCCGAGCCACCGTGGTGGTGCAGCTCCACCGAGATCTCAAGAATTTCTACAAAAAAACAATACCTTGTCATGTACCATATCCTAATTTCATCATGGACCTGCTTCTTATTCTTGTTACCTTAAATATGTGGACACACCATCTTAGGTCCATGCTCATACTACACATGCACCACCGAACTTCATCAGACAAGTCAATGTCTTCATTGCATTAAGACATGTTTTCTTACTTTTATATTGCTGATCGCATTGGATACCTTCTACTGTCAAAATCTTGATTTCCTTATTTACAGTATTATGTGATTATAAAGTTTATGAAATATGACTATAGCGTTTTCATAAGCTAATCACCTCCATCTACTAAATTTTGAGTTTAAATATACTATGACAGCCCGCCCCGCACCAGCCGGCATTTCCTCTGAAAGTGCGTTGTACACAGGCCCGACTAGCACGGAATGGTCGCCAAAGAAAGGAAACAAGAGAATGAACTAATCGAAAACCTGTAGAATGTCTCACAGCGCATGGGATAAAATATAATAACAAGATACTTGACATAAAACAGGCGAGACAGTGCATAAGCTAAAAACTAAACATCATAGCAGCGGAAAATCCAAATACAGCTTATGTTCCACATCATCATTATTACAACTTTAAAACTGTCTCTAAAGTAAAAGAAAGGAAGGGTACACTACTAATGCCCAAAGTAGTGACCAGCAGCGACACAGGGAGAATATCTATATGTCATACGTGGAAGCCTCCTGCTCGTCTCTGGTATAGCTACTCGTGCATACCACCTAACCTATCTCTAGTCTGCTCGTTTAGGAGCACCCAGAGTAATAAAAAGAGACATAAAACTCTGGGTCAGACAAAAGTCTGGTATAAGCGATAAGCAGCAAAATAGAACAATAACAAGTATACTAATCCAGACCTGAACCTGGACCTGCAACCAAAGAGTTAGCACTACATACCATACAATACTCTAAGGTGCCACTAACATATGGTGTAAAGAATACGGGGGTGGGGGTGTGCATGTCATAATGATGGAAAACAAATCAAACATAGCAACCATCCTCACATCTCCCACTCATTGCGTAAAGCATATGATGTCCACCACTGTCAATCACTAGACCCATCGAAGTAGTGACGGAGTTCGACTTGTACAACTACTACTACTACCAAGCTTACCCCATGGAGTCATGACCAAATCTTTACAAATGACCCCACTTCATTGGTCTATAGCTCTTTAGTCGTACCTAGGCCACTGTGGCCCTGAATCCGTTCACGTACCCCCTACACATAGTGATCTAAAGTTACAGACATTGACAACCCCTTAGAACACGTCCCGCAGCATAGTCCAATCATGAAGTTAACTTATTGGTTCACAACTGGATCCTGAGTACAAACTTCCTACTTGGACTTCCTTTGCATCTCGGGTTTTGGTCTCCTGCTCCGAATCAGTCTTCATTTGGTTCATAACCCGTGCCTCGCGTCCAAGTTCCTTGGTTCAGCTCGTAGTAACTCCTCTGGTTCGGATCGGGTTGCTGCATACGGATCGGGTTGGCCTCCTTCTGCTCGTGGTCAGGCTCTAGGTCATGCTCCTTCCACGGGGTCGGGTCGCACTGCTACAATGGATCGGGGTCCTCCATTGGCTCGTGGGTCGAGCCTCCATCGGTCCGGTTCGTGAGCACCCACTGGTTCGGGTCGTGGTGGTGCTTCGGTTCAGATCGTGCTTCAGGCACGAGCAGCTAGTGGCGACCAAACTCGAACGGATGAGGAACATCTAGCGGCTTGTGGCACATGGACTCGATCCGGTCGACTCATGACACATGGGGGCGATCCGATCCGGGTCCTGCTCATTTTTCTGCAACTCTTCCAGCGACTATCGCCATACGACGGCGTTTTCGACCAATCTAACTTTTCTAATCAATCGCAAAGCATACCATACAGTCATAGCAACATATAGAACTGACCACAAACACCAAAACAACAACTTGATATGTTAAAACGAATCAAACATAGCCAAAACCCCATATTTTCCCTTAAGCATGTTTAGGCAAATCTAATGATATGATTAGCAAAACTTAACCAAATTAACCCAAACCTTAAACTGAGGTCTAAAACATCATTTTGAATTTTATAAGTATTTTTCCATATATTCAACATGTATAAATTCACTAATTATCACTAATTACCCCTAATTAGCCATAATTAGTGAGAAACCTTGCAAATCCCTCACCCTTGCCACAAATAAAACTCAGGTCTGAAATGAATTTTCTGTTTGGCATGAATACTGGTGTCTAACAGCAGCTCTAACCTTGCTTTGGTGCTATCTCTCCTTAATTTGATGTAGATTAGGCCAATACTTGATTAAACAGTGATTAGAAGGTGTTTTAGATGTTGGAGGCCATGGCTAGGTTGAGAGGAATGAATAGTGACGGCTGAAAAATGAGAAAAAGGTATTCTCCAAACCCTAACAGCCCTTTTAAACTCCTAATTCCGAAATTCCCCTTTGGGCCTAGCTGTTAATCACCCGGTTAAGCCCAATTAAGCTGTTTTTCACCATCTGAAACTTGTTTCAGCCATATCTCCCAAACGGTGAGTCCGTATGGCTAATGTAACCACTCTACAGAAAGGTAAACCATCATCGGAGCCAATGGAAGTAGTTACAGGTCAAAAATCATTTCCAATCAAAAGCTATGGCCAAAACAAGATCAGCTAGGGGCAAAATGGTCATTTAAAAATCGGCAAAAATCATGAACATGGGAAATGACCCCAATAGTCGTCCCCCAAAGTAACATGACCATACGACCCTCCATGACAATGGAATAAATATTTTACGATCCTATGATGTGTAGAATGCAGGTCGTTACATATACTTAACGAAATGTTAATCAAAATGGGAGAGTACCAACCCAACTGGTATAGTCACAGGAAGGCAAAACTATTATGAAATCTGCACGTGATGACATGATGAACTTTCGTGTAGATTTACTCTAATTAGTATATGATCTTGATATTATTCTTATTCTTATTTTCATACTTTTCTTATAGTAATTTTTTATGGACAAAACTCTTTGCTTTATTGGAATATTTTTTTCGACATGATGTACACCAAGTATCAAATACTAGCAACTGATATTCATTCAAGAATTCAAATGTAAACACAGTAAAGAAGTATTGGTGTCTATTCACAAATCTTGTTTACTATTCGAGGTTTTATCCTCCTCTGTTTTTGGTTTTCCTGTTCCAGAAAAAGGAAAGTTTTTACTTTTATATTTAGGTTCATATATCTAAAAATTTCAAGTGTGTGTATATATATAAGTGTATCGAACAACAATCTATCTAATAATTGAAATCATAAACACAAGATTTAAAGAATTTAAAATAGAGTTTACTCACCCTATAGCTTTCCCTCTCTGTTCTTCTAGGATCTGCCTCTCCGATCAAAAGATTTTTGTGAGTGAAAGTATGGGGATTCAAGGGTTATTTATAACAAAGTTTTCAAAATAAATAATTCATTATCTTTATATTTTAATGTTGTAGGTTTTTCTATTTAAAACTATACTAGGAGTAATGGTGTAATCTTCTGTTTTAGACTTATCCTTGCTTAATCCTATTCGATGTAGAATATATGTAATGACCCGCATTGGCAGAGGTATTATAATTAATTAATTTAATTATATAAATAGTGATATAGTGAATTAAATGTTCATGGAATTAAATAATGATGAATATTTAATTAAAATAATATATTTAATTCTGAAATAATCAGAATTGGCGGAAATGGCGATATGGTGTGAACTAGATCATCTATGATATTTAATTTAGTTTAGAATTGAATTAGAATAACAAATATATTATATAAACAACAGTTTGAACGTAGAGTTATAATATAATTAAAATCGGGCTCGAAATGGCGCTGCAGTTCGCGATTTGGCGATTTGAACTTCAACTGAATGTACAGGATTCGTTTTAAGTCGGATTTCTATGAAACAAGAAACGTGTGGAGCTGGTGGAGTATATCTTTCTAGTGGAAGAGAAAAATCGGTATTTCGTCGTGTAGATTTTGATTTATGTCCAAATCAAATTTTAGAAAAAGTCGCTGTGGAATTCCTTTATAATTTATAAAGGAATTATTTATATTTTAAAAAGGAATTTCACTTTTAAATCGAATATCGATTTAATCAGGATTTGAAATATCAAGTTATAAATCCCAGTAGAGCTGTATGGTATTCCACTGTGGATATATACGATAATATTTATTTTTAAATATTAAATTTGATTATATTTAAATATATTTATATATTTAAATGTGTCATCCAGAGCTTTAAAAATAGCCACTTTTGCAAACGAAGTCAGAATTCGACAAAACTAATTTTGTTGGATCCGCAATATTAAATAGTTGTTAGATTTCCAGTTTCATGATTTTTAGAGTCACTGTGTGGCCGTATGGATTTTTAGAGTGCAAAACAGTCAGTATTTTAACAGTTAAAAATACGCTGTGTGAGCATACGGAGTCGGAATTCGACGAAACCAGTTTTGTTGGGACTGTAATGTCGAACTCTAGCTACACGTCCAGTTTGGTGATTTTTAGGTATCGTGTGTGATCACATGAATTTTTAGAAGGTAAAATGAATATATAAATTAAAATATCCTAAAATATCTAATGGAAAATATCTAAAATCCTTAACCTATAAATACCCCTACCTTAACACCTTCTAACCTAATTTCTATCTTCCAAAGTCAGACATCGCGCCTCCACTTCAAATGAAAAACCGTGAGGAAGAAAAGCAAACAAAAAAAATCCCAAACAAATCATAGTAAATTCTATAAATCGCAAAGTAAATTCGAATGAGGTTGTGATGCCTTGCTCTCGAATTCAAGATGGGTTTTTCTGAGTTCGGTTCCTGATTTCCGTAGAGGTCTTTTACACGGTAAACTAGGGTTAAAGTTTCTAAACGATCGAAGCATCGATTCGACTTTTAATTGTTCTATTTGGGATTTTTGAGGGATCGAACACAAGTTTGAGAAGTCTGGGAAGGTGTGGTGGGAAATACTGTCGATCTGCATACGTGAGAAGCTGGAGTCACCGTCGAAATGAAGGACCCGAGCTCGACGAAATGGTTAGGGACTGGCGCGGTCTTTGGTGGCGAATTCATTAATGATGGTTGCGGAGTGGATAGGTGACTGGGGTGGAGGCGGAAATGGGAGGAAGAGCTGATCATCTTGTTCGAATAATAGTACAAGAGGAAATCGCATTGGGAAGAAGGGTATTGAATGGGTCTGGGTTCAACATAACGAAGACGGGCCGAAAAGTAAGGTTAAAGCCCAAGTGGAAGTTTATTTAAAGTTTATTTAAATTTAATAATGTATATAACTTTAGAAATTCATAACTTCATCATACGAAATCAGAATTTCGCAAATTCAGATCCGTTGGGACCGTATGGACGGTGGCTACACCACGGAACTGACTGGGAGTGAATCCGAGCTCGCTACAATTTATTGTAAAATAAATTTTCTGTCTGAATCAAATCAAATACAGTTAATCATTTTAACGATAACAGTCCAATGTGAATAAATCTCACTAACTCTGAAATGCTTATAATTTCATGTTGTATTTTTAGAACTGTTAAATATTTGCTGATTGACTGTGTGTTGACTGTTTGATTGAACTGCTAGTTAGTTAGTTGAATTTCTATATTGATTCTGTTTAACAGAATATATCATATGGATCTGAAAGTGCTGTTGATTTTATATTGTATAACATCTGTGGATGCAGGGAGACAGGTTGGAGAAATCCGACTGGATTCCCCAACAGTTATTTTATTGTTTTTCATATATTTTGATATATGATGCGATATATATATCTGTTGTTGATTATATGTGTTTGAACGATATTGGTCATCGTGATTTGATGTGTTAAATACCATAACATACTGGAATGGTGAAAAGGGAATTTTTAAAATGAATATTGAAATAGTGTGACGAGAAGGGAGTTCGCTCGATCGTTTGAGAACAGGACAAAACAGAACGCATACAGAAGAATATTTCATTGTATATTACAACAATGCATCAGATTACAAGAATATACAGAGTATAAATGAATATTACACAGAAATATCAGAGATTTAAATTACATTTAAATACATAGCAGCGGAAAATAATACAATACACAACTAGAAGTAGATATACGGATACAAAGCTTTCCGGATATCATTCCAGCTGTAAACCAGGATCCTGTGAATATAAATCTGCAAAACCAAAACTACTAGCTGCCCGTGTCAATATAGGGGCACCCAGAGTTTAGGTTAAAACAATAAACTCCAGGTCAGTCATGGGACTGGTGTGAGAACTAAAACAGTTAATCTTTATTTTAAAGTTAGGTAAATCAAGGGACCACGCCGTATAACACGGAACGGGTTTCCTCCCAAGAATACCAGTGCATAAAACAAACAGCGCAATGCTAAATAAAGAAAAATGAAGCTGTTATAAGACCCCGGTCCTATCACACAATGCAACGCAAGCCGGGGGATAGGGTTTTCCCTTATAACAGCCAAAGAATGCTTGATACGTTTAAAACAAATCATTTGATACTATTATAAGTGCATAGTGTATAAAACAACTTCAAATCATAAGTATCAATCATAGGCGGCATGGGTACCATATATCATGTCGCCATATATAGGTTTACAAATAAAACCGCAAATGTCACGTATTTGGAAATTGGATTTCCGTCTATGAACCGAGGCAAAAGATAGTCCTCAACCGATTCGTGACTCTCTAGCCCGAGCCACAGGTCAGAGCTCGAGTGACCTTGGAGCGACAGGGCCGGTCCACCGATGTGGATTAAACTTAAACCCCGAACACTACGTTTCCCCGCCCTTTGGGGCGTAAATGAGCCAACCAAATGACTCCACCGGTTCGAGAACGACCGATCAATCCGAGGCGCCTCGCAACAGCAACAACCACATAAGTCAAACTCGTCAGGGCGTGTAAAACCACTGACGCCACTTCTAACTAGAAAGAAACGCATGCCCTCCCTGAGGTCCGTCTCCCGTTTTTGGTTCATACCGGGTGTGAAACTCGCGAATTCACGTTACACAAAGCTGTGCCACACAGGCTGTGCTTTGATCATCACCACAAGACTTTGCTTTTCAACAGAAGCCTCGATCTATTGCCACTTAGGCATGCCACACAGGCAATTCACTCTATGTGTTTGATATCCATCAGTATATAACCCCTGAGCTCGTACGTCTCAGAGAAGGGCGTTAAGCAAGAGAATAAATTCTCCGCCGCCAAACAGATATATATTTAATAGAAATCAATCACACAGACTAAAATCCAATGTCAGACACACAGTCCATTTACAAGTCCGTTTTGGGTCTGAACGAAACCGGAGGCACCTAGTACCCCGCATATCCATCGATCTCCAAGTACGTCTGGACGATCACCAACTGTTTCCATCTTCTTGGGTGTACAGCCCAATCAAGATCATCAGTTATCACCCAAACGACGTGAAGACTTCTGGTCTTCGACCACCGTCTTCATCTTCGACACCACGTCGAATCAGTTATTCAGAATGAGATAAACCCGGTCTTTCTGAATAACTCGCGTATATATTATAAAAGTGTTACACAAACACAACATACGCCTCATTCCAATTCAGAATATTCTTTTATTCAAATATTCCTATACTTTGGGAAAAGTTCCCATTAATTTTATCCAAGATAAATTCTTTAAATTTATTCTTTAATCTCCTTTGAATATCAATTCAAACTAGTCGGGATTAGCGAACCACACCGAAGTAATCATTTATTTTATTTCCCAATCCCAACCTATTCATCCCATGAAGTAAAACTGGTAATACTTCATATCTAACACCACAGTGTTATCGGTAAATTCAATTACCATTTCACGTTCAAATCTAATTAAAGATTTAACCATCGCCTGGAGCAAAACTGGTGATACTCCATTTTCGATCATCTCAATCTAATTAAAGATTCATTAAAACTCCACTTAGTTTTAATCTTTAACTGGGTTAAAGAATCAGTGTCATTTAAAACACGGTTCACGATAAACCCAAAATCACATTCCATTAATTATCGGGTTAAAGAACAAGTGTTATTTAAAACACTGTTCACGATAAACCCGAAAATCAATACCAATTCAATTCCAATTAAATATCGTTTAATTGGTACACTTCATTAAATATAAATAAAAAGATTTAATCTTTTCACAACTAGGTTCAAGAACAGTGTTAGTGAAGACACCATTCGCGACGAACCCAAATCACATTTGATATTCAACACAAGGCTCTGAATAGAAAATATATCGGCTTATATTCAATATCAAATTCTACGACTAACAAATGTCGTATTGGAAATAACGATATAAATATATATCTTTCAAATTTCCATAACAACATCTGTATAATCACGAATTCCAACATCGAAATATTCCGAAGGCAATTTCGATTCAAATCCACTCCAATGCAATCATTGGAAATTTTGGTTATTTTCAAAACCCTTTTCAAATTCAATTTATTTATTTAAAAATAAATAGAATTATAATTCTAGTTCAAAACTAGTTCATTTCGATAAAAATCTATTTTTATCTTTTCAAATATGGAGTTTTTCATCCCAAATCTTCACAAATCATTTCTTATGATTTTACACAAATTATTACTATTTTTAATAATTTTATCAAGGCCCGTACAGTCGATTTCCATCAATGGCCATCGAACTGCACTTATAGCGACCTTTTTCAAATTTGATTTGGACATAATTCCAAATCCAACCGTTAGATTTCTAATATCTAATATTCGTTAGAAAGCTCTTTTCGATACGAACCCAACGGTTCCGGTTTTAGGAGAATCCGACGGTCGGATCTCCCGTAATGTCCGTTTGAAATAAATGGTCGAAATTCACGAACTGCCGCGGCGCGGCGCGTTCTATTCAGGCCATTATATTATATATATAATATATATAATATATACTTCGTCGATTTCTATTTAAAACGAATTATATAAATAGTTTTGAATTCGTTTCAAAAACATTTTCAACTTCCTTTTCAATTCAAATCACTATTGAATTCTTCTTTATAGATTCGTTTTAAAATTCATTTCTATTCAATTCAAATTTCAATTCAATTTGAATTCGTTTTCAATTCAATTCATTTCGAAATCGTTTTCAATTCACTTCATTTCGAAATCGTTTTCAATTCACTTTGAATTCGTTTTCAATTCAATTCATTTCGAAATCGTTTTCAATTCACTTCATTTCGAAATCGTTTTCAATTCACTTCATTTCGAAATCGTTTTCAATTCACTTCATTTCGAAATCGTTTTCAATTCAATTCATTTCGAAATCGTTTTCAATTCAATTCATTTCGAAATCGTTTAAAATCGATATAAATATCGTTCACGTCAAAATGGCGTCAAACTAATCAACACGACTTCATAAATTTCTATTTTCAAATATTCTATTTCAAATATTTCTATTTCAAATATTTCCATTTCTAAACTGGAATGAGGCCCAATCAATTACCATATAAAATTAATTATGGATTTCCATACAACACATGTATATAATAGCATTGAAAAATAATCAACCATCAACCAAAGTGCACTACACTGTATAAGCATCAAATATAGATATTCAACGCTTATAACAGCCTGTCAATCAATCGATCGACATATTTAATCAATCAGGATGAGTGAAATTCATATTTCATCCCAACACCCGTGTGGGGTTTCAAAAAAACAAACACAGATTTTATTTGCGCAGTTGGGCGATGTGTAAAATTTATCGACCCAATCAATGTCCTTCAAATAGGTGTACATAAACAAACCGTCTGGTTTGTAAATGAATATTTATTTATTTACATTCATGATAAAAATTATATTTTTAACGATAAAAAAAAAATTTATTCCAACATATGAATTTCTATTCAGTTCATTCTTTAAATAAAATGATATTTTTATTTTTCTAACATATTTTAGAAAATTTCGACGGCATAACGGCACTATACTAGAAACGGGACAAGGCCTAGCCTTATCCCCGGTCTAGTGAAGGCCCACGCCATTCACACATCAATCATATCAATTTCAATTTCACCAAAACAATCAAATCCAAATCAAATAATCTAACCAACTACACAACCAATCAAACAAGTCCATGGTCTGTGGACAGGTGTCGGGTGCTACTAAGCACCGTCTGCATCCTAGTATATATATATAAATAGAAATGAAATTGAAAGGTGAGAAATTCTCACCGATAGCTATCCAATCATCTTGACTCTACTTTGATATAGATCTTCTTCGTTCTCGCCTTTTTGTTACCTTCGTCGCCCGCTTTCACTACCTATGTAAAAACCGAGTTTTTACTTCGTTATTCAATATATAAACATCATATTTTTATTTCGAAGTTCAATATATAAAAATCATATTTTTTTTAATTCGAAGTTCAATATATAAAAATCATATTTTTAATTCGAAGTTCAACATATAAAAATCGAATTTTTATTTCACTACACATATAAAGGTGATATTTTTAATTCTCTATATGAACAAAAATCATATTTTTACTACTTCTATATAGTAAAGATTATATTTTTAATACTTTAAAAAATATAAAAATCATATTTTTATTACTTTAAAAATATAAGAATCATATTTCACTCCTTTTACTTAATAAAATTCCGGCTTTTCTATTTTCAAAATATGATCTTTTCTATTCAAAAAAAAATGTGATCTTTTTCTATTTAAAGTTTAAATCTTTTCCTTTAAAAAAAATCTTCTTCCCTTTTTAAAATCTTAGAATAAAATAAAATCAGTTTTATTTCTTTTTAAAAAAAAAATCAGTTTTAAAAATCCACTATTTACATAAAATAAAAATAAATTAAATAAATTAAAACTTACAGGGGGGCCGTCGGCGGTTGCTGGTGGCGCGCGGTGGGTGGTTCGATTTCAAAAGGGGAAGGAGGGGAGAGAGCGGAGGATAGACGGAGGCGTTTAGGCGGTCGTGGCTTCAGGGGGGGGGTTCGATTTCGCCTGTGGATGGGGGGGGTTTGGATCCGCGTCGGTGTCGAGGAAGGGAAGGGGAGGAGGCTGGAGTTCGACGTGGGAAAGGGGGGGGTGCGGCGCTGCCTCGCCGGAGGTGGCGATCGCCTGGCGGTGGCCGCTGCGCCTTCTCCCTCCGTTCTCTTTTTTTTCTTTTTATTTCTTTCTTCTGAATGAAAACGAGAAGAGGGGGGGTTATATGAAAAAGATTTTATATATTTAATTTAATTTTAATTTATTTATCCCAAGGAGTTGACTTTTTTATTCCACTTCGAAACGAGGTCCACCGACTGTCGCCCATAGCGTTTCACCCCCATTCTGAACACAATGGGATATGTATCGTAAGCTGATTCGGCTGTTTCAATCAGTTTTCGTTAAATTTACATTTAAATCACTATATTGAATTTTAAACGTACTTTTCAAATTACCGAGGTCACATACTAACTCTAAAAATTCCCGAAAAATATTTTCTAGCTTCGTATTGACGATACGGTCCTAACAAAACTAGTTTCGTCGAATTCTGAGACCGTTAGAAAAATGGCCAATTTCCAGTCGATTAAAATCAACTGAAATGGTCAAAACACGTTTTCCTTTGCCACGCTCACATATTGATTCGAAAAATTATGAAATTTGGAATCTAGCAATAATTCGACATCACGGACCTAACAAAACTGGTTTCGTCGAAATCCGAGGTCATTTGCAAAATGTCCATTTTTAAGGGCCTGAATTCCATAGCGACTATTCAGAATTTTCGACTGGACATATCTTTTGATTCCCGCTACGAACTTTGGATTTTTCGCTTTCGTTGGAAAGATATTCTCTATTAGATTCCATTATTTTTGGTTTCACTAAAATCCGGATTGTTTTGCACCCGGTACATTCAATTGAAGTTTGAAATCGAATTATCGAACTACCGCGCCATTTTCAATTCTATTTATAATTATATATAATTATTTATATTCTAACGACGTCGCGTATAATATACGTTCGAATTATATTCAAAATAAATTTCTCGTCGATATTATTTAAAATAATTCATTTTAAATATTCAAAATTCGCCAAAATGGCCAAAATAAAAATTTCAAACTGGCTCGCATTTTACGGGTTGTTACAATCTCCCCCACTTAAAACTTTTCGTCCCCGAAAAGGAACAAAGTCGAAAGTGGTTTGATTAATCAACTCTACGCTCGATCAGGCTTCCATTCTCCAACTCTTTAGTTTCTGAGAATTTTCAAAACTTCAAAAATTTGGCTAACACCCTAAATTTTCGAAAAATTTCGCCATAACCTCCCCTGCAATGGGAGCATCGGGGAATTTCAAATAGCTTCCCCGGTCCTTCAGATCTCAAAAAAAAAAAGAAAAAGCCAAGCGGCTAGCCAATAGGCTCACAAAATCATCATCACCCAAACAAAACAGGAAATTATGTAGTAAACATGTACCTATTTGTCGGGCAAACAAATTTTATTCTCTGGCTCTAGCCTCCTTGCTATGACCTGTTCAATGATATACATGTATATGCAAGCAGATGCGACCAATTTTCAATACAGTTCAATATTC
Organism: Allium sativum; assembly: GCA_030737875.1. Taxonomy (NCBI): domain Eukaryota; kingdom Viridiplantae; phylum Streptophyta; class Magnoliopsida; order Asparagales; family Amaryllidaceae; genus Allium; species Allium sativum. The sequence goes on from CM060909.1 coordinate 825,871,856, forward strand.
GGTTCAATTAGGCTAAATGGATAAAAATTAGCAAACAAATAAACAAACAATACAAACATCAATCAATTAGTGAATTTAACGTTTCAAATCCATACTTTTGATATATAGTCAAAAATCAGATTTTTGATGCCAAATCACAACAATAGGCCCTATCTAATTTTGGTTCTCACACCAGTCAATAGGAAATATATAGATGTTACAAGTTCGTCACTCGAATATAAACTCTGATGATGATATATCAATCATCAGAATCACCCCCGGGCGACTAGAGTGTAATTCTATATCTATCCAGTATATTAAAACTTTGAATATACGTTTGCAAGGCGTATATGCAAATTCTTTATATACTGGACTGTCCAAATCAATATTAAATAAATAATCAAATATGAATAGTTGGTTTAAATTTTCAAAACAAAATTGTTTTCATTTGAAAAATATACTCTTCGCACTCGTTCTAGGATACTACTGATCCCATCTCTAACGAGTCGTTTTCATTGGATTTTTCTAATCCAATATCTGATGAATCCTTTCATATGGTTCTAATGTGTCTTGTTCTCTGAGCTTGGTAAACCAAAGCTCTGATACCACTGTGACGAGAAGGGAGTTCGCTCGATCGTTTGAGAACAGGACAAAACAGAACGCATACAGAAGAACATTTCATTGTATATTACAACAATGCATCAGATTACAAGAATATACAGAGTATAAATGAATATTACACAGAAATATCAGAGATTTAAATTACATTTAAATACATAGCAGCGGAAAATAATACAATACACAAATAGAAGTAGATATACGGATACAAAGCTTTCCGGATATCATTCCAGCTGTAAACCAGGATCCTGTGAATATAAATCTGCAAAACCAAAACTACTAGCTGCCAGTGTCAAAATAGGGGCACCCAGAGTTTAGGTTAAAACAATAAACTCCAGGTCAGTCATGGGACTGGTGTGAGAACTAAAACAGTTAATCTTTATTTTAAAGTTAGGTAAATCAAGGGACCACGCCGTATAACACGGAACGGGTTTCCTCCCAAGAATACCAGTGCATAAAACAAACAGCGCAATGCTAAATAAAGAAAAATGAAGCTGTTATAAGACCCCGGTCCTATCACACAATGCAATGCAAGCCGGGGGATAGGGTTTTCCCTTATAACAGCCAAAGAATGCTTGATACGTTTAAAACAAATCATTTGATACTATTATAAGTGCATAGTGTATAAAACAACTTCAAATCATAAGTATCAATCATAGGCGGCATGGGCACCATATATCATGTCGCCATATATAGGTTTACAAATAAAACCGCAAATGTCACGTATTTGGAAATTGGATTTCCGTCTATGAACCGAGGCAAAAGATAGTCCTCAACCGATTCGTGACTCTCTAGCCCGAGCCACAGGTCAGAGCTCGAGTGACCTTGGAGCGACAGGGCCGGTCCACCGATGTGGATTAAACTTAAACCCTGAACACTACGTTTCCCCGCCCTTTGGGGCGTAAATGAGCCAACCAAATGACTCCATCGGTTCGAGAACGACCGATCAATCCGAGGCGCCTCGCAACAGCAACAACCACATAAGTCAAACTCGTCAGGGCGTGTAAAACCACTAACGCCACTTCTAACTAGAAAGAAACGCATGCCCTCCCTGAGGTCCGTCTCCCGTTTTTGGTTCATACCGGGTGTGAAACTCGCGAATTCATGTTACACAAAGCTGTGCCACACAGGCTGTGCTTTGATCATCACCACAAGACTTTTCTTTTCAACAGAAGCCTCGATCTATTGCCACTTAGGCATGCCACACAGGCAATTCACTCTATGTGTTTGATATCCATCAGTATATAACCCCTGAGCTCGTACGTCTCAGAGAAGGGCGTTAAGCAAGAGAATAAATTCTCCGCTGCCAAACAGATATATATTTAATAGAAATCAATCACACAGACTAAAATCCAATGTCAGACACACAGTCCATTTACAAGTCCGTTCTGGGTCTGAACGAAACCGGAGGCACCTAGTACCCCGCATATCCATCGATCTCCAAGTACGTCTGGACGATCACCAACTGTTTCCATCTTCTTGGGTGTACAGCCCAATCAAGATCATCAGTTATCACCCAAACGACGTGAAGACTTATGGTCTTCGACCACCGTCTTCATCTTCGACACCACGTCGAATCAGTTATTCAGAATGGGATAAACCCGGTCTTTCTGAATAACTCGCGTATATATTATAAAAGTGTTACACAAACACAACATACGCCTCATTCCAATTCAGAATATTCTTTTATTCAAATATTCCTATACTTTGGGAAAAGTTCCCATTAATTTTATCCAAGATAAATTCTTTAAATTTATTCTTTAATCTCCTTTGAATATCAATTCAAACTAGTCGGGATTAGCGAACCACACCGAAGTAATCATTTATTTTATTTCCCAATCCCAACCTATTCATCCCATGAAGTAAAACTGGTAATACTTCATATCTAACACCACAGTGTTATCGGTAAATTCAATTACCATTTCACGTTCAAATCTAATTAAAGATTTAACCATCGCCTGGAGCAAAACTGGTGATACTCCATTTTCGATTATCTCAATCTAATTAAAGATTCATTAAAACTCCACTTAGTTTTAATCTTTAACTGGGTTAAAGAATCAGTGTCATTTAAAACACGGTTCACGATAAACCCAAAACCACATTCCATTAATTATCGGGTTAAAGAACAAGTGTTATTTAAAACACTGTTCACGATAAACCCGAAAATCAATACCAATTCAATTCCAATTAAATATCGTTTAATTGGTACACTTCATTAAATCTAAATAAAAAGATTTAATCTTTTCACAACTAGGTTCAAGAACAGTGTTAGTGAAGACACCATCCGCGACGAACCCAAATCACATTTGATATTCAACACAAGGCTCTGAATAGAAAATATATCGGCTTATTTTCAATATCAAATTCTACGACTAACAAATGTCGTATTGGAAATAACGATATAAATATATATCTTTCAAATTTCCATAACAACATCTGTATAATCACGAATTCCAACATCGAAATATTCCGAAGGCAATTTCGATTCAAATCCACTCCAATGCAATCATTGGAAATTTTGGTTATTTTCAAAACCCTTTTCAAATTCAATTTATTTATTTAAAAATAAATAGAATTATAATTCTAGTTCAAAACTAGTTCATTTCGATAAAAATCTATTTTTATCTTTTCAAATATGGAGTTTTTCATCCCAAATCTTCGCAAATCATTTCTTATGATTTTACACAAATTATTACTATTTTTAATAATTTTATCAAGGCCCGTACAGTCGATTTCCATCAATGGCCATCGAACTGCACTTATAGCGACCTTTTTCAAATTTGATTTGGACATAATTCCAAATCCAACCGTTAGATTTCTAATATCTAATATTCGTTAGAAAGCTCTTTTCGATACGAACCCAACGGTTCCGGTTTTGGGAGAATCCGACGGTCGGATCTCCCGTAATGTCCGTTTGAAATAAATGGTCGAAATTCACGAAATGCCGCGGCGCGGCGCGTTCTATTCAGGCCATTATATTATATATATAATATATATAATATATACTTTGTCGATTTCTATTTAAAACGAATTATATAAATAGTTTTGAATTCGTTTCAAAAACATTTTCAACTTCCTTTTCAATTCAAATCACTATTGAATTCTTCTTTATAGATTCGTTTTAAAATTCATTTCTATTCAATTCAAATTTCAATTCAATTTGAATTCGTTTTCAATTCAATTCATTTCGAAATCGTTTTCAATTCACTTCATTTCGAAATCGTTTTCAATTCACTTTGAATTCGTTTTCAATTCAATTCATTTCGAAATCGTTTTCAATTCACTTCATTTCGAAATCGTTTTCAATTCACTTCATTTCAAAATCGTTTTCAATTCACTTCATTTCGAAATCGTTTTCAATTCAATTCATTTCGAAATCGTTTTCAATTCAATTCATTTCGAAATCGTTTAAAATCGATATAAATATCGTTCACGTCAAAATGGCGTCAAACTAATCAACACGACTTCATAAATTTCTATTTTCAAATATTCTATTTCAAATATTTCTATTTCAAATATTTCAATTTCTAAACTGGAATGAGGCCCAATCAATTACCATATAAAATTAATTATGGATTTCCATACAACACATGTATATAATAGCATTGAAAAATAATCAACCATCAACCAAAGTGCATTACACTGTATAAGCATCAAATATAGATATTCAACGCTTATAACAGCCTGTCAATCAATCGATCGACATATTTAATCAATCAGGATGAGTGAAATTCATATTTCATCCCAACACCCGTGTGGGGTTTCAAACAAACAAACACATATTTTATTTGTGCAGTTGGGCGATGTGTAAAATTTATCGACCCAATCAATGTCCTTCAAATAGGTGTACATAAACAAACCGTCTGGTTTGTAAATGAATATTTATTTATTTACATTCACGTTAAAAATTATATTTTTAACGATAAAAAAAAAAATTATTCCAACATATGAATTTCTATTCAGTTCATTCTTTAAATAAAATGATATTTTTATTTTTCTAACATATTTTAGAAAATTTCGACGGCATAACGGCACTATACTAGAAACGGGACAAGGCCTAGCCTTATCCCCGGTCTAGTGAAGGCCCACGCCATTCACACATCAATCATATCAATTTCAATTTCACCAAAACAATCAAATCCAAATCAAATAATCTAACCAACTACACAACCAATCAAACAAGTCCATGGTCTGTGGACGGGTTTCGGGTGCTACTAAGCACCGTCTGCATCCTAGTATATATATATAAATAGAAATGAAATTGAAAGGTGAGAAATTCTCACCGATAGCTATCCAATCATCTTGACTCTACTTTGATATAGATCTTCTTCGTTCTCGCCTTTTTGTTACCTTCGTCGCCCGCTTTCACTACCTATGTAAAAACCGAGTTTTTACTTCGCTATTCAATATATAAACATCATATTTTTATTTCGAAGTTCAATATATAAAAATCATATTTTTTTTTAATTCGAAGTTCAATATATAAAAATCATATTTTTAATTCGAAGTTCAACATATAAAAATCGAATTTTTATTTCACTACACATATAAAGGTGATATTTTTAATTCTCTATATGAACAAAAATCATATTTTTACTACTTCTATATAGTAAAGATTATATTTTTAATACTTTAAAAAATATAAAAATCATATTTTTATTACTTTAAAAATATAAGAATCATATTTCACTCCTTCTACTAAATAAAATTCCGGCTTTTCTATTTTCAAAATATGATCTTTTCTATTCAAAAAAAAAATGTGATCTTTTTCTATTTAAAGTTTAAATCTTTTCCTTTAAAAAAAATCTTCTTCCCTTTTTAAAATCTTAGAATAAAATAAAATTAGTTTTATTTCTTTTTAAAAAAAAATCAGTTTTAAAAATCCACTATTTACATAAAATAAAAATAAATTAAATAAATTAAAACTTACAGGGGAGGCGTCGGCGGTTGCTGGTGGCGCGCGGTGGGTGGTTCGATTTCAAAAGGGGAAGGAGGGGAGAGAGCGGAGGATAGACGGAGGCGTTTAGGCGGTCGTGGCTTCAGGGGGGGGGTTCGATTTCGCCTGTGGATGGGGGGGGTCTGGATCCGCGTCGGTGTCGAGGAAGGGAAGGGGAGGAGGCTGGAGTTCGACGTGGGAAAGGGGGGGGTGCGGCGCTGCCTCGCCGGAGGTGGCGATCGCCTGGCGGTGGCCGCTGCGCCTTCTCCCTCCGTTCTCTTTTTTTTTTTTCTTTCTTCTGAATGAAAACAAGAAGAGGGGGGGTTATATGAAAAAGATTTTATATATTTAATTTAATTTTAATTTATTTATCCCAAGGAGTTGACTTTTTTATTCGACTTCGAAACGAGGTCCACCGACTGTCGCCCATAGCGTTTCACCCTTATTCTGAACACAATGGGATATGTATCGTAAGCTGATTCGGCTGTTTCAATCAGTTTTCGTTAAATTTACATTTAAATCACTATATTGAATTTTAAACGTACTTTTCAAATTACCGAGGTCACATACTAACTCTAAAAATTCCCGAAAAATATTTTCTTGCTTCGTATTGACGATACGGTCCTAACAAAACTAGTTTCGTCGAATTCTGAGACCGTTAGAAAAATGGCCAATTTCCAGTCGATTAAAATCAACTGAAATGGTCAAAACACGTTTTCCTTTGCCACGCTCACATATTGATTCGAAAAATTATGAAATTTGGAATCTAGCAATAATTCGACATCACGGACCTAACAAAACTGGTTTCGTCGAAATCCGAGGTCATTTGCAAAATGTCCATTTTTAAGGGCCTGAATTCCATAGCGACTATTCAGAATTTTCGACTGGACATATCTTTTGATTCCCGCTACGAACTTTGGATTTTTCGGATTCGTTGGAAAGATATTCTCTATTAGATTCCATTATTTTTGGTTTCATTAAAATCCGGATTGTTTTGCACCCGGTACATTCAATTGAAGTTTGAAATCGAATTATCGAACTACCGCGCCATTTTCAATTCTATTTATAATTATATATAATTATTTATATTCTAACGACGTCGCGTATAATATACGTTCGAATTATATTCAAAATAAATTTCTCGTCGATATTATTTAAAATAATTCATTTTAAATATTCAAAATTCGCCAAAATGGCCAAAATAAAAATTTCAAACTGACTCGCATTTTACGGGTTGTTACAAATAGATTATTTATAAAATCACAGGATTTTATAAAAGAGATAATATTTATAACAATCAAAGGAGATTTTATAAAAAGGAAACATTTAGAAAATAAATAGAGTTACAAAAAGGAAATTTGTTTATAACCGAATAAGATGTTATAAAAAGGAAAACGTTATAAAAAGGAAAACGTTATAAAAAGGAAAACGTTACTAAAAGGGAAATCATTTGTAAAGTGAAGAACCATTACTAAAAGTAAATATTTATAAATGAATAGTTTATTCGAAAAGGAGTTAATCGAATTTAGTTATTCGAATAGAGTTAAATCGAATAAGTTATTCGAAGGGAGTTAAATCAAATATGGTATTCGAAAGTTAGTAAATCGAATTAGTTATTCGAAAGGGGTTAGTCAACTCGAGTTAGCTGAATAGAGTTAATCGAATATTTGTTATTCGAATAAGAGTTAACCAGCTAGAGTTAATCATTTAGAGTTACCCAGTTAGAGTTAAACCGGTTAGAGTTACTCAGTTAGAGTTATCGATTTTTAGTTAATCGAAGGAATTATCGATTATTAGTTAATCGAAAGGGGTTATCGATTATTAGTTAATCGAAGGAGTTATCGATTATAGTTTAATCGATAAGAGTTATCGATTTGTTTAATCGAAGCGAGTTATAGAATATTAGTTATAAGAATAAGAGTTAAATAGAGTTATCGAATATTAGTTATTCGAATAGAGTTAAATGGAGTTAAAGGAAATAATCGAATATAGTTTATTCGAATGGAATTAAAGGAGTTAATCGAATTTGGTTTATTCAAATAAAGTTAAAAGAGTTATCGACTAGAGTTAAATCAAATAGAGTTAATCCAATAGCGTTAGTCCAATAGAGTTAATTGATAAGGGTTAATCGAATAAAGTAAATTGAATAGAGTTATCGAATATACCTTACCGAAGGAAAGAATTATCGAATAGAGATGATTCGAAAGAGAGTTACGTAAGGAAGTTTGTTAAAGAATTAAAAGGTGAACTTTGTCTATTTCAAGGTTAGAAACGTTGTTCAGTTAAGGTTTGAGAGGTAGTATTACCCCAACTTTGTTGACTTCATTTTTAACTAAGGAATGGTTAAGGTTCGATAGCGAAGGTGGGTTAAAGGAATTCAGTTAATAAGCGTAATGGATTGAGTTGGCATCGCGGTGGTTTGTTTAAACATCTGTCTAAGTCCAATGAAGGAGTTTTGGAAATGTTTTCCAAATAAGAACCAGAAATGTTTTCTGATATAGAAAACAAGAAATGGAAACGTTTTCCAATGGTAATAACATATATTTTCAAAATTTAGAAAATAAGAAATGTTGAATATAGGTAAACAGGAGATGAAAAATGAACTAAGGAGATAAATGTTAAATGATGTTTGGTCGATATAAATTTCCATCCGGAAATAATATCGTTGTTTGCATACCTGTTTTTCTTTGATGGTTAAATCACAGACTATCGAAGTTTTGACCATTTTAACATTGTTAATATGGAGAGACCGGTTGGATTATTATCCAAAGAACCACTCTGTATTGGCATAAGCGTTGCGAATCATATATGCCAAAGATAATTGAAGATGGAGTAAAGTGCAAGGGCTATTGTATAAGTCTTAGATAACAGTGCCTGAGATGGATGTACTGAATAGTGCCTTTGGTTCATCATGTTCCTAGATGACTTGTATGGATGAATGTCTGACATAGTATTTCCAGAAAGGTCACGTACATTGATTTCTTCAGCCGTACCAAGAGTGGAAGCGGAGAAGGAAACTTCTTTAGCTAACACGTAATGTACTTTTGTAGATGTCAATTAGTGATTTTCGATGGATCTGACAACGTGGCATTCGAAGTGAATATGGTGTGATGATAAAGCGTAGCTTCTAGCCTCACACCCGGTAAATGACAGAAATCGGGCAGGCAGCATGGCTAAGTCGGTCGCTCCGAAGTAGGGTATATAATCACCTGATCTAGAGTTTCATTTATTTCTAAAAATCTATTGTTGATGTTGTCCCATTCGGGAAACGGTTGCTGATCCCAACTGTTGGTGATATACATTCGATACACTCAAGCGAAATGAGTGGTCGGTCATGTGTGGCCGGGTTGCAAGATGTTCTTGTTGAACCCAGTGTATTCCTTTCTAGAGGTACACTAGCGAAATGTGGTTCCATACCTTGTCATAGTTGGAAATCCATTACCCAATACGTGCTTGCGGTTTTGATTGTATACTATATGTAGAACGTGAGATGAAAGCGTTTCTGCTAGACGATTATTATATTGTGGTTGATAGACATTATTATAATATCAAAAGGGTTTTTGATATAAAGATAAAATTTGGATTCTCATAAGGGAAAAACCCGTTCCGTTATACGACGTGGTCTTATGAGATATCGTTTACTTGTTCAAACCGGTTTAAACTGTTTTACTCATACCAGTCCCATGACTGACCCGGAGTTTATTTTGTTGTTTTCCCTAAACTCTTGGGTGCCCAATTTTGTATGGGCAGTCAAGTAGTCAGGATTTATAGATATACTGGAAGAGCTTGGAGCAGGAGGCTTCAGGATTATATAGCTATAGTTATTTCCGTTGTGTTGTAAGTGTTGTACTTTGATAATAATGTATATTCAAGTTATGTTATATATATTATATGTTATTCGTTCTGCTGTGAGGTTCGTGTTACTCTGATGTTGTGTTCTTCTTCTTCTATTCTAAGTTTCTATCTTATCTTTCCTCACCCTCTGTTTTCTTTCTATTAGTGTTCTGATTTTCCAGTGTAATTGGGGTTGGACTTGTGTTATTTAGTCATCTCAAATTGGACCGGATTTTCGGGTCATTACTGTTGGTATTAGAGTGAGGTTAAGTAAATTACCTTGGCTCTATGGCGTGACTCGGTAGAGATAGGGTTAGTAATACCCTAGATAGAGTTTGAGTGTATGTATACGAGTGAGCATATTTGTAGATGATATAAAAATAATTTTATATTGTGAAGATTTATTGGTTGAGTAGTTTATGGGTTCTGGTTGATCAGTTTGATCCACTGTATCGGTAGGAGTTTATAAACACTCGAATACGATGGGTCAACACGATAAGTTTTGAAAAGAGGGTAAATGATATAATTTTACCCGAAATATATTTTGATATAAAAGATATATATCAAAATTATAATATAAAGGATATATTGGTTTTTATTATAATCGAGTAAGATTATAAATTAAATGGTTATGTAATTAACCAATAGGAATTCATATAAGTGAATTACGTGAAATCAGATGAGTTAAATCTGAAATTTAAACCAGAAATTGAATTAAAATTCTGGAAAATTAGATAAGTGTTTGTAAATGAATTTGGATTAGAAATATGGAAAATTTAAGATCCTGTGAGATTTTAAATTGTTTTACAAGTAGTGTGAATTATATTTTGAAATGAATTTCAAAGTGGAAATGTTTAGAAATGGTTTTATAGTATTGAACTCACTTCGATCGCTGGAAAATAGATTCTGATGATGACAGCTGCATCATCAGTATTCATTTTCGAGTTGTAAGTGACGAATTACTACTAGAGATACTGTTTTGAATTTGTTTTGGGAAAGACAAGTTGTGGTGAATTTCAAATAAAATTTGATATATAGAATTTGAATAATAGAATTTGATATATAAATTTGAATAATAAAAGTGATATAAAATTTGAATAGAAATTGAATAGAATTAACTAAGTCGAAGAGGAATTAGTTAATCGAGTTTTGAATTTGAAGTTGAACTTTGAAAGGTGAATTGGATTTGTAAATGGATATTCGAGATCGAATATAGAACTTAAATTTGAAATTTGGATTCAAATTAGTTAATAAGCAAGTTAAAATATATTTGAACATGTCATGTTCAAATATAAAAGTGAAATAGACTAATGAGTTAATTAACAAATTAATTAACGAATTGAGTTAAAACGATCAGGTATAGTTAAAATAGATTGGGTAGGTATAAATATACATGAGATAGGTATAGTTAAGGTATGAAGGTATATAAATAGAATGCTCGACGAAAAGGTATGTGTTTAATTCATATATGAGATTTTATGCGCCGTATCGGCCAGCCGCTTGGTTTTTTTCTTTTCCTTTTGGATTGGTGAGGGCCATGGGAGGCTATTTTAAATATCCCGATGCTCCTAGTACAAAGGAGGTTATGGCAAATTTTTCCGGGAATTTAAGGAGTTAGAATATTTTTAAGATAATTTAATAGTTAGAAATCAACATATCGATATATATAGAAGTCGATAAGGAAACGAACTTAGAAATAGAATAGTATAATCAAGAAGGAAGTATAAGAATAAAATCTCGTAAGAATAAAAAGAGAAAGTGTATATGTGTTTAAAAGTGAAGAAATAGTTGTATGGTATTGATTATTCGAGTAAGTAGTCATATCTGTTTTGACGTTATAAATGTGATTCAGTCAAGGTCTGAGAGGTAGTTATACCCTAACTTGATTGATTTCATTATTAACAAATAAGTAGTAAGATGTCAGGCTCGAAGATCAATGTTGAATAAGAGTTAGCTAAATATAGTATTTGGGGTTGTCGTAACGATGTTTTACACAACATCCGTTTAAACCCAAATAAGTGTAAGCTTGGAAATATAATAAAGAATATTTCCTAAGTATAGAAATAAACGAGATCGGAAAAGAGATAAGTAATTGGAATATTTTCCAATTATAAATAGCATATATTTTCTAAAGTTTTGAAAATAAAGGAAGGCGATATTCGGAAATGTTTTCCAAATAACATAAAAGGCCAATATGGTTATTGAAAATATTTGGTTAACAAATATTGATAAAGAAATAGAGAAGTGATTTAACTAATGGAATATTAATTAAGGGCTCGGTGACATGTTCAAAAGGAAAATTTGATTTTTGAAAAGGGTAAACTGTTTGAAAACTCCCAGGGAAAGACTGTTTGAATTAAAGCCAAATATGTTCACTTCTCACGTATGACAGCTTATAATTTCATGTTGATTTTTAGAACTGTTAAATATTGGCTGATTGACTGTGTGTTGACTGTTTGATTTAACTGCTAGTCAGTTAGTTGAATTTCTATATTGATTCTATTTAACAGAATATATCATATGGAACTGAAAGTGATGTTGATTTTATATTGTATAACATCTGTGGATGTAGGGAGACAGGTTGGAGGAATACGACTGGATTCCCCAACAGTTATTTTATTGTTTTTCATATATTTTGATATATGATGCGATATATATATCTGTTGTCGATTATATGTGTTTGAACGATATTGGTCATCATGATTTGATGTGTTAAATACCGTAACATATCGGAATGGTGAAAAGGGAATTTTCAAAATGAATATTGAAAATAGATTATTTATAAAATAACAAGATTTTATAAAAGAGATAATATTTATAACAATCAAAGGAGATTTTATAAAAAGGAAACATTTAGAAAATAAATAGAGTTATAAAAAGGAAATTTGTTTATAACTGAATATGATGTTATAAAAAGGAAAACATTATAAAAAGGAAAATGTTATAAAAAGGAAAACGTTACTTAAAGGGAAATCATTTGTAAAGTGAAGAACCGTTACTAAAAGTAAATCTTTATAAATGAATAGTTTATTCGAAAAGGAGTTAATCGAATTTAGTTATTCGAATAGAGTAAAATCGAATAAGTTATTCGAAGGGAGTTAAATCGAATATGGTATTCGAAAGTTAGTAAATCGAATTAGTTATTTGAAAGGGGTTAGTCAAGTCGAGTTAGCTGAATAGAGTTAATCGAATATTTGTTATTCGAATAAGAGTTAACCAGCTAGAGTTAATCAGTTAGAGTTAACCAGTTAGAGTTAAACTAGTTAGAGTTAATCAGTTAGAGTTATCGATTTTTAGTTAATCGAAGGAATTATCGATTATTAGTTAATCGAAAGGAGTTATCGATTATTAGTTAATCGAAGGAGTTATCGATTATAGTTTAATCAAAAAGAGTTATCGATTTGTTTAATCGAAGCGAGTTATAGAATATTATTTATTCGAATAAGTGTTAAATAGAGTTCGAATATTAGTTATTCGAATAGAGTTAAATGGAGTTAAAGGAAATAATTGAATATAGTTTATTCGAATGGAATTAAAGGAGTTAATCGAATTTGATTTATTCAAATAGAGTTAAAGGAATTATCGACTAGAGTTAAATCAAATAGAGTTAATCCAATAACATTAGTCCAATAGAGTTAATTGATAAGGATTAATCGAATAGAGTAAATTGAATAGAGTTATCGAATATACCTTATCGAAGGAAAGAATTATCGAATAGAAATGATTCGAAAGAGAGTTACTTAAGGAAGTTTGTTAAAAAATTAAAAGATAAACTTTGTCTATTTCAAGGTTAGAAACGTTGTTCAGTTAAGGTTTGAGAGGTAGTATTACCCCAGCTTGATTGACTTCATTTTTAACTAAAGAATGGTTAAGGTTCGATAGTGAAGGTGGGTTAAAGGAATTCAGTTAATAAGCGTAATGGATTGAGTTGGCATCGCGGTGGTTTGTTTAAACATCTGTCTAAGTCCAATGAAGGAGTTTTGGAAATGTTTTCCAAATAAGAACCAGAAATGTTTTCTGATATAGAAAACAAGAAATGGAAACGTTTTCTAATGGTAATAACATATATTTTCTAAATTTAGAAAATAAGAAATGTTGAATGTAAAGAAACAGGAGATGAAAAATGAACTAAGGAGATAAATGTTAAATGATGTTTGATCGATATAAATTTCCATTCGGAAATAATATCGTTGTTTGCAAACCTGTTTTTCTTTGATGGTTAAATCACAGACTATCGAAGTTTTGACCATTTTAACGTTGTTAATATGGAGAGACCGGTTGGATTATTATCCAAAGAACCACTCTGTATTGGCATAAGTGTTGCGAATCATATATGCCAAAGATAATTGAAGACGGAGTAAAGTGCAAGGGCTATTGTATAAGTCTTTGATAACAGTGCCTAAGATGGATGTACTGAATAGTGCCTTCGGTTCATCCTGCTCCTGGATGACTTGTATGGATGAATGTCTGACAGAGTATTTCCAGAAAGGTCACGTACATTAATTTCTTCAACCGTACCAAGAGTGGAAGCGGAGATGGAAACTTCTTTAGCTAACACGTAATGTACTGTTGTAGACGTAAATTAGTGATTTTCGATGGATCTGACAATGTGGCATTCGAAGTGAATCTGGTGTGATGATAAAGCGTAGCTTCTTGCCTCACACCTGGTAAATGACAGAAATCGGGCAGGCAGCATGGCTAATTCGGTCGCTCCGAAGTAGGTGTATAATCAACTGATCTTGAGTTTCATTTATTTCTAAAAATCTATTGTTGATGATGTCCCATTCGGGAAACAATTGCTGATCCCAATTGTTGGTGATATACATTCAATACACTCAACCGAAATGAGTGGTCGGTCATGTGTGGCCGGGTTGCAAGATGTTCTTGTTGAACCCATTGTATTCCTTTCTAGAGGTACACTAGCAAAAGGTGGTTCCATACCTTGTCATAATTGGAAATCCATTACCCAATACATGCTTGCTGTTTTGATTGTATACTATTGTAGAATGTGAGATGAAAGCGTTTCTGCTAGATGATTATTATATTGTGGTTGATAGACATTATTATAATATCAAAAGGGTTTTTGATATAAAGATAAAATTTGGATTCTCATAAGGGAAAAACCCGTTCCGTTATACGGCATGGTCTTATGAGATATCGTTTACTTGTTCAAACTGTTTTAAACTATTTTACTCATACCAATCTCATGACTGACCCGGAGTTTATTTTGTTGTTTTCCCTAAACTCTTGAGTGCCCAATTTTGTACGGGTAGTCAAGTAGTCAGGATTTACAGATATACTAGAAGATCTTGGAGCAGGAGGCTTCAGGATTATATAGCTATAGTTATTTCCGCTGTGTTGTAAGTGTTGAACTTTGATAATGATGTATATTCAAGTACAGATGTATATTTCAAGTTATGTTATATATATTATATGTTATTCGTTCCACTGTGAGGTTCGTGTTACTCTGATGTTGTGTTCTTCTTCTTCTTCTATTCTAAGTTTCTATCTTATCTTTACTCACCCTTTGTTTTCTTTCTATTAGTGTTCTGATTTTCCAGTGTAATTGGGGTTGGACCTGTGTTATTTAGTCAGCTCAAATTGGACCGGATAGTTGGGTCATTACAATATATATATATATATATATATATATATATATATATATATATATATATATATATATACCAAGTATATTTTATATGCTAGATATTTACATATTCTTGTCTTTTTCTAAGCTTCTAGAAGTCCTACAACATGCCTCATTAATGCTCGAAATGGTCTCAAGATCCTTCGATTTTTTGCCAAATAAAAACATATTTAAATTTGTTAAAAAGGATTTTATACAAGATTTTCTGTGTGGATTTGTTTAGAGGAATGGCTTGTTTACATCATAGCTATACTATTGCACCTATTAAATCTCACTAATGTTTTGATTTTGGCAATCTCTTCTTTGTTGGCATTTATCAAACGCGTGGTGTGCTTTATAGTGAACTTTTTATTTAAACATTTTGAAGATACTTGTGTTTGCCGTGAGACTTCCTGCATGTGTTACCAACTCCTTTGTCTACACGGCTTCCTATCTACATTTCTTAAGTAATTAAAACCCATATTATTAATATTAACACATGCATTTTGTTATAAATGTATGTATGTAAAATTATTTATAAAATAAGACATATATATACATTAACACATACATTAGGTTATATTGTTTTTAAACATATGTGTATACATATGTTTCTTTCCATAGGATTTTATATAAGAGATTATTCAAGCAAGATAGAATCAAGTTCTAAAATTCCAAAATATACATATAGTTATTTCTTATATAATATTATATTCACACATGGGCTCTTAATTTATTTATTATTGATTAAATTGCCTTATTAATAAGTCGGTGTTTATTACTAAACAAAGTCGTCTAAAAACCGGGACATTATAGGTATATTTTCTAAATTTAGAAAATAAGAATTTCTGTATATATATGGAAACAGGAAATGGGTAAATGAATAAATTAATGATAGATTAATTTAAGATGATTGATGATTGATCGATAGTATTTCCATTTGGAAATAATATCATTGGTTGCACACGTGTTTTTCTTTGATAGTTAACTCACCGACTATCGAAGTTTTTGTCCATTTCCGTCTTCAATACTGAGAGACCGGGATCAGATTCATTATCTGAATACCACTCTGTATGGACGTTAGCGTTGCGATAAAATATGATGATGATAATTGAAGACAGAGTTATGCAAAGGCTGTCCTGTTTACAAAATAGTACATTCGGTTTGTCCTGTCCCAGGACAACCTGTATGGAAGAATGTCTGATAGAGTATATTTAATAGATCGCGTAAGTTGATCTCTTCAAACATATTTACGTCTGGTGGCGGAGGAATTCGTTTCTCTTAGCTATATACCCGTTGCATTTTTGGGGAAATCAATTTGTGATTTGGCGGGTATGACGATGTGACATTCAAAGTAAATAAATGTGTGATCTGTCAGAGATAAGTGTGGCCTCTAGCCTCACAATAGGGAAATGACAAAAATCGGGCAGGCAGCATGGCTAAGTGTGTGGCTGCCAATTAGGGTGTATTATCACCTATCAAGATATATTCATTTCATTCTATAATCAATTGTCGATGCTGTCCCATTCAGGAAACGGTTGTTGATCCCAACCGTTGGTGATATACATTCGATACACTCAAGCGAAATGAGTGGTCGGTTATGTGTGGCCGGGTTGCAAGATGTTCTTGTTGAACCCAATGTATTCCTCTCTAGAGGTACACTATCGGAAGGTGGTTCCATACCTTCTCATAGTTGGAAATCCATTACCCAATAAGTGCTCGCGATTTTTATTGTATACTATGTATGTAGAACGTGAGATGAAAGCGTTTCTGCTAGATTATTATTATATTGTGGTTGATAGACACTATTATAATATCAAAAGAGTTTTGATATAAAAGATCGTTGTTTCTTTCAAAATGATTTGAAAGTTAAATCAAATTGATTTGGATTCTCATAAGGGAAACCCGTTCCGTTATATGGTGTGGTCTTATGAGATATCGTTTAATTGTTCAAACTGTTTTAAATTATTTACTCACACCAGTCCCATGACTGCTCCAGAGTTTATTTTGTTTTGTTTTCCCTAAACTCTTGGGTGCCCAGTTTTGTATGGGCAGTCAAGTAGTCAGGATTTTACAGATATACTTGGAGAGCTTGGAGCAGGAGGTTTCAGGAATATATAGCTATTGTTTATTTCCGTTGTGTTGTAAGTGTTGTACTCTGATAATGTTACTGTATACATATACTAGTTTTATTTCAAAGTTATGTATCTATTATATGTTGTTCATTCCGCTATGAGATTCATGTTACTCTGATTTGGTATGTTCTTCTTCTTCTATTCTAAGTTTCTATCTTATCTATTCTCACCCTCTAATTTCCTTCATTGACTATCTGGTATTTTCGATGCTTGATTAGTCGACATCGTGTTTGGTGTCGATAACCAGGATCGCAAATTCCTCGGGTCGTTACAATTTCACTTATATGTCGACATAGCAGAAATTTCATGTCGACATGGTGTTGTTTTAAATTTCATTACTTTAATTCCTTATTTTATTTTTATGTGTATATATATATATTATTACTTTAATTATTCTAATTCACTTAATGAATATATACCTAATTCTCTCCAAAATTCAGTGAATGTTGCTTCATTTAATGGTTTGGTTAATATATCAGCTATTTCTTTATCTGTTTCTATAAATTCAAATGAAATCTTTTCTTTACTTACATTATCTCTTAGAAGATGATGTCGCATATCAGTAAGTTTAGTTCTCGAATGATGAGTAGGATTTTTAGATATATTTATAACACTTGTATTATCGCAGTATATAGGTAATTTACTTATATTTAAACCAAAATTGTTTAAAGTTTGTTGCATATAAAGTACTTGTGAACTCACCAAAGCAGTAGATATATATTCTGCTTCAGTTATTGACAAAGATACGGTATTATGTTTCTTACTATACCAAGATACAAGGGAATGTCCTAGGAAGCAACATTTTCCCCTAGTGCTTTTACGATTGGATTTATATCCCGCATAGTCAGGTCACAGTATGAAATTAGATCGACTGAATCATTTTTAGGATAAAATAATCCAAAATATGATGTATGCTTTATGTATCTCAGAATATGTTTTACAGCTGTTAAATGAATTTCCTTAGGTTGTGATTGATATCTTGCACAAAGACTTACACTATGCATTATATCTGGTCTACTGACGATTATATATAATAATGATCCTATCATTCCTCTATATAGTTTTTGATCAACATCTTTTAATGTATCATATTTACTTAAAGCAATATTAGTTGCCGTAGGTGTTAGTCTACCATTTGTTGTTGTTAGATTGTATTTATTAATTAAATCTCTCGCATATTTTTTTTGATTAATAAATATTCCATTCTTTAGTTGTCGAATTTGTAAACCTAAAAAGAATGATAATTCTCCCATATGACTCATTTAAAATTCTTTGGTCATAATATCTGAAAATTCTTTGTTCTTTTTTCCATTTGTTGACCCAAAGATCATGTCATCAACATATATTTGTACTAATTGTATATCTTTGTTATTTTTCCTAATAAACAATGTATTATCTAGTTTTCCTATTTCAAAGTTTGATTGTAATAAATAATTTCGTAATCTACCATACCAAGCTCTAGGAGCCTGCTTTAATCGATATAACGCTTTCTTTAGTTTGTATACGTGATCAGGTAATTTTTCATCTTCAAATAGGGGTGGTTGCTCTACATATACGTCTTCTTTAACAAATCCATTTAGAAACGCACTTTTAACGTCCATTTGATATAATTTGAAATCATTGTAGTTTGCAAAGGCTAGTAAAATTCTAATAGCTTCTAGTCTTGCAACGGAGGCAAAAGTTTCATCGTAATCTATTCATTCTTCTTGAGTGTATCCTTGTGCTACTAATCGTGCCTTATTTCTTACTACCTCACCGTGTTCATTCATTTTATTTTTATACACCTATTTGGTTCTGATAATTTTTTTGTCCTCTGGTCTAGAAACAATTTCCCATTCTTCATTCCTAGTAAATCGATTCAATTCTTCTTGCATAGCAAGTATCCATGAATCATTGGAAGAAGCTTTTTTTGGATTTTAGGGTTCTATAGTTGATATAAATGCAGTATTACTCATATTATTTAATTGATTACGAGTTCTACCAACGGATTCAATATCCCTTAAGATATTTTCTATAGGACAGTCTCTAAATAATATATTTCTTTTATTTGGTTGGTTATCTTCATTATTTATTTCATTAATTTCATCCTCACGATCGTCTTTGTCGTTTTGAGTTATACTTTTGTAGTTTCCATTGAAAGATACATTTAATTTTTTTCTATAGTGTTGGTTCGAGTATTAAAAACTCAATAAGCCTTGCTTCTTTCTGAATATCCAATAAAATTTCTTTATTTGATTTTGAATCAAATTTGTCTAAATTATCCTTTGTATTAAGTATAAAACGTTTATTTCCAAATATTTTAAAATATGATACTTTTGGTTTCTTATTATATAAAAGTTCATAAAGAGTTTTATGAGTCAAAGGTCTAATCGAAATTCTATTAATAATATAGCAAGCTATTGCTACTGCCTCAGCCCAAAAATTCCTTGGTAGGTTACTATCGGATAACATAGTTCTTGCACATTCTTGCATCGTTCTATTTATACGTTCAACTACTCCTTTTTTTGAGGAGTTCTTGATATTGAAAAATTGTGCGTTATTCCCTTTTTATTACAATATTTTAAAAAAAATTCATTTTCGAATTCTCCACCATGATTGCTACGTATTATTTTAATATTTAGTGATAATAAAATTTGAATCCTTATTAATTTTTTTTTTTAAATTGGTCAAATGCATCTCTTTTATTTTTAAGAAACAAAGTCCAAGTATATCTTGAAAAATCATCAACTATTACACACACATATCTGTTATGATTTATTAATTGAGTTTGAGATGGACCAAATAAATCCATGTGTATTAACTCTAATGGTTTTGAAGTAGTTATTTCTTCTTTTGATTTAAATGAACTCTTCTTTAATTTTCTGAATTGACAAGCATCGCATAAGTTATTAACTTTGAATTTCATTTTGGGTGATCCTCTAACCGAATCTAATTTAGAAATTCTAGAAATATGTTTGAAATTTATATGACCGAATCTCTTATGCCAAATCCAGGGATCACTTGTATTGGCCATAAGACATAAATTATCATTTGAAATTTTCATACTTAATATATAAATATTTTCTTTCTATATCCTTCGAATATAACTTTTGAATACCTACCTTCTATGAAACATTTTTTTTTCAAATTTTATTTTATATCCTTTATCGCAAAGCTGACTTATACTTAGTAAATTAGGTTTTAAATTCCTAACTAATAAAACATCAGAAATAGTAGGAGTTTTAGAATTACCGACATTGCCGATTCTGATGATGTACCCTTTAGAATTATCTTCGAAGTTTACCAATCCACCATCTTCATAGTTCATATTATTGAGTAGTTTGTGATTTCCAGTCAAATGTCTCGAACAGCCACTATCCAGTATCCATTTATCCTTTTTCATTTCCACCAGTTGCTTTCTAGAATTTGAATTTTCAATAGCAATGTAACACACCAGTTCAAGATTTGAATTTCAAATGGCCACCTTTTCAGAATTTGAATTGACAATAGCCGCTTCACCAATCTTTTCAACATTTGAATTCTCAAAAGTCATAAAACTCATCCTTTTCTGTATTGAATAATATTTCAGTAGATCATATGCTTCTTTAACATTAACATATGCAAAATCTTTTATCATAGATGCAATGCATGAATTGATACTAATATTATTAGAGATTCCAAAATTTTCCATTTTACAAAATTTTCAAAAATCAGATTATGAACTTTTTGAAAGACCTTGCTCTGATACCAATTGTTAGGGACTGTGGAATGGATCGTTCAGGCAAAGCAAACAATAGAGGGGGTGAATAGTTTTTGTAAGAATTTAAACAAATCTAAAATCTAAAGTGAACTACGGGATGAATTAAACACCACAAACACAATCATAGACAGAGATTCAAACACAGATGCAAAATAAACAAAAATAAAAATGCAGAAAAAGAAAGAACACACCGGATTTTATACTGGTTTGGATCACTCCTACGTCCAGTCCCACACAATGCTGGATTGTGAAGAGTTTTACTACTATTTCCAATAGTCAAATACAACCTTCTTGATTTCACGGCTTAGTAAGGAGACACCGACTCCTATTCCTTCATTTCACGGCTCAACAAGGACACATTGTGACGACCCGCCCCGCACTAGCCTACATTTCCTCTGAAGGTGCGCTGTACACATGCCCAACTAGCACGGAACGGTCGCCAAAGAAAGGAAAGAAGAGAATGAACTAACAAGGAACCTGTAGAATGTCTCACAGCGCATGGAACAAAATATAATAATAACATAATCTTGACATAAAACAGGCGAGACAGTGCATAAGCTGAAAAACTAAACCAACATCAACATCAGAGCAGCGGAAATCCAAATACAGCTTATTACAACTTTCCAAATTTACTGTCTCTAAAACAAAAGAAAGCTAAAGTAGAAGATGCACTACTAATGCCCAAGCAGTGATCTTCAACAACACAGGGAGAATACTATATATATATATATATATATATATATATATATATATATATATATATATATATATCATTCGTGAAAGCCTCCTGCTCGTTTCCGGATCATCTACCAATGCATACCCAGCTAACCTGTCTCTAGTCTGCTCGTGAGAGCACCCAGAGTAATAAGAAGACACATAAAACTCTGGGTCAGACAAAAAGTCTGGTATGAGCGATAAGCAGCTAAACAGAACATTAACAGGTATACTAAACCATACCTCAATCTGGACCTGCAACCAAAGAGTTAGCACTACATACCGTACAATACTCTAAGGTGCCATAACAAATAGTGTAAAGAATACGGGGGTGGGGTGTGCATGTCATAATGATGGCAAACAAATCAAGCATAGAAACCATCCTCAGATCTCTCACTCAGTGCGTAAAGCATACGATGTCCACCATTGTCAATCACTAGACCCATCGAAGTAGTGACGGAGTTCGACTTGTACAACTACTGCTACTACCAAGCTTACCACATGGAGTCATGACCAAATCTTTACAAATGACCCCACTTCATTGGTCTATAGCCCCTTTAGTCGTACCTAGGCCAATGTGGCTCGGAATCCGTTCACGTACTCCCTACACATAGTGATTCAAAGCTACAGACATCGACAACCCCTTTGCACACGTCCGGCAGCAAAGCCCAATCATGAAGCCCACTCATTGGTTCCCAACTGGATCCTGAGTCAAAGCTCCTCATTTGGACTTCCTTTGCATCTCGGGTTCTGGTCATCATCATCTTCTCCTGACCGGTCTTCATTTCTTCTTTTTACTTTACTTCAGGTCGTGGTCATCAGCTCCTCGGTTCGGATCGGAATACTCCTCCCTAAGCAATCGGATCGGTTCGGAATCTCCAGCTCAACCTTCCTCTCTGCTTCGGGTCAGATCGGGGTAGTCTTCCTCCAGCGATTCTGATCGGAGTCCACACCTCCTGGCTTCATGGAAAAAACTGCTCTGGTTTTTTCCTTCTTCCCAAGCAATCGGATCGGTTCGGGTCTCTCAAGCTTCTCCACCGGGTCGGCTCTGGATTCTAGCTCCATAGCACCAGGTCGGTTCGGTTCGGATATACTCCTTCAGTTCATGTCGTGAGGCTACCTGACTCCAGAACATCAGTTTATGGGGAGGTCTCCTGGTCGGTTCGGTTCGGGCTCCTCCCTCCGATCCGGTCCGGATCGGCCAAATTCCTGCAACTCATTCCAGTGACTGTTTACGCCATTCGACGGCGTTTTCGACCAATCTAACACTTCTAGACAAACACAAATCATGTCATACAGTCATAGCAACATGTAACATCAACCACAAACATCAAAACAATAACTATAGCATGTAAAATGGATCAAACATACCCAAAATACCATATTTTCCCTTAAGCATGTTTAAGCAAAACTAATCATAGGGTTAAAAAAAACTAAACCAAATCAAACCAAATTTCTAACAGAGTCATAAAATATTATTTTCGAATTTATAGATATTTTTCCAGAATTTATTAGTGTATAAATTCGCTAATCTTCACTAATTACCCTTAATTAACCGTAATTAGTACAAAACTATGCAAATCACTCACATTGGCCACAATTAAAATTTTCAGAACTGAAGCCTCGCTGTTTTGGGTGAATACTGATGTCTAACAACGGCTCTAATACTGATTTGGTGCTATTTCTCCTTGATTTGATGTTGCTAAGCTTAATCCTTGATTAGAAAGTGATTTGGGGATGTTTGTAGATGTTGGCGGCCATTGTTAGGGTCAAGAATGAAAGTGGCGGCTGAAAAATAAAAATAAGATCGTTCTCTAACTGATTTCAGCCTCCTCATAACCCTAATCCGAAATTCCCCATTGGGCCTAGCTGTTAATCACCCGGTTAAGCCCAATTAAGCTGTTTTTCACTATCTGAAATTTGTTTCAGCCATATCCCTCAAACGGTGAGTCCGTTTGGCTAATGTGACCACTCTACGGAATTGTAAACCATCATCCGGAGCTAATGGAAGTGGTTTCAGGTTAAAATTCCTTTCCAGTCAAAAGTTATGGCCAAAACAGTACCAACTAGGGGTAAAATGGTCATTTAAAAATCAGGAAAAATCATGAACATGGGAAATGACCCCAATAGTCGTCTCCCAAAGTTACATGACCATACGACTTCGTATGTGAAAGAAATAAATATTCTACGATCCTATGATGCGTAGAATGCGGGTCGTTACACTCTCCCCCCCCCCCCCCCCCTTAAGAAATTTCGTCCCCGAAATTCCTTAACCCAAAACATACAAAGGATCCCGCATGCCTACTAGCCACATACAACAATCAAACATGCAAAACAAGCAAACAAGCCTATCCTAGCATTCGGAAAGACTAGATCAAAGTTAAAATCTTACCAGGCGAAGAGTTCTGGATACGTCTTCCTAATGCTCTCCTCTGTCTCCCAAGTATGTCATTCTCATTCTCGCTCCACTGAACTTTGACTAGATTCACCGCTTTCCTTCGAAGTTGCTTCGTATCGTTCCCAACGATACGCATACGCTTGCGGTTCCCAATCACCTCGGGTTCAACTTCGACATAATACAACTGATCAGGTGAAATAGTCACATCTGGGTCGTGCACGAATTTCCTTAACTGGGAAACATGAAATACATTGTGAACTCATGCCATCTTGTCTGGTAATTCAACTTTATATGCCAAATTCCCAATTTGCTCGAAAACTAGGAATGGACCAACGAATCTTGGTGCTAACTTGCCTCTCCTGCCAAATCGTATTACGCTCTTTAACGGAGAAATCTTGACAAACACCAAGTCGCCAATGGAGAACTTTAATTCTCTTCTCCTCTTATCAGCATAACTTTTCTGCCTATCTTGGGCAGCCTTCATTCGTTGTCGAATGATTTTGATCTTGTCGGAAGTTTCTCTTATCACATCGGGTCCAAGCACAAACTTCTCACTGGTTTCTAACCAACATGACGGTGAGTTGCACGGTCTTCCGTAAAAAGCTTCAAATGGAGTCATGCCAATACTGGATTGGTAACTATTATTATATGCAAACTCTGCTAGATGCAAATTGTCATCCCATGATCCACCAAAATCCAATACATAGGCTCTCAAGAGGTCCTTTAACACTCGATTCACCCTCCCTATCTGTCCGTCCATTTGAGGATGATACGCGGTACTGAGATGTAATTCTGATCCTAACGCCTCTTGTAAGCTCTTCCAAAATCCACTAGTGAACCACGGATCTCGGTCACTACAATGCCCTTGGGTATTCCATGAAATCTAACTACCCACTTTATATACAGTTCCGCTAATTTAGTTGCCGTCCTGTTCGACTTGATAGGTATAAATCTTGCGCTTTTGGTCAATCGGTCCACAATCACCCAAATGCTATCATGGCCCGTCTAGTCCTTAGTAACCCATCAATAAAATCCATCGACACTTGTTCCCATTTCCATTCTGGAATTTCTAATGGTTGTAGCAAACCACTAGGCTTCTTTTGCTCAGCTTTAACTAGCTGGCAATTCATGCATTTGGATATCAACTTCCCAATGTTTCTTTTCATTCCTTCCCAATAGTAGGTCTGCTTCATGTCTCGATACATCTTGTTACCACCAGGGTGTATAGTCAGTTTTGAGTGATGACATTCTCTAAGCACTTCATCTCTCAATCCATTGACATTGGGTACAACTAGCCTTCCATTCTTTATAAGCCATCCATCTCGATCAAGCCTATACTTATTCATCCCCTCATCGATACCCATCTCTAACTTGGAGATGATTTCCAATAGGTGAGGATCGTCCCTCTGACTAGAGCCGATCCGCTCAATCAAAGTGGGTCTGATCGTCAAACTTGCCAACATTTCTGGATCCAATTTGCACTTTGGCCTGAAATCATACCTAGCGATGTACTCCAATTGCTTCCATTCAAGAAACATAGCCCCTAAACTGGCATGTCTTCTACTCAATGCATCAGCCACCGCATTGCCCATTCCTGGTGTATATGCGATGTCGAAATCATAGGAAGCTAAGAATTCTAACCATCTTTGCTGTCGGAGATTTAGATCCTTTTGAGAGAAGAGATACTTTAACCACTTATGATCGGTAAACAACTCAAATCTTTCTCCTAAGAGATAATGTCTCCACATCTTCAATGCAAACACGATCGCTGCCAATTCCAAATTATGGGTAGGGTATCTTCTCTCGTTTGGTTTCAGTTGCCGACTTGCATAAGCTACAATCCTACCGCCTTGCATCAATACAACACCTAGTCCGGTACCACAGGCATCCGTGTATACCGTCATCTCTTCATTCCCCTTAGGAATGACTAACACTGGTGCACATGTCAATTTGTCCTTTAGACTCTTGAATGCATTCTCGCACCTTTCGTCCCAGACAAAAGCTTGATTCTTCTTGGTCAACTAAGTCAACGGTGCTGCTATCTTGGAGAAGTCTTGGATAAAGTTACGATAATATCCAGATAATCCCAAGAAACTTCGTATGTTCGTTGCATTCTTGGGCATAGACCAATCTTGTACCGTAGCCACCTTCGCAGGATCCACGACGATACCATTCTCTGAAACAACATGGCCCAAGAACCTCACTTCCCTCCTCCAGAAGTGACACTTAGAAAACTTTGCTTTCAATTGGTGTTTTCTCAACACCTCCATCACTACCCTCAAATGTTCCTTGTGTTCTTCCTCTGTCCTCGAATAGACCAAAATATCATCCACGAACACAAGGACAAACTTATTCAATAGATCTCTTAATATCCTATTCATAAGATCCACAAAGTATGCTGGGGCATTGGTCAGCCCGAATGGCATGACCAACCACTCATAAAATCCAGACGGCGTCCGAAATGCCGTTCTGAAATGCCGTTTTAGGAATACTCTCAGCTTCCACTCTAAGCTGATGAAAACCTGTCGCGAGATCCAACTGAGAAAATACTCTCGCTCCACTCAACTGATCAAACAAATCATCAATCCGCGGTAGAGGATACTTATTCTTCCTCGTCACTTTATTCAACCCGCGGTAGTCTACACACAAACGAAGGGAACCATCTGCCTTGGTAGAAAACACAACTGGTGCTCCCCATTCAAAGACACTCCTTCTGATAAATCCCTTCTTCAAAAGATCGCTAACTTGCACCCCGAGCTCTTGCTGCTCCCATGGTGTCATACGACGAAGTGGCATCACTATAGGTCTGGCATCTTTCACTAAATCAATACGAAACTCAATCTCTCGGTGTAGTGGAAGCCCGGTCACTTCCTCGAAGACATCCGGATACTGGCCAACCACGGGCAACCCTGACAACTCACTATGCGGGATGTCGAGAGAATTTAGAAAACTAGCCATTACCCCATCACCGGGTAGACCACCAAACACTATCCTCTGCCAATCATCCGCTCTAGCTGTCACCAAAAAGCCCTCACAGTCTACCACCACCCCATATCTTTGGAGCCAATCGACTCCCAAAATAATGCCAAACCCAGTAAAGCCCAAAACAAAGCAATCACAAACAAACATGCATCCATGACTTGCTAAGACCACATTACGACAAATCATGCTAAGGTTAGTCGAACCACCAATTGGGTTCGTCACTACTAAAGGTCTATCGACAATCTTGGGCTCCAATCCCAACCTACCTACCAGGTCACTAGATATGAAAGAACAGGAAGCTCCGGTATCAAACAAAACTCTAACAGGAACATCATAAACAGAAAGCATACCTTAAATAACGACATTCTTTCCCTTCACCGCCGCAGTTGGGGCATTCGACGAAGAAGGAATAGCATTAAGGGCATATGCTCTCACCATCTGCTTTTCTTTAGGGGGTTGCGGACATTTGTCCTTGTGATGTCCCATTTGGCCACAGTTGAAGCACTTCCTATCCGCTGGCTTGGCCCGACAATTACTAGCATAATGGCCCTTCTTACCACACTGAAGCACTCAACATCTTGCTTATTCTTTTTCTTCTAGCCATCCTTAGTCTGATTCTGCTTTCTCTTATTCTGGGAACCACCCTTGCCTCCACCACTTACTTGTGGCTTTGGCTCCTCTGCAGATACAACCTCAGTCTTCGGCTTAGGGTAGAGACTTTCTGACCTCAATGCTTTCCCCACAATCGATTCAAACGTCTCATCGATGTGGTTAATAAGCCTTTCCCCCAAGTATTGATCCAAACCAGTTATGAATTTCTCGTTCTTCTTCTCGGTAGTATCAATAAGAGATAACCCATACTTCGACAAAGTGTCGAATTCAGCAATATACTCCGAGACAGCCCTGCCATTCTGCTTGAGCTCCAAGAATTTCTTAAACAGCACTGACTTCTGAGCAGCTGGAATGAACTTCTCGCTAAAGCGAACATTAAACTGCTCCCAGGTAATCTGATTCTCGGGAGTAGCTGGGAGTAGCTGCCTTTATAGCATTCCACCAATTCATTGCCCGTCCTTACAGCTGACGGGATGCTAGCCTTCTCTTCATCGCATCCTCGATACCCAAATCTACGAAGATACGCTCGCAGCTATCCAACCAATCCTGAACATCCATGGCCGACTCCGTTCCGTGGAACGGCTTCCCACCAAGACTAGTATAATCCTTATTCAGCTTGGCGAAATCGGCCCTAGGCGCCTGCACTATTGGGCCACCACCATTTCCAACATTGGGAGCTTCCCTCTGTACATCCCTAAGCATCTCCCTCATGAGGTCAGTAAACATCGTCCTCATATCAGTAGCATTCCCATTATTGGCTCCTCTACCAGTACCTCTTTTGTATCGGCTCATCGCTTAATCTGCATAGAGAAAACGATTAACCATCTCTATAGTGGTGCTAGTGCAGTGCGACTTCATCCTTAGCTATACTAATAGTATATATATATATATAGCTTTTGAAAACCAAAATAATCAAAAATACGCGCTCTCGTATACGTATTATCTCTCCCTGGTGACTTCCCTAGGTTAACTACGCAACCTAGAGCTCTGATACCAAGTGTGACGGCCCGCCCTGCACTAGCCTACATTTCCTCCGAAGGTGCGCTGTACACATGCCCGACTAGCACGGAACGGTCGCCAAAGAAAGGAAAGAAGAGAATGAACTAACAAGGAACCTGTAGATTGTCTCTCAGCGCATGGAACAAAATATAATAATAACATAATCTTGACATAAAACAGGCGAGATAGTCATAAGCTGAAAAACTAAACCAACATCAACATCAGAGCAGCGGAAATCCAAATACAGCTTATTACAACTTTCCAAATTTACTGTCTCTAAAACAAAAGAAAGCTAAAGTAAAAGATGCACTACTAATGCACTATATATATATATATATATATATATATATATATATATATATATATATATCGTACATGGAAGCCTCCTGCTCGTCTCCGGATCATCTACCCGTGCATACCCAGCTAACCTGTCTCTAGTCTGCTTGTGAGAGCATCCAGAGTAATAAGAAGAGACATAAAACTCTGGGTCAGACAAAAATTCTGGTATGAGCGATAAGCAGCTAAACAGAACAATAACAGGTATACTAAACCATACCTGAACCTGGACCTGCAACCAAAGAGTTAGCACTACATACCGTACAATACTCTAAGGTGCCATAACAAATAGTGTCAATAATATGGGGCTGGGGTGTGCATTTCATAATGATGGCAAACAATCAAGCATAGCAACCATCCTTACATCTATCACTCAGTGCGTAAAGCATATGATGTCCACCATTGTCAATCACTAGACCCATCGAAGTAGTGACGGAGTTCGACTTGTACAACTACTGCTACTACCAAGCTTACCACATGGAGTCATGACCAAATCTTTACAAATGACCCCACTTCATTAGTCTATAGCCCCTTTAGTCGTAACTAGGCCACTATGGCCCTGAATCCGTTCACGTACTCCCTATACATAGTGATTCAAAGCTACATACATCGAAAACCCCTTTGCACACGTCCCGCAGCAAAGCCCAATCATGAAGCTCACTCATTGGTTCCCAACTGGATCCTGAGTCAAAGCTCCTTATTTGGACTTCCTTTGCATTTCGGGTTCTGGTCATCATCATCTTCTCCGGACCGGTCTACATTTCTTCACTTTACTTTACTTCAGGTCGTGGTCATCAGCACCTCGGTTCGGATCGGAATACTCCTCCCTAAGCAATTGGATCGGTTCTGAATCTCCAGCTCAACCTTCCTCTCTGCTTCGGGTCGGATCAGGGTAATCTTCCTCCATCGGTTCGAATCGGAGTCCACACCTCCTGGCTTCATGGAAAAAACTGCTCTGGTTCAGTCCTTCTTCCCAAGCAATCGGGTCGGGTCTCTCAAGCTTCTCCATCGGGTCGGCTCAGGATTCTAGCTCCATAGCACCAGGTCGGTTCAGTTCGGATATACTCCTTCAGTTTAGCTCGTGAGGCTACCTGACTCCAGAACATCTGTAATAACCCGGAAATCCGAGCCAATTTAAACTTTTTATTTTGGCAATTTTAGTGAATTTTGAATATTTAGAATGAATTATTTCAAATAATAACGATGATAAATTTATTTTGAATATAATTCGAACGTATATATTTATATAGATCGTCGTTAGAATATAAATATTTATTTATAATTATAAAAGGAATCGAAAATGGCACGGTAGTTCGATAATTCGATTTCAAATTTCAATTGAATGTACCGGGTTCAAAATAAACCGGAATTTAGCGAAACTAAAAATATTAGAATCTAATTGATAATATCTTTCCAACGAATCCGAAAAATCAAAATTTCATAGCGGGAATCAAAAGATATGTCTAGTTGAAAATTCAGAATAGTCGCTATGGAATTATGGCCCTTAAAAATGGAAATTTTGCAAACGGCCTCGAATTTCGACGAAACCACTTTTGTTGGATGCGGGATGTAAAGTTATTGCTAGATTCCAAAATTTGTATATTTCGAATCAATACGTGAGCGTGGCAAAAGAAAACGCGTTTGACCAGTTTCAGTTGATTTTAATCGACTGGAAATTGGCAATTTTTCAAACGGTCTTAGAATTCGACGAAACTAGTTTTGTTAGGACCATATCGTTAATACGAAGCTAGAAAATATTTTCCTGGAATTTTTCTGGTTAGTACGTGACCCCGGTAAATTGAAATAGGCGTTCAAATTCAATCTATAGTGTTATATGTTGATTTTGACGAAAACTGATCGAAACGATCGAATCAGCTTACGATACATATCCCATTGTGTTCGGAATGGGGGTAATTAGCTATGGACGACAGGCCGTGGATTCGATTTCGAGGTCGAAAATAAAAGTTGCTTTTTGAAATTAATTTTAATAATTATATATATATATATATTATATAATCCTTAAACACCCCCCTAACACAGTCAAACCCGTTCATTTCAATTAAAGAAAAAAAAGGGGGAAGCTCTCGACGATCGACGGAGCCGCGTCCAGCTGCCGTCGCCCCCACGCCAGAGCCACCTCCGCCTCCCCTGACAGGCGCGAACCCCCAACCCTCTCTCTGCGCCCTAATCGAGCCCATCTAGCCCACCCAGGAGCGCTGTGAGCCACCACTGCCACGCCCTCCGCCTTGAGCCACTGGCCGACGCTTCGATCCCCTACTCAACACCATCGCGAGCTCCCCCTCCCGCTCTTCCAAATCTGAAGTCGAACCCCCGCCCTTTACGCCTCAGGCGATCGCCAATGCCGGAGCACCCCTCCCTCTCCGCGTCGTTGACACTAGCCCCCCCTCGCTACAGGAAAACCGTAAGTTTTCTGATTTATTTTCATTTTTAAATTTCTTTTTCAGATCAGATTTTTTTGTTGTTGTTGTTAGTATTATTTATTTTAAACCCTTGAAGAAAATAATAAGAATGAAATCAGCTTTGAAAATAAAGAAGCATTAGATTTTTAATGAGAAGGAAGGTTGGGTTTTATCTGAATAAAGACAGATCTTTTATTATGTAAATAGCGTTATAAAAGTGAAAATATTATATTTTTATTTATAAAAATATTATTTTTATATTTTCGAAAGAATAAAAATTCGATTTTTAATTTATAGAAGAGATAAAGATGTGATATTTTTAAGTAGAAATATTAAAGATGTGATTTTTATAAAGTAGAAATATTAAAAATATGATTTTTATTCATGTAGAGTATTAAAAATATGGTTTTCATATTTTAGAATAATAAAGATATGATTTTTATTTAATTAGAGTAATAAAAATAGGATCTTTTATAGTAGAAATGATTTCTATTTAAAAAGAAGAAAAGTTTAAATCTTTATATTTGAAAAGGCGAAAGCATTATATAGAGAATAGCGTGATAAAAATATCATCTTTATTATATGAACATCGATGTAAAAATAGAATTTTTATCCATATGGAGTGATTATAAAAATATGATTTTTATATACATAGCAACAATATAAAAATGTGCTCTTTATATATGTAGTGGCTACGGGCAACGAAAGTGACGAAGGGCAAGAGTGATGAAGATTTCCTGCATATGAAGAGTCGTGGAATTTGGTTTAGCTAGTCGGTGAGAACTTCTCACCTTTAATTTAATTTTCTAGTTAAAATATATACTAGGATGCAGACGGTGTTTAGTAGCACCCGACACCCGTCGTCCACAGACCATGGACGGCTTGTATGCTTGTTTGTTTGATTTTGATGTGTAGTTGATTGTGTGATGTGATGTGATGTGAAATAAAATAAAATATTTATATAGTTAAAAATATTTTATAGTTGAAAATATAATTTTTGACATGAATGTGAATAAATAAATATAAACAAATCGGACGATTTGTTTATATACACACATTTGACTAATATTAATTGGGATGATAAATTTTACACATCGCCCAACTACACAAATAAAATCTGTGTTTGATTGTTTGAAACCCCACACGGGTATTGGGATGAGATTTGACGTACACTAATCCCGATTGTTTAGTTGTATGTCAATCGATGGAATGATAGACTGTGTAAGCGTTAATTATTTATATTTAATGCTTATGCAGTTGTGTGGTGCACTCTGGATGATGGTTGATTATTTATCGTTGTTATTTTATACATGTGT
The DNA here is from genome assembly GCA_030737875.1 of Allium sativum. Classification (NCBI taxonomy): domain Eukaryota; kingdom Viridiplantae; phylum Streptophyta; class Magnoliopsida; order Asparagales; family Amaryllidaceae; genus Allium; species Allium sativum. Next base: position 825,904,500 of record CM060909.1, read on the forward strand.
TGTCAAAAATCCATATAATTAACATTATATGGTAATTGATTGGGCCTCATTCCAGTTTTGAAATAGAAATATTTGAAATAGAAATATTTGAAATAGAGATATTTGAAAATAGAAATAAATAAAGCCGAGTTGATTAGATTTGCGCCATTTTGACGTGAACGATATTTATATCGATTTTATTCAAATTGAAATGAATATTGAAGTGAATTGAAATTTGAATTAAATTGAAGTGAATCGAAATTCGAATTAAATTGAAGTGAATTGAAATTCGAATTAAATTGAAGTGAATCGAATTTCAAATTAAATTGAAGTGAAATGAAATTCGAATTAACTTGAAGTGAATCGAAATTTGAATTAAATTGAAGTGAATTGAAATTCGAATTATATTGAAGTGAATTGAAATTCAAATTAAATTGAAGTGAATTGAAATTCGAATTAAATTGAAGTGAAATTCAAATTAAATTGAAGTGAATTGAAATTCGAATTAAATTGAAGTGAATTGAAATTCGAATTAAATTGAAGTGAATTGAAATTCGAATTAAATTGAAATGAATCGAAATTCGAATTAAATTGAAGTGAATCGAAATTCAAATTAAATTGAAGTGAATTGGAATTCGAATTAAATTGAAGTGAATTGGAATTCGAATTAAATTAAAGTGAATTGAAATTCGAATTAAATTGAAGTGAATTGAAATTCGAATTAAATTGAAGTGAATTGAAATTCGAATTAAATTGAAGTGAATTGAAATTCGAAATAAATTGAAACGATTTGAAATTCGAATAGAATTGAAATTCGAATGAAATTGAAATAGAAATGAAATCGTTTATGAATTGAATTTAAACAAACTGAAATTGAATTAGAAATCAATTTGAATCGAAATCAATTTGAAATGAATTTGAAAGGAATTTATATGGAAAAATTCAATTTTGATTTAAAATTGAATATGAAGTTGACACTGTTTTGAAAACGAATTTAAAACGATTTATAAAATTCGTTTTAAAAGGAAATCGACGAAATATATATAATATATATTATATATATATAATGGCCTGAATAGAACGTGCCGCGCCGCGGTAGTTCGCGAATTTCAACCATTGACTTCGCATGGATATTGCGAGAGATCCGACCGTCGGATTCTCCTAAAACCAGAACCATTGGGTTCGTATCGAAAAGAGCTTTCTAACGAATATTAGAGATTTGAAATCTAACGGTTGGATTTGGAACTACTAGCAAATCAAATTTGGAAAAGGTCGCTGTAAGTGCAGTTCGATGGCCGTTGATGGAAATCGACTGTACAGGCCTTGATAAAATTATTAAAAATAAAAATAATAATTTGTGTAAAATCATAAGAAATGATTCGTGAATAATTGGGGTGAAAAACTCCATATTTGAAAAGATAAAAATAGATTTTTATCGAAATGAACTAGTTTTGAACTAGAATAATAATTTATTTATTTTTAAAATAAATAAATTGAATTTGAAATGGTTTTGAAAATAATCAGAATTTCCAATAATTGCATTGGAATGGATTTGAATCAAAATTGTCTTTGGAATATTTTGATGTTGGATTTCGTGATGATACAGATATTGTTATGGAAATTTGAAAGATATATTTATATATCGTTATTTCCCATACGATATTTGTTGGTCGTAGAATTTGATATTGAATATAAGCCGATATATTTTCTATTCAGAGCCTTGTATTTAATATCAAATGTGATTTGGGTTTGTCGTGAGTGGTGTCTTCATTAACACTGTTCTTAAGCCCAGTTGAGAAAAAGATTAAATCTTTTTATTTAGATTTAATGAAGTGCACCAAACGACGTGAAGACCAATACGGTGGTCGTAGATTAAATCAAATCTATATTAAAATCTAAATCCAGTATATTGATGGATATAAAACGCATGGAGTGAATTGCCTGTGTGGCATGCCTAAGTGGCAATATGATCAAGGCTTCTGTTGAAAAGCAAAGTCTTGTGGGTGATGATCAAAGCACAGCCTGTGTGGCACAACTTTGTGTAACGTGAATTCGCGAGCCTCACACCTCGGTGGTGAACCAAAAACGGGAGAGGACCTCAGGGAGGACATGCGTTTCCTTCTAGCTAGAAGTGGCGTCAGTGGTTTTTCACGCCCTGACGAGTTTGACTTATGTGGTTGTTGCTGTTGCGAGGTGCCTCGGCTTGATCAGACGATCCGGGTCCGATGGAGTCATTCATTGGCTCATTTACACCCCATAGGGCGGGGAAACGCAGTGTTCAGGCATTTTAATCCACATCGGTGGACCGGCCCTGATGATCCAAGTGGCTTGACTGAGTACTTGTCCTGAGGCTCGGGCTAGAGAGTCTTGAATCGGTAGAGGACTATCTTTTGCCTCGGTTCACAGATGGAAATCCAACTTCCAAATACGTGACATGTGCGGTTTTAATTGTAGAGCCTAGTATGGCGACATAGTAGCATGGGATGCTATGCCGTCTATGATTGATACTTATGATTTGAAGTTCTTTTATACTCTATGCACTTATAGTAATAATAAAACATGAAATTTCACGTATCAAGCATTCTTTGGCTATTATAAGGTAAAATCCTATCCCCTGGCTTGCGTTGCATTGTATGATGGGACCTGGGTCTTATAATAGCTTCATTTTTCTTTATTTAGCATTGCGTTGTTGTTATAGGCACTGGTATTCTTGGCAGGAAACCCGTTCCGTGTTATACGGCGTGGTCCCTTGATTTACCTAACTTTAAAATAAAGATTAATAACTGTTTTAGTTCTCACACCAGTCCCATGACTGACCGGGAGTTTATTGTTTTAACCTAAACTCTGGGTGCCCTTATTTTGACACGGGTAGCTAGCAGTTTTGGTTTCGCAGATTTATATTCACAGGATCCTGGTTTACAACCGGGACGATATCCGGAAAGCTTTGTATCCGTATATCTCTTCTAGTTGTGTATTGTATTATTTTCCGTTGTGATATATTTAAATGTAATTATAATCTCTGATATTTTCTGTGTAATATTTATTCATTTATATTCTTGTATTCTGGTGGAATTGTTGTAATATACAATGATATGTTCTTCCGTCTGCGTTCTATTTTGTCGTGTTCTCAAAACAATCAGCCGTTTCGAACGTTCTTGATTGGTTTAGCGACTGATTCGGATCGAGCGAAATTCTTGGTCGTTACAACATCAGTTCGTGAGGAGGTCTCCTGGTCGGTTCGGTTCGGGTTCCTCCCTCCGATCCGGTCCGGATCGGCCAAATTCCTGCAAATCATTCCAACGACTGTTTACGCCATTCGACGGCGTTTTCGACCAATCTAACACTTCTAGACAATCACAAATCATGTCATACAGTCATAGCAACATGTAACATCAACCACAAACATCAAAATAATAACTATAGCATGTAAAATGGATCAAACATACCCAAAATCTCATATTTTCCCTTAAGCATGTTTAAGCAAAAGTAATCATAGGTTTAACAAAACTTAACCAAATCAAACCAAATTTCTAACAGAGGCGTAAAATATTATTTTCGAATTTATAGATATTTTTCCAGAATTTATTAGTGTATAAATTCGCTAATCTTCACTAATTACCCTTAATTAACCGTAATTAGTGCAAAACTACGCAAATCACTCACCTTGGCCACAATTAAAATTTTCAGAACTGAAACCTCGCTGATTTGGGTGAATACTAATGTCTAACAATAGCTCTAATACTGATTTGGTGCTATTTCTCCTTGATTTGATGTTGCTAAGCTTAATCCTTGATTAGAAAGTGATTTGGGGATGTTTCTAGATGTTGGCGGCCATTGTTAGGGTTCAAGAATGAAAGTGGCGGCTGAAAAATGAAAATAAGATCGTTCTCTAACTGATTTCAGCCTCCTCATAACCCTAATCCCGAAATTCCCCATTGGGCCTAGCTGTTAATCACCCGGTTAAGCCCAATTAAGCTGTTTTTCACCATTTGAAACTTGTTTCAGCCATATCTCCCAAACGGCGAGTCCGTTTGGCTAATCTGACCACTCTACGGAATTGTAAACCATCATCTGGAGCTAATGGAAGTGGTTTCAGGTCAAAATTCCTTTCCAGTCAAAAGTTATGGCCAAAACAATACCAACTAAGGGTAAAATGGTCATTTAAAAATCGAGAAAAATCATGAACATGGGAAATGACCCCAGTAGTCGTCTCCCAAAGTTACATGACCATACTACATCGTATGTGAAAAAAAAAAATATTCTACGATCCTATGATTCGTAGAATGCGGGTCGTTACACACATCGACTCCTATTTCTTGGTTTCACAGCTACAAGGATGCACCGATTCTTCTTTGACTTACAAACAGGGTTTATTCAACCCAAGCAATTACAAAATAGCCCTATAACTCTTCAATAGCACTTGATTTAGAGAGTAGAGAGTGTAGAGTGTAGAGAGAAGAAGTTCGAACAAAACAGAAGTGAATTCTGCAAAGTATAAGTGTAAAAACCATAAAAATGAATAAGAATAATGGTGGGATGAAAGAGGATGAAGTTGGAGAAGAAGATGTGTTAAAAAATTCTGTTTTAACCTACTATTATAGAGTATGAAGGGTTTCAATGGTTCTAAAGCGTTTCAAACAGTGAAAAGACACTTCCCTTCAAAATTAGAAAAAATAGCTGTTATATGTCGACATGCTCTTTTTGCTATGTCAGTATACCCATGTACATTTTTGATTTTCAATTCATTTTCAAATGTTTTTGATATAAAACTAATTCTGGAAATTCTTGAGTAAAATTTTAGTGTTGTAAATTAATATTATATGATAGAAAAACATATGAAAACATATTTTTAAACTACATAAATATATTTATAAAATTATAAGGTTTTAAACTATATATAATGTATAAATATAAAGTAAAAAAAACTTAAGTTTGAAAAAAAAAGAAGAATAAATATAGAAACAAATAGAAAAATAAGATAGAGAAGATTGAGGAAAAATAGAAAAACAAAATAGAGAGGAATGAGGATAGAATTGAAAACCAGAATTTGAATGTGAACCCGGAGTGCTATTTAGAGTCTTACAAAATCTAGACTCTATAAGTATATTAATCCTGAACTCTTGAAATCTTGATTACTCATGAGTCTTGAAATTTCTCTGATCTTTGAATCTCTATCATCTTTATAACTGTACAGTAATTAGTAATATTTCCTGTATATAATTCCTGCACACACACACACACACACACACACACACATATATATATATATATATATATATATATATATTGTATACAAAAAGTGTTAGCATATATTTTATAATCAATGATAATTGAAATAAGGTTGTTGTCATCAAAACTCCATTCTCCAACAGAGGTTTTGTAGCAGTTGAGTAGCGATTTCAGATATGGAGGCGAGTGGGATATGGTGGTGCAATTGTATTGGATAACATGAAGGGGATATGGGGTGCAAGTGTTGGTTGAACAATAGGGCGATGGCAGAGCTGGATGAGATTCGTTGTAATGGAGCAGCATTTTTAAAGCTATCGAGAAAGACGAAGATTTAAGAATCGGTTTAAGTTAATCACGGTATTAAAATTTATAATAATACTTAGTTTAATTAAATTAAATATTATTATTTTAAGTTGACTTTAATCTTGTGACCACTACAACTCGATCATTCATAGACAAAATTCAATGAAATAAGTGCCGATGGAATCATATCGGAAAATACTACGCCGTCGAGCTGGTTTGGAAGGACTCAGAGCCAACTGGAATTTATATGATTTCAAATGCTCGTTTGAAATCATATAAATCAAGCTGAAATTGCCAATCGAAATAAATGTAAGTTGATTCTCAAACTTTCTGAAATACTATGATGTGTTAAATTAATATATATCGTTGATAATATGAATTTTGTGACTGGATGAATTGGATGTTTTATTGGTTGTTGTTTTGGTTGATATTTGTCGTTACTTATAAGATTTAGAATAGAATTTTTATTTCATATGCTTTCATTAAACGATATTATAAGTTTTGATGCAAGGAAGAACAGGTTGGAGGAATCCAATCGGATTCCTCAAAATAATGTGTGTATTACTCGATTTCATATTATTTATATATGAATTGTTTATTTTAAGCAATATTAAATCATGTTTGGATGTTACGTTGAAATTGGATGTTGATTGTTGATTTGGATTAAGTGTTTGATATGTTTTAATCAATAGTCAATATTGATTGAGGGATTGGCAGTGGATTTGCCATTTGATGACCTGAAATCCATTTTTAAAGATGTCGATTTGCCATTTGATGAATTGACATGGTTAAAGTTATATATATATATATATATATAACTGAAGAAAGATTTTTAACTTATATTTTATATAACATATAGAAACAGAAGTTTTACAAATAAAAACGATGTTTATAACTGTATTTAATTAAAATATTATAAAATGATATTTTATAGAAATTTTTTATGTTTTTAGATAAATTTATAAGTAAATAAGACAGAAATTGACCTATGGGTTAACAATTTGAAATAGTTGTTCTTATGGAACAATTAAGTGATTTTATTAAATTAATTATATTATTAATTAATTTAAGAGGACGTATTAGTGGAAATCAGTTAGCTAGTTAACTAACGATTTTCTAGTTGACCGAGTCCACTGTTTTAAATTGAAATCGATTATTAGATTAATTGATTTAAAATTAATCTAAAAGAAATAGTCTTGACGAATAATTTTTCAAATTAAATAAATGTTCTTAAAAATTAATAAATCTTTTAGTTGATCGTATTTAAAGTAATAATTGAATTGATCATTATTAACAAAGTTAATTATTATTTTAATAATCTTTTAAAGTAATTAACTATTCTATATTAGTTAAATCAAGAAGTTAACTACATCTATTTTTGTTAATGTTGAAATTAATTATTATTTTATTAATAATAATTGAAGGAATTTATAATAAATCCAAACTTATCAGCAAGGCTTATAAAAGAAATGCAAGGCTCATGCAATGATTTTGAATAAACGTTTACTTAATTGTATCAAGTTAAATGATTGAAATCATAAAGAGATTCTATAATAGATCAAAGTTGGTAAACAAAGTTTAAAAATAAATTTAAAGCGAACAAGATGTTTTTAATTAAAGCGTTTGCGAAATATTTGAATTAAGAAAAGATGATTAAAATGAAAAAGAGATGTTTTATAAATATGCTATTATGAAGTTGTAAGTTTATGGTTATGTTTTCAAAGTAACGAAAACAGAAGAGACTTGTTGAGTGAAATATACGGAATCGATTTTTAATCAATGAAAAGGTTTTAATGAATAGTTTTTGATAAAAGGGTATTAGCTGCCAGTGTAATTAACAGTATTATTGTAATTTGATAATTAAAGAATCGATTATCAATGAATGTTGTTGTTGACCTTTTGATGCGTTAGTTTGAAGAGAACGGGATAAGAACTAGACTCAAAATGACTTCAAACCATCTTTGTGTTCAAGAACTAACATTGCTGGGATGAAGTGATTTAAAGTAGATCTTCGGAGCGAGAGGGTTACTCGCTGATGTCTCTAATTACCAAGATTAGTAGTAAACCTCTAGTGCTAAGGTATCTTTAGTTTCATTCAGTCCCAGAATAAACTTGTATGGACGGATGTCTGATAGAGTATTTCCTGAAAACTCACATATGCATATTTTTACAAATATACCAAGTATGGTGGCGGGGAATTTATTCTCTTAACTTAACACAGAGAGTGTATTTATGGGAATCAATTAGTGATTTGACAGATTTAACAATGTGGAATTCAAAGCTGGAATATGTAGTTCTGAAAGGTAATCGTGACTTCAAGCCTCATCAATCGGAAAATAACATAAATCTGACAGGCAGCATGACTAAGCGGGTCATCCCCATTAGAGGTATTATCAACTAATCTAGAGATATTTCATTTGCTTCTTATTCTATTCATTGCTATATGCTTTCGGTAACGGTTGCTGATCACAACCGTGTGTGATAATATGCTTGATACACTCGAGTTGAATGAGTGGCTAGTCATGTGTGGTCGGGTTGCAAGATGTTCTCGTTGAATCCTAGTGTATCCTCTCTAGAGTACACTGATCGGAAGGTGGTCCCATACCTTGTCATGTTGGAAATCCAATCTCCAATAAGCACGGTGCCGTTTTTGATTATGTACTAAATATATGGAGCGTGAGATGCAAGCGTTTCGCTAGATGGTTTTTTATTTCTATTTTGATAGACACTATTATAATGTCAACGGATTTTGATATCGAAAATGTTTAAGGTAATCGTAAGGTAAAAACCATATGTGTTTATGTGTGGGTTGGTCTTACGATTATCCTTTTCTTTTAAGGGATATTTCTAAAGTTAAACAAGTTGTTTGTAATATGAATTTATCACTAAAAGTATTCCAGATTGATCCGAGTTAATTTTTCTTTGCTTCAAATGTGCTTGGGTCAGATGAGTATATTACTAGCTTGGGTATTCTTTTAGTTTCAGAAGAGGAGCTGGAGTTGAAACGTATATTCTGGTGTTAATTCATTTCCATTGTGTGAGTATTATTTTTGTACTCTAATGTTGTGTAATTGTATATGTATAGTTTTCTCTTTGTGTAAAAAGTATTGATGTATTATATTGTATTTGTTCTGTTGTGAGATTCTGAACTTCTTATTCTTCTAGTCTAACATTTATTTCTTTCTTCTTCTCCCCTCTAATTGCTTTTCTATGCTTTTGAGTTGGTTATGAATAGTTAAATGTCAGCTCAGACGGCACAGAAAAGTTGAGTCATTACAAAGTGGTATCAGACTTGGCTCTGTGGCATAACTCAATAGAGATGGGGTTAGTAATAAACCAGATTAAGTTTGAGTGTGTGTGTATATATATACATATGAGAGAGGGTGTACTTGTTAGTGTTATAAAAAAGGTTTTATATTGTGTTGATTGATTTGTTGAGTGGTATAAAATTTCCACATCGATACGTTTAGCTGACGTGGTCGATAGGGATTTCTAAACACTTGAACAAGGCAATTCGACATAATATTGTTTTAAAAAGGTGGGTAAATGAAAGAATTTTACTCAAAAATATTTTTTTGATATAAAGGAATAATTTTTAGAATTATTATAATATATGGATGTATTGGTTGTTGTTGTTGTTATAATCAAATGAGATTATAACATTAAGATGATTACATAAAACCAAACTGAATAAGAATGAAATAGACAAATGATCAGCTAAATTAAAATTGAATTCAGATAAGAATCAAGGATTTAAATCCTGAATGTTTAGAAAATATTTTTTCAAGTATTTTAAAGGTAATATAACATTACTTTGAAAGAATTTTAGAATAAAAAATTATTTTAAATGAATTTTAAAGGTGATTAAGCACTGAAATCACTTCAGTAGCGGGAAAATAATTTTGACAACGGATCGCGACATTATCGGTATTCATTTTCAAGATTTTGAACGACAGATTTCTACCATAATAACCTGTTATGGAAAATTGTTTGAAAAGAACAAGTTGTTTTAAAATTTTAAATGTTTTGAACTTGTAGATGATTATAAATATATGTGTATAATTATATGTTTCCAACCCGATTTGGAAATAAAATCCAAGAATTTGTATTTTGAGTTTTAATTTAACTTGTGTAAGTTAAATGAATTGGAAGAGTATAAGTAAATCGAATAGATTAAAAATTTAACGTAAGTTAAATAGAATTATATGATTGGAAATTAAATTGAGTAACATATAAATTGAAAGTGAATCAATTGATTTAAAATCAATTTGGATGAATGTGAATGATTGTATGTGGATTATGGATTGAATGATTACTTAAATATCAATTATTGAAACTCACCTGTTGAATTGAGTAAGTACAGGCACCTAGAGCCATTACCTTGATTTTGATTGCGTAAATAGTGTACGAGTGAAGCAAGTTCCCTTAATGGCGCTTATGTAGGGTATGCCTACGCAAAAATACAAATTTAGGTTTTGAGTTTTATTTTCCTACCATGTGGGTCGATGTATATATATTTGTTGTTCCTGCGATATCGCAGAAGTCCCTCCATACAGGAGAGACTCTGCCAAAATTTTCCGAAAATTTAGGATGTTAGAAAAATTTCAAGATTTTTGAAATATTTTTGTTAAACAGAAATGAATTGATATCTTGATTGAAACTAAATGGATTAGTTGGAATTAAAATTTTAACTAAGTGGATTTTTGATAAGTTGATGGTTTTGTAGCATTTTTCCTACCTTAGTAATTTCGGTGATGAAATTCTTTAGGGGGGAGAAATGTAACGACCAGGATTTTAGCTATTTAATTTTAAACATTTAAATTTATTCTAAATGTTGAATTGGAAATATAAAAGTAATTTTATAACGAATTTATTTATAAAATGACGTTTGAACGTATAATTTATAATTAAGTTTAAATGAGCTGTAACGTCGCGGTAGTTCATGATATTATGTTTTGAACTTTAATTGAATACACATGATCCAATATAAGTCGGTTTCTTTGAAACAAAAAACTTTTGAATCTATTGGATTATATTTTTCTGTTGAAAGAGAAAAATCAAGATTTCATATTGCAGATTTCGAGTTAGATTAAAATCAAAATTTTAGAAAGTTGCTATGGAATCGTTTATAAATTATAACGATTTATTATATAGATAAATCGATTTTTAAATAATCCGAATGTTGTTTTAATTGGAAATATCGAGTTTAAAATCCAAATATGTTTATTTTGGAGCTATATGATGTTCTATTCTGATATATATGATAACAATAAATTAGTACCATTAACACCATAATTCGACCAATCAAATATGAAGAAGCGGAAGCTTTGAAGCCAAAAGGGTAAAGGGATTTCAGACAGCGAGACTAGTTTTGTGGAGAAAAGAGCGAATCTAAAGAGTTACCGAAAGCAAACTCCGAGAGCCAACAGCAAAGCCACAGAGCAAAGGGGAAAAATCCAAAAGTAGATACCGGCAGCCAAGAAGTATCAGAATGCAACAATATCGGTCCAATACCGACAGTTGAAGGTAGAAAATAGTATTGAAGAGTCCAAAAGGACATGACGGAGGAAAGCTCAAGGTCGATATAACAAAAGAAGATACTGGCAAGATAATGCCGACACTAAAAGGGGTATAGAATAGCAATTCCAGAAGCGTTACACCTGGTATCGAAAGCCAGTGACGAGAGGATTACCGAAGGCATGTAATCTAAAACATAAGCAGGAGGAGGAAAGAGCCTACAGATACCTACTTGGTACTGACGTCAACACCAAGGAACATCTTCAACATCTCTGAGAGATATTCCGAAAGCTTACCGTTATAACTAAAGACGAATACATATGCCAGAAGCCAAAATCGACACTCTTTAACACTACCTAAGATTCCATAATCCCTTGCTTAAACCAAGGGGTACAGAGACGGATCAAGACCAGAGGTCCCGAAATCGAAAGCCATCAGGGCCAAGCTCAAATTCCAAGACCAAACTACTGTAAGGTATGGTACCGGAACCACTCCCAAGAGTCCAAGATTGATATTATAAAGGCAAAGGAGCATCCATGAAGGTATCCGATAGGAAGAATGGCGGCCGAGACCTTTCTGCCGGAACCGGAGTTCTCAAGAACAACCGAAATCTTGTTTTCGCATCCAAAGAAGGGCTTCTGGTGATCTGAAACACCCCACCTCCATTAAGGTCACTCACAAAGGGAATGCATTAACTTCGGTGGAGCATTTTAGGTAAAAGATGCAGATAAATTACAAGACAGACAAATAAAGCAGCCGAAAATAAAGTCATTTTATAAACAATGTGGTTTAGTCAAGCTTTTACAATAGTTGTCTCAATCATACTTAAAAGTAATACATATAACTTCTGTCTTGATTTAAAAACTTCCAAATATAAAAGAAGCATAAAAATAACAATGATATTCCCCAATAAAGCATGAACCAGTCATAGCAGTGGAAGAGATGGTCCAAAGCAATACATCGACTATCTTTGAGCTTGGAAAGAAAATTGAGCTAAGTGGTAACATTTCCTTCCTGTGAACCTTGGGTGTGGGGGAACGAAAGAAAAGAGGTGAAACAAAACTACGTCAAACATAAGTCTGGTAAGTCCAGTGACTTTCAGCATATAAACAGGAAACAACATCATGACATGAATAAACCGAATATAAGACAATACCGTGAGAACAAGGGTAACAAGATAACATACGACTAGTATAGATATGATAAGGCAAGATAAACTGAATGCGTTTCTACTCTTTCTCTGCTTCACTACTACCTTGTTATTCTGATTTTTATATCCCTGCACCACCTAACTAGTGTCCCAACTAGTAATCTATATAAAATGATCATATTGTAACGTGATCCCAATCCCTGCAATTGTGGTAGCCTTCAGGTGTACATCTATTATGAGAATTCCACCTAAATCTGCCTAATTGCCATGAATGTGTTAGATGTACCCTTACTACCCTATTGATTGGCTCCCTACATGTATTAATTTATGTTGTGTCTGTGTCAATCGGCCCTCTCTTGCGTGTAGATACCCTGTGTTGGTACCACCATAGGGTGTATCAATCCTTATGATAGCAACCCGACATGATTCAAGATGGACAGTGTATAACTACTGGTACCCAATGCCCGCTTTTTCCCACTTCGGAGTACGTGCACGCCCGTAAACCGTCGGAACCTAAACTGACGTACCTCCTGCCGCTGTTTTGACCGCTTATAATCAACCCAGTAATCGTGCCGCACCCTGCCTAGTTCAAGGTACCATGATACATCTATGTGGGTTACTGCTGAAATGAGTCCCCGTAACTAGGGTTTCCTACTGGTTAAGTTTGTGGGCCTATATATACAAATATTACCCACCTACACGAGATGTACTTAACCCTCCCACCGATTCAAGCATGTTTATTTAACGGTTAAGTTTTGCGGGCCTATATTTACTAATATTATCCACCAACCCGATATGTACTTAACCCTCCTACTGATTCAAGCATGTTTGTTTAATGGTTAAGTTTTGTGGGCCTATATTTACCAATATTACCCACCAACCTGATATGTACTTAACCCTCCTACTGATTCAAGCATGTTTAATTAATGTTTATGTTTTGTGGGTCTATATTTACAAATATTACCCACCAACCCGATATGTATTTAATCCTCCTACACATTATGTCATATTGGTTAAGTGTTGTCCTTTCATGTTAACTTAACCCATCTATTCATCATGTCATGTTGGTTAAGTGTTTCTTATTAACTTAACCCTCCTCACTTATCGTGTTGGATTGGTTAAGTGTTTCTTATCAACTTAACCCCATGTGTTCATCATGTTGTATAGGTTAAGTGTCATCAATCAATTCAAGTTAATTTAACCCACCTACTTGTCATGTTACTTTGGTTAAGTGTTTCCTTCTTGTGTTAACTTAACCCTATCACAAATCAAGTTATATTGGTTAAGTGTTGCCCTCTCGTGTTAACTTAACACTTCCCATTCATTGTGTCATGTTGGTTAAGTGTTTCTTATTAACTTAACCCTCCTCACTTATCATGTTGGGTTGGTTAAGTGTTTCCCTCTTGTTTTAACTTAACCTTACCACAAATTATTGGTTAAGTGTTTCTTATTAACTTAACCCTACCCATTTATCATGCTATACTGGTTAAGTGTTTCCTATTAACTTAACCCTAGTCATTTCTTGTTATATTGGTTAAGTGTTTCTTATTAACTTAGCCCTACCCATTTATCATGTCATGTTGGTTAAGTGTTTCCTATTAACTTAACCCTAGTCATTTCTTAGCATGTCTTGTTCATTAGCATTAATTTACTTATTAATGCACCAACCTCTCACAATAGATATGTGTTGTTGCGGTTACTGGATGTGTCGGGCGGTTCCGGGCAGTTTTACACCACAACTCAATCTAACCTCGGGTTTTTCTTGGGCATGATGCACTAACCTCTCACATTAGATCTGTGTTGTTGCGGTTACTGGATGCGCCGGGCGGTTCCGGGCAGTTTTACAACACAACTCAATCTAACCTCGGGTTAGGCATATTCGTCTTTTCACTAATTTACATATTTACAGTTTATATGTAAATTATTCACAATTGTTGTCAATTTCATATTATGCCACATTTACCATAAATGTCCAAGTCTAGATTTATATGCAAATTATCCCAACCGGTCATGTTCCAATTCTCAAGTTATGCCCACTAAAGCTGATTTCAACAACCCGGAAATTCTGAGCTAATTTAAATTTTTTATTTTGGCGAATTTAGTGAATTTTGAATATTTAAAATGAATTATTTTGAATAACAGCGATGAGAAATTTAATTTGAATAGAATTAGAAGTATATATTTATATAGATCGTCGTTAGAATATAAATATTTTATTTTAAATATAAAAGTAATTAAAAATGGCGCGGTAGTTCGAAAATTCGATTTCAAAGTTTAAATGAATGTATCGGGTGCAAAATAAACCGGATTTTGGCGAAACCAAAAATCTTTGAATCTAATTGAAAATATCTTTCCAACGAATCCGAAAAATTGAAATTTCATAGCGGGAATCAAAAGATACGTCCAGTTGAAAATTCAGAATAGTCGCTATTGAATTTTGGCCTTTAAAAAAATGGAAATTTTTCAAACGACCTCGGTTTTCGACAAAACCACTTTTGTTGGATCCGTGATGTCAAGTTATTGCTAGATTCCGAAATTCGTAATTTTTCGAATCAATATGTGAGCGTGGCAATGGGACCTCGGTCTTATAATAGCTTCATTGTTCTTTATTTAGCATTGCGCTGTTGTTTTATGCACTGGTGTTCTTAGGAGGAAACCCGTTCTGTGTTATACGGCGTGGTCCCTTGATTTACCTAACTTTAAAATAAAGATTAATAACTATTTTAGTTCTCACACCAGTCACATGACTGACTTGGAGTTTATTGTTTTAACCTAAACTCTGGGTGCCCTTATTTTGACACGGGCTGCTAGTAGTTTTGGTTTTGCAGATTTATATTCACAGGATCCTAATTTACAGCTGAAGCGATACTCGGAAAGCTCTGTATCCGTGTATTACTTTCAATTGTGTTTTGTAATATTTTTCCACTGTTATGTATTTAAATGTAATTTTAATCTCTGATATTTCTCTGATGTATAATATTTATTCAGACTCTGTATATTCTTGTATTCTGATGGAATTGTTGTAGTTAACAATGAAATGTTCTTCTGTTTGCGTTCCGATGTGGCTTGTCCTCAACTCAATCCGGGCTTTTCTTACCGAGGAAGTTCGGGTCTTGTCAGCTTGGTATCAGAGCTTTAGTTTACAGAGCACGAGAACAAGACACGTTAGAACCAAATAAAAGAATTCATCAGAGATTGGATTACTAATGTTCAATGAGAATAACTCGTTAGAGATGGGATGTAATAACCCGGAAATGCGAGCCAATTTAAAACTTTTATTTTTGCAATTTTGGCGAATTTTGAATATTTAAAATGAATTATTTTAAATAATATCGACGATAAATTTATTTTGAATATAATTAGAACGTATATAGTTATATAGATCGTCGTTAGAATATATATAATTATAAATAGAATTGAAAATGGAGCGGTAGTTCGATAATTCGATTTCAAACTTCAATTGAATGTTCCGGGTGCAAAATAATCCGGATTTTAGTGAAACCAAAAACATTAGGATCTAATTGGGAATATCTTTCCAATGAATCCGAAAAATTGAAATTTCATAGCGGGAATCAAAAGATATGTCCAGTTGAAAATTCTGAATAGTCGCTATGGAATTCAGGCCCTTCAAAATGGGAATTTTGCAAACGACCTCGGATTTCGACGAAACCACTTTTGTTGGATCCGTGATGTCAAATTATTGTTAGATTCCAAATTTCATAATTTTTCGAATCAATATGTGAGCGTGGCAAAGGAAAACGCGTTTGACCAGTTTTAGTTGTTTTTAATCGACTGGAAAATGGCCATTTTTCCAACGGTCTCAGAATTCGATGAAATTAGTTTTGTTAGGACCGTATCGTCAATACGAAGCTAGAAAATATTTTTATGGAATTTTTAGAGTTCGTATGTGACCCCGGTAAATTGAAATACGCGTTCAAATTCAATATATAGAGTTATATGTTGATTTCAACGAAAACTGATTGAAATGATCGAATCAGCTTATGATACATATCCCATTGTGTTCGAAATGGGGGTAATTAGTTATGGCTGATAGGCGGTGGACCTCGTTTCGAGGTCGAAATAAAAAGTACCTTTTTAGAAATTAAATAATTAAAAAAAATCTCCTCTTCCCCTTATCTCTCTCAGCCCCCCCGTTCGAATTGAAATCATTACCGAAATAAAAAAAATCCAATGACGGAGCTGCCCCGCTCAGGCCACGACCGCCGCCACTGGTGGCGCGCGCCTCCCCTGGCCTCCGCCGCTGATGGCCGATCCTCTTCCCCCCCATTTCCTACGCCCGTTTTCTCCCTCCTCCACCAACAGAAAACCCTAAATCACCTCGCGCCGACCCCCATACCCACGTCACCACCTCCCCCTCTTCTTCCTTCGCCGTCTCTTGCTGCATCAACTCGAAAACCCACAACCCCTCCCTCTCCGATGCCATCCCAAAGAAAAACAGCCCCCTTTCCTCCAAACGAAAGGTAAATATTTATTTTAAAAGATTCCCTTTGTTAATTTAATTAGTTTTAAAAATTAAAAATCCGTCTTTATATATATGAATGCATAAAAAAAAGGTTTTAGTATATAGAAATATAGAATTTTTATATAGGGGAATTTAGGATTTTTATTTAAGGAAAGTATAGATTTTCATATATGATTAGCCTTATATAGTAGATGAAGTTAAGATTTTTATATATTTGAAAAGGTGAAATCTTTATATTTGAAAAGACAAAATCTTTATATTTAAAAAGGCAAAATCTTTATATTTAAAAAGGAGAAATCTTTATATTTAAAAAGGCAAAATCTTTATATTTAAAAAGGCGAAATCTTTATATTTTAATAGGCGAAATCTTTATATTTAAAAAGGCGAAATCTTTATGTAGGGAATAGCGTGTAAAAATGGAATTTTTATCTATATAGTAGCGATGTAAAAATGGGATTTTTATATATTGAATAGCGAAGTAAAAATTCGATTTTTATATATTGAATAGCGAAGTAAAAAATTCAATTTTTATATACTGAATAGCGAAGTAAAAATTTGATTTTTATATATTGAATAGCGAAGTAAAAATTCAATTTTTATATATGTAGTGGCTACGGGCAGTGAAGGTGACAAAAGGCGAGAACGACGAAGATTTTCTACATATAAAGAGTTGTGGCGTTTGGATTAGCTAATCGGTGAGAACTTCTCACTCTAAATTTCCTTTTCTAGTTATATATATATACTAGGATGCAGACGGTGCTTAGCAGCACCCGACACCCGTCATCCACAGACCATGGATTGCTTGTATGCTTGTTTGATGTGTTGTGAAATTTGTTTGTGTTGTTGATGTGAAATCGATAATAAATTATAGATGGTTGAAATAAATAAATTATCGTTAAAAATATAATTTTTAACGTGAATGTGAATGAATAAATAAATATTTATAAACAAATCGGCTGATTTGTTTATATACACCGATTTGACTGATATTGATTGGGATGATAAATTTTACACATCGCCCAACTGCATAAATAAAAATCTTTGTTTGTTGATTTGAAACCCCACACGGGTGTTGGGATGAAATTTGGCATATTGTATGTCGATCGATTGGTCGACAGACTGTGTAAGCGTCGATTATTTATATTTGATGCTCATGCAGTTGTGTGGTGCACCTTGGATGATGGTTGATTGTTTATCATTGCTATTATATGCATGTGTTGTATGGAATCCATATAATTAACATTATATGGTGATTGATTGGGCCTCATTCCAATCGGGAAAATAATGAATATTATAAAAGAAAATTCATGTGTTGAATTTAAAAATAGTCATGTGTTGACGATGTTCATGTGTTGAGTAAAATATTTTAATAATAAAATTTACATCTTTATCATATTTAAAATTAGAACTACTTTACGGTTGAAGTCTAATTAAAAATCAAACGATAGATACCATAGTTTTATAAAATATTTTGCATAACAAAAATAGTCGTGTGTTGACAGTACTCATGCGTTGAGATTAGTCGTGTGTTGAAAGAAATATAGATTCATGTGTTGAATGGGATAAATATTCATATGTTGAATAGAATAACGAATTTATTGAAATATATAAAGCCGTGTTGATTAGAGTTGCGCTATTTTGACGTGAACGATATTTATATCGATTATATTCGTTCTTATAATGAATATAGAAAAGAAGTGATTTCAAAATATAACGTTTTGAAAATATTATCATTTATATAGTAATGATATGAAATATTCAATTTTGATTAGAAATTGAATATAGAGTTGAAAACGAATTTAAAACGATTTATAGAATACGTTTTAAAAGGAAATCGACGAAATATAATATATATATATATATATTATATATAATGGCCTGAATAATACGCGCCGCGCCACGGTAGTTCGTGAATTTCGACCATTGACTTCGAATTGACATTACGGGAGATCCGACCGTCAGATTCTCCTAAAACCGGAACCGTTGGGTTCGTATCGAAAAGAGCTTTCCAATGAATATTAGAAATTTGAAATCTAACGATTGGATTTGGAATTATGTCCAAATCAAATTTGGAAAAGGTCGTTGTAAGTGCAGTTCGATAGTCGTTGATGGAAATCGACTGTACGGGCCTTGATAAAATTATTAAAAATATCTATAATTTGTGTAAAATCATAAGAAATGATTTAGGAAAAATTGGGCTGAAGAATTCTACATTTGAAAGGATAAAAATAGATTTTTGTCGAAATGAACTAGTTTTGAACTAGAATTAAAACCAATTTATTTTTGAAATAAATAAATTGAATTTGAAAGTGATTTTAAAAATAATCAATATTCCCAATACGTGAATTGGACTGGAGTTGAATCGAAATTATCTTCGGAATATTTCGATGTTGGATTTCATGACTATACAAATATTGTTATGGGGATTTGAAAGATATATTTTATATCATTATTTCCAATACGATATTTGTTGGTTTCAGAATTTGATATTGAATATAAGCCGGTATATTTTCTATTCAGAGCCTTGTATTTAATATCGAATATGATTTGGGTTTATCGTGAATCGTGTTTTAGATGACATTGGTTCTCTAACCCAGTTAAAGGCAGGATATTGATTTTTGAAAAGATTAAAACTAAGTGGAGTTTTAATGAATCTTTTATTAGATTGAAATGTGAATTGATAATTTAAATTATCAAATCTGAAAGGTGATCGAGAATGGAGTACCACCAGTTTTGCTCCAAAGCGATAGTTAAATCTTTAATTAGATTTGAACGTGAAATGGTAATTAATTTTACCGATAACACCGTGGTGTTAGATGTGGAATATTACCAGTTTTCTCCATGGGATATATAGGGTGGGATTGGGAAATAAAATAAATAATTACTTCGGTGTGGTTCGCTAATCCCGACTAGTTTGAAATGATATCCAAAGGAAGATTAAAGAATAAATTTAGAAGAATTTATCTTTGATAAAATTAATGGGAACCTTTCCCTAAGAATGTGATTTTGTGAATAAAGGAATATTCTGAATTGGAATGAGGTGTTCGTTGTGTTTGTGTAACATTTGTTTACTATATACGTGGGATATTCAGAAAGCCCGGGTTATACCCATTCTGAATAGCCGATTCGACGAGATGTCGAAGATGAAGACGGTGTTTGAAGACTGGAAGTCTTCACATCGTTTGGGTGATTACTGATGATCTTGATTGGACTGTACACCCAAGATGAGGGAATCAGTTGGTGATCGTCCAGACGTACTTGGAGATGGATGGATGTGCGAGGAAAGTGCCTCCGGTATCGTTCAGACCCAGAACGAACTTGTAAATGGATTGTGTGTCTGACATTGGATTTTATTCTGTGTTGATTGATCTCTATTAAATATACATCTGTTTGGCGGCGGAGAATTTATTCTCTTGCTTAACGCCCTTCTCTGAGACGTACGAGCTCAGAGGTTGTATATCGATGGACATCAGTCGCATGGAGTGAATTTCCAGTGTGGCACGCGTAAGTGGCAATTGGTCAAGGCTTCTGTTGAAAAGCAAAGTCTTGTGGTTGATGATCAAAGCACGGCCTGTGTGGCATAGCTTTGTGTATAACGTGAATTCGCGAGCCTCACACCTCGGTATGAGTCAAAAACGGGATAGTGACTGCAGGGAGAGCACGACGTTACTTTCTAGCTAGGGTGGTATCAGTGACCTACCAGCCCTGACATTTATATACTTTTCACCTGTGTGGTTGTTGGATACGAGGCGCCTCGGATATAGGTCTGTAAGGACCGGGAAACGTGTGTTCTGGAATTGCCAATCCTCAAAAGTAAGAGAGGACCGGCCCTGAAGATCCAAGGATCATAGTGGGGTCCTGGGACACTTGCTAGAGTGTCTCGAACGCGGAGAGGAGCTTGCCCCTTGACTCGACTCATGATGGAATCCAATTTCCAATACGTGTGTTTCGGTTTTATTTGTAGAGCCTAGTATGGCGACATAGTAGATGGTAGCTATGCCGCCTATGATTGATACTTATGATTGAAATTGTTTTGACACTATACACCTATAATAGTATCAAATAATGTGTTTTAAACGTATCAAGCATGCTTTGGCTGTTATAAGGGAAAACCCTATCCTCCGGCTTGCGTTGCATTGTGTGATGGGACCTGGGTCTTATAACAGCTTCATTTTTCTTTATTTAGCATTGCGCTGTTTGTTCAATGCACTGGTATTCTTGGGAGGAAACCCGTTCCGTGTTATACGGCGTGGTCCCTTGATTTACCAAACTTTAAAACCAATATTAATAACTGTTTTAGTTCTCACACCAGTCCCATGACTGACCTGGAGTTTATTGTTTTAACCTAAACTCTGGGTGCCCCTATTTTCCACACGGGCAGCTAGTAGTTTTGGTTTTGCAGATTTATATCCACAGGATCCTGATTTACAGCTGGAACGATGCTCGGAAAGCTCTGTATCCATGTATCGCTTTCAGTTGTGTTTTGTATATTTTTCCGCTGCTATATAATTTATTGTAATCTCTGATATTTGTTGAATGTAATTTATTCATTTATACTCTGTATATTCTTGTATCTGATGGAATGGTTGTAAAACAATGAAATGTTCTTCCGTCTGCGTTCCAATTTGTCCTTTTCTCAAAATAATCAGGGGTTTCGAACGGTCTTAGTCGGTTTAACGATCGATTCAGATCGAGCGAAATTCCTTGCTGTTACATGGGATCAGAAGTATCGTAGAACGAGTGTGAAGAGTATATTTTTTTAAAAATGAAGAAAAAATTTTGTTTTGAAATTTAAACCAGTTTATACGTATTTGAAAATCTTATTTGTATTGAATTTGGACAATCGAGTATATAAAGGTTTTGCATATACGCGTCATGAACGTATATTCGAAGTTTTAATATACTGGATAGATATAGGATCACGCCCTAGTCGCTTGGACCTGATTCTGATGATTGACGCGTCATCATTAGTAATTATTTCCGTGTTTCGAAAGTGAGAAGTCTATATATTTCCATTAGACTGGTGTGAGAACCAAAACTAGATAGGTTTATTGTTGTGATTTGGCATCAAAAACATGATTTTCTGTATATATCAAAATTATGAATTTGAAATGTTAATCCACTAATTGATTGATGGTTGTGTTGTTTGATTATTGGTTTGATATTTTGAACCATTATGCCAAATTGAATCAAATATTGAACTTTATTGAAAGTTGTTTGAAAATGCATGCATATACATGTACTCATATTGAACAGGTCATAGCAAGGAGGCTAGAGTAGAAGAATAAAATTGTTTTCCCGACAAATAGGTACATGTTTACAAATTTATTGGGTTTGGATGATTTTATGAGCCGATTGGCTAGCCGCTTGGCTGTTTGTTTTTCTTTTTGGATTGGTGAGGGCCATGGGAGGCTATTTGAAATATCCCGAAGTCCCCGGTGCAGGGGAAGTTATGGCGATTTTTTTCGGAAATTTAGGGTGTTAGCCAATTTTTTGAAAAATTTGAAAAGTTCTTAAAAACTGAAAAGTTGAAGAACTTAAGCCGTAACGAAAATAATGGAAGTTGAGTTGATTTGCAAAACAACTTTCGGCTTCGTTCCTTTTCAGGGACGAAAAGTTTTAAGTGTGGGAGATTGTAACAACCAGGAAATTCTGAGCCAATTTAAATTTTTTATTTTGGCGAATTATTGAATTTTGAAAATTTAAAATGAATTATTTTGAATAATAGCGACGAGAAATTTAATTTCAATATAATTAGAAGTATATATTTACATAGATCGTCGTTAGAATATAAATATTTTATTTTAAATATTAAAGGAATTGAAAATGGCGCGGTAGTTCGAAAATTCGATTTCAAAGTTCAAATGAATGTACCGGGTGCAAAATAAACCGGATTTTGGCGAAACCAAAAATCTTTGAATCTAATTGAAAATATCTTTCCAACGAGTTCGAAAAATTGAAATTTCATAGCGGGAATCAAAATATACATCCAGTTGAAAATTCAGAATAATCGCTATGGAATTTTGGCCCTTAAAAAATGGAAATTTTGCAAACGACCTCGGTTTTCGACGAAACCACTTTTGTTGGATCCGTGATGTCAAGTTATTGCTAGATTCCAAAATTCATAATTTTTCGAATCAATATGTGAGTGTGGCAAAGGAAATCACGTTTGACCAGTTTCAGTTGATTTTAATCGATTGGAAAATGGCCATTTTTCAACGATCTCAGAATTTGATGAAATTAGTTTTGTTAGGACCGCATCATCAATACGAAGCTAGAAAATATTTTTCGGGAATTTTTAGAGTCTGCATGTGGACTCGGTAAATTAAAATGCACGTTCAAATTCAAAATATAGAGTTATATTTTGATTTTGATGAAAACTGATCGAAACGATCGAATCAGCCTGCGATACTTATCCCATTGTGTTTAGAATGAGGGTAATTAGCTATGGACGATAGTCGGCGGGTTCGATTTCGAGGTCGAAATAAAACGTTGCTTTTTGAAATTAAATAATTAAATAAATAAAAAAATAAAAACCTCCCTCCCTCTCCCTATTCTCTCTCAGGCCCCCCTCCCCCGTTTCATCTCAACAGAAATCAAAATAGAAAAAAAAGAGGAGGAGGAGGAGTCGCCGTTGCTCCAGCCCCCCTCCCCCCCCCCCCCCCCGCCATGGATGACCGCACCGCCACCCCCCATCACGCCGCCTCCACCCACCTCCTCCCCTCTTCAACGTGCCTCCCCCTTCCTCGTAAAGCCTGAAACCCCCACCCTAGCACCGCACCCCCCTAAACGCCAACACCACCTCCTGCGCCGCCGCGCGCATCACTCCCCCCCCCCCACCCCCCGACGCCACCAACGAACCACCCCCATGCTCTCGACATCCATACCGATAAATGTGAGTTCTTTCATTGTTTTCTTTTTATTTTAAATCTCAATTTTTAGTGTATATATATAAATCAGTTTTTATTTATATAAATCGGTTATTTAAACCAGTTTTTATATAAGAAAAAAGCGAGATTTTTATTATAGAAAAGGCGCGATTTTTATTATAGAAAAAGGCGAGATTTTTATTATAGAAAAGGCGAGATTTTTATTATAGTAAAGGCGAGATTTTTATCATAGTAAAGGCGAGATTTTTATTATAGTAAAGGCGAGATTTTTATCATAGTAAAGGCGAGATTTTTATTAGAAAGATAAGATTTTTATCATTTATGAAAGGATGGATTTTTAGTTTGAAAAGTTTGATTGTTAAACAAGAAAAGAATTGAATCTTTAAAGTATAAAAATCGAATTTTTATATTAGAAAAGTTTGGATCTTTATATAGTTGAAATGGTGAAGTAAAAATGAGATTTTTATATATGAAGACATAGAGAATAGAAATATAATTTTTAAATTATAGAAAGTATAAAAATATGATTTTTACATAAGTAGTGAATCAAAAATATAATTTTTATATAGTGATAAGGACAAAAATAGAATTTTTATCTATATAGTAGCAGGATTAAAATAGAATTTTTATCTATATAGTAGCAGGATAAAAATAGAATTTTTATCTATATAGTAGTAGTATAAAAATGTGATTTTTATATACATGACAACAAAATAAAAATGGGATTTTTATATATGTAGTGGCTACGGGCAATGAAATTGACAAAAGGCGAACACAACGAAGATTCCTACATATGAAGAGTCGTGGTGTATTGATTTAGCTAATCGGTGAGAACTTCTCACTTTAAATCTTGTTTACTAGTTAAAAATATATACTAGGATGCAGATGGTGCTTAGCAGCACCCGATACCCGTCATCCACAGACCATGGACTACTTGTATGCTTGTTTGATGTGTTGTGAAGTTTGTTTGTGATGTTGATGTGAAATGGATAATAAAACATTCATGTGTTGAAATAAATTAATTATCGTTAAAAATATAATTTTTAACGTGAATGTGAATAAATAAATATTCATTTACAAATCAAACGATTTGTTTATGTACACCCATTTAAAGGATATTGATTGGGATGATAAATTTTACACGTCGCCCAACTGCACAAATAATATTCAGTGTTTGTGGATTGAAACCCCACACGGGTGTTGGGATGATATTTGACGTACAC
Source organism: Allium sativum (assembly GCA_030737875.1). NCBI lineage: Eukaryota > Viridiplantae > Streptophyta > Magnoliopsida > Asparagales > Amaryllidaceae > Allium > Allium sativum. Next base: position 825,929,274 of record CM060909.1, read on the forward strand.
TAATCCCAATTGTTTAGCGGTGTGTCGATCGTTTGATTGACAGACTGTATGAGCGTTAATTAGTTATATTTAATGCTTATGCAGTTGTGTGGTGCATTTTGGATGATGGTTGATTATTTATCATTGCTATTATATACATGTGTAGTATGGAATCCATATGATTAACATTATATGGTAATTGATTGGGCCTCATTCCAATTGGGAAAATAAATAATATTATAAAATATATATTCGTGTGTTGAATAGAATAAATAGTCATGTGTTGATGATGCTCACGTGTTGAGAATATTCATGTGTTGTAAATATTCATGTGTTGAGTAAAATATATTAAACGATAAAATTTACCTCTTTATCATAATTTTATAAAATATATTAAATAATAAAAATAGTCATGTGTTGACGATACTCATGTGTTGAGAATATTCATGTGTTGAAAGAAATATAGATTCATGTGTTGGATAGAATAAATATTCAGTTGTTAAATAGAATAACGAAGTTATTGAAATATATAAAGCCGTGTTGATTAGAGATGCGCCATTTTGACGTGAACGATATTTATATCGATTATATTCGTTTTTGTAATGAATATAGAAAAGGAAGTGATTTCAAAATATAACGATTTGAAAATATTATCATTTATATGTTAATGATATGAAATATTCAATTTTGATTTAAAATTGAATATGAAGTTGAAATTGTTTTGAAAACGAATTTAAAACGACTTATAAAATACGTTTTGAAATGAAATCGACGATATATAATATATTATATATATTAAATGGCCTGAATAGAACGCGCCGTGTAATAACCCGGAAATCCGAGGCAATTTAAAATTTTTATTTTGGCAATTTTAGCGAATTTTGAATATTTAAAATGAATTATTTTAAATAAAAACGACGAGAAATTTAATTCGAATAGAATTAGAACTTATATATTTATATAGCTCGACGTTAGAATATAAATATTTATTTTAAATTATAAAAGGAATTAAAAATGGTGTGGTAGTTCGATAATTCGATTTCAAAATTCAAATGAATGTACCGGGTGCAAAATAAACCGGATTTTAGTGAAACCAAAAATATTAGAATCTATTTGTGAATATCTTTCCAACGAACCCGAGAAATCAAAATTTCATAGCGGTGGTCAAAAGTTATGTCCAGTTGAAAATTCAGAATAGTCGCTATGGAATTCTGGCCCTTAAAAATGGAAAATTTTCAAATGACCTCGGTTTTCGACGAAACCACTTTTGTTGGATCCACGATGTCGAATTATTTCTAGGTTTCAAATTTCATAATTTTTCGATTCAATATGTGAGTGTGGCAAAGAAAAACGCGTTTGACAAGTTTTAGTTGATTTTAATCGACTGGAAAACAACCATTTTTCCAACGGTCTCAGAATTCGATGAAACTAGTTTTGTTAGGACCGTATCGTCAATACGAAGCTAGAGAATATTTTTTTGGAATTTTTAGAGTTAGTATGTGGCCCCAGTAAATTGAAATGCACGTTCAAATTCAATATATAGAGTTATATGTTGATTTTGATGGAAACTGATCGAAACAGTCGAATCAGCTTACGATACATATCCCATTGTGTTCGGAATGGGGCTAATTAGGTGTGGACGACAGGCGGTGGGCCTCGTTTCGAGGTCAAAATAAAAAGTCAACTTTTTTTGAAATAAAATAATATAAAAAAACAAAACTCTCTCTCTCTCCCCTCTCTCTATACTATCAGACCCCCCCCCCCTCGTATCCTTTCAATCGAACAAAAAAAAACCAAATCGCGTCGCTCAGCCACAGAAGGCGCCGCCCCCTCCGCACGCCGCCAACCCCCTTCCGCACGCCACTCCCCCCCATCGCATCGACCTCCGGAAGAACCCCCCCTCGCGAGCACGACTCGAGAAGACCCCTCCCCTTCTTCAACTGCTCTCCCTCCTCCTTCCACTTAGAAGCCCGCGCCTCCATCACAGAAGACCACCGCCGACGACCTCGTCTTCCCCTCCTCCGAGAGCTAAAGTGAGTTTTTATCAATTTTGGTTAACCTAGTTTTATATACATATTTTATCATTTTAAAATATGAAATAGATATAAAAACATTGATTTGAAAATGGTTTTAAAAAATATAAAGTTTTGATTTTTTGTTTATAAAATCCTATGATGTTTATCTATAAAAGTAAATGATAAAGATTTGATTTTTTTTGAAATGATAAAGATTTGATTTTTTTCTTTAACATTAGAAAGGCGATATTTTTATGTGAAGGATAGACATATTTTTTTTACATAGTAGTGTTAATAAAAATATGATTTCTATATTATTAAGAGAGTAAAAATTTGATCTTTATATATGTAGCGAAGTAAAAATCTGATTTTTATTATATATATGTTGAAATAAAATGGAATTTTTATAGCGATGATATAAAAATTCGATCTTTATATTAGAAGAGCGATATAAAAATATAATTTTTATATAGAGAATAGTGTGATAAAAATATAATCTTTATTATATGAACACCTTTGTAAAAATAGAATTTTTATCTATATAGTAGCGGTGTAAAAATGGAATTTTTATCTATATAGTAGTGGTATAAAAATGTGATTTTTATATACATAGCAACAATATAAAAATGTGATATTTATATATGTAGTCGCTACGGGCAACGAAAGTGTCAAAAAACGAGAACGACGAAGATTTTCTGCATAAGGAGAGTCGTGGCGTTTGGATTAGCTTTGGTGAGAACTTCTCACTTTTAATTTTGTTTTCTAGTTAAAATATATACTAGGATGCAGACGGTGTTTAGTAGCACCCGACACCCGTCGTCCACAGACCATGGACGGCTTGTATGCTTGTTTGTTTGATTTTGATGTGTAGTTGATTGTGTGATGTGATGTGAAATGAAATAAAATATTTTATAGTGGAAAATATTTTATAGTTAAAAATAGAATTTTTAACGTGCATTTAAAATAAATATTTATAAACAAATTGGAGATTTGTTTATATACACTGATTTGATTGATATTGATTGGGACGATAAATTTTACACATCGCCCAACTACACAAATAAAATCTGTGTTTGATTGTTTGAAACCCCACACGGGTATTGGGATGATATTTGGAGTATACTAGTCCCAATTATTTAGCTGTATGTCGATCGATTGGTCGACAGACTTTGTAAGCGTTAATTATTTATATTTAATGCTTACGCAGTTGTGTTGTGCACTCTGGATAATGGTTGATTATTTATCGTTGTTACTTTATACATGTGTTGTAGAAAAATCCATATAATTAACATTATATGGTAATTGATTGGGCCTCATTCTAGTTTTGAAAATAGAAATATTTGAAAAAGAAATACTCGAAATAGAATATTTGAAAATAGAAATATACGAAGCCGTATTGATAGATTGACGCCATTTTGACGTGAACGATATTTATATCGATTTTATTTAAATGGAAGTGAATATTAAAGTAAATTAAATTCGAATTAAATTGAATTGATTTGAAATTCGAAATAAACTGAAATGATTTGAAATTCGAATAGAATTGAAATTCGAATTAAATTGAAATAGAATTGAAATCGTTTTGCAATGAATTCGCATTAAATTGAAATAGAATTGAAATCGTTTTGAAATGAATTCGAATTAAATTGAAATAGAATTGAAATCGTTTTGAAATGAATTCGAATTGAAAGTGAATAGAATTGAATTCGAATTGAAATTGAATAGAAATGAATTCGAATTGAAATTGAATTAATTTGAAATTCAAATTGAATTGAAAACGAATTGAAATTGAATTAAAAATCGTTTTGAATTGAAATCGACGAAGTATATATTATATATACACCATTGACTTCGAATGGATATTACGGGAGATCCGATCGTCGGATTCTCCTAAAACCGGAACCGTTGGGTTCGTATCGAAAAGAGCTTTCTAACGAATATTAGAAATCTAACGGTTGGATTTGGAATTATGTCCAAATCAAATTTGGAAAAGGTCGCTGTAAATGCAGTTCGATGGCCGTTGATGGAAATCGACTGTACGGGCCTTGATAAAATTATTAAAAATAGTAATAATTTGTGTAAAATCATAAGAAATGATTTGTGAAGAATTGGGATGAAAAATTCCATATTTGAAAAGATAAAAATAGATTTTTATCGAAATGAACTAGTTTTTAACTAAAACTGTATTTCTATTTATTTTTAAAATAAATAAATTGAATTTGAAATTGGTTTCAAAAGTGACCAGAATTTCCAATGATTAAATTGGAATGAATTTGAATCGAAATTGTCTTTGGAATATTTCGATGTTGGATTTCGTGATTATACAGATATTGTTATGGAAATTTGAAAGATATATTTATATCGTTATTTCCCATACGATATTTGTTGGTCGTAGAATTTGATATTGAATATAAGCCGGTATATTTTCTATTCAGAGCCTTGTATTTAATATCAAATATGATTTGGGTTTGTCGTGAATGGTGTCTTCATTAACACTGTTCTTAAGCCCAGTTGAGAAAAAAAGATTAAATCTTTTTATTTGGATTTAATGAAGTGTACCAATTAAATGATATTTGATTGGAATTGAATTGGTATTGATTTTTGGGTTTATCGTGAACAGTGTTTTAAATGACACTTGTTCTTTAACCCGATAATTAATGGAATGTGATTTTGGGTTTATCGTGAACCGTGTTTTAAAAGACACTGATTCTTTAACCCAGTTAAAGATTAAAACTAAGTGGAGTTTTAATGAATCTTTAATTAGATTGAAAAGATCGAGAATGGAGTATCACCAGTTTTGCTCCAGGCGATAGTTAAATCTTTAATTAGATTTGAACGTGAAATGGTAATTGAATTTACCGATAACACCGTGGTGTTAGATATGAAGTATTACCAGTTTTACTTCATGGGATAAATAGGTTGGGATTGGGGAATAAAATAAATAATTACTTCGGTGTGGTTCGTTAATCCCGACTAGTTTGAAGTGATATTCAAAAGGAAGATTAAAGAGTAAATTTAAAAGAATTTATCTTTGATAAAATTAATGGGAACCTTTCCCAAAGTAGAAGAATATTTGAATAAACGAATATTCTGAATTGGAATGAGGCGTATGTTGTGTTTGTGTAACACGAGTTTATTATATATGCGAGTTGTTCAGAAAGATTAGGTTTATCCGATTCTGAATAACTAATTCGACGTGGTGTCGAAGATGAAGACGGTGGTAGAAGACCGAAGGTCTTCACGTCGTCTGGAAAATTACTGATGATCTTGATTGGGCTGTACTCCCAAGAAGATGGAAACAGTTGGTGATCATCCAGACGTACTTGGAGATCGATGGATATGCGGGGTACTAGGTGCCCTCGGTTTCGTTCAGACCTAGAACGAACGTGAAAATGGACTGTGTGTCTGACATTGGATTTCAGTCTGTGTGATTGATTTCTGTGAAATATATATTTGTTTGGCGGCGGAGAATTTATTCTCTTGCTTAACGCCCTTCTCTGAGACGTACGAGCTCAGGGGTTATATGTTGATGGATATCAAACGCATGGAGTGAATTGCCTGTGTGGAATGCCTAAGTGGCAATTGATCAAGGCTTCTGTTGAAAAGCAAAGTCTTGCGGTGATGATCAAAGCGCAGCCTGTGTGGCACAACTTTGTGTAACGTGAATTCGCGAGCCTCACACCCCGGTGGTGAACCAAAAACGGGAGAGGACCTCAGGGAGGACATGCATTTCTTTCTAGTTAGAAGTGGCATCAATGGTTTTACACGCCCTGACGAGTTTGACTTATGTGGTTGTTGCTGTTGCGAGGCGCCTCGGTTAGATCGGACGATCCAGGTCCGATGGAGTCATTCGTTGGCTCATTTACGCCCCCAAAGGGCGGGGAAACGTATTGTTCAGGCATAATAATCCACATCGGTTGACCGACCCTGTCGCTCCAAGGCTTGCCTGCGCGCTTGCCTGAGGCTCGGGCTAGAGAGTCTCGAATCGTTAGAGGACGATCCCTGGCCTCGGTTCACAGATGGATATCCAACTTCCAAATACGTGACATTTGCGGTTTTGATTGTAGGGCCTAGTATTGGCGACATAGTAGCATGGGATGCTATGCCGCCTATGATTGATATTTATGATTGAAATTGTTTTGACACTATACACCTACTATAGTATCAAATGATTTGTTTTAAACGTACTAAGCATGTTTGGCTATTATAAGGGAAAACCCTATCCCTCGACTTGCGTTGCATTGTGTGATAGGACCTGGGTCTTATAACAGCTTCATTTTTCCAAAAAGCATTGCACTGTTTTGTTATATGCACTGGTATTCTTGGGAGGAAACCCGTTCCGTGTTATACGGCGTGGTCCCTTGATTTACCAAACTTTAAAATAAAGATTAATAACTGTTTTAGTTCTCATACCAGTCCCATGACTGACCTGGAGTTTATTGTTTAACCTAAACTCTAGGTGCCCTTATTTTGACACGAGCAGCTAGTAGTTTTGGTTTTGCAGATTTATAATCATAGGATCTTGGTTTACAGCTGGAATGATATCCGGAAAGCTTTATATCCGTATATCTCTTCTAGTTGTGCATTGTATTATTTTCTACTGCTATGTAATGTATTGTAATCTCTGATATTTTATAATGTATATTATTTGTTAATACTCTGTATATTCTTGTAATCTGATGAATTGTTGTAATAAACAATGAAATGTTCTTCCGTCTGCGTTCTCTTTTGTGGCTTGTTCTCGAACTATCCGCACTTTCCTTACCGGGGAAGTTACAGGTTTTTACAGTTGGTATCAAAGCTTTGGTTTACAAAGCTCAGAGAACAAGACACATTAGAACCATACGAAAGAATTCATCAGATATTGGATTAGTAATATCCAATGAGAATGACTCGTTAGAGATGAGATCAGTAGTATCCTAGAACGAGTGTGAAGAGTATGTTTTTAAAATGAAAAAAAAATTGTTTTGAAAATTTAAATCAATTATTCGTATTTGATTAATTATTTTATATTGATTTGGACTATCAGGTATATAGAAATTTTGCGTATACGTCTGATCCGCGTATATTCGAAGTTTTAATATATTGGGTAGATATAGAATCTCACTCTAGTCGCCCGGGTCTGATTCTGATGATGGCGCGCCATCATCATTGTTTATATTCGAGTAGCGAAGGTGGAATTTGTATATATTTCCAATTGACTGGTGTGAGAACCAAAATTAGATAGGGCTATTGTTGTGATTTGGCATCAAAAGTGTGATTTTTGACTATATATCAAAGTTATGAATTTGAAATGATAATTCACTAATTGATTGATGGTTGTGTTGTTCGATTATTGTTTGATTAATTAAAATTTTAACCTTTAGCCAAATTGAACCAAATAGTGAATTGTATTAAAAATTAGTCGCATTTGCATGCATATACATGTACTTATATTGAACAGGTCATAGCAAGGAGGCTAGAGCAGAAGAATAAATTTGTTTGCCCGACAAATAAGTACATGTTTACCATAATTTACTGTTTTGTTTGGGTGATGATGATTTTATGAGCCGCTTGGCTTTTTCTTTTTCTTTTTCTTTTGCATTGAAGAAGGCCATGGGAGGCTATATGAAATATCCCGAAGTCCCCGGTGTAGGGGAGGTTATGGCGAAATTTTTCGAAAATTTAGGGTGTTAGCCAAATTTTTGAAAAATTTGAAAAGTTCTTAGAAACTAAAAAGTTGAAGAACTTAAGCCGTAATGAAAATAATGGAAGTCGAGTTGATTAGTTAAACGACTTTCGGCTTCGTTCCTTTTCGGGGACGAAAAGTTTTAAGTGGGGGAGATTGTAATAACCCGGAAATCCGAGCCAATTAATAATTTTAATTTTGGCAATTTTAGCGAATTTTGAATATTTAAAATGAATTATTTTAAATAAAAATGACGAGAAATTTAATTCGAATAGAATTAGAACGTATATATTTATATAGCTCGACGTTAGAATATAAATATTTATTTTAAATTATAAAAGGAATTGAAAATGGCGCGGTAGTTCGATAATTCGATTTCAAAATTCAAATGAATGTACCGGGTGCAAAATAAACCGGATTTTAGTGAAACCAAAAATATTAGAATCTATTTGTGAATATCTTTCCAACGAACCCGAGAAATCAAAATTTCATAGCGGGGATCAAAAGTTATGTCCAGTTGAAAATTCAGAATAGTCGCTATGGAATTCTAGCCCTTAAAAATGGGAATTTTGCAAACGACCTCGGTTTTCGACGAAACCACTTTTGTTGGATCCGCGATGTCAAATTATTGCTAGGTTTCAAATTTCAAAAAATTTCGATTCAATATGTGAGCGTGGCATAGGAAAACGCGTTTGACCAGTTTTAGTTGATTTTAATCGATTGGAAAATGGCCATTTTTCCAACGGTCTCATAATTCGATGAAACTAATTTTGTTAGGACCGTATCGTCAATACGAAGCTAGAGAATATCTTTTTGGAATTTTTCGAGTTAGTATGTGGCCCCAGTAAATTGAAATGCGCGTTCAAATTCAATATATAGAGTTATATGTTGATTTTGTCGGAAACTGATCGAAACAGTCGAATTAGCTTACGATACATATCCCATTGTGTTCGGAATGGGGGTAATTAGCTATGGACGACAGGCTGTGGGCCTCGTTTCGAGGTCGAAATAAAAAGTCAACTTTTTTTGAAATAAAATAATATAAAAAAATAAAACTCTCTCTCTCCACTCCCCTCTCTCTATACTATCAGACCCCCCCCCCCCCCCCCGTATCCTTTCAATCGAACAAAAAAAAACAAATTGTGTCACTCAGCCCCAGGAGGCGCCGCCCCCTCCGCACGACACCCCCCCATCGCATCGACCGCCAGAAGATCCCCCCTCGCTAGCACGACTCGAGAAGACCCCTCCCCTTCTTCAACTGCTCTCCCTCCTCCTTCCACTTAGAAGCCCGCGCCTCCACCACAGAAGACCATCGCCGAAGACCTCATCTTCCCCATCCTCCGAGAACTAAAGTGAGTTTTTATCAATTTTGGTTAACCTAGTTTTATATACATATTTTATCATTTTAAAATCTGAAATAGATATAAAAACATCGATTTGAAAATGGTTTTACAAAATATAAAGTTTTGATTTTTAGTTTATAAAATCCTATGATGTTTATCTATAAAAGTAAATGATAAAGATTTGATTTTTTTGAAATGATAAAGATTTGATTTTTTCTTTAACATTAGAAAGGTAATATTTTTATGTGAAGGATAGAAATAAATTTTTTACATAGTAGTGTTAATAAAAATATGATTTCTATATTATATAGAGAGTAAAAATTTGATCTTTATATATGTAGCGAAGTAAAACTCTGATTTTTATTATATATATATTGAAATAAAAATGGGATTTTTATAACGATGATATAAAAATTCGATCTTTAAATTAGACGAGCGATATAAAAATATAATTTTTATATAGAGAATAGTGTGATAAAAATATAATCTTTATTATATGAACACCGTCATAAAAATAGAATTTTTATCTATATAGTAGCGGTGTAAAAATGGAATTTTTATCTGTAACGACCCGTATTCTACACATCAAAGGATTGTAGAATATTTATTTCTTTTCCGTGTGAAGTCGTATGGTCATGCAACTTTGGGAAACATCCATGAGAGTCATTTCCCATGTTCATGATTTTTGTTGATTTTTGAATGACCATTTTGCCCCTAGTTGGTACTGTTTTGGCCATAACTTTTGGTAGGAAAGGAATTTTGACCTGAAATCACTTCCGTTAGATTCGTTTGATGGTTTCTCTTTCCGTAGAGTGGTTACAATAGCCAAACGGACTTACTGTTTGGGAGATATAGCTGAAACAAGGTTTGGAGGGTGAAAAACTGGTTAACCTGGCCAAATCGGGTGATTAGTGAGTAGGCCCATAACCCATTTCGGGATTAGGGTTATGGGAGGGCTGAAATGAGATGGAGAATCATTCCATTTCGGTTTTCTAGCCTCCACTTATCACCAAGGATCCCTAATAATGGCCTCCAACCTCTAAATCACCTTTAGGTTAAGGATTTGGCTTAGCAACCCCTAATCAAGGAGGATCTTCACCAAATCAACAAAGGAGCTGCTGTTTGGTAGTGAAATTCGCATCAAATCAGAGAATCATTTCAGATCTTAGTTTATTTTGTAGCTAAGGTGAGTGATTTGCTTAGTTTTGCACTAATTATGGCTAATTAGGAGTGATTAGTGTTAATTAGCGAATTTAAACATGATAAAATTCTAGAAAAATATTTATAAAATTCAGAATGATGTTTTAGACCTCTGTTACAAATTTGGGTTAATTTGGTTAAGATTTGCTAATCCTATCATCAGTTTCACCTAAATATGCTTAAGGGGAAATATGGGATTTTGGGTATGTTTGATCCATTTTTACCTATCATACTGATGTTTTGATGTTTGTGGTTGATTATGTATGTTGCTATGACTGTATGAAATGTTTTGTGACTGTTTAGAATAGTTAGAATGGTCGAAAACGCCGTCGAGGGGCGTAAATAGCTCGCTGGGCAAGGTGCAGGGGTTTAGATCGCATAGGGGGTTGAGGGACGATCGGATCGCCCTATGGGATCGTGGGGGCATCCCCACGAGTCGAGTCACCTCCTCCGAACCGAACCGTCTGTGCAAGGCCCACGAAGCGAATCGATGCAGCGTCTTGCCAAACTGAAGTACTCCGAACCGGATCGCGAATAAGCATTACAACCCGATCCGTCCAAGAAGGGTGAGCACGATCCGTCCACCTGGCGAAGGGCGTCCGATCCGAACCGCTTGAAGAACTACTATCCGATCCGTATGGGGTGTCCCGATCCGAACCGAGAAGGGGAGCACGATCCGAAACAAAGGAAAGGAGGACCACGACCCGAACCGATGCAAGTGGCGCGACCCGATCCGAACTAAGCCGATCCGATCCGATGAAGAATGTGAAGGCTGATCCGATTCGATTGTGATGACCAATAACCCGAGATGCAAAGGTAGTCCAAATGGAAGTTAGAGCTCAGGATCCCGGAACCAGTTGGGAACCAATGAGTTCACTTCATGGTTGGACTTTGCTGCGGGACGTGTGCTAAGGAGTTGTCGACGTTCATAAATTCGATTCACCACTAAGAATGAATGATGGGCTACTTATCAGTGCAGTAGGGTCATTATGACATGAGGGGCAAAGTGATGGTAGCAAGACTACGTTATCAGTGCAGTAGGGTCATTATGACCTGAGGGGCAAGGTGATGCGTAATAAGACTATGAGCCAGCGCAGATGGGGTGAATAACTCCATGGGGCAAGTGGACATAGTAAGGATTAGTAAGGCTATGAGCTAGTGCAGTGGGGTTCTTGAAACTCCATGGGGCAAAGTGGACATAGCGAAGGATTTGTGGCTACGTTATCAGTGCAGTGAAGCCATTTATGACTTCATGGGGCAGAGTGATCGTAGCAAGGTATGTTGGGTGATCGAAGTGGTGAATATCGTATGCTTTATGCGCTGAGTGAGAGATGTGAGGATGGATGCTATGTTTGATTGTTTGCCATCATTATGACATGCACACCTCCCCCACCTCCGTATCCTTATATTGATTGATATGATACCTTAGAGTGTTGTACAGTATGTAGTGCTAACTCTTTGGTTGCAGGTCCAGGTTCAGGTATGTCTTAGTCTACCTGTTATTGTTCACTTTAGATGCTTATCGCTCATACCAGGCTTTATGTCTGACCCAGAGTTTTATGTCTCCTCTTATTACTCTAGGTGCTCACACGAGCAGACTAGAGACAAGTTAGCTGGTGGTGCGCGAGTAGCTGATTCGGAGGCGGGCAGGAGGCTTCCACGTATGATATATATATACACATTCTCCCTGTGTCGTTGGTGGTCACTACTTGGGCATTAGTAGTGTACCTCATTTACCTTACTTTTGCTTTGAGACAGTTTGAAAGTTGTAATAAGTTGTACTTTTGGATTTCCGCTGCTATGATGTTTAGTTCTGATTTTCAGCTTATGCACTGTCTCCCCTGTTTTATGTCAAATATGTTATTATTATATTTTGTCCTATGCGCTGTGAGACATTCTACAGGTTCCTTGTATGTTCATTTCCTTCTTCCTTTTCCTTCTGGCGACCCGTTCCGTGCTAACTGGACATGTGTACAGCGCACCTTTGGAGTAAATGTCGGTTGGTGCGGGGCGGGCCGTCACACTTGGTATCAGAGCCAGGTTGCGTAGTTAACCTAGGGAAAGACACTAGGGAGAGTTGGTACATATATGAGAGCGCGTATTTGTGATTACTTTGGTTTTCAAAAGCTATGTATATATACTATTAGTAGTATAAGATGAAGTCGCACTGCACTAGTACCATTATGGGGTCATTGATCGTTTTTCCTTTTTCAGATTGACGATGAGCCGACATGTTAGAGGTACCGGTAGAGGGGCCAATAATGGGAATGCCGCTGACATGAGGGCGATGTTTACCAACCTCATGAGAGACATGCTTAGAGAAGTGCAAGGGGCAGTTCCCAATCCCGGAGCTGGTGTTGGCCCAGTAGTGCAGGCGCCTAGGGTCGATTTCGCTAAGTTGTGCAAAGATTACACTAATCTTGGTGGGAAGCCGTTCCATGGAACGGAGTCGGCCACAGATGTTCAAGACTGGATGGATAGCTATGACCGTATCTTTGATGACTTGGGTCTCGAGGATGCAATGAAGAGAAGGCTAGCGTCTCGTCAGTTGCAAGGGCGAGCGATGAATTGGTGGAATGCTATCAGAACAGCTACTCCAGAGGACCAGGTTACGTGGGTTCAGTTCAAGGCTCGCTTTAGCGAGAAGTTTATTCCAGCTGCCCAGAAGTCGGTGTTGTTCAAGAGGTTCTTGGAACTCAAGCAGGGTGGCAGGGCAGTTTCTGATTATATTGCTGAGTTCGACACTTTGTCGAAGTATGGACTGTCTCTTATCGATACTCCTGAGAAGAAGAATGAGAAGTTCATTACTGGTTTGGATGGGTACTTGGGGGAAAGGCTTATCAACCACATCGATGAGACTTTTGAATCGATCGTGGGGAAAGCTTTGAGGTCAGAGAGTCTTTACCCTAAGTCAAAGACTGAGGCTGCATCTACAGAAGGGCCAAAGCCGCAAGCAGGCGGTGGAGGCAAGAATAGCTCTCAGAATAAGAGGAAGCAAGACCAATCAAAAGGTGGCCAGAAAAAGAGCAAGAAGGATGTTGAGTGCTTCAGCTGTGGAAAGAAGGGCCATTATGCTAAAGAATGTCGGGCCATGCCAGCGGAAAGGAAGTGCTACAACTGTGGTCAAGTGGGACATCAGAAGGATAAGTGTCCGCAACCTCTTAAGGAGAAGCAGATTGTGAAAGCATATGCTCTTGATGCTATTCCTTCTTCGTCGAATGCCCCAACTGCGGCGGAGAAAGGAAAGAATGTTGTTATTCAAGGTATGCTTTCTATTTATGATATACCAGTTCGAGTTTTGTTTGATACTGGGGCTTCCCGTTCCTTCATATCTAGTGACCCGGTAGATAGGTTGGGACTGGAACCCGAGATAGTCGATAGACCATTAGTTGTGACGAACCCGATTGGTGGTTCGACTAGCCATAGTATGATTTGCAGGAATTTGGTCTTATCGAGTCATGGATGTATGTTTGTATGTGATTGCTTTGTTTTGGGGTTTTACTGGGTATGGCATTATATTGGGAGTCGATTGGCTCCAAAGATACGGGGTGGTGGTAGACTGTGAGGGCTTTTTGGTGACAGTAAGGGCGGATGATGGGCGGAGGGTAGGGTTTGGTAGTCTACCTAGTGATGGGGTTATGGCTAGTTTGTAAATTCCCTCGACATCCCGCAGGATGAGTTGTCAGATGTGCCCGTGGTCGGCCAGTATCCGGACGTCTTCGAGGAGGTGACCGGGCTTCCACCACACCGAGAGATTGAGTTCCGTATTGATTTAGTGAAAGATGCCAGACCTATAGTGATGCCACTTCGTCGTATGGCACCAAAGGAGCAGCGAGAGCTCGGGGTGCAAGTCAGCAATCTTTTGAAGAAGGGATTGATTAGAAGGAGTGTCTCCGAGTGGGGAGCACCGGTTGTATTTGCCACTAAGGCAGATGGTTCCCTTCGTTTGTGTGTGGACTATCGCGAGTTGAATAAGGTGACGAGGAAGAATAAGTATCCTCTACCGCGGATAGATGATTTGTTTGATTAGCTGGAAGGAGCAAGAGTGTTCTCCCAGTTGGACCTCGCGACAGGATTTCATCAGCTAAGAGTGGCGGATGAGAGTGTTCCGAAAACGGCATTTAGGACGCCGTCTGGATTTTATGAGTGGTTGGTCATGCCATTTGGGTTGACCAATGCACCAGCCTATTTTGTGGATCTTATGAATCGAGTATTCAGAGATCAGTTGAATAAGTTTGTTCTTGTGTTCGTGGATGATATCCTTATTTACTCAAGGACATAGGAGGAACACAAGGGACACTTGAGGATAGTGATGGAGGTGTTGAGGAAACACCAATTGAAAGCGAAATTCTCTAAGTGTCATTTTTGGAGAAGGGAAGTAAGATTCTTGGGTCATGTTGTCTCAGAGTGTGGTATTGCCGTGGACCCTGCGAAGGTGGCTACGGTGCAAGATTGGCCTACGCCCAAGAATGCTACAGATGTAAGAAGTTTCTTGGGATTAGCCGGATATTATCGTAAGTTTATCCAGGACTTCTCCAAGATTGCAGCACCGTTGACTCAGTTGACTAAGAAGAATCAGTCCTTCGTCTGGGACGGAGTGTGTGAGGATGCCTTCAAAAGTCTAAAGGAGAGGTTGACGCGTGCGCCAGTGTTAGTCATTCCTAAAGGGAATGGAGAGATGACGGTATACACAGATGCTTGTGGTACCGGATTGGGTGCAGTATTGATGCAAGGAGGTAGGGTTGTAGCTTATGCTAGTCGACAGCTAAAGCCGCATGAGAAGAAGTATCCTACCCATGATTTGGAATTAGCAGCGATTGTATTTGCGCTGAAGATGTGGAGACACTATCTCTTGGGAGAAAGATTTGAGTTTTTTACTGATCACAAATCGTTAAAGTACCTCTTCTCTCAGAAAGACCTGAATCTCCGTCAGCAGAGATGGTTAGAGTTCTTGGCTTCATATGATTTTGATATCGCATACACACCTGGGAAGGGTAATGCGGTAGCCGATGCCTTGAGTAGTAGACATGCCAGCTTAGGGGCAATGTTTCTTGAATGGAAGCAACTGGAGTATATCGCGGGGTTTGATTTCAGACCAAAGTGTGAATTGGATCCAGTTGTGCTAGCTAGTTTGACGATCAGACCTACTTTGATAGAGCGGATTGGTTCCATCCAGAGGGACGATCCTAATCTATTGGAAATCATCTCCAAGTTAGAGATGGGTATCGATGAGGAGATGAATGTGTATGGGCTTGATCGAGATGGATGGCTTCGAAAGAATGGGAGACTAGTTGTGCCCAACATAAATGGATTGAGGGATGAAGTGCTTAGAGAATGTCATCACTCAAAACTGACTATACACCCCGGTGGTAATAAGATGTATCAAGACATGAGGCAGACTTACTACTGGGAAGGGATGAAAAGAGACGTTGGGAAGTTTATATCCAAATGCATGAATTGTCAGCTAGTTAAAGCTGAACAAAAGAAGCATAGTGGGTTGTTGCAACCATTAGAAATCCCCGAATGGAAATGGGAGCAAGTTTCGATGGATTTCATCGATGGCTTACCAAGGACTAGATCGGGATATGATAGCATTTGGGTAATTGTGGATCGATTGACTAAGAGCGCAAGATTTATACCGGTCAAATCGACTAGGACGGCAACCAAGTTGGCAGAATTGTATATGAAGTGGGTAGTGAGATTACATGGAGTACCCAAAAGCATTGTGAGTGACCGAGACCCGTTGTTCACTAGTGGGTTTTGGAAGAGCTTACAAGAGGCTCTAGGGTCAAGATTACATCTCAGTACCGCATATCATCCTCAGACCGACGGTCAGACGGAGAGGGTGAATCGTATATTGGAAGATCTCTTGAGAGCTTGTATATTGGATTTTGGTGGATCATGGGATGACCATTTGCATCTAGTAGAGTTTGCATATAATAATAGCTACCAATCCAGTATCGGTATGGCTCCATATGAAGCTTTGTACGGAAGACCGTGCAACTCACCATCATGTTGGATAGAGACTGGCGAGAAGTTTGTGCTTGGACCAGATGTGGTGAGGGAAACATCGGATAAGATTAAGGTCATTCAGCAATGAATGAAAGCTGCTCAAGATAGGCAGAAAAGCTATGCTGATAAGAGGAGAAGAGACTTGAAATTCTCCGTTGGTGACTTGGTGTTTGTTAAGATCTCTCCGTTGAAGAGCGTGATACGATTTGGCAGAAGAGGCAAGTTAGCACCAAGATTTGTTGGCCCATTCCCTGTTCTTGAATTAGTCGGGAATTTGGCGTATAGAGTTGGCTTACCAGAGAAGATGGTGGGAGTTCATAATGTATTTCATGTTTCCCAACTAAGGAAGTTCGTTCACAACTCAGATGTGACTATTTCACCCGATCAGTTAGAGGACTTCGAAGTAGAACCCGAGGCGGTTGGGAACCGCAAGCCGATTCGTATTGTGGGGCATGATACGAAGCAACTTCGGAGGAAGGCGGTGAAGCTAGTCAAGGTTCAGTGGGGCGAGAACGAGAATGATTGTACTTAGGAGACAGAGGAGAGCATTAGGAAGGCTTACCCAGAACTCTTTGCCTGGTAAGATTTACTTTGCGATTTAGTTATTCCGCATGCTAGGATAGACTTATTTCACTTGTTTTGTATGTTTGATGGTTGTTTTATGGTTGATAGGCATGCGGGACCTTTGTGTGTGTTTGGATTAGGGAATTTCGGGGGCGAAATTTCTTAAGGGGGGAAGAGTAAAACGACCCGTATTCTACACATCATAGGATTGTAGAATATTTATTTCTTTTCCGTGTGAAGTCGTATGGTCATGCAACTTTGGGAAACATTCATGAGAGTCATTTCCCATGTTCATGATTTTTGTTGATTTTTGAATGACCATTTTGCCCCTAGTTGGTACTGTTTTGGCCATAACTTTTGGTAGGAAAGGAATTTTGACCTGAAACCACTTCCATTAGATTCGTTTGATGGTTTCTCTTTCCATAGAGTGGTTACAATAGCCAAACGGACTTACCGTTTGGGAGATATGGCTGAAAAAATGTTTGGAGGGTGAAAAACTGCTTAACCGGGCCAAATCGGGTGATTAGTGAGTAGGCCCATAACCCATTTCGGGATTAGGGTTATGGGAGGGCTGAAATGAGATGGAGAATCATTCCATTTCAGTTTTCTAGCCTCCACTTATCACCAAGGATCCCTAATAATGGCCTCCAACCTCTAAATCACCTCCAAATCACCTTTAGGTTAAGGATTTGGCTTAGCAACCCCTAATCAAGGAGGATCTTCACCAAATCAACAAAGGAGCTGCTGTTTGGTAGTGAAATTCGCATCAAATCAGATAATCATTTCAGATCTTAGTTTATTTTGTAGCTAAGGTGAGTGATTTGCTTAGTTTTGCACTAATTATGGCTAATTAGGAGTGATTAGTGTTAATTAGCGAATTTAAACATGATAAAATTCTGGAAAAATATTTATAAAATTCAGAATGATGTTTTAGACCTCTGTTACGAATTTGGGTTAATTTGGTTAAGATTTGCTAATCCTATCATCAGTTTCACCTAAATATGCTTAAGGGGAAATATGGGATTTTGGGTATGTTTGATCCATTTTTACCTATCATATTGATGTTTTGATGTTTGTGGTTGATTATGTATGTTGCTATGACTGTATGAAATGTTTTGTGACTGTTTAGAATAGTTAGAATGGTCGAAAACGCCGTCGAGGGGCGTAAACAGCTCGCTGGGCAAGGTGCAGGGGTTCGGATCGCATAGGGGGTTGAGGGACGATCGGATCGCCCTATGGGATCGTGGGGGCATCCCCACGAGTCGAGTCACCTCCTCCGAACCAAACCGTCTGGGCAAGGCCCACGAAGTGAATCGATGCAGCGTCTTGCCAAACTGAAGTACTCCGAACCGGATCGCGAATAAGCATTACAACCCGATCCGTCCAAGAAGGGTGAGCACGATCCGTCCACCTGGCGAAGGGCGTCCGATCCGAACCGCTTGAAGAACTACGATCCGATCCGTATGGGGTGTCCCGATCCGAACCGAGAAGGGGAGCACGATCCGAAACAAAGGAAAGGAGGACCACGACCCGAACCGATGCAAGTGGCGCGACCCGATCCGAACTAAGCCGATCCGATCCGATGAAGAATGTGAAGGCTGATCCGATTCGATTGTGATGACCAATAACCCGAGATGCAAAGGTAGTCCAAATGGAAGTTAGAGCTCAGGATCCCAGAACCAGTTGGGAACCAATGAGTTCACTTCATGGTTGGACTTTGCTGCGGGACGTATGCTAAGGAGTTGTCGACGTTCATAACTTCGATTCACCACTAAGAATGAATGATGGGCTACTTATCAGTGCAGTAGGGTCATTATGACCTGAGGGGCAAAGTGATGGTAGCAAAACTACGTTATCAGTGCAGTAGGGTCATTATGACCTGAGGGGAAAGGTGATGCGTAGTAAGACTATGAGCCAGCGCAGATGGGGTGAATAACTCCATGGGGCAAGTGGACATAGTAAGGATTAGTAAGGCTATGAGCTAGTGCAGTGGGGTTCTTGAAACTCCATGGGGCAAAGTGGACATAGCGAAGGATTTGTGGCTACGTTATCAGTGCAGTGAAGCCATTTATGACTTCATGGGGCAGAGTGATCGTAGCAAGGTATGTTGGGTGATCGAAGTGGTGAATATCGTATGCTTTATGCGCTGAGTGAGAGATGTGAGGATGGATGCTATGTTTGATTGTTTGCCATCATTATGACATGCACACCTCCACTACCTCCGTATCCTTATATTGATTGATATGATACCTTAGAGTGTTGTACAGTATGTAGTGCTAACTCTTTGGTTGCAGGTCCAGGTTCAGGTATGTCTTAGTCTACCTGTTATTGTTTACTTTAGATGCTTATCGCTCATACCAGGCTTTATGTCTGACCCAGAGTTTTATGTCTCCTCTTATTACTCTGGGTGCTCACACGAGCAGACTAGAGACAGGTTAGCTAGTGGTGCGCGAGTAGCTGATTCGGAGGCGGGCAGGAGGCTTCCACGTATGATATATATATACACATTCTCCCTGTGTCGTTGGTGGTCACTACTTGGGCATTAGTAGTGTACCTCATTTACCTTACTTTTGCTTTGAGACAGTTTGAAAGTTGTAATAAGCTGTACTTTTGGATTTCCGCTGCTATGATGTTTAGTTCTGATTTTCAGCTTATGCACTGTCTCCCCTGTTTTATGTCAAATATGTTATTATTATATTTTGTCCTATGCGCTGTGAGACATTCTACAGGTTCCTTGTATGTTCATTTCCTTCTTCCTTTTCCTTCTGGCGACCCGTTCCGTGCTAACTGGACATGTGTACAGCGCACCTTTGGAGTAAATGTCGGTTGGTGCGGGGCGGGCCGTCACATTATCCATATAGTGGTGGTATAAAAATGTGATTTTTATATACATAACAACAATATAAAAATGTGATTTTTATATATGTAGTGGCTACGGGCAACGAAAGTGTCAAAAGGCGAGAACGACAAAGATTTTCTGCATAAGGAGAGCCGTGGCATTTGGATTAGCTTTGATGAGAACTTCTCACTTTTAATTTTGTTTTCTAGTTAAAATATATACTAGGATGCAAACGGTGTTTAGTAGCATCCGACACCCGTCGTCCATAGACCATGGACGGCTTGTATGCTTGTTTGTTTGATTTTGATGTGTAGTTGATTGTGTGATGTGATGTGAAATGAAATAAAATATTTTATAGTGGAAAATATTTTATAGTTAAAAATAGAATTTTTAACGTGTATTTAAAATAAATATTTATAAACAAATCGAAGATTTGTTTATATATACATTGATTTGATTGATATTGATTGGGACGATAAATTTTACACATCGCCCAACTGCACGAATAAAATCTGTGTTTGATTGTTTGAAACCACACACGGGTATTGGGATGATATTTGGCGTACACTAATCCCAATTATTTAGCTGTATGTCGATCGATTGGTCAACATACTGTGTAAGCATTAATTATTTATATTTAATGCTTACGCAGTTGTGTGGTGCACTCTGGATGATGGTTGATTATTTATCGTTGTTATTTTTTACATGTGTTGTAGAAAAATCCATATAATTAACATTATATGGTAATTGATTGGGCCTCATTCCAGTTTTGAAAATAGAAATATTTGAAAAAGAAATATTCGAAATAGAATATTTGAAAATAGAAATATATGAAGCCGTGTTGATAGATTGACGCCATTTAAACATGAACGATATTTATATCGATTTTATTCAAATTGAAGTGAATTGAATTCGAATCAAATTGAATTGATTTGAAATTCGAAATAAACAGAAAATATTTGAAATTCGAATAGAATTGAAATTCGAATTAAATTGAAATAGAATTGTAATCGTTTTGAAATGAATTCGAATTAAATTGAAATAGAATTGAAATCGTTTTGAAATGAATTCGAATTAAATTGAAATAGAATTGAAAGCGTTTTGAAATGAATTCGAATTGAAAGTGAATAGAATTGAACTCGAATTGAAATTGAATAGAAATGAATTCGAATTGAAATTGAATTAATTTGAAATTCAAATTGAATTGAAAACGAATTGAAATTGAATTAAAAATCGTTTTGAATTGAAATCGATGAAGTATGTATTATATATATATATATATATAATATAATGGCCTAAATAGAACGCGCCGCGCCGCGGCCGTTCGAGAATTTCGACCATTGACTTCGAATGGATATTACGGGAGATCCGACCGTCGGATTCTCCTAAAACCAGAACCATTGGGTTCGTATCAAAAAGAGCTTTCTAACGAATATTAGAAATCTAACGGTTGGATTTGGAATTATGTCCAAATCAAATTTGGAAAAGGTCGCTGTAAGTCAGTTCGATGGCCGTAGATGGAAATCGACTGTACGGGCCTTGATAAAATTATTAAAAATAGTAATAATTTGTGTAAAATCATAAGAAATGATTTGTGAAGAATTGGGATGAAAAATTCCATATTTGAAAAGATAAAAATAGATTTTTATCGAAATGAACTAGTTTTGAACTAAAACTATATTTCTATTTATTTTTAAAATAAATAAATTGAATTTTAAATTGGTTTCAAAAGTGACCAGAATTTCCAATGATTAAATTGGAATGGATTTGAATCAAAATTGTCTTTGGAATATTTCGATGTTGGATTTCGTGATTATACAGATATTGTTATGGAAATTTGAAAGATATATTTATATCGTTATTTCCCATACGATATTTGTTGGTCGTAGAATTTGATATTGAATATAAGCCGGTATATTTTCTATTCAGAGTCTTGTATTTAATATCAAATGTGATTTGGGTTTGTCGTGAATGGTGTCTTCATTAACACTGTTATTAAGCCCAGTTGAGAAAAAAAGATTAAATCTTTTTATTTAGAAATAATGAAGTGTACCAATTAAATGATATTTGATTGGAATTGAATTGGTATTGATTTTTGGGTTTATCGTGAACAGTGTTTTAAATGACACTTGTTCTTTAACCCGATAATTAATGGAATGTGATTTTGGGTTTATCGTGAACCGTGTTTTAAAAGACACTGATTCTTTAACCCAGTTAAAGATTAAAACTAAGTGGAGTTTTAATGAATCTTTAATTAGATTGAAAAAATCGAGAATGGAGTATCACCAGTTTTGCTCCAGGCGATAGTTAAATCTTTAATTAGATTTGAATGTGAAATGGTAATTGAATTTACCGATAACACCGTGGTGTTAGATATGAAGTATTACCAGTTTTACTTCATGGGATAAATAGGTTGTGATTGGGGAATAAAATAAATAATTACTTCGGTGTGGTTCGTTAATCCCGACTAGTTTGAAGTGATATTCAAAAGGAAGATTAAAGAGTAAATTTAAAAGAATTTATCTTTGATAAAATTAATGGGAACTTTTCCCAAAGTAGAAGAATATTTGAATAAACGAATATTCTGAATTGGAATGAGGCGTATGTTGTATTTGTGTAACACGTGTTTACTATATACGCGAGTTGTTTAGAAAGACCGGGTTTATCCCATTCTGAATAACTAATTCGACGTGGTGTCGAAGATGAAGACGGTGGTAGAAGACCGGAGGTCTTCACGTCGTCTGGATAATTACTGATGATCTTTATTGGGCTGTACACCCAAGATGATGGAAACAGTTGGTCATCGTCCAGACGTACTTGGAGATCGTTGGATATGCGGGGTACTAGGCGCCCCCGGTTTCGTTCAGACCCAGAACGAACGTGAAAATGGACTGTGTGTCTGACATTGGATTCAGTCTGTGTGATTGATTTCTATTAAATATATATCTGTCTGGCGGCGGAGAATTTATTCTCTTGCTTAACGCCCTTCTCTGAGACGTACGAGCTCAGGGGTTATATGTTGATTGATATCAAACGCATGGAGTGAATTGCCTGTGTGGCATGCCTAAGTGGCAATTGATCAAGGCTTCTGTTGAAAAGCAAAGTCTTGTGGTGATGATCAAAGCACAGCCTGTGTGGCACAGTTTTGTGTAACGTGAATTCGCGAGCCTCACACCCCGGTGGTGAACCAAAAACGGGAGAGGACCTCAAGGAGGACTTGCGTTTCTTTCTAGTTAGAAGTGGCGTCAATGGTTTTACATGCCCTGATGAGTTTGACTTATGTGGTTGTTGCTGCTGCGAGGCGCCTCGGTTAGATCGGACGATCCAGATCCGATGGAGTCACTCGTTGGCCCATTTACGCCCCAAAGGGCGGGGAAACGTAGTGTTCAGGCATAATAATCCACATCGGTGGACCGGCCCTGTCGCTCCAAGGCTTGCCTACGCGCTTGCCTGAGGCTCGGGCTTGAGAGTCTCGAATCGGTAGAGGAAGATCCCTGGCCTCGGTTCACAGATGGAAATCCAACCTCCAAATACATGACATCTGCGGTTTTGATTGTAGAGCCTAGTATTAGCGACATAGTAGCGTGGGATGCTATGCCGCCTATGATTGAAATTGTTTTGACACTATACACCTACTATAGTATCAAATGATTTGTTTCAAACGTACTAAGCATGTTTGGCTATTATAAGGGAAAACCCTATCCCCCGGCTTGCGTTGCATTGTGTGATAGGACTTGGGTCTTATAATAGTTTCATTTTTCCAAAAAAGCATTGCGCTGTTTTGTTATATGCAATAGTATTCTTGGGAGGAAACCCGTTCCGTGTTATACGGCGTGGTCCCTTGATTTACAGAACATTAAAATAAAGATTAATAACTGTTTTAGTTCTCACACCAGTCCCATGACTGACCTGGAGTTTATTGTTTTAACCTTAACTCTATGTGCCCTTACTTTGACACGGGCATGGGTACCATCCAAACCGCACAGTCACGTATTTGGGTACCATATATCATAGACGGCATGGGTACCATATATCATGTCGCCATATATATACACAATCGAAACCACACAGTCACGTATTTGGAAATTGGATTTCTGTCTTGAACCAAGGCAAAAGATAGTCCTTACCGAATTCGAGACAATCTAGCCCATGTCTCAGGCAAGCGCGCAGGCAAGCCTTGGATCGTCAGGGCCGGTCCACCGAAGTGGATTGTTATGCCTGAACAATACGTTTCCCCGCCCTTTGGGGCGTAAACGAGCCAACGAATGACTCCATCGGACCCGGATCGTCCGATCTGACTGAGGCGCCTCGCAACAGCAACAACCACACAGGTGAAAAGTATATAAATGTCAGGGCTGGTAGGTCACTGACACCACCCTAGGTAGAAAGAAACGCATGCCCTCCCTGAGGTCCTTCTCCCGTTTCTGGTTCATACCGGGGTGTGAGGCTCGCGTATTCACATTATACACAAAGCTACGCCACACAGGCGGGGCTTTGATCATCACCACAAGACTTTGCTTTTCAACAGAAGCCTTGATCATTTGCCACTTAGGCATGCCACACTAGCAATTCATGCCATGCGACTGATGTCCATCGATAAACAACCTCTGAGCTCGTGCGTTTCAGAGAAGGGCGTTAAGCAAAAGAATAATTTCTCCGCCGCCAAACAGATGTATATATAATAGAGATCAATCAACGTAGAATAAAATCCAATGTCAGACACACCGTCCATTTGCAAGTCCGTTCTGGGTTTGAACGAAACCGGAGGCACAAAATACCTCGCAAACCCATCGATCACCACGTACGTCTGGACGATCACCACTCATTATCCATATTTCGGGATGCCTCCCAATCAGGACCTCGGTTACCATCCAAACAAGGTGAAGATCTCCGTTCTTCGACCACCGTCTTTATCTTCGATTTCTTATCAACGATTCAGTTATTCAGAATGGGATAAACCTGGTCTTTCTGAGCAACTCGCGTATATAATAAACAAGTGCAACACTAACATATACACACATCATTTCAACTCATTGTTCACTAACCGTCAATCAGTAAGAGAACGATTTCCCAAATATTAACCCCGAAGGCCGAAACCAACATCAGATCAACACCCAGGAAACCATTCGACTTAGCCAACCTTTAGTTAATTTCTAATTCACATCCATATCGTTTATAATATTTTATAACGATTTATCGCCATTTTTATTTATTTTAAAATAGCCATTTTATTCAAAACGACGCTTCAGGCCATAACGCGATCGTGGCGCTGTTTTTCTTCAAATTTGATTTACACATATCTGAAAATCTAACCATTGGATCTTCACAAAATTTACATCATTAGAAAGATCTTTTCAAAACGAATCCAATGGTTCCAGTTTCGGGAAATTCCGATGGTCGGATCTCCCGGTATCATCGTTTGAAGTTTCGATTTCGAAATACGAACTGCAGCGTCGTTATTCGATTAAATATAATTATATATATATATAATCATTTCTGGCGCTGTTTTTTTTAGATTTGAATTAAACATTCCAGACAATCCAACCGTTGGATTTTTACAAAGTTGGTGCCGTTGGAAAGATTTTTCTAAAGCGAACCCAACGGTTGCGATTTCAGGAAAATCCGATGGTCGGATCTCCCGATATAATCGTTTGAAATTTCGATTTCAAAATACGAACTGCAGCGTCGTTATTCGATATATTTTAATTCTATTTATATATATATGTATATATATATATATATATATATATATATATCGATTCTTCGATTTCAAAGCTACATTCTTTTCATACATTTGATAAAAATGATATTTTTATCTAACTGTCTTCTATTTCAACACTTCACTATATTTAACAATTCATATAGATAATAAAAATGTGATTTTTATTGTAAAATAGTTCATTTCAAATCACTATTATTTTATATAGTTCATATAGGTAATAAAAATAGGATTTTTATTTTAAAACAATTTATTTCTAAATATGAATACCATTCAACACAAGAATTTCAATTCAACGAATGAATATCGGTTCAACACATGAAGGTTTTCTATAGTTCATGTATATAGATAAAAATGTGATTTTTATATTTAAAACACGAATACCATTCAACACATGAATTTCTATCGAACGAATGAATATCGGTTCAACACATGAAGGTTTTCTATAGTTTATATATATATATATAGATAAAAATGTGATTTTTATATTTAAAACACGAATACCATTCAATACATGAATTTCTATCTAACGAATGAATATCGATTCAACACATGAAGGTTTTCTATAGTTTATATATATATAGATAAAAATGTGATTTTTATATTTAAAACACGAATACCATTCAACACATGAATTTCTATCCAACGAATGAATATCGATTCAACACATGAAGGGTTTCTATTCAATGAATAAATATAGTTTCAACAAATGAAAATAATTCAAACACATGAATATTATTCAAAATTTCGGCAGCAAAACGGCATGGTAGTTAAAACCGGGACCGTCCCTACTACGGCTCCTCGCTCTACCTTAAAACCTCGCGGTTTTTGACAATGGGGATCATGCATCTAGTTCGCACGCAGGCGGCATGTATATATTTATTTCATTTCCACAAACTAATTCTATGTGGCTTCAACCAAATATTTCTCAACCACAAATGGGTATTTTTCAACCTACAATCAATCAATATCAACCACAAACAATCCCAATCAACCATTCGCTATCAATCAATTTTCACACCAATCACAACCAATAAATATCGTCCATGGTTTGTGGACGAGGGGCATATATATATATATATATATATATATATATATATATATATATATATAGCAATTCACTTATATTTCAACATATATATAAATTTTACAACGCATATACAACTTATACATCGAACGTACAACTTATACAACGCTTATACAAGAGGTGTACAACGCTTATATAACTCATACGTCGACTATATAATTTTTACATTGTCGTTTTCCATATCGTTTATAAATTAGAAATCTCACATTGGGTTCCACTCCACCAAAAATAGCAGAAGGCTCAAAAAAATATGCGGTCTCTTCTAAAATGTAGAAGACGTCCACACGAGTCCACTGTCTCTTGTTTCACTAGATTTCGACAAGAAACGAAAAAGATATGATTTTTCAAAGTTTGCAACGGTTTAAAGGTGTTAAAACAGTTGAAAATAAAACAAGCCGATACCTCTGTGAAATGTTCAAAACTATGTTTGAATTTTTCTTTCGATCCGTGCAACTTGGAGACGATCGGAGTATACTACCCTGTAGTGCTCGGAACGACGCTCAGGCGGAGGTAGGTGGGGCCCACTTGGACGCAGGGAGGAGGACGCGGCGGCTCTTCGAAGGCGCGAATTCCCAGGGGCTCGTTCGCACGGCACACTTGATGATAATTGGCGTGACCAGTCTTGATTGGAAGCTAATGAGGAGATCTTCAAAAACCCTAACTGGAGCTAGTGGTTTTGTTGTGTGGATTGAGCGCTAGGGAGGAGAGAAGGCTGGAGGTGGTTTCCGCAGTTAATCGCGATTACGGGGAGAGAGAAAATGAGGGATTTTCTTTTTTTTTATAAAAATTCTGATTGGCCGGAAGATTTTATAAGGGGTTTTCTGACTCGACCACCAATCTAAACCCAACGACTGTCGTCCGTAGCGTTTTACCCCCATTCCGAACACAATGGGATATGTTTCGTAGGCCCATTCGACTGTTTCAATCAGTTTTCCTTCAAATTAAAATATAAAACATTCAATATTTAATTTGAACGTACATTTCAATTTGCCAGGGCCACAAACTGATTCGAAAAATTCTAGAAAAATAAATCTAGCTATAATTTGACGATATGGTCCCAACAAAACTAGTTTCGTTTAATTCTAAGACCGTTTGCAAAAAGGCCCATTTTTGGTCGATCCACTTAACTGTAATTGACCAAAACACGTTTTCCTTTGCCACGCTCGCACACTAGCTTCAAAAATTATGAAATTTGAAACCTAGCAATAACTCCACATCCCGGATCCAACAAAAGTGGTTTCGTAGAATTCCGAGGTCGTATGCAAAATGGCCAATTTCACGGGCTATATAAATTCCATAGCGACCTTTCTGAAAATTCATTTGGCCATAACTTTTGCTTTCCGCTATGAAAATTCGATTTTTCAGATTCGTTAGAAAGGTATTCACTAACAGATTTAAATATTTTTGGTTTCACTCAAATCCGTTTTGTTTTGCACCCGGTACAGTCCGACAAAGTTTGAATTCAATTTTTGAAACTACAGCGCCATTTCATGCCTTGTTTATAATTAGAATTAATTATATTCGTTTTCAAACGTCGATTCAAACTCACTTTTCATTGCTATAATTTAAAATATTTATTTTAAATATTTAAAATCCATTATTTTATCCAATCTAAAAATTTTAAATTAGTTCAGATTTTCTGGGTCGTTACAGAGGTCGGCGGTGGCTGAAAGGTGCGGGCTTCAGGGGCGCGGTTCTCGGAAACCGGGACACGAGAGGAGGTGAAACTTGTCTATAAATGAAGAGGAAGGAGAATCCTAGAGAAAACTCCAAAGGAGCATAGGGTAATTGTTTGTGTGGAGAGGAATTTTGAGGGGGAAGGATTGAAGAGGGGGGCGGCTGAAATTTGAGATCAGGGAAGAAGAATACGATGCTACATGGGATTTAAATAATATTATAATTAGGGTTATGATTAATTATTTAATTAATCCAATAAAAGTCCATTTACCCACTTGCTCGGATTTCAGCCCAACGACTGTGTTTCCCAGCTAATACCCCCTAGTCCGGATCCATCTAGGTATGTCCCGCAGGCCCAAGAGGTCATCTCAGCCCTCGTTTTTCGAATTTAAAATTAATTCTTTTATTATTTAATTCTGACATAATTAAAAATCCACCGGAGCCACATACGGACTTCGAAAAATCCAAAAAATATATTTTTGGCTATGTTTTGATGATACGAATCCAACAAAATTAATTTTGTTGAATTCTGAGGCTGTTCGAAAAATGACCTTTTTCCAATCGTTCAATTTTGACTGTATTTGACCAAATACAGATTCTTTTGCCACACTCACATAATAAATCGGAAAATTCTGAAAATTGAAACCTAGCAATAATTTGACATTCTGGTTCCAAGAAAAGAGGTTTCGTCGAAAACAGAGGTCGTTTGAAAATTGACTATTTTCACTGCCTCTAATATTATTTAAAATTAAATTTTTTAAATTCAGGCTCATTTTCTAACCAATTTATTCAAAATAAAAATTTTAAATTGGTTCGGATTTTCCGGGTTGTTACAGCCTAGAATAAATTATTTATGACGTCGTTTTGCCGTTAGGCGAACTGACGAAGATTTTAGTTACAAATTTATCTTTATAACCGAAATGAAATTTGAAGTTGTTTATACAAGTTAATTAAAAAAGAAATTTTATAAAATTTATTTATAATCATGTTTTATATAAGAATTTATTTAGACATTTTATAAAATGAATAATTATGTCATTGATGATTAGAAAGGTAGAAATTTATATACGGATTGGTAAAATTGGATAATTGTTTTATAAAACAATTAAATGATCTTTTTAAATTAATTAAGTTATTAATTAATTTAAAAAGGGGAAACGATGAGTGAATATCAGTTAATGGTTAACTGATGTTGACGGTCGACAAAAGCGACTGTTTTAACTAAAGTTAACAATTTGGTTGATTTGATTTTTATTAATCAAATCGATAATTTTCGAATATTCATTAAAACTTAATGAAGGCTGTTTCAAATTAGTTAATCTTTGATTAAGTATATTTTTGATAATTATCAAGTTAATTTTTGTTAATAAGGTTAATTATAATTTTAAAAATCCTTTAAATGATTAATTATTCTCTAATTCTAATTAATAACGGAATTAACTACCTTTAGAGTGGTTAATGTTAAAGCAAATTGTCAGTTTTGAATAATGATAATTAAAGCAATTATGGTTTAAAGGATAAATTAAGTGTGATCAAATGGTAGTATGTTTCGATTTCAATAAGAGGTTATAAAAGGGATTTATAATCTATGATTATAAACAAAGTATGTAAATGGAAGAAGTAAGCTAGTGTGTGAATCCCAATAAGGTTTTATTTAAGTAAACGATTATAGTTAAAATAAGACTTAAAAGAGGTTTTAATGGAGTTTGTATATTTACTTAATATATTAAGTAAAGATATTGAAAGGAAATTTCCAATGGAAGAAGTGGGTTATAAAACCATATTGAAATCCAAGGGCAAATAAGGTTTGTCGACAAAGTTACTTAATCAAGAATAGAGAATTTACATGTGAAGTGGGTTTGCGAATAAAAGAAAACGGTTTATCAAACCGTGATAAGTGGAAATTGGAATGAAATATTAGGATTTTAAGTTGTAAACCTTTATTGTATCGTGATAATAACGTTGTCGGTCAAGGTCTTTGAGGTAATTAAAATTCCCCAACTTGAAAGGCTTCACTATTATCAAAAGATAATATTGGTTTTTAAGGGTAGAGGAGGTTGGAAATGACGTGTCGAGGAAATAAAAGTGAAGTTTGTTAAATAAGTTATTCGAAAGCGAGTATTTATTATATTTCAAAGTAATAAACCGCAAGAGTTTTGTCGAGAAAAATATAAAATCGATTATAAGAATCGATGAGATAGTTAATGAAGTATTTTAATATAAATGACCTGAGTTGCCAATGTACTTAACAGTGTTGTTATGATTTGATAGTTAAACAACCGACTATCAAATAAATTATTCCACTAGACTTTTTGACGAGTTGTTTCGAAGAGATCGGGACGGGAACTAGACCCAAAACAACTTCGAATCAACTGTGAGATTGCGACTAACGTGCAAGCAATGAAGATGGAGCATTGAAGACCATAGATCTTCATAAATGGAAGAAGCACTAACAATCTCTGAGTCGATGCAGAGATATAGTAGGGTTCAGTCATGGTTGAAATCTACGGATTTCAAGGACTTCTCGCTGCTGATCCTTGGGGTGATTCCTATATAGGATGCGGTAGGAGAGTGCCTTTGGTTCATCCTTTTCCTGGATGACTTGTATGGATGAGTGTCTGACAGAGTATTTCCAGACGATCACCTATATTGATGTCTTCAACCGTACCAAGAGTGAAAGCGGAGAAGTAAACTTCTTTTAGCTAACATGTAATGTATTGTTTTAGACGTCAATTAGTGATTTTGATGGATCTAACAATGTGGCATTCGAAGTGAATCTGCCGTGATTAGCCTCAAGCCTCATCAACCGGGAAATGACAAAAATCGGGCAGGCAGCATGGCTATGTGGGTCGCTCCTATTAGGGTGTATAATCACCTATCTAGAGAAATTCCTTTTGCTTCTTTAATCTATTGATTCTGTCCCTTTTCGGGAAACAGTGATTTGAGCCTAATCGTTGGTGATATACATTCGATACACTCAAGCGAAATGAGTGGTCGGTCATGTGTGGGCCGGGTTGCAAAACATTCTTGTTGAACCCAGTGTATTCGCCTCTAGAGATACACTATCGGCAGGTGGTCCAATACCTTGTCATAGTCGGAATCCAATTTCCTATAAGCACCCACGGTTTTTGATTGTGAACTATATATGTAGAGTGTGAGATGCAAGCGTTTTGCTAGATTATTATTTATTTGTGGTTTGATAGACACTATTGTAATATCAGAATAAGATATTGATTTTAAAAATGTTTTGGTTTATAGTAAGGTAAAAGCCATCCATGTTTATGTGTGGACTAGTCTTACTATTATCATTTTATTTCAAAAGGATTTCCAAAGTTAAATAAGTTGTTGTGTTGTGAGTTTATCACTGATAGTATTCCAGACAGACCTAGTGAATTTTGCTTTGCTTCAAATGTGCTCGGGTTAGACCGGGTATATCTCTAGTTAGGGTTCGCTTGGAGTTCCAGGAGCTGGAATCAGGTGGCTTCACCATTAGTTATTCAAAGTTATTTCCGCTATGTCTGATGTATGATCTACTCTGATGATTGGTATGTATATATATATATACACAGTTTGAATTGATATATAATATTTTAATTCGTTCCGCTGTGAGATTCTGATGTGTGTTCTTCTTTTTCTTCTATTCTCACATTTCTTTCTTTCTTCTCTCACCCTCTAATTTCTTTCTATTAACAGTCAGGGATTCAATACTTGGATCTTGGCAAGAAATACAGGTTTATGTATTATTGTTGAAAATTCGAGCATTGAAATTTTTTCCTGGGCCATTACAAATAACAACATAGAATCTCACATCGCAACGGAACAAAATATAATATATCATAACTTTTGAAATACAAAATTTCAACTGTATAACATACACTTATCAGAGTATCACTATCAGAGTACAACTTATAACACAGCGGACATAACAATAACTAGATAACGCTGAAGCCTCCTGGTCCAAGCTCCTTTGGATAAATCTGTAAAATCCTGAACTACTTGACTGCCCATACAAAATTGGGCACCCAAGAGTTTAGGTAAAACAAAACAAAATAAACTACGGGTCAGTCATGGGACTGGTATGAGTAAACAATTTGAGAAACCAAACGATATCTCATTAGACCACGCCGTATAACACGGAACGGGTTTTTCCCTTTTGAGAATCCAAAACACTTGATTCAACTTTTAAAATCCTTTTGAAAGAAAACGATTATCTTTATATCAAAACTCTTTTGATATTATAATGGTGTCTAAATCAAATAAATAGAATCTAGTGGAACGTTTGCATCTCACGTTCCACAAATATAATAAAAATTCATAAACCACGGGCTCTTATTGGATATTGGATTCCGACTATGACAAGGTATGGAACCACCTGCCGCTGGTGTATCTCTAGAGGAGAATACACCGAGTTCAACAAGAACATCTTGTAACTCAACCACACATGACCGACCACTCATTTCGCTTAAGTGTATCGAATGTATATCACCAATGGTTGTGATCAGCAACCGTTTCCCGAATGGGACGGCATCGAATAGAATAAGGAATTAAACGAATCTCTAGATAGGTGATAATACACCCTAATGGGAGCTAGCCACATAGCCATGCTGCCTGCCCGATTTTTATCATTTCCCGGTTGTTGAGGCTAGAGGCTACGATTACTTTCCATTCATTGATAACACGATCACTTTGAATGCCACATTATCAGATCCATTAATCACTAATTAATCTGCACAAATATTCTGGATATTATGCTAAGGGAATAAATCCGTTGCAACCATATATATTTATACAGACCAACCCTTTCGATCATTGGAAATACTCTGTCAGACACTCGTCCATATATGTTCGTTCTGGGACTGAACGAAACCGAAGGCACTATTCAGTACATCCATCCTAGGCAATCTCTACCTAGGACTTATACAACAGCCCTTGCACTTTACTCCCTCTTCAATTTTCTTTGGCATTTATGATTCGCAACGCTTATGCCAATACGGAGTGGTTCTTTAGATAAGAATCCAACAGGTCTCTCCATATTGACAACGATGGTTAAAACTTCGATAGTCTGTGATTTAACTATCGAAAAAAAAACAAATGTTCATTCAACATATCAAACAAATCACTGGGCTTTTTAATTAATATTTCATTAATTAAATCTCTTCTCCATTTCCTTGTCAATATTTGTTAAACAAATATTTTCAATCATCATCTTGGCCCTTTTCGCTATTTGGAAAACATTTCCATATATCTCCTCCTTTTATTTTCAATACGTAGAAAATATATTCTATTTATAATTGGAAAATATTCCAATTACTTATATCTTTCACAACCATTCATTTTTAGATTTAGGAAATATTTATAATCATATTTCCAAAAATTCACTTCCTTGGGTTAAAACGAATGTTGTGTAAAACATCGTTACGACAACCCAAACACTGCATTCAACTAACTCTTATTCAAACATTCCTCTTTGAGACTGGATCTTTCTATTTACCGGTTAAAAATGATATCAATCAAGTTGGGGTATAACTACCTCTCTGACCATGACTGAAAACATCCTTAACTTCAAAATGGACAAGACCACTTACCTCGAATAATTATCATCATATAAAAACCAATTCTCCATTTTTAAAGCGTATATACAATTCCCTTTTTATTTCTAGATTATCAATTTCCTTTTTGTTTATACTATTCTATTTTCGAGTTCGTTTCCTAATCGAATTCCATATATATCGATACATTAATTTCTAACTGTCAAATTTTCTTAAAAATATTCTAACTCCTTAAATTCTCGGAAATATTCTCCATAACCTCCTTTGTACCGGGAGCATCGGGAAAATCCCCAAACCGCCGCAGAAGCCTCTCTATTCAAAAAGAAAATCAAAAAGCCAAGCGGCTAGCCGATACGGCGCATAAAAATCCATATGTGAATTAAATACATACCTTTTTGTCGGGCATTCTATATATATATATATATATATATATATATATATATATATATATATATCTTCATTAACTTCATTCCATACCTATCTCATGTATATCCATACATTTCTAATTCATTTCAACTTAATACACTCGTTTTAACTCAACCCGTTAATTAACTCTTTAATTAGCTCTCTGCCTATTTCACTTGTATATTTGAATATAACATGTTTCAAATATATTTCAACTTACTCATGAACCAATCTAATTCTATTTCCAACTCGAGTTATTTATTCGATTTCGAATATAAATTCTCAATCTCTTTCACTTATCCGAAAACCCAATTTCGACTCAAATTTCCTTTAACTAATTATTCTCCAATTTAGTTAATTCTATTTGATAATTAAAAATATGATTTTTGCCTCAAAAATCATTTCACTTACTTCACTGGAATTCATATTTATTTTGTATCTCCAGTCTGGATTTTTTTAATGTCAATTCGGATTTTATTTCCTTAAAATCCTTTTATTTATTTAAATAAACCGTTATCGTTTTTAAAACAATTATGGCGTTGTTTTTCTAAAAAAATGATTTTGACATAACTCCAAATCTATACGACGAATTCCAGATTTTTCTCTTCCATTAGAAAACTATTATCTAACTGGTCCTGGCGGTTCTTGTTTCAAAGAATTCCAACTTAATTTGAGTTCTATATACTCAATTGAAGTTCGAATTGCCAATTTACGAACTGCAGCGCTGCGGCGAGTTCGTTTTAATTATATTTAATATATAAATGTTTAAACTTTGTTTATATATAAATTCAACCCCATTCTGATATATTTTTAATATATATCAAATCCATTTTTCCAATCCCATATAATATTTCCAATCTTTTAAAATTGTCGATTTTCCCTAACTCGGAAATAAATTTATTTATACTTCGATCTTCTATGTTCAAATTCCATTCCAATTCTATTTGAATTCAATATTCAAATTCCATTTCAATTTCTATATTTAAATACCATTTGAATTTCTATATTCAAATTCTATATTTAAATCCCATTTGAATTTCTATTTTCAAATTCTATTTAAATCCCATTTGAATTTCTACATTCAAATTCTATATTTGAATTTTCTTTATTCAAATTCCATTTCAATTCTCTTTGAATTTTCTATATTCAAATTCCATTTTAACTCTATTTGAATTCTATATTGAAATTCCATTTCAATTCTATTTGAATTCTATATATTCAAATTCCCTTTCAATTCTATTTGAATTCTATATATTCAAATTCCCTTTCAATTCTATTTGAATTCTCTATATTCAAATTCCCTTTCCATTCTATTTGAATTCTCTTTATTCATTCTTAAACAAGTCTCGATTTCAATTTCTTTTGAAATCAATATTTCTACTTTTGGAAAATAGATTTCCCTTTTCAATTTCACACTTGTATTTTTATTTCTGAATTATCCAATGATAATTCTTTTCACTTCATTTATAAACTTCATTTATAAAAGAACTACTTGTTTTTATTCTTTTAAAATAAGTTAATATTTTTATTCTATTCAAATTTCAAATTCTATTTTAGAAAAATAGAATTTCCCCTTTTAACTCTGGAAATTTCCTTTTTCGATATTTTTAAAATATCAAAATTTAAGCCCAGTGATATTTAAACACCACACAACCAATTATTTATTACAGGTTTTCTAACACATCATATATGACAGTATATATGCAAACAAATAAACAAACAGATAATATATATTTTTGAGGAATCCAGTTGGATTCCTCTAACCTGTTTTCCTACATCCAAATATATTAGTCAACATAAATAATACCCATCTTGCTTCGAGGCAGGACA
The DNA here is from genome assembly GCA_030737875.1 of Allium sativum. Classification (NCBI taxonomy): domain Eukaryota; kingdom Viridiplantae; phylum Streptophyta; class Magnoliopsida; order Asparagales; family Amaryllidaceae; genus Allium; species Allium sativum. Next base: position 825,965,161 of record CM060909.1, read on the forward strand.
TCACGGTATGAAGGTCATCCACTAATATATATTTGTGGGGAGCATAGGGAAATCATCTGCTATGAAACTGCGGGCATCCGCTAATGAGACTGTGAGAACAATCCAATCATCAACCCAATATATATATAAATAACTAATATATTTGAATCAACCAGAAAGCATTCAAACATGCAACAACAATTATTTTTACCGAATAAAAATAATTCTAAATAACAGGTGAGTGAGATTTACTCACCAAAATTACAGTTGTCGAATATCTTGTTTATTCCCCAAATCATCGGCTATAAATCTTCTCGAATGAATCTGCCCCTACGATTTATTTAAATTTACTGATTTAACATTTATTTGTTTAAATAAATTATCTTAAACGAATAAATAACTTTCCCCTACTTTTCTTTTTAATGGTTACTAAATCAAATTAAACTTTACAAATAAAATTAAACTAATCTATGTATTTCATAAGTTTTGATTCTACAAATTTTGAGTGTGTAATGTAAATAAAAAGTTTGGTTAATTTAATTATCAATACAGTAATTAATCACCCTCTTATTCAAAGACACATTTATTTTCCCAGTAATCACAGGTCGAACTATGCATAGATATCCCATTCCCTTATTTTAATTACTAACGTAACTATATCTTTTTATTTATTGAGTGGATATTAAGCTAATCATTTAATATTAAACTAAATCATTGACCAAATTTTAATTATAATAATATCGTAATAACTAGATTAAAAGAAATTATCTTAACTCACGTTTTCATTATCTTCTCCAAACTGCTTCACCACATAGGTTAGCCTCAATATTATTACAGCATCCAACGCCAATCAGCACACCCTCCTTCTAACCCTATTCGTTACCAACACACTCAACCTCCTCCCAGTTCACTCAGTGCTTTCATCAATTCGCACTGCTCCTGTTCACCCTCAAAAATCGAGCTTGAAAACCCCGTTATCCAACTGTCGATAACCCTAAATCACTTTGTCCCCCTTCTGCTACTCGCGAGTGCCTCCATCAGCTTCAGCGAGCCTTCCAAGCCATCATTTCTCAAACTGATACACTGCCGCACCAACTAAATACCAGCCCAGTTCCTCAGTTCCAACGCCTCCGCCTGTTTTACTTTTGTGAAAGTCGATCCCTTCCCAAATAGAAATCGAACTCTGACTTCACATCTTTCAACACCGAACTCAGATCACCCCATTGCACTTCTCATCCCATCGCACAACTCAATGTGGTCTGAAACCTTCTTCGAGCAGCGTTACCTCGACATTGATCCCCTATAAATCCCTGATTCGCGAGCGCCAGTCTTTAACGTCGAACTCCAGGCGGATCGCAAGTTCATATTTCCTATCGCGAGCCCTTTTAATCGAAGTTCCATCGCCATTTTGATCTGAAGCTTTGATTCGATTTGTAAACAACGGAGGGGCGCAGTTTTTATAAAGTAATTTGTGGAAATAAAAGAGGACACGGTTTGATTTTAGTTGGTGGAAATAAAGAAGACACCGTGTTGTTTATGGAAGAAGAGAAGGCACCGTATTGTTTAAACTCTGTGGTGAGGAAAGGGAGATGTGTTCAATTCTCTATCGTATGAAATGGTTATAAATATAGGTGTATATATTTAAATTACCCAAAATTTCATAACTCCTTTTTGAATGCAACAAGGGTCATCCCTGGGGTTATAACACTATACTTTACACTCTAGGACAGGTCTCGAAGTTTCAATTGATCGTCGGTACAAGATATTAATTTATATCGATATAAATTAATTTCTGAACAATTAATTCCCTCGATGATAAATTAATATTATTATCGTTTTATATTGCAATATAATCTCTATAAATCATTTGCATTAATCTGAATCCAATTCAATTTCGGATTGAATTATTTCAGGTTCTTGTTTACGATAATTTAATATATACGATATTAAATCACAAATTGATTATTAAATTGATAAATTAATATAAAATTCCATTTATATTATGAACTAAATATTTAAATCCATTTTAAATATTTAAAATTTACTCGACAGAAATCTGGGTCATTACATTATAAGACTCAGGTCCCATCACACAATGCAACGCGAGCCGAAGGATAGAGTTTTTCCTTATAATAGCCAAACATGCTTGGTACATTTAAAACAAATCATTTTGATACTATTATAAGTGAAGTGTACAAAAAAAACTTCAAATATAAATGTATCAATCATAGACGGCATAGTACCCCATCCTATTATGTCTCCGTACTAGTTCTACAATTAAAACCGCATAATGCCGTAGTGGAAGTTGGATTTCCATCTTGAACCAAGGCAAGGGATCGTCCTTACCGAATTAGAGACGCTCTAGCCCGTGTCTTAGGATTAGAATGCATCGACCCTTGGATCTTCAGAGCCGGTCCTCTCTTGCATTTGAGGATTGGTAATTCCTGAACAATGCATTTCCCCGCCCTATGGGGGGTAAGTCTTGTCAGTATGTCGACCTATCATCCATCGGCCCCGTAGTGACCGATATATCCGAGGCAACTCGCTTTCCATCATCCACATAAGTAAAAATGTCTGAGATCCATACCATGACACCACTCCTAGCTAGAAGGAAATGCATGTCCTCCCTACGGTCCTCTCCCGTTTCTGGTACATACCGGGGTGTGAGGCTCGCGAATTAACGCTATACACAAACCTATGCTATTTAAAGTCGTGCTTTGATCATCAACCACAAGACTCTGTTTTTCAGCAGAATCCTTGATCATTTGCATCTCAGCATGCCACGCTGACAATTCACACCATGCGACTGATTTCTATTGATATATAACCTCTGAGCTCGTACGTATCAGAGAAGGGTGTTAAGCAAGAGAATAAATTCTCCGCCACCAAACAGATATATATTTAATAGAGATCAATCAACACAGAATAAAATCCAATGTTAGACACACATCCATTTACTTGTTCGTTTTGGGTCTGAACGAAGCCGGCGGCACCTTATTCCTCATCCCATATGTCCAATACAGGAGAGAGGTCCTCGCATATCCAGTCGATCTCCAAGTACGTTTGGACGATCACCACTTATTACCTTGTCTTGGGTGTACATCCCAATTAAGACATCAGTAATCATCCAAACGATGCGAAGACCTTCGTTCTTCAACCACTGTCTTCATCGTCGACTTACCGTCGAATCAGTTATTCAGAATGGGTATAAACCCGGCCTTTTTGAATAACTCACGTATATTATAAACAAGTGCTACACAAAAACAACATACGCCTCATTCCAATTCAGAATATTCTTTTAGTCAAATATTCATATCATTAGGGAAAGGTTCCCATTATTTTTATCAAAGATAAATTCTTAAAATTTAGTCTTTAATCTTCCTTTGGATATCCATTCCAAACCAAATTAAGGTTTATCAACTAGTCGGGATTATCGAGCCTTACCGAAGTAACCATTTCTTTCATTATCCCAATACCAACCCATTCATCACATGGAGAAAAATTGGTGATACTCCATATCTAACACCACTGTATTATTTGTAATAATTAATTACCATTTTTCGTTCAAATCTAATTAAAGATTTAACTATCGCTTGGAGAAAAACTGGTGATACTCTTACTCGATCATTTCCCAAATTTGATAATTTAAATTATCATATTCACATTTCAGTCTAATTAAAGATTCATTAAAACTCCAATTAGTTTTAATCTTCCCAACAATCAATATTAATGATTATTTAATTTTGGGAAATCAATCAAGTCGCATCGATAATCTACACCGTACCATTGATCTCTGTTGATATATAACCTCTAAGCTCGTACTACTCAGAGAAGGGTGTTAAGCAAGAGAACAAAATCTCCATCACTAAACAGGTATATATTTAATAGAGATCAACAATACAGTTTGAAATACAATGTTAAACATGAAATCCTGTCTTTAAATGGGTTAAATAAATAATGTCATTTAAAACACAGTTTACGATAAACCCAAAATCCTATTCCATTAATTATGGAATCTTCATAGAAAACCGATCAATATATATAATCGATATTAATTTCCGTATCCGACTAATAATATAAATGGAATAACGAAAAAGCCTTTTAAATTCCATATATATTAATAGTCTTCCTCTACAGAAGCTCATCTCGATTATTAATAAATCAAATTCCTTTCCAATTTATTTAATAAATTGGAAAACTTTACGTTGGATAATTCCCACTACATCTTAATAAAAGATTTATATATTCCAAATCACATTTCATTGTAAATCGGGCTAAAGAACGAATGTCGTTAAAAACACAGTTCACAATAAACCCAATTCACATTCCATTATATTCCAATTACTAAATACAATTGGAAATTCTAATAATCTTAACTAAAAGATTTATTCTTCTCACAAGGGGTTTAAGAATGGTGTTACTAAAGACACCATTCACAACAAACCTAAAATCCAATTGTTTTATTCAATTCCAATTAAATATTAATTAATTGGAAAACTTCACTAAATCTTAATTAAAAGATCTATTCTTTTCTCAACTGGGTTTAAGAACAGTGTTATTTAAGACACCGTTCACAACAAACCCAAAATCCAATTTGATATCAAATACAAGGCTATGAATAGAAATTATATTGGCTTATATTTAGTATCAAATTCTGAAACCAACAAATATCGTATTGGAAATAATGATATATACATATCTTCCAAATTTCCATAACAATATCTGTATAATCACGGAATCCAACATTGAACTATTCCGAAGATTATCTCCATTCCAATTCATATATTGGAAATTTTGGTTATATTAAAACCATTCTCAATCCAATTTACTTATTTAAAAATAATTGGATTATAATTCTAGTTAATAACTAGTTCATTTCGATAAATATATATTTTTATTTTTTCAAATATGGAATTTTTTATCCAAGTTCTTTCCAAATCATTTATTATGATTTTACACAAATTATTAATATTTTTAATAATTTTATTGAGGCCCTTTCGGTCGCTTTCCATAGAAGGTCATCAGACTGCACTTACATCAACCTTTTCCAAATTTGGTCTAGACATAATTCCAAATCCGACCATTAAATTTCAAAATCTCTTATATTCGTTGGAAAGCTCTTTTCGATACGAACCCAACAGTTTTGGTTTTAGGAGAATCCGACGGTCGTATCTCCCGTAATGTCAATTCGAATTCAGTGGTCGAAATTCGCGAACGATCGCGGCGCAACACGTTCTATTCAGGCCATTAAATATATATAATATATATATATATAATATGTATTTCATCGATTTTCATTTAAAACGTATTTTATAAATTCGTTTTAAAACGATTCCCACTTTCATTTCAATTTTAAATCAAAATTGAATACTCCTTATCATTATATTATGTAAATGATAATATTTTCCAAATATCAAATTTTGAAATAATTTCCTTTTCGATATTCATTATAATAGTGAATGAAATCTATATAAATATCGTTCACATTAAAATGGCGCAAATCTAAACAACTTGGCTTCGTATTTTTCAATATTTTCGTGTCCATCCAAAATCGGACATCAAAATCGTATTTTAATCCTTTACTGAATATTATTTTAAAATATTCGTTATTTTCTAAATTGGAATCAAACACAGTCAATTACCATATAATGTTATTTATATGGATTTTATACGCACATGTACACAGCGATAATTAAACACAGTTAACCATCATCCAGAGTGAACTACTCAACTGCATAAGCATCAAATATAAATAATTAATGCTTATAACAATCTGTCAACCAATCGATTGACATACACTAAAAAATTGGGATTAGTGTACGTCAAACATAATCCCAATACTCGTGTGAGGTTGCAACCAACAAATATTGCATATTATTTGTGCAGTTGGGCGATGTGTAAAAATTATTGTCCCAATCGATATCGCAAAAATAGGCGATCATAAACAAGTCGTCTGACTTGTAAATGGATATGTAAACTTATTTTTAATTATCCCATAAATATATAGAATTTTATAACTTAGCTTATAAAATTCTATACACTGCCTAAATAATTTTATTCATCGCAGTTATAAACTAAAAATAATATTTTTTAGCTAGCTATTAATTTTTCTAACACATTTTAGAAAATTTCGATAGCATAACGGCGCGATATTAAAACCGGAATAAGGTCTAGCCTTATCCCTCGCCTAATACTAGCTTGCGCTATACACAAACCAATTCCAATCGTTTCACAATTAATTCACAACAAATTTTACAATCATAATCAAATCACGTAGAACATCTAAATAAATAAATACTCAACTGCCCCCAAATGCCTTTTACGGCGATCTAAGTGGCTATTCGTAGAGTATTAAATCCATGTGTCGGTAATATCCATACAACGCTTTCATTTATGTGATTGTGCGAATTCGAGTGTTGAACTCCGTATAGTTCAAATCACATAATATTGTTTGTACAATAAATAGTGTCGGGGGCTTCTAAGCCCCGTCTACATCCTAGAATATTTTTAATTGTAAAATAAATAGAGTGAGAAGGAGTTCTCACGTTTGGTTTCCACTCCGTCATTCTTTATTTGAATGGTTTGGGTTTGGATTTGTTACAGCGCTTTGTGTCCTTCACCATGTTTCCAACGAGATGTGTTTCATGCAATTTATATTAAAAATCATATTTTTAACAACGCTTCATATATTTAAAAACTAAAATTTTAACATACCGTTATATATATAAATAAAAATCACATTTTTATATGTTATTCATATAAATAAAAATCACATTTTTATATGCTATTCATATAAATAAAAAGCATATTTTTATATGCTATTAATAATCATATCTTTATATCATATTTAATTTAGGAATTAAAATCAGCAGACTTACAAAATTTTCTAGGGTTTCTGGAGAACTTCGGCGCTCGATTGGATATGCTCCAGTGTGTGCGCGGCTTCAGGGTATTATTTGCAAATTCGAAAAATTTAAAAATTAGGTTTTTACAGGAGGAGGGGGTCCACAGTGGCGGTCAGAGGTGGGGGGCGGCGGCGATGGGGCTGTAGGCGGCGGTCGTGACTCGGCTAGGCGGTGGGTGGTGGCACGAGGCCCGACGTGGCTGTTTTGTGGTGTTGGGATTCGCGGTGGGGTTTTTAAACGAAGTAGGAGATAGGAGGATGCGTTGGTGGCGGCGAAGGCCAGGGGAGGCTGAGGGAAGGTCGAGCAGCAGTGGTGGGGGTCCGGCCGAGGCGGCAGTGGGCGGTTCCCCCCATCGTTCCTTTTTTTTATTTTCTTATTCGATTTTGAAAATGAACGGGTGGGAAGACAATTATAAAAGGGTTGACTTCTTTTTTTTATTTAATTATTTAATTCCATAAAGTTACTTTTAAATTCGAACTCCGAATCGATCCCAATGACTGTCGCCCCCAGCTAATTACTCCCATTCCGAACACAATGGGGTATGTCCCTTAAGCCAATTCGACTGTTTCGATCAGTTTTCATCAAAATTAAATTATAAATTAATATAACGTTCAAAATTGATTTCAACGTACATTTTAATTTACCGGGGCCACATACGAACTCCAAAATTTCCAGAGAAATAATTCTAGCTATGTTTTGACGATTCAGTCTTAACAAAACAAATTTCGTCGAATTTGGATACCGTTTGAAAAACGGTCATTTTTCAGTTGATTAACTTCAAACTGAAATCACCAAACACGTTTAAATTCACTGCGCTCACATATTAATTCCAAAAATTAAGAAAATTGGAATCTAGCAAAAATTTGACATTCTGGATCCAACAAAAGTGGTTAAGGGCTATATTTTATATAATATATATATAAATTCCATAGCGACTATTCTAAATTTTAAACTGGATATAACTTTCAATTCTCGTTATGAAATCTCAATTTTTCACATTCGTTAGAAAGATATAATTAAACAAATTCAAATATTTCTGGTTTTACTTAAATTCGATTTATTTTGAATCTTGTACATTGAATTGAAATTTGAAATATAATTTTCAAACTGCCACGCCGTTTCAGGCTCATTATATAAATAGAATAAATTTATTCATTCCAACTTTGATTTAAATAAATTTTTAGTCATTATTATTTAAAATAAATTATTTTAAATATCCAAAATCCATTAAAATTGCTAAAATAAAAATTTTAAATTGGTTCTGAAAATCAGGGTTATTACAATATGGTTGTGCATATCCTAGAATTGAAGGGTTTCCACTTTAGGAAGTGATACATCATGCTGTGGGGCCAACACAGGGTATCTACGGAGTAGAGAGTCGATCCATTGGGGTAGTAATTACGGTACATCTAAACTCTGGTATGTTTAGGAGCCTGTTATTATCCTTAGAGGTAACTCCGGTATGTTCAGTTGGGCTGCCTGCTATTGTATGGGGTAAAACCTCTCACTAGAAAAATCCCATTTCGGGTTCAAAACTGCACTAGCGTTGTTTATATTCGAATTTAATTTGAACTTATCTAAAAATATAACTATTGGATTATAAAAAATTTCTTTGACTATGAAAGCTCTTCTCATATCGAACCAAACGTTTTTTGTTTCGGAAAAATCCAATGGTCGGATCTTCTGGTACATCAATTTGAAGTCAACGGTCGAAATTCGTGAACTGCCATTGCGCGACTAGTCCTTTTCATATCAAGCTTCAACTTATATTTAAAACCAAGTCGAATTGCTTCAAAAATAGCTTATTAATTATGTAATTACCATATAATAATTTTTAGAAAATATATTTCCAATATTTAATAATAAATTCAAATATGTCGTTATTTAAATGTTATAATATTATTTAAATTATTAAAATAACATTATTTTTAAACTTCATATTTTGAAAGTCAAACTTTCCTAAATCGGTAATAAAAATAAACAAGATAGTTTGGATAATAAAATCTAGTTAAAACATTTTCCTAAATATCCAAACCGAACTTCACTTTTTAAAGTTAATATTCATTTTCAAATTCAAATTTAAAACATTCCTTAATTACTTGAAAACTTATTCAAATAAAGCTTCAATCTTTAAGAAAACTAGATGTAATTACTTAAACTATCTTTCCAAATCATTTGGGACTAAAAACTCAAACTTTTATTTTTCACTTATTATTTAGTTATAAAGAATATTCAATTAAATTCAGATTTGGAATAAAACTTAATCAATAACCATATAACCCAACTTATATGGGTCTAAACACATCAATGGTCTTTAACAGTCATTAACTTCCAATTATCACATGATTGCATCATTAACATAAGCGTTAAGGTCATTAACCCTTAATTTCAATTTCAAATTATTTTAACTAAATTATTAACCATTGTTAATAATTTATCTGCTATCAGTAGCAATTCCAATTATGTTCCATTAATGTTAACACACATCACATCAAGTTGTCAACCAATGTCACACAAAAATTACTCAGTGTCACTATTCATATATTACATAACAATCACGTTATCAACCAAAATAACTTATTATTTATTTCCAGTTTAAATTCATAATAATTGGAGTATTCACTTTAACTGCTAAACTATTAAGTAATTAACTTTTCTAACTTTCATTAGCATCATTAAACCCAAATTTATTTAACAAACTATCAATTACTATTCATAACATAATTAACTACACAAACTACAACAATTAATCCAAACGTGAGCAAAGTGTGCTCACCATAACTTTTCTACTCTGCCAAACTTTAGGTTTAGTACTCTCTAACTTCGCTACAACTTCCATTATCTCATATCTCAATGTAACGACCCAGAAAATCTGAACCAATTTAAAAAATTTAAATTGGCTAAAATAATGGATTTTAAATATTTAGAAAAAATATTTTAAATAATAGCAATGAAAAGTGAGTTTGAATCGATGTTTGAAAACGAATATAATTAATTCTAATTATAAACAAGGCCTGAAAAGACGCGGTAGTTTCAAAAATTGAATTCAAACTTTGTCGGACTGTACCGGGTGCAAAACAAAACGGATTTGAGTGAAACCAAAAATATTTAAATCTATTCGTGAATACCTTTCTAACGAATCTGAAAAATCAAATTTTCATAGCGGAAAGCAAAAGTCATGGCCAAATGAATTTTCAGAAAGGTTGCTATGGAATTTATATAGCCCGTGAAATTGACCATTTTGCAAACGACCTCGGAATTCGACGAAACCACTTTTGTTGGATCCGGGATGTGAAGTTATTGCTAGGTTTCAAATTTCATAATTTTTGAAGCTAGTATGTGAGCGTGGCAAATGAAAACGTGTTTTGGTCAATTATAGTTAAATTGGATCGACCAGAAATGGGCCTTTTTACAAACAGTCTCAGAATTCGATGAAACTAGTTTTGTTGGGACCGTATCATCAAAACATAGCTAGATTTATTTTTCTGGAATTTTTCGAGTCAGTTTGTGGCCATGGCAAATTGAAATGCACGTTCTAATCAAATATTGAATGTTTTATATTTTAATTTGAAGGAAAACTAACTGAAAAAGTCGAATGGGCCTACGAAACATATCCCATTTTGTTCGAAATGGGGGTAAAACTCTAGGGATGACAGTCATTGGGTTTAGATTGGTTGTCTTGTCAGAAAACCCCTTTAAAACCCACCGGCCAATCATAATTTTTTTTATATAAAAAAAGAAAATTCCCTTTCTCTCTCCCGATCTGAACGGCGGCTAATCTCCGAAGATTCCCTCCCCGTTTCCGATCGCCACAGCCACCATCGGCCCCACCTCCTGCTGAACATTTTGAAGCCCTCCTCCTCCTCTTCAAATCCATACCTGGCATGCCCTCCCTCGTCGCGCGAATCTCGAGATCTGGAGCCACGAAAGTCCGCCGTTCTTTACGCCGCCGCCCATCCATCTCGGCGTCGAACTGGCCAAGACCACCATCGATCGGTGCGCGCGTTGGAGCTCTACGCTCTGGCGAAACCTGATCTTTACCTCGGCCAACAGATCGAAAGAAAAATCTAAACCTAGTTTCGAACATTCAAAGGAAGGTACGGCTGTTATATTAATTAACTATATAATATCACTTCTAAGCGCTACCGTTTTTTATTTCACTGTAAAAATCATTTCTTTTTCGTTTCTTGACGAAATTCAGTGAAACAAGAGACAGTGGACTCGTGTGGACGTCCTCTACATTCTAGAAGAGACCGCATATTTTTCTGAGCCTTCTGCTATTTTTGGTGGAGTGGAACCCAATGTGAGATTTCTAATTTATAAACAATATGGAAAACGACGATGTATAAATTATATAGTCGATGTATGGGTTATAAAGTGTTGTACATGTAACATCCCAGATTTTTGAACGTTGTCTACGAATATTTAAATTTGTTTAAATATTGATTTGGCGATATTAGCAGATTTTGTATCGAATTTATTTTATAAAATCGAGTTCAAAAATATATAATTTATAATATAATTAAAACGAGCCCGAAAACGACGCGGCAGTTCGTAATTTTCGATCTGAACTTTAACTATATATAAGGATCCGAAATAAGTCGGATTTCTATGAAACAAGAAACGTTTGAATTGATTTGATTATATTTTTCTAATGAAAGAAAAAAAATCGTGATTTCGTCGTGTAGATGGTAAGATATGCCTAATTTAAAATTTCCAATAGTCGCTATAGAATCGTTCGTCGACCGTAACAGTTTATTTGATATAACTGCATACTGGATTCGAATCTGGACAAGATTCTTTTGAGACGTAGTTATAATTTAATTTTTAGAATTTTACTGTAATTTTTAATAAATTAAATATGCAGTTTTTTATTTGAAGTATTTTGCACTCTGTATCAGTATTTCGGGGTTTCACAATATAAGTTAAACTACCGATATTATTATAGTTTTGGAGTCGTAATACATCGCTTGTCACAATGGTGCTCTTATTTCAGTCCGTAGCAGCTCTTACGTAAACGAAGTTGGGTACATCGAGATGCATACTTACATATAAGAAAAAAAAAAAGAACTCACCTATCCTATACCTAAATACCTAAAGGAAAACGGCATATGAGACCCTTGCCGACCATGCTCTGTACGCTGTAAGGAAATGAAAACGACAACACAGTAGCCTTGCCAACCAAGCTGTTTGTTTCCGTGCTTTGCACGCCATTACAGCCGTGACCCCCAAACTTCTTCATGTATATATCACCTCTCCTGCTTTGTCTACTTCTTTTTTTCCGCTGTGTTTCCCCCTCTCGACTGAAATCCGCAAACTTACTTTCTCTTTAAAAAAAAATTGAAGAGCGTGAAGTATTGTACGCTTGTGACATGCAGTAGGCCATGCGTGGCAAAGGAGAGGGGAGACACGGTAGAAGTTGTGGATCCGTACAGAGGGCGGTGATGGGGATCATCGTTTGGGTCAGTGGGGGAGTGTTTTGAAAACGCAGGAGCAGATATGTATAAACGTTGGAATTGAAATGGGGAAGTGGAGCTTGTTTAATGAGGGACTGTGCATGGGGACTTCATAAAGGAGTTGTGTGACCATGAAAATAAGGAGGCAGAGAGCGGAATAAGGTGGAGTGGTTGTATGGGAGCAACTTGCAGTAGGTATTCGGTTTCACAAAAAAAAAGTGATGCTAAGAATGGGTTCAGGGAAGCTGCATACTTGCGGCAATAGAGGAAACAAGAATCAGAGGGACATGCGTGGAAAGAAGTATATGGAGGACTTGTGCTGTGGTGGGTTGATGGGTTTCCGCCATGAAAAAAAAAGAAAGAGAGTGAAGTGACGGACTTAAAGCTGGAAAGGAGAAAACAGCAGGGAGGTTGGAAAATAATGGTGCGGTAAAAATAATGAGGTGAAGTTCTTGCATGGACCAGTAAAGTTGGAGACAGTGTGTTCATGTGTTGAAAAGAATTTTGGGAAGAAAATAGTTTCAGAAGAAAGAAGAGCTACAGTAAAAGAATTTGGTGACATCCGAAAACAGAATCAGACCAAATACGGAGCAATGAACCCATATCAGTAGATGTAATATTTTGGGAATGGGAACAGACGGGTTTGAACACAGGTGGAAGCTTATAAACAATCCGTTCTGATAGCGAATGGAGGCCCAAGGTGAGTTTAACTCACTCAGTTTACCCCGGTTATATTTTATATAAACCGGGTTTTATTTTTATTTTGTGTGCAATGTTTGCTGATGGTTGGTGATTGAATGTTATAAATTTTTTATTGACTGTTAATTAGTTGAACTGTATGGTTGTGTTAAAATTAAGGTAACCCATTTGATGCAGGGAAGGACAGGTTGGAGGAATCCAACCGGATTCCTCAAATATATTGTTTATTTACATGTACTGTTAACCAGTTGATTGATTGTTGATTATTGAAAACCAAATTCAACAATCGTTGATATTAGCCATGGGTGATATTGGTTGAGTAGTTATCGGCAGATGGCCTGTAAATGAATCGTTTATAGAAATTGATTTACCGTCTGGTAAATCTAATGGGAAATTATAAATAAAAAATTTATAAGTAAAGACAGGTTTTGAAATCTAGTCTATAGATTATTTTTAAATGAAGTTATGAAAGAAAATAAATAATTATTTTTGTATAATAAGCGAGATTTGTAGAATAATGAGTTTTGGTAAGCAAGCGAGTGGAAATCAACAAAATGGTTAAGAGTTTGATTAATTATTTTTGATAAACAATTGAATGAGATTATTTAATTTAGTTAGATCGTTAAATCAAATGAAATGATTTAAATTAGTTGTGTTTCTTAATTTAAAAGTAATAACTAAGTGAAGACGATTAACAAAGTGACTTTGTTTAAGATAACCAAGTCCACGGGTTGCATGAGGATTGATTTTATAAACGCTTACTAGGTTGTTAATTATTATTGAAGTTATGTATAGTTTTAAAATAACCTTTTAAGGAAGATGTATTATTTTATAATAAAGTAAACTATTTGATTTAAAGTATGTTAAACAAGATTTGTAAAATGTAGCACGAATATGAATTCATAAGTTAACTTGATAAATAAGAATTAAATATATGATAATGTTTTCAAAGGAAACCAAGTTGTTTGATATGTCGAGTCGATGTTCTATAAAAGTATAATGGTAACTTTTAAAGTAAATAATGTTTTAAAGAATAACATTGAGATGGAAATGGTGATTAGTGAGGAAAACCTTGTTTGTAATCAAAACGAATTTTTATAAGTTTACTCATATTTATATGAGTAAGATTTGGATTTATTTCTGGAAAGGAAATATATGTAAAGGGAAAGTTTCAAACAAGATTTGACAAATGGGAATTCAATTAACAAGTGTTTAATTGACGTTGAGGTTTAGCCAAAATGGTGATAAAAGTTTATTATAAAAGGTTCAAATAGATGGACTCAAACTATTTGACGAGGGATTTAATTTATAAACCAAAAAGGTACAAGTGAAAGAATACGTGTAGTTAAGGTGGTGTTTTAAATGGATGTTACTTAAAAAAGGAATTAAGTAAAAAGGCTTTAAACGAGATTTCAAATGTAAATAACGGCTTTAGAACCAGATTTGAATCAAAAAGGGAAAATGAGATTTTTGATGTTAGTGGTTAAATTAATGTTATTCTGAGGTAAGAACGAGTCGATCAAGGTCTGAGAGGTAACTAAAATACCCCAACATGGTTGGCTTCACTATTATCAAGGAATGGTATTGGTTTGGGAAAAGTGGAAAGTGTTGAAATGGGGTTTACCCTATATGAGGAATATCAAACTCTGATACAAGGTTTTGGAAATAAATAATTATTGTAAATATTAGTTCATAAGAAATAAGAGTAGTGATTTTGAATTATATCGAATATTTTTTGTTAAATTAGAATTGATCGAATATAGTTAGAGTCGGGCGAACATAGTTATTCAGGAAGAGTTTCCATTGCGTACGACTGCTAGCGTAATTCGCAGGACTGCAAATAGCCTACGGCGGTTGGATGTTTCCTGAGTGAATCAGGCATAACCATTGTGATCGCTGCGATCTAGAGTCGAGCGAATGGAGTTAAGTCGAATATTAGTTAATCAATCGAAGTAGTCAAAACAAGTTAGTCCAGTTGAGTTAAATAAATCGAGTTAGTCAAGTTAATTGATCAAAACTAATTAGGCGATTTAAAAGTTGATTTACTACTTGGATAAATATATTTAAGGGGTCAAGTTGTGTCTAGAGCTGAATCAACAAACTGATGTTATTCACACTATTGTTATTTGATAGTTAAAACAGCGACTATCAATCCTGACCAATACACTTGTTGGTATGGTAAGACCGGGATCGAATTTATATTTGAAACCCATTCCGACCAACAAATACGTGAAGATATCGGAAGATGATCAAGATGGAGCATTGATGACTGTAGATTTTCATAAACGAAAGGACCGCTAAAAATCTCTGGATCGTAACCAGAGATAAACTATGGTTCTGTCGTGGTTGGAATCTACAGATTTGCAAGGACTTCTCACTACTGATCCTTGGGGTGATTCCTATAAGGATGCGATAGGAGGGTGCCTTCGGTTCATCCTGTTCCTGGATGACTTGTATGAACGGATGTCCGATAGTGTATTTCCAAAGGAATTACATGAGTTGATTTCTCCAAACGTACGATAGTTGATGGCGGAGAAATGGTTATTCTCTAGCCTGATAGCTAGAGTATGTTTGTGGACGTCAATCAAGTGTGATCTGGCGGATCTGAAGATGTGGTGTAACACCCCGAATTTCAGTTAATGCTAAAATTCACTAATTGCAGAATAAATAATCTCAGATGTGAGAATTGGGGGAAACGGGCTGCGTCATTGCGTTCGTCTCGGAAAAATACGCGAAATAGAGTCCAAAATTTTGTAAATCGGAGTCCGTATGGCCCAGTTATGGCCCAATGAAGTTTACAGAAAATTCAAAGTTCAAAAACAGATTTAAAATTCAGGTTCAAATTTCGAAATTGGGGCCATTGGGCGCAGGTGGGAAAATTCCCGCCTAGCTACCCAAGTCGACAGCCCTGTCGACTGGGCAGTCGACTTAGCTAGGACCAAGTCGACAGCCCTGTCAACTTGGGTGTCGACAGGGGGTGCTCGGCCAGTTTGGCCTGGTGCACCATTTTAGGGTTTGGCTGTGTTTTGGGGCTGTTTTCTGGAAGCTTCCGAGATCTGATGGTCCTAATCTAATTTAGGGTTAATCCAATGGCCTAAAACACTTGCCTAATCTATAAATACACCCTAAGACTACCCTAATTCATACTAAAAATAGATTCAAGGGCCTCATGCCGTCAAATTAAAACTAGAAGGAGCCTCCACCAAGGTTGAGAGGAAGTTAGCATCTCAAATCAACTCTAATCAAGTTCTAATCCACTCTAGCAACTTAATCTTCCTCATTGGAGTGCTAATTAGTTATTTGTGAGTTCCTATGCCTTTAGCAAGAAATTGCTAAACTAATTAGGATAGGATATTATGAGGCTATGGTTGTAAATGTGGATCTATGCAAGTTGTGGTTGTCATATGTTATAAGTTCATATGCAAGTTTGTCTCTTTTTATGATATGACATGTTATGCAAGTTCATATGCAAGTTTATATGCAAGTTCATATGCAAGTTTGTCTCTTTTTATGATATGACATGTTATGCAAGTTCATATGCAAGTTTATATGCAAGTTCATATGCAAGTTTGTCTCTTTTTATGATATGCATAACATATGCAAGTTTGCCTCTATGTATGACATGTTATGCAAGTTCATATGCAAGTTTATATGCAAGTTTGTCTCTTTTTATGATATGCATAACATATGCAAGTTTGCCTCTATGTATGACATGTTATGCAAGTTCATATGCAAGTTTATATGCAAGTTCATATGCAAGTTTGTCTCTTTTTATGATATGCATAGCATATGCAAGTTTGCCTCTATGTATGACATGTTATGCAAGTTCATATGCAAGTTTATATGCAAGTTCATATGCAAGTTTGGGTTAATGATTTGTGCTAGTTGGGTTTAATGTTATGATGCAAGTTGACACCTTTTAAACCCATGTAAATGCCAATGTTGTGCTAAGTTGAACCCATTACATTTATGATGAATCTTCCCATTTATATGCCATGTCATGAGAGCGAATTACGTGGGAAACGATGGGGTTAATATGCATTTTAATAGAAATGTGTAAAGTTGGTATGCTTAAGCATAACATAAAATGAATGGACATAATTGGGAATTTACCTATTTAGTTAGGTCTACCCATATTATGGAGTTGGGAATTTACCTATTAAGTTAGGTCTACCCATACTATGGAATTGGGAATTTACCTATTGAGTTAGGTCTACCCATATTCTTAAAAATGTGTAATTAATTAGGGATAATTAATACAAATTATGGGGGTGATTAATTAGGTGTAATTAATCAACTAAGACACGAGGTTGGACCCTTTTGTAGCGGAAGTCTGCCCGGAACCGACCGGCAAATCCAGCAGCTACAAACGATAGGCCCAATGTGAGAGGTCTTAGTCATAAATTAAATACGTGATTAAAGTAAAGACACGAGGTTAGACCCTTTTTATGACGGAAGTCTGCCCGGACCCAACCGGCATATCCAGCAGTCATAAAAGGTGGTCTAATGTGAGAGGTCTTTATGAGGTCATGATCTTAATTAATTAATTAAGAAGCACTTAACCATATTAGCATGTAGAGGGACATGAGGGGTTAAGTGGGTGCCTTGGGTGGCATGTGGAAATCTAGTGGTTGCCTTGGGTGGCAATAGAAAATACGATTAGAATACTTAACAAAAGTGGAACATGTAATTAAAACATGATTAAAGGGTTAAGTGGTATACACTAGAAATGACAAGCTTAGGTGGGTAGCTTGTGGGGGGCCCATCTCAACCAATATCCCAAACGTATCTTAGTGGGCTCGACTCAAGTCGAGGACGGAACACGCATATTGGGCTTGACTATAAGAGGCCAAAACGGGGTAGCGGTGGCAACGCGAGTCCAACGGGTTTCATATGCGTGTGTGGACCCGGGCTGGTAGGTAAGACGTTGTTGCATCGTGTAGATATAAGCCGTGCACCATTTGTTGTATCGGGTTGCCACTTTGGGGAGTGATACACCCCATTGTGGGGCCAGCACGGGTATCTACGGTAGGGAGCCGATCGCTTGGGAGTAGTGGGTACACCTAGTGGAGATAGGGGCAGACGGCACCTATGTAGTCAGCTAAGGGTACACGAAACTACTGGGTAAATTGTCTAAGTCCTTGGGAGGGATCAATCTTTAAGTAGGAATGACTGGTGTGGTGCAGTGTAGTAATTATCCTTGGGTGGGTAAATGCGTCTTTATCGTTATCTTAGTTCATTCTAAGTCTGATTGGCTACTGAGTGTAGTCATTTATCCCCAGTCACACCACACCAAGTTATATCATACCCTAATTACTTTAATGATTGTATTGTTAAAGTTATAGGACTCGCTCAGACTTATGTCTGACCCCGTTGTTTTTATCTTTTTCCCAACCCTCAGGTTCTCAGAGTGGGCCCAGCACGAGTGGGCTTTGATCAGGCTGCTTTTATTACTCTCTTGGAGCTTGGACCCTAGATGTAGAGCTCAGCTTACCCTTTTCTTTTATGGCTATCAGTTCATGTATTGGGATTATGTATTTTTATTTATCAGGATGGATATTTTGTACTTGACTCTTATTATGGTTTTGTGATGTAACCAGGCATGTTTTACTTTCCGCTGCAATGAAATGATGTATTAAATTTTCAAGCATTACTTATATCTGTCTTGCTGTAATTTTTCCGTTCTATATTCACTTAAAATACTCCACCGATGTTATGGCATTCCCTTAGCGAATGATCATAGCGGGAGTGGGGTGTTACACGTGGTATCAGAGCGAAGGTTACCGGAACAGATAAAATTTTTAGAAAACTATTTTTCTATAAACATTTTTGGAAGAAATATTTTCAAAAACATGTCTTTAAGGAGAAAAGTTTTTGAAAGAAAAGCATAATCCCCAATAGCCATATCTTTATCTTTTGAATTCTCCGTTTTGAATCTTTCCTTTTTCGTTTCAGCATGGCTGAGGATCTTAACTTTCCGGAGGGTGTGACGATACCAGTATGGTATAGGAGATTGATGGAGGCTAGGGCCGCCACTGTGGGTCCAGCAAATGTTCCTCCACCAACCGTAGCACCCGATCTTCCTCCTCCTCCTCCTCCTCCTCCTCGCACGGATACTTTTGCTAAGACTTGCAAGGAATTTAAAGCTATGGGAGGGAAACCTTTTCAAGGATCAGAAACTTTTGTGGAGGCTAGAGATTGGCTTAAGGAGGTGGAAGAGTTGATAGATATCTTTGAGATGGAAGAAGGAAAGAAAGTCAAGTTAGCTGCTTGGTTAATGAAGGGAGAGGCCTCATTCTGGTGGGAGGTCACTAATGGAGAACGCCCCGTTGACTCTTGGGCGGATTTTAGGCAAAGATTTGTGGCAAAGTTTCTCTCAAGGGCGGAGGAAAACTTGTATATGGAAAGATTCTTGACTCTAAAGCAAGGAAATCTCTCAGTGAAGGAATATGTCAACAAGTTTAATCAATTGGCAAGGTTTGGCCTAGACATGGTGAATACACCGGAGAAGAAGGCTTTGAGGTTCGTGAAAGGCTTGAATGAACCGATGCATGGGTTGGCTATGACTCATATCCCTATGGGGGCCACCTTTGAGAAGCTAGTTGACATGGCACTCATGCATGAAGAAGAGAAAGGTCCCAATGCTAATAAGGCACCCGAGAAGAAGGGAGATCAAAAGAGACCTCAGCAACAACACTAAAACAAAGGTGGGAAGGGCAACGGTGGCAAGGGGAAGAAGAAGTGCTTCAATTGCGGGATACCAGGCCACATAAGCAAAGATTGTCGAAAGAAGAAGAAGACTGGCTGCTATCACTGTGGCGAAGCAGGGCATCTAGTGAAGGATTGCCCTAAGAAGGGGCAAAGGACGGGATCTACCTCAGGAGGACAGGTGCTAGCTCTTATGGCACCGGGTCAGGCTAGGGGGCAAGTACAGGCTCTCGCGGTTCCACCGATTCAGGAAAGAGGTAGAACTATTTCCGTTGAAAGTCTAGTTTTTCTATTTGATCATCCTGTCCGTACATTGTTTGATTCTGGCGCATCGCATTCGTTTATCTCATCATCATTAGTTGAGTCATTGCACTTAGACACCAGTCTAGTAGATGATCCCTTGGTTGTTTCAAACCCAATTGGGGGCTCCACTTATTTATCCATGATATGTTTGGGTTTGAAGATTTCTATACTTAGCATTGAGTTTAGATGTGATGCTTTTGTTTTGGGCTTCACGGGCTATGGGTTGATTTTGGGCATGGACTGGTTATCCAGTAATGGTGCCGTTCTTGATTGCGAAAGGATAGTTGTTAGGCTCATGACCCGCTTGGGTAACACTCTCGAGATCTCTTGTAATCCCATGGAATCTGTTATGCTAAGTTATCTTGAGTCGCTTGACGCTTCGGTTGAGAGTTTGCAATCTGTTAGAGTGGTCCGGGAATACTCAGATGTGTTTGAGGAGGTGAAGGGCTTACCTCCGAAGCGGGAGATTGACTTCCGAATATATCTGGTGGATAATGCTAAACCTGTATCTTTACCAGTGCGCCACATGGCTCCTCGTGAGAGGAGGGAACTCCATAAGCAAGTGGGGGAGTTGCTTGAGAAGGGGTTCATAAGACGAAGTATATCGGAGTGGGGTGCTGCAGTAGTTTTTGCAACGAAGGCGGATGGGTCCCTCAGACTTTGTGTAGACTATAGAGAACTCAACAAGCTCACAAAGAAGAATAGACACCCATTGCCGAGGATTGATGATATTTTCGATCAGTTGGTTGGCGCTTCAGTATTTTCTCAGTTGGACTTAGCTACGGGGTTTCATCAGTTGAGGGTGGCTGAGGATAGCATAGACAAGACTGCCTTTAGGACTCCGGATGGTTTCTATGAGTGGCTGGTGATGCCATTTGGGTTGACGAACGCCCCTGCATACTTTGTTGATTTGATGAGTAGGGTGTTCAGGGAGTTCCTTAATAAGTTCGTGGTGGTCTTTGTGGATGATATCTTAGTATTTTCTAAGAGTGAAGAAGAGCATGCCCTACATATTAGGGAAGTGTTGGAGACTCTTCGAGCACATAGCCTTAAGGCTAAATTCTCTAAATTTCACTTCTGGAGGAAGGAAGTGCGGTTCTTGGGGCACGTGGTCTCCAAGGAAGGGATAGTTGTGGATCCCGCGAAGGTAGTATCAATTCAAGATTGGAAGGTTCCGAAGAATGCTACCGAAGTAAGAAGTTTCTTAGGGTTGGCGGGCTACTATAGGAAGTTTACCAAAGACTTCGCGAAGATATCAGCTCCATTAACCCGCTTGACGAAGAAGAATCTTGTTTTCACATGGGACATAGATTGTGATGATGCGTTCCGACGGTTAAAGAGAGCTTTAACCACTGCTCCAGTTTTAGTGTTGCCAGATGGGAGTAAGCCATTTGTTGTCTATACCGATGCTTGTGGGACAGGACTGGGCGCAGTCTTAATGCAAGAGGGAAGGGTAATAGCCTATGGTGGAAGGCAGTTGAGGGCACATGAGAAAAATTACCCTACCCATGATTTAGAGTTGTCCGCTATTGTTTTTGCGCTTAAGATTTGGCGCCATTATCTTCTTGGTGAGAGATTCGAATTGTTCACTGACCACAAATCATTGAAGTACTTGTTTTCTCAGAAGGATTTGAATTTGAGACAGCAAAGGTGGATGGAGTTCTTAGCATCCTATGATTTCGAGATAGCGTATACCCCTGGCAAGGGTAACGTGGTGGCGGACGCCTTGAGCAGAAAAAGGTTGTCCTTGAGTCCATTGTTCGTGGAACAACGAAGCTTGGAATTTATCTCGATGTTTGATTTCAGACCTTCCATTGACTATATACCCGGTTTGCTAGCATCCTTGGAGGTCAGACCTACTCTTTTGGGGCGGATTGGAGAAGCACAGAGGGATGACCCACAGTTGGTTGAGTTGGTAGAGAAGCTCATAAGGGGGGAGTCGTCCAGCCATTTGAGTAGGTACACCCTAGACGATAGGGGGTGCTTGCGTAGAGACGGTAGACTTTGTGTACCGCAAGACGAGGGTTTGAGGAAGGCTATTCTTGATGATGCACACCGTTCTAGGATGACCATTCATCCCGGTGGGGACAAGATGTACCAAGACATGAAGCGGGTTTTCTTCTGGGCCGGTATGAAGAAAGATGTGGCCGAGTATGTCGCTCGATGCTTGGTGTGCCAACAGGTGAAAGCGGAGCAAAAGAAACCAGGTGGGTTGCTTCACCCATTGGAAGTTCCGCAATGGAAGTGGGATAGCGTCTCGATGGATTTTATTGACGGGTTACCCAGATCGAGAAAGGGTAATACGGGAATTTGGGTTGTGGTAGACAGACTTACTAAAAGCGCCCATTTCATACCTGTGAAGAGCAAGAGGACTGCTCCATGGCTAGCTTCAGTATATCTTCGAGAGATAGTTCGATTGCATGGGGTACCCTCTAGCATGGTGAGTGATCGAGATCCTATCTTCACTAGCGAGTTCTGGAAAAGTTTACAAGAAGCAGTGGGGACTCAATTATGTCTGAGCACCGCATATCATCCTCAGACGGACGGCCAGACTGAGAGGGTGAATCGTGTCCTAGAAGACCTTTTGAGGCTTTGTATCTTAGATTTTGGAGGTACATGGGAAGAGCATCTTCCATTGGTGGAGTTCGCATATAATAACAGCTTTCAGTCCAGTATTGGTATGGCTCCTTTCGAAGCTCTTTATGGAAGGCCTTGTCGATCACCTACATGTTGGTGGGAATCTACGGATAAGATCTTGCTTGGGCCTGATATGGTTAGGGAGACTTCTGAGAAGATTGACTTGATTCGAAGAAGGATGAAAGCAGCGCAGGATAGGCAAAAATCTTATGCGGACAAGAGGAGGACAGATCTGGAGTTTGAGGTTGGGGACATGGTCTTTGTCAAAGTGTCTCCGTTACGGAATGTGGTTCGCTTTGGATCTGTTGGGAAGTTAGCACCAAGGTTTGTTGGACCGTTTCCTATTAAGGAAAGGATTGGACAGATGGCCTATAGAGTGGAGTTGCCCGACAGACTTAGTGGTGTACATGATGTATTCCATGTGTCACATTTGAGGAAGTGCCTACATGAGACCGCAGAGATGGAAGAGCCGAGCTTGCTTAGAGAAGTGGAAGTAGAGCGTGATGCGAATATTCGACGAGCTCCTACTCGCATCCTTGGGTCAGAGACTAGGAAATTGAGGAATCGAGAGGTTCAACTAGTCAAAGTACAATGGGGAGAAGATGAGGGCAACGCTACTTGGGAGACGGAAGCGAAGATGCGTTCATTGTACCCATTCCTTTTTGAGGGTATGTCTTTTAACTTCTCCTTTATCGTTTGTCTAGTACTTATCTTATCTTTATTATGTCCTCTCGTTAGTACTTTTGACCTTTAGATAGGGTAAACCTATGGTTGAAACATGTGTTTGAGACATGTTATGGTTGATGGATGCATGTGGATGCAAGTGTTTGCTAGTGGTTGCTCGTGGATGCATATACACACACTCTAGACACTAGATCGGCTCAGTCACTTCATATTGCATATTGCATACAATTGTGTGTAGGTAGCTATATTTATGGATGTATAATGATTGTGTTATCATATGGATGATGCATTTTGGTGAATGATTGTGCACTCATGTAGATATTGTATGTGTCGATAGGGTTCTCTCGCATACATAATGGATGCATGGAACTATCATGGTTTGCATATGTTCATACATTAGATAGGGAACATATACACACACTTTTTGCATATGCTCATACATCATTAGAAATTGTTTTAAGGACAATGGATGCCCGTGTTTGATGGATTGAGTAGATGGTTGTTTGGATGGTAGGATATGCATTCTCCTTAGCTTAGAGATTTCGGGGACGAAATCCATTAAGGAGGGGAGAATGTAACACCCCGAATTTCAGTTAATGCTAAAATTCACTAATTGCAGAATAAATAATCTCAGATGTGAGAATTTGGGGAAACGGGCTGCGTCATTGCGTTCGTCTCGGAAAAATACGCGAAATAGAGTCCGAAATTTTGTAAATCGGAGTCCGTATGGCCCAGTTATGGCCCAATGAAGTTTACAGAAAATTCAAAGTTCAAAAACAGATTTAAAATTCAGGTTCAAATTTCGAAATTGGGGCCATTGGGCGCAGGTGGGAAAATTCCCGCCTAGCTACCCAAGTCGACAGCCCTGTCGACTGGGCAGTCGACTTGGCTAGGACCAAGTCGACAGCCCTGTCGACTTGGGTGTCGACAGGGGGTGCTCGGCCAGTTTGGCCTGGTGCACCATTTTAGGGTTTGGCTGTGTTTTGGGGCTGTTTTCTGGAAGCTTCCGAGATCTGATGGTCCTAATATAATTTAGGGTTAATCCAATGGCCTAAAACACTTGCCTAATCTATAAATACACCCTAAGACTACCCTAATTCATACTAAAAATAGATTCAAGGGCCTCATGCCGTCAAATTAAAACTAGAAGGAGCCTCCACCAAGGTTGAGAGGAAGTTAGCATCTCAAATCAACTCTAATCAAGTTCTAATCCACTCTAGCAACTTAATCTTCCTCATTGGAGTGCTAATTAGTTATTTGTGAGTTCCTATGCCTTTAGCAAGCAATTGCTAAACTAATTAGGATAGGATATTATGAGGCTATGGTTGTAAATGTGGATCTATGCAAGTTGTGGTTGTCATATGTTATAAGTTCATATGCAAGTTTGTCTCTTTTTATGATATGACATGTTATGCAAGTTCATATGCAAGTTTATATGCAAGTTCATATGCAAGTTTGTCTCTTTTTATGATATGACATGTTATGCAAGTTCATATGCAAGTTTATATGCAAGTTCATATGCAAGTTTGTCTCTTTTTATGATATGCATAACATATGCAAGTTTGCCTCTATGTATGACATGTTATGCAAGTTCATATGCAAGTTTATATGCAAGTTTGTCTCTTTTTATGATATGCATAACATATGCAAGTTTGCCTCTATGTATGACATGTTATGCAAGTTCATATGCAAGTTTATATGCAAGTTCATATGCAAGTTTGTCTCTTTTTATGATATGCATAGCATATGCAAGTTTGCCTCTATGTATGACATGTTATGCAAGTTCATATGCAAGTTTATATGCAAGTTCATATGCAAGTTTGGGTTAATGATTTGTGCTAGTTGGGTTTAATGTTATGATGCAAGTTGACACCTTTTAAACCCATGTAAATGCCAATGTTGTGCTAAGTTGAACCCCATTACATTTATGATGAATCTTCCCATTTATATGCCATGTCATGAGAGCGAATTACGTGGGAAACGATGGGGTTAATATGCATTTTAATAGAAATGTGTAAAGTTGGTATGCTTAAGCATAACATAAAATGAATGGACATAATTGGGAATTTACCTATTTAGTTAGGTCTACCCATATTATGGAGTTGGGAATTTACCTATTAAGTTAGGTCTACCCATACTATGGAATTGGGAATTTACCTATTGAGTTAGGTCTACCCATATTCTTAAAAATGTGTAATTAATTAGGGATAATTAATACAAATTATGGGGGTGATTAATTAGGTGTAATTAATCAACTAAGACACGAGGTTGGACCCTTTTGTAGCGGAAGTCTGCCCGGAACCGACCGGCAAATCCAGCAGCTACAAATGATTGGCCCAATGTGAGAGGTCTTAGTCATAAATTAAATACGTGATTAAAGTAAAGACACGAGGTTAGACCCTTTTTATGACGGAAGTCTGCCCGGACCCAACCGACATATCCAGCAGTCATAAAAGGTGGTCTAATGTGAGAGGTCTTTATGAGGTCATGATCTTAATTAATTAATTAAGAAGCACTTAACCATATTAGCATGTAGAGGGACATAAGGGTTAAGTGGGTGCCTTGGGTGGCATGTGGAAATCTAGTGGTTGCCTTGGGTGGCATGTGGAAATCTAGTGGTTGCCTTGGGTGGCAATAGAAAATACGATTAGAATACTTAACCAAAGTGGAACATGTAATTAAAACATGATTAAAGGGTTAAGTGGTATACAGTAGAAATGACAAGCTTAGGTGGGTAGCTTGTGGGGGGCCCATCTCAACCAATATCCCAAACGTATCTTAGTGGGCTCGACTCAAGTCGAGGACGGGACACACATATTGGGCTTGACTATAAGAGGCCAAAACGGGGTAGCGGTGGCAACGCGAGTCCAACGGGTTTCATATGCGTGTGTGGACCCGGGCTGGTAGGTAAGACGTTGTTGCATCGTGTAGATATAAGCCGTGCACCATTTGTTGTATCGGGTTGCCACTTTGGGGAGTGATACACCCCATTGTGGGGCCAGCACGGGTATCTACGGTAGGGAGCCGATCGCTTGGGAGTAGTGGGTACACCTAGTGGAGATAGGGGCAGACGGTACCCATGTAGTCAGCTAGGGGTACACGAAACTACTGGGTAAATTGTCTAAGTCCTTGGGAGGGATCAATCTTTAAGTAGGAATGACTGGTGTGGTGCAGTGTAGTAATTATCCTTGGGTGGGTAAATGCGTCTTTATCGTTATCTTAGTTCATTCTAAGTCTGATTAGCTACTGAGTGTAGTCATTTATCCCCAGTCACACCGCACCAAGTTATATCATACCCTAATTACTTTAATGATTGTATTGTTAAAGTTGTAGGACTCGCTCAGACTTATGTCTGACCCCGTTGTTTTTATCTTTTTCCCAACCCTCAGGTTCTCAGAGTGGGCCCAACACGAGTGGGCTTTGATCAGGCTGCTTTTATTACTCTCTTGGAGCTTGGACCCTAGATGTAGAGCTCAACTTACCCTTTTCTTTTATGGCTATCAGTTCATGTATTGGGATTATGTATTTTTATTTATCAGGATGGATATTTTGTACTTGACTCTTATTATGGTTTTGTGATGTAACTAGACATGTTTTACTTTCCGCTGCAATGAAATGATGTTTTAAATTTTCAAGCATTACTTATATCCGTCTTGCTGTAATATTTCCGTTCTATATTCACTTAAAATACTCCACCGATGTTATGGCATTCCCTTAGCCAGTGATCATAGCGGGAGTGGGGTGTTACATGTGGCAACCAAAGTATATGATGACCAGATGTTCTAGAGATAAAATTCTAGCCTTAAGCCTCATCAACCGAGAAATGACAAAAATCGGGCAGGCAACATGGCTATGTGGGTCGCTCCCATTAGGAAGTATGATCACCTATCTAGAGAAATTCCTTTTTCTTCTTAAATCTATCGATGCTGACCCTATTCGGGTGGCGGTTGCTGATCCCAACCGTCGGTGATATTCATTCGATATACTCAAGCGAAATGAGTGGTCGATCATGTGAGGGCCGAGTTGCAAGAAGTTCTTGTTGAACCCAGTGTATTCGCCTCTAGAGATACACTATCGGTAGGTGGACCCATACCTTGTCAGGAGGGAATCCAATATCCAATAAGTGCCCGCGGTTTTCGATTGTATACTATATATGGGGAGCGTGAGATGCAAGCGTTCCTCTAGTTTGTTAATTATTTGTATTTAGACATTATGACAATATCATAACAAAGCTATTATTTCAAAAATTGTTTGGGTTATAGTAAGGTAAAAACCGTCCGTGTTTATGTGTGGGCTGGTCTTACTATTATCCTTTTCTTTCAAAAGAGATTTGAACTTAAAAATCCAGTTGGACAATTCCCCTTAAACTGTGCGAGTTATTCTCACTCTGGTTCACCAGACTGACCCGGTATTTGTAATGCTCGGGTTAGCCCGGGTTGCAGGTTTAGGATATCGGATGTTCTGAAGTTCAGAGACGAGCTGGAGGAGTCCAGACGTATGATATGCACATAATATTATTCCGCTGTGTATTGTGTATGAGGACAGGTTGTTATAACTGTCCAAATGTATTGATGCACTCTGATACTATAAGTATTATTCAAGCTCTCAATAAAGATTATTTCTATATTATATTTTGTTCCGCTGCGATGTGAGACTCTGATTCTGTGTGTGTTCTTCTTCTTATTCTTTTATTCTAAAATTTCCTTCTTTCTTATCTCATCCTCTAAATTCTTTCTATTAGCATCTTGATTTCTTGTATCATTTGGGTTGGATTTGTGTTGTTTATTCAGCTCAAAAGATACCGGAAATTTGGGTCGTCACATTTGGTATCAGAGCTATTGGTTGAGTAGTAACCTTGGCTCTGTGGTGTAACTCGATAAAGATAGGGTTAGAAATACCCTAGATTGAGTTTGAGTGTATATACGAGGGAGCGTATTTGTAAATTTTATATCAAGTGTTTGGTATTGCGTTGATTGATCAGTTCAAATGTCGGGAAATCGTACTGAACTGGGAATTGACACAATATTGTTTTATAAAGAGGGTAAATGAAACAATTTTGCTCAAATTATATTTTTATAGAAAAAGGAAATAATTTTCTACATTATAAGAATACTGGTTGTTTGGCTGTTTGATTAATTTGATTGGAATAAAACAAATTGAATATGAATAATTAAACTTAAACTTGTTAAGACGAACTAATCTTAGAAATGGAATTGAATAAATAATCTTGGGATTTGGAAATCGAATAAAAGAAATCAATCGAATATTAATCAATTGATATGGATATATGTTAAACCAGAGTGAATGTAGAGTAGTAAGTATCAACATTGAATATAATGATTTGGTTGTTGTTATTTGGATGGTGGATTGGTTATATCAAATTGAACAGCAAGTTAATAAGAAATAGAATGAATTGAAACAAAACTCCAATACAATGAATTGGAAATCACTTATGAAGTGAAACTGAATTATTTTCCTGAATTTGTTGCTTGCATTGTAAGTGAGTTTAGTGCAGATTCCAGAGAGCTATGGAATGGATTTGGTTACATAGATTGGAAGTACAGACGAAGAACAGATAAATGATTTGCTTGGAAATGGGAAATTGAGTTGCCCGACTAAAAGGTAAACATTAATATATAGATTTGGTGATTGATTTATACCCCTGAGTAGGGTCGCCATTTGGCTATTTATTTTCTTTTAGGGAAGTTGAGCCCGGAGGGGCGTTTGTAGTTGTTGTAATCTAGACGTGCAGAGGAGGTGCTAGCGAAATTTTTGAAACCTTTAAAAGTTTTGATTCAAGAATAATTATTTTAAAATAATCGTGTTCAGAACATTCTTCTTACCTTGCAATTTCGGGGACGAAATTATTTAAAGGGGGGAAGAATGTAACATCCCAGATTTTTGAACGTTGTCTACGAATATTTAAATTGGTTTAAATATTGATTTGGCGATATTAGCAGATTTTGTATCGAAATTATTTTATAAAATCGAGTTCAAAAATATATAATTTATAATATAATTAAAACGAGCTCGAAAATGACGTGGCAATTCATAATTTTCGATCTGAACTTTAACTAAATATACAGGATCCGAAATAAGTCGGATTTATGTGAAATAGGAAACATTTGAATTGATTTGATTATATTTTTCTAATGAAAGAAAAAAATCGTGATTTCGTCGTGTAGATGGTAAGATATGCCTAATTTAAAATTTCCAATAGTCGCTATAGAATCGTTCGTCGACCGTAACAGTTTATTTGATATAACTGCATACTAGATTCGAATCTGGACAAGATTCTTTTGAGACGTAGTTATAATTTAATTTTTAGAATTTTACTGTACTTTTTAATAAATTAAATATGCAGTTTTTTATTTGAAGTATTTTGCACCCTGTATCAGTATTTCGGGGTTTCACAATATAAGTTAAACTACCGATATTATTATATTTTTGGAGTCGTGATACATCGCTTGTCACAATGGTGCTCTTATTTCAGTCCGTAGCAGCTCTTACGTAAACGAAGTTGGGTACATCGAGATGCATACTTACATATAAGAAAAAAAAGAACTCACATATCCTATACCTAAATACCTAAAGGAAAACGACATATGAGACCCTTGCCGACCACGCTCTGTATGTTGTAAGGAAATGAAAACGACAACACAGTAGCCTTGCCAACCAAGCTGTTTGTTTCCGTGCTTTGCACGCCATTACAGCCGTGATCCCCAAACTTCTTCATGTGTATATTACCTCTCACCTCTCCTGCTTTGTCTACTTCTTTTTTTCCGCTGTGTTTCCCCCTCTCGACTGAAATCCGCAAACTTGCTTTCTCTTTAAAAAAAATTGAAGAGCGTGAAGTATTGTACGCTTGTGACATGCAGGAGGCCGCGCGTGGCAAAGGAGAGGGGAGACACGGTAGAAGTTGTGGATCCATACAGAGGGCGGTGATGGGGATCATCGTTTGGGTCAGTGGGGGAGTGTTTTGAAAACGCAGGAGCAGATATGTATAAACGTTGGAACTGAAATGGGGAAGTGGAGCTTGTTTAATGAGGGACTGTGCATGGGGACTTCATAAAGGAGTTGCGTGACCATGAAAATAAGGAGGGAGAGAGCGGAATAAGGTGGAGCGGTTGTATGGGAGCAACTTGCAGTAGGTATTCGGTTTCAAAAAAAAAGAGTGATGCTGAGAATGGGTTCAGGGAAGCTACATACTTGCGGAAATAGAGGAAACAAGAATCAGAGGGACATGCGTGGAAAGAAGAAGTATATGGAGGACTTGTGTTGTGGTGGGCTGATGGGTTTCCGCCATGAAAAAAAAGAAAGAAAGAGAGTGAAGTGACGGACTTAAAAACTGGAAAGGAGAAAACATCAGGGAGGTTGGAAAATAATGGTGCAGTAAAAATAATGAGGTGAAGTTCTTGCATGGACCAGTAAAGTTGGAGACAGTGTGTTCATGTGTTGAAAAGAATTTTATGAAGAAAATAGTTTCAGAAGAAAGAAGATGTGATAACCCCAAACTTCCACTGGGTGAAAGTAAGGAATAATCATATGGAATACAACATAAATATAACAATACATATCACTGATACAACATAGCAGAGGAAAACCATAGAATAATAACTTCATAGCAGCAGAAATATAATGTCATCAACCACAGAATCCCAACAGTCACAGAATTCCAAGTTTTTACATCAAGTTTGTAGAAATTGAAATAAGTTCCAATTCCCAAAATAAGCAACACGAAATGAAACAAGTTTAATGTATGAAATTAAAGAGAGAAAAATGCAATAGAAGTAAATGATAGATGTCTTCAAGCTCCAAGTCATCACCTCTCCACAAAAGCAAATCTAAGCAACTCCAAAGAAAAGACTCCAAGCAAAGGATGAACCTGTTTACTTGGCTGCCCGTGTAGAGAAGAGGCACCTGAGTTTTCAAAAAGGTGAAACAAACTACAGGTCAGTCGTGGGACTGGTGTGAGAATTCTTAACTAACATATTAATAATAATATGGCAAATCCAAAGACCACGCCGCTAATGCGGAACAGATTTATTTCAATGCATTGTCGTGCATAATTTTAAAAGTGTCAGAACAAGCAGATAAATAAATCGTGCAACAACGCAATGCTTTTTAGAAAAATGGAATCACCATAAGACTCAAGTCCCATCACACAATGCAACGCACACTAGAGGATAGAGTTTTCCCTTATGGTGATTAAACATTCTAAATACGGCAAATACGGGTTTAATATTATTATTAGTATACATAACAAAACATTTCAAAATAAATGTATCAATCCTAGGAAGCATAGGTACCATATACTATGCCTCCGTACTAGTAATACAATCAAATCCGTAGGGTCATATTTGGAATTTGGATTTCCATCTGAGTCAAGGCTAGGGAGGAGCTCCTACCGATTCGAGACACTCTAGCTAATGTCTCAGGATTCCCCGCAGTGAACCCTTGGATCCTGCAGTGCCGGTCCACACATACAACTTCATGCATTGGCAATTCCTGAACACACGTTTCCCGATCCTATAGGACCTATCTGAGGTGCCTCATTCCATCATCCACATAAGTAAAATGTCAGGGCTGGTAGGTCATTGACACCACTCTAGCTAGAAAGAAACGTGCTGCTCTCCCTGCGCTCCCTTCTCCCGTTTTAGACTCCGCCGGTGTGTGAGGCTCGCGAAGTCACATTGTACACAAAGCTATGCCTAAACAGGCTATGCTTTGTTCGTCCCACAAGGCCTGCTTTTCAACAAAACCTTGATCGTATGCACCTTAGCGTGCCACATCATCACCCCATACCATACTACCAACCCTTTGCCGAAATATATGAACGGGTGTTAAGCAAGAGAATAAATTCCCCGCCACCAAACATCCATACCTTCGACAAAAGATCAATAACGCGATATTTGATAGAGTATGATGTCAGACACACAATCCATTTAATAGCTTATGCTCTGGGTCTAAGCGAAATCCTAACCCGTTCAATCAACATGTACGTTCGGGCAATGACCATGACCTTGAATTGGGAGCAAATCAATTCAAAGCCTCAATCGCTGTCCTCCTGAGGGGAAATTGACGGTCTTCATTCATCATCTTCTAGTTCATTCCTTAACGTCATTTGATTATTCGGAATGAGATTAACTCGACCTTTCCAAATAATCTTCGTATATATATATATATAATGAAAATTCTTCCTTATCGTTATTTCTAATTTTTAATGATTATTTCCTATTTTTGTTTAATTAAAAATAATTAAATCCTTAATTACCGACGATTCAGGTCAATGTCGATTCTGGCGCTGTTTTCAATCACTTTTGATTTTCATATATCTCGAAATCTAACCGTTGGATTTTGACGTAGTATATATTGTTGGAAAGATTTTTCCAAGACGGTCCTAACGGTTCGAGTCTCAAGAAAATCCGACAGTCGGATCTTCTTGTATAGTCGTTTAAAGATATGATTTTAAAACGTCAACTACCGCGCTCGGTTTGTTTAATTTTAATTATATTTATATATAAATATATAAACATAAACCGTTTGATTCTTTATTCTTATGTATATTTTCATTCTTTATCCTTTCATTCCTTCATTTACAGGAAAATGTAAATCATAAATGAATGATGAATTCTTCCCTTTTATTTCTTTAATTTCTTTAATTTATGGAAAAATGTAAATTATATTTCATCGTCCAATTCCTTCTTTTAATCTCACCTTTACACATAAAATGTAATTTACAATTCATCGTCCTCAATTACATATAAAAAGATAAATTTTATTTACAATGTAAATCCTACTTCTTATTTACATTATAAAAATGTAATCTTTATTTATACAATGTAAACTCATACATTCACTTCATAGAATAAAATGAAATTTCATTCATGCGGGTTAAACTCATTCACAAATTACATAATAAAATGTAATTTACTTCATGCGGACTAATTTCATTCATAAATTACATAATAAAATGTAATTTATTTCATACGGTGGGAATTCATTCATAACTCACATATAAAAATGTAATTTATTTCATACGATGAAAATTCATTCATAAATTACATATAAAAATGTAATTTATTTCATACGATGAAAATTCATTCATAAATTACATATAAAAATGTAATTTACTCCATACGATCTAAATTCCTTTAAATTACATTATAAAATAATGTAACTTATCCCACGGTCAATTCTCTTTTTATTAGCATTATAAATAATGTAAATTATCCTACGTTGTCATTCTTTTATATTAACATTATAAATAATGTTAATTTCATACAGTATAAAATTCTTTTATATTAACATTAAAAATAATGTTAATTTCATATAGTGTAAATCCCCTTTTATTATTAAAAAAAATGTAAAATTATCCTACGTTGTAATTACTATTTAATTTACATTAAAAACAATGTAAAATGTACATACGGTGAAATTCGTATATATATTTACATAAAAAAAAATGTAAATTCCACATACGGTGAAATTTCTATTATACTTACATTAAGAAAAATGTAAATTCGACATACAGTGAAATTTCTACATATTTACATTAAGAAAAATGTAAATTTCACATACGATGAAATTTCTATTATACTTACATTAAGAAAAATGAAAATTCCACATACGATGAAATTTCTACATATTTACATTAAGAAAAATGTAAATTTTCATTCTTGTCACATTTTTATTTAATTTGCATTAAACAAAATGTAAACTTCCATTCTCTAATTACAATATAAAATTCATTCTTCTTTACAATGCAAAATTTACTCTTTAATTACAATGTAAAGTCCATTCTTTTTATTACATTAAAAATAATGTAAATCTTCCTACGGTTAAATTCTTATTTAATATTAACATTAAAGATGTTAATGGCAACCTATGGTGTTATATTTACATTAAAAATGTTAATGACATCCTACGGTTAAATTTACTATTTAATTTACATTAAAAATAATGTAAATTTATACATGCGGTGAAAATATTTTTTTTTCCATGTCATCGCAAATTCTAATAAAAAAATGTAAATTTCATGTCATCGCAAATTCTAATTTTAATTTACATAATAAAATGTAAATTTCATGTTATCGCAAATTCTAATTTTAATTTACATAATAAAATGTAAATTTCATGTCATCCCATCAACAACAACATTCAAATAACCCAACAGGTTTAAATCTAACAATTCACATTAAAATAATATATAGGGTGATGTTTATGTTGGCATATGACAAATCAACGAGGCATGGTTCAGTAAAATTAACAAATAGTTTATTCTAATTAATCAATAAATTCAGATCTAATATTTTGATTTGCAGATCTAACATCATACGGTATGAACGATTCAGACCCATATTTAATATATCACGACATAGTCAATCTATCAATAAACATTTTTTTTATAACAAAAAATTAATAATTAAATAAATTAAATTAAATTAAAAATAAATTCTCACAGTGGTCTGGTCTGAGAAGAAGATTCGGGCTCGATCCGATTCAGTGTTCGTATTCAAATAGATTTCAGATCTGGAACGATTCGAATACAAATTCATATGAAAAATCAAAATTCAGCCTTTAACAACTGACATAGCGACTCTATAAGGCGTGACAAAATCTGAAATAGATCCATACCTTAAGCTTTGAATTTGTTCAAATTTTTGATTTCGTTTTCTCGATCTGTAGTCAATGGTTTTGGGCACCGTTTGTTGGAGGAGGACCGGGGCAGAGAGGCGCAGGTTCGGCCAGAGGGTGGGGGCGTTCAGCGGCGGCGTGTGGGGTCCAGGGGGCGCGACTGGCGGCATTTCGTGGGGCTGGGGCGGCTTCGACAGGGCACGGTTCGAGGTGATTTTGGTCGGAGATCGTAGAGCTCGGAAAGAGCTTCGAAACGGATATTTGTTTGCGGATTTTCGTTGAGTAGAGAAGGAGAAATCAGAGCTCAAAGAATCGAGCAATCCATGCGTTTCGGCGGCTATGAAAAAGGGGAAGACGATGTACTGTATACGGCCGTATTTATACAGTATTTCTAGGGTTTTTTTATTTAATTTTTTAATTTCAATAATTCCAGAAATTAGTGTTTTCACATACGATCTCCAAACGAAGCTCAACGACTGTCGAACTCAATGTTTTGACGTCTTCTGAACGCGATGGCGCTATTGCCAAGGTCTAATTCTGAAGTTACAGTGTGTTTTTCTTTTATTTTTAAAATAAATCATTAAATTTAAATTCGAACGTACTTGTTAATCCCACCGGGGCCACATACTAGCTCAGAAAAATCCAGAAAAATTATTTTTGGCTTTCTTATGTCAATACGGTCCTAACAAAATTTATTTCGCCTCATTCTGAGACTGTTTGAAAAATGGCTATTTTTCAGTCAACTAATTATGACCGAAATTGACAAAACACATATTCTTTTGCCACGCTCACATGCTAGCTTCAAAAATCAAGAAATTTGAAACCTAGCAATAATTTTACATTCCGGACCCAACAAAAGTGGTTTCGTTGAATTTTGAGGTCGTATGCAAAATGCCAATTTTCAAGGGCGATATATTTTCTAGAGCGACCTTTCTGAAAAATCATTTGGCCATAAATTTTGATTTCTGCTATGAAACTTTGATTTTTCAGATTCGTCAGAAAGACATTCGTTAACAAATTTGAATATTTTCGTTTCAACAAAATCCGGTTTATTCTGCACCCTGGGTAATTAGTCAAAGTTCAAGTTTGACTTTTCCGACTACCATCTTATTTCTAATTCTTTATGTAATTTATTTGAATATATCGGCATTAACTTTGCTCAACGTAAATTTCCATTTATAATTATTTGAAATAATTTTTTTTAATAATTAAACACCACCAAAATCCCCAAAATGAAAATTTTAAATTAGCCCCAAATTCCGGGTTGTTACAATCTCCCTTCCTTAAGAACTTTTCGTCCTCGAAAAGGAAAAGAGAACAGTAGAAGGGTAGGAACCAACATAAAGAATAGAAAATAATTTAAGCGTACCTCAAAATAAAACTAATCGGGGATGTCCACTCTGCATTTGGGATAGGCTTGTTTGATACTCTCCTCGGTTACCCAAGTGCAGTCTCTAGGATCACCGCTCCATTGCACCTTGACTAGGTTGATCTTCTTGTTTCTAAGCTCCCTAGTTTCCTACCAATGATTTTCAGTGGTTCTCTCCTCACTGCTAGGCTTGGGGTAATTTCCAAATCCTGCTGTGCAGCTTCCTCCACAACTAGATCCGAATCATGGACATGCCTTCGAAGTTGAGATACATGGAATACATCGTGCACTCCAGGCAACCAGTCGGGCATCTGAATTCTGTAAGCCAGGGTACCAACCTTTTCAAGAATGGGGAAGGGGCCGATGAATTTGGGTGCTAGTTTCCCTGTTTTTCCAAACGGATAACACCTCGCATTGGAGCGACTTTCAGATAGACATAGTCACCCACATCAAAAGCTAGCTCTCGCCTTCTTACATCTGCGTAACTTTTCTGTCTACTTTGGGCCGCCAATAGCCGCTTCTTAATCAAGTCAACTTTGTCCAAAGCTTCTCGGATCATGTCAGGACCCAACACAAGCCGATTTCCTTTTTCAACCCAACATGCTGGCGATCTACACGGCCTACCATATAAGGCTTCAAATGGAGACATTTTCAAACTTGCTTGGTAGCTATTGTTGTACGAGAATTCAACTAAATGCAAGTGATCCTCCCAAGACCCTCCTAAATCGAGTATGCAAGCTTGCAATAGATCTTCAAGAATGCGATTCACTCGCTCAGTCTGGCCGTCAGTCTGAGGGTGATACGCGGTGCTAAGATTCAACTTTGTTCCCAACTCATTTTGGAATGTTTCCCAAAATTTACTAGTAAAGATAGGATCACGGTCGCTAACGATGCTACTAGGGACTCTGTGAAAAAGAAAAGATTAATATTTATTTTGCAAAAGAAAACTTCCATTCAAATTATGAAGAGAAGGAAAGATTTAGTTTTATTACCCATGTAGCCTGACGATTTCTTTGAAATAGATTTGCGCCAGACTTTGAGCAGTTCTAGTGGATTTGACAGGTATGAAATAAGAGGACTTGGTGAAGCGATCCACGATCACCCATATGCTGTCATTTCCTTTCCTAGTACGAGGCAGACCATCTATGAAATCCATGGAGACTTGGTCCCACTTCCAATCTGGAACTTCTAATGGCTGCAACAACCCCGCAGGCTTTTGTTGATCGCTCTTCACTTGTTGGCATGTAGGGCATCTGCTCACATATATGGATATATCCCTCTTCATAGATCTCCACCAAAAAGTGCGCTTTAAATCTTTATACATCTTGCTCACACCTAGGTGGATGCAAAGCTTTGATTTGTGTCCTTCATCTAAAACTTCCCTTACGAGCTCTGGGATATTTGGAACACAAATCCGACCTTGCAATCTAAGAATTCCCTTGCCATCAATTTGGAAGCTCGTGTTCTCCCCATCTTGGATTCTTTTAATAATTCTTTGAATAAATTTATCATCCTTTTGAAGAGCGGAAATTTTATCGATCAAAGAGGGGGTAATGATAAGGCTTGCGACAATGGCATTCTTTCTACTAAGTGTGTCTGCCACCACGTTGGCTTTCCCCGGCATATATAAGATGTCGAGATCATAAGCCGCAAGGAATCCTAGCCACCTTTGCTGCCTTAAATTCAGATCCTTTTGATCGAAGAGATATTTCAAAGATTGATGGTCTGTGTATAATTCAAATTTTTCGCCTAGAAGATAATGTCTCCAAATTTTTAAAGCAAAGACTACGGCCAGCAACTCTAAGTCATGGACACGATAATTTTTCTCATGCGGCTTTAATTGACGGCTTGCATATGCAACAACTCTGCCCCTTTGCATCAGTACCGCGCCAAGACCACCACTTTGAGAAGCATTCGTATAGACCTTTAAATCTTGGTTGCCATCGATGATGGTGAGTACGGGAGCAGTAGTCAAACTCACCTTTAACTTTTGGAATGCCTCCTCACAATCTGATGTCCAATTGAACTTGGCATGCTTCTTGGTAAGTTTTGTTAATAGGCTAGACAGCTTGGCGAAACCTTCGACAAATTTTCTATAATACCCGGCCAAACCTAGGAAGCTTCTTACTTCAGTGGGCGTACTGGCCTGCTTCCAATCTCGAATGGCGGCAACTTTACTTGGATCAACTGCGATTCCTTCTTTTGACACAACGTGGCCCAAGAATTTTACTTCCTCTTGCCAAAATGTGCATTTGGAAAACTTTGCTTTTAGAACATTTCTTCGTAGAATTTCCAACACTTCCCTTAAATGCCCTTGATGCTCCTCCTTAGTTTTAGAATAGATTAGAATGTCATCAATGAAGACTGGGACGAATTTATTTAGGACCTCCCTAAACCCTATTCATCAAGTCAACAAAGTAGGCTGGAGCATTGCATAGACCGAACGACATCACTAACCATTCGTAGAATATGTCGGGACCCCTAAAGGCGGTCAAAGGTATGCATTCTTCTGCTATGCGGAGTTGGTGGAAACCTGTGGCTAGGTCCATCTTTGAAAACACCTTAGCTCCATTCAATTGGTCCATCAAATCATCTATGCGGGGCAAGGGATATTTGTTCTTCAATGTTTGTTTGTTAAGATCACGGTAATCGACACAAAGTCTTAGAGTACCGTCCGATTTGGGGACAAACACCACAACTGCACCCCAATTTGAAAAGCTAGGCCGAATGAGCCCCTTCCACAGAAGCTGCTTGGTTTGGATTTGCAATTCCTCCTTTTCTTTAGGAGTCATCCTTCTGATAGCATGAACTACAGGTCTTGCATTAGGAACAAGATCAATCCTGAAATCGATTTCCCTTCGCGGGGGTAGGCTGTCCACTTCTTCAAATACATCAGTGTAATCTTTGACCACGGGAATATTTTCTAAAGGGATAGGAGTGATCTCGAGAGTAGACCAGAATTCCTTTCTATCAGGTTTTGAGCCGTGACAAGGTATAGAAATAACATCTCCAAATTTCGTTTTGATTTCAACTATTCTTCTGCACATCTTACTTTGGCCTCCAATTTTGTTAGCCAATCAAGACCAAGGATGATATCAAACTCGGAAAAATTCATAATGGTTAAGTCAAAAGGGAACCGAAAGTAAGAGTAAGAAATAGGCACCCTACAGTATAAATCAAGAGTGATCAAACCTCCTACAGGATTATGAACATTAATTGGCTCTTTAAGACATCTTTGCTTTAGTTTCAATTTCTGAACCGCATTGCTAGAAATGAAGCTTCTCGATGCACCCGTATCAAATAAGGCAGTAACAGGGATATTTTTAACAGAAATGGTACCAACTAAAACATTAGGCTTACCTGCTCCTTTGGAAGAAGTAGGAGCGGAAGAAGATGGTGCACTTGCCCCTTCATACACATGTGCTACCTGCGCTCCTTTCAATAGCGGACAGTTTGGCTTGATGTGACCCTTCTTGTGGCAATTGTAGCATTCCTTGGTGTCGTCTTTTTGGACCTTCTTAGGATTCCTGCAGTCCTTGCTGTAGTGCCCAAAATTTTGGCAGTTGTAGCATTGCACCTTTGACTTATCATGGCCCTTAGCAGCTCCAGAGTTGTTTCCCTCAGTCTTCTTCTCTGTTTGCTTCCTTTTGTTGTTAGCTAAGCTCCTTTCCCTGTCTTGTTGAGAATTCTTTCTATCATTTTCCTCGTAGCGACAAGCGAACTCCACCAACCTATTGAAAGAGAGGTCGATGTGAGCAGTGGCTCTATCAATATACTTCCTCGCAAGCCCATTTTTGAATCTCTTATTCTTCTGAAAGTCATCTTGAACCAACTCAGGGGCATAGCAGGAAAGGTCTTCAAATCTTCGTACATATTCTGAAATTGTCTTGTCGCCTTGCTTCAGATTGGCGAACTCATCATGTAGCTTCTCTACCTCTTGCCTCGGAATATATTTGTCATTGAAAAGCTCCTTAAACCTCGTCCAAGTCATATTGTCAGCAATTCCTCCAACCGTGACAGTGTCCCACCAGTTTTGAGCTTCCTCCAGTAACAGCCATGAAGCCACTAGTCTTTTCCTCTGATCCTCCAGCTCCAATCCTCCAAAAATCTTCTCACAGTTCCTCAGCCAAGCTTGAGCTTGTGTCACAGTCTTAGTACCCTTGAATGGCACCCCTCCCAAGTTTTTGTACTTCTTAGCCGTCTTATCTAAATCAAAGGGTTGGGGTGGTGGTGCTTGTTGGACAGTAGCCTCCTCGGTTCCAGCAGCATTCTGCCTCCTTTCTCTAGCTCTAGCAGCTCTAGCGGCAGCGGTACTCATTTTTAGTTAGTTCTGTACGATCAAGGAAAGAGTCAGAACAACTATAATGGTGATTTGAAGAGTTGATCAAGATAAAAGGACGGATAAAAGATAATGATAGAATGACTGACTATTATGTATTCACATGAAATGTTCGCCAAAGAATATTGTGATTCTATGTAAACGAATTATCATAAATATGCTATATTCCAAAGCTAAGTTTAACCAAAGCTCTGATACCAACTATGATAACCCCAAACTTCCACTGGGTGAAAGTAAGGAATAATCATATGGAATACAACATAAATATAACAATACATATCACTAATACAACATAGCAGAGGAAAACCATAGAATAATAACATCATAGCAGCGGAAATATAATGTCATCAACCACAGAATCCCAACAGTCACAGAATTCCAAGTTTTTGCATCAAGTTTGCAGAAATTGAAATAAGCTCCAATTCCCAAAATAAGCAACACAAAATGAAACAAGTTTAATGTATGAAATTAAAGAGAGAAAAATGCAATAGAAGTAAATGATAGATGTCTTCAAGCTCCAAGTCATCACCTCTCCACAAAAGCAAATCTAAGCAGCTCCAAAGAAAAGATTCCATGTAAAGGATGAACTTGTTTACTTGGCTGCCCGTGTAGAGAAGATGGCACCCGAGTTTGCAAAAAGGTGAAACAAACTACAGGTCAGTCGTGGGACTGGTGTGAGAATTCTTAACTAACATATTAATAATAATATGGCAAATCCAAAGACCATGTCGCTAATGCGGAATGGATTTATTTCAATGGATTGCCGTGCATAATTTTAAAAGTGTCAGAACAAGCAGATAAATAAATCGTGCAACAACGCAATGCT
Organism: Allium sativum; assembly: GCA_030737875.1. Classification (NCBI taxonomy): domain Eukaryota; kingdom Viridiplantae; phylum Streptophyta; class Magnoliopsida; order Asparagales; family Amaryllidaceae; genus Allium; species Allium sativum. Next base: position 826,006,703 of record CM060909.1, read on the forward strand.
TTTTAGAAAAATGGAATCACCATAAGACTCAAGTCCCATCACACAATGCAACGCACACCAGAGGATAGAGTTTTCCCTTATGGTGATTAAACATGCTATATACGGCAAATACGGGTTTAATATTATTATTAGTATATATAACAAAACATTTCAAAATAAATGTATCAATCCTAGGAAGCATAGGTACCATATACTATGCCTCCGTACTAGTAATACAATCAAATCCGTAGGGTCATATTTGGAATTTGGATTTCCATCCGAGTCAAGGCTAGGGAGGAGCTCCTACCGATTCGAGACACTCTAGCTAATGTCTCAGGATTCCCCGCAGTGAACCCTTGGATCCTACAGGGCCGGTCCACACATACAGCTTCGTGGATTGGCAATTCCTGAACACACATTTCCCGATACTATAGGACCTATCCGAGGCGCCTCATTCCATCATCCACATAAGTAAAATGTCAGGGTTGGTAGGTCACTGACACCACTCTAGCTAGAAAAAAACGTGCTGCTCTCCCTGCGTCCCCTTATCCCGTTTTAGACTCCGCCGGTGTGTGAGGCTCGCGAAGTCACGTTGTACACAAAGCTATGCCTAAACAAGCTATGCTTTGTTCGTCCCACAAGGCCTGCTTTTCAACAAAACCTTGATCATATGCACCTTAGCGTGCCACATCATCACCCCATACCATACTACCAACCCTTTGCCAAAATATATGAATGGGTGTTAAGCAAGAGAATAAATTCCCCGCCACCAAACATCCATACCTTCGACAAAAGATCAATAACGTGATATTTGAAAGAGTATGATGTCAGACACACAATCCATTTAATAGCTTATGCTCTGGGTCTGAGCGAAAGCCTAACCCGTTCAATCAACATGTTCGTTCGGGCAATGACCATGACCTTGAATTGGGAGCAAGTCAATTCAAAGCCTCAATCGCTGTCCTCCTGAGGGGAAGATTGACGGTCTTCATTCGTTATCTTCTACTTCAATCCTTAACGTCGTTTGATTATTCGGAATGAGATTAACTCAGCCTTTCCAAATAATCTTCGTATATATATAATGAAAATTCTTCCTTATCGTTATTTTTAATTTATAATGATTATTTCCTATTTTTATTTAATTAAAAATAATTAAATCCTTAATTACCGACGATTCAGGTCAATGTCGATTCTGGCGCTGTTTTCAATCACTTTTGATTTTCATATATCTTGAAATATAACCGTTGGATTTTGACATAGTATATATCGTTGGAAAGATTTTTCCAAGACAGTCCTAACGGTTCCAGTTTCAAGAAAATCCGACGGTCGGATCTTCTTGTATAGTCATTTAAAGATATGATTTTAAAACGCGAACTACCGTGCTCGGTTTGTTTAATTTTAATTATATTTATATATAAATATATAAACATAAACCGTTTAATTCTTTATTCTTATGTATATTTTCATTCTTTATCCTTTCATTCCTTCATTTACAGGAAAATGTAAATCATAAATGAATGATGAATTCTTCCCTTTTATTTCTTTAATTTCTTTAATTTATGGAAAAATGTAAATTATATTTCATCGTCCAATTCCTTCTTTTAATCTCACCTTTACATGTAAAATGTAATTTACAATTCATCGTCCATAATTACATATAAAAAGATAAATTTTATTTACAATGTAAATCCTACTTCTTATTTACATTATAAAAATGTAATCTTTATTTATACAATGTAAATTCATACATTCACTTCATAGAATAAAATGAAATTTCATTCATGCGGGTTAAACTCATTCACAAATTACATAATAAAATGTAATTTACTTCATGCGGACTAATTTCATTCATAAGTTACATAATAAAATGTAATTTATTTCATACGGTGGGAATTCATTCATAAATCACATATAAAAATGTAATTTATTTCATACGATGAAAATTCATTCATAAATTACATATAAAAATGTAATTTATTTCATACGATGAAAATTCATTCATAAATTATATATAAAAATGTAATTTACTCCATACGATCTAAATTCCTTTAAATTACATTATAAAATAATGTAACTTATCCCACGGTCAATTCTCTTTTTAGTAACATTATAAATAATGTCAATTATCCTACGTTGTCAATCTTTTATATTAACATTATAAATAATGTTAATTTCATACTGTATAAAATTCTTTTATATTAACATTAAAAATAATGTTAATTTCATACAGTGTAAATCCCCTTTTATTATTAAAAAAATGTAAAATTATCCTACGTTGTAATTACTATTTAATTTACATTAAAAACAATGTAAAATGTACATACAGTGAAATTCATATATATTTACATAAAAAAATGTAAATTCCACGTACGGTGAAATTTCTATTATACTTACATTAAGAAAAATGTAAATTCCACATACGGTGAAATTTCTACATATTTACATTAAGAAAAATGTAAATTTCACATACGTGAAATTTCTATTATACTTACATTAAGAAAAATGAAAATTCCACATACGGTGAAATTTCTACATATTTACATTAAGAAAAATATAAATTTTCATTCTTGTCACATTTTTATTTAATTTGCATTAAACAAAATGTAAACTTCCATTCTCCAATTACAATATAAAATTAATTCTTCTTTACAATGTAAAATTTACTCTTTAATTACAATGTAAAGTCCATTCTTTTTATTACATTAAAAATAATGTAAATCTTCCTACGGTTAAATTCCTATTTAATATTAACATTAAAGATGTTAATGGCAACCTATTGTGTTATATTTACATTAAAAATGTTAATGACATCCTACGGTTAAATTTATTATTTAATTTACATTAAAAATAATGTAAATTTATACATGCGGTGAAAATATTTTTTTTTCCATGTCATCGCAAATTCTAATAAAAAAAAATGTAAATTTCATGTCATCGCAAATTCTAATTTTAATTTACATACTAAAATGTAAATTTTATGTCATCGCAAATTCTAATTTTAATTTACATAATAAAATGTAAATTTCATGTCATCGCAAATTCTAATTTTAATTTACATAATAAAATATAAATTTCATGTCATCCCATCAACAACAACATTCAAATAACCCAACAGGTCTAAATCTAACAATTCACATTAAAATAATATACAGGGTGATGTTTATGTTGGCATATGACAAATCAACGAGGCATGATTCAATAAAATTAACAAATAATTTATTCTAATTAATCAATAAATTTAGATCTAATATTTAGATTTGCAGATCTGACATCATACGGTATGAACGATTCAGACCCATATTTAATATATCACGACATAGCAGATCTATCAATAAACATTTTTTTTATAACAAAGAATTAGTAATTAAATAAATTAAATTAAATTAAAAATAAATTCTCACATTGATCTGGTCTGAGAAGAAGATTCGGGCTCGATCCGATTCAGTGTTCGTATTCAAATAGATTTCAGATCTGGAATGATTCGAATATAAATTCATATGAAAAATCAAAATTCAGCCTTTAACAACTGACACAGCGACGCTATAAGGCGTGACAAAATCTGAAATAGATTCATACCTTAAGCTTTGAATTTGTTCAAATTTTTGATTTTAGTTTTCTCGATCTGTAGTCAATGGTTTTGGGCACTGTTTGTTGGAGGAGGACCGGGGCAGAGAGGCGCAGGTTCGGCCAGAGGGTGGGGGCGTTCGGCGGCGGCATGTGGGGTCCAGGGGCGCGACAGGCGGCCGTTCGTGGGGGCTGGGGCGGCTTCGACGGGGCGCGGTTCGAGGTGGTTCTGGTCGGAGATCGTAGAGCTCGGAAAAAGCTTCGAAACGGATATTTGTTTGCGGATTTTCGTTGAGTAGAGAAGGAGGAATCAGAGCTCAAAGAATCGAGCAACCCATGGGTTTCGGCGGCTATGAAAAAGGGGAAGACGATGTACTGTATACGGCCGTATTTATACAGTATTTCTAGGTTTTTTTAATTTAATTTTTTAATTTCAATAATTCCAGAAATTAGTGTTTTAACATACGATCTCCAAACAAAGCTCAACGACTGTCGAACTTAATGTTTTGACGTCTTCTGAACGCGATGGCGCTATTGCCAAGGTCTAATTCTGAAGTTACAGTATGTTTTTCTTTTATTTTTAAAATAAATCATTTAATTTAAATTCGAACGTACTTGTTAATCCCACCGGGGCCACAAACTAGCTCAGAAAAATCCAGAAAAATTATTTTTGGCTTTCTTATGTCAATACGGTCCTAACAAAATTTATTTCGCCTCATTCTGAGACTGTTTGAAAAATGGCCATTTTTCAGTCAATTAATTATGACCGAAATTGACAAAACACAGATTCTTTTGCCACGCTCACATGCTAGCTTCAAAAATCATGAAATTTGAAACCTAGCAATAATTTTACATTTCAGACCCAACAAAAGTGGGTTCGTTAAATTCCGAGGTCGTATGCAAAATGCCAATTTTCAAGGGTGATATATTTTCTATAGCGACCTTTCTGAAAATTCATTTGGCCATAACTTTTGATTTCTGCCATGAAACTTTGATTTTTCAGATTCGTCAGAAAGATATTCATTAATAAATTTGAATATTTTCGTTTCAACAAAATCCGGTTTATTCCGCACCCTGGGTAATTAGTCAAAGTTCAAGTTTGACTTTTCCGACTACCTTCCTATTTCTAATTCTTTATGTAATTTATTTGAATATATCGGCATTAACTTTGCTCAACGTAAATTTCCATTTATAATTATTTGAAATAATTTATTTTAAATAATAAAACACCCCCAAAATCCCCAAAATGAAAATTTTAAATTGGCCCCAAATTCCGGGTTGTTACAGAAGAGCTACAGTAAAAGAATTTGGTGACATCCGAAAATAGAATCAGACCAAATACGGAGCAGTGAACTTATATCAGTAGATGTAAGATTTTGGGAATGGGAACAGACGGGTTTGAACATAGGTGGAAGCTTGTAAACAATCCGTTCTGATAGCGAATGGAGGCCCAAGGTGAGTTTAACTCTCTCAGTTTACCCCGGTTATATTTTATATAAACCGGGTTTTATTTTTATTTTGTGTGCAATGTTTGCTGATGGTTGGTGATTGAATGTTATAAATTGTTTGTTGATTGTTATTGGTTGAACTGTATGGTTGTGTTAAAATTGAGGTAACCCATTTGATGCAGGGAAGGACAGGTTGGAGGAATCCAACCGGATTCCTCAAATATATTGTTTATTTACATGTACCGTTAACCAGTTGATTGATTGTTGATTATTGAAAACCAAATTCAACAATCGTTGATATTAGCCATGGGTGATATTAGTTGAGTAGTTATCGGCAGATGGCCTGTAAATGAATCGTTTATAGAAATTGATTTACCGTCTGGTAAATCCAATGGAAAATTATAAATAAAAAATTTATAAGTAAAGACTGGTTTTGAAATCTATTCTATAGATTATTTTTAAATGAAGTTATGAAAGAAAATAAATAATTATTTTTGTATAATAAGCGAGATTTGTAGAATAATGAGTTTTGGTAACCAAGCGAGTGGAAATCAACAAAAAGGTTAAGAGTTTGATTAATTATTTTCGATAAACAATTGAATGAGATTATTTAATTTAGTTAGATCGTTAAATCAAATGAAATTATTTAAATTAGTTGTGTTTCTTAATTTAAAAGAAATAACTAAGTGAAGACGATGAACAAAGTGACTTTGTTTAAGATAACCAAGTCCACAAGTTGCATGAGGATTGATTTTATAAATGCTTACTAGGTTGTTAATTATTATTGAAGTTATGTATCGTTTTAAAATAACCTTTTAAGGAAGATGTATTATTTTATAATAAAGTAAACTATTTGATTTAAAGTATGTTAAACAAGATTTGTAAAATGTAGCATGAATATGAATTCATAAGTTAACTTGATAAATAAGGTTTGAATATATGATAATGTTTTCAAAGGAAACCAAGTTGTTTGATATGTCAAGTCGATGTTCTATAAATGAATAATGGTAACTTTTAAAGTAAATAATGTTTTAAAGAACAACATTGAGATGGAAATGGTGATTAGTGAGGAAAACCTTGTTTGTAATCAAAACGAATTTTTATAAGTTTACTCATATTTATATGAGTAAGATTTGGATTTATTTCTGGAAAGGAAATATATATAAAGGGAAAGTTTCAAACAAGATTTGACAAATGGGAATTCAATTAACAAGTGTTTAATTGACGATGAGGTTTAGCCAAAATGGCGATAAAAGTTTATTATAAAAGGTTCAAATAGATGGACTCAAACTATTTGACGAGGGATTTAATTTATAAACCAAAAAGGTATAAGTGAAAGAATACGTGCAGTTAAGGTGGTGTTTTAAATGGATGTTACTTAAAAAAGGAATTAAGTAAAAAGGCTTTCAACGAGATTTCAAATGTAAATAACGGCTTTAGAACCAGATTTGAATCAAAAAGGGAAAATGAGATTTTGATGTTAGTGGTTAAATTAATGTTATTCTGAGGTAAGAATGAGTCAATCAAGGTCTGAGAGGTAACTAAAATACCCCAACTTGGTTGGCTTCACTATTATCAAGGAATGGTATTGGTTTGGGAAAAGTGGAAAGTGTTGAAATGGGGTTTACCCTATATGAGGAATATCAAACTCTGATGCAAGGTTTTGGAAATAAACAATTATTGTAAATATTAGTTCATAAGAAATAAGAGTAGTGATTTTGAATTATATCGAATATTTTTTATTAAATTAGAATTGATCGAATATAGTTAGAGTCAAGCGAACATAGTTATTCAGGAAGAGTTTCCATTGCATACGACTGCTAGCGTAATTCGCAGGGCTGCAAATAGCCTACGGCGGTCGGATGTTTCCTGAGGGAATCAGGCGTAACCATTGTGATCGCTGCGATCTAGAGTCGAGCGAATGGAGTTAAGTCGAATATTAGTTAATCAATCGAAGTAGTCAAATCAAGTTAGTCCAGTTGAGTTAAATAAATCGAGTTAGTCAAGTTAATCGATCAAAACTAATTAGGAGATTTAAAAGTTGATTTACTACTTGGATAAATATATTTAAGGGGTCAAGTTGTGTCTAGAGCTGAATCAACAAACAGATGTTATTCACACTATTGTTATTTGATAGTTAAAACACCGACTATCAAACCTGACCAATACGCTTGTTGGTATGGTAAGACCAGGATCGAATTTATATTCGAAACCCATTCCGACCAACAAATACGTGAAGATATCGGAAGATGATCAAGATGGAGCATTGATGACTGTGGATTTTCATAAACGAAAGGACCGCTAAAAATCTCTGGATCGCAACCAGAGATAAACTGTGGTTCTGTCGTGGTTGGAATCTACGGGTTGCAAGGACTTCTCACTACTAATCCATGGGGTGATTCCTATAAGGATGCGATAGGAGGGTGCCTTCGGTTCATCCTGTTCCTGGATGACTTGTATGGACGGATGTCTGACAGAGTATTTCCAAAGGAATTACATGTATTGATTTCTCCAAACGTACGATAGTTAATGGCAGAGAAATGGTTATTCTCTAGCCTGATAGCTAGAGTATGTTTGTGGACGTCAATCAAGTGTGATCTGGCGGATCTGAAGATGTGGCATCCAAAGTATATGATGACCAGATGTTCTAGAGATAAAATTCTAGCCTCAAGCCTCATCAACCGAGAAATGACAAAAATCAGGCAGGCAGCATGGCTATGTGGGTCGCTCCCATTAGGATGTATGATCACCTATCTAGAGAAATTCCTTTTGCTTCTTAAATCTATCGATACTGACCCTATTCGGGTGGCGGTTGTTGATCCCAACCGTCGGTGATATACATTCGATACACTCAAGCGAAATGAGTGGTCGGTCATGTGAGGGCCAGGTTGCAAGAAGTTCTTGTTGAACCCAGTGTATTCGCCTCTAGAGATACACTATCGGTAGGTGGACCCATACCTTGTCAGGTTGGAATCCAATATCCAATAAGTGCCCGCTGTTTTCGATTGTATACTATATATGGGGAGCGTGAGATGCAAGCGTTCCTCTAGTTTGTTAATTATTTGTATTTAGACATTATGATAATATCAGAACAAAGCTATTATTTCAAAAATGGTTTGGGTTATAGTAAGGTAAAAACCGTTCGTGTTTATGTGTGGGCTAGTCTTACTATTATCCTTTTCTTTCGAAAGAGATTTGAACTTAAAAATCCAGTTGGACGATTCCCCTTAAACTGTGCGAGTTATTCTCACTCTGGTTCACCAGACTGACCCGGTATTTGTAATGCTCGGGTTAGCCCAGGTTCCAGGTTTAGGTTATCGGATGTTCTGAAGTTCAGAGACGAGTTGGAGGAGTCCAGACGTATGATATACACATAATATTATTCCGCTGTGTATTGTGTATGAGGACAGGTTGTTATAACTATCCAAATGTATTGATGCACTATGATACTGTAAGTATTATTCAAGCTCTCAATAAAGATTATTTCTATATTGTATTTTGTTCTGCTGCGATGTGAGACTTTGATTCTGTGTGTGTTCTTCTTCTTATTCTTTTATTCTAAAATTTCCTTCTTTCTTATCTCATCCTCTAAATTCTTTCTATTGGCATCTAGATTTCTTGTATCATTTGGGTTGGATTAGTGTTGTTTATTCAGCTCAAAAGATACCTTAAATTTGGGTTGTCACAGTACACCTAATGTATAAGCGTTGTATAAGTTGTACGTTCGATGTATAAGTTATATATGCGTTGTAAAAATTATATATGTGTTGAAATAGAAGTGAATTGCTATATATATATATATACACGCCCCTCGTCCACAAACCATGGACGATATTTATTGGTTGTGATTGGTGTGAAAATTGATTGATAGCGAATGGTTGATTGGAATTGTTTGTGGTTGATATTGATTGATTGTGGTTGAAAAATACCCATTTGTGGTTGAGAAATATTTGGTTGAAACCACATAGGATTAGTTTGTGGAAATGAAATAAATATACATGCCGCATGCATGCGAACTAGATGCATGATTCCCCATTGTCAAAAACCGCGAGGTTTTAAGGTAGAGCGAGGAGCCGTACTAGGGACGGTCCCGGTTTTAACTACCCTGCCGTTATGCTGCCGAAATTTTGAATAATATTCACGTGTTTGAATTATTTTCATGTGTTGAGTCGATATTCATTCGTGGGATTGAAATTCATGTGTTGAATGGTGTTCGTGTTTTAAATATAAGAATCACCTTTTTATCATCTATATGAACTATATAAAATAAGCTTTTTTTGAAAGAAATTGTTTTATAATAAAAATCCCATTTTTATCACCAATATGAACTATATAAAATAATCTGGTTTTGAAATAAATTGTTTTACATTAAAAATCACATTTTTATTATATACATGAATTGTTAAATATAGTGAAGTGTTGAAATAGAAGACAGTTAGATAAAATTATCAATTTTATCAAATGTATGAGAAGAATATAGCTTTGAAATCGAAGAATCGATATATTTATATAAATAGAATTGAAATATATCGAATAACGACGCTGTAGTTCGTGTTTTGAAACCGTGATTTCAAACGATTAGTGCGGGAGATCCGACCATCGGATTTTCCCGAAACCGCAACCGTTGGGTTCGCCTTGGAAAAATCTTTCCAACGGCACCAACTTTGTAAAAATCCAACGATTGGATTGTCTGGAATATTTAATTCAAATCTGAAGAAAAATAGCGCCAGAAACGATTATATTTATATATATATAAATATAATTATATTTAATCGAATAACGACGCTGTAGTTCGTATTTTGAAATCGAAACTTCAAACGATGATACCGGGAGATCCGACCGTCGGATTTTCCCGAAACTGGAACCGTTGGATTCGTTTTGAAAGGATCTTTCTAATGATGTAAATTTTGTGAAGATCCAACGGTTAGATTTTCATATATGTGTAAATTAAATCTGAAGAAAAACAGCGCCACGGTCTCGTTATGGCCCAAAGCGTCGGTTTAAATAAATTGGCTATTTTTAAATAAATCAAAATAGCGAAAAATCATTATAAAATATTATAAACGATATGGATGTGAAATTAAGAAATTAACTGAAGGTTGGCTAAGTCGAATGGTTTCCTGGGTGTTGATCTAATGTTGGTTTCGGCCTTCGGGGTTAATATTTGGGAAATCGTTCTCTTACTGATTGACGGTTAGTGACTAACGAATTGAAATGATGCGTGTGTATGTTAGTGTTGCACTTGTTTATTATATACGCGAGTTGTTCAGAAAGACCGGGTTTATCCCATTCTGAATAACTGAATCGACGACAAGAAATCGAAGATGAAGACGGTGGTTGAAGACCGGAGATCTTCACCTCGTTTGGGTGGTAACCGTGGTCCTAATTGGGAGGCATCCCGAAATATGGATAATGAGTGGTGATCGTCCAGACGTACGTGGTGGTTGATGGGTTTGCGAGGTATATAATGTCTTCGGTTTCGTTTAGACCCAGAACGGACTTGCAAATGGATTGTGTGTCTGACATTGGATTTTATTCTATGTTGATTGATCTCTATTAAATATACATCTGTTTGGCTATGGAGAATTTATTCTTTTGCTTAATGCCCTTCTCTGAAACGCACGAACTCAGAGGTTGTATATTGATGGACATCAGTCGCATAGCATGAATTGCTAGTGTGGCATGCCTAAGTGGCAAATGATCAAGGCTTCTATTGAAAAGCAAAGTCTTGTGGTGATGATCAAAGCCCTGCCTGTGTGGCATAGCTTTGTGTATAACGTGAATTTGCGAGCCTCACACCCCGGTATGGACCAGAAACGGGAGAAGGACCTCAGGGAGGGCATGCGTTTCTTTCTAGCTTGGAGTTGTGTCGGTGTTTTTACACGGCCTGACATTTTACTTATGTGGTTGTTGCTATTGCGAGGCGCCTCGGATATACCGGTGACTATGTGAAGCCGAAGGAGCCATTCGTTGGCTCGTTTACGCCCCATAGGGCGGGGAAACGCATTGTTCAGGCATAATAATCCACATTGGTGGACTGGCCCTGACGATCTAAGGCTTGCCTGCGCGCTTGCCTGAGGGGCAGACTAGAGCGTCTCGAATTCGGTAAGGACGATCCCTTGCCTTGGTTCATGACGGAAATCCAATTTCCAAATACGTGACTGTGCGGTTTTGATTGTATACCTATATATGGCGACATAGTGGTATGGGGCATTAATGCCGTCTATGATTGATACTTATGATTTGAAATTGCTTTTGAAATATACAAGCACTAGTAATAATATCAAATGCTTTTGTTTTATTCGTATCAAGCATATTTTGGCTATTATAAGGTAAAACTCTATCCTTCGGTTTGCGTTGCATTGTGTGATGGGAACTGAGTCTTATAATGGCTTCATTTTTATAAAAAGCATTGCGATGATTAAAAGAATGATTTGTTTTAAAGCGCTGGCAATCCAATGGAGTAAACCCGTTCCATGAAAGTGGCGTGGTCCTGTGATTAGCCATATTATAAATGTGTTGAGTAGATTTCTCATACCAGTCCCATAACTGACTCGTAGTTTGTTTCACTTTCAAACTCGGGTGCCCCTTTTTCTACACAGGCAGCCTTGTATTCAGGTTTAGCTGGCTTTTTCTAGATAGCTGGAGCTGAAGATGGATTCTATTATTTATCTCTTTTTATGCTGTTCAGCTCCTATTGTACATATTTTGTTTGTTTCCGCTGTAGACATTTATGTATAGCTGAACTGTATTTGTACTAAGTATGTTCCTGTATACTGTGTAACTCTGATGATTACGTTTAACTAGTGTATTCTATTATACATTATCTGGTGTATTTATTTAATTCTGTTATGCTATTATCTGTTTATGTGTTATATTCCACGGATTACCCTTGCCACCGTCAGTACGGGGTTTGGGGACGTCTCATTTGGTATCAGAGCTTTGGCTAAGCTTATTTCTGGAACATAACATATTAATAAACTCGTCAGAAATAGAACCAGTACTGTTCTAGGACGAGTAACTATATACAGATAGGATCAATAATATCCTAGTATGAGTAAAGCAGAATGAAATTACACCTCGATAGACACATTTACATTTGAAGTATTTGTCTCTATATTTTGAAATATCTTTTCTGTTGACCTGACACTTTGTCTGCTAATTGCAGACGAACTAGAAAATGAGTGACAAGAATATAAGAAATAATCGTATGGCTCGACTAGCTAATGAGCCAGTTGTGATCCCACAACCAGAATCAGATATAGAAGTTTTATTCAAGAGATTTCGAAATCTGCGTGGATCGCCATTCTTAGGCAAAGAGTCCATTATGGAAACACAAGCTTGGATCCGTTCTGCAGAGAAAATCTTTGAGGGTTTAAAGCTGAGAGATGATCAGAAAAGATTACTGGCGTCTTGGGCACTCAAAGAAGAAGCTTTGTTTTGGTGGGATTCGGTTACTAAAGATAATCCAGAAGGTGATATCACCTGGGACAGATTCAAAGTGATTTTCTTAGAAAGATTTACTCCTCCCGAAGCAACCGAGCGATTATGTGATGAATTTTCTTATCTGATACAAGGTGATATGACCATCCCAGAATATCATAAGAAATTCAACGAACTTTCTCACTTTGCTCCTCATCTGATTCAAGATCCAAAGAGGAAGAATTTGATATTTATACATGGCCTGCAAAGAAAGTATCAGAACAGTGTAATGAGGAGTGTGAAGCTCCCCTTTTCTGAAATGATATACATGGCTTACCAGTACGAAGATCTCGACAAGAAAGGTATGTTACCTTACGAAGAAGGGGTCAGTTCTGGTAATGAAGATGAGCCTGAAACTGATAATCCCGAGGCCAGTGCGATATCTAAAGTCAGTAAGAAGCCCAGTGCCAAGAGAAAAAGTACTAGATCAGAGAAAGAGCAGGTAATAACTGCCATATGCTCAAGCTGTAATAGGCAAGGGCATTTGGCGATAAGTTGTAAAGCCTGGAACAAACGAAGAAAGGATGGATCTAAATCCAAGAGCAAGTTTCAAGTGAATCGAGAGTGAAATCTATGTCATCAGGCTGGTCATATAAAGAGAGACTGCTGGCTTTTGAAAAAGACCAATGTGGTTCAAATAAATGAAATAGCAGAAGCTTCTGAGCCATCGGCTGTTCAAGAAAGGCCGGATGTTTTAGAAGGCACGCTAACTGTCAAAGACATCCCAGTTAAAGTACTGTTTGACACCAGCGCGTCGTGAATCTTTGTTGCAAAGAATGCAGCTAAGAAACTGGATTTAAATCTGAAGAAGCTCAAGGAACCAATGACTGTTCAGAATCCGGTTGGGGGTTCCATTGATCTCAATTGGGTTTGTGGAGTGCCGGTTTCTTTTTCTCGTTATCCGTTTCCTACCATCGCGGTCGTCATGAATTTTAAAGAGTTTGATCTTATCTTGGGGTTAGACTGGTTGACCAAATATGAAGCTGAAGTTAAATGCGCCGACAGAGTCGTAAAGGCGAAGATTAAATCAGGTGATTATATAACCATTCCCTATGAGGGTCAGAATGTTAATAGAAAAGACTTCGGGGCAGCTTTGGATGTCTCTCTAGCCAAAATAGAAAATATCCCTGAAGTCACAGAGAATATTCCTGACCTCATCAAAGACATTCCTGTCGTCAAGAATTATGCGGATGTGTTTGAAGAAGTTGTTCGCTTACCTCCGCAGAGAGAAATAGATTTCAAGATTGCTTTGATTCCGAATGCAAGGCCGGTAGTTCATGCTATTCGAAGAATGTCCTTGAAAGAGAAACAAGAACTTGACAATCAAACACGACAGCTAGTATGGAAGGGTGTAATCAGGCCCAGTTTCTCTGATTGCGGAGCAGCAGTGGTGTTTGTCCCAAAATCTGACGCTACTCTATGTCTATGTGTGGATTATTGTGATCTGAACAAACAGACAATAAAGAATAAATATCCATTGCCGCGGATTGATGATTTGTTGGATCGATTAAATGGCGCACAAGTATTTTCACGAATGCACCTAGATACAGGCTTCCATCAGCTTTGAATTGCCGAAGAGTGTGTTCCAATGACAACACTCAGAGGTCCCGATTTATTCTACGAGTGGTTAGTAATGTCGATCGGCTTATGTAACGCTCCATCTTACTTCGTCGATCTGATGAATAGAGTGTTCAGAGGGGTTTTGAATAAATTTGTTCTGGTTTCCATTGACGATATTCTAATCTTCTCTAAATCAAAGGTCGAACATGAAAAGCATCTGGAACAGGTCTAGAAATTCTGAGATGGAATGTATTGAAAGCCAAACTGTCCAAATGCATATTCTGGCAAGATGAAGTGAAATTTCTGGGCCACGTTGTATCGAAAGAAGGAATTGCTGTGGATCCATGTAAAATCACAGCTATTCGAAATTGAAAACAGCCCAGTACCCCTACAGAAGTCCGCAGTTTTCTCGGATTGGCTAGTTATTACCGGAAGTTCGTTAAAAACTTTTCGAAGGTATCTGGTCACTTAACGAAGCTTACAAAGAAGCACTCCAAATTCAAATGGACTCCAGAAAGTGAAGAGGCTTTTGAAGAGATAAAGTTAAGATTAACAACTGCTCTAGTGTTAACCATCATTGATGGCAATCAGGATTTGAAATTCTGGACTGATGCTTCTAGAGAAGGCCTTGGCGCAGTGTTAATGCAAAAGGGTCAAGTGATTGCTTATGCTAGCCGTTAGCTGAAACCGCACGAGAAAAACTACGTCACTCATGATCTTGAGTTATTGGCTATAGTATTCGCTTTGAAAATCTGGAGACACTATCTTCTGGGTGAGAGATTTGAACTGTTTACAGATCACCAGTCCCTAAAGTATCTGTTCACCTAGAAAGACTTGAATCTGAGGCAGCAACGTTGGCTGGAGTTTCTTGCAGCATATGACTTTGAGATTATATACACTCCCGGGAAAGCCAATGTCGTGGCTGATGCGCTGAGTCGAAAGAATGTAATGATCGCCAGCTTTATTATTACGACTTCCTTGATTGACAAAATATCTATTCTTCAGAAGGAGGATAACTTTATTAAGGATATGATCAAAAGGATTCAGAAAGGCGAACCCTCGTGTTTTCAAATAGATACGACGAGACACTGAGGTTGAAAGGAAGGATTTGTGTTCCTGACATCCCAGAGTTAAAAAGGGAAGTGTTAGACGAGTGTCACAAGTCCAAGCTGAGTATCCATCCCGGTGTGGCCAAAATGTACAACAATCTCAAGGGAACATTCTGGTGGAAGGCTATGAAAAGAGACGTTTCAATATATGTTAGCCGATGCCCTACTTACCAGCTAGTCAAAAGCGACCAACAGAAACTGGCTGGATTGTTGCAACGACTGGACATTCCAGGCTGGAAGTGGGATCATATTTCCATGGATTTCATTGATGGTTTGCCCAGAACCAGAAAAGGAAATGACAGTATTTAGGTGATCGTAGATCGCTTCACGAAGACCGCCCATTTCATACCTGTCAGATCAAACAAAACTGCTCAGAGTCTGGCGCAGATATACTTCAAGGAAATAGTTAGACTACATGGAGTGCCGCTCAGTATAGTCAGTAATAGAGATACAATATTTACTAGCAAATTCTGGGAGGAATTTCAAGTAGAACTGGGAACAAAGTTAAACTTGAGCACCGCTTATCATCCTCAGACAGACGGTCAGACTGAGAGGGTGAATCGTATTTTAGAAGATCTATTACGGGCTTGTGTTCTAGATTTCGGTGGATCATACGAAGACCATCTGCATTTGGCTGAATTCTCATATAATAACAGCTACCAAGCAAGCCTGACAATGTCGCCATTCAAAGCAATATATGGTAGACCGTGCCGATCTCCTGCTTGTTTGGTCGAACCCGGTAATAGACTTGTTTTGGGGCCTGATATGATCCGAGAAGCTGCCGACAAAGTCGACCTTATTAAGAAGCGATTACTTGCCGCTCAAAGCCGACAAAAGAGCTATGCCGATAGGAGAAGAAGAGATATATCCTTTGCGGTTGGCGATTATGTATATTTGAAAGTATCGCCGATGAGAGGAGTTATCCGGTTCGGTAAAACTGGGAAGTTGGCGCCCCAATTCATTGGTCTGTTTCCTATTCTGGAACGGATCGGAACGCTCTCTTATAGAGTTAAACTGCCTGATTGGTTGCCTGGGGTTCATGATGTATTTCACATATCTCAACTTCGAAAGCACGTTCATGATCCAGACTTGATCGTGGAAGAAGCAGCTCAACAGGATATTAAAATTACTCCAGAATTAGCTGTGAGAAGAGAGCCGCTCAAGATTATAGGCAAAGAAACCAAAGAGCTGAGAAACAAGAAAGTTCACTTAGTCAAGGTGAAATGGAGTGGAGATCCGCGAGATTGTACTTGGGAAACTAAGGAGAGCATTCAGAAAGCCTATGCTAGGTGTAGAGTAGATATCTCTGATTGACTCCGGTGCAAGGTACAATTACCATACTTTGCATTATCAATTAGTTCTCTACTCTGTTGTTATTTTCTTTCCATGGATGTGAACTTTTAATTCTATAGTCTGAAGATTTTAAAGGAGTATAGGAATTAATTTGTATGGTTTTGAAAAGCTAAAAACAACTAGATTGTTGTTTGTGTTGTGTGATGGTAGATTTGATTAATTAAAATTGTTGAAACAATAGTTAATTTAATTAATAAGAGAATAATGGTAGAATTTATTCATTTAAATCACACATTGAACCGATTTAAAAATAGATGGAAATATATATACTTGTGCATTATATATGTTTGAACAGGTGAATGGATTAGCTGTTGAGTAAAGATTTTATTTGCGTGCCTGACAAATAGGTAAACCTTAATGAGTTGGATGCGAAATATTATTATATCAACTCATGTGAATGCCATTGGATGCGGAGTGCTGGTTGTTCTGTGTGTAATAATAAACGTCGCCATAGGATAGTAACAATTAATTTTGAACTACATTGCATGGCATACTTCTGAAGATAGGCATACTTCATCATATACCACATAAGCATTTGGAGCTTGTGTGACGAGGGGGGAGATTTACCATACGAGCGGGAGGCTTGTATGGCGATGACTATATTTTACAGGTTGAACTGATGACTGATACGGACTATTTAAATTGTAACGATAAAATTGCCAGATTAATAAAAAACCCACACGGTTCTAGAGTTGACAATAATCACGTCTCTCTAGTTATTAGATATGGCACATGGACTATTTATTTCCCACACGGGACGAGGTGACGAGGATTTATCCTCTCTGGCATTTAAAATACACACTCCCTCAGGCTTTGACAGGGTGACGAGAATTTATTCTCTGGAGTTATTATCAATACACGCTCCCCTGTAAACACCAGAATATATCACTATAAATATGTGTATGCTTATTAGGATTTATTGGGTACCTAATACTATAACACCCCACATCCGTTAGTGTCACTCACAAAGGGAATGCACTAAGTTCTGTGGAGCATTTTAGGCTAAAAGATGCAGATAAATTACAAGACAGACAAAATTAAAACAGCGAAAAATAAAATTTCACTTTATTGATAAAATAATTGGTACAACAATTGTTTTCCAATATCAGAGTATCATCTGTCTTACAAAATAAAGAAGCATAAAAATACATTTATATTCCCCAATGTAACATAAGCCAGCAATAGCAATCCAAAGCCGATGTATCCAAGAATCTTCAAGCTTGAAAAGAGCAACCGTCCCAAAACTAATCTGAGCTATACTATCCCCTCCTTAACTACCTGGGGGGAACGAAAGAAAAGAAGACGAAAGAAAACTGGGTCAGACATAAAGTCTGGTAAGTTCAGTTACTTCTAGCATGTGAACAGAGAAAAACAAAATGACATGAATTAACTGAATACAAGACAATACCATGATGATAGGGTCAACAAGATAAGATTAACACAAGATATGCTAAGACAAGATAAACTGGATATGCTTTAATACTTTCTCCACTTCTCTATTAACTTGTTATTATGGTTTCTATGTCTCTGCACCACCTAACTAGTGTCCCGACTAGTAATGTTAACATGATCCCAATCCTGGTTGTTTCGGTTACCTTTAGGCATACATTTATTGTTTATTACCTAGATTTAATCTAGGGTTCATGCTATCTACTGAACGTTGCCCTTTAGTCTAGGATACACTACCTAGAGTGGTATATGTTCCTAATCTTTCCCCACGCATGTATCGCGAATCGTTATCGCTTGTCTAGATGCACATGTCCTGTAATGTGCTGCCTGAGTTCCGTGTCAGGGCTACTCTAGAAATACGGAACTCGGTTGGGAGCTTTCAAATATCTGCCGATGCAGATGCTTAGGTCTGTTTTTATTCCAGTGGCTATGGTCCCAGTTGACCCCTCCCTCAACTAATGAAAGGCACACCTTGAAAAATGAGAACTATACGCAGGCCCCTTACGCCCCACTAACCTATGGCCATCCGCAACTGTAACAACCCGCAAAATCAGGACCAATTTAAAATTTTTATTTTAGGAAATTTTAATGAATTTTGACAATATAAAATAATTTATTTAAATAATAATGATCACAAATTTGATTTAAATCGAAGATAGAATGAATGATTTAATTTCAATTAACAAAAGAGTTAGAAATAGCGCGGTAGTTTGAAAAGTCAAACTTGAACTTTGACAGACTGTATAGGATTCAAATAAAATTAGAATTGAGTGAAACCAAAAATATTTAAATCTGTTTAATCATACCTTTCTAACGAATCTGAAAAATTGAAATTTTATAGCGGAAATCAAAAGTTATGGCCAATTCAATTTTCGGAAAGGTCGCTGTAGAATTTATATATTATAATATATAAGGCCCAAAAGGCTAATTTTCACATACGAAGGAATCTGGACTCGAAACCACTTCCATTGAGTCCGGAATGATGTTTCTGCATTGAAAAAGTATAAACACTTATGTATTTCGAGTTTCGGAAATTATTTGTTTAAAAATTTATTTTTAATATTAAATTAATAACCCTTGAAAATAGTCATTTTTCAAACGACCTCCGTTTTCGACGAAAGCACTTTTGTTGGAACCAGAATGTCATTTTATTGCTAGGTTTCAATTTTCAGAATTTTTCGAATTAAAATGTGAGCGTGGCAAAAGAAATTGTATTTTGATCTTTTCAATTGAATTTAAACGACTTGAAAAGGGCCATTTTTCAAACAGTCTCATAATTCGACGAAATTAGTCTCGTTAGAACCGTATCGTCAAAACAAAGCCAAAAATAATTTTTCTGTATTTTTCTGAGGTCATATGTGGTCCCGGTAAATTAAAATGTACGGTTAGATTTAATATATAAATGAATTAAATATAAACTGGAATAAAACAGGCTGTAGACTTTGGATTTGGGCCTCGAGACATGTTCCATTGGGTCCCGAAGGGGGGTATTTGCCTAGGGACAATTTTTGTTGGGCTGAGATTGGAACAGGATTGAATGAGCGGGCTTAAACTAGAAAATTTAATATAATAATATTATAAATAGTATTAAAATATTCAAAACCCTAGGAGCTAATTTCCAGCCGCCGTTCATAGGAACCAATGGCCGAATTCATCCAATTTAAATCCCCCAAATTCATCGAATTTAATTCGAATTAAATCTCCTCAATAAAACAAAATTTCAAGAGTTGTTCGAGATCTTTATTTCCATACGGTTAAGATCAAAAACCGTTTTGAAATCTGGCAGTAATTCGAACCAGAAACTTGGCTGTTCATCACCGTCTACGGCGAAGGGGGGACCACCGAGTTGGCTCGTTCTTGGCGCGATTGGAGGTGGCGGCTATGGCTACGGGACGGTGGCGTTGGATGGTGGTCAGGTGACCTGAACGTGGGTGCGACGGGGACTGATTGAGGGTCGATGTTGGGTTTGTTCGGCTGATGGAAGAAGACAGTAACGGGAAGAAAGGTTAAACAATATAATTAAACTAATTATATAATTAATTAATTTATTAATCTGATTAATGTTTAAACAGCCATAAGTTGATCAAAAGGACACGGAATCGAACGAAACGACTTGCGTTGTGATCACAAAAATGAGAGCTTCACAATGGAACCAACTAGGACTAATTCTAAGCACATTCAATTTGGGTCAAATTTTGAATCTGAACAAGACGATTGGTGAGAATTCTAATTTTATTTATTTAATCAATTATTAATTATTTTCTCACGTTAAAAATAATTGTATTATCATATTGATTCAGATCTGAAATGTTCTGTGTTGTTTGAATTGTTGATTGTTGCTTGTTGTATGTTTTGTTATTCATGATACGCTAAATTCACATTGGAATTTTATATATTGTTGAATTCATTTGCAGTTAGAAAGTTAGATCTAAAAGTAGATCTAAAACATATTTTATTCAGAATTAAATCATATTTATGCAGATCAAGTTATTAAAATTTATTTCATGTTATAAAAAAAAATTATTTTATTTACTCTGTAATGAACAATAGAATGGGAACGACAAATAAAAACTTATATTTTTATTTGTTGGCATAACAAAAGAAATTGATCGCCAAATAAAAAGTTTATTTTTATTTGTTGATATTACAATGCAAATTGGACAATGAATAAAATCTCATTTTTATTTGTTTATATTACAACAGAGATTGTTCAACAAATAAAAACCTTATTTTTATTTGTTTGTATAACAACAGAATTTGAACGACAAATACAATATTATTTTTAGTTTGTTTATTTACAATAGAATTTGAACAACGAAAAAGAATATATTTTTAATGTGGATTTGTTTATATTAAAAAGGAATGATTAAAAAGAATAAATTTTTATTGTAAATTTGTTACATTAAGAATAGTGGACTAAAAAGTATATAATTCTAATATGAATTTGTTTCATTAAAAAAGAATGAAAATAAAAGATTACATTTTTATGTTAAAAAATAGTGATTTCAATAAAGAGTCATATTTTATTTGTCACCTTGATTTCAATAAAAGTTGTAACATTAAAAATCTCACTTTTAATGTAATACTGTTTCGATAAACGAAGTAACATTAAAACTTCATTTTAATGTAATGGTGATTTCAATAAAAAGAAGCAACGAAAAAGATTATATTTTTATTTATTCATGGTTTTCAGTAGAAAGATTTTACATTAAAGATGACATTTTTTTAATGTGATTTAGATTTCATTGTAAAGATTAAAATAGAAATAGAATTGTTAATGTTGAATATTTTATCGTCATTTTGAATGCGGTAAAAATTGAATTGTTAATGTTGAATATTTTATCGTCATTTTAAATGCGGTAAAAATAGAATGGTTAATGTTGTCATTTTTATCAAAATTTTTGGTGCGATAAAAATAGACAATGTTAGTGATTTATTTTTATCGACATTTTTGGTGCGATAAAAATAGACAATGTTAGTGATTCATTTTTATCGACATTTTTGGTGCGATAAAAATAGACAATGTTAGTGATTCATTTTATTCGACATTTTTGATGCGATAAAAATAGCGATGTTAATGGTACATTTCTATCGTCATTTATATGTGATAAAAAGAACAGAAACATGAGAATCATTTATCTACAACTCCTATTGTAAATGAAAAGAGTAAAAATATGAGGACCACTTTATTTACAACTTCTTTTGTAAATGAAAAGACCAAAATATGTTGATCATTTTATTGGTATTTCTATAGTAAATAAAAAGAACAAAATAATGTGAATCCTTTTATTTACATTTTCTATTGTAAAGAAAAAGAACAAAATTGTGTGAACCATTTTATTTACATTTTCTATTGTAAAGAAAAAGTAAAAAGAGAGTTATATTTCTTATTTGCATTTTTAGATGCAAATAAAGCATAGAAAGAAAATTATACTTTTATTTGTCATTGTTTTGTTAAATAAAAATAAAAGTAAAAGATTAAAAAGACATTTATTTACCACTGTTTTGTTAAATAAAAGTACAGGATATAAAAGAACATTTTTATTAACATTGTTTTGTCAAATAAAAAGACAAATACATGAGATACACTTTTATTTGTGTTTTATGTACAAATAAAAGTACAAGATTAGAAATACACTTTTATCTACACTGTATTTGTTGAAATAGAATTGCTGACAAAATGAGTGTATCACTTTACTCATCTTTGTTGAAAACAGAAATTATGTGAAAATATAAGAATCACTTTTATTTGCATAATATACAGTAGAATTTATACGCAAATATAAAATCCACTTTTTTATTTGCAAAACTTGCATTAGAATTTATATTCTAATATACAATTGTATTGTTGGTCAAAATATACACTGAAAAGTATTGTTAAGAAACTTCATACAAATATAATGGAATTTATATTCCATTTGTCATCCACAATAAAGCTATATAAATAAATTACTATTTATGTGACTTTAGAAGTATATAGGGAAGTCATACGAGTAAAATATATTTTACTCGCTATAAGTGACATGTTTAGTGAAATTGAAATTGGTTAAACCTATTAACCAATTCTGTATTTATTTATTTATATGAACTTTTGTTGGCTGAAAACCCCACACGGGTATTGGGACGATACTTGACTGAAACAAATCCTAATGTTTAATTATATGTCTATCGATTGATCGACAGGCTGCGATGAGCGTTATTGTTTTATTTTAATGCTCACACAGTTGACATTGTCACTCTGGTTGTGAATGGATGGATTGAGGATTATTTCCTGTTATTGCCCTATATATGAAATGTATGAAACCCATATGACCCAAATTATATGGTACATGGTTGAGTCGCATTCCAATGCAGAATTTCTTTTTTAATAAAGAATTTTTATATAATAAAAGGATTTTTGTAAAATAAAAGATTTTGTATTATAAAGAATATTTTACATTCAGAATCTTTTATATATAGAATATTTTATTGATTATTTTAAAATATGTTTTTTATATAGTAATGAATTAATATATTTAGGATAAACCTTTTATTTAAGATTATTAGACTTTAACAATTATGTTTGGTGATTGATATGTGGATTGGATTTGCAGTGGACGATGTTTTAAATAACATTTATGCTTTAATCCAATTTACATTGAAAGTACTATTTGAAATTTATAAATCTATTTTATAAATTTAAAAGAAGATTTTCTAAAATCAGACTTTTCCAAATTAATATATTAAATTGGAATTAAGTGGAAATTCGATTGATAATAATCGAGATGGGCTTCTGTAAAAGGAGACCGACATTATATATGGAATCTTAGAGGCTTTGCCGTTATTCCATTTATAATATTAGTCCGATATAGAAATTTATAACGATTATTTGTTGATTTGATTTCTATAGAAATTCCATATTTTGAAAAATTGGTTTTGGGTTTATCGTGAACTGTGTTTTAATGACACTAGTTCTTTAACCTAATTTAAGACAAGATTGGCTTATTAAAATTAATAATCTTGTAATAATGATTTTTGTATTAAAAATCAACATTGGAAGATTAATAAATCTTTTTAGAAAGATAAAAATGTAATTTATTTTATCTTTGATAAAATTAATGAGAACCTTTTAACATAGATAATAATTTTTATTTAAAAGGATATTCAGAGTTGGAATGTGGCGTATGGTTGATTTTAATTACAAATACGCGAGTTATTCAGAAAGACCGGGTCTAACCTATTCTGAATAATCATCACGACGATCAAGAGTCGAAGATGAAGACGGTTACTGAAGATCGGAGAGCTTCACATCGTTTGGTTGATGGTGACTGATATCTTGAATTGGGACTGATCCCCCAAGGCAAGGTAAAAAGTGATGATCTTCCAGACGTACTTGAGATCGACGGATACGTTGTTTCGTTCAGACGCAGAACAGACTTGTAAATGGATAGCATGCCTAACATTGAAATTTATTTCATGTAATTAAATCGGTTTTTATTTAATATATAAATGCATGGTGGCGGAGGATTTATTCTCTTGCTTAACACCCTTTTGTATGTTAAATAATTACCGATCTCATGATATGAGTTGTTGATGTGGTATGCTAAGTTGCACTTGAACAAGGCTTATTGTTGCAAAGCAGAGCCTTGTGGGATGATCAAAGCATAGTCTATTTAGGCATAGCTTTGTGTAACGTGACTTCGCGAGCCTCACAGCCCGGTAGAGTCTAAAACTGGAGAAGGGAACGCAGGGAGTGCACACGTTTCTTTCTAGCTAGAGTGGTGCCAGGGACCTACCAGCGCTAGCATTTATTCATTGTGGTTGTTGGATTTTTCGAGGCCTCAGTTTATGCGGTCGCCACTGGCCGTATTATAGGTCCAAAAGGACCGGGGAGCGTGTGTTCAGGAATTGCCAATCCATTAAGCGTTAACGTATGGACCGGCCCTGCAGGATCCAAGGGTTGGACAGAGTACCAACCCTGGGGCATTTGCTAGAGTATCTCGAATCGGTAAGGATCTCCTCCCTAGCCTTGACTCAGATGGAAACCCAAATTTCCAATACGACATCACGCGGGTTTGATTGTATACCTTTATATGGCGACATAGTGGGATGGGGCACTCATGCCATCTAGGATTGATACATTTACTTTGGTGTATTTCAAATTGGTTGCACACTATTATTATATAATACCGTGTTTATCGTATCAAGCATCTTTTGATCATTATAAGGTAAAACCCTATCCTCCGGTTTGCGTTGCATTGTGTGATGGGACTTGGGTCTTATAATGGTTTCATTTTTCTAAAAAGCATTGCGTTATTTTGACGACTTACTTTAGTCATGCACTGGCAATCCATAGGAGAAAACCCGTTCCGCGAAAGTGGCGTGGTCCTGTGATTAGCCTTATTATATTATATAGGTTAAGTAGAATTCTCACACCAGTTCCATGACTGACCTGTAGTTTGTCCACTGGCAAACTCGGGTGCCCATATTTTCCACACGGGCAGTCGAGTAGCTATTTTTTTTGTAGATATATTAAACAGGATTCTGGGTTGAAGCTTAAAGCTGTGTCCAGAGATAGAGAGTCTTCCGCTGTGTTCTTCCGTTGCAGTATATTACATTTTTTGTATTTATCTTCCGCTGTAATTATATTCCAATGTACTCTGATATGTATATTCTGTACTCTGATGTAACATTTATTATAATGTTATAAAAGTCTTCTGTTTTCTGTTGTAATGTGTTGTATGCCCAAAGTTAAAGTATTCGTAGATTTTCACTTTTTGCGTCAGACCTGTGTGGTTTATGGTCGATTCAAAGGGTGGGAATTTGCGGGTCTTTACAGTTGGTATCAGAGCTCTGGTTAGCTCAAATCTTTGGGGTACAACTCATTAGAACTGAACAAAAGACTCATCAGAGATTGGATTAGTAATGTCCAATAAGAATACTCGTTAGAGATAGGATCAGCAGTATCCTAGAATGAGTAAACTCGTTAGAGATGGGGTTAGTAATGCCCTAGAACGAGTTAAGAGTTACGAATTTATAATTAACGTATTTTTGATATTTATATTCTATTCTTTGAAATATGATTTTTATATATATAAAGTTATGTATATTTTGAAAGGATAATCAACCATTAAAATAGTTAATTTTACAATTTTTAGCTACGTTCCTTTTCGAGGACGAAAAGTTTTTAAGTGGGGGCGATTGTAACAACCCGCAAAATCAGGACCAATTTAAAATTTTTATTTTAGGAAATTTTAATGAATTTTGACAATATAAAATAATGATCACAAATTTGATTTAAATCGAAGATAGAATGAATGATTTAATTTCAATTAACAAAAGAGTTAGAAATAGAGCGGTAGTTTGAAAAGTCAAACTTGAACTTTGACCGACTGTACAGGATTCAAAATAAATCAGAATTGAGTGAAACCAAAAATATTTAAATCATTTTAATCATACCTTTCTAACGAATCTGAAAAATTGAAATTTCATAGCGGAAATCAAAAGTTATGGCCAATTCAATTTTTGGAAAGGTCGCTGTAGAATTTATATATTATAATATATAAGGCCCAAAAGGATAATTTTCACATACGAAGGAATCTGGACTCGAAACCACTTCCATTGAGTCCGGAATGATGTTTCTGCATTGAAAAAGTATAAACACTTATATATTTCGAGTTTCGGAAATTATTTGTTTAAAAATTTATTTTTAATATTAAATTAATAACCCTTGAAAATAGTCATTTTTCAAACGACCTCCGTTTTCGACGAAAGCACTTTTGTTGGAACCGGAATGTCATTTTATTGCTAGGTTTCAATTTTCAGAATTTTTCGAATTAAAATGTGAGCGTGGCAAAAGAAATTGTATTTTGATCTTTTCAATTGAATTTAAACGACTTGAAAAGGGCCATTTTTCAAACAGTCTCAGAATTTGACGAAATTAGTCTCGTTAGAACTGTATCGTCAAAACAAAGCCAAAAATAATTTTTCTGGATTTTTCTGAGGTCATATGTGGTCCCGTAAATTAAAATGTATGGTTTGATTTAATTTATAAATGAATTAAATATAAACTGGAATAAAACAGGCTGTAGACTTTGGATTTGGGCCTCGAGACATGTTCCATTGGGTCCGGAAGGGGGGTATTTGCCTAGGGACAATTTTTGTTGGGCTGAGATTGGATCTGGATTGAATGAGCGGGCATAAACTAGAAAATTTAATATAATAATATTATAAATAATATTAAAATATTCAAAACCCTAGGAGCTAATTTCCAGCCGCCGTTCATAGGAACCAATGGCCGAATTCATCCAATTTAAATCCCCCAAATTCATCGAATTTAATTCGAATTAAATCTCCTCAATAAAACAAAATTTCAAGAGTTGTTCGAGATCTTTATTTCCATACAGTTAAGATCAAAAACCGTTCTGAAATCTGGCAGTAATTCGAACCAGAAACCCGGCTGTTCATCACCGTCTACGACGAAGGGGGGACCACCGAGTTGGCTCGTTCTTGGCGCGATTGGAGGTGGCGGCTAGGGCTACGGGGCGGTGGAGTTGAATGGTGGTCAGGTGACCTGAACGTGGGTGCGACGGGGACTGATTGAGGGTCGATGTTGGGTTTGTTCGGCTGATGGAAGAAGACAGTAACGGGAAGAAAGGTTAAACAATATAATTAAACTAATTATATAATTAATTAATTAATTAATCTGATTAATGTTTAAACAGCCATAAGTTGATCAAAAGGACATGGATTCGAACGAAACGACTTGCGTTGTGATCACAAAAATGAGAGCTTCGCAATGGAACCAACTAGGACTAATTCTGAGCACATTCAATTTGGGTCAAATTTTGAATCTGAACAAGACGATTGGTGAGAATTCTAATTTTATTTATTTAATCAATTATTAATTATTTTCTCGCGTTAAAAATAACTGTATTATCATATTGATTCAGATCTGAAATGTTCTGTGTTGTTTGAATTGTTGATTGTTGCTTGTTGTATGTTTTGTTGTTCATGATACGCTAAATTCACATTGGAATTTTATATATTGTTGAATTCATTTGCAGTTAGAAAGTTAGATCTAAAACATATTTTATTCAGAATTAAATAATATTTATGCAGATCAAGTTATTATAATTTATTTCATGTTATGAAAAAAAATTATTTTATTTACTCTATAATGAACAATAGAATGGGAACGACAAATAAAAAATTATATTTTTATTTGTCGGCATAACAAAAGAAATTGATCGCCAAATAAAAATTTATTTTTATTTGTTGATATTACAATGCAAATTGGACAACGAATAAAATCTCATTTTTATTTGTTTATATTACAACAGAGATTGTTCAACAAATAAAAACCTTATTTTTATTTGTTTGTATAACAACAGAATTTGAACGAAAAATACAATATTATTTTTAGTTTGTTTATTTATAATAGAATTTGAACAACGAAAAAGAATATATTTTTAATGTGGATTTGTTTATATTAAAAAGGAATGATTAAAAAGAATAAATTTTCATTGTAAATTTGTTACATTAAGAATAGTGGATTAAAAAGTATATAATTCTAATATGAATTTGTTTCATTAAAAAAGAATGAAAATAAAAGATTACATTTTTTTGTAAAAAAATAGTGATTTCAATAAAGAGTCATATTTTATTTGTCACCTTGATTTCAATAAAAGTTGTAACATTAAAAATCTCACTTTTAATGTAATACTGTTTCGATAAACGAAGTAACATTAAAACTTCATTTTAATGTAATGGTGATTTCAATAAAAAGAAACAACGAAAAAGATTATATTTTTATTTATTCATGGTTTTCAGTAGAAAGATTTTACATTAAAGATGACATTTTTTTAATGTGATTTAGATTTCATTGTAAAGATTAAAATAGAAATAGAATTGTTAGTATTGAATATTTTATCGTCATTTTGAATGCGGTAAAAATAGAATTGCTAATGTTGAATATTTTATCGTCATTTTGAATGCGGTAAAAATAGAATGGTTAATGTTGATCATTTTTATCAACATTTTTGGTGCAATAAAAATAGACAATGTTAGTGATTTATTTTTATCGACATTTTTGGTGCGATAAAAATAGACAATGTTAGTGATTCATTTTTATCGACATTTTTGGTGCGATAAAAATAGACAATGTTAGTGATTCATTTTATTCGACATTTTTGATGCGATAAATATAGCGATGTTAATGGTACATTTCTATCGTCATTTATATGTGATAAAAAGAACAGAAACATGAGAATCATTTATCTACAACTCCTATTGTAAATGAAAAGAGTAAAAATATGAGGACCACTTTATTTACAACTTCTTTTGTAAATGAAAAGACCAAAATATGTTGATCATTTTATTGGTATTTCTATGGTAAATAAAAAGAACAAAATAATGTGAATCCTTTTATTTACATTTTCTATTGTAAAGAAAAAGAACAAAACTGTGTGAACCATTTTATTTACATTTTCTATTGTAAAGAAAAAGTAAAAAGAGAGTTATATTTCTTATTTGCATTTTTAGATGCAAATAAAGCATAGAAAGAAAATTATACTTTTATTTGTCATTGTTTTGTTAAATAAAAATAAAAGTAAAAGATTAAAAAGACATTTATTTACCACTGTTTTGTTAAATAAAAGTACAGGATATAAAAGAACATTTTTATTAACATTGTTTTGTCAAATAAAAAGACAAATACATGAGATACACTTTTATTTGTGTTTTATGTACAAATAAAAGTACAAGATTAGAAATACACTTTTATCTACACTGTATTTGTTGAAATAGAATTGCTGACAAAATGAGTGTATCACTTTACTCATCTTTGTTGAAAACAGAAATTATGTGAAAATATAAGAATCACTTTTATTTGCATAATATACAGTAGAATTTATACGCAAATATAAAATCCACTTTTTTATTTGCAAAACTTGCATTAGAATTTATATTCTAATATACAATTGTATTGTTGGTCAAAATATACACTGAAAAGTATTGTTAAGAAACTTCATACAAATATAATGGAATTTATATTCCATTTGTCATCCGCAATAAAGCTATATAAATAAATTATTGTTTATGTGACTTTAGAAGTATATAGGGAAGTCATACGAGTAAAATATATTTTACTCGCTATAAGTGACATGTTTAGTGAAATTGAAATTGGTTAAACCTATTAACAAATTCTGTATTTATTTATCTATATGAACTGTTGTTGGCTGAAAACCCCACACGGGTATTGGGACGATACTTGACTGACACAAATCCCAATGTTTAATAATATGTCTATCGATTGATCGACAGGCTGCGATGAGCGTTATTGTTTTATTTTAATGCTCACACAGTTGACATTGTCACTCTAGTTGTTAATGGATGGATTGAGGATTATTTCCTGTTATTGCCCTATATATGAAATGTATGAAACCCATATGACCCAAATTATATGGTACATGGTTGAGTCGCATTCCAATGCAGAATTTCTTTTTTAATAAAGAATTTTTATATAATAAAAGGATTTTTGTAAAATAAAAGATTTTGTATTATAAAGAATATTTTACATTCAGAATCTTTTATATATAGAATATTTTATTGATTATTTTAAAATATGTTTTTTTATATAGTAATGAATTAATATATTTAGGATAAACCTTTTATTTAAGATTATTAGACTTTAACAAATTATGTTTGGTGATTGATATGTGGATTGGATTTGCAGTGGACGATGTTTTAAATAACATTTATCCTTTAATCCAATTTACATTGAAAGTACTATATGAAATTTATAAATCTATTTTATAAATTTAAATGAAGATTTTCTAAAATCAGACTTTTCCAAATTAATATATTAAATTGGAATTAGGTGGAAATTCGATTGATAATAATCGAGATGGGCTTCTGTAAAAGAAGACCGACATTATATATGGAATCTAAGAGGCTTTGCCGTTATTCCATTTATAATATTAGTCCGATACAGAAATTTATAACGATTATTTGTTGATTTGATTTCTGTAGAAATTCCATATTTTGAAAATTTGGTTTTGGGTTTATCGTGAACTGTGTTTTAATGACACTAGTTCTTTAACCTAATTTAAGACAAGATTGGCTTATTAAAATTAATAATCTTGTAATAATGATTTTTGTATTAAAATTCAAAATTGGAAGATTAATAAATGTTTTTAGAAAGATAAAAATGTAATTTATTTTATCTTTGATAAAATTAATGAGAACCTTTTAACATAGATAATAATTTTTATTTAAAAGGATATTCAGAGTTGGAATGTGGCGTATGGTTGATTTTAATTACAAATACGCGAGTTATTCAGAAAGACCGGGTCTAACCCATTCTGAATAATCATCACGACGATCAAGTATCGAAGATGAAGACGGTGACTGAAGACCGGAGAGCTTCACATCGTTTGGTTGATGGTGACTGATATCTTGAATTGGGACTGATTCCCCAAGGCAAGGTAAAAAGTGATGATCTTCCAGACGTACTGGTGATCGACGGATACGTTGTTTCGTTCAGACCCCATACGGACTTGTAAATGGATAGCATGCCTAACATTGAAATTTATTTCACGTAATTAAATCGATTTTTATTTAATATATAAATGCATGGTAGCGGAGGATTTATTCTCTTGCTTAACACCGTTTTGTATGTTAAATAATTACCGATCGCATGATATGAGTTGTTGATGTGGTATGCTAAGTTGCACTTGAACAAGGCTTATTGTTGCAAAGCAGAGCCTTGTGGGATGATCAAAGCATAGTCTATTTAGGCATAGCTTTGTGTAACGTGGCTTCGCGAGCCTCACAGCCCGGTAGAGTCTAAAACGGGAGAAGGGAACGCAGGGAGTGCACACGTTTCTTTCTAGCTAGAGTGGTGCCAGGGACCTACCAGCGCTGGAATTTATTCATTGTGGTTGTTGGATTTTTCGAGGCCTCGGTTTATGCGGTCGCCACTGGCCGTATTATAGGTCCAAAAGAACCGGGGAGCGTGTGTTCAGGAATTGCCAATCCATTAAGCGTTAACGTATGGACCGGCCCTGCAGGATCCAAGGGTTAGACAGAGTACCAATCCTGGGGCATTTGCTAGAGTGTCTCGAATCGGTAAGGATCTCTTCCCTAGCCTTGACTCAGATGGAAACCCAAATTTCCAATACGACATCATGCGGGTTTGATTGTATACCTATATATGGCGACATAGTGGGATGGGGCACTCATGCCGTCTAGGATTGATACATTTACTTTGATGTATTTCAAATTGGTTGCACACTATTATTATATAATACCGTATTTATCGTATCAAGCATCTTTTGATCATTATAAGGTAAAACCCTATCCTCCGATTTGCGTTGCATTGTGTGATGGGACTTGGGTCTTATAATGGTTTCATTTTTCTAACAAGCATTACGTTATTTTGACGACTTACTTTAGTCATGCACTGGCAATCCATAGGAGAAAACCCGTTCCGCGAAAGTGGCGTGGTCCTGTGATTAGCCTTATTATATTATATAGGTTAAGTAGAATTCTCACACCGGTCCCATGACTGACCTGTAGTTTGTCCACTGGCAAACTCGGGTGCCCATATTTTCCACACGGGCAGTCGAGTAGCTATTTTTTTTGCAGATATATTAAACAGGTGTAATAACCCGAAAATCTGGGCCAGTTTAAAATTTTTATTTTGGCAATTTTAGCAAATTTTGATTATTTAAAATGAATTATTTTAAATAATATCGACGAGAAATTTATTTTGGATTGAATTCGACGTATATATTTATATACGTCGTCGTTAGAATATAAAATATTTATATATAATTATAAATAGAATTGAAAATGGCGCGGTAGTTCGATAATTCGATTTCAAACTTCAATTGAATGTACCGGGTGCAAAACAATCCGGATTTTAGTGAAACTAAAAACAATAGGATCTAACTGATAATATCTTTCCAACAAATCCGAAAAATCAAGATGTCATAACGGGAATCAAAAGATATGTCCAGTTGAAAATTCTGAATAGTCGCTATGGAATTCAGGCCCTTAAAAATGGACATTTTGCAGATTACCTCGGATTTCGACGAAACCACTTTTGTTGGGCCCGCAGTGTCAAGTTATTGCTAGATTCCAAATTTCATAATTTTTCGAATCAATATGTGAGCGTGGCAAAGGAAAACGCGTTTGACCAGTTTCAGTTGATTTTAATCGACTGGAAAATGGCCATTTTTCAAACGGTCTCAGAATTCGACGAAACTAGTTTTGTTAGGACCGTATCGTCAATACGAAGCTAGAAATAATTTTTCTGGAATTTTTCGAGTGTGTATTTGGCCTCGGTAAATTAAAATGTGCGTTTAAATTGAATATATAAAGATTTATATTTTAAATTAAACAGAAACTGATCGAAACAGTCGAACTGGCTTACGAAACATATCCCAATGTGTTCGGAATAGGGGTATTTGGCCAGGGGCGACAGTTGTTGGATTTGATTGGGAGATTGGAGCGATAAACGAAATAAAACTTGAATTAAATAAAAATAAAATAATTTAAAAATATAAAAGGGGCCAACCATAAAATCTAAACCCTAAACTTGGTCAACGCGGTCAAAATTTATCGCGCCTCCTACTGATACACGGCGGCAAGCTGTTCAAAACAAAAACCCTTCCGTTCTCCTCCACCGTTCAAGGAAATTCATGGCTTCCGAAGGGAAAAATGGGGAGCAAGACAAGCTCTATTCATTCATACCAGTTTGGTATCATATCGATGAGAGTTGG
This sequence comes from Allium sativum, assembly GCA_030737875.1. NCBI lineage: Eukaryota > Viridiplantae > Streptophyta > Magnoliopsida > Asparagales > Amaryllidaceae > Allium > Allium sativum. The sequence continues at coordinate 826,039,913 of CM060909.1, forward strand.
AAGCGTATTGAGCTTCCGAAGTGCTGCCGCGTCGCCAAGATTTCCCGCCGCCACCGTGGTTCGAATTGGATGAAACCTACCTCGCCGGAAAGCTCATTCGAAGGGCGACACCCTGAAACCATCCGATCATGCTCCGACCTGGTGGTGTGGAAGTTATCTCGAACCCTAGGAAGCGATGGGGCGGTTTTTATCATGGCCGAATCCTGGGAGAAGAAGGTGAGTTTTATGAAATTTAAATTTGAATAAACATGGTTTTTTTTTATTAAATTTATATATACATTATTTTAAAATATATGAATTTCATAGTTTTAAAAATATATAAATAGAAGTTGTTATAAATATATATATACATATATATATATATAGAAGGTTTTTTTTAAAAAAAAAAAGAGAAAAAAAAACAAGTATAACATTGAGTAAAATTAATTTTAAAAAAAAAATATAGACATACTTTGTTTTAAAATAAAATATCACTTCGATGCTAAAATATAACTTTGGGGTTAAAATATAACTTCGGTTTAGAAAATATATAGAACAGTTCAGAAAATATAAAATCAGTTTGTTTAGGATAGCGAAGTAAAAATTCGATTTTTATATATTGAATAGCGAAGTAAAAATTCGATTTTTATATATTGAATAGCGAAGTAAAAATTCGATTTTTATATATTGAATAGCAAAGTAAAAATTCGATTTTTATATATGTAGTGGCTATAGGCGAAGAAAGTGATAAGAGACGAGAACAGTGAAGATTTCCTGCATTAGAAGTGCCGTGGAGTTAGGATAGCTATCGGTGAGAATTTCTCACCTTTCAATTTTATTTTCTAGTTATATATATATATACTAGGATGCAGACGGTGCTTAGTAGCACCCGACACAATCGTCCACAGACCATGGACTTGTTTGTTTGGTTGCATAGGTTAGTTATATGATTTGATTTGAAATTGAATTATTTGGTGAAAAGAATGGATTGATTGATGTGTGAATGGCGTGGGCCTTCACTAGACCGGGGATAAGGCTAGGCCTTGTCCCGTTTCTAGTATCGTGCCGTTATGCCGCCGAAATTTTCTAAAATATGTTAGAAAAATAAAAATATCATTTTATTTAAAGAATGAACTGAATAGAAATTCATATGTTGGAATAAAATATTTTATCGTTAAAAATATAATTTTTAATGTGAATGTGAATAAATAAATATTCATCTACAAACCAGACGGTTTGTTTATGTACACCTATTTGAAGGACATTGATTGGGTCGATAAATTTTACACATCGCCCAACTGCACAAATAAAATATTTGTTTGATTGGTTGAAACCCCACACGGGTGTTGGGATGAAATTTGAAGTTCACTCATCCTGATTGATTAAATATGTCGATCGATTGATTGACAGGCTGTTATAAGCGTTAGATATTTATATTTGATGCTTATACAGTGTAGTGCACTTTGGTTGATGGTTGATTATTTTTCAATGCTATTATATACATGTGTTGTATGAAAATCCATATAATTAACGTTATATGGTAATTGATTGTGCCTCATTCCAATTTGCTAAATAAAGAATAATATAAAATAACGGTTCATGTGTTGACAGTACTCATCCATTGAGATTGGTCATGTGTTGAACGAAATATTTTGAAAAGGAAATATTTGAAATAGAATATTCGAAAATAGAAATTTATGAAGCCGTGTTGATTAGATTGACGCCATTTTGACGTGAACGGTATTTATATCGATTTAAAACGATTTCGAAATGAATTGAATTGAAAACGATTTCGAAATGAATTGAATTGAAAACGATTTCGAAATGAATTGAATTGAAAACGATTTCGAAATGAATTGAATTGAAAACGATTTCGAAATGAATTGAATTGAAAACGAATTCAAATTGAAATGAAAGCGAATTGAAATGAATTCAAATTGAATTGAAATTTGAATTGAATAGAAATGAATTTTAAAACGAATTTATAAAGAAGAATTCAATTTTGATTTGAATTGAAAAAGGAAGTTGAAATTGCTTTTGAAACGAATTTAAAACTATTTATATAATTCGTTTTAAATAGAAATCGACGAAATATATATTATATATTATATATAATATAATGGCCTGAATAGAACGCGCCGCGCTGCGGCAGTTCGCGAATTTCGACCATTTATTTCAAACGGACATTACGGGAGATCCGACCGTCGGATTCTCCTAAAACCGGAACCGTTGGGTTCGTATCGAAAAGAGCTTTCTAACGAATATTAGAAATTCAAAATCTAACGGTTGGATTTGGAGATACGTCCAAATCAAATTTGAAAAAGGTCGCTGTAAGTGCAGTTCGATGGCCATTGTTGGAAATCAACTGTACGGGCCTTGATAAAATTATTAAAAATAGTAATAATTTATGTAAAATCATAAGAAATGATTTAGAAAGAATTGGGATGAAAAAATCCATATGTGAAAAGATAAAAATAGATTTTTATCGAAATGAACTAGTTTTGAACTAGAATTATAATTCTATTTATTTTTAAATAAATAAATTGAATTTGAAATGGTTTTGAAAATAACCAAAATTTCCAATGATTGCATTGGAGTGGATTTGAATCGAAATTGTCTTCGGAATATTTCGATGTTGGATTTTGTGATTATACAGATATTGTTATGGAAATTTGAAAGATATATTTATATCGTTATTTCCAATACGACATTTGTTAATCGTAGAATTTGATATTGAATATAAGCCGATATATTTTCTATTCAGAGCCTTATATTGAATATCAAATGTGATTTGGGTTTGTTGCGAATGGTGTCTTCACTAACACTGTTCTTGAACCCAGTAGAGAAAAGATTAAATCTTTTTATTTAGATTTAATAAAGTGTACCAATTAAATAATATTTAATTGGAATTGAATTAATATTGATTTTTGGGTTTATCGTGAACAGTGTTTTAAATAACACTTATTCTTTAACCCGATAATTAATGGAATGTAATTTTGGGTTTATCGTGAACCATGTTTTAAATGACACTGATTCTTTAACCCAGTTAACGATTAAAACTAAGTGGAGTTTTAATGAATCTTTAATTAGATTGAAATAATCGAGAATGGAGTATCACCAGTTTTGCTCCAGGCGATAGTTAAATCTTTAATTAGATTTGAACGTGAAATGGTAATTGAATTTACCGATAACACTGTGGTGTTAGATATGAAGTATTACCGGTTTTACTTCATGGGATGAATAGGTCGGGATGGGGAAATTAAAATAAATGATTACTTCGGTAAGGTTCGCAAATCCCGACTAGTTTGAATTGAGATTCAAAAATAGAATAAAGAATAAATTCAAGGAATTTATCTTGGATAAAATTAATGGGGACCTTTCCCTATGAATGTGAAATTTAGAAACTAACTGTCGGTTAGCCAAGCAGAATGGTTTTCTGGATATTGATCTAATGTTGGTTTCGGCCTTCGGGGTTAATATTTGGGGAATTAGTCTCTTGATTAATTTACGGTTAGTGACTGATGAATTGGAATGAGGCGTATGTTGTATTTGTGTAACACTTATTTAAAATATACGCGAGTTATTCGGAAAGACCGGGTTTATCCCATTCTGAATAACTGATACGACGATAAGTCGAAGATGAAGACGGCGGTTGAAGACCGGAAGTCTTCACGTCGTTTGGGTAATTACTGATGATCTTGATTGGGCTATACACCCAAGAAGATGGAAACAGTTAGTGATCGTCCAGACGTACTTGGAGATCAATGGATATGCGGGGTACTAGGTGCCTCCGGTTTCGTTCAGACCCAGAACGGACTTGTAAATGGACTGTGTGTCTGACATTGGATTTTAGTCCGTGTGATTGATCTCTATTAAATATATATCTGTTTGGCGGCGGAGAATTTATTCTCTTGCTTAACGCCCTTCTCTGAGACGTACGAGCTCAGGGGTTATATATTGATGGATATCAAACGCATGGAGTGAATTGCCTGTGTGGCATGCCTAAGTGGCAATTGATCGAGGCTTCTGTTGAAAAGCAAAGTCTTGTGGTGATGATCGAAGCACGGCCTTTTGTGGCGTAGCTTTGTGTAACGTTTACTTCGCGAGTTTCACACCCGGTATGAACCAAAAAACGGGAGAGGACATCAGGGAGGACTTGCGTTTCTTTCTAGCTAGAAGTGGCGTCAGTGGTTTTACACGCCCTGACGAGTTTGACTTATGTGGTTGTTGCTGTTGCGAGGCGCCTCGGATTGATCGGTCGTTCTCGAACCGATGGAGTCATTTAGTTGGCTCACTTACACCCCATAGGGTGGGGAAACGTACTGTTCAGGCATAATAATCCACATCGGTGGACCGACCCTGACGATCTAAAGGGTTGATGCGTTCTGATCCTGAGGCTCGGGCTAGAGAGTCTCGAATCGGTTGAGAACTATATTTTGCCTCGGTTCATAGACGGAAATCCAATTTCCAAATACGTGACTTTGCGGTTTTATTTGTAAACCTATATATGGTGACATAGTGGGATGGGGCGCTCATGCCGCCTATGATTGATACTTATGATTTGAAGTTGTTTTATACACTATGCACTTATTATAGTATCAAATGATTTGTTTTAAACGTATCAAGCATTCTTTGGCTGTTATAAGGGAAAACCCTATCCCCCGGCTTGCGTTGCATTGTGTGATAGGACCTGGGTCTTATAACAGCTTCATTTTTCTTTATTTAGCATTGCGCTGTTTGTTTTATGCACTGGTATTCTTGGGAGGAAACCCGTTCCGTGTTATACGGCGTGGTCCCTTAATTTACCTAACTTTTAAAATAAAGAATAATAACTGTTTTAGTTCTCACACCAGTCACATGACTGACCTGGAGTTTATTGTTTTAACCTAAACTCTGGGTACCCTTATTTTGACACGGGCAGCTAGTAGTTTTGTTTTTGCAGATTTATATTCACAGGATCCTGGTTTACAGCTGGAACGATATCCGGAAAGCTTTGTATCCGTATATCTCCTTCTAGTTGTGTATTGTATTATTTTCTGCTGCGATGTATTTAAATGTAATTTAAATCTCTGATATTTCTGTGTAGTATTTATTCATTTATACTCTGTATATTCTTGTCATCTGATGCATTGTTGTAATATACAATGAAATGTTCTTTTATATGCGTTCTATTGTGGCTTGTTCTCGAACTATCCGACACTTTCCTTTACGGGGAAGTTACGGGTTCTTACAGTTGGTATCAGAGCTTTGGTTTACAAAGCTCAGAGAACAAGACACATTAGAACCATACGAAAGAATTCATCAGATATTGGATTAGTAATATCCAATGAGAGTGACTCGTTAGAGATGGGATCAGTAGTATCCTAGGACGAGTGTGAAGAGTATATTTTTAAAATGAAACAAATTTTGTTTTGAAAATTTAAAATCAATTATTTTTATTTGATTATTTAGTTTATATAGATTTGGACAGTGCAGTATATATAGACTTTGCGTATATGTCTGATCCGCGTGTATTTGAAGTTTTAATATACTGGATAGATATAGAATCACACTCTAGTCGCCCGGAGATGATTCTGATGATAGTTCGAACATCATCAGAATTGGTATTCGTGTTTCGAAGGTGTGATATCTATATATTTCCTATTGACTGGTGTGAGAACCAAAACTAATATAGTTAGAACACATTGTTGTGAATTGGCATCAAAACATGATTTTTGTATATGTATCAAAATTATGAATTTGAAACTCTAATTCACTAATTGATTGATGTTTGTGTTGTTTGTTTATTTGTTAGCTAATTTTTAGCCATTTAGCCTAATTGAACCAAATATTGAATTGTATTGAAAATTGGTCGCATTTGCTTGCATATACCTATACTTACATTGAACAGGTCATAGCAAGGAGGCTAGAGCAGAGAATAAAATTTGTTTGCCCGACAAATAGGTACATGTTTACTACATAATTTACTGTTTTGTTTGGGTGATGATGATTTTATGAGCCTATTGGCTAGCCGCTTGGCTTTTTCTTTTTCTTTTTGAGATCTGAAGGACCGGGGAAGCTATTTGAAATTCCCCGATGCTCCCGGTGCAGGGGAGGTTATGGCGAAATTTTTCGAAAAATTAGGGTGTTAGCCAAATTTTTGAAAATTCTCAGAAACTGAAAAGTTGGAGAATGGAAGCCGAATCGAACATAGAGTTGATTGATCAAACCACTTTCGACTTTGTTCCTTTTCAGGGACGAAAAGTTTTAAGTGGGGGAGATTGTAATAACCCGAAAATCTGGGCCAGTTTAAAATTTTTATTTTGGCAATTTTAGCGAATTTTGATTATTTAAAATGAATTATTTTAAATAATATCGACGAGAAATTTATTTTGGATTGAATTCGACGTATATATTTATATACGTCGTCGTTAGAATATAAAATATTTATATATAATTATAAATAGAATTGAAAATGGCGCGGTAGTTCGATAATTCGATTTCAAACTTCAATTGAATGTACCGGGTGCAAAACAATCCGGATTTTAGTGAAACCAAAAACAATAGGATCTAATTGATAATATCTTTCCAACGAATCCGAAAAATCAAGATTTCATAACGGGAATCAAAAGATATTTCCAGTTGAAAATTCTGAATAGTCGCTATGGAATTCAGGCCCTTAAAAATGGACATTTTGCAGATGACCTCGGATTTCGACGAAACCACTTTTGTTGGGCCCGCAGTGTCAAGTTATTGCTAGATTCCAAATTTCATAATTTTTCGAATCAATATGTGAGCGTGGCAAAGGAAAACGCGTTTGACCAGTTTCAGTTGATTTTAATCGACTGGAAAATGGCCATTTTCAAACGGTCTCAGAATTCGACGAAACTAGTTTTGTTAGGACCGTATCGTCAATACGAAGCTAGAAATAATTTTTCTGGAATTTTTCGAGTGTGTATTTGGCCTCGGTAAATTAAAATGTGCGTTTAAATTGAATATATAAAGATTTATATTTTAAATTAAACAGAAACTGATCGAAACAGTCGAACTGGCTTACGAAACATATCCCAATGTGTTCGGAATAGGGGTATTTGGCCAGGGGCGACAGTTGTTGGATTTGATTGGGAGATTGGAGCGATAAACGAAATAAAACTTGAATTAAATAAAAATAAAATAATTTAAAAATATAAAAGGGGCCAACCATAAAATCTAAACCCTAAACTTGGTCAACGCGGTCAAAATTTATCGCGCCTCCTACTGATACACGGCGGCAAGCTGTTCAAAACAAAAACCCGTCCGTTCTCCTCCACCGTTCAAGGAAATTCATGGCTTCCGAAGGGAAAAATGGGGAGCAAGACGAGCTCTATTCATTCATACCAGTTTGGTATCATATCGATGAGAGTTGGAAGCGTATTGAGCTTCTGAAGTGCTGCCGCGTCGCCAAGATTTCCCGCCGCCACCGTGGTTCGAACTGGATGAAACCTACCTCGCCGGAAAGCTCGTTCGAAGGGCGACACCCTGAAACCATCCGATCATGCTCCGACCTGGTGGTGTGGAAGTTATCTCGAACCCTAGGAAGCGATGGGGCGGTTTTTATCATGGCCGAATCCTGGGAGAAGAAGGTGAGTTTTATGAAATTTAAATTTGAATAAACATGGTTTTTTTTTATTATTAAATTTATATATACATTATTTTAAAATATATGAATTTCATAGTTTTAAAAACATATAAATAGAAGTTGTTATAAATATATATACATATATATATATATACATATATATATATATAGAAGGGTTTTTTTAAAAAAAAAAGAGAAAAAAAAACAAGTATAACATTGAGTAAAATTAATTTTAAAAAAAAATATAGGTATACTTTGTTTTAAAATAAAATATCACTTCGATGCTAAAATATAACTTTGGGGTTAAAATATAACTTCGGTTTAGAAAATATATAGAACGGTTCAGAAAATATAAAATCAGTTTGTTTAGGATAGCGAAGTAAAAATTCGATTTTTATATATTGAATAGCGAAGTAAAAATTCGATTTTTATATATTGAATAGCGAAGTAAAAATTCGATTTTTATATATTGAATAGCGAAGTAAAAAATTCGATTTTTATATATTGAATAGCAAAGTAAAAATTCGATTTTTATATATGTAGTGGCTATAGGCGAAGAAAGTGATAAGAGACGAGAACAGTGAAGATTTCCTGCATTAGAAGTGCCGTGGAGTTAGGATAGCTATCGGTGAGAATTTCTCACCTTTCAATTTTATTTTCTAGTTATATATATATACTAGGATGCAGACGGTGCTTAGTAGCACCCGACACAATCGTCCACAGACCATGGACTTGTTTGTTTGGTTGCATAGGTTAGTTATATGATTTGATTTGAAATTGAATTGTTTGGTGAAAAGAATGGATTGATTGATGTGTGAATGGCGTGGGCCTTCACTAGACCGGGGATAAGGCTAGGCCTTGTCCCGTTTCTAGTATCGTGCCGTTATGCCGCCGAAATTTTCTAAAATATGTTAGAAAAATAAAAATATCATTTTATTTAAAGAATGAACTGAATAGAAATTCATATGTTGGAATAAAATATTTTATCGTTAAAAATATAATTTTTAACGTGAATGTGAATAAATAAATATTCATCTACAAACCAGACGGTTTGTTTATGTACACCTATTTGAAGGACATTGATTGGGTCGATAAATTTTACACATCGTCCAACTGCACGAATAAAATATTTGTTTGATTGGTTGAAACCCCACACGGGTGTTGGGATGAAATTTGAAGTTCACTCATCCTGATTGATTAAATATGTCGATCGATTGATTGACAGGCTGTTATAAGCGTTAGATATTTATATTTGATGCTTATACAGTGTAGTGCACTTTGGTTGATGGTTGATTATTTTTCAATGCTATTATATACATGTGTTGTATGAAAATCCATATAATTAACGTTATATGGTAATTGATTGGGCCTCATTCCAATTTGCTAAATAAAGAATAATATAAAATAAAGGTTCATGTGTTGACAGTACTCATCCATTGAGATTGGTCATGTGTTGAACGAAATATTTTGAAAAAGAAATATTTGAAATAGAATATTCGAAAATAGAAATTTATGAAGCCGTGTTGATTAGATTGACGCCATTTTGACGTGAACGATATTTATATCGATTTAAAACGATTTCGAAATGAATTGAATTGAAAACGATTTCGAAATGAATTGAATTGAAAACGATTTCGAAATGAATTGAATTGAAAACGATTTCGAAATGAATTGAATTGAAAACGATTTCGAAATGAATTGAATTGAAAACGAATTCAAATTGAAATGAAAGCGAATTGAAATGAATTCAAATTGAATTGAAATTTGAATTGAATAGAAATGAATTTTAAAACGAATTTATAAAGAAGAATTCAATTTTGATTTGAATTGAAAAAGGAAGTTGAAATTGCTTTTGAAACGAATTTAAAACTATTTATATAATTCGTTTTAAATAGAAATCGACGAAATATATATTATATATTATATATAATATAATGGCCTGAATAGAACGCGCCGCGCTGCGGCAGTTCGCGAATTTCGACCATTTATTTCAAACGGACATTACGGGAGATCCGACCGTCGGATTCTCCTAAAACCGAAACCGTTGGGTTCGTAACGAAAAGAGCTTTCTAACGAATATTAGAAATTCAAAATCTAACGGTTGGATTTGGAGATACGTCCAAATCAAATTTGAAAAAGGTCGCTGTAAGTGCAGTTCGATGGCCATTGTTGGAAATCGACTGTACGGGCCTTGATAAAATTATTAAAAATAGTAATAATTTATGTAAAATCATAAGAAATGATTTAGAATGAATTGGGATGAAAAACTCCATATGTGAAAAGATTAAAATAGATTTTTATCGAAATGAACTAGTTTTGAACTAGAATTATAATTCTATTTATTTTTAAATAAATAAATTGAATTTGAAATGGTTTTGAAAATAACCAAAATTTCCAGTGATTGCATTGGAGTGGATTTGAATCGAAATTGTCTTCGGAATATTTCGATGTTGGATTTTGTGATTATACAGATATTGTTATGGAAATTTGAAAGATATATTTATATCGTTATTTCCAATACGACATTTGTTAATCGTAGAATTTGATATTGAATATAAGCCGATATATTTTCTATTCAGAGCCTTATATTGAATATCAAATGTGATTTGGGTTTGTTGCGAATGGTGTCTTCACTAACACTGTTCTTGAACCCAGTAGAGAAAAGATTAAATCTTTTTATTTAGATTTAATAAAGTGTACCAATTAAATAATATTTAATTGGAATTGAATTAATATTGATTTTTGGGTTTATCGTGAACAGTGTTTTAAATAACACTTGTTCTTTAACCCGATAATTAATGGAATGTAATTTTGGGTTTATCGTGAACCATGTTTTAAATGACACTGATTCTTTAACCCAGTTAACGATTAAAACTAAGTGGAGTTTTAATGAATCTTTAATTAGATTGAAATAATCGAGAATGGAGTATCACCAGTTTTGCTCCAGGCGATAGTTAAATCTTTAATTAGATTTGAACGTGAAATGGTAATTGAATTTACCGATAACACTGTGGTGTTAGATATGAAGTATTACCAGTTTTACTTCATGGGATGAATAGGTCGGGATGGGGAAATTAAAATAAATGATTACTTCGGTAAGGTTCGCAAATCCCGACTAGTTTGAATTGAGATTCAAAAATAGAATAAAGAATAAATTCAAGGAATTTATCTTGGATAAAATTAATGGGGACCTTTCCCTATGAATGTGAAATTTAGAAACTAACTGTCGGTTAGCCAAGCAGAATGGTTTTCTGGATATTGATCTGATGTTGGTTTCGGCCTTCGGGGTTAATATTTGGGGAATTAGTCTCTTGATTAATTTACGGTTAGTGACTGATGAATTGGAATGAGGCGTATGTTGTGTTTGTGTAACACTTATTTAAAATATACGCGAGTTATTCGGAAAGACCGGGTTTATCCCATTCTGAATAACTGATACGACGATAAGTCGAAGATGAAGACGGTGGTTGAAGACCGGAAGTCTTCACGTCGTTTGGGTAATTACTGATGATCTTGATTGGGCTGTACACCCAAGAAGATGGAAACAGTTAGTGATCGTCCAGAGGTACTTGGAGATCGATGGATATGCGGGGTACTAGGTGCCTCCGGTTTCGTTCAGACCCAGAACGGACTTGTAAATGGACTGTGTGTCTGACATTGGATTTTAGTCCGTGTGATTGATCTCTATTAAATATATATCTGTTTGGCGGCGGAGAATTTATTCTCTTGCTTAACGCCCTTCTCTGAGACGTACGAGCTCAGGGGTTATATATTGATGGATATCAAACGCATGGAGTGAATTGCCTGTGTGGCATGCCTAAGTGGCAATTGATCGAGGCTTCTGTTGAAAAGCAAAGTCTTGTGGTGATGATCGAAGCACGGCCTTTTGTGGCGTAGCTTTGTGTAACGTTTACTTCGCGAGTTTCACACCCGGTATGAACCAAAAACGGGAGAGGACATCAGGGAGGACTTGCGTTTCTTTCTAGCTAGAAGTGGCGTCAGTGGTTTTACACGCCCTGACGAGTTTGACTTATGTGGTTGTTGCTGTTGCGAGGCGCCTCGGATTGATCGGTCGTTCTCGAACCGATGGAGTCATTTAGTTGGCTCACTTACACCCCATAGGGTGGGGAAACGTACTGTTTAGGCATAATAATCCACATCGGTGGACCGACCCTGACGATCTAAAGGGTTGATGCGTTCTGATCCTGAGGCTCGGGCTAGAGAGTCTCGAATCGGTTGAGAACTATATTTTGCCTCGGTTCATAGACGGAAATCCAATTTCCAAATACGTGACTTTGCGGTTTTATTTGTAAACCTATATATGGTGACATAGTGGGATGGGGCGCTCATGCCGCCTATGATTGATACTTATGATTTGAAGTTGTTTTATACACTATGCACTTATTATAGTATCAAATGATTTGTTTTAAACGTATCAAGCATTCTTTGGCTGTTATAAGGGAAAACCCTATCCCCCGGCTTGCGTTGCATTGTGTGATAGGACCTGGGTCTTATAACAGCTTCATTTTTCTTTATTTAGCATTGCGCTGTTTGTTTTATGCACTGGTATTCTTGGGAGGAAACCCGTTCCGTGTTATACGGCGTGGTCCCTTAATTTACCTAACTTTTAAAATAAAGAATAATAACTGTTTTAGTTCTCACACCAGTCACATGACTGACCTGGAGTTTATTGTTTTAACCTAAACTCTGGGTACCCTTATTTTGACACGGGCAGCTAGTAGTTTTGGTTTTGCAGATTTATATTCACAGGATCCTGGTTTACAGCTGGAACGATATCCGGAAAGCTTTGTATCCGTATATCTCCTTCTAGTTGTGTATTGTATTATTTTCCGCTGCGATGTATTTAAATGTAATTTAAATCTCTGATATTTCTGTGTAGTATTTATTCATTTATACTCTGTATATTCTTGTCATCTGATGCATTGTTGTAATATACAATGAAATGTTCTTTTATATGCGTTCTATTGTGGCTTGTTCTCGAACTATCCGACACTTTCCTTTACGGGGAAGTTACGGGTTCTTACAGTTGGTATCAGAGCTTTGGTTTACAAAGCTCAGAGAACAAGACACATTAGAACCATACGAAAGAATTCATCAGATATTGGATTAGTAATATCTAATGAGAGTGACTCGTTAGAGATGGGATCAGTAGTATCCTAGGACGAGTGTGAAGAGTATATTTTTAAAATGAAACAAATTTTGTTTTGAAAATTTAAAATCAATTATTCGTATTTGATTATTTAGTTTATATAGATTTGGACAGTGCAGTATATATAGACTTTGCGTATACGTCTGATCCGCGTGTATTTGAAGTTTTAATATACTGGATAGATATAGAATCACACTCTAGTCGCCCGGAGATGATTCTGATGATAGTTCGAACATCATCAGAATTGGTATTCGTGTTTCGAAGGTGTGATATCTATATATTTCCTATTGACTGGTGTGAGAACCAAAACTAATATAGTTAGAACACATTGTTGTGAATTGGCATCAAAACATGATTTTTGTATATGTATCAAAATTATGAATTTGAAACTCTAATTCACTAATTGATTGATGTTTGTGTTGTTTGTTTATTTGTTAGCTAATTTTTAGCCATTTAGCCTAATTGAACCAAATATTGAATTGTATTGAAAATTGGTCGCATTTGCTTGCATATACCTATACTTACATTGAACAGGTCATAGCAAGGAGGCTAGAGCAGAGAATAAAATTTGTTTGCCCGACAAATAGGTACATGTTTACTACATAATTTACTGTTTTGTTTGGGTGATGATGATTTTATGAGCCTATTGGCTAGCCGCTTGGCTTTTTCTTTTTCTTTTTGAGATCTGAAGGACCGGGGAAGCTATTTGAAATTCCCCGATGCTCCCGGTGCAGGGGAGGTTATGGCGAAATTTTTCGAAAAATTAGGGTGTTAGCCAAATTTTTGAAAATTCTCAGAAACTGAAAAGTTGGAGAATGGAAGCCGAATCGAACATAGAGTTGATTGATCAAACCACTTTCGACTTTGTTCCTTTTCGGGGACGAAAAGTTTTAAGTGGGGGAGATTGTAATAACCCGAAAATCTGGGCCAGTTTAAAATTTTTATTTTGGCAATTTTAGCGAATTTTGATTATTTAAAATGAATTATTTTAAATAATATCGACGAGAAATTTATTTTGGATTGAATTCGATGTATATATTTATATACGTCGTCGTTAGAATATAAAATATTTATATATAATTATAAATAGAATTGAAAATGGCGCGGTAGTTCGATAATTCGATTTCAAACTTCAATTGAATGTACCGGGTGCAAAACAATCCGGATTTTAGTGAAACCAAAAACAATAGGATCTAATTGATAATATCTTTCAAACGAATCCGAAAAATCAAGATTTCATAACGGGAATCAAAAGATATGTCCAGTTGAAAATTCTGAATAGTCGCTATGGAATTCAGGCCCTTAAAAATGGACATTTTGCAGATGACCTCGGATTTCGACGAAACCACTTTTGTTGGGCCCGCAGTGTCAAGTTATTGCTAGATTCCAAATTTCATAATTTTTCGAATCAATATGTGAGCGTGGCAAAGGAAAACGCGTTTGACCAGTTTCAGTTGATTTTAATCGACTGGAAAATGGCCATTTTCAAACGGTCTCAGAATTCGACGAAACTAGTTTTGTTAGGACCGTATCGTCAATACGAAGCTAGAAATAATTTTTCTGGAATTTTCCGAGTGTGTATTTGGCCTCGATAAATTAAAATGTGCGTTTAAATTGAATATATAAAGATTTATATTTTAAATTAAACAGAAACAGTCGAACTGGCTTACGAAACATATCCCAATGTGTTCGGAATAGGGGTATTTGGCCAGGGGCGACAGTTGTTGGATTTGATTGGGAGATTGGAGCGATAAACGAAATAAAACTTGAATTAAATAAAAATAAAATAATTTAAAAATATAAAAGGGGCCAACCATAAAATCTAAACCCTAAACTTGGTCAACGCGGTCAAAATTTATCGCGCCTCCTACTGATACACGGCGGCAAGCTGTTCAAAACAAAAACCCGTCCGTTCTCCTCCACCGTTCAAGGAAATTCATGGCTTCCGAAGGGAAAAATGGGGAGCAAGACGAGCTCTATTCATTCATACCAGTTTGGTATCATATCGATGAGAGTTGGAAGCGTATTGAGCTTCCGAAGTGCTGCCGCGTCGCCAAGATTTCCCGCCGCCACCGTGGTTCGAACTGGATGAAACCTACCTCGCCGGAAAGCTCGTTCGAAGGGCGACACCCTGAAACCATCCGATCATGCTCCGACCTGGTGGTGTGGAAGTTATCTCGAACCCTAGGAAGCGATGGGGCGGTTTTTATCATGGCCGAATCCTGGGAGAAGAAGGTGAGTTTTATGAAATTTAAATTTGAATAAACATGGTTTTTTTTTATTATTAAATTTATATATACATTATTTTAAAATATATGAATTTCATAGTTTTAAAAATATATAAATAGAAGTTGTTATAAATATATATACATATACATATATATATAAGGGTTTTTAAAAAAAGAGAAAAAAAAACAAGTATAACATTGAGTAAAATTAATTTTAAAAAAAAAATATAGATATACTTTGTTTTAAAATAAAATATCACTTCGATGCTAAAATATAACTTTGGGGTTAAAATATAACTTCGGTTTAGAAAATATATAGAACGGTTCAGAAAATATAAAATCAGTTTGTTTAGGATAGCGAAGTAAAAATTCGATTTTTATATATTGAATAGCGAAGTAAAAATTCGATTTTTATATATTGAATAGCGAAGTAAAAATTCAATTTTTATATATTGAATAGCGAAGTAAAAATTCGATTTTTATATATTGAATAGCAAAGTAAAAATTCGATTTTTATATATGTAGTGGCTATAGGCGAAGAAAGTGATAAGAGACGAGAACAGTGAAGATTTCCTGCATTAGAAGTGCCGTGGAGTTTATGCTATCGGTGAGAATTTCTCACCTTTCAATTTTATTTTCTAGTTATATATATATACTAGGATGCAGACGGTGCTTAGTAGCACCCGACACAATCGTCCACAGACCATGGACTTTTTTGTTTGGTTGCATAGGTTAGTTATATGATTTGATTTGAAATTGAATTGTTTGGTGAAAAGAATGGATTGATTGATGTGTGAATGGCGTGGGCCTTCACTAGACCGGGGATAAGGCTAGGCCTTGTCCCGTTTCTAGTATCGTGCCGTTATGCCGCCGAAATTTTCTAAAATATGTTAGAAAAATAAAAATATCATTTTATTTAAAGAATGAACTGAATAGAAATTCATATGTTGGAATAAAATATTTTATCGTTAAAAATATAATTTTTAACGTGAATGTGAATAAATAAATATTCATCTACAAACCAGACGGTTTGTTTATGTACACCTATTTGAAGGACATTGATTGGGTCGATAAATTTTACACATCGTCCAACTGCACGAATAAAATATTTGTTTGATTGGTTGAAACCCCACACGGGTGTTGGGATGAAATTTGAAGTTCACTCATCCTGATTGATTAAATATGTCGATCGATTGATTGACAGGCTGTTATAAGCGTTAGATATTTATATTTGATGCTTATACAGTGTAGTGCACTTTGGTTGATGGTTGATTATTTTTCAATGCTATTATATACATGTGTTGTATGAAAATCCATATAATTAACGTTATATGGTAATTGATTGGGCCTCATTCCAATTTGCTAAATAAAGAATAATATAAAATAAAGGTTCATGTGTTGACAGTACTCATCCATTGAGATTGGTCATGTGTTGAACGAAATATTTTGAAAAAGAAATATTTGAAATAGAATATTCGAAAATAGAAATTTATGAAGCCGTGTTGATTAGATTGACGCCATTTTGACGTGAACGATATTTATATCGATTTAAAACGATTTCGAAATGAATTGAATTGAAAACGATTTCGAAATGAATTGAATTGAAAACGATTTCGAAATGAATTGAATTGAAAACGATTTCGAAATGAATTGAATTGAAAACGATTTCGAAATGAATTGAATTGAAAACGAATTCAAATTGAAATGAAAGCGAATTGAAATGAATTCAAATTGAATTGAAATTTGAATTGAATAGAAATGAATTTTAAAACGAATTTATAAAGAAGAATTCAATTTTGATTTGAATTGAAAAAGGAAGTTGAAATTGCTTTTGAAACGAATTTAAAACTATTTATATAATTCGTTTTAAATAGAAATCGACGAAATATATATTATATATTATATATAATATAATGGCCTGAATAGAACGCGCCGCGCTGCGGCAGTTCGCGAATTTCGACCATTTATTTCAAACGGACATTACGGGAGATCCGACCGTCGGATTCTCCTAAAACCGGAACCGTTGGGTTCGTATCGAAAAGAGCTTTCTAACGAATATTAGAAATTCAAAATCTAACGCTTGGATTTGGAGATACGTCCAAATCAAATTTGAAAAAGGTCGCTGTAAGTGCAGTTCGATGGCCATTGTTGGAAATCGACTGTACGGGCCTTGATAAAATTATTAAAAATAGTAATAATTTATGTAAAATCATAAGAAATGATTTAGAATGAATTGGGATGAAAAACTCCATATGTGAAAAGATTAAAATAGATTTTTATCGAAATGAACTAGTTTTGAACTAGAATTATAATTCTATTTATTTTTAAATAAATAAATTGAATTTGAAATGGTTTTGAAAATAACCAAAATTTCCAGTGATTGCATTGGAGTGGATTTGAATCGAAATTGTCTTCGGAATATTTCGATGTTGGATTTTGTGATTATACAGATATTGTTATGGAAATTTGAAAGATATATTTATATCGTTATTTCCAATACGACATTTGTTAATCGTAGAATTTGATATTGAATATAAGCCGATATATTTTCTATTCAGAGCCTTATATTGAATATCAAATGTGATTTGGGTTTGTTGCGAATGGTGTCTTCACTAACACTGTTCTTGAACCCAGTAGAGAAAAGATTAAATCTTTTTATTTAGATTTAATAAAGTGTACCAATTAAATAATATTTAATTGGAATTGAATTAATATTGATTTTTGGGTTTATCGTGAACATGGTTTTAAATAACACTTGTTCTTTAACCCGATAATTAATGGAATGTAATTTTGGGTTTATCGTGAACCATGTTTTAAATGACACTGATTCTTTAACCCAGTTAACGATTAAAACTAAGTGGAGTTTTAATGAATCTTTAATTAGATTGAAATAATCGAGAATGGAGTATCACCAGTTTTGCTCCAGGCGATAGTTAAATCTTTAATTAGATTTGAACGTGAAATGGTAATTGAATTTACCGATAACACTGTGGTGTTAGATATGAAGTATTACCAGTTTTACTTCATGGGATGAATAGGTCGGGATGGGGAAATTAAAATAAATGATTACTTCGGTAAGGTTCGCAAATCCCGACTAGTTTGAATTGAGATTCAAAAATAGAATAAAGAATAAATTCAAGGAATTTATCTTGGATAAAATTAATGGGGACCTTTCCCTATGAATGTGAAATTTAGAAACTAACTGTCGGTTAGCCAAGCAGAATGGTTTTCTGGATATTGATCTGATGTTGGTTTCGGCCTTCGGGGTTAATATTTGGGGAATTAGTCTCTTGATTAATTTACGGTTAGTGACTGATGAATTGGAATGAGGCGTATGTTGTATTTGTGTAACACTTATTTAAAATATACGCGAGTTATTCGGAAAGACCAGGTTTATCCCATTCTGAATAACTGATACGACGATAAGTCGAAGATGAAGACGGCGGTTGAAGACCGGAAGTCTTCACGTCGTTTGGGTAATTACTGATGATCTTGATTGGGCTGTACACCCAAGAAGATGGAAACAGTTAGTGATCGTCCAGACGTACTTGGAGATCGATGGATATGCGGGGTACTAGGTGCCTCCGGTTTCGTTCAGACCCAGAACGGACTTGTAAATGGATTGTGTGTCTGACATTGGATTTTAGTCCGTGTGATTGATCTCTATTAAATATATATCTGTTTGGCGGCGGAGAATTTATTCTCTTGCTTAACGCCCTTCTCTGAGACGTACGAGCTCAGGGGTTATATATTGATGGATATCAAACGCATGGAGTGAATTGCCTGTGTGGCATGCCTAAGTGGCAATTGATCGAGGCTTCTGTTGAAAAGCAAAGTCTTGTGGTGATGATCGAAGCACGGCCTTTGTGGCGTAGCTTTGTGTAACGTTTACTTCGCGAGTTTCACACCCGGTATGAACCAAAAAAGGGAGAGGACATCAGGGAGGACTTGCGTTTCTTTCTAGCTAGAAGTGGCGTCAGTGGTTTTACACGCCCTGACGAGTTTGACTTATGTGGTTTTTGCTGTTGCGAGGCGCCTCGGATTGATCGGTCGTTCTCGAACCGATGGAGTCATTTAGTTGGCTCACTTACACCCCATAGGGTGGGGAAACGTAGTGTTCAGGCATAATAATCCACATCGGTGGACCGGCCCTGACGATCTAAAGGGTTGATGCGTTCTGATCCTGAGGCTCGGGCTAGAGAGTCTCGAATCGGTTGAGGACTATCTTTTGCCTCGGTTCATAGACGGAAATCCAATTTCCAAATACGTGACTTTGCGGTTTTATTTGTAAACCTATATATGGTGACATAGTGGGATGGGGCGCTCATGCCGCCTATGATTGATACTTATGATTTGAAGTTGTTTTATACACTATGCACTTATTATAGTATCAAATGATTTGTTTTAAACGTATCAAGCATTCTTTGGCTGTTATAAGGGAAAACCCTATCCCCCGGCTTGCGTTGCATTGTGTGATAGGACCTGGGGTCTTATAACAGCTTCATTTTTCTTTATTTAGCATTGCGCTGTTTGTTTTATGCACTGGTATTCTTGGGAGGAAACCCGTTCCGTGTTATACGGCGTGGTCCCTTGATTTACCTAACTTTTAAAATAAAGAATAATAACCGTTTTAGTTCTCACACCAGTCACATGACTGACCTGGAGTTTATTGTTTTAACCTAAACTCTGGGTGCCCTTATTTTGACACGGGCAGCTAGTAGTTTTGGTTTTGCAGATTTATATTCACAGGATCCTGGTTTACAGCTGGAACGATATCCGGAAAGCTTTGTATCCGTATATCTCCTTCTAGTTGTGTATTGTATTATTTTCCGCTGCGATGTATTTAAATGTAATTTAAATCTCTGATATTTCTGTGTAGTATTTATTCATTTATACTCTGTATATTCTTGTCATCTGATGCATTGTTGTAATATACAATGAAATGTTCTTTTATATGCGTTCTGTTGTGGCTTGTTCTCGAACTATCCGACACTTTCCTTTACGGGGAAGTTACGGGTTCTTACAACAGGATTCTGGGTTGAAGCTTAAAGCTGTGTCCAGAGATAGAGAGTCTTCCGCTGTGTTCTTCCGTTGCAGTATATTAAATTTTTTGTATTTATCTTCCGCTGTAATTATATTCCAATGTACTCTGATATGTATATTCTGTACTCTGATGTAACATTTATTATAATGTTATAAAAGTCTTCTGTTATCTGTTGTAATGTGTTTTATGCCCAAAGTTAAAGTATTCGTAGATTTTCACTTTTTGCGTCAGACCTGTGTGGTTTATGGTCGATTCAAAGGGTGGGAATTTGCGGGTCTTTACAGCAACCATAACTAGATAGCAAGTATATGGTCTGTAGGAGTTCTCCGCCTTCCCGCTTCACGTATCTCGAATGACTGAAGATGGATAGTAGACGACGAGTCGCTATCATAGGGCTACCGTTTGCTCACCGAATCACACCGGTCCATCCTAGTCTTTAGGTTGCCATGTATTGCAACCAAGGCATACCCCTGGTTCTTCTACGCATACCTTAACCTCTGTGGGCCCAGGCGGATCATCTGCAGCCTCACAGAGGGATACCAAGAGTACCCTCACGTCCCCTTGAAGCCTCGGGCTTCGTAACCCAATTCGTTGGAGGCTTCTTTTTAATTAGACGGACGTTCGCTCCTCCTCGTGTTATACTAAGAATTACTACTTAGTTTTGTCAACTAAGGTTTACCACTTAATTTCCAGAATCGTTGTTTTCTTAACTAAGGTTTTCTACTTAGTTCTCTTTCCCGTCAATTTGGATTGATTAAGTGTCATTAGTCAATTCAAGCCAACTTAACCCTCTTCATTCATCCTGTTAAACTGGTTAAGTGTTATCAGTAATTCATGATGACTTAATCCTACCACAAACCAAGTTATATTGGTTAAGTATTTCTTATTACTTAACCCTACCCATTCACCCTGTATTGGTTAAGTATTCCTTTTTAACTTATCCCTGCCCGTCTGTTTTAACTAACATGTTATTATTGGTTAAGTATTATCCATTCATGTTTTAGAATTAGCCCTATTCCTTTATCACACCTGATGGTTAAGTGTTCAAGTTTACTTAACCCTACGGTCTAGCCCAGCTAACATATCAAATTGGCTAAGTGTATTAGATTTTACTTAACCCCAACCTCTGGTCTAGTTAACATCTTAATTTGGCTAAGTGTATTAACTTTACTTAACCCCACCTTCTAGTCTAATTAACATGTTAATTTGGCTAAGTGTATTCCTAGTTACTTAACCCCTACAAATCTGGTCTTGTTATCATAAGTTTGGTTAAGTGTCCCTATGGACTTAGCCCTCCCATTCTAGCTCGACTGTGTTAAGTTGGTTAAGTGTTCCTATAGACTGAACTCTCCCATTCTAGCTTAACTGTGTCTGTATGAACCTAAACCCACCCATCGGTTTGGTTATCTTGTTGCATTGGTTAAGTGTCTTAGTTAACTTAAACCTACCATTCTTGTTCTAGCTTTAACTAAATAAATTAAAGCCGCTACCACTCACATTAGACAGGTATTGTTGCGACTACCGGATGTGCCGGTTGGTTCCGGGTAGGTTTACATCGCAACTCAGTCTAACCTCGGGTTAGGCATATTCGTGTTTTCTAAGTTCAAAAGGGTTTTAGTTAATTTTCAAATCAGGTTTTGAAAGTAACCATCCCATCCATCGGATCAGTTAGGGATAGCCAGGGAGAGCAGGAAACTTGTATTTTCCAAACCCAAGCCTAGACACTATCCTCTCTGTCACCCTAGAACTTTCTGGTGTGTCATTAAAAGAGATGTCGTTAAGAAACCTTTAATTTGTCTAAATTTGCATTTCCTCATTTGGGCCAAATTCCATAAGTAAATTATTCCTAATATACTTATTTCCCAATTACTCTTTTAATGTAAACTATCAACATTTGTTCTTATGGCTCATTTTCCCCTCTATATCATATTTATGCCTTTTGGTATGTAAAATATACCAATTAAGTGTCACTAACCATGATTTTTGCTAAACCTGACGGTTATTCCCAATTATGGCCAATCTCAAATTTATACCAATATACTTATTACGCCAAATTAGCTAATCCAATCCTGATTTAACATTCTAATTCTAGACTTATTACTCTAGTTCACTATTCATGTAAATGCTAGATTTACACGTCAATATTAGATTCAAATTACACATCTTATAATTCATGTCAAATTTATCCAATTTGCATTTCTATGAACATGCCATAATACATGTTCCCAATTTATGCCAATTTCCAAGTTAAACTACGTTTTTAGTACATTTCACATTATGCCCAAATCGTATTCCCACCGTTCGTATAATTGCGATTCAATCTAGATTATGGATAAATCTAGACTCGTAGAAAATAGGGAATGAAAAAAAGATGCTATGAAAAAGGATGGACATAATAACTGGCATAAAAGGTTTGAATAACGACGTAGGTTCAAGAACATGGGTAGACCTAACTTAATAGGTAAATTCCCAAGGTCTAAAACCAAGGATAGATAGAATAGAGACGCAGGTTCAAGAACATGGGTAGACCTAACTTAATAGGTAAATTCCCAAGGTCTAAAACCAAAGATAACCAAGAATAGACAGAATAGATGATAGGGTTTAGACGCAATTTCATAGCCACAAAACTTAAGCAACACTTTCCTAGTCATGAATCACAGATGTCCGTGTTATGTCATAGGCAATAGTTTATATTTCCTAATCAAAGGCATAGGCTTAGTCAAGGAAATAATCCTCATAGTCACAGTGTAACACCCGTGAATTCTATGACTATGAAACTCACAAATTAAAGTATAATTAATTTCAAATCAAAGAACTAAGGGAAACGGGATACGCCATTGCGTTCGTCTCGGAAAAATACGCGAAATAGAGTCCGAGTTTTCGAAAAACGGATATCGTATGAAGAAGTTATGGACGAACGAAGTTGGGCGAAAAACTGAAAACAGGGTCAGAATGCACTGGCGCACTTGGGAAGTGCGCCAGAACAAAAATGCACTGGCGCACTTGTGAAGTGCGCCAGTACATTTTTGACCTGGCGCACCTGCCAAGTGCGCCCAGGTCAAAAATGACCTGCTGGCCAGGTCTGGTCTAGCCCTGGCTGGCCAGGTCGGTGTGTGGTCGAATTTCTGTGGTCTGCTTTGTCATTAGGGCTAGGTGGCGGGTTTTTATTGGTCTCTCTTCCTAAT
Source organism: Allium sativum (assembly GCA_030737875.1). Lineage (NCBI taxonomy): Eukaryota > Viridiplantae > Streptophyta > Magnoliopsida > Asparagales > Amaryllidaceae > Allium > Allium sativum. The sequence continues at coordinate 826,063,116 of CM060909.1, forward strand.
GAATGGCTACGATCTAACCTAGCAACATCAATGGTCCTAATCAATTCCTAACCTCTATATAAACAACCCTAGACTAAACCCTAATCTATTCATTCAAAATAAGATTATAGCCGCCATGTTGCTGAGGAACGACAAAGAGTAGCCGCCGACTAGAGAAAGAGTTAGGAAGAAAGTTCTAAAGCCTAAAGCAATTGAAGCAACCTAAAGCTAATCAATTCAACAAAGGAATCGTGTCTCTTAATTAGAGAATTCGCCGCAACCATTGTAAGTAGAGTATTACTTTGGTATAATAAACAACTGTGTTGATGTGTATGCTTGAATTGTGGCAATGAAAATAATTCATGTTTGTGCAAAATTATGTTATTCATTATAAAGAACTACATGCGGTAGTTCTATGCAAATATACGTTTGGAATATTGCGCAAACTATGTAATCTATGTTAAAGCTACATGTATGTAGTTGAGTGAAATTTATGCAAGTTTGGGGCTTTGTTATTATGTCGTCATGATGTATATTTTGTATAAATCATTTTGCAAGCAATTGAGACTAGTTTGGTTGTTATAGTTCATATGAAATTATGTCGGAATTTTGATACCTTAATCCATGTATTAAGTCATGCTTATGAATATGGCTAGGCTATGAATGATATTTGGCATAATTGAAATCTATGATTAAGTTTATCTTGTTTAAAAGAGTTATATGATGACATATGTGAGACATGGCTAGGTTAGACTCAAAAATCCCTTTTTGCAAGTTTTAAGCAAACACCATGATTAGGAATATTTATGCATAAGTATATTTATACCATCGTTATGTGATTAGACTTAAACCATGATTAAGTTGAACTATGCTTTTGTGTTAGTAACAAAGTATCCCCTTTGTAAACATGTAGAAACCTTATGAACATGACTTGTTTATGTTTATGCCATGAACAAATTGAACTTTACCTATGCCATGCTTATGTTTGACATTATGCCATGTTTATGCTAGAAGTATTTATGCCATGCTTATGTTTGACATTATGCCATGCTTATGCTAGGAATATTTATGACATGCTTATGTTTGACATTATGCCTAAATAAGAATATAGGTTCATGTTGTAGTTAAACCTATGCAAGTTCACATGCTTTGATTCATGTCACCTATGTTACCACTATGCAAGTACACCAATTTCTATTTTGTATTTCCAACGTCGTATTGCAAGTTCATGCGCTCACCTTCCCCTCTTTGTGTATACGCCATAAGCCTCCCCTTTCGCATGGCTAAATTGGGCTTTAAAAGGCTAAGCCCAATATATATGAACGGACGTGTAAAACGGGGGAAAATAACGTTGGGTTAAAATGAATTAATGAATGAAAATATAAAATAGAAGGGCCCAAATTCAAGTATGGGTTGGGCCCGTGATTGGTGTAATCTTTACACCATTAACTTAATAATGGGCCGCAAATATTTACATATAAATAAAGAAGAATGACAGAATATGTAAATGTAGAACATACGATGTGTTTAACCCGAGGTTGGATTGAGTTGTGATGTAAACCTGCCCGGAACCGCCCGGCTGTCCAGTAGTCACAACAATACCTATCCAATGTGGGAGGTTAAACATGGAGCCCAGCAAGGACCCGAGGTTAGACTGAGTTGTGGCGTAAGACTGCCCGGAACCAACCGGCAACAGGCAGCCACAACAATACATGTCTAATGTGAGAGGTCAGGGCCTTAATAAGACAATTAAGGCTGAGTCAGGATTGTTAGGATTAAGTGAACTAAAGACTTAATCAAAATGGAACATGCTAAACTAAACAGACTGGTGGGGTTAGGTAGGGAACACTTAACCAACTTAGCATGTTGGCTAGAGATAGAAAACCTAGTAACGGGGGACCCTTTTCAGCAGTAACCCTAAAAGGTGTATCATGATACCCTGAAACTAGGCAGGGTGGGGCACGATTACTGGGCTGATTGTAAGAGGTCAAAGCGACGGCGGTGGTGTAGCAGTGTAGGTTCTAACGGAGTGCGGGCGTGCACACACTCCGGCGCAGAAAAATAAGGCACTGGACACCAGTAGCATACCTGTGCACTCTAAGGTTGTGTCGGGTTGCCACTATGGGACTTGATACACCCCATGGTGGGACCAGCATAGGTAACTACAGACATCGGGGGCCGTAAGACACATGTAACTATGCGAGTAGGAGCCGATCATCATTGAATGGATCACATCACCCTGACTATGGGGTGCAAATCGGAAACTAGTTTATATGGGTTCAGAGATTAACATGGGGTACGATAGTATATTCGACCCTAGATAACTTAACCAAGCTCATAGTGTTTGCCCACTTCCTGTTTTACTTATCATACCCAGTTCTTTATTCATAGACAAAGTAGTACTAGACTTACTCAGGCTTTATGTCTGACTCTATTTTTCTTTCGTCTTCTTTCTTCCGTTCCCCCCCCCCCCAGGTCCTCAGGGAGGGAACACAGCAGCTTGACCAGCCTCAACATCCAGCTTGAAGAAGAGAAATGTATTGCTTGGACTTTCCTATTTTGAACTTTGGCTTTGGACAATCCACTAAGGGGCTTTTGCAGTTTATCTATGTTTTATTTATGCTTCTTTAAATAATGTACTCAAGACAGATTATGAAAGTGTTATGTTATGTTTTTGGAAAGGATGTTGTTGTAACACGTATTTGACTTTATGAAATAAAGTTTGTTGTTCTTCCGCTGTTTACAAATATGTGTTCTTAAATCTGTCTTGTATATCTGTGACTTGTACTTATAAACCTCCACCAAAATTAGGGCATTCCCTTTGAGAGTGACCCTAACGGAGGTGGGGTGTTTCACTTGGTATCAGAGCATAGGTTTACCAGATAAGATAAAAAGTTTTGAAAAATTGTTTTCAAAAAGGAAATTTAAAGAAGCATTTTTAAAAGAAAAATATTATTTTATTTTAAAAAGGCAAAGTCCCCAAAGCCATAGGTATTATCTCTTATCCTTCATTTTGAATCTATCCTTTCGGTTTCAGCATGTCTGGAAACCTTACTCCCCCGCTGCTAACGCTTTCACTCCTCCTCCTCCATGTGAACCAGCAAGCGGAAGAGTCCCAGAGTAGGGAGACGAATAATAGTCAAACAAGAAAGGATCGTAACAGTAATAATAAGAAACGAGAAAAAAGGAAATGCAAATTTTGTAGTACGGAGGGGCACATAGCCAAGGATTGTAGAAAGAGGAAAAGAAAGCAAGGAGAATGTTTTCATTGTGGGGAGACTGGACACATCAGCAAAGACTTCCCTGAGAAGACAGACTTTGAGAAGGGCGGGAAAGACAACAAGTCCCGAGAGAAGAGGAAGTGTAAATTCTGTGGCAAAGTGGGGCACTTAGTAAAGGACTGCCGGAAAAAAGAAGGCCAAGGAGAACGGTGGGTGCTTTTCTTGCGGTGAGACGGGCCATAGGGCTAAGGACTGCCCAAGGAAACGAGGACAGGGGCAGGGCGCTGGATCCACCCCAGGGGCACAGGTTCATGTGCTAGAAGCGCCACCATTGCAACAACGAGGTACAAACACTTCTGTAGAAAGTGTAGTTTATCTTTGTGATCACCCCGTTCGCACTTTAGTTGATTTTGGCGCATCACACTCCTTTATCTCGTCTGCTTTAGTAGAATCTCTGCACCTAAAAACTAGTATGGTAGAGGACCCCTTAATTGTTTCAAACCCAATTGGGGGCCCAGCTCATTTGTCTATGATCTGTGTGGGATTGAAAATTTCTATTCTAAGTGTTGAATTTCAATGTAGTGCCTTTGTTTTGGGCTTTTCGGGGTATGGTTTGATTTTGGGCATGGATTGGCTATCCAGTAATGGGGCCATTCTTGATTGTGAGAAAAGGGTTGTTAGGCTCCTAACCCAGCTCGGTAATACTTTGGAAATTTCTTGTAATCCCTCGTATGCGGTTATGCTTAGTTATCTTGAATCGCTAGATGCCTCCGTTGAAGACTTGCAATCAGTTAAAGTGGTCCGGGAATATCCGGATGTCTTCGAAGAGGTGAAGGGCTTGCCTCCGAAGCGGGAAATAGACTTCCGCATATATCTTGTAGATAATGCAAAGCCCGTTGCGTTGCCCGTTAGACATATGGCTCCACGAGAAAGGAAAGAGCTCAGTAAACAGATTAAAGAGCTTCTAGAAAAGGGGTTCATTAGGAGGAGCATTTCAGAATGGGGCGCTCCAGTGGTGTTCGCTACAAAGGCGGATGGTTCACTCCGTCTATGTGTTGACTATAGGGAGCTCAACAAGCTAACGAAAAAGAATAGGCACCCTCTCCCTAGAATTGACGATTTATTTGACCAGCTTGTAGGAGCGTCTGTTTTCTCCCAACTCGATTTAGCAACCGGTTTTCATCAGCTAAGGGTGGCTGAAGATAGCATCGATAAAACGGCTTTCAGAACCCCAGACGGTTTCTTTGAATGGCTTGTCATGCCTTTCGGCTTGACAAATGCACCTGCTTACTTCGTGGACCTGATGAGTAGGGTATTTAGAGATTTCCTCAACAAATTCGTAGTGGTCTTCGTAGATGATATCCTTATCTTCTCAAAGAGTGAAGAGGAACATGCTCAACACCTAAGGGCAGTCATGGAAACTTTGCGAGTCCATCAACTAAAAGCCAAATTCTCCAAATGCCACTTTTGGAGAGAAGAGGTGAGGTTCCTTGGGCACATAGTATCCAAACAAGGGTTAGCGGTGGACCCTGCGAAGGTAGTGGCGGTACAGGATTGGAAGACACCAAGGAATGCAACTGAGATCCGAAGCTTTCTAGGACTAGCAGGTTTCTATCGAAAATTTATAAGGGATTTTGCGAAAATCTCAGCTCCGCTCACGAAATTGACCAAGAAGAATCTAGTGTTCAATTGGGATTTGGATTGCGAATTTGCTTTCCAACGACTGAAAAGGGCTCTTACAACAGCCCCAGTTTTGACGCTGCCAGATGGGAGCAAGATGTTCACTGTTTATACGGATGCATGTGGGACAGGGCTAGGCGCCGTCTTAATGCAAGAAGGAAGGGTAGTAGCTTATGGCGGAAGGCAGTTGAAAGCGCACGAAAAGAACTACCCAACCCACGATCTCGAGTTAGCCGCCATCGTCTTTGCACTCAAGTCTTGGCGACACTATCTCCTAGGTGAGAAGTTCGAACTTTACACTGACCATAAATCGTTGAAATATCTTTTCTCACAGAAGGATCTTAACTTGAGGCAACAGAGATGGATGGAGTTTCTTGCCTCGTACGATTTCGAAATCTCCTACACTCCGGGCAAAGGCAACGTAGTGGCAGACGCGTTGAGCCGAAAGAAATTGACCCTAAGCCCGTTGTTCGTTGAAAGACAAAGCCTAGAGTTTATAGCCAGCTTCGACTTTAGGCCTTCCTCCGATTTCGTACCAGGCTTGCTAGCATCTCTCGAAGTGCGCCCAACTTTAGTGGATTCAGTAGGGACAGCACAACGCGAAGACCCTCAGCTTGTGGAAACAATTGATAGGCTAATTAGGGGTGAGACTTCAAGTCACATCAACAGATACTCCATCGACGATAAGGGTTTGCTAAGGCGAGACGGAAGACTATGCGTCCCACAGACAAACGATTTAACAAAGAAGGTTCTCGAGGAAGCACATCACTCCAAGATGACGATACACCCAGGCGGGGATAAAATGTACAAAGACATAAAAAGGACTTTCTTTTGGAATGGCATGAAAAAGGACGTGGCAGAATTCGTTTCTAAATGTATGGTGTGCCAACAGGTTAAGGCGGAACAGAAAAAGCCTGGCGGATTACTACATCCTCTGGAGGTCCCGCAGTGGAAGTGGGATAGCATCTCAATGGACTTCATCGATGGGCTGCCTAGGTCTAGGAGAGGCAACACTAGCATTTGGGTAATAGTGGATAGGCTTACTAAAAGCGCCCACTTTTTACCCGTCAAAAGTAAGAGAACTGCCTCATCCCTAGCATCACTTTATCTCAAGGAAATCGTTCGACTCCATGGAATACCATCTAGCATTGTTAGTGACCGAGACCCCATCTTCACCAGCGAGTTTTGGCGGAGTCTGCAAGAAGCAGTAGGAACGCAGTTATGCTTGAGCACAGCCTATCATCCCCAAACCGACGGTCAAACAGAGAGAGTGAATAGAGTTTTGGAAGACCTCTTAAGACTATGCGTCCTCGACTTCGGAGGGACATGGGAAGACCACCTTCCTTTAGTAGAATTCGCCTGCAACAACAGCTATCAAGCAACCATCGGAATGGCGCCCTTCGAAGCTTTATATGGAAGACCGTGCCGATCGCCCACTTGTTGGTGGGAGTCCACGGATAAGCTTATACTTGGACCAGACATGATCCGAGAGACTTCAGAGAAAGTAGACTTAATACGAAGAAGGATGAAGACGGCCCAAGACAGACAAAAGTCCTACGCCGACAAGAGGAGGACCGACCTTGAATTCGGAGTTGGAGACAGAGTTTTTCTCAAGGTATCACCGCTAAGAAACGTTGTTCGTTTTGGAACCACAGGAAAGCTAGCGCCAAGATTCGTAGGGCCATTCCCTATTATCGAGAAAATCGGGAAAATGGCTTATAGATTAGAGCTACCCGAGAAGTTGGCTGGAGTCCACAACGTCTTTCACGTTTCACATCTCCGAAAATGTCTACATGAGTCTGCTGAAGTGGTAGAGCCAAATATACTCGAAGAGGCCGAAGTGGAGCGCGAAGCAACCATACGAAAAGTTCCAACCCGCATCTTAGGAACGGAAGTGAAGAAGCTACGCAACCGTGAAGTCAAGCTCATCAAAGTTCAGTGGAGCGACGCCGAGGGAGACGCGACTTGGGAAACTGAAGCTAGAATCCGTACAGCCTACCCTTTTCTGTTCGAGGGTACATCCTTGATCTTTCTCTTTCCTTAAGTTGCGCTTTTATCTTTTTAGGTATATTTCCTCGACCGTATCTTTTAGGTAGAATCTTTTTGGAAGGAAACATGTAATTGAAACATGTTATGTATGATGGTTGCAAGTGGTTGCAAGTGATTGCTAGTGGTTGCTCGTGGTTGCATATACACACACAATCTAGGGTTTTAGATCGGCTCAGTCACTTCATATTGCATATGCATATATGTTTGTATTCGTATATGGTTGAATTGTAATGTGTTGTCATGTGGATGCTGCATTTGTATTGAATGATTGTGCACTCATGTAGAATCAAGAATAGGAAAATTTGCATACATAATGGATTCATGGCACTTACATAATTCGCATTAAGGAGGTCAAATGAATCAGTAGACCGCCTGATTTTGCATTAGGTAAGTTCATGTACACACACACCTCGCATATGATCATGAAGCATTAGAAGTCTTTTAAGGACAATGGATGCTCGTGTTTGATGGATGAGTAGATGGATGATTGGATGTTAGGATATACATTCCTCCTAACTTGAAGATTTCGGGGACGAAATCCTTTTAAGTGGGGGAGAATGTAACACCCGTGAATTCTATGACTGTGAAACTCACAAATTAAAGTATAATTAATTTCAAATCAAAGAACTAAGGGAAACGGGATACGCCATTGTGTTCGTCTCGGAAAAATACGCGAAATAGAGTCCGAGTTTTTGAAAAACGGATATCGTATGAAGAAGTTATGGACGAACGAAGTTGGGCGAAAAACTGAAAACAGGGTCAGAATGCACTGGCGCACTTGGGAAGTGCGCCAGAACAAAAATGCACTGGCGCACTTGTGAAGTGCGCCAGTACATTTTTGACCTGGCGCACCTGCCAAGTGCGCCCAGGTCAAAAATGACCTGCTGGCCAGGTCTGGTCTAGCCCTGGCTGGCCAGGTCGGTGTGTGGTCGAATTTCTGTGGTCTGCTTTGTCATTAGGGCTAGGTGGCGGGTTTTTATTGGTCTCTCTTCCTAATGAATGGCTACGATCTAACCTAGCAACATCAATGGTCCTAATCAATTCCTAACCTCTATATAAACAACCCTAGACTAAACCCTAATCTATTCATTCAAAATAAGATTATAGCCGCCATGTTGCTGAGGAACGACAAAGAGTAGCCGCCGACTAGAGAAAGAGTTAGGAAGAAAGTTCTAAAGCCTAAAGCAATTCAAGCAACCTAAAGCTAATCAATTCAACAAAGGAATCGTGTCTCTTAATTAGAGAATTCGCCGTAACCATTGTAAGTAGAGTATTACTTTGGTATAATAAACAACTTTGTTGATGTGTATGCTTGAATTGTGGCAATGAAAATAATTCATGTTTGTGCAAAATTATGTTATTCATTATAAAGAACTACATGCGGTAGTTCTATGCAAATATACGTTTGGAATATTGCGCAAACTATGTAATCTATGTTAAAGCTACATGTATGTAGTTGAGTGAAATTTATGCAAGTTTGGGGCTTTGTTATTATGTCGTCATGATGTATATTTTGTATAAATCATTTTGCAAGCAATTGAGACTAGTTTGGTTGTTATAGTTCATATGAAACTATGTCGGAATTTTGATACCTTAATCCATGTATTAAGTCATGCTTATGAATATGGCTAGGCTATGAATGATATTTGGCATAATTGAAATCTATGATTAAGTTTATCTTGTTTAAAAGAGTTATATGATGACATATGTGAGACATGGCTAGGTTAGACTCAAAAATCCCTTTTTGCAAGTTTTAAGCAAACACCATGATTAGGAATATTTATGCATAAGTATATTTATACCATCGTTATGTGATTAGACTTAAACCATGATTAAGTTGAACTATGCTTTTGTGTTAGTAACAAAGTATCCCCTTTGTAAACATGTAGAAACCTTATGAACATGACTTGTTTATGTTTATGCCATGAACTAATTGAACTTTACCTATGCCATGCTTATGTTTGACATTATGCCATGTTTATGCTAGAAGTATTTATGCCATGCTTATGTTTGACATTATGCCATGCTTATGCTAGGAATATTTATGACATGCTTATGTTTGACATTATGCCTAAATAAGAATATAGGTTCATGTTGTAGTTAAACCTATGCAAGTTCACATGCTTTGATTCATGTCACCTATGTTACCACTATGCAAGTACACCAATTTCTATTTTGTATTTCCAACGTCGTATTGCAAGTTCATGCGCTCACCTTCCCCTCTTTGTGTATACGCCATAAGCCTCCCCTTTCGCATGGCTAAATTGGGCTTTAAAAGGCTAAGCCCAATATATATGAACGGACGTGTAAAACGGGGGAAAATAACGTTGGGTTAAAATGAATTAATGAATGAAAATATAAAATAGAAGGGCCCAAATTCAAGTATGGGTTGGGCCCGTGATTGGTGTAATCTTTACACCATTAACTTAATAATGGGCCGCAAATATTTACATATAAATAAAGAAGAATGACAGAATATGTAAATGTAGAACATACGATGTGTTTAACCCGAGGTTGGATTGAGTTGTGATGTAAACCTGCCCGGAACCGCCCGGCTGTCCAGTAGTCACAACAATACCTATCCAATGTGGGAGGTTAAACATGGAGCCCAGCAAGGACCCGAGGTTAGACTGAGTTGTGGCGTAAGACTGCCCGGAACCAACCGGCAACAGGCAGCCACAACAATACCTGTCTAATGTGAGAGGTCAGGGCCTTAATAAGACAATTAAGGCTGAGTCAGGATTGTTAGGATTAAGTGAACTAGAGACTTAATCAAAATGGAACATGCTAAACTAAACAGACTGGTGGGGTTAGGTAGGGAACACTTAACCAACTTAGCATGTTGGCTAGAGATAGAAAACCTAGTAACGGGGGACCCTTTTCAGCAGTAACCCTAAAAGGTGTATCATGATACCCTGAAACTAGGCAGGGTGGGGCACGATTACTGGGCTGATTGTAAGAGGTCAAAGCGACGGCGGTGGTGTAGCAGTGTAGGTTCTAACGGAGTGCGGGCGTGCACACACTCCGGCGCAGAAAAATAAGGCACTGGACACCAGTAGCATACCTGTGCACTCTAAGGTTGTGTCGGGTTGCCACTATGGGACTTGATACACCCCATGGTGGGACCAGCATAGGTAACTACAGACATCGGGGGCCGTAAGACACATGTAACTATGCGAGTAGGAGCCGATCATCATTGAATGGATCACATCACCCTGACTATGGGGTGCAAATCGGAAACTAGTTTATATGGGTTCAGAGATTAACATGGGGTACGATAGTATATTCGACCCTAGATAACTTAACCAAGCTCATAGTGTTTGCCCACTTCCTGTTTTACTTATCATACCCAGTTCTTTATTCATAGACAAAGTAGTACTAGACTTACTCAGGCTTTATGTCTGACTCTATTTTTCTTTCGTCTTCTTTCTTCCGTTTCCCCCCCCCCCAGGTCCTCAGGGAGGGAACACAGCAGCTTGACCAGCCTCAACATCCAGCTTGAAGAAGAGAAATGTATTGCTTGGACTTTCCTATTTTGAACTTTGGCTTTGGACAATCCACTAAGGGGCTTTTGCAGTTTATCTATGTTTTATTTATGCTTCTTTAAATAATGTACTCAAGACAGATTATGAAAGTGTTATGTTATGTTTTTGGAAAGGATGTTGTTGTAACACGTATTTGACTTTATGAAATAAAGTTTGTTGTTCTTCCGCTGTTTACAAATATGTGTTCTTAAATCTGTCTTGTATATCTGTGACTTGTACTTATAAACCTCCACCAAAATTAGGGCATTCCCTTTGAGAGTGACCCTAACGGAGGTGGGGTGTTTCACACAGTCACAGTCATAGGAAATGTTCATAGTCATAGGCAATGTCCATAGTCATAGGCAAATGTTCATAGTCATAGGCATATGGTTTTAAGGTCCATAGTTTCATAGTCACGGTCTTATTTGTCCTCGAATCATAACAGTTTTTAATTAGGTTCAAGAGTATAGGCACTGATAGAGAGAGAGAGAGAGAGATTTGGCATATTCTTTTATTCCTTTAATTTCATGTCACGAACAGAGAAAAACGTTCAAATCTAGAAATAACTAACTTACAGAGATTAGATTAGAATAGAAAGATGGCGTTGCTATGATTCGTAGAAAAACAGTCGTTGCAGTCGTTCGAATCTTCACTTGAATTCTAGCTTGAATCTCCTCTTTGAAAGTCTTTGAGAAGCACCTCCTCGTCTTGATTTATTTTATATATATTATTTTATTTATTATTTAATTAAGAGGAGGAGAGGAAGCCATGTTCACTAAGAATCTTTGCAGCATAAGGGTAGAGAAGAATTGTGAGTAGAGAAGAAGACCAGGGCTGTTTATATAGTGTAGAAGTCAACGAATCTGGTCAGAATGGCGTCCAGACACAGAAGAACAAACCAGGTGCAGAAAACAGGAAAAAGCAGTGGGGTCGACCCTCAGGTCGACTACCCGGTCGACCTGGATGACCCAGGTCGACTATCCAGTCGACCTGGGTGCCTTGGGCGGGAATTTTCCTGCCCAGCCAAATCTGGGTCTGTTTTGAATTTCGAATTTGCTTTTCTGACCTGTTTTGAAATTTGAACTTCGCTGAATCTTCCGGAGGCCATATCTTCCTCATACGGACTCCGATTTACGCAAACTTGGACTCATTTTCATGCAGAATTCTGAGATGAACGCAATGGCGAAGCCCATTTCCCTTGATTTTGATTTTAATATTTAATTCTGCTTTGATTTGTGAATCTTAGCATTACAGAATCACGGGGTGTTACATTCTCCCCCCTTAAAAGGATTTCGTCCCCGAAATCTTCAAGTTAGGAAGAATGTGTCCTATCATCCAATCACCCATCTACTCAACCATTCAATCACAGGCATTCATTGTCCTTAAAAGATTTCTAATGCTTTCATGTTTATATGCATAGTGTGTGTATATGTCTTTATCTAATGCAAAATCAGGCGGTCCACTGATTCAGTTGACCTCATTAATGCGAATCATGTCAGTGCCATGCGTCCAATCATGTATGCAAGCATCCCTAGTTACGTAAACACTACATGTGTGCACAGCCATTCATCCATATGCAACATCCATATGTCAATATATCAAGTTCAACTTTCAAACAAATACCTATCTGTAAATGCAATATGAAAGCATCTGAACTGATCTAGTGCCTAATACGTATGCATATGCATTCACAAGCAACCATTGGCAACCACTTGCAACCACCAACCATAACATGTTTCAAACACATGTTTACATCCATTGGCTTCTACCTAAAGGATCGAAGATACGACCTAGAGGATATACTTTGGAAAGAGAGAAACAAATATGCGTAAAGCTCCTAAACAAAGAAACCAAGGATGCACCCTTAAGGAAAAATGGTATGATGCTAGTACCTAGCCTTCTTGAGATTTACTCTACTGTATCTTAACTAATTTTACTTTACGATTGTGAAGTTTCCGATCTCCATTTCCAAAATAAACAGATGTCAACCATGGTACCAGGTATACATACTAAGATGATTAGAGGTTTCCCTCTTATCTGCCAGGCCATAACTATAAGAGTCGAAAGGTCACTACGTGCTCTTTGGAGTGCCTACCACAACTATTCATCTCTCCCGCAAACCATCCAAACCGAACTCGACATTCCTCAAGTACAAGCCCCAAAGGCCTAAACCAATATCAGACAAGCACCCAAGGAATATCTCCTTCGAATTTAGACGTTCTACGTGAGATGATATAAGCAAACTCGATAGCTATTCTCAAATCCCTACTAACCAAAAATAAACTGGTCGGACCACCAATTGGATTTGAGACTCTAGTGGGATCTTTCTACTATACAAGTACTATGGTGCAGGGACCCAACTATGGAAGTGGATATGAACAAATGCGAAGCGCTAGAAACTAAGGAAATAGCACGAACGGAAAAGTAGACTCTTCCAACCGGACTACCTTTCTCCTAGGTACGCTTGGTGGTGAAAATATGTACTCGCCCTTCTGAAAATATTGTTCCTCGTTCTTGCCCTTGTCCTTTTAATTATATGCCCTATCCTACCGTAGTAAAAATACTTCCTTTTGTCTTAGGTTTTATAATTTCTTCCTCCTTCGTAAGCTAAACCTACATCCATGAATTCCTCATCCTAGGGTTGTGCTCCTTAGCCAAACTCCTCATCCCCTTCCGTGTGTAACTACGTTGACAAATCTCTTGAAAGCTGCCTCCCTTGCACGGAAAACCCTATAAGCTTCGAAAGAAAACTGCCCGTAGATGAAACAACTACGACTGTGGATGGAAGCCGGGCACTACTTTGCCCTTCGATGAGGTTACCTCCCAGAAAGCCAGGAGCCCCAGAGACTCAAGAAAGAAGGAGACCAAAATTTAAACAGAGGAAGAGAAGATAGTGCATATGGCTTTGGGGAATATGTCTTTAAAACAAATCTTTTCTCTTGAAAATGCTTCTTTAAAAACCGTTTTGAAAATAATTTTTCAAATCCTTTATCTGATCTGGTAACCTTCAGCTCTGATACCATGTGTAACACTGATTGACATAGAAATGTGTTTATTTTATGCTCTTACATCTTATCTTTTGTATATAAATAACTATTACTTGGGTAGTGTTTTGTTGTTTTTACAGATATTCCAACCCAGCCTGCATGCAACCAGAAAAGTAGAGAAATGGAGATCAGATTGCTATTTGTTTACATTTTGAGGAATTGTAGATGAAGATACCACATCTGGTTGCTGTTGGACAAGAAAATGATTGATGAAAAGGCCATGCACATCTCAAATCAAGGGAGACTTGTCAAAGAACCAAGAGGAAAAGAAGAAAGGCCAAAGATTTAATAGATTTAACTAAGGCCCATTTGAGATTCTCATTGTAAACTCTCATGGTGAATTTCCTAAGGCCCATCTATCATTTGTAATTAGGGTTAGGGTTTGGATATCTATCCTATAAATACCCTTGTAATGTCATTGTAGCCACCATCCTATCCTATCTCATTTTCTGTATTCCATTACTCTAATAAAAATTCTTCTTCTTCTTCTTTTATTTTCTATTATTTTTTTAGCAACTAGTGTCATCTACCCGATTAGATTCGGTAGAGTACTAGTTGTATTTTACATTTGTTTCATTAGTGATTAGTCATTTGATTAGTTTCAACGACAATCCTAATTTTATTTTTTTGTTGTTCTTCTTATTCTGCACTTTTATTTTCTGCATTGTTGTTCTTGTTTTGCAATTTACTTTCTTTAGTGATTAATCGTTGATTAGATTCAACGATAATCCTAAGTTCGCAATTTCAATTTGTTTTTATTTCAACAAAATCTCCAGGCTTCGTCTGACTCGCCCAAGAGATTAGATAAATAATTTGATTTTAATTTACCTCCCTGTGTTCGACCTGTATGCTACACACCTGTACGCTTGCAGTATTTAATTTAAAGTTCGCGCTTTTCTGATTCAATAGATTAGCGACGATCAAGTTTTTGGCGCCGTTGCCGGGGAGGTAACAATTGAATTTTATTATTTATTTAATTTCTAATTCGTGTTAGTTTTTTTTCTTTTTATTTGATTTTGTTAAAAAAATTTTTTGCCAAAATTTCTTTTATTTCATTTTATTTTCCTATTGTTTTCTTGTACATATATATAGACAAAAATCTTGATTAGTTGATTGTGTATCACATATTGATATTATAATCTCTAAGACAAGGGAAAAAAAATCTTGCCCCTTTTTCTTTTAATTTTCCTTTGTTTTATTTTCATTTATTTCTTTCTTTTTTGTTCGCATTTCTTCCAATCTAATTCCTTCTTCAAAAAGAAAAATATATATATACAAAAAAGGAAACTTGCTAATTTTTCTTCAATTTCTTTCCATCTTTCTACCACCTCGCTGATTTTCACATTTTTCTTTTCCCTTTCCTTTTCTTTTTATTTGTTTCCATCTTTTGTCTACAACTTTCTAAAAAAAAAAGTTTGCAATTTCTTCTCTGTCTACTTTGATTTCTTTCTTGTTTTTGTCTGCTTTTATTTCTTTCCTCAATTCCTTCTACCCTTCCTCTCTACTCAAAAAACCTTGCTTTTTTCTCTTATTTCCTTCCTCTTTTAATTTTTTTTCCTTTTTTGTTTTGGTTTTTCCCATTCATTTCTTTCCCTTTCTTCTTGTTCAAATTTTCATAAAAAAAACTTGCATTTTATTTATTTATTTATTTCTTTCCAATTGCATTTCTCACTCATCTCCTACAATCTCTCTTTCCATTTTTTTTCATTTATTTCTTTCCGGCTCTCTCCTTCATTAAAAAAACAACTTTCAATTTTCCTTTATTCTTTCCATCTTTCCACTTTCTTTCCAATCATCTACATTCTTTTTCTTTTTACAAATTCAAAAAAAAAAAGATTCCTTTTTTTGCAATTTTTTTTCCTTTCTTCGTTTGACTTTCTTGTTCTCAATACATTTGATTTCTTTTCTTCTCTTACAAATTTCCTTTCTTTTCAAAAAAAAAAATCCACTTTTGATTTCTTTCCTCTTTATTCCTCCTTTCCAATTTTCAATACAATTACTTCTCATTCTTCTTTTACAAGATCAAAAAAAAATCTTGCCATTTTTCTTTTATTTCTTCCCTGTTTTCAACTTCTTTCTCCTTTCGTTTGTTTCCCCTCTTACTAATATCTCGCATCCTTTCTTCTTTTACAATTTGCTGAAGAAAAAAATTCCTTATATAAATTTGTCTTCTCTGCCTTGTAATTAATTTTCTTTCATTTCTCCATTTATTTCTTTCCCTTTTCAAGTTTTTCCTTTTTCATTTTTTTCTGTCTCTTCTAATTTTACAACAATAAACAAAAGAAAAAAATTCTTTCTGTTTGTGTCTTCTCTTTTTTTTTGCTTTTTGTAACGACCTGGATTTTTCGGCTATTTGATTCGAATATTTAAAATTTATTTTAATATTTTATTTGGTATTTAATATCAAATTCGCTAATGAAACGACGAATGAACGTTTATATTTATAGTTATTATAAAACGAACTCAAAACTAAGCGGTAGTTCGTAAAATTGAATTTCAACTTCAATTGATCATACCGAATCCATTTTAAGTCGGATTTCAGCGAAACAAGAAACGTCTGAATCTAATTGATAATATTTTTCTAATGGAGGAGAAAAATCAAATTTTCATATTATAGATTTTATTTTACGTCCAAATCAAATTCTGAAATAGTCGCTGTGGAATCGTTTATACGCCGTAACGGTTTATTTCAATATGATTAAATATTGGCTTCGAATTTAGACAAGTTCTTTGAGGCGTAGTCATAATTTAATTTTTAGAATTTTACAGTAATTTTTATTTCGTAAAATAAGCAACTTTTTATTTGGAGTATTTTGCACCCTATATCAACATTTTGGGATTTCACAATATAAGCTAATCTACCGATATTATTTTATTTTTGGGATCGTGGGACCTCACTCGACACGATGGTATTTTGACTTCTGTCAATAGCAAGTCGTAGGCGGACGGAGTCATGTATAATGGAGTACATTAACTGTATAACTAAAGATCGTTGGTCACAGTCTATAAACATCTTTGGTCATGTCTCATAAAATCAAACGAAGATAAAAATACATACATATGCTATTCCTAGTAGGGAGATGGACACACTGATGATATATCATGTCTAGTACCATACCTTCAGAGCTAAATCTGCATTTACTGTAAAGCAAAATGAGAAAAAGTCATGAAATCTCTTTACAACTGTAACCCGATCTAAACCACCAGTGAAATGAAATTTCACTGCGACCATGCCATATCCCATCAAATCCATGAGCCTATCCCTACGTTCAAACTAACCCAGTGACATATATATGTGAAAAGAGGTAACATCACAACTTAGCTGTTCACGCATACCAATACTAGTGCACATGCCTAATGCTGTGCAAACCAAGCCGAGCCATGCCTTGTCTTCAATTTTCACAGCTACCCTAATCTCCTAGTATATATTATACATTTATTCCGTTTCAACATTATACAAAGCATGGTACTGTCTCCTATTTCAACATCAGACAAACCCCTGCAGCCGACTGATAATACATTGAAAATGAAAATGCACCACAGCTCCTCTATACGGCTACACAGGCCTGCCTCACCTCTTCCTTGCTTGCCAAGGACCCTTGCACTATATGTATCAGTGTATCCCCATAGTAGAGAGAAAAGAAAGTCAAAGAAAGATAAATCCATATTCCCTCATGCTTTAAAAAAAAAAAAAAAAAAAAAAAAAAAAAAAAACCAAACGAAACCCATACTTCGAACATCATGATGAACGTGAGCAGCAGTTGGCCAGCATGGAGTTGGGCGTATTGACGGCGGAGGAGGCTCGAAGGGGACGGGTTCTGAAAGCCTGGAGTTAAGCAGTTATGATGGAAACAAGAACCAGTTCCTTGATTCATTCGTTGGCCGGAGAATGATGGGTGGCAGAAGGTCGGAGAGACGGTGGAGGTGAAACTCCGGTGGTCAGGTCTGAGACCGGTGATCGGATCCGGCGCTGAAAAATGATGGCGGTGGTGAGAAGTAATGGTGGCTGTGTGAGTAACGTAGGTGACAGATGAGGATGGTTTTTGGCGAGATGGGTTTCACGTGGGGGGGGGGGAGTGTGACCAGGGCAGTGTGATGGGCCGGTAGGCTCGGGTATGCGTGGAAACAAAGGGAAAGGAGTCGTTCATTATATGTATCAACCTGGCAGAAGATGAAGCCGCCATCGTTTAAGTATGGTTAAGGAGTGGTTATGTCATGCTAAGTAAGGTAATTAGCTAATGACGGTTATTAGAGGGTTAAATTATTATTTTAAATCAATTAAAAACCTTATAATATCGTTATCTATTTCGTACATTAACAGATATCGATCAAACAAAATACGCTGGGATCGCATTAACACCATACGCAGGAGCTGATGTTGAGGAA
The DNA here is from genome assembly GCA_030737875.1 of Allium sativum. Lineage (NCBI taxonomy): Eukaryota > Viridiplantae > Streptophyta > Magnoliopsida > Asparagales > Amaryllidaceae > Allium > Allium sativum. The sequence goes on from CM060909.1 coordinate 826,081,002, forward strand.
TTTGGGGGTTATCGGAAATTCGTCTGTCTAAAATTAAACGAAACAACGAGGAGCGTCAATCGAAATAAAGGTGAGTTTATTCTCACACATTTCTGAAATACTTAGATGTGCTAAATTCATATATTTTAATTGGTTGATTGGTTGCCTTGGATGCCTATGGTTGCTTTAACGATTGACGTTAATTATATTATCGTTGCTAAAATATCTCTATGTACTGATATGAAAGATTTTAATGATCTGTGTTGCAGGGAAGAACAGGTAGGAGGAACCAAACCGGTTCCTCAAATATTTATTTTGCTGTTATTTCATATTTTATATGAACCGTTCAAGACCCGTGACTTTAAACCCTGTTGATTGTTGAATATGGTTGAGTTTGAACCTATATATATATATATCGTAGTGATTGAGGAATAAATAGCAGATGGCCCATAATACACTGTTTTATAAAGATTGATTCACCGTCATGTGAATCGCTAGAAATGAGATTATAGAATTCATTTTATAACCGAATATATATTTTTAAATATATTATTTTAAATGAAGTTATAAAAAGGGAATAAATCAATCACATATGTACATGGATTTGTTTTAATCGCAAATCGTCGTTTTGGTTTAACCAAAATCTACTGTGCGCGAAGCACGTGCTTATTAAGTTATTTGTAAATGATTGTATTTCACGAATTCAAGTGGCCAGATTTGATGTAACAAATAGAATGGGGTTTATATTGATATTGACTTATTGAAAATCAAAGTGAATAGCATTATTTAAATTAATTATTAATTAATTTAAATGACAAGATCGATAACGATTGACTAACTAGTTAGTCATGTTTAAAGAGAAACAAGTAAACGGCTTTGCTGAAATTGTTTGTTAAATAAGTTCATTAATTTAAAGCAAGTAGTTGATGGTTGGGTAACCTAGTTTTATTTTTAAAGGTTGAAATTTAATTATTTGTCATTTATTTAAAATCAAAGTGGTATTTTGGAATGTTAAATATAGTAAGGAATGTTGTGAAGTTTAAAGCCGTGTTGATAGTAGATAAAGCGATTTAGTATCTATAATGTGGAACTGAAGTTTTAATTCAATTCTTATTGAATTATATTTAATGGGATTTTATGAAATCCAAGATAGACGAGGTTATAAAACCCGAGTTGAACTAAAGTAGTGAAATGAGATAAGATGTGATATAGGACCACTGTTTTAAAGCAGAAATGGTATTTCATCAACATGGAAATAAAGTTGTGATTTGTTGTGATAAGGGAAATAAGTATCGCTTTTTGTATTACAACTGATATCTGTCTTTCGATAAGAACGTTGTTGATCAAGGTCTGAGAGGTAATTAAAATACCCCAACTTGAACGACTTCAGGATTAGCGAAGGATAATATTAGTCGTAATGGTGAAGATGTTTTGAGAAATAATAACGTAACACTATTTGAAATATTGGGAATATATATGATAAAATTCCATATTTAAAGGGAATTTAAAAGGGGTTAGAGAATTTGAAAGGTTATAAACGAAATAAAAGGAAGATTGGTGGAAGTATAATGATGTTTTCAAAGTATTGAAATGAGATTTAAATGGGTTCATTCTAAAAGAGTGAGTGGTGGTTTTGGTATTCAAGCCAAAGAAGATGTCGTAATAATCATTTTACGAATGATAAGTGATTCGATAAGATGATAAGAAATGTTATGGCCAAGGGATGCTATGTAATCAATCAATGGGTTTGTTTACTTTTATGGTTGTTTATTTTGATAGTTAAATAACCGACTATCAAAATCTGACCCAACGTTATTGGTATGGGAAGACCGGAATCGAATTTATATTCGAAAACCATTCCGACCAATAAATACGGATACGTCGAAGATGCTGATCGAGATGGAGCAATTGAAGACCGTAAGTCTCCATGAGCGGAAGGACTATTGTTAAATACCTCTGGCTGATCCCCAGAGTTAACGATGATTCTGTCGTGATTGGAATCTGCGGATTGCAAGGACTACTCGGTACTGATCTATAGGGTGATTCCCATGATGCGGTAGGAGGGTGCCTTCGGTTCATCCTGTTCCTGGATGACGTGTATGGACGATGTGAATGGTGGCCAGATGTTTCAAAAAGTCGATTTTAGCCTCAAGCCTCAACAACCGGGCAATGACAAAAATCGGGCAGGCAGCATGGCTATGTGGGTCGCACCCATTAGGGTGTATTGTCACCATCTAGAGAATATTCGTATTTGTTACTTCTTTCATTTCTGTATCTCCCGGGGATTACGGTGGTCGCGCGACAAAAAGCCGTAAGGTGACAATATGCTCGATACACTCAAGAGAAATGAGTGGTCGGTCATGTGTGGGCCGGGTTGCAAGACGTTCTTGTTGAACCCAGTGTATTCGTCTCTAGAGATATACTATCGGCAGGTGGTCCCATACCTTGTCATAGTTGGAAATCCAATCTCCAATAAGCGCCTGCGGTTTTGATTGTATACTATATATGTGGAGCGTGAGATGCAAGCGTTCTGCTAGATTCTATTTACTTGTATTTAGACACTATGATAATATCAGAATAAGATATTGATTTCAAAACGTTTTGGGTTATAGTAAGGTAAAAAAACCGTCCGTGTTTATGTGTGGACTGGTCTTACTATTATCTTTTTATTTAAAAAGGATTTCAAAGTTAAACAAGTTGATTGCTGTATGAATTTCTCACTGGAAGTATTTCAGACTGATCCGGGTGAATTTTGTTTTAAATCAAATGTGCTCGGGTCAGACCAAGCATATTTACAGGTCAGGTTTCCGCTGGAAGCAACAGAGATGGAGTTGAAATCGAGACGTATTCCATATATATACGGGTACTGGTTTATTTCCGCTGTATGTTGTATTGATCTGAATGTATACTCTGATGTTGTGATATACAATTTTTGTATAAAGTATTATTGATTATTATATTTTGTCCATTCCGCTGCGAGACTCTGATCTTCTTACTCTTCTATTCTAATATTTCTTTCTTCCTTTTCTCACCCTCTAACTTCTTTCTATTAGCTTTCTGGGCTTTCGATATTTGAGTTTGGACACGGAACGTGTTAGTGTCTGGATTCGAGTGTCGAAATTCCCGGGTCGCTACAGTTGGTATCAGAGCAATGGTTTAGGAATAACCTTGGCTCTGTGGTGTAACTCGATAGAGATTGGGCTAGTAATACCCTAAATCGAGTTGAGTGTATATATACGAGAGAGCGTATTTGTGGATTATATAAAAATGGTTTTATATTGTGTTGATTGGTTTGTCGAGTGGTTTATAAATTCTGGTCGATACGGTAATGCAAACTATATCGATAGGTATTTCTAAACTCTTGTGCAGAGTTATTCGACATGATATTGTTTTAAAAGCTGGGTAAATGAAATAATTTTACCCAAAATATATTTTGATATAAAAGTATATATCTTTGAATGATTATAATATGTTGGTAGTGGTTATGATCGAACAAGATTATAATTGAGATGGTTAGGAATAACCAATCCGAATTCAGATAAGATATAAAATCAAAAGGCTTAAATTTGAACTTTAAACTCGAATTGGAATTATAATCCTGGAATTTTGTAAGAACGTTTGGAAATGGAATTATATGAGATAGCTGGTATCAGTTTTTGCATTGGAAGTTGAGTAAAGGGCAGACTGCCAGAAGGCTATGGTAATTGACTTGATCACGGAGATTGAAGCACAGATTGGGGGAATGAAGAGCTGTTGGCTGATTTGCTTTAAAATTGGATTTGAGTTGCTCAACAAACAGGTGAACCTTATATTGTTAATTGGTTGGTGATTGATCTTTACCACTGAATTGAGTAGCCATTTGGCTGTGGTTTTTCTTTGGATCAATATGAGAAGCCCAGAGTGGCGTTTGTAGTTGTTTCGATTGAACAGTACAGAGGAGGTGCTGGAAGATTTTTCGAAAATTTTATAACTTGGTAATATTTTTGAATTAATTATTTTGAAAATAATTGCGGGTGGAGCATTCTTTTTACCTAGCAATTTCGAGGACGAAATTTATTTAAGGGGGAAAGAATGTAACGACCTGGATTTTTCGGCTATTTGATTCGAATATTTAAAATTTATTTTAATATTTTATTTGGTATTTAATATCAAATTCGCTAATGAAACGACGAATGAACGTTTATATTTATAGTTATTATAAAACGAACTCAAAACTAAGCGGTAGTTCGTAAAATTGAATTTCAACTTCAATTGATCATACCGAATCCATTTTAAGTCGGATTTCAGCGAAACAAGAAACGTCTGAATCTAATTGATAATATTTTTCTAATGGAGGAGAAAAATCAAATTTTCATATTATAGATTTTATTTTACGTCCAAATCAAATTCTGAAATAGTCGCTGTGGAATCGTTTATACGCCGTAACGGTTTATTTCAATATGATTAAATATTGGCTTCGAATTTAGACAAGTTCTTTGAGGCGTAGTCATAATTTAATTTTTAGAATTTTACAGTAATTTTTATTTCGTAAAATAAGCAACTTTTTATTTGGAGTATTTTGCACCCTATATCAACATTTTGGGATTTCACAATATAAGCTAATCTACCGATATTATTTTATTTTTGGGATCGTGGGACCTCACTCGACACGATGGTATTTTGACTTCTGTCAATAGCAAGTCGTAGGCGGACGGAGTCATGTATAATGGAGTACATTAACTGTATAACTAAAGATCGTTGGTCACAGTCTATAAACATCTTTGGTCATGTCTCATAAAATCAAACGAAGATAAAAATACATACATATGCTATTCCTAGTAGGGAGATGGACACACTGATGATATATCATGTCTAGTACCATACCTTCAGAGCTAAATCTGCATTTACTGTAAAGCAAAATGAGAAAAAGTCATGAAATCTCTTTACAACTGTAACCCGATCTAAACCACCAGTGAAATGAAATTTCACTGCGACCATGCCATATCCCATCAAATCCATGAGCCTATCCCTACGTTCAAACTAACCCAGTGACATATATATGTGAAAAGAGGTAACATCACAACTTAGCTGTTCACGCATACCAATACTAGTGCACATGCCTAATGCTGTGCAAACCAAGCCGAGCCATGCCTTGTCTTCAATTTTCACAGCTACCCTAATCTCCTAGTATATATTATACATTTATTCCGTTTCAACATTATACAAAGCATGGTACTGTCTCCTATTTCAACATCAGACAAACCCCTGCAGCCGACTGATAATACATTGAAAATGAAAATGCACCACAGCTCCTCTATACGGCTACACAGGCCTGCCTCACCTCTTCCTTGCTTGCCAAGGACCCTTGCACTATATGTATCAGTGTATCCCCATAGTAGAGAGAAAAGAAAGTCAAAGAAAGATAAATCCATATTCCCTCATGCTTTAAAAAAAAAAAAAAAAAAAAAAAAAAAAAAAAAACCAAACGAAACCCATACTTCGAACATCATGATGAACGTGAGCAGCAGTTGGCCAGCATGGAGTTGGGCGTATTGACGGCGGAGGAGGCTCGAAGGGGACGGGTTCTGAAAGCCTGGAGTTAAGCAGTTATGATGGAAACAAGAACCAGTTCCTTGATTCATTCGTTGGCCGGAGAATGATGGGTGGCAGAAGGTCGGAGAGACGGTGGAGGTGAAACTCCGGTGGTCAGGTCTGAGACCGGTGATCGGATCCGGCGCTGAAAAATGATGGCGGTGGTGAGAAGTAATGGTGGCTGTGTGAGTAACGTAGGTGACAGATGAGGATGGTTTTTGGCGAGATGGGTTTCACGTGGGGGGGGGGGGGGGGAGTGTGACCAGGGCAGTGTGATGGGCCGGTAGGCTCGGGTATGCGTGGAAACAAAGGGAAAGGAGTCGTTCATTATATGTATCAACCTGGCAGAAGATGAAGCCGCCATCGTTTAAGTATGGTTAAGGAGTGGTTATGTCATGCTAAGTAAGGTAATTAGCTAATGACGGTTATTAGAGGGTTAAATTATTATTTTAAATCAATTAAAAACCTTATAATATCGTTATCTATTTCGTACATTAACAGATATCGATCAAACAAAATACGCTGGGATCGCATTAACACCATACGCAGGAGCTGATGTTGAGGAATTTGGGGGTTATCGGAAATTCGTCTGTCTAAAATTAAACGAAACAACGAGGAGCGTCAATCGAAATAAAGGTGAGTTTATTCTCACACATTTCTGAAATACTTAGATGTGCTAAATTCATATATTTTAATTGGTTGATTGGTTGCCTTGGATGCCTATGGTTGCTTTAACGATTGACGTTAATTATATTATCGTTGCTAAAATATCTCTATGTACTGATATGAAAGATTTTAATGATCTGTGTTGCAGGGAAGAACAGGTAGGAGGAACCAAACCGGTTCCTCAAATATTTATTTTGCTGTTATTTCATATTTTATATGAACCGTTCAAGACCCGTGACTTTAAACCCTGTTGATTGTTGAATATGGTTGAGTTTGAACCTATATATATATATATCGTAGTGATTGAGGAATAAATAGCAGATGGCCCATAATACACTGTTTTATAAAGATTGATTCACCGTCATGTGAATCGCTAGAAATGAGATTATAGAATTCATTTTATAACCGAATATATATTTTTAAATATATTATTTTAAATGAAGTTATAAAAAGGGAATAAATCAATCACATATGTACATGGATTTGTTTTAATCGCAAATCGTCGTTTTGGTTTAACCAAAATCTACTGTGCGCGAAGCACGTGCTTATTAAGTTATTTGTAAATGATTGTATTTCACGAATTCAAGTGGCCAGATTTGATGTAACAAATAGAATGGGGTTTATATTGATATTGACTTATTGAAAATCAAAGTGAATAGCATTATTTAAATTAATTATTAATTAATTTAAATGACAAGATCGATAACGATTGACTAACTAGTTAGTCATGTTTAAAGAGAAACAAGTAAACGGCTTTGCTGAAATTGTTTGTTAAATAAGTTCATTAATTTAAAGCAAGTAGTTGATGGTTGGGTAACCTAGTTTTATTTTTAAAGGTTGAAATTTAATTATTTGTCATTTATTTAAAATCAAAGTGGTATTTTGGAATGTTAAATATAGTAAGGAATGTTGTGAAGTTTAAAGCCGTGTTGATAGTAGATAAAGCGATTTAGTATCTATAATGTGGAACTGAAGTTTTAATTCAATTCTTATTGAATTATATTTAATGGGATTTTATGAAATCCAAGATAGACGAGGTTATAAAACCCGAGTTGAACTAAAGTAGTGAAATGAGATAAGATGTGATATAGGACCACTGTTTTAAAGCAGAAATGGTATTTCATCAACATGGAAATAAAGTTGTGATTTGTTGTGATAAGGGAAATAAGTATCGCTTTTTGTATTACAACTGATATCTGTCTTTCGATAAGAACGTTGTTGATCAAGGTCTGAGAGGTAATTAAAATACCCCAACTTGAACGACTTCAGGATTAGCGAAGGATAATATTAGTCGTAATGGTGAAGATGTTTTGAGAAATAATAACGTAACACTATTTGAAATATTGGGAATATATATGATAAAATTCCATATTTAAAGGGAATTTAAAAGGGGTTAGAGAATTTGAAAGGTTATAAACGAAATAAAAGGAAGATTGGTGGAAGTATAATGATGTTTTCAAAGTATTGAAATGAGATTTAAATGGGTTCATTCTAAAAGAGTGAGTGGTGGTTTTGGTATTCAAGCCAAAGAAGATGTCGTAATAATCATTTTACGAATGATAAGTGATTCGATAAGATGATAAGAAATGTTATGGCCAAGGGATGCTATGTAATCAATCAATGGGTTTGTTTACTTTTATGGTTGTTTATTTTGATAGTTAAATAACCGACTATCAAAATCTGACCCAACGTTATTGGTATGGGAAGACCGGAATCGAATTTATATTCGAAAACCATTCCGACCAATAAATACGGATACGTCGAAGATGCTGATCGAGATGGAGCAATTGAAGACCGTAAGTCTCCATGAGCGGAAGGACTATTGTTAAATACCTCTGGCTGATCCCCAGAGTTAACGATGATTCTGTCGTGATTGGAATCTGCGGATTGCAAGGACTACTCGGTACTGATCTATAGGGTGATTCCCATGATGCGGTAGGAGGGTGCCTTCGGTTCATCCTGTTCCTGGATGACGTGTATGGACGATGTGAATGGTGGCCAGATGTTTCAAAAAGTCGATTTTAGCCTCAAGCCTCAACAACCGGGCAATGACAAAAATCGGGCAGGCAGCATGGCTATGTGGGTCGCACCCATTAGGGTGTATTGTCACCATCTAGAGAATATTCGTATTTGTTACTTCTTTCATTTCTGTATCTCCCGGGGATTACGGTGGTCGCGCGACAAAAAGCCGTAAGGTGACAATATGCTCGATACACTCAAGAGAAATGAGTGGTCGGTCATGTGTGGGCCGGGTTGCAAGACGTTCTTGTTGAACCCAGTGTATTCGTCTCTAGAGATATACTATCGGCAGGTGGTCCCATACCTTGTCATAGTTGGAAATCCAATCTCCAATAAGCGCCTGCGGTTTTGATTGTATACTATATATGTGGAGCGTGAGATGCAAGCGTTCTGCTAGATTCTATTTACTTGTATTTAGACACTATGATAATATCAGAATAAGATATTGATTTCAAAACGTTTTGGGTTATAGTAAGGTAAAAAAACCGTCCGTGTTTATGTGTGGACTGGTCTTACTATTATCTTTTTATTTAAAAAGGATTTCAAAGTTAAACAAGTTGATTGCTGTATGAATTTCTCACTGGAAGTATTTCAGACTGATCCGGGTGAATTTTGTTTTAAATCAAATGTGCTCGGGTCAGACCAAGCATATTTACAGGTCAGGTTTCCGTTGGAAGCAACAGAGATGGAGTTGAAATCGAGACGTATTCCATATATATACGGGTACTGGTTTATTTCCGCTGTATGTTGTATTGATCTGAATGTATACTCTGATGTTGTGATATACAATTTTTGTATAAAGTATTATTGATTATTATATTTTGTCCATTCCGCTGCGAGACTCTGATCTTCTTACTCTTCTATTCTAATATTTCTTTCTTCCTTTTCTCACCCTCTAACTTCTTTCTATTAGCTTTCTGGGCTTTCGATATTTGAGTTTGGACACGGAACGTGTTAGTGTCTGGATTCGAGTGTCGAAATTCCCGGGTCGCTACAGTTGGTATCAGAGCAATGGTTTAGGAATAACCTTGGCTCTGTGGTGTAACTCGATAGAGATTGGGCTAGTAATACCCTAAATCGAGTTGAGTGTATATATACGAGAGAGCGTATTTGTGGATTATATAAAAATGGTTTTATATTGTGTTGATTGGTTTGTCGAGTGGTTTATAAATTCTGGTCGATACGGTAATGCAAACTATATCGATAGGTATTTCTAAACTCTTGTGCAGAGTTATTCGACATGATATTGTTTTAAAAGCTGGGTAAATGAAATAATTTTACCCAAAATATATTTTGATATAAAAGTATATATCTTTGAATGATTATAATATGTTGGTAGTGGTTATGATCGAACAAGATTATAATTGAGATGGTTAGGAATAACCAATCCGAATTCAGATAAGATATAAAATCAAAAGGCTTAAATTTGAACTTTAAACTCGAATTGGAATTATAATCCTGGAATTTTGTAAGAACGTTTGGAAATGGAATTATATGAGATAGCTGGTATCAGTTTTTGCATTGGAAGTTGAGTAAAGGGCAGACTGCCAGAAGGCTATGGTAATTGACTTGATCACGGAGATTGAAGCACAGATTGGGGGAATGAAGAGCTGTTGGCTGATTTGCTTTAAAATTGGATTTGAGTTGCTCAACAAACAGGTGAACCTTATATTGTTAATTGGTTGGTGATTGATCTTTACCACTGAATTGAGTAGCCATTTGGCTGTGGTTTTTCTTTGGATCAATATGAGAAGCCCAGAGTGGCGTTTGTAGTTGTTTCGATTGAACAGTACAGAGGAGGTGCTGGAAGATTTTTCGAAAATTTTATAACTTGGTAATATTTTTGAATTAATTATTTTGAAAATAATTGCGGGTGGAGCATTCTTTTTACCTAGCAATTTCGAGGACGAAATTTATTTAAGGGGGAAAGAATGTAACGACCTGGATTTTTCGGCTATTTGATTCGAATATTTAAAATTTATTTTAATATTTTATTTGGTATTTAATATCAAATTCGCTAATGAAACGACGAATGAACGTTTATATTTATAGTTATTATAAAACGAACTCAAAACTAAGCGGTAGTTCGTAAAATTGAATTTCAACTTCAATTGATCATACCGAATCCATTTTAAGTCGGATTTCAGCGAAACAAGAAACGTCTGAATCTAATTGATAATATTTTTCTAATGGAGGAGAAAAATCAAATTTTCATATTATAGATTTTATTTTACGTCCAAATCAAATTCTGAAATAGTCGCTGTGGAATCGTTTATACGCCGTAACGGTTTATTTCAATATGATTAAATATTGGCTTCGAATTTAGACAAGTTCTTTGAGGCGTAGTCATAATTTAATTTTTAGAATTTTACAGTAATTTTTATTTCGTAAAATAAGCAACTTTTTATTTGGAGTATTTTGCACCCTATATCAACATTTTGGGATTTCACAATATAAGCTAATCTACCGATATTATTTTATTTTTGGGATCGTGGGACCTCACTCGACACGATGGTATTTTGACTTCTGTCAATAGCAAGTCGTAGGCGGACGGAGTCATGTATAATGGAGTACATTAACTGTATAACTAAAGATCGTTGGTCACAGTCTATAAACATCTTTGGTCATGTCTCATAAAATCAAACGAAGATAAAAATACATACATATGCTATTCCTAGTAGGGAGATGGACACACTGATGATATATCATGTCTAGTACCATACCTTCAGAGCTAAATCTGCATTTACTGTAAAGCAAAATGAGAAAAAGTCATGAAATCTCTTTACAACTGTAACCCGATCTAAACCACCAGTGAAATGAAATTTCACTGCGACCATGCCATATCCCATCAAATCCATGAGCCTATCCCTACGTTCAAACTAACCCAGTGACATATATATGTGAAAAGAGGTAACATCACAACTTAGCTGTTCACGCATACCAATACTAGTGCACATGCCTAATGCTGTGCAAACCAAGCCGAGCCATGCCTTGTCTTCAATTTTCACAGCTACCCTAATCTCCTAGTATATATTATACATTTATTCCGTTTCAACATTATACAAAGCATGGTACTGTCTCCTATTTCAACATCAGACAAACCCCTGCAGCCGACTGATAATACATTGAAAATGAAAATGCACCACAGCTCCTCTATACGGCTACACAGGCCTGCCTCACCTCTTCCTTGCTTGCCAAGGACCCTTGCACTATATGTATCAGTGTATCCCCATAGTAGAGAGAAAAGAAAGTCAAAGAAAGATAAATCCATATTCCCTCATGCTTTAAAAAAAAAAAAAAAAAAAAAAAAAAACCAAACGAAACCCATACTTCGAACATCATGATGAACGTGAGCAGCAGTTGGCCAGCATGGAGTTGGGCGTATTGACGGCGGAGGAGGCTCGAAGGGGACGGGTTCTGAAAGCCTGGAGTTAAGCAGTTATGATGGAAACAAGAACCAGTTCCTTGATTCATTCGTTGGCCGGAGAATGATGGGTGGCAGAAGGTCGGAGAGACGGTGGAGGTGAAACTCCGGTGGTCAGGTCTGAGACCGGTGATCGGATCCGGCGCTGAAAAATGATGGCGGTGGTGAGAAGTAATGGTGGCTGTGTGAGTAACGTAGGTGACAGATGAGGATGGTTTTTGGCGAGATGGGTTTCACGTGGGGGGGGGAGTGTGACCAGGGCAGTGTGATGGGCCGGTAGGCTCGGGTATGCGTGGAAACAAAGGGAAAGGAGTCGTTCATTATATGTATCAACCTGGCAGAAGATGAAGCCGCCATCGTTTAAGTATGGTTAAGGAGTGGTTATGTCATGCTAAGTAAGGTAATTAGCTAATGACGGTTATTAGAGGGTTAAATTATTATTTTAAATCAATTAAAAACCTTATAATATCGTTATCTATTTCGTACATTAACAGATATCGATCAAACAAAATACGCTGGGATCGCATTAACACCATACGCAGGAGCTGATGTTGAGGAATTTGGGGGTTATCGGAAATTCGTCTGTCTAAAATTAAACGAAACAACGAGGAGCGTCAATCGAAATAAAGGTGAGTTTATTCTCACACATTTCTGAAATACTTAGATGTGCTAAATTCATATATTTTAATTGGTTGATTGGTTGCCTTGGATGCCTATGGTTGCTTTAACGATTGACGTTAATTATATTATCGTTGCTAAAATATCTCTATGTACTGATATGAAAGATTTTAATGATCTGTGTTGCAGGGAAGAACAGGTAGGAGGAACCAAACCGGTTCCTCAAATATTTATTTTGCTGTTATTTCATATTTTATATGAACCGTTCAAGACCCGTGACTTTAAACCCTGTTGATTGTTGAATATGGTTGAGTTTGAACCTATATATATATATATCGTAGTGATTGAGGAATAAATAGCAGATGGCCCATAATACACTGTTTTATAAAGATTGATTCACCGTCATGTGAATCGCTAGAAATGAGATTATAGAATTCATTTTATAACCGAATATATATTTTTAAATATATTATTTTAAATGAAGTTATAAAAAGGGAATAAATCAATCACATATGTACATGGATTTGTTTTAATCGCAAATCGTCGTTTTGGTTTAACCAAAATCTACTGTGCGCGAAGCACGTGCTTATTAAGTTATTTGTAAATGATTGTATTTCACGAATTCAAGTGGCCAGATTTGATGTAACAAATAGAATGGGGTTTATATTGATATTGACTTATTGAAAATCAAAGTGAATAGCATTATTTAAATTAATTATTAATTAATTTAAATGACAAGATCGATAACGATTGACTAACTAGTTAGTCATGTTTAAAGAGAAACAAGTAAACGGCTTTGCTGAAATTGTTTGTTAAATAAGTTCATTAATTTAAAGCAAGTAGTTGATGGTTGGGTAACCTAGTTTTATTTTTAAAGGTTGAAATTTAATTATTTGTCATTTATTTAAAATCAAAGTGGTATTTTGGAATGTTAAATATAGTAAGGAATGTTGTGAAGTTTAAAGCCGTGTTGATAGTAGATAAAGCGATTTAGTATCTATAATGTGGAACTGAAGTTTTAATTCAATTCTTATTGAATTATATTTAATGGGATTTTATGAAATCCAAGATAGACGAGGTTATAAAACCCGAGTTGAACTAAAGTAGTGAAATGAGATAAGATGTGATATAGGACCACTGTTTTAAAGCAGAAATGGTATTTCATCAACATGGAAATAAAGTTGTGATTTGTTGTGATAAGGGAAATAAGTATCGCTTTTTGTATTACAACTGATATCTGTCTTTCGATAAGAACGTTGTTGATCAAGGTCTGAGAGGTAATTAAAATACCCCAACTTGAACGACTTCAGGATTAGCAAAGGATAATATTAGTCGTAATGGTGAAGATGTTTTGAGAAATAATAACGTAACACTATTTGAAATATTGGGAATATATATGATAAAATTCCATATTTAAAGGGAATTTAAAAGGGGTTAGAGAATTTGAAAGGTTATAAACGAAATAAAAGGAAGATTGGTGGAAGTATAATGATGTTTTCAAAGTATTGAAATGAGATTTAAATGGGTTCATTCTAAAAGAGTGAGTGGTGGTTTTGGTATTCAAGCCAAAGAAGATGTCGTAATAATCATTTTACGAATGATAAGTGATTCGATAAGATGATAAGAAATGTTATGGCCAAGGGATGCTATGTAATCAATCAATGGGTTTGTTTACTTTTATGGTTGTTTATTTTGATAGTTAAATAACCGACTATCAAAATCTGACCCAACGTTATTGGTATGGGAAGACCGGAATCGAATTTATATTCGAAAACCATTCCGACCAATAAATACGGATACGTCGAAGATGCTGATCGAGATGGAGCAATTGAAGACCGTAAGTCTCCATGAGCGGAAGGACTATTGTTAAATACCTCTGGCTGATCCCCAGAGTTAACGATGATTCTGTCGTGATTGGAATCTGCGGATTGCAAGGACTACTCGGTACTGATCTATAGGGTGATTCCCATGATGCGGTAGGAGGGTGCCTTCGGTTCATCCTGTTCCTGGATGACGTGTATGGACGATGTGAATGGTGGCCAGATGTTTCAAAAAGTCGATTTTAGCCTCAAGCCTCAACAACCGGGCAATGACAAAAATCGGGCAGGCAGCATGGCTATGTGGGTCGCACCCATTAGGGTGTATTGTCACCATCTAGAGAATATTCGTATTTGTTACTTCTTTCATTTCTGTATCTCCCGGGGATTACGGTGGTCGCGCGACAAAAAGCCGTAAGGTGACAATATGCTCGATACACTCAAGAGAAATGAGTGGTCGGTCATGTGTGGGCCGGGTTGCAAGACGTTCTTGTTGAACCCAGTGTATTCGTCTCTAGAGATATACTATCGGCAGGTGGTCCCATACCTTGTCATAGTTGGAAATCCAATCTCCAATAAGCGCCTGCGGTTTTGATTGTATACTATATATGTGGAGCGTGAGATGCAAGCGTTCTGCTAGATTCTATTTACTTGTATTTAGACACTATGATAATATCAGAATAAGATATTGATTTCAAAACGTTTTGGGTTATAGTAAGGTAAAAAAACCGTCCGTGTTTATGTGTGGACTGGTCTTACTATTATCTTTTTATTTAAAAAGGATTTCAAAGTTAAACAAGTTGATTGCTGTATGAATTTCTCACTGGAAGTATTTCAGACTGATCCGGGTGAATTTTGTTTTAAATCAAATGTGCTCGGGTCAGACCAAGCATATTTACAGGTCAGGTTTCCGCTGGAAGCAACAGAGATGGAGTTGAAATCGAGACGTATTCCATATATATACGGGTACTGGTTTATTTCCGCTGTATGTTGTATTGATCTGAATGTATACTCTGATGTTGTGATATACAATTTTTGTATAAAGTATTATTGATTATTATATTTTGTCCATTCCGCTGCGAGACTCTGATCTTCTTACTCTTCTATTCTAATATTTCTTTCTTCCTTTTCTCACCCTCTAACTTCTTTCTATTAGCTTTCTGGGCTTTCGATATTTGAGTTTGGACACGGAACGTGTTAGTGTCTGGATTCGAGTGTCGAAATTCCCGGGTCGCTACACTTTTCCTTCTCAATTTCTTTTCCAAATCTTTTACAATTACTTTCCTTTCTTCCTTTACAATTCTCTTTCTTTCCTGAAATCTCTCTTCCATTTTTTTTTTTTTTTTGTCATTTATTTCTTTCCTATTTGTCCACTTTTTCAACAATAATAAAAAAGGGGGAGGTCATAAAAAGATTCTTTTTTTTTCAATTATTTTTCCCAGCTTCATTTCTTCCTTCTGATCAAATACCCCTCCCTCTCACATAATCTCATTTCACCACAGTTTTTTTTTTCAATCAACACTTCAACACCATCTTTTCCAAAAAGTTAGCTTTTTTTGTTAATTCCTTTTTCTTGTGCTTTTTTTGTTATTCAGTTCATTCAAAAAAAACCAAAAAAAAAAAGAGTTTCGAACTAAGGACAAGGTGATTGGAGTTCAAGCAACAAATCAAGATTTCAGAAATAAAAAGAAATTGCAAATAGTGAGATTTCAATCATTGACGCTACTCATTTTTTCTGGATGTACAACCATGCCCCACTGTAATAATTTCTGAACTCTACAGGTGCTCTGCTGCAAAGAAAAATATAGACATTGCTTGTAAAAAAATTCTGCAGAGGCAGCGGCTTGCTTGTACAATTTTTATTTTTGTAATTATTCTTGTGTGACTGTTGTGTTGCTTGAAATTTCTACATTGATTTGGTGAGGAACGAATTTCCATAATTATAAGCATCACTCTTATCGCTTTTCAAGAATAAAATCTGATTTGATTTTCAAAATATTTAACTGCTAGAGTGTATTTTATGAAATTGATTGTCTCAACGGTTTGATCGCGGATATATATTAGTTCAATTTATTGAACTTCTAGCAAAAGAGGTTGCATACTACCCGTAAAACATTGGTCGTATCCCTTAGTATTTATACTATATGTGAATGGCCATAAGACCCTCTTCCCCTTCAAATCGAGATTATCAACTAATAAAATGTATTTGAGTACGTTATTTATTTTGTAATAATAGCTACATGTGTCAAATTTAAGTTTTGAATTTTCCAAATTTAATAACGATGATTGAGAAAAGTCTTAGCCACCACAATTCTTCTAAGGATTTGGAGATTGATAAAATTAGCACGATTCAGACCACAGTTGATGAAACTTTTATTGACACTTCTGAAGCCATGAAAATGTGTTTTAACCATTTCAACTCTGATTTTGATGAGATCGAATACATTTCTGAATTAAATGAACTTCTTGACCCAAAACCTATGTCATCTGAATCTAACCAAGGAACATTGACCAATGTCATACACGAACTTCCTAAGTTAGACCTCAAACCCCTGCCATAAGACTTTGAGTATGATCATTTGGACTTTTCGAAAAATTCTCCCATAATCTTTGCCTCTGATCTTACTAAGGACCAAGAAGAAAAACCTGAGAAAATTTTACGGGATAATCTGCATCTTAATTATATAAATCATTGACACGACAACATTTTCATAAGAAAGATTTTGATTTCGGAATTTATTGACATTCCTCTTATACCTCAATAACCAGATAGGAAATCATCATACATCATTTTCGATAGAGGCAAGTGTAGGGGAAAAAGAAAATATCATTTTTCACATAACACTCATCACCGTTATAGATTTCATTTTGTTTATGATTGGCATTCACATATAGTGGCTAGACTACATTTCATTCTACAAATAATTTTGCATCTCATTCAACTTTGGGTACGATCTTTCAAATTTAGGAAACGTTTACAGTGTGGACACTGTTTAGTTCTAGTGTGGAGGGGAGTCTGCATTTCACTCATTTTCGTTTTTTCTTTATTTTCTTTTTCAATTTCAGCCATTTAAATAGGACCATCATGCACTTTAGACTGTACTAACATGCCATATTTTTTTTGAAACATGACTCATTTTAGTTTGATACAACAAAATAAGTTAACAATTATTAGTCAGTTGATAGTATTTTTTTCTCTCAACTTTGATTGAAAAGAAATATAGTGAAAAGTTTAATTTTGAGGGATAATAGTGTAACCGGTACATAGGGAGATTCTTAGGTGATGGCCATGAAATCTATTCTATATTATAGACTTTGTTTAAATAAGTGGAGGACTTAAAATACTTATATTGGCTTTTCGAATCTTTAAAACTAAGTTGTGTTAAGTTGAATTCGCGTAACTCTCTTTTGTGCTTATATTTTCAATAATAATAATAGTAATCCAAGGGTATCCAACATTGCTTGTATATCAAGTGTTGGTGCGCAAACCCGCCAAGTTCTATTCGACATGTTGTTGACAAAGTCAGCTTTGGAATATCTTGGTCTCATTTTATGAGATTGGACACCTAAGGATTACTGACACGTTGTTGAAAAAGTCAAAGTCGGCCTGCACAATCCGCCAAGCTCCTTACCCACTCTCTGTTAGTCTGCGAGGCAGTGCATGGGTGGTAAACCTTGGTCTTTTTAGTTAGGTGTATGTACTTAATCATAAATTTTAAAAATTCTATAGAATAAAGAATAAGCGATGATGCCTAAACACTGCTTGACCTTAATGATTTGTCTAGCCATACATGAGAAAATTAGAATACCACTTTAAAAACTGTGCCAAGCAAACTAAGAATTTATTTCATGGCTGCACTATGTTATCGACCCAACTAACTGGCCAAACTGGAATTTAACATATGAAAACTTGATTTATATTGAAAATTTGTGACAAGTTGAGGTATCTAAAATAAAATCAACTGACTAGGAATTGTTAACTTAATTTGTTGTACCACTTTCCTGAAACAAGTCGTGTTGTCATTCTTGTTGTCTTTTTTTTTTGTATATAACCATTGCATTCATATAGTTACATTAGATCCACACATACTGCATTTGGATTTTGTGGGTAGTATCCGCTGAAAACCCTCACGAGACACCACTCGTCCTACTAGGGACACCTAGAGGTTTAACGGCTTGTTGCATACGCTCAATGCAATCGTGTTTCCTACGAAAGTGTGACCTATCTAGTTAGTTTTTCATTTTCTTTTTACTCGAGGACGAGTAAAAGATAAGTGTGGGGGTATTTGATTGACATAGAAATATGTTTATTTTATGCTCTTACATCTTATCTTTTGTATATAAATAACTATTACTTGGGTAGTGTTTTGTTGTTTTTACAGATATTCCAACCCAGCCTGCATGCAACCAGAAAAGTAGAGAAATGGAGATCAGATTGTTATTTGTTTACATTTTGAGGAATTGTAGATGAAGATCCCACATCTGGTTGCTGTTGGACAAGAAAATGATTGATGTAAAGGCCATGCACATCTCAAATCAAGGGAGACATGTCAAAGAACCAAGAGGAAAAGAAGAAAGGCCAAAGATTTAATAGATTTAACTAAGGCCCATTTGATATTCTCATTGTAAACTCTCTTGGTGAATTCCCTAAGGCCCATCTATCATTTGTAATTAGGGTTAGGGTTTGGCTATCTATCCTATAAATACCCTTGTAATGTCATTGTAGCCACCATCCTATCCTATCTCATTTTTTGTATTCCATTACTCTAATAAAATTTCTTCTTCTTCTTTTATTTTCTAGTAGTTTTTTAGCAACTAGTGTCATCTACCCAATTAGATTCGGTAGAGTACTAGTTGTATTTTACATTTGTTTCATTAGTGATTAGTCGTTTGATTAGTTTCAACGACAATCCTAATTTTATTTTTTTGTTGTTCTTCTTATTCTGCACTTTTATTTTCTGCATTGTTGTTCTTGTTTTGCAATTTACTTTCTTTAGTGATTAATCGTTGATTAGATTCAACGATAATCCTAAGTTGGCAATTTCAATTTGTTTTTATTTCAACAAAATCTCCAGGCTTTGTCTAACTCGCCTAAGAGATTTGATAAATAATTTGATTTTAATTTACCTCCCTGTGTTTGACCTGTATGCTACACACCTGTACGCTTGCAAACACCCCACATCCGTTAGTGTCACTCACAAAGGGAATGCACTAAGTTCTGTGGAGCATTTTTGGGTAAAAGATGCAGATAAATTACAAGACAGAAAAAATTAAAACAGAGGAAAATAAAATTTCACTTTATTGATAAAATAATTGGTACAACAATTGTTTTCCAATACCAGAGTATCATCTGTCTTACAAAATAAAGAAGCATAAAAATACATTACCAATTGTTTTATCAATAAAGTGAAATTTTATTTTCCGCTGTTTTAATTTTGTCTGTCTTGTAATTTATCTGCCTCTTTTACCCTAAAATGCTCCACAGAACTTAGTGCATTCCCTTTGTGAGTGACACTAACGGATGTGGGGTGTTACACGTGGTATCAGAGATGAAGGTTACCAGATCAGATAAAGGATTTGAAAAATTATTTTCAAAATGGTTTTTAAAGAAGCATTTTCAAGAGAAAATATTTGTTTTAAAGACATATTCCCCAAATCCATACGCACTATCTTCTCTTCCTCTATTTAAATTCTTGTCTCCTTCTTTCTGGAGTCTCTGGGGCTCCTGGCTTTCTGGGAGGTAACCTCATCGAAGGGCAAAGTAGTGCCCGGCTTCCATCCATAGCCGTAGTTGTTTCATCTACGTGCAGTTTTCTTTCGAAGCTTATAGGGTTTTCCGTGCAAGGGAGGTAGCTTTCAAGAGATTTGTCAACGTAGTTACACACGGAAGGGGATGAGGAGTTTGGCTAAGGAGCACAACCCTAGGATGAGGAATCCATGGATGTAGGTTTAGCTCACGAAGGAGGAAGAAATTATAAAGCCTAAGACAAAAGGAAGTGTTTTTACTACGGTGGGATAGGGCATATAATTAAAAGGACAAGGGCAAGAACGAGGAACAAGATTTTCAGAAGGGCGAGTACATACTTTCACCACCAAGCGTACCTAGGAGAAAGGTAGTCCGGTTGGAAGAGTCTAGTTTTCTGTTCGTGCTATTTCCTTAGTTTCTAGCGCTTCGCATTTGTTCATATCCACTTCCATAGTTGGGTCCCTGCACCATAGTACTTGTATAGTAGAAAGATCCCACTAGAGTCTCAAATCCAATTGGTGGTCCGACCAGTTTATTTTTGGTTAGTAGGGATTTGAGAATAGCTATCGAGTTTGCTTATATCATCTCACGTAAATCGTCTAAATTTGGGGGAGATATTCCTTGGGTGCTTGTCTGATATTGGTTTAGGCCTTTGGGGCTTGTACTTGAGGAATGTCGAGTTCGGTTTGGATGATTTGCGGGAGAGATGAATAGTTGTGGTAGGCACTCCAAAGAGCATGTAGTGACCTTTCGACTCTTATAGTTATTGCCTGGCGGATAAGAGGGAAACCTCTAATCATCTTAGTACGTATACCTGGTACCATGGTTGACATCTGTTGATTTTGGAAATGTAGATCGGAAACTTCACAATCGTAAAGTAAAATTAGTTAAGATACAGTAGAGTAAAGCTCAAGAAGGCACGGTACTAGCATCATACCCTTTTTCCTTAAGGGTGCATCCTTGGTTTCTTTATTTAGGAGCTTTACGCATATTTGTTTCTCTTTTTCCAAAGTATATCCTCTAGGTCGTATCTTCGATCCTTTAGGTAGAAGCCAATGGATGTAAACATGTGTTTGAAACATGTTATGGTTGGTGGTTGCAAGTGGTTGCCAATGGATGCTTGTGAATGCATATGCATACGTATCAGGCACTAGATCAGTTCAGACGCTTTCATATTGCATTTATAGATAGGTATTTGTTTGAAAGTTGAACTTGATATATTGACATATGGATGTTGCATATGGATGAATGGCTGTGCATACATGTAGTGTTTATGTAACGACCCAGAAAATCTGAACCAATTTAAAAATTTTAAATTGGCTAAAATAACGGGTTTTTAATATTTAAAATAAATATTTTAAATAATAGCGATGAAAGGTGAGTTGGAATCGACAATTGAAAACGAATTATTAATTATAATTATAAATAAGGCTTGAAAAGGCGCTGCGGTTTCAAAATTTGAATTCAAACTTTGTCGGACTGTACCGGGTGCAAAACAAAACGGATTTTAGTGAAACCAAAAATATTTAAATCTGTTAGTGAATACCTTTCTAATGAATCTGAAAAATCGAATTTTCATAGTGGAAAGCAAAAGTTAAGGCCAAATGAATTTTCAGAAAGGTCGCTATGGAATTTATATAGCCCGTGAAATTGGCCATTTTGCATACGACCTCGGAATTCGACGAAACCACTTTCGTTGCATCCGGGATGTGAAGTTATTGCTAGGTTTCAAATTTCATAATTTTTGAAGCTAATATGTGAGTGTGGCAAAAGAAAATGTATTTTGGTCAATTATTGTTAAATTGGATCGACCAGAAATGGGCCTTTTTGCAAACGGTCTCAGAATTCGACGAAACTAGTTTTGTTGGGACCGTATCGTCAAAATATAGCTAGATTTATTTTTCTGGAATTTTTCGTATCAATTTGGGGCCCTGGCAAATTGAAATGTAAGTTCAAATTAAATATTGAATGTTTTATATTTTAATCTGAAGGAAAACTGACTGAACCATTCGAATGGGCCTTCGAAACATATCCCATTGAGTTCGGAATGGGGGTAAAACGCTAGGGACGACAGTCGTTGGGTTTGAATTGGTGTTCGTATGTGAAGAGGGGTATTTTCGGATTTTTGAAATAAATAAATAAAAAAAATGAACTGGCCAATCACAATTCGTCTTCCACCCGTAACCCCCCCGCGCACTGCGGAAATGGTTTTGAATCTTCCCGGAGAGATTTCTCTCTCGTTTCTCAATGAAATCGAGTGATTCCAGATCCATTTTAAAGCTCTTCTTCCCCTCATTAAATCCATACCAAGTTTGAATATTTTCATTGCACGTGGAGAGAGAACCGAGCACGAGAAGGTCCGCACTTCGGGGCGCCGCCGTGGCCACTGGGCCCCACCGAGCTGGCCGCCTCCACCCGCCGTTCAGGCGCTTTCCAGCCCTCTTCGACACCGTATGACCCGATTTCCCTATCGCGTAACGGTTTGGTCGAAAGATCAAACCCTAGTTTCGAACCGGGTTTGAAAACTAACGGCTGCTCTATATTTTCAACTGTTTTTACACTTTTAAGTGTTGCAAACCTTTAAAAAATCATATCTTTTTCGTTCGTTAACGAAATTCGATGAAACAGGAAACATCGTGACCGTGTGGACGTCTTCTACATTTTAGAAGAGACCGCATATTTTTCTGAGCCTTATGCTATTTTTGGTGGAGTGGGACCCAATGTGAGATTTCTAATTTATAAATGATATGGAAAACGACGATGTATAAATTATATAGTCGATGTATGAGTTATATAAGCGTTGTACACCTCTTGTATAAGCGTTGTATAAGTTGTACGTTCGATGTATAAGTTGTATATGCGTTGTAAAAATTATATATGTGTTGAAATAGAAGTGAATTGCTATATATATATATATATATATATATATATATATATATACGCCCCTCGTCCACAAACCATGGACGATATTTATTGATTGTGATTGGTGTGAAAATTGATTGATAGCGAATGATTGTTTGGGATTGATTGCGGTTGATATTGATTGATTGTGGTTGAAAAATACCCATTTGTGGTTGAGAAATATTTGGTTGAAACCATATAGGATTAGTTTGAGGAAATGAAATAAATATATACATGCCGCCTGCGTGCGAACTAGATGCATGATCCCCATTGTCAAAAACCGCGAGGTTTTAAGGTAGAGCGAGGAGCCGTACTAGGGATGGTCCCGGTTTTAACTACCCTGCCGTTATGCTGCTGAAATTTTGAATAATATTCATGTGTTTGAATTATTTTCATTTGCTGAAACTATATTTATTCGTTGAATAGAAAACCTTCATGTGTTGAATCGATATTCATTCGTTGATTAGAAATTCATGTGTTGAAAGGTATTCGTGTTTTAAATATAAAAATCACATTTTTATCTATATATAAAACTATAGAAAACCTTCATGTGTTGAATCGATATTCATTCGTTGATTAGAAATTCATGTGTTGAAAGGTATTCGTGTTTTAAATATAAAAATCACATTTTTGTCTATATATATAAACTATAGAAAACCTTCATGTGTTGAATCGATATTCATTCATTGATTAGAAATTCATGTGTTGAATGGTATTTATATTTTGAAATAAATTGTTTCATAATAAAAATCACCTTTTTATCATCTATATGAGCTATGTAAAATGACCTCGTTTTAAAAGAAATTGTTTTATAAGAAAAATCCTATTTTTATCACCTATATAAACTATATAAAATAATAGGGTTTTTAAATGAATTGTTTTGCAATAAAAATCACATTTTTATTATATACATGAATTGTTGAAATGTAAAGTGTTAAAAATAGCAATTCGTTCAAATAAATATGCATGAGTTGAAATATTCATTAATTAGCTAATGATATGATTTTTGCCTATGCATGCAACATTAGAATGAATGGTGTTTTTAAACCAAATGGAAATCAAATATGAAGTTGAATAGAAAATGATAAGTGATAAGAACTGTATATATGTACATGCATATTTATTGAACAGGTTATAGCAAAAGGGGCTAGAGAACAGGAATAAAATTTTGTGCCCGACAAATAGGTACACATTTACTGTTTTGTTTGGGTGATGATTTTATGAGCCTGTTGGCTAGCCGCTTGGATTTTTCTTTTTCTTTTCGACATGAGACGCCCGTGTGGCTATTTGGGAATTTTCCCAGCCCCTCCCGTACAAAGGAGGTTATGGCGAAATTTTCCAAAATTTAAAGGCGTTAGTGATATATTTGAAGTGAAAACGATATAGGAATTTTTGAATGAACTATATTTATATAATTATATAAATGTAAATAAAATTAAAACGAAACGTGGCCATGTTGTTCGTGTTTTGAAACCGTGATTTCAAACAACTAGTGCGGGAAATCCGACCATTGGATTAGTTATTCCTAAGTACACGTTCCCCGGTCCTATAGGACCTATCCGAGGCGCCTCATTTCATCATCCTCCAAAAGTAAAATGACTACTAACTAGAAAGAAACGTGCTACTTTCCCTGCGTTCCCTTCCCCCTTTTTAGACTCTACCGGTTTGTGAGGCTCGTGAAGTCATGTTCTTCATACCACGAGGTTCTGCTTTTCAACAAGAAACCCTGATCATTGCATCTTAGTATGCCACACCGTCACTCCATACCGTACTATTGATCG
Source organism: Allium sativum (assembly GCA_030737875.1). Taxonomy (NCBI): domain Eukaryota; kingdom Viridiplantae; phylum Streptophyta; class Magnoliopsida; order Asparagales; family Amaryllidaceae; genus Allium; species Allium sativum. The sequence goes on from CM060909.1 coordinate 826,105,524, forward strand.
TCCGTCACTATATAAACGGGTGTTAAGTAGAGAATAAATTCTCTACCACCAATCATTTATATATTAACTGAATATCAACAACATAATATTTTGTGGGGTACGATGTCAGACACACCATCCATTTATACCCATGCTCTAGGTCTGAACTAGGGTCAAACCCGTGAAATCAACACGTACGTTTGGGCAATTACCCCGACCCTTGAATTGGGATCAAACCAACTCAGAGTCTTGATCGTTGTCCATTCGAGGGGAGATTTACGGTCTTCATACGCCGTCTTCATACTTGAATTCTTGAAATCGTACGATCATTTGGAATGGGATTAACCCGGACTTCCCAAATAATCTCGCATTCATATATTTTGAGAAAAACATATTTCATATCGTTATTTTATTTTATAACGATTAATTCTTGCCTTAATTATTTAATATAATTAATTTCCTTATTTAACGACGCTTCAGGTCAAGGGCGACCTTGGCGCTGTTTTCAATCAATTTTGTTTTTTCACTTTCCTCAAAATCTAACCGTTGGATTTTAGCGTAGCTTATATCGTTGGACAGATTTTTCCACGACGGTCCTAACGGTTTCAGTATTGGGAAAATCCGACGGTCGGATCTTCCGGTATAATCATTTAAAAGTTCGATTTCAAAATGCGAACTACCGCGCTCGATTCGTTTAATTATAATTATATATATATAAATATATATAAATAATTCGTTTAACTCATCGCTCTTATATATAACTTCCTTCTTCTCTTATCTCTTTCACTTTTCTACTTACATGACAATTTGGTTTAGTATTAGACGATGAACTTTTCTTTCAATTTATTATTATTATTTATTTATATATTTTATAATTTACATTTAAAAATGTAAATTATAACGTACCATTCCTTTAATTCTTTGTATATTTCTTTTCCCATTACATTTTGAACAATGGACATTTTTCTATGGTGTAACCTTTATACATTATAAATAATGTAAATCTTCTCCTACGTTTCATTTCTTTTTATTTGACATTAAAAATAATGTTAATTCTTGCATATAGTTTCATTTCTTTTATTTAACATAAAATAAATGTTAATTCTTCCTACGGGGTGAATTCTCTTTTTATTTACATTATAAATAATGCTTATTATCTTACCATGCAAATTCTCTTTTTATAAACATTATAAATAATGTATATTATCTTACCATGCAACTTCCCTTTTTATAAACATTATAAATAATGTATATTTCCATGACATGCATTTTCTATATTGTTGACATGACAAAAATATTCTTTTTCCTACAATGCCTTTGTAATTATTAACATGACAAAAATATTCTTTTTCATACAATGCATTTATAATTTTTAACATGACAAAAATATTCTTTTTCATACAATGCATTTATAATTTTTAACATGACAAAAATATTCTTTTTCATACAATGCATTTTCTATTCTTCCTAACATGACAAAATACCATTTTATGCAATGCAAATTTCTATTTTTCTAACATGACAAAATACCATTTTATGCAATGCAAATTTCTATTTTTCTAACATGACAAAATACCATTTTATGCAATGCAAATTTCTATTTTTCTACCATGACAAAATACCATTTTATGCAATACAAATTTCTATTTTTCTAACATGACAAAATAATATGCAATACATACAATGCATTATCTTTTTCTATTTTATAACATGACAAATATATTCTTTTTCCATACAACATTAACAAAAATTTCAATTCAACATACGGTGAAAATTTTTCTTTAATTAACACAAATGAATGTTAATCTCATACGGTTCATTTTCTTAGTACATAACATTAAAAATAATGTTAATGAATCATACGGTGACATTTCCATATTTAACAAAACAAGTATCAATCAATCATACGGTAAATGTTTTCATTTTTTACAAAATGCTATTTTATCATACGATACAAATTTATATTTTTATAACATGCCCAAAAATGTTATTTAACATACAATGCAAACTTATATTTTTATAACATTAAATAAAAATGACAAAAATACTATTATCTTGACATTAAAATAATGCTAAATCATTCTTTCTTTTTATATAACAAAAATGAATGTTAATTTAATATGCATTCATTTCATTTTTAATTAACATAAAAAAAAATGTTAATTTAACCTACAATACATTTTCCTTTTTATTAACATTAACAATAAATGTTAATTTTACATGCCTTACATTTCATATTTATTAACATTAAAAATAAATGTTAATTTTTCATGGAATGAAAATTCTTTTATTTCTTAACACTTAAACAAAAATGTTATTTTACTTACCATGCATTTTCTATTTTTTTTACATAACCAAAATGCTAGTTTACATAAAATGCAAATTTATATATTTAACATGACAAAACGCTGGTTTAACATACAGTGCATTTTTATATGAATAACATGACAAAAATGCTGATTTAACATACAGTGTATTTTCTAGGTAACATTAACAAAATGTTATTGAATCATACGGTGTATATTTTCATATTTTAACATAATAAAAATGTCATTCATTTCATACGATGCATATTTTCATATTTTAACATAACAAAAAGTTATATTATCATACGAAGTCATTTTATATATTAATATGTACAAAATGTCACTCTAACATACAATGAACAAATTCAACATTTTCTATTTTAGTATATTAAAATGTTAATTATCATACAATGAACATTTTCAACATTTTCCACAAATGTCATTATCATAAGGTGACCGTTCTTTATATTAACATTAAATAAAAAAGTTAATTTCATACGGTGAACATTATATTAACAAAAATTGCTCATTAACATACGGTGAATAATTTCTATTTTAATATTGACAAAATTTATCAATTAACATACTATGGCAATTTCTATTTTATTAATGAACAAAAATAGTGCCCATCAACATACGGTGTATAATCCCATTTTATAATGACTCAAATTTGTCCATAAACATATAGTGACATATTCAATTTTATACATATCAAATGTCATTGAACATACAATGAATAATTTTCTATTTTTAAACATTGACAAAAATGCCAATGAACATACCATGAATAATTTTCTATTTTAAACATTGGCAAAAATGCCAATGAACATACCATGAATAATTTTCTATTTTAAACATTGGCAAAAATGCCAATGAACATACCATGAATAATTTTCTATTTTATATTGAACAAATTTGTTCATTAACATCGTCAATTCTATTTACCTATGAACATGAAATCAAGGGATCTAATATTAGCCATTCAATCATATAACAAGGCATCACCAAATCATAACCAACAACAGATCAGAATCATATTATAATCGCATCATATACTGAATAGTTTATTTTAATGTAAAATTTTCAAATAAAGGATTCTCACATTGAATTTTTTGGCCAAAATTTTACTGTCTCCTTTTCAGCTGCGGTCTGCGCCATCGCGAAGCTCTTAATTTTGTGATTCCAACGCAATTTACGGTTCGTCAAACGGACCACGTATGAAAGAGTTATGAATTTGTAAAGATCGGGTAATTAAATAATTAATTAATATTCGTGAAAATACCTAAAAATTTCACTGTCTCAGAATTGGACAAAATTAGTGTCCACGCGTCCATCTCGTCGCCACGATCCCAACGCACCTGAAATCGTCGATTTTCGACTTCGTATGAGTGAGTTATGCAATTTTAAAGTTCTGGAAATTAATTAAATAATTTAAAAATAAAATAGAAAATACCCTCAGCCCATTGACCGAAAAACACTGTTCACCGCCGAACTTTGACCGCACTTTGCCGCTGCCTTGTGCCACCTGACGCCACGGGACCACCGCCAATGTCTTCGTCTTGGCGAGACGCACCACCACCAGAAAGAGCCGCCCCTAAAGTTTCTCCGATCATCGGGAAATCGCCTAGAAAGGATTTCGCCTCGCGGGTCCCACAGGCCGCCTCACACCTCCAAACTGCCTGAAATTTGGCGAGCACCTCCACCTCACGTAGACGAAGAACTTCCGTGTTCGTGACTTCGTCTAATTCTTCCTCGATTCACGGGAATTTCTTGATTTACGTTTTGAGCTTCTGAATTTCGAAAACAGCGAGCTTTAAGACGAGATTCCGGCGAATCCGAGCGCTGTTTGACAAAACCGACTACACCATTAGCTTCGTATCGTCGAGACCTTCGAGAGGACATATAATTTGCTATGGTTTGAAGAGATTTTATTTTCGACAAATTTTAGAGCAAGAGAGAGCCGCCATGGAAATTGAGAAAAATGATGGAAAATAGAAGCGGCTGCTGTGCATTTCGAATTTCAGCCGTAAATCTCAGAAAAAAGATAATATATACCATGGGTTTAATTTTGGTTTGGGCCCAAATATTATTACGTGCCCAATTACTCAATTTTCAACTGTTTTCTTCAATTCAGAAATTCTTATAAATACATGCGAATTTCAAAATTAATAAATTTTTAAACATAATTATTTCAGGTCATTACGAACCCAACGAACCTGATTTCGTAATTTTCCGATTCCGTAAGAATTTATTATAAATTTCCGAAGTCTGAAAATAGGCTGTATTTCCACTGTAAAAATTATACAGGCCACAAAATAATTCCAAAAATTATAAATTTTATAATTTAACCTTAATTTAATATTCCGAATCCATAGAAACTGGTTTCGTCGAATTCGGAGTTCGTTTGCAAAAATTCTATTTTTCAGGTGTATATTTTAATATTTAAAAATACCAAAAATAGTGGAATTTTTCCGAAACTCAAAAATATAAGTTCTTATAGTCATTTTTATATGTAAACAACATTCTAAAACCAATGGAGATGGTTTCGGGTCCTAATTCCTTATTCTGCAAAATGTAGCATTTTGGCCCTTATAAATTTCATAGCGACCTTTCTAAATATTGAATTGGCCATAACTTTTGATTCCCGTTATGAAATTTCGATTTTTCGGATTCGTTGGAAAGATATTTTTAAATAGATTCCAATATTTTTGGTTTTACTAAAATCCGTTAAATTTTGCATCCTGTATGGTTAGTCAAAGTTCAAGTTTGACTTTTCAAACTACCGCGCCATTTCTAGCTCTTTTTATATTTAAAATTAATTTATTCATTCTAACTTCGATTTGAACCAAATTTGTGATCCTTATTATTTAAAATAGATTATTTTAAATATCAAAACTCATTTAAAATCACTTAAAATAAATTTTAACTTGGCCCCAAAATTCAGGGTCGTTACAGTCTCCCCCACTTAAAAACTTTTCGTCCCCGAAAAGGAAAAAGAAAAATAGAAGAGGAAAAAAGGAAGAATAAACACAGAGAATGTTTTTAACAGAGATGGTACCGTCTATAACATCAGGCTTTCTACCGAAGAAGTTGGTCCTTTTGCTCCTTCGTACACATGTGCCAATTGAGCATCGCCACTTCACTTAGTCTTCTTCGAACGTATGATCAAGGAAAGAGTCAAAACAACAGAAAAGGTGATTCTAAGAGGTAGAAAAGATCGAAGGATGAATGAAAAGATGACGATAAAATGACTGGCTATTATGTATCTCATGAACTGTTCGCCATAGAATATAGTGATTCTATGTAAACGAATTATTATAGATATGTTGTACTCCGCTTTGTAAACCTAAGCTCTGATACCAACTGTGATCGCCCCAAACTTCCACAAGTGAAAGCAGGAGAAATCATTTTTGGAATACAACATAAATAAAATAAAACAGAACACAGATACAATATAGCAAAGGAGATTCATAGAGTAATAACATTATAGCAGCGGAAAAATATAATGTCATCAATCACAGAAATTCCACAGTCACAGAAAACTAAGATTATTACAACAAGTTTGCAGAAAAGAAATAAGTTTGATGTCTAAAAAGAAAAGAAAAGATGCCAATAGAAACAAAAAGTCTTCAAGCTCCAAGTCATCACCTCTTCTCCCAAGCAGAATCCAAGAGAGAGAAAATAAGCAGCTTCAAAGAAAACTCCAAGCAAAGAATGAACCTGTCTACGTGGCTGCCCGTGTAGAAGAGAGGGCACCCAAGTTTGCAAAAAGGTGAAACAAACTATGGGTCAGTCGTGGGACTGGTGTGAGAATTCTTAAATAACTTATACTAATAAGGCAAATCCAAAGACCACGCCGCTAACGCGGAACGGGTTGTACCAATGGATTGCCGTGCATAACTATAGTGTCAATACAGATAAGTAAAACGTAACAAAACGCAATGTCTTTTGAAAAATGGAACCACCATAAGACTCAGGTCCCATCACACAATGCAACGCACACCAAGAGGATAGAGTTTTACCTTATGGTGGTTAAACATGCTAAATACGCCAAATACGTAACTAATACTATTATTAGTGTATATGGTTTCAAAATAATTCAAATTATAAGTATCAATCATAGGAAGCATAGGTACCATATATTATGCCTCCGTACTAGTAGTACAATCAAATCCGTCGGGGTCGTATTGGAAATTTGGGTTTCCGTCATGAGTCCAGGCTAGGGAGGACTCCTTACCGATTCGAGACACTCTAGTTAATGCCTCAGGATTACCCGCAGTTAACCCTTGGAAATGGCAGGGTCGGTCCTCACATACAGCTTAGAGGATTAGTTATTCCTAAGTACACGTTCCCCGGTCCTATAGGACCTATCCGAGGCGCCTCATTTCATCATCCTCCAAAAGTAAAATGACTACTAACTAGAAAGAAACGTGCTACTTTCCCTGCGTTCCCTTCCCCCTTTTTAGACTCTACCGGTTTGTGAGGCTCGTGAAGTCATGTTCTTCATACCACGAGGTTCTGCTTTTCAACAAGAAACCCTGATCATTGCATCTTAGTATGCCACACCGTCACTCCATACCGTACTATTGATCGTCCGTCACTATATAAACGGGTGTTAAGTAGAGAATAAATTCTCTACCACCAATCATTTATATATTAACTGAATATCAACAACATAATATTTTGTGGGGTACGATGTCAGACACACCATCCATTTATACCCATGCTCTAGGTCTGAACTAGGGTCAAACCCGTGAAATCAACACGTACGTTTGGGCAATTACCCCGACCCTTGAATTGGGATCAAACCAACTCAGAGTCTTGATCGTTGTCCATTCGAGGGGAGATTTACGGTCTTCATACGCCGTCTTCATACTTGAATTCTTGAAATCGTACGATCATTTGGAATGGGATTAACCCGGACTTCCCAAATAATCTCGCATTCATATATTTTGAGAAAAACATATTTCATATCGTTATTTTATTTTATAACGATTAATTCTTGCCTTAATTATTTAATATAATTAATTTCCTTATTTAACGACGCTTCAGGTCAAGGGCGACCTTGGCGCTGTTTTCAATCAATTTTGTTTTTTCACTTTCCTCAAAATCTAACCGTTGGATTTTAGCGTAGCTTATATCGTTGGACAGATTTTTCCACGACGGTCCTAACGGTTTCAGTATTGGGAAAATCCGACGGTCGGATCTTCCGGTATAATCATTTAAAAGTTCGATTTCAAAATGCGAACTACCGCGCTCGATTCGTTTAATTATAATTATATATATATAAATATATATAAATAATTCGTTTAACTCATCGCTCTTATATATAACTTCCTTCTTCTCTTATCTCTTTCACTTTTCTACTTACATGACAATTTGGTTTAGTATTAGACGATGAACTTTTCTTTCAATTTATTATTATTATTTATTTATATATTTTATAATTTACATTTAAAAATGTAAATTATAACGTACCATTCCTTTAATTCTTTGTATATTTCTTTTCCCATTACATTTTGAACAATGGACATTTTTCTATGGTGTAACCTTTATACATTATAAATAATGTAAATCTTCTCCTACGTTTCATTTCTTTTTATTTGACATTAAAAATAATGTTAATTCTTGCATATAGTTTCATTTCTTTTATTTAACATAAAATAAATGTTAATTCTTCCTACGGGGTGAATTCTCTTTTTATTTACATTATAAATAATGCTTATTATCTTACCATGCAAATTATCTTTTTATAAACATTATAAATAATGTATATTATCTTACCATGCAACTTCCCTTTTTATAAACATTATAAATAATGTATATTTCCATGACATGCATTTTCTATATTGTTGACATGACAAAAATATTCTTTTTCCTACAATGCCTTTGTAATTATTAACATGACAAAAATATTCTTTTTCATACAATGCATTTATAATTTTTAACATGACAAAAATATTCTTTTTCATACAATGCATTTATAATTTTTAACATGACAAAAATATTCTTTTTCATACAATGCATTTTCTATTCTTCCTAACATGACAAAATACCATTTTATGCAATGCAAATTTCTATTTTTCTAACATGACAAAATACCATTTTATGCAATGCAAATTTCTATTTTTCTAACATGACAAAATACCATTTTATGCAATGCAAATTTCTATTTTTCTACCATGACAAAATACCATTTTATGCAATACAAATTTCTATTTTTCTAACATGACAAAATAATATGCAATACATACAATGCATTATCTTTTTCTATTTTATAACATGACAAATATATTCTTTTTCCATACAACATTAACAAAAATTTCAATTCAACATACGGTGAAAATTTTTCTTTAATTAACACAAATGAATGTTAATCTCATACGGTTCATTTTCTTAGTACATAACATTAAAAATAATGTTAATGAATCATACGGTGACATTTCCATATTTAACAAAACAAGTATCAATCAATCATACGGTAAATGTTTTCATTTTTTACAAAATGCTATTTTATCATACGATACAAATTTATATTTTTATAACATGCCCAAAAATGTTATTTAACATACAATGCAAACTTATATTTTTATAACATTAAATAAAAATGACAAAAATACTATTATCTTGACATTAAAATAATGCTAAATCATTCTTTCTTTTTATATAACAAAAATGAATGTTAATTTAATATGCATTCATTTCATTTTTAATTAACATAAAAAAAAAATGTTAATTTAACCTACAATACATTTTCCTTTTTATTAACATTAACAATAAATGTTAATTTTACATGCCTTACATTTCATATTTATTAACATTAAAAATAAATGTTAATTTTTCATGGAACGAAAATTCTTTTATTTCTTAACACTTAAACAAAAATGTTATTTTACTTACCATGCATTTTCTATTTTTTTTACATAACCAAAATGCTAGTTTACATAAAATGCAAATTTATATATTTAACATGACAAAACGCTGGTTTAACATACAGTGCATTTTTATATGAATAACATGACAAAAATGCTGATTTAACATACAGTGTATTTTCTAGGTAACATTAACAAAATGTTATTGAATCATACGGTGTATATTTTCATATTTTAACATAATAAAAATGTCATTCATTTCATACGATGCATATTTTCATATTTTAACATAACAAAAAGTTATATTATCATACGAAGTCATTTTATATATTAATATGTACAAAATGTCACTCTAACATACAATGAACAAATTCAACATTTTCTATTTTAGTATATTAAAATGTTAATTATCATACAATGAACATTTTCAACATTTTCCACAAATGTCATTATCATAAGGTGACCGTTCTTTATATTAACATTAAATAAAAAAGTTAATTTCATACGGTGAACATTATATTAACAAAAATTGCTCATTAACATACGGTAAATAATTTCTATTTTAATATTGACAAAATTTATCAATTAACATACTACGGCAATTTCTATTTTATTAATGAACAAAAATAGTGCCCATCAACATACGGTGTATAATCCCATTTTATAATGACTCAAATTTGTCCATAAACATATAGTGACATATTCAATTTTATACATACCAAATGTCATTGAACATACAATGAATAATTTTCTATTTTTAAACATTGACAAAAATGCCAATGAACATACCATGAATAATTTTCTATTTTAAACATTGGCAAAAATGCCAATGAAATACCATGAATAATTTTCTATTTTATATTGAACAAATTTGTTCATTAACATAGTCAATTCTATTTACCTATGAACATGAAATCAAGGGATCTAATATTAGCCATTCAATCATATAACAAGGCATCACCAAATCATAACCAACAACAGATCAGAATCATATTATAATCGCATCATATACTGAATAGTTTATTTTAATGTAAAATTTTCAAATAAAGGATTCTCACATTGAATTTTTTGGCCAAAATTTTACTGTCTCCTTTTCAGCTGCGGTCTGCGCCATCGCGAAGCTCTTAATTTTGTGATTCCAACGCAATTTACGGTTCGTCAAACGGACCTCGTATGAAAGAGTTATGAATTTTTAAAAATCGGGTAATTAAATAATTAATTAATATTCGTGAAAATACCTAAAAATTTCACTGTCTCAGAATTGGACAAAATTAGTGTCCACGCGTCCATCTCGTCGCCACGATCCCAACGCACCTGAAATCGTCGATTTTCGACTTCGTATGAGTGAGTTATGCAATTTTAAAGTTCTGGAAATTAATTAAATATTTTAAAAATAAAATAGAAAATACCCTCAGCCCATTGACCAAAAAACACTGTTCACCGCCGAACTTTGACCGCACTTTGCCGCTGCCTCGGGCCACCTGACGCCACGGGACCACCGCCAATGTCTTCGTCTTGGCGAGACGCACCACCACCAGAAAGAGCCGCCCCTAAAGCTTCTCCGATCATCGGGAAATCGTCTAGAAAGGATTTCGCCTCGCGGGTCCCACAGGCCGCCTCACACCTCCAAACTGCCTAAAATTAGGCGAGCACCTCCACCTCACGTAGATGAAGAACTTCCGTGTTCGTGACTTCGTCTAATTCTTCCTCGATTCACGGGAATTTCTTGATTTACGTTTTGAGCTTCTGAATTTCGAAAACAACGAGCTTTAAGACGAGATTCCGGCGAATCCGAGCGCTGTTTGACAAAACCGACTACACCATTAGCTTCGTATCGTCGAGACCTTCGAGAGGACATATAATTTGCTATGGTTTGAAGAGATTTTATTTTCGACAAATTTTAGAGGAAGAGAGAGCCGCCAGGAAATTGAGAAAAATGATGGAAAATAGAAGCGGCTGCTGTGCATTTCGAATTTCAGCCGTAAATCTCAGAAAAAAGATAATATATACCATGGGTTTAATTTTGGTTTGGGCCCAAATATTATTACGTGCCCAATTACTCAATTTTCAACTGTTTTCTTCAATTTAGAAATTCTTATAAATACATGCGAATTTCAAAATTAATAAATTTTTAAACATAATTATTTCAGGTCATTACGAACCCAACGAACCTGATTTCGTAATTTTCCGATTCCGTAAGAATTTATTATAAATTTCCGAAGTCTGAAAATAGGCTGTATTTCCACTGTAAAAATTATACAGGCCACAAAATAATTCCAAAAATTATAAATTTTATAATTTAACCTTAATTTAATATTCCGAATCCATAGAAACTGGTTTCGTCGAATTCGGAGTTCGTTTGCAAAAATTCTATTTTTCAGGTGTATATTTTAATATTTAAAAATACCAAAAATAGTGGAATTTTTCCGAAACTCAAAAATATAAGTTCTTATAGTCATTTTTATATGTAAACAACATTCTAAAACCAATGGAGATTGTTTCGGGTCCTAATTCCTTATTCTGCAAAATGTAGCATTTTGGCCCTTATAAATTTCATAGCGACCTTTCTAAATATTGAATTGGCCATAACTTTTGATTCCCGTTATGAAATTTCGATTTTTCGGATTCGTTGGAAAGATATTTTTAAATAGATTCCAATATTTTTGGTTTTACTAAAATCCGTTAAATTTTGCATCCTGTATGGTTAGTCAAAGTTCAAGTTTGACTTTTCAAACTACCGCGCCATTTCTAGCTCTTTTTATATTTAAAATTAATTTATTCATTCTAACTTCGATTTGAACCAAATTTGTGATCCTTATTATTTAAAATAGATTATTTTAAATATCAAAACTCATTTAAAATCACTTAAAATAAATTTTAACTTGGCCCCAAAATTCAGGGTCGTTACAGTTGTACACCTCTTGTATAAGCGTTGTATAAGTTGTAGGTTCGATGTATAAGTTGTATATGCGTTGTAAAAATTATATATGTGTTGAAATAGAAGTGAATTGCTATATATAAATATATATATACATATACGCCCCTCATCCACAAACCATGGACGATATTTATTGATTGTGATTGGTGTGAAAATTGATTGATAGAGAATGATTGTTTGGGATTGTTTGTGGTTGATATTTATTGATTGTGGTTGAAAAATACCCATTTGTGGTTGAGAAATATTTGGTTGAAACCACATAGGATTAGTTTGTGGAAATGAAATAAATATATACATGCCGCCTTCATGCGAACTAGATGCATGATCCCCATTGTCAAAAACCGCGATGTTTTAAGGTAGAGCGAGGAGCCGTACTAGGGACGGTCCCGGTTTTAACTACCCTGCCGTTATGCTGCCGAAATTTTGAATAATATTCATTTGTTTGAATTATTTTCATTTGCTGAAACTATATTTATTCGTTGAATAGAAAACCTTCATGTGTTGAATCGATATTCATTCATTGATTAGAAATTCATGTGTTGAAAGGTATTCGTGTTTTAAATATAAAAATCACATTTTTATCTATATATAGAAACTATAGAAAACCTTCATGTGTTGAATCGATATTCATTCGTTGATTAGAAATTCATGTGTTGAAAGGTATTTGTGTTTTAAATATAAAAATCACATTTTTGTCTATATATATAAAATATAGAAAACCTTCATGTGTTGAATCGATATTCATTCGTTGATTAGAAATTCATGTGTTGAATGGTATTCATATTTTGAAATAAATTGTTTCATAACAAAAATCACCTTTTTATCATCTATATGAGCTATGTAAAATGACCTTGTTTTAAAAGAAATCGTTTTATAACAAAAATCCTATTTTTATCACCTATATAAACTATATAAAATAATAGGGTTTTGAAATGAATTGTTTTGCAATAAAAATCACATTTTTATTATATACATGAATTGTTGAAATGTGAAGTGTTAAAAGTAGCAACACGTTCAAATAAATATGCATGAGTTGAAATATTCACTAATTAGCTAATGATATGATTTTTGCCTATGCATGCAACATTAGAATGAATGGTGTTTTTAAACCAAATGGATATCAAATATGAAGTTGAATAGAAAATGATAAGTGATAAGAACTGTATATATGTACATGCATATTTATTGAAAGGGGCTAGAGAAGAGGAATAAAATTTTATGCCCGACAAATAGGTACACATTTACTGTTTTGTTTGGGTGATGATTTTATGAGCCTGTTGGCTAGCCGCTTGGCTTTTTCTTTTTCTTTTCGACATGAGACGCCCGTGTGGCTATTTGGGAATTTTCCCAGCCCCTCCCGTACAAAGGAGGTTATGGCAAAATTTTCCAAAATTTAAAGGCGTTAGTGAAATATTTGAAGTGAAAACGATATAGGAATTTTTGAATGAACTATATTTATATAATTATATAAATGTAAATAAAATTAAAACGAAACGTGACCGTGCAGTTCGTGTTTTGAAACCGTGATTTCAAACAACTAGTGCGGGAAATCCGACCATTGGATTTTCCCGAAACCGCAACCGTTGGGTTCGCCTTGGAAATATCTTTCCAATGGCACCAACTTCGTTAAAATCCAACGGTTGGATTGTCTGGAATGTTTAATTCAAATATGAAGAAAAACAGCGCCAGAATCGATTATATATATATAATTATATTTAATCGAATAACGACGCTGCAGTTCGTATTTTGAAATCGAAACTTCAAACGATTGTACCGGGAGATCCGACCGTCGGATTTTCCCGAAACTAGAACCGTTGGATTCATTTTGAAAAGACCTTTCTAATGATCTAAATTGTGTGAAGATCCAACGGTTAGATTTTCAGATATGTGTGAATCAAATCTGAAGAAAAACAGCGCCACGGTCGCGGTATGGCCCGAAGCTTCATTTTGAATAATTGGCTATTTTAAAACAAATAAAAATAGCGATAAATCGTTATAAAATATTATAAACAATATGGATGTGATTTAGAAATTAACTGAAAGTTGGCTAAGTCGAGTGGTTTCCTGGGTGTTGATCTGATGTTGGTTTCGGCCTTTGGGTTAATATTTGGGAAATCGTTCTCTTACTGATTGACGGTTAGTGGCTAATGAATTGAAATAATGCGTGTATATGTTAGTGTTGCACTTGTTTATTATATACGCGAGTTGCTCAGAAAGACCGGGTTTTTCCGATTCTGAATAACTAAATCGACGATAGCAAATCAAAGATGAAGACGATGGTCGAAGACCGGAGATCTTCACCTCGTTTGGATGGTAACCAAGGTCCTGATTGGGAGGCATCCCGAAATATGGATAATGAGTGGTGATCGTCCAGACGTACGTGGTGATCGATGGGTTTGCGAGGTATTTAGTGCCTCCGGTTTCATTCAGACCCAGAACGGACTTGTAAATGGACTGTGTGTTTAACATTGGATTTTATTCTGTGTTGATTGATCTCCATTAAATATACATCTGTTTGGCGGCGGAGAATTTATTCTTTTGCTTAATGCCCTTCTCTGAAACGCACGAGCTCAGAGGTTGTATATCGATGGACATCAGTCGCATGGCATGAATTGCCTGTGTTGCATGCTAAGATGCAGTGATCAGGGCTTCTGTTGAAAAGCAAAGTCTTGTGGTGATGATCAAAGCACCGCCTGTGTGGCGTAGCTTTGTGTAGAACGTAAAATCGCGAGCCTCACACCCCGGTATGAACCAGAAACGGGAGAGGACATCAGGGAGGGCCTGCATTTCTTTCTAGCTAGGGTGGTGTCAGTGACCTACCAGCCCTGACATTTATGTACTTTTCACCTATGTGGTTGTTACTGTTGCGAGGCGCCTCGGTTAGATCGGACGATCCGGGTCTGATGGAGCCATTCGTTGGCTCATTTACACCCCAAAGGATGGGGAAACGCAGTGTTCAGGAATTTTAATCCACATCGGTGGACCGGCCCTGACGATCCAAGGGCCCACCTGAGTTTGGGTCCTTAGGGGCGGGCTAGAGCGTCTCGAATTCGGTAAGGACTATCTTTTGCCTTGGTTCAGGACGGAAATCCAATTCCTAAATACGACATTGTGCGGTTTTGATTGTATATATATATATATATATATATATATATATATATGGCGACATGATATATGGTACCCATGCCACCTATGATTGATAGTTATGATTCAAATTGTTTTTGAAACATATAAACACTAGCAATAATATCAAATGCCTTTGTTTTATTCGTATTAAGCATATTTTGGCCGTTATAAGGTAAAAAATCTATCCTCCGGTTTGCGTTGCATTGTGTGATGGGAACCGAGTCTTATAATGGCTTCATTTTTATAAAAAGCATAGCGATGTTTAAAAGAAAGATTTGTT
Source organism: Allium sativum (assembly GCA_030737875.1). Classification (NCBI taxonomy): domain Eukaryota; kingdom Viridiplantae; phylum Streptophyta; class Magnoliopsida; order Asparagales; family Amaryllidaceae; genus Allium; species Allium sativum. Next base: position 826,121,025 of record CM060909.1, read on the forward strand.
TTAAAGCACTGGCAATCCAATGGAGTAAACCCGTTCCACGAAAGTGGCGTGGTCCTGTGATTAGCCAAATTATATATGTGTTGAGTAGATTTCTCATACCAATCCCATGACTGACTCGTAGTCTGTTTCACTTTCAAACTTGGGTGCCCATTTTTCTACACGGGCAGCCTTGTATTCAGGTTTAGCTGGTTATTTCTGGATAGCTGGAGCTGAAGATGGATTCTATCATTTATCTCTTTTTATGCTGTTCAGCTCCTATTGTACATATTTTGTTTGTTTTCCGCTGTAGACATTTATGTATAGCTGAACTGTATTTGTACTAAGTTAGATCCTGTATACTGTGTAACTCTGATGATTACTTTTATCCAGTATATTGTTTTGTTCAATATCTGGTGTATTTATTTAATTCTGTTCTGCTATTATCTGTTTCTGTGTTATATTCCAAGGATTACCCTTGCCGCCGTCTGTACGAGGTTTGGGGTCGTCTCAGTTTACGTAACTAGGGATGCTTGCATACATGATTGGACGCATGGCACTGACGTGATTCGCATTAAGGAGGTCAATTGAATCAGTAGACTGCCTGATTTTGCATTAGATAAAGGCATATACACACACTATGCATATAAACATGAAAGCATTAGAAATCTTTTAAGGACAATGAATGCCTATGATTGAATGGTTGAGTAGATGGGTGATTGGATGATAGGACACATTCTTCCTAACTTGAAGATTTCGGGGACGAAATCCTTTTAAGTGGGGGAGAATGTAACACCCCATGATTCTGTAATGCTAAGATTCACAAATCAAGGCAGATTTAAATATTAAGATCAAAATCAAGGGAAACGGGCTGTTCCGTTGCGTTCGTCTCGGAATTCTGCATGAAAACAAGTTCGAGTTTGCGTAAATCGGAGTCCGTATGAGGAAGATATGGCCTCCGGAAGATTCAGCGAAGTTCAAATTTCAAAACAGGTCAGAAATGCAAATTCGAAATTCAAAACAGACCCAGATTTGGCTGGGCGGGAAAATTCCCGCCCAAGGCACCCAGGTCGACTGGGTAGTCGACCTGGGTCACCCAGGTCGACTGGGTAGTCGACCTGGGGGTCGACCCACCTGCTTTTTCCTGTTTTCTGCACCTGGTTCGTTCTTCTGTATCTGGACGCCATTCTGACTAGATTCGTTGACTTCTACACTATATAAACAGCCCCGGTCTTCTTCTCTACTCACAATTCTTCTCTACCCTTATGTTGCAAAGATTCTTAGTGAACATGGCTTCTTCTCCTCCTCTTAATTAAATAATAAATAAAATAATTTATATAAAATAAATCAAGACGAGGAGGTGCTGCTCAAAGACTTTCAAAGAGGAGATTCAAGCTAGAATTCAAGTGAAGATTCGAACGACTGCAATGACTGTTTTTCTATGAATCATAGCGACCCCATCTTTCTATTCTAATCTAATCTCTGTAAGTCAGTTATTTCTAGATTTGAACGTTTTTCTCTACTCGTGACATGAAATTAAAGGAATAAAAGAATATGCCAATCTCTCTCTCTATCAGTGCCTATACTCTTGAACCTAATTAAGAACTATTATGATTCGAGGACAAATAGGACCGTGACTATGAAACTATGGACCTTAAAACCATATGCCTATGACTATGAACATTTGCCTATGACTATGAACATTGCCTATGACTATGGGCATTGCCTATGACTATGAACATTGCCTATGACTGTGACTGTGACTATGAGGATTGTTTCCTTGACTAAGCCTATGCCTTTGATTAGGAAATATAAACTATTGCCTATGACTTTAGAAGGACATCTGTGATTCATGACTAGGAAAGTGTTGCTTAAGTTTTGTGGCTATGAAATTGGGTCTAAACCCTATCATCTTTCTGTCTATTCTTGGTTATCTTTGGTTTTAGACCTTGGGAATTTACCTATTAAGTTAGGTCTACCCATGTTCTTGAACCTGCGTCTCTATTCTGTCTATCCTTGGTTTTAGACCTTGGGAATTTACCTATTAAGTTAGGTCTACCCATGTTCTTGAACCTACGTCGTTATTCAAACCTTTTATGAAAGTTATTATGTTCATCCTTTTTCATAGCATCTTTGGTTCATTCCTTATTTTCTACGAGTCTAGATTTATCCATAATCTAGATTGAATCGCAATTATACGAACGGTGGGAATACGATTTGGGCATAATGTGAAATGTACTAAAAACGTAGTTTAACTTGGAAATTGGCATAAATTGGGAACATGTATTATGGCATGTTCATAGAAATGCAAATTGGATAAATTTGACATGAATTATAAGATGTGTAATTTGAATCTAGTATTGACGTGTAAATCTAGCATTTACATGAATAGTGAACTAGAGTAATAAGTCTAGAATTAGAATGTTAAATCAGGATTGGATTAGCTAATTTGGCGTAATAAGTATATTGGTATAAATTTGAGATTGGCCATAATTGGGAATAACCGTCAGGTTTAGCAAAAATCATGGTTAGTGACACTTAATTGGTATAGTTTACATACCAAAAGGCATAAATATGATATAAAGGGGAAAATGGGCCATAAGAATAAATGTTGACAGTTTACATTAAAAGAGTAATTGGGAAATAAGTATATTAGGAATAATTTACTTATATAATTTGGCCTAAATGAGGAAATGCAAATTTAGACAAATTAAAGATTTCTTAACGACATCTCTTTTAATGACACACCAGAAAGTTCTAGGGTGACAAAGAGGATAGTGTATAGGCTTGGGTTTGGAAAATACAAGTTTCCTGCTCTCCCTGGCTATCCCTAACTGATCCGATGGACGGGATGGTTACTTTCAAAACCTGATTTGAAAATTAACTAAAACCCTTTTGAACTTAGAAAACACGAATATGCCTAACCCGAGGTTAGACTGAGTTGTGATGTAAACCTGCCCGGAACCAACCGGCACATCCAGTAGTCGCAACAATACCTGTCTAATGTGAGTGGTAGCGGCTTTAATTTATTTAGTTAAAGCTAGGAAAGAATGGTAGGGTTAAGTTAACTAAGACACTTAACCAATTCAACAAGATAACCAAACCGATGGGAGGGGTTAGGTTCATACAGACACAGTTAAGCTAGAATGGGAGAGTTAAGTCTATAAGAACACTTAACCAACTTAACACAGTCGAGCTAGAATGGGAAGGCTAAGTCCATAGGGACACTTAACCAAACTTATGATAACAAGACCAGAATTGTAGGGGTTAAGTAACTAGGAATACACTTAGCCAAATTAACATGTTAATTAGACTAGAAGATGGGGTCAAGTAAAGTTAATACACTTAGCCAAATTAAGATGTTAACTAGACCAGAGGTTGGGGTTAAGTAAAATCTAATACACTTAGCCAATTTGATATGTTAGCTGGGCTAGACCGTAGGGTTAAGTAAACTTGAACACTTAACCATCAGGTGTGATAAAGGAATAGGGCTAAGTCTAAAACATGAATGGATAATACTTAACCATTAATAACATGTTAGTTAAAACAGACGGGCAGGGTTAAGTTAAAAAGGAATACTTAACCAATACAGGGTGAATGGGTAGGGTTAAGTAATAAGAAATACTTAACCAATATAACTTGGTTTGTGGTAGGGTTAAGTCATCATGAATTACTGATAACACTTAACCAGTTTAACAGAATGAATGAAGAGGGTTAAGTTGGCTTGAATTGTCTAATGACACTTAACCAATCCAAATTGACGGGAAAGAGAACTAAGTAGAAAACCTTAGTTAAGAAAACAACGATTCTGGAAACTAAGTGGTAAACCTTAGTTGACAAAACTAAGTAGTAATTCTTAGTATAACACGAGGAGGAGCGAACGTCCGTCTAATTAAAAAGAAGGCTCCAACGAATTGGGTTACGAAGCCCGAGGCTTCGAGGGGATGTGAGGGTACTCTTGGTATCCCTCTGTGAGGCTGCAGATGATCCGCCTGGGCCCACAGAGGTTAAGGTCTGCGTAGAAGAACCAGGGGTATGCCTTGGTTGCAATACATGGCAACCTAAAGACTAGGATGGACCGGCGTGATTCGGCGAGCAAACGGTAGCCCTGTGATAGCGACTCGTCGTCTACTATCCATCTTCAGTCAATCGAGATACATGAAGCGGGAAGGCGGAGAACTCCTACGGACCATATACTTGCTATCTAGTTATGGTTGCGGATGGCCATAGGTTAGTGGGGCATAAGGGGCCTGCGTATAGTTCTCGTTTTTCAAGGTGTGCCTTTCATTAGTTGAGGGAGGGGTCAAGTGGGACCATAGCCACTGGAATAAAAACAGACCTAAGCATCTGCATCGGCAGATATCTGAAAGTTCCCGACCGAGTTCCGTATTTCTAGTGTAGCCCTGACACGGAACTCGGGCAGCACATTACAGGACATGTGCATCTAGACATGCGATAACGATTCGCGATACATGCGTGGGGAAAGTTTAGGAACATATACCACTCTAGGTAGTGTATCCTAGACTAAAGGGCAACGTTCAGTAGATAGCATGAACCCTAGATTAAATCTAGGTAATAAACAATAAATGTATGCCTGAAGGCAACTGAAACAACCAGGATTGGGATCACGTTAACATTACTAGTCGGGACACTAGTTAGGTGGTGCAGAGACATAGAAACCATAATAACAAGTTAATAGGGAAGCGGAGAAAGTATTAAAGCATATCCAGTTTATCTTGTCTTAGCATATCTTGTGTTAATCTTATCTTATCTTGTTGACCCTGTCATCATGGTATTGTCTTGTATTCAGTTAATTCATGTCGTTTTGTTTTTCTCTGTTCACATGCTAGAAGTAACTGAACTTACCAGACTTTATGTCTGACCCAGTTTTCTTTCGTCTTCTTTTCTTCCGTTCCCCCCCCCCCAGGTAGTTAAGGAGGGGATAGTATAGCTCAGATTAGTTTTGGGACGGTTGCTCTTTTCAAGCTTGAAGATTCTTGGATACATCGGCTTTGGATTGCTATTGCTGGCTTATGTTACATTGGGGAATATAAATGTATTTTTATGCTTCTTTATTTTGTAAGACAGATGATACTCTGATATTGGAAAACAATTGTTGTACCAATTATTTTATCAATAAAGTGAAATTTTATTTACCGTTGTTTTAATTTTGTCTGTCTTGTAATTTATCTGCATCTTTTACCCTAAAATGCTCCACAGAACTTAGTGCATTTCCTTTGTGAGTGACACTAACGGATGTGGGGTGTTACAAATACGGCTCAATAAATTTCCAAACCTCTCCCCGTACAAAGGAGGTTATGGCAAAAAAATTCGAAAATTCCGGGTGTTAGCCAAATTTTTGAAGAATTTGAAAATTCTCAGAAACTGAAAAGTTGGAGAATGGAAGCCAGATTGAACGTGGAGTTGAATAATCAAACCACTTTCGACTTTGTTCCTTTTCGGGGATGAAAATTTTTAAGTGGGGGAGATTGTAACGACCTAGAAAATCTGAACCAATTTAAATTTTTTAAATGGGCTAAAATAATGGATTTTAAATATTTAGAATAAATATTTTAAATAATAGCAATGAAAAGTGAGTTTGAATCGACGTTTGAAAACGAATATAATTAATTCTAATTATAAACAAGGCCTGAAAAGGCGTTGTAGTTTCAAAAATTGAATTTAAACTTTGTCGGACTTTACCGGGTGCAAAACAAAACAGATTTGAGTGAAACCAAAAATATTTAAATTTGTTAGTGAATACCATTCTAACGAATCTGAAAAATCAAATTTTCATAGTGGAAAGCAAAAGTTATGGCCAAATGAATTTTTAGAAAGGTCGCTATGGAATTTATATAGCCCGTGAAATTGGCCATTTTGCAAACGACCTCGGAATTTGACGAAACTACTTTTGTTGGCTCCGGGATGTGAAGTTATTGCTAGGTTTCAAATTTCATAATTTTTGAAGCTAGTATGTGAGCGTGGCAAATTAAAATGTGTTTTGGTCAATTACAGTTAAATTGGATCGACCAGAAATGGGCCTTTTTGCAAACAGTCTCAGAATTTGACGAAACTTGTTTTGTTGGGACCGTATCGTCAAAACATAGCTAGATTTATTTTTCTGGAATTTTTCGAATCAGTTTGTGGCCCTGGCAAATTGAAATGCACGTTCAATTCAAATATTAAATGTTTTATATTTTAATTTGAAGGAAAACTGACTGAAACAGTCGAATGGGCCTACGAAACATATCCCATTGTGTTCGGAATGGGGGTAAAACGCTAGGGACGACAGTTATTGGGTTTAGATTGGTGGTCGTGTCAGAAAAACCCCTTTAAAACCCACCGACCAATCATAATTTTTTAATAAAAAAAAGAAAAATCCCTTTCTCTCTCCCGATCTGAACGACGGCTAATCTCCGAAGCTTCTCTCCCCATTTCCGATCGCCACAGCCACCATCAGCCCCACCTCCTGTTGAACTTTTTGAAGCCCTCCTCCTCCTCTTCAAATCCATACCTGGCACGCCCTGCCTCGTCGCGCGAATCTCGAGATCTGGAGCCACGAAAGTCCGTCGTTCTTTGCGCCGCCGCCCATCCATTTCGGCGTCGAACTGGCCAAGACCACCGTCGATCGGTGCGCGCGTCGGAGCTCTACGCTTTGGCGAAACCTAATCTTTACCTCGGCCAACAGATCGAAAGAAAAATCTAAACCTAGTTTCGAACATTCAAAGGAAGGTACGACTGTTATATTAATTAACTATATAATAGCACTTCTAAGCGCTACCGTTTTTGATTTCACTGTAGAAATCATATCTTTTTCATTTCTTGACGAAATTCAGTGAAACAAGAGACAATGGACTCATGTGGACGTCCTCTACATTCTAGAAGAGACCGCATATTTTTCTGAGCCTTCTGCTATTTTTGGTGGAGTGGAACCCAATGTGAGATTTCTAATTTATAAACGATATGGGAAACGACGATGTATAAATTATATAGTCGATGTATGGGTTATATAAGCGTTGTACACCTCATGTATAAGCGTTGTATAAGTTGTACGTTCGATGTATAAGTTATATATGCGTTGTAAAAATTATATATGTGTTGAAATAGAAGTGAATTGCTATATATAAATATATATATATATATATATATATATATATACGCCCCTCGTCCACAAACCATGGACGATATTTATTGGTTGTGATTGGTGTGAAAATTGATTGATAGCGAATGGTTGATTGGAATTGTTTGTGGTTGATATTGATTGATTGTGGTTGAAAAATACCCATTTGTGGTCGAGAAATATTTGGTTGAAACCACATAGGATTAGTTTGTGGAAATGAAATAAATATACATGCCTCCTACGTGCGAACTAGATGCATGATTCCCCATTGTCAAAAACCGCGAGGTTTTAAGTTAGAGCGAGGAGTCGTACTAGGGACGGTCCCGATTTTAACTACCCTGCCGTTATGCTGCCGAAATTTTGAGTAATATTCATGTGTTTGAATTATTTTCATGTGTTGAGTCGATATTCATTCATGGGATTGAAATTCATATGTTGAATGGTGTTCGTGTTTTAAATATAAGAATCACCTTTTTATCATCTATATGAACTATATAAAATAAGCTTGTTTTGAAAGAAATTGTTTTATAATAAAAATCCCATTTTTATCACCAATATGAACTATATAAAATAATATGGTTATGAAATAAATTGTTTTACATTAAAAATAACATTTTTATTATATACTTGAATTGTTAAATATAGTGAAGTGTTGAAATAGAAGACAGTTAGATAAAATTATCATTTTTATCAAATGTATGAGAAGAATATAACTTTGAAATAAAAGAATCGATATATTTATATAAATAGAATTGAAATATATCGAATAACGACGCTGCAGTTCGTGTTTTGAAACCGTGATTTCAAACGATTAGTGCGGGAGATCCGATCATCGGATTTTCCCGAAACCGCAACCATTGGGTTCGCCTTGGAAAAATCTTTCCAACGGCACCAAATTTGTAAAAATCCAACGGTTGGATTGTCTGGAATGTTTAATTTAAATCTGAAGAAAAACAGCGCTAGAAACGATTATATATATATATATATAATTAAATTTAATCGAATAACGACACTGCAGTTCGTATTTTGAAATCGAAACTTCAAACGATGATACCGGGAGATCCGGCCGTCATATTTTCCCGAAACTGGAACCGTTGGATTCGTTTTGAAAAGATCTTTCTAATGATGTAAATTTTGTGAAGATCCAACGGTTAGATTTTCAGATATGTGTAAATCAAATCTGAAGAAAAACAACGCCACGGTCTCGTTATGGCCCGAAGCGTCGGTTTAAATAAATTGGCTATTTATAAATAAATAAAAATAGCGAGAAATCGTTATAAAATATTATAAACGATATGGATGTGAAATTTAGAAATTAACTGAAGGTTGGCTAAGTTGAATGGTTTCCTGGGTGTTGATCTGATGTTGGTTTCGGCCTTCGGGGTTAATATTTGGGAAATCGTTCTCTTACTGATTGACGGTTAGTGACTAATGAATTGAAATGATGCGTGTGTATGTTAGTGTTGCACTTGTTTATTATAAACGCGAGTTGTTCAGAAACACCGGGTTTATCCCATTCTAAATAACTGAATCGACGATAAGAAATCGAAGATGAAGACGGTGGTCGAAGATCGGAGATCTTCACCTCGTTTGGATGGTAACCGAGGTCCTGATTGGGAGGCATCCCGAAATATGGATAATGAGTGGTGATCGTCCAGACGTACGTGGTGGTCGATGGGTTTGCGAGGTATATAGTGCCTTCGGTTTCGTTCAGACCCAGAACGGACTTGCAAATGGACTGTGTGTCTGACATTGGATTTTATTCTATGTTGATTGATCTCTATTAAATATACATCTGTTTGGCGGCGGAGAATTTATTCTTTTGCTTAACGCCCTTCTCTGAAACGCACGAGCTCAGAGGTTGTATATCGATGGACATCAGTCGCATGGCATGAATTGCTAGTGTGGCATGCCTAAGTGGCAAATGATCAAGGCTTCTATTGAAAAGCAAAGTCTTGTGGTGATGATTAAAGCCCCGCCTGTGTGGCATAGCTTTGTGTATAACGTGAATTCGCGAGCCTCACACCCCGGTATGGACCAGAAACGGGAGAAGGACCTCAGGGAGGGCATGCGTTTCTTTCTAGCTAGGAGTTGTGTCGGTGTTTTTAAACGGCCTGACATTTTACTTATGTGGTTGTTGCTGTTGTGAGGCACCTCGGGTATACCGGTGACTATGTGAAGCCGAAGGAGTCATTCGTTGGCTCGTTTACGCCCCATAGGGCGGGGAAATGCATTGTTCAGACATAATAATCCACATCGGTGGACCGGCCCTGACAATCCAAGGCTTGCCTGCGCGCTTGCCTGAGGGGCAGGCTAGAGCGTCTCGAATTCGGTAAGGACGATCCCTTGCCTTGGTTCGTGGCGAAAATCCAATTTCCAAATACGTGACTGTGCTGTTTTGATTGTATACCTATATATGGCGACATAGTGGTATGGGGCATTAATGCCGTCTATGATTGATGCTTATGATTTGAAATTGCTTTTGAAATATACAAACACTAGTAATAATATCAAATGCTTTTGTTTTATTCGTATCAAGCATATTTTGGCTATTATAAGGTAAAACTCTATCCTCCGGTTTGCGTTGTATTGTGTGATGGGAACTGAGTCTTATAATGGCTTCATTTTTATAAAAAGCATTGCGATGATTAAAAGAATGATTTGTTTTAAAGCACTGGCAATCCAATGGAGTAAACCCGTTCCACGAAAGTGGCGTGGTCCTGTGATTAACCATATTATAAATGTGTTGAGTAGATTTCTCATACCAGTCCCATGACTGACTCGTAGTTTGTTTCACTTTCAAACTCGGGTGCCCCTTTTTCTACACGTCTAGCCTTGTATTCAGGTTTAGCTGGCTTTTTCTGGATAGCTGGAGCTGAAGATGGATTCTATTATTTATCTCTTTTTATGTTGTTCAGCTCCTATTGTACATATTTTGTTTGTTTCTGCTGTAGACATTTATGTATAGCTGAACTGTATTTGTACTAAGTATGATCCTGTATACTGTGTAACTCTGATGATTACGTTTAACCAGTGTATTCTATTGTACATTATCTGGTGTATTTATTTAATTCTGTTCTGCTATTATCTGTTTATGTGTTATATTCCACGGATTACCTTTGCCACCGTCAGTACGGGGTTTGGGGACGTCTCACCCAACCAAGTTCACACCTTTTCTAGTTCAAATACTTCACGGATTCAACGTATACTTACACATATATTTTAACTTTCATTTTAAGGAAGAAAAGTGGGATTCTTGGCAGTTTAAGGGAGGGTTAAAGGAGGTGGGGCCCATGGCTAAAGGGGGAGGGGCTGTGTGGGGGCTGGTTGCACGCGAGTGTGGTCCACAGGGGAGGCGGTGGTGGTAGAGAGAGGTGGAGGTAGTTTAGTGCTGTAAAAGGGGTTAAAGGTGGTATTTTTAAGCTTTAGGAAGGAAATGAGGGAACTTTGGCTTATGGGGGACCAAGTAAGGAGGGGAAGGCTGGCATATGGTGGGGCTGGGCTGAGGGCGTATTGGCCGATGGTGGGGATAGTAAGAGGTGGCCATGTGATGGAAAGTGACATGTGGAAAGGAGAGAAGTTAAGGTGTCAAAGGGGAAGAGAGTTTAGTAAGTTGTGTAGAAGTGATTTTGGTTTGTTTAATCCCAAGTTTAATTATTCGACCTTTATACGTTTTCAACTCGTATGATCATACCATAAGTCTGATTGATACAAAATTTGAAATCCTACTATTTTTTATAGACACAGATCCAATGAAACTGGTCTTGTCAATATTTGAGACTGTTTGCAAAATGGCCTTTTTCTATTCTATTATTAAATTTCAATCGATTTTTCAACACGCGTTTATACTGTGCATGCTCACATACTATCTTTGATGAATACGAAATTTGAAACCTTACAATAATTTAACGTTCTGGATCTGATGATATTGGTTTCGTCGAAATGTGAGATCATTTGCAAAATGTCTTTTTTTAGGCCACTGAAATAATATTCAATTATCGAATCTTAATATATTTACTTTTAAATCTATTTTGAAAGTTCACTAACCTTATTTTAACTCAATAAAATATAAAATAAAGTTAGAATCTATTTTACTTAGTTTTTCAAGTCTAGATTAAATATTTACTGAAATTTGAAATCTAATCAGACTTATCCATTTAAAAATTGTTTTAAATATATTTATATCCATATTTTAAAGTGACTGAATTTAAAATAAAAATAAAAAAGGCAACTGAATTTAGAAACAAAAAATCTTGAGCTATACACATGAGTAGAATAGTTGGATTCACTTTGATCACGTCAGTAGGTAAAAAAATTGGGTCCACACAGTTTATTTTTCCTTTTTTTTTTTCTTTTTTTTGCTGCTAGAGTTCTGCTACTCAGTTTCATCTCTCATTCTATAATAATGTATTCAGAGTATCATTCCTCCTAGCCAACATCCCTTGCAAGCATGACTCGTTCTCCAGTCCCACCTCCGATGTCATCCTTACAACTCAACTAAAAGGCCGAATGTAGCAGATTTTTAATGTGCAACAGATGCATTTTACCCTGGACAAAGAAATACAACCGAACACTAATATAAGTTTATGATAAAATTACAATGTATTATATGATAAATTTTAACATGCAGAAGCAGCTCCATTTTTAATGTGTAGCAGGTTTCTAGCAATGAATCATATGATAAAAGTACAAAAATACAACGAAACATAGTACTGGACAAAGAAATAAAATCCCAAAAGTCTATGGGTATCCGTCAATTAGTCTGTTCTTATTGAATGGACTTTCTACCTGTTAATCAAAATTTTCACTATATCTTCAATTGGCGAATGGCGAATTAGGTGTTCCATAAATAACAGCAATGTAATATTCATCTATTTTCCTAAGGAAACCTAAAAATATAAGAAGGATATTTGGGCGCATGTTTTTTTCCTAAACGGCCAATTCATATTCTAATCATGCTTCTATTTCACCTCCAGCAACATAGAATTGAAAATCAGGGTTAAAAATCTCTATATTCCAGTCGGAACACTGAAATCAACCTACTATACATGTGTTATATGAAGATGAATGGGTACATGTACCAATGATATGATTTATATAATATGTATTACCTAAGACTCTCTCTCTCTCTATATATATATATGTATATATATATATAACTTAACTAATGTCATGTCAGAGAGTTAAAAAACATATCCAGAGTAAACTATACTCAGTGGCAATAAGTCTAATAACTACTAATACAAGAAAAAAATCTACTTCACGTAATAAGAGCCATTCAAGTTAACTAATATAGAAAGTAGACCTCATGCTTTAAGAAATCCACACATATATAAGGATTTCTTAAAGCATAGTTATTTTATATAGAGTGTCCCAGTCAATTAGTTCATAATCCGTATGTTAAGAAATCTTGCTTGATTTTGTATAAAATCCTCGGGCAGGCTTTGTTCTATTTTGTGATAGTAAATACCCATTCAGTTAAAAGGATGGGAAAGTTCCACGGATAAAGTGAAATAAGGCACTAATATAAGTTTATATGCCCTATATATCGTATAAATTGTTGTATTAACCATTTTACACATTTAACATGTTATGAAACATATACATACACATCGCTTTTACACACACACACACACACACACACACACACACACACACACACACATATATATATATATTGTCTAAAATCCTCGGTAGGCTTTGTTATATTTTGTGATAGTAAATACCCATTCAGTTAAAAGGATGGGAAAGTGCCAAGGATGTAGCGAAATCATGGCACTTATATAAGTTTATATGCCCTACATATCGCATAAATTAATGTATTAACCATCTTACACATTTAACATGTTCTGAAACACACACATACACATCTCTTTTACACACATACACACACACATACACACACACACACACATATATATATATATATATGTGTGTGTGTGTGTGTATATATGCATATATATGTGTATATATGCATATATATATATGTATATATGTATAAAGGAGCATTCAATGGCAGCCCAAATAGTGAGCACCCTATTTGCCCCTCTATATAAACCAAGTATTTATATTAGATTAAGTGCGTGGGAGGTGAGAGAATGAGTGGAGGGAGAGAGAAACAGGATATGTGGTGGAAATCAGGGGGAATTTAGGGTTGTTGCACTATGATAGTGAGCACCCCATTGAACGCTCACCATATGTGTGTGTCTATATATATATATATATATATATATATATATGTGTGTGTGTGTGTGTGTGTGTGTGTGTGTGTGTGTGTGTGATAGTTTTTTTTAATACAATCTTACAAAGCAATTCCCAGGCCAAGCTTATTCATACAAAATGGTAATTACATGAGCCCAGTCAACGCCATTTATGGTCCCACCATGTAGAAGGAAGTAATGGAATGAACGCACATTGTAGGCTTTGATGACCATGAAACAACTCCTAAACCAAAGAAAAATACCGAAGCTGATGTCTAAAAAATTTGGATTCATATTATGGGGGTTCTATTGCTTATGAAATTGCTCATCATACCCTGACACTGTTTTAGAATGCAGTATTGTTAACAGTGTTCCAAATTTATTATTTGTCAATGGACAAAATGACTTTAAAAGAACCATTTATTCATGGTCAATTTATTTGTTTAGCTTGATGCTCATCAACTCACAGATGAAGATCCAAGTGTTACGGCTTGCCTTACATTTTATGGCTAAGTAAAAGAGAGATGTTCCAATTAAAAATATTTAAAAATCCATTACAAATGAGATTGATAAATTCTGAATCTATCAGTTCATTTTGGTTGTCTCAAGTCCTTATCACTGATGCATATTCACTAATAAGTTAAAAAAACAATAATTCCATAAGATCAATAATTGAAATAAAATCATTAAAAATATATCTAAATATGAATGAATTATCTTAGAGCACCGTCGCTCCACATTATTGAGTTGGTATGTTCAGTCAATTCCTCCATCTTTTACCTCTAGTTAACATTATGATTCTACCATAATTTGGAAGAATAATTAATTATCTTTAATAAGTTGTAAATATGTGAAAATAAAGGAAAAATTCAGACGAAAAACATTGCTAGGGTTTATGTACTTGCCTCCCAAAAATGAGTGCATGTCATGCCACATTTGCATGCATTGAACACACCGTGAATAAGAATTCTTGGATGCCAAAGAAAACTTCTTTCTCCGGTTGATTTACACTACAACCTGAAAATTTGAAACAACGTTTAAACAGTAAAAAGATTAGAATACAAACAAATTGCAACTACTTGGAAAAGAAATTACAACTATGTAAAAACACGAATGGGTAATTGTAGTAAAAAACGGCAAACATGATTCCACCTTGACATTGTATTTACTTTTTCGCAAAAGGGAACACATAGTTTAAAAGTTTTAATGATAACCTAAATTTGAATGTCGCATTAAATTAAAAAATAAGGTGCTCATAGATATTGGTTAAATTTTTATGAACAACGGTAACTGGGTATGTAGTAGTCAAACTCCAGCTAAATGAGATGACGCACATATTGAACCAATCACCAAAAATGATGTCCAAAATTATAGTAGTTGTAAACCTAAATACATATTTATAATCGACATTCCGTCATACGATTGGTTCCAATACTTGATTAGTATCGAAAATTACCATTTGACGATTAAAGAATAAGAGAAATTCCTAATGTATGATAATACAATTGTTGATACATATGAATTAATGAAATCAATATTCAACTATACAGCAGGATGTATTAGTTATAAAATACATTCATTAGTTTCCAACCGAACATTGAAAACTCAGATAGGTGTTGGGAAAGTTATTTATGAAGTAAACTGCATCATGGTAAAAGATCAACATTTGCCAAGCAGAAGGTTTCAAATTTTGTTTAATATAGTGTAAACTAAGTCTAGCTACATCTAACCTTTTATTTAATCTATCAAGAATCTACCACTATATGTACTTACAAATTATCACAGTTTCTTCTAAGCTCATTTACAAACCAAAGTATTTAAAATTATTCAATTATTTATTACTTATTTCTGACTTCACAGTAAAACTTCAATTTTGTTAATATGACTGTTGTGAAGTGGTTAATTATCTAAATACACCATAATCATCAGCAATATATAATGTTGCTATTTAATTCAATTAATTGTCAAATGCTACTTATGGAATGGTCAAAATTTATGTTGAAAATAATAATTACAATTAGTTCACAAAGTAACTACGTGTACTTTGTTGTACACAAATTATAATTTAGGAATTATATCCCAACTTTATTTACAACTGATTTTTAATCAAATTAGTCAGTAAATATTGATTAAAATAGCAGTAGACCAAGAAAAGCAATTCATACTATCAAAATCCATAGGAATTAGTTACACATTGTGCACTTACCAAAATCAATCAAGCTAATTACTATTGAATGTTGGACCAAAGATATCAATAAAAAATATTTTTCAACACAATAACAAAATTTGATAAAGAAAGCGATCGACATTACATTTAAGTAATTATATTTGATTGTTTAAAGCAATTCAATGAAAAATGTAATACTATGCATGAAATATTTAGTGAATGTTAACGCTAATATAAAACCCCTTTAGGATGAGTGAATAAGTCATCAATAATACATATCATACCCTATTGTTATTATTTTAAACATGAACTATTATAATTAGGACCTAACATGCATAACTCCATTGTCAGAGCTATTTTAATTTGATTGGGAAAGCTGTTTCAAAGATTTACATTGATATCTAGTAGTAACATATGCCAACTAATCCTCACAGAAGAAAAACACTCACTTTTAAACTAACACCTATCCTTATATATTTTTAAGTAATCAAAATGGTTGTGACGTAGACGCCTCCAGTTAAATTAACTTGATATGAAATATAACTTGATGTTATGGAAAATGGAGTAAGAAAAGAATATTGGTCAAGCACATTAAAGCCAAAGTTTGTAAAAAACGAGGTATCAAACTTGGACCTTAGGTTTAACGGTTGAAGTAATTTTCATATCCTCTGTTAACAGTATAAATTCAATAGTTGTTTGTATACACGTCGCATGTAAATGAATAAGCTGGTTAAGAGGTGCATAACAGCATTATAAATAGCTAGATAAAACAAATATCCAAATAAAATCTTACCACAATATTGTTCTGAAATTAAGGAAAATCGGAGTTACTTTTTATCTTTTCTATCATGGCTCTTGTTCAGAAATGGTATTCACCTGTACTAAATTATAACATAAAAGCTACATATAAACATGACTAACGAACTTATTTTGCATTTAATTATCAGTAATTTAAGAATTATATATCAGCTTTACTTACTGCTATTTTTAATTAAATTAATTGTAAAAAACTGATTATGGTTGCAGTGGACCAAGTAAAGCAAGAAATATGACCAAAATCTATAGGAACTAATTACAAATTGTGTACTTACCATAAATAATCAAACTAATCAGTATTGAATGTTGGACCTAAAATATTCACACAAATTAGTCATAAAACCCACAATGGAAATTGATAAAAAGCAATGTAAAACTGGTTAAGTAATCATACATGAATACTATAAACACCAAATGAAGGTATAATAGCATGCATGTTTATTTAGTGAATACTAACACGAATATTAAACCCCGGGAGGATGAATCAATAAGTCAACATTTATACGAATCAGACCCAGTTGTTGAATTTATTTCAATGATGAACTACTAAAATTTGGACATAACATGTATAACTATATAGCCAAAACTATATTAATTTGAATGGAAAACACCATTTTAAAGAGCTAAATCAACATCTGGCAACTCGCATATGCTAATTAATCCCTATAGAAGGAAAAAAAAAACAATCCACAATCCCTTTCTAATTGAAACATATTTTTTTTATATAAATTAGCAAGTAATATTAGTGATTGTTAGGTAGACGCATCCCAATTGAACTCAGCTTGACCTAAAATATAACATTACGTTAATGAGAACTGAGGAAAAATAGAATACTGTTGACGTACACCGAATCAAGAGCTTGGAACACATAAGGCATCAAACTTGGATCATAGATTTAATAATTGAACTAATTTTCTTATCCTTTGCGAAATAGTATAATTTTAGTAGTTATTTGAATATACATTATAAATAAATAGATATGTTGGTTAAGGAAAGTATAATAGCATTATAAATACTAAGATAAACAAACATGCAAATAAAATCTCACTGAAATGTTATTTGTATATTAAGGAAATCACAGTTTCTTGTTTTCTATCAGCACTCCTATATTGATGAGATTCCCGTCTTCATGAAAGTAGAACATTAGAAGCACCCAGTGAACACAACTGAAGAAGCTCATTTTGCGTTTAAACTCATATAAGTTATGATAAATAATGCGGAAAAATTACCTCGAAATGAAACGCTTAATTCACCTCCTAAATTAAGAGTGTTAGTACGATAATTTTTAATCTTCAACTTTCACTTCCATCCTTTTCTATTGAAGAAAGCAGTGATGATCAATCTCCGAAACTCCATAAAATAAGAACCACAATTGATTTGCAGGCACTGAAACTGAATGAAAACAATATCAAGACAGCAATAATCTGCCATTAAATTTGTCAATCTTTATACTGGGAGCACCATCCTCATATATTTTACCACTGCAAATGTGAATCTCGGTAGCTTGGATTTATCCAAAAAAAAATCACTCGTATAAAAGAAACATTTTTTTAAAATATCAAAAAATAAACATTTTTGAAAGAATACAAAGACAGCAAGGTTACAGCTAAGCTAACACTTTTTTTTGGTAGCCTTTAAATCATGTTTTGTGTAACAACCGGGAAAATCAGAACCAATTTAAAAAAAAATTATTTGGTAATTTTAGTGAATTTTGAATATTTAAAATAACTCTTTTTAAATAATAATGACCCAAAGTCTATTTGAATCGATGTTGTAAAATAAATATATTTATTTTAATTATA
The DNA here is from genome assembly GCA_030737875.1 of Allium sativum. NCBI lineage: Eukaryota > Viridiplantae > Streptophyta > Magnoliopsida > Asparagales > Amaryllidaceae > Allium > Allium sativum. Next base: position 826,139,106 of record CM060909.1, read on the forward strand.
AACAAGGCTTGAAATGGCGGGTAGTTTGAAAATTTGAATTCGAACTTTGATTGACTGTGCTGGGTGCAAAATAAAATGGATTTTAGTGAAACCAAAAATATTTAAATCTGTTTATGAATGTCTTTCTAACAATCTGAAAAATCAAAATTTCATAGTGGGAATCAAAAGTTATGGCCAAATGAATTTTCAGAAAGGTAGCTATGGAGTTTATATAGCCCTTGAAAATAACCATTTAGCAAACGACCTCCGTTTTCGATGAAACCATTTTTGTTGGATCTGGGATGCCAAATTATTGATAGGTTTCAAATTCCATAATTTTTGAAGTTAATATGTGAGCGTGGCAAAAGAAAATGTGTTTGGTTAATTTCTGTCAATTTGGATCGATCAGAAAATGGTCATTTTTCAAACGATCTCCAAATTCGATGAAACTAGTTTTGTTGGAACTGTAGCGTCAAAACATAGCTAGATTTATTTTTCTGGAATTTTTGGCATCAATATGTAGCCCCGGAAAATTGAAATGTACATTCAAATCAAATATTGAATGTTTTATATTTTGATTTGAAGAAAAACTGAATGAAATAGTCGAACGGGCTTATGAAACATATTCCATTGTGTTCAGATGGGGTTATTTAGCTAGGGATGACAATCGTTGGGCTTGGATTAGAGTTCGTATGAGGTAAGGGGTATTTTCGAATTTAATAAAATATAAATAAAAAAATATATAGGCCAATCAAATTCATTTCTCTCTCCCCGCTAAAAACCCGATCCCCTTCTGAAGTCGACGGCAGAAGCAGCTCAGAAATTTTAGGCCCAATTCCTCTTGAATCTCTCCACGTAACCACGAGCTCCAGTTAGGGTTTTTGAAGAGCAACTCGAAAGCTTCAAATCAATACTAGTATTGTATTTTTTCGTTGAGATTTCATCAAGATCCAGCTCTTCAAAGTCGCCGCCTTTAGCTCGCCGCTGCGCCCTCCTGACAGCATCGATCGGCGTGAAACCCCCAGCACCGGAGAGCCCCTTCCTTCCTCTTTGACGCTGTGTAGTACGATCGACGCAACGTTCTTCGAATTGGAAGCTATTTCAAAACCTAGACTTGAGCAAATCGGTAAGGTAACGGCTATTTCTTTTTTTTAAGTGATTATAGCATTTTAAAGCGCTACAGTTTATGATTTTACGATATAAATCATATCTTTTTCATTTGTGATCAAAATCCAGTGAAACAAGAGACAATGGACTCGTGTGGACGTCTTCAATATTTTAGAAGGGACTGGATATTTTTCTGAGCCTTCTACAATTTTTGGAGGAGTGGAACCCAGTGTGATATTTCTGAATTATAAACGATATGGAATGACGATGTATAAATTATACGGTCGATGTTTGAGTTATATAAGCATTGAACACATCATGCATAAGCGTTGTATAAGTTGTATGTGCGATGTATAAGTTATATATGCGTTGTAAAAATTATATATGCGTTGAATGGAATTGAAATGAAATCGAAATATATTTATATACGTATATATATATATACACACACACTCCCCTCGTCCACAGACCATGGACGATATATATTGGTTGTGATCAGGCTTTTAGATCTCCCCGAGATCGCTGGGATGAAAATCCGAGATTTGACAGCAAGTTTAGTTATAAGTGTTTCAAATATCGCCCGAGATATCCGAGATATTTTTCTGAGATATTGGCCAAAATCCGAGATTTAAAACCTTGGTTGTGATATTGTTTGGATTTGGTTGATGTGAAATTTGGTGAATATCATGAATGGTTGATTGGAAATGATTGATTGTGGTTGAAATCCCAAGAGGATTAGTATATGGAAAAATTCATCTGCGTATGAACTAGATATTGAAATCCCCATTGTCAAAAGCTGCGAGGCTTTAAGGTAGAGCGAGGAGCCGTACTCGGGACAGTGTTGGTTTTAACTACCCTGCTGTTATGCTGCCGAAATTTTCTGAAATATTCCTGTGTTTGATTTATATTCATGTATTGAAATATATTCATGTGTAGGAAAATATTCATTTTTGGAAATAAAATGGTTTGAACGATAAAAATGACATTTTTATCGAATGTATGAAAGAAAAATGGTTTGAATGGTACAAATAACATTTTTATAAAAGGTATGAAATAAAATAATTTGAGCGATAAAAATAACATTTTTATTGTATGAATGAAGTATATAAAGTAATCGTGTTTGAAATAAATTGTTTTGACAATAAAAATCGCATTTTTATAATATATATGAATTGCTAAAAATATTCATTTTTGAAATAAATTACTTTAACAATAAAAATCACATTTTTATCATCTATATGAAGTACATAAAATAATCGTGTTTGAAATAAATTGGTTTGAAAATAAAAATCGCATTTTTACTATATATATGAATTGTTAAAAATAGTCATATGTTGAAATATATATCTATTTGATAAAAATATCATTTTTATAACGACCCGTATTTTTGGTCGGCTTATTTTAAATATTTAGTATCGTTTAAATATTGAATTAATAATATAAAAGAATTTTTATATAGAATTATCGATTTGTAATCGATATACGATTTAATTATTGAAATACAAGAACTGAAATAATTCAATTCGAAGATAAAACAAAATCGAACTGGTTCAGATGATCAATATATATTCAATTTGAATATAAACGACGATAATAGTAATTTATTTTTGAAGAATTTATTTGTTTTTGAATTTAAATTATATTATATTAATTTAATATGATATATATGTTGAAATTAAAATTTAGAATATTTACTAGTGAGTTCAGAATAGGGTTATTATATTGAAATGTCAGTCGGTACGCTAAAATAGGGGTTCGTGATTTAAATTAATGGACCCCGAGATATTTGATTGTGGATAGGCTCGAAATCAAATCGATATCCATCTAAAAATTGTAAAAATCTCTTTAAATCAAATCAGAATCCATGTTGATAAACTAAAAATCTAACTTTGTCAAATCAAATTAATAAAAACCACTTACTTCTACCCTAAGTGTTATAAAAATGTACAACCTAAAATTCATACAACGCATGCCTAGTTTGAACTCGGAGGCCACCCTATTCTGTTCTGTGAAAACGACTTCTTTTCCTTCCTTATATATGTACGCGCTTTCCTCCATTCTCTATATCATTTTCAACAAAAAGAAAAAGAAAAAAATCGGAATCTGAAATCGCGAGTTCTCCTGAGGATCGACGACCAGTAGAAGCGCTCGCGGCTAGGGTTGGCGTTGTCATGGGATGATTGGTAATGTCAAGATGGACTCTGGGGATGTCAGAGATGAACTCGACTGTGGCGTGTCGATCTATGTTGCGAGACGTAGGATCTGGAGTACTCGCAATTGAGGGAAATGGGTTTGTCAATGGATTTTGTAAGGAGCACGATGTGGATCTGGGAGGGGTGCGATGTCGAGGAACAGAGCTCGAGGGTTTCTCCTGGTCGCGGTGTCAAATTGAGAGCCAGAGTTCAATCGAGCCTGTTGTGTGACGAAGGAGGGTTTGCTGACAAAATTTCAAAGGGAGCTCGGGTTGATTATTTTGGGATGGTGGTGAGTGAGCTTGAGAAGGGGGATTCAATGGCAAAAGCATCAAGGTCGCTCATGGAGAGACCAGAAAGAACGTGACAAAAGGGAGTTCAGAATTGGTATAAAGATGGTGGAAATTGGCAGAATTAGGATAAGTCTTATGAGGAAAGTTTTAGGAGTTCCTATTCGACAGTTTTTGGTCTCTTGTTGGTGGGTTCTCGCAGTAAAGTAGAGGGGTGCAGTATTTGATTTTTGTAGAGGTAATGGGCTGTCAGTAACGTGTTCGATAAAATGTCACAATGGCGTACATCAGTTTTTCGATTGATTACAGTTTTAGAGATCATTGAAGATATCTTATGGATTGGTCGAGTTGTTTGCAGCACAATAAGGTATACATTTTATTAGATTTAAATGTCATAAAAAACTTATTGAAGTAATTTATTTTAAATAAATAATTGCTTAATCAATAAATGAAATCGAATAAATTGTAGGTGTGGAATAAATTCATTTGAGATGATCTAAGTTGATTCTTAGCGATGACGATGTTGCATCTAATCAGATATTCGCCAAATAAGATTCAAGGTGAGTAAATCTCACTCACCTTTTATTTAGAATTATTTTTATCAGTTAAAAATCATTGTCTATTGATTATTTGGTTGCGTTAAAATATTATTGTGGCATGTTTAAATATATATAGTTATATAGGCTTGCTATTATATATATATATATATATATATATATATATATATATATTGGTTTGGTGATTGGTTGGATTCCCGCAGTATCATTAGCGGATGCCCGCGGTATCATTAGAGGATGACCCTATGCCCACGTATATAAGTGGATCCCCTTTTATACCGCGATATCCTGCCACAAAGCAGGATGGGTATTACTATGTTGACTAACGTCTGTGGATGCAGGAAAACAGGTTGGAGGGATCCAACCGGATTCCTCAAAAATATATTATTTGTTTGTTTCTCTGCTTGATTTCATATATTCATATATGACGTGTTAAAAATAATATGATTGAAAATTGGATGATTTGTTTGTTTTAACTATCACTGTGCTAAGTGTTAATTTATTTAAAATATCGTGGAAAGGATATTTGAGATTAAAAGGGAAAATTCTATTTTTAAATAGAATTTGAAATTTGAATGGAATAAAAATATAAACTTGTTTTGAAAAATAAAACAAGTAGTTCCTTTATAAACGAAGTTATAAATAGTTCTTTTATAACAAAGTTATAAATAGTTCTTTTATAACAAAGTTATAAATGAAGTGAAAAGAATTATCATTTGATAATTCAGAAATAAAAGTACAAGTGTGAAATTTGAAAAGGGAAATCTATTTTCCAAAAGGATAAATATCGATTTAAAAAGGAATTGAAATCGAGACTTGTATAAAGAATTGAATATCGAAAGTGAAATAGAAACTCAAAAAGGAGTTTGAATATTTGAAATTTCAAACAGAATTAAATTGGAGTTTGAATATTTGAAATTCAAGTAGCATAAATATGGAATTTGAATGTATAATTCAAATGGAGTTCAAATATAGAATTTGAATATAGAAAGAATAAAGGAAATTCAAATATAGATTTTGAATAGAATTTGAATATAGAGGATTCAAGTAGAATTTGAATATAGGAAATTCAATAGGAATTGAAATAGAATTTGAATTAAAAGGAATTGAAACAGAAATTTGAATTCAAAAGAAATCAAATAGAATTTGAATTCAAAGGAATTCAAATGGATTTGAAAATAGAATTCAAATGGAGTTAACTATATAGATTAGAAAATAAAATTCAAATGGGTCTAACTATAGAATTTGAAATTAGAAGTGAAATGGAATTTAAACTATGGAATTTGAATATAGAATTCAAATAGAAATTCAAAGGGAATTTGAATATAGAAATTCAAATGGAGTTTGAATATATGAAATTCAAAGGAAAATCAAATATAGAATTCGAACGTAGAAATTCAAATGGGATTTGAATAAAGGAAATTCGAATATAGAAATTCAAATAGAATTTGAAAAATACAAGCGATTTGAAATTTGAATATAGGATTTCAAATAGAAGTGAAATAGATCAGAAATACTATGTTGAACTGGGAAAAATTCGATTTGATATATTAAAAATATATCAGAATGAAGTGGAATTTATTATAGACGAAGTTTAAACGTTTATATTTATAAATATAATTAAAACGAACTCGCCGCAGCGCTGCAGTCGTAAATTGGCGTTTCGAACTGCAATTGAGTATACAGAACCCAATTGAAGTCGGAATTCTTTGAAACAAGAAACGCCAGGACCGGTTTAATAATAGTTTTCTAATGAAAGAGAAAATTCTAAATTTCGTCGTATATATTTTGTGTTATGTCAAAATCAAATTTTCAGAAAAACAGCGCCATAAACATTTAAAAACCATAACGGTTTATTTAATTTTATAAAAGGATTTTAAGCGAATGAAATCTGAATTATTATTTAGAAAAATCCAGATTTAAGTTGTAAATTATATGTGAACTCAAGTGGAGCAATGAATTGATTTTTGAAACAGAAATCAGATTTTTGATTATTGAATAGAATTAACTAATCTGAATAGTAATTAGTTAATGAGATTTTGAAGTGATATTAGGCTTTGAATAAGTGAATTCGATTTGAAAATTTATATTTGAAATCGAAAAGAAAACTAGAATTAAAATTGAAATTCAATTTGGTTTTGAGCAAGTTAAATATTTTGTTTGAACATGTTATGTTCAAACAAAGATGTGGAATAGGAAAAATAGCTAATTAAAGAATAAATGAACGAAACTGAATTCAAATGATTGGATAGTGTTGAATTGAATTGAAAACAGGTGAGCATGTGTTAGACAGGTATGGGATGAAGTATAAGGAGATTTTAATTCGTGTGCCCGAAAAAAGGTACATGTTTAGATTCATATATGAGGTTTTATGCACCGTATCGGCAAGCCGCTTGGCTTTTTATTTTTATTTTGGATTGGTGAGGGCCATGGGAGGCTATTTGGAATATCCCGAAGCTCCCGGTACAAGGGAGGTTATGGCAAATTTTTCCGGAAATTTAAGGAGTTAGAATATTTTTAAGATATTTTGATAGTTAGAAATCATTGTATCAATATATAGAATTCGATAGGGAAACGAATTTAAAATAGAATATTGTAAACAAAAGGGAAATCTATAAATTTGAAATAGAAAGCGAACCATATACATGTTTTAAAAATGAATAATTGGGTTTTACAGTGTGTTTATTCGAGGTAAGTGGTTTTGCCATTTTGAAGTTGAGGATGTTTTCAGTTAAGGTCTGAGAGGTAATTTTACCCCAACTTGATTGATTTCATTTTTAATTGATAAACAGCAGGATCCAGCCTCGAAGAGAAGTGTTCGGGAAAGAGATAAGTGATTGAAAAGTTTTCATTTGCGAATAGGATATATTTTCTAAGTATCGAAAATATAAGAAGGTGATATAGGGAAATGTTTTTTCCAACTAGCGTAAGAGATCAATAAGATTTGTGGAAATATTTGGTTAACAAATATTGGATAGGGAAATGAAGAAGTGAATTTATTAATGAAATATTAATCAAACGCCAGTGATTTGTTTGATGCTGTGAATGGATGTTTGTTTTACTTCGATAGTTAAATAACCGACTATCGAAGTGTTTGCCAATAGCGCTGTCAATATGGAGAGACCGGTTGGATTATTATCCGAGAAATATTGGCAGTAGCGTTGCGGATCATATTATATGAAGATAATCGAAGATGGTGTAAAGTGCAAGGGCTTTTTCTATTTATAGAAATTGTGTCTTCGGTATCGTTCAATCCCAGAACGAATGTAACAACCTGGAAATTCTGAGCCAGTTTAAAATTTTTATTTTGGCAATTTTAATGAATTTTGAATATTTAAAATGAATTATTTTAAATAACAACGACGAGATATTTATTTTGAATATAATTCGAACGTATATAAAATATACGTCGTCGTTAGAATATAAATAATTAATTATAATTATAAAAGGAATTGAAAATGGTGCGGTAGTTCGATAATTCGATTTCAAATTTCAATTGAACATACCGGCTGCAAAATAAACTGGATTTTGGCGAAACCAAAAATATTAGAATCTAGTTGAGAATATCTTTCCAACGAATCTGAAAAGTCGAAATTTCATAGCGGGAATCAAAAGTTATGCCCAGTTGAAAATTCAGAATAGTCGCTATGTAAATTATACATGGCCCAAAAAGTCAATTTTGCATACGGATGAATTTGGACTCGAAACCAATTCCATTGAGTTCAAAATGCCGTTTAGAACTCCGAAAAGTATTAGCTTTGATATATTCCGATGTCCGGGATAGTGGCAATTGGATGGAGCTTTTCGGTTAGCAAAACATAGCCCGTAAAAAGTGAGATTTTGCATACGAGCTCAGAATTCGACGAGATAAATTTTTATGGATTCATAATGACAAATTATTGTTATGTTCCAAAGGGCGCGTCGAACGGAGTCAGTATGTGGCCGTGCGAGCTAAAACAGTTCAGGGTAAAACGAGCAGTAATTTAACAAAGGAACATTACTGATACGACCTCAGAATTCGATTCTACCTTTTTTATGGATTCGTATCATCTAGTAATGGTTAAATCCAAGAGGGCATGATTTTTGGAGTTAGTGTGTGAGCGTGCGAGAAGAAAAGGTGCGCCAAAATCGCATTTTTGAGCAATATCTGAGCATACTCGTGATTTTTTTGAATGGTCAAACGAACTCGGAATTTGACGAAACTTGTTTCGTTGGACTCGTCTTCACGTCTACTATCTCGTGCCCGAAAGCCGCGGCAGTTGGATATCGTCGGCGTTCGGACGATAGGCGAGAAACGAGCATATAATCACTTTTCCTCCTTTACATTTCTCACTTTCTTCTTCTTCCTCTTTCTTCCAAAAAGAAAATAAATGGCCACCACCGCCCCCTACCCCGCTGCCCTCCTCCACCAGTGCCACCACCGGCCTCCACCGCCGGCCGCCCGCACCCCCTCCTCCTCCTCCTCTTCCTCCTCCTCCTTCTCTCTCCTCTTTTCATGAACCCTAAACCCCCAAATCACCAACCACCATCACCGCGGCCACCACGGGCCCCACCACCGCCCTTAGCACCCTCCCCCACGTCCATCAGGCCCGCCATCGCCCGCTGGCCACCCAACTCCGGCTGTGGGCCCCGCTAAACTCAAAAACTCATTTTCACCAAAAATTCCCGTTTTGCACAAAACACCCCGGACTGTTTTGGCCTATATCTCTCAAACGGTGCATTTCTGGCCAAAGTCCCTCTAAACCAAACTTGTAGAGTGCGAAATTCTCTTCCATTTGGCTATATTGAAATCATGTTTTGGAGTTCGGACCTGCTCGGAAAACGCGTTTAAAGTCTTCTGTCTGAAAGCGGTAAAATTCGTGTACTTTCGCGAATTTTGGCGAATTGGAGCATTTTCGACAAAAAGACCCTTAGGGAAAAGTTGTCCGGAATGGCGCGTTTAAGCTAGAAAATAGGTGGTGTGAAGATTGAAGCTTGTTTGCAAATTCTGGAACCCAAACAGCGAATCCGGGCGTTAGAAAAAAAGTGAGTTCTCTCCGCTTTAAAGCTTCTATGGTTTTTGACGAATGTAGTAGAATAAAAATATGATTTTTATATTATAGGAAGAATAAAAATATGATTTTTGTATAGTAGAGATAATAAAAATATGATTTTTATGTTATATAGATAGTAAAGATTTGATCTTTACTATATGAACAGCGGTATAAAAATAGAATTTTATCTATATAGTAGTAGTATAAAAATGTGATTTTTATATACATAGCAACAATATAAAAATGTGATTTTTATATATGTAGTGACTACGGGCAGTGAAATTGACAAAAAGGCGAGCACGACGAGGATTCCTACATAAGAAGAGTCGTGGTATTGGATTAGCTATAGGTGAGAACTTCTCACTCTAAATATCTTTTTCTAGTTATATATATATACTAGGATGCAGACGGTGCTTAGCAGCACCCGACACCAGTCATCCACAGACCATGGATGACTTGTTTGTTTGATTGATGTGTTGTGAAAGTTGTTCGTGATGTTGATGTGAAATCGATAATAAAATGTAGATAGTTGAAATAAATTAATTATCGTTAAAAATATAATTCTTAACGTGAATATAAATATAGTGATTATGAATAAATAAATATTTATAAACAAATCGGCCGATTTGTTTATATACACTGATTTGATTGATATTGAGTGGGATGATAAATTTTACACATCGCCCAACTGCACAAATAAAAATCTGTGTTTGTTGATTTGAATCCCCACACGGGTGTTGGGATGATATTTGACGTACACTAATCCCAATTATTTAATTGTATGTTGATCAATTGGTCGACAGGCTGTGTAAGCGTTAATTATTTATACTTAATGCTTATGTAGTTGTGTGGTGCACTTTGGATGATGGTTGATTGTTTATCGTTGCTATTATATACATGTGTTGTATGGAATCCATATAATTAACGTTATATGGTAATTGATTGGGCCTCATTCCAATCGGGAAAATAATGAATATTATAAAAGGAAATTCATATGTTGAATATAAAAATAGTCATGCGTTTACGATGTTCCTGTGTTGAAACTATTCAAGTGTTGAGTAAAATATTTTAATAATAAAATTTACATCTTTATCATATTTAAAATTAGAATCTACTTCACGGTGGAGTATAATTAAAAATCAAACGATAGATACCGTAGTTTTATAAAATATTTTACATAGCAAAAATAGTCGTGTGTTGACAGTACTCATGTGTTGAGATTAGTCGTGTGTTGAAAGAAATATAGATTCATGTGTTGAATAGAATAAATATTCATTTGTTGAATAGGATAACGAATTTATTGAAATATATAAAGCCGTGTTGATTAGATTTGCGCCATTTTGACGTGAACGATATTTATATCGATTATATTCATTTTTATAATGAATATAGAAAAGGAAGTGATTTCAAAATATAACGTTATGAAAATATTATCAATTATATAGTAATAATATGAAATATCCAATTTTGATTTGAAATTGAATATAGAGTTGGAATGGTTTTGAAAACGAATTTAAAATGATTTATAAAATGCGTTTTGAAAAAGAAATCGACGAAATATATAATATATATATATATATATATATTATATATATATATATATAATGGCCTGAATAGAACGCGCCGCGCCGCGGCAGTTCGTGGATTTCGACCATTGACTTCGAATTGAAGTTGTGGGAGATCCGACCGTCGGATTCTCCTAAAATCGGAACCGTTGGGTTCGTATCGAAAAGAGCTTTCCAATGAATATTAGAAATTTGAAATCTAACGGTTGGATTTGGAATTATGTCCAAATCAAATTTGGAAAAGGTCGTCGTAAGTGCAGTTCGATGGCCATTGGTGGAAAACGACTGTACGGGCCTTGATAAAATTATTAAAAATAATCAATATTCCCAATATGTGAATTGGACTGGAGTTGAATCGAAATTATCTTCGGAATATTTCGATGTTGGATTTCGTGACTATACAGATATTGTTATGGGAATTTGAAAGATATATTTTATATCGTTATTTCCAATACGATATTTGTTGGTTTCAGGATTTATATTGAATATAAGCCGGTATACTTTCTATTCAGAGCCTAGTATTTAATATCAAATGTGATTTGGGTTTGTCGTGAATGGTGTCTTCATTAACACTGTTCTTAAGCCCAATAGAGAAAAAGATTAAATCTTTCTATTTAGATTTAATGAAGTGTATCAATTAAATGTTATTTAATTGGAATTGAATTTGAATTGGTTTTTGGGTTTATCGTGAGCGGTGTTTTGAGCAACACCTGTTCTTTAATCCGATTAACAATAGAGTGTGATTTTGGGTTTATCGTGAATCGTGTTTTAGGTGACATTGGTTCTTTAACCCAGTTAAAGACAGGATATTGATTTTTGAAAAGATTAAAACTAAGTGGAGTTTTAATGAATCTTTAATTAGATTGAAATGTGAATTGATAATTTAAATTGTCAAATTTGAAAGGTGATCGAGAATGGAGTACCACCAGTTTTGCTCCAAAGCGATAGTTAAATCTTTAATTAGATTTGAACGTGAAATGGTAATTAATTTTACCGATAGCACCGTAGTGTTAGATATGGAGTATTACTAGTTTTCTCCATGGGATAAATATGTTGGGATTGAGAAATAAAATAAATAATTACTTCGGTGTGGTTCGCTAATCCCGGCTAGTTTGAAATGATATCCAAAGGATGATTAAAGAATAAATTTAGAAGAATTTATCTTTGATAAAATTAATGGGAACCTATTCCCTAAAAATGTGATTATGTGATTATGTGTAACATTTATCATATACGTGGGTTATTCAGAAAGGCCGGGTTTATACCCATTCTGAATAACCGATTCGACGAGATGTCGAAGATAAAGACGGTGGTTGAAGGCCGGAAGTCTCCATATCGTTTGGGTGATTACTGATGATCTCGATTGGGCTGTACACCCAAGATGAGGGAAACAGTTGGTGATCGACCAGACGTACTTGGAGATGGAAGGATATGCGAGGAAAGTGCCTCCGGTTTCGTTCAGACCCAGAACGAACTTGTAAATGGATTGAGTGTCTGACATTGGATTTTATTCCGTGTTGATTGATCTCTATTAAATTACACCTTTTTGGCGGCAGGGAATTTATTCTCTAGCTTAACGCCCTTCTCTGAGACTTACGAGCTCAGAGGTTGTATATCGATGGACATCAGTCGCATGGAGTGAATTACCAGTGTGACACGCGTAAGTGGCAATTGATCAAGGCTTCTGTTGAAAAGCAAAGTCTTGTGGTTGATGATCAAAGCACGGCCTGTGTGGTGTAGCTTTGTGTATAACATGAATTCGCGAGCCTCACACCTCGGTATGAGTCAAAAACGGGATACGGACCCAAGGAGTGCACGACGTTTCTTTCTAGCTATGGTGGTGTCAGTGACCTACCAGCCCTGACATTAATATACTTTTCACTTGTGTGGTTGTTGGATACGAGGCGCCTCGGATATAGGTCTGTAAGGACCGGGAAACGTGTGTTCAGGAATAACTAATCCTCAAAAGTAAGAGAGGACCAGCCTTGGAGGTTCCAAAGGATCATAGTGGGGTCCTGAGGCATTTGCTAGAGTGTCTCGAATCAGAGAGGAGCTTGCCCCTTGCCTCGACTCGTGATGGAATCCAATTTCCAATACGTGTATTTTGGTTTTATTTGTAGAGCCTAGTATGGCGACATAGTGGGATGGGGCACTTATGCCGTCTATGATTGATATTTATGATTGAAATTGTTTTGACATTATACACCTATAATAGTATCAAATAATGTGTTTTAAACACATCAAGCATGCTTTGGCTGTTATAAGGTTAAAACCCTATCCTCCGGCTTGCGTTGCATTGTGTGATGGGACCTGGGTCTTATAACAGCTTCATTTTTCCTTATTTAGCATTGCGCTGTTTGTTTTATGCACTGGTATTCTTGGGAGGAAACCCGTTCCGTGTTATACGGCGTGGTCCCTTGATATACCAAACTTTAAAACAAAAATAACTGTTTTAGTTCTCACACCAGTCACATGACTGACCTGGAGTTTATTGTTTTAACCTAAACTCTGGGTGCCCCTATTTTCAACACGGGCAGCTAGTAGTTTTGGTTTTGCAGATTTATATTCACATGATCCTGATTTACAGCTGGAATGATGCTCGGAAAGCTCTGTATCCGTGCATTACTTCTAGTTGTGCTTTTGTATTATTTTCCGTTGCGATGTATTTAAATGTAATTTATGGTAATCTCTGATATTTATCGAATGTATATTTATTCATACTCTGTATATTCTTGTAATCTGATGGAATTGTTGTAATATACAATGAAATGTTCTTCCGTCTGCGTTCTATTTTGTCTTGTCATCAATTCTATCCGTGCTTTCCTTCACGGGGAAGTTCGGGTCGTCTCAGTTTGGTATCAGAGCTTTGGTTTACAGAGCTCGTGAACAAGACACATTAGAACCATATGAAAGAATTCATCAGATATTGGATTAGTAATATCCAATTAGAATGACTCGTTAGAGATAGGATCAGTAGTATCCTAGAACGCGTGTGAAGAGTATATTTTTCAAATGAAAACAATATTGTTTTGAAAATTTAAATCATTTTATACGTATTTGAATATTTATTTATATTGAATTTGGACAATCCAATATATAAAGATTTTGCATATACGTGTCATGAACGCATATTCGAAGTTTTAATATATTGGACAGATATAGAATCGCATTCTAGTCACCCGGACATGATTCTGGTGATGGTGCGCCATCACCAGTATTTATTTTCGTGTTTCGAAGGTGTGATATCTATATATTTCCATTAGACTGGTGTGAGAACCAAAACTAATATAGATAGATTTATTTGAAACGTTACTTCACTAATTGATTGATGGTCGTGTTGTTTGATTATTGTTTGATTAATTAAAAGTTGAACCTATAACCAAATTGTATCATATAGTGAATTGTATTGGAAATTTATCGCATTTGCATGCATGTACATGTACTTACATTGAACAGGTATACGGATTAGCTATTGGGTAAAGAATTTATTTGCGTGCCCGACAAATAGGTAAATCTTAATGAGTTGGATGCGCACTTTTATTATTATATCAACTCCTGTGAGTGTCATTGGATGCGGAGTGCTGGTTATTCTGTGTGTGATTAATAAATGTCGCCATAGGATAGTAACAATTAATTTTGAACTACACTGCATGGCATACTTCCTGAAGATGGCATACTTCTTGAAGATCGCATACTTCATCATATACCACACAAGCATTTGGAGCTTGTGTGACGAGGTGGCAGATTTACCATACGAGCGAGAGGCTTATATGGCGATGACTATATATTACAGGTTGAACTGATGACTGATATGGACAATATAAAATTGTAACGGTAAAATTGCCAAATTAATAAAAAAAACCACATGGGTCTGGAGTCGACAATAATCACGTCTCTCTAGTCATTAGATACGGCACATGGATTATTTATTTCCCAAACGGGACGAGGTGACGAGAATTTATTCTCTGGAGCAATTAAAATACACACTCCCTCAGGCTTTGACAGGGTGACAAGAATTTATTTTCTGGAGTTATTATCTATACACGCTCCCCTGTAAACACCAGAATATATCACTATAAATATGTGTATGCTTTATAGGATTTATTGGGTAACTAATACGGCCCAATAAATTTCCAAACCCCTCCCCGTACAAAGGAGGTTATGGCGAAATTTTTTGAAAATTTCGGGTGTTAGCCAAATTTTTGAAGAACTTGAAAATTTTCAGAAACTGAAAAGTTGGAGAATGGAAGCCAGAATGAACGTTGAGTTGGTTTTTAAAACAACTTTCGGCTTCTTTCCTTTTTGGCGATGAAAAGTTTTAAGTGGGGGAGAATGTAACAACCCGGAAATTCTGAGCCAGTTTAAAATTTTTATTTTGGCAATTTTACTGAATATTGAATATTTCAAATGAATTATTTTAAATAATAACTACGAGAAATTTATTTTGAATATAATTCGAACGTATATATTATATACGTCGTCGTTAGAATATAAATAATTATTTATAATTATAAAAGGAATTGAAAATGGTGCGGTAGTTCGATAATTCGATTTCAAATTTCAATTGAACATACTGGGTGCAAAATAAACCGGATTTTGGCGATACCTAAAATATTAGAATCTAGTTCAGAATATCTTTCCAACGAATCTGAAAAATCGAAATTTCATAGCGGGAATCAAAAGTCATGCCCAGTTGAAAATTCAGAATAGTCGCTATGTAAATTATACATGGCCCAAAAAGTCAATTTTGCATACGGATGAATTTGGACTCGAAACCACTTCTATTGAGTTCAAAATGCCGTTTAGAACTCCGAAAAGCATAAGCTTCGATATATTCCGATGTCCGGAATAGTGGCAATTGGCTGGAGCTTTTCGATTAGCAAAACATAGCCCTTAAAAAGTGAGATTTTGCATACGAGCTCAGAATTCGACGAGATAAATTTTTACGGATTCATAACGACAAATTATTGTTATGTTCCAAAAGGCGCGTCGAACGGAGTCAGTATGTGGCCGTGCGAGCTAAAACAGTTCAGGGTAAAATGAGCAGTAATTTTACAAAGGAACATTACTAATACGACCTCAGAATTCGATTCTACCTTTTTTCTGGATTCATATCGTCTAATAATGGTTAAATCAAAGAGGGCATGATTTTTGGAGTTAGTGTATGAGCGTGCGAGAAGAAAAGGTGCGCCTAAATCGCATTTTTGAGCAATATCTGAGCATATTCGTGATTTTTTTGAATGGTCAAACGAACTCGGAATTCGACGAAACTTGTTTCGTTGGACTCGTCTTCATGTCTGCTATCTCGTGTCCGAAAGCCGCGGTAGTTGGATATCGTCGGCGTTCGGACGATAGGCGAGAAACGAGCATATAATCACTTTTCCTCCTTTACATTTCTCACTTTCTTCTTCTTCCTCTTTCTTCCAAAAAGAAAATAAATGGCCACCACCGCCCCCTACCCCGTTGCCCTCCTCCACCAGCGCCACCACCGGCTCCACCGCCCACCGCCGGCCGCCCGCACCCCCTCCTCCTCCTCCTCATTCTCTCTCCTCTTTTCATGAACCCTAAACCCCCAAATCACCACCACCGCGGCCACCACGGGCCCCACCACCGCCCTTAGCACCCTCCCCCACTTCCATCAGGCCCGCCACTGCCCGCTGGCCATCCAACTCCAGCTGTGGGCCCCGCTACACTCAAAAACTCATTTTCACCAAAATTCCCGTTTTGCACAAAACACCCCGGACTGTTTTGGCATATATCTCTCAAATGGTGCATTTCTGGCCAAAGTCCCTCTAAACTAAAGTTTTAGAGCGCGAAATTCTATTCGATTTGGCTATATGGAAGTCATGTTTTGGAGTTCGGAGCTGCTCGGAAAACGCGTTCAAATTCTGCTGTCTGAAAGCGGTAAAATTCGTGTACTTTCGCGAATTCTGGCGAATTGGAGCATTTTCGACAAAAAGACCCTTAGGCAAAAGTTGTCCGGAATGGCGCGTTTAAGCTAGAAAAAAGTTGGTGTGAAGATTGAAGCTCGTTTGCAAATTCTGGAACCCGAACAGCGAATCCGGGCATTAGAAAAAAAGTGAGTTCTCTCCGCTTTAAAGCTTCTATGGTTTTTGACGAATGTAGTAGAATAAAAATATGATTTTTATATTATAGGAAGAATAAAAATTGATTTTTATATAGTAGAGATAATAAAAATACGATTTTTATGTTATATAGATAGTAAAGATTTGATCTTTACTACATGAACAGCGGTATAAAAATAGAATTTTTATCTATATACTAGTAGTATAAAAATGTGATTTTTATATACATAGCAACAATATAAAAATGTGATTTTTGTATATGTAGTGACTACGGGCAGTGAAATTGACAAAAAGGCGAGCACGACGAGGATTCCTACATAAGAAGAGTCGTGGTATTGGATTAGCTATAGGTGAGGACTTCTCACTCTAAATATCTTTTTCTAGTTATATATATATATACTAGGATGCAGACGGTGCTTAGCAGCACCCGACACCAGTCATCCACAGACCATGGATGACTTGTTTGTTTGATTGATGTGTTGTGAAAGTTGTTTGTGATGTTGATTTGAAATCGATAATAAAATGTAGATAGTTGAAATAAATTAATTATCGTTAAAAATATAATTTTTAACGTGAATACGAATATAGTGATTGTGAATAAATAAATATTTATAAACAAATCGGCCGATTTGTTTATATACACTGATTTGACTGATATTGATTTGGATGATAAATTTTACACATCGCCCAACTACACAAATAAAAATCTGTGTTTGTTGATTTGAAACCCCACACGGGTGTTGGGATGATATTTGACGTACACTAATCCCAATTATTTAATTGTATGTCGATCGATTGGTCGACAGGCTGTGTAAGCGTTAATTATTTATATTTAATGCTTATGCAGTTGTGTGGTGCACTTTGGATGATGGTTGATTATTTATCGTTGCTATTATATACATGTGTTGTATGGAATCCATATAACTAACGTTATATGGTAATTGATTGGGCCTCATTCCAATCGGGAAAATAATGAATATTATAAAAGGAAATTCATGTGTTGAATATAAAAATAGTCATGTGTTGATGATGTTACCGTGTTGAAACTATTCATGTGTTGAGTAAAATATTTTAATAATAAAATTTACATCTTTATCATATTTAAAATTAGAATCTACTTCACGGTGGAGTCTAATTAAAAATCAAACGATAGATACCATAGTTTTATAAAATATTTTACATAACAAAAATAGTCGTGTGTTGACAGTACTCATGTGTTGAAAGAAATATAGATTCATGTGTTGAATATAATAAATATTCAATTGTTGAATAGGATAACGAATTTATTGAAATATATAAAGCCGTGTTGATTAGAGTTGCGCCATTTTGACGTGAACGATAATTATATCGATTATATTCGTTTTTATAATGAATATAGAAAAGGAAGTGATTTCAAAATATAACGTTATGAAAATATTATCAATTATATAGTAATGATATGAAATATCCAATTTTGATTTGAAATTGAATATAGAGTTGGAATGGTTTTGAAAACGAATTTAAAATGATTTATAAAATACGTTTTAAAAAGGAAATCGATGAAATATATAATATATATATATATTATATATATATAATGGACTGAATAGAATGCGCCGCGCCGCAGTAGTTCGTGAATTTCGACCATTGACTTCGAATTGACGTTGCGGGAGATCCGACCGTCGGATTCTCCTAAAACCGGAACCCTTGGGTTCGTATCGCAAAGAGCTTTCCAATGAATATTAGAAATTTGAAATCTAACAGTTGGATTTGGAATTATGTCCAAATCAAATTTGGAAAAGGTCGTTGTAAGTGCAGATTGATGGCCATTGGTGGAAATCGACTGTACGGGCCTTGATAAAATTATTAAAAATAATCAATATTCCCAATATGTGAATTGGACTGGAGTTGAATCAAAATTACCTTCGGAATATTTCGATGTTGGATTTCGCGACTATACAGATATTGTTATTGGAATTTGAAAGATATATTTTATATCGTTATTTCCAATACGATATTTGTTGGTTTCAGGTTTTGATATTGAACATAAGCCAGTATACTTTCTATTCAGAGCCTAGTATTTAATATCAAATGTGATTTGGGTTTGTTGTGAATGGTGTCTTCATTAACTCTGTTCTTAAGCCCAATAGAGAAAAAGATTAAATCTTTCTATTTAGATTTAATGAAGTGTATCAATTAAATGATATTTAATTGGAATTGAATTTGAATTGGTTTTTGGCTTTATCGTGAGCGGTGTTTTGAATAACACCTGTTCTTTAACCCGATTAACAATAGAGTGTGATTTTGGGTTTATCGTGAATCATGTTTTAGGTGACATTGGTTCTTTAACCCAGTTAAAGACAGGATATTGATTTTTGAAAAGATTAAAACTAAGTGGAGTTTTAATGAATCTTTAATTAGATTGAAATGTGAATTGATAATTTAAATTATCAAATCTGAAAGGTGATCGAGAATGGAGTACCACCAGTTTTGCTCCAAAGCGATAGTTAAATCTTTAATTAGATTTGAACGTGAAATGGTAATTAATTTTATCGATAGCACCGTAGTGTTAGATATGGATTATTACCAGTTTTCTCCATGGGATAAATAGGTTGGGATTGGGAAATAAAATAAATAATTACTTCGGTGTGGTTCGCTAATCCCGGCTAGTTTGAAATGATATCCAAAGGAAGATTAAAGAATAAAATTAGAAGAATATATCTTTGATAAAATTAATGGGAACCTATTCCCTAAAAATGTGATTATGTGAATAAAAGAATATTCTAAATTGGAATGAGGCGTTTGTTGTGTTTGTGTAACATTTGTTTATCATATACGTGGGTTATTCAGAAAGGCCGGGTTTATACCCATTCTGAATAACCGATTCGACGAGATGTCGAAGATGAAAACGGTGGTTGAAGACCGGAAGTCTCCACATCGTTTGGGTGATTACTGATGATCTCGATTGGGCTGTACACCCAAGATGAGGGAAACAGTTGGTGATCGTCCAGACGTACTTGGAGATGGATGGATATGCGAGGAAAGTGCCTCTGGTTTCGTTCAGACCCAGAACGAACTTGTAAATGGATTGTGTGTCTGACATTCGATTTTATTCTGTGTTGATTTATCTCTATTAAATATACATCTGTTTGGCGGCAGAGAATTTATTCTCTTGCTTAACGCCCTTCTCTGAGACGTACGAGCTCGGAGGTTGTATATCGATGGACATCAGTCGCATGGAGAGAATTGCCAGTGTGACACGCGTAAGTGGCAATTGATCAAGGCTTCTGTTGAAAAGCAAAGTCTTGTGGTTGATGATCAAAGCACGGCCTGTGTGGCATAGCTTTGTGTATAACGTGAATTCGTGAGCCTCACACCTCGGTATGAGTCAAAAACGAGATACGGACCCAAGGAGTGCACGACGTTTCTTTCTAGCTATGGTGGTGTCAGTGACCTACCAGCCCTGACATTTATATACTTTTCACCTGTGTGGTTGTTGGATATGAGGCGCCTCGGATATAGGTCTGTAAGGACCGGGAAACGTGTGTTCAGGAATTACTAATCCTCAAAAGCAAGAGAGGACCGGCCTTGGAGGTTCCAAAGGATCATAGTGGGGTCCTGAGGCATTTGCTAGAGTGTCTCGAATCGGAGAGGAGCTTGCCCCTTGCCTCGACTCATGATGGAATCCAATTTCCAATACGTGTATTTCGGTTTTATTTGTAGAGCCTAGTATGGCGACATAGTGGGATGGGGCACTTATGCCGTCTATGATTGATATTTATGATTGAAATTGTTTTGACACTATACATCTATAATAGTATCAAATAATGTGTTTTAAACGTATCAAGCATGCTTTGGCTGTTATAAGGTTAAAACCCTATCCTCCGGCTTGCGTTGCATTGTGTGGTGGGACCTGGGTCTTATAACAGCTTCATTTTTCCTTATTTAGCATTGCGCTGTTTGTTTTATGCACTGGTGTTCTTGGGAGGAAACCCATTCCGTGTTATACGGCGTGGTCCCTTGATATACTGAACTTTAAACCAAAAATAATTATTTTAGTTCTCACACCAGTCACATGACTGACCTGGAGTTTATTGTTTTAACCTAAATTCTGGGTGCCCCTATTTTCGACACGGGCAGCTAGTAGTTTTGGTTTTGCAGATTTATATTCACAGGATCCTGATTTACAGCTGGAACGATGCTCGGAAAGCTCTGTATCCGTGCATTACTTCTAGTTGTTCTTTTGTATTATTTTCCGCTGCGATGTATTTAAATGTAATTTATGGTAATCTCTGATATTTATCGAATGTATATTTATTCATACTCTGTATATTCTTGTAATCTGATGGAATTGTTGTAATATACAATGAAATGTTCTTCCGTCTGTGTTCTATTTTGTCTTGTCATCAATTCTATCCGTGCTTTCCTTCACGGGGAAGTTCGGGTCGTCTCAATGAACGTATATGGACGAATGTCTGACGGAGTATTTCCAATGATCAAATATGTTTGTCTGTATAAATATATATGGTTGCAACGGATTTATTTCCTTAGCATAACATCCGGAATATTTGTGCAAATCAATTAGTGATTAGCGGATCTGAAATGTGGCATTCAAAGTGATGGTGCTATCAATGAATAGAAAGTAATCGTAGCCTCAAGCCTCAACAACCGGGAAATGACAAAAATCGGGCAGGCAATATGGCTATGTGGGTCGCTCCCATTAGGATGTATAATTACCTATCTAGAGATTCATTTAATTTCTTATTCAATTCGATGTTGTCCCATTCGGGAAACGATGGCTGATCCCAACCGTTGGTGATATACATTCGATACACTCAAGCGAAATGAGTGATCGGTCATGTGTGGGCCGGGTTGCAAGACGTTCTTGTTGTACCCAGGTGTATTCGCTCTAGAGATACATCATCGGAAGGTGGTCCCATACCTTGTCATAGTTGGAATCCAATCTCCAATAAGCGCCCTACGGTTTTTGATTTTATACTATATATGTAGAGCGTGAGATGCAAGCGTTCTACTATTTGGTTATTTATTTGATGTAGACATTATTATGATATCAATGGATTTTCGTATCAAAGTGTTTTGGGTTATTGTAAGGTAAAAACCGTCCACGTTTGTGTGTGGGCTGGTCTTACTATTATCTTTCCCTTCGAAAGGATTTTGAAAGTTAAACAAATGGTTGGAGTTTACTCACACCAGTCCCATGACTGACCCAGAGTTTATTTTGTTTGTTTTCCCTAAACTCTTGGGTGCCCAAATTTGTACGGGCAGTCAAGTAGTTGGGATTTTACAGATTCACTTGGAAGAGCTGGGAGCAGGAGGCTTCACCAGTTAGCTATAGACTATCATATATTCCGTTGTGAACCATGTTTATATCTGGAAACAGGTGTTTATAACTGTTCCAGGAATAACTGTTGTGCTCTGATAATGGTATGTATGTCCAGTTACTGATTTGTATTTTCAAAAGTTATGTTATATAATATATTTTATTCGTTCTGCTGTGAGTTTGTGATCTTCATTTTCTTCTATTCTAATATTTCTTCCTTTCTATTTCTAATCCTCTAACTTCTTTCTAATAATGATTCGTATTTCTGTGCAATTTGGGTTGGACGTGTGGTGTTATTAGTCAACTCAGATAGTACGGATTTGCGGTCCACTACAGTTGGTAACAGAGCTTAGGTTGAGTGAATACCTAGGCTTTGGTGGGATGTGCTCATTAGAGATAGGGTCAGTAGTACCCTAGAATGAGTTGAGTGTATATATGAGAGCGCGTATTTGTAAATTGATATAAAAACTGTTTTATATTGTGTTGGCTAGTCTGTTGAGCTGTTTATGAATCCTGATCGAATTGTGGGAAGCCACAACGTCGACAAGAGTTTGTAAATACTTGAATAGAAGATTGAACACGATATTGTTTTAAAGTGGGTAGATGAAATAATTTTACCCAAAATTCTATTATGATATAGAAAAGGAATAATTTTATGAAATTATTATAATATTTGGATGTGTTGGATGTTAATATTTTAATCCAATGAAATTATAAGAAATGAAATGATTATACAGAACCAAATAGAACTTGTATATGAATTAAATATACAAATGGGATGAATTAAAATTGAATTCAAAACAGAATTCAGAATTTAAATCCTGGGAAGTTGGAAAATATTTTCTGAAGTATATTAAAATAGTATAGCTTTGTTTGAAAGGGATTTTTGAATAAAAATCATTTTTGAATGGATTCTGAAAGTGTTAAAGCACTGAACTCACTTCAGTGACTGGGAAATAATTTTGATGATATCTGCAACATCATCAGTGTTCATTTTCGAGTTTCTAAGTGATGAATTGCTACCTTAGAAAAGTTTTTGATGAAAATTTGTTTGAAAGAAAACAAGTGGTTGGAAAATTCAAGTGTTTGAATTTGAAATGGAGATAAATATATGTGTGTATATATTTGATTTCAAAAAGATTTGAAATGAAAACCCTTATATTTGAAATTTAACTTAAGCTAGTTAAATGGATTGAAGTGAATCAATTAACTAGAATCAATTTGAATAGGTTTAATGGAATATAGACTAGATATAAATGGATTGATCGTAGATCATTCGAATTAAGTGAAGGAAGACCAAAAGTTTTGGTGGAATTAAATTTGTTGAAATATGAGGAGTTGAGTTTCAACATAAGTGAATTGTTGAAAAGTAATGAGTTTGTACCATTTTTCCTACCTTAGCAATTTCGAGGACGAAATTATTTTAAGGGGGAAAGAATGTAACGACCCGTATTTTTGGTCGGTTTATTTTAAATATTTAGTATCGTTTAAATATTGAATTAATAATATAAAAGAATTTTTATATTGAATTATCGATTTATAATCAATATACGATTTATTTTGAATATATATAATTATCGAAATACGAGAACTGAAATAATTCAATTCGAAGATAAAACTGAATCGAAATGGTTCAGATGATCAATATATATTCTATTTGAATAGAAACGTCGATAATAGTAATTTATTTTTGAAGAATTTATTTGTTTTTGAATTTAAATTATATTATATTAATTTAATATGATATATATGTTGAAATTAAAATTTAGAATATTTACTGTTGAGTTCAGAATAGGGTTATTATATTGAAATGTCAGTCGGTACGCTAGAATAGCGGTTCGTGATTTAAATTAATGGACCCCGAGATATTTGATTGTGGATAGGCTTGAAATCAAATCGATATCCATCTAAAAATGGTAAAAATCTCTTTAAATCAAATCAGAATCCATTTTGATAATATAAAAATCTAACTTCTCCTCCATTCTCTATATCATTTTCAATAGAAACAAAAAGAAAAAAAATCGGAATCTGAAATCGCGAGTTCTCCTGAGGATCGGCGACCAGTAGAAGCGCTCGCGGCTAGGGTTGGCCTTGTCGTGGGTTGATTGGTAATGTCACGATGGACTCTGGGGATGTCAAAGATGAACTCGACTGTGGCGTGTCGATCTATGTTACGAGGCGTAGGAACTGGAGTACTCGCATTTGAGGTAAATGGGTTTCTCAATGGATTCTGTAAGGAGCACGATGTGGATCTTGGAGGGGTGCGATGTCGAGCAACAGAGCTCGAGGGTTTCTCCTGGTCGTGGTGTCGAATAGAGAGCCGGAGTTCAATCGAGCCTGTTGTGTGACGAAGGAGGATTTGCTGACGAAATTTCAAAGGGAGCTCGGGTTGATTATTTTGGGATGGTGATGAGTGAGCTTGAGAAGGGGGATTCAATGGAAAAAGCTTCAAGGTCGCTCATGGAGAGACCAGAAAGAACGTGACAAAAGGGAGTTCAGAATTGGTATAAAGATGGTGGAAATTGGCAGAATTAGGATAAGTCTTGTGAGGAAATTTTCGGGAGTTCCTATTCGATAGTTTTTGGTCTCTTGTTGGTGGGTTCTCGCAGTAAAGTAGAGGGGTGCAGTATTTGATTTTTGTAGAGGTAGTGGGCTGTCAGTAACGTGTTCGATAAAATGTCACAATGGCGTACATCAGTTTTTCGATTGATTACAGTTTTAGAGATGATTGAAGATATCTTATGGATTGGTCAAGTTGTTTGCAGCATAATAAGGTATACATTTTATTAGATTTAAATGGTATAGAAAACTTATTCAAGTAATTTATTTTAAATAAATAATTTCTTAATCAATAAATGAAATCGAATAAATCGTAGGTGTGGAATAAATTCATTTGAGATGATCTAAGTTGATTCTTAGCGATGACGATGTTGCATCTAATCAGATATTCACCAAATAAGATTCAAGGTGAGTAAATATCACTCACCTTTTATTTAGAATTATTTTTATCAGTTAAAAATCATTGTCTATTGATTGTTTGGTTGCGTTAAAATATTACTGTGGCATGCTTAAATATATATATATATATATATATAGTTATACAGGCTTGCTATTATATATATATATATATATTGGTTTGGTGATTGGTTGGATTCCCGCAGTATCATTAGCGGATGCCCGCGGTATCATTAGCCGATGACCCTACGCCCACATATATAAGTGGATCCCCTTTTATACCGCGATATCCTGCCACGAAGCAGGATGGGTATTACTATGTTGACTAACGTCTGTGGATGCAGGAAAACAGGTTGGAGGGATCCAACTAGATTCCTCAAAAATATATTATCTATTTGTTTGTCTGCTTGATTTCATATATTCATATATGACGTGTTAAAAATAAAATGATTGAAAATTGGATGATTTGTTTGTTTTAAATATCACTGGGCTAAGTGTTAATTTATTTAAAATATCATGGGAAGGATATTTGAGATTAAAAGGGAAAATTCTATTTTTAAATAGAATTTGAAATTTGAATGGAATAAAAATATAAACTTGTTTTGAAAAATAAAACAAGTAGCTCCTTTATAAACGAAGTTATAAATAGTTCTTTTATAACGAAGTTATAAATGAAATGAAAAGAATTATCATTTGATAATTCAGAAATAAAAATATAAGTGTGAAATTTGAAAAGGGAAATCTATTTTCCAAAAGTAGAAATATCGATTTCAAGAGGAATTGAAATCGAGACTTGTTTAAAGAATTGAATATCGAAAGTGAGATAGAAATTCAAAAAGGAGTTTGAATATTTGAAATTTCAAATAGAATTAAATTGGAGTTTGAATATTTGAAATTCGAATAGCATAAATATGGAATTTGAATGTATAATTCAAATGGAGTTCAAATATAGAATTTTAGTATAGAAAGAATAAAGGAAATTCAAATATAGATTTTGAATAGGATTTGAATATAAAGGATTCAAATAGAATTTGAATATAGGAAATTCAATAGGAATTGGAATAGAATTTGAATTAAAAGGAATTGAAACAGAAATTTGAATTCAAAAGAATTCAAATAGAATTTGAATTCAAAGGATTTCAAATGGATTTGAAAATAGAATTCAAATGGAGTTAACTATATAGTTTTGAAAATAAAATTCTGATGTGGTCTAACTATAGAATTTGAAATTAGAAGTGAAATGGAATTTAAACTATGGAATTTGAATATAGAATTCAAATAAAAATTCGAAGGGGATTTGAATATAGAAATTCAAATGGAGTTTGAGAATATGAAATTCAAAGGAAAATCAAATATATAATTTGAACGTAGAAATTAAAATGGGATTTGAATAAAGGAAATTCGAATATAGAAATTCAAATAGAATTTGACAAATTGAAGCGATTTGAAATTTGAATATAGGATGTCAAATAGAAGTGAAATAGATCGGAAATACTATGTTGAACTGGGTAAAATTCGATTTGGCATATTAAAAATATATCCGAATGAAGTGGAATTTATTATAGAGGAAGTTTAAACATTTATATTTATAAATATAATTAAAACGAACTCGCCGCAGCGCTGGAGTTCGTAAATTGGCGTTTAGAACTTCAAATGAGTATACAGAACCCAATTGAAGTCGGAATTCTTTGAAACAAGAAACGCCAGGACCGGTTTGATAATAGTTTTCTAATGAAAGAGAAAATTCTAAGTTTCATCGTATATATTTTGTGTTATGTTAAAATCAAATTTTCAGAAAAACAGAGCCATAACCATTTAAAAACCATAACGGTTTATTTAATTTTATAAACGGATTTTAAGCGAATGAAATCTGAATTTCTATTTAGAAAAATCCAGATTTAAGTTGTAAATTATATGTGAACTCAGTTGGAGTATTGAATTTATTTTTGAAAGAGAAATCAGATTTTTGATTATTGAATAGAATTAACTAATCCGAATAGTAATTAGTTAATGAGATTTTGAAGCGATATTGGGCTTTGAATAAGTGAATTCGATTTGAAAATTTATATTCGAAATCGAAAAGAAAACTAGAATTGAAATTGAAATTCAATTTGGTTTTGAGCAAGTTAAATATTTTGTTTGAACATGTTGTGTTCAAACAAAGAAGTGGAATAGGCAAAATAGCTAATTAAAGAATAAATGAGCGAAACTGAATTCAAACGATTGGATAGTGTTGAATTGGATTGAAAACAGGTGAGCATGTGTTAGACAGGTATGGGATGAAGTACATGAAGATTTTAATTCGTGTGCCCGACAAAAAGTTACATGTTTAAATTCATATATGAGGTTTTATGCGCCGTATCGGCAAGCCGCTTGGCTTTTTCTTTTGGATTGTTGAGGGCCATGGGAGGCTATTTGGAATATCCCGAAGCTCCCGGTACAAGGGAGGTTATGGCGAATTTTTCCGAAAATTTAAAGAGTTAGAATATTTTTAATATATTTTGATAGTTAGAAATCACTGTATCGATATATAGAATTCGATAGGGAAACGAAATTAAAATAGAATATTGTAAACAAAAGGGAAATCTATAAATTAGAAATAGAAAGCGAACCATATACATGTTTTAAAAATGAATAATTGGGTAGTGTGTTTATTCGAGGTAAGTGGTTTTGCCATTTTGAAGTTGAGGATGTTTTCAGTCAAGGTCTAAGAGGTAATTTTACCCTAACTTGATTGATTTCATTTTTAATTGATAAATAGCAGGATCCAGCCTCGAAGAGAAGTGTTCGGGAAAGAGATAAGCGATTGAAATATTTTCAATTGCGAATAGGATATATTTTCTAAGTATCAAAAATATAAGAAGGTGATATAGGGAAATGTTTTTTTCCAACTAGCTTAAGAGATCAATAAGATTTCTGGAAATATTTGGTTAACAAATATTGGATAGGGAAATGAAGAAGTGAGTTTATTAATGAAATATTAATCAAAGGCCAGTGATTTGTTTGATGCTGTGAATGGATGTTTGTTTTACTTCGATAGTAAAATAACCGACTATCGAAGTGTTTGCCAATAGCGTTGTCAATATGGAGAGACCGGTTGGATTATTATCCGAGAACCACTCTGTATTGGCAGTAGCATTGCGGATCAGATTATATGAAGATAATCGAAGACGGTGTAAAGTGCAAGGGCTTTTTCTATTTATAGAAATTGTGCCTTCGGTTTCGTTCAATCCCAGAACAAACGTATATGGACGAATGTCTGACGGAGTATTTCCAATGATAAAATATGTTGGTCTGTATAAATATATATGGTTGCAATGGATTTATTTCCTTAGCATAACATCCAGAATATTTGTGCAAATCAATTAGTGATTAACGGATCCGACAATGTGGCATTCAAAGTGATGATGCTATCAATGAATAGAAAGTAATCGTAGCCTCAGGCCTCAACAACCGGGAAATGACAAAAATCGGGCAGGCAGCATGGCTATATGGGTCGCTCCCATTAGGATGTATTGTGACGATCCCAAAACCCCGTGACACGGTGTTAAGGATAATCATTGGAATATAACACATTAATCATCATTAGCAGATCACAGATAATAGCATAAACAGAAAATAGAATAATTTACACACATATGACAGCGGAATCATATAGATATCATCACATCAGAGAAGCACAGTACAGGATACAACTTAGTGCAGAATGATACATAATCAGTCACCATCGCCTGAGGCGGAATCATACATAAAGAGTACACAAAAAAGGAATATCAGTCTACATCGCCAATGGCGGAATCATAATATAGATACAATAATGGCGGAGCAAATCCAAGTCAGCACGGTGTAGTCAAGCCTCGCCATGAGCCAAAAGGTGCGTCAGAAACCTGTAACTAGGCTGCCCGTGTGAAAATAAGGGCACCCGAATTTGCAAGGTGAAACAAACTACGAGTCAGTCATGGGACTGGTATGAGAAATCTACTCAACTTATTAGCAACAATAATAAGGCAAATCAAAGGACCACGCCACTTTCGCGGAACGGGTTTACTCCAATGAGTGCTAGTGCATGAAATAAAGTAAATGATTAAATCAACGCAATGCTTTTTATAAAATGAAGCCATTATAAGACTCAGGTCCCATCACACAATGCAACGCAAGCCGGAGGATAGAGTTTTCCCTTATAATGGCCAAAGATGCTTCATACGAATAAAACAAAAGTGTTTGATATTATTACTAGTGCATATATGTTTCAAAAGCAAATTCAATCATAAATATCAATCCTAGATGGCATGGGTACCATATATCATGTCGCCATACTAGTAATACAATCACATCCGCATATATCGTATTGGAAATTGGATTCCTTCATGAGTCGAGGCAAGGGGCAAGCTCCTCTCCGATTCGAGACACTCTAGCAAATGTCCCAGGACCCCACTATGATCCTTGGATCTTCAGGGCCGGTCCTCTCTTACTTTTGAGGATTAGTTATTCCTGAACACACGTTTCCCGGTCCTTACAAACCTATATCGAGGCGCCTCGCATTCCAACAACCACACAGGTGAAAAGTATATATAATGTCAGGGCTGGTAGGTCACTGACACCACCTTAGCTAGAAAGAAACGTCGTGCTCTCCCTGCAGTCACTCTCCCGTTTTTGACTCATACCGAGGTGTGAGGCTCGCGAATTCACTTTATACACAAAGCTACGTCACACAGACCATGCTTTGATCATCAACCACAAGACTTTGCTTTGCAACAGAAGCCTTGATCATATGCCACTTAGGCGTGCCACACAGGCAATTCACTCCATCCGACTGATTTCTGTCAATACATAACCTCTGAGCTCGTACGTCTCAGAGAAGGGCGTTAAGCAAGAGAATAATTCTCCGCCGCCAAACAGATATATATTTAACAGAGATCAATCAACACAGAACAAAATCCAATGTCAGACACACAGTCCATTTACAAGTCTGTTCTGGGTCTGAACGAAAACGGAGGCACCAATTCCTCGCATATCCGTACAATCAACAATATGTTTGGACGGCTACTACTTCAATTCCTTTATGGTAGCTACTCCAATCACGAGCATCAGTAGCGCCCATCCATCCAATGTGGAGATCGTCGGTCTTCAACCGTCTTTGACTCTTCGACTTCTCAACGTCGATCGATTATTTGAAATGAGATAAACTCGGCCTTTTCAAATAACCCACGTATATTTAGATTTTCAAATCAATCAATCACATGGTTGGACTATTCAACAATCACATTTCAGTTATTTAGTTATCATTTTCATGTCAAATACATTCAACCATCACCTATCAAGCAAACACAACAAAATTGGTTTATTTCCACTCTATATCGTCCATAATATTTTATAACGATATATCGCCATTTTTATTTAATTTAAAACGGCCATATTTAA
Organism: Allium sativum; assembly: GCA_030737875.1. Classification (NCBI taxonomy): domain Eukaryota; kingdom Viridiplantae; phylum Streptophyta; class Magnoliopsida; order Asparagales; family Amaryllidaceae; genus Allium; species Allium sativum. The sequence continues at coordinate 826,169,611 of CM060909.1, forward strand.
TTAAACGACGTTTCAGGTCGTGTCGATGCACTGGCGCTGCTTTCCACTAATTTTGTTTTACACATATATGAAAATCTAACCGTTGGATATTCACAAATTTTACATCATTAGGAAGGTCATTTCAAAACGAATCCAACGGTTTCAGTTTTGGGAAGATCCGACGGTCGGATCTTCCACACCAACCATTTGAAGTTACGATTTTAATTTACGAACTGCAGCGTCGTTATTCGATTTAATTTAATTATATATATATATATAAATATAGTCGTTTCTGGCGCTGTTTTTCTTTAGTTTTGAATTAAACATTCCAGACAATCCAACCGTCGGATCTTCACAAAGTTGGTGCCGTTGGAAAGATATTTCCAAGGCGAACCCAACGGTTGAGGTTTCGGGAAAATCCGATGGTCGGATCTTCCGTACTAGTCATTTGAAATCACGGTTTCAAAATATGAACTGCACGGCCACGTTTCGTTTTAATTCTATTTATATTTATATATTTGTATAAATATAGTTCATTCAAAAATTCCAATATCGTTTCCACTTCAATTATTTCACTAACGCCTTTAAATTTTGGAAAATTTCGCCATAACCTCCTTTGTACGGGAGGGTCTGGGAAAATTCCCAAATAGCCACACGGGCATCTCATATCAAAAAGAAAAAGAAAAAGAAAAAGCCATGCGGATAGCCAACAGGCTCATAAAATCATCACCCAAACAAAGCGGTAAATGTGTACCTATTTGTCGGGCACAAAATTCTATTTCTCTTCTATTGCCCCTTTTGCTTTAACCTGTTCAATAGATATGCATGTACATATATACAATTTCTAACATTTATCATTTTCCATTCAATTTCATATTTGATTTGCTTTGGTTTAAAAACACCATTCATTCTAATGTTGCATGCATAGGCTAAAATCATATCATTAGCTAGTTAATGTATATTTCAACTCATGCACGTTTATTTGAACAAGTGGCTATTTTTAACACTTCACATTTCAAAGATGATAATTTTGGCGAACTAAAATAGATTTCAACACATGACTATTTTATTTAGTTCCTATGCATGTTAAAAATAATATTTCTATCACAAATATTTATTTCAACGTCCGCATATCTTTAGCATATCACACATATGATAAAAATGATAGTTTTATCATTTATAATATTTATTCAACAAATAGATGTTTCAACACTTCATAGTTTCAATAAGAATGTAATTTTTATTGTTCGATCTTTTTATTCAACACATGAATATTTCCACTACACACACTTCTCAACAAATGAGCATTCCCACACATGGACATTTTATTTATGTTGTTCATATTAGAAAGATGAAATTTTGATTGTTGAAACTATTTATATAAGGCGAATATTTTGCATACTTCATATATATATATAAAAATGTGATTTTTATTGTTTAACCACTTCATTCATTCACAAATGAATTTAATTTTCACACAACACTTTTCAACACATGAACAATTTCCACACATGGATATAGTTTCAATATATGGCTTTAATTTCAATGCATGTAAAATAATTTCAACATATGAAAATAATTCTAACACACAAAGATTATTCAAAATTTCGGCAGCATAACGGCAGGGTAGTTAAAACCGGCACCATCCCTAGTACGGCTCCTCGCTCTACCTTAAAACCTCGCGGTTTTTGACAATGGGGATTCATGCATCTAATTCGCACGCAGGCGGCATGTTTATTTTTATTTCCACAAATATTTCCAATTCATTTCAATCATCAATGGGTATTTTTCAACCACAACCAAACCATATCAACCACAAACAATTATTCAACCATTCGTATTTTTCATCCAATATTTCACACCAATTCACCACAATAAATATCGTCCATGGTTTGTGGACGAGGGGAGTATATATATATATATAATATATTTTACTTGCATTTCAACACATATATCAATTATTCTATGCATGTAAAAATTCATACTTCGCTTACATAGCTTACACTACGCATGTACATGAGGTATACAACACGTATGTAATTTATATTTCGCTTATATAAATTATACACGACATTTCCCATTCAATTTCACGTTAATTTAGATTTCTCACCTTGGTTTTCTGAGCGCTAAAAATCGATACGATGTCAGAAAAATCCGCAGCTTCTTCTATTGGGTAGAGAGCTTCCTTGCGGTCTCGATGTTTCCTGTTTCATCGAATTTCGTCAACACACCAAAAAGATATGATTTTTCAAAGTTTTGCAACACTTAAGAGTGTTTAAAACGGTTCAAATCAATACAACCCGTACCTCGTTATATGGTCCAAAACTAGGTCTGCAAAAATCGCGAGATCCGTTGATCGTTGAGACGATCGGCCTGCACCACCTCGTCGGCCTTGGAGAGGGCTTTCTGTCGATGGTCACCACCCTCAGTTCGATGGCGGCAGGAAGGCAGGGCGGCGCTCGACAGGGTCGGACTTTGGAGGCTCGATCTGCACGCAACACGAGATGTTAGGAGGCGAGGTTGGTATGGATTTGAAGGTGGAGGGAAGGGCTGTCGTTTTTGGGTAGTGGCGGCGTCTGAAAGTGGCGGAGGCGGCGGCGATCTGGTCTGGAACGGGGAAGCATGAGTCGTCGTTGAACGGGGGGGGGGAGGGTTTTTATTTTTTATTTTTATTTTATTTTTAAAATTTATGAAAGGAAAAATATGATTGGTCGAGACTATATTAAATTTTTAAATAGTGTTTTCTTAAACGAACTCCTTTTTAAACCCAACGACTGTCGCCCCTAGCTAAATACCCCCATTCCGGACACAATGGGATATGTTTAGTAGGCCAATTCGACTGTTACAGTCAGTTATTTTTCAAATTAAAGTATGAAACATTTAATTTTTAACTATGAACTCACATTTCAATTTGCCAGGGCCACAAACTGATTCGAAAAATTCCAGAAAAATAAATCTAGCTATGTTTTGACGCTACGGTCCCAACAAAACTAGTTTCGTCGAATTCTGAGGTCGTTTGAAAAATGGCCATTTTCTGGTCGATCCAATTTAACAGAAATCGACCAAACACATTTTCTTTTGCCACGCTCACATACTAGCTTCAAAAATTATGAAATTTGAAACCTAGCAATAGTTTGACATCCCGGACCCAATGAAAGTGGTTTCGTCGAATTCCGAGGTCGTATGCAAAATATCAATTTTCCAGGCCTATATATTCTATATACCGACCCTTCTGAAAATTCATTCGGCCACAACTTTTGATTCCCATTATGAAACTTCGATTTTTCAGATTCTTTAGAAAGGTATTGACTAACAGATTTAAATATTTTTGGTTTCGCTAAAATCCGTTATATTTTCCACCCTGCACAGTCAGTCAAAGTTCGAATTCAAATTTTCAAACTGACTCGCTATTTCTAATTCACTATTTTGTTGAAATATTCTATTTCAATTATTCAAATTCTTTTGAAATAATCAATTTAAAAATTTTAAATTGGCTCGTATTTTCCGGGTTATTACAATCTCCCCTACTTAAAACTTTTCGTCCTCGAAAAGGAAACAACAGTAAAGTAGGAAATAAAATGTAAATGCAAAGTATGGTAAAGGTACCTTGCACCGGAGTTAGTCAGAGATATCCACTCTACATTTGGGGTAAGCTTGCTTAATGCTCTCCTCAGTTTCCCAAGTACAGTCTCTAGGATCACTGCTCCACTGCACTTTAACTAAATGAACCTTTTTGCTTCTGAGTTCTCTAGTTTCTTTGCCAACAATTTTTAATGGCTCTCTTTTGAGTGCTAATTCTGGAGTTATCTCCACATCCCGTTGCGCTGCTTCTTCTACAACAAGATCCGAATCCTGCACATGTCTCCTAAGTTGAGATACGTGAAATACATTGTGCACTCCAGGCAACCAATCTGGTAATTGAACCCTATAAGCAAGAGTTCCAATTCGCTCAAGTATAGGAAAAGGACCAATAAATCTCGGAGCCAGCTTCCCAGTCTTTCCAAATCTGATTACTCCTCTCATCGGAGAAACCTTTAGGTAAACATGATCACCAACAGCAAATGTCAAATCTCTCCTTCTAGAGTCTGCATAACTTTTCTGTCGGCTTTGAGCGGTTTTCAATCGCTTCTTGATGAAGTCCACTTTATCAGATGCTTCTCTGATCATATCGGGTCCTAGTACAAGTCTGTTGCCAGGTTCTACCCAACATGCTGGAGATCTGCAGGGTCTGCCATATAATGCTTCAAATGGTGACATTCTCAAACTTGCTTGATAGCTATTGTTATATGAGAATTCTGCCAGATGCAAATGATCTTCCCATGACCCACCAAAATCGATTATACAAGCCCGCAATAAATCTTCTAGAATTCTATTCACCCGCTCAGTTTGGCCATCTGTTTGAGGGTGATAAGCGGTGCTTATATTCAGTTTTGTTCCCAATTCTGTCTGGAAAGCCTCCCAGAACTTGCTAGTAAATAGGGGATCTCTATCACTGACTATGCTGATGGGAATTCCATGCAGCTTAACAATTTCTTTGAGATATATCTGTGCTAGACTTTGAGTGGTTCTATTGGACCTGACAGGTATAAAATGGGCAGTCTTCGTGAAGCGATCTACGATTACCCAAATGTTGTCATTACCTTTCTTGGTTCGCGGCAAACCCATCTATGAAATCCATGGAAATCTGTTCCTATTTCCAACCTGGGACTTCCAACGGTTGCAACAGTCCAGCTAGCTTCTGTTGGTCACTCTTGACCAATTGACAAGTAGGGCATCTGCTAACATACAAAGAAATATCCCTTTTCATTGACTTCCACCAGAAAGTGCGTTTGATATCGTTGTACATTTTACTCACCCCAGGATGGATGCAAAATTTGGACTTATGGCATTCGTCCAGCACTTCTCTTTTGAGCTCAGGAAGGTTGGGAACACAAATTCTCCCATTCAGCCTCAGAACTCCTTCTTTATTTACCTGAAAGCTTGAGGGTTCTCCTTTCTGGATTCTTCCTTTGATCTTTTGAATGAAATCATCATTCTCCTGGAGAGCACATATCTTATCGATCAAGCTAGGTGTAATTATAAGATGGGCAACAATTGCGGTTTTTCTACTAAGTGCATCCGCTACTACGTTAGCTTTCCCTGGCGTATACAGGATATCAAGATCATACGCTGCAAGAAATTCTAGCCAACGCTGCTGTCTCAGATTCAGATCTTTCTGGGTATATAAATACTTCAACGATTGATGATCTGTGTACAGTATAAATTTCTCGCCTAATAAGTAATGCCTCCAGATTTTCAAAGCAAAAACGATAGCTAGCAGCTCAAGATCATGAGTTACATAATTCTTCTCATGCGGTTTCAGTTGGCGGCTTGCATAAGCGACTACTTGGCCTCTCTGCATTAACACTGCACCAAGACCTCTAATAGAAGCATCTGTCCAAACCGTTAAATCTTGATTGCCATCAATAATTGTTAACACTGGAGCGGTGGTCAGCTTCGATTTCAATTCCTGGAAAGCTTCTTCACAGTCGGAAGTCCACTTAAACTTCTCATGTTTCTTTGTGAGCTTCGTTAACGGACCGGATATCTTCGAAAAATCCTTAACGAACTTTCGATAATAACTAGCCAACCCCATAAAACTTCTAACTTCTGTGGGAGTAGTGGGTTGTTTCCAGTCTTGAATCGCTATTATTTTGCTTGGGTCAACAGAAATTCCTTTCTCTGACACGACATGGCCAAGAAATTTAACTTCTTCTTGCCAGAAGACACATTTAGAGAATTTGGCTTTGAAGACGTTCTTCCTTAGAATCTCCAATACTTGTTCTAAGTGTTTTTCATGCTCGGGTTTTGATTTGGAGTAGATTAAAATATCATCGATGAATACGAGGACAAATTTATTCAAAACTTCCCTGAACACTCTATTCATTAGATCGACAAAGTATGCTGGAGCGTTGCATAGGCCAAACGGCATTACTAACCATTCATAAAATATGTCTGGACCTCCGAAAGCGGTCAAAGGAACACACTCTTCTGCTATTCTCAATTGATGAAAACCTGTAGCTAGGTCCATTCTGGAAAATACCTTCGCCCCATTGAATTGGTCTAGCAAATCATCAATGCGGGGTAATGGATATTTATTTTTAAGCGTCTGTTTGTTGAGGTCTTGGTAATCAACACATAATCTAAGAGTACCGTCTGACTTCGGGACAAACACGACAGCTGCACCCCAATTAGAAAAACTAGGTCTGATTAGACCTTTCCACAACAGTTGACGAGTTTGATCGCCTAATTCTTCTTTTTCTTTCGGAGTCATTCTACGAATTGGATGCACCACTGGTCTGGCATTGGGAATTAGATCGATTCGGAATTCTATTTCTCTTTGCGGAGGTAAGTTTTCAACTTCTTCAAACACATCCGCATAGTTTCTAACAATCGGAATCTTTTCTATGGAAGTGGGGATAAGTTCTATTGCTGACCAAAATTCTTCTCTATTCGGATTCGAACCATGACAGGTAACCGTAATATATCCAAGCTTCGTTTGAATTTTAACGATTCTTTCCGCACAATTCACCTCAGCTTCATATTTCGTTAACCAATCCAGCCCGAGAATAATATCGAATTCTGGAAAATCCATAATGATTAAATAGAAAGGAAACTTGTAGGAAGAATAAGAGACTGGCACTCTACAATATGAACCGAGAGTAATAGGACCCCCTATCGGGTTATGAACTTCGACCGATTCTTTGAGCTTTCGCTGTTTTAACTTTAATTTGTGCACTGTGTTACTAGCAATAAAACTACGCGATGCACCTGTGTCAAATAATATAGAAACAGGAATATTTTTAATTGTAAGGGTACCTCCCAAAACATCGGGTTTACCTGCTCCGTCGGAAACATCTGGCGGGCTAGACCCGTCATAGACATGAGCTATAGTAGCTTTCTTCAGCAAAGGACTGTCTTTGACCAGATGATCGGTCTTGCGACAATTGAAGCACGAGCGAGGGTTCTGAGAGCCTTGGCTCGAGCCTTGAGAATTTGTTTTCTGCCTCTTCGGAGCTGTGCAGACGTTTGAGTAGTGCCCCGGCTTACCACAGTTAAAGCAATTTCCTCTTGGCGGCTTGCCAGTCTGAGGCTTTGAAGATGCTGCTTGGCTTGACTCGCCCTGATTTACAGCAGGCTTGCGCTTGTTTCCGGCTTGGCTTCTAGCGCGATCCTGATCCAGATGCCTTTGATCAAGGTCTTCATAATTGCATGTCATTTCCACCAGTTCGTTGAAATCCAGCTTGACCTGGGCCATGGCTCTATCATGATATTGTCGTCTTAGTCCAAAGATAAACCTCTTATTTTTGGATTTCGCAGTGGCAACGAGCTCTGGAGCATAGGGCGACAACATTGTAAATTTGTTCAGATAATCTTGCACGGAAAGATCCCCTTGCTGGAGATTGGCGAAGTCATCGTGCATTCTTTCTAGAGCTTGTTCTGGGACATATTTCTCCTTGAAGAGTTCTTTAAATCCATCCCATGTTCTTTCAGCTTCTCTATTCCCGGCGGTAAGAGATTCCCACCATAATTCAGCTTGTTCCTGCATAAGCCAGGCGCCCATAATAGCTTTGTCTTCGTCTCCAAGCCTTAGGCCTTCAAGAATTTTCTCGCATGTTTTGAGCCATGCAAGGGCCTCTATTACGGTGCCAGTTCCCGAGAAGGTCTTGCCTCCTAAGTTCCTATATCTCTTAGCTACATGGTCGAGCTCGAAGTATTGAGCTGCCAGAGGTTGTATCAAAGGTCCTTCTTGAGCTGGGATTTCTCCCCTTCCTCGGCCTCGGCCGGCACGGCCTCCTCTAGCGGCGGCTGCTCTGGTAGCCATTTGTCAAATTCTGTATAAGCAACGAAAGAAGTCAGCTAACAGAAATGATAGTCTATTGCATAGTTAAGCAGAAATTTCTACGGAAAGATAACGATGGACTGATCAATTGTTTTTGCTATTCTGCTCAGCTCATTCTAGGACCTTGCTAGTCCAATCTCTAATGAGCGACTCGCCTTAGAATACTACTGATTCTATTTTGACGAAGTGTTTAATGTGTTAGACTCCAGAACTAAGGTTAACCAAAGCTCTGATACTAGCTGTGACGATCCCAAAACCCCGTGACACGGTGTTAAGGATAATCATTGGAATATAACACATTAATCATCATTAGCAGATCACAGATAATAGCATAAACAGAAAATAGAATAATTTACACACATATGACAGCGGAATCATATAGATATCATCACATCAGAGAAGCACACTACAGGATACAACTTAGTGCAGAACGATACATAATCAGTCACCATCGCCTGAGGCGGAATCATACATAAAGAGTACACAAAAAAGGAATATCAGTCTACATCGCCAATGGCGGAATCATAATATAGATACAATAATGGCGGAGAAAATCCAAGTCAGCACGGTGTAGTCAAGCCTCGCCATGAGCCAAAAGGTGCGTCAGAAACCTGTAACTAGGCTGCCCGTGTGAAAATAAGGGCACCCGAGTTTGCTAGGTGAAACAAACTACGAGTCAGTCATGGGACTGGTATGAGAAATCTACTCAACTTATTAGCAACAATAATAAGGCAAATCAAAGGACCACGCCACTTTCGCGGAACGGGTTTACTCCAATGAGTGCTAGTGCATGAAATAAAGTAAATGATTAAATCAACGCAATGCTTTTTATAAAATGAAGCCATTATAAGACTCAGGTCCCATCACACAATGCAACGCAAGCCGGAGGATAGAGTTTTCCCTTATAATGGCCAAAGATGCTTCATACGAATAAAACAAAAGTGTTTGATATTATTACTAGTGCATATATGTTTCAAAAGCAAATTCAATCATAAATATCAATCCTAGACGGCATGGGTACCATATATCATGTCGCCATACTAGTAATACAATCACATCCGCATATATCGTATTGGAAATTGGATTCCTTCATGAGTCGAGGCAAGGGGCAAGCTCCTCTCCGATTCGAGACACTCTAGCAAATGTCCCAGGACCCCACTATGATCCTTGGATCTTCAGGGTCGGTCCTCTTTTACTTTTGAGGATTAGTTATTCCTGAACACACGTTTCCCGGTCCTTACAAACCTATATCGAGGCGCCTCGCATTCCAACAATCACACAGGTGAAAAGTATATATAATGTCAGGGCTGGTAGGCCACTGACACCGCCTTAGCTAGAAAGAAACGTCGTGCTCTCCCTGCAGTCACTCTCCCGTTTTTGACTCATACCGAGGTGTGAGGCTCGCGAATTCACTTTATACACAAAGCTACGTCACACAGACCATGCTTTGATCATCAACCACAAGACTTTGCTTTGCAACAGAAGCCTTGATCATATGCCACTTAGGCGTGCCACACAGGCAATCCACTCCATCCGACTGATTTCTGTCAATACATAACCTCTGAGCTCGTACGTCTCAGAGAAGGGCGTTAAGCAAGAGAATAATTCTCCGCCGCCAAACAGATATATATTTAACAGAGATCAATCAACACAGAACAAAATCCAATGTCAGACACACAGTCCATTTACAAGTCTGTTCTGGGTCTGAACGAAACCGGAGGCACCAATTCCTCGCATATCCGTACAATCAACAATATGTTTGGACGGCTACTACTTCAATTCCTTCATGGTAGCTACTCCAATCACGAGCATCAGTAGCGCCCATCCATCCAATGTGGAGATCGTCGGTCTTCAACCGTCTTCGACTCTTCGACTTCTCAACGTCGATCGATTATTTGAAATGAGATAAACTCGGCCTTTTCAAATAACCCACGTATATTTAGATTTTCAAATCAATCAATCACATGGTTGGACTATTCAACAATCACATTTCAGTTATTTAGTTATCATTTTCATGTCAAATACATTCAACCATCACCTATCAAGCAAACACAACAAAATTGGTTTATTTCCACTCTATATCGTCCATAATATTTTATAACGATATATCGCCATTTTTATTTAATTTAAAACGGCCATATTTAATTAAACGACGTTTCAGGTCGTGTCGATGCACTGGCGCTGCTTTCCACTAATTTTGTTTTACACATATATGAAAATCTAACCGTTGGATATTCACAAATTTTACATCATTAGGAAGGTCATTTCAAAACGAATCCAACGGTTTCAGTTTTGGGAAGATCCGACGGTCGGATCTTCCACACCAACCATTTGAAGTTACGATTTTAATTTACGAACTGCAGCGTCGTTATTCGATTTAATTTAATTATATATATATATAAATATAGTCGTTTCTGGCGCTGTTTTTCTTCAGTTTTGAATTAAACATTCCAGACAATCCAACCGTCGGATCTTCACAAAGTTGGTGCCGTTGGAAAGATATTTCCAAGGCGAACCCAACGGTTGAGGTTTCGGGAAAATCCGATGGTCGGATCTTCCGCACTAGTCATTTGAAATCACGGTTTCAAAATATGAACTGCACGGCCACGTTTCGTTTTAATTCTATTTATATTTATATAAATATAGTTCATTCAAAAATTCCAATATCGTTTCCACTTCAATTATTTCACTAACGCCTTTAAATTTTGGAAAATTTCGCCATAACCTCCTTTGTACGGGAGGGTCTGGGAAAATTCCCAAATAGCCACACGGGCGTCTCATATCAAAAAGAAAAAGAAAAAGCCATGCGGATAGCCAACAGGCTCATAAAATCATCACCCAAACAAAGCGGTAAATGTGTACCTATTTGTCGGGCACAAAATTCTATTTCTCTTCTATTGCCCCTTTTGCTTTAACCTGTTCAATAGATATGCATGTACATATATACAATTTCTAACATTTATCATTTTCCATTCAATTTCATATTTGATTTGCTTTGGTTTAAAAACACCATTCATTCTAATGTTGCATGCATAGGCTAAAATCATATCATTAGCTAGTTAATGTATATTTCAACTCATGCACGTTTATTTGAACAAGTGGCTATTTTTAACACTTCACATTTCAAAGATGATAATTTTGGCGAACTAAAATAGATTTCAACACATGACTATTTTATTTAGTTCCTATGCATGTTAAAAATAATATTTCTATCACAAATATTTATTTCAACGTCCGCATATCTTTAGCATATCACACATATGATAAAAATGATAGTTTTATCATTTATAATATTTATTCAACAAATAGATGTTTCAACACTTCATAGTTTCAATAAGAATGTAATTTTTATTGTTCGATCTTTTTATTCAACACATGAATATTTCCACTACACACACTTCTCAACAAATGAGCATTCCCACACATGGACATTTTATTTATGTTGTTCATATTAGAAAGATGAAATTTTGATTGTTGAAACTATTTATATAAGGCGAATATTTTGCATACTTCATATATATATATATAAAAATGTGATTTTTATTGTTTAACCACTTCATTCATTCACAAATGAATTTAATTTTCACACAACACTTTTCAACACATGAACAATTTCCACACATGGATATAGTTTCAATATATGGCTTTAATTTCAATGCATGTAAAATAATTTCAACATATGAAAATAATTCTAACACACAAAGATTATTCAAAATTTCGGCAGCATAACGGCAGGGTAGTTAAAACCGGCACCATCCCTAGTACGGCTCCTCGCTCTACCTTAAAACCTCGCGGTTTTTGACAATGGGGATTCATGCATCTAATTCGCACGAAGGCGGCATGTTTATTTTTATTTCCACAAATATTTCCAATTCATTTCAATCATCAATGGGTATTTTTCAACCACAACCAAACCATATCAACCACAAACAATTATTCAACCATTCGTATTTTTCATCCAATATTTCACACCAATTCACCACAATAAATATCTTCCATGGTTTGTGGACGAGGGGAATATATATATATATATAATATATTTTACTTGCATTTCAACACATATATCAATTATTCTATGCATGTAAAAATTCATACTTCGCTTATATAGCTTACACTACGCATGTACATGAGGTATACAACACGTATGTAATTTATATTTCGCTTATATAAATTATACACGACATTTCCCATTCAATTTCACGTTAATTTAGATTTCTCACCTTGGTTTTCTGAGCGCTAAAAATCGATACGATGTCAGAAAAATCCGCAGCTTCTTCTATTGGGTAGAGAGCTTCCTTGCGGTCTCGATGTTTCCTGTTTCATCGAATTTCGTCAACACACCAAAAAGATATGATTTTTCAAAGTTTTGCAACACTTAAGAGTGTTTAAAACAGTTCAAATCAATACAACCCGTACCTCGTTATATGGTCCAAAACTAGGTCTGCAAAAATCGTGAGATCCGTTGATCGTCGAGACGATCGGCCTGCACCACCTCGTCGGCCTTGGAGAGGGCTTTCCGTCGATGGTCACCACCCTTAGTTCAATGGCGGTAGGAAGGCAGGGCGGCGCTCGACAGGGTCGGACTTTGGAGGCTCGATCTGCATGCAACACGAGATGTTAGGAGGCGAGGTTGGTATGGATTTGAAGGTGGAGGGAAGGGCTGTCGTTTTTGGGTAGTGGCGGCGTCTGAAAGTGTCGGAGGCGGCGGCGATCTGGTCTGGAACGGGGAAGCACGAGTCGCCGTTGAACGGGGGGGGGGGGGGTTCTTTTTTTTTTTTTTTTAATTTATGAAAGGAAAAATATGATTGGCCGAGACTATATTAAATTTTTAAATAGTGTTTTCTTAAACGAACTCCTTTTTAAACCCAACGACTGTCGCCCCTAGCTAAATACCCCCATTCCGGACACAATGGGATATGTTTCGTAGGCCAATTCGACTGTTACAGTCAGTTATTTTTCAAATTAAAGTATGAAACATTTAATTTTTAACTCTGAACTCACATTTCAATTTGCCAGGGCCACAAACTGATTCGAAAAATTCCAGAAAAATAAATCTAGCTATGTTTTGACGCTATGGTCCCAACAAAACTAGTTTCGTCGAATTCTGAGGTCGTTTGAAAAATGGCCATTTTCTGGTCGATCCAATTTAACAGAAATCGACCAAACACATTTTCTTTTGCCACGCTCACATACTAGCTTCAAAAATTATGAAATTTGAAACCTAGCAATAGTTTGACATCCCGGACCCAACAAAAGTGGTTTCGTCGAATTCCGAGGTCGTATGCAAAATATCAATTTTCCAGGCCTATATATTCTATATACCGACCCTTCTGAAAATTCATTCGGCCACAACTTTTGATTCCCGTTATGAAACTTCGATTTTTCAGATTCCGTAGAAAGGTATTGACTAACAGATTTAAATATTTTTGGTTTCGCTAAAATCCGTTATATTTTCCACCCTGCACAGTCAGTCAAAGTTCGAATTCAAATTTTCAAACTGACTCACTATTTCTAATTCACTATTTTATTGAAATATTCTATTTCAATTATTCAAATTCTTTTGAAATAATCAATTTAAAAATTTTAAATTGGCTCGTATTTTCCGGGTTATTACATGTATAATCACCTATCTAGAGATTCATTTAATTTCTTATTCTATTCGATGCTATCCCATTCGGGAAATGGTCGCTGATCCCAACCGTTGGTGATATACATTCGATACACTCAGGCGAAATGAGTGGTCGGTTATGTGTGGGCCGGGTTGCAAGACGTTCTTGTTGTACCCAGGTGTATTCGCTCTAGAGATACATCATCGGAATGTGGTCCCATACCTTGTCATAGTTGGAATCCAATCTCCAATAAGTGCCCAGCGGTTTTTGATTTTATACTGTATACGTAGAACGTGAGATGCAAGCGTTCTACTATTTGGTTATTTATTTGATGTAGACATTATTATAATATCACTGGATTTTTGTATCAAAGTGTTTTGGGTTATAGTAAGGTAAAAATCGCCCATGTTTGTGTGTGGGCTGGTCTTACTATTATCTTTCCGTTCGAAAGGATTTTGAAAGTTAAACAAATGGTTGGAGTTTACTCACACCAGTCCCATGACTGATCCAGAGTTTATTTTGTTTGTTTTCCCTAAACTCTTGGGTGCCTAAATTTGTATGGGCAGTCAAGTAGTTGGGATTTTACAGATTCACTTGGAAGAGCTGGGAGCAGGAGGCTTCACCAGTTAGCTATAGACTATCATATATTCCGCTGTGAACCATGTTTGTATCTGGATACAGGTGTTTATAACTGTTCCAGGAATAACTGTTGTGCTCTGATAATGGTATGTATGTCCAGTTACTGATTTGTATTTTCAAAAGTTATGTTACATAATATATTTTATTCGTTCCGCTGTGAGTTTGTGATCTTCGTTTTCTTCTATTCTAATATTTCTTCCTTTCTATTTCTCATCCTCTAACTTCTTTCTAATAATGATTCATATTTCTTTGCAATTTGGGTTGGACGTGTGGTGTTATTAGTCAACTCAGATAGTACGGATTTGCGGGCCACTACAATTTTTATCGCCTATATGAGTTGAAATGGTTTTTGAAATCATAGAATGGATTATATTTATGTATATATAAATATAATTAAAATAAATCGAATAATGAAGCTGCAGTTCATATTTTTAAACCGTGATTTCAAATGTTTGTACCGGGAGATCCGACAGTCGGATTTTCCCGAAACCGAAACCTTTGGGTTCGCTTTGGAAATATCTTCCCAACGATACCAACTTTGCAACGATCCAATGGTTGGATTGTCTGGAATGTTGAATTCAAATCTAAACGAAAACAGCGCCGGAATGGATTATATATATATAATTAAAATAAATTGAATAACGACGCTGAAGTTCGTATTTTAAAATCGTAACTTCAAACGATTGTACCGGGAGATCCGACCGTCGGATTTTCCCAAAACTAGAACCGTTGGGTCTGCTTTGAAAAGATCTTTCTAATGATTTAAAATTGGTAAAGATCCAATGGTTAGATTTTCAAATAAGTGTAAATCAAATTTGTAGAAAATCAGCCCCATGGCCGCGTTATGGCCTGAAGCGTCGTTTGAATAAACTGGCATATTTAAATAAATAAAAATAGCGATAAATCGTGATAAAATATTATAAATGATATGGAATGGAAATAAACCGAATTTAACCATTTTATTGGATATTTGATGGTTGAATGTGTTCGGCGTGAAAATTACATTAATGAACTGAATTATGGATGTCAGATAATTGAACCATTGAAATTAATTGATTTGAAGTTCTAAAAATACGTGAATTGTTTGAAAAGGCCGAGTTAATTCTCATTTCAAATAATATGTCGACGGTTAGAAGTCGAAGATATGAAGACGGCGCAAGACCGAGGATCTTCACATTGAATGGATGGCTACTGATGCCTTTGATGGGAGTTGCTGCCCTGAATGGGTTACAGTGGTGGTCGTTCGGACGTACTTGTTCATCGTTCGGATGTGCGAGGGCCTCTCCCCTGTATTGGACATACGGGAGAGGAATAATGTAATAACCCGAAAATCTGGGCCAGTTTAAAATTTTTAAATTGGCAATTTTAGCGAATTTTGATTATTTAAAATAGATTATTTTAAATAATATCGACGTGAAATTTATTTTGAATATAATTCGAGCGTATATATTATACGCGTCGTCGTTAGAATATAAATATTTATATATAATTATAAATAGAATTGAAAATGGCGCGGTAGTTCGATAATTCGATTTCTAATTTCAAATGAATATACAGAATTCAACATAAGTCAGAATTGAACGAAACAAGAAATATTTGAATCTGTATAACTATGTCTTTGTAATGAAGTTAACAAACTGAGATTTCATCTTAGAAATGAAAAGATATGTCCAGTTGAAAATTCTGAATAGTCGCTATGGAATTCAGGCCCTTAAAAATGGACATTTTGCAAACGACCTCGGATTCCGACGAAACCAGTTTTGTTGGGTCCGCAGTGTCGAGTTATTGCTAGATTCCAAATTTCATAATTTTTCGAATCAATATGTGAGTGTGGCAAAGGAAAACGCGTTTGACCGGTTTCAGTTGATTTTAATCGACTGGAAATTGGCCATTTTTCAAACGGTCTCAGAATTCGACGAAACTAGTTTTGTTAGGACCGTATCGTCAATACGAAGCTAGAGAATATTTTTCAGGAATTTTTCTAGTTAGTATGCGACCCCGGTAATTTGAAATGTACGTTTAAAATTCAATATAGTGATTTAAATGTAAATTCAACGGAAACTGATTGTAACTATCGAATCAGCTTGCGATACATATCCCATTGTGTTTGGAATAGGGGTAAAACGTTAGGGACGACAGGCGGTGAGCCTCGTTTTGAAGTCGAAAATAAAAGTTGCTTTTTATGGAAAATTAAATAATAAAATATATATATATAAAAAAAACCTTTTCTTCCCCCCCCGTTAACCCGCTCTGGCCCCCCTCCTCTCCTTTTAATCGAAACTGAAATCAAAAAAAAAAAAAACCCTGTCGCTGGCGATTCACCACCGCCGCCCCCCTCTGCCGCCGCTGCCGCTCTTCTTCTTCCTCCTCCTCTTGTCGCTTCTCCTCCTCCAGCCTAGTCCCCCACCCCGATCCAAATCCAACCCAAACCCCGAGCCCTAGCCGCGCCCCCCCCAACCCGTGCGTCGTACCTCGTACCCCGCGCCACCATCAAAAGGCCGCCACCACCAGGGTCTCCGGCGCCACCTCGGAACCGAACCCCCCCTTTTTTCTTCGATGCGGTAAGTTTTTTTACTTTACTATATTTTATTTTTTTTGTTTTCAAATCTGAATATATTTTGTTTTCAAATCTGAAAATATTTTGTTTTCAAATCTGAATATATTTTGTTTTCAAATCTGAATATATTTTGTTTTCAAATCTGAATATACTTTGTTTTAAATCTGAATATATTTTGTTTTTAAATCTGAAAATATTTTGTTTTTAAATCTGAAAATACTTTGTTTTTAAATCTGAAAATACTTTGTTTTTAAATCTGAAAATACTTGGTTTTAAATCTGAATCTACTTTGTTAAAAAAAAAATATATGAATCTACTTTGTTAAAAAAAAAATATATGAATCTACTTTGTTTAAAAAAAAAAATATATGAATCTACTTTGTTAAAAAAAAATATATATGAATCTACTTTGTTAAAAAAAATATATATATATGAATCTACTTTGTTTTAAAAATATGAAGAGGTCGAGATTTTTTTTTTAACATGAAAAAGGAAGTAATTTGTAAAATAAAGAAGACTAGATTTCTATATAAGGAAAGTTGAGATTTTGAAATACGTAGAGTTATAATTTTTATAACGAAGCAAAGTAAAAATAGGATTTTTATATATTGAACTTCGATAGAAAAATAGGATTTTTATATATTGAACTTCGATAGAAAAATAGGATTTTTATATATTGAACTTCGATAGAAAAATAGGATTTTTATATATTGAACTTCGATAGAAAAATAGGATTTTTATATATTGAACATTCGATAGAAAAATATGATTTTTATATATTGAACTTCGAAAGAAAAATAGGATTTTTATATATTGAACTTCGAAATAAAAATAGAATTTTTTTTATAATGAACTTCGAAATAAAAATAGAATTTTTATATATTAAACATCGAGGTAAAAATATGATTTTTATATATTGAATAACATAGTAAAAATTCGATTTTTACATATGTAGAGAATACGGGCAACAAAGCGACAAAGGAGAGATTGGCGAAGATTTTATGCAAGGAAGTGCCGTGGAGCTTGGATAGCTATAAGTGAGAATTTCTCACCTTTCAATTTCATTTCTATTTATATATATATACTAGGATGCAGACGGTGCTTAGTAGCACCCGACACAATCGTCCACAGACCATGGACTTGTTTGTTTGGTTGCATAGATTAGTTATATGATTTGATTTGAATTTGGTTGTTTGGTGATTTTGATTGATGTGTGAATGGCGTGGGCCATCACTAGACCGGGGATAAGGCTAGGCCTTGTCCCGTTTCTAGTATCGTGCCGTTATGCCGCCGAAATTTTCTAAAATATGTTAGAAAATAAAAATATCATTTTATTGTGTAGATGAATTGAATAGTAATTCATAGGTTGAAATAAAATGTTTTATCGTTAAAAATACAATTTTTAACGTGAATGTGAATAAATGAATAGTTATAAACAAATCGGCCGATTTGTTTGTATATACACTGATTTGACTGATATTGATTGGGTCGATAAATTTCACACATCGCCCAACTGCACAAATAAAATCTGTGTTTGATTGTTTGAAACCCCACACGGGTGTTGGGATGAAATTTGAAGTTCACTCATCCTGATTGATTAAATATGTCGATCGATTGATTGACAGGCTGTTATAAGCGTTAGATATCTATATTTGATGCTTATACAGTATAGTGCACTTTGGTTGATGGTTGATTATTTTTCAATGCTATTATATACATGTGTTGTATGGAAATCCATATAATTAATTTTATATGGTAATTGATTGGGCCTCATTCCAATTTGAAAAATAAAGAAAATTTGAAAATAGAAATTTATGAAGTCGTGTTGATTAGATTGACGCCATTTTGACGTGAACGATATTTTTATCGACTTTATTCATTTTAAAAATGAATATTGAAAAGTGAAATGGAAATCGACGATTTCGAAATGAATTGAATTGAATTGAAAACGATTTCGAAATGAATTGAATTGAAAATGATTTCGAAATGAATTGAATTGAAAACGATTTCGAAATGAATTGAATTGAAAACGATTTCGAAATGAATTCAATTGAAAACGATTTCGAAATGAATTGAATTGAAAACGATTTCGAAATGAATTGAATTGAAAACGATTTCGAAATGAATTGAAAACGAATTCAAATTGAATTGAAAGCGAATTGAAATGAATTCAAATTGAATTGAAATTTGAATTGAATAGAAATGAATTTTGAAACGAATTTATAAAGAAGAATTCAATTTCGATTTGAATTGAAATGGAAGTTGAAATTGCTTTTGAAACGAATTTAAAACTATTTATATAATTCGTTTTAAATGGAAATCGACGATATATATATATTATATATATTATATATATAATATAAATGCCTGAATAGAACGCGCCGCGCCGCGGCAGTTCGTGAATTTCGACCATTTATTTCAAACGGACATTACGGGAGATCCGACCGTCGGATTCTCCTAAAACCGGAACCGTTGGGTTCGTATCGAAAAGAGCTTTCTAACGAATGTTAGAAATTTGAAATCTAACGGTTGGATTTGGAGATACGTCCAAATCAAATTTGAAAAAGGTCGCTGTAAGTGCATTTCGATGGCCGTTATTGGAAATCGACTGTACGTGCCTTGATAAAATTATTAAAAATAGTAATAATTTGTGTAAAATCATAAGAAATGATTTGAGAAGAATTGGGATGAAAAACTCCATATTTGAAAAGATAAAAATAGATTTTTATCGAAATGAACTAGTTTTGAACTAGAATTATAATTCTATTTATTTTTAAATAAATAAATTGAATTTGAAATGGTTTTGAAAATAACCAAAATTTCCAATGATTGCATTGGAGTGGATTTGAATCGAAATTGTCTTCGGAATATTTCGATGTTGGAATTCGTGATTATACAGGTGTGGTTATGGAAATTTGAAAGATATATATTTATATCGTTATTTCCAATACGACATTTGTTAGTCGTAGAATTCGATGTTGAATATAAGCCGATATATTTTCTATTCAGAGCCTTGTATTGAATATCGAATGTGATTTGGGTTTGTCGTGAATGGTGTCTTCACTAACACTGTTCTTGAACCCAGTTGAGAAAAGATTAAATCTTTTTATTTAGATTTAATGAAGTGTACCAATTAAATAATATTTAATTGGAATTGAATGGATATTGATTTTTGGGTTTGTCGTGAACAGTGTTTTAAACAACACTCGTTCTTTAACCCGATAATTAATGAATGTGACTTTGGGTTTATCGTGAACTGCGTTTTAAATGACACTGATTCTTTGACCCAGTCAAAGATTAAAACTAAGTGGAGTTTTAATGAATCTTTAAATAGATTGAAAAGATCGAGAATGGAGTATCACCAGTTTTACTCCAAGCGATAGTTAAATCTTTAATTAGATTTGAACGTGAAATGGTAATTGAGTTACCGATAACACTGTGGTGTTAGATATGAAGTACTACCAGTTTTACTTCATGGGATGAATAGGTTGGGATTGGGAAATAAAATAAATGATTACTTCGGTGTGGTTCGCTAATCCCGACTAGTTTGAATTGACATTCAAAGATTAAAGAATAAATTTAAAGAATTTATCTTGGATAAAATTAATGGGAACTTTTCCCAAAGTATGGGAATATTTGAATAAAAGAATATTCTGAAGTGGAATGAGGCGTATGTTGTGTTTGTGTAACACTTTTATAATATATACGCGAGTTATTCAGAAAGACCGGGTTTATCCCATTCTGAATAACTGATTCGACGTGGTGTCGAAGATGAAGACGGTGGTCGAAGACCGGAAGTCTTCACGTCGTTTGGGTGATTACTGATGATCTTGATTGGGCTGTACACCCAAGAAGATGGAAACAGTTGGTGATCGTCCAGACGTACTTGGAGATGGATGGATATGCGAGGAAAGTGCCTCCGGTTTCGTTCAGACCCAGAACGGACTTGTAAATGGACTGTGTGTCTGACATTGGATTTTAGTCCGTGTGATTGATCTCTATTAAATATATATCTGTTTGGCGGCGGAGAATTTATTCTCTTGCTTAACGCCCTTCTCTGAGACGTACGAGCTCAGGGGTTATATATTGATGGATATCAATCGCATGGAGTGAATTGCCTGTGTGGCATGCTAAGATGCAAATGATCAAGGCTTCTGTTGAAAAGCAAAGTTTTGTGGTTGATGATCGAAGCACGGCCTTGTGTGGCGTAGCTTTGTGTAACGTTGATTCGCGAGTATCACACCCGGTATGAATCAAAAACGGGAGACGGACCTCAGGGAGGGCATGCGTTTCTTTCTAGTTATGAGTGGCGTCAGTGCTTGAACTGGCTGACGAGTTTGACTCATGTGGATGTTACTTATTATTACTTGCTGAAAAGCGAGGCGCCTCGTGATATCGGTTTCGGCCGATGCTTCTGGTCGGCTGACGGGCCAGATTTACGCCCCAAAGGGCGGAGAAACGTAGTGTTCAGGCATAATAATCCACATCGGTGGACCGGCCCTGACGATCCAAGGGGCAGTTGCGGCTGTTCCGGAGACATGGGCTAGATTGTCTCGAATCGGTTGAGGATCTTGCCCCTAGCCTCGGTTCATACCATAAATGATAACCCAACTTCCAATACGACATTTGCGGTTTTGATTGTAAACTTATATATGGCGACATAGTGTTATGGGCCGTTCATGCCGCCTATGATTGATACTTATGATTTGAAGTGTTTTATACACTATGCACTTATAATAGTATCAAATGATTTGTTTTAAAACGTATCAAGCATTCTTTGGCTGTTATAAGGGAAAACCCTATCCTCGACTGCGTTGCATTGTGTGATGGGACCTGGGTCTTATAACAGCTTCATTTTTCTTTATTTAGCATTGCGCTGTTTGTTTTATGCACTGGTATTCTTGGGAGGAAACCCATTCCGTGTTATACGGCGTGGTCCCTTGATTTACCTAACTTTGAAAATAAAGATTAATAACTGTTTTTAGTTCTCACACCAGTCCCATGACTGACCTGGAGTATATTGTTTTGACCTAAACTCTGGGTGCCCCTATTTTCACACGGGCAGCTAGTAGTTTTGGTTTTGCAGATTTATATTCACAGGATCCTGGTTTACAGCTGGAACGATATCCGGAAAGCTTTGTATCCGTATATCTCTTCTAGTTGTGTATTGTATTATTTTCCGCTGCTATGTATTTAAATGTAATTTAAATCTCTGATATTTCTGTGTAATATTCATTTATACTCTGTATATTCTTGTAATCTGATGCATTGTTGTAATATACAATGAAATGTTCTTTTATATGCGTTCTGATTGTGGTTTGTTCTCGAACTATCCGACACTTTCCTTTACGGGGAAGTTGCGGGTCTTTACACGTGGTATCAGAGCTTTGGTTTACAAAGCTAGAGAACAAGGCACATTAGAACCATACGAAAGAATTCATCGGATATTGGATTAGTAAAATCCAATGGGAATGATTCGTTAGAGATGGGATCAGTAGTATCCTAGAACGAGTGTGAAGAGTATATTTTTCAAATGAAAACAAATTTTGTTTTGAAAATTTAAATCAATTATTCGTATTTGATTATCTATTTATATTGATGTGGACAATCCAGTATATATAGATTTTGCGTATACGTCTGATCCGCGTGTATTCGAAATTTTAATATACTGGATAGATATAGAGTCACACTCTAGTCGCCCGGACATGATTCTGATGATGGCGCGCCATCACCAGTATTTATTTTCGTGTTTCGAAGGTGTGATTTCTATATGTTTCCATTAGACTGGTGTGAGAACCAAAACTAATATAGTTAGAACACATTGTTGTAAATTGGCACCAAAACATGATTTTTTGTATATGTATCAAAATTATCAATTTGAAACGTTAAATTCACTAATTGATTGATGTTTGTGTTGTTTGTTTATTTGTTTGATAATTTTGAACCATTTAGCCTAATTGAACCAAATATTGAATTATATTGAAAATTGGTCGCATTTGCTTGCATATGCATATACTTACATTGAACAGGTCATAGCAAGGAGGCTAGAGCAGAGAATAAAATTTGTTTGCCCGACAAATAGGTACATGTTTACTACATAATTTCCTGTTTTGTTTGGGTGATGATGATTTTGTGAGCCTATTGGCTAGCCGCTTGGCTTTTTCTTTTTCTTTTTGAGATCCGAAGGACCGGGGAAGCTATTTGAAATTCCCCGATGCTCCCGGTGCAGGGGAGGTTATGGCGAAATTTTTCGAAAATTTAGGGTGTTAGCCAAATTTTTGAAATTTTGAAAATTCTCAGAAACTGAAAAGTTGGAGAATGGAAGCCGAATCGAACGTAGTGTTGATTAATCAAACCACTATCGACTTTGTTCCTTTTCGGGGACGAAAAGTTTTAAGTGGGGGAGATTGTAATAACCCGAAAATCTGGGCCAGTTTAAAATTTTTAAATTGGCAATTTTAGCGAATTTTGATTATTTAAAATAGATTATTTTAAATAATATCGACGTGAAATTTATTTTGAATATAATTCGAGCGCATATATTATACGCATCGTCGTTAGAATATAAATATTTTTATATAATTATAAATAGAATTGAAAATGGCGCGGTAGTTCGATAATTCGATTTCTAATTTCAAATGAATATACAGAATTCAACATAAGTCAGAATTGAACGAAACAAGAAATATTTGAATCTGTATAACTATGTCTTTGTAACGAAGTTAACAAACTAAGATTTCATCTTAGAAATGAAAAGATATGTCCAGTTGAAAATTCTGAATAGTCGCTATGGAATTCAGGCCCTTAAAAATGGACATTTTGCAAACGACCTCGGATTCCGACGAAACCAGTTTTGTTGGGTCCACAGTGTCGAGTTATTGCTAGATTCCAAATTTCATAATTTTTCGAATCAATATGTGAGCATGGCAAAGGAAAACGCATTTGACCGGTTTCAGTTGATTTTAATCGACTGGAAATTGGCCATTTTTCAAACGGTCTCAGAATTCGACGAAACTAGTTTTGTTAGGACCGTATCGTCAATACGAAGCTAGAGAATATTTTTCAGGAATTTTTCTAGTTAGTATGCGACCCCGGTAATTTGAAATGTACGTTTAAAATTCAATATAGTGATTTAAATGTAAATTCAACGGAAACTGATTGTAACTATCGAATCAGCTTGCGATACATATCCCATTGTGTTCGGAATAGGGGTAAAACGTTAGGGACGACAGGCGGTGAGCCTCGTTTTGAAGTCGAAAATAAAAGTTGCTTTTTATGGAAAATTAAATAATACAATATATATATATATAAAACCTTTTCTTCCACCCCCCCCTGTTAACCCGCTCTGGCCCCCCCTCCTCTCCTTTTAATCGAAACTGAAATCAAAAAAAAAAAAAAAAAAAAAAACCCTGTCGCTGGCGATTCACCATCGCCGCCCCCCTCTGCCGCTCTTCTTCTTCCTCCTCCTCTTGTCGCTTCTCCTCCTCCAGCCTAGACCCCCACCCCGATCCAAATCCAACCCAAACCCCGAGCCCTAGCCGCGCCCCCCCCCCCAACCCGTGCGTCGTACCTCGTACCCCGCGCCACCATCAGAAGGCCGCCACCACCAGGGTCTCCGGCGCCACCTCGGAACCGAACCCCCCCTTTTTTCTTCGATGCGGTAAGTTTTTTTACTTTACTATATTTTATTTTTTTTGTTTTCAAATCTGAATATATTTTGTTTTCAAATCTGAAAATATTTTGTTTTCAAATCTGAATATATTTTGTTTTCAAATCTGAATATATTTTGTTTTCAAATCTGAATATACTTTGTTTTAAATCTGAATATATTTTGTTTTTAAATCTGAAAATATTTTGTTTTTAAATCTGAAAATACTTTGTTTTTAAATCTGAAAATACTTTGTTTTTAAATCTGAAAATACTTGGTTTTAAATCTGAATCTACTTTGTTAAAAAAAAAAAATATGAATCTACTTTGTTAAAAAAAAAATATATGAATCTACTTTGTTTAAAAAAAAATATATATGAATCTACTTTGTTAAAAAAAAAAATGAATCTACTTTGTTAAAAAAAAATTATATGAATCTACTTTGTTTTAAAAATATGAAGAGGTCGAGATTTTATTTTTTTAACATGAAAAAAGAAGTAATTTGTAAAATAAAGAAGACTAGATTTCTATATAAGGAAAGTTGAGATTTTGAAATACGTAGAGTTATAATTTTTATAACGAAGCAAAGTAAAAATAGGATTTTTATATATTGAACTTCGATAGAAAAATAGGATTTTTATATATTGAACTTCGATAGAAAAATAGGATTTTTATATATTGAACTTCGATAGAAAAATAGGATTTTTATATATTGAACTTCGATAGAAAAATAGGATTTTTATATATTGAACTTCGAAAGAAAAATAGGATTTTTATATATTGAACTTCGAAATAAAAATAGAATTTTTTTTATAATGAACTTCGAAATAAAAATAGAATTTTTATATATATTAAACATCGAGGTAAAAATATGATTTTTATATATTGAATAACATAATAAAAATTCGATTTTTACATATGTAGATTATACGGGCAACAAAGCGACAAAGGAGAGATTGGCGAAGATTTTATGCAAGGAAGTGCCGTGGAGCTTGGATAGCTATAAGTGAGAATTTCTCACCTTTCAATTTCATTTCTATTTATATATATATACTAGGATGCAGACGGTGCTTAGTAGCACCCGACACAATCGTCCACAGACCATGGACTTGTTTGTTTGGTTGCATAGATTAGTTATATGATTTGATTTGAATTTGGTTGTTTGGTGATTTTGATTGATGTGTGAATGGCGTGGGCCATCACTAGACCGGGGATAAGGCTAGGCCTTGTCCCGTTTCTAGTATCGTGCCGTTATGCCGCCGAAATTTTCTAAAATATGTTAGAAAATAAAAATATCATTTTATTGTGTAGATGAATTGAATAGTAATTCATAGGTTGAAATAAAATGTTTTATCATTAAAAATACAATTTTTAACATGAATGTGAATAAATGAATAGTTATAAACAAATCGGCCGATTTGTTTGTATATACACTGATTTGACTGATATTGATTGGGTCGATAAATTTCACACATCGCCCAACTGCACAAATAAAATCTGTGTTTGATTGTTTGAAACCCCACACGGGTGTTGGGATGAAATTTGAAGTTCACTCATCCTGATTGATTAAATATGTCGATCGATTGATTGACAGGCTGTTATAAGCGTTAGATATCTATATTTGATGCTTATACAGTATAGTGCACTTTGGTTGATGGTTGATTATTTTTCAATGCTATTATATACATGTGTTGTATGGAAATCCATATAATTAATTTTATATGGTAATTGATTGGGCCTCATTCCAATTTGAAAAATAAAGAAAATTTGAAAATAGAAATTTATGAAGCCGTGTTGATTAGATTGACACCATTTTGACGTGAACGATATTTTTATCGACTTTATTCATTTTAAAAATGAATATTGAAAAGTGAAATGGAAATCGATGATTTCGAAATGAATTGAATTGAATTGAAAACGATTTCAAAATGAATTGAAAACGATTTCGAAATGAATTGAATTGAAAACGATTTCGAAATGAATTGAATTGAAAACGATTTCGAAATGAATTGAATTGAAAACGATTTCGAAATGAATTGAATTGAAAACGATTTCGAAATGAATTGAATTGAAAACGATTTCGAAATGAATTGAAAACGAATTCAAATTGAATTGAAAGCGAATTGAAATGAATTCAAATTGAATTGAAATTTGAATTGAATAGAAATGAATTTTGAAACGAATTTATAAAGAAGAATTCAATTTCGATTTGAATTGAAATGGAAGTTGAAATTGCTTTTGAAACGAATTTAAAACTGTTTATATAATTCGTTTTAAATGGAAATCGACGATATATATATTATATATATTATATATATAATATAATGGCCTGAATAGAACGCGCCGCGCCGCGGCAGTTCGTGAATTTCGACCATTTATTTCAAACGGACATTACGGGAGATCCGACCGTCGGATTCGCCTAAAACCGGAACCGTTGGGTTCGTATCGAAAAGAGCTTTCTAACGAATGTTAGAAATTTGAAATCTAACGGTTGGATTTGGAGATACGTCCAAATCAAATTTGAAAAAGGTCGCTATAAGTGCAGTTCGATGGCCGTTGTTGGAAATCGACTGTACGGGCCTTGATAAAATTATTAAAAATAGTAATAATTTGTGTAAAATCATAAGAAATGATTTGAGAAGAATTGGGATGAAAAACTCCATATTTGAAAAGATAAAAATAGATTTTTATCGAAATGAACTAGTTTTGAACTAGAATTATAATTCTATTTATTTTTAAATAAATAAATTGAATTTGAAATGGTTTTGAAAATAACCAAAATTTCCAATGATTGCATTGGAGTGGATTTGAATCGAAATTGTCTTCGGAATATTTCGATGTTGGAATTCGTGATTATACAGGTGTGGTTATGGAAATTTGAAAGATATATATTTATATCGTTATTTCCAATACGACATTTGTTAGTCGTAGAATTCGATGTTGAATATAAGCCGATATATTTTCTATTCAGAGCCTTGTATTGAATATCGAATGTGATTTGGGTTTGTCGTGAATGGTGTCTTCACTAACACTGTTCTTGAACCCAGTTGAGAAAAGATTAAATCTTTTTATTTAGATTTAATGAAGTGTACCAATTAAATAATATTTAATTGGAATTGAATGGATATTGATTTTTGGGTTTGTCGTGAACAGTGTTTTAAACAACACTCGTTCTTTAACCCGATAATTAATGAATGTGACTTTGGGTTTATCGTGAACTGCATTTTAAATGACACTGATTCTTTAACCCAGTCAAAGATTAAAACTAAGTGGAGTTTTAATGAATCTTTAAATAGATTGAAAAGATCGAGAATGGAGTATCACCAGTTTTACTCCAAGCGATAGTTAAATCTTTAATTAGATTTGAACGTGAAATGGTAATTGAGTTACCGATAACACTGTGGTGTTAGATATGAAGTACTACCAGTTTTACTTCATGGGATGAATAGGTTGGGATTGGGAAATAAAATAAATGATTACTTCGGTGTGGTTCGCTAATCCCGACTAGTTTGAATTGACATTCAAAGGAGATTAAAGAATAAATTTAAAGAATTTATCTTGGATAAAATTAATGGGAACTTTTCCCAAAGTATGGGAATATTTGAATAAAAGAATATTCTGAAGTGGAATGAGGCGTATGTTGTGTTTGTGTAACACTTTTATAATATATACGCGAGTTATTCAGAAAGACCGGGTTTATCCCATTCTGAATAACTGATTCGACGTGGTGTCGAAGATGAAGACGGTGGTCGAAGACCGGAAGTCTTCACGTCGTTTGGGTGATTACTGATGATCTTGATTGGGCTGTACACCCAAGAAGATGGAAACAGTTGGTGATCGTCCAGACGTACTTGGAGATGGATGGATATGCGAGGAAAGTGCCTCCGGTTTCGTTCAGACCCAGAACGGACTTGTAAATGGACTGTGTGTCTGACATTGGATTTTAGTTCGTGTGATTGATCTCTATTAAATATATATCTGTTTGGCGGCGGAGAATTTATTCTCTTGCTTAACGCCCTTCTCTGAGACGTACGAGCTCAGGGGTTATATATTGATGGATATCAATCGCATGGAGTGAATTGCCTGTGTGGCATGCTAAGATGCAAATGATCAAGGCTTCTGTTGAAAAGCAAAGTTTTGTGGTTGATGATCGAAGCACGGCCTTGTGTGGCGTAGCTTTGTGTAACGTTGATTCGCGAGTATCACACCCGGTATGAATCAAAAACGGGAGACGGACCTCAGGGAGGGCATGCGTTTCTTTCTAGTTATGAGTGGCGTCAGCGCTTGAACTGGCTGACGAGTTTGACTCATGTGGATGTTACTTATTATTACTTGCTGAAAAGCGAGGCGCCTCGTGATATCGGTTTCGGCCGATGCTTCTGGTCGGCTGACGGGCCAGATTTACGCCCCAAAGGGCGGAGAAACGTAGTGTTCAGGCATAATAATCCACATCGGTGGACCGGCCCTGACGATCCAAGGGGCAGTTGCGGCTATTCCGGAGACATGGGCTAGATTGTCTCGAATCGGTTGAGGATCTTGCCCCTAGCCTCGGTTCATACCATAAATGATAACCCAACTTCCAATACGACATTTGCGGTTTTGATTGTAAACTTATATATGGCGACATAGTGTTATGGGCCGTTCATGCCGCCTATGATTGATACTTATGATTTGAAGTGTTTTATACACTATGCACTTATAATAGTATCAAATGATTTGTTTTAAAACGTATCAAGCATTCTTTGGCTGTTATAAGGGAAAACCCTATCCTCGACTGCGTTGCATTGTGTGATGGGACCTGGGTCTTATAACAGCTTCATTTTTCTTTATTTAGCATTGCGCTGTTTGTTTTATGCACTGGTATTCTTGGGAGGAAACCCGTTCCGTGTTATACGGCGTGGTCCCTTGATTTACCTAACTTTGAAAATAAAGATTAATAACTGTTTTTAGTTCTCACACCAGTCCCATGACTGACCTGGAGTATATTGTTTTGACCTAAACTCTGGGTGCCCCTATTTTCACACGGGCAGCTAGTAGTTTTGGTTTTGCAGATTTATATTCACAGGATCCTGGTTTACAGCTGGAACGATATCCGGAAAGCTTTGTATCCGTATATCTCTTCTAGTTGTGTATTGTATTATTTTCCGCTGCTATGTATTTAAATGTAATTTAAATCTCTGATATTTCTGTGTAATATTCATTTATACTCTGTATATTCTTGTAATCTGATGCATTGTTGTAATATACAATGAAATGTTCTTTTATATGCGTTCTGATTGTGGTTTGTTCTCGAACAATCCGACACTTTCCTTTACGGGGAAGTTGCGGGTCTTTACAAATAAGGTGCCTCCGGTTTCGTTCGGACCCAGAACGGACTTGTAAATGGATGTGTGTCTGACGTTGTAGATTGACAACGTGGCATAAAGAGATGTTGTGATCAAATCTTTTGTTGAAAAGCAGAGCTTTGTGGTTGATGATCAAAGCATGGCTTTGAATAGCTAGCTTTGTGTTTAGCATTGATTCACGAGCCTCACACCCTGGTATGGACCAAAAACGGGAGAGGACATCAGGGAGGACCTGCGTTTCTTTCTAGCTAGGAGTGGTGTTTTGGGTTTTACACGCCCGAGCATTTTACTTATGTGGATGATGGATAGCGAGGTTCCTCGGTTATATCGGTCGCTCCTGGGCTGATGGTTTGGTCGGTATATGACCAGTTGACGCCCCATAGTGCGGGGAAACGCAGTGTTCAGGCATTTTAATCCATCTGTGTGGACCGGCCCTGACGATCCAAGGTGCAGTTGCGGCTATATCTTGAGGGGCGGGCTAGAGCGTCTCGAATTCGGTAAGGACGATCCCTTGCCTTGATTCATGACGGGAATCCAATTTCCAAATACGATATCGTGCGGTTTTGATTGTATACCTATATATGGCGACATGATATATGGTGCCCTTGCCGTCTATGATTGATACTTATTATTGAAATTGTTTTTGAAACATATAAACACTAGTAATCATATCAAAAGCTTTTGTTTTATTCGTATCAAGCATCTTTTGGCCATTATAAGGTAAAACTTTATCCTCCGGTTTGCATTGCATTGTGTGATGGGAACTGAGTCTTATAATGGCTTCATTTTTATAAAAAGCACTGCGATGTTTAAATGATTTATTTGTTTTAAAGCACTGCGATCCAATGGAGCAAACCCATTCTGTGTTAGCGGCGTGGTCCTGTCAGTGGCCTTATTGTAAAATATGTTAAGCATATTTCTCATACTAGTCTCATGTCTGACTCGTAGTTTGTTTCACTTGCAAACTCGGGTGCCCCTATGTCTACACGGGCAGCCTTGTATTCAGGTTTTAACATGCTCTTTCTGGATAGCTGGAGCTGAAGCTGGATCCTATCACTTATTTCATTTTATGTTGTTCAGCTCATGTTGTACATATTATGTTTTGATTCCGCTGTAGACATTTATGTAAAGCTGAACGGTATTTTGTACTAAGTATGATCCTGTATACTATATAACTCTGATGATTATGTTTATCCAGTGTATTCTATTGTACATTATCTAGTGTATTTATTTATTTCTGCTCAGCTGTTATCTGTTTATGTTTTATATTCCAAAGATTACCCTTGCCACCGTGGAACAAGGTTTTGGGGTCGTCACATTTTTCCCAGTAGTTAATTTTTTTTTTCTAGGAGGCACTAAATTTATCGGTAATAAACTACAGACGCACACAAAAGACACATATAGTAACAACCATTAAGTGACTACCATAGAAACATTTTTGCTAAAAGCTCTCATTTTTACGACAAATGGGAAAAATGCATGATATTTTTTAGTTTGCAATAAAGGCCGGAAGCTAGGATAATCAATAAGACAGCCGAATGTTACTATCTTAATTTGCACAATCCGTTAGTATATAAACTTACATAAGTTGAGTACTAATAGTACCAATACATAAATGAATGGAGTACCAATACATAATCAAGTCTAGAGAAATTTTGTGCATTACACTGGAATAACTATTAAAGGGGAAACAAAATCGCATTTAGTGCTACAAATTCAAACCTATAAGCAGATTTATAAATTGATAAAACAGACCAAGAACCAAAATTTTCAAAAAATGGATTTTTCTATAGTGAAAAAACATCAACCAAATCTATAGAGAAAGAGAAGAAAGAAACCAAATTGAAAGCCAACGTCAACATGAACTGGAAGAAAGCCAATAAATTGACCAAGTTTAAAAAAAATTATGCTAGGCATAGGATCCAAATAAACTACATAATTAAGCTGAGATCAATCATTATTTTCCATGAATCTAAAGATACATGAAAAAAATTGTTTCAGTATGGATCAGTCGAAGGTGAAAGATCGGGAAAATATTTAGGTATTCTTATGGAAAGATGCAAAACTGAGTAAATAACCAAAAATTGTGTTATTCTTAGTTCCTTCAAAAACATAAATTAAAATAAAGAGAGTAAGCAAAACAGAATTAGTTGAAGGTAAAAGGTTGGGGAAAACAAATTAAATTAAATCAGAAAGGTTTTCTTATAGGAAAATGAAACAACATGAGAAAACAAAACGGTAAAAAAGGTCCAAAAAACTGAATATCATAAAAGAAAAACCACATATAATTCATAATACCCTTAACAATGACCATGATTAGGACAATAAGGCATGAAATTTGTCCTCTTTAGCCTCAGCAATGAAGGTAATAAGATATGATATTGAATTCATAGCAATCAAGACAGATTTTCATAAAGTTACCTCTCATACGGTAGAAAACTAAACGAAGTGCCGATTAAAAATGGAATAAAGAGAAGCAATGTTATTACACACATTTATATATGGAAAAATATGATAATTCAATATATTGTAAGGAACAAAACAAATCCATATATCGTCAGTAGGCTTTAAAAAGTGTAACAGCTAGAGCAAACCGAAACTCAAAATATGAAGTAAAATAGCAAAACATCATGATTCAAGTGTCATGTTCATATGCATTCCTAAAAAGGAAGGGAACACCGCAAAACGACTACATTAGCAATGGAATCACGTGCTAAAGTTTTGGGGCTTGGCTTAAAAATCCATTCACCAAAATAGCATAAACATAAAATTACAAAACGAAAATGAAGCAATTAAGAGAGGGTAAGCTTAAAAGTGGAAGGGAAATACATATCTTGGTTGGAATCTATTTATATTATAATTCCCACTAATCTTTAATGATTACTAATTGGTCCGACCGTAAAATACCCAAATTGCCCATATTTATCAAGGTCATTTAATTATTCTAACCTTTGGTCCAACTTTGAATTATTCCCACTAATCTTTAATTATTCCAACTTTGTAAGGCTATAAAATTGATTAAATATATTATTTTATTGTAGTTTTTTAAATTATTTGAAACTACATACGAATGACAATATATTAAAATTATTACATGTATTGTTACAAATTAGGAATAATTATTCTAACTAATCAAGCACATGTAAATATTAAATACATAAATAAATATTCAACAAAAAAGTCTAAAAGGTTTGATATAATTGATTAAAAATATTATTTTATTGTAGTTTTTTTAAATTATTTGAAACTACATACGAATGACAATACATTAAAAAAAATTACATGTATTGTTACAAATTAGGAATAATTATTCTAACTAATCAAGCACATGCAAATATTAAATACATAAATAAATATTAAACAAAAAAGTCTAAAGTGTTTGATATAATTGATTAAAAATATTATTTTATTGTAGTTTTTTAAATTATTTGAAACTACATATGAATGACAATATATTAAAAAAATTACGTGGACTGTTACAAATTAGGAATAATTATTAAGAAAATTACATGTAATTTGAAAAATTACATGTATTTAGTCCGACAAAAAATTTAATTAATAAATTTTTTTATTGCTCTTTACTTGATTTCTTATCACATGTATAATTAATAATTTTGACTATTCAAATATTTCCGAAAATGCTTTATTTACATAATATATGTAAACTATTATTTCCAAAATGGCATAAATTACAATAAATATTTCTGGAAATATTATGTAAAAATAACAAACATAATAACGTTTTCAATAATATATGTGATATGACGAAATGCTTTTTAGTTCTTTTTACAAATGTATATTATATGTAATATACGTAAATTTACTAGTCTTTTTAAGTTCTGGAAATAACATACATAATATACATAAATTTACTAATCTTTTTTAGTTTTGGAAATAACATACATAATATACGTAAATTTACTAACCTCAAATTCACTAATCTTTTTTACAAATGTATATTATTTGTAAAAATAGCATACATAATAACGCTTTCTGTAGTATTTCTGGAAATGCTTAACATAATATGACGGAAAACTTTATTAATATATGGAAATGCTTTACATAATATACGTAAATTTAATATTTCTTATTAAATATGATGATGTTATTTAATACATAATATTTCTGGAAACGCTGATATGACGAAAAACTTTCTTATCACATACATAATATATCTGGAAATGCTTTACATAATATACGTAAATTTAATATTTCTTACTAAATATGATGATGTTATTTAATACATAATATTTCTGGAAATGCTAATTTCTTAACCATTTGTTCTTTGTACTACCTGTTTAGCTTTCACATTCTTACCAATTATTTCAACAATTTTTAACCATTTGCATATATATGCTTATCATAGTAAAATACACAAGTTTCATTCATTTGCGAGATTTTAATTAGAATCCATAAATTCTTTGAAAATAAATTATTTTTGAAAATAAAATATTTTTGTAATTTAAATATCTCCCTTTTTAAATATTAGAACATTTCTAATGTAGATGTTATAAGTAGTTTCATAAAATTCGGATATAGTTACCTTTGTGTATTTAATTTTAATTGTTTAAATGTGTAAAATCTATCAATATATACATATATGCGTGTATACCTACAATTATCTTCCCTGATTTCTTTCCTTTCTATTCAATGATCAGTACCAAATAACCTCTTGAATTTTGTAAAGTTATTAATATGTTTCAATTAGTATAATTAGAATACAACTATTTTTTACCTTTCAGAAATTAGAATTTATTTTAGAATTTAATGTTGAAATTAATGCTTTTAAATTAGTTGGAATTCTATAGTTTAAATAGAACTAGACATAAATGCAATCAACAGTTTTAAAGAAATAAAAAGAAAAAACATATGATACGTTTAGAACGAAATCTATTAAATAATAGTAAAGCAGAAAAAATTTCCTGCTACCTCCTTGATTCTTTCTCCCTAATTCCCTCAATTATCTCTATTCTCCTTAATTCCCTCAGGATATTTTTATTAAATCAAAATATTACACAATTTATGCTATACTATAGTTACCCAATTCAAAATAAATAGATCTGAGATATTCCATGTCATACAAGAATTGAATCATCGGTTTTTGTTTTAATTCCTTCGCGCTCCCCACCCCTGTTCTAACCCTAATTTCATCCAGCATTCCAAAGTCAAATTAAACTGGAAAATCAATCGTCGCCTTCTGTAATGTCTTCCACCAATTTGTATTGGCGGCTCTATTTCCCTTTCTTAGATCTATTTGAGGTGTCATATTGCATAGTTTGTTCCTTTGTATTTTTTTTCTTAGCTAACGATCATACTCCAAGTAAAAATCCTTTTTCTACTAGTTTTGTTGATTAAATTTGTTATACATAACTAAACTTGGTTCTTCCTGGATTTGATTTGTTTATTTCAACAATAAGGGCGGTGGATCTGGTACAGTTATCCAACCGGGGTCATTTGCAACAACGATTGGTTGTTAACAAGTTAAACTCAACTTCACACTGTAGAGATTTCAAAAAAAAATGATGGTGGTGGATCTGGCACAGTCATACAAACACTGAAACAGTTTAAGACCTACTTTGATTTTGTTGGTAAGTTCAATTTTTTTTTTGTTATTTTGGGTTTCTCTAAACGTTTACAGCATACAAAATGCAGTTTTTGTTTTTCAGTTAAGAAGAACCGCTCATCCAAATATTGATAAATTTAATTATTCCTCAATATAGTACATGGATTAGTTTTATTTTTTTAGATTGCATGTCTGTTTTTCAGAATTGATACTCTGGATCTATTTTAGTCTTTCAGATAATATTGACAGCAAATTTCATTTTTAGTGTACCCATTTTCAATCAATGTGATGACCCACTGTGATGGATGCAAGCAGTTAAAGAATTTAAACATAAATATTGTTTTGCGCTTTTTATTGACTTTTTTTGTGTACTATTAACTTGGGAATGATTAGGAAAACTCAAGAATACTTTTTTTTGTTGAACATGTTGTTGTCAGCAGTGTGTAACATGTTTACGTTTGTTTGAATATACTACCTGTTTCAATCTTTATTGGTTCAACTTTTTAATATATCTACCAATCATCCAATGTAAAATATATTTCCTGTTTAATGTGTTGCATAATTATATTGCTTGACAGGCTTTTTTCCATATATACTATATATCATTCTCAGTTGCATATGCATACTTATTTCTATTATTTTTCATTACTACAGTTCTTATTACAT
This sequence comes from Allium sativum, assembly GCA_030737875.1. Lineage (NCBI taxonomy): Eukaryota > Viridiplantae > Streptophyta > Magnoliopsida > Asparagales > Amaryllidaceae > Allium > Allium sativum. Next base: position 826,205,497 of record CM060909.1, read on the forward strand.
TCATTTCTATTTCTCTTTGGTTACCAGTTCTTAAACCACTACTTTTACATTAAAAAAAATAGCTTACAATTGATGCTAAACAATCGGTCATGACAAAAAACTAAGAAAAAACTAAAAGGTGATAACTATTAGGAATCTATATTTTTCCATCTATAATTAATAGAAATCTATATTTTAATCATGCTTTATTACTGTTTATTGTCAGTATTTATTGTTTCTACAAGGAAGGTAGTGCTGTTTGAACATTTGGATTTATCTTAATTCTTTCTTATATGTAGATTGCATTATATGGTTAACATACATCTTATGTTGTGTGTCTGAAAACTTTATTAGAAACATAAACACTATAAAATGTTACCACAACATTTTCTAAATTTAGTGCAAACATTCTATTTATGTTTATTGAATTTAATATAATTTATGATAATTTTTACTTAAAATAAATTTATATTGCTTCCAAATACACCTGTTACATTTTCTTATTTTAGTGTAAATATTCTAATTATGTTTACTGAATTTAATATAATTTACGATAATTTTTACATGAAATAAATTTATATTGCTTCCAAATACACCTGTTTGATAAACAACCAAAAACGCATCAAGGAATTGTTAATTCCATTATTGACATGAATTGATTATGAGTCATACTTATTGGCTCATGTAATGTTCAGGCTTTTAATGGTATGTTATGACATTTTCCCTTCTTTGACAATTGTTCCCATAGTATACTTGATTTGCTTGAATTTTTAACTTATACACTTGCTATTAATTTCATTTGTTATTTATATATACTTTTTCCATATATTCTCGTATGTTTCGTTTCTTTATTTCTTTTCATATTATGTACCACACTGATATAACATTAATACCTTTACTCATTTGAATAAAGTAGATACCAATTATTTGTATATTATTTACAATGATATCAAAACATATGTAAGTAATATCTTAACATATAACATTTTTCCATATATTCTCATATGTTTCGTTGCTTTATTTCTTTTTATATTATGTATCACAGTGATATAACATTAATACCTTTACTCATTTGACTAAAATATATACTAATTATTTGTATATAATTTTACACTGATATCTTAACATATATAAGTAATAGCTTAACATATAAAATTAATCTAACAATATGGACCATCATGTTTGACCAGCTAAAGAGATTGTACATAGCATAATATAAATCACTTTTGTCCCTACTTCTCCATATTGTCACACCCTCCTCATCTCTAAGCCTCTCTGTATTCTTAGGTTAGTACTTCTAAAAACTATCAATATCATGCATAGACATGCAGCATCTCTTTTATTTTTTTAATCCATATATCATTGATTATCAAAACTTAGATAATTTTTCTTTTTTTTCATAAGAACTCATATCAGCGGCATATATAGAAAGATTTGATAACATATGATCTCTAAAACCTAATGATAACAAATCTGACTGGAAAATCAGAGTTCGAGTTATTAGAATCTGGGAAAGTTACAGTAGTAAAGGTGATAAGGGATATCTAGAAAGAAATCTCCTATTGTTAGATGACAAGGTAAATAATTATATTTAAATAGTTTATTCTTTATATATATTGCAATCTCATAATTACTCATTTTTTTCAAATATTTTTTATGGCATAACATAGCATACCCGAATTCATGCTTTTATATGGGCAAATCATGTTGAATACTTGAAGGACAAGTTGGAAGAAGGACAAATATACATTCTCAGCAATTTATGTGTCAAATCCTACAAACCAGGATCCATAAAACCTATCCGCAACGATCTACAGATTTGGTTAACAAGACGCACCAAGGTAACCAAATTATTGAATTATGAGATGATGGTACTGGAAAATGAATTTGATTTCTTTGATATTGCTGATGTGAAAGAGTTATCTCTAGAGAAAGACCAAGCTCAATTATTAGGTATGATCTAAGATACTTTAGACATACTGTAGTGTCCCGAAATTTCGGTACAATTTGAGCTGACCAAATAACACAAGTACTACCCAAATTACACTGGAAACCAGAAAACTAATAGAAAGAAAACAGAGGGTGAGAATAGATAAGATAGAAACTTAGAATAGAAGAAGAACAACATACAACATCAGAGTAACACAAATCTCATAGCGGAACGAACAACATATAATAGATAACATATCCTTGAAATAAAATCAGTATATGTATACAGTAACATTATCACAGTACAACACTTACAACACAGCGGAAATAACTATAGCTATATAATCCCGAAGCCTCCTGCTCCAAGATCTCCTGGTATATATGTAAAATCCTGACTACTTGACTGCCCGTACAAAATTGGGCACCCAAGAGTTTAAGGTAAAACAAAACAAAATAAACTCTGGTCAATCATGGGACTGGTGTGAGTAAAACAATTTAAAACAGTTTGATAAAATAAACGATATCTCATAAGACCACACCGTATAACGGAACGGGTTTTTCCCTTATGAGAATCCAAATCAATTTGATTTAACTTTCAAATCATTTTCGAAAGAAACTATCAACTTTATATCAAAACTCTTTTGATATTATAATAATGTCTATCAACCACAATATAACAATCATCTTGCAAAACGCTTTCATCTCACGTACCACATGTATAATATACAATCAAAACCACGAGCACTTACTGGATAATGGATTACCAACAATGACAAGATATGGATCCACCTTCCTATAGAGTACCTCTAGAGAGGAATACACTGGGTTCAACAAGAACATCTTGCAACCCGACCACACATGACCGACCACTCATTTCGCTTGAGTGTATCGAATGTATATCACCAACGGCTAGTGTAACACCCCATCTCCATTAATGTCACTCTCAAAGGGAATGCTATAACTTTTATGGAGTATTATTGGTGAATAGAACAGAATATAACAAGACAGATACATATATTGGTACTTGAAAATTTTCAAAACAACTTCTATTGCAGCGGAGAAATAGTTTGATTACAACAACATCATAAACCAACAGAAAAACCAAGTACACTTAGTAACCATCTTGAAAAATTGTTTTCTGAGTACATAAAGTAAAAAAGCATAACCCCAACATAAGTAGCCATAAAGAGATGAACTGAACTTTGCTTTCAACAATCCAAGCACTTCCAAAAAGAGAGAAAGATCCGAATCAAGCTCCACTAGCACTAGTCCCACCCTGAGAACCTGGGCGGGGGGAGGAAGAAAAGAGGCGAAAACAAAGGGGTCAGACATAAAGTCTAGCGAGTACCATAACTTTAACGATATAATTATTAAAGTAATTAGGATAAGTTATAAACTGGTAAAACAAGGAATGACTGTGAAACAAGTGGGCAAGACAAAACAAACAAAAGGAATATTCTGGCATTAATCTTGCTCTTAATCACTATAGGACAATTACTATACTGCACCAATACTAGTCACCCTAAAAGTTGATCCTGCCTACTGAACAAAATAATAATAATGGTAGTCTCATGTACCCTTAGTTGTCTTCATAGGTGTCACCTGCTCCTATATCCACTAGTTGTATCCGCTAACCTCCCTAACATTTATTCATAATATGGCAGTTGTACTCCTAGCTGTCTTCATAGGTGCTGCCTGCTCCTATCTCCGCTAGTCGTACCCACTACCCTCCCCCATTTGATCGGCTCCCTAACTCGTAGATACCTGTGTTGGTCCCACAGTAGGGTGTATCGCTCCCTAAAGTGGCAACCCGATATGACTGAAATGCAGGCTTTTACCTACACAATGCAACAACATCTTACTTACCAGCCCGGGCCCACGCATGCATATGACCCCGTTGGACTTGCGTTGCCACCGCTAATCCGTTTTGACCTTTTACAATCAAATCCAGTAAGCATGTCCCGTCCTCGACCTAGATCGAGCTCACTTGGATACTAAATGGGTTACTAGTTGAAAAGGGTCCCAACACTTGACACAAGCCTTCCACCTATGCTTGGTCCCCCACTAGGATTTCCCACTTAACCCCCTCTTATTCATGTCTTCTTACATGTTTCAATTTGGTTAAGTGTTTTATTCGTATTTCACATGTCTTCCATGTCATCCACTTAACCCCCATGTCCCACCACATGTTTATGTTGGTTAAGTGTTGATGATTATATCCCACATGTCACCCATGTTACCCACTTATCAAATCAACATGTGTTATTGGTTAAGCTCGTCTTAACCCTATCCGCTTATCAGATCAATATATATATATATATATATTTGGTTAAGCTGGTCTTAACCCTATCCACTTGTATATTATTGGTTAAGCTGGTCTTAACCCTATCCATTTATATATTATTGGCTAAGTTGGTCTTAACCCCATCCACTTATCAGATCAATATGTGTTATTGGTTAAGTTTGCCTTAACCCTATCACTTATCAGATTAATATATATATGTATTATTGGTTAAGCTAGACTTAACCCTACCCACTTATCAAATTAATATATATTATTGGTTAAGCTGGTCTTAACCCTACCTACTTATCAGATTATTGGTTAAGCTGGTCTTAACCTTATCCACTTATCATATTATTAGTTAAGCTGGTCTTAACCATATCCACTTATCATGTTATGTATCATATACATATATATATCATATAACATGTTTTACTTAATTTGATTAAGTACATCTTAGTTCACAGATACATTGGTTAAGAGAATAACTCCATAAGTATCAACCCCGAAGACCAAAATCAACATCAGATTGGTACTCAGAGAATTACTCAACTCAACCAAACTTCTGTTTGTCATTCATATTCGTCTATTATCAACATTAATTAATTATTAATGCACATACCTCTCACATTAAGTCGATTGCTTGTGGTCGCTGGATATGCCGGGCGGTTCCGGGTAGACTTCCACCACAAGCTAGACTTAACCTCGTGTCTAAGCATCTTTTAATTACGCCTACGACCTCTCACATTAGACTGCCGTTTGCGGTTGCTGGACGTGCCGGGCGGGTCTGGGTAGTCTTATACCACAAAAGAGTCTAACCATGTGTCTTAGGCATTTATTACTCATTTAATTTATGTCTTTGACCTCTCACATTAGACTACTGTTTGTGGTTGCCGGATGTGTCGGGCGGTTCCGAGAAGTCTTATACCACAAACGAGTCTAACCTCGTGTCTCAGGCATTTATTATGCACATAATTTATTCAACCCCAATTTGAATTAATATCCCTATGTCAAATTGTCAATAACTTCCAAATTAATCTATGTCCATAATTGTCGCCTAAATTATGTCCATACATTTTAGGTATATAAATTATACCAATTAATGTCTCAATTTAATTATATGCCTTTAAACTTATTTTTATGCCAATTCACAATTTACATAATTAATATTTTCCCATTGTCCCCACACTATTCGTACGTTCAAATATGAAATATGTTAGACTCGCAAATAGTCTAACTTATAAAAAAAAAGCAACATCGCAACTTGCATAACACATAAAAATAAATCTAACTTGCAAATAGGAATTATAACATAAAATTGCATAGACAATGGTCATATAGAATCATATATTTGCATAAACTACCATGGATCTAAATATAGATCTAAACATGAAATTTGAACTTGCATATATAAATTATGGGTCTCACCTAACTTGCATATGTGAATATAATTTTCACCCAAAAATGTGAATATAGTTTTTCACCTAAATTTGCATATGGATTTCTACAACTTGCATATGGATTTATCACACGTTTTTGCATATAAACTAGCATATGCATATACTTGATTCACATATAAACTTGTGTACAATTCACATATAGACTTGCATAAGATTCATATTCAAACTAACATATAATTCAACATCCCAAACTTGCATAAGATTCACATACGAATTAGCATATGATTTAACGTCCAAACTTGCATAAGATTCACATATGAATTAACATATGATTTAACATCCCAAACTTGCATAAAATTCACATATGAATTAACATATGAATTAACATATGATTTAACATCCCAAACTTGCATAAAATGAACCAAGTTAAATATGAAATAGATCTACTAACATAAGATAACAAAGTTAAACAACATCACGTGATTCAACAGACATGTTCTCATAATCCAATTACAACCCATCATAATTAATTTATTAATTATATTGTGAAAGAAATAGTACTCACAAAGATAGGTTAGAGAAGAGAATGATTTGTTCGTCTTTTGAATTGGAATTATGACTTGCTAAATCCTAAGCTTTAGGAAGGAGAACTATCCTAGCAGCAGCATGGTGGCCATGAGACAAATTTTGTTTTTATTTAGGGTTTGAGTCTAGGCACTCTTTTATAGATGTTTAAATCAACCTAAGCTGTTAAATTATCCTAGGACCAATCAAAGCCATTCAAACCTAAGAGAACCAACCAGAACTTGCCACGCAAGCCCTAATGAGTCAGAAAATCATCACACAAAGAAACACATCAGGTTTCAGAACTGGCCCGAGGGGGAGGTCGACCCCCAGGTCAACCTGGCCCTTGGGCGGGAGAATTCCCGCCCAGCCTGCTCCCCTGTTTGAATTTCGAATTTATTTTTCTAAACAGTTTTAATTTATATAAAATTGCTGATACTTCTGAAGGCCATAACTTCCTCATACGAAGTCCGATTTACGAAAACTTAGACTCTATTCCAAGCAGAATTTCGAGATGAACGCAATGGTGTAACCCATTCCCCTTAATTCTCACTTTATCAATTAAGTATTCTTAGGACTATTAATTTTAATATTCACAGAAAATTCAGGGTGTTACAGTTGGGATCAGTAACCGTTTCCCGAATGGGACAACATCAAATAGATTAAATAATGAAATGAATATCTCTATATAGGTGATAATACACCCTACTTGGCAGCCAACCACTTAGCCATGTTGCCTATCCGATTTTTTTCATTTCCCGGTTGTGAGGCTAGAGGCAACACTTATCTCTGACAGATCACACATTTATTCACTTTGAATGTCACATCGTCATACCCGCCAAATCACAAATTGATTTCCCTAAAAATACAATGGGTATACATGTAAGAGAAACGAATTCCTCCACCACCAAACGTAAATACGTTTGAAGAGATCATCTTGTGCGATTTATTAAATATACTCAGTCAGACACTCTTCCATACATGTCGTCTTGGGTCTGGACAAACCGAAGGCACTATTCTGTAAACAAGACAGCCCTTGCATAACTCCATCTTTAATTATCTTCATCATATTTGATCGCAACGCTAACGCCCATACAGTGCGGTGTTCAGATAATGAATCTGATCCCGATCTCTCCGTATTAATGACGGAAAAATGGTCAAAAATTCGATAATCGGTAAGTTAACTATCAAAGAAAAACGCGTGTGGAAACAACGGTATTATTTCCAGATGGAAATTCTACCGATCAATCATCATTTAACATTTATCTCTTTAGTTCATTAATTTAATCATTTTTCATCCCCTATCAACATTTCTTAACCTCGAAATAGACAAAGTTCACCCTTTAAATCTTTAACAAACTTCCTTACAAAACTCTTGGATTCTATTTACAAATCCACTTCTTTATCGAAAAACATTGATTATATCTATAGCGTTATTGTAACGACCCGGAAAATCTAAACCAATTTAAAAAATTTAAATTGGCTAAAATAGTGAATTTAAAATACTTAAAATAAATATTTTAAATAATAACGATGAAAAATAAGTTTGAATCGACATTGAAAATAAATATAATTACTTTGAATTATAAACAAGGCCTGAAATGGTGCGGTAGTTTCAATTTTTCATTTCAAACTTTGACTGACTGTACCGGGTGCAAAACAAAACGGATTTTAGTGAAACCAAAAATATTTAAATCTGTTAGTGAATACCTTTCTAACGAATCTGAAAAATCGAAGTTTCATAGCGGGAAGCAATAGTTATGGCCAAATGAATTTTCTAAAAGGTCGCTATGGAGTTTATATAGCCCGTGAAATTGGCCATTTTGCAAACGACCTCATAATTCGACGAAACATCTTTTTTGGATTCGGGATGTTAAACAATTGCTAAGTTTCAAATTTCATAATTTTGAAGCTAGTATGTGTGCGTGGCAGAGGAAAATGTGTTTGGTCGATTTCTATTAAATTGGACCGACCAGAAAATGGCCATTTTGCAAACTGTCTCGGAATTCAACGAAACTAGTTTTGTTGGGACCGTATCGTCAAAACATAGCTAGATTTATTTTTCGGGAATTTTTAGATTCAGTATGTGGCCCCGGCAAATTGAAATGTACGTTCAAATTGAATATTGAATGTTTTATATTTTGATTTGAATAAAAACTGACTGAAACAGTCGAATGGGCCTTCGAAACATATCCCATTGTGTTCGGAATGAGGGTATTTAGCTAAGGACGACAGTCGTTGGATTTGGATTGGGGTTCGTGTGTGAAAGAGGATATTTTAGAAATTTGAAAATATATAAATTAATAAAAAAATATTTCATTGGTCAAAGTTTTTTTTCTCTCTCCCCGATTCATCAGCTACGCACGGAGGAAATGGTTCTTCCCTTCTCTCCTCTTTAATTCAAAATCCATTCAATAAATTCATCCACTCCAGTTGGGTTTTTTGTAGAGATTTTCCTCAGCTACCAATCCATACCCGTTTCGTGATTTATCGTGTCGAGTTGGAGAAGATCTGAGCCCGGGAAGTCAGCAACTTCGTCGCGTCGCCGCCGCCTGTTCAGGCAATCGCACCTGACGTGGCACCCCTCGATTTGCATGCCCTTCGACGCTCTTCGATGTGGTGTAGCCCGATTACAACCTAGTGCTTCGGATTTGCAGAAAGATCTAACCCTAGTTTCGAACTGCTATAAAAAGGTAACGGCTTTAATTATATTAAACTATATTATAGCATTTTAGAGTGCTACGGTTTTGGATTTCACTGTTAAATTCATATCTTTTTCGTTTCTTGACGAAATTCAGTGAAACAAGAGACAGTGGACTCGCGTGAACGTCGTCTACATTCTAGAAGACTCTGAGCCTTTTGCTATTTTTGGTGGAGTGGAACACAATGTGAGATTTCTAAATTAAAAACGATATGGAAAACGACGATGTATAAATTATATAGTCGATGTATGAGTTATATAAGCGTTGTACACCTCTTGTATAAGCATTGTATAAGTTGTACTTGTTGGATCTAGAATAACCCTAGGGGGGGTGAATAGGGTTTTTCACAGTTTTTAACTGAATTAAAAACTTAATGAGATATATAATAATAAACTGATCACAGAAAATAGCAGAAACTGAAATGCAGAAAGTAAATCACACACAGATATACCCAGCTTCGGCAAAACCCTACCTACTGCTGCATTTCTAAGGTTTCTACTAGGTGATAGAACAGTTCCCGCATACAAAACCATGTACACTCGCAAACCCCTGCTCCTATTCTAACCCTACGCTCAAAACCCTAGACTGATCTAAACCCCTAGATCAGATTTCCCGAATTACAAACCCTGTAACTCGTAACTCAGATTTACAGACTCTGAAACTGACAGTCAACACCTTGACTAAATCCCCCTAGATTTTACAGACCTAGAACTGTTCAGAAATGATTTTACAACACAATTTAAAAAACAACAGAATGTAAAACAAAAATGTAAACCCTAGTTCTTAAAATAAAAATAAAAGAGGAGTTTTTATATTAAAGGGGTCATCCCCTTTTCCTATTAAAAAACGGCCGGCCCATTTTCTTTTCTTGCTTCATTCTTCTGCCCGATCCTCTTTTGTTTTCTGGAAGAATAAATGGCGGCGGCTTTAAAGCAAAAACTAGGGTTTTTGTGATCCCCAATCGGATTGATGCTTGATGAATTGATGATGTCGTTTCTCTGATTGCTCGAACTTGCCGATGCTCTATTTGTCGATTGCTGATGCTCCGATTTGGGCTTGCACTCTCTCTCTCGATTGAAACTGTGTGAGTAATTTTAACTTTGAGTCTCTGCTTGAAATTATTTGCTTGAGGTTTCGATTTCGATGTTCTCTTGTTTGTGGTTTCGATACCCTAATCGCCAGTGATGAAAATTGGTGTAATATAGGATATAGAATATCCTATAATTAAAACTCTGATTTCACAAATAAATGACTTGATTGTTGCGTTGTTTTCCCCTTTTGCTGCTTTGAATTCTCGGTTTTGAAAACATGCTGGATTTCCAAATATTTCTTACCAAAAAAAACTTTTTGTGCCTTGACTTAACCCTGTCTTGAATGACATGATTTTGTGGACCTCCTTGATTGTCGGCTTTGAAATTATATAGCAAATCTGGAAAAAATCTTTGGCTCTTTGAAATGGTTTATTGCAATGAATGTTCTTTGATTTTATACTGCATTTCTTGCCATTAAATTTTCTCTGATTTGTTCCCTTGAATAAATTATTCTGAAAATTTTAAAGCCAAATACAATCTGCCTTATATGTTCATTCGTGAACTCTGAAAATACACAAGATTTATTTTCGAGAATAAACTTGAGATGATTCTTTTGGCATTACATTTTGAGATATTTCTTGCCAGAAAATACTTTGTCACTTATCCATTTCTGGAAATGCTTTATTTGTCTCTGCCCAAAAATTGAATCCCATGAATGCAGTAACTTTGTCAAATCTCTTCCTTGATAATTCAGAATTAGAAGAATGCTTTTAGTAATACTGCACATGACCACTTGAACTGATTTGAAACTTGTTAAACATTGCATCTGTGATGAACTACACCAATATATTGGACTGTGTGACTTGGTTGTAGTACACTTCGACCATGTCTAGGATGCTTGGTGCCATCTTCATAATGCTACTGCAACTTATGTACCATTCTTGCCTTGTTCACATGCTCCATACTGAAATGATTATATACACATGATTTTAGTCCAATAAGAACACACATGTATATGCAGATTTCCTGAATCAAACTGCATGTATTTGATATGTGTATTGAATGGTGCTTCCATCATGTATTATGCTGTCATGAAAACTTCACACATATATGTTGTTGTATTGCTGAATCATGCCTATCATCCCACTGTCTTGAGTTGCTGAAAACTTGTTAGCTTGCCCTATTTAGTTAGACCATTCTGAAATGTCACACCACTTTACATTTGTTTCATCACTGCTTTGCTCACTTGATTGAGCTGACTTGAAAACATGCATATATTGGACTGAACCATGAACACATGCTTGAAACATTGATTATTACTCCTACATGCTGCTTCATGTTGTTGCTTTATTCACCACTGTTCTGAGCTGATTTAAAAAAAAACTGACTTGTAATGGCTCGACCACTTATCATTGTTATATTTGTACATGCTGTTAGTCATTTGTCTTGGCTGTGTATACTCCTGTTTCATTATGACTTGTCCACTTGATTACTGACTTGAATTGGCTCGAACGATATGAACTTGTATGTGTTAACCTTCTTATGCATGCTTCAAACTGATGCACTTGATCATGCCATGCTGTTGCTTCATGCATAACTTGTTGTACTGTTTGCATTGCTGTGTTTTCATCCCATATATATTTACTGTGTCACCTCCTTGCACCATACTTTGTTCACATGCAATTTCTTGTTGTTGTATATTGTCCATGCTTTTCCATATTTTGGAACTTGGTCGAGGTTATGCATTTCAGTTTCATGTACACTGTATTTGAAGCTTCACTTATATGAGTCCATGCTGAAACATGTTGCTTTGATTTTGCATACTGTCTTGTGTTTCACCATTGCTGAACTGATTTTTATCTTTCTTCTTTGATTTGATTTTCCCATCGAGGATTGAGCACTGAGTCGAGCAGGTCCATGTGGCTACTCCTCAGTTGCTCGCTGATTGGCGAGGCAGTGCACACGCGTATTTATACACGTGTGTATTTGCAGCCATCAGAAAAAATTTCCTGTCCCTGTACATATACAAATTGTCTGTCTAGACACAGATTTATCAGATCAAGTCATGAAAAATGATGAGAAACACACCAGAAAACTGAGGCAAACAAAATTTTAAAATTAAAATTTATATTTGCATGTATATTCAGTATAAATTCTATTGCAGTGTACTGTGTGTTTCTGTTTTATGCGACAGGTAAGGAGGTGATGACTGGACTGACTGTGGACAGTGAAGATTGACAGAAGATACAAGACAGAAGATAAAGCAGCGTATGTAAAAAAAATGTATAAAAGTCTGTATACTGAAATGTAAACTGAATGAATGTATGAGTGTTGCAGTGAGGAGCTGTGTATATATGAAATGTACTGATGTCTGTAATAAACAAGTTTGATTGAAATAAAATATCATTTTATTGTTGTCAAACGAACTTGTCTATTTTATTCTGTTTATATACAAGTACAAATATTCTGTGAATGTATAAATAGTGGAGTTACAAATAGTTGTACTGTTTGAATATTGAAATAAAATATTCTATTTAAATAAAATACTGTGTTAATATTTGAATTTCTGTACAGTCGTATTTTATTTAAATATAAATATTATATTCATTGCTGTGATGTATATATATAACAGTACAGTACCAAACACATTTAATAGAAATATATTTGGTTGTTATCATCAAACAGAAATCATATAATTGTGTATATAACACCGTTATATACAACACCGTTATATACAACAATCTCCCCCTTTTGATGATGACAAACAAATAAAAGATTTTGAATATAATAAATGTGTTTGTTCGTGAATATTTGAACTCCCCCTATTTAAATGCTCCCCCTACAACAGAAACTCCCCCTATAACTATGCATGAGTGAGATGTATGAATAATTGAATTTTCAAAATTAAGAATATTTATAAAATATTCACTCATAAATCAAAATCTAATCCATTCTCCCCCTTTTGTTATCATCAAAAGGATACAGATTTTAAAATACAGATGAAAATTGACTAAAAATATAATTTCAGCTTAAGAGGAAGAACGATCATCATAAAATTCAATCAGTCAAACAAAAATCATAATATTCTAAGAACAGGTGGCATATTTCACATTGTAGAAAATGACGGATATACGATGAATTTTATAAAAATGAGGAGAGTTATAAAAAATATGAATATTTCCCAATTATTTTCAAAAGAATTTTATAAAATTAAAGCACCAAAAAAAAAACGGTGATGGGTTTGGATTATAATTAAAAATTCAATTTAAGTGAGAAAATCGAATAATCTCAAATCTCAATATCTATTAATCAACAAATCATAATACATCATAATATTTTAACATATTTCACAGATTAGAAAGTGGATTGATAGTCTGGTTATTATATACCAAGGAGAATTTCATATAAAAATTTATTTATTGTAAATTATTTTCTTTTCTTTTTATTTTGACTTAAGAGCACCCTGACCACACATTACCAGAGCTTGGATTTTTAAATGAGATCAGTCGCAGCTTAAATTACAAGTTGTCTCTTAACCATGCATGACCAGAGCTTGGATTTTTAAATGAGGTTAGAGACACACTTATATATTTATTATATGTATTTATCCTTTCAGCTTTTTTTTTTTTTTAAAAGAAAAAACTCCTTGGTATAAAACCAATATATGGATGATAGAAAATGTGGTAGGTACAGAAATGGACTGTGAAATAAGTTTCTAAATTAATTATATTATGAAATATGACCAACTGTACCGGGGTTATTGAAAATTTTCAATTATCACTAATTCTGAATAATAATATAACCACAATTCCATCACAAATATTTTCACTGTTTATTTAAAATGATTTTGAGAAAAAAAATTAAAATCTCCACATTTATATAAAATCATAACGGATGGCAGAAGAATGATAAGTAATGAAGATGGTCGTGAAATAATTGCCAGTTCAAAGATATTATAATAAATATTCAACCATCATGAAAATCAAAATAAAATCTCCTCTTGTTGTGAAATACACTGCAGTCACAATTCATCACAATTTCAAAATCTGATAATAATTTTGATGAATTATAAATACAGTTTGATTCGGATATTGATTTCAATTTCTGAATGAATAATCAATAAATAATTTTAAAGTTGAAAATCAATTACAAGAGGAATTTAAAAAGATTTATACAAGGGGAAAAATGTGTATGGTGTCTATACAAAGTGAAAATTCAAAACAGATGGGTGAAAAAGCTGATACCAATTGTAGTCTCCTTTATCGAGGAAATTAATTACACCCTGATGGATTATCATGGACATCTCATACCAAAGAAATTTAAACACAAAATCAGACAGACAAATTTAGCACATATATTTGTATATAAAAAAAATGTGTGGATCTATACAATGTGAAAATTTGAATCTCAGTACAGATGGGTGAAACAAATATAAGCACTTCTGATACCACTTGTTTTCTCGCTCTCGAGGATTTTAATCACATCCCGGTGGCTAACAATGGTATCTCAGTCAACAGAAAAGACTTAATTACAAAGCAAGCAACTCAAGCACACAAATTTCATTTATCAGAGCACGATAAACCTTTGATACCATATCAAGTAGTCCTAAAAAAAATATTTACAAATCAATTTCTTATAATCAGAGCAACATGATTCCAAAATAAACAATTTTAAAAAACAGTATCAGAACAGCACAGAGAAATCAGTATCACAACAGACTTGTCAAGATGTTGGTCACATAAGGTGGTTCATGATCCAAGATTTGCAAATATACTCTATTTTAAATCATTTGAAGAAATGTGAAAGTATTAGGATTTAATGAATCTATCACACCAGGTTATATTTTAGATTCAAGATATGTGTGAGATCCAATAAATCAATAATTTCAAATGATTTTAAACAAACATATATTCAAATCAAATAATCATGAAATAACAATGATTTTCAAAGACCATTTTCAAAAAGAACATTTTCAAGAATTTCTCAAAACTATTTCCGACAAGCCCAAGAGAAATTTTAGGTCATTTACATCAAATTTGAAAATATTCATGATCGGGATAATTTATTTGAAATCACATGAATCAATGTAAAGTTTTGGGATATAATGAATCAGTCACACGAGATTGACAATTTCAAAAATAAGAGATGTGTGATATTCAAAATATCTAGAATTTCAGATGATTTCAAACAAATATATTTCAATATAATGATCATGAATAAAGATGAATTCCAAGATGTATCACTGATACAAGCCAATCTGAAAATCAATGAAATTATCACAACTGATAAATAACAGAGTGTTGTAATGAGTATAATATTTTGAGCTTTTCTAAAATGAATTAGAATAAACTCAGAACAACAAAGGTGTGTGACATTTCATTAAATATTCAGATCTTCAAAAATTTAGAATTCTAGTTAACAGTGTTCAAGATATGATATGAATGCATCAACACTGTTATGAATTCAACAATCAGAAAATAAACTTCAAAACAATTGCAGATATATACAAGTTCAAATTAGGATATGGAAATGATTAACACATGATGATTTTATACAAATAAAGCATATTTCCAAAAAGATCATGAATTCTGCAACTGGAAGTTTAAGAAGTACAGACAAAGAAAAATATAGCAGTGTCAGATTAAAAAAAAACAAAAAAACAGAAGGAGGTAGAGGAAGGAATAAACACAGACAAAAAAAATATACAAAGGTGAGTTTAGAGATCATACCAGAATCCAATGTAAAGCAGAATCTCTAACTCAACAAATGTTGGCCTAAGGAACTGTAAATGACACAGAATTATAGACAATCTTGATTTCAAATTTCTTTTCAGCACAGCAGTTCCTCAGCCTTTACTGGTACCTAATGATTGAGATGATCAAGTGGTCGAACAAAATTAGTAAAACCACTCACAGTTGTATTCATTTGTTTTGGTACCCAGACTTGCTTATACAACAAACCATTAGAATTAACTTTTGTACCCTTAGGAACCCAAATCGATTTGAATTTAATAAAACCCGTTTTATTTTCATTTGATATCCAAGAAGGTTTAAATGGTTTGTTATAAAACAAATCCTCATTTCGATTGTGATTTACAAATCCTTTGAAGTTTTCAGAGTTAAAATTTTCAAAACAAACATTTCTAAAGTGATTTGAGGGATTTTTAAAGTCACAAGAATTTTGATTTCTAAAAACATCATTTTTCCCGAATCCAAGTCCAGATTTATTTCCACGATAAACTTGGTTTTGTAACAGCATATTCAACGATTTTTCCCCATTAGAAAATTTATCCAATGTTGATTCTAATCGTTGAATTTTGGATTTCAGATCGCTATTTTCTTTTAATAAATTTGAGCAATTATTTATAGCGATCATCTGTTCAGCATTGGTCTGTTTCAAAACCAAATTCTCATTTTCTAACGATCTAATTTTGGCTTGGGATTCGGAAATTTCAAGTTCAAATTGTTTTTGCTTTTCCGACTCAAACTTCTTGGATTTTTCAATCTCATTTTCAAGTTCTTTCAAAAACAAACCACTTTTCTCCAAATTTTCATTTTCAGCAATTTCAAATTTGGAATATATATCAGTCTTAAAAATTACAAATTCCTTTTGTAGAAGATTGTTCAAATTTGATAACTCAATCTTGTTTTCTTTTAAGATCAGAATTTCCTTTTCAAACTTTTGAATATTTTTATTGAGATGAACAAGATTGGTTTTCAATTTTAAACAATTTTTGCAATTAGAATTTGAAGAATTCTTAGTGTTTTTGAGTTTTGATTCCAAAACATTATTTTTGCAGATCAACTCAAGCTTCTCAGATTTCAGAAGTTTATTTTTAGCTTTTAACTTCTCAACAGATTCAGTTAAACCATTTAAACGGTGAATCAAAGAAATATTTCCTGTTGAGTCTCCATCTGGATTTCCATCTGTACAACCTGTCAGGCACAAATCTGAAGCCGAGTTATCTTTCTGGGATTTTGAGCATTTGTCAATTTTTCCATATAGCGTGTTGAGAGTCTGCCAGATCTCCTGCGCAGTCAAACAATGGGAAATAAGGCTATATTGAATATCATCAATATGAGAATATAAAATATGAGTAGCATGTAAATTAAATTCAATATCAATCCTACTTACAATATCATACCCATTTTTAATACTATTCCAACATTTAATATCAACAGATTTTAAATAAGATTTCATTTCTGATTTCCAATTTAAAAAATCTGTACCATTGAAAATAGATGGAATATGACTGGACTGACTCTCTATGGACTGACAAATAGGATTCACCATTTCTCTAGAGTTAATGAAATTACCAGGCTCTGATACCACTTGTTGGATCTAGAATAACCCTAGAGTGGGGGGGTGAATAGGGTTTTTCACAGTTTTTAACTGAATTAAAAACTTAATGAGATATATAATAATAAACTGATCACAGAAAATAGCAGAAACTGAAATGCAGAAAGTAAATCACACACAGATATACCCAGCTTCGGCAAAACCCTGCCTACTGCTGCATTTCTAAGGTTTCTACTAGGTGATAGAACAGTTCCCGCATACAAAACCATGTACACTCGCAAACCCCTGCTCCTATTCTAACCCTACGCTCAAAACCCTAGACTGATCTAAACCCCTAGATCAGATTTCCCGAATTACAAACCCTGTAACTCGTAACTCAGATTTACAGACTCTGAAACTGACAGTCAACACCTTGACTAAATCCCCCTAGATTTTACAGACCTAGAACTGTTCAGAAATGATTTTACAACACAATTTAAAAAACAACAGAATGTAAAACAAAAATGTAAACCCTAGTTCTTAAAATAAAAATAAAAGAGGAGTTTTTATATTAAAGGGGTCATCCCCTTTTCCTATTAAAAAACGGCCGGCCCATTTTCTTTTCTTGCTTCATTCTTCTGCCCGATCCTCTTTTGTTTTCTGGAAGAATAAATGGCGGCGACTTCAAAGCAAAAACTAGGGTTTTTGTGATCCCCAATCGGATTGATGCTTGATGAATTGATGATGTCGTTTCTCTGATTGCTCGAACTTGCCGATGCTCTATTTGTCGATTGCTGATGCTCCGATTTGGGCTTGCACTCTCTCTCTCGATTGAAACTGTGTGAGTAATTTTAACTTTGAGTCTCTGCTTGAAATTATTTGCTTGAGGTTTCGATTTCGATGTTCTCTTGTTTGTGGTTTCGATACCCTAATCGCCAGTGATGAAAATTGGTGTAATATAGGATATAGAATATCCTATAATTAAAACTCTGATTTCACAAATAAATGACTTGATTGTTGCGTTGTTTTCCCCTTTTGCTGCTTTGAATTCTCGGTTTTGAAAACATGCTGGATTTCCAAATATTTCTTACCAAAAAAAACTTTTTGTGCCTTGACTTAACCCTGTCTTGAATGACATGATTTTGTGGACCTCCTTGATTGTCGGCTTTGAAATTATATAGCAAATCTGGAAAAAATCTTTGGCTCTTTGAAATGGTTTATTGCCATGAATGTTCTTTGATTTTATACTGCATTTCTTGCCATTAAATTTTCTCTGATTTGTTCCCTTGAATAAATTATTCTGAAAATTTTAAAGCCAAATACAATCTGCCTTATATGTTCATTCGTGAACTCTGAAAATACACAAGATTTATTTCCGAGAATAAACTTGAGATGATTCTTTTGGCATTACATTTTGAGATATTTCTTGCCAGAAAATACTTTGTCACTTATCCATTTCTGGAAATGCTTTATTTGTCTCTGCCCAAAAATTGAATCCCATGAATGCAGTAACTTTGTCAAATCTCTTCCTTGATAATTCAGAATTAGAAGAATGATTTTAGTAATACTGCACATGACCACTTGAACTGATTTGAAACTTGTTAAACATTGCATCTGTGATGAACTACACCAATATATTGGACTGTGTGACTTGGTTGTAGTACACTTCGACCATGTCTAGGATGCTTGGTGCCATCTTCATAATGCTACTGCAACTTATGTACCATTCTTGCCTTGTTCACATGCTCCATACTGAAATGATTATATACACATGATTTTAGTCCAATAAGAACACACATGTATATGCAGATTTCCTGAATCAAACTGCATGTATTTGATATGTGTATTGAATGGTGCTTCCATCATGTATTATGCTGTCATGAAAACTTCACACATATATGTTGTTGTATTGCTGAATCATGCCTATCATCCCACTGTCTTGAGTTGCTGAAAACTTGTTAGCTTGCCCTATTTAGTTAGACCATTCTGAAATGTCACACCACTTTACATTTGTTTCATCACTGCTTTGCTCACTTGATTGAGCTGACTTGAAAACATGCATATATTGGACTGAACCATGAACACATGCTTGAAACATTGATTATTACTCCTACATGCTGCTTCATGTTGTTGCTTTATTCACCACTGTTCTGAGCTGATTTAAAAAAAAACTGACTTGTAATGGCTCGACCACTTATCATTGTTATATTTGTACATGCTGTTAGTCATTTGTCTTGGCTGTGTATACTCCTGTTTCATTATGACTTGTCCACTTGATTACTGATTTGAATTGGCTCGAACGATATGAACTTGTATGTGTTAACCTTCTTATGCATGCTTCAAACTGATGCACTTGATCATGCCATGCTGTTGCTTCATGCATAACTTGTTGTACTGTTTGCATTGCTGTGTTTTCATCCCATATATATTTACTGTGTCACCTCCTTGCACCATACTTTGTTCACATGCAATTTCTTGTTGTTGTATATTGTCCATGCTTTTCCATATTTTGGAACTTGGTCGAGGTTATGCATTTCAGTTTCATGTACACTGTATTTGAAGCTTCACTTATATGAGTCCATGCTGAAACATGTTGCTTTGATTTTGCATACTGTCTTGTGTTTCACCATTGCTGAACTGATTTTTATCTTTCTTCTTTGATTTGATTTTCCCATCGAGGATTGAGCACTGAGTCGAGCAGGTCCATGTGGCTACTCCTCAGTTGCTCGCTGATTGGCGAGGCAGTGCACACGCGTATTTATACACGTGTGTATTTGCAGCCATCAGAAAAAATTTCCTGTCCCTGTACATATACAAATTGTCTGTCTAGACACAGATTTATCAGATCAAGTCATGAAAAATGATGAGAAACACACCAGAAAACTGAGGCAAACAAAATTTTAAAATTAAAATTTATATTTGCATGTATATTCAGTATAAATTCTATTGCAGTGTACTGTGTGTTTCTGTTTTATGCGACAGGTAAGGAGGTGATGACTGGACTGACTGTGGACAGTGAAGATTGACAGAAGATACAAGACAGAAGATAAAGCAGCGTATGTAAAAAAAATGTATAAAAGTCTGTATACTGAAATGTAAACTGAATGAATGTATGAGTGTTGCAGTGAGGAGCTGTGTATATATGAAATGTACTGATGTCTGTAATAAACAAGTTTGATTGAAATAAAATATCATTTTATTGTTGTCAAACGAACTTGTCTATTTTATTCTGTTTATATACAAGTACAAATATTCTGTGAATGTATAAATAGTGGAGTTACAAATAGTTGTACTGTTTGAATATTGAAATAAAATATTCTATTTAAATAAAATACTGTGTTAATATTTGAATTTCTGTACAGTCGTATTTTATTTAAATATAAATATTATATTCATTGCTGTGATGTATATATATAACAGTACAGCACCAAACACATTTAATAGAAATATATTTGGTTGTTATCATCAAACAGAAATCATATAATTGTGTATATAACACCGTTATATACAACACCGTTATATACAACAGTACGTTCGATATATAAGTTATATATGCATTGTAAAAATTATATATGTGTTGAAATAGAAGTGAAATGCTTATATAAATATATTTACATATATATATATATATATATATATATATATACGCCCCTCGTCCACAAACCATGGACGATATTTATTGGTTGTGATTGGTGTGAAAATTGGTTGATAGCGAATGGTTGATTTGAATTGTTTGTGGTTGAAAAATACCCGTTTGTGGTTGAGAATTATTTGGTTGAAACTACATAGGATTAGTTTATGGAAAAAAGAAAAAAAAATACATGCCGCCTATGTGCGAACTAGATGCATGAAATCCCCATTGTCAAAAGCTGCGAGTCTTTAAGGTAGAGCGAGGAGCCGTACTAGGGAAGGCCCCGGTTTTAACTACCCTTCCATTATGCTGCCGAAATTTTCTGAAATATTCATATGTTAGAATTATTTTCATACGTTGAAACTGTATTCGTGTGTTAAATAGAAAACCGTTCATGTGTTGAATAGAAATTCATGTGTTGAATGGTATTCGTGTTTTAAATAAATTGTTTTAACAATAAAAATCACATTTTTATTTTATATATACGAACTATAGACACCGTTCATGTGTTGAATAGAAATTCATTCGTTGAATAGAAATTCATGTGTTGAATGGTATTCGTGTTTTAAATAAATTGTTTTAACAATAAAAATCACATTTTTATTTTATATATACGAACTATAGAAACTGTTCACGTGTTGAATAGAAATTCATTCGTTGAATAGAAATTCATGTGTTGAATGGTATTCGGGTTTTAAATAAATTATTTTAACAATAAAAATCACATATTCATTATATATATACGAACTATAGAAACCGTTCATGTGTTGAATAGAAATTCATTCGTTGAACAGAAATTCATGTGTTGAATGGTATTCGTGTTTGAAATAAATTGTTTTATAATAAAAATCATATTTTTATCATCAATATAAACTATATAAAATAGTCGTGTTTTGAAAGAAATTGTTTTATAATAAAAATCATATTTTTATCATCTATATGAGCTATATAAAATAGTCGTGTTTTGAAAGAAATTGTTTTATAATAAAAATCATATTTTTCTCATCTATATGAACTATATAAAATAGTCGTGTTTTGAAATAAATAGTTTTACAATGAAAATCACATTTTTATTATATACATGAATTGTTAAAAATAGTGAAGTGTTGAAATAGAAGTTAGTTAGATAAAAATATGATTTTTTATCAAATGTATGAAAAGCATATAGTTTTGGAATCGAAGAATCGATTATATTTATATATATATATAAATATAATTAAAATATATTGAATAACGAAGCTGCAGTTCGTGTTTTGAAACAATTATTTCAAACGATTAGTGCGGGAGATCCGACGATTGGATTTTCCCGAAACCGAAACCGTTGGGTTCTCTTTGGAAATATCTTTCCAACGATACCAACTTTGTAAAGATCCAGCGGTTGGATTGTCTGGAATGTTTAATTCAAATATGAAGAAAAACAGCGCCAGGATCGATTATATTTATATTTATATATATATATAATTAAATTAAATCGAA
Organism: Allium sativum; assembly: GCA_030737875.1. NCBI lineage: Eukaryota > Viridiplantae > Streptophyta > Magnoliopsida > Asparagales > Amaryllidaceae > Allium > Allium sativum. Next base: position 826,227,768 of record CM060909.1, read on the forward strand.
TAACGACGCTGCAGTTCGTATTTTGAAATCGAAACTTCAAATGATTGTACCTGCAGATCCGACCGTCGGATTTTCCCAAAACTGGAACCGTTGGATTCATTTTGAAAAAATCTTTCTAATGACGTAAATTTTGTGAAGATCCAACGGTTAGATTTTTAGATATGTGTAAATCAAATCTGAAGAAAAAGAGTGCCACGGCCGCGTTATGGCCCAAAGCGTCGTTTGAATAAATTGGCTATTTTAAAATAAATAAAAATAGCGATAAATCGTTATAAAATATTATAAACGATATGGAATGAGAAATTTAGAAATTAACTGAAAGTTAGTTAAGTCGAATGGTTTCCTGGGTTTTGATCTGATGTTGGTTTCGGCCTTCGGGGTTAATATTTGGGAAATCATTCTCTTACTGATTTACGGTTAGTGACTAATAAATTAGAATAAGGCATATGTCGTGTTTGTGTAGCACTTGTTAATTATATACGCGAGTTGCTCAGAAAGATAGGGTTTATCCCATTCTGAATAACTGTATCGATGTAAGAAATCGAAGATGAAGACGGTGGTTGAAGACCGGAAATCTTCACCTCGTTTGGATGATAACTGATGTCCTGATTGGGAGGCATCCCGAAAAATTAAAAATGAGTGGTGATCGTCCAGACGTACGTGGAGATCGATGGGTATGCGAGGTATATAGTGCCTCCAGTTTCATTCAGACCCAGAACGGACTTGCAAATGGACTGTGTGTCTGACATTGGAATTCATTCTGTGTGATTGATAGCCATCAGTTGCATGGTGTGAATTTCTTGTGTGACATGCTGAGATATAGTGATCAAGGCTTCTGTTGAAAAGCAAAGTCTTGTGGTTGATGATCAGAGCACCGCCTGTGCGGCGTAGCTTTGTGTATAACGTGAATTCGCGAGCCTCATACCCCGGCATGAACCAGAAACAGGAGAGGACATCAGGGAGGGCCTGCGTTTCTTTCTAGCTAGAGGTGGTGTCAGTGCTTAAACTGGCTGACATTTATATCATTTTCACCTATGTGGTTGTTGCTGTTGCGAAGCGCCTCAGATAGATCGGTGACTATGTGAAGCCGATGGAGTCATTCGTTGGCTCATTTACGCCCCAAAGGGCGGGGGAACGCAGTGTTCAGGCATGATAATCCACATCGGTGGACCGGCCCTGACGATCTAAGGCTTGTCTGCGTGCTTGCCTGAGGGGCGGGCTAGAGCATCTCGAATTCGGTGAGGACGATCCCTTGCCTCGGTTCATGACGGAAATCCAATTTCCAAATACATGACTGTGCAGTTTTGATTGTATACCTATATATGGCGACATAGTGGTATAGGGCATTAATGCCGTCTATGATTGATATTTATGATTGTGTATAAAATTAGAAACTAACTACAAACGAGCTAAGATGGGTAGTTTCCTGGGTATTGGTCTGATGTTGGTTTCGGCCTTCGGGGTTAATACTTAGGGGGTCGTTCTCTTACCATTTTACAGTTGGAGTTTGATTAAGAATTAAACGACAAAGTTTACATTTTAAATGATTTGTTTTACTCGTATCAAGCATATTTTGGTCGATATAAGGAAAACTCTATCCTCCGGTTTGCGTTGCATTGTGTGATGGGACTTGAGTCTTATATCGGCTTCATTTTTATAAAAAGCATTGCAATGTTTAAAAGATTTAATTATTTTAAAGCACTGGCAATCCAATGGAGTAAACCCGTTCTGCGAAAGTAGCGTGGTCCTATGATTAGCCAAATTATAATGTGTTAAGTAGATTTCTCATACCAGTCCCATGACTGACTCGTAGTTTGTTTCACTTGCAAACTCGGGTGCCCCTTTTTTCTACATGGGAAGCCTTGTATTCAGGTTTTAGCAGGCTCTTTCTGGATAGCTGGAGCTGAAGATGGATTCTATCAGTTATCTCTTTTTATGCTGTTCAGCTCCTATTGTAGATTATGTTTTGTTTTCCGCTGTAGACATTTATGTATAGCAGAACTGTATTTGTACTAAGTATGATCCTGTATACTGTGTAACTCCGATGATTTCGTTTATCCAGTGTATAATTTGTTCATTATCTGGTGTATTTATTTACTTCTGTTCTGCTATTATCTGTTTATGTGTTATATTCCAAAGATTACCCTTGACACCATCGTACGGGGTTTTGGGGTCGTCACAGTTATAATCCCTACTTCGGAAATATCTAACTCCAAAATATAACTCGATTAACTCAAATCAATTAACCCTAACTCCATTAACTTTAACCCGATTAACTTTAATTCATTAATTCTTATCACTTAACTCCTTTCGAATAAACTATATTCGATTAACTCCTTTTGAATAAACTATATTCGATAACTCCTTTAACTATATTCGAATAAACTATATTCGATTAACTCCTTATTCGATTAACTAATATTCGACTATATCTTATTCGAATAACTTATATTCGATTAACTCTTATTCGAATAACTAATATTCGATTAACTCTCCTTCGAATAACCAATATTCAATTAACTCTCCTTCGAATAACCAATATTTGATAACTCTCTTTCGAATAACCAATATTCGATAACTCTCTTTCGAATAACCAATATTCGATAACTCTCTTTCGAATAACCAATATTCGATAACTCCTTTCGAATAACCAATATTCAATAACTCCTTTCGAATAACCAATATTCGATAACTCCTTTCGAATAACTAATATTCGATAACTCCTTTCTCTCTATTCGAATAAACTATATTCGATAACTCCTTTCGAATAACTAATATTCGATAACTCCTTTCTCTCTATTTGAATAAACTATATTTGATAACTCCTTTCGAATAACTAATATTCGATAACTCCTTTCAAATAACTAATATTCGATAACTCCTTTCGAATAACTAATATTCGATAACTCCTTTCGAATAACTAATATTCGGTTAATTCTAATCCGACTAACTCTAATTCAATTAACTTTATTCGAATAACTAATATTCGATTAACTCTTGCTCGATTAACTCTATTTGAATAACTCTTATTTGATTTAACTCTAATCGACTAACTATAATCTTTCAACACTAACAGGTTAACTCTAACTGATTAATTCTAACTGATTAACTCTATTTTATTTACTCTATCGATTAACCCTTTTTGATTTAACTCCTTCTGATTTACTCCTTTTGATTTACTCCTTTTCGAATAAGTAATATTCGATTTACTCCATTTGATTAACTCCTTTTGATTACTCCTTTTAATAACTCTAATTGATATCTAATACTTCCTTTTCTATTTGTTTTACAAATATTCTGTAACGACCCACATTTTCCGTACTACCTGAATTGACTAAAAACACCACACGTCCAACCCAAATTGCACAGAAATACGAATCATTTTTAGAAAGAAGTTAGAGGATGAGAAATAGAAAGAAAGAAATATTAGAATAGAAGAAAAACGAAGATCACAAACTCACAACGGAACGAATAAAATATATTATATAACATAACTTTTGAAATACAAATCAGTAACTTTATATACATACCATCATCAGAGCACAACAGTCATTTCTGGAACAGTTATAAACACCTGTTTCCAGATACAAACAAGGTCCACAGCGGAATATATGATAGCCTATAGCTAACCGGTGAAGCCTCCTGCTTCCAGCTCCTTCAAATGAATCTGTGAAATCCCGACTACTTGACTGCCCATACAAATTTGGGCACCCAAGAGTTTAGGGAAAACAAACAAAATAAACTCTGGGTCAGTCATGGGACTGGTGTCAGTAAACTCCAACCACTTGTTTAACTTTCACAACCCTTTTCGAAAGAAAAGATAATAGTAAGACTAGCCCACACATAAACATGGACGGTTTTTACCTTATTATAACCCAAAACATTTTAATATCAAATCCAATGATATTATAATAATGTCTACATCAAATAAATAACCAAATAGCAGAACGCTTGCATCTCACGCTCCACATATATAGTATAAAATCAAAAACCGCATGGCGCTTATTGGAGATTGGATTTCCAACATGACAAGGTATGGAACCACCTTCCGCTAGTGTATCTCTAGAGAGGAATACACTGGGTTCAACAAGAACATCTTGCAACCCGGCCCACACATGACCGACCACTCATTTCGCTTGAGTGTATCGAATGTATATCACCAACGGTTGGGATCAGCAACCGTCTCCCGACTGGGACAGCATCGAATAGAATAAGAAATTAAATGAACCTCTAGATAGGTGATTATACATCCTAATGGGTGCGACCCACATAGCCATGCTGCCTGCCCAATTTTTGTCCTTTCCCGGTTGTTGAGACCTGAGGCTACGATTACTTACCATTCATTGATAGCACAATCACTTTGAATGCCACATTGTCAGATCCGTTAATCACTAGTTGAGTTTGCACAAATATTCTGGATGTTATGCTAAGGGAATAAATCCGTTGCAACCATATATATTTATACAGACCAACCCATTAGATCATTGGAAATACTCTGTCAGACATTCGTCCATTTTCGTTCGTTCTGGGACTGAACGAAACCGAAGGCACTATTTCTATGTAATAGAAAAAGTCCTTGCACTTTACTCCGTCTTCAATATATTCAGCATACTTGGTTCGCAACGCTTATGCCGATACGGAGTGGTTCTTCGGATAATAATCCAACCGGTCTCTCCATATTGACAACGATGGACAAAAACTTCGATAGTCTGTGATTTAACTATCGAATAAAAACAAGTGTTCATCCAAACATATCAAACAAATCACTGGGCTCTTTAATTAATATTTCATTAATTAAATCTCTTTTCCATTTCCTTTATCAATATTTGTTAACCAAATATTTTCAATAATCATCTCGGCTTCTTACGCTATTTGGAAAACATTTCCATATATCGCCTTCTCTTATTTCCTAAACTTAGGAAATATATTTTATCTGAAATTGATAACAATTTCAATCACTTATCTCTTTCTCGACTACTTTAACTATCCTCAGGAAATATTTACTTTTATATTTCCAAAATAACATTACTTTGGTTAAAACGAATGCGGTATAAAACATCATACGGCAACCCAAAATATTCTATTCAACTAACTATTATCCAATACTTCTCTTCGAGATTGGAACTTGCTATTTCTCCATTTAAAATGGTATCAATCAAGTTGGGGTAAAATTACCTCTCAGACCTTGACTGAAAACATCCTCAACTTCAAAACGGAAAAACCACTAACCTCGAATAAACACACAATAAAACCCAATTATTCATTCTAAAACACGTGTATGGTTTGCTTTCTATTTCTAATTTATAGATTTCCCTTTTCGTTTACAGTATTCTATTTTTGATTTCGTTTCCTTATCGAATTCTATTTATATCGATATATAGATTTCAAATTGTCAAATTTCTTAAAAATATTCTAACTCCTTAAATTCCCGGAAAAATTCGCCATAACCTCCCCTGTATCGGGAGCATCGGGAAATTTCAAATAGCTTCCCGATACCTTCTTATTTCAAAAAGAAAAAGAAAAAGCCAAGCGGCTTGCCGATACGGCGCATAAAATCTCATATATGAATTAAACATGTACCTTATTGTCGAGCACATAAATTTAAATCTTCATATACTTCATATCAAACCTGCTTACACATGTTCACCTGTTTTCAATTCAATTCAATACCATCTAATCGTTTGAATTCAGTTTCGCCCATTTATTCTTTAATTAGTCATTTTGCCTATTTCACTTCTTTGTTGAATATAACATGTTCAAACAAAGTATTTAACTCGTTCATAACCAAATTGAATTTCAATTTCAATTCTAGTTCTCTTTTCTATTTCGAATATAAATTTTCAAATCGAATTCACTTATTTAAGGCCCAATATCAATTCAACATCTCATTTACTAATTACTATTCGAATTAGTTAATTCTATTCAATAATCAAAAATCTGATTTCTGTTTCAAAAATCAATTCATTACTCCACCTGAGTTCACATATATTTTATAACTCAAATCTGAAATTTTCTAAATAGAAATTCGGATTTTATTTGTTTAAAACCCTTTTAAAAATGAAATAAACCGTTATGGTTTTTAAATAGTTCTGGCGCTGTTTTCCTGAAAATTTGATTTTGACATAACTCAAAATCTATACGACGAAATTCCTATTTTTCTCTTTCATTAGAAAACTATTATCAAACCGGTCCTAACGTTTCTTGTTTCAAAGAGATCCGACTCCAATTGAGTCCTGTATACTCGGTTGAAGTTCGAATCGCTATTTTACGAACTGCAGCGCTGCGGCGAGTTCGTTTTAATTATATTTATATATAAACCTTTAAACTTCTTTAAAATGAATTCAACTCCATTTTTAACTCTATTTGAATTTCTTGATTCAAATTCCAATCTTACTTTTATTTGAATTCTATATTCAAATTCCAATTCCTTTTCTATTTGATATTCAAATTAAATACTTGAATTTCTATTTCAATTCCATATTCAAATTCAATACTTGAATTCATTTGAATTCTCTTATTCAAACTCTATATTTAAATTCCATTTGAACTTCTATATTCCCATTTCTATATTTGAATTCTATTGAAATTCAAATATTCAAACTCCTTTTTAAATTCTATATTCAAAATTCCATAGTTTAAAACCCATTTGAATTTCATATTCAAATCCCATAGATCAAATCCTATTTGAATTCAATTTGAATCTGTTATATTCAAATTTCATTTTCCATTTCCATTTGAATTCTAATATTCAAATTCATTTCCAACACCATTTGAATTCTAATATTCAAACTCATTTTTAACACCATTTGAATTCTAATATTCAAATTTAATTCTCTTGAATTCACATACCATATTTTATTTCCTTGATTTCAAATACCACATTTTAATCTCCTTGAATTCAAATACCAGATTAATTTCTATAATCAACTCTTTCAAATTCTATTTTGAAATTCTACATTCAAATCTCTGTTTGAATTTCTTTATTCAAATTTTACATCAAAGTCTCTATTGGAATTTTCTTTATTTGATTTCCTTTGAATTCAAATTTTCAAATTTCATTCTAATTTCTCATATTCAAATTCTATTTGTATTATTTAATTTATAAACAACGTTTATAACTTCCCTTAAATTTTCACATTTTTAAACTTATAACTAAAGTTTATAAATCCAATTCAAACCCCGTATTTTAATTTATAAACCAAGTTTATAAATTCACTTGTTTTATATATTTAAAACAGTTAATATTTTCTATACTTCATTAAAAATTCAAATTCTATTTATAAAAATAGAATTCCATTTTCAAATCTCTATTATCCTTTTCCGATATTTTTATAAATCAATATTCGAGCCCCAGTGATATTTAAACACCCCAAAACAATCAGTTATCAATCACGGGATTTTTAACACATCATATATGAGAATATATATGAAACCGACAAACAAACAGATAATATATTTTTGAGGAATCCAGTTGGATTCCTCCAACCTGTTTTCCTGCATCCACAGATGTTAGCACATAAATAATACCCATTCTGCTTCGTGGCAGAATATCGTGGTATAGAAGGTCATCCACTATCATAGCGTGGGGCGTATAGGGTAATCATCCGCTATGAAACTGCGGGCATCCGCTAATGAGACTGCGGGAATCCAACCAATCAATCAACCCAATATATATATATAGCCTAAATAACTAATATATATAAAATAACCAGAAAACATTCACATAAGCAACAAACAATTATTTTTAAGGAAATAGAAATAATTCTAAAGGTGAGTGAGATTTACTCACCTCGATTATCATTTGTCGAATATCCTGTTTAAATTCAGCATCGCGCGACTAATGGATCAATGTGGATCATCTTGAATGCATTTATTTTAATCCTTGTTTCCTGCCAACCACTTGGCGAATCCATGAAGCAAACCCCCGATCATCTCCAAAACTACATCAGCCCCAATACTGCGCTTTTTCCACTTGAACATTTCATCATACACTTCATCTACAAACTCCTTTCACTCACAAACAGCTTCGACTTCTTTAAAAATCCCACTGTCGCAACCCAGGTTTACCCAGTTCGTAACCCCCTCCAAACTTCCAGTATCGCATCTCATGTACCCCATCATAGTTGCACTGCCAAAGACCCAACACCCTCCTCCATGTGACAGGAACTCACGCCATCCACCTTCCAAAAAGAACAGATCGAATCCCACCCCAAATACCATATTGCGACTTCTAATTTGATTCAGGAAAAACATGAACCCCCTTTATCATCGTCGCTTCAACTTGAATACCCATCTCATCGCATCACTCCCCCAGATGCAACAAACCAATATCGATCTCCCTCCTAAATTCGTTGCACCCAAATCACCCCTATAAATCAACACTAGATGCTCTTCCTCCCCTGAAGCCAAAAACCGAAGTCGAGATGCTCAGCGATCGCATTCTGGAACCCAAATCGAGCTCCTTCCTTTGAATCGCAACCGTGCTTTTCCCGAAATCATGAGCGACCCTGGCATGGCGTCGAGCTCCAGAACCCTTGAGTTGAAATCTCGATTTCGATTTCCCTTTTTTTTGTATCGAAAGAATTTGTTTTGAGTTACTGAGAAAAATGATTAGAAGAAGGGGTGGACGGTTTCGTGGTTTTCAGCAAAAATGGGGGTAACGAGGGTGAGGCTTTCATTTTATAAATGCGAACGAGGGAACACAACGTACAATTGCCATTAAATTTCTGTTTTCCTTCATATCGAAGGTAGGAGACATTAGCGTTGGCTCGAGGAAACACAGTAGGTCTGCGATGGGGAATAGAGGTCTGCGTGATTTAATACAGTAGGTCGGCCTTACAGTGTAACTTTGAATTAAATACTGATTTGATTTTATTTTGAATAACTAAAATATCTTGCGGTCCTTTAATTTAAAACCCCGAACCGCTATTTTCAACGTAGCGATTTACGTCTTCAGATTATGGTGTTATTTTAAAATCCACGGAACTGACTCTGTAATTTAATTCGACTACATGGAGGAAATAACAATTTAAATTAACGATTTAAATTAAATTCAATTTAAAATACAAATGGTTTCAAACAATTTAAATTATCGATAACTATCATTATAATTCAATATATAATTTATATTAGCCATTTGAATCTTTTTGATTCAGTTTTAAATTCTGAATCCGATTATTTATCGTTTCCATAATATGATAATTAAATATATTAGATATTTATTCATATACCGATTATTAAATTGATAAATTCAATATAAAAATCAACTTATTATCCTAATTAAATAATTTAAATAAATTTAAATACTCAATATTAACTGGCTAAAAATCCGGGACGTTACATATTCCCTTTTCTATTTGTTTTACAAATATTCCCTTTCCTGTTTGTTATATTTATCAAATGATAATTTCCTTTTCAATTCTATATATTTAACAAATAAATATTTCCTTTTCACTTCTATTTGTAAATGTTTTACAAATATTTCTCTTTCTATTTTATTTGTAAATGTTTTACAAATAATTCTCTTTCTAGTTTATCATATTTATTTCCCATAAATATTTCCTTTTCTCTTTGTTTTCACAAATATTTTCCTTTTCCTATTTGTTCTATTTATCAAATGATAAATATTCCTTTTATAAAATCCTTTGATTTTATAAATATATCGTTTCAAATATACATTTTGAAAATTCCCATTTTTACATCCCGGTATTTCTTACAGTATTTAAAATACACAAATAACAATGTTCGGTATCATTCAACACACGTAATCAACACAGATTATATATCACATCATATATTACAGTATATGAAAAGAACAGTATTATAAATATTGAGGAATCCAGTTGGATCCCTCCAACCTGTTTCCCTGCATCCACAGATGTTAAACAATACAATTAACATCAAATTCATTTCACTATGAAATATTCTGCTAAACGGAATCAATTTATATATTATATATATATATATATATATATATATAACCAGATCTATAATTTCAACCAAATACTTAGCAGTTCAACCAAACAGTCAATATACAGCAATCAATCATCATTTATCAGTTCTAAATATACGTTATAAAAATATAACTGATAGAGTTGGTGAGTTTTACTTACATTGGACAGTTATCATTAAATAACGATAACCAGTCGTTGATTCAGATCCGACAATTTATTTCGGTATAAATTGTAACGAGCACCAATTCACTCCCAGTCAATTCCATTGGGTAGCGCTTGTTCATACGATCCCATTGGATCCTGTTTTGTCCAATTTGGAAAACGTATGAGCAAGATATTATTTGTGCAAATTCATACATTATTTAAATAACTTAAACTAAATATAAATTAGAATTGGGCCTCACAATTACATCCAGCCCGCAAGCCTTTCTCATTGACCCGCTCCATACAGCCTTCTTCCTCATCCACGCTTCAGCAAAACTCGAACCACCATAGCCGATGTTATCTCCATCCATGCTCCATCTATACTTCACGATAAATCAAACAAATCACACCAAGTTGCTCCATATTCGAATCTCTCCCTCCCTATATCGTTCATCATAACTCGAACACACATTCCAAATCATGATTTCAGAATTTCGTTCGAGCTACCCATACAGGTCCGACCCCTTTCAAGTTCGAATGCCCAGAAAAATTCCACACAACCTTCTTTTCAATCGCTCAATCCATATACGAACTTGAAATCATGAATCGCCGCATCAATCTCGCCATAAATCAAACCCTAGAACCCTCGACTAGCGTTGGAAACTATCGAGCTCACCTAACATGCATCGCACACATCAAAGGTGGTACCGAATCGACGAGATTCACTCAGCGAACAAAATATATGAGTATTATGATGTTAGCAATTTTGTATGAGTTTATATGGATTTAATGAAGATCGAATTGATTTCCTAGGAGGGAAATAATGACAGCGGATTATTTCTTTGACCAGAGAAATGTATTAGGTTAGAGGGTTAGGATGGTATATATAGAGGTAATTTAAATATATTTTTATTTGAATATTATATTGAATTTTAATCAACTACTGTTTTTATTTGTCCATTAAAATTCCTGTAATCACACATGACATCCAAAAATCCCGAAAATGGACATACACCTTCAGTTCGACATTACGGACCCAACAAAACTAGTTTCGTCGAATGCCGACTCTGTTTGCTCACACAGCGTGTTTTTAACTGTCAAAATACTGATTGTTTTTCACATTAAAAATCCATACGGTGACATACTGACTCCAAAAATCAAGAAACTTGGAATCTAACAATAATTTAATATTACGGATCCAACAAAATTATTTTCGTCGAAAACGGAGCTTGTTTGCAAAACTGGCTATTTTTAAATCTCTAAATAACCCATTTAAATATATAAATATATTTAAAAATAATTAAACTAAATATTTAAAAATAAATATTATCGTATATATTCACAATAGAATACCATACAGCTCCAGAATATTCCTATATGAATTTCTAACTCGATATTTCAAATCCCAATTAAATCGATATTCGATTTATAATGAAATTCCAATTATATATCGTTATAAATTATATATGAATTCCATAGCGACTTTTCTAAAATTTGATTTAGACATAACTCAAAATCTACATAATGAAATCCCTATTTTTCTCTTCCACTAGAAAAATATACTTCACCGGCTCCGTACATTTCTTGTTTCATAGAAATCCGGCTTGAAACGGATTCCGTATATCCAGTTGAAGTTCAAATTGCCAAAGAGCGAACTGTCGCGCCATTTCGAGCTCGATTATAATTATATTATAATTCATACGTTCTAACTTCGTTAATTAAATATATTCGTTATCATAATTCAATTTTAAACTGAATATATATATATATTTGAATTTCCCAATTCACACAATATTGTGAATTCTATTATTTCCGATTATTTCAGAATTAAATATATTATTTTATTATTTATATAAATTAAATATTCAATATTAATTAATTAAACGGCCATTTAATTCTCTAAATCACTATTTATATAATTAAATAAACTAATTATTATATTGCAAATATACGGGACATTACATTCTTCCCCGTTAAAATAATTTTGTCCTCGAAATTGCTAAGGTCGAAAACAAACCCTATTGACTAGTTTGAATTTATTTGTTCACTTTTTAACTTTAGTTTCAATTGAACCAATTTATTTCAATTAAATATTTATTTCATTTCTATTAACGAAAATTTTCAAAAATTCAAAAAACATTCTAAATCCCGAAATTTCTGAAAAATTTCGCCAGCACCTCCGTTGTACTGGTCAGTCGGTATAACTGCAACTCGCCTCTCTAGGCCTTCTCCAACCCAAAAGAAAATCAAACAGCCAAGCAGCTTGCCAATTCGGCTCATCAAAATCTCAAACCCATATATAATATAAACTGGTATCTTTTTGTCGGGCATATCATTATATCCTTCCGTCTGTTACCAATTCTACATATACAGATGCCATCCCAATCAAACTCAAATCACCTTTGTCCCCAACACAACCATTCGCTTATAACTAAGTCGAATTTCATTTTCGATTCCAAACTCATAATCCAATTTTTCTCGATACCATTCTAATCCAATTCAATTCAATTACCACTTAATGGCTTTATTTTAATCCCAATTTGCTTTCACAAGTATTATTTAACTTGTTTTTAATTTATCAATCTCTCCTTGGGAGTTTTTAAATAGCTTTGCTTTCATCAAAAATCAAACAATCACTTTCGAAATTCAAACAACTTGTTTTCGCAAAACAATTCAAAAACGAAATCTTTGGTGTAACAACCCTGAATTTTGGGGCTAATTTAAAATTTTTATTTTAGAAATTTTAATGAAATTTTTTTATTTAAAATAATTTATTTAAATAATAACGGATGAAAATGTATTTTATTTGCCATTTGTTACTATAAAAAGAATGGAATAAAAAGAATGTCTTTTTATTGTCACTTGTTTTACAATAATAAATTAAAATAAAAAAATGAAATAAAGAGACTAGGTTTCATTTTGTCATTTGTTCACAACAACAACAAAAAAATGTAATGATATAAAGTGTTCATGTTTTAAACTTATAAGCATGTTTACATTAAATAGTATATTTCAAAATAATGAATGGTTTAACAAAATTTGTTCGTGTTTAGAAAATAAGCTTTACATTAAAAAGTATATTTTAATGTATTGAATGTACATAAATATTTGTTTGCATTTAGAAAACAAGTTTTACGTTAAATTCCTATTTTAATGTTAAGAATGTACATAAACATGAGTTCATGTTAGAAAACTTGTTTTACATCAAAATTATATTTTAATGTTTAAAATGATGTAACATAAAAATTTACATTTTTTATGTAATAATGATTCATTAAAATGTTCATAGCTGGATAAATGCTTTAAACATAAAAGATTTCATTTTTTTTAATGTAATAAAAGAAAGATTAAAAAGATTATCACAAATTAATATTATATTTCGAACTTTGTCCATTTTAAATAATATCTAAATAGACTGTGCAATTTAATTTAATCTTAAACAAATAATTTATTTGTGTAGTGACATATCATCAAAACTAATTTATCAAATTATAAGTATAAATGGCGTAATAGACGTTAAATTTATTTCAATTATTATATACCAATTTATGTTGAACATCAATTAACTTTCCTTTTTATCCAACTTTTATAAGTAGCAAATTTTATCGTTTTGATTACTCAAAATTTTACCATAATTTAAAACGAATTCACATATGCAATTCAATGTTCATTATTACACTAATTTTCAATATATAAGGAATTCCAAAATTATAAATTTATTTTATATATTGCTTATTCAATGTTAATTTCAAATGTCATTGTAAAATACTTTATCAAACAATCTTTCTTATGTTACCAAATACAAGTTATAATCATATATAACTATTGGAAGTTCATCACTTAATAAACTAGATTAAGTTCGTATCATATCGATTTGTGAAATGATTCCTAAATTTTTGATTTGATTCCACTTCAAGCATTATTCACAAAATCAATTCTTTATGTACAAGATGTATCATTAAATCACACATTACTCTCTTTAATTGTGTGATTTACTTTTGAAATTTGAAAAAAAGAACATTTATCCTCCCCTTCAGACTTTCCTACTATCATTTTAGTAGGAACTAACATCCATCTCTCTATGGAAGTTTCTCTCTTTCCTCAGATTCTTCCTTCCGTGTATTAATTATCCAACTTATTAACTTCCTATTAAATTTCCAATTGATTCCTCATAAATGCATTTTGTTTGTTTTTATTAATGCTTAATCCAATGAACATTTATTCTTTATTTCAAATTCAGAATTTATATCTTCCTATAACTAGCCTTAATTGCCTTTTTAACACCTTTTGTTTCTTGTATCTCCAAATTAGTGACCACCAAGTACACCTTTCAAATTCAAATTTGCGATATTTCTTCGTACAAAAGTTTACACCGTTAACAACATATTTACTTCAGCAACTTATTCAAACATAGCACATTTGTCATGCATAGGAATATTTTCACAGTCAAACTAACGGACATCCATTTCTAATTCAAATTCTTCCTCCTCCCTTCGAGCTAGATCACAAACTATACCTCGTTTCGAAGCCCCTCCTCTCCTCTTTCATCTCCGACCGAAATCACCTCCTTCCGTGGCCCGTAGCTCGAGGACCGAGGCTCCAAAGGGCGCGACTTGCGCACGCCGCCGGCCCCACCAGGCACCACCGCACCCCCCACCGTGCCAGGCGCGCATAGGCCTCTCCAAGCTCGACCTCCTCCAACTGACGGCACCTTAAACCGACGCTCCTACTTCCCGCAATCCGAATCCAAAGTTTGGAGCTTTTCTGAAAAATAACGGCCTACTTATCAGTGAAGGGAGAAAGGTTAACAAACCTTAATCATGTTATTTAATTTAATTTTAAATTAATCATTAATTTGTTTAATCCATAACTTCTTCGTTCGGACTCGAAATCTGAAAATTTCAGAAACGTTGTGATCGTGGTGAGCAGATCTACGCAGCTGGACTGAAACAGAGAAATTCTGAACACTTTGGATTTTGGACAAAAATTCGCAACGAATGTGAGAATTCCTTTGTTAAAATAAATTTAATTAATTTGTCTGCTGAAAATCACATGTGTAAGCTGTAGATCTATTGTGTTTGGTATGATTGATGATGTTTGTTATGTTGGATAATTATAGATCTATATATTCATCACATGTTATGGTATCACTTTTGTTTATTTTGAGTTGATCTATCTTATCAATTCAATGATAAAAGAAATATGCTTGCGATGAATGATTGAATTACTTTGTATGTCTCATATTGTTAAAATAAGATTGTTGTGAACAATTACATCATGTGTGTTTAATAAATATCTAGTGTGCGTTAAGATAATATGGTTGAGAACTAAATTATCACATTTGTTTGTTGAAAACCAATATAGCATGTTTGATTTAGAACAAATGGTTGTAACCAAAATATCATTTTTGTTCCATTAAGGATTTGTTAACAAAGAACATTTTGCATTTGAAATTTTACATGTTACTTATTTTAGATTCATGCTATGTAAAATAAAGTATCACTTGTGTTAGAATCAAGTTACTTTAGGAAAATATTACTTGTGTTAGTAATGAAATATTAGGATATAAAAATGTATTTTTAGTTAGAATATTAAAATATCATTTTTGTTATAAATATTAGGTTAGATTGTAAATATACTTCCATTAACCATTTATTTGTTAATAAAAAGGTCAATAGTATAAATACATTTTTGTCAACATGATGTTTATAAAAAAAAAAAAATGTTTATGTAATTTTTGTTGTCAAAATAAAAAGAACAAATTTGACGCTACTTTTGTTGTCAAAATAAAAAGAACAAATTGGACGTTACTTTTGTTGTTAAAATAAAAAGAGAAATTTTAACATTACTTTTGTTGTTAAAATAAAAAGAGAAATTTTAACATTACTTTTGTTGTTAAAATAAAAAGAGAAATTTTAACATTACTTTTGTTGTTAAAATAAAAAAGAGAAAATTTAACATTACTTTTGTTGTTAAAATAAAAGGAGAAATTTTAACATTACTTTTGTTGTTAAAATAAAAAGAGAAATTGTAACATTACTTTTGTTGTTAAAAAATAAAAAGGACAATTTTAACATATTTTTGTGGTTAAAATTAAAAAGACAATTTTGACATGTTATCATCTTGTAAATTTAAAGACAAATTTTACGTTAATTTTGTTAACAAAATAAAAAGAACAAATTTTTATGTTGTTTGTTAACAAGAATATAAAGACACAATTTTTATGTCATTTTGTTAACAAAACAAAAAGGACAAGTTTTTATGTTATTTTGTTTACATAGAAGGAAAGGACAAGTTTTAACATTAATGTTGTTTACATAAATAAAAGACAAAATTTTTGTAAACAAAAATAAAATGAATTATTTTCATGTTATTTTGTGTACATAAGAAAAGACAAAATTTTGTAAACAAAATAAAAGGGGTTATTTTAAGTCCATTTTCGAAGACAAAATAAAAAGACTATTTTTAACACATGATTTTGTTAATAAAATTAATGACAAGATTTTAACATAAATTTTGTAAATAGAATTAATGACAAGTCTTGTGTAAAAAAAAAAAAAAAAAAAAAAAAAAAGACAAATTTTTATATTATTTTGTCAACAAAACCAAGGAACGATTTGTATGTTATTTTGTCAACATAAATAAAAGGACGATCTTTATCTTTGACTTGTCTTCAAATTAAAATACCAAACTCTATCTTCATTTTATAAAATGCAAGTTAAATCTTTATGTATAAAACAAAATGTAAGTTTTAATTTTTATTTTCATTTACCAATAGAAATAAAGATGAGGACTTGATTATGATTCATCAAAAGTACACCAAATCATATTTGTATTAACATAGTTGAGATGACACCCAAACTTACATCGTGGTGTTAAAATAGTTGTGATGACACAATATACATTGTTGTATTAATCTATGAATTATGACACCATCTACACCGTTGTGTTAATTTAAAGGATGACACAAAACCCATTGTTGTGTTAATGTAGTGTAATGACACAAAATTACCTTGTTGTGTTAATTTAGTGGTGATGACACAAATATAGTATTGTTGTGTTGATTTAGTTGTGATGACAAAATTCATCGTAGTGTTAATTAAGTTGAAATGACTTTAAATTCCATTATCCCGTTATATAATTGAAATGAATCAAAATGGAAATACACATTCTTGTTTGCAAATTTAGTTGTAACAAAACATTGGTTAAAGATTGTATTTATTTTATTTGCATGTTTAGATGCAAATAAACATGGTAGTTAAAAGACTAAATTTATAGTTGCATATTTAGAAGACGAAATAAACATTTCGTTAAAAGAGTAATTAGTTAAAACAAAATAAAGTTAAAAACATGCATTTTCTTATGTATAAGAAAAAGAAACATTATTTTCTATGCTAAGAGAAATAGAAAAGAATCATTATTTTCTATGTTAAGAGAAATAGAAAAGAAAACATTATTTTCCTATGTAAAAAAAAAAAGAAAGAAAGAAAACATTTTCTTTGTTAAAAGAAAAGAAAAATAATATTAATATTTTCTAATGTAAAATGAAAGGAAAATATTTACATTTCTAATGTAAAGAAAATAAAGAAAATAAAGAAAATAAACATTATTTTCTAATGTAAAGAAAATTATTTTCTAATGTAAAGAAAATAAGGAAAATGCACATTATTTCCTATGAAAAAGAAAATAAGATCAAAAAGAAACATTTTCTTATGTAAAAGAAAATAAGGAAAACATTGTTTTTGTCGCATTAGAATTGGCGGACAAAAAAATATCATTTTTATTTAATATAAATATATGCATAGTTAAAAACATTATTTTTGTCGCATTAGAATCGGCGGACAAAAATATAAATGTAATGATTTAAAGTAATAAATTATAATAGTGGAAAGCGCTACATGGTCTATATATTTATATATATAATATAAATTAAAACTAAGCGAAACACGCGCGGTAGTTCGCGTTTTGAAATCATAACTTTAAACGGTTATACCGAAAGATCCGACCGTCGGATTTTCCCAAAACTGGAACCGTTAGGACCGTTTTGGGAAGATCTTCCCAACGATATAAGTTTCGTCAAAATCCAACGGTTAGATTTCAGGATATGTGTAAATCAAAATTGGCTTAAAACAGCGCCAGGGTCGCCCATCGACCCGAAGCGTCGTTAAATTAATTCTCGTTATCAAATATTAATAACGATATGAAATGTTTTCAAATTATATATATATATATATATATGTGTGCGAGAATCATTTGAGAAGACCGAGTTCAATCTCATTTCAAATGATTATACGATGTTTTAAATCTAAGAGTTGAAGACGGCGATTGAAGACCGACGATCTTCACATCGAATGGGTAACTAGCGTTGAGGTCCTTGATTGATTTGCTCCCAAGACGGGGCTAAGATGGTAGTTATCCGGACGTAGTGTTGATTCGTACGGATTTGACTTTCGCTCAGACCCAGAGCATAAGTTTATAAATGGATTGCGTGTCGGACCATATGGCATGCTAAGATGCAATGATCAAGGCTTTGTTGAAAAGCAGGCCTTGTGGTTATAGCGTTACTTCACGAACCTCACACCCCGGTATGAATCTAAAACGGGAGAAGGGAACGCAGGGAGTGCACACATTATCTTTCTAGCTAGAGTAATGTCAGGGACCTACCAGCGCTGACAGTTTACTCATTGTGGATGTTGGATTTTGAGGCGCCTCGTTATTTTTATAGGCCGTTGGTGGTCATACTATAGGTCCAAAGGGACCGGGAAACGTGTGTTCAGGCATAACTAATCCACTGCCCATTGGCGGGGACCGGCCCTGCAGCTATCCAAGGGTTCACTGCGGGGGATCCTGAGGTATCCGCTAGAGTGCCTCGAATCGGTAAGGAGCTCCTCCCTAGCCTTGACTCATGTTGGAAATCCAAATCTCCAATATGCCCCATGCGGTTTTGATTGTATTACTAGTACGGACGCATAATATATGGTACCTATGCTTCCTAGGATTGATACATTTATTTTGAATGATTTAAAATATATTATACACTAGTAATAATACGGAATTTGTACGTATTTAGCATGTTTAATCACCATAAGGTAAAACCCTATCCTCTGGTGTGCGCTGCATTGTGTGATGGGACCTGGGTCTTATGGTGATTCCATTTTTCCAAAAGCATTGCGTTGTTTAACGATTTACTTTAATTTATGCACTGGCAATCCATAGGAGTAAACCCGTTCCGCGAAAGTGGCGTGGTCCTTGGATTTGTCTTATTAGTTATATTAGTTTAGAATTCTCACACCAGTCCCACGACTGACCCGTTGTTTGTTTCCACCTTTTGCAAACTCGGGTGCCCTCTTTTCCACACGGGCAGTCGAGTAGCTTTTTGCAGATATGTATCTCTTTGGCAGGATTCTGGATCGAAGCCTAAAGCTGTGTCCAGAGCATAGGAAGTCTTCCGCTGTATTAAAGTTTATCTTCTTCCGCTGCAATGTATTTAATTCATGTATTTAATCTATTGTATTTTTTTTCCGCTGTATTTAATTACATGTACTCTGATATTCTGTACTCTGATGTAACATTATTGTAATGTTTATATAAGTCTGCTGTTATTGTTCTAATGTATTGTATTCCCAAAGTTAAAGTATTCGAAGATTTCCAACCTTTGGGTCAGACCTGTGTGGTTTATGGTCGATTCAAAGAGCGGGAATTTCCGGGTCTTTACATTTGGTAGTAATCCATCACTTAGCAACTCAAAAATGAACACTAATGATGTCACGATTCATCATCAAGATTATTTCCCAGCTATCGAAGTGAGTTCAATACTATGTCACTTTCAAAAACTTTCTAAACACTTCTATTTTGAAATTCATTTTCAAAATACTATTCCTAATGCTTGTAAAACAATTTAAAATCTCCCAGGATTTTAAAATTCTCATATACTCAATTCAATTCCATTCACAAACACTTTTCCAACTTTTAATTCCAATTCTGATTCTAAATTCAGATTTACTTCATCTTATTTCATATATTATATTCATATGAATTCTGATTGGTTATTTACATAACCATTTCAATTATAATCCTTTTTTATTATAATCACAACCAACACGTCCAATATACTATCATTCCAATATATATATATATATATATATATATTCTCTATATCAAAATATACTTTGGGTAAACTTATTTCATTTACCCTCTTTTCAAAACATACGGTGTCGGTTCATCGTATTCGAGTGTTTAGAAACTCCTACCGATACTGTGGATCAAACTGATCGATAAGAACCCATAAACAGCTCAACCAATAAATGTACATAATGTAAAACCATTTTATATCAAATAACAAATATGTTCACTCGTATATATACACTCAACTCAATCTAGGGTATTACTAACCCCATCTTTACTGAGTCACGCCACAGAGCTAAGGTAATTACTTAACCTTAAGCTCTGATACCAACTGTAGTGTCCCGAAATTCCGGTACAATTTGAGATGACCAAATAACACAAGTCCAACACAAATTACACTGGAAACTAGAAAACTAATAGAAAGAAAACAGAAGGTGAGAATAGATAAGATAGAAACATAGAATAGAAGAAGAAGAAGAACATACAACATCAGAGTAACAAGAATCTCACAGCGGAACGAACAACATATAATAGATAACATATCCTTGAAATAAAATCCGTATATGTATACAGTAACATTATCAGAGTACAACACTTACAATATAGCGGAAATAACTATAGTTATACAATCCTGAAGCCTCCTGCTCCAAGCTCTCCTGGTATATCTATAAAATCTTGACTACTTGACTGCCCATACAAAATTGGTAACCCAAGTGTTTAGGATAAAACAAAACAAAATAAACTCCGGGGTCAGTTATGGGACTGGTGTGAGTAAAACAATTTAAAATAGTTTGATAAAATAAATGATATCTCATAAGACCATGCCGTATGACGGAACGAGTTTTTCCCTTATGAGAATCCAAATTAATTTAATTTACTTTCAAATCATTTTTGAAAAAAACGATAAATTTTAAATCAAAACTCTTTTGATATTATAATAATGTCTATCAACCACAATATAATAATCATCTTGCGGAACACATTCATCTCACGTTCCATATATATAGTATACAATCAAAACCGCAAGCACTTATTGGATAATGGATTACCAACTATGACAAGGTATGGAACCACCTTCCAATAGTGTACCTCTAGAGATGAATGCACTGGGTTCAACAAGAATATCTTGCAACCCGGCCACACATGACCGACCACTCATTTCGCTTGAGCGTATCGAATGTATATCACCAACAGTTGGGATCAGCAACCGTTTCCCGAATGGGACAACATCGAATAGATTAAAGAATGAAATGAATATCTCTAAATATGTGATAATACACCCTACTTGACAGTCGACCATTTAGCCATGCAGCCTGCCCAATTTTTGTCATTTCCCGATTGTGAGGCTAGAGGCCACTCTTATCTTTGACAGATCACACATTTATTCACTTTGAATGTCACATCGTCATACCCGCCAAATCACAAATTGATTTCCCCAAAAATACAAAAGGTATACATCTAAGAGAAACGAATTCCTCCGCCACCAAACATAAATACGTTTGAAGAGATCAACTTACACGATCTATTAAATATACTCTGTCACTCTTCCATACAGGTCGTCCTGGGTCTGGACAAACCGAAGGCACTATTTAGTAAACAGGACAGCCCTTGCATAACTCCGTCTTTAATTATGTTCATCATATTTGATCGCAACGCTAACGCCCATACAGAGTGGTTTTCAGATAATGAATCTGATCCTGGTCTCTCTGTATTGACGACGGAAAAATGGTCAAAAACTTTGATAGTCGGTGAGTTAACTATCAAAGAAAAACACATGTGCAAACAACGATATTATTACCAGATGGAAATTCTAGCGATCAAACATCATTTAACGTTTATCTCATTAGTTCATTAATTTATTCATTTTTCATCTCCTGTCAACATTTCTTATTTTCTAAATTTAGAAAATATACGTTATTAATCATTGGAAAACCTTTCCATCTCTTTTCACATATCACTGTCATTCCAGTATTCTTTATCATCAAACATTCCATTTTCTATGATTAGAAAATATCTCTGATTATATTTGGAAAATGTTTCCAAAACTCGTTCATTGCATTTAAACATATGTTTAAATAAAACATCGCTATGCCAACTCAAACCATTACCTTCATTAACTAAATTCACTTAACCAACCTTCACTAGCAAACCTTAACCATTCCTTAGTTAAAAATGAAGTCAATCAAGTTGGGGGTATAACTACCTCTCAGACCTTAACTGAACAACATTTCTAACCTCGAAACAGACAAAGTTCACCCTTTAAATCTTTAACAAACTTCCTTACGAAACTCTTGGATTCTATTTACGAATCCACTTCTTTATTGAAAAACATTGATTATAACTATAGCGTTACAATCCCTACTTATGAAATATCTAACTCCAAAATATAACCCGATTAACTCAAATCAATTAACCCTAACACCATTAACTTTAACCTGATTAACTTTAATTCATTAAGTCTTATCACTTAACTCCTTTCGAATAAACTATATTCGATTAACTCCTTTCGAATAAACTATATTCGATAACTCCTTTAACTATATTTGATTAACTCCTTGTTCGATTAACTATATTCGACTATCTCTTATTCGAATAACTAATATTCGATTAACTCTTATTCGAATAACTAATATTCGATTAACTCTCTTCGAATAACCAATATTTGATTAACTCTCTTTCGAATAACCAATATTCTATAACTCTCTTTCGAATAACCAATATTTGATAACTCTCTTTCGATTAACCAATATTTGATAACTCTCTTTTGAATAACCAATATTCGATAACTCTCTTTCGAATATCCAATATTCGATGACTCCTTTCGAATAACCAATATTCGATAACTCCTTCCGAATAACCAATATTCGATAACTCCTTACGAATAACCAATAATCATAACAACTTTTTCTCTATTCGAATAAACTATATTCGATAAATCCTTTTGAATAACTAATATTCGATAACTCCTTTCTCTCTATTCGAATAAACTATATTCGATAACTCCTTTCAAATAACTAATATTCGATAACTCCTTTCGAATAACTAATATTCGATAACTCCTTTCGAATAATTAATATTCGCTAACTGCTTTCGAATAATTAATATTCGATAACTCCTTTCGAATAACTAATATTCGATTAATTCTAATCCGACTAATTCTAATTCAATTAACTTTATTCGAATAACTAATATTCGATTAACTCTATTTGAATAACTCTAATTTGATTTAACTCTAATCGACTAACTCTAATCTATCAACCCTAACGGGTTAACTCTAACTGCTTAACTTTAACTGATTAACTCTATTCAATTTAGTCTATCGATTAACCCCTTTTGATTTAACTCCTTTTGATTTACTCCTTTTCGAATAAGTAATATTCGATTTACTTCTTTTGATTAAATCCTTTTGATTAACTCCTTTTAATAACTCAAATTGATTTCTAGTACTTCCTTTTCTATTTGTTTTACAAATATTCCCTTTTTTACTTGTTCTATTTATCAAATGATAATTTCCTTTTCAATTCTATTTATTTAACAAATAAATATATCCTTTTCACTTCTATTTGTAAATGTTTTACAAATATTTCTCTTTCTATTTTATTTGTAAATGTTTTACAAATAATTCTCTTTCTATTTTATCATATTTATTTCCCATAAATATTTCCTTTTCTCTTTGTTTTCACAAATATTTTCCTTTTCCTATTTGTTCTATTTATCAAATGATAAATATTCCTTTTATAAAATCCTTTGATTTTATAAATATATCGTTTCAAATATACATTTTGAAAATTCCCATTTTTACATCCCAGTATTTCTTACGGTATTTAAAGTACACAAATAACAATGATCGATATCATTCAACACACGTAATCAACAAAGATTATATATCACATCATATATTACAGTATATGAAAAGAATAGTAATATAAATATTGAGGAATCTAGTTGGATCCATCCAACCTGTTTCCCTGCATCCACAGATGTTAAACAATACTATTAACATCAATTTCATTTCACTATGTAATATTCTGCTAAACAGAATCATTTTATATATATATATATATATATATATATATATATATTATATATAACCAGATCTATAATTTCAACCAATTACTTAGAAGTTCAACCAAACAGTCAATATACAACAATCTATCATCATTTATCAGTGCTAAATATACGTTATAAAAATATAACTGATAAAGTTGGTGAGTTTTACTCACATTGGACAGTTATCGTTAAATAACGATAACCGATCATTGATTTAGATCCGATAATTTATTTCGCTATAAATTGTAACGAGCACCAATTCATTCCCAGTCAACTCCATTGGGTAGCGCTCGTTCATACGATCCCATTGGATCATGTTTTGTCCAATTTGGAAAACGTATGAGCAAGATAATATTTGTGCAAGTTCATACATTATTTAAATAACTTAAACTAAATATAAACTTGAATTGGGCCTCATAGTTACATCCAGCCTGCAAGCCTTTCTCATTGACCCGCTCCATACAACCTTCTTCCTCATCCACGCTTCAGCAAAACTCAAACCACCATAGCCGACGTTATCTCCATCCACGCTCCATCTATACTTCACGATAAATCGAACAAAACACACCAAGTTGCTCCACCTTTGAATCTCTCCCTCCCTATATCCGTTTGTTATAACTCAAACACACATTCCAAATCACGATTTCAGAATTCCGTTCGAGCTACCCATATAGGTCCGACCCCTTTCAAGTTCGAATGCCCAGAAAAATTCCACACAACCTTTTTTTCAATTGCTCAATCCATATACGAACTCGAAATCATGAATCGCCGCTTCAATCTCGCCATAACTCAAACCCTAGAACCCTCGACTAGCGTTGGAAACTATCGAGCTCACCCAACATGCATCGGACGCATCAAAGGTGGTACCGAATCGAAGAGATTCACTCAACGAACAAAATATATGAGTATTATGATTTTAGCAATTTTGTATGTGTTTATACGGATTTAATGAAGATCGAATTGATTTCCTGGAAGGGAAATAATGATGGCGGATTATTTCTTTGACCAGATAAATGTATTAGGTTAGAGGGTTAGGACGGTATATATAGAGGTAATTTAAATATATTTTTATTCGAATATAATATTGAACTTTAATCAACTGTTGTTTTTATTTTTCCTTTAAAATTCCTGTAATCACACATAACATCCAAAAGTCCCGAAAATGGACATACACCTTCAGTTCGACATTACGGACCCAACGAAAATGGTTTCGTCGAATTCAGACTCCGCTTGCTCACACAGCGTGTTTTTAACTATCAAAATACTGACTGTTTTACACATTAAAAACCCGTACGACCACATACTGACTCCAAAAATCACGAAACTTGGAATCTAACAATAATTTAATATTACGGATCCAACAAAAATTAGTTTCGTCGAAAAAGGAGCTCATTTGCAGAACTGGCTATTTTTAAAGCTCTAAATAACCTATTAAAACGTATAAATATATTTAAAAATAATTAAACTAAATATTTAAAAATAAATTTTATCATATATATTCACAATAGAATACCCTATAACTCTAGAATATTCCTATATGAATTTCTAACTCGATATTTCAAATCCCGATTAAATCGATATTCGATTTATAATGAAATTCCTTTTATATATCGTTATAAATTATATATGAATTCCATAGTGACTTTTCTAAAATTTGATTTGAACATAACTCAAAATCTACACGACGAAATCCCGATTTTTCTCTTCCACTAGAAAAATATACTTCACCAGCTCCGTATGTTTCTTGTTTCACAGAAATCTGCATCGAAACGAATTCTGTATATCCAGTTGAAGTTCAAATTGCCAAATATGAACTGTCGCGCCATTTCGAGCTCGATTATAATTATATTATAATTCATACGTTCTAACTTCGTTAATTAAATATATTCGTTATCGTAATTCAATTTTAAACAGAATATATATATATATATATTTGAATTTCCCAATTCACACAATATTGTGAATTCTATTATTTTCGATTATTTCAAAATTAAATATGTTATTCTATTATTTATACAAATTAAATATTTAATATTATGTAATTAATCAGCCATTTAATTCTCTAAATCACTATTTATATAATTAAATAAATTAATTATTATACTGCAAACATACGGGACATTACACATACATACACATCTGTTTTACAATAAGTAGCAAGTTTCATTTGTTTATTATTATTATTTATCAGATTTTATTGGAGTGCTCAAGTAAAAGGATTGTGATATTTCAAAAGATGGTTTAAATGAGTTTGTGAATGCAAATGGCAAAGAGCAATGCAATTTTATATTTGAACTTACAGATGGGAGGTATGTATATATAACACTTTAAATATTATGGAATTTAAATATTTATTTTGTTATATGCATAAACAATATTTTTCTTTCGATTTTTATGCTTTGACCGTTCTACTGTGAAATTTTGTTTTTGAGATGATTTTGCCAAATTGTTTGCCACCGTTTTAAAAGAAGCTACTGAGAAAACAGTTATCATCATTGTGGCAAGTTGTAGGTTGAATTCATTTAAAGATACAATTTTATTATGACTTTTATGTTATTCGTAATTGAGAAAATTTATTAAAATATGTTTTGGTAGGATTTACCCCACTTTTCCATCATTCTAGCTCAATTCTCTCATCCATCAGTCCAATTATGTTATCGACTATCAATTACTTTAATATGCGAAAATTTAATAACATGACGTTTCTTATATTGTAGAGCAACCTAATATGACCAATGTTGGTGCAACACGGTTTTTCATCAACTACAATCATCACAGTGTTGTTAAAATGAGAAAGAGGTAAATTTGAGTTTTATTGAAATGTAATACAATATATTTTTTAAATATAATATACATCAAAAATTAAACTTATAAAATATGTAGGTTGGATATTATTGATTTCAGTGAAGGAAAAGATGATGTTAACGATATGATTACCGGAGATTATCAAATACTGAGTATTGGTGAGATAAGGAACTTGAAATCTGAATATATTGAGGTATGCTCCCTAGACTTTAATATTTTTTATTTTTAATTTCTCATTCCTATTCAAGTACCTGAAGTTACTATATTTTATAAATTTTAGAAATAAGCAATTTGTCAAGTAACCATTAGGAATGTAAAAGAGGAACAAACTTGGTATTATGATGCTTGCTTAGCATGTAATGATCAAGAAGTTAAGGAGAAAAATGGGAAGTATAAATTTCCTACTTGTAAAAGAAGCATACCCTGTCCAGACATGAGGTAATTTTCTGTAATGCTAGAGAAAAATTTACTTACTTTCCTACTAATGGTTTATGTGTGTGTGTGTGTGTGTTTGTGTGCAGATTTAGATTATGTGTTATTGTTGAAGATAATAGTGGCAGTGCTGCAATAATTTTCAAGACCGTGAGGTTTACAGAATAGTTAAGAAAAATGTTTATGACATAATGGGAGATCAAGAAAAGGTATGTATAGCTCCAAATATACTAAAAGAAAATTTTAATACTTTATTTTTTGACAAAATAAAATAAATTATAATATTCTTTATAGCAAGGAAAGAAAAATGATTTTCCAACAATTTTGAAGTGTTTGGAGGGAAGGCGGTATACAAATACTATACGTGTTGGTGAGAATAATGTACATAGAGGTTTAAGCATGTACACGGCCACAGACATATATGAAGGTTTTGAGTTGATTGGGAATTCTATGATAGAAAGTGAAGACGGTGCAGTTGCATTACAAAGTTCACAGGTATTTTGTTGTCACACACACACACACACACACACACAGATATATATATATATAGTTAGTCATGTTCATTTCAACAAGTTATTTTATTTCATTTATGTGCAGATGTCCATACCAAGTTTCAGCACTGAATCTAAAACTAACATCAATATGTAAAGCCACGGTACTGAAAAATTTATAAATACTGATAGTTTGAAGAGGAAAAGCAAAGAGATTGATTATGATGTCAAGCTGCCATGTATTTTTGACTACTTTAAGGATAAAAAAGTTGATGAAAATGAATTTATTTCAAAACTGAAGGCAATTAAACAAGAAAAAATAAGTCATGTATATTTGATGGTTATTTTATATACGGTGTGCATATTATTATTTTGGTAAGGAATGTGTAACAACCCGGAAAATCTGAGCCAGTTTAAATTTTTTAATTTGGCTATTTTAGTGGATTTTAAATAATTAAATAAAATACTTTAAATAATAACGATGAAAAGTATGTTTGAATCGATGTTTGAAAATAAATATATTTATTTTAAATTATAAACAAGGCCTGAAATGGCGCGGTAGTTTCAAAATTTCATTCCAAACTTTGACTGACTGTACCGGGTGCAAAATTAAACAGATTTTAGTGAAACCAAAAATATTTAAATCTGTTAGTGAATATATTTCTAACAAATCTAAAAAATCAAAGTTCCATAGCGGGGATAAAAAGTTATGGCCAAATGAATATTCAGAAAGGTTGCTATAGAGAATATATTGCCCGTGAAAATAGACATTTTGCAAACGACCTCAGAATCCGACGAAACCACTTTTGTTGGATCCGGGATGTCAAATTATTACTAGGTTTCAAATTTCATAATTTTTGAAGTTAATATGTGAGCGTGGAAAAAGAAAATGTGTTTGGTGAATTTCTATTAAATTGGATCAACCAGAAAAAGGCCATTTTTCAAACGGTCTCAGAATTCGACGAAACTAGTTTTGTTGAGACCGTATCGTCAAGACATAGCTAGATTTATTTTTCTAGAATTTTTAGAATCAGTATGTGGCCCCGTCAAATTGAAATGTACGTTCAAATCAAATACTGAATGTTTTATATTTTAATTTGAAGAAAAACTGACTGAAACAGTCGACCTTCGAAACATATCCCATTGTATTCGGAATGGGGTTAATTAGCTAGGGACGACAGTCGTTGGGTTTGGATTGGAGTTCGTAGGAGATAAGGGGTATTTTAGAAATTTAAAAATATATAAATAAATAAATAAACCCTATTGGCCCATTCAAAATTCTCTCTCCCCGATACACCTGCTGCGAACGACGAAAAGGGGCTGAGAACTTCTCTCTTCGATTTCTCTTCCGTTTCACAATGAAATCGCGTAATTCTTGATTCATTTTGAAGCTCTCCTTCTCCTCTTTAAATCCATATAGGATTTGTAATTTTTAGTTTGGTATTCATCGAGTTTGAAGCCTCCAAAGTCAGAGACTTTCCACCGCCGCCGCCGTCGATTATGAACACCAAAGTAGGCCCCATTTCCGGCGCACGTACGCCCCACGTAGGCCTTCGACGCTGCGCAGCCCGATCCTCGCATCGATTCACGGTTTGGCTGAAAA
The DNA here is from genome assembly GCA_030737875.1 of Allium sativum. Classification (NCBI taxonomy): domain Eukaryota; kingdom Viridiplantae; phylum Streptophyta; class Magnoliopsida; order Asparagales; family Amaryllidaceae; genus Allium; species Allium sativum. The sequence continues at coordinate 826,257,371 of CM060909.1, forward strand.
TCTAAAACCTAGCTTTGAACAGGTTTGAAAAGTATACGGCTTTGGCCATATTTAACTGTTTTCGACATTTAAAACCGTTGCAAACTTCTAAAAATCATATCATTTTGCTATGTGGTCGAAATCCTGTGAAACAAGAGATAGTGGACTCGTGTGGATGTCTTCTACATTCTAGAACAGACCGCATATTTTTCTGAGCCTTCTGCTATTTTTGGTGGAGTGGAACCCAATGTGAGATTTCTAATTTATAAACGATATGGAAAACAACGATGTATTAATTATTTAGTCGATGTATGAGTTATATAAGCGTTGTACACCTCATGTATAAGCGTTGTATAAGTTGTATGTTCGATGTAAAAGTGATATATATGTTGAATAAATTGAAATGAAATTGAAATGAATTGAAGTGAATTGAAATATATTTATATACGAATATATATATATATACTCCCCTCGTCCACAGACCATGGACGATATTTATTGGTTGTGATATTGTTTGGATATTGGTTGATGTGAAATTTGGTGAATATCATGAATGGTTGAATTGAAATGATTGATTGTGATTGAAATCCCAATAGGATTAGTATATGCGAAAATTCGCCTGCGTGCGAAACAGATATTGAAAATCCCCATTATCAAAAACAGCGAGGTTTTAAGGTAGAGCGAGGAGCCGTACTAGGGACGGTGCCGGTTTTAACTACCCTGCCATTATGCTGCCGAAATTTTCAATAATATTCATGTGTTAGAATTATTTTCATGTGTTGAGTAGAAATCCATGTGTTGAATGAAGTTCATGTGTTGGATAAATTATTTGAAAAATAAAAATCACATTTTTATTATATATATAGACTATATAAAATATTAGTATTTTAAATAAATTGTTTTAACACCAAAAATAACATTTTTACCTTATGTATAGACTATATAAAATAATCGTGTTTTGAAATAAATTGTTTTACAATAAAAATTACATTTTTATTATATATAAAAACTATTGAAAATATTCATGTGTTGAATAAAGGATAGAATGATAAAAATCATATTTTTATCGTATGTGTGAAGTCGAAAAAGTTCATGTGTTGAATATATGGGTTGAACAATAAAATCTACATTTTTATTATGAATGTGAAGTGTTAAAAATATTCATATGTTGAATAAATATTGTAATAACCCAGAAAATCTGGGCCAGTTTAAAATTTTTATTTTGGCAATTTCAGCGAATTTTGAATATTTAAAATAGATTATTTTAAATAAAAACGACGAGAAATTTATTTTGAATATAATTCGACGTATATATTATACGCGTCTTCGTTAGAATATAAATAATTATATATAATTATAATAGAATAGAAAATGGCGCGGTAGTTCGATAATTCGATTTCAAACTTCAATTGAATGTACCGGGTGCAAAACAATCCGGATTTTAGTGAAACCAAAAACATTAGGATCTAATTGGTAATATCTTTCCAACGAATCCGACCAATCAAGATTTCATAGCGGGAATCAAAAGATATGTCCAGTTGAAAATTCTGAATAGTCGCTATGGAATTCAGGCCCTTAAAAATGGACATTTTGCAAATGACCTCGGATTTCGACGAAACCACTTTTGTTGGGTCCGTGATGTCGAATTATTGCTAGGTTTCAAATTTCATAATTTTTCGAATCAATATGTGAGCGTGGCAAAGGAAAACGCGTTTGACCAGTTTCAGTTGATTTTAATCGACTGGAAATTGGCCATTTTTCCAACGGTCTCAGAATTCGACGAGACTAGTTTTGTTAGGACCGTATCGTCAATACGAAGCTAGAAAATATTTTTCTGGAATTTTTAGAGTTGGTATGTGACCCCGGTAATTCGAAATGTACGTTTAAAATTCAATATAGTGGTTTAAATGTAAATTTAACGGAAACTGATCGAAACGATCGAATTGTCCTACGTGGCATATCCCATTGTATTCGGAATGGGGGTTAAACGCTATGGACGACAGGCGGTAGGCCTCGTTTCGGGGTCGTATGTAAAAGTCAACTTTTTAGGAATTAAAATAATTAAATAAATAAAAATAAAAATTTCCTTTCCCTTCCCCTTAATCCATTCTGCCCCCCCCCCCCGTTCAAAATGAGATTCAGAAGAAAGAAAAAAAAAATACGAAAAGGGGGAGGACGCGCCTGCCCAAGCGCGCCGCCATCGATGGCGACCTCCTCATCGCCGGAGCCCCACCAAGGCCATCCCCCTCTTCTCGCCGTCCCCCTTCCCCTACAACCCCCCCCCCCCCCCCCGTAACCCCAAACTGCGAGCCCCACCCCCCCGTCGACTTCATCGACCGCCGCCTGCCCCCTAACCCACATCCGACGCTCCAGCCCTCCCCTTCCGCCGCCAGGACCACTGCCGCACCTCCCTGAGCCACCAGACCCCCCCTAGCCCTCGTCTCCAGCCCTCCTTCTCTTTCCAGACCGAACCCTAGCTCCTCCGCCATCTCCAGTCCACGCTGACAACTTCCACCACCTCCTGAAGCGTGAAAATAGTAAGAGTTTATTTTATTTTTATTTTTCATTTTACTTAGGGTAATTAGTTTTAAAGTTAGAAAAATTAGTTTTGTATATAAATAACAAATAAAAATTGTTTTTTTATTATTAATTTATTTATTAGTATACATGGTAATATAAGTGAGATTTTTAAAAGCGTAAAGGTGAGATTTTTAAAGGTGTAAAAGCAAGATTTCTAAAAGTGAAAAGATCGGATTTATATATATATATATAAATAGTATAGAAAAATTAGATTTTTATTCATATGAAAGAGGGGTAAAAATAAGATTTTCATTCGTAGGGATTAGCGATAAAAATATAAATTTTAGATATAATAGAGAAAGAAAGTGATTCGATTTTTAACAATAAAAGATTTGATTTTTAATATGATTTTTATATTTTTAAAGTATTAAAAATATAATCTTTATAGGATAGAGAATATAAAAATATCATCTTTGTATATGTAGCGAAATAAAAATCTGATTTTTATTTTATATACGTTGAAGTAAAGTGATGATTTTTATAATGATGAAATCTATATTTTTGAAAAGGCGAAATCTTTATATAGAGAATAGCGTTATAAAAACAGAACTTTTATCTATATATTAGCGGTAAGGAAATATGATTTTTATATATTGAATAGCATAGTAAAAAATTCGATTTTTAAATATATGAAGTGATTATAAAAATATGATTTCTAAATTGAAAGTGAATAAATAAAAATGTGATTTTTATTTTAAAGACATCAAAATATAAAAATGTGTAATTTTTATATATATAGTGACTACGGGCAACGAAGATGACGAAGATGGGATAACGAAGAAGATTTCTATAAAAGAAGAGTCGTGGTATTGGATAGCTTTCGGTGAGAACTTCTCACCTCTCAATTTCTTTTTCTAGTTATATATATATACTAGGATGCAGACGGTGCTTAGTAGCACCCGACACCCGTCATCCACAGACCATGGATGGCTTGTTTGTTAAATTGTTTGGTTGTGTAGTTGGTTAGTCTAATTGGTTTGAATTGAATTATTGGGTGAATTGAAATTGATTTGATTGATGTGTGAATGGCGTGGGCCTTCACTAGACCGGGGATAAGGCTAGGCCTCGTCCCGTTTCTAGTATCGTGCCGTTATGCCGCCGAAATTTTCTAAAATATGTTAGAAAAATAAAAATATCATTTTTATTGTGTAAATGAACTGAATAGAAATTCAAGTGTTGAAATAAATATTTTTGATGTTAAAAATATAATTTTTAACGTGAAAGTGAATAAATAAATATTTATAAACAAATCGGCCGATTTGTTTATTTACACTGATTTGACTGATATTGATTGGGTTGATAAATTTTACACATCGCCCAACTGCACAAACAAAAATGTGTGTTTGTTGATTTGAAACCCCACACGGGTGTTGGGATGATATTTGGTGTACACTAATCCCAATTATTTAATTATTGTCGATCGATTGGTCGACAGACTGTGTAAGCGTCGATTATTTATATTTGATGCTTATGCAGTTGTGTAGTGCACTTTGGTTGATGGTTGATTATTTTTCAATGCTATTATATACATGTGTTGTATGGAATCCATATAATTAACGTTATATGGTGATTGATTGGGCCTCATTCCAATCGGGGAAAACAATGAATATTATAAAAGAAAATTCATGTGTTGAATATAAAAATAGTCATGTGTTGACGATGATCATGTGTTGAAACTATCCATGTGTTGAGTAAAATATTTTAAATAAAATAAATTACGTCTTTATCACATTTAAAATTAGAACTACTTCCCAGTAGAAGTCTAATTAAAAATCAAACGATAGATACCATAGTTTTATAAAATATTTTACATAACAAAAATAGTGACGTGTTGACAGTACTCATGTGTTGAGATTAGTCGTGTGTTGAAAGAAATATAGATTCATGTGTTGAATGGGATAAATATTCATTTGTTGGATAGAATATAGAAGTTTTGAAAATATAAATCCGTGTTGATTAGAGATGCGTTATTTTGATGCGAACGATATTTATATCGATTTTATTCGTTGTATAATGAATATTGAAAAACGATTTCGAAATGAACTGAATTGAAAACGATTTCGAAATGAATTGAATTGAAAACGATTTCGAAATGAATTGAATTGAAAACGATTTCAAAATGAATTGAATTGAAAACGATTTCGAAATGAATTGAATTGAAAACGATTTCGAAATGAATTGAATTGAAAACGATTTCGAAATGAACTGAATTGAAAACAATTTCGAAATGAATTGAATTGAAAACGATTTCGAAATAAATTGAATTGAAAACGATTTCGAAATGAATTGAATTGAAAACGAATTCAAATTGGATTGAAAGTGAATTGAAATGAATTCAAATTGAATTAAAATTTGAATTGAATAGAAATGAATTTTAAAACGGATTTATAAAGAAGAATTCAATTTTGATTTGAATTGAATATAGAAGTTGAATTGTTTCAGAAACGAATTTAAAACGAGTTATAAAATTCGTTTTAAATGGAAATCGACGAAATATATATTATATATATTATATATATAATATAATGGCCTGAATAGAACGCGCCGCGCCGCGGCAGTTCGTGAATTTCGACCATTTATTTCAAACGGACATTGCGGGAGATCCGACCGTCGGATTCTCCTAAAACCGGAACCGTTGGGTTCGTATCGAAAAGAGCTTTCCAATGAATGTTAGGAATTTGAAATCTAACAGTTGGATTTGGAATTATGTCCAAATCAATTTCAGAAAAGGTCGCTGTAAGTGCAGTTCGATGGCCGTTGATGGAAATCGACTGTACGGGCCTTGATAAAATTATTAGAAATATCTATAATTTGTGTAAAATTATAATATGTGAATTGGAAAGAATTGGGCTGGAAAATTCCACATTTGAATAGGTAAAAATAGATTTCTATCGAAATGAACTAGTTTTGAACTAGAATTAAAATCAATTTATTTTTGAAATAAATAAATTGAATTTGAAAGTGATTTTGAAAATAATCAAAATTTCCAATACGTGAATTGGACTGGAGTTGAATCGAAATTATCTTCGGAAAATTTCGATGTTGGATTTCGTGACTATACAGATATTGTTATGGGAATTTGAAAGATATATTTTATATCGTTATTTCCAATACGATATTTGTTGGTTTCAGAATTTGATATTGAATATAAGCCGGTATATTTTCTATTCAGAGCCTTGTATTTAATATCAAATGTGATTTGGGTTTATCGTGAATCGTGTTTTAGATAACATTGGTTCTTTAACCCAGTTAAAGGCAAGATATCGATTTCTGAAAAGATTAAAACTAAGTGGAGTTTTAATGAATCTTTAATTAGATTAAAACTGTGAATTGATAATTTAAAGTATCAAATCTGAAAGGTGATCGAGAATGGAGTACCACCAGTTTTGCTCCAAAGCGATAGTTAAATCTTTAATTAGATTTGAACGTGAAATGGTAATTAATTTTACCGATAACACCGTGGTGTTAGATGTGGAGTATTACCAGTTTTCTCCATGGGATATATAGGTTGGGATTGGGAAATAAAATAAGTAATTACTTCGGTGTGGTTCGTTAATCCCGACTAGTTTGAAATGATATCCAAAGGAAGATTATAGGATAAATTTGGAAGAATTTATCTTGGATAAAATTAATGGGAACATTTCCCTAAGAATGTGTTTTTGTGAATAAAAGAATATTCTGAATTGGAATGAGGCGTTTGTTGTGTTTGTGTAATATTCGTTTATTATATACGTGGGTTATTCAGAAAGGCCGGGTTTATACCCATTCTGAATAATCAATTCGACGAGATGTTGAAGATGAAGACGGTGGTTGAAGACCGGAAGTCTTCACATCGTTTGGGTGATTACTGATGATCTTGATTGGGCTGTACACCCAGGATGAGGGAATCAGTTGGTGATCGTCCAGACGTACCTGGAGATGGATGGATATGGGAGGAAAGTGCCTCCGGTTTCGTTTAGACCCAGAACGAACTTGTAAATGGATTGTGTGTCTGACATTGGATTTTATTCTGTGTTGATTGATCTCTATTAAATATACATCTGTTTGGCGGCGGAGAATTTATTCTCTTGCTTAACGCCCTTCTCTGAGACGTACGAGCTCAGAGGTTGTATATCGATGGACATCAGTCGCATGGAATGAATTGCCAATGTGGCACGCGTAAGTGGCAATTGATCAAGGCTTCTGTTGAAAAGCAAAGTCTTGTGGTTGATGATCAAAGCACGGCCTGTGTGGCGTAGCTTTGTGTATAACGTGAATTCGCGAGCCTCACACCTCGGTATGAGTCAAAAACGGGATACGGACCCAAGGAGTGCACGACGTTTCTTTCTAGCTAGGGTGGTGTCAGTGACCTACCAGCCCTGACATTTATATACTTTTCACCTGTGTGGTTGTTGGATATGAGGCGCCTCGGATATAGGTCTGTAAGAACCGGGAAACGTGTGTTCAGGAATAACTAATCCTCAAAAGTAAGAGAGGACCGGCCTTGGAGGTTCCAAAGGATCAGAGTGGGGTCCTGAGGCATTTGCTAGAGTGTCTCGAACGCGGAGAGGAGCTTGCCCCTTGCCTCGGCTCATGACGGAATCCAATTTCCAATACGTGTATTGCGGTTTTAATTGTAGAACTAGTATGACGACATAGTAGATGGTAGCTATGCCGCCTATGATTGATACTTATGATTGAAATTGTTTTGGCACTATATACTTATAATAGTATCAAATAATGTGTTTTAAACGTATCAAGCATGCTTTGGCTGTTATAAGGTAAAAACCCTATCCTCCGGCTTGCGTTGCATTGTGTGATGGGACCTGGGTCTTATAACAGCTTCATTTTTCTTTATTTAGCATTGCGTTGTTGTTTTATGCACTGGTATTCTTGGGAGGAAACCCGTTCCGTGTTATACGGCGTGGTCCCTTGATTTACCTTACTTTAAAAATAAAGATTAATAACTGTTTTAGTTCTCACACCAGTCCCATGACTGACCTGGAGTTTATTGTTTTAACCTAAACTCTGGGTGCCCTTATTTTCGACACGGGCAGCTAGTAGTTTTGGTTTTGCAGATTTATATTCACAAGATCCTGATGTACAGCTGGAACGATGCTCGGAAAGCTCTGTATCCGTGCATTACTTCTAGTTGTGTTTTTGTATTATTTTCCGCTGCAATGTATTTAAATGTAATTTAAATCTCTGATATTTGTTGAATGTAATTTATTCATTTATACTCTGTATATTCTTGTATCTGATGGAATTGTTGTAATAACAATGAAATGTTCTTCCGTGTACGTTCATTTGTGTATTGTTCTCAAAGTATTCGTGCTTTCCTTCACGGGGAAGTTACGGATTCTCACAAATATTTTTGATGATAAAAATATCATTTTTATCATGCGAACGACTCGCTAAAAATACACAAGTGTTGAAATAAATATTTGTTTGATAGGAATATTATTTCTGACATGTGTATGAACTAAATAAAATAGTCATGCGTTGAGAGATATTTCTGTTCGCTAAAAATATCATTTTTATGCGAAATATGAAGTGTTAAAAATAGTTATGAGTTGAAATAAATATCTGTTAGATAAAAATATCATTTTTATCAAAAATAAGAAGTGACTATAGTTTTGAAATCGAAGAAAGAATTATATTTATATATATTTATATAAATATAATTAAAATAAATCGAATAATGACGCTGCAGTTCGTGTTTTGAAACCGTGATTTCAAACGATTAGTGCGGGAGATCCGACCATCGGATTTTCCCGAAACTACAACCGTTGGGTTCACTTTGGAAATATCTTTCCAACGACACCCACTGTGTGAAGATCCAACGGTTGGATTGTTTGGAGTGTTTAATTCAAATCTGAAGAAAAACAACGTCAGAATCGATTATATTTATATATATATATATATATATATAATTAAATTAAATCGAATAACAACGTTGCAGTTCGTATTTTGAAATCGTAACTTCAAACGACTAGTGCGGGAGATCCGACCGTCGGATTTACCCGAAACTAAAACCGTTGGATTCGTTTTGAAAAGATCTTTCTAATGATATAAAATTTGTGAAGATCCAACGGTAAGATTTTCAGATATGTGTAAATCAAATCTGAAGAAAAACAGCGCCACAGCCGCGTTATGGCCTGAAGCGTTGTTTTGAATGAATTGGCTATTTTTAAATAAATAAAAATAGCGATAAATCGTGATAAAATATTATAAACGATATGGAATGGAAATAAACTGAATTTGCTCGGTTTATGTGATAATTGATGGTTGAATGCATTTGGCGTGAAAATTACATTAATCAGTTTAATTAGTGATGTCGAATAATTCAACCATTGAAATGAATAGATTTGAAATTCTAAATATACGTGAATTATTTGAAAAGGCTGAGTTAATTGTGACGACCCGAAAAATCTGAACCAATTTAAAATTTTTAAATTGGCTATTTTAGTGGATTTTAAATATTTAAAATAAATATTTTAAAGAATAACGACGAAAAATAAGTTTGAATCGACATTTGAAAATGAATATAATTAATTCTAATTATAAATAAGGCCTGAAATGGCGCGGTAGATTCAAATTTTCATTTCAAACTTTGACTGACTGTACCGGGTGCAAAACAAAATGGATTTGAGTGAAACAAAAAATATTTAAATCTGTTAGTGAATATCTTTCTAACGAATCTGAAAAATCGAAGTTTCGTAGCGGAACGAAAAATTTATGGCCAAATGAATTTTCAGAAAGGTCGCTGTAGAATTTATATAGCCCGCGAAAATGGCCATTTTGCAAACGAGCTCGGAATTCGATGAAACCACTTTTGTTGTATCAGGGATGTGAAGTTATTGCTAGGTTTTAAATTTCATAATTTTTGAAGCTAGTATATGAGCGTGGCAAAAGAAAATGTGTTTGGTCGATTTTTGTTAAATTGGATCGACCAGAAATGGGCCATTTTTCAAACGGTCTCAAAATTCGATGAAACTAGTTGTGTTGGGACCGTATCGTCAAAACATAGCTAGATTTATTTTTTTGGAATTTTTCGAATCAGTATGTGGCCCCTGCAAATTGAAATGTACGTTCAAATTAAATATTGAATGTTTTATATTTTAATTTGAAGGAAAACTGGCTGAAACAGTCGAATGGGCCTACGAAACATATCCCATCGTGTTCGGAATGGGGGTATATAGCTAAGGACGACAGTCATTGGGTTTGAATTGGTGTTCATATGGATAAAATGGTATATTTGGGATTTTAAAAATATATAAATAAAATATGGCCCAATCATATTCATTCTCTCTCCCCGCGTTATCTGCTCTGAAACCCATTCACGAACAACAGAAATCGTTCCAGCCTTCTCTCCTCTTTTTCTCCTTCATCTCTCGACGATATCGAGTGCGCCATAGTGGGTTTTGAAGCCCTCTTCTTCTTCTACAAATCCATACAAGAATTGGCCCTCCTCATTGCGTGTGCCTTGAGAATCGTGCGCCTGAAGTTGGCCACTTTCGAGCTCCGACGCCGCTTCCCTGGTGGTTCGAACTGGACCCCATCACCATCGTTGGGAAGCCCTCTCCAAGCCCTTCGACGCTGCGCCACTCGATCCTTCTATCGTGCTACGGATTTCACGAAACTTCAAAATCTAGTTTTGAACATCAAAACGAGGTATACGGCTTTGTTTATTTTCAACTGTTTTAACACCTTTAAACCGTTGCAAACTTTGAAAAATCGTATCTTTCTCATGTGTTGATGAAATTCGATGAAACAAGTGATAGTGGACTCGTGTGGACGTCTTCTACATTCTAGAAGAGACCGCATATTTTTTTGAGCCTTCTGTTATTTTTGGTGGAGTGGAACCCAATGTGAGATTTCTAATTTATAAACGATATGGAAAACGACGATGTATAAATTATATAGTCGATATATGAGTTATATAAGCGTTGTACACCTCATGTATAAGCGTTGTATAAGTTGTACGTTCGATATATAAGTTATATATGCGTTGTAAAAATTATATATGTGTTGAAATAGAAGTGAAATGCTTATATATATATATATATATATATATATATATATATACGCCCCTCGTCCACAAACCATGGACGATATTTATTGGTTGTGATTGGTGTGAAATTTGGTTGATTATGAATGGTTGATTAAAATTTGTTTGTGGTAGAAATTGATTGATTGTGGTCGAAAAATACCCGTTTGTGGTTGAGAATTATTTGGTTGAAACCCACATAGGATTAGTTTGTGGAAATGGAAAAAAATATACATGCCACCTGCGTGTGAACTAGATGCATGAAATCCCAATTGTCAAAAGCTGCGAGGCTTTAAGGTAGAGCGAGGAGCCGTACTAGGGACGGCCCCGGTTTTAACTACCCTGCCGTTATGCTGCCGAAATTTTGAATAATATTCATGTGTTAGAATTATTTTCATATATTGAATAACCTTCATGTGTTGAATTGAAATTCATTCGTTGAATAGAAATTCATGTGTTGAATGGTATTCGTGTTTTGAAATAAATTGTTTTATAATAAAAATCATTTTTTATCATCTATATGAATTATATAAAATAGCCGTGTTTTGAAAGAAATTGTTTTATAACAAAAATCATATTTTTACCATCTATATGAACTATATAAAATAGTCGTGTATTGAAATAAATTGTTTAACAATAAAAATCATATTTTTATTATATTCATGAATTGTTAGAAATAGGGAAGTGTTGAAATAGAAGTCAATTGGATAAAAATATCATTTTTATCAAATGTATGAAAAGCATATAGTTTTGAAATCGAAGAATCGATTATATATATATATATATATATATATATATATAATTAAAATATATCGAATAACGAAGCTGCAGTTCGTGTTTTGAAACCGTGATTTCAAACGATTAGTGCGGAAGATTCGACCATCGGATTTTCCCGAAACCGAAACCGTTGGGTTCGCTTTGGAAATATCTTTCCAACGACACCAACTTTACAAAGATCCAACATTTGGATGGTCTGGAATGTTTAATTCAAATCTGAAGAAAAATAGCGCTAGAATCGATTATATTTATATGTATAAATATAATTAAATTAAATCGAATAACGACGCTGTAGCTCGTATTTTGAAATCGAAACTTCAAACGATTGTACCGGGAGATCCGACCGTCGGATTTTCCCAAAACTGGAACCGTTGGATTCGTTTTGAAAAGATATTTCTAATGTTATAAATTTTGTAATGGTCCAACGGTTAGATTTTTAGATATGTGTAAATCAAATCTAAAGAAAAACAGCGCCACGGCCGCGTTATAGCCCGAATCGTCGTTTAAATAAATTGGCTATAAAAAAAATAGCGATAAATCGTTATAAAATATTATAAACGGTATGGAATGTGAAATTTAGAAACTAACTGAAGGTTGGCTAAGTCGAATGGTTTCCTGGGTTTTGATCTGATGTTGGTTTCGGCCTTCGGGGTTAATATTTGGGAAATCGTTCTCTTACTGATTGACGGTTAGTGACTAATGAATTGAAATAAGGCGTATGTTGTGTTTGTGTAGCACTTGTTTATTATATACGCGAGTTGCTCAGAAAGACTGGGTTTATCCCAGTCTGAATAACTAAATCGACGATAAGAAATCGAAGATGAAGACGGTGGTTGAAGACCGGAAATCTTCACCTCGTTTGGATGGTAACTGATGTCCTGATTATGTGGCATCCCAAAATATGGATAATGAGTGGTGATCGTCCAGACGTACGTGGAGATCGATGGGTTTGCGAGGTATATAGTGCCTCTGGTTTCGTTCAGACCCAGAACGGACTTGTAAATGGATTGTGTGTCTGACATTGGAATTTATTCTGTGTGATTGATAGCCATCAGTTGCATGGTGTGAATTTCCTGTGTGCCATGCTAAGATGCAGTGATCAGGGCTTCTGTTGAAAAGCAAAGTCTTGTGGTTGACGATCAAAGCACTGCCTGTGTGGCGTAGCTTTGTGTATAACGTGAATTCGCGAGCCTTACACCCCGGTATGAACCAGAAACGGGAGAAGGACCTCAGGGAGGGCATGCGTTTCTTTCTAGCTAGAGGTGGTGTCGGTGCTTAAACTAGCTTACATTTATACTATTTTTCACCTATGTGGTTGTTGTTGTTGCGAGGCGCCTCGGTTATATCGGTCGATCCGGGACCGATGGAGTCATTCGTTGGCTCACTTACGCCCCCAAAGGGTGGGGAAACGCAGTGTTCAGGAATTTTAATCCACATCGGTGGACCGGCCCTGACGATCCAAAGGCTTGACTGAGTACTTGCCTGAGGATCGGGCTAGACAGTCTCGAATTCGGTAAGGACTATCTTTTGCCTTGGTTCATGACAGAAATCCAATTTCCAAATACGTGACTGTGCGGTTTTGATTGTATACCTATAGTTGGCTACATAGTGGCATGGGACGCTCATGTCGTCTATGATTGATACTTATGATTTGAAATTGTTTTTGAAACATATAAACACTGGTAGTAATATCAAATGCTTTTGTTTTATTCGTATCAAGCATATTTTGGTCGATATAAGGTAAAAACTCTATCCTACGGTTTGCGTTGCATTGTGTGATGGGAACTGAGTCTTATAATGGCTTCATTTTTATAAAAAGCATTGCGATGTTTAAAAAAAATTATTTGTTTTAAAGCACAAGCAATCCAGTGGAGTAAACCCGTACCGCGAAAGTGGCGTGGTCCTGTGATTAGCCATATTATAAATGTGTTAAGTAGATTTCTCATACCAGTCCCATGACTGACTCGTAGTTTGTTTCACTTTCAAACTCGGGTGCCCCTTTTTCTACATGGGCAGCCTTGTGTTCAGGTTATTAGCTGGCTCTTTCTGGATATCTGGAGCTGAAGATGTATTCTATCATTTATCTCTTTTTATGCTGTTCAGCTCCTATTGTACATATTATGTTTGTATCCGCTGTAGACATTTATGTATAGCTGAACTGTATTTGTACTAAGTATGATCCTGTATACTGTGTAACTCTGGTGATTATGGTTTATCCAGTGATTATTTGTTCATTATCTGGTGTGTGTTTTTTTTGTTTCTGTTCTGCCATTTTCTGTTTATGTGTTATATTCCAAAGATTACCCTTAACACCGTCAGTACGGGTTTTGGGGACGTCACATCGTGGTATCAGAGCTTTGGTTAAGCTTAGTTCTGGAATATAACATATTAACAAACTCGTCAGAGATAGAACCAGTAGTGTTCTAGGACGAATAACTCATTGCAGATAGGATCAGCAAAATCCTAGTATGAGTAAAGCAGAATCAGATTAACTCGTTAGAGATGGGGTCAGAAGTGCCCCAGAATGAGTCGAGAGTTATATGTTTATAAATAACGTATTTGTGATTATATATATAGTTTGGTTTTAGAAATATGATTTTTGAATATATAAAAGTATATTTTTGAAAAGTTAAAAACAAATTGATTGTTGTGTGATAGTAGGTTGGATTAATTAAATTATTAGAACGATAGTTAATTTAATTAAAAAGAGAATGAATGGTAGAATTTATTCGATTTAATCACACATTGAACTGATTTAAAAATAGATAGAAATATATACATGTGCATTATATGTGTTTGAACAGGTAAATGGATTAGCTGTTGAGTAAATAAATTATTTGCATGCCCGACAAATAGGTAAACCTTAATGAGTTGGATGCGAAATATTATTATATCAACTCCTGTGAATGCCATTGGATGTGGAGTGCTGGTTGTTCTGTGTGTAATAATAAATGTTGCTATAGGATAGTAACAATTAATTTTGAACTACATTACATGGCATACTTCATCATATACCACATAAGCATTTGGAGCTTGTGTGACAAGGTGAAAGATTTACCATACGAGTGAGAAGCTTGTTTGGCAATGACTATATTTTACAGGTTGAACTGATGACTGATATGACCATATAAAATTGTAACGATAAATTGCCAAATTAATAAAAACCCCACACGGGTCTGGAGTTGACAATAATCACGTCTCTCTAGTCATTAGATATAGCATATGGATTATTTATTTCCCACACGGGATGAGGTGACGAGAATTTATTCTCTGGAGCAATTAAAATACACACTCCATCAGGCTTTGACAGGGTGATGAGAATTTATTCTATGGAGTTATTATCTATACACGCTCCCCTGTAAACACCAGAATATATCATTATAAATATGTGTATGCTTTATAGGATTTATTGGGTACCTAATACGGCCCAATAAATTTCCAAACCCCTCCCCGTACAAAGGAGGTAATGGCGAAATTTTTCGAAAATTCCGGGTGTTAGCCAAATTTTTGAAGAATTTGAAAATTCTCAGAAACTGAAAAGTTGGAGAATGGAAGCCAGATTGAACGTAGAGTTGATTAATCAAACCACTTTCGACTTTGTTCCTTTTTGGGGATGAAAAGTTTTAAGTGGGGGAGATTGTAACGACCCGGGAAATCTGAACCAATTTAAAAATTTTAAATTGGCTATTTTAGTGGATTTTAAATATTTAAAATAAATATTTTAAATAATAACGATGAAAAATAAGTTTGAATCGACATTTGAAAACGAATATAATTAATTCTAATTATAAATAAGGCCTGAAATGGTGTGGTAGTTTAAAATTTTCATTTCAAACTTTGACTAACTGTACCGGGTGCAAAACAAAACGGATTAGAGTGAAACAAAAAATATTTAAATCTGTTAGTGAATATCTTTCTAACGAATCTGAAAAATCGAAGTTTCGTAGCGGAACGACAAAGTTATGGCCAAATGAATTTTCAGAAAGGTCGCTGTAGAATTTATATAGCCCGTGAAAATGGCCATTTTGCAAACGAGCTCGGAATTCGATGAAACCACTTTTGTTGTATCTGGGATGTGAAGTTTTTTCTAGGTTTCAAATTTCATAATTTTTGAAGCTAGTATGTGAGCGTGGCAAAAGAAAATGTGTTTGGTCGATTTCTGTTAAATTGGATCGACCAGAAATGGGCCATTTTTCAAACGGTCTCAGAATTCGACGAAACTAGTTTTGTTGGGACCGTATCGTCAAAACATAGCTAGATTTATTTTTCTGGAATTTTTCGAATTAGTATGTGGCCCCGGCAAATTGAAATGTACGTTCAAATTAAATATTGAATGTTTAATATTTTAATTTGAAGGAAAACTAGCTGAAACAGTCGAATGGGCCTACGAAACATATCCCATCGTGTTCGGAATGGGGGTAAAACACTGGGGACGACAGTCGTTGGGTTTGATTTGGTGTTCGTATGGATAAAGCGGTATTTTTGGGATTTTAAAAAAATATAAATAAAAGAAAATATGGCCCAATCATATTCATTCTCTCTCCCAGCGTTATCTGCTACGAAACCCATTCACGAACGATGGAAATCGTTCCAGCCTTCTCCCCTCTTTTTCTCCTTCATCTCTCGACGATATCGAGCGCGCCATAGTGGGTTTTGAAGCCCTCTTCTTCTTCTACAAATCCATACAAGAATCGGCCCTCCTCATTGCGTGTTCCTTGAGAATCGTGTGCCTGAAGTTGGCCACTTTCGAGCTCCGTCGTTGCCTCCTTGGTGGTTCGAACTGGACCCCATCACCATCGCCGGGAAGCCCTCTCCAAGCCCTTCGATGCTGCGCCACTCGATCCTCCTATCGTGTTACGGATTTCACGAAACTTCAAAACCTAGTTTTGAACATCAAAACGAGGTATACGGCTTTGTTTATTTTCAACTGTTTTAACACCTTTAAACCATTGCAAACTTTGAAAAATCTTATCTTTCTCATGTGTTGATGAAATCCGATGAAACAGGAGATAGTGGACTCGTGTGGACGTCTTCTACATTCTAGAAGAGACCGCATATTTTTCTGAGCCTTCTGCTATTTTTGGTGTAGTGGAACCCAATGTGAGATTTCTAATTTATAAACGATATGGAAAACGACGATGTATAAATTATATAGTCGATGTATGAGTTATATAAGCGATGTAAACCTCATGTATAAGCGTTGTATAAGTTGTACGTTCGATATATAAGTTATATATGCGTTGTAAAAATTATATATGTTTTGAAATAGAAGTGAAATGCTTATATATATATATATATATATATATATATATATATATATATACGCCCCTTGTCCACAAGCCATGGACGATATTTATTGGTTGT
Source organism: Allium sativum (assembly GCA_030737875.1). NCBI lineage: Eukaryota > Viridiplantae > Streptophyta > Magnoliopsida > Asparagales > Amaryllidaceae > Allium > Allium sativum. Next base: position 826,274,100 of record CM060909.1, read on the forward strand.
GATTGGTGTGAAACTTGGTTGATTACGAATGGTTGATTAAAATTTGTTTGTGGTAGAAATTGATTGATTGTGGTTGAAAAATACCCGTTTGTGGTTGAGAATTATTTGGTTGAAACCCACATAGGATTAGTTTGTGGAAATGGAAAAAGATATACATGCTGCCTGCTTGCGAACTAGATGCATGAAATCCCCATTGTCAAAAGCTGCAAGGCTTTAAGGTAGAGCGAGGAACCGTACTAGGGAAGGCCTCGGTTTTAACTACCCTGCTGTTATGCTGCCGAAATTTTGAATAATATTAATGTGTTAGAATTATTTTGATATATTGAATAACCTTCATGTGTTGAATCGAAATTCATTCGTTGAATAGAAATTCATGTGTTGAATGGTGTGTTTTGAAATAAATTGTTTTATAATAAAAATCATATTTTTATCATCTATATGAATTATATAAAATAGCTGTGTTTTGAAAGAAATTGTTTTATAATAAAAATCATATTTTTACCATCAATACGAACTATATAAAATAGTCGTGTTTTGAAATAAATTGTTTAACAATAAAAATCATATTTTTATTATATTCATGAATTGTTAGAAATAGGGAAGTGTTGAAATAGAAGTCAGTTGGATAAAAATATCATTTTTATCAAATGTATGAAAAGCATATAGTTTTGAAATCAAAGAATCGATTATATATATATATATAATTAAAATATATCGAATAACGAAGCTGCAGTTTGTGTTTTGAAACCGTGATTTCAAACGATTAGTGCGGGAGATCCGACCATCGGATTTTCCCAAAACCGAAACCGTTGGGTTCGCTTTGGAAATATCTTTCCAACGACACCAACTTTGTAAAGATCTAACGGTTGGATGGTCTGGAATGTTTAATTCAAATCTGAAAAAAATAGCGCCAGAATCGATTATATATATATATATATATATATATATATAATTAAATTAAATCGAATAACGACGCTGCAGTTCGTATTTTGAAATCGAAACTTCAAACGATTGTACCGGGAGATCCGACCGTTGGATTTTCCCAAAACTGGAACCGTTGGATTCTTTTTGAAAATATCTTTCTAATGATATAAATTTTGTAATGATCCAATGGTTATATTTTCAGATATGTGTAAATCAAATCTGAAGAAAAACAACGCCACGGCCGCGTTATGGCCCGAAGCGTCGTTTAACTAAATTGGCTATAAATAAATAAAAATAGCGATAAATCGTTATAAAATATTATAAACGATATGGAATGTGAAATTTAGAAACTAACTGAAGGTTGGCTAAGTCGAATGGTTTCCTGGGTTTTGATCTGATGTTGGTTTCGGCCTTCGGGGTTAATATTTGGGAAATCGTTCTCTTACTAATTGACGGTTAGTGACTAATGAATTGAAATAAGGAGTATGTTGTGTTTGTGTAGCACTTGTTTATTATATATGCGAGTTGCTCAGAAAGACCAGGTTTATCCCATTCTGAATAACTAAATCGACGATAAGAAATCAAAGATGAAGACGGTGGTTGAAGACCGGAAATCTTCACCTCGTTTGGATGGTAACTGATGTCCTCATTGGGAGGCATCCCGAAATATGGATAATGAGTGGTGATCGTCCAGACGTATGTGGAGATCGATGGGTTTGCGAGGTATATAGTCCCTTCGGTTTTGTTCAGACCCAGAACGGACTTGTAAATGGATTTTGTGTCTGACATTGGAATTTATTCTGTGTGATTGATAGCCATCAGTTGCATGATGTGAATTGCCTATGTGGCATGCTAAGATTGTAATAACCCGGAAATCAGGGCCAATTTAAAATTTTATTTTGGCAATTTTAGCGAATTTTGATTATTTAAATGAATTATTTAAAATATAAACGACGAAAAATTTGTTTTGAATATAAATCGAACGTATATATTATATAGATCGTCGATAGAATATAAATATTTATTTCTATTTATAAAAGGAATTGAAAACGGCGCGGTAGTTCGATAATTCAATTTCAAACTTCAAATGAATGTACCGGGTGCAAAATAAACCGGATTTTAGTGAAACCAAAAATAGTTGAATCTAATTGATAATATCTTTCCAACGAATCCAAAAAATTGAAATTTCTTAGCGGGAATCAAAAGATATGTCCAGTTGGAAATTCTAAATAGTCGCTATGGAATTCAGGCCCTTAAAAATAGCCATTTTGCAAACGATCTCGGATTTTGACGAAACCACTTTTGTTGGATCCCTGATGTCAAATTATTGCTAGATTCCAAATTTCATAATTTTTTGAATCAATATGTGAGCGTGGCGAAGTAAAACGTGTTTTGACCATTTCAGTTGAATTTAATCGACTGGAAAATGACCATTTTTCCAACGGTCTCAGAATTCGACGAAACTAGTTTTGTTAGGACCGTGTCGTCAATACGAAGCTAGAAAATATTTTTCTGGAATTTTTCTAGTTAGTATGTGACCCCGGTAAATTGAAATGCGCGTTCAAATTCAATATATATAGTATATTTTGATTCTGACGAAAACTGATCGAAATGATCAAATCAGCTTACGATACATATCCCATTGTGTTCGGAATGGGGCTAATTAGCTATGGACGACAAGCGGTGGGTCTCGTTTCGAGGTGAAAATAAAAAGTCGCTTTTTGAAAATAATAAAATGAATTAAATATAAAATATATATAGGCCCCCCCTTTTTGTTCTCCCCTAAATCATTTCAGAAGAAAAAAAAACCCTACAGCAAGAATCGCGACCCCCCTCGACCAGTTCGCCGCGCCCCCCTCCAGGCGCCGGCGACGCCACGATACCCCACACCCCCAACCTCGGCGACGCTGCGATACCCCCCCTAACCTCGAACGACGCTGCGCGACCTTCCCCCCCTCCTCCTGCTGGTGCGGCCGCTACTTCTCCTTCCCTCCTTCCTCATCCCACTTCGTTCAACAACGGTGAGTTTCTATGATTTTTATTTACATTTAAAACTGATTTTTATTTACATTTAAAATGGATTTTTTGTTTAACATAAAAACTGATTTTTAATTTAGCATAAAGTTTAGATTTTTATCAAGTAAAAATTTGATTTTTGTTCATTAAAAAGGTTTGATTTTTCATAGAAGGAAAATTAGATTTTCGTTGTAGAAAAGTTCGTTTTATTTTTCATACATGAAGTGGCAATAAAAATGTAATTTTTACATTAAGGAAAGGATAAAAATATAATTTGTATATTAGAGAGAGAATATAAATATAATTTTTATCATATGTGAAGTTTAAAAATATGATTTATATATATTGAATAGGATAGTAAAAATTCGATTTTTATATATTGGATAGCATAGTAAAAAAATTCGATTTTTATATATTGAATAGCATAGTAAAAATTCGATTTTTATATATGGAATAGCATAGTAAAAGTTCGATTTTTATATATTGAATAACATAGTAAAAAAATTGATTTTTATATATTGAATATCATTGTAAAAATTCGATTTTTATATATTGAATAGCATAGTAAAAATTCGATTTTTATATATTGAATAACAAAGTAAAAATGTGATTTTTATATATGTAGTGAAAGCGGACAATGAAAGTGACAAGAGGAAAGAACGGCGAAGACTTCTACCTAAGAAGAGTCGTGGCGTTGGATTAGCAAATCTGTGAGAACTTCTCACTTTTAATTTTATTTTCTAGTTATATAAATATATACTAGGATGCAGACGGTGTTTAGTAGCACCCGACACCCGTCGTCCACAGACCATGGACGGCTTGTATGCTTGTTTGTTTGATTTTTATGTATAGTTGATTGTGTGATGTGATGTGAAATGAAATAAAATATTTTATAGTGGAAAATATTTTATAGTTAAAAATAGAATTTTAACGTGTATATGAAATGAAATAAATATTTATAAACAAATCGGAGATTTGTTTATATACACTGATTTGATTGATATTGATTGGGACGATAAATTTTACACATCGCCCAACTGCACAAATAAAATCTGTGTTTTATTGTTTGAAACCCCACACGGGTATTGGGATGATATATGACATACACTAGTCCCAGTAATTAGCTGTATGTCGATCGATTGATTGATAGACTGTTATAAGCGTTAGATATTTATATTTGATGCTTATACAGTGTAGAATGCACTTTCGATGATGGATGATTATTTGTCATCGTTGATATATACATGTGTTGTAGAAAATCCATATAATTAACATTATATGGTAAATGTTTGGGCCTCATTCCAGTTTTGAAAAAGAAATATTTGAATAGAAATATTTGAAAAAGAAATATTTGAATAGAAATATTTGTAATAGAAATATTTAAATAGAAATATTTGAAAATAGAAATATTTGAAATAGAATATTTGAAAATAGAAATATATGAACCCGTGTAGATAGATTGACGCCATTTTGACGTGAACGATATTTATATCGATTTTATTCAAATTGAAGTGAATATTAAAGTGAATTGAAATTCGAATAGAATTGAAATCATTTTGAAATGAATTCGAATAGAATTGAATTTGAATTGAAATCGAGTTAATTTGAAATTCAAACTGAACTGAAAACGAACTAAAATTGAACTAAAAATCGTTTTAAAAAGGAAATCGATGAAGTATATATTATACATATTATATATAATATAATGGCCTGAATAGAACGCGCCGCGCTGCGGCAGTTCGCGAATTTTGACCATTGACTTCGAACTAATATTACGGGAGATCCGACCGTCGGATTCTCCTAAAACTGGGACCGTTTGGTTTGTATCGAAAATAGCTTTCTAACGAATATTAGAAATTTGAAATATAACGGTTGGATTTGGAATTATGTCCAAATCAAACTTGGAAAAGGTCGCTGCAAGTGCAGTTCGATGGCCGTTGATGGAAATCGACTGTACGTGCCTTGATAAAATTATTAAAAATAGTAATAATTTGTGTAAAATCATAAAAAATGATTTGTGAAGAATTGGGATGGGAAACTCCATATTTGAAAAGATAAAAATAGATTTTTATCGAAATGAACTAGTTATGAACTAGAATTATAATTCTATTTATTTTTAAATAAATAAATTGAATTTGAAATGGTTTTGAAAATAACCAGAATTTCCAATGATAGCATTGGGATGGATTTGAATCAAAATTGTCTTCGGAATATTTCGATGTTGGATTTCATGATTATACAGATGTTGCTATGGAAATTTGAAAGATATAGATATATATATCATTATTTCCAATACGATCTCTGTTGGTCGTAGAATTTGATATTGAATATAAGCCGATATATTTTCTATTCAGAGCCTTGTATTTAATATCAATTGTGATTTGGGTTTGTCGTGAATGGTGTTTTCATTAACACTGTTCTTAAGCCCCGTTGAGAAAAGATTAAATCTTTTTATTTAGATTTAATGAAGTGTACCAATTAAATAATATTTAATTGAATTGATATTGATTTTTGGGTTTATCGTTAACAGCGTTTTAAATAACACTTGTTCTTTAACCCGATAATTAATGGAATGTGATTTTGGGTTTATCGTGAACAGTGTTTTAAATAACACTTGTTCTTTAACCCGATAATTAATGGAATGTGATTTTGGGTTTATCGTGAACCGTGTTTAAAATGGCACTGATTCTTTAACCCAGTTAACGATTAAAACTAAGTGGAGTTTTAATGAATCTTTAATTAGATTGAAAAGATCGAGAATGGAGTATCACCAGTTTTGCTCCTGGCGATAGTTAAATCTTTAATTAGATTTGAACGTGAAATGGTAATTGAATTTACCGATAACACCGTGGTGTTAGATAGGAAGTATGACCAGTTTTACTTCATGGGATGAATAGGTTGGGATTGGGAAATAAAAATAAATGATTACTTCGGTGTGGTTCGCTAATCCTGTCTAGTTTGAATTGATATTCAAAGGAGATTAAAGAATAAATTTAAAGAATTTATCTTTGATAAAATTAATAGGAACCTTTCCCAAAATATAAGAATATTTGAATAAAAAGAATATTCTGAAGTGGAATGAGGCGTATGTTGTGTTTGTGTAACACTTTTATAATATATACGCGAGTTATTCAGGAAGACCGGGTTTATCCCATTCTGAATAACTGATTCGACGTGGTGTTGAAGATGAAGACGGTGGTTGAAGACCGGAGGTCTTCACATCGTTTGGGTAATTACTGATGATCTTGATTGGGCTGTACACCCAAGAAGATGGAAACAGTTGGTGATCGTCCAGACGTACTTGGAGATCGATGGATATGAGGGGTACTAGGTGCCTCCGGTTTCGTTCAGACCTAGAACGAACTTGTAAATGGACTGTGTGTCTGACATTGGATTTTAGTCCGTGTGATTGATTTCTATTATATATATCTGTTTGGCGGCGGAAAATTTATTCTCTTGCTAAACGCGCTTCTCTGAGACGTACGAGCTCAGGGGTTATATATTAATGGATATCAAACGCATGAAGTGAATTGCCTGTGTGACATGCCTAAGTGGCAATTGATCGAGGCTTCTGTTGAAAAGCAAAGTCTTGTGGTGATGATCAAAGCACAACCTGTGTGGCACAGCTTTATGTAACGTGAATTCGCGAGCCTCACACCCTGGTTGTGAACCTTAAACGGGAGAGGACCTCAGGGAGGACATGCATTTCTTTCTAGCTAGGGTGGTGTCAGTGACCTACCAGCCCTGACATTTATATACTTTTCACCTGTGTGGTTGTTGCTGTTGCGAGGCGCCTCGGTTAGATCGGACGATCCGAGTCAAATTGAGCCATTCGTTGGCTCATTTACGCCCCAAAGGGCGGGGAAACGTAGTATTCAGGTATAATAATCCACATCGGTGGACCAGCCCTAACGATCCAAGGCCCACCTGAGTCTGGGTCCTGAGACATGGGCTAGATTGTCTCGAATCGGTTGAGGACTATCTTTTACCTTGGTTCATAGACGGAAATCTAATTTCCAAATACGTGATTTTGCGGTTTTAATTGTAGAACTAGTATGGCGACATGATATATGTTACCCATGCCGCCTATGATTGATACTTATGATTCGAAGATTGTTTTATACATTATACACTGATAATAGTATCAAATGATTTGTTTTAAAATGTATCAAGCATTCTGTGGCTGTTATAAGGGAAAACCCTATCCCCCGGCTTGCGTTGCATTGTGTGATAGGACCTGGGTCTTATAACAGCTTCATTTTTCTTTATTTAGCATTGCGTTGTTTGTTTTATGCACTGGTATTCTTGGGAGGAAACCCGCTCCGTGGTATACGGCGTGGTCCCGTGATTTACCTAACTTTAAAATAAAGAATAATAACTGTTTTAGTTCTCACACCAGTCACATGACTGACCTGGAGTTTATTGTTTTGACCTAAACTCTGGGTGCCCTTATTTTGATACGGGCAGCTAGTAGTTTTGGTTTTGCAGATTTATATTCACAGGATCTTGGTTTACAGCTGGAACGATATCCGGAAAGCTTTGTATCCGTATATCTCTTCTAGTTGTGTATTGTATTATTTTCCGCTGCGATGAATTTAAATGTAATTTAAATCTCTGATATTTCTATGTAATATTTATTTATACTCTGTATATTCTTGTATTCTGATGGAATTGTTGTAATTAACAATGAAATGTTCTTCCGTCTGCGTTCTATTTCGTTGTGTTCTCAAAACAATTCATTCTTTCTCTTCTCTTCGGAGACCGGGGGAGTTCAGGTCGTTTCATCGTGGTATCAGAGCTTTGGTTTACAAAGCTCAGAGAACAAGGCACATTAGAACCATACGAAAGAATTCATCAGATATTGGGTTAGTAATATCCCATTAGAATGACTCGTTAGAGATGGGATCAGTAGTATCCTAGAACGAGTGTGAAGGATATATTTTTAAAATGAAAACCAATTTTGTTTTGAAATTTAAACCATTTCATACGTATTTGAATATTTATTCTACATTGATTTGGACAATCCAATATATAATGATTTTGCATATATGTCTTGCAAACATGTATTTGAAGTTTTAATGTATTGGATAGTTATAGAATCGCACTCTAGTTGCCCGGGGATAATTCTGGTGATGGGGCACTGCCGCCAGTATTTATTTTCGAGTAACGAAAGTGAGATTTCTATATTTCCATTAGGCTGGTGTGAGAATCGAAATTAGATAGGGCTTATTGTTGTGATTTGGCATCAAAAAAAATTTGATTTTTGACTATATATCAAAATTATGAATTTGAAACGTTAAATTCACTAATTGATTGATGTTTGTGTTGTTTGTTTATTTGTTTGATAATTTTGAACCATTATGCCTAATAGAATCAAATACAGAATTATATTGAAAATTAGTCGCATTTTCTTGCATATACATGTACTTACATTGAACAGTTCATAGCAAGGAGGCTAGAGCAGAAAATAAAATTTGTTTGCCCGACAAATAGGTACATGTTTACTATAATTTACTGTTTTGTTTGGGTGATGATGATTTTATGAGCCGATTGGCTAGCCGCTTGGCTTTTTCTTTTTCTTTTTGAGATCAGAAGGCCTGTATGGCAATTTCGGAATTTTCCCGTGGCTCCCGGTGCAGGGGAGGTTATGGCGAAATTTTTCGAAATTTAGGGTGTTAGCCAAATTTTTGAAAAATTTGAAAAGTTCTTAGGAACTGAAAAGTTGAAGAACTTAAGCCGTAGTGAAAGCACTGGAAGTTGAGTTGATTTGTGAAACAACTTTCGGCTTTGTTCCTTTTCGGGGACGAAAAGTTTTAAGTGGGGGAGATTGTAATAACCCGGAAATCAGGGCCAATTTAAAATTTTTATTTTGCAATTTTAGCGAATTTTGATTATTTTAAATGAATTATTTTAAATATAAACGACGAGAAATTTATGTTGAATATAAATCGAACGTATATATTATATAGATCGTCGATAGAATATAAATATTTATTTTTATTTATAAAAGGAATAGAAAATGGCGCGGTAGTTCGATAATTCGATTTCAAACTTCAAATGAATGTACCGAGTGCAAAATAAACCGGATTTTAGTGAAACCAAAAATAGTTGAATCTAATTGATAATATCTTTCCAACGAATCCGAAAAATTGAAATTTCATAGCGGGAATCAAAAGATATGTCCAGTTGAAAATTCTGAATAGTCGCTATGGAATTCAGGCCCTTAAAAATAGCCATTTCGCAAACGATCTCGGATTTCGACGAAACCACTTTTGTTGGATCCGTGATGTCAAATTATTGCTAGATTCCAAATTTCATAATTTTTCAAATCAATATGTGAGCGTGGCAAAGTAAAACGTGTTTTGACCATTTTAGTTGAATTTAATCGACTGGAAAATGACCATTTTTCCAACGGTCTCAAAATTCGACGAATCTAGTTTTGTTAGGACCGTATCGTCAGTACGAAGCTAGAAAATATTTTTCTGGAATTTTTCTAGTTAGTATGTGACCCCGGTAAATTGAAATGCGCGTTCAAATTCAATATATAGAGTATATTTTGATTCTGACAAAAACTGATCGAAATGATCAAATCAGCTTACGATACATATCCCATTGTGTTCGGAATGGGGGTAATTAGCTATGGACGACAAGCGGTGGGTCTCGTTTTGAGGTGAAAATAAAAAGTTGCTTTTTGAAAAAAATAAAATGAATTAAATATAAAATATATATAGGCCCCCCTTTTTGTTCTCCCCCAAATCATTTCAGAAGAAAAAAAACCATACAGCAAGAATCGCGACCCCCCTCGACCCGTTCACCGCGCCCCCCCTCCAGGCGCCCGCGACGCCACAATACCCCCCCAACCTCGGCGACGCTGCGATACCCCCTAACCTCGAACGACGCTGCGCGACCTTCCCCCCCTCCTCCTGCTGGTGCGACCGCTAATTCTCCTTCCCTCCTTCCTCCTCCCCCTTCGTTCAACAACGGTGAGTTTCTATTATTTTTATTTACATTTAAAACTGATTTTTATTTACATTTAAAACAAATTTTTTGTTTAACATAAAAACTGATTTTTAATTTAGCATAAAGTTTAGATTTTTATCATGCAAAAATTTGATTTTTGTTCATTAAAAAGGTTTGATTTTTCATAGAAGGAAAATTAGATTTTTCGTTGTAGAAAAGTTCATTTTATTTTTCATACATGAAGTGGCAATAAAAATGTAATTTTTACATTAAGGAAAGGATAAAAATATAATTTGTATATTAGAGAGAGATTATAAATATAATTTTTATCATATGTGAAGTTTAAAAATATGATTTATATATATTGAATAGCATAGTAAAAATTCGATTTTTATATATTGGATAGCATAGTAAAAATTCGATTTTTATATATTGAATAGCTTAGTAAAAATTCGATTTTTATATATTGAATAGCATAGTAAAAAATTCGATTTTTATATATTGAATAGCATAGTAAAAATTCAATTTTTATATATTGAATAGCATAGTAAAAATTCGATTTTTATATATTGAATAACAAAGTAAAAATGTGATTTTTATATATGTAGTGAAAGCGGACAACGAAAGTGACAAGAGGCAAGAACGGCGAAGACTTCTACCTAAGAAGAGTCATGGCGTTGGATTAGCAAATCTGTGAGAACTTCTCACTTTTAATTTTATTTTCTAGTTATATAAATATATACTAGGATGCAGACGATGTTTAGTAGCACCCGACACCTGTCGTCCACAGACCATGGACGGCTTGTATGCTTGTTTGTTTAATTTTGATGTATAGTTGATTGTGTGATGTGATGTGAAATGAAATAAAATATTTTATAGTGGAAAATATTTTATAGTTAAAAATAGAATTTTAACGTGTATATGAAATGAAATAAATATTTATAAACAAATTGGAGATTTGTTTATATACACTGATTTGATTGATATTGATTGGGACGATAAATTTTACACATCGCCCAACTACACAAATAAAATATGTGTTTGATTGTTTAAAACCCCACACGGGTATTGGGATGATATATGACATACACTAGTCCCAATAATTAGCTGTATGTCGATCGATTGGTTGACAGACTGTTACAAGCGTTAGATATTTATATTTGATGCTTATACAGTGTAGAATGCACTTTGGATGATGGTTGATTATTTGTCATCGTTGATATATACATGTGTTGTAGAAAATCCATATAATTAACATTATATGGTAATTGTTTGGGCCTCATTCCAGTTTTGAAAAAGAAATATTTAAATAGAAATATTTGAAAAAGAAATATTTGAATAGAAATATTTGTAATAGAAATATTTGAATAGAAATATTTGAAAATAGAAATATTTGAAATAGAATATTTGAAAATAGAAATATATGAAGCCGTGTTGATAGATTGACGCCATTTTGACGTGAACGATATTTATATCGATTTTATTCAAATTGAAGTGAATATTAAAGTGAATTGAAATTCGAATAGAATTGAAATAGAATTGAAATCGTTTTGAAATGAATTCGAATAGAATTGAAATAGAATTGAATTTGAATTGAAATCGAGTTAACTTGAAATTCAAACTAAATTGAAAACGAATTGAAATTTAATTTAAAATCGTTTTGAAAAAGGAAATCGACGAAGTATATATTATATATATTATATATAATATAATGGCCTGAATAGAACGCGCCGCGCCGCGGCAGTTCTCGAATTTCGACCATTGACATCGAACTAATATTACGGGAGATCCGACCGTCGGATTCTCCTAAAACCGGGACCTTTGGGTTCGTATCGAAAATAGCTTTCTAAAGAATATTAGAAATTTGAAATATAACGGTTGGATTTGGAATTATGTCCAAATCAAACTTGGAAAAGGTCGCTGTAAGTGCAGTTCGATGGCCGTTGATGGAAATCGACTGTACGGGCCTTGATAAAATTATTAAAAATAGTAATAATTTGTGTAAAATCATAAAAAATGATTTGTGAAGAATTGGGATGGGAAACTCCATATTTGAAAAGATAAAAATAGATTTTTATCGAAATGAACTAGTTTTGAACTAGAATTATAATTCTATTTATTTTTAAATAAATAAATTGAATTTTATATGGTTTTGAAAATAACCAGAATTTCCAATGATTGCATTGGGATGGATTTGAATCGAAATTGTCTTCGGAATATTTCGATGTTGGATTTCGTGATTATACAGATGTTGCTATGGAAATTTGAAAGATATAGATATATATATCATTATTTCCAATACGATATCTGTTGGTCGTAGAATTTGATATTGAATATAAACCGATATATTTTCTATTCAGAGCCTTGTATTTAATATCAATTGTGATTTGGGTTTGTCGTGAATGGTGTTTTCATTAACACTGTTCTTAAGCCCCGTTGAGAAAAGATTAAATCTTTTTATTTAGATTTAATGAAGTGTACCAATTAAATAATATTTAATTGAATTGATATTGATTTTTGGGTTTATCGTGAACAGTGTTTTAAATAACACTTGTTCTTTAACCCGATAATTAATGGAATGTGATTTTGGGTTTATCATGAACAGTGTTTTAAATAACACTTGTTCCTTAACCCGATAATTAATGGAATGTGATTTTGGGTTTATCGTGAACCGTGTTTAAAATGGCACTGATTCTTTAACCCAGTTAACAATTAAAACTAAATGGAGTTTTAATGAATCTTTAATTAGATTGAAAAGATCGAGAATGGAGTATCACCAGTTTTGCTCCTGGCGATAGTTAAATCTTTAATTAGATTTGAACGTGAAATGGTAATTGAATTTACCGATAACACCGTGGTGTTAGGTAGGAAGTATGACTAGTTTTACTTCATGGGATGAATAGGTTGGGATTGGGAAATAAAAATAAATGATTACTTCGGTGTGGTTCGCTAATCCGGACTAGTTTGAATTGATATTCAAAGGAGATAAAAGAATAAATTTAAAGAATTTATCTTTGATAAAATTAATGGGAACCTTTCCCAAAATATAAGAATATTTGAATAAAAAGAATATTCTGAAGTGGAATGAGGTGTATGTTGTGTTTGTGTAACACTTTTATAATATATACGCGAGTTATTCAGGAAGACCGGGTTTATCCCATTCTGAATAACTGGTTCGATGTGGTGTCGAAGATGAAGACGGTGGTTGAAGACCGGAGGTCTTCACGTCGTTTGGGTAATTACTGATGATCTTGATTGGGCTGTACACCCAAGAAGACGGAAACAGTTGGTGATCGTCCAGACGTACTTGGAGATCGATGGATATGCGGGGTACTAGGTGCCTCCGGTTTCGTTCAGACCTAGAACGAACTTGTAAATGGACTGTGTGTCTGACATTAGATTTTAGTCCGTGTGATTGATTCTATTAAATATATATCTGTTTGGCGGCGGAGAATTTATTCTCTTGCTAAACGCCATTCTCTGAGATGTACGAGCTCAGGGGTTATATATTGATGGATATCAAACGCATGGAGTGAATTGCGTGTGGCATGCCTAAGTGGCAATTGATCGAGGATTCTGTTGAAAAGCAAATTCTTATGGTGATGATCAAAGCACAACCTGTGTGGCACAGCTTTGTGTAACGTGAATTCGCGAGCCTCACACCCCGGTTGTGAACCAGAAACGGGACAGGACCTCAGGGAGGACATGTGTTTCTTTCTAGCTAGGGTGGTGTCAGTGACCTTCCAGCCCTGACATTTATATACTTTTCACTTATGTGGTTGTTGCTATTGCGAGGCGCCTCGGTTAGATCGGATGATCCGAGTCCGATGGAGCCATTCGATGGCTCATTTACGCCCCAAAGGGCGGGGAAACGTAGTGTTCAGGCATAATAATCCACATCGGTGGACCGGCCCTGACGATCCAAGGCCCACCTGAGTCTGGGTCCTGAGACATGGGCTAGATAGTCTCGAATCGGTTGAGGACTATCTTTTGCCTTGGTTCATAAACGGAAATCCAATTTCCAAATACGTGATTTTGCGGTTTTAATTGTAGAACTAGTATGGCGACATGATATATGGTACCCATGCCACCTATGATTGATACTTATGATTCGAAGATTGTTTTATACACTATACACTGATAATAGTATCAAATGATTTATTTTAAAATGTATCAAGCATTCTTTGGCTGTTATAAGGGAAAACCCTATCCCCCGGCTTGCGTTGCATTGTGTGATAGGATCTGGGTCTTATAACATCTTCATTTTTCTTTATTTAGCATTGCGTTGTTTGTTTTATGCACTGGTATTCTTGGGAGGAAACCCGTTCCGTGTTATACGGCGTGGTCTCTTGATTTACCTAACTTTAAAATAAAGAATAATAACTGTTTTAGTTCTCACACCAGTCACATGACTGGCCTGGAGTTTATTGTTTCGACCTAAACTCTGGGTGCCCTTATTTTGACACGGGCAGCTAGTAGTTTTGGTTTTGCAGATTTATATTCAAAGGATCTTGGTTTACAGCTGGAACGATATCCGGAAAGCTTTGTATCCGAATATCTCTTCTAGTTGTGTATTGTATTATTTTCCGCTGCGATGAATTTAAATGTAATTTAAATCTTTGATATTTCTGTGTAATATTTATTTATACTCTGTATATTCTTATATTCTGATGGAATTATTGTAATTAATAATGAAATGTTCTTCTGTCTGCGTTCTATTTTGTCGTGTTCTCAAAACAATTCGTTCTTTCTCTTCTCTTCGTACACCGGGGGAGTTCGGGTCGTTTCAAAGATGTAGTGATCAGTGCTTCTGTTGAAAAGCAAAGTTTTGTGGTTGATGATCAAATCACCGCCTGTGTGGCGTAGCTTTGTGTATAACGTGAATGCGCGAGCCTCACACCCCGGTATGAACCAGAAACGGGAGAAGGACCTCAGGGAGGGCATGCGTTTCTTTCTAGAAAGAGGTGATGTCGGTGCTTAAACTGGCTAACATTTATACTATTTTTCACCTATGTGGTTGTTGTTGTTGCGAGGCGCCTCGGTTATATCAGTCGATCCGGGACTGATGGAGTCATTCGTTGGCTCACTTACGCCCCCAAAGGGCGGAGAAACGCAGTGTTCAGGAATTTTAATCCACATAGGTGGACCGACCCTGACGATCCAAAGGCTTGACTGAGTACTTGCCTGAGGCTCGGGCTAGACAGTCTCGAATTCGGTAAGGACTATTTTTTGCCTTGGTTCATGATGGAAATCCAATTTCCAAATACGTGACTGTGCCGTTCTGATTGTATACCTATAGTTGGCGACATAGTGGCATGGGACACTCATGTCGTCTATGATTGATACTTATGATTTGAAATTGTTTTTGAAACATATAAACACTAGTAGTAATATCAAATGCTTTTGTTTTATTCGTATCAAGCATATTTTGGTCGATATAAGGTAAAAACTCTATCCTCCGGTTTGCGTTGCATTGTGTGATGGGAACTGAGTCTTATAATGGCTTCATTTTTATAAAAAGCATTGCGATGTTTAAAAAAAATATTTGTTTTAAAGAACTGGCAATCCAATGGAGTAAACCCATTCCGCGAAAGTGGCGTTGTCCTGTGATTAGCCATATTATAAATGTGTTAAGTAGATTTCTCATACCAGTCCCATGACTGACTCGTAGTTTGTTTCACTTTCAAACTCGGGTGCCCCTTTTTCTACACGGGCAGCCTTGTGTTCAGGTTATTAGCTGGCTCTTTCTGGATAGCTGGAGCTGAAGATGGGTTCTATCATTTATCTCTTTTTATGATGTTCAGCTCCTATTGTACATATTATGTTTGTATCCGCTGTAGACATTTATGTATAGCTGAACTATATTTGTACTAAGTATGATCCTGTATACTGTGTAACTCTGATGATTACTGTTTATCCATTGATTATTTGTTCATTATCTGGTGTATTTATTTATTTCTATTCTGCCATTATCTGTTTCTGTGTTATATTCCAAAGATTACCCTTAACACCGTCAGTACGGGTTTTGGGGACGTCACATTAATTCTCATTTCAAATAATTGATCGACGAGTTAAAGTCGAAGATATGAAGACGGTGCAAGACCGATGATCTTCACGTCGAATGGAGGGGTGCTACTGATGCTCATGATGGGAGTAGCTACCTTGAAGGGGCCGAAGTAGTAGCCGTCCGGACGTACTTGTTGATTGTACGGATATGCGAGGTATTGAGTGCCTCTGGTTTCGTTCAGACCCAGAACGAACTTGTAAATGGACTGTGTGTCTGACATTGGATTTTGTTCTGTGCTGATTGATCTTTATTAAATATATATCTGTTTGGCAGCAGAGAATTTATTCTCTTGCTTAACGCCCTTCTCTGAGACGTACGAGCTCAGAGGTTATATATCGATAGAAATCAGTTGCATGGAGTGAATTGCCTGTGTTGCATGCCTAAGTGGCAGATGATCAAGGCTTCTGTTGAAAAGCAAAGTCTTGAGGTGGATAATAGCATGGCCTGTAACACCCCACATCCGTTAAGGTCACTCACAAAGGGAATGCCTTAACTTCAATGGAGAATTATGGGTACTGGAACAGAAATAATACAAGATAGATATGTATAAAACAGCGGAAAGTAAAGTGGAAGTACTTCAAATCACTTGCTAAATATAATTGTTTATAATAAAAGTCCATCAACGTCCAATACCCAATTACATGGTTAAAATATATGTCTTTCTCAAAAACAAAGAAGCATAAAATAAGTTGTAGTATTCCCCAATAAGGCAAAGCAAGCCATAGCCCAGAGAAATCCAAGCCGTAAAAGAAAGAGCCTTGGAGCTTGGTAAGATCCGAATGAAGCTGTATTCCCACCCTATGAACCTAGGGGAGGGGGGAATGGAAGAAAAAGAGGCGAAACAAAACGGGTCAGTCATAAAGACTGAGTAAGTCCTAGTGACTTTCAGCATAAAAAGAGGTAAAGATAACATGGCATGAATAAATTGAAAGTAAACATAAGCATGATGACAAGATAAGCTATAGAAAAGATAACTAAGAATAACCTCATATGACTTTTGTCATGTATAACATTGCAAGGTTCCCATTCAAGATGAACTAAGTATAGTTTCGCAAGATTTCTATCAAGCATCGCAAGATTTCTCTGCTTCACCATTAAAATGATATCTATTTGCTCTGCACCACCTAACTAATGTCCCAACTAGTAATCTATATAAAATGATAAAATCATAACGTGATCCCAATCTCCGAAATAAAGGTTGCTTTCACGTGTACATCTATTATTTATTACCTAGATCTAATCTAGGGTTTTCTATCGAGTGCTTCCTAGATTCAACCAGGATTTATGCCACCTAGGTTCAAACTAGGGATTATGCTACTAATTGAACGCTTCTTGGATTTAGGGTTTATGCCACCTAGGTCCAACCTAGGGATTATGCTACCTACGTGTATCATACGGCCCCCAATGATTGTAGATACCTATGCTGGTCCCACCATGGGGTGTATCCAGTCCCATGGTGGCGGCCCGACACAATTTTAGAATGCATAGGATATACTACTGGTGCCCTCCAGTGCCCTATTTCTTTGCTCCGGAGTTGCGTGGACGCCCGCACTCCATTAGAACCACACTGTCCACCGACCGCCGTTTCTTTTGACCGCTTACAATCATCCCAGTAATCGTGCCCCACCCTGCCTAGTTTCAGGGTACCGTTGATAACTGATTTTGGGTTACTGCTGAAATGGGTCCCCGTTACTAGGGTTTCCTACTGGTTAAGTGTGTGGGCCTATATATACAGATATTACCCACCTTCCCGTGATGTACTTAACCCTCTCCGTCCATTACGTTAAATTGGTTAAGTGTTTCTCTTGTTTTACTTAACCCTACCACACATTATGTTATATTTGTTAAGTGTTGTTCCTTGTGCTACTTAACCCTACCGCAAGCCTTGTTATACTGGCTAAGTGTTCTCCCTTGTGTTAAATTAACCCCACCGCATGTCATGTCATATTGGTTAAGTGTATATTGACTTAGCCCACCTACTTATCATGTTGTGGCGGTTAAGTGTTACCCTCTGTTGTTACTTAACCTTACCACGCATCACGTTATATTGGTTAAGTGGATGTTAACTTAACCCCATCCACTAGTCATATTATAATGGTTAAGTGTTACCCTCGTGTGTTTACTTAACCCTACCACGCAACAGGTTATATCGATTGGGTGTTATCAACCTATTCAAGTTAGCCCAACCCATCCAATAATCATGTCATAACGGTTAAGTGTTATTAGCCTAGCCACGTTACTTAACCCACCCACTCATATCATATTGGTTAAGTGTCATTAGTCTAGTCATATTACTTAACCCACCCATTGGTATGATTAACAATTATGTTGGTTGAGCCGACACTTATAAGTTTTACATGTTCTTAACTCATACCGGTTAGGTCCACATTTACATGTCAAATTTCCATGTCATCCCAACTAACCCTCTAACCATACCCACGTCTTATTATGGTTAGTATTACTTAATTCATTCATAATGACGAACGAATCACGAGCTCTCACATTAGACCGTGCATTTTGTGGCCACTGGATTTGTCGGGCAGTTCCGGGCAGATTTACACCACAAACTGGGTCTAACCTCGTGTCATAAACTGTTACGCCTACAATTTGGCCTTCGACCTCTCACATTAGACTGACACTTTGTGGCTACTGGATTTGCCGGGCGGTTCCGGGCAGATTTACACCACAAACTGAGTCAAACCTCATGTCAAAGGTTCATTAATGGTCGCATTCCACCCAAAATCCCAATATCAGTTCATGTGTTTGACATATAGAAATGTTCATGATTCACGTTTTTGCTCAAAACGTATTCCCAAATTATTATCATAATTCACTATAAGATTATGCCAAGTTATCGCCTCTTATTTCCAATACATACCAACTACCCAAAACCCAACTTAGGCGCATTCATATTAAACTTTCTCCAAATCATAAATTATCATAAATGTTCCTACTCCAAATTTTACATAATTAACATATGCCCAAGTTCTAGGTTACATGTCAGTTTTACATATGTCCAATTCATACCAAATTTACATATGTTTAATTCATGTCGTTTTACATGTATGCAAATTTTGTGCCAATTTACACATACACCAAGTTTCATGTTGTTTTACATATGTCAAGATTCATGATCTACATGTTTACAAAGCTATGCTTAATTTACATAGATCCAGTTTTATACCCAAAAATACATGTTTAACATGTTTACACCAATTTACCCATAACGGGTTCTAGCCAAATTACATATATCAAGATCCATGTCATATTACATATATCAAGATCCATGTCAAACTATATATGCCAATACCCATTCTTGCAATTACCGTTATAATGACAATACCCAAATATTCAATTTCATGTTAATGGTAGTAATACCCAAATATCCAATTTTTATGTTATGCCATCAATTCCACCAAACACATATATCCAAATAGGTATTAACCCAATATTCCCCCGTATTCAATCGTACACAAATCACGTTTTAGGACTAGGTCCGAAATTAACCAAGGTTCATCAAAAGAAAATAAATAGGGGGAGGTAGAAGTTGCAACAAGAACAAGATCAAAAAGAAAACAGCATAAATCATCATGATAGGCATAAAGATTACAACTTGATGATAACATCATTATGAATCAAGAAAACTGCTGAATATATCATAAAGTTGGCATGAGAATAAAGATAGACAAGTCTCAAAACTCAAGATTCAAGAAGCAACAGAAATAGATCAATAAACATACTTAAATCCAATTTCACTTCATCACATGCCCATATTATATTTAAATATTTTAATTTGAAAATAACTAGAACTTACAGGGCATGGCTAGTGAATTAGGAACTGAATTTGTTGTAAAAATGTTGCGGCGTTGTTAATTTATTGTTTTGAATCATTGTAGAAGCCTTGTTCTTCGAATTGTGTATGAAAGCTTTGTCCTCAGAATTGATTGGAGTTTGAATGCTTAAGCTTTAATTTAGGGCGGCGGCCATGGTTCAAGAGGGAGTTGAGCAGCATGACGGCTTTAGTATTATATTATTTGTGTGAATTTAGGGTTAGACTTGAGTTGTATTTATAGAATTTTAATCTGATTAGAGCCATCGATGAAGCTAGAGTGAATCCAGACCATCCATCTCAAGAGATGCCAATCCGAAAGTGACATGTAAGCCCTAGTGACTCAGCCAAGCCTAAGAAATCGACCAGAACCCTACCAGGCCAGCTAGGGCCTGACCAAGCCAGTTTTCTGGCTTGGGCGCACTTGGCAGGTGCGCCAGTGCTAAAATTGTACTGGCGCACTTCCCAAGTGCGCCAGTGCAATTTTGTTCTGGCGCACTTCCCAAGTGCGCCAGTGCATTCTGAACCGTTTCTGGTTTTTCTGCCCAACTTCGTTCGTCCATATCTTCTTCATACGGTATCCGTTTTACGCAAACTCGGACTCTATTTGAAGAAGAATTCCAAGACGAACGCAATGGTGTAACCCATTTCCCTTGATTCTTATTTTAAAAATTAATTATACCCTGATTTCCAGTTTCAATATGTTATTAAAATTCGGGTTATTACATTCTCCCCTCCTTAAAGGATTTCGTCACCGAAATCTTCAAGTTAAGAAGAATGTGTCCTACCATCCAATCATCCATCTACTCAATCACCAATCACAGGCATCTATTGTCCTTAAGAGATTTCTAATGCTGTATGAACATATGCAGAAAGTGTGTGTGTATATGTTCCTTATCTAATGCAAATGATCAAGCCTGATTGTTCTTCTTAATGCAAAATACGTTTAGTGCCATGAGTCCAACATGTATGCAAATAGTCCTAGTCACACTAACACTAAATCCATCCATATGCAACATCCACATGATATCATTTTCAAATTCATCCATAAACAAGTATAAACAATCATGCATATGCAATATGAAAGGTGACGGAGCCGATCTAGTGCCTAATGTGTAAATGCATCCACGAGCAACCACAAGCAACCACTTGCAACCATCAGTCATAACATGTCTCAAACACATGTTTACACCCAATTGTTCCTACCTAAAGGTATAGTCGAATGATAGAAGCAAGTAAAAATTTTGTGCTCATTAGGCAATGTCAGAACTGGAAATCTACGTCACATATATACTGGTTAGGAGAAGAACTCCCTAAGCACCAGCCCGAAGACCGAAATCAACATCAGGCTGACACCCAAAGAATTACTCAACCCAACGGACACCCTCAAGCCCCAACATGTATTACTAACAGATGATCCCTATGGGGTTTTGCAACAGAAATAGGATTGAGAATAGGACCGAGAGGTTATACTTAAAAGATAATATACAAGTAAGCTCTACAGGAAAAGAGGGATCAAGGATATACTCTTAAAAAGAGATATGATGTGCGTGTCTAGTCTTCAATCTTCTAAGTCGCATTTCCTTGAGCTTAACTCCATTATGCTTTGACCGTCTTTAGCTTCACAATTTCGTAGCTTCTTAATTCCTATTTCCAAAATATGAGTTGGAACTCATTTCACTGTCACCTCTCGTTCCACTTTCACTTATTCTTTTTCTCGTATACCCATCTTAAAGATAACTGCGTACTCATGGTTTCATGCAAGCTCTGCAAAATTCATTAGTGAATCCTGGATCTCGTTTATAGGGTATTCCACGCAGAAGAATTATCTCTTGCAAATAAACAGATGTCAACCATGTTGCCAAGTGTACTTACTAAGGTGATTTTCTATAATTCATGCATAAATGAGACGAACCATCCACCATAGTGGCGAACACTACTCGAGTGGATCAATAAATATATTAAGAGATTCTAGGTAACTAAGCATGGCAGAACCCTAAGGGTTACACTAGACTTCGAGGGCATTACCGGGGCAAATCAAGAGTCTAACTACCCTCTTTTCATAATCGAGAATGGTATCATTTCTCGACAACCACTCCATCCCTAGAATCAACCCATTGCCCAAAAACATAAGCTTTACTTCTAAACTCAGCACTTAGCATAAACTTTCTCAAATCCAAACAAGTCACAAATAAATGATCCGATTCCCCAACAGGATTTGAGACAAAAATTTGACCCTATACTACGCTAGTACTAAGGTGCAGAGACTCAACTATCGAAGCAGAATTAAAAAGGATGCGATGTACAAAAACAAAATTCTAATGGGATGATAGAAAAGGAAAGCTAAACTTTTAACAGAAACGTTACCACCTCTTCTTAGGTACGCTAGTAGTGAGAGCATACAATTTCCCTCTCGACGATCTTGTCCTTGTCCTCTAATACTTAACTACATGTCCCTTTTTACCATACTAAAGATACTCTCTCTTGTCGTGGGTTTTATTATTCTCTCACTTTGGCCTCTTTCCTTTCACCTTTTCCTCCTTCGTGGATTAAGCCATATCAACATGTTTCTCATCCTTAGGCTTGTGGTTTTTTTTTCGTCGTTCTTGCTATCCTTGTATAGCTTGTTGACAAGTTTCTCGAACGTTACCTTCATCGCACGGCAACTCTACAAAGCTTGAAATAAGATTAGACGCAAATGGAATTACTGCGGCTACGGATGGAAGTTGGGCACTCCTTTGCCCTCCGACATGCGTTGTATGCCTACAAACTATGGTGAAAAAGAAAGAGAGAAAAGACTTAACAAGAGAATCAAAAGATAGTGCATATGGCTTTGGGGAATATGCCCTTCGTAAAACAAAACTTTTCTTAGAAAGTTGCCTCTTTGTAAATAGTTTTGAAAATAATTTCAGAAGGTTTTTAAAAGCTTTTTGTCCAGTCTGGTAACCTTCTGCTCTAATACTAAATGTAACACCCCACATCCGTTAAGGTCACTCACAAAGGGAATGCCTTAACTTCAATGGAGCATTATGGGTACTGGAACAGAAATATTACAAGATAGACATATATAAAACAGCGGAAAGTAAAGTGGAAGTACTTCAAATCACTTGCTAAATATAAATGTTTACAATAAAAGCCCATCAACTTCCAATACCCAATTACATAGTTAACATATCTGTCTTGCTCAAAAACAAAGAAGCATAAAATAAGTTGGAGTATTCCCCAATAAGGCAAAGCAAGCCATAGCCAAGAGAAATCCAAGCCGTAAAAGAAAGAGCCTTGGAGCTTGGTAAGATCCTAACTAAGCTGTATTCCCACCTTGTAAACCTGGGGGGGATGGGGGGAACGGAAGAAAAAGAGGCGAAACAAAACGGGTCAGTCATAAAGACTGAGTAAGCCCTAGTGACTTTCAGCATAAAAACAGGTAAAGATAACATGGCATGAATAAACTGAAAGTAAACATAAGCATGATGACAAGATAAGCTACAGGAAAGATAACTAAGAATAACCTCATATGACTTTTGTTATGTATAACATTGCAAGGTTCCCATTCAAGATGAACTAAGTATATTTTCGCAAGATTTCTATCAAGCATCGCAAGATTTCTCTGCTTCACCATTAAAATGATATCTATTTGCTCTGCACCACCTAACTAGTGTCCCAACTAGTAATCTATATAAAATGATAAAATCATAACGTGATCCCAATCCCCGAAATAAAGGTTGCTTTCACGTGTACATCTATTATTTATTACCTAGATCTAATCTAGGGTTTTCTATCGAGTGCTTCCTAGATTCAACCAGGATTTATGCCACCTAGGTCCAAACTAGGGATTATGCTACTAATTGAACGCTTCTTGGATTTAGGGTTTATGCCACCTAGGTCCAACCTAGGGATTATGCTACCTACGTGTATCATACGGCCCCCAATGATTGCAGATACCTATGCTGGTCCCACCATGGGGTGTATCCAGTCCCATGGTGGCGTCCCGACACAATTTTAGAATGCATAGGGTATACTACTAGTGCCCTCCAGTGCCCTGTTTTTCTGCTCCGGAGTTACGTGCACGCCCGCACTCCGTTAGAACCACACTGTGCACCCACCGCCGTCGCTTTTGACCGCTTACAATCAGCCCAGTAATCGTCCCCGACCCTGCCTAGTTTCAGGGTACCGTTGATACCTGATTTTGGGTTACTGCTGAAATGGGTCCCCATTACTAGGGTTTCTTACTAGTTAAGTGTGTGGGCCTATATATACATATATTACCCACCTTCCCGTGATGTACTTAACCCTCTCCGTCCATTACTTTAAATTGGTTAAGTGTTTCTCTTGTTTTACTTAACCCTACCACACATCATGTTATATTGGTTAAGTGTTGTTCCTTGTGTTACTTAACCCTACCGCAAGCCTTGTTATACTGGCTAAGTGTTCTCCCTTGTGTTAACTTAACCCCACCGCATGTCATGTCATATTGGTTAAGTGTATATTGACTTAGCCTACCTACTTATCATGTTGTGACGGTTAAGTTTTACTAAAACGACCCGAACTTCCCCGTGAAGGAAAGCGCGGATAGAATGGAGGACAAGACAAATTAGAATGCAGACGGGAGAACATTTCATTGTTATTACAACAATTCCATCAGATACAAGAATATACAGACTATAAATGAATAAATTACATTCAACAAATATCAGAGATTTAAATTACATTTAAATACATCACAGCGGAAAATAATACAAAAGCACATCTAGAAGTAATCCACGGATACAGAGCTTTCCGAGCATCGTTCCAGCTGTAAATCAGGTTCCTGTGAATATAAATCTGCAAAACCGAAACTACTAGCTGCCCGTGTCGAAAATAAGGGCACCCAGAGTTTAGGTTAAAGCAATAAACTCCAGGTCAGTCATGTGACTGGTGTGAGAACTAAAACAGTTATTTAAAACTTTACTTTAAAAGAGAGTAATTCAAGGGACCACGCCGTATAACACGGAACGGGTTTCCTCCCAAGAATACTAGTGCATATAACAAAACAGCGCAATGCTCTTTGGAAAAATTAAACTATTATAAGACCCAGGTCCCATCACACAATGCAACGCAAGCCGGAGGATAGGGTTTTCCCTTATAATAGCCAAATAATGCTTGATACATTTAAAACAAATCATTTGATACTATTATAAGTGCATAGTGTCAAAACAATTTCAATCATAAATATCAATCATATACGGCATGGGTACCATATATCATGTCGCCATACTAGTTCTACAATTAAAACCGCAATATCACGTATTGGAAATTGGAATTCCATCATGAGTCGAGGCAAGGGGCAAGCTCCTCTCCGCATTCTAGACACTCTAGCAAATGTCCCAGGACCCCACTATGATCCTTGGAATCGGCTGGGCCGGTACTCTCTTACTTTTGAGGATTGGCAATTCCTGAACACACGTTTCCCGGTCCTTACAGACCTATATCTGAGGCGCCTCGCATTCCAACAACCACACAGGTGAAAAGTATATAAATTTTAGGGCTGGTAGGTCACTGACACCAACCTAGCTAAAAAGAAACGTCGTGCTCTCCCAGCGGTCCGTCTCCCGCTTTTGACTCATACCGAGGTGTGAGGCCCGCGAATTCACGTTATACACAAAGCTACGCCACACGGGCCGTGCTTTGATCATCAACCACAAGACTTTGCTTTTCAACAGAAGCCTTGATCAATTGCCACTTACGCATGCCACACTGGCAATTCACTCCATGCGACTGATGTCCATTGATATACAACCTCTGTGCTCGTACGTCTCAGAGAAGGGCGTTAAGAAAGAGAATAAATTCTCTGCCGCCAAACAGATGTATATTTAATAGAGATCAATCAACACAGAATAAAATCCAATGTCAGACACACAATCCATTTACAAGTTTGCTCTGGCTCTGAACAAAACCGGAGGCACTTTCCTCGCATATCCATCCATCTCCAAGTACGTCTAGACGATCACCAACTGTTTCCCTCATCTTGGGTGTACAGCCCAATCGAGATCATCAGTAATCACCCAAACGATGTGAAGACTTACGGTTTTCAACCACCGTCTTCATCTTCGACATCTCGTCGAATCGGTTATTCAGAATGGGTATAAACCCGGCCTTTCTGAATAACCCACGTATATGATAAACAAATGTTACACAAACACAACAAACGCCTCATTCCAATTCAGAATATCCTTTTATTCATGAAATCACATTCTTAGGGAAAGGTTCCCATTAATTTTATCCAAGATAAATTCTTCTAAATTTATTCTTTAATCTTCCTTTGGATATCATTTCAAACTAGTCGGGATTAGCGAACCACACCGAAGTAATTATTTATTTTATTTCCCAATCCCAACCTATTCATCCCATGGAGCAAAACTGGTGATACTCCATATCTAACACCACGGTGTTATCGGTAAAATTAATTACACTTTTACGTTCAAATCTAATTAAAGATTTAACTATCGCTTTGGAGCAAAACTGGTGGTACTCCATTCTCGATCACCTTTCTGATTTGATAATTTAAATTATCAATTCACATTTCAATCTAATTAAAGATTCATTGAAACTCCACTTAGTTTTAATCTTTTCAAAAATCAACATCCTGCCTTTAACAGGGTTAAAGAACCAATGTCTCTAAAACACGATTCACGACAAACCCAAATCACATTTGATATTAAATGCAAGGCTTTGAATAGAAAATATATCATCTTATACTCAATATCAAATTCTGAAACCAACACATATCGTATTGGAAATAACAATATAAAATATATCTTTCAAATTCCCTCAACAATATCTGTATAATCACGAAATCCAACATCGAAATATTCCGAAGATAATTTCGATTCAACTCCAGTCCAATCCACGTATTGGGAATATTGATTATTTTTAAAATCACTTTCAAATTCAATTTATTTATTTCAAAAATAAATTGATTTTAATTCTAGTTCAAAACTAGTTCATTTCGATAAAAATCTATTTTTATCTTTTCAAATATGGAATTTTTCAGCCCAATTTTTCCCAAATCATTTCTTGTGATTTTACACAAATTATAGATATTATTAATAATTTTATCAAGGCCCGTACAGTCGATTTCCATCAACGTCCATCGAACTGCACTTACAACGACCTTTTCCAAATTTGATTTGGACATAATTCCAAATCCAACCGTTAGATTTCAAATTTCTAATATTCATTGGAAATCTCTTTTTGATACGAACCCAACGGTTCCGGTTTTAGGAGAATCCGACGGTCGGATCTCCCGCAACGTCAATTCGAAGTCAATGGTCAAAATTCACGAACTGCCGCGGCGCGGCGCGTTCTATTCGGGCCATCATATATATAATATATATATATATTATATATTTCGTCGATTTCCTTATAAAACGTATTTTATAAATCGTTTTAAATTCGTTTTCAAAACCATTTCAACGCTACATTCAATTTCAAATCAAAATTGAATATTTCATATCATTACTATATAAATGACAATATTTTCAAAATGTTATATTTTGAAATCACTTCTTTTCTATATTCATTATAAAAACGAATATAATCGATATAAATATCGTTCACGTCAAAATAGCGCAACTCTTATCAACACAGCTTTATATATTTCAATACATTCGTTATTCTATTCAAATAATGTATATTTATTCTATTCGACACATGAATCTATATTTCTTTCAACACACGACTAATCTCAACACGTGAGTATTGTCAACACATCACTATTTTTGTTATGTAAAATATTTTATAAAACTATGGTATCTATCGTTTGATTTTCAATCAGACTCCACCGTGAATTAGTTCTAATTTTAAATATGATAAAGATGTAATTTTTATTGTTAAAATATTTTACTCAACACTTGAATAGTTTCAACAAATGAACATCGTAAACACATGAATATTTTCCCCGATTGGAATGAGGCCCAATCAATTACCATATAATGTTAATTATATGGATTTCATACAACACATGTATATAATAGCAACGATAAACCATCAACCATCATCCAAATTGCACAACACAACTGCATAAGCATCAAATATAAATAATCAACGCTTACACAGCCTGTCGACCAATCGATCGACATACAATTAAATAATTGGGATTAGTGTACGCCAAATATCATCCCAACACCCTTGTAGGGTTTCAAATCAACAAACACAGATTTTTATTTGTGTAGTTGGGTGATGTGTAAAATTTATCATCCCAATCAATATCAGTCAAATCAGTGCATATAAACAAATCGGCCGATTTGTTTATAAATATTCATTTATTCACATTCACGTTAAAAATTATATTTTAACGATAATTAATTTATTTCAACCATCTATAATTTATTATCGATTTCACATCAACAACACAAACAAATTTTCACAACATATCAATCCAACAAACAAGTCATCCATGGTCTGTGGATGACGGGTGTCGGATGTTGCTAAGCACCGTCTGCATCCTAGTGTGTATATATATATATATATATATATATAATTAGAAAAAGAAATTGAAGGGTGAGAAATTCTCACCAAAGCTAATCCAAACGCCATGACTCTTCATATGTAGAAAATCTTGTCGTTCTCGCCTTTTGTCACTTTCGTTGCCCGTATTCACTACATATATAAAAATAACATTTTTATATTATTGCCATGTGTATAAAAATCACATTTTTATAATCACGCTATATAGATAAAAAAATTCTATTTTTACAACGCTACTATATAGATAAAAATTCTATTTTTATAACGCTACTATATAGATAAAAATTCTATTTTTACAACGCTACAATATAGATAAAAATTCTATTTTTATCACGCTATTCTCTACATAAAGATTTCGTCTTTTCAAATATAAAGATATCGCCTTTTCAAATATAAAGATTTCGCCTTTTCAAATATAAAGATTTCGCCTTTTCAAATATAAAGACTTCGCCTTTTCAAATATAAAGATTTAATTTTTATTTCATCACTATAAAAATCACCTCTTTATTTCAACATATATATAATAAAAATTAGATTTTTATTTTGCTATATTTATAAAGATGATATTTTTTACTATCTTACCTATATAAAAATCATATTTTTATACTTTTACAATATAAAAGATTATATTTTTAATACACTACTTATATAAAATGGTATTTTTATATTTGCTACTTACATTATAAAAATCCCAACTTTATTATCATAAAAGTCCTTTCCTCCTAATTATAAAAATATAATCTTTTTGCTAATAAAAATCACTCCTTTCTCATAATAAAAATCTAAATTTTTCCTAATACAAAAATCTAAACTTTCCTATTTTATTTAAATATACAAAATCTGATTTTTTTTTCCTATGTATAAAACCAAACAAAAACTGATTTTTTTTCTAAATTATTTAAACTAAATAAAGTGGAATAAAACTCACAGTAGTTTATTGAAGAGGAAGAAGGGGTTCATGGCCATCGTCGGGCTTACTGGTGGTGGGTGTAGGGCTTCAGGCTGTGGAGCTTTCGGGGGGGGGGGGCGTCGCGTTCGACTGGAGGGAGTGGGTGCGGTGGATCAGAGGGCGCGAGGTTGAGGCTGGAGAAGAAGAGGAGGCGTGGCAGAGGGGGGGGGGTTCGGGTATGGAGGGCGGTGGCGCTCGATCGGAGGAGCGACGGCTCCTCCGTCTTCGTTCTCCTTTTTTTTCTATTATGAACGGAAGGGGGGGCCAGAGGGATTTAAGGAGAAGAGAGAGAGGATTTTTTTTTTAAATTTCAAAAAGTTGACTTTTTCATACGACCTCTAAACGAGGCCCACCGCCTGTCGTCCCTAGCGTCTTACCCCTATTTCGAACACAATGGGATATGAACCGCAGGCTGATTCGATCGTTTCGATTAGTTTTTGTCAAAATCAACATATACTTCTATATATTGAATTTGAACGCGTATTTCAATTCACTGGGGTCACATACTAACTCTAAAAATTGCAGAAAAATATTTTGAGACGACCCCAAACCCCGTACTGACGGTGGCAAGGGTAATCTTTGGAATATAACACAGAAACAGATAATGGCAGAACAAAATTAAATAAATACACCAGATAAAGAACAATAGAATATACTGGATAAAGTAATCATCAGAGTTACACAGTATACAGGATCTTACTTAGTACAAGTACAGTTCAGCTATACATAAATGTCTACAGCGGAAAAGAAACAAAATATGTACAATAGGAGCTGAACAGCATAAAAAGAGATAAATGATAGAATTCATCTTCAGCTCCAGCTATCCAGAAAGAACCAACTAAGCCTGAATACAAGGCTGCCCGTGTAGAAAGAGGGGCACCCAAGTTTGAAAGTGAAAGAAACTACGAGTCAGTCAAGGGACTGGTATGAGAAATCAACTCAACACATATATAATATGGCTAATCTCCGGACCACGCCACTTTCGTGGAACGGGTTTACTCCATTGGATTGCCAGTGCTTTAAAACAAATCATTCTTTTAACCATCGCGATGCTTTTCATAAAAATGAAGCCGTCATAAGACTCAGTTCCCATCACACAATGCAACGCAAACCGGAGGATAGAGTTTTTACCTTATAACGGCCAAAATATGCTTGATACGAATAAAACAAAGGCATTTGATATTATTGCTATTGTTTATATGTTTTGAAAACAATTTCAAATCATAACTATCAATCATAGACGACATGAGCGTCCCATGCCACTATGTCGCCAAATATATATACAGTCAAAACCGCACAGTCACGTATTTGGAAATTGGATTTCCGTCATGAACCAAGGCAAAAGATAGTCCTTACCAAATTCGAGACGCTCTAGCCCGCCCCTCATGAACAGCCGCAACTGCCACTTGGATCATCAGGGCCGGTCCACCGATGTGGATTATTATGCCTGAACACTACGTCTCCCCGCCCTTTGGGGCGTAAACGAGCCAACGAATGACTCCATCAGACCCGGATCGTCCGATCAAACCGAGGCGCCTCGCAACAGCAACAACCACATAGGTGAAAAGTATATAAATGTCAGGGCTGGTAGGTCACTGACACCACCCTAGCTAGAAAGAAACGCAGGCCCTCCCTGATGTCCTCTCCCGTTTCTGGTTCATACCGGGGTGTGAGGCTCACGATTTTACGTTATACACAAAGCTACGCCACACAGGAGGTGCTTTGATCATCACCACAAGACTTTGCTTTTCAACAGAAGCCCTGATCATTTACCACTTAGGCATGTCACACTGGCAATTCATGCCATGCGACTGATGTCCATCGATATACAACCTTTGAGCTCGTGCGTTTTAGAGAAGGGCGTTAAGCAAAAGAATAAATTCTCCGCCGTCAAACAGATGTATATTTAATAGAGATCAATCAACACAGAATAAAATCCAATGTCGGACACACATTCCATTTACAAGTCCGTTCTGGGTCTGAACGAAACCGGAGGCACTAAATACCTCGCAAACCCATCGATCACCACGTACGTTTGGACGATCACCACTCATTATCCATATTTCGGGATGCCTCCCAATCAGGACCTCGGTTACCATCCAAACGAGGTGAAGATCTCCGGTCTTCGACCACCGTCTTCATCTTCGACTTTCAATCGTCGGTCAATTATTTTGAAATGAGAATTAACTCGGCCTTTTCAAATAATCCACGTATATTTAGAATTTCAAATCAATTTATTTCAATAGTTAAATCATTCGACAACACCAATTTTGTTCTTTAATGTAATTTTCACACCAAACACATTCAACCATCAAACACCACATAAATCGAGCAAATTCAGTTTATTTCCATTCCATATCGTTTATGATATTTTATAACGATTTATCGCTATTTTTATTTATTTTAAATTAGCCAATTTATTCAAAACGACGCTTCGGGCATAACGCGGCCATGGCACTGTTTTTCTTCAGATTTGATTTACACATATCTGAAAATCTAACCGTTGGATTTTCATAAAATTTACATCATTAGAAAGATCTTTTCAAAACAAAACCAACGGTTCCAGTTTCGGGAAAATCCGACGGTCGGATCTCCCGGTACAATTGTTTGAAGTTTCGATTTCAAAATACGAACTGCAACGTCGTTATTTGAATTAAACATTCCAGACAATCCAACCGTTGGATTTTTACAATGTTGGTGTCGTTGGAAAGATATTTCCAAGGCGAACCCAACGGTTGCGGTTTCGGGAAAATCCAATGGTCGGATTTCCCGCACTAGCTGTTTGAAATCACGGTTTCAAAACACGAACTGCACGGCCACGTTTCATTT
Source organism: Allium sativum (assembly GCA_030737875.1). Lineage (NCBI taxonomy): Eukaryota > Viridiplantae > Streptophyta > Magnoliopsida > Asparagales > Amaryllidaceae > Allium > Allium sativum. Next base: position 826,306,179 of record CM060909.1, read on the forward strand.
TAATTTTATTTATATTTATATATTTATATAAATATAGTTCATTGAACAATTTCAATATCGTTTCACTTCAAATATTTCACTAACGCCTTTAAATTTTGGAAAATTTCGCCATAACCTCCTTTGTACGGGAGGGGCTTGGAAAATTCCCAAATAGCCACACGGGCGTCTCATGTCAAAAAGAAAAAGAAAAATCCAAGCAGCTAGCCGACAGGCTCATAAAATCATCACCCAAACAAAACAGTAAATGTGTACCTATTTGTCAGGCACAAAATTTTATTCTTCTTCTCTAGCCCCTTTGCTATAACCTGTTCAATAAATATGCATGTACATATATACAGTTCTTATCACTTATCATTTTCCATTCATCTTCATATTTGATTCCATTTGGTTTAAAAACACCATTCATTCTATTGTTGCATGCATATGCAAAAATCATATCATTAGCTAATTAATGAATATTTCGACTCTTGCATATTTATTTGAACGAGTTTCTATTTTTAAAACTTCACATTTCAACGATTCATGTATATAATAAAAATGTGATTTTTATTGTAAAACAATTCATTTCAAAACACTACTATTTTATATAGTTTATATAGGTGATAAAAATAGGATTTTTATTATAAAACAATATCTTTTAAAATGAGATTATTTTACATAGTCCATATAGTTGATAAAAGGTAATTTTTATTATGAAACAATTTATTTCAAAATATGAATACCATTCAACACATGAATTTCTAATCAACGAATGAATATCGATTCAACACATGAAGGCTTTCTATAGTTTCTATATATAGATAAAAATGTGATTTTTATATTTAAAACACGAATACCATTCAACACATGAATATTATTCAAAATTTTGGTAGCATAACGACAGGGTAGTTAAAACCGGGACTGTCCCTAGTACGGCTCCTCGCTCTACCTTAAAACCTCGCGGTTTTTGACAATGGGAATCATGCATCTAGTTCGCACGCAGGCGGCATGTATATATTTATTTCATTTCCACAAACTAATCCTATGTGGTTTCAACCAAATATTTCTCAACCACAAATGGGTATTTTTCAACCACAATCTATCAATATCAACCACAAACAATCCCAAACAACCATTCGCTATCAATCAGTTTTCACATCAATCACAACCAATAAATATCGTCCATGGTTTGTGGACGAGGGGCGTATATATATATATATATATATATATATATATATATATATATATATATATATATATATATAGCAATTCACTTCTATTTCAACACATATATAATCTTTACAACGCATATATAACTTATACATCGAACGTACAACTTATACAACGCTTATACATGAGGTGTATAATGCTTATATAACTCATACATCGACTATATAATTTATATATCGTCGTTTTCCATATCGTTTATAAATTAGAAATCTCACCTTGGCTTCCACTCCACCAAAAATAGCAGAAGGCTCAGAAAAATATGCGGTCTCTTCTAAAATGTAGAAGACGTCCACACGGTCATGATGTTTCTTGTTTCATCGAATTTCGTCAAGAAACGAAAAAGATATGTTTTTTCGAAGTTTGCAACACTTTTAAACTGTTAAAATTGTTGAAAATTAACATGGCCGTATACCTCTTTGTTTTCTTCAAAACTAAGTTTTCAATTATCGGCTAATCCGTGAATCTCGAGGAGAATCAGACTTCGCAGCGTCATAAAGCTCCGAGGCACGCACCCAACGCCACCAGTGGCGTTTCGATCGAAGTAGTCAGGAGGGCACAGCGGCGCGTCGAAGTTGCGGTCTTTGAGGACCTCGATCTCGTTGTACACTGAACGGTGGAGGTCAACTTGGGTATGGATTCGAAGGTGGTGAGGAGGGCTTCAAAACGTTCAACTGGGGCTGGGGGTAGTTCGACGTGGTGTGGTCGGAAAATGGCCAGGAAGCGGCGAATAATTTCCGCCGTATATCGCGATTATGGGGGGGGGGGTTCTGATTTTTTTTTTATTTATGAAAGAATTTTCCTATTGGTCGATATATATTTTTATTCAAAAATTGGGGTTTTCTTAAACGGATTCGAAATCAAACCCAACGACTGTTGCCCCTAGCATTTTACCCCCATTCCGAACACAATGGGATATGTTTCGAAGGCCCATTCGACTGTTTCAGTCAGTTTTCCTTCAAATTAAAATATAAAACATTCAATATTTAATTTGAACGTACATTTCAATTTTCCAGGGCCACAAACTGATTCGAAAAATTCCAGAAAAATAAATCTGGCTTTGTTTTGACGATACGGTCCCAACAAAACTAGTTTCGTCGAATTCTGAGACCGTTTGCAAAAAGGCCCATTTCTGGTCGATCCAATTTAACTGTAATTGATCAAAACACATTTTCTTTTGCCATGCTCACATACTAGCTTCAAAAATTATGAAATTTGAAACCTAGCAATAAATTCACATCCCGGATCCAACAAAAGAGGTTTCTTCGAATTCCGAGGTCGTATGCAAAATGGCCTATTTCACGGGCTATATAAATTCTATAGCGACCTTTCTGAAAATTCATTTGGCCGTAACTTTTGCTTTCCGCTATGATTATTCGATTTTTCAAATTCGTTAGAAAGGTATTCACTAACAGATTTAAATATTTTTGGTTTCACTAAAATCCGTTTTGTTTTGCACCCGGTACAGTCCAACAAATTTTGAATTCAATTTTTGAAACTGCAGCACCATTTCAGGCCTTGTTTATAATTATGATTAATTATATTCGTTTTCAATTGTCGATTCAAACTCACTTTTCATTGCCATTATTATAAATATTTATTTTAAATATTTAAAATCCATTATTTTAGCCAATTTAAAAATTTTAAATTGGTTCAGATTTTCTGGGTCGTTACAATCTCCCCCACTTAAAACTTTTCGTCCCCGAAAAGGAACAAAGTCGAAAGTGGTTTGATTACTCAACTCTACGTTCGATCTGTCTTCAACTCTCCAACTTTTCAGTTTCTGAGAAATTTCAAATTCTTCAAAAATTTGGCTAACACCCGGAATTTTCGAAATTTTTTGCCATAACCTCCCTTGTACGGAGAGAGGTTTGGAAATTTATTGGGCCGTATTAGGTACCCAATAAATCCTAATAAGCATACACATATTTATAGTGATATATTCTGGTGTTTACAGGGGAGCATGTATTGATAATAACTCCAGAGAATAAATTCTCGTCACCCTGCCCCGTGTGGGAAATAAATAGTTCATGTGCCGTATCTAATAACTAGAGAGACGTGGTTATTGTCAACTCCAGACCCGTGTGGGGTTTTTATTAATCTGGCAATTTAATCGTTACAATTTAAATAGTCCATAGCAGTCATCAGTTCAACCTGTAAAATATAGTCATCTCCATACAAGCCTCTCGCTCGTATGATAAATCTTCCACCTCGTCACACAAGCTCCAAATGCTTATGTGGTATATGATGAAGTATGCCTATCTTCCAGCAGTATGCCATGCAATGTAGTTCAAAATTAATTGTTACTATTCTATGGCGACATTTATTATTTCACATAGAAAAACCAGCACTCCGCAACCAATGGCATTCACAGGAGTTGATATAATAATATTTCGCATCCAACCCATTAAGGTTTACCTATTTGTCGGGCACGCAAATAAAATCTTTACTCAACTGCTAATCCATTTACCTGTTCAAACATATGTAGTACACATGTATATATATTTCTATTTATTTTCTAATCAGTTCAATGTGTGATATAATCGAATAAATTCTAACATTATTCTATTGTTGATTAAATTAACTATCGTTTTAATAATTCAATAAATCAAATCTACTATCACACAACTCAAACAACAATCAAATTGCTTTTAACTTTTCAAAAATATACCTTACAAATTAATTCCTATTCTCTTAAAATTATTCAGACTATAGAGTTAAAGGTGCACGTCCATGGAAAGAAAATAACAATAGAATAGAGAATTAAATGGTGATGTAAAGTATGGTAAATATACCTTGCACCGGAGTCAATTAGACATATCCACTCGGCATCTAGGATAGGCTTTCTGAATGCTCTCCTCAGTTTCCCAAGTACAATCTCGCAGATCTCCACTCCATTGCACTTTGACTAAGCGAACCTTCTTGTTCCTCAGCTCTTTGGTTTCTTTGCCGATGATCTTTAGCGGCTCTCGCCTCACATCTAGTTCTGGAGTAATTTCAATGTCCTGTTGAGCTGCTTCTTCCACGATCAAGTCTGGATCATGAACGTGCTTTCGAAGTTGAGATATGTGAAATACATCATGAACTCCAGGCAACCAATTTGGCAGTTTGACCCTATAAGCGAGAGTTCCGATTCGTTCCAGAATAGGAAACGGACCAAAGAATTTGGGCGCCAACTTTCTAGTTTTACCGAACCGGATAACTCCTCTCATCGGCGATACTTTCAAATATACATAGTTGCCAATAACGAAGGATATATCTCTTCTCCTCCTATCGGCATAGCTCTTTTGTCGGCTTTGAGCGGCGAGTAATCGCTTCTTGATAAAATCGACTTTGTCGGTAGCTTCTCGAATCATATCAGGACCCAACACAAGTCTATTTCCGGGTTCGACCCAACAAGCAGGAGATCAGCACGGTCTACCGTACAATGCTTCGAATGGCGACATTGTCAGACTCGCCTGGTAGCTGTTGTTATAAAAGAATTCAGCCAAATGCAGATGGTCTTCCCATGATCCACCGAAATCCATAACACAAGCCCACAATAGATCTTCTAAAATACGATTCACCCTCTCAGTCTGACCGTCTGTCTGAGGATGATAAGCGGTGCTTAAATTCAACTTCGTTCCCAGTTCGACTTGAAATGCTTCCCAGAATTTGCTAGTGAATATTGTATCTCTATCACTGACTATACTGAGCGGCACTCCATGTAGTCTAACTATTTCCTTGAAGTATGTCTGCGCCAGACTTTGAGCAGTTCTGTTTGATCTGACAGGTATGGAATGGGCGGTCTTCATGAAGCGATCTACGATCACCCAAATACTGTCATTTCCTTTTCTGGAACTGGGCAAACCATCAATGAAATCCATGGAAATATGTTTCCACTTCCAACCAGGAACTTCTAGTGGTTGTAACAATCCAGCCAGTTTCTGTTGGTCACTTTTGACTAGCTGGCAAGTAGGGCATCGACTAACATATATCAAGATGTCTCTTTTTAACGACTTCCACCAGAATGTCCGCTTGATATCGTTATACATCTTACTCACACCCGGATGGATACTGAGCTTAGATTTGTGGCATTCATCAAGCACATCTCTTCTGAGTTCTGGAATTTCTGGAACACAAATTCGTCCTTCTAACCTCAGAATCCCTTCGCTGTCGAGCTGGAAATCCGAAGCATTGCCTTCACGAATTCGCTTACTCATTCCTTTAATAAATTGGTCATCTTTTTGGAGAGCCGATATCTTGTCAATCAACGAAGTCGCAATGATAAAACTGGCGATCATTTCATTCTTTCGGCTTAACGCATTGGCCACGACATTGGCTTTCCTTGGAGTGTAAATAATTTCAAAGTCATAGGCTGCAAGAAACTCCAGCCAACATTGCTGCCTCAAATTTAAGTCTTTCTGGGTAAACAGATACTTTAACGACTGATGATCTGTAAACAGCTCGAATCTCTCACCCAGAAGATAATGCCTCCAGATTTTCAAAGCGAATACTATAGCCAATAACTCAAGATCTTGAGTTACGTAGTTCTTTTCGTGCGGCTTCAGTTGGCGGCTAGCATAAGCAATCACTTGGCCCCTTTGCATTAACACTGCGCCAAGTCCTTCTCTAGAAGAATCCGTCCAGACTTTCAAATCTTGGTCGCCATCTATGATGGTTAGCACTGGAGCAGTTGTTAATCTCAACTTTAGCTCTTCAAAGGCCTCACTTTCTGGAGTCCATTTGAATTTAGAGTGCTTCTTTGTAAGCTTTGTTAAATGACCAGATATCTTCGAAAGGTTTTTAACGAACTTCCGGTAATAGCTAGCCAATCTGAGAAAACTGCGGACTTCAATGGGGGTACTGGGTTGTTTCCAATTCTGAATAGCTGTGATTTTGCTTGGATCCACATCAATTCCTTCTTTCGATACAACGTGGCCCAGAAATTTCACTTCATCTTGCCAGAATATACATTTGGAAAACTTTGCTTTCAATACATTCCTTATGAGAATTTCTAACACTTGTTCCAAATGTTTTTCATGTTCGGCCTTCGATTTAGAGAAGATTGGAATATCATCAATAAAAACCAGAACAAATTTATTCAATACTCCTCTGAATACTCTGTTCATTAGATCGACGAAGTTAGCGGGAGCGTTACATAAGCCAAATGGCATTACAAACCACTCGTAGAATAAGTCGGGACCTCTGAATGCTGTCATTGGAACACACTCTTCGGCAATTCGAAGCTGATGGAAGCCTGTAGCTAGGTCCATTCGTGAAAATACTTGTGCGCCATTTAACCGATCCAACAAATCATCAATCCGCGACAATGGATATTTGTTCTTTATCGTCTGTTTGTTCAGATCACGATAATCCACACATAGACATAGAGTACCATCTGATTTTGGGACAAACACCACTACTGCACCCCAATCAGAGAAACTAGGCCTGATTAGACCCTTCCATACTAGCAGTCTTATTTGATTGTCTAGTTCTTCTTTCTCTTTCAAGGACATTCTTCGAATAGCATGAACTACCGGCCTTGCATTGGGAATCAAAGCGATCTTGAAATCTATTTCTCTCTGCGGAGGTAAGCGAACAACTTCCTCGAACACATCCGCATAGTTCTTAACGACAGGAATGTCTTTGATGAGGTCAGGAATATTCTCTGTGACTTCAGGGACATTTTCTATTTGGGCTGGAGAAACATTTAGAGCTGCCCATAAGTCCTTTTATTAGATTTCTGACCTTCACACGGTATGGTTATATAACTCCCTGATTTAATCTTAGCCCTAACAACTCTCTCGGCGCATCTAACCTCTGCTTCATATTTAGTTAGGCAATCCAATCCCAGAATAATATCGAATTTATTAAAATTCATGACGATAGAGATAATAGGGAATTTATAGCAAGAAAAGGAGACAGGTTCTGCACAAATCCAACTGAGATTGATAAAACCCCAGACCGGATTCTAGATAGTCATTGGTTCCTTGAGCTTCCTCAAATTCAAATCTAGCTTCTTAGCGGCACTCTTTGCAATAAAGATTCATGACGCGCCTGTGTCAAACAATACTTTAACTGGAATGTTTTTGACAGTAAGTGTTCCTTCTAAAACATCAGATCTTCCTTGACTTGCTAAGGGATCGGAAGTTTCTGCTACTTCATTCACTTGAACTACTTCAGGCTTCTTCATCTTCCAGCAATCTTGCTTTACATGACCAAACTGATGGCATTGATTGCGCCTTTTCTTTCCTTGAAAATACTTCTTGGATTTAGATCCACTCTTTCTTCGTTCTTTCCAAGATTTGCAACTTATCGCCAAATGTCCTTTTCTATTGCAGCTTGAGCACGTGGCGGTCGTTATTCGTTCGTTTCCAGATTCAACCCTTTTTCTCTTGGCATTGGGCCTCTTATTGACCTCAGACCTCGTACTGGCTTCAGGAATATCAGTTTCCGACTCTTCTTTGTCACTACAACAAACTTCTTCTTCGTCGCGCAACATTCCTTTCTTATGGAGATCTTCATACTGATAAGCCATGTATATCATTTCAGAAAAAGGAAGCTTTACATTCCTCATTACACTATTCTGATATCTCCTTTGCAGGCCATGAATAAATCTCAGATTTTTCCTCTTTGGATCTTGAATCAGATGAGGAGCAAAGTGAGCAAGTTCGTTGAATTTCTTATGATATTCTGGGATGGTCATATCACCTTGTATTAGATAAGAAAATTCATCACATAGTCGCTCCGTCGCTTCAGGAGGAGTAAATCTTTCTAGGAAAATCACTTTGAATCTGTCCCAGGTGATATCACCTTCTGGATTATCTTTGATGATTGCTTCCCATCAGATTAAAGCTTCTTCTTTGAGCGCCTAAGAGGCTACTAATCTTTTCTGATCATCCCTCAACTGGATACGCTCAAAAATTCTTTTTGCAGAACTCACCCAAGCTTGAGTCTGAATTATAGATTCATTGCCCGAGAACTGTGCTCCGTTCAGATTTCGATATCTCTTTAATAGAGCCTCTAGATCGGGTTCTGCATTTCTCCTGTTTCTGACACTCATTTTTCTAGTACTTCTGCAATTAGCAGATCAAGTGTCAGGTCACAGAAAAGATAATTTAAAATATAGAAACATATACTTCAATGTAAATGTGTCTATCGAGGTGTTATTTCATTCTGCTTTACTCATACTAGGATATTACTGATCCTATCTGTATTGAGTTACCCGTCCTAGAACACTACTGGTTCTATTTTTGACGAGTTCGTTCAAATGTTATATTCCAGAACTAAGCTTAACCAAAGCTCTAATACCAAATGAGAAGACCCGAAACCCCGTACTGACGGTGGCAAGGGTAATCTTTGGAATATAACACAGAAACAGATAATGGCAGAACAAAATTAAATAAATACACAAGATAATGAACAATAGAATATACTAGATAAAGTAATCATCAGAGTTACACAGTATACAGGATCTTACTTAGTACAAGTACAGTTCAGCTATACATAAATGTCTACAGCGGAAAACAAACAAAATATGTACAATAGGAGCTGAACAGCATAAAAAGAGATAAATGATTGAATCCATCTTCAGCTCCAGCTATCCAGAAATAACCAGCTAAACCTGAATACAAGGCTGCCCTTGTAGAAAGAGTGGTACCCGAGTTTGAAAGTGAAACAAACTACGAGTCAGTCATGGGTCTGGTATGAGAAATCTACTCAACACATATATAATATGGCTAATCTCCGGACCACGCCACTTTCGTGGAACGGGTTTACTCCATTGGATTGCCAGTGCTTTAAAACAAATCATTCTTTTAACCATCACGATGCTTTTTATAAAAATGAAGCCGTTATAAGACTCAGTTCCTATCACACAATGCAACGCAAACCGGAGGATAGAGTTTTTACCTTATAACGGCCAAAATATGCTTGATACGAATAAAACAAAGGCATTTGATATTATTGCAAGTGTTTATATGTTTTGAAAACAATTTAATCATAACTATCAATCATAGACGACATGAGCATCCCATGCCACTATGTCGCCAAATATATATACAATCAAAACCGCACAGTCACGTATTTGGAAATTGGATTTCCGTCATGAACCAAGGCAAAAGATAGTCCTTACCGAATTCGAGACGCTCTAGCCCGCCCCTCAGGAACAGCCGCAACTGCCCATTGGATCGTCAGGGCCGGTCCACCGATGTGGATTATTATGCTTGAACACTACGTCTCCCCGCCCTTTGGGGAGTAAACGAGCCAACGAATGACTCCATCGGACCAGGATCGTCCAATCAAACCGAGGCGCCTCGCAACAGCAACAACCACATAGGTGAAAAGCATATAAATGTCAGGGCTGGTAGGTCACTGACACCACCCTAGCTAGAAAGAAACGCAGGCCCTCCCTGGTGTCCTCTTCCGTTTCTGGTTCATACCGGGGTGTGAGGCTCGCGATTTTACGTTACACACAAAGCTACGCCACACAGGCGGTGCTTTGATCATCACCACAAGACTTTGCTTTTCAACAGAAGCACTGATCATTTGCCACTTAGGCATGTCACACTGGCAATTCATGCCATGCGACTGATGTCCATCAATGTACAACCTCTGAGCTCGTGCGTTTCAGAGAAGGACGTTGAGCAAAAGAATAAATTCTCCGTCGCCAAACAGATGTATATTTAATAGAGATCAATCAACACAGAATAAAATCCAATGTCGGACACACATTCCATTTACAAGTCCGTTCTGGGTCTGAACGAAACCGGAGGCACTAAATACCTCGCAAACCCATCGATCACCACGTACGTCTGGACGATCACCACTCATTATCCATATTTCGGGATGCCTCCCAATCAGGACCTTGTTTACCATCCAAACGAGGTGAAGATCTCCGGTCTTCAACCACCGTCTTCATCTTCGACTTTCAATCGTCGGTCAATTATTTTGAAATGAGAATTAACTCGGCCTTTTCAAATAATCCACGTATATTTAGAATTTCAAATCAATTTATTTCAATGGTTAAATCATTCGACAACACCAATTTTGTTTTTTAATGTAATTTTCACACCAAACACATTCAACCATCAAACACCACATAAATCGAGCAAATTCAGTTTATTTCCATTCCATATCGTTTATGATATATTATAACGATTTATCGCTATTTTTATTTATTTTAAATTAGCCAATTTATTCAAAACGACGCTTCGGGCCATAACGCGGCTGTGGCGCTGTTTTTCTTCAGATTTGATTTACACATATCTGAAAATCTAACCGTTGGATTTTCATAAAATTTACATCATTAGAAAGATCTTTTCAAAACGAACCCAATGGTTCCAGTTTTGGGAAAATCCGACGGTCGGATCTTCCGATCGTTTGAAGTTTCGATTTCAAAATATGAACTGCAGCGTCGTTATTCGATTATATATATATATATATATATATATATATATATATATATATATATATATATATATATATATAACCGATCCTGGTGTTGTTTTTCTTCAGATTTGAATTAAACATTCCAGACAATCCAACCGTTGGATTTTTACAAAGTTGGTGCCGTTGGAATGATATTTCCAAGGCGAACCCAACGGTTGCTGTTTCAGGAAAATCCAATGGTCGAATTTCCCGCACTAGCTTTTTGAAATCATGGCTTCAAAACACAAACTGCACGGCCACGTTTCGTTTTAATTTTATTTATATTTATATATTTATATAAATATAGTTCATTCAATAATTTCAGTATCGTTTCATTTCAAATATTTCACTAACGCCTTTAAATTTTGGAAAATTTTGCCATAACCTCCTTTGTACGGGAGGTGCTGGGAAAATTCCCAAATAGCCACATAGGCGTCTCATGTCAAAAAGAAAAAGAAAAAGCCAAGCGGCTAGCCAATAGGCTCATAAAATCATCACCCAAACAAAACAGTAAATGTGTACCTATTTGTCGGGCACAAAATTTTATTCCTCTTCTCTAGCCCCTTTGCTATAACCTGTTCAATAAATATGCATGTACATATATACAGTTCTTATCACTTATCATTTTCCATTCATCTTCATATTTGATTCCATTTGGTTTAAAAACACCATTCATTCTAATGTTGCATACATAGGCAAAAATCATATCATTAGCTAATTAATGAATATTTCGACTCATGCATATTTATTTGAACGAGTTGCTATTTTTAACACTTCACATTTCAACGATTCATGTATATAATAAAAATGTGATTTTTATTGTAAAACAATTCATTTCAATACACTACTATTTTATATAGTTTATATAGGTGATAAAAATAGGATTTTTATTATAAAACAACTTCTTTTAAAACGAGATTATTTTACATAGTCCATATAGTTGATAAAAGGTGATTTTTATTATGAAACAATTTATTTCAAAATATGAATACCATTCAACACATGAATTTCTAATCAACGAATGAATATCGATTCAACACATGAAGGTTTTCTATAGTTTCTATATATAGATAAAAATGTGATTTTTATATTTAAAACAGGAATACCATTCAACACATGAATATTATTTAAAATTTTGGCAGTAAAACGGCAGGGTAGTTAAAACCGGGACCGTCCCTAGTACGGCTCCTCGCTCTACCTTAAAACCTCGTGGTTTTTGACAATGGGAATCATGCATCTAGTTCGCACGCAGGCAGCATGTATATATTTATTTCATTTCCACAAACTAATCCTATGTGGTTTCAACCAAATATTTCTCAACCACAAATGGGTATTTTTCAACCACAATCAATCAATATCAACCACAAACAATCCCAAACAACCATTCGCTATCAATCAATTTTCACACCAATCACAACCAATAAATATCGTCCATGGTTTGTGGACGAGGGGCGTATATATATATATATATATATATATATATATATATATACACATATATATATATATATATACATATACATATACATATATATATATATAGCAATTCACTTCTATTTCAACACATATATAATCTTTACAATGCATATATAACTTATACATCGAACGTACAACTTATACAACGCTTATACATGAGGTGTACAACGCTTATATAACTCATACATCGACTATATAATTTATATATCGTCGTTTTCCATATCGTTTATAAATTAGAAATCTCACCTTGGTTTCCACTCCACCAAAAATAGCAGAAGGCTCAGAAAAATATGCGGTCTCTTCTAAAATGTAGAAGACGTCCACACGGTCACGATGTTTCCTGTTTCATCGAATTTCGTCAAGAAACGAAAAGGATATGATTTTTCGAAGTTTGCAGCACTTTTAAACTGTTAAAATTGTTGAAAATTAACATGGCCGTATACCTCTTTGTTTTCTTCAAAACTAGGTTTTCAATTATCGGCTAATCCGTGAACCTCGAGGAGAATCAGACTTCGCAGCGTCGTAGAGCTCCGAGGCACGCACCCAACGCCACCAGTGGCGTTCCGATCGAAGCAGTCAGGAAGGCACGGCGGCGCGTCGAAGTTGCGGTCTTTGAGGGCCTCGATCTCGTCGTACACTGAACGGTGGAGGTCAACTTGGGTATGGATTCGACGGTGGTGAGGAGGGCTTCAAAAAGTTCAACTGGGGCTGGGGGTAGTTCGACGTGGTGCGGTCGGAAAATGACCAGGAAGCGGCGACTAATTTCCGCCGTATATCGCGATTACGGGGGGGGGGGGGGGGGTTCTGTTTTTTTTTTAATTTATGAAAGAATTTTCCTATTGGTCGATATATATTTTTATTCAAAAATTGGGGTTTTCTTAAACGGATTCGAAATCAAACCCAACAACTGTCGCCCCTAGCGTTTTACCCCCATTTCGAACACAATGGGATATGTTTCGAAGGCCCATTCGACTGTTTCATTCAGTTTTCCTTCAAATTAAAATATAAAACATTCAATATTTAATTTGAGCGTACATTTCAATTTGCCAGGGCCACAAACTGATTCGAAAAATTCCAGAAAATTAAATCTGGCTTTGTTTTGACGATACGGTCCCAACAAAACTAGTTTCGTCGAATTCTGTGACCGTTTGCAAAAAGGCCCATTTCTGGTCGATCCAATTTAACTGTAATTGATCAAAACACGTTTTCTTTTGCCACGCTCATATACTAGCTTCAAAAATTATGAAATTTGAAACCTAGCAATAACTTCACATCCCGGATCCAACAAAAGTGGTTTCGTCGAATTCCGAGGTCGTATAAAAAATGGCCAATTCACGGGTTATATAAATTCTATAGCGACCTTTCTGAAAATTCATTCGGCTATAACTTTTGCTTTCCGCTATGAAAATTCAATTTTTCAGATTCGTTAGAAAGGTATTCGCTAACAAATTTAAATATTTTTGGTTTCACTAAAATCCATTTTGTTTTGCACCCGGTACAGTCCGACAAAGTTTGAATTCAATTTTTGAAACTGCAGCGCCATTTCAGGCCTTGTTTATAATTATATTCGCTTTCAATTGTCAATTCAAGCTCACTTTTCATTGCCATTATTATACATATTTATTTTAAATATTTAAAATCCGTTATTTTAGCCAATTTAAAATTTTTAAATTGGTTCAGATATTCTGGGTCGTTACATATTTTCTAGCTTCGTATTGACGATACGGTCCGAACAAAACTAATATTGTCGAATTCTGAGACCGTTGGAAAAATGGCCATTTTCCAGTCGATTAAAATCAACTAAAACTGGTCAAACGCGTTTTCCTTTGCCACGCTCACATATTGAATCGAAAAATTATGAAATTTGAAACTTAGCAATAATTAGACATCACGGACCCAACAAAGATGGTTTCGTCGAAATCCGAGGTCGTTAGCAAAATGGCTATTTTTCAGGGCCTGAATTTCATAGCGACTATTCAGAATTTTCAACTGGACATATCTTTTGATTCCCCTTATGAAATTTCAATTTTTCGGATTCGTTGAAAAGATACTCTCAATTAGATCCTATTATTTTTGGTTTCACTAAAATCCGGTTTGTTTTGCACCCGGTATGTTTAATTGAATTTTGAAATCGAATTATCGAACTACCGCGCCATTTTCAATTCTATTTATAATTTAAAATAATTATTTATATTTTAACGACGACGTATATGATACATACGTTCTATTCTATTCAAAATAAATTTCTCGTTGATATTATTTTAAATAATTCATTTTAAATAATCAAAATTCGCTAAAATTGCCAAAATAAAAATTTTAAACTGGCCCACATTTTTGGGTTGTTACAGTTACACTCTGTTGTTACTTAACCTTACCATGCATCACGTTATATTGGTTAAGTGGATGTTAACTTAACCCCATCCACTAGTCATATTATAATGGTTAAGTGTTACCCTCGTGTGTTTACTTAACCCTACCACGCATCAGGTTATATCGATTGGGTGTTATCAACATATTCAAGTTAGCCCAACCCATCCACTAGTCATGTCATAACGGTTAAGTGTTATTAGCCTAGCCACGTTACTTAACCCACCCACTCATATCATATTGGTTAAGTGTCATTAGTCTAGTCATATTACTTAACCCACCCATTGGTTTGATTAATAGTTATGTTGGTTGAGCCGGCACTTATAAGTTTTACATGTTCTTAACTCATACTGGTTAGGTCCACATTTACATGACAAATTTCCATGTCATCCCACCTAACCCTCTAACCATACCCACGTCTTATTATGGTTAGTATTCCTTAATTCATTCATTATGACGAACGAATCACAAGCTCTCACATTAGACCGTGCATTTTGTGGCCACTGGATTTGTCGGGCGGTTACGGGCAGATTTACACCACGAATTAGGTCTAACCTCGTGTCATAAACCGTTATGCCTACAATTTGGCCTTCGACCTCTCACATTAGACTGACACTTTGTGGCTACTGGATTTGCCGGGCGGTACCGGGAAGATTTACACCACAAACCAAGTCTAACCTCGTGTCAAAGGTTCATTAATGGTCGCATTCCACCCAAAATCCCAATATCAGTTCATGTGTTTAACATATAGAAATGTTCATGATTCACGATTTTGCTCAAAACGTATTCCCAAATTATTATCATAATTCAATATAAGATTATGCCAAGTTATCGCCTCTTATTTCCAATACATACCAACTACCCAAAACCCAACTTAGGCGCATTCATATTAACCTTTCTCCAAATCATAAATTATCATATATGTTCCTACTCCAAATTTTACATAGTTAACATATGCCCAAGTTCTAGGTTACATGTCAGTTTTACATATGCCCAATTCATACCAAATTTATATATGTTCAATTCATGTCGTTTTACATGTATGCAAATTTTTATGCCAATTTACACATATACCAAGTTTCATGTTATTTTATGTATGTCAAGATTCATGATCTACATGTTTACAAAGCTATGCTTAATTTACATAGATCCAGTTTTATACCCAAAATTACATGTTTAACATGTTTACACCAATTTACCCATAACGGGTTCTAGCCAAATTACATATATCAAGATCCATGTCATATTACATATATCAAGATCCATGTCAAACTATATATGCCAATCCCCATTCTTGCAATTAATATTATAATGACAATACCCAAATATTCAATTTCATGTTAATGGTAAATAACCAAATATCCAATTTTTATGTTATGCCATCAATTCCACCAAACACATATATCCAAATAGGTATTAACCCAATATTCCCCCGTATTCAATCATACGCAAATCGCGTTTTAGGCCTAGGTCCGAAATTGACAAAGGTTCATCAAAAGAAAATAAATAGAGGGAGGTAGAAGTTGCAATAAGAACAAGATCAGAAAGAAAACAGCATAAATCATCATGATAGGCATAAAGATTACAACTTGATGATAACATCATTACGAATCAAGAAAACTGCTGAATATATCATAAACTTCGCATGAGAATAAAGATAGACAAGTCTCAAAACTCAAAATTCAAGAAGCAACAGAAATAGATTGATAAATATACTTAAATCCAATTTCACTTCATCACATGCCCATATTATATTTAAATATTTTAATATGAAAATAACTAGAACTTACAGGGCATGGCTAGTGAATTAGGAACTGAATTTGTTGTAAAAATGTTGAGGCGTTGTTAATTTATTGTCTTGAATCATTGTAGAAGCCTTGTTCTTCGAATTGTGTATGAAAGCTTTGTCCTCAGAATTGATTGGAGTTTGAATGCTTAAGCTTTAATTTAGGGCGGCGACCATGGTTCAAGAGGGAGTTCAGCAGCATGACGGCTTTAGTATTATATTATTTGTGTGAATTTAGGGTTAGACTTGAGTTGTATTTATAGAATTTTAATCTGATTAGAGCCATCGATGATGCTAGAGTGAATCCAGACCATCCATCTCAAGAGATGCCAATCCGAAAGTGACATGTAAGCCCTAGTGACTCAGCCTGATTTCCAGTTTTAATATGTTATTAAAATTCGGGTTGTTACACGGCCTGTGTGGCGTAGCTTTGTGTATAACGTTGATTCGCAAGCCTCACACCCCGGTATGGACCAGAAACGGGAGAAGGATTCTGTAATAACCCGGAAAATCTGGGCCAGTTTAAATTTTTTATTTTGGCAATTTTAGCAAATTTTGAATATTTAAAATAGATTATTTTAAATAAAATCGGCAAGAAATTTATTTTGAATATACCAGGTGCAAAACAATCCGAATTTTAGTGAAACCAAAAATAATAGGATCTAATTGATAATATCTTTCCAACGAATCTGAAGAATCAAAATTTCATAGCGGGGATCAAAAGATATGTCCAGTTGAAAATTCTGAATAGTCGCTATGGAATTCAGGCCCTTAAAAATTGACATTTTGCAAACGACCTCGGATTTCGACGAAACTACTTTTGTTGGGTCCATGATGTCAAATTATTGCTAGGTTTCAGATTTCATAATTTTCTGAATCAATATGTGAGCGTGGCAAAGGAAAACGCGTTTGACCAGTTTTAGTTGATTTTAATCGACTGGAAATTGGCCATTTTTCTAACGGTCTCAGAATTCGACGAAATTCATTTTGTTAAGACCGTATCGTCAATACGAAGCTAGAAAATATCTTTCTGCAATTTATAGAGTTCGTATGTGACCCCGGTAAATTGAAATGCGCGTTCAAATTCCATATATAGAGTTATATGTTGATTTTGATGAAAACTGATCGAAACGATCGAATCAGCTTGCGGTACATATCCCATTGTATTCGGAATGGGTGTAATTAGCTATGGACGATAGGCGGTGGGTCTCGTTTTGGGGTCGAAATAAAAAGTTACTTTTTGAAATTAATTAGAATAATATTATATAACCCTAACCCAAGCAAATTAATTGGTCAACCCCCTTCATTAACTCAATCTCGTGGTCAACCCGAAAAAGAACCGCCCCCCCCCCCCCAGTTTTGGGTCGCGTCGCCCCTTCCAGAGCCCACCGCCTCACCGTGGACCATCGCCTCCCCCTCCGATACCCTGTCGCCTTCTCCATCGCCTCCTTCCTCCTTCCTCTTCGCCGTTCTAATCTACCCAGTCGAAACCGATTGCAGCGCAACCCATCACCGCCTCCAACCCCCTGTAGGCCTGACGCCGCCACCATGCTCACTCCTCCTTTGCCAGGGTGTCAGCCGACCCCACCTAGCCCCTCAGCGCCGCCGGTGGCCCCCCTGATGCCGACATCATGATGAGACGCCTCCCACCTCGAGTCACAACTCGCGCTAGGGCTCCAGCACCCATTTCCAGTGAGTTTTTGCCTTCTTTTATTTAGATTATGCAATTTAAAAATCTGATTTTTAAAGTTTAGATTTTTAAATGTGAAAGATCGTGTTTTTACAATGTGAAAGATCGTATTTTTACAACATGAAATGATCTTGATATAAAACTAGAAATTAGTTGTTTTTAAAGTTTGTAAAAATTCGGTTTTTATATATTGGATAGCGAAGTAAAAATTCGATTTTTATATATTGAATAGCGAAGTAAAAATTAGATTTTTATATATTGAATAGCGAAGTAAAAATTTGATTTTTATATATTGAATAGCAAAGTAAAAATTCGATTTTTATATATTGAATAGCAAAGTAAAAATTCGATTTTTATATATTGAATAGCGAAGTAAAAATTCGATTTTTACATATGTAGAGAATACAGGCAACGAAGGTGATAAAAAGGCGAGGACGATGAAGATTTCTATCAATGAAGAGTCGTGGTATTGGATAGCTATCAGTGAGTACTTCTCACTCTTCAATTTCTTTTCTAGTTATACATATATACTAGGATGCAGACGGTGTTTAGTAGCACCCGACACCCGTCATCCACAGACCATGGATGGCTTGTTTGTTTAATTGTTTGGTTGTGTAGTTGGTTAGATTATATGGTTTGAATTGAATTGTTTGGTGAAATGAAATTGATTTGATTGATGTGTGAATGGCGTGGGCCATCACTAGACCGGGGATAAGGCTAGGCCTCGTCCCGTTTCTAGTATCGTGTCGTTATGCCGCCGAAATTTTCTAAAATAAGTTAGAAAAATAAAGATATCATTTTATTTGATAAATGAACTGAATAAAAATTCATGTGTTAAAATAAAATGTTTTATCGTTAAAAATATAAATTTTAACGTGAAGTGAATAAAATAAAATATTCATTTATAAACCGGACGGTTTGTTTATGTACACCTATTTGAAGGACATTGATTGGGACGATAAATTTTACACATCGCCCAACTGCACAAATAAAATCTGTGTTTGATTGTTTGAAACCCCACACGGGTGTTGGGATGAAATTTGAAGTTCACTCATCCTGATTGATTAAATATGTAGATCGATTGATTGACAGGCTGTTATAAGCGTTAGATATCTATATTTGATGCTTATACAGTGTAGTGCACTTTGGTTGATGGTTGATTATTTTTCAATGCTATTATATACGTGTGATGTATTAAAATCCATATAGTTAACGCTATATGGTAATTGATTGGGCCTCATTCCAATCGGGAAAATAAAGAATAATATAAAATAAAGGTTCATGTGTTGACAGTACTCATCCGTTGAGATTAATCATGTGTTGAACGAAATATTTTAGTAATAAAATTTACATCTTTATCAATATAAAATAAAGGTTCATGTGTTGACAGTACTCATCCGTTGAGATTAGTCATGTGTTGAACGAAATATTTGAAAATAGAAATATTTGAAATAGAAATATTTAAAATAGAAATATTTGAAAAGAAATATTTGAAATAGAATACTTGAAAATAGAAATATATGAAGCCGTGTTGATTAGATTGACGACATTTTGACGTGAACGATATTTATATCGATTTTATTCATTTTAAAAATGAATATTGAAAAGTGATTTCGAAATCGAATATTTTGAAATGAATTGAATATAAAACGATTCCGAAATGAATTGAATATAGAACGATTTCGAAATGAATTGAATATAAAACGATTTCGAAATGAATTGAATATAAAACGATTTCGAAATGAATTGAATATAAAACGATTTCGAAATGAACTGAATATAAAACGATTTCGAAATGAATTGAATATAAAACGATTTCGAAATGAATTGAATATAAAACGATTTCGAAATGAATTGAATATAAAACGATTTCGAAATGAATTGAATATAAAACGATTTCGAAATGAATTAAATATAAAACGATTTCGAATTGAATTGAATAGAAAACCAATTTGAATTCGAATTGAATAGAAAACGAATAGAATTTAAATTGAATAGAAAACAAAATGAATTCGAATCGAATTAAAATTGATTTGAATTGAAATCAAATAGAAATGAAAGTAAAAAGGATTTATAATAGAAAGTTCAATTTTGATTTGAATTTGAAATAAAGGTTGAAATTGTTTTTGAAACGAATTCAAAACTATTTATAAAATTCGTTTAAAAATAGAATCGACGAAATATATATTATATATATTATATATATATATAATATAATGGCCTGAATAGAACGCGCCGCGCCGCGGCAGTTCGTGAATTTCGACCATTAACTTCGAACGGACATTTCGGGAGATTCGACCGTCGGATTCTCCTAAAACCGGAACCAATGGGTTCGTATCGAAAAGAGCTTTCTAACGAATATTAGAAATTCAAAATCTAACGGTTGGATTTGGAGATACTTCCAAATCAAACTCGGAAAAGGTCGCTATAAGTGCAGTTCGATGGCCGTTGTTGGAAATCGACTGTACGGGCCTTGATAAAATTATTAAAAATAATAATAACTTGTGTAAAATCATAAGAATTAATTTGGGAAAAATTGGGATGAAAAACTCCATATTTAAAAAGATAAAAATAGATCTTTATCGAAATGAACTAGTTTTGAACTAAAATTAAAACCCATTTATTTTTAAATAAGTAAATTGGATTTGAAACGGGTTTTAAATAGAATAGATTTGTGGGTTTACTGTGAACGGTGTTTTAAATAACATTAGTTCTTTAACCCAGTAAAAGGAGTTTTAATGAATCTGCAATTAGATTGAAATGTGAATTGATAATCTAAATTATCAAATTTAGAAATTGAGCGAGAATGGAGTATCACCAGTTTTGCTCCAAAGCGATAGTTAAATCTTTAATTATATTTGAACGTGAAAGGGTAATTAATTTTACCAATAACACTGTGGTGTTAGATGTGGAGTATTACCAGTTTTGCTTCATGGGATGAATAGGTTGGGATTGGGAAATAAAATAAATAATTACTTCGGTGTGGTTCGCTAATCTCGACTAGTTTGGAAAACCATAATTTGGTTTGAAATGACATCCAAAGGAAGATTAAAGGATAAATTTTAAAGAATTTATCTTGGATAAAATTAATGGGAACCTTTCCCTAAGAATATGAAATTTGCGGTTAGTGGCTGCTGAATTGGAATGAGGCGTATGTTGTGTTTGTGTAACATTTGTTTTTAATATACGCGGGTTGTTCGGAAAGTCCGGGTTTATACCCATTCTGAATAACCGATTCGACGATATGTCGAAGATGAAGACGGTGGTTGAAGACCGGAAGTCTTCACATCGTTTGGGTGATTACTGATGATCTTGATTGGGCTGTACACCCAAGATGAGGCAATCAGTTAGTGGTCGTCTAGACGTACTTGGAGATCGATGGGTATGCGAGGAAAGTGCCTCCGGTTTCATTCAGACCTAGAACGAACTTGTAAATGGATTGTGTGTCTGACATTGGATTTTATTCTATGTTGATTGATTTCTGTTAAATATATATTTGTTTGGCGGCAGAGAATTTATTCTCTTGCTTAACGCCCTTCTCTGAGACGTACAACCTTAGAGGTTATATATCGATAGATATCAATCGCATGGCATGAATTGTGTGATGGCAAAGAATTTCGCTCGATCCGAACCAGTCGCTAAACCGACCCAGACCGTTCGAAACGCCCTATCGTTTGAGAACACGACAAATCAGAACGCATATAGAAGAACATTTCATTGTATATTACGACAATGCATCAGATTACAAGAATATACAGAGTATAAATGAAATAAATATAACACAGAAATATCAGAGATTTAAATTACATTTAAATACATAGCAGCGGAAAAGTAATACAATACACAACTAGAATGAGATATACGGATACAAAGCTTTCCGGATATCGTTCCAGCTGTAAACCAGGATCCTGTGAATAAAAATCTGCAAAACCAAAACTACTAGCTGCCCGTGTCAAAATAAGGGCACCCAGAGTTTAGGTTAAAACAATAAACTCCAAGTCAGTCATGTGACTGGTGTGAGAACTAAAAACAGTTATTAGTCTTTATGTTTAAAGTTAGGTAAATCAAGGGACCACGCCGTATAACACGGAACGGGTTTCCTCCCAAGAATACCAGTGCATAAAACAAACAGCGCAATGCTAAATAAAGAAAAATGAAGCTGTTATAAGACCCAGGTCCTATCACACAATGCAACGCAAGCCGGGGGATAGGGTTTTCCCTTATAACAGCCAAGAATGCTTGATACGTTTAAAACAAATCATTTGATATTGTAATAAGTGCATAGTGTATAAAACAACTTCAAATCATAAGTATCAATCATAGACGACATGAGCGTCCTATGCCACTATGTCGCCAAGTATAGGTTTGCAAATAAAACCGCAAATGTCACGTATTTGGAAATTGGATTTCCGTCTATGAACCGAGGCAAAAGATAGTCCTCAACCGATTCGAGACAATCTAGCCTACCATGTCTCAGGATCAGAGCTCGAGTGACCCTAGGAGCGACAGGGCCGGTCCACCGATGTGGATTAAAATGCCTGAACACTACGTTTCCCCGCCCTTTGGGGCGCAAATGAGCCATCAAATGACTCCATCGGTTCGAGAACGACCGATCAATCCGAGGCGCCTCGCAACAGCAACAACCACATAAGTCAAACTCGTCAGGGCGTGTAAAACCACTGACGCCACTTTTAGCTAGAAAGAAACGCAAGTCCTCCCTGAGGTCCGTCTCCCGTTTTTGGTTCATACCGGGTGTGAAACTCGCGAATTCACGTTACACAAAGCTGTGCCACACAGGCTGTGCTTTGATCATCACCACAAGACTTTGCTTTTCAACAGAAGCCTCGATCTATTGCCACTTAGGCATGCCACACAGGCAATTCACTCTATGTGTTTGATATCCATCAGTATATAACCCCTGAGCTCGTACGTCTCAGAGAAGGGCGTTAAGCAAGAGAACAAATTCTCCGCCGCCAAACAGATATATATTTAATAGAAATCAATCACACAGACTAAAATCCAATGTCAGACACATAGTCCATTTACAAGTCCGTTCTGGGTCTGAACGAAACCGGAGGCACCTAGTACCCCGCATATCCATCAATCTCCAAGTACGTCTGGACGATCACTAACTGTTTCCATCTTCTTGGGTGTACAGCCCAATCAAGATCATCAGTAACCACCCAAACGACGTGAAGACTTCCGGTCTTCGACCACCGTCTTCATCTTCGACACCACGTCGAATCAGTTATTCAGAATGGGATAAACCCGGTCTTTCTGAATAACTCGCGTATATATTATAAAAGTGTTACACAAACACAACATACGCCTCATTCCAATTCATAATATTCTTTTATTCCAATATTCCTATACTTTGGGAAAAGTTCCCATTAATTTTATCCAACATAAATTCTTTAAATTTATTCTTTAATCTCCTTTGAATATCAATTCAAACTAGTCAGGATTAGCGAACCGCACCGAAGTAATCATTTATTTTATTTCCCAATCCCAACCTATTCATCCCATGAAGTAAAACTGGTTATACTTCATATCTAACACCACGGTGTTATCGGTAAATTCAATTACCATTTCACGTTCAAATCTAATTAAAGATTTAACTATCGCTTGGAGTAAAACTGGTGATACTCCATTTTCGATCTTTTCAATCTAATTAAAGATTCATTAAAACTCCACTTAGTTTTAATATTTCTCTGGGTTAAAGAATCAGTGTCATTTAAAAACACAGTTCACGATGAACCCAAAATCACATTCATTAATTATCGGGTTAAAGAACGAGTGTTATTTAAAACACTGTTCACGATAAACCCAAAAATCAAAATCAATTCAATTCCAATTAAATCTCATTTAATTGGTACACTTCATTAAATCCAAATAAAAAGATTTAATCTTTTCTCAACTGGGTTCAAGAACAGTGTTAGTGAAGACACCATTCACGACAAACCCAAATCACATTCGATATTCAATACAAGGCTCTGAATAGAAAATATATCGGCTTATATTCAATATCGAATTCTACGACTAACAAACGTCGTATTGGAAATAACGATATAAATATATATATCTTTCAAATTTCCATAACAACCCCTGTATAATCACGAATTCCAACATCGAAATATTCCGAAGACAATTTCGATTCAAATCCACTCCAATGCAATCATTGGATATTCTGGTTATTTTCAAAACCCTTTTTAAATTCAATTTATTTATTTAAAAATAAATAGAATTATATTTCTAGTTCAAAACTAGTTCATTTCGATAAAAATCTATTTTTATCTTTTCAAATATGGAGTTTTTCATCCCAAATCTTCACAAATCATTTCTTATGATTTTACACAAATTATTACTATTTTTAATAATTTTATCAAGGCCCGTACAGTTGATTTCCATCAATGGCCATCGAACTGCACTTACAGCGACCTTTTTCAAATTTGATTTGGACATAATTCCAAATCCAACCGTTAGATTTCAAATTTCTAATATTCATTAGAAAGCTCTTTTCGATACGAACCCAACGGTTCCTGTTTTAGGAGAATCCGACGGTCGGATCTCCCGTAATGTTCGTTTGAAATGAATGGTCGAAATTCACGAACTACCGCGGCGCGGCGCATTCTATTCAGGCCATTATATTATATATATAATATATACTTCGTCGATTTCTATTTAAAACGAATTATATAAATAGTTTTGAATTCGTTTCAAAAACATTTTCAACTTCCTTTTCAATTCAAATCACAATTGAATTCTTCTTTATAGATTCGTTTTAAAATTCATTTCTATTCAATTCAAATTTCAATTCAATTTGAATTCGTTTTCAATTCACTTCATTTCGAAATCGTTTTCAATTCAATTCATTTCGAAATCGTTTTCAATTCACTTCATTTCGAAATCGTTTTCAATTTACTTCATTTCGAAATCGTTTTCAATTCACTTCGTTTCGAAATCGTTTTCCATTCACTTTGAATTCGTTTTCAATTCACTTCATTTCGAAATCGTTTTCAATTCAATTCATTTCGAAATCGTTTTCAATCGATATAAATATCGTTCACGTCAAAATGGCGTCAAACTAATCAACACGACTTCATAAATTTTTATTTTCAAATATTCTATTTCAAATATTTCCATTTCTAAACTGGAATGAGGCCCAATCAATTACCATATAAAATTAATTATATGGATTTTCACACAACACATGTATATAATAACATTGAAAAATGATCAACCATCAACCAAAGTGCACTACACTGTATAAGCATCAAATAAAGATATCTAACGCTTATAACAGCCTGTCAATCAATCGATCGACATATTTAATCAATCAGGATGAGTGAACTTCAAATTTCATCCCAACACCCGTGTGGGGTTTCAAACAATCAAACGCATATTTTAGTTGTGCAGTTGGGCGATGTGTAAAATTTATCGTCCCAATCAATGTCATTCAAATAAGTGTACATAAACAAACCGTCTGGTTTGTAAATGAATATTTTATTTTATTCACTTTCACTATATTCATATTCACGTTAAAAATTATATTTTTATCGATAAAACATTTTATTCCAACATATGAATTTCTATTATTCATTTACACAATAAAATGATATTTTTATTTCCTAAATATATTTTAGAAAATTTCGGCGGCATAACGGCACGATACTAGAAACGGGACAAGGCCTAGCCTTATCCCCGGTCTAGTGAAGGCCCACGCCATTCACACATCAATCAAAATCACCAAACAACCCAATTCAAATCAAATCATATAACTAACCTATGCAACCAAACAAACAAGTCCATGGTCTGTGGACGATTGTGTCGGGTGCTACTAAGCACCGTCTGCATCCTAGTATATATATATAATTAGAAAAGAAATTGAAAGGTGAGAAATTCTCACTTATAGCTATCCTAGCTCCACGGCACTTCCTTGATAGAAACCTTCATCGTCATCGCATCTTCATTATCTTCGTTGCCCGCAGCCACTACATATATAAAAATCGAATTTTTTTCTTCGTTATTCCATATATAAAAATTATTTTTAATTCGAAGTTCAATATATAAAAATCACCTTTTTAAATTCGAAGTTCAATATATAAAAATCATATTTTTAAATTCGATGTTCAATATATAAAAATCATATTTTTAATTCGATGTTCAGTATATAAAAATCATATTTTTAATTCTAAGTTCAATATATAAAAATCATATTTTTAATTCTAAGTTCAATATATAAAAATCATATTTTTAATTCTAAGTTCAATATATAAAAATCATATTTTTAATTCTAAGTTCAATATATAAAAATCATATTTTTATTTCTAAGTTCAATATATAAAAATCATATTTTTATTTCTTCTATATAGTAAAGACTATATTTTTAATACTTTGTGATATAGATATATTTTCAACAATGCTAATTTTTATATTTAAAAATCATTTCAAATTTATATTTTCTATTTAAAGTTTTAACCTTTTTCTATTTAAAGTTTTAACCTTTTTCTATTTAAAGTTTTAACCTTTTTCTATTTAAAGTTTTAACCTTTTTCTATTTAAAGTTTTAACCTTTTTCTATTTAAAGTTTTAACCTTTTTCTATTTAAAGTTTGAAATAAAAAAAATCAGTTTCTTTTTCCTTTTAAAATCAGTTTTTACTGAATTTAAAAATAAAAATAAAAGAAAAATAAAATAAAATCACTTACAGCTCTGCGAAGAAGGGGGGGGGAAGAAGGCGTCGGCGGAGGTGGAAGGGGGTAGTGTTGGTCGCAGCCTGTCAGGGAGGTGGTCTTCGCGGTGGGGTTTTGAGGGTGCGGTGGGTCCCCCTGCTGGCGGCGGCGCGTTCATCTGGAGGGTGCTGAGTTTTTTTTTTCTTTGTTCGATTTTAGAAGGGAGGGAGAGGAAAGAGTCGCGAGGGGGGAAGGAGAGACCCTGGCGGAGGGCGCCGCCTTCAGCGGTGGCAGCGGCGGTGGAGGAGGCCGCTCCGCCCCTCCGTCCTCCTCGTTCATTCTTTTTTTTTTCTCTGCTGAAATCGATTGTGAAGGGAAAAGGGGGGGCAGCGGGTTAAAGGGGAAGATTAATTTTTTTTTATTAATTTAATTATTTAATTATTTTATTTTAATTCAAAAAGTCAACTTTTTCAAACGACCTCTAAACGAGGTCCACCGCCTGTCGCCCATAGCGTTTCACCCCCATTCCGAACACAATGGGATATGTACTGCAAGCTGAATCGACCGTTACAATCAGTTTCCTTTGAATTTACATTTAAATCACTATATTGAATTTTAAACGTACATTTCAAATTACCGGGGCCACATACTAACTCTAAAAATTCCAGAAAAATATTTTCTAGCTTCGTATTGACGATACGGTCCTAACAAAACTAGTTTCGTCGAATTCTGAGACCGTTGGAAAAATGGCCAATTTCCAGTCGATTAAAATCAACTAAAACTGGTCAAACGCGTTTTCCTTTGCCACGCTCACATATTGATTCGAAAAATTATGAAATTTGGAATCTAACAATAACTTGACACTGCGGACCCAACAAAACTGGTTTCGTCGGAATCCGAGGTCGTTTGCAAAATGTCTATTTTTAAGGACCTGAATTCCATAGCGACTATTCAGAATTTTCAACTGGACATATCTTTTGATTCCCGATATGAAATCTCAATTTTTCGGATTCGTTGGAAAGATATTCACAATTAGATCCCATTATTTTTGGTTTCACTAAAATCCGGATTATTTTGCACCTGGTACATTCAATTGAAGTTTGAAATCGAATTATCGAACTACCGCGCCATTTTCAATTCTATTTATAATTATATATAAATATTTATATTCTAACGACGACGCGTATAATATATACGTTCGAATTATATTCGAAAATAAGTTTTCGTCGATATTATTTAAAATAATTCATTTTAAATAATCAAAATTCGCTAAAATAGCCAAAATAAAAATTTTAAACTGGCCCAGAATTTCCGGGTTATTACAATCTCCCCCACTTAAAACTTTTCGTCCCCGAAAAGGAACAAAGTCGAAAGTGGTTTGATTAATCAACTCTACGCTCGATCTGGCTTCCATCCTCCAACTTTTCAGTTTCTGAGAATTTTCAAAATTTCAAAAATTTGGCTAACACCCTAAATTTTCGAAAAATTTCGCCATAACCTTCCCTGCACCGGGAGCATCGGGGAATTTCAAATAGCTTCCCCGGTCCTTCAGATCTCAAAAAGAAAAAGAAAAAGCCAAGCGGCTAGCCAATAGGCTCACAAAATCATCATCACCCAAACAAAACAGGAAATTATGTAGTAAACATGTACCTATTTGTCGGGCAAACAAATTTTATTCTCTGGCTCTAGCCTCCTTGCTATGACCTGTTCAATATAAGTATATGTATATCCAAGCAAATGCGACCAATTTTCAATATAGTTCAATATTTGATTCAATTAGTCATAATGGTTCAAAATTAGTAAACAAATGAACAAACAACACAAACATCAATCAATTAGTGAATTTAAAGTTTCAAATTCATAATTTTGATACATATACTAAAATCGTGTTTTTGATGCCAATTCACAACAAAGTGTTCTAACTATATTAGTTTTGGTTCTCACACCAGTCCAATGGAAATATATAGAAAATCACACCTTCGAAACACGAAGCTAATTACTAATGATGACGCGTCAACCATCAGAATCAGGTCCGTGCGACTAGAGTGTAATTCTATATCTATCCAGTATATTAAAACTTCGAATACACGTGGATCAGACGTATACCCAAAATCTTTATATACTGCATTGTCCAAATCTACATAAATAAATAATCAAATACGAATAGTTGATTTAAATTTTCAAAACAAAGAATGTTTTCATTTGAAAAAAAATATACTCTTCACACTCGTTCTAGGATACTACTGATCCCATCTCTAACGAGTCATTCCCATTGGATTTTACTAATCCAATATCTGATGAATTCTTTCGTATGGTTCTAATGTGTCTTGTTCTCTAAGCTTTGTAAACCAAAGCTCTGATACCAACTGTGACGAGAACGCGAAATCCGGTAGGCTTTGCAACCATCCCTTCATCCTCCATTCCAGCAGGTAAAACCCACCGCGGCTCACACATGGTCCCCCAGTTACTTGTTTTACGGCAACCCTCTCGAGTCTCGCGCCCACTGGCGAACCAACCCCCACCACAAGGGACATGTGGGGGTAAGAGTCTCCCGTTCGCCACCAAACTGCGAAGCGAGAAACCCCCATCACGACTGCAACAAGAACTGGTGATACTCCATTTTCGATCTTTTCAATCTAATTAAAGATTCATTAAAACTCCACTTAGTTTTAATATTTCTCTGGGTTAAAGAATCAGTGTCATTTAAAAACACAGTTCACGATGAACCCAAAATCACATTCATTAATTATCGGGTTAAAGAACGAGTGTTATTTAAAACACTGTTCACGATAAACCCAAAAATCAATATCAATTCAATTCCAATTAAATCTCATTTAATTGGTACACTTCATTAAATCCAAATAAAAAGATTTAATCTTTTCTCAACTGGGTTCAAGAACAGTGTTAGTGAAGACACCATTCACGACAAACCCAAATCACATTCGATATTCAATACAAGGCTCTGAATAGAAAATATATCGGCTTATATTCAATATCGAATTCTACGACTAACAAACGTCGTATTGGAAATAACGATATAAATATATATATCTTTCAAATTTCCATAACAACCCCTGTATAATCACGAATTCCAACATCGAAATATTCCGAAGACAATTTCGATTCAAATCCACTCCAATGTAATCATTGGATATTCTGGTTATTTTCAAAACCCTTTTTAAATTCAATTTATTTATTTAAAAATAAATAGAATTATATTTCTAGTTCAAAACTAGTTCATTTCGATAAAAATCTATTTTTATCTTTTCAAATATGGAGTTTTTCATCCCAAATCTTCACAAATCATTTCTTATGATTTTACACAAATTATTACTATTTTTAATAATTTTATCAAGGTCCGTACAGTCGATTTCCATCAATGGCCATCGAACTGCACTTACATCGACCTTTTTCAAATTTGATTTGGACATAATTCCAAATCCAACCGTTAGATTTCAAATTTCTAATATTCATTAGAAAGCTCTTTTCGATACGAACCCAACAGTTCCTGTTTTAGGAGAATCCGACGGTCGGATCTCCCGTAATGTTCGTTTGAAATGAATGGTCGAAATTCACGAACTACCGCGGCGCGGCGCGTTCTATTCAGGCCATTATATTGTATATATAATATATACTTCGTCGATTTCTATTTAAAATGAATTATATAAATAGTTTTGAATTCATTTCAAAAACATTTTCAACTTCCTTTTCAATTCAAATCACAATTGAATTCTTCTTTATAGATTCGTTTTAAAATTCATTTCTATTCAATTCAAATTTCAATTCAATTTGAATTCGTTTTCAATTCACTTCATTTCGAAATCGTTTTCAATTCAATTCATTTCGAAATCGTTTTCAATTCACTTCATTTCGAAATCGTTTTCAATTTACTTCATTTCGAAATCGTTTTCAATTCACTTCGTTTCGAAATCGTTTTCAATTCACTTCGTTTCGAAATCGTTTTCCATTCACTTTGAATTCGTTTTCAATTCACTTCATTTCGAAATCGTTTTCAATTCAATTCATTTCGAAATCGTTTTCAATCGATATAAATATCGTTCACGTCAAAATGGCGTCAAACTAATCAACACGACTTCATAAATTTCTATTTTCAAATATTCTATTTCAAATATTTCTATTTCAAATATTTCCATTTCTAAACTGGAATGAGGCCCAATCAATTACCATATAAAATTAATTATATGGATTTTCACACAACACATGTATATAATAACATTGAAAAATGATCAACCATCAACCAAAGTGCACTACACTGTATAAGCATCAAATAAAGATATCTAACGCTTATAACAGCCTGTCAATCAATCGATCGACATATTTAATCAATCAGGATGAGTGAACTTCAAATTTCATCCCCACACCCGTGTGGGGTTTCAAACAATCAAACGCATAATTTAGTTGTGCAGTTGGGCGATGTGTAAAATTTATCGTCCCAATCAATGTCATTCAAATAAGTGTACATAAACAAACCATCTGGTTTGTAAATGAATATTTTATTTTATTCACTTTCACTATATTCATATTCACGTTAAAAATTATATTTTTATCAATAAAACATTTTATTCCAACATATGAATTTCTATTATTCATTTACACAATAAAATGATATTTTTATTTCCTAAATATATTTTAGAAAATTTCGGCGGCATAACGGCACGATACTAGAAACGGGACAAGGCCTAGCCTTATCCCCGGTCTAGTGAAGGCCCACGCCATTCACACATCAATCAAAATCACCAAACAACCCAATTCAAATCAAATCATATAACTAACCTATGCAACCAAACAAACAAGTCCATGGTCTGTGGACGATTGTGTCGGGTGCTACTAAGCACCGTCTGCATCCTAGTATATATATATAATTAGAAAAGAAATTGAAAGGTGAGAAATTCTCACTTATAGCTATCCTAGCTCCACGGCACTTCCTTGATAGAAACCTTCATCGTCATCGCATCTTCATTATCTTCGTTGCCCGCAGCCACTACATATATAAAAATCGAATTTTTTTCTTCGTTATTCCATATATAAAAATTATTTTTAATTCGAAGTTCAATATATAAAAATCACCTTTTTAAATTCGAAGTTCAATATATAAAAATCATATTTTTAAATTCGATGTTCAATATATAAAAATCATATTTTTAATTCGATGTTCAATATATAAAAATCATATTTTTAATTCTAAGTTCAGTATATAAAAATCATATTTTTAATTCTAAGTTCAATATATAAAAATCATATTTTTAATTCTAAGTTCAATATATAAAAATCATATTTTTAATTCTAAGTTCAATATATAAAAATCATATTTTTATTTCTATGTTCAATATATAAAAATCATATTTTTATTTCTTCTATACAGTAAAGACTATATTTTTAATACTTTGTGATATAGATATATTTTCAACAATGCTAATTTTTATATTTAAAAATCATTTCAAATTTATATTTTCTATTTAAAGTTTTAACCTTTTTCTATTTAAAGTTTTAACCTTTTTCTATTTAAAGTTTTAACCTTTTTCTATTTAAAGTTTTAACCTTTTTCTATTTAAAGTTTGAAATAAAAAAAATCAGTTTCTTTTTCCTTTTAAAATCAGTTTCTTTTTCCTTTTAAAATCAGTTTTTACTGAATTTAAAAATAAAAATAAAAGAAAAATAAAATAAAATCACTTACAGCTCTGCGAAGAAGGGGGGGGGAAAGAAGGCGTCGGCGGAGGTGGAAGGGGGTAGTGTTGGTCGCAGCCTGTCAGGGAGGTGGTCTTCGCGGTGGGGTTTTGAGGGTGCGGTGGGTCCCCCTGCTGGCGGCGGCGCGTTCATCTGGAGGGTGCAGAGTTTTTTTTTTCTTTGTTCGATTTTAGAAGGGAGGGAGAGGAAAGAGTCGCGAGGGGGGAAGGAGAGACCCTGGCTGAGGGCGTCGCCTTCAGCGGTGGCAGCGGCGGTGGAGGAGGCCGCTCCGCCCCTCCGTCCTCCTCGTTCATTCTTTTTTTTTTCTTTCTCTGCTGAAATCGATTGTGAAGGGAAAAGGGGGGACAGCGGGTTAAAGGGGAAGATTAATTTTTTTTTATTAATTTAATTATTTAATTATTTTATTTTAATTCAAAAAGTCAACTTTTTCAAACGACCTCTAAACGAGGTCCACCGCCTGTCGCCCATAGCGTTTCACCCCCATTCCGAACACAATGGGATATGTACTGCAAGCTGAATCGACCGTTACAATCAGTTTCCTTTGAATTTACATTTAAATCACTATATTGAATTTTAAACGTACATTTCAAATTACCAGGGCCACATACTAACTCTAAAAATTCCAGAAAAATATTTTCTAGCTTCGTATTGACGATACGGTCCTAACAAAACTAGTTTCGTCGAATTCTGAGACCGTTGGAAAAATGGCCAATTTCCAGTCGATTAAAATCAACTTAAACTGGTCAAACGCGTTTTCCTTTGCCACGCTCACATATTGATTCGAAAAATTATGAAATTTGGAATCTAACAATAACTTGACACTGCGGACCCAACAAAACTGGTTTCGTCGGAATCCGAGGTCGTTTGCAAAATGTCTATTTTTAAGGACCTGAATTCCATAGCGACTATTCAGAATTTTCAACTGGACATATCTTTTGATTCCCGATATGAAATCTCAATTTTTCGGATTCGTTGGAAAGATATTCACAATTAGATCCCATTATTTTTGGTTTCACTAAAATCCGGATTATTTTGCACCCGGTACATTCAATTGAAGTTTGAAATCGAATTATCGAACTACCGCGCCATTTTCAATTCTATTTATAATTATATATAAATATTTATATTCTAACGACGACGCGTATAATATATACGTTCGAATTATATTCGAAAATAAGTTTTCGTCGATATTATTTAAAATAATTCATTTTAAATAATCAAAATTCGCTAAAATAGCCAAAATAAAAATTTTAAACTGGCCCAGAATTTACGGGTTATTACAATTTGCCTGTGTGGCATGCTGAGTTGCATGGATCAAGGCTTCTGTTGAAAAGCAAAGTCTTTTGGTTGATGATCAAAGCACGGCCTACGTGGCAGCTTTGTGTATAACATGAATTCGCGAGCCTCACACCTCGATATGAGTTAAAAAAAGGGATACGGACCGTTGGGAGAATACGGCGTTTCTTTCTAGCTTTGGTGGTGTCAGTGACTTACCAGCCCTGACATTTATATACTTTTCACCTTTGTGGTTGTTGGAATGAGGCGCCTCGATTATAGGTCTGTAAGGACCGGGAAACGTGTGTTCAGGAATAAATAATCCTCTAACGTAAGTGAGGACCGGCCCAACCGATCTAGTGGCTGCCCAGAGTGCGTAGTCCTGAGCATTTGCTAGAGTGTCTCGAAGCGGAGAGGAGTTTGCCCCTTGCCTTGACTCATGACGGAAACCCAATTTCCAATACGTGATATTGCAGTTTTAATTGTAGAACTAGTATGGCGACATGATATATGGTACCCATGTCGTCTATGATTTATATTTATGATTGAAATTGTTTTGACACTATACACTTATTATAGTATCAAATGATTTGTTTTAAACGTACCAAGCATGTTTGGCTATTATAAGGGAAAACCCTATCCTCCGGCTTGCGTTGCACTGTGTGATGGAACCTGGGTCTTATAATAGCTTCATTTTTTGAAAAAGCATTGTGTTTTTTATTCTATGCACTGGTGTTCTTGGGAGGAAACCCGTTCCGTGTTATATGGCATGGTACCTTGAATCACTCTCTTTTAAAATAAAGTTTTAATAACTGTTTTAGTTCTCACACCAGTCACATGACTGACCTGGAGTTTATTGTTTTAACCTAAACTCTGGGTGCCCCTATTTTCCGCACGGGCAGCTAGTAGTTTTGGTTTTGCAGATTTGTATTCACAGGATCCTGGTTTACAGCTGGAATGATATCCGGAAAGCTCTGTATCCGTATATCACCTTCAGTTGTGTTTTATATTATTTTTCCGCTGCTATGTAATTTATTGTAATCTTTGATATTTATCGAATGTAATTTATTCAATTATACTCTATATATTCTTGTAACTGATGGAATTGTTGTAATAACAATGAAATGTTCTTCCGTCTGCGTTCTGATTTGTCTTGTCCTCACAGTAATTCGTTCTTTCTCACCTCTTCGGAGACCGGGGAAGTTCGGGTCGCTTCAGATTCAGAGAGGACATGCGTTTCTTTCTAGCTAGGGTGGTGTCAGTGACCTACCAGCCCTAACATTTATATTATTTTCACCTGTGTAGTTGTTGCTGTTGTGAGGCGCCTCGGATATATCGGTTGACCCGAGATTGATGGAGTCATTGAGCTCATTTACGCCCCAATGGGCGGGGAGACGTAGTGTTTATGCATTTTAATCCACATCGGTGGACCGGCCCTGTGGCTCCAAAGGGTCGATGCGTTCTGATCCAGAGGCTTGGGCTAGAGAGTCTCGAATTTAGTAAGGACTATCTTTTGCCTTGGTTCATGATGGAAATCCAATTTCCAAATACGACACCGTGCGGTTTTGATTGTGTGTATATATATATATATATATATATATATATATATATATATATATATGGCGACATGATATATGGTACCCATGTCGTCTATGATTGATAGTTATGATTGAAATTGTTTTTGAAACATATATACACTAGCAATAATATCAAATGATTTGTTTTATTCTTATCAAGCATATTTTGGCCATTATAAGGTAAAACTCTATCCTTCGGTTTGTGTTGCATTGTGTGATGGGAACTGAGTCTTATAATGGCTTAATTTTTATAAAAAGCATTGCGATGTTTAAAAGATTTATTTGTTTTAAAGAACTGGCAATCTAATGGAGTAAACCCGTTCCGCGAAAGTGGCATGGTCCTGTGATTAGCCATATTATAAAATGTGTTAAGTAGATTTCTCATACCAGTCCCATGACTGACTCGTAGTTTGTTTCACTTGCAAACTCGGGTGCCCCTTTTCCTACACGAGCAGCCTTGTATTCAGGTTTTAGCAGGCTCTTTCTGGATTGCTGGAGCTGAAGATGGATTCTATCATTTATCTCTTTTTATGTTGTTCAGCTCCTATTGTACATATTATGTTTGTTTTCCGCTGTAGATATTTATGTATAGCTGAACTGTATTTGAACTAAGTATGATCCTGTATTCTGTGTGACTATGATGATTATGTTTATCCAGTGTATTCTATTGTACATTATCCGGTGTATTTATTTATTTCTGTTCTGCTGTTACCTGTTTATGTGTTATATTCCAAAGATTACCCTTGCTACCGTCTTATCGGGGTTTGGGGTCGCCATAAAATGACCAATTAATTGTTCAACTATTCAAATGTTTGTTGCACTACAGGAATGAAAACTATTCAAAAAAATGGAAATCATGAAGTTATGCTGGGAACAAGATTGGACTTGAACATAATTTTCATGTTTATTTTGGCTGGAATGGAAACGACTCATGATCTTATATTTATTTTTCGCTGATTTTCATATTTATTTTGTTTGGAAAGAAAACTACTCATGATCCGATTTTTATTTTGCTCTGAAAACTGCTATTGATTAATGTATATTTCTGTTATGGATGTTTATTTTTATGTTGTGATTTGAAATTTTGGTTAGAATGCCTATTATACATTTAAAAATATATTTAAAACTTAATAACAAAGCATACATTGCATCATATTATATATATATATAATGACATTATCACACTTTTTTGCTTCATCGATAAAAGTTATCATATTGTAGTTTGTAAATAATTTATATAATATTACTTGAATTGTATCACTTATAATTTTAATGATTATTTGTTCAGTTTTTCACATTTAAAGATCACAAAATAAGTTTAAATTGTAATGAATTAAGAACAAGTTTTCAGAATAAAATCACAAATAATCAATTTTTTTATCTCTATGCTAAAAAATAACCATTCATAACAAAAAAATTAGATGGATAACAGAATAATTAACAAAATAAACATCCACGACAAAATTATTGTTGAACGAACAACACGATAATTAATTATTGTTACTGCATAAATTAATTAGATGGATAATACAACAATTAATCAAAATAATCATCCATAATAAAATTATTTTTGGATGAACAACAAAACAATTTATTATTGTTGCCGCATAAATTATAATATTTAAAAATATATATGTAACTATTTAATATTAATTACATTACTTTAGTTTTCTTTTATTTTTGATATTTAATCATTATAGTATTTTTTAATAAAATAAATTTTAATGCCCAGCAAAGCGGGCAAAAAATACTAGTATATCATGAAGATGGCTTAAAGTGATTCCAGTCACATTGCAAGAATGTCCATGCCACCGCTATCCGATTAAGTATAGAGAAAACCGAGTCCTGAGTAGAGAAAAATTGATGTAATTATCATAACAAAACAGACATAGAGGACATTACATATATAAATATATATATACACAGACACACACACACACGCACATATATATATATATATATATGTATGTATATATATATATATAGATACACACACACAAAAAGAAATATGTATATCCTATAAATTTTCAGCAAACGGCAAATAAACTGCACAATAAAGTTAGAGTAATTGTTACTGTCCATGAATTTGAAGATGCATAAAGTAAATTTTAGTCTCATTATGTGACTATAAAGGGTAAGCCTGATATATTCCTAAAATTAACTACTATTGTCATGTAATCGATGTAAACAGTAAACGCAAAGTACATGCACTTAGAACTCCCTACTTCTTAGCATAAAACTCAAGCTAAGTTGCATCACGAAAAGGTGAAATCTTCAAAATAACCAACTAAATACGACAACTCATAGAGATGATAAGTCAAAGGGTTGCAATGTTTCCAAAGAGTAGGAAAGCAAAAAATTTAAGAGCATTATTTCTAAAACTCATTGATTAATCATGCAGTGCGACTTAATTTGGCAAATGTGTTCACCAGCTAAAATGAAAATGTTGTTTCTTTCTTCACCTCATGGAATTTGGGGAATGCGTACATAATTTTTTAGACCAATGAAGGAGATGAGCACATAATTTCATACATACAAAGGGTTAATGTCGTATTTGGGAAATTATCATTTTTTAGATCAATGAAGGAGATGAGTACATAATTTTTTCAAACAGATGAGGATCCTTATGCTATTAATAACTCTAAATTTACAGAACTATTTTTCAGATCTATGAGCGTACATCCAATTGTTTGAGTTACTCAACATTCAAGCAAAGCTAAATGATATGAATTTGGCTGTAATAGAAAGTCTTAATGCAAAATCAGTGAATTAGACAACTTGGATTTGGCAAATCAACTTGTTTGTTAACGAACTGCTAACCTGGATCCTTGAACCTCCAGCTAAGAAATCATCAAATAAGTTTTTAAATGAATGATTGAAACCTCACCATCAAAAAAATAGAGTCTAAATCATAGACATAAAGAAGAAGTAGACAACCAAATGAGATCAAAGGAACATCACGCATAAGGACGGCAGGAGTAAATAACAACAATTAAGAATAAGGGAGATCAGATGCTTACGTGTTGGCTAGTGTAAAGAAGGCAGAAACATTGGGGACAACCGATCTAAGGAAAAACTCCAACGACAACGACTCTGGCAGACGAAGAGGATGGTGAAACAGGGTAGGTAGCTATCCAAGCATGGAGGTAGAGGCGGAAGAAAGGAGGAAGCGGAGATGGAAAGACAGGGTAGACGAAGAGGCGGATATAGAAGAAGCTATCGAAGCACGGAGGCTATGGAAAGGGAAATGCAAAAGAAAGATTTTACGATTGTGAGAAAGGGGAATGTGAAAGAAAAGGACACAATTGGGAGAAAGTAGGGGTGAGAAAACCCCGATTCGTTTCGATTTTGAGGTAAACTGAAACCGAAGTCCTCGGTTTTGAAAAATCAATAGCCGAAACCGTAACCAAAGCATTGGTTTTGGTTTTTATCGGTTTGGTTTTGGTTTTAAAACCGATTTAAACAAAAAAATATTATAAATTTAAACCACCATAAAAGAAATTAAAATAAACTGTTTCAACCGAGTGTATTGAGAAACATGGTACAGAGTACAGACTAATAGACTATAAGTCATCCCAAGTAGTAAAATGCTAAGCTAGCTAGCTCTAAGCCGAAGACAAGAAACAAAAAATGGAAATGAGAAGGAGCACTCCATTGAACCATACTACAGCAGCAACTTGGAATTCTAGAAAATAGTCTACTGATACCTCAACTTTCATCCTCAATCCAAAACATCCAAGAATCTACAAAAACAAGAAATGGACATTTTATATTGATATTTTATATTTGTCTACCCTTAATCCAGTATTCAACTAAATCAAATGAGTGAAGTAGTGGTCAGTGTGTATATACTATATAATACGAAACACCATGCAGCAAGAGACAATGTGCAACATTCTATAATTCGGTTCGGTTTGGACCAAAAACCGAAACCGAAATATTAACATGGTTCGGTCTTATGGTTTTTTGTTTTGGTTTTTTCGATTACGATTTTTTTTCGGTTTTGGTTCGGTTTCAGTTTTATTTCGGTTTTTTGCTCACCCCTAGGGAGAAAGAGGGACGAAAGCAAAATAATACTTATTTTTGTAACTTCTTACTAAAAAGATAAGAATGCCCGATAGCTCTCTGTTTAATACTCGGTTATTACAGTATAGTATAGATGTGTCAAACTTATTTGTGGGTAATGATCTTACCAGTAGGACATCGTTAGTGTAGCCATCCTAGAACTAACTAGTGCGTAGTTCGTGCGTTGCACACGATAATATTATTAAAATTTATATTTATTATTTTAATGTTAAAATGAAAATTTTATTATGTAATATATGATAAATTTTGATATGAAATATATATACTATTAATTAAAATTATTATT
Source organism: Allium sativum (assembly GCA_030737875.1). Lineage (NCBI taxonomy): Eukaryota > Viridiplantae > Streptophyta > Magnoliopsida > Asparagales > Amaryllidaceae > Allium > Allium sativum. The sequence goes on from CM060909.1 coordinate 826,345,716, forward strand.
ATTATTGTTTGTGCGTAACTTATATTCAATAGCTTACACAGAAAGTATGTATGTGTGTGTATTCGAGATTTTTTTTAAATAAGTTAAATGTAAAATTACGAACTTAGTTTAACAATATAATATAGTAGGAAAAATTAAAAAGAAATTTGCAAAACGATGTATAAATTTGCCGTGACGTTATTGATGTTAAAAAATAATTTTATGATGTAATATATGGTAAATTCTTGATACAACTGATTTACAAATTAAATTTGCCACAATTGTTGATATTCATAACTGATGTTATGTGATTTATACGTCTTTATAGTTGCATGGAAGACTTTCCTTTTTTAATTATGAATATATTTTGTAAAAATGAGGCATATTTTTAAGAGTTATTAGAAATTTAACCATATATTTACTATGATTATTCAAATAATTAGAATTTTAGATTTCATTAGTAGTTTAAACATACAGATTTATGAATAAAATACCATGAAAGAATATAGAAGGTACAACAAATAATTGTAGAAATGTTAAAACTTAAGTATATAAAGCTAAAATTATTCCCTTCAATTTATGACAAATTTATCGAGATAATTGTATAATATATAGAATTTTTTATTATTGTTTACATATATTATTTAGATTACATGACTTATTTAGCTTTGTACTTGTAATTGCTATTTATGTTATGTGATTGACGTGTTTATATACTTGAATATTTCTTGTTAATATGAATATGGTTAATTTTGATGTGTTTTATTAGCCGAATCAATGAATAATAATTTGCTAAAGTTATTTAAATGATTTTGATAGTATAATTATAAATATGGTACTATATGCTCAATATTACAAAAGAATTGGGAGAAACTTAAATGATTATATAAATTTTGAAGTACGGGTATTTGGCGGGGAAAAACATAATTTTTTCGTTTCTTTAATATTTGAAAGAAATATTAGTTAATTAAATTTATTTAAATTACTTATTTTTTATTTTGCAATTAATTTTAATGTGGACTTAAACATAAAATATTAGGAGCTAATTGTTCCTAAATAATTGTATAAACTTTAAAATGTTCATACCATAAGGTAAAATGATGAGAAAGACTTGGTAAATAAGCATAAAATGATAAACTAATTTGAAAATAAAATATCCAGAGAGAATTAAGGAGAGGAGAGAACACTCCTAGAATTGATGTGAGAGCTTGAAATTCTTCCGCTTTACTATTATTTAATAGATAAGGCATAGAGAACCATCGTCAATCGTCATTAAACTGAAATTTATATTTTGCAATTTAGCTAATATTTCCATTATTTAATCATATATATACACACACACGTGCGCACACACACACGCACATAATGTACACAAATATGTGTAACAACCCGAAAATCTGGGCCAGTTTAAAATTTCTATTTTGGCAATTTTAGCGAATTTTGAATATTTAAAATGAATTATTTTAAATAAAAACGACGAGAAATTTATTTTGAATATAATTCGAACGTATATATTATATAGATCGTCGATAGAGTGTAAATATTTATTTATAATTATAAAAGGAATTGAAAATGGCGCGGTAGTTCGATAATTCGATTTCAAACTTCAATTGAATGTACCGGGTGCAAAATAAACCGGATTTTAGAGAAACCAAAAATGATGGAATCTAATTGTGAATATCTTTCCAACAAATCCGAAGGATCGAAATTTCATAGCGGGAATCAAAAGATATGTTCAGTTGAAAATTCTGAATAGTCGCTATGGAATTCAGGCCCTTAAAAATGGAGATTTTGCAAACGACCTCGCATTTCGACAAAACCACTTTTGTTGGATCCGTGATGTCAAATTATTGCTAGGTTTCAAATTTCATAATCTTTCGAATCAATATGTGAGCGTTGCAAAGGAAAACGCGTTTGACCTATTTCAGTTGATTTTAATCGACTGGAAAATGGGCATTTTTCCAACGGTCTCAGAATTCGACGAAACTAGTTTTGTTAGGACCGTATCGTCAATACGAAGCTAGAAAAGATTTTTCGGGAATTTTTAGAGTTAGTATGTGACCCCGGTAAATTGAAATGCGCGTTCAAATTCAACATATAGAGTTATATGTTGATTTTGACGAAAACTTATCGAAACGATCGAATCAGCCTATGATACATATCCCATTGTGTTTGGAATAAGGGTAAATAGCTATGGACAACAAGCGGTAGGCCTCGTTTCGAGGTCGTATGAAAAAGTCAACTTTTTGAAATTAAAATAATAATAAAAAAAAACCTCTGTCCTCCTCTCCATACTTCCTCTCTGCCCCCCCCCCCCCCATTTTTCGATTCAATCATTTTCAGAGAAAAAAAAAGAAGAAGAATCCGCTCGTGCTCCCCATCGCGACCCACCAGACCTCGCCGCCACCGTCGCCAGGCATCGCCTCCACCCTCCCCTCCTCTTCCAATCGAAATCGAGACCCCCAGAACCCCTGTCGACCGCGATACCCCCACCCCTCCTCGAATCAAACCAGCGCCCCAAGCCCTAGAAGCCGCCACTGTTCGAGCTGCGTCGCCCCACTCCGGCGTTCGCCCTTGGCCTCGCGCGCAGCATCCCCCAACCCACCCAACTCCGACGCCAACACCCCTGCTGCGCTCTCCTCAAACCACATCCTACCCACTCAGCTCCACTCCGACGCAATGCAGCCTCCTCCGGCGATCAGACGACTGCAAACTCCCCCTGTAAGCTATTGCCCTCCTTCGGTTTTAGTTTTTTTTTGTTGTTTATCTATTTAGAGTAATTGATTTCAAAAAGAAATTTAAAATCAGAGTTTATTCATGAAGAAAATATATACTTTGTTAAGAATTTTTAACATTAGAAAAGGGAGAATTTTTAACCTTAAAAAGGCGAAATCTTTATATTAAGGAAAAGGCGGATTTTTAATGAATGAAAGACGATATTTTTAAAGTTGGAAAGATAGTATTTTTATGTGAGTGTAGAAAGTAGAAAGATCGGATTTTGATATAGTGGTGATAATAAAAATATAATTTTTATATAGGTAAGATAGTAAAAATATCATCTTTATATGTGTAGCAAAATAAAAATGTGATTTTTATAATGATGAAATTGAAAAGGCGAAATCTTTGTATAGATAATAGCGAAGTAAAATTTCGATTTTTATATATTGAATAGCGAAGTAAAAATTCGATTTTTATATATTGAATAGCGAAGTAAAAATTCGATTTTTATATATTGAATAGCGAAGTAAAAAATTGATTTTTATATATTGAATAGCGAAGTAAAATTTTGATTTTTATATATTAAATAGCGAAGTAAAAATGTGATTTTTACATATGTAGAGAATACGGGCAAAGAAAGTGACAAGAGACGAGAACGGCGAAGATTTCCTACATAAGAAGAGTCGTGGCATTGGATTAGCAATTCTTTGAGAACTTCTCACTCTTCAATTTTCTTTTTTTCTAGTTATATATATTAGGATGCAAACGGTGCTTAGCAGCACCCGACACCCGTCATCCACAGACCATGGATGGCTTGTTTGTTTAATTGTTTGGTTGTGTAGTTGGTTAGATTATTTGGTTTGAATTGAATTGTCTGGTGAAATGAAATTGATTTGATTGATGTGTGAATGGCGTGGGCCTTCACTAGACCGGGGATAAGGCTAGGCCTTGTCCCGTTTTGAGTATCGTGCCGTTATGCCGCCGAAATTTTCTAAAAATAAGTTAGAAAAATAAAGATAACATTTTATTTAATAAATGAACCGAATAGAATATTCATAGGTTGAATAAAATAGTTTGATCGTTAAAAATATAATTTTTAACGTGAATGTGAATAAATAAATATTCATTTACAAACCGGACGGTTTGTTTATGTACACCTATTTGAAGGACATTGATTGGGACGATAAAATTTTACACATCGTCCAACTGCACAAATAAAAATCTGTGTTTGATTGTTTGAAACCCCACACGGGTATTGGGATGATATTTGACGTACACTAATCCCGATTGTTTAGTTGTATGTCGATTGATTGATTGACAGGCTGTTATAAGCGTTGAATATTTATATTTGATGCTTACACAATGTAGAAAGCACTTTGGATGATGGTTGATTATCCATTGTTGTTGATGTAACGACCCGTGTTTATGGCACTCGAATATGTAATTTAATTTATTTAATTTAAATATTATATTTGGAATATCGATGGAATTAATATCTAATTCGCTATTTAAACAAAGTTCGACGTTATATATTTATATAATTATAAATAGAGCTTGAAATATAGCGCTGCAGTTTGAAAATTCAAGTTTGAACTTCAACTGGACATACAGAGTCCGATATAAGTCGGATTTCTGTGAAACAAGAAACGTTGGGAGCGTGTTGACGATAGCTTTCATATGAAAGAGAAAAATCCAGATTCTGTGTTATTGGTTGCGAGTTATGGCTAAATCAAATTTTAGAAAAAACGCTGTGGAAATCGTTATCGGCCGTTAAAATAGCCGTTTTGCAAACGGACTCTGTTTTCGATGAAATTAGTTTCATTGGGACCATATCGCTAAATTATTGTCAGAAAGTCAAACGGCGTGGCAAACAGATGTCGTATGTGACCACAACAATCGTAAACGCCCGTTCAAATTCTATAGCGCGCATTCAAATAAATATAAGGAGTATTTGGGCGTAACTTGAGCAGACGATCGAATTAGGCCACGGAACCAGTTCCGTTGAGTTCGTATCGTCGATTAGAGTCAAGATAGGTATATAGTTTGTTATTTTTAGAGATCGAGAAATTTGGCGTTAAAAAGGGTAGGGCGGTTCGGGGTAAAAACAGCGTATCGGGCAAACAGTCTCAGAATGCGACGAAACTAGTGCCGTTGGGTTCGTATCGAAAAGTTATTGCAAGATATCAAGGTTTCAAGTTGATTCGATTTAGCGGGTGGTCGTGGTAAATTAAAAAAGCGTGTTTATTTCTGGTTTTATAAGGGAATTTTTTTCAAACGAAGTCGGATTTCGACGAAACTTGTCCCATTGGGTCCGGAATACCTTTTTACACTGAGTTTAGTTTTTTTATCAGTAGACAGAGATCATTTATAGGGATTTTAATCAACTACTTTGCAATGAAGTTTCGTTAAATAATATTATAATTAAACCGTACACTATATATATACCCCATCAAGGAAAAGTCAATACCCTAATTCATTTTGTCTTGTGGTCAACTACTCACTACGCCTCCACCCTTCGTATGAACAACCAAAATACTCTCAACATTTTCCTCCTTAAAATCAAAATGACCGAAAATCATTTCATGAAGTCTTCCACCTCAAAAGTTCGGACCCTAGAATCTAACTACCAAAACCATACTGGTCATAATCAGGCCATCAAGTCGAGCAGTTCATGGGTGAATTGCTAACGTCGGATGGTGTTAGGGGGAGTGGGGTTTGGCGCGAAGGTCGAGAGAACTGGGGCGAAGGTGGGCGCAGGTGCCAGTAGGCTCAGATCTCTCTCCGGTGAACTCCAGGGAGGCGCTACGGTCTAAATCGAATTGGGGGCAGGTGGGGCTATCGAGACTCCTGAGGGGCGAAGTGGAGTTTGGCAGCGCTGAGGCACCTTTGCTGGTCAGAAGCGATGGGGTTCCGGTCAAAGCATGGCGGTGGAGCATGGATTCTTAAGGGGGAGTCGAAAACGAAGAAGTCAGAAGGAAGCAGGAGATGTTTTAAATGGTTTAGCCGTATATTTTAAATGTGTAATTAAATTAGTGTTTAATTAAGGTAATAATGGTCACTAAATCATAGTTTTTAAAACGTGGATTTTGCAGGGAAGTTCAAATCCGAGGAATTGGTTTTTGGATGGAAGAGACAGGAGAGCCGGACCTAATTCTTTGTTACAAATGTAATTAATTGAAACATTTATCAACTGATATCTTAAGTAATTAGTCTTAACTAATTATATAACTAAGTTAGTTATTAAATTAGGTAAGATTTAGTTTAATTAACTCACATTAAACAAAAACACACTATATGAAGATCGGTTGTTTAAAAATATTAAAACGCAATGAATTTGGTTAATTAAGGTAGTTAGGAGATAAATTGTAATTTGATTATAATTAACTTGACTGGACCTTAGCTAAAGTTATGGTTATGATTTGAATTAATGGATGATTTTGAGACAATAACTTTGCATTTTCTAGGATATCGAAAACATACAGATTTATCAGTGATGCTCAGTTTCATTAATTTAAAAATAAATAGAACCTTAATTATTATATAATTAAAGAATAGTTTAATTTAACAACCGTGTTAACTTCCAGCATCAATAACTTTTATTTCGTTATCAGAATCTGACCGAATAAGAGATACCGGGATCATCTGGACCAGATCTACACCATGGAACAGATATGGATGCAACTGGAATCAACCAGGATTTTTAATTGAATTAAACGACAGTTTAATTTGATTAAAACAAGCCGTTAACAACGGAATCAAATCCAGGTGAGTTAAACTCACTCAGTTTCCCATTTATATTTTATATAAATTGGGTATTTTTATTTTGTGTGCTCTGCTTGCCAATGGTTGACTGTTTGCTAGTTATAATTTATTTGTTGTTTTAAATGAGGAAATTAAACTGTGTTTAATTTCAGTGAAATACCAAATCGTTATTTTTAACGATTGGTTCCAATAAAGGTAACTCACCTTGGTTGGTCACGTTTATTTATAAACGTGTTTTAAATGGTTGAACCGTTTGAATTGCTTGTGGTTGATGTTAAATGGTCGTTATTCGGTTTATCAGTTAAACAAAACTGAATAGCCTGATTTGAAAACCATTTGAATACAGGGAAGAATAGGTTGGAGGGATCCAACTGGATTCCTCAAATATATTGTTTGTTTCCATATTATCACATATGAATTGTCCTGTTTGGGGTGATTGATTTGATTGTTGATTTTTGACTGAACATTCAACCTGTGTTGTGTTTAAACCAATGGGTGATATTGGTTGGGTATTTGGCAGCGTATGGCCTATACAATCAATCGTGTTATAAATATTGATTCACCGTCAGGTGAATCAATAAAGATGAAGTTATAAAATTTACTTTATAACCGGAGTTGGATTTTTAATATATTATTTTGAATAAAGGTTTATAAAAGAAAAATAAATAAATATTTTATTTATTTAAGACTTCGATTTGTTCTGATGTTAATCAGATTTACAAGTATGAGCATAAGAAATGAGATGAATGGTTAAACTTTGACAATTGTTTTGTAAAGAAACAAATAATGGAATTTATATAAATTAATTATATTTTTAATTAATTTAAAGTGAGGATTCATTGGAATTTGTTAATGGGATAGTCGAATATTGAGTTAATTAAATCGACCAGTTTGAATTGAAATTGATGATCAAATTAATGTATTTCGATTAAGATAGTTAAATGAATATTGTTGAAATTTAAATAAGGTTTAAGAGGGATTTACGATTTAATTTAGTTAATAAAGAAATTAACTAATGAAGTAGTTGATGATTGAAGGAAATTATTATTTTAATAATTTAGGAAATTTCTTTTGAATGGGAATTCGTTTAAAAAGGAATCGAAATGGGAACGAAATCTAGTTAAATAGTGAGGGAAGTTCATTAACAAGTTTTATATTCGAAGACCAAGTTGGTATAACAAAGTATAAAAGAAATTTTCAAGTGAATAAAATAGTTTGAAATAAAGGTTATTTAATTATATGGATTAAGTGGAAGGAGATTACGATAAAAAGGTTTTGTAATAACCCAAGATTATCTGAATGGGATTTGAAGTGTAAGAACGTTAATATTAAATTAACGTTACTTAAAAATGAGATCAATTTAAAAAGGGGAAATTGAAAAAAATTTCCAAAGTGAGGAATGGTTGAATATGGTTTGAATGGAGATTGGTAATAGTGAATTTGGTAAAAGATTGGGTCGTAGGGTTATATAACCAAATACGATTTATAATGGAATCTGTTTTGAGAATGGAGCGGAATATTGGTTTGATTACAACTTGTATTTATCTGAGGATATGAACGTTGTTGATCAAGGTCTGAGAGGTAATTAAAATACCCCAACTTGAACGACATCAGGATTTTCTGAAGATGATATTAGTTGGTAATCGTAAAGGAGTTAGTGATAATTTATTTTTTTCATTAGTGAAATAATAAGTCGAATGGATTTTCCCTGAGTTTTAAATAATAAAGAATGATGAAATAAGTGTTTTTGAAAGGAGAATTAAAATACGAATTATATATGGTTATAAGTCATTAATCTAAGTATTATAACGTAATGGTTCTGAAGACATTAGTATATAAGAATATAGTCATCCAAGCTAGAGTTAGTCAAACATAGTATTCAGAATGAGTTGCCATTTCGTACGACTGCTAGCATAATTCACAGGCTGCAGATAGCCTACGGCGGTCGGATGTTTCCTGAGGGAATCAGGCGTAACCATTGTGAACGCTGTGATCTAGAGTCAAGCGAATGGATTTAAGTCGAGTATTAGTTAATCGATAGGAGTTAAATAAGTTGAGTTAATCAATCAGAGTTAACCAGTTAGAGTTAATCAATTAGAGTTAATCCATTAGAGTTAAATCGAATTAGAGTTATTCAAATATCGTATTTTTGAATATTAAAAGAGTTAGAAGTTTTAATTTAACCAAAAGTAAATCAGTTGTTAAAGGCCAAGTGATGCTGAATACTGAATCAGTGAACTCATTTGATTGTCATGGTTGAAACACTGTATATTTTGATAGTTAAAACACCGACTATCAAATCTGACCAATACGATTGTTGGTATGGAAAGACCGGGATCGAATTTATATTCGAAAACCATTCCGACCAACAAATACGTGAAGATACCAGAAGATGGTCGAGATGGAGCATTGAAGACCGTGGATTTTCATAAACGGAAGAACCACTAATCTTCTCTGCCTGGCAAGCAGAGTAAAGCTGTGATTCTGTCGTGATTGGAATCTACGGGTTGCAAGGACTTCTCGCTACTGATCCATGGGGTGATTCCTATATGGATGCGGTAGGGGAGTGCCTTCGGTTCATCCTGTTCCTGGGTGACCTGTATGGACGGATGTCTGACAGAGTATTTCCAAAGGATCACGTACGTTGATTTCTTCAAACGTGCTATAGTGTTGGCGGAGAATCGCCGTTCTCTTAGCTTAACTGCTAGAGTATTTTTGTGGACGTCAATTAGTGATATCTGACGGATCTGACGATGTGGCATTCAAACTGAATGGTGATCAGATGTTCAAGAATAAACTCTGACCTCAAGCCTCATCAACCGGGAAATGACAAAAATCGGGCAGGCAGCATGGCTATGTGGGTCGCTCCCATTAGGGTGTATAATCACCTATCTAGAGAAAATCCTATTTGCTTCTTAAATCTATGTTTCGATGCTATCCCTTTTCGGGAGACGGTTGCTGATCCCAACCGTCGGTGATATACATTCGATAATCTCAAGCGAAATGAGGGGTCGGTCATGTGAGGGCTGGGTTGCAAGACGTTCTTGTTGAACCCAGTGTATTCGTCTCTAGAGATACACTATCGGCAGGTGATCCCATACCTTGTCAAGGTCGGAATCCAATTTCCAATAAGCGCCTGCGGTTTTGATTGTATACTATATATGTGGAGCGTGAGATGCAAGCGTTCCACTAGATTCTATTTACTTGTATTTAGACATTATTATAATATCAGACAAGATATTGGTTTCAAAAATGTTTTGGGTTATCGTAAGGTAAAAACCGTCCGTGTTTATGTGTGGATTTGGTCTTACGATTATCCTTTCTTCTGAAAAGATTTTGAACTTTAAAATCATGATTGGATGATTTACCTTATTACTGTGCGAGTTTATCTCACTCTGGTTCACCAGACTGACCCGGTGTTTTGTAAATGCTCGGGTTAGCCCGGAGTGTACAGGTTCAGGTTAGCGACTACTATGAAGAGACGAGCCGGAAGAGTCCAGACATATGATATTACTGCTATTCCGCTGTGTGTTGTATACGGGAACAGGCTATTATAACTGTCCCATGGTATGATGTACTCTGATACTGTAAGTATTTTCAAAGCTCTCAATAAAGATTTATTTCTGTATTATATTTTGTTCCGCTGCGATGTGAGACTCTGTGTTGTGTTGTTTCTTCTTCTTCTTTTATTCTAATATTTCTTTCTTTCTTATCTCACCCTCTAAATTCTTTCTAATAACTATCCAGTGTTTCGGTGCTTGGAGGATCGGCATGAGTTACAGTAAAGGTATTTATGTTGATTTTCGGGGCCGAAATCCCTGGGTCGTTACAGTTGATATTTACATGTGTTGTAGAAAATCCATATAATTAACATTACATGGTAATTGATTGGGCCTCATTCCAGTTTTAAAATAGAAATATTTGAAAAAGAAATATTTGAAATAGAATATTTGAAAATAGGAATATATGAAGCCGAATTGATTAGATTGACGCCATTTTGACGTGAACGATATTTATATCGATTTTATTCATTTTATAATGAATATCGAAAGTGATTTCAAAATCTGATATTTTGAAAAGAATTGAATATAAATAAATTCGAATTGAAATTGAATATAAATAAATTCGAATTGAAATTGAATATAAATAAATTCGAATTGAAATCAAATATAAATGAATTCGAATTGAAATTGAATATAAAAGAAAAAAAGAATTGAATATAAATGAATTCGAATTGAAATTGAATCTAAATAAAATCGAAATTGAATTGAAATCAATTTGAAATGAATTTAAAACGAATTTATATTGGAATATTCAATTTTGATTTGAATTTGAAAAGAAGTTGAAATCGTTTTGAAAACGAATTTAAAATGATTTATAAAGCACGTTTTGAATTGAAATCGACGAAGTATATATTATATATATTATATATATATAATATAATGGCCTGAATAGAACGCGTCGCACCGCGGTAGTTCGCGAATTTCGACCATTGACTTCGAACGGATATTATGGGAGATCCGACCATCGGATTCTCCTAAAACCGGAACCATTGGGTTCGTATCGAAAAGAGCTTTCTAACGAATATTAGAAATTAGAAATCTAACGGTTGGATTTGAAATTATGTCCAAATCAAATTTAAAAAAGGTCGCTGTAAGTGCAGTTCGATGGCCGTTGATGGAAATCGACTGTACGTGCCTTGATAAAATTATTAAAAATAGTAATAATTTGTGTAAAATCATAAGAAATGATTTGTGAAGAATTGGGATGAAAAACTCCATATTTGAAAAGATAAAAATATATTTTTATCGAAATGAACTAGTTTTGAACTAGAATTATAATTCTATTCATTTTTAAATAAATAAATTGAATTTGAAATGGTTTTGAAAATAACCAGAATTTCCAATGATTGCATTGGAATGGATTTGAATCGAAATTGTCTTCGGAATATTTCGATGTTGGATTTCGTGATTATACAGATGTTGTTATGGAAATTTGAAAGATATAGATATATATATCGTTATTTCCAACACGATATTTGTTGGTCGTAGAATTGATATTGAATATAAGCCGAGATATTTTCTATTCAAAGCCTTGTATTTAATATCAAATGTGATTTGGGTTTGTCGTGAATGGTTTCTTGACTAACACTGTTCTTGAACCCAGTTGTGAAAAGATTAAATCTTTTTATTTAGATTTAATGAAGTGTACCAATTAAATAATATTTAATTGAAATTGAATTGATATTGATTTTTGGGTTTATCGTGAACCGTGTTTTAAATGACACTGATTCTTTAACCCAGTCACAGATTAAAACTAAGTGGAGTTTTAATGAATCATTAATTAGATTGAAATGACCGAGAATAGAGTATCACCAGTTTTGCTCCAGGCGATAGTTAAATCTTTAATTAGATTTAAACGTGAAATGGTAATTGTATTTACCGATAACACCGTGGTGTTAGATATGAAGTATTACCTGTTTTACTTCATGGGATGAATAGGTTGGGATTGGGAAATTAAAATAAATGATTACTTCGGTAAGTTTCGGTAATCCCGACTAGTTTGAATTGATATTCAAAAATAGATTAAAGAATAAATTTAAAGGATTTATCTTGGTTAAAATTAATGGGAACCTTTCCCTATGAATGTGAAATTTAGAAACTAACTGTCGGTTAGCCAAGCAAAATGGTTTTCTGGATATTGATTTGATGTTGGTTTCGGCCTTCGGGGTTAATATTTGGGGAATTATTCTCTTGATTAATTTACGGTTAGTGACTGATGAACTGGAATGAGGCGTATGTTGTGTTTTTGTAACGCTTATTTAAAATATACGCGAGTTATTCGGAAAGACCGGGTTTATCCCATTCTGAATAACCGATACGACGACAAGTCGAAGATGAAGACAATGGTAGAGGACCGGAGGTCTTCACGTCGTTTGGGTGATAACTGATGATCTTGATTGGGCTGTACACCCAAGAAGATGGAAACAGTTGGTGATCGTCCAGACGTACTTGGAGATCGATGGATATGCGGGGTACTAGGTGCCTCCGGTTTCGTTCAGACCCAGAACGGACTTGTAAATGGACTGTGTGTCTGACATTGGATTTTAGTCTGTATGATTGATCTCTACTAAATATATATCTTTTTGGCGGTGGAGAATTTATTCTCTTGCTTAACGCCCTTCTCTGAGACGTACGAGCTCAGGGGTTATATACTGATGGATATCAAACTCATAGAGTGAATTGCTTGTGTGGCATGCCTAAGTGGCAAATGATCAAGGCTTCTGTTGAAAAGCAAAGTCTTGTGGTGATGATCAAAGCACAGCCTGTGTGGCACAGCTTTGTGTAACGCGAATTCGCGAGCCTCGCACCCCGGTTGTGAACCAGAAACGGGAGAGGACATTAGGGAGGGCATGTGTTTCCTTCTAGCTAGGGTGGTGTCAGTGACCTACCAGCCCTGACATTTATATACTTTTCACCTGTGTGGTTGTTGCTGTTGCGAGGCGCCTCGGTTTGATCGGACGATCCGGGTCCGATGGAGTCATTCGTTGGCTCATTTACGCCCCAAAGGGCGGGGAAACGCATGTTCAGGCATTTTAATCCACATCGGTGGACCAGCCATGACGATCCAAGGGCCCACCTGAGTCTGGGTCCTGAGGGGCGGGCTAGAGCGTCTCGAATCGGTTGAGGACTATCTTTTGCCTCAGTTCATAGACGGAAATCCAATTTCCAAATACGTGACATTTGCGATTTTAATTGTAGAACTAGTATGGCGACATGATATATGGTACCCATGCCGTCTATGATTGATACTTATGATTTGAAGTTGTTTTATACACTATGCACTTATAGTAGTATCAAATAATCTGTTTTAAACGTATCAAGCATTCTTTGGCTATTATAAGGTAAAAACCCTATCCTCTGGCTTGCGTTGCATTGTGTGATGGGAACTGGGTCTTATAACAGCTTCATTTTTCTTTATTTAGCATTCCGCTGTTTGTTTTATGCACTGGTATTCTTGGGAGAAAACCCGTTCCGTGTTATACGGCGTGGTCCCTTGATTTATCTAACTTTGAAATAAAGATTAATAACTGTTTTAGTTCTCACACCAGTCCCATGACTGACCTGGAGTTTATTGTTTTAACCTAAACTCTGGGTGCCCCTATTTTGACATGGGCAGCTAGTAGTTTTGGTTTTGCAGATTTTTATTCACAGGATCCTGGTTTACAGCTGGAACGATATCCGGAAAGCTTTGTATCCGTATATCTCTTCTAGTTGTGTATTGTATTATTTTCCGCTGCGATGTATTTAAATGTAATTTAAATCTCTGATATTTCTATGTAATATTTATTTTTTTATACTCTGTATATTCATGTATTCTGATGCATTGTTGTAATATACAATGAAATGTTCTTCCATCTGTGTTCTATTTTGTCGTGTTCTCAAACGATAGGGCGTTTCGAACGGACTGGGTCGGTTTAGCGACTGATTCGGACCGAGAGAAATTCCTTTTCGTCACAGTTGGTATCAGAGCTTTGGTTTACAAAGCTCAGAGAATAGGACACATTAGAACCATACGAAAGAATTCATCAGATATTGGATTCGTAATATCCAATGAGAATGACTCGTTAGAGATAGGATCAGCAGTATCTTAGAACGAGTGTGAAGAGTATATTTTTAGAGTGAAAACAAATTTTGTTTTGAAAATTTAAATCAATTATTCGTATTTGATTATTTTATATGAATTTGGGCAATCCAATATTTAGAGATTTTGCATATATGTCTTGCAAACATGTATTCGAAGTTTTAATGTATTGGATAGTTATAGAATCGCACTCTAGTGCCCGGGGATAATTCTGGTAACGGGGCACCGTCGCCAGTATTTATCTTCGAGTTTCGAAAGTGAGATTTCTATAAATTTCCAATTGACTGGTGTGAGAACCGAAACTAGATAGGATTTATTGTTGTGATTTGGCATCAAAAATCTGATTTTTGACTATATATTAAAGTTACGAATTTCAAAAACTAATCAACCAATTGATTGATGTTTGTGTGGTTTGTTTATTTGTTTGATAATTTTGAACCATTATGCCTAATAGAATCAAATATAGAAATATATTGAAAATTGGTCGCATTTTCTTGCATATACATGCACTTACATTGAACAGGTCCTAGCAAGGAGGCTAGAGCAGAAGAATAAAATTTGTTTGCCCGACAAATAGGTACATATTTATCATAATTTACTGTTTTTTTTGGGTGATGATGATTTTATGAGCCTATTGGCTAGCCGCTTGGCTTTTTCTTTTTCTTTTTGAGATCAGAAGGCCTATATGGAAATTTCAGGATTTTCCCGTGGATCCCGGTGCAGGGGAGGTTATGGCGAAATTTTTCGAAAATTTAGGGTGTTAGCCAAATTTTTGAAAATTCTCAGAAACTGAAATGTTGGAGAATGGAAGCCAGATCGTACGTAGAGTTGATTAATCAAACCACTTTCGACTTTGTTCCTTTTCGGGGACGAAAAGTTTTAAGTGGGGGAGATTGTAACAATCCGAAAATCTGGGCCAGTTTAAAAAATTTATTTTGGCAATTTTAGCGAATTTTGAATATTTAAAATGAATTATTTTAAATAAAAACGACGAGAAATTTATTTTGAATATAATTCGAACGTATATATTATATAGATCGTTGATAGAGTATAAATATTTATTTATATATAAAAGGAATTGAAAATGGCGCGGTAGTTCGATAATTCGATTTCAAACTTCAATTGAATGTACCGGGTGCAAAATAAACCGGATTTTAGTGAAACCAAAAATGATGGAATCTAATTGTGAATATCTTTCCAACGAATCCGAAGGATCGAAATTTCATAGCGGGAATCAAAAGATATGTCCAGTTGAAAATTCTGAATAGTCGCTATGGAATTCAGGCCCTTAAAAATGGAGATTTTGCAGATGACCTCGGATTTCGACGAAACCACTTTTGTTGGATCCGTGATGTCAAATTATTGCTAGGTTTCAAATTTCATAATCTTTCGAATCAATATGTGAGCGTGGCAAAAGAAAACGCGTTTGACCAGTTTCAGTTGATTTTAATCGACTGGAAAATGGCCATTTTTCCAGCGGTCTCAGAATTCGACGAATCTAGTTTTGTTAGGACCGTATCGTCAATACAAGGCTAGAAAAGATTTTTCGGGAATTTTTAGAGTTAGTATGTGACCCCGGTAAATTGAAATGCGCGTTCAAATTCAATATATAGAGTTATATGTTGATTTTGACGAAAACTGATCGAAACAATTGAATCAGCCTACGATACATATCCCATTGTGTTCAGAATAGGGGTAAATTGCTATGGACGACAAGCGGTAGGCCTCATTTCGAGGTCGTATGAAAAAGTCAACTTTTTGAAATTAAAATAATAAAAAAAACCTCTCTCCTCCTCTCCATACTTCTTCTCTGCCCCCCCCCCCCCTTATTTTTCGATTCAATCATTTTCAAAGAAAAAAAAAGAAGAAGAATCCGCTCGTGCTCCCCATCGCGACCCACCAGACCTCGCCGCCACCGTCGCTATGCATCGCCTCCGCCCTCCCCTCCTCTTCCAATCGAAATCGAGACCCCCCGAACCCCTGTCGACCACGATACCCCCACCCCTCCTCGAATCAAACCAGCGCCCCAAGCCCTAGAAGCCGCCACTGTTCGAGCTGCGCCGCCCCACTCCGGCGTTCGCCCTTGGCCTCGCGCGCAGCAGCCCCCAACCCACCCAACTCCGACGCCTACACCCCTGCCGTGCCCTCCTCAAACCACATCCGACCCACTCAGCTCCACTCTGACGCAATGCAGCCTCCTCCGGCGATCACACGACTGCAAACTCCCCCTGTAAGCTCTTACCCTCCTTCGGTTTTAGTTTTTTTTGTTGTTTATCTATTTAGAGTAATTGATTTCAAAAAGAGATTTAAAATCAGAGTTTATTTATGAAGAAAATATATACTTTATTAAGAATTTTTAACATTACAAAAGGGAGAATTTTTAACCTTAAAAAGGCGAAATCTTTATATTAAGGAAAAGGCGGATTTTTAATGAATGAAAGACGATATTTTTAAAGTTGAAAAGAACGTATTTTTATGTGAGTGTGGAAAGTAGAAAGATCGGATTTTGATATAGTGGTGATAATAAAAATATAATTTTTATATAGGTAAGATAGTAAAAATATCATCTTTATATGTGTAGCAAAATAAAAATGTGAAGGCGAAATCTTTGTATAGATAATAGCAAAGTAAAAAATCGATTTTTATATATTGAATAGCGAAGTAAAAATTCGATTTTTATATATTGAATAGCGAAGTAAAAATTTGATTTTTATATATTGAATAGCGAAGTAAAAATTTGATTTTTATATATTGAATAGCGAAGTAAAAATGTGATTTTTACATATGTAGAGAATACGGGCAAAGAAAGTGACAAGAGACGAGAACGGCGAAGATTTCCTACATAAGAAGAGTCATGGCGTTGGATTAGCAATTCTGTGAGAACTTCTCACTCTTCAATTTCTTTTTTTCTAGTTATATATATATTAGGATGCAGACGGTGCTTAGCAGCACCCGACACTCGTCATCCACAGACCATGGATGGCTTGTTTGTTTAATTGTTTGGTTGTGTAGTTGGTTAGATTATTTGGTTTGAATTGAATTGTTTGGTGAAATGAAATTGATTTGATTGATGTGTGAATGGCGTGGGCCTTCACTAGACCGGGGATAAGGCTAGGCCTTGTCCCGTTTCTAGTATCGTGCCGTTATGCCGCCGAAATTTTCTAAAAATAAGTTAGAAAAATAAAGATAACATTTTATTTAATAAATGAACCGAATAGAATATTCATAGGTTGAATAAAATAGTTTGATCGTTAAAAATATAATTTTTAACGTGAATGTGAATAAATAAATATTCATTTACAAACCGGACGGTTTGTTTATGTACACCTATTTGAAGGTCATTGATTGGGACGATAAAATTTTACACATCGCCCAACTGCACAAATAAAAATCTGTGTTTGATTGTTTGAAACCCCACACGGGTATTGGGATGATATTTGACGTACACTAATCCCGATTGTTTAGTTGTATGTCGATCGATTGATTGACAGGCTGTTATAAGCGTTGAATATTTGTATTTGATGCTTATACAGTGTAGAATGCACTTTGGATGATGGTTGATTATCCATCGTTGTTGATATTTACATGTGTTGTAGAAAATCCATATAATTGTCATTATATGGTAATTGATTGGGCCTCATTCCAGTTTTAAAATAAAAATATTTGAAATAGAATATTTGAAAATAGGAATATATGAAGCCGTATTGATTAGATTGACGCTATTTTGACGTGAACGATATTTATATCGATTTTATTCATTTTATAATGAATATCGAAAGTGATTTCAAAATCTGATATTTTGAAAAGAATTGAATATAAATAAATTCGAATTGAAATTGAATATAAATAAATTCGAATTGAAATTGAATATAAATAAATTCGAATTGAAATCGAATATAAACGAATTCGAATTGAAATTGAATATAAAAGAAAAAAAAGAATTGAATATAAATGAATTCGAATTGAAATTGAATCGAAATAAAATCGAAATTGAATTGAAATCAATTTGAAATGAATTTAAAACGAATTTATACTGGAATATTCAATTTGAATTTGAATTTGAAAACAAGTTGAAATCGTTTTGAAAACGAATTTAAAACGATTTATAAAGCACGTTTTGAATTGAAATCGACGAAGTATATATTATATATATATTATATATATATAATATAATGGCCTGAATAGAACGCGCCGCACCGCGGCAGTTCGCGAATTTCAACCATTGACTTCGAACGGATATTACGGGAGATCCGACCGTCGGATTCTCCTAAAACCGGAACCGTTGGGTTCGTATCGAAAAGAGCTTTCTAAAGAATATTAGAAATTAGAAATCTAACGGTTGGATTTGAAATTATGTCCAAATCAAATTTGAAAAAGGTCGCTGTAAGTGCAGTTCGATGGCCGTTGATGGAAATCGACTGTACGGGCCTTGATAAAATTATTAAAAATAGTAATAATTTATGTAAAATCATAAGAAATGATTTGTGAATAATTGGGATGAAAAACTCCATATTTGAAAAGATAAAAATAGATTTTTATCGAAATGAACTTGTTTTGAACTAGAATTATAATTCTATTTATTTTTAAATAAATAAATTGAATTTGAAATGGTTTTGAAAATAACCAGAATTTCCAATGATTGCATTGGAATGGATTTGAATCGAAATTGTCTTCGGAATATTTCGATGTTGGATTTCGTGATTATACAGATGTTGTTATGGAAATTTGAAAGATATAGATATATATATCGTTATTTCCAACACGATATTTGTTGGTCGTAGAATTGATATTGAATATAAGCCGAGATATTTTCTATTCAAAGCCTTGTATTTAATATCAAATGTGATTTGGGTTTGTCGTGAATGGTGTCTTCACTAACACTGTTCTTGAACCCAGTTGAGAAAAGATTAAATCTTTTTATTTAGATTTAATGAAGTGTACCAATTAAATAATATTTAATTGAAATTGAATTGATATTGATTTTTGGGTTTATCGTGAACCGTGTTTTTAATGACACTGATTCTTTAACCCAGTCACAGATTAAAATTAAGTGGAGTTTTAATGAATCATTAATTAGATTGAAATGATCGAGAATGGAGTATCACCAGTTTTGCTCCAGGCGATAGTTAAATCTTTAATTAGATTTAAACGTGAAATGGTAATTGTATTTACCAATAACACCGTGGTGTTAGATATGAAGAATTACCAGTTTTACTTCATGGGATGAATAGGTTGGGATTGGGAAATTAAAATAAATGATTACTTCGGTAAGGTTCGCTAATCCCGACTAGTTTGCATTGATTTTCAAAAATAGATTAAAGAATAAATTTAAAGGATTATCTTGGATAAAATTAATGGGAACCTTTCTCTATGAATGTGAAATTTAGAAACTAACTGTCGGTTAGCCAAGCAAAATGGTTTTCTAGATATTGATCTGATGTTGGTTTCGGCCTTCGGGGTTAATATTTGGGGAATTATTCTCTTGATTAATTTACGGTTAGTGACTGATGAACTGGAATGAGGCGTATGTTGTGTTTGTGTAACACTTATTTAAAATATACGCGAGTTATTCGGAAAGACCGGGTTTATCCCATTCTGAATAACCGATACGACGACAAGTCGAAGATGAAGACGATGGTCGAAGATCGGAGGTCTTCACGTCGTTTGGGTGATAACTGATGATCTTGATTGGGTTGTACACCCAAGAAGATGGAAACAGTTGGTGATCGTCCAGACGTACTTCGAGATCGATGGGTATGCAGGGTACTAGGTGCCTCCGGTTTCGTTCAGACCTAGAACGGACTTGTAAATGGACTGTGTGTGTCTGACATTGGATGGTCTGTGTGATTGATCTCTATTAAATATATATCTGTTTGGTGGCGGAGAATTTATTCTCTTGCTTAACGCCCTTCTCTGAGACATACGAGCTCAGGGGTTATATACTAATAGATATCAAACTCATAGAGTGAATTTCCTGTGTGGCATGCCTAAGTGGCAAATGATCAAGGCTTCTGTTGAAAAGCAAAGTCTTGTGGTGATGATCAAAGCACAGCCTGTGTGGCACAGCTTTGTGTAATGTGAATTCGCGAGCCTCGCACCCCGGTTGTGAACCAGAAACGGGAGAGGACATCAGGGAGGGCATGCGTTTCCTTCTAGCTAGGGTGGTGTCAGTGACCTACCAGCCCTGACATTTATATACTTTTCACCTGTGTGGTTGTTGCTGTTGCGAGGCGCCTCGGTTTGATCGGACGATCCGGGTCCGATGGAGTCATTCGTTGGCTCATTTACGCCCCAAAGGGCGGGGAAACGCATGTTCAGGCATTTTAATCCACATAGGTGGACCGGCCCTGACGATCCAAGGGCCCACCTGAGTCTGGGCCCTGAGGGGCGGGCTAGAGCGTCTCGAATCGGTTGAGGACTATCTTTTGCCTCGGTTCATAGACGGAAATCAAATTTCCAAATACGTGACATTTGCGGTTTTAATTGTAGAACTAGTATGGCGACATGATATATGGTACCCATGCCGTCTATGATTGATACTTATGATTTGAAGTTGTTTTATACACTATGCACTTATAGTAGTATCAAATAATCTGTTTTAAACGTATCAAGCATTCTTTGGCTATTATAAGGTAAAAACCCTATCCTCCGGCTTGCGTTGCATTGTGTGATGGGAACTGGGTCTTATAACAGCTTCATTTTTCTTTATTTAGCATTGCACTGTTTGTTTTATGCACTGGTATTCTTGGGAGAAAACCCGTTCCGTGTTATACGGCGTGGTCCCTTGATTTATCTAACTTTGAAATAAAGATTAATAACTGTATCAGTTCTCACACCAGTCCCATGACTGACCTGGAGTTCACTGTTTTAACCTAAACTCTGGGTGCCCCTATTTTGACACAGGCAGCTAGTAGTTTTGGTTTTGCAGATTTTTATTCACAGGATCCTGGTTTACAGCTGGAACGATATCCGGAAAGCTTTGTATCCGTATATCTTTTCTAGTTGTGTATTGTATTATTTTCCGCTGCGATGTATTTAAATGTAATTTAAATCTCTGATATTTCTGTGTAATATTTATTTGTTTATACTCTGTATATTCATGTATTCTGATGCATTGTTGTAATATACAATGAAATGTTCTTCCGTCTGCGTTCTATTTTGTCGTGTTCTCAAACGATAAGGCGTTTCGAACGGACTGGGTCGGTTTAGCGACTGATTCGGACCGAGCGAAATTCCTTTTCGTTACAATATGCGCGTGCCCCCCCCCACACACACACATATATATATATATATACACAGAGAGAGAGAGAGAGAAAGAGAGAGAGAGGCAGGTTCAATGGCACCTCAAACACACATATATATATATACACACACACACATATATATATATATATATATATATATATATATATAGAGAGAGAGAGAGAGAGGCAGGTTCAATGGCACCTCAAACAGTGGAGCACCCCTTTAGCCTCTCTCTTTTCCACCACACAATCACTTTCTCCCTCCCTCCACTAACGCTCTCTCCTTTTCCACTACATCCTTTAATATAAACGAGGGGTGGAAATCGGGGGACAAATGGGGTGCAACCGAACGCTTTTCATATATATATATATATATATATATATATATATTCACATCACATACAACTCACATAAATCCAATACTAAAGGTGCAAACATCACGTAATATCACATATAACTAAGTTTGCATCAAAAATCCACATTTACATCAATAATCCACAAAATAAAACAACCGAAATATCATCGTTTTCATCAAATGATACGAACATTAAATATCTACAAACCCTTTAAACACCCATAAACAACACAGTCGTTCTAAAATATTAATCTCAATAACACATGCCAAGTATATATGAACCATAACAATCAAACATCTATCAAAATATTCTATGCTCGTTATCATCCATCAAAATAACAGTTAATGAACTCCTTCGTAAACCCTAAAAAGGTGAAAGTAGGGAATTTAGAAGGTTTTTGGTAAGCCTTAGTGATCCTCAATCAGTGTAAATAAAAGTAACAATTGGTTGAATTAAGGCTTAAGTGGAGTGGTTTTACATTATTCGGTGATTCAATAGAAAATTTAGAAAAGTTCCTTACAAATATAATACAAGGTTTTCGTTTTCGAATACTTTCACTGTCATTGAAAAATATACTGTAATAGATAATAAGTTGTAATATATATGAGTGAATATGCTTTTGTAATATTCTATTTAGTCCCACATTGTGGCATAAGTTTTACTCCAAGCTCCCAAGCCTTTATATAAGGAGCTCATGTAATGTAAATAGTGTACTAATTTTGGAATGAATAAAAGTATCTTCCTTGTCCTCCTCTAATGGCTTTCTTATTGTATATTATTTATAACACGTGATCAGCACGAGATTCTATTAGAGCTATTGTTTGAAATATTCTAGATCTGTGGATCTATCATGTAAGTAGTTTTTATTTGAAGATATCAATTCATGGATTTATATATTTGTTATACAGTTATTTTCTATTTGAGAATATTTGATCAATGGATTTATGAATTTGTCGTATCTTCTATTCTTTTAGACTCAAACTTCTAGATCTCTTTTCCTATATATTTTTGTAGATCTAGATTATATTCTAATGGATCTAACTTTTTAGATCTAATTATTTTTGTTGATCCTAGATATGTGTAGATGTATTCTTTCATTTCTTTATGGATCTAATTTTGAAATTTCCAAATCCAGTTTAATGGAGATTCGATTGTATATGTATTATTTACATTATTGATGATGTAGAGGTAGATCTAGTTTTATCCTTTCCGATCTACTATTACTTTGCATATGTAATTCTTTTGGATAGACTAAAGACAAAATATGTATGTTTTTTATGTACACCCAATAGTATTATGGGTATAAAATATGATGATGTAGCATTTAAACTCAATAACAATATTGATTTATCACCAGAAGTGAAATTGAAAACTCATGATGTAAACAAATTTTTTCAAATGAGGAACCTGAAGTTCACATGCAAATAAGGAACCTGAAGTTCACATGCAAATGAGGAACCTAAAGTTCACATGCAAATGAGGAACCTGAAATTCATATGTAAATGAGGAACCTGAAGTTCATATGCAAATGAGGAACCTGAAGTTCATATGCAAATGAGGAACTTGAAGTTCATATGCAAATGAAGAACCTGAAGTTCATATGCAAATGAGAAAGATGAAATAAAAGCCTCGAAGCATGTAACTGCATTTAATTTTTTTTCTTATAGAAAATGACATGTAATAGAAAAGGATTTGAAAAAGCAATGAAGAAGAAAAAGAAAAGCTTTCATTCCTTGAAGTTATTTTTTATTTAGCACCTGAAGTGAATGGAAATATTAATGAAAGCATACACGACAAACTTAATTTTTAGTATTTGAAATAAAAGTTGAGAACTTGTATTCCTTTATAGTAAAAAATTTTGAGTTTCCATGAATTATTGGATGCATTTGTTATTTGAGACAGAAATCTTTTATGCAATATATCTCATTTGCTAAAGTTACAGATGTAAGATTTGTTGCATCCTGAAGTTTCTATTATATTTGTATAAAGATATTATATATATACATATACACATATGTATCAAGAAGAGATATTTATTTTAGGAAATCTAATTATTGAGAAATAAATTTCATTATTAAGATATTCATTTTAATTTTATCATTGAGTAATATTGAACTTAAACCTGAGATGAAATTGTGTTACTTTAAGTACCATTTCTCAATTGATTCATATATTTGTAATGAAATCATTTTACCGTGACAATAGTTATATCCTAGGCCATACAAATGTTAGTTGCAGTTATTATTATTGTAAATGCATTGGTTATTGTAAATTAAATGTTATATGTTCATGATCAAAATTTAGATATAAGTATGATTTTTTTATGTATTTATTTGGCAAGTAATATATAATATAATGGAAGAAACAGGCTCAACAACAACCTGAAGTTGTGTGAAGAAATTATTGTAACAAGGAGTTGTATAACACAAAACTCAAGACCTGAAGTCTTGAATTCATATCAATATTTTTCTTAACTTGTCAAAATTTATAAGTTTCTAAAAAAGAACTTTACACATAATTTGAGAACCCAAAGTTCATAAAAAAAATAAATGAATAATGAACTTGATTTTCATGAATAAGTAGCCTGAATGTAAGAACCCGTAACTTCCCCGTGAAGGAAAGAGCGGATACTTTGAGAATAACACACATCGGAACACAGACAGAAGAACATTTCATTGTTAATTACAACAATTCCATCAGATACAAGAATTTACAGAGTATAAATGAATGAATTACATTTGATAAATATCAGATATTTAAATTACATTTAAATACATCGCAGCGGAAAATAATACAAAAGCACAACTAGAAGTAATGCACAGATACAGAGCTTTCCGAGCATCGTTCCAGCTGTAAATCAGGACCCTGTGAATATAAATCTGCAAAACCAAAACTACTAGTTGCCCGTGCGGAAAATAGGGGCACCCAGAGTTTAGGTTAAAACAATAAACTCCAGGTCAGTCATATGACTGGTGGGAGAACTAAAACAGTTATTCAAAATTTTACTTTAAAGAGAGAGTAATTCAAGGGACCACGTCGCATAACACGGAACGGGTTTCCTCCCAAGAATACTAGTGCATATAACAAAACAACGCAATGCTTTTTGGAAAAATGAAGTTATTATAAGACCCAGGTCCCATCACACAATGCAACGCAAGCCGGAGGATAGGTTTTTCCCTTATAATAGCCAAATAATGCTTAATACGTTTAAAACAAATCATTTGATACTATCATAGGTGTATAGTGTCAAAACATTTTCAATCATAAATTTCAATCATAGACGGCATGTGTACCATATATCATGTCGCCATACTAGTTCTACAATTAAAACCGCAATATCACGTATTGGAAATTGGATTTCCGTCATGAGTCGAGGCAAGGGGCAAGCTCCTCTCCGCGTTCAAGACACTCTAGCAAATGTCTCAGGACCCCACCATGATCCTTGGATCTTCAGGGCCGGTCCTCTCTTACTTTTGAGGATTGGCAATTCCTGAACACACGTTTCCCGGTCCTTACAGACCTATATCCGAGGCGCCTCGCATTCCAACAACCACACAGGTGAAAAGTATATAAATGTCAGGGCTGGTAGGTCACTGCACCACCCTAGCTAGAAAGAAACGTCGTGCTCTCCCTGCAGTCACTATCCCGTTTTTGACTCATACCGAGGTGTGAGGCTCGCGAATTCACGTTATACACAAAGCTATGCCTCACAGGACATGCTTTGATCATCAACCACAAGACTTTGCTTTTCAACAGAAGCCTTGATCAATCGCCACTTACGCGTGCCACACTGGTAATTCACTCCATGCGACTGATGTCCATCGATATACAACCTCTGAGCTCGTACGTATCAGAGAAGGGCGTTAAGCAAGAGAATAAATTCTCCACCGCCAAACAGATGTATATTTAATAGAGATCAATCAACACAGAATAAAATCCAATGTCAGACACACAATCCATTTACAAGTTCTCTCTGGGTCTGAACGAAACTGGAGGCACTTCCCTCGCATATCCATCCATCTCCAAGTACGTTTGGATGATCACCAACTATTTCCCTCATCTTGGGTGT
The DNA here is from genome assembly GCA_030737875.1 of Allium sativum. Taxonomy (NCBI): domain Eukaryota; kingdom Viridiplantae; phylum Streptophyta; class Magnoliopsida; order Asparagales; family Amaryllidaceae; genus Allium; species Allium sativum. The sequence goes on from CM060909.1 coordinate 826,371,488, forward strand.
ACAACCCAATAAAGATCATCAGTAATCACCCAAACGATGTGAAGACTTCCGGTCTTCAACCACCGTCTTCATCTTTGACATCTCATCGAATCGGTTATTCAGAATGGGTATAACCCGGCCTTTCTGGATAACCCACGTATATAATAAACAAATGTTACACAAACACAACGAACGCCTCATTCCAATTCGGAATATTCTTTTATTCACAAAATCACATTCTTAGGGAAAGGTTCCCATTAATTTTATCCAAGATAAATTCCTCTAAATTTATTCTTTAATCTTCCTTTGGATATCATTTCAAACTAGTCGGGATTAGCGAACCACACCGAAGTAATTATTTATTTTATTTCCCAATCCCAACCTATTTATCCCATGGATAAAACTGGTAATACTCCACATCTAACACCACGGTGCTATCGGTAAAATTAATTACCATCTCACGTTCAAATCTAATTAAAGATTTAACTATCGCTTTGGAGCAAAACTGGTGGTACTCCATTCTTGATCACCTTTCAGATTTGATAATTTAAATTATCAATTCACATTTCAATCTAATTAAAGATTCATTAAAACTCCACTTAGTTTTAATCTTCTCAAAAAAATCAATATTCTGCCTTTAACTGGGTTAAAGAACAAATGTCATCTAAAACACGATTCACGATAAACCCAAATCATATTTGATATTAAATACAAGGCTCCGAATAGAAAATATACCGGCTTATTTTCAATATCGAATTCTGAAACCAACAAATATCGTATTGGAAATAATGATATAAAATATATCTTTCAAATTCCCATAACAATATCTGTATAGTCACGAAACCCGACATCAAAATATTCCAAAGACAATTTCGATTCAGATCCACTTCCACTTCATGTATTGGGAATATTGATTATTTTTAAAATCACTTTCAAATTAAATTTATTTATTTCAAAAATAAATTGATTTTAATTCTAGTTCAAAACTAGTTCATATCGACAAAAATATATTTTTATCCTTTCAAATGTGGAATTTTTCATCCCAGTTCTTTCCAATTCACATATTATGATTTTACACAAAATATAGATATTTTTAATAATTTTATCAAGGCCCGTACAATCGATTTCCATCAACGGCTATCGAACTGCACTTACAGCGACCTTTTTCAAATTTGATTTAGACATAATTCCAAATCCAACCGTTGGATTTCAAATTTCTAATATTCATTGGAAAGCTCTTTTCGATACGAACCCAACGGTTCCGGTTTTAGGAGAATCCGACAGTCGGATCTCCCGCAACGTCAATTTGAAGTCAATGGTCGAAATTCATGAACTGCCGCGGCGCGGCGCGTTCTATTCAGGCCATTATATATGTACAATATATATATATTATATATATTTCATCAATTTCTTTTTAAAACGCATTTTATAAATCGTTTTAAATTCATTTTCAAAACCATTTCAACTCTATATTCAATTTCTAATCAAAATTGAATATTTCTTATCATTACTATATAAATAATAATATTTTCAAAACGTTATATTTTGAATTCACTTCTTTTCTATATTCATCATAAAAACGAATATAATCGATATAACTATCGTTCACGTCAAAATGGCGCAACTCTAATCAACACAACTTTATATATATATTTCAATAAATTCGTTATTCTATTCAACAAATGAATATGTATTCCATTCAACACATGAATCTATATTTCTTTCAACACACGACCAATCTCAACGCATGAATACTGTCAACACACAACTATTTTTGTTATGTAAATTATTTTATAAAACTATGGTATCTATCGTTTGATTTTTAATTAGACTCCACCGTGAAATAGTTCTAATTTTAAATATGATAAAGATTAAATTTTATTATTAAAATATTTCACTCAACACATGAATAATTTCAACACATGAACCTCGTCAACACATGACCATTTTTATATTCAACACATGAATTTTCTTTTATAATATTCATTATTTTCCCGATTGTAATGAGGCCCAATCAATCACCATATATGTTAATTATATGGATTCCACAAAACACATGTATATAATAGCAACGATAAATAATCAACAATCATCCAAAGTGCACCACACAACTGCATAAGCATCAAATATAAATAATTAACGCTTACACAGCCTGTCAACCAATCGATCGACATACAATTAAATAATTGGGATTAGTGTATGCTAAATTTCCTCCCAACACCCGTGTGGGGTTTCAAATCAACAAACACAGATCTTTATTTGTGCAGTTGGGCGATGTGTAAAATTTATCATCCCAATCAATATCAATCAAATCAGTGTATATAAACAAATCGGCGGATTTGTTTATAAATATTCATTTATTCACATTCATGTTAAAAATTATATTTTTAACGATAATTAATTTATTTCAACTATCTACATTTATTATCGATTTCAGATCAACATCACAAACAATTTTCACAACACATCAATCAAACAAACAAGTCATCCATGGTCTGTGGATGACGGGTGTCGGGTGCTGCTAAGCACCGTCTGCATCCTAGTATATATATATATAACTAGAAAAAGTAATTTTAGAGTGAGAAGTTCTCACCAAAGCTATCCCAACTCCACGACACTTCTAAAGTGGGGAATCATCACTGTTCTCGCCTTTTGTCACTTTCGTTGCCCGTAGTCACTACATATATATAAATCACATTTTTATTTCGCTATTCAATGTATAAAAATCAAATTTTTTCTTCGCTATTCAATATATAAAAATCGAATTTTTACTTCGCTATTCAATATATAAAAATCGAATTTTTTACTTCGCTATTCAACATATAAAAATCACATTTTTTACTTTGCTATTCAATATATAAAAATCGAATTTTTACTTCGCTATTCAATATATAAAAATCGAATTTTTACTTCGCTATTCAATATATAAAAATCACATTTTTATACTACTACTATATAGATAAAAAATTCTATACACCGCTAAAAATCGTATCTTTTCTATTTTAAAAATCTAATCTTTTCTATTTTAAAAATCTAATCTTTTCTATTTTAAAAATCTAATCTTTTCCTGACATATATACAATAAAAACCCCATCTTCATCATGCTATACATATGTAAAAATCGAATTAAAACAGTAAATAAATGTAAATAAAGGTAAAAACTCACATTTTTACTGTATTCAAAGGGGTGGGAGGGCTGCTAGGCGGCACAGAAGCTTTGACAGACGGCGTTGGGGGTGGGGGGGTCGGAGGCAGTCGGGTGCGGCGTCGGGGGTCCCTGCGTGGTCCAGCGGCGGGCCAGGGGAGGGTTGCATTGGGTTTTAGGGGGGGGCTCGAGTGCTAGGTGGAGAGAGAAGAGAGGAAGAGGAGGAAGAAGAGGAGAGGGAGGCGGCGGCAGGTGGTGGCGCCCCACCTGGGGCGGCGACGACTAATCGACCGGGGGGGGGCGATCGATCACGTCCCCCCTTTCTCTTTCTCTTTTTTTTTCAATTTTTTTTCCAACTCAATCGATTTTGATAAAGGGGGGGGGCTGGTCAACGTAAGGAAAGGAGGGAGTTTTTTTTTATTTCAAAAAGTTGACTTTTTCATACGACCTCTAAACGAGGCCCACCGCCTGTCGTCCATGGCTAATTACCCCCATTCTGAACACAATGGGATATGTACCATAAGCTGATTCGACCATTTCGATCATTTTCCGTTAAAATCAACATATAACTCTATATATTGAATTTGAACGTGCATTTCAATTTACTGGGGTCACACACTAACTCTAAAAATTCCCAAAAATATTTTCTAGCTTCGTATTGACGATACGGTCCTAACAAAACTAATTTTGTCGAATTCTGAGACCATTTGAAAAATGGCTATTTTCCAGTCGATTAAAATCAACTAAAGCTGGTCAAACGCGTTTTCCTTTGCCATGCTCACATATTGATTCGAAAAATTATGAAACTTGAAACCTAGCAATAATTTGACATCACGGATCCAAAAAAAGTGGTTTCGTCGAAATCCGAGGTCGTTTGCAAAATTCCCATTTTTAAGGGCCTGAATTCCATAGCGACTATTCAGAATTTTCAACTGGACATATCTTTTGATTCCCGCTATGAAATTTCAATTTTTCGGATTCGTTGGAAAGATATCCTCCAATAGATCCTATTATTTTTGATTTCACTAAAATCCGGTTTATTTTGCACCCGGTACGTTCAATTGAAGTTTGAAATCGAATTATCGAACTACCGCGCCATTTTCAATTCTATTTATAATTATATATAATTATTTATATTCTAACGACGACGTATATAATATATACGTTCGAATTCTATTCAAAATAAATTTCTCGTCGATATTATTTAAAATAATTCATTTTAAATGTTCCAAATTCGCTAAAATTGCCAAAATAAAAATTTTAAACTGGCCCAGAATTTCCGGGTTGTTACACTAAAGGTATACTGAAATTATGTATAATGATAAGATTTTACTTCCTGAAGAAGTTAAAGGGAATAAATAAATCATAATACTCAAGAAATAGAAACCCGAAGCTTTCATGAAGTTGTGACATGAAAAGATTGTACTTCCAGAAGAAGTTAAAAGAGAGGCACACACATAACAATATGTCATAATAGCATTGGATTGAATAGAGAATCTCTAAATGGGTTTCATCTAACTGACATCTTTCATGTACAATTTATATTAACTGAATATCCTAAAGATATAATATGCATATTAATCTCTTGAGAGATGTTATAGATATTTATTTTTATATAGCAAATACAACATCCTAGAAGAGATGTTAGAGATTTTTTTTTTCATTGCAATTACATAAATAAAAGATATGTTCCCTGAAGGAATATAATACACTGCAAAAGTAGTGATTTTAATTCTTGAATCTTATTTAATAATTTAATGCATCTAATTTTGTTACTGCATTTAAAGTTTGATATGTATTTTTTATATTGATATGACATTTCAATAGTTTGTATATATCTATCTCTGGAGGAGATAATTTCATCCCAGAAGCGGTGATAACAAAATTTCTTTAGAGGATATTTTTATATTTGGAAATGGTAAGATATCACTAGCTGTTTATTTAAAAATAATAAAATATCTCCAGAAGAGATTTCTATAACTAAAAGTGATAAACATCTGTAGAAAAGTTCATAAATTTCTCCTAAAAGAGAAAGTATGTATTAAAACTCCATAAACAGTATTTATGAAATATTCCAGAAGCGATATTAAAACTCCATCAACTGAACAACTTGAAGTTGTTCATATATTTATTGACCAGAAGTTCGATATGTTATCAAGTCAAAAGTTTTGAAGATTATCATACAATCCTAAAGAATTTGTAATGACATTGATCAATACATTGAAATCAGTAATTTGATCTTTGTAATAATTTATTTTGAAATCACTAACTCAAATGCGAAAGACTATGCAAATTTATAGTACATGGACGCACGTATTAATATATTCATATTTGTAAATATTTAACTAACAACCTGAAGTTTGTTATAAGCTTATTTTATAGATTATGTGAAAATATTATTTAGTGATTTAAATTTCAATCAAAATGAAAGTTGAATGATCTGAAGTCATATGTGTCATCAAATGATCTGTATAACGAGAAAATCCCTTCAATATTGCTAGATCAATGAAAGAGAACAAGTAATAAAAAAAATGAATGCATCTTATCGATTAATTAAAGGGTTATCCTCCTACAACTGAGATATATATAATATATTTGCTAGCAGCAATGTGATAATGGATCAAAATGAGAATCCTATGATGATTATTGTTTAGTGTGACAATGTTTGTCAACATTGAGGGGGAGGATAAAGTGATACAATTTCATTTTGAGTATCAGTGTTAAATAATTGACATGCGAATAAATTATAAATAATATCCCTTGTAGACTTGCTTCAATATATATTTGAATCCGTAAAGGATCAAAATGCATAAACAACATTTAAAAATTGGTTTAAAAGTCAGTTCAAAATACTTTTGAAGTAAATAATAAAATGTTGGATGAAGGAGGTGAGTGTTCTTGAAGGAACACCTAAGGAGTCTCTTGAAGAGATCCATGACATGATTGTCAAATAACCCCAGAAGTGGTTTAGTTACCTAAAATAGATAAATAAAGAGATCTCAATAAATTATATCTAGAACTGACAATATATAATCATCGATGATAAATTTATAAAAGGTAAAGCGCCTGTGTTAAATCATGATTGGCCATCATGAATCCTTCTCTAATTGAGAAATGTGGACTTGTAGTCCGCAAAGTAGTGAATAAACCTCAAAGGTATGAATATTTATTAAATTACACTAAATGATGAAAGAATATTAGTTCCTGAAGAACATAAACTACTTTGTTGTTATATGGAATATAAAGAACAAAGAGAGATGATTACAACATTCTTTTAAGTATTTTATAATGAAAATCATGATATAATTCTTGATGAGTAGATTATTTCCTGCTTTTATGTATTGTTGTAATAAAACATTTAATATACTTTTGAGTATAGTTGCAATATGCAAAATTCATTGAAGTGTACAGGTTCCTGAAGAATACAAATAAGTTTAGTAATTATAAAGAATGCAAAGAACATAAAATATAGATTACTAAATGCTTCTAAGTATTGTTGAAACGAAAATCTTTATATAATTCAAGATGAGTAGATTACTTCCTACTATTAAGTATTGTTGTAATGGAACTATTATTGTTCATTACAAATGTATTGCAGTGTGCATACCTGATTAAAGAACAAAATTGTAAACACTCGAAGGTGCTTTAAATAAGAAAACATGTCTGAAGCATGAAAATGCACACAAAAGTTTTTAAAGAAAAGTTTGTTAAGAATAATCTTTTGATGTTGTACTCTTTTTCCTTCACTTTGGTTTTTTCCCATAGGGTTTTCCATTGTGAAGGTTTTAATGAGGCAAATGTTAACAAATAATGAACATCAGATGTATGAAGACTAAAGATTATTTTCTCTTGATTTTATTTTCTATACAAGATTTGTTTGAGTAATATTGTCAATGAGATACATATTTATCGATCCAGAAGTATCGTCCTCAAAAGTAATATTTGAAAGTTTTAACGAGGCATTATCTTGATCTAGAAGAATCAAGCACCACATTAAGGAATAATATCTCAAATATGTTATTTAAGTTAATCTGTATTTTATCCTTAACTAAGGATTTTCCCACTGGGTTTTCCTTTGTATGGTTTTTGTTGAAAAATTATATTGATCCAGAAGTATCATTATACATTTAATGTAGAAAATTATTGAAAATAAGTTTTTGTACTCTTTTTCCTTCACTAAGATTTTTTCCATAGGTTTTTCTTAGTAAGGTTTTTATGAGGCATTACATTGATCCTGAAGTATCGAACTCTTAGAAGAAATATCATTTCAATATGGTATTTACAATTTCAAGAGTTGCACTCTTTTCCTCATTCAAGGTTTTTCCCATTAGGAATCCCTAATAGAGGTTTTTTTAATGAGGCAACAAATAATTTCTATGTCATCCGAATAGATATGTGAAAGCAATATACTATGAGGAGGAGCAATAATCTTTCAAAGGGGATAATTTCAAGCTACTATAAGAGCATTCAAGAATTTGAAGACACATATTCAATGAGGAGTGTTAAAGTTACCTTTCTGATTCACATAAAGCAAAATCACAAACTGGATATGTGTTTACAAACAATAATGCTACTATTTCATGGAGATCTACAAAGCAAATATTGGTAGTAACATCATCCAATCATTCTAAAATACTAGCGCTGCATGAAGCAAGTCAAGAATGTGTTTGGTTAAGATAATTAATTGGAACATATTCGAAGAATATGTCAACTTCCCTCAACTACAGAAAGACCAATTATTTATAAAGACAATGCAGCATGCATAGCTCAGACTCAAGAAGGATATATCAAGGGTGATAGGACAAAATTTGTAACACCCCTATATTCTATAACAGTGAAATTCATAAATTAAAGTATAATTAATTTCAAATCAAATAATTAAGGGAAACGAGATACGTCATTTCGTTCTTCTCGGAATTCTGCTTGAGATAGAGTCTGAGTTTGCGTAAAACGGACCGCATATGAGGGAGATATGACCTCCGGAAGTTTCAGAATTCAGTTTAAAATTCAAAATAGGCAGAAACAGTTTAGAAAAATGAATTCAAACTCAAAAATTGGACCCAGATTGGGCTGGGCGGGAATTTTCCCACCCAAGACCCAGGTCGGCTGGGTAGTCGACCTGGGTACCCACGTCGACTGGGCAGTCGACCTGGGTGTCGACTGTGTAGTCGACCTGGCCCCTGAGCCAGGTCGAACCCAGCCCCTCCTGGCTGGCCTGGTCTGTGCTTGGCCGAATTTCTGGACTTGGTCTTGTCACTAGGGCTTATGTGTCAACTCTTGATTGGTTTCTCTTTAAAAAGAACGGCTTATATTAATCTTGGCTCCATCGACGGCTCTAATCAATTCACAAACTCTATAAAAAGGACCTAAGACTCCACCTAATTCACACAAATAAAATGAGTATGGAACCGTCATGTTGCTGAAGAAAGACTAGGAGTAGCCGTCAAATCGAGAGACGATTAGGAGTTGATTCAAAAGCTTAAAGCCACGACAATTAAATCAAAACAAGGCCTACAACAAAGGATAGCATCACCAAATTCAGAATTCAGAGTCCTGAATACAAGATTCGTCATACGTTGTAAGTAGAGTGCTATTCCGATGTGAATGAATAATTGAGACTTGATCTGTGTAGAATGAGAAATGGGATTGTACTTTAATTATAATAATGTTAATTCATAATTGTATGTTGCTATGATTTGCTATGAGTGGATTTGGGATGTGGTAGTGTAATTAACATGAAATTGGATCTATTGAATAGTTGCGATACAAGTATATAACTCATGTTGGAAATTTGATACGTTGTGGTTAATGAGAAGTTATATATATTTCGTTGCAACCAAGTTAAGACTTATGCAAGTATATGATTCACTATTATGCCAACATTATTTTAGATCCTTTTATGTATATTTTTATGATCATTTTTAGTGTAGTTGGATCCAATTGGGTATTATGATTCATATGAATTTATGTTGGAATAGGCATCATGATTCAAGTGAAAACCATACTTTTGTATTGGTGACAAAAGTTAGCATCTTTGTGAACTTGCGTTGACTTTATGAACATGACTAGTTTATGTTTAACTTTATGCCCAAACAAAATATGTTTTAGGCTTAGGTTGTTGTTAAAAAAACATATGATAATATATGTGGCACATAATTAAGTTAGGTTCATACTTTAAATAAAAGTTTACGTGATTAGATTAAAACCATGATTCATGTTTAGGTATGTTTTATGTCAAAGTTATATGCTATTACAATGCAAGTTCACAAGTGCCTTATTTATGTTAATTAGATCGCTATGTTGCAAGTTCATGCGTTTACACACCCCTTTTTTATGTTACTTAGAATATATATATATACATCATGTTCTAAGCCTCCCCTTTTTATGTGGCTAAGTGGGGCTAAAATGTTGAAGCCCAACATATGTTATATTATTACGTACAAACGGAGGAATACGTTGGGGTTAATTAAAGTATATGTGTTGGCATGTTTGGCACATGCCAACGATTCATGACATTTTAAATGGTATAAATTATTATACCCAAGAATAATGAATTTGAATAATGGGCCGCAAATATTTACATATAAAAGAAAAAGAGACAAAATTTGTAAACTTAGAAAATACGACATGCTTAACCCGAGGTTAGATTGCGTTGTGACATAAACCTGCCCGGACCCGCCCGGCTGTCCAGTAGTCACAACAATACCTATCCAATGTGGGTGGTTAAGCATTGAGCCCAATAAAGACCCGAGGTTAGACTGAATTGTGACGTAAGACTGCCAGGACCCAACCGGCAACAGGCAGTCACAACAATACCTATCTAATGTGAGTGGTCGGAGCTTTAATAAGACAATTAAGGCTAAGTCAGGATTGATAAGATTAAGTAAGTTGAATTAATACTTAATCAAATATAACATGCTAAACTATACAGACTGATTGGGGGTTAGGTTTATACAGAACATTTAACCAACTTAGCATGTTGGCTAGAAATAGAAAACCTAGTAGCGGGGGACCCTTTTAGCAGTAACCCTACAAGGTGTATCAGGATACCCTGAACAAGGCAGGGTGGGGCACGATTACTGGGATGACTGTAAGAGGTCAAATCGACGGCGGTGGTGCAGCATTGTTGGTTCTAACGGGGTGCGGGCGTGCACACACTCCGGCGCAGAAAAATTAGGCACTGGGCACCAGTAGTATACCTGTGCATTCTAGAACTGTGTCGGGCCACCACCATGGGACTTGATACACCCCATGGTGGGACCAACATAGGTAGCTACAACATCGGGGGCCGTAAGACACGTGTAACTATGGCTTTGGATAGAATTATGGGGACTTATGCAGTTTACTTATGTTTTTATGCTTCTTTAAGTTATGAAATCAAGACAGTATTATGGTTGTAATAATTAGAAGAGTGTTTGGAGATAATTATGGAAATGTTTGTGTAAACACGTATTTTATGAAATAAAAGTCTGTTGTTTCCGCTGCTTATACATACGTGTTTATGTCTGTCTTATGTTTTTATCTTTGACTTTTACCTATAAACCTCCACCAAAATTAAGGCATTCCGTTTGTGGGTGACCTTAACATAGGTGGGGTGTTTCAAAATTCATTTCTCTTAAATTCTTTTTCACGCATGAGCTCCAAAAAGGGACAATAAGAAAGAAGTGAAGCAAATCCAATCTCAAGAAAATCCAGTAAATCCATTCACGAAAGCACTTCTAAAATAAACTTTGCAGAAGACGATATATAAAATTGGTATGCGGCGCTTGCATTACCAAACTATTTGAATAATGAGTTACGAATCAGGGGGAGCATATATTATACTGTAATGTACTCTTTTCCTTCACTAATATTTTTCCCACTAGGTTTTTATTAGTAAGATTTTTAATGAGGCATTATTTTGATCCAGAAGTATCAACCCTCATTGGAACATTGTCAATATGTTACCTAGAGATGAAATAAAAATTGTACTATTTTCCTTGTTTATGCTTTTTCCCATAGGGTTTTTCATAAAAAGGTTTTTAATGAGGCAATTAATCTTATCATCTTTACGTACGCATATTCAAGGGGGAGTGTTGTAATACATATGAGTGAATATGCTTTTGTCATATTCTATTTAGTCCCACATTGTGGGATAAGTTTTACTCCAAGCTCCCAAGCCTTTATATAAGGAGCTTATGTAATGTAAATAGTGTACTAATTTTGGAATGAATAAAAGTATCTTCTTTGTCCTCCTCTAATGGCTTTCTTATTGTATATTATTTACAACATAATAGATATTATAGCAAATTATTTGATTTAAAATGAGAATATAGTTGGAATAATCAATAGTCGCAATGTAACCACTGTTACATTTAGATTTAAAATAAAGATTCTTTCTTGACCGAAGTACCAAATGAAACTCCATAATATGGAAAAATAGGATATAAAACCTAAAATAAAAGCATAAGGAAGTTGCTCTTCTTCGAATCGACATGTCCTCTAAATAAAAAATGGGAACAAAGTTTTTTTTTCTACCTTTCCAATTCTGTTTTTTCTATCTATAATGAATAATGAATTAAGTAAATAAATTCAATTAGTACTATTTTTTTATTCAATTGATATTTTTCTTACTATTATAACTGAAAAAATGGAAACTTAGGTCAGTGTTTTATTAACGTACATAGCAAAAGAAGATATCAATTTAGCTCTTGTATGCCTACTATAACTAATAATTTTAGTTTTGTATTAACTACCTCAACTATAACTCTAACTCTGTTGATTGGATTGGACAAGACGCGTGTAACACCTCACATTTTTTAGTTAATAAAATAATTGCAATAATAGTAAATAGTGAAAATCATCATTTTCAAAATTGTTAGAATTTGGCCTTGGGACTTATACCATTGCGTTCATGGTATTTTTCTGATTGATTTACATACATAATATATTTCGAACGGAGTTCGTACGGAAAATTAATTGATGTTCAAAGTTCCATGTTGAAAAATAATTATATGTGTAAACAAACGTGTATATATATTTTATGCTAATAATATATAAATGGGTGAATTTCAAAAATGGCGCATGTTTGAATTTGAAAACTTGAACGTGCTGAATAAAAAATAATTAAACAAAAGGTTAACGTTATATAAACAAAATGTTATAAAATATAAATGGAATTAATTAAAAATGTTAACGGTAAGTAAACGTAACATTGTAAAATTATTAATCGAGGTTAATTAAAGGTTAGTTTATTTAAGCATAATGTTATAAATTAATAAATATAACATAATGTTGCAAAAGAATTTATTCACGGAAGGTAACACGCATGTAGATACGCATGTATATATTTATGTTCGATAAATATGCATGCGATTAATTCTAGAATAACACATGTTTAAAAATTCAAAATAAGCGTATGTAACAAAAGAAATAAAATCATGAATTAAGGAAAGTAATTAACGACAATAACTGCCTTTAAAATTAATCACAATCGAAACAAAATGGAAAGACACGGGAAAATATGCATTTTAGAGCGTACTGGGTCGTCCCACGTATTGGTCGGGTCGACATATGTCCACCCTAGCAAGGATTGGGTGGACCAACTGTAAGGACCCGTAACTTCCCCGGTAAGGAAAGCGCGGATACTTTGAGAACAACACACATCGGAACGCAGACAGGAGAACATTTCATTGTTATTACAATAATTCCATCAGATACAAGAATATATAGAGTATAAATGAATAAATTACATTCGATAAATATCAGAGATTACAATAAATTACATAGCAGCGGAAAAATATACAAAACACAACTGAAAGTGATACACGGATACAGAGCTTTCCGAGCATCGTTCCAGCTGTAAATCAGGACCCTGTGGATATAAATCTACAAAACAAAAACTACTAGCTGCCCATGTGGAAAATAGGGGCACCCAAAGTTTAGGTTAAAACAATAAACTCCAGGTCAGTCATGTGACTGGTGTGAGAACTAAAACAGTTATTAATCTTTATTTTTAAAGTTCGGTAAATCAAGGGACCAAACCGTATGACACGGAACGGGTTTCCTCCCAAGAATACCAGTGCATAAAACAAACAGCGCAATGCTAAATAAAGAAAAATGAAGCTGTTATAAGAACCAGGTCCCATCACATAATGCAACGCAAGCCGGAGGATAGGGTTTTTACCTTATAATAGCCAAAGCATGCTTGATACGTTTAAAACACATTATTTGATACTATTATAGGTGTATAGTGTCAAAACAATTTCAATCATAAATATAAATCATAGACGGCATAAGCGCCCTCTCCCACTATGTCGCCATACTAGGCTCGACAAATAAAACCGAAACACACGTATTGGAAATTGGATTCCATCATGAGTCAAGGCAGGGGGCAAGCTCCTCTCCGATTCGAGACACTCTAGCAAATGTCTCAGGACCCCACTATGATCCTTGGATCTTCAGGGCCGGTCCTGTCTTACTTTTGAGGATTGGCAATTCCTGAGCACACGTTTCCCGGTCCTTACAGACCTATATCCGAGGCGCCTCGTATCCAACAACCACACAGGTGAAAAGTATATAAATGTCAGGGCTGGTAGATCACTGACACCACCCTAGCTAGAAAGAAACGTCGTGCTCTTCCTGCAGTCACTATCCCATTTTTGACTCATACCGAGGTGTGAGGCTCGCGAATTCACATTATACACAAAGCTATGCCACACAGACCATGCTTTGATCATCAACCACAAGATTTTTCTTTGCAACAGAAGCCTTGATCAATTGCCACTTACGCGTGCCACACCATGTGACTGATTTCCATCGATATACAACCTCCGAGCTCGTACATCTCAGAGAAGGGCGTTAAGCAAGAGAATAAATTCTCCGCCGCCAAATAGATGTATATTTAATAGAGATCAATCAACACAGAATAAAATCCAATGTCAGACACACAATTCATTTACAAGTTCGTCCTGGGTCTGAACGAAACCGGAGGCACTTTCCTCGCATATCCATCGATCTCCAAGTACGTCTGGACGATCACCAACTGTTTCCCTCATCTTGGGTGTACAGCCCAATCGAGATCATCAATAATCACCCAAACGATGTGGAGACTTCCGGTCTTCAACCACCGTCTTCCTCTTCGACATCTCGTCGAATCGGTTATTCAGAATGGGTATAAACCCGGCCTTTCCGAATAACCCGCGTATATGATAAACAAATGTTACACAAACACATCAAACGCCTCATTCCAATTCAGAATGTTCTTTTATTCACAAAATCACATTCTTAGGGAAAGTTTCCCATTAATTTTATCCAAGATAAATTCTTCTAAATTTATTCTTTAATCTTCTTTTGGATATCATTTCAAACTAGTCGGGATTAGTGAACCACACCGAATTAATTATTTGTTTTATTTCCCAATCCCAACCTATTCATCCCCTGGAGCAAAACTGGTAATACTCCATACCTAACACCACGGTGTTATCGGTAAAATTAATTATCATTTCACGTTCAAATCTAACTAAAGATTTAACTATCGCTTTGGAGCAAAACTGGTAATACTCCATTCTCGATCACTTTTCAGATTTGATAATTTAAATTATCAATTCACATTTTAATCTAATTAAAGATTCATTAAAACTCCACTTAGTTTTAATCTTTTCAAAAATCAACATCTTGCCTTTAACTGGGTTAAAGAACCAATGTCATCTAAAACACGATTCACGATATACCCAAATCACATTTGATATTAAATACAAGGCTCTGAATAGAAAATATACCGGCTTATATTCAATATCAAATTCTGAAACCAACAAATATCGTATTGGAAATAACGATATAAAATATATCTTTCAAATTCCCATAACAATATCTGTGTAGTCACGAAATCCAACATCGAAATATTCCGAAGATAATTTCGATTCAACTCCAGTCCAATCCACGTATTGGAAATATTGATTATTTTTAAAATCACTTTCAAATTCAATTTATTTATTTCAAAAATAAATTGATTTTAATTCTAGTTCAAAACTAGTTCAATTTCGATAAAAATCTATTTTTATCCTTTCAAATGTGGAATTTTTCATCCCAGTTCTTTCTAATTCACATATTATGATTTTACACAAATTATTAATATTTTTAATAATTTGATCAAGGCCCGTACAGTCGATTTCCAACAATGGCCATCGAACTGCACTTACATCGACCTTTTCTGAAATTGATTTGGACATAATTCCAAATCCAACCGTTAGATTTCAAATTTCTAATATTCATTGAAAAGCTCTTTTCGATATGAACCCAACGGTTCCGGTTTTAGGAGGATCCGACGGTCGGATCTCCCGCAACGTCAATTCGAAGTCAATGGTCGAAATTCACGAACTACCGCGGCGCGGCGCGTTCTATTCAGGCCATTATATATTTTATATATATATATATATATTATATATATATATATTTCGTCGATTTCCCTTTTTAAAACGTATTTTATAAATCGTTTTAACTTCGTTTTCAAAACCATTTCAACTCTATATTCAATTTCAAATCAAAGTTGAATATTTCGTATCATTACTACATAAATGATAATATTTTCAAAACGTTATATTTCGAAATCACTACTTTTTCTATATTCATTATAAAAACGAATATAATCGATATAAATATCGTTCACGTCAAAATAGCGCAACTCTAATCAACATGGCTTTATATATTTCAATAAATTCGTTATTCTATTCAACAAATGAATATATATTCTATTCAACACATGAATCTATATTTCTTTCTACACACGACTAATCTCAACACATGAGTATTGTCAACACATCACTATTTTTGTTATGTAAAATATTTTATAAAATTATGGTATCTATTGTTTAATTTTCAATCAGACTCCTACTTGAAAGTAGTTCTAATTTTAAATATGATAAAGATGTAAATTTTATTGTTAAAATATTTTACTCAACACATGAATAGTTTCAACACATGAACATCGTCAACACATGACTATTTTTATATTCAACACATGAATTTTCTTTTATAATATTCATTATTTTCCCAATTGGAATGAGGCCCAATCAATCACCATATAATGTTAATTACATGGATTCCATACTACACATGTATATAATAGCAATGATAAACAATCAACCATCATCCAAGGTGCACCACACAACTGCATAAGCATCAAATATAAATAATTAACGCTTACACAGCCTGTCGACCAATCGATCGACATACAATTAAATAATTGGGATTAGTGTACGCCAAATTTCATCCTAACACCCGTGCGGGGTTTCAAATCAACAAACACTGAATATTATTTGTGCAGTTGGGCGATGTGTAAAATTTATCATCCCAATCAATATCTGTCAAATCAGTATATATAAACAAATTGGCCGATTTGTTTATAAATATTCATTTATTCACATTCACGTCAAAAAATTATATTTTTAACGATAATTAATTTATTTCAACTATCTACAATTTATTATTGATTTCACATCAACATCACAAACAAATTTTCACAACACATCAATCAAACAAACAAGTCGTCCATGGTCTGTGGACGACGGGTGTCGGGTGCTGCTAAGCACCGTCTGCATCCTAGTATATATATATAACTAGAAAAAGAAATTTAGAGCGAGAAGTTCTCACCAACTAGCTAAACCAAATGCCACAACTCTTCTTATGTAGAAATCTTCGTCGTGCTCGCCTTTCATCACTTTCGTTGTCCGTAGCCACTACATATATAAAAATCATATTTTTATATTATTGCTATGTATATAAAACTCATATTTTTATTATCACTCTATATGGATAAAAATTCAATTTTTGCATCGCTACTATATAGATAAAAATCTATTTTTACACCGCTACTATATAGATAAAATTCTATTTTTATCACGCTATTTTCTATATAAAGATTTCGCCTTTTCAAATATAAAGATTTCGCCTTTTCAAATAAAAAGATTTCGCCTTTTCAAATAAAAAGATTTCACCTTTTCAAATAAAAAGATTTCACCTTTTCAAATAAAAAGATTATATTTTACTTCATTATAAAAATCAAAATTTTATCTTGCTATCATATTTATAAAAATCGAATTTCTATTCTAATGGTAATCTTATAAAGATCGCATCTTTACCCAAATGAAGACATCATAAAAATCGTATTTTTCCTTGATTAAAAATCATATTTTTAATCGATGAAAAATCTAATATTCAAATTATGAAAAATCATATCTTTATATATTATAAATGCAAATCAAAATCAAATCTTTTTATATTTTCTAAATTGAAGATCTAATCTTTTTACTATGAAAAATCATTCCTTTTCTCGCTATTCCAGTCAAATAAAAATCATATTTTTACCATGTCGCTATACATATAAAAATCGAATTTTTATATGTTATTCATCTTAAGAAAGATCCAATTTTTATTCACCTTTATATATATGAAAATCAAAACTTCCATACAAATGAAAACCATATTTTTATCCTTCTCCAGGATTAAAAATTACATTTTTATATAATTAAAACCCGCATTTTATATAATAAAATGAATAAAAACTGAAATAAAATACTCACTAATTTCTGAATGAAGAGCAAAGAGGAGCAGAGGGGTTTTGGTGGTCGGGTTTGCTGGTGTTCAAGGTGGAGCGGATTTTCTAGAGAGAAAGAGGGGGTTTTGGGGCTGTTTTCGGAAGAGTGAGGAGGAGGGGGTGCTGTCGGAGGGCGGCGGAGGACCTGAAGGGGAGGTGGAGGCGCGGCGGGCCTCTGGTGGTCGGCTAGGGAACAAAAGTGGCGGGTTTGCGATGGGGGAGTGCGAAACGCGAGAAGAACAAGCGGAGGAGGAAGAAGAAGGAGAGGGGGCGGCGGCAGGTGGTGGCGCCCCACCTGGGGAGGCACGGTGCGCGACGGTGGGAGGAGCGGTGGCTCCTCCCCCTTCCTTCTCTTTTTTTTAATTTGATTTCTGTTCGATGGAAAGAGAGAAGAGGGAATGGGGGGATTTATATAAAATATATATATTTAATTATTTATTGATTTCAAAAAGAAAATTTTATTTTCGAACTCGAAATCGAACCCACCGCTTGTCGTCCATAGCTAATTACCTCCATTTCGAACACAATGGGATATGTATCGTAAGTTGATTCGATCGTTTCGATTAGTTTTCTTCAAAATCAAAATATAACTCTATATATTGATTTTAAACATGCATTTCAATTTACTGGGGTCACATACGAACTCGAAAAATTCCCGAAAAATATTTTCTAGCTTCGTATTGACGATACGGTCCTAACAAAACTAGTTTCGTCGAATTCTGAGACCGTTTGAAAAATGGCAAATTTCCAGTCGATTAAAATCAACTGAAACTGGTCAAACACGTTTTCCTTTGCCACACTCACATATTGATTCGAAAGATTATGAAATTTGGAATCTAGCAATAATTTGACATCACGGATCCAACAAAACTGGTTTCGTCGAAATCTGGGGTCATTTGCAAAAATGGCTATTTTTAAGAGCCTGAATTCCATAGCGACTATTCAGAATTTTCAACTGGACATATCTTTTGATTCCCGCTATGAAATCTCAATTTTTCGGATTCGTTGGAAAGATATTCTCAAAAAAATCCTATTATTTTTGGTTTCACTAAAATCCGGTTTGTTTTGCACCCGGTATGTTCAATTGAAGTTTGAAATCGATTTATCGAACTATCGCGCCATTTTCAATTCTAGTTATAATTATATATAATTATTTATATTCTAACGATGACGTTTATAAATATATACGTTCGAATTCTATTCAAATTAAATTTCTCGTCGATATTATTTAAAATACTTCATTTTAAATATTAAAAATTCGCTAAAATTGCCAAAATAAAAATTTTAAATTGGCTCAGAAATTCCGGGTTGTTACACCAACCACGACAAAAACTAAGGTGTTCTAAATGTTTTGACAGTGATATCTTCTTCACTTCGAATCTGACCGATAGGGTTTGTTTGGACATTTATATATAAACGAGCATAGCTAACCTCCAAACTCATGTTTTTCCGAGTGGATGCAGAAGCTCTGCCTTTCCTCCAATTTTTCAAAAAATAACAATATTAGATTTAGGCTTTCTGATTCTAAATTTAGAGGTAGAAACTATAGATTTAGGATATAGATATATAATTCTCTATTTGTATGAGGTAAGTTCTTCAATTCTTATTTTAACTAGTTTATTTTTCTTTCTTTTGGAGCTAGATTACGAATCCATGTATGCTCCAATATGTAGATTAAAATGGGTTTACTAAAGAGAAGGATTGTAGATAGTAAATCTGGGTTCAAATCAGATCTAGAACTTGAAGTGTTTTTTGCAAGTGAGTGGATTTAAATTGTATGTCATTTATGTGAATGATACATAATCTCGATTGATTCCAATTAATTAGTGAATCTAATGTAAATTCCATATGGAAATTGTTTGTGGAAAAGTTGTCCCCAATTAAGCTATGAATAATAAAAATGTGATTATAAGAGAATATATCCAACCGGTCTTACGGAGGTATGTGAGAAAGACCGCTATGACGAGCGGATAGGTAAAGGAAATTTCAACTATGCACGGCCTCTTTCTAAGAAATACTATATCATCAACTACATAGCTAATCCATCTGATGCTCCGATGAAAATTAGCCCCGCTTATCGGCTGTGCAAATCTCCGCAGCTATCACTGCTTGTGCTCGTATTCACATGTAACGGCCCGTAAATCCGTACTATCTGAGTCGACTAATAACACCACACGTCCAACCCAAATTGTACAGAAATACGAATCATTATTAGAAAGAATATGAGAAATAGAAAGAAAGAAATGTTAGAATAGAAGAAAACAAAGAAGACAAAACTCACAGCGGAACGAATAAAATATATTAAATAACATAACTTTTGAAATACAAATTAGTAACTGTATATACATACCACTATCAGAGCACGACAGTTATTCCTGGAACAGTTATAAACACCTGTTTCCAGATACAACATAGTACACAACGGAAATATGATAGTCTATAGCTAACTGGTGAAGCCTTCTGCTTCCAGCTCTTCCAAGTGAATCTGAAAAATCCCGGCTACTTGACTGTCAGTACAAATTTGGGCACCCAAGAGTTTAGGGAAAGCAAACAAAATAAACTCCAGGTCAGTCATGGGACTAGTGTGAGTAAACTCCAACCATTTGTTTAACTATCAAAATCCATTTGAAAGAAAGGATAATAGTAAGACCAACCCACATATAAACATGGACGGTTTTTACCTTACTATAACCTAAAACACTTTGATATAGAAATCCAGGGATATTATAATATTGTCTAAATCAAATAAATAACAATGTAATAACCCGGATATCCGACCCAATTTATAATTTTTATTTTGGCAATTTTAGTGAATTTTGATTATTTAAAATGAATTATTTTAAATAATAATGACGAGAAATTTATTTTGAATAGAAATCGAATGTATATATTTATTCGAATCATCGTTAGAATATAAATATTTATTTATATATATAAAAGGAATTGAAAATGGCGTGGTAGTTCGATAATTCGATTTCAAATTTCAAATGAATGTACCGGGTGCAAAATAAACCGGATTTTAGTGGAACCAAAAATAATAGAATCTATTTGAGAATATCTTTCCAGCGAATCCGAAAAAATCAAAATTTCATAGCGGGAATCAAAAGATATGCCTAGTTGAAATTTTAGAATAGTCGCTACGGAATTCTATCCCTTAAAAATGGCAATTTTGCAAACGACCTCGGTTTTCGACGAAACCACTTTTGTTGGATCCGTGATGTCAAGTTATTGCTAGGTTTCAAATTTCGTAATTTTTTGAATCAATATGTAAGCGTGGCAAAGGAAAACGCGTTTGACTAGTTTTAGTTGATTTTAATCTACTGGAAAATGGCCATTTTTCAAATGGTCTCAGAATTCGACGAAATTAGTTTTGTTAGGACCATATCGTCAATACGAAGCTAGAGAATATTTTTCAGGAATTTTTAGAGTCCGTATGTGGCCCCGGTAAATTGAAATGCGCGTTCAAAGTCAATATATAGATTTATATCTTTGATTTTGACAAAAATTGATCGAAACGATCGAATCAGCTTACGATACATGTCCCACTGTGTTCGGAATGGGGGTAATTAGCAATAGATGACAGTCGTTGGGCTTCGATTGGAGTTCGAATAAATAGTCAGCATTTTAGGAGAATAAAACGAAAAATAATAATAATTAAATATATAAACTAGCCCCCCCCCCCGCCCAGTTATCTCTCCCGTTCATTTACCAGAAAGAAAGAAATGTAGAACCCCCCCCCCCCCCCACGTTTGATTTCTATCGCCCCTACTCGATGACCGCCGCCGGAGAGCCTCCCCCAGCGCCGCCGCTTGCGCCTTCGCCACACACCCCCCCTCTCTCTCCGATTTGCTCCCTTCTCTCCTCCTTCCAATTAAACCACGCAGCACCCAAATCAAGCCAACCCCTAAAACCCACACCCCCACAGCCAAAACTGACGTCGCCACCCCGTATCCAACCACTGCCTCTGACCTGCCGTGGCCCCCACCCAGCCTGCCGCCACCACCAGCGAACCACGAGCCTCCTCTCTCCTTCTCCGACCAAATTCGAAGCTCCAAAACCCCATGCACCCAAATTCGACCGCCAATGACTACCAGCATCCTCCGCGACTGCCTGCGCCCCTTCCCACCACCTCAACAGCACCTGTAAGCTTTTGTTTTTATTTTTCTTCATTTTTAGGCGATTAAAAAGGTGATTTTTACTCGTTTGGATAGCGAATAAAGTTGAGATTTCTAATATGAAAAGTTTAGATTTTTGATTTGAAGAAGATTAGATTTTTGATGAATAAAAATAGGATCTTTATTTGATTAAAAATTTTATTTTTATAAAGTAAAAGTAATAAAAATATGATTTTTATATAATGTAGATAATAAAAATTCGATTTTTATATATTGAATAGCAAAGTAAAAAATTTGATTTTTATATATTGAGTAGCAAAGTAAAAATTTGATTTTTATATATTGAATAGCAAAGTAAAAATTCGATTTTTATATATTGAATAGCGAAGTAAAAATTCAAATTTTTTATATTGAATAGTGAAGTAAAACTTCGATTTTTATATATGTAGTGAATATGGATGACGAAAGTGATGAAAGAAGAAACGGCGGAGATTTCCTATATATGAAGAATCATGGCGTTTGGTTTGGCTAATCTATGAGAACTTCTCACTTTTAATTTAAATTTCTAGTTAAAATATATACTAGGATACAGACGGTGTTTAGCAGCACCCGACACCCGTCGTCCACAGACCATGGACAGCTTGTATGCTTGTTTGTTTGATTTTGATGTGTAGTTGATTGTGTGATGTAATGTGAAAAGAAATAAAATATTTATATAGTTAAAAATATTTTATAGTTAAAAATAGAATTTTTAACGTGTATTTAAAATAAATATTTATAAACAAATCGGAGATTTGTTTATATACACTGATTTGATTGATATTGATTGGGACGATAAATTTTACACATCGCCCAACAGCACAAATAAAATCTGTGTTTGATTGTTTGAAACCCCACACGGGTATTGGGATGATATATGAAGTACACTAATCAAAATAATTAGCTGTGTGTCGATCGATTGATTGACAGACTGTTATAAGCGTTAAATATTTATATTTGATGCTTATACAGTGTAGAACGCACTTTGGATGATGGTTGATGATTGATCGTTGCTGTTATATACGTGTGGTAGAAAATCCATATAATTAACATTAAATGGTAATTGATTGGGCCTCATTCCAGTTTTGAAATAGAATATTTGAAAAAGAAATATTTGAAAAAGAAATATTTGAAATAGAATATTTGAAAATAGAAATATATGAAGCCGTGTTGATTAGATTGACGCCATTTTGACATGAATGATATTTATATCGATTTTATTCATTTTACAATGAATATCGAAAGTGATTTCAAAATCCGATATTTTGAAATGAATTGAAATTCGAATTAAATTGAATTGAAATGAATTAGAATTCGAATTGAAATTGAATAGAAATGAATTCGAATTGAAATTGAATAGAAATGAATTCGAATTGAAATTGAATAGAAATGAATTTGGATTAAAATAGAATTAAAAATCGATTTGAATTAAAATCAATTTGAAATGAATTTAAAACGAATTTATATTGGAAAAAAATTCAATTTTGACTTGAATTTGAAATCAAGTTGAAATCGTTTCGAAAACGAATTTAAAACGATTTATAAAATACGTTTTGAAAGTAAATTGACGAAATATAATATATATATATATATATATATATATATATATATATATATAATGGCCTGAATAGAATGCGCCGCGCCGCGGTCGTTCGTGAATTTCGACCATTGACTTGAATGGATATTACGGGAGATCCAACCGTCGGATTCTCCTAAAATCAGAATCGTTGGGTTCGTATCGAAAAGGGCTTTCCAATGAATATTAGAGATTTGAAATCTAACGGTTGGATTTGGAATTATGTCCAAATCAAATTTGGAAAAGGTCGCTGTAAGTGCAGTTCGATGTCCATTGATGGAAATCGACTGTACGGGCCTTGATAAAATTATTAAAAATAGTAATAATTTGTGTAAAATCATAAGAAGTGATTTGGGAAGTATTGGGATGAAAAACTCCATATTTGAAAAGATAAAAATAGATTTTTATCGAGATGAACTAGTTTTGAACTAGAATATTAATTTATTTATTTTTTTTAAATAAATAAATTGGATTTGAAATGGTTTTGAAAATAACCAGAATTTCCAATAATTGAATTGGAATGGATTTGAATCAAAATTGTCTTTGGAATATTTTGATGTTGGATTTCATGATTATACAGATGTTGTTATGGAAATTTGAAAGATATATATATCGTTATTTCCAATACGATATTTTTTGGTCGTAGAATTTGATATTGAATATAAGCCGATATATTTTCTATTCAGAGCCTTGTATTTAATATCAAATGTGATTTGGGTTTGTCGTGAATGGTGTCTTCATTAACACTGTTCTTAAGCCCAATTGAGAAAAAGATTAAATCTTTTTATTTAGATATAATGAAGTGTACCAATTAAATAATATTTAATTGGAATTGAATTGGTATTGATTTTTGGGTTTATCGTGAACAGTGTTTTAAATAACACTTGTTCTTTAACCCGATAATTAATGGAATGTGATTTTGGGTTTATCGTAAACCGTGTTTTAAATGTCACTGATTCCTTAACCCAGTTAAAGATTAAAACTAAGTGGAGTTTTAATGAATCTTTAATTAGATTTAAAAGATCGAGAATGGAGTATCGCCAGTTTTGCTCCAGGCGATAGTTAAATCTTTAATTAGATTTGAACGTGAAATGGTAATTGAATTTACCGATAACACCGTGGTGTTAGATATGAAGTATGACCGGTTTTACTTCATGGGATGAATAGGTTGGGATTGGGAAATAAAATAAATGATTACTTCGGTATGGTTCTCTAATCCCGACTAGTTTGAATTGATATTCAAAAGGAGATTAAAGAATAAATTTAAAGAATTTATCTTTGATAAAATTAATGGGAACCTTTCCCAAAGTATAAGGATATTGGAATAAAAGAATATTCTGAATTGGAATGAGGCGTATGTTGTGTTTGTGTAACACTTGTTTATTATATACGCGAGCTATTCCGGAAGACCGGGTTTATCCCATTCTAAATAACTGATTCGACGTGGTGTCGAAGATGAAGACGCTGGTCGAAGACCGGAGGTCTTCATGTCGTTTGGACAATTACTAATGATCTTGATTGGGTCGTACACCCAAGAGGAGGGAATCTGTTGGTGATCGTCCAGACGTGCTTGGAGATCGATGGATAGGTGAGGTACAAGGTGCCTCCGGTTTCGTTCAGACCCAGAACGGACTTGTAGATGGATTGTGTGTCTGACATTGGATTTCAGTCTGTGTGATTGATTTCTATTAAATATATATCTGTTTGGCGGCGGAGAATTTATTCTCTTGCTTAACTCCCTTTTCTGAGATGTACGAGCTCAGAGGTTATATATCGATGGATATCAAACGCATGGAGTGAATTGCCTCTGTGGCATGCCTAAGTGGCAATTGATCAGGGCTTCTGTTGAAAAGCAAAGCCTTGTGGTTGATGATCAAAGCACGGCCTGTAACACCCGACGTCCATTAATGTCACTCACAAAGGGAATGCATTAACTTCCATGGAGGTTATAAGTGAATATAGAACAGAAAAATTACAACAAGACAGATAATAAATAGTACTTGGAAATCTAAAACTTCATTTTATTGCAGCGGAAATTAAACATGTTACATCATAAAACCATAGATCATAACCAAGTACAATATCCATCTTCATTAAAACAAAATACATAATCCCATTACATAAACAGCCATCAAAAAGATAACAAGCTGGACTTTACTTCAACGGTCCAAGCTTTCCAAAGAGAGATGAAGCAATTCAATCAAACAACACTAGAGCTAGGCCCAACCTGAGGACCTGGAGGGGGAAAAAGGATAGAAATAAAGGGGGTCAGACATAAAGTCTGGCGAGTATGATAATTCTAGCAATACTATTATCAAAATAACTAGACTAAGGCATAAGCTGGAAGACAAGTAAATGTCTATGAACTCTTAGGAAGATAAAGATAGCGTTTAAGATAACGTTAAAGATTACGGTAAAGGCACACCTAATTACTAACGAATGATTACTACACTGCACCGCACATTACTACACTGCACCACACCAGTCACCCAAATGTTTGATCCCACTTGCTTCACACAGAAACGTTATAAATAGCCTTACGTGCCCCTAGCTGACCTCATTGGTGCCGTCTGCCCCTATCTCCACTAGGTGTACCCCACTACCCACTTTCGATCGGCTCCCTACTCATAGATACCCGTGGTGGCCCCACAGTGGGGTGCATCACTCCCCTAAAGTGGCAACTCGATACAACTTGAGAATGCACGGCTTATACCTATACGATGCAACAACGTCTTACCTACCAGCCCGGGTCCACACACGCATACTAAACCCGTTGGACTTGCATTGCCACCGCTCCCCGTTTTGGCCTCTTGCAGTCGAACCCAGCATGCGTGTCCCGTCCTCGACTTGGGTCGAGCCCACAAAGATACGTTTGGGATACTAGTCGAAATGGGCCCCCACAAGCTACCCACCTAAGCTTGTCACTAGTATATCCCACTTAACCCTCTTAGTCATGTTCATTTACATGTGTGTTTGGTTAAGTCTTACTAATCATATTTCACATGCCAATAAGGGCACCCCCTAGATTCCTCATGCCACCCAAGGCACCTACTTAACCCCCATGTCCCACCTTACATGTTTATCTGGTTAAGTATTTCTTAATTCATTCAGGCCATAACCTCATAAAGACCTCTCACATTAGACTGGCATTTATGGCAGCTGGATTTGTCGGGCGGGTCCGGGCAGTCTTACACCATAAAAGAGTCTATCCTCGTGTCTTTACAACCGTTATGCTTTAGTTTAGGCCTAGGACCTCTCACATTGGGCTGACATTTGTGACCACTGGATTTGTCGGGCGGGTCCGGGCAGGTTTACGTCACAAACGAGTCCAACCTCGTGTCCTAAGCATTGATTAACACTTAAAATCTTTTACCCCAGTTTTAATAATTCCCTATTCAAATTATTAATTAAGTCAACTTTTAATGATGTCCATAATTGACTCAATTATGGCCATCCACTTATGGCATGCAAAATAATATCAATTGCACCCCAACTTTTTAATATTAAATCCTTAATATTACCCATGCCCCACGTTTATACATTCGCTTATTCAACGCATAATATAGGCTAGACTTGTATAGTCTAACACCTAGCACAAAGATAAATTATCACAACATATAGACAATTAAAATAAATCTAATCATATTAAGGGTGAAACTTGCATAAACTACACATGTTAAGGATTAAAAGGTGTCAACTTGTTAAATGTCTCAATTTACATGATATGATCATAGCCCAAATCTATACATAAACTTGCATATGGGGTTTTTAGGCAACATAATGATGGTGTGAACTAGCATAGGATATCACATATGTCATAGCATAATTCTAGATGTCATAATAGATGTCTTGGCTTATGTTCATAACTTTTCTAATCAATCTAACTTGCATATGTGACTTGTCATATAGATCAACATAACCCAAACATGATGATTTAATTAATATGAACTAACTAGCATAGATGGTAACATCATGGCCTTTTTAACATGTATGATTCATCACAACTTAGCATAGAAACTTTCAACATACATAACATCATCATAGCATGATTTACAACATATAAGATATCATCATCACATAACTTTGGATTTACAATATACATGATAGCAAAAGGGGTTTACAACAACATACATGATAATTAACATCATCTACTCATAATCCATTCATAACTCAACCTAATTAAAATGATAATAATCTTGTTAAGATCATCATACTCACAATTTAGAGAAGAAAAGAGAGAGTTTTGCTTTGCTTTAGTGTTGAGAGAATTAGAATTGAATTTGCTTTTCTTCTTTCTTAGTTGGCGGCGGCTCCATTGATTTCCGTGGCGATGGTATGACGGTAACTATTCTATTTTAATTAGGTTTAGGGTTAGCATTAGGATGTATTTATAGGTGTAGGAAGTTATTTAGGACCATTAGATTAACCCTGAACCATGAGAACCAATCAAATGCAAAATCTGCATTTGAGTGAATCGGCCCACGGATTGATAGCCAAACACCCTGTATTAACCCCTAGTCGACCCAGCAAGGCTCGGGTCGACCTCAAAAATGGGCCGGTTCGGTTATTCCCCCCTCCCAATTCGCTGTTTTGAACTTTTTCGCATATCTATTTATTTATTTTTCAATTTTTTTATATATATATCAATATATATATCTCTACGCAACCCATTTAACTTGATTCTTTTTTAAAAATTAAGTATACTTTAATTTGTGAATTTTAATGTTATAAAATTACGGGGTGTTACACGGCCTGTGTGGCGTAGCTTTGTGTAACATTGATTCGCGAGCCTCACACCCCAGTAGTGGAAAAGAAACGGGAGAGGACGTCAAGGAGGGCATGCATTTATTTCTAGTTAGAAGTGGCGTCAGTGGTTTTACATGCCCTGACGAGTTTGACTTATGTGGTTGTTGCTGTTACGAGGCGCCTCGGATATATCAATGACTTTGTAAAGCCGATGGAGTCATTCGTTGGCTCATTTACGCCCCATAGGGCGGGGAAACGCATGTTCAGGGTTTAAGTTTAATCCACATCGGTGGACTGGCCCTGAGGATCCAAGGCTTGTCTGCGCGCTTGCCTGAGACGTGGGCTAGATTGTCTCGAATCGGTAGAGAACAATCCTTGGCCTCGGTTCATAGATGGAAATCCAATTTCCAAAAACATGGCTTTGCGGTTTTAATTATAGAACTAGTATGGCGACATGATATATGGTACCCATGTCGTCTATGATTGATATTTATGATTTGAAGTTGTTTTATACACTATGCACTTATAATAGTATCAAATGATTTGTTTTAAATGTACTAAGCATGTTTGGCTATTATAAGAGAAAACCCTATCCCCAGGCTTGCGTTGCATTGTGTGATAGGACCTAGGTCTTATAATAGCTTCGTTTTTCCAAAAAGCATTGCGCTGTTTTGTTATATGCACTGGTATTCTTAGGAGGAAACCCATTCCGTGTTATACAGCGTGGTCCCTTGATATATCTGATTTAAAGTAAAGTTTTAAATAACTGTTTTAGTTCTCACACCAGTCACATGACTGACCTGGAGTTTATTGTTTTAACCTAAACTCTGGGGCCCTTATTTTGACACGGGTAGCTAGTAGTTTTGGTTTTGCAGATTTTTATTCACGGGATCCTGATTTACAGTTGGAACGATACTCGGAAAGCTTTGTATACGCGTATTACTTCTAGTTGTTTATTGTATTATTTTCCGCTGCTATGTAATGTATTGTAATCTCTGATAATTATCGAATGTATTTCATTTATTCATACTCTGTATATTCTTGTATTCTGATGGAATTGTTGTAATATACAATGAAATGTTCTTCCGTCTGCGTTCTTTTGTGGCTTGTTCTCGAACTATCCGCGCTTTCCTCACCGGGGAAGTAACGGGTTCTAACAGTGGTGTTCGAGCTTTGGTTTACAGAGCTCGAGAACAAGACACATTAGAACCGAAAGAATTCATTAGATATTGGATTAGTAGTATCCAATTAGAATAACTCGTTAGAGATAGGATCAGTAGTATCCTAGAACGAGTGTGAAGAGTATATTTTAAAAATGAAAACAAGTTTTGTTTTGAAAATTTAAAATCAATTATTCGTATTTGATTATTTATTTTATATTGATTTGGACTATCCAGTATATAAAGATTTTGTATATACGTCTGATCCACGTGTATTCGAAGTTTTAATATACTGAATGTATATAGAATCACACTCTAGTCGCCCGGAGATGATTCAGTTGATGACTACGTAGCATCAGCAGTTTGTGTTCGAGTTTCGAAGGTGTGATTTCTATATATTTCCTATTGACTGGTGTGAGAACCAAAATTAGATAGGGCCTATTGTTGTGATTTGGCATCAAAAATGTGATTTTTGGCTATATATCAAAGTTATGAATTTGAAATGTTAATCAACTAATTGATTGTTGGTTGTGTTTTTTGATTATTGTTGGAATTAATTAAATGTTGAACCGTTTAGCCAAATTGAATCAAATAGTGAATTATATTGAAAATTAGTCGCATTTGCATGCATATACATGTACTTACATTGAACAGGTCATAGCAAGGAGGCTAGAGCAGAAGAATAAAATTGTTTGCCCGACAAATAGGTACATGTTTACCATAATTTACTATTTTGTTTGGGTGATGATGATTTTATGAACCGATTGGCTAGCCGCTTGGCTTTTTCTTTTTCTTTTGGATTGAAGAAGGCCATGGGAGGCTATATGAAATATCCCCAAGTCCCCGGTGCAGGGGAGGTTATGGCGAAATTTTTCGAAAATTTAAGGTGTTAGCCAAATTTTTGAAAAATTTGAAAAGTTCTTAGAAACTGAAAAGTTGAAGAACTTAAGCCGTAGTGAAAATACTGGAAGTTGAGTTGATTTGTAAGACAACTTTCGGCTTCGTTCCTTTTCGGGGACGAAAAGTTTTAAGTGGGGGAGATTGTAATAACCCAGAAATCCGAGCCAATTTAAAATTTTTATTTTGGCAATTTTAGTGAATTTTGATTATTTAAAATGAATTATTTTAAATAGTAACGACTATAAATTTATTTTGAATAGAATTCGAAC
The DNA here is from genome assembly GCA_030737875.1 of Allium sativum. Classification (NCBI taxonomy): domain Eukaryota; kingdom Viridiplantae; phylum Streptophyta; class Magnoliopsida; order Asparagales; family Amaryllidaceae; genus Allium; species Allium sativum. Next base: position 826,401,989 of record CM060909.1, read on the forward strand.
ATATATATTTATTCGAATCGTCGTAAGAATATAAATATTTATTTATATATATAAAAGGAATTGAAAATGGCGCTGTAGTTCGATAATTCGATTTCAAATTTCAAATGAATGTACCGGGTGCAAAATAAACCGGATTTTAGTGGAACCAAAAATAATAGAATCTATTTGAGAATATCTTTCCAACGAATCCGAAAAAAATCAAAATTTCATAGCGGGAACCAAAAGATATGCCCAGTTGAAAATTCAGAATAGTCGTTTTGGAATTCTAGCCCTTAAAAATGGAAATTTTGCAAATGACCTCGGTTTTCGACGAAACCACTTTTGCTGGATCTGTGATGTAAAGTCATTGCTAGGCTTCAAATTTCGTAATTTTTCGAATCAATATGTGAGCGTGGAAAAGGAAAACGCGTTTGACCAGTTTCAGTTGGTTTTAATCGACTGGAAAATGGCCATTTTTCAGACGGTCTCAAAATTCAACGAAATTAGTTTTTTTTAGGACCATATCGTCAATACGAAGCTAGAGAATATTTTTCTGGAATTTTCAGAGTCCGTATGTGGCCCCGGTAAATTGAAATGCGCGTTTAAAGTCAATATATAGATTTATATTTTGATTTTGACGAAAACTGATCAAAACAATCGAATCAGCTTACGATACATGTCCCATTGTGTTTGGAATGGGGGTAATTAGCTATAGACGACAGTCGTTGGGCCTCGATTGGAGTTCGAATAAATAGTCAACATTTTAGGAGAATAAAACGAAAAATAATAATAATTAAATATATAAACTAGCCCCCGAAGTTCTCTCTTTCGTTCATTTACCAGAAAGAAAGAAAAATGTAGAACCCCCTTCCCCCCCCCCCCCGTTCGATTTTCGTCGCCCCTGCTCGATAACCGCCGCCGGAGAGCCTCCCCAAGCACCGCCGCTTGCGCCTCCCCCCCCCCCCTCCGATTCGCTCCCTTCTCTCCTTCTTCCAATTAAACCACGCAGCACCCAAATCAAGCCAACTCCTAAAACCTGCAACCCTACAACCAAAACTGACGTCGGCACCCCCTATCCGACCACCGCCTCTGACCTGCTGTGGCCTCCACCCAGCCTGCCGCCACCAGCAGCGAATCACGAGCCTCCTCTCTCCTTCTTCGACCAAATTCGAAGCTCCAAAGTCCCATGCACCCAAATCCGACGGCCAATGACTACCAGCATCCTCCGTGACTGCCTGCGCCCCTTACCGCCACCTCAACAGCACTTGTAAGCTTTTGTTTTTATTTTTCTTCATTTTTAGGCGATTAAAAAGGTGATTTTTACTTGTTTGGATAGCGAATAAAGTTGAGATTTCTAATATGAAAAGTTTAGATTTTTGATTTGAAGAAGATTAGATTTTTGACGAATAAAAATAGGATCTTTATTTGATTAAAAAATTTATTTTTATAAAGTAGAAATAATAAAAATATGGTTTTTATATAATGTAGATAATAAAATTTTGATTTTTATATATTGAATAGCGAAGTAAAAATTCGATTTTTATATGTTGAATAGCGAAGTAAAAATTCGATTTTTATATATTTAATAGCAAAGTAAAAATTCGATTTTTATATATTGAATAGCGAAGTGAAAATTCGATTTTTATATATTGAATAGCGAAGTAAAAATTCGATTTTTATATATTGAATAGCGAAGTAAAATTCGATTTTTATATATTGAATAGCGAAGTAAAACTTTGATTTTTATATATGTAGTGAATACGGATGACGAAAGTGATGAAAGAAGAAACGGCGGAGATTTTCTACATATGAAGAATCGTAGCGCTTGGTTAGGCTAATCTATGAGAACTCCTCACTTTTAATTTAAATTTCTAGTTAAAATATATACTAGGATGCAGACGGTGTTTAGCAGCACCCAACACCCGTCGTCCACAGACCATGGATGGCTTGTATGCTTGTTTGTTTGATTCTGATGTGTAGTTGATTGTGTGATGTGATGTGAAAAGAAATAAAATATTTATATAGTTAAAAATATTTTATAGTTAAAAATAGAATTTTTAGCGTGTATTTAAAATAAATATTTATAAACAAATCGGAGATTTGTTTATATACACTGATTTGATTGATATTGATTGGGACGATAAATTTTACACATCGCCCAACTGCACAAATAAAATCTGTGTTTGATTGTTTGAAACCCCACACGTGTATTGGGATGATATATGAAGTACACTAATCCAAATAATTAGATGTGTGTCGATCGATAGATTGACAGACTGTTATAAGCGTTAAATATTTATATTTGATGCTTATACAGTGCAGAACGCACTTTGGATGATGGTTGATGATTTATCGTTGCTGTTATATACGTGTGGTAGAAAATCCATATAATTAACATTATATGGTAATTGATTAGGCCTCATTCCAGTTTTGAAATAGAATATTTGAAAAAGAAATATTTGAAAAAGAAATATTTGAAATAGAATATTTGAAATAGAATATTTGAAAATAGAATATATGAAGCCGTGTTGATTAGATTGACGCCATTTTGACGTGAACGATATTTATATCGATTTTATTCATTTTACAATGAATATCGAAAGTGATTTCAAAATCAGATATTTTGACATGAATTGAAATTCGAATTAAATTGAATTGAAACAAATTAGAATTCGAATTGAATTGAAATTGAATAGAAATGAATTCGAATTGAAATCGAATAGAAATGAATTCGAATTGAAATTGAATAGAAATGAATTCGGATTGAAATTGAATTAAAAATCGAATTGAATTAAAATCAATTTGAAATGAATTTAAAATGAATTTATATTGGAAAAAAAATTCAATTTTGATTTGAATTTGAAATGAAGTTGAAATTGTTTCGAAAACGAATTTAAAACGATTTATAAAATACGTTTTGAAAGTAAATCGATGAAATATATATAATATATATCATATATATAATGGCCTGAGTAGAACGCGCCGCGCCGCGGCCGTTTGTGCATTTCGACCATTGACTTCAAATGGATATTACGGGAGATCCGACCGTCGGAATCTCCTAAAACCAGAACCGTTGGGTTCGTATCGAAAAGGGCTTTCCAATGAATATTAGAGATTTGAAATCTAACGGTTGGATTTGGAATTATGTCCAAATCAAATTTGGAAAAGGTCACTGTAAGTGCAGTTCGATGGCCGTTGATGGAAATCGACTGTACGGGCCTTGATAAAATTATTAAAAACAGTAATAATTTGTGTAAAATCATAAGAAGTGATTTGAGAAGAATTGGGATAAAAACTCCATATTTGAAAAGATAAAAATAGATTTTTATTGAGATGAACTAGTTTTGAACTAGAATAATAATTTATTTATTTTTTTAAAATAACTAAATTGGATTTGAAATGGTTTTGAAAATAATCAGAATTTCCAATAATTGAATTGGAATGGATTTGAATCGAAATTGTCTTTGGAATATTTCGATGTTGGATATTATGATTATACAGATGTTGTTATGGAATAATATTTAATTGGAATTGAATTGGGATTGATTTTTGGGTTTATCATGAATAGTGTTTTAAATAACACTTGTTCTTTAACCCGATAATTAATGGAACGTGATTTTGGGTTTATCGTGAACCGTGTTTTAAATGACACTGATTCCTTAACCCAGTTAAAGATTAAAACTAAGTGGAGTTTTAATGAATCTTTAATTAGATTGAAAAGATCGAGAATGGAGTATCGCCAGTTTTGCTCCAGGCGATAGTTAAATCTTTAATTAGATTTGAACGTGAAATGGTAATTGAATTTACCGACAACACCATGGTGTTAGATATGAAGTATGACCGGTTTTACTTCATGGGATGAATAGGTTGGGATTGGGAAATAAAATAAATGATTACTTCGGTATGGTTCGCTAATCCCGACTAGTTTGAATTGATATTCAAAAGGAGATTAAAGAATAAATTTAAAGAATTTATCTTTGATAAAATTAATGGGAACCTTTCCCAAAGTATAAGGATATTGGAATAAAAGAATATTCTGAATTGGAATGAGGCGTATGTTGTGTTTGTGTAACACTTGTTTATTATATACGCGAGCTATTCAAGAAGACCGGGTTTATCCCATTCTGAATAACTGATTCGATGTGGTGTCGAAGATGAAGACGCTGGTCGAAGACCGGAGGTCTTCACGTCGTTTGGACAATTACTGATGATCTTGATTGGGCCGTACACCCAAGAGGAGGGAATCAGTTGGTGATCGTCCAGACGTGCTTGGAGATCGATGGATTGGCGAGGTACAAGGTGCCTCCGGTTTCGTTCAGACCCAGAACAGACTTGTAGATGGACTGTGTATCTGACATTGGATTTCAGTCAGTGTGATTGATTTCTATTAAATATATATTTGTTTGGCGGCGGAGAATTTATTCTCTTGCTTAACGCCCTTCTCTGAGACGTACGAGCTCAGGGCTTATATATCGATGGATATCAAATGCCTGGAGTGAATTGCATGTGTGGCATGCCTAAGTGGCAATTGATCAGGGCTTCTTTTGAAAAGCAAAGCCTTGTGGTTGATGATCAAAGCACGGCCTGTGTGGCGTAGCTTTGTGTAACGTTGATTCGCGAGCCTCACACCCCGGTAGTGGACCAGAAGTGGGAGAGGACGTCAGGGAGGGCATGCATTTCTTTCTAGCTAGAAGTGGCGTCAGTGGTTTTACACGCCCTGACGAGTTTGACTTATGTGGTTGTTGCTGTTGCGAGGCGCCTCGAATATATCGGTGATTATGTGAAGCCGATGGAGTCATTCGTTGGCTCATTTACGCCCCATAGGGCGGGGAAACGCATGTTCAGGGTTTAAGTTTAATCCACATCGGTGGACTGGCCCTAAGGATCCAAGGCTTGTCTGCGCGCTTGCCTGAGACATGGGCTAGATTGTCTCGAATCGGTAGAGGATGATCCCTGGCCTCGGTTCATAGATGGAAATCCAATTCCAAATACGTGACTTTGCGGTTTTAATTGTAGAACTAGTATGGCGACATGATATATGGTACCCATGCCGTCTATGATTAATACTTATGATTTGAAGTTGTTTTATACACTATGCACTTATAATAGTATCAAATGATTTGTTTTAAACGTACTAAGCATGTTGGCTATTATAAGGTAAAACCCTATCCCTCAGCTTGCGTTGCATTGTGTGATAGGACGTGGGTCTTATAATAGCTTCATTTTTCCAAAAAGCATTGCGCTATTTTGTTATATGCACTAGTATTCTTGGGAGGAAACCGGTTCTGTGTTATACGACGTGGTCCCTTGATATATCTGATGTAAAGTAAAGTTTTAAATAACAATTTTAGTTCTCGCACCAGTCACATGACTGACCTGGATTTTATTGTTTTAGCCTAAACTCTGGGTGCCCTTATTTTGACATGGGCAACTAGTAGTTTTGGTTTTGCAGATTTATATTTACAGGATCCTGATTTACAGCTGGAACGATACTCGGAAAGCTTTGTATCTGCGTATTACTTCTAGTTGTGTATTGTATTATTTTCCATTGCTATGTAATGTATTGTAATCTCTGATAATTATCGAATGTATTTCATTTATTCATACTCTGTATATTCTTGTATTCTGATGGAATTGTTGTAATATACAATGAAATGTTCTTCCGTATGCGTTCTTTTGTGGCTTGTTCTCGAACTATTCGCGCTTTCCTCACCGAGGAAGTAACGGGTTCTTACAAACAATCTAGTGGAATGCTTGCATCTCACGCTCCATATATAATATAAAATCAAAAACCGTAGGGCGCTTATTGGAGATTGGATTCCGACTATGACAAGGTATGGAACCACCTTCCGATAGTGTATCTCTAGAGAGGAATACCTGGGTTCAACAAGAACATCTTGCAAGCCGGCCCACACATGACCGACCACTCATTTCGCTTGAGTGTATCGAATGTATATCACCAACAGTTGGGATCAGCAACCGTTTCCCGAAAAGGGACAGCATCGATAGATTAAAGAAGTAAAAGGAATTTCTCTAGATAGGTGATTATACACCCTAATGGGAGCGACCCACATAGCCATGCTGCCTGCCCGATTTTTAAGGCCTGAGGCTACGATCACTTATCATTCATTAATAGCACAATCACTTTGAATGCCACATTGTCAGATCCGTTAACCACTAATTGATTTGCACAAATATATTCTGGATATTATGCAAAGAGAATAAATTCTCCGCCACCATATATATTTATATAGACCAACATATGCGATCACTGGAAATACTCTGTCAGACACTCATCCATATACGTTCGTTCCGGGATTGAACAAAACCAAAGGCACAATTTCTATTAATATAAAAAGCCCTTGCACTTTACTCCGTCTTCGATTTTCTTCATATAATCTAATTCGCAATGCTACTTCCAATACGGAGTGGTTCTCGGATAATAATCTAACCGGTCTCTCCATATTGACAACGTTATTGGCAAACACTTCGATAGTCGGTTATTTAACTATCGAAGAAAAACAAATGAACATTCATCCATAACATCAATCAATCACTGGGCCTGTTAATTAATATTTCATTAATTAATTCACTTCTTCATTTCCCTATCAATATTTGAAACCAAATATTTTTAGTAATCTAATTGGTCTCTTAAGCTATTTGGAAAAACATTTCCATATATCACCTTCTTTTATTTTCTATACTTAGAAAATATATTCTATTTGCAATTGAAAACAATTTCAATCACTTATCTCTTTCCCAACTATTTTAGTTATACTCAGGAAATATTTACTTTTATATTTCCAAAATTCCACCACTCGGGTTAAAACGAATGCTGTGTAAAACATCGTTACAACAAACAAAAATATTTTATTCAACTAACTCTTATTCTAACACTTCTCTCCGAGACTGGATCTTGCTATTTATCAATTAAAAATTTTGGATGGTACAATAAATATTGAAGGGGATACCTTTACGAATACCTAGTCTCCAACATTAAACTAAGTTCCCTCCTTCACTTATCGGCATATGATTTCTGACGGTCTTGGACTGCCATCATCCTCTACCTAATCAAGGAAATTGTAATGACCCGCATTTTAGCTGTCGAATAATTAATTTATTTAATTATCTAAAATATCGTTTTGCCGATATCGATAACTGGAATTAAATAATATTGAATATTTAATTAATAATTATAATATAATAATATATTATAATGTCGAAATAGTCAAAAATAGCTGAATTCACAATACAGTGTGAATTGGATTATATATAAGGTATAATTCAGTTGGAATTGAATTTGAATAACGAATATATTTTATAAACGATAGTTGAACGTATGGTTTATAATATAATTATAAACGAGCTCGAAATGGCGCTGCAGTTCGCTATTTGGCGATTTGAACTTCAACTGAATATGCAGGGTCCATTTTAAGTCGGATTTCTGTGAAACAAGAACCGTCAGGACCGATTTGATAATAGTTTTCTAATGGAGGAGAAAAATCGGGATTTCGTCGTGTAGATTTTGATTTACGTCCAAATCAAATTTTAGAAAAGTCGCTATGGAATTCCTTTATAATTTATAATGATTTATAAAAGGGATTTCAATATAAATTGAATACCGATATAATATGGATTTGGAATATCGAGCTGTAAATCCATATATAAATATTCTGGAGCTGTGGTATATTCTATGTGAATATATAAACGATAATATTAAATTATTAATATTTAATTTAATTTATTTAAATATATTTATATATTTAAATAGATTATTCAGAGCGTTAAAAATAGCCAGTTTTGCAAACGAACTCCGTTTTCGACGAAACCAGTTTTGTTGGATCCGCAATGTCAAATAGTTGTTATATTTCCAGTTTCGTGATTTTTAGAGTCACTATGTGGTCGTACGGATTTTTAGAGTGAGAAACAGTCGATATTTTGACGGTTAAAAATACGCTATGCGAGCATACGGAGTCGGAATTCGACGAAACCAGATTCATTGGGAACGTAATGTCGAACTGTAGCCACATGTCTAGTTACGTGATTTTTGGGTAACGTATGTGATTATAGGAAATTTAAACAATATAAACATATAACGCTTGCTTAAAATAGAAAAGAATAATGAATATAAAAATATTTTAAATTTCCTATATATAATCTTTAACTCTTGTAAACCTAATTTTAAACCTAAGAAATTCTGCCAAGGTCAATGGGAGAAACCGCCGTCACATTTTCACTCAGCAAAACATTTCGTGAGCATTAGAAAATCAAAACAATTCAAGGGAAAATCCTAAAATCCCTGAAATATTCTCGTTGGCCTTGCAAGCCGATGTTATACAGCCCTATACCTATTTCCCTGGGTGCGATGTCAATTCGCGAGGACCCAAGTCGGAGTAGTAAACGCTAGGGTTTTTGCAGTTATGGATTCTGGAGCATCGATGGGATAATCGAGTTGTATTTTTGGGTTTATGATGTGAAAAGGGGTTTGTTGGCATGGGTTTTGTGGTGTTCGGTGGTAGGAAGCGTCGACGGCTTCCTGTAGAAGCTCGAGACCGCGAGTGGGGGGAGATGGGCGAGTGCGACAATGTTGGGGTGGATGCGAAGAGGAAGTAAAGGAGGTTGTAATGGTAGTTCCTATTTGAACTTCGGTGAAGTACAGGAAGGATGGTGGGAGATCGAAGTAGCCGTAATGGCCTTGGTGATTTCCCTAAAGTCCGACATTTTAAAGAAGATGGATTGATATGGGTTGGGCTGGAGTAACGTGGGGGAGTAGTTTCTATTGGGCCGGAGAGAATTCAAGGGAAAAGCCCAATGGTATAGGTAAATGGAAATATAGTTTAGTTTAAATAATTTAGTGTATTAACTTCGTATAGACATAACTTGCTCATACATAATCAGAATTCCGCGAAACAAGTTGCTTTGGGACCGTATGGACGAGAGCTTCACAATGAAGCTGACCGGGTGTGGATTCGAGCTCATTACAATTTATGGCGAAATAAATTGTTTGATTCAAATCAAACAAACAGTTTATCGTTCTTTAACGATGAACTGCCAAAGTGAGTAAAACTCACCAACTCTGAACAGTTATATTTTTATAATGTATTCTTAGAACTGTTAATCATCTGTTGATTGCTGTGTGTTAGTTGATTTGATTGAACTGCTAGTCAGTTAGTGGAAATTATATATATATATATATATATATATATATATATATATATAAACTGTTAAATATTTATATATTGATGCTGCTAGCAGAATATTTCCTATCGAACTGAAAGTGATGTTGATTTTATTGTTTAACATCTGCGATGCAGGGAAACAGGTTGGAGGGACCCAACTGGGTTCCTCAATATTTATAATACTGTTTGTTTCATATATTGTGTTATATGATGTGATATATAATCTGTGTTGATTATATGTGTTTGGACGATATTGATCATCGTGATTTGATATGATTTAAAACCACAACATACGGGATGTTGATAAAGGAATTTTCAAAGTGATGTTGAAAATAAAATATAAGAAAATGGAATAATTTATAAATAAGAGATATTTATAAATTTGAATATTTATAAATAAGGAATATTTATAAATTGGAATATTTTTAAATAGGAGATATTTAGAAAGGAAATAAATTTCAAACCATTTTCTTTTTGAATGGGAAGGCCTGTGTGGCGGTTTGGGGATTTTCCCGATGCTCCCGATACAAAGGAGGTTATGGCGAATTTTCCCGGGAATTTATGGAGTTAGAATATTTTTAAGAATAAATCTGAAAAGGAAATATTTGCAAACCATTTGCAAATAGAATAAAATAGAAAAAAGAAATATTTGTAAACCATTTACAAATAGAATTGAAATGGGAATATTTAGAAAATAAATAGAGTTAATAAAAAGGAAATCCTTTTAAGTAGGAAAATGTTATTAAAAGGAAATCCTTATAAGTAGGAAAACGTTATTAAAAGAACATTTATAAAGTGAAGAACCGTTACTAAAAAGTGAATCTTTATAAATGAATAAACGTTGTTAAAAGGGAATCTTTTTAAATGGATAAACATTATTAAAAAAGGAGTAAATCGAATATGTTGATTCGAAATTAGTTAATCGAATATGGTATTCGAAGTTAGTTAATCGAATATGGTATTCGAAGTTAGTTAATCGAATATGGTATTCGAAGTTAGTTAACCGAATATGGTATTCGAAGTTAGTTAATCGAATATGGTATTCGAAGTTAGTTAATCGAATATGGTATTCGAAGTTAGTTAATCGAATATGTTATTCGAAAGGGGTTAGTCAAGTCGAGTTAGTCAAATAGAGTTAACCAGTAGAGTTAATCAGTTAGAGTTAACCAGTAGAGTTAATCAGTTAGAGTTCACCAGTTAGAGTTAATCAATTAGAGTTAACCAGTAGAGTTAATCAGTTAGAGTTAACCAGTTAGAGTTAATCAGTTAGAGTTAACCAATAGAGTTAATCAGTTAGAGTTAACCAGTTAGAGTTTACCAGTTAGAGTTAACCAGTAGAGTTAATCAGTTAGAGTTAACCTGTTAGAATTAATCAATTAGAATTAATCCAATTGAGATGCCATTTAGCACGACTGCTAGCGTAATTCGCAAGGCTGTAAATAGCCTATGGCGGTCAGATGTTTCCTGAGGGAATCAGGCGTAACCATTGTGATCGCTGCGATCTAGAGTCAAGCGAATGGAGTTAAATCGAATATTAGCTATTCGAAATAAAGTTAAACAGGCATAGTAATTCGAATATAAGTAAATCGAATATTAGTTATATTGATAGGAGTTAAATAAGTCGAGTTAAGTAAGTTAAGTTAGTCAAGATGAGTTAATCAAACCGAGTTAATCCAACTGAGTTAATCCAAAGGAGTTAGTCGAATATTGGTTATTCGAACGGAGTTAAATAGAGTTAGTCGAATATAGTTTATTCGAATAGAGTTAAAGGAAAGGAGTTATCGATTATAGTTTAATCGAAAGGAGCTATCGATTAGTTTAATCGAAAGGAGATTTTCGAATATATCGTATTTGAAAGAAAGAGATCGAATATAGTTTATTCGAAAGAGAGAGATTTCGAATATAAGTTATTCGAAGAGAGATAACCGAATATAGGTTATTCGAAGAAATGTTAATCAAATAGAGATTACTCGAAAGAGAATTATACGTCGAATTCAATTATATCGAATTCGGGAAAGTAATATTTACTTTCCAGTTTTTAAATCAAGAGTATACACTAATAAATTAGGGTTAGGTTTAATTATTCGAATTAAAGAATAAAGGTTATAATTGAAGTTAGATATTGCGAAAGTAGGGATTATAATGTTATCGTTATAATCAATGTTTTCAATAAAGAAGTGGATTCGTAAATTGAATCCGAGAGTTATGTAAAGAAGTTGTTAAAGGTTTAAAAGATAAACTGTTACTATTTCGAAGTTATAACGTTATTTAGTTAAGGTCTGAGAGGTAATTATACCCCAACTTGATTGACTTCCTTCTTAACTAAGGAATGGTAAGGTTGATAGTGAATGATGGCTAAATAAATTTAATAAATGGTTTGGGTTGGCAAAGCGATGTTTATTTAAAACATCAGTTTAATCCCAATGAAGGAACTTTGGAAAAGTTTTTCCAAAGAAGGAATCAGAAATGTTTTCTAATATAGGAAACAGGAAATGGAAATGTTTTCCATTGTTAATAAAGTATATTTTCTTAAATTTAGAAAATAGGAAATGTTGAATATATGGAAACAGGAGATAAGAAATTAATGAACTAAAAGATAAATGTTGAATGATGATTGATTGATAAAATTTCCAGCTGGAAATAATATCGTTGTTTGCACACGTATTTTTCTTTGATAGCTAACTCACCGACTATCGAAGTTTTTGACCATTTTAACGTTGTTAATATGGAGAGGCCGGTTGGATTATTATCCAAAGAACCACTCTGTATTGGCATAAGCGTTGCGAATCATATATGCCAAAGTTAATTGAAGACGGAGTAAAGTGCAAGGGCTATTGTATAAGTCTTAGATAATAGTGCCTAAGATAGATGTACTGAATAGTACCTTCGGTTCATCCTGTTCCTTGATGACTTGTATGGATGAATGTCTGACAGAGTATTTCCAGAAAGGTCACATACATTGATTTCTTCAACCGTACCAAGAGTGGAAGCGGAGAAGGAAACTTCTTTTAGCTGACACATAATGTATGGTTGTAGACGTCAAATTAGTGATTTAGATGGATCTGACAATGTGGCATTCGAAGTGAATCTGATGTGATGATAAAGCGTAACCTCAAGCCTCATCAGTCGGTAAATGACAAAAATCAGGCAGGCAGCATGGCTAAATCGGTCGTACCGAAGTAGGGTGTATAATCACATATCTAAAGAATATTCATTTGCTTCTTTAATCTATCAATGCTGTCTCATATATATGTATATATATATATGTATATATATATATGTATATATATATATGTATATATATATATATATGTATATATGTATATATATATGGGAAACGGTTGCTGATCCCAACCGTTGGTGATATACATTCGATACACTCAAGCAAAATGTGTGGTCGGTCATGTGTGGCTGAGTTACAAGATGTTCTTGTTGAACTCCAGTGTATCGTTCCTAGAGTACACTGATCGGAAGGTGGTTCCATACCTTGTCATAGTTGGAAATCCATTACCCAATACGTGCTTGCGGTTTTGATTGTATACTATATAGTAGAACGTGAGATGAAAGCGTTTCTACTAGATTGATATCTATTTGTGCTTAGACATTATTATAATATCAGAATGATATTGATTTACAAAGTTGTTTGTATTTTCATAAGGGAAAACCCGTTCCGTTTTCACGGCGTGGTATTATGATATATCCGTTATTAAACCAAGTGTTAGAAGTTTTACTCATACCAGTCCCATGACTGACCCGGAGATTATTTGTTTTGTTTTCCCTAAACTCTTGGGTGCCTAAATTTGTATGGGCTGTCAAGTAGTCGGGATTTTACAGATACACTTGGAGAGCTTGGAGCAGGAGGCTTCAGGATTCTATAGCTATTATCAGTTCCGCTGTTGTTGTAAGTGCTGTACTCTGATAAGTGCTATTGTATATATAACTGTTTGTATTTGAAAAGTTATGTTATATTTTATTCATTCCGCTGTGAGATTCGTGTTTACTCTGATGATGATGTTCTTCTTTTTCTTCTATTATATTAGTTCTACCTTATCTATCCTCACCCTTTATCTTCTTTCTATTAGTTTCCTGTTTTCCAGTTTAATTTGGGGTTGGACTTGTGTTTTTGGTCAGCTCAAATTGGATCGGATTTTCGGGTCACTACAGTTGGTATCAGAGCATAAGGTTAAGTGAATTACCTTGGCTCTGTGGCGTAATTCAGTAGAGATGGGATTAGTAATATCCTAGACTGAGTTTAAGTTTATATATACGAGTGCGTATTTGTTAGTTAATATAAAGTGATTTATATTGTGGAGACTCATTGGTTGAGTGGCTTATGGATTCTGTACGATTAGTTTGATCCGCTGTATCGGTAGGAGTTTTATAAACACTTGAATACAATGAACCGACATGGTATGTTTTGAAATTAATATAGTATATTGGTTGTGTTGGTTGTTATTATAATCGAATAAGATTATAAAGTGAAATGGTTATAAATAACCAATCAGAATTCATATAAGTATAATATATGAAAACCGATGAATTAAATCTGAATTTAAATCAGATCTGGAATTAAAATAAGGAAATTTTAAGTTCCTGGGAGATTTTGAAAACGTTTTTCAAACTGAAAGTGATAGAGTATTGAACTCACTTCGATAGCTGGAAAATAGATTCTGATGATGAATCGCGACATCATCAGTGTTCATTTTCGAGTTCTAAGTGATAGATTACTACCAAAGGTTTTGCTTTGAATTGTTTTGAGAAAACAAGTTGTTTAGAAATTCAAAGGTTTTGAATTGGCATTATGATTTGAAATTTACTGTAATAACCCGGAAATCTGGGCCAGTTCAAAATTTTTATTTTGGCAATTTTAATGAATTTTGATTATTTAAAATAGATTATTTTAAATAATATCAACGAGAAAATTTATTTTGAATAGAATTCAAACGTATATATTATATACGTCATCGTTAGAATATAAACATTTATTTATAATTATAAAAGGAATCGAAAATGGCGCGGTAGTTCGATAATTCGATTTCACACTTCAAATGAATGTACCGGGTGCAAAATAAACCGGATTTTAGTGAAACCAAAAATAATAGGATCTAATTGATGATATCTTTCCAACGAATCCGAAAAATCAAAATTTCATACGGGGATCAAAAGATATGTCCAGTTGAAAATTCTGAATAGTCCTTAAAAATGGAAATTTTGCAAACGACCTCGGATTTCGACGAAACCTCTTTTGTTCGGTCCGTGATGTCAAATTATTGCTAGGTTTCAAATTTCATAATTTTTCAAATCAATATGTGAGCGTGGCAAAGGAAAACGCGTTTGACCACTTTCAGTTGATTTTGATCGACTGGAAAATAGCCATTTTTCAAACGGTCTCAGAATTCGACGAAACTAGTTTTGTTAGGATCGTACCGTCAATACGAAGCTAGAAATAATTTTTCTGGAATTTTTAGAGTTAGTTTGTGACCCCGGTAAATTGAAATGGCGTTCAAATTCAATATATAGAGTTATATTTTGATTTTGACGGAAACTGATCGAAACGGTCGAATCAGCCTATGATACCTATCCCATTGTGTTCAGAATGGGGGTAATTAGCTATGGACGACACTCGGTGATTCTCGTTTCGTGTTCGAAATCAAAGGTTACTTTTTGAAAAATAAATTAATTAAAATAAAATATAAATAATTATATGCATATACCCCCTCCCCCTCTTTCATTATACAGATCGAGAAAAAAAAACGTCGAGACAAAACCCACCGCCGCGCCGCCTCGATCCGCCCTCCCCCACGCCGACGCGACCCCCTGCTGCCCCTCCTTCTCTCTCCTCCTCGCTGGAACCGAAAACCCCCAACGCCCAATCCCCAAATCGACATCCCCCTGACCAGGCGCCGTCACCCTCCACCCTCCCCCGAGACTGTAGCGCCGCCTCCTCCCCATATCCGACAACCTACGATGGCGCAGCACCCCCCTGACCTTCCAATCGACTGTTGAAACCCCCTCCCTCTTAGAAAACACTATAAGTTTTTATATTTTATTTATAATTTTTCTTTCTTTATTTAATATAAATAAGTTTTAAAAAGGATTAATAAAATCGGTTTTTGTTTATAGAAAACATTTTATAGAAGGTTAAAAATATAATTTTCATATTATCGAAAGATTAAAGATGTAATTTTTATATAGTGGAAATGTTAAAGATGTGATCTTTATGGTAGTAGCAATGTAAAGATATGATTTTTGTAGTGATGAAAGAGAAAAGGCGAAATCTTTATGTATAGAATAACGATGTAAAAATAGAATTTTTATCTATATAGCAGCGAAGTAAAAATTCGATTTTTATATATTGAATAACAAAGTAAAAATTCGATTTTTATATATTGAATAGCGAAGTAAAAATTCGATTTTTATATATTGAATAGCGAAGTAAAAATTCGATTTTTATATATTGAATAGCGAAGTAAAAATTCGATTTTTATATATTGAATAGCAAAGTAAAAATGTGATTTTTATATATGTAGTGGCTACGGGCAACGAAAGGGACAAGAGACAAGAACGACGAAGATTTCTACCTAAGAAGAGTCGTGGGATCGGATTAGCTAATCAGTGAGAACTTCTCACCTTTTAACTTTGTTTTCTAAGTTAATAATATATACTAGGATGCAGACGGTGTTTAGTAGCACCCGACACCCGTCGTCCACAGACCATGGACGGCCTGTATGCTTGTTTGTTTGATTTTGATGTGTAGTTGATTGTGTGATGTGATGTGAAATAAAATAAAATATTTGTATAGATGAAATAAAATATTGTATAGTGGAAAATACTTTATAGTTAAAAATAGAATTTTTAACGTGTATATGAAAGGAAATAAAAATAAACAGAACGGACGATTTGTTTATATACACACATTGACTGATATTGATTGGGACGATAAATTTTACACATCGCCCAACTACACAAATAAAATCTGTGTTTGATTGTTTGAAACCCCACACGGGTATTAGGATGATATTTGACGTACACTAATCCCGGTTGTTTAGTTGTATGTCGATCGATTGATTGACAGACTGTTATAAGCGTTGAATATTTATCTTTGATGCCTATACAGTGTAGAATGCACTTTGAATGATGGTTGATGATTTATCGTTGTTGTTATATACGTGTGGTAGAAAATCCATATAATTAACATTATATGGTGATTGATTGGGCCTCATTCCTGTTTTGAAATAGAAATATTTGAAATAGAAATATTTGAAAATAGAAATATACGAAGCCATGTTGATTAGATTGACGCCATTTTGACGTGAACGATATTTATATTGATTTTATTCATTTTATAATGAATATCGAAAGTGATTTCAAAATCTGATATTTTGAATAGAAATTGAATCGAATTGAAATTGAATAGAAATGAATTCGAATTAAAACCGAATATAAATGAATTCGAATTGAAATTGAATATAAATGAATTCGAATTGAAATTGAATTGAAATTGAACTGAATTGAAAACGAACTGAAATTGAATTCAAAATCGAATTGAATTGAAATCAATTTGAAATGAATTTAAAACAAATTTATATTGGAATATTCAATTTTGATTTGAAATTGAATATGAAGTTGAAACCATTTTGAAAATGAATTTAAAACGATTTATAAAGCACGTTTTGAATTGAAATCGACGAAGTATATATTATATATATTATATATATATAATATAATGGCCTGAATAGAACGCGCCGCGCCGCGGTAGTTCGCGAATTTCGACCATTGACTTCGAACGGATATTACGGGAGATCCGACCGTCGGATTCTCCTAAAATCGGAACCGTTGGGTTCGTATCGAAAAGAGCTTTCTAACGAATATTATAAATTTGAAATCTAATGGTTGGATTTTGAGTTATGTCAAAATCAAATTTGGAAAAAGTCGCTGTAAGTGCAGTTCGATAGCCATTGATGGAAATCGACTGTACGGGCCTTGATAAAATTATTAAAAATAGTAAAAAATTGTGTAAAATCATAAGAAATGATTTGTGAAGAATTGGGATGAAAAACTCCATATTTGAAAAGATAAAAATAGATTTTTATCGAAATGAACCAGTTTTGAACTAGAATTATAATTCTATGTATTTTTAAATAAATAAATTGGATTTGAAATGGTTTTGAAAATAACTAGAATTTCCAATAGTTATATTGGAATGGATTTGAATCGAAATTGTCTTTGGAATATTTCGATGTTGGATTTCGTGATGATACAGATATTGTTATGGAAATTTGAAAGATATAGATATATATATCATTATTTCCAATACGATATTTGTTGGTCGTAGAATTTGATATTGAATGTAAGTCGGTATATTTTCTATTCAGATCCTTGTATTTAATATCAAATGTGATTTGGGTTTGTCGTGAATGGTGTCTTCATTAACACGGTTCTTGAACCCAGTTGAGAAAAGATTAAATCTTTTTATTTAGATTTAATGAAGTGTACCAATTAAATAATATTTAATTGGAATTGAATTGATATTGATTTTTGGGTTTATCATGAACAGTGTTTTAAATAACACTTTTCTTTAACCCAATAATTAATGGAACGTGATTTTGGGTTGTTGTGAACGGTATCTTCAATAATACTGTTCTTAGACCCCAAGGAGTTAGGAAAATCAGAAACTAACTGGAGGTTAGTTAAGTTGAATGGTTTCAGAGGTATTGATCTGATGTTGGTTTCAGCCTTCGGGTTTAATACTTAGGGAATTGCTCACTTGCTAATTTACAGTTTGGGACTGATTGAAATATGATGTGATTTTGGGTTTATCGTGAACCGTGTTTTAAATGACACTGATTCTTTAACCCAGTCACAGATTAAAACTAAGTGGAGTTTTAATGAATCTTTAATTAGATTGAAATAATCGAGAATGGAGTATCACCAGTTTTGCTCCAGGCGATAGTTAAATCTTTAATTAGATTTGAACGTGAAATGGTAATTGAATTTAACGATAACACCGTGGTGTTAGATATGAAGTATTACCAGTTTTACTTCATGGGATGAATAGGTTGGGATTGGAAAATTAAAACAAACGATTACTTCGGTAAGGTTCGTTAATCCCGACAAGTTGAATCGAAATTCGAAAGAAGATTAGAGAATAAATTTTAATGATTTATCTTTGATAAAATTAATGGGAACCTTTCCCTATAAATGTGAAATTTAGAAACTAACTGTCGGTTAGCTAAGCAGAATGGTTTTCTGGATATTGATCTAATGTTGGTTTTGGCCTTCGAGGTTAATATTTGGGGAATTATTCTCTTGTTAATTTACGGTTAGTGACTGATAAATTGGAATGAGGCGTATGTTGTGTTTGTGTAACACTTGTTTATTATATACGCGAGTTATTCGGAAAAACCGGGTTTATCCCATTCTGAATAACTGATTCGACGATAAGTCGAAGATGAAGACGGTGGTTGAAGACCGGAGGTCTTCACGTCGTTTGGGTGATTACTGATGATCTTGATTGGGCTGTACACCCAAGAAGATGGAAACAGTTGGTGATCGTCCAGACGTACTTGGAGATCGAGGGATATGCGGGGTACTAGGTGCCTCCGGTTTCGTTCAGACCCAGAACGGACTTGTAAATGGACTATGTGTCTGACATTGGATTTTAGTCTGTGTGATTGATTTATATTAAATATATATCTGTTTGGTGGCGGAGAATTTATTCTCTTGCTTAACACCCTTCTCTGAGACGTACGAGCTCAGGGGTTATATATTGATGGATATCAATCACATGGAGTGAATTGCCTGTGTGGCATGCCTAAGTGGCAATTGATCAAGGCTTCTGTTGAAAAGCAAAGTCTTGTGGATGATGATCAAAGCAAGGCCTGTGTGGCATAGCTTTGTGTAGCGTTGATTCGCGAGCCTCACACGCCGGTTGTGAACCAAAGGGCATGCGTTTCTTTCTAGCTAGGGTGGTGTCAGTGACCTACCAGCCCTGACATTTATATACTTTTCACCTGTGTGGTTGTTGCTGTTGCGAGGCACCTCGGTTAGACCGGACGATCCGGGTCCGATGGAGCCATTCGTTGGCTCATTTATGCCCCAAAGGGCGGGGAAACGTAGTGTTCAGGCATAATAATCCACATCGGTGGACCGGCCCTGTCGCTCCAAGGCTTGCCTGCGCGCTTGCCTGAGGCTCGGGCTAGAGAGTCTCGAATCGGTAGAGGACGATCCCTAGCCTCGGTTCATAGAAGGAAATCCAATTTCCAAATACGTGACATTTGCGGTTTTATTTGTAGAGCCTAGTATGGCGACATGATATATGGTACCCATGTCGTCTATGATTGATACTTATGATTTGAAGTTGTTTTATACACTATGCACTTATAATAGTATCAAATGATTTGTTTTAAACGTATCAAGCATTCTTTGGCTGTTATAAGGGAAAAACCCTATCCCCCGGCTTGCGTTGCATTGTGTGATAGGACTTGGGTCTTATAATTGCTTCTTTTTTCTTTATTTAGCATTGCGTTGTTTGTTTTATACACTGGTATTCTTGGGAGGAAACCCGTTCCGTGTTATACGGCGTGGTCCCTTGATTTACCTAACTTTAAAAATAAAAATTAATAACTGTTTTAGTTCTCCCACCAGTCACATGACTGACCTGGAGTTTATTGTTTTAACCTAAACTCTGGGTGCCCTTATTTTGACACGGGCAGCTAGCAGTTTTGGTTTTGCAGATTTATATTCACAGGATCCTGGTTTACAGCTGGAATGATATCCGGAAATCTTTGTATCCGTATATCTCTTCTAGTTGTGTATTGTATTATTTTCCGCTGCGATGTATTTAAATGTAATTTAAATCTCTGATATTTCTGTGTAATATTCATTTATACTCTGTATATTCTTGTAATCTGATGCATTGTTGTTATATACTATGAAATGTTCTTCCGTCTGTGTTCTATTTTGTCATGTTCTTAAAACATTTCATTTTTTCTCTTCTCTTCGGAGACCGGGGGAGTTCGGGTCGTTTCATCGTGGTATCAGAGCTTTGGTTTACAAAGCTCAGAGAACATGACACATTAGAACCATACGAAAGAATTCATCAGATATTGGATTAGTAATATCCAATTAGAATGACTCGTTAGAGATGGGATCAGTAGTATCCTAGATCGAGTGTGAAGTGTATATTTTTAAAATGAAACAAATTTTGTTTTGAAAATTTAAATCAATTATTCGTATTTGATTATTTATTTATATTGATTTGGACAACCCAATATATAAAGATTTTGCATATATGTCTTGCAAATGTGTATTCGAAGTTTTAATGTATTGGATAGTTATAGAATCGCACTCTAGTGCCCGGGGATAATTCTGGTGACGGGGCACCATCGCCAGTATTTATTTTCGAGTTTCGAAAATGGGCTTTCTATATATTTCCTATTGACTGGTGTGAGAACCAAAATTAGATAGGGCCTATTGTTGTGATTTGACATCAAAAATCTAATTTTTGACTATGTATCAAAGTTATGAATTTGAAAAGCTAATCAACTAATGGATTGATGTTTGTGTTGTTTGTTTATTTGTTTGATAAATTTGTACCATATGGCCAAATTGTATCAAATATTGAATTGTATTGAAAATTTATCGCATTTGCTTGCATATACTTGTACTTACATTGAACAGGTCATAGCAAGGAGGCTAGAGCAGATGAATAAAATTTGTTTGCCCGACAAATAGGTACGTGTTTAGCATAATTTACTGTTTTGTTTGGGTGATGATGATTTTATGAGCCGATTGGCTAGCCGCTTGGCTTTTTCTTTTTATTTTTGAGATCAGAAGGCCTGTATGGCAATTTCGGGATTCCCGTGCTCCCGGTGCAGGGGAGGTTATGGCGAAATTTTTCGAAAATTTAGGGTGTTAGCCAATTTTTTGAAAAATTTGAAAAGTTCTTAGAAACTGAAAAGTTGAAGAACTTAAGCCGTAATCAAAACAATGAAAGTTGAGTTGGTTTGTGAAACAACTTTCGGCTTTGTTCCTTTTCGGGGACGAAAAGTTTTAAGTGGAGGAGATTGTAATAACCCGGAATTCTGGGCCAGTTTAAAATTTTTATTTTGGCAATTTTAATGAATTTTGATTATTTAAAATAGATTATTTTAAATAATATCAACGAGAAAATTTATTTTGAATAGAATTCGAACGTATATATTGTATACATCGTCGTTAGAATATAAATATTTATTTATAATTATAAAAGGAATTGAAAATGGTGCGGTAGTTCGATAATTCGATTTCAAACTTCAAATGAATGTACCGGGTGCAAAATAAACCGGATTTTAGTAAAACCAAAAATAATAGGATCTAATTGATGATATCTTTCCAACAAATCCGAAAAATCAAAATTTCATAGCGGGGATCAAAAGATATGTCCAGTTGAAAATTCTGAATAGTCGATATGGAATTCAGGCCCTTAAAAATGGAAATTTTGCAAATGACCTCGGATTTCGACGAAACCAATTTTGTTGGGTCCATGATGTCAAATTATTACTAGGTTTCAAATTTCATAATTTTTCGAATCAATATGTGAGCGTGGCAAAGGAAAACGCGTTTGACCACTTTCAGTTGATTTTGATCGACTGGAAAATGACCATTTTTCAAATGGTCTCAGAATTCGACGAAACTAGTTTTGTTAGGACCGTATCGTCAATACGAAGCTAGAAATAATTTTTCTGGAATTTTTAGAGTTAGTATGTGACCCCGGTAAATTGAAATGCGCGTTCAAATTCAATATATAGAGTTATATTTTGATTTTGACGGAAACTGATCGAAACGGTCGAATCAGCCTACGATACCTATCCCATCGTGTTCGGAATGGGGGTAATTAGCTATGGACGACAGTCGGTGGGTCTCGTTTCGTGTTCAAAACAAAGGTTACTTTTTGAAAAATAAATTAATTAAAATAAAATATAAATAATTATATGCATATACCCCTCCCCCCCTTTTTCATTATACAGATCGAGAAAAAAAAACCGTCGAGACAAAACCCACCGCCGCCCAGGCCATCACCGCCGCGCCGCCTCGATCCGCCCTCCCCCACGCCGACGCGACCCCCTGCTGCCCCTCCTTCTCTCTCCTCCTCGCTGGAACCGAAAACCCCCAACGCCCAATCCCCAAATCGACATCCCCCTGACCAGGCGCCGTCGCCCTCCACCCTCCCCCGAGACTGTAGCGCCGCCTCCTCCCCATTTCCGACCACCTGCGATGGCGCAGCACCCCCCCTCCCCCGACCTTCCAATCGATTGCTGAAACCCCCTCCCTCTTAGAAAAAACTGTTAGTTTTTATATTATATTTATTATTTTTCTTTCTTTATTTAATATAAATAAGTTTTAAAAAGGATTAATAAAATCAGTTTTTGTTTATAGAAAACATTTTATAGAAGGTTAAAAATATAATTTTTGTACTATAGAAAGATTAAAGATGTAATTTTTATATAGTGGAAATGTTAAAGATGTGATCTTTATGGTAGTAGCAATGTAAAGATATGATTTTTATAGTGACGAAAGAGAAAAGGCGAAATCTTTATGTATAGAATAACGATGTAAAAATAGAATTTTTATCTATATAGCAGCGAAGTAAAAATTTGATTGTTATATATTGAATAGCAAAGTAAAAATTCGATTTTTATATATTGAATAGCGAAGTAAAAATTCGATTTTTATATATTGAATAGCGAAGTAAAAATTCAATTTTTATATATTGAATAGCAAAGTAAAAAATGTGATTCTTATATATGTAGTGGCTACGGGCAACGAAAGTGACAAGAGACAAGAACGGCGAAGATTTCTACCTAAGAAGAGTCGTGGGATCGGATTAGCTAATCAGTGAGAACTTCTCACGTTTTAACTTTGTTTTCTAAGTTAATAATATATACTAGGATGCAAACGGTGTTTAGTAGCACCCGACACCTGTCGTCCACAGACCATGGACGGCTTGTATGCTTGTTTGTTTGATTTTGATGTGTAGTTGATTGTGTGATGTGTTATGAAATAAAATAAAATATTTGTATAGATGAAATAAAATATTGTATAGTGGAAAATACTTTATAGTTAAAAATAGAATTTTTAACGTGTATATGAAAGGAAATAATAATAAACAGATCGGACGATTTGTTTATATACGCACATTGACTGATATTGATTGGGACGATAAATTTTACACATCGCCCAACTGCACAAATAAAATCTGTGTTTAATTGTTTGAAACCCTACACGGGTATTGGGATGATATTTGACATACACTAATCCCGATTGTTTAGTTGTACGTCGATCGATTGATTGACAGACTGTTATAAGCGTTGAATATTTATCTTTGATGCTTATACAGTGTAGAATGCACTTTGGATGATGGTTGATGATTTATCGTTGCTGTTATATACGTGTGGTAGAAAATCCATATAATTAACGTTATATGGTAATTGATTGGGCCTCATTCCAGTTTTGAAATAGAAATATTTGAAATAGAAATATTTGAAAATAGAAATATACGAAGCCGTGTTGATTAGATTGATTTCAAAATCTGATATTTTGAATAGAAATTGAATCGAATTGAAATTGAATAGAAATGAATTCGAATTGAAATTGAATATAAATGAATTCGAATTGAAATTGAATATAAATGATTTCGAATTGAAATTGAATTGAATTGAAAACGAACTGAAAGTGAATTCAAAATCGAATTGAATTGAAATCAATTTGAAATGAATTTAAAACGAATTTATATTGGAATATTCAATTTTGATTTGAAATTGAATATGAAGTTGAAACTGTTTTGAAAATGAATTTAAAACGATTTATAAAGCACGTTTTGAATTGAAATCGACGAAGTATATATTATATATATAATATAATGGCCTGAATAGAAAGCGCCGCGCCGCGGCATTTTGCGAATTTCGACCATTGACTTCGAATGGATATTACGGGAGATCCGACCGTCGGATTCTCCTAAAACCGGAACCATTGGGTTCGTATCGAAAAGAGCTTTATAACGAATATTAGAAATTTGAAATCTAACGGTTGGATTTGGGGTTATGTCCAAATCAAATTTGGAAAAGGTCGCTGTAAGTGCAGTTCGATAGCCGTTGATGGAAATCGACTGTACGGGCCTTGATAAAATTATTAAAAATAGTAATAATTTGTGTAAAATCATAAGAAATGAGTTGTGAAGAATTGGGATGAAAAACTCCATATTTGAAAAGATAAAAATAGATTTTTATCGAAATGAACTAGTTTTGAACTAGAATTATAATTCTATTTATCTTTAAATAAATAAATTGGATTTGAAATGGTTTTGAAAATAACCAGAATTTCCAATAGTTATATTGGAATGGATTTGAATCGAAATTGTCTTCGGAATATTTCGATGTTGGATTTCGTGATGATATAGATATTGTTATGGGAATTTGAAAGATATAGATATATATATCGTTATTTCCAATACGATATTTGTTGGTCGTAGAATTTGATATTGAATGTAAGCCGGTATATTTTCTATTCAGATCCTTGTATTTAATATCAAATGTGATTTGGGTTTGTCGTGAATGGTGTCTTCATTAACACTGTTCTTGAATCCAATTGAGAAAAGATTAAATCTTTTTATTTAGATTTAATGAAGTGTACCAATTAAATAATATTTAATTGGAATTGAATTGATATTGATTTTTGGGTTTATCGTGAACAGTGTTATAAATAACACTTGTTCTTTAACCCGATAATTAATGGAACGTGATTTTCGGTTGTTGTGAACGGTATCTTCAATAATATTGTTCTTAGACCCCAAGGAGTTAAGAAAATCAGAAACTAACTGGAGGTTAGTTAAGTTGAATGGTTTCAGAGGTATTGATCTGATGTTGGTTTCGGCCTTCGGGGTTAATACTTAGGGAATTGCTCACTTGCTAATTTACAGTTAGGGACTGATTGTAATGTGATGTGATTTTGGGTTTATCATGAACCGTGTTTTAAATGACACTGATTCTTTAACCCAGTCACAGATTAAAACTAAGTGGAGTTTTAATGAATCTTTAATTAAATTGAAATAATCGAGAATGGAGTATCACCAGTTTTGCTCCAGGCGATAGTTAAATCTTTAATTAGATTTGAACGTGAAATGGTAATTGAATTTACCGATAACACCATGGTGTTAGATATGAAGTATTACCAGTTTTACTTCATGGGATGAATAGGTTGGGATTGGAAAATTAAAACAAATGATTACTTCGGTAAGGTTCGTTAATCCCGACTACTTGAATCGAAATTCAAAAGAAGATTAGATAATAAATTTTAATGATTTATCTTTGATAAAATTAATGGGAACCTTTCCCTATAAATGTGAAATTTAGAAACTAACTGTCGGTTAGCTAAGCAGAATGGTTTTCTGGATATTGATCTGATGTTGGTTTCGGCCTTCGGGGTTAATATTTGGGGAATTATTCTCTTGTTAATTTACGGTTAGTGACTGATAAATTGGAATGAGGCGTATGTTGTGTTTGTGTAACACTTGTTTATTATATACGCGAGTTATTCGGAAAGACCGGGTTTATCCCATTCTAAATAACTAATTCGACAATAAGTCGAAGATGAAGACGGTGGTTGAAGACCGGAGGTCTTCACGTCGTTTGGGTGATTACTGATGATCTTGATTGGGTTGAACACCCAAGAAGATGGAAACAGTTGGTGATCGTCTAGACGTACTTGGAGATCGAGGGATATGCGGGGTACTAGGTGCCTCCGGTTTTGTTCCGACCCAGAACGGACTTGTAAATGGACTGTGTGTCTGACATTGGATTTTAGTCTGTGTGATTGATTTCTATTAAATATATATCAGTTTGGCGGTGGAGAATTTATTCTCTTGCTTAACGCCCTTCTCTGAGACGTACGAGCTCAGGGGTTATATATTGATGGATATCAATCGCATGGAGTGAATTATCTGTGTGGCATGCCTAAGTGGCAATTGATCAAGGCTTCTTTTGAAAAGCAAAGTCTTGTGGATGATGATCAAAGCAAGGCCTATGTGGCATAGCTTTGTGTAGCGTTGATTCGCGAGCCTCACACCCCGGTTGTGAACCAAAAACGGGAGACGGACCTCAGGGAGGGCATGCGTTTCTTTCTAGCTAGGGTGGTGTCAGTGACCTACCAGCCCTGACATTTATGTACTTTTCACTTGTTTGGTTGTTGCTGTTGTGAGGCGCCTCGGTTAGATCGGACGATCCGTGTAACACCCCACGCCCGCTATGGTCACTCTCTAAGGGAATGCCATAACATCGGTGGAGTATTTTAGTGAATATAGAACAGAAAAATTACAACAAGACAGATATAAATAGTACTTGAAATTTAAAACATCATCTCATAACAGCGGAAGTAAACATGTCTGGTTACATCATAAAACCACAATAAAAGTCAAGTACAATATCCATCAAAATAAAGAAGTACATAATCCCACTCTCTCAAACAATAGCCAGGACAAAAGAAAAGATAACTGGGTAACTGGAGCTTTACATCTATCCAAGCTCCTAAAGACTGGAACAGCAATCCGATCAAGCTCCACTACTGCTAGGATCCACCGTAGGACCTGAGGGTTGGGAAAAAGATAAAAACAACGGGGTCAGACATAAGTCTGAGCGAGTCCTATAACTTTAACAATACAATCATTAAAGTAACCAGAGAAGACATAAACTTGACCTACGGTAATGTCTGGGGATGAATGGCTACACTAAGCAGCTTGGTAGACTTAGGATAAACTAAGATAACTGTAAAGAAGCATCTACCCACCCAAGGATAATTACTAACTGCACCACACTAGTCATTCCTACTTAAAGGTTGATCCCACCCAAGGACTTAGAAAATTTACCCAGTAGTTTCGCGTACCCCTAGCTCACTACATAGGTGCCGTCTGCCCCTATCTCCACTAGGTGTACCCACTACTCCCAAGCGATCGGCTCCCTACCGTAGATACCCGTGCTGGTCCCACAATGGGGTGTATCATTCCCCAAAGTGGCCACCTGATAATATCAACGGTGCACGGCTTTATATCTACAAGATGCAACAACGACTTACCAACCAGCCCGGGTCCACACACGCATATGAAACCCGTTGGTCCTGCGTTGCCACCGCTAACCCGTTTTGGCCTCTTATAGTCAAGCCCAATATGCGTGTCCCGTCACCCGACTAGAGTCGAGCCCACAAAGATACGTTTGGGATATTGGTTGAAATGGGCCCCCACAAGCTACCCACCTAAGCTTGTCACTTATCTAGTGTATCCCACTTAACCCTTTAATCATGTTTAATTACATGTTTCCACTTGGTTAAGTATTCTAATCGTATTTTCTATTGCCACCCAAGGCAACCCACTAGATTTCCACATGCCACCCAAGGCACCCACTTAACCCCTCATGTCCCTCTACATGCTAATATGGTTATGTGTTTCTTAATTAATTAATTAAGATCGTGACCTCATAAAGACCTCTCACATTAGACCATCTTTTATGACTGCTGGATATGCCGGTTGGTTCCGGGCAGACTTCTGTCATAAAAAGGGTCTAACCTCGTGTCTTTACTTTAATCACGTATTTAATTTATGACTAAGACCTCTCACATTGGGCCAATCATTTGTAGCCGCTGGATGGCCGGTCGGTTCCGGGCAGACTTCCGCTACAAAAGGGTCCAACCTCGTGTCTTAGTTGATTAATTACACCTAATTAATCACCCCCATATTAATTATCCCTAATTAATATCAAGTGTTTCATAACATGGGTAGACCTAACTCAATAGGTAAATTCCCATGGGGTAGACCTAACTCAATAGGTAAATTCCCACTTATGTTAATTTATTTTTATGGTATGCTTAATCATACCCAATCATACTTTTATTAACATATTTATTTACCCCATCGTTCCCCACGTAAATCGTTCTCATTTCATGACATAATAAAGGGAAAATCCATCACAAATATCATGGGTTTAACCAAATCTTAGCATATAACTTTGTCATGGGTTAAGAGGATGTCAACTTGCATATATGAGCATATATTAACCCAACTACATTTAACCCAAACTTGCATATTATCATACACATATCTTGCATAACATGTTGAACTTGCATATAAGCATTCTCATAACTTGCATAACATGTTAAACATGCATTTAAGCATACACATAACTTGCATAAGCATTCACATTCTTGCATAAGCATTCACATACTTGCATAAGCATGCATAACTTGCATATCATGTTAAACTTGCATTTAAGCATATACATAACTTGCATAAGCATTCACATACTTGAATAAGCATGCATAACTTGCATATCATGTTAAACTTGCATTTAAGCATATACATAACTTGCATAAGCATTCACATACTTGCATAAGCATGCATAACTTGCATATCATGTTAAACTTGCATTTAAGCATATACATAACTTGCATATGAACTTGCATATCTCACTTGTTAAACATGCATAAACCCACTTATTAGATATGCATAAACCCACTTATTAAACATGCATAAACCCACTTGTTAAACATGCATAAACCAACTTATTAAACATGCATAAACCCACTTGTTAAACATGCATAAACATAGGAAAACATAGAGTAGCATATCATTACAAATGATTCAAACTCACTAATCCGCATTTAAGACCATAAGTCTCATTACACCCAATCTACTTACTTTAGCAATTGATGTTAAAGTGATAGAAACTCACCAAACCCAAGATTAGCAAACTTATGAAGTGGAATTGGTTGCTAAATATGAAGAAGATGATGATTAGAGGTTGATTAGCTTGCAACTTCCTTCATAAATTAGTGGAGGCTCCTTCTAAGATTTAATTTGGCGGCATGAGGCCATCATTTCTATTTTTAGTATGGATTAGGGTAGGTTTAGGGTGTATTTATAGATTAGGTGAGTGTTTTAGGCCCTTAGATTAACCCTAGATTAGATTAGGACCCTTAGATTTCGGAAATCTCTAGAACAGAGCCCAAGACTCAACCAAAAACCAGATCTGGTGCACCCAGATCAACAGGGCCGACACCCTGTGTCGACACCCCTGTCGACAGGGCAGTCGACTCCCCAGTCGACAGGCCTGTCGACAGCCCTGTCGACATGGGTAGGGCGGGAACTTTCCCGCCTGGCCCCCTGCTGGCTTCAATTTCGAAATCTGATGTTTAATTTTTAAATCTGTTTTTAACTTTGAATTTTCCGCAAACTTCTTTGGGCCATAACTGGGCCATACGGACTCCGATTTACAAAATTTCGGACTCTATTCTGCGTATTTTTCCGAGACGAACGCAATGACGCAGCCCGTTTCCCCCAATTCTCATATCTGAGATTATTTATTCTGCAATTAGTGAATTTTAGCATTAACTGAAATACGGGGTGTTACATTCTCCCCTCCTTAAAGGATTTCGTCCCCGAAATCTTTAAGCTAAGGAGAATGCATATCCTACCATCCAAACAACCATCTACTCAATCCATCAAACACGGGCATCTATTGTCCTTAAAACAATTTCTAATGATGTATGAGCATATGCAAAAAGTGTGTGTATATGTTCCCTATCTAATGTATGAACATATGCAAACCATGATAGTGCCATGCATCCATTATGTATGCGAGAGAACCCTATCGACACATACAATATCTACATGAGTGCACAATCATTCACCAAAATGCATCATCCATATGGTAACACAATCATTATACATCCATAAATATAGCTTCCTACACACAATTTTATGCAATATGCAATATGAAGTGATTGAGCCGATCTAGTGCCTAGAGTGTGTATATATGCATCCACGAGCAACCACTAGCAACCACTTGCATCCACTTGCATCCATCAACCATAACATGTCTCAAACACATGTTTCAACCATAGGTTTACCCTATCTAAAGGTCAATCAGTACTAACAAGAGGATATACTAAAGATAAGATAAGTACTAGACAACGATAGAGGAGAAAGTAAAAACATACCCTCAAAAAGAAATGGGTACAATGAACGCATCTTCGCTTCCGTCTCCCAAGTTGCGTTGCTCTCCTCTTCTCCCCATTGCACTTTGACTAGTTGAACCTCTCTGTTTCTCAACTTCCTAGTCTCTGACCCAAGGATGCGGGTAGGAGCTCGTCGAATAGTCGCATCACGCTCTACTTCCACTTCTTTAAGCAAGCTCGGCTCTACCACCTCTGCGGTCTCATGTAAGCACTTCCTCAAATGGGACACATGGAATACATCATGTACACCCTCAAGTCTGTCGGGCAACTCCACTCTATATGCCATCCGTCCAATTCTTTCCTTAATGGGAAATGGCCCTACGAACCTTGGTGCTAACTTTCCAACAGATCCAAAGCGAACCACATTTCGTAACGGAGACACTTTGACAAAGACCATGTCCCCAACTTCAAACTCAAGATCCGTCCTTCTCTTGTCCGCATAAGATTTTTGCCTATCCTGCGCTGCTTTCATCCTTCTTCGAATCAAGTCAATCTTCTCAGAAGTCTCCCTTATTATATCAGGCCCTAGCAAGATCTTATCCGTAGATTCCCACCAACATGTAGGTGATCGACAAGGCCTTCCATAGAGAGCTTCGAAAGGAGCCATACCAATACTGGACTGAAAGCTGTTATTATATGCGAACTCCACCAATGGAAGATGCTCTTCCCATGTACCTCCAAAATCTAAGATACAAAGCCTCAAAAGGTCTTCTAGAACATGATTCACCCTCTCAGTCTGGCCGTCTGTCTGAGGATGATATGCGGTGCTCAGACACAATTGAGTCCCCACTGCTTCTTGCAAACTTCTCCAGAACTCGCTAGTGAAGATAGGATCTCGATCACTCACTATGCTAGAGGGTACCCCATGCAATCGAACTATCTCTCGAAGATATACAGAAGCTAGCCATGGAGCGGTCCTCTTGCTCTTCACAGGTATGAAATGGGCGCTCTTAGTAAGTCTGTCTACCACCACCCAAATTCCCGTATTACCCTTTCTTGATCTGGATAACCCGTCAATAAAATCCATCGAGACGCTATCCCACTTCCATTGCGGAACTTCCAATGGGTGAAGCAACCTACCTGGTTTCTTTTGCTCCGCCTTCACTTGTTGGCACACCAAGCATCGAGCGACATACTCGGCCACATCTTTCTTCATACCGGCCCAGAAGAAAACCCTCTTCATGTCTTGGTACATCTTGTCCCCACCGGGATGAATGGTCATCCTAGAACGGTGTGCATCATCAAGAATAACCTTCCTCAAACCCTCGTCTTGCGGTACACAAAGTCTACCGTCTCTACGCAAGAACCCCCTATCGTCTAGGGTGTACCTACTCAAGTGGCTGGACGACTCCCCCCTTATGAGCTTCTCCACCAACTCAACCAACTGTGGGTCGTCCCTCTGTGCTTCTCCAATCCGCCCCAAAAGAGTAGGTCTAACCTCCAAGAAAGCTAGCAAACCGGGTACATAATCAATGGAAGGTCTGAAATCAAACATCGAGATAAATTCCAAGCTTCGTTGTTCCATGAACAATGGACTCAAGGACAACCTTCTTCTGCTCAAGGCGTCCGCCACCACGTTACCCTTGCCAGGGGTATACGCTATCTCGAAATCATAGGATGCTAAGAACTCCATCCACCTTTGTTGTCTCAAATTCAAATCCTTCTGAGAAAACAAGTACTTCAATGATTTGTGGTCAGTGAACAATTCGAATCTCTCACCAAGAAGATAATGGCGCCAAATCTTAAGCGCAAAAACAATAGCGGCCAACTCTAAATCATGGGTAGGGTAATTTTTCTCATGCACTCTCAACTGCCTTCCACCATAGGCTATCACCCTTCCCTCTTGCATTAAGACTGCGCCTAGTCCTGTCCCACAATCATCGGTATAGACAACAAATGGCTTGCTCCCATCTGGCAACACTAAAACTGGAGCAGTGGTTAAAGCTCTCTTTAACCGTCGGAACGCATCATCACAATCTACGTCCCATGTGAAAACAAGATTCTTCTTCGCTAAGCGGGTTAATGGGGCTGATATCTTCGCGAAGTCTTTAATAAACTTCCTATAATAACCCGCCAACCCCAAGAAACTTCTTACTTCGGTAGCATTCTTCGGAACCTTCCAATCCTGAATTGATACTACCTTCGCGGGATCCACAGCTATCCCTTCCTTGGAGACCACGTGCCCCAAGAACCGCACCTCCTTCCTCCAGAAGTGACATTTAGAGAATTTAGCCTTAAGGCTATGTGCTCGAAGAGTCTTCAATACCTCCCCAAGATGTAGGGCATGCTCTTCTTCTCTCTTAGAAAATACTAAGATATCATCCACAAAGACCACCACGAATTTATTAAGGAACTCCCTGAACACCCTACTCATCAAATCCACAAAGTATGCAGGGGCGTTCGTCAACCCAAATGGCATCACCAGCTACTCATAGAAACCATCCGGAGTCCTAAAGGCAGTCTTGTCTATGCTATCCTCAGCCACTCTCAACTGATGAAACCCCGTGGCTAAGTCCAACTGAGAAAATACTGAAGCGCCGACCAACTGATCGAAAAGATCATCAATCCTCGGCAATGGGTGTCTATTCTTCTTTGTGAGCTTGTTGAGTTCTCTATAGTCTACACAAAGTCTGAGGGACCCATCCGCCTTCGTAGCAAAAACTACTGGAGCACCCCACTCCGATATACTCCGTCTTATGAACCCCTTCTCAAGCAACTCCCCTACTTGCTTATGGAGTTCCCTCCTCTCACGAGGAGCCATGTGGCGCACTGGTAAAGATACAGGTTTAGCATTATCCACCAGATATATTCGGAAGTCAATCTCCCGCTTCGGAGGTAAGCCCTTCACCTCCTCAAACACATCCGAATATTCCCGGACCACTCTAACAGATTGCAAACTCTCGACCGAAGCGTCAAGCGATTCAAGATAACTTAGCATAACAGAATCCATGGGATTACAAGAGATCTCGAGAGTGTTACCCAAGCGGGTCATGAGCCTAACAACTCTCCTTTCGCAATCAAGAACAGCACCATTACTGGATAACCAGTCCATGCCCAAAATCAACCCATAGCCCGTGAAGCCCAACACAAAAGCATCACATCTAAACTCAATGCTAAGTATAGAAATCTTCAAACCCAAACATATCATGGACAAATAAGTGGAGCCCCCTATTGGGTTTGAAACAACCAAGGGATCATCTACCAGACTGGTGTCTAAGTGCAGTGACTCAACTAATGATGATGAGATAAACGAATGCGATGCGCCTGAATAAAACAATGTACGGACAGGATGATCAAATAGAAAAACCAGACTTTCAACGGAAATAGTTCTACCTCTTTCCTGAATCGGTGGAACCGCGAGAGCCTGTACTTGCCCCCTAGCCTGACCTGGTGCCATAAGAGCTTGCACCTGTCCTCCTGAGGTAGACCCCGTCCTTTGCCCCTTCTTAGGACAATCTTTCACTAGATGCCCTGCTTCGCCACAGTGGAAGCAGCCAGTCTTCTTCTTCTTGCGACAATCCTTGCTTAGGTGGCCAGGTGTCCCACAATCGAAACACTTCTTCTTCTTGCCCTTGCCACCGTTGCCTTTCCCACCTTTGTTTTGTTGTTGTTGCTGAGGTCTCTTTTGATCTCCCTTCTTCTCGGGTGCCTTATTAGCATTGGGACCCTTCTCTTCTTCATGCATGAGTGCCATGTCAACTAGCTTCTCGAAGGTGGCCCCCATAGGGATATGAGTCATAACCAACCCATGCATCGGTTCATTCAAGCCTTTGACGAACCTCAAAGCCTTCTTCTCTGGTGTATTCACCATGTCTAGGCCAAACCTTGCCAATTGATTAAACTTGTTGACATATTCCTTCACTGAGAGATTTCCTTGCTTTAGAGTCAAGAATCTTTCCATATACAAGTTTTCCTCCGCCCTTGAGAGAAACTTTGCCACAAATCTTTGCCTAAAATCCGCCCAAGAGTCAACGGGGCGTTCTCCATTAGTGACCTCCCACCAGAATGAGGCCTCTCCTTTCATTAACCAAGCAGCTAACTTGACTTTCTTCCCTTCTTCCATCTCAAAGATATCTATCAACTCTTCCACCTCCTTAAGCCAATCTCTAGCCTCCACAAAAGTTTCAGATCCTTGAAAAGGTTTCCCTCCCATAGCTTTAAATTCCTTGCAAGTCTTAGCAAAAGTATCCGTGCGAGGAGGAGGGGGAGGAGGAAGATCGGGTGCTACGGTTGGTGGAGGAACATTTGCTGGACCCGCAGTGGTGGCCCTAGCCTCCATCAATCTCCTATACCATACTGGTACCATCACACCCTCCGGAAAATTAAGATCCTCAGCCATGCTGAAACGAAAAAGGAAAGATTCAAAACGGAGAATTCGAAGGATATAGATATGGCTATTGGGGATTATGCTTTTCTTTCAAAAACTTTTCTCTTTAAAGACATGTTTTTGAAAATATCTCTTCCAAAAATGTTTTTAGAAAAATAGTTTTCTAAAAAATTTATCTGTTCCGGTAACCTTTGCTCTGATACCACGTGTAACACCCCACGCCCGCTATGGTCACTCTCTAAGGGAATGCCATAACATCGGTGGAGTATTTTAGTGAATATAGAACAGAAAAATTACAACAAGACAGATATAAATAGTACTTGAAATTTAAAACATCATCTCATAACAGCGGAAGTAAACATGTCTGGTTACATCATAAAACCACAATAAAAGTCAAGTACAATATCCATCAAAATAAAGAAGTACATAATCCCACTCTCTCATACAATAGCCAGGACAAAAGAAAAGATAACTGGGTAACTGGAGCTTTACATCTATCCAAGCTCCTAAAGACTGGAACAGCAATCCGATCAAGCTCCACTACTGCTAGGATCCACCGTAGGACCTGAGGGTTGGGAAAAAGATAAAAACAACGGGGTCAGACATAAGTCTGAGCGAGTCCTATAACTTTAACAATACAATCATTAAAGTAATCAGAGAAGACATAAACTTGACCTACGGTAATGTCTGGGGATGAATGGCTACACTAAGCAGCTTGGTAGACTTAGGATAAACTAAGATAACTGTAAAGACGCATCTACCCACCCAAGGATAATTACTAACTGCACCACACCAGTCATTCCTACTTAAAGGTTGATCCCACCCAAGGACTTAGAAAATTTACCCAGTAGTTTCGCGTACCCCTAGCTCACTACATAGGTGCCGTCTGCCCCTATCTCCACTAGGTGTACCCACTGCTCCCAAGCGATCGGCTCCCTACCGTAGATACCCGTGCTGGTCCCACAATGGGGTGTATCATTCCCCAAAGTGGCCACCTGATAATATCAACGGTGCACGGCTTTATATCTACACGATGCAACAACGACTTACCAACCAGCCCGGGTCCACACACGCATATGAAACCCGTTGGTCCTGCGTTGCCACCGCTAACCCGTTTTGGCCTCTTATAGTCAAGCCCAATATGCGTGTCCCGTCACCCGACTAGAGTCGAGCCCACAAAGATACGTTTGGGATATTGGTTGAAATGGGCCCCCACAAGCTACCCACCTAAGCTTGTCACTTATCTAGTGTATCCCACTTAACCCTTTAATCATGTTTAATTACATGTTTCCACTTGGTTAAGTATTCTAATCGTATTTTCTATTGCCACCCAAGGCAACCCACTAGATTTCCACATGCCACCCAAGGCACCCACTTAACCCCTCATGTCCCTCTACATGCTAATATGGTTAAGTGTTTCTTAATTAATTAATTAAGATCATGACCTCATAAAGACCTCTCACATTAGACCATCTTTTATGACTGCTGGATATGCCGGTTGGTTCCGGGCAGACTTCTGTCATAAAAAAGGTCTAACCTCGTGTCTTTACTTTAATCACGTATTTAATTTATGACTAAGACCTCTCACATTGGGCCAATAATTTGTAGCCGCTGGATGGCCGGTCGGTTCCGGGCAGACTTCCGCTACAAAAGGGTCCAACCTCGTGTCTTAGTTGATTAATTACACCTAATTAATCACCCCCATATTAATTATCCCTAATTAATATCAAGTTTTTCATAACATGGGTAGACCTAACTCAATAGGTAAATTCCCATGGGGTAGACCTAACTCAATAGGTAAATTCCCACTTATGTTAATTTATTTTTATGGTATGCTTAATCATACCCAATCATACTTTTATTAACATATTTATTTACCCCATCGTTCCCCACGTAAATCGTTCTCATTTCATGACATAATAAAGGGAAGATCCATCACAAATATCATGGGTTTAACCAAATCTTAGCATATAACTTTGTCATGGGTTAAGAGGATGTCAACTTGCATATATGAGCATATATTAACCCAACTACATTTAACCCAAACTTGCATATTATCATACACATATCTTGCATAACATGTTGAACTTGCATATAAGCATTCTCATAACTTGCATAACATGTTAAACATGCATTTAAGCATACACATAACTTGCATAAGCATTCACATTCTTGCATAAGCATTCACATACTTGCATAAGCATGCATAACTTGCATATCATGTTAAACTTGCATTTAAGCATATACATAACTTGCATAAGCATTCACATACTTGCATAAGCATGCATAACTTGCATATCATGTTAAACTTGCATTTAAGCATATACATAACTTGCATAAGCATTCACATACTTGCATAAGCATGCATAACTTGCATATCATGTTAAACTTGCATTTAAGCATATACATAACTTGCATATGAACTTGCATATCTCACTTGTTAAACATGCATAAACCCACTTATTAGATATGCATAAACCCACTTATTAAACATGCATAAACCCACTTGTTAAACATGCAAAAACCAACTTATTAAACATGCATAAACCCACTTGTTAAACATGCATAAACATAGGAAAACATAGAGTAGCATATCATTACAAATGATTCAAACTCACTAATCCGCATTTAAGACCATAAGTCTCATTACACCCAATCTACTTACTTTTGCAATTGATGTTAAAGTGATAGAAACTCACCAAACCCAAGATTAGCAAACTTATGAAGTGGAATTGGTTGCTAAATATGAAGAAGATGATGATTAGAGGTTGATTAGCTTGCAACTTCCTTCATAAATTAGTGGAGGCTCCTTCTAAGATTTAATTTGGCGGCATGAGGCCATCATTTCTATTTTTAGTATGGATTAGGGTAGGTTTAGGGTGTATTTATAGATTAGGTGAGTGTTTTAGGCCCTTAGGTTAACCCTAGATTAGATTAGGACCCTTAGATTTCGGAAATCTCTAGAACAGAGCCCAAGACTCAACCAAAAACTAGATCTGGTGCACCCAGATCAACAGGGCCGACACCCTGTGTCGACACCCCTGTCGACAGGGCAGTCGACTCCCCAGTCGATAGGCCTGTCGACAGCCCTGTCGACATGGGTAGGGCGGGAACTTTCCCGCCTGGCCCCCTGCTGGCTTCAATTTCGAAATCTGATGTTTAATTTTTAAATCTGTTTTTAACTTTGAATTTTCTGCAAACTTCTTTGGGCCATAACTGGGCCATACGGACTCCGATTTACAAAATTTCGGACTCTATTCTGCGTATTTTTCCGAGACGAACGCAATGACGCAGCCCGTTTCCCCCAATTCTCATATCTGAGATTATTTATTCTTCAATTAGTGAATTTTAGCATTAACTGAAATACGGGGTGTTACAATCCGGGTCTGATGGAGTCATTCGTTGGCTCATTTACGCCCCAAAGGGCGGGGAAACGTAGTGTTCAGGCATAATAATCCACATCGGTGGACCGACCCTGTCGCTCCAAGGCTTGCCTGCGCGCTTGCCTGAGGCTCGGGCTAGAGAGTCTCAAATCGGTAGAGGACGATCCCTAGCCTTGGTTCATAAAAGGAAATCCAATTTCCAAATACGTGACATTTGCGGTTTTATTTGTAGAGCCTAGTATGGCGACATGATATATGGTACCCATGCCGTCTATGATTGATACTTATGATTTGATGTTGTTTTATACACTATGCACTTATAATAGTATCAAATGATTTGTTTTAAACGTATCAAGCATTCTTTGGCTGTTATAAGGGAAAAACCCTATCCCCCGGCTTGCGTTGCATTGTGTGATAGGACCTGGGTCTTATAACAGCTTCATTTTTCCTTATTTAGCATTGCACTGTTTGTTTTATGCACTGGTATTCTTGGGAGGAAACCCGTTCCGTGTTATACGGCATGGTCCCTTGATTTACCTAACTTTAAAAATAAAAATTAATAACTGTTTTAGTTCTCCCACCAGTCACATGACTGACCTGGAGTTTATTGTTTTAACCTAAACTCTGGGTGCCCTTATTTTGACACGGGCGGCTAGTAGTTTTGGTTTTGCAGATTTATATTCACAGGATCCTGGTTTACAGCAGGAATGATATCCGGAAAGCTTTGTATCCGTATATCTCTTCTAGTTGTGTATTGTATTATTTTCCGCTACGATGTATTTAAATGTAGTTTAAATCTCTGATATTTCTGTGTAATATTCATTTATACTCTGTATATTCTTGTAATCTGATGCATTGTTGTTATATACTATGAAATGTTCTTCCGTCTGTGTTCTATTTTATCGTGTTCTCAAAACGATTCGTTCTATCTCTTCTCTTCGGAGACCGGGGGAGTTCGGGTCGTTTCATTTACCCAGGAATTTATGTTCTGGAATTAAAATTTAACTAATGAAGTAAAATAAAATGAGATGGTAAAAATAAATTGAAATTTAACTTGAACTGAGTTAAATAAAAATTGAATTGGATTAGAGAATAATCTGAAATGGACCAAATTGATAAGTCAGTAATTTGGAATTTGATATTGGGGTTAGAATGAAATTCGATTTGGATTTGAGGATATGAACTGATTGGGATTTGATTGATATAACACTGGTATATGTTGAGTTGATAGCATATGGAAGTGATAGAGTGGATATGCCCGACAAAAAGGTACCTGTTTATATTATATATGGATATGAGATTTATGAGCCGATTTGGCAAGCCGCTTGGCTGTTTGATTTTCTTTTGGGTTGAAGAAGGCCTAGAGAGGCGAGTGGTGGTTTTACTGATAGGGCTGTACAAAGGAGGTTATGGCAAAATTTTCTGAAAATTTAAAGTGTTAGAAAATTTTTAGAATTTTTGGAAATTTAGTTAGTCGAAATAAATTAATGTTTTAGTCGATATTAATTGGTTCAGTTGAAACCGGAGATAAAGGTAAACAGATATATTTTTACCCAGTAGAAAGGATCGTCCCCTACCTTAGCAATTTCGAGGACGAAATTATTTTAAGGGGGAAGGATTGTAATGACCCGCATTTTAGCTATCGATTAATTAATTTATTTAATTATCTATAGTATCGTTTTGGCGATATCGATAACTGGAATTAAATAATATTGAATATTTAATTAATAATTATAATATAATAATATATTATAATGTCGAAATAGTCAAAAATAGCTGAATTCACAATACAGTGTGAATTGGATTATATATAAGGTATAATTCAGTTGGAATTGAATTTGAATAACGAATATATTTTATAAACGATAGTTGAACGTATGGTTTATAATATAATTATAAACGAGCTCGAAATGGCGCTGCAGTTCGCTATTTGGCGATTTGAACTTCAACTGAATATACAGTGTCCGTTTTAAGTCGGATTTCTGTGAAACAAGAACCGTCAGGACCGATTTGATAATAGTTTTCTAATGGAAGAGAAAAATCGGGATTTCGTCGTGTAGATTTTGATTTACGTCCAAATCAAATTTTAGAAAAGTCGCTATGGAATTCCTTTATAATTTATAACGATTTATAAAAGGGATTTCAATATAAATTGAATATCGATATAATATGGATTTGGAATATCGAGCTGTAAATCCATATATAAATATTCTGGAGCTGTGGTATATTCTATGTGAATATATAAACGATAATATTAAATTATTAATATTTAATTTAATTTATTTAAATATATTTATATATTTAAATAGATAATAAAAGCGTTAAAAATAGCCAGTTTTGCAAACGAACTTCGTTTTAGACGAAACCAGTTTTGTTGGATCCGCAA
This sequence comes from Allium sativum, assembly GCA_030737875.1. Classification (NCBI taxonomy): domain Eukaryota; kingdom Viridiplantae; phylum Streptophyta; class Magnoliopsida; order Asparagales; family Amaryllidaceae; genus Allium; species Allium sativum. The sequence goes on from CM060909.1 coordinate 826,442,282, forward strand.
TGTCAAATAGTTGTTAGATTTCCAGTTTCGTGATTTTTAGAGTCACTGTGTGGCCGTACGGATTTTTAGAGTGAGAAACAGTCGATATTTTGATGGTTAAAAATACACTGTGCGAGCATACGGAGTCGGAATTCGAGAAACCAGCTTCATTGGGACCGTAATGTCGAACTGTAGCCACATGTCCAGTTTTGTGATTTTTGGGTACCGTATGTGATTATAGGAAATTTTAACAATATAAACATATAACGTTTGCTTAAAATAGAAAAGAATAATGAATATAAAAATATTTTAAATTTCCTATATATAATCTTTAACTCTTGTAAACCTAATTCTAAACCTAAGAAATTCTGCCAAGGTTAATGGGAGAAACCGCCGTCACATTTTCACTCAGCAAAACATTTCGTGAGCATTAGAAAATCAAAACAATTCAAGGGAAAATCCTAAAATCCCTGAAATAATCTTGTTGGCCTTGCAAGCCGATGTTATACAGCCCTATACCTATTTCCCTGGGTGCGATGTCAATTCGCGAGGACCCAAATCGGAGCATTAAACGCTAGGGTTTTTGCGGTTGTGGATTCTGGAGCATCGATGGGATAATCGAGTTGTATTTTTGGGTTTGTGATGTCAAAAGGGGTTTGTTGGCATGGGATTTGTGGTGTTCGGTGGTAGGAAGCGTCGACGGCTTCCTTTAGAAGCTCGAGACCGCGAGTGGGGGGAGATGGGCGAGTGCGACAATGTTGGCGTGGATGCGAAGAGGAAGTAAAGGAGGTTGTAATGGTAGTTCCTATTTGAACTTCGGTGAAGTACAGGAGGGATGGTGGGAGATCGAAGTAGCCGTAATGGCCTTGGTGATTTCCCTGAAGTCCGACATTTTGAAGAAGATGGATTGATACGGGTTGGGCTGGAGTAACGTGGGGGAGTGGTTTCTGTTGTGCCAGAGAGAATTCAAGGGAAAAGCCCAATGGTAAATGGAAATATAGTTTAGTTTAAATAATTTAGTGTATTAACTTCATATAGACATAACTTGCTCATACTTAATCAGAATTCCGCGAAACAAGTTGTGTTGGGCCCGTATGGACGAGAGCTTCACAATGAAGCCGACCGGGTGTGGATTCGAGCTCGTTACAATTTATGGAAAAATAAATTGTTTGATTCAAATCAAACAAACAGTTTATCGTTCTTTAACGACGAACTGCCAAAGTGAGTAAAACTCACCAACTCTGAACAGTTATATTTTTAAAATGTGTTCTTAGAACTGTTAATCATCTGTTGATTGTTGTGTGTTGGTAGATTTGATTGAACTGCTAGTCAGTTAGTGGAAATTATATATATATATATATATATATATATATAAACCGTTAAATATTTATATATTGATGCTGCTAGCAGAATATTTCCTATCGAACTGAAAGTGATGTTGAATTTATTGTTTAACATCTGTGATGCAGGGAAACATTTTGGAGGGACCCAACTGGGTTCCCCAATATTTATAATATTGTTTGTTTCATATATTGTGTTATATGATGTGATGTATAATCTGTGTTGATTATATGTGTTTGGACGATATTGATCATTGTGATTTGATATGATTTAATACCACAACATACGGGATGTTGATAAGGGAATTTTCAATGTGATGTTGAAAATAAAATATAAGAAAATGGAATAATTTATAAATAAGAGATATTTATAAATTTGAATATTTATAAATAAGGAATATTTATAAATTGGAATATTTTTAAATAGGAGATATTTAGAAAGGAAATAAATTTCAAACCATTTTCTTTTTGAATGGGAAGGCATGTGTGGTGGTTTGGGGATTTTCCCGATGCTCCCGATACAAAGTAGGTTATGGCGAATTTTCCTGGGAATTTAAGGAGTTAGAATATTTTTAAGAATAAATTTGAAAAGGAAATATTTGCAAACCATTTGCAAATGGAATAAAATAGAAAAAAGAAATATTTGTATACCATTTACAAATAGAATTGAAAAGGGAATATTTAGAAAATAAATAGAGTTAATAAAAAGGAAATCCTTATAAGTAGGAAAATGTTATTAAAAGGAAATCCTTATAAGTAGGAAAACGTTATTAAAAGAGCATTTATAAAGTGAAGAACCGTTACTAAAAAGTGAATCTTTATAAATGAATAAACGTTGTTAAAAGGGAATCTTTTTAAATGGATAAACGTTGTTAAAAAAGGAGTAAATCGAATATGTTGATTCGAAGTTAGTTAATCGAATATGGTATTCGAAGTTAGTTAATCGAATATGGTATTCGAAATTAGTTAATCGAATATGGTATTCGAAGTTAGTTAATCGAATATGGTATTCGAAGTTAGTTAATCGAATATGGTATTCGAAGTTAGTTAATCGAATATGTTATTCGAAAGGAGTTAGTCGAGTCGAGTTAGTCAAATAGAGTTAACCAGTAGAGTTAATCAGTTAGAGTTAACCAGTAGAGTTAATCAGTTTGAGTTAACCAGTTAGAGTTAATCAGTTAGAGTTAACCAGTAGAGTTAATCAGTTAGAGTTAATCAGTTAGAGTTAACCAGTAGAGTTAATGTAATAACCCGAAAATCTGGGCCAGTTTAAAATTTTTGTTTTGGCAATTTTAGCGAATTTTGATTATTTAAAATAAATTATTTTAAATAATATCGACGAGAAATTTATTTTGAATATAATTAGAACGTATATATTATATACGTCGTCGTTAGAATATAAATAATTATATATAATTATAAAAGGAATTGAAAATGGCGCGGTAGTTCGATAATTCGATTTCAAACTTCAATTGAACATACCGGGTGCAAAACAATCCGGATTTTAGTGAAACCAAAAATAATAGGATCTAATTGATAATATCTTTCCAACGAATCCGAAAAATAAAAATTTCATAGCGGGAATCAAAAGATATGTCCAGTTGAAAATTCTGAATAGTCGTTATGGAATTCAGGCCCATAAAATTGGGAATTTTGCAAACGACCTCGGATTTCGACGAAACTACTTTTGTTGGATCCGGGATGTAAAATTATTGATAGATTCCAAATTTCATAATTTTTCGAATCAATATGTTAGCATGGCAAAGGAAAACGCGTTTGACCAGTTTCAGTTGATTTTAATCGACTGGAAAATGGCCATTTTTCCAACGGTCTCAGAATTCTACGAAACTAGTTTTGTTAGGACCGTATCATCAATACGAAGTTAGAAAATATTTTTCTGGAATTTTTCGAGTTAGTATGTGACCTCAGTAAATTGAAATGCGCATTCAAATTCAATATATAGAGTTATATGTTGATTTTGGCGGAAACTGATCGAAACGATCGAATCAGCTTACGATACATATCCCATTGTGTTCGGAATGGGGGTAAAACGCTAGGGACGACAGTCGGCGGGTTTGATTTTGAATTCAAAATAGAAAATTGCTTTTTGAATTTAAAAATAAATTAAATAATATAAAATAATTAACTCCTCTCTCTCCCTCTTCCTTTAATTTCTGCCCCCCCCCCCCCCCCGTTCGATTTAGTTCAACAGAAATAAAAAAGAAAGAAAGAGAAAGACGGGGGGAACCCGCCGCCGCCCCCCGGTTGATCGTCGCCGCCGCCTCAAAGGAGGGGCGCCACCTCAGAAACCCCCTTCCTCGATCCCCTCCCCTCTTCTGCCTCGCGCCGACACCCCCCCCCCCCTCGGCCGACGTTGAAGCCCCCTTACCATTTCCCAGACCCGCGACTCCCCCAAACCCCCCCTCGTCTTAAACCTCCTCCTCCACTCTGAAGCCACTGCCGCCAACGTTCGTCAATGCCTCGCTCGCGCCCCCTCCACTTCAACTGGTCCGAACCGCGCACCTCTGTAAGCTTCTTTATTTATTTTTACCTATTTTCTATGAATTAGGTTATAATATAAAGGAATGATTTTTATTTATATATATAGATGGAATAAAAAAAATATGATTTTTATATGAGGTAAGGGTAGAAAAGATTTTATTCAGTTAAAGATAGGATTTTTATATTATAAAAAGGAATAAAAATATGATTTTTATATTTTTAAAGTATTAAAAATATAATCTTTATTATGTAGAAGATGTAAAAATATGGTTTTTGTTTATGTAGAGAATTAAAAATATAATTTTCACATGATAGGAATATTAGAAATATCACCTTTATATTGAATAGCAAAGCAAAAAAATTCGATTTTTATATATTGAATAGCAAAGTAAAAATTCGATTTTTTATATATTGAATAGCGAAGTAAAAATTCGATTTTTATATATTGAATAGCGAAGTAAATATTCGATTTTTATATATATAGTGAAAGCGGGCAACGAAAGTGACAAAAGGCGAGAACGACAAGATTTTCTACAAATGAAGTGTCGTGGAGTTGGAATAGCTATCAGTGAGAACTTCTCACTCTTCAATTTCTTTTTCTAGTTATATATATATATATATATATACTAGGATGCAGACGGTGTTTAGTAGCACCCGACACAATCGTCCACAGACCATGGACTTGTTTGTTTGGCTGTGTAGTTGGTTAGATTATTTGGGTTGAATTGTTTGGTGAAATGAAATTGATTTGATTGATGTGTGAATGGCGTGGGCCTTCACTAGACCGACGATAAGGCTAGGCCTTGTCCCGTTTCTAGTATCGTGTCGTAATGCCGCCGAAATTTTCTAAAATAAATTTGAAAAATAAAAATATCATTTTATTTAATAAATGAACCGAATAGAATATTCATAGGTTGAATAAAATAATTTGGTCGTTAAAAATGTAATTTTTAACGGGAATATGAATCAATAAATATTTATAAACAAATCGGCCGATTTGTTTATATACACTGATTTGACTGATATTGATTGGGTCGATAAATTTTACACATCGCCCAACTGCACAAATAAAATCTGTGTTTGATTGTTTGAAACCCCACATGGGTATTGGGATAATATATGACATACACTAATCCCAATAATTAGTTGTATGTTGATCGATTGATTGACAGGCTGTTATAAGCGTTAGATATCTATATTTGATGCTTATACAGTGTAGTGCACTTTGGATGATGGTTGATTATTTATCGTTGCTATTATATACATGTGTTGTATGGAATCCATATAGTTAACGCTATATGGTAATTGATTGGGCCTCATCCCAATTTAGAAGATAAAGAATATTATAAAATAAAGGTTCATGTGTTGACTGTACTCATCCGTTGAGATTAGTCATGTGTTGAACGAAATATTTTAATAATAAAATTTATATCTTTATCATTACAAAATAAAGGTTCATGTGTTGATTGTACTCATCCGTTGAGATTAGTCATGTGTTGAACGAAATATTTTAACAATAAAATTTACATCTTTATCATATATAAAATTAGAAACTAATTGGAAAATAGATAAGATTAGTGGTCTCCTTGGTATTGATCTGATGTTGGTTTCGGCCTTCGGGGTTAATATTCAGGGAATCGTTCTCTTACTAATTTACAGTTGAAGTCTGATTTGAAATCAAACGATAGATACCATAATTTTTATAAAATATATTAAAAAACAAAAATAGTCACACGTGGACAGTACTCATTCGTTGAGATTAGTCGTGTGTTGACAAAGATATAGAGTCGTGTATTGAAAGAAATATAGATCCATTTGTTGAATATAAAGCCGTGTTGATTAGAGATGCGCTATTTTGACGCGAACGATATTTATATCGATTATATTCGTTTTTAAATTTGAAATGAATTGAATTTGAATAGAAAATGAATTTGAATAGAAAATGAATTTGAATTGATTTGAATAGGAAACCAATTTGAATTGAATCGAATAGAAAACCAATTTGAATTGAATCGAATAGAAAACCAATTTGAATTGAATTGAATATAAAACGAATTCGAATTGAATTGAAAACGAATTCGAATTGAATTGAAAACGAATTCGAATTAAATTGAAACGAATTGAAATGAATTCAAATTGAATTGAAATTTGAATCGAATTGAAATGAATTTTAAAACGAATTTATAAGGAAGAATTCAATTTTGATTTGAATTGAAATGGATGTTGAAATTGTTTTTGAAACGAATTCAAAACTATTTATAAAATTCGTTTTAAATAGTAATCGACGAAATATATATTATATATATTATATATATAATATAATGGCCTGAATAAAATGCGCCGCGCCGCGGCAGTTCGTGAATTTCGACCATTTATTTCAAACGGACATTACGGGAGATCCGACCGTCGGATTCTCCTAAAACCGGAACCGTTGGGTTCGTATCGAAAAGAGCTTTCTAGCGAATATTAGAAATTTAAAATCTAACAATTGGATTTGGAGATACATCCAAATCAAATTTGAAAAATGTCGCTGTAAGTGCAGTTCGATGGCCGTTGATGGAAATCGACTGTATGGGCCTTGATAAAATTATTAAAAATATCAATAATTTGTGTAAAATCATAAGAAATGATTTGGGAAAATTTGGGATGAAAAACTCCATATTTGAAAAGATAAAAATAGATTTTTATCGAAATGAACTAGTTTTGAACTAGTATTAAAACCCATTTATTTTTAAATAAATAAATTGGATTTGAAATGGGTTTTAAATAGAATTGATTTGTGGGTTTATCGTGAAGGGTGTTTTAAATAACACTTGTTCTTTAACCCGATAAATAAACAGAATGTGATTTGGGTTTGTCGTGAACTGTGTTTTAAATGACATTAGTTCTTTAACCCAGTAAAAGGAGTTTTAATGAATCTGTAATTAGATTGAAATGTGAATTGATAATTTAAATTATCAAATTTAGAAATGAGCGAGAATGGAGTACCACCAGTTTTGCTCCAAAGCGATAGTTATATCTTTAATTAGATTTGAACGTGAAATGGTAATTAATTTTACCGATAACACCGTGGTGTTAGATATCGAGTATTACCAGTTTTGCTTCATGGGATGAATAAGTTGGGATTGGGAAATAAAATAAATAATTACTTCGGTGTGGTTCGCTAATCCCGACTAGTTTGGAAAACCATAATTTGGTTTGAAATGACATCCAAAGGAAGATTAAAGGATAAATTTTAAAGAATTTATCTTGGATAAAATTAATGGGAACCTTACCCTAAGAATGTGGAATTTAGAAACTAGTTGTAGGTTAGCTAAGAAGAATGGTTTCCTGGTATTGATCTGATGTTGGTTTCGGCCTTCGGGGTTAATATTTGGGAAATTGTTCTCTTGCTGATTTACGGTTAATGACTAATGAATTGGAATGAGGCGTATGTTGTGTTTGTGTAACATTTTTTTTTATATACGCGGGTTGTTCGGAAAGTCCGGGTTCATACCCATTCTGAATAACCGATTCGACTATATGTCGAAGACGAAGACGGTGGTCGAAGACCGGAAGTTTTCACATCGTTTGGATAATTACAGACGATCCTGATTGGGTTGTACACCCAAGAGGATGGAAATAGTTGGTGGTCGTCCAGACGTACCTGGAGATCGATGGATATGCGAGGAAAGAGCCTCCGGATTCGTTCAGACCCAGAACGAACTTGTAAATGGATTGTGTGTCTGACATTGGATTTTATTCTGTTTCGATTGATTTCTGTTAAATATATATCTGTTTGGTGGTGGAGAATTTATTATTTTGCTTAACGCCCTTCTCTGATACGTACGAGCTTAGAGGTTATATATCGATAGATATCTATCGCATGGCATGAATTGCCTATGTGGCACACTGAGTTGCAAGGAACAAGGCTTCTGTTGAAAAGCAAAGTCTTGTGGTTGATGATCAAAGCACGGCCTACGTGGCAGCTTTGTGTATAACGTGAATTCGCGAGCCTCACACCTCGGTATGAGTTAAAAACGGGATAAGGACTACAGGGAGAGCACGACGTTTCTTTCTAGCTTTGGTGGTGTCAGTGACTTACCAGCCCTGACATTTATATACTTTTCACCTATGTGGTTGTTGGATGAGGCGCCTCGATTTTAGGTCTGTAAGGACCGGGAAACGTGTGTTCAGGAATTAATAATCCTCTAACGTAAGTGAGGACCGGCCCTGAAGATCCAGGATTGCCCAGAGTGTGTAGTCCTGAGACATTTGCTAGAGTGTCTCGAACGCGGAGAGGAGCTTGCCCCTTGCCTTGGCTCATGACGGAATCCAATTTCCAATACGTGATATTGCGGTTTTAATTGTAGAACTAGTGTGGCGACATAGTAGATGGTAGCTATGCCGCCTATGATTGATATTTATGATTGAAATTGTTTTGACACTATACACCTATAATAGTATCAAATAATGTGTTTTAAACGTATCAAGCATGCTTTGGCTGTTATAAGGGAAAACCCTATCCTCCGGCTTGCGTTGCATTGTGTGATGGGACCTGGGTCTTATAACAGCTTCATTTTTCTTTATTTAGCATTGCGCTGTTTGTTCTATGCATTGGTATTCTTGGGACGAAACCCGTTCCGTGTTATACGGCATGGTCCCTTGATTTACCTAACTTTAAAACCAATATTAATAACTGTTTTAGTTCTCACACCAGTCACATGACTGACCTGGAGTTTATTATTTTAACCTAAACTCTGGGCGCTCTTATTTTCGACACGGGCAGCTAGTAGTTTTGGTTTTGCAGATTTATATTCACAGGATCCTGATTTACAGCTGGAACGATGCTCGGAAAGCTCTATATCCGTGCATTACTTTCAGTTGTGTTTTATATTGTTTTTCTGCTGCTATGTAATTTATTGTAATCTCTGATATTTATCGAATGTAAATTATTCAATTATACTCTGTATATTCTTGTATCTGATGGAATTGTTGTAATAGCAATGAAATGTTCTTCTGTTGGCGTTCTGATTTGTCTTGTTATCAAAACGATTAGGGGTTTCGAACGGTCTAGATCGGTTTAACGACTGATTCGAATCGAGCGAAATTCCCGGCCGTCACATTTGGTATCATTGCTTTGGTTTACAGAGCTCGAGAACTAGACACATTAGAACCATACGAAAGAATTCATCAGATATTGGATTAGTAATATCCAATTAGAATGACTCGTTAGAGATAGGATCAGTAGTATCCTAGAACGAGTGTGAAGAGTATATTTTTCAATTGAAAACAATTCTGTTTTGAAATTTGAATCGCTTTATACGTATTTGAATATTTATTTATATTGAATTTGGACAATCTAGTATATAAAGGTTTTGCATATACGCGTCATGAACGTATATTCGAAGTTTTAAGATATTAGATAGATATAGAATCACACTCTAGTCGCCCGGACCTAATTCTGATGATTGATGCATCATCATCAGTAATTATTTTCGTGTTTCGAAGGTGTGATACCTATATATTTCCATTAGACTGGTGCGAGAACCAAAACTTATATAGCTAGAACACATTGTTGTGAATTGGCATCAAAAACATGATTTTCTGTATATATATCAAAATTATGAATTTGAAACGTTAATTCACTAATTGATTGATGTTTGTGTTGCTTGTTTAGTTGCTTGAAAATTTTGAACCATTTAGCCTAATTGAACCAAATATTGAACTGTATTGAAAATTGGTCACATTTGCTTGCATATACATATACTTACATTGAACAGGTCATAGCAAGGAGGCTAGAGCAGAGAATAAAATTTGTTTGCCCGACAAATAGGTACATGTTTACTATATAATTTACTGTTTTGTTTGGGTGATGATGATATTATGAGCCTATTGGCTAGCCGCTTGGCTTTTTCTTTTTGAGATCAGAAGGCCTATATGGCAATTTCGGGATTTTCCCGTGGCTCCCGGTGCAGGGGAGGTTATGGCGATTTTTTTCGAAAATTTAGGGTGTTAGCCAAATTTTTGAAAATTTGAAAATTCTCAAAAACCGAAAAGTTGGAGAATGGAAGCCCGATCGAACGTAGAGTTGATTGATCAAACCACTTTCAACTTCGTTCCTTTTCAGGGAAGAAAAGTTTTAAGTGGGGGAGATTGTAATAACCCGAAAATCTGGGCTAGTTTAAAAATTTTATTTTGGCAATTTTTGCGAATTTTGATTATTTTAAATAAATTATTTTAAATAATATCGACGAGAAATTTATTTTGAATATAATTAGAATGTATATATTATATACGTCGTCGTTAGAATATAAATAATTATATATAATTATAAAAGGAATTGAAAATGGCGCGGTAGTTCGATAATTCGATTTCAAACTTCAATTGAACATACCGGGTGCAAAACAATCCGGATTTTAGTGAAACCAAAAATAATAGGATCTAATTGATAATATCTTTCCAACGAATCCGAAAAATCAAAATTTCATAGCGGGAATCAAAAGATATGTCCAGTTGAAGATTCTGAATAGTCGTTATGGAATTCAGGCCCATAAAAATGGGAATTTGGCAAACGACATCGGATTTCGACGAAACTACTTTTGTTGGATCTGGGATGTAAAATTATTGCTTTATTCCAAATTTCATAATTTTTCGAATCAATATATTAGCGTGGCAAAGGAAAACGCGTTTGACCAGTTTCAGTTGATTTTAATCGACTGGAAAATGGCCATTTTTCCAACTGTCTCAGAATTCGACGAAACTAGTTTTTTTAGGACCGTATCGTTAATACGGAGTTAGAAAATATTTTTCTGGAATTTTTCGAGTTAGTATGTGACCCCAGTAAATTGAAATGCGTGTTCAAATTCAATATATAGAGTTATATGTTGATTTTGGCGGAAACTGATCGAAACGATCGAATCATCTTACGATACATATCCCATTGTGTTCGGAATTGGGGTAAAACGTTGGGGACGACAGTCGGCGGGTTTGATTTTGAATTCAAAATAGAAAGTTGCTTTTTGAATTTAAAAATAAATTAAATAATATAAAATAATTAACTCCTCTCTCTCCCTCTTCCTTTAATTTCTGCCCCCCCCCCCCCCGGTTCGATTTAGTTCAACAGAAAAAGAAAAGAAAAAAGACCGTGGTGGGGACGCGCCGCCGCCCCCCGATTGATCGCCACCGGCGCCTCAAAGGAGGGGCGCCACCTCCGAAACCCCCCTTCCTCGATCGACGCGTCGAAGCCCCCCCCTCTTCTGCCTCGCGCCGATACCCCCCCCCCCCCCGGCCGACGTTGAAGCCCCCTTCCCATTTCCCAGACCCGCGACTCCCCCAAACCCCCCCCCCCCCTCGTCTTAAACCTCCTCCTCCACTCTGAAGCCACTGCCGCCAACGTTCGTCAATGCCTCGCTCGCGCTACCTCCACTTCAACTGCTCTGAACCGCGCACCCCTGTGAGCTTCTTTATTTATTTTTACCTATTTTCTATGAATTAGGTTATAATATAAAGGAATGATTTTTATTTATATATATAGATGGAATAAAAAAATATGATTTTTATATGAGGTAAGGGTAGAAAAGATTTTATTCAGTTAAAGATAGGATTTTTATATTATAAAAAGGAATAAAAATATGATTTTTATATTTTTAAAGTATTAAAAATATAATCTTTATTATGTATAAGATGTAAAAATATGGTTTTTGTTTATGTAGAGAATTAAAAATATAATTTTTACATGATAGGAATATTAGAAATATCACCTTTATATTGAATAGCAAAGTAAAAAAATTCGATTTTTATATATTGAATAGCAAAGTAAAAATTCGATTTTTTATATATTGAATAGCGAAGTAAAAATTCGATTTTTATATATTGAATAGCGAAGTAAATATTCGATTTTTATATATATAGTGAAAGCGGGCAACGAAAGTGACAAAAGGCGAGAACGACAAGATTTTCTACAAATGAAGTGTCGTGGAGTTGGAATAGCTATCAGTGAGAGCTTCTCACTCTTCAATTTCTTTTTCTTGTTACATATATATACTAGGATGCAGACGGTGTTTAGTAGCACCCGACACAATCGTCTACAGACCATGGACTTGTTTGTTTGGCTGTGTAGTTGGTTAGATTATTTGGGTTGAATTGAATTGTTTAGTGAAATGAAATTGATTTGATTGATGTGTGAATGGCGTGGGCCTTCACTAGACTGGGGATAAGGCTAGGCCTTGTCCCGTTTCTAGTATCGTGCCGTTATGCCGCCGAAATTTTCTAAAATAAATTTGAAAAATAAAAATATCATTTTATTTAATAAATGAACCAAATAGAATATTCATAGGTTGAATAAAATAATTTGGTCGTTAAAAATATAATTTTTAGCGGGAATATGAATCAATAAATATTTATAAACAAATCGGCCGATTTGTTTATATACACTGATTTGACTGATATTGATTGGGTCGATAAATTTTACACATCGCCCAACTGCACAAATAAAATCTGTGTTTGATTGCTTGAAACCCCACATGGGTATTGGGATAATATATGACATACACTAATCCCAATAATTAGTTGTATGTCGATTGATTGATTGACATGCTGTTATAAGCGTTAGATATCTATATTTGATGCTTATATAGTGTAGTGCACTTTGGATGATGGTTGATTATTTATCGTTGCTATTATATACATGTGTTGCATGGAATCCATATAGTTAACGCTATATGGTAATTGATTGGGCCTCATTCCAATTTAGAAGATAAAGAATATTATAAAATAAAGGTTCATGTTTTGACTGTACTCATCCGTTGAGATTAGTCATGTGTTGAACGAAATATTTTAATAATAAAATTTATATCTTTATCATTACAAAATAAAGGTTCATGTGTTGACTGTACTCATCCGTTGAGATTAGTCATGTGTTGAACGAAATATTTTAACAATAAAATTTACATCTTTATCATATATAAAATTAGAAACTAATTGGAAAATATATAAGATGAGTGGTCTCCTGGGTATTGATCTGATGTTGGTTTCGGCCTTCGAGGTTAATATTCAGGGAATCGTTCTCTTACTAATTTACGGTTGGAATCTGATTTGAAATCAAACGATAGATACCATAATTTTTATAAAATATATTAAATAACAAAAATAGTCACACGTGGACATTACTCATTCGTTGAGATTAGTCGTGTGTTGACAAAGATATAGAGTCGTGTATTGAAAGAAATATAGATCCATTTGTTGAATATAAAGCCGGGTTGATTAGAGATGCGCTATTTTGACGCGAATGATATTTATATCGATTATATTCATTTTTAAATTTGAAATGAATTGAATTTGAATAGAAAATGAATTTGAATTGATTTGAATAGGAAACCAATTTGAATTGAATTGAATAGAAAACCAATTTGAATTGAATCGAATAGAAAACCAATTTGAATTGAATCGAATAGAAAACCAATTTGAAATGAATTGAATATAAAACGAATTCGAATTGAATTGAAAACGAATTCGAATTGAATTGAAAACGAATTCGAATTAAATTGAAAACAAATTGAAATGAATTCAAATTGAATTGAAATTTGAATTGAATTGAAATGAATTTTAAAACGAATTTATAAGGAAGAATTCAATTTTGATTTGAATTGAAATGGATGTTGAAATTGTTTTTGAAACAAATTCAAAACTATTTATAAAATTCGTTTTAAATAGAAATCGACGAAATATATATTATATATATTATATATATAATATAATGGCCTGAATAGAACGCGCCGCGGCAGTTCGTGAATTTCGACCATTTATTTCAAACAGACATTACGGGAGATCCGACCGTCGGATTCTCCCAAAACCAGAACCGTTGGGTTCGTATCGAAAAGAGCTTTCTAGGGAATATTAGAAATTTAAAATCTAATGGTTGGATTTGGAGATACGTCCAAATAAAATTTGAAAAAGGTCGCTGTAAGTGCAGTTCGATGGCCGTTGATGGAAATCGACTGTATGGGCCTTGATAAAATTATTAAAAATATCAATAATTTGTGTAAAATCATAAGAAAAGATTTGGAAAAAATTGGGATGAAAAACTCCATATTTGAAAAGAAAAATTAGATTTTTATCGAAATGAACTAGTTTTGAACTAGTATTAAAACCCATTTATTTTTAAATAAACAAATTGAATTTGAAATGGGTTTTAAATAGAATTGATTTGTGGGTTAATCATGAAGGGTGTTTTAAATAACACTTGTTCTTTAACCCGATAAATAAACAGATTGTGATTTGGGTTTGTCGTGAACTGTGTTTTTAATGACATTAGTTCTTTAACCGAGTAAAAGGAGTTTTAATGAATCTGTAATTAGATTGAAATGTGAATTGATAATTTAAATTATCAAATTTAGAAATGAGCGAGAATGGAGTACCACCAGTTTTGCTCCAAAGCGATAGTTAAATCTTTAATTAGATTTGAACATGAAATGGTAATTAATTTTACCAATAACACCGTGGTGTTAGATATGGAGTATTACCAGTTTTGCTTCATGGGATGAATAGGTTGGGATTGGGAAATAAAATAAATAATTACTTCGGTGTGGTTCGCTAATCCCGACTAGTTTGGAAAACCATAATTTGGTTTGAAATGACATCCAAAGGATGATTAAAGGATAAATTTTAAAGAATTTATCTTAGATAAAATTAATGGGAACCTTTCCCTAAGAATGTGGAATTTAGAAACTAGTTGTAGGTTAGCTAAGAAGAATGGTTTCCTGGTATTGATCTGATGTTGGTTTCGGCCTTCGGGGTTAATATTTGGGAAATTGTTCTCTTGCTGATTTACGGTTAATGACTAATGAATTGGAATGAGGCGTATGTTGTGTTTGTGTAACATTTATTTTTTTATATACGCGGGTTGTTCGGAAAGTCCGGGTTTATACCCATTCTGAATAACCGATTCGACGATATGTCGAAGACGAAGATGGTGGTCGAAGACCGGAAGTTTTCACATCGTTTGGATAATTACTGACGATCCTGATTGGGCTTTACACCCAAGAGGATGGAAATAGTTGGTGGTCGTCCAGACGTACCTGGAGATCGATGGATATGCGAGGAAAGAGCCTCCGGTTTCGTTCAGACCCAGAACGAACTTGTAAATGGATTGTGTGTCTGACATTGGATTTTATTCTGTGTTGATTGATTTCTGTTAAATATATATCTGTTTGGTGGCGGAGAATTTATTCTTTTGCTTAACGCCCTTCTCTGAGACGTACGAGCTTAGAGGTTATATATCGATAGATATCAATCGCATGGCATGAATTGCCTGTGTGGCACACTGAGTTGCATGGAACAAGGCTTCTGTTGAAAAGCAAACTCTTGTGGTTGATGATCAAAGCACAGCCTATGTGACAGCTTTGTGTATAACGTGAATTCGAGAGCCTCACCCCTCGGTATGAGTTAAAAACGGGATAAGGACTATAGGGAGAGCACGACGTTTCTTTCTAGCTTTGGTGGTGTCAGTGACTAACCAGCCCTGACATTTATATACTTTTCACCTATGTGGTTGTTGGATGAGGCGCCTCGATTTTAGGTCTGTAAGGACCGGGAAACGTGTGTTCAGGAATAATAATCCTCTAACGTAAGTGAGGACTGGCCCTGAAGATCCAGGATTGCCCAGAGTGTGTAGTCCGGATACATTTGCTAGAGTGTCTCAAACGCGGAGAGGAGCTTGCCCCTTGCCTCGGCTCATGACGGAATCCAATTTCCAATACGTGATATTGCGGTTATAATTGTAGAACTAGTATGGCGACATAGTAGATGGTAGCTATGCCGCCTATGATTGATATTTATGATTGAAATTGTTTTGACACTATACACCTATAATAGTATCAAATAATGTGTTTTAAATGAATCAAGCATGCTTTGGCTGTTATAAGGGAAAACCCTATCCTCCGGCTTGTGTTGCATTGTGTGATGGGACCTGGGTCTTATAATAGCTTCATTTTTCTTTATTTAGCATTGCGCTGTTTGTTCTATGCACTGGTATTCTTGGGAGGAAACCCGTTCCGTGTTATACGGCATGGTCCCTTGATTTACCTAACTTTAAAACCAATATTAATAACTGTTTTAGTTCTCACACCAGTCACATGACTGACCTGGAGTTTATTGTTTTAACCTAAACTCTGGGTGCCCTTATTTTCGACACGGGCAGCTAGTAGTTTTGGTTTTGCAGATTTATATTCACAGGATCCTGATTTACAGCTGGAACGATGCTCGGAAAGCTCTGTATCCGTGCATTACTTTCAGTTGTGTTTTATATTGTTTTTGCGCCGCTATGTAATTTATTGTAATCTCTGATATTTATCGAATGTAATTTATTCAATTATACTTTGTATATTCTTATATCTGATGGAATTGTTGTAATAGCAATGAAATGTTCTTCTGTTGGCGTTCTGATTTGTCCTGTTCTCAAAACGATCAGGGGTTTCGAACGGTCTAGATCGGTTTAACGACTGATTTGGATCGAGCGAAATTCCCGGCCGTCACAGTTAATCAGTTAGAGTTAACCAGTTAGAGTTAACCAGTAGAGTTAATCAGTTAGAGTTAACCAGTTAGAATTAATCAATTAGAATTAATCCAATTGAGATGCCATTTAGCATGACTGCTAGCGTAATTCGCAGGGCTGTAAATAGCATACGGCGATCAGATATTTCCTGAGGGAATCAGGCGTAACCATTGTGATCGCTGCGATCTAGAGTCAAGCGAATGGAGTTAAATCGAATATTAGCTATTCGAAATAAAGTTAAACAGGCATAGTAATTCGAATATATGTAAATCGAATATTAGTTATATTGATAGGAGTTAAATAAGTCGAGTTAAGTAAGTTAAGTTAGTCAAGATGAGTTAATCAAACCGAGTTAATCCAAGTGAGTTAATCCAAAGGAGTTAGTCGAATATTGGTTATTCGAACGGAGTTAAATAGAGTTAGTCGAATATAGTTTATTCGAATAGAGTTAAAGGAAAGGAGTTATCGATTATAGTTTAATCGAAAGGAGCTATCGATTAGTGTAATCGAAAGGAGATTATCGAATATATCGTATTCGAAAGAAAGAGATCGAATATACTTTATTCGAAAGAGGGAGATCTCGAATATAAGTTATACGAAGAGAGATAATCGAATATAGTTTATTCGAAGAAGAGTTAATCAAATAGAGATTACTCGAAAGAGAATTATAAGTCGAATTCAATTACATCAAATTCGGGAAAGTAATATTTACTTTCCGGTTTTAAAATCAAGAGTATACACTAATAAATTAGGGTTAGGTTTAATTATTCGAATTAAAGAATAAACGTTATAATTGAAGTTAGATATTGCGAAAGTAGGGATTATAACGTTATCGTTATAATCAATGTTTTCAATAAAGAAGTGGATTCGTAAGTTGAATCCGAGAGTTATGTAAAGAAGTTGTTAAAGGTTTAAAAGATAAACTGTTACTATTTCAAAGTTATAACGTTGTTCAGTTAAGGTCTGAGATGTAATTATACCCCAACTTGATTGGCTTCCTTCTTAACTAAGGAATGCTAAGGTTGATAGTGAATGATGGCTAAATAAATTTAATAAATGGTTTGGGTTGGCAAAGCGATGTTTATTTAAAACATCAGTTTAATCCCAATGAAGGAACTTTGGAAATGTTTTTCCAAAGAAGGAATCAGAAATGTTTTCTAATATAGGAAACAGGAAATGGAAATGTTTTCCATTGTTAATAAAGTATATTTTCTAAAATTTAGAAAATAGGAAATGTTGAATATATGGAAACAGGAGATAAGAAATTAATGAACTAAAAGATAAATGTTGAATGAGGATTGATTGATAAAATTTCCAGCTGGAAATAATATCGTTGTTTGCACACGTATTTTTCTTTGATAGTTAACTCACCAACTATCGAAGTTTTTGACCATTTTAACGTTGTTAATATGGAGAGACTGGTTGGATTATTATCCAAAGAACCACTCTGTATTGGCATAAGCGTTGCGAATCATATATGCCAAAGTTAATTGAAGATGGAGTAAAGTGTAAGGGCTATTGTATAAGTCTTAGATAACAGTGCCTAAGATGGATGTACTGAATTGTACCTTTGGTTCATCCTGATCCTTGATGACTTGTATGGATGAATGTCTGACAGAGTATTTCCAGAAAGGTCACGTACATTGATTTCTTCAACCGTACCAAGAGTGGAAGCGGAGAAGGAAACTTCTTTTAGCTGACACGTAATGTATGGTTGTAGACATCAAATTAGTGATTTAGATGGATCTGACAATGTGGCATTCGAAGTGAATCTGATGTGATGATAAAGCGTAACCTCAAGCCTCATCAGTCGGTAAATGACAGAAATCGGGCAGGCAGCATGGCTAAGTCGGTCGCACCGAAGTAGGGTGTATAATCACCTATCTAGAGAATATTCATTTGCTTCTTTAATCTATCAATGATGTCTCATATATATATATATACGGGAAACGGTTGTTGATCCCAACCGTTGGTGATATACATTCGATACACTCAAGCAAAATGAGTGGTCGGTCATGTGTGGCTGAGTTACAAGATGTTCTTGTTGAACTCCGGTGTATCGTTCCTAGAGTACACTGATTAGAAGGTGGTTCCATAGCTTGTCATAGTTGGAAATCCATTACCCAATACGTGCTTGCGGTTTTGATTGTATACTATATAGTAGAACGTGAGATGAAAGCGTTTCTACTAGATTGATATCTATTTGTGCTTAGACATTATTATAATATCAGAATGATATTGCTTTACAAAGTTGTTTGGATTTTCATAAGGGAAAACCCGTTCCGTTTTCACGGCGTGGTATTATGATATATCCGTTATTAAACCAAGTGTTAGAAGTTTTACTCATACCAGTCCCATGACTGACCCGGAGTTTATTTGTTTTGTTTTCCCTAAACTCTTGGGTGCCTAAATTTGTATGGGCAGTCAAGTAGTCAGGATTTTACAGATACACTTGGAGAGCTTGGAGCAGGAGGCTTCAGGATTCTATAGCTATTATCATTTCCACTGTTGTTGTAAGTGTTGTACTCTGATAAGTGCTATTGTATATATAACTGTTTGTATTTGAAAAGTTATGTTATATTTTATTCGTTCCGCTGTGAGATTCGTGTTTACTTTGATGATGATGTTCTTCTTTTTCTTCTATTCTATTCTATTAGTTCTACCTTATCTATCCTCACCCTCTATCTTCTTTCTATTAGTTTCCTGTTTTCCAGTTTAATTTGGGGTTGGACTTGTGTTTTTGGTCAGCTCAAATTGGACCGGATTTTTGGGTCACTACAGAAATCTTTTCTATGGAATCACGAATGAAATCTGGTCCGAGTAGAACCTTGTCGGTAGTTTCCCACCAACAAGTTGGCAATTTGCATGGCCTCCCATAAAGCGTGTGATGACCCCAAACTTCCACGGGTGAAAGCAGGAGAAATCATTTTTGGAATACAACATAAATACAATAAAACAGAACACAGATACAATATAGCAAAGGAGATTCATAGAGTAATAACATTATAGCAGCGGAAAAATATAATGTCATCAATCACAGAAATTCCACAGTCACAGAAAACTAAGATTATTACAACAAGTTTGCAGAAAAGAAATAAGTTTGATGTCTAAAAAGAAAAGAAAAGATGCCAATAGAAACAAAAAGTCTTCAAGCTCCAAGTCATCACCTCTTCTCCCAAGCAGAATCCAAGAGAGAGAAAATAAGCAGCTTCAAAGAAAACTCCAAGCAAAGAATGAACCTGTCTACTTGGCTGCCCGTGTAGAAGAGAGGGCACCTAAGTTTGCAAAAAGGTGAAACAAACTATGGGTCAGTCGTGGGACTGGTGTGAGAATTCTTAAATAACTTATACTAATAAGGCAAATCCAAAGACCACGCCGCTAACGCGGAACGGGTTTACTCTAAGGGACTGCCGTGCATAATTTAAAGTGTCATAATAAATGATTAAATAAGTCGTCAACAACGCAATGTCTTTTGAAAAATGGAACCACCATAAGACTCAGGTCCCATCACACAATGCAACGCACACCAAGAGGATAGAGTTTTACCTTATGGTGGTTAAACATGCTAAATACGCCAAATACGTAACTAATACTATTATTAGTGTATATGGTTTCAAAACAATTCAAATTATAAGTATCAATCCTAGGAAGCATAGGTACCATATATTATGCCTCCGTACTAGTAATACAATCAAATCCGTCGGGTTCGTATTGGAAATTTGGGTTTCCATCATGAGTCCAGGCTAGGGAGGACTCCTTACCGATTCGAGACACTCTAGTTAATGCCTCAGGATTACCCGCAGTTAACCCTTGGAAATGGCAGGGCCGGTCCTCACATACAGCTTAGAGGATTAGTTATTCCTAAGTACACGTTCCCCAGTCCTATAGGACCTATCCGAGGCGCCTCATTTCATCATCCTTCAAAAGTAAAATGACTACTAACTAGAAAGAAACGTGCTACTTTCCCTGCGTTCCCTTCCCCCTTTTTAGACTCTACCGGTTTTTGAGGCTCGTGAAGTCATGTTCTTCATACCACAAGGTTCTGCTTTTCAACAAGAAACCCTGATCATTGCATCTTAGTATGCCACACCGTCACTCCATACCGTACTATTGATCTTCCGTCACTATATAAACGAGTGTTAAGTAGAGAATAAATTCTCTACCACCAATCGTTTATATATTAACTGAATATCAACAACATAATATTTTGTGGGGTACGATGTCAGACACACTATCCATTTATACCCATGCTCTAGGTCTGAACTAGGGTCAAACCCGTGAAATCAACACGTACGTTTGGGCAATTATCCCGACCCTTGAATTGGGATCAAACCAATTCAGAGTCTTGATCGTTGTCCATTCGAGGGGAGATTTACGGTCTTCATACGCCGTCTTCATACTTGAATTCTTGAAATCGTACGATCATTTGGAATGGGATTAACCCGGTCTTTCCAAATAATCTCGCATTCATATATTTTGAGAAAAACATATTTCATATCGTTATTTTAATTTATAACGATTAATTCTTGCCTTAATTATTTTAATATAATTAATTTCCTTATTTAACGACGCTTCAGGTCAAGGGCGACCTTGGCGCTGTTTCCAATCAATTTTGTTTTTCACTTTCCTCAAAATCTAACCGTTGGATTTTAGCGTAGCTTATATCGTCGGAAAGATTTTTCCAAGACGGTTCTAACGGTTTCAGTTTTGGGAAAATCCGACGGTCGGATCTTCCGGTATATTCGTTTAAAAGTTCGATTTCAAAATGCGAACTACCGTGCTCGATTCGTTTAATTATAATTATATATATATAAATATATATAAATAATTCGTTTAACTCATCGCTCTTATAAATAACTTCCTTCTTCTCTTATCTCTTTCACTTTTCTACTTACATGACAATTTGGTTTAGTATTAGACGATGAACTTTTCTTTCAATTTATTATTATTATTTATTTATATATTTTATAATTTACATTTAAAAATGTAAATTATAACGTACCATTCCTTTAATTCTTTGTATATTTCTTTTCCCATTACATTTTGAACAATGGACATTTTTCTATGGTGTAACCTTTATACATTATAAATAATGTAAATCTTCTCCTACGTTTCATTTCTTTTTATTTGACATTAAAAATAATGTTAATTCTTGCATATAGTTTCATTTCTTTTATTTAACATAAAATAAATGTTAATTCTTCCTACGGGGTGAATTCTCTTTTTATTTACATTATAAATAATGCTTATTATTTTACCATGCAAATTCTCTTTTTATAAACATTATAAATAATGTATATTATCTTACCATGCAACTTCTCTTTTTATAAACATTATAAATAATGTATATTTCCATGACATGCATTTTCTATATTGTTGACATGACAAAAATATTCTTTTTCCTACAATGCCTTTGTAATGATTAACATGACAAAAATATTCTTTTTCATACAATGCATTTATAATTTTTAACATGACAAAAATATTCTTTTTCCTACAATGCCTTTGTAATTATTAACATGACAAAAATATTCTTTTTCATACAATGCATTTATAATTTTTAACATGACAAAAATATTCTTTTTCCTACAATGCCTTTGTAATTATTAACATGACAAAAATATTCTTTTTCATACAATGCATTTATAATTTTTAACATGACAAAAATATTCTTTTTCCTACAATGCCTTTGTAATTATTAACATGACAAAAATATTCTTTTTCATACAATGCATTTATAATTTTTAACATGACAAAAATATTCTTTTTCCTACAATGCCTTTGTAATTATTAACATGACAAAAATATTCTTTTTCATACAATGCATTTATAATTTTTAACATGACAAAAATATTCTTTTTCCTACAATGCCTTTGTAATTATTAACTTGACAAAAATATTCTTTTTCATACAATGCATTTATAATTTTTAACATGACAAAAATATTCTTTTTCCTACAATGCCTTTGTAATTATTAACATGACAAAAATATTCTTTTTCATACAATGCATTTATAATTTTTAACATGACAAAAATATTCTTTTTCATACAATGCATTTTCTATTCTTTCTAACATGACAAAATACCATTTTATGCAATGCAAATTTCTATTTTTCTAACATGTCAAAATACCATTTTATGCAATGCAAATTTCTATTTTTCTAACATGACAAAATACCATTTTATGCAATGCAAATTTCTATTTTTCTAACATGACAAAAATAACATGCAATACATACAATGCATTATCTTTTTTCTATTTTATAACATGACAAATATATTCTTTTTCCATACAACATTAACAAAAATTTCAATTCAACATACGGTGAAAATTTTTCTTTAATTAACACAAATGAATGTTAATCTCATACGGTTCATTTTCTTAGTACATAACATTAAAAATAATGTTAATGAATCATACGGTGACATTTCCATATTTAACAAAACAAGTATCAATCAATCATACGGTAAATGTTTTCATTTTTTTACAAAATGCTATTTTATCATACGATACAAATTTATATTTTTATAACATGCCCAAAAATGTTATTTAACATACAATGCAAACTTATATTTTTATAACATTAAATAAAAATGACAAAAATACTATTATCTTGACATTAAAATAATGCTAAATCATTCTTTCTTTTTATATAACAAAAATGAATGTTAATTTAATATGCATTCATTTCATTTTTAATTAACATAAAAAAATAAATGTTAATTTAACCTACAATACATTTTCCTTTTTATTAACATTAACAATAAATGTTAATTTTACATGCCTTACATTTCATATTTATTAACATTAAAAATAAATGTTAATTTTTCATGGAATGAAAATTCTTTTATTTCTTAACACTTAAACAAAAATGTTATTTTACTTACCATGCATTTTCTATTTTTTTTACATAACCAAAATGCTAGTTTACATAAAATGCAAATTTATATATTTAACATGACAAAACGCTGGTTTAACATACAGTGCATTTTTATATGAATAACATGACAAAAATGCTGATTTAACATACAGTGTATTTTCTAGGTAACATTAACAAAATGTTATTGAATCATACGGTGTATATTTTCATATTTTAACATAATAAAAATGTCATTCATTTCATACGATGCATATTTTCATATTTTAACATAACAAAAAGTTATATTATCATACGAAGTCATTTTATATATTAATATGTACAAAATGTCACTCTAACATACAATGAACAAATTCAACATTTTCTATTTTAGTATATTAAAATGTTAATTATCATACAATGAACATTTTCAACATTTTCTACAAATGTCATTATCATAAGGTGACCGTTCTTTATATTAACATTAAATAAAAAAGTTAATTTCATACGGTGAACATTATATTAACAAAAATTGCTCATTAACATACGGTGAATAATTTCTATTTTAATATTGACAAAATTTATCAATTAACATACTATGGCAATTTCTATTTTATTAATGAACAAAAATAGTGCCCATCAACATACGGTGTATAATCCCATTTTATAATGACACAAATTTGTCCATAAACATATAGTGACATATTCTATTTTATAATGACAAAAATAGTTCATTTCATGCGGTGACATATTCAATTTTATACATACCAAATGTCATTGAACATACAATGAATAATTTTCTATTTTTAAAACATTGACAAAAATGCCAATGAACATACCATGAATAATTTTCTATTTTAAACATTGGCAAAAATGCCAATGAACATACCATGAATAATCTTCTATTAAATATTGAACAAATTTGTTCATTAACATAGTCAATTCTATTTATCTATGAACATGAAATCAAGGAATCTAATATTAGCCATTCAATCATATAACAAGGCATCACCAAATCATAACAAACAACAGATCAGAATCATATTATAATCGCATCACATACTGAATAGTTTATTTTAATGTAAAATTTTTAAATAAAGGATTCTCACATTGAATTTTTGGCCAAAATTTTACTGTCTCCTTTTCAGTTGCGGTCTGCGCCATCGCGAAGCTCTTAATTTTGTGATTCCAACGCAATTTACGGTTCGTCAAACGGACCTCGTATGAAAGAGTTATGAATTTTTAAAGATCGGGTAATTAAATAATTAATTAATATTCGTGAAAATACCTAAAAATTTCACCGTCTCAGAATTGGACAAAATTAGTGTCCACGCGTCCATCTCGTCGCCACGATCCCAACGCACCTGAAATCGTCGATTTTCGACTTCGTATGAGTGAGTTATGCAATTTTAAAGTTCTGGAAATTAATTAAATAATTTAAAAATAAACTTTGACCGCAATTTGCCGCTGCCTCAGGCCACCTGACGCCACGGGACCACCGCCAATGTCTTCGTCTTGGCGAGACGCACCACCACCAGAAAGAGCCGCCCTTAAAGCTTCTCCGATCATCGGGAAATCGCCTAGAAAGGATTTCGCCTCGCGGGTCCCACAGGCCGCCTCACACCTCCAAACTGCCTAAAATTTGGCGAGCACCTCCACCTCACGTAGACGAAGAACTTCCGTGTTCGTGACTTCGTCTAATTCTTCCTCGATTCATGGGAATTTCTTGATTTACGTTTTGAGCTTTTGAATTTCGAAAACAGCGAGCTTTAAGACGAGATTCCGGCGAATCCGAGCGCTGTTTGACAAAACCGACTACACCATTAGCTTCGTATCGTCGAGACCTTCGAGTGGACATATAATTTGCTATGGTTTGAAGAGATTTTATTTTCGACAAATTTTAGAGGAAGAGAGAGCCGCCATGGAAATTGAGAAAAATGATGGAAAATAGAAGCGGCTGCTGTGCATTTCGAATTTCAGCCCTAAATCTCAGAAAAAAGATAATATATACCATAGGTTTAATTTTGGTTTGGGCCCAAATATCATTACGTGCCCAATTACTCAATTTTCAACTGTTTTCTTTAATTCAGAAATTCTTATAAATACATGCTGATTTCAAAATTAATAAAATTTTAAACATAATTATTTCAGGTCATTACGAACCCAACGAACCTGATTTCGTAATTTTCCGATTCCGTAAGAATTTATTATAAATTTCCGAAGTCTGAAAATAGGCTGTATTTCCACTGTAAAAATTATACAGGCCACAAAATAATTCCAAAAATTATAAATTTTATAATTTAACCTTAATTTAATATTCCGAATTCATAGAAACTGGTTTCGTCGAATTCGGAGTTCGTTTGCAAAAATTCTATTTTTCAGGTGTATATTTTAATATTTAAAAATACCAAAAATAGTGGAATTTTTCCGAAACTCAAAAATATAAGTTCTTATAGTCATTTTTATATGTAAACAACATTCTAAAACCAATGGAGATGGTTTCGGGTCCTAATTCCTTATTCTGCAAAATGTAGCATTTTGGCCCTTATAAATTTCATAGCGACCTTTCTAAATATTGAATTGGCCATAACTTTTGATTCCCGTTATGAAATTTCGATTCTTCGGATTCGTTGGAAAGATATTTTTAAATAGATTCTAATATTTTTGGTTTCACTAAAATCCGTTAAATTTTGCATCCTGTATGGTTAGTCAAAGTTCAAGTTTGACTTTTCAAACTACCGCGCCATTTCTAGCTCTTTTTATATTTAAAATTAATTTATTCATTCTAACTTCGATTTGAACCAAATTTGTGATCCTTATTATTTAAAATAGATTATTTTAAATATCAAAACTCATTTAAAATCACTTAAAATAAATTTTAACTTGGCCCCAAAATTCAGGGTCGTTACAAAGCGCTTCAAAAGGGGCTATACCAATCGTCGATTGAAAACTATTGTTGTATGTAAACTCTACGAGCAGTAGGTTCTGCTCCCATACTGCTCTGAAGTCGATGATGCAAGCTCTGAGCAAGTCTTCCAAGATCGATTTACTCTTTCCGTCTGGCCATCGGTTTGCGGATTATAGGTTGTGCTTAAGTTGAGGGTTGTTCCCAATGCTGCTTGTAGGCTTCTCCAAAATTCACTCGTAAATAAGGGGTCTCTATCAAGAACGTTACTGGATGGGATACCACGTAATCTGACCATTTCTTTGACATATAATTGGGCTAATGAGGTTCCAGTCCTAGTCTTTTTGATTGGTATAAAATGACACTCTTGGTTAAATGGTTTACCACAACCCAAATAGCCTTATTTCCATTTTGGCTCTTTAGAAGTCCATCAACAAAATCCATGGAAATATGTTCCCACTTCAACATAGGTATCTGTAATGACCCGGGATTTTGACGATCTTGGTTATCCGATATACAACACTTATCGAACATCCAAGGATCGTAAATACCGGTCATTAATGAAAAAAATTAGAGGGTGAGGAAAGATAAGATAGAAACTTAGAATAGAAGAAGAAGAAGAACACAACATCAGAGTAATACGAACCTCACAGCGGAACGAATAACATATAATATATATAACATAACTTGAAATATAAATCTGTACTTGAATATACATCATTATCAAAGTACAACACTTACAACACAGCGGAAAGAACTATAGCTATATAATCCTGAAGCCTCCTGCTCCAAGCTCTTCCAGTATACCTGTAAATCCTGACTACTTGACTGCCCGTACAAAATTGGGCACCCAAGAGTTTAGGGAAAACAAAACGAAATAAACTCCGGGTCAGTCATGGGACTGGTTTGAGTAAAACAGTTTAAAACAGTTTGAGCCATTAAGTGATATCTCATAAGACCACGCCGTATAACGGAACGGGTTTTTCCCTTATGAGAATCCAAAATATCTTTATATCAAAAACCTTTTAATATTATAATAATGTCTATCAACCACAATATAATAATCATCTAGCAGAAACGCTTTCATCTCACGTTCTACATATATAGTATACAATCAAAACCGCAAGCACGTATTGGGTAATGGATTTCCAACTATGACAAGGTATGGAACCACCTTCCGCTAGTGTACCTCTAGAAAGGAATACACTGGGTTCATCAAGAACATCTTGCAACCCGGCCACACATGACCGACCACTCATTTCGCTTGAGTGTATCGAATGTATATCACCAACGGTTGGGATCAGCAACCGTTTCCCGAATGGGACAGCATCAACAATAGATTTTTGGAAGTAAATGAAACTCTAGATCAGGTGATTATACACCCTAATAGGTGCGACCAACATAGCCATGCTACCTGCCCGATTTCTGTCATTTATCGGATGTGAGGCTAGAAGCTACGCTTTATCATCACACCAGATTCACTTCGAATGTCACATCGTCAAATCCATCAAATCACCAATTGACGTCTACAACCATACATTATGTGTCAGCTAAAAGAAGTTTCCTTCTCCGCTTCCACTCTTGGTACGGTTGAAGAAATCAATGTACGTGACCTTTCTGGAAATACTCTGCCAGACATTCATCCATACAAGTCATCCAGGAATAGGATGAACCGAAGGTACTATTCAGTATATCCATCTTAGGCACTGTTATCTAAGACTTATACAATAGCCCTTGCACTTTACTCCAGTTTCAATTTTCTTTGGCATATATGATTCGCAATGCTTATGCCAATACAGAGTGGTTCTTTGGATAATAATCCAACCGGTCTCTCCATATTAACATCGTTAAAATGGTCAAAAAACTTCGATAGTCGGTGAGTTAACTATCAAAGAAAAATACGTGTGCAAACAACGATATTATTTCCAGATGGAAATTTATATCGATCAAACATCATTTAACATTTATCTCCTTAGTTCATTTTTCATCTCCTATTTCCCTATATTCAACATTTCTTATTTTCTAAATTTAGAAATATATGTTATTACCACTGGAAACCATTTTCGTTTCTAGTTTTCTATATTAGAAAACATTTCTGATTCTTGTTTGGGAAAACATTTCCAAAACTCCTACGTTTGGATTAAACAGATGTTTAGATAAAAACATCGCTATGCCAACTCAAACCATTTCCTTTAATTACTAAATTCACTTAACCATCCTTTATTGCCGAACCTTAATCATTCCTTAGTTAAATACGAAGCCAATCAAGTTGGGGTAGAACTACCTCTCAGACCTTAACTGAACAACATTTCTAACTTTGAAATAGGCAAAGTTCACTTTATATTTCTTTAACTAACTTCCTTACTTAACCTTTCTTTTCGAATAACTATATTCGATTAGCTCCTTTTTTTGTTTAGCTCTATTTGATTAACTCTATTTGATTTACTCTATTCGATTTACCCTATTGCATTCACTTTAACCGATTTACTTTATTTGATAAATTATTCTCGAGTAAACCCTTTCGATTAATTCTTTTCGAATAAACTATATTCGAATAATTCATTTTGAATAAATTATATTCGATGCCTCCTTTCGAATAAACCATATTCGATATCGCACTTCGAATAACTCATATTCGATTATCTCATTTTGATTACCTCGGTTTGATTAACTCATCTTGAATAACTCAACTTGATTAACTCAACTCGATTCGATTAACTAGGCTCGACTAACTTGGTTCGACTAACTCGATTCGAATAACTCCTTTAGATTAACTCACTTCGACTAACTCCTTTGGATTAACTAACTTCGACTAACTCCTTTGGATTAACTAACTTCGACTAACTTCTTTGGATTAACTAACTTCGACTGACTCCTTTGGATTTACTAACTTCGATTTACTCCTTTGGGTTTACTAACTTCGACTAACTCCTTTGGATTTACTAACTTCGACTAACTCCTTTGGGTTAACTAGTTTAACTAACTCGATCAACTTGCTTTGATCAACTCATTAAACACGGTTTTACTAACTCATTTGACAATCTGGTTTAACTAACTCATTTGACAAATCTGGTTTAACTAACTCATTTGACAAATCTGGTTTAACTAACTCATTTGACAAATCTGGTTTAACTAACTCATTTGACAAATCTGGTTTGACTAACTCATTTGACAAATCTAGTTTGACTAACTCATTTGACAAATCTGGTTTAACTAACTCATTTGATTAATTTATTCCCTGAATAAATACTCCCTTTTAATGATTCTATTTATTTAACAATTAAATATTTCTTTTATCTATCCTATTTATTTAACAAATAAATATTTCCTTTATTATAACTTATCCTTCGATTTTATAATTATTCTCTTTTATAAAACTCCTTTCCCTTTCCTATATAAAATCCATCGATTTTATATAAATAATTCATTTTCAAAATACACTTTGAAAATCCCCTTTCCCACATCCAGTATTTCTTATAGTATTTAACATACCATATAACAACGATAAATATCGTCCAAACACACATAATTAACAACAGATTATGTATCACATCATATATCACAATATATGGACCACAGTAAAATAAATGTTGAGGAATCCATTTGGATTCCTCCAACTTGTTTCCCTGCATCACAGATGTTAAACAATATAGTTAACATCACTTTCAGTTCCATATGATATATTCTGTTAAACAGAATCAATATAGAAATTCAACTAACTGACTAGCAGTTCAATCAAACAGTCAACACACAATCAATCAACCAATATTTAACAGTTCTAAAAATACAAACAGTTCTAAAAATCAAACAGTCAACACACAGTCAATCAACCAATATAGAAATAAGATCCGAGAGGATCGTATGGACAGGAGCTACACCATGGAACTGACTGGAAGTGGATTGGGGCTCGTATGAATTTATGGCGAAATAAACTGTTTGATTCAAATCAAGCGACAGTTTATCGTTCTTTAACGATGAACTACAAATGTGAGTAAATCTCACTAACTCTGAACAGTTTATAATTTCATGTTGTATTTTTAGAACTGTTAGATATTGGTTGTTTGACTGTGTGTTGACTGTTTGATTGAACTGCTAGTCAGTTAGTTAAATTTCTATATTGATTCTGTTTAACAGAATATATCATATGGAACTGAAAGTGATGTTATCTATATTGTTTAACATCTATGATACAGGGAAACAGGTTGGAGGAATCCGACTGGATTCCTCAATAATTATTTTACTGTTTTTCATATATTGTGATATATGATGTGTTATATAATCTGTTATGGATTATTGGTGTTGGAATGATGTTGATCATTTTTATTCGACATTTTAAATATCATAAAAGACCCTGGGATGTAAAAAGAATTGTTTCAATGTATATTGAAATAAGGGGAGTTTATAAAATCAACAGATTTTATAAAAGGAAATATTTCGAAAGTAAATAAAAAGGGAAAATGTTTTTAAAACGAATAGAGTTTTATAAAAGGGAAATCATTTGTAAAGTGAAGAACTGTTACTAAAAGTAAGTCTTTATAAATGAATAGTTATTCGAATAGAAGTAAAAGGAGTAAATCGATGTTAGTTAGTCGATTAGAGATAAAGTAAAAGGAGTTAATAGATGTTAGTTAATCGATTAGAGAATAAAGAAAAAGGAGTTAATCGATGTTAGTTAATCGATTAGAGATAAAGTAAAAGGAGTTAATCGATGTTAGTTAATCGATTAAAGATAAAGTAAAAGGAGTTAATCGATGTTAGTTAATCGATTAGAGAATAACGTAAAAGGAGTTATCGAATATAGTTTATTCGAAAGGAGTTAAGTGAACCTTGCCTATTGCAAAGTTAGAAATGTTGTTCAGTTAAGATCTGAGAGCTAGTTCTACCCTAACTTGATTGGCTTCGTTTTTAACTAAGGAATGGTTAAGGTTCGATAGTAAAGGATGGATAAGTGAATTTACTAATTAAAGGAAATGGTTTGAGTTGGCATCGTGATGGTTTGTTTAAACATCTGTCTAAATCCAATGAAGAAGCTTTGGAAATGTTTTCCAAATAAGAAACCAGAAATGTTTCCTAATAAAGAAAACAAGAAATGGAAATGTTTTCCATTGTTAATAACGTATATTTTCCAAATATAGAAAATAGAAAAATGTTGAATATAGGGAAACAGGAGATGAAAAATGAATTAAGGATATAAATGTTAAATGATGTTTGATCGATATAAATTTCCATTTGGAAATAATATCGTTGTTTGCACACTTGTTTTTATTCGATAGTTAAATCACAGACGATCGAAGTTTTGACCATTTAAAGTTGTTAATATGGAGAGACCGGTTGGATTATTATCCAAAGAACCACTCTGTATTGGCATAAGCGTTGCGAATCATATATGCCGAAGGAAATTGAAGACGGAGTTATGCAAGGGCTATCCTGTTTACAAAATAGTTCCTTCGGTTCATCCTGTTCCTAGATGACTTGTATGGACGGATGTCTGACAGAGTATTTCCAGACGATCACGTATATTGATTTCTCCAACTGTACCAAGAGTGGAAGCGGAGAAGGAAACTTCTTTTAGCTAACGCATAATGTATGGTTGAGGACGTCAATCGGTGATTTGATGAATTTAACGATGTGGCATTCTTAGTGAATCTGGTATGATGATAAAGCGTAGCTTCTAGCCTCATCATCCGGTAAATGACAGAAATCGGGCAGGCAGCATGGCAAAGTCGGTCGCACCGAAGTAGGGTGTATAATCACCTGATCTAGAGTTTCATTTATTTCTAAAAATCTATTGTCGATACTGTCCGATTCGGGAAATGGTTGCTGATCCCAACCGTTGGTGATATACATTCGATACACTCAAGAAAAATGAGTGGTCGGTCATGTGTGGCCGGGTTGCAAGATGTTCTTGTTGAACCCAGTGTATTCCTCTCTAGAGGTACACTAGCGAAAGGTGGTTCCATACCTTGTCATAGTTGGAAATCCATTACCCAATACGTGCTTGCGGTTTTGATTGTATACTATATATATAGAACGTGAGTTGAAAGCGTTCTGCTAGATGATTATTATATTGTGTTGATAGACATTACTATAATATCAAAAGGTTTTGATATAAAGATATTTTGGATTCTCATAAGGGAAAAACCCGTTCCGTTATACGGCGTGGTCTTACGAGATATCGTAATTTACTTGTTCAAACTGTTTTAAACTGTTTTACTCATACCAGTCCCATGACTGACCCAGAGTTTATTTTGTTGTTTTCCCTAAACTCTTGGGTGCCTAAATTTGTATGGGCAGTCAAGTAGTCAGGATTTACAGATATACTGGAAGAGCTAGGAGTAGGAGGCTTCAGGATCATATAGCTATAGTTATTTCCGATGTGTTGTAAGTGCTGTACTTTGATAATGATATGTATATGCAAGTACAGATTTGTATTTCAAAGTTATGTTATGAAATATATTTATTCGTTCCGTTGTGAGATTCGTGTTACTCTGATGTTGTGTTCTTCTTCTTCTTCTATTCTAATTTTCTATCTTATCTTTCCTCACCCTCTAATTTCTTTCACTAATTACCAGGATTTTTCAGTGTTTTGGTTATCGACATCGAGTTTATGTCGATAACCAAAGTCGCTTAAAATCCGGGTCATTACAGTTGGTATCAGAGCTTAAGTTAAGTTAAGAATCACTTGGCTCTACGGCGTGACCCGATAGAGATAGGGTTAGTAATACCCTAGATTGAGTTTGAGTGTATATATACGAGTGAACGTATTTGTATTTGATATAAAAATTATTTTATATTTTGAAGATTTATTGGTTGAGTAGTTTATAAGTTCTGGTCGATCAGTTTGATCCACTGTATCGGTAGGAGTTGATAAACACTTGAATACGATGAACCGTCATGGTATGTTTTGAAAAGAGGGTAAATGAAAATAGTTTACCCAACGTATATTTTGATATATATTGGATATATTGGTTGTTATTATAATCGAGTAAGATTATAAATTAAATGGTTATGTAAATAGCCAATCAGAATTCATATAAGTGAAATACGTGAAATCAGATGAGTTAAATCTGAAATTTAAACCAGAAATTGGATTAAAATTTGATAAGTGTTTGTAAATGGATTTGGATTAAAAATAAGGAAAATTTAAGATCCTGGGAGATTTTAAATTGTTTTACAAGCAGTGTGAATTATATTTTGAAATGAATTTCAAAGTGGAAATGTTTAGAAATGGTTTATAGTATTGAACTCACTTCAATCACTGGAAAATAGATTCCGATGATGACAGCTGCATCATCAGTATTCATTTCGAGTTGTAAGTGACGAATTTCTACCAGAGATACTGTTTTGAATATGTTTTGGGAAAGACAAGTTGTGTTGAATTTCAAAATGGGATTTAAAATATAGAATTTGAATTTTTAAATAGGTTTAAAATATTAACTTGTTTAAAGGAAATAAAAACGAGAAGTTCCTTTATAAACGAAGTTTATAAATAGTTCTTTTATAAACGAAGTTTATAAATGAAGTGAAAAGAATTATCATTGAATAATTCAGAAATAAAAATACAAGTGTGAAATTGAAAGGGAAACCTATTTTCCAAAGGTAGAAATATCGATTTCAAAAGGAATTGAAATCGAGGCTTATTTAAAGAATAAATAAAGAAAGTTGAAAGGGAATTTGAATAAAGAAAATTCAAACATAGAATGTAAATAAGAAAATTCAAAGGGGATTTGAATATAGAAATTAAAATGAGATTTGAATAAAGAAGATTTAAATAATGGAAAATTGAATATAGAAATTCAAAGGGAGTTTGAATATATGAAATTCAATGGAAGTGAAATAGAAATTGAATATAGAAATTGAATATAGAAATTCAAAGGGATTTTGAATATATGAAACTCAATGGAAGTGATATAGAATTTGAATATAGAAATTCAAATGGCGCTTGGATATAGAAAATATAAGAGATTTCAAATATAGGGTTTGAATATCGAAAGTGAAATGAAATTTGAATGTAGAGGATTCAAATAGAATTGAAAATCAAATTTGAATGTAGAGGATTCAAATAGAATTGAAAATGAAATTTAAATAAAGAAGATTCAAATAGAATTAAATTTGAAATTTGAATATAGAAGATTCAAATAGAATTGAAATGAAATTCAAATATAGAATTTGAATAAGAGAATTGAAATGGAATTTGAATATAGGAAATTCAAATAGAACTGAAATGGAATTCAATTAGTTGACAAACAAGTTAAACTTATATTTGAATAGGTATATTCAAATAAAAAGGTGAAATAGGTAAACCAGTTAATTAGCCATTAGTAAATGGATCTTGAATTGAAGTTGAACTTTAGATAAGTAAAGGGGACTGGTAAATTTATATTCGAAATCGAATATGAAACCTGAGTTTGAAAAAGTAGAATTTGATTAGTTAATAAGCAAGTTAAAATATATTTGAACATGTCATGTTCAAATATAAAAGTGAAATAGACTAAAGGGTTAATTAACAAATTAGTTAACGAATTAAGTTAAAACGATCATGTAGAGTTAAAATAGATTGGGAAGGTGTTAGACCAAAAAGTGGTTCTAACACCCAAATTGATTAAAAGCAGAATGAAATGAGATCAAAAATAAAAATGAACACACAGGATTTATAGTGGTTCGGCGAAGAAATGCCTACGTCCACTTGTCTTTCACTATTTTCAATGATTTAGTTGCAAATACAATGAAATATTCACTTGATTTCTCTCACAACTCACTTACAATCCCTCAATTGTCTAAAAACAAATAATGAAAGAAGATTTGGATATTCCGGGAGTGCTGGAATTCGGGTTATGAAGGTGGTTGAACTCTCAAAGTGTCAGAAAAAGATCCTTTTCTTTGTCTCCAGGCGGGGTATTTATAGGTGAAAATTAGTCCAGAACCCGATCCGGATCGGAGCCACGTGTCACCTATCCCATCAGCCTCGGGTTCGGATGGATTTCTATGTTGACAACGCATCAGAGCAGTGGACGTTGTGGGTACGAACTGGTCATAGCCGCTCCGAATAACCAGGCGCTCATGCAGGGGAGTGACGTGTAAGATGGGTTTGGATCGGAAGAATGTGCACAAGGGGTTCGGATCGGAGTACCCGATCCGACCCGGATTAGCTTAGGACCAATTCTCTTTTCTTTTTACTCTTCTCCGCTCCGTTCCGATTTATCTCTGTAGCAATTCGGTGGCTCTCCGATCCAACTGGAAGTAGGTTGCTCTCCGATCCGAACAGTTGTGCCTCTCTGATTCCAACAGCAGTAGTTTACCGATCCGAACAGCAGACAGTATCCGATCCGAACCGATACACTGCCTCGATCCGACCTGCTTCAGTACTTCCCAAGTTTTTTCAATGTTTCACATCTTAACTTTGTGTTGCCCAGTTCACAAAGTGGGCTAACACTTTGCCCCCTCAAAGGATGCTTCTGTTGGAGACGGAGCATGCTTTGACTATCATTGCATAGCGCTCTTCGAGGTGATTTTTCTTTTGATTTTCCTTGTGTTTTCATCTTTTTCTTCAAATTTCAATTTTAGTTCGTTGCTGAGCTAAAGAACTCGGTTCGGTTCGGATTCCGATCCGAACAGACCCCTTCTCCTTTCTATTTTTCACTGGACTATTGGGCCAATCTTTGCTTCTGGACTGTCCATCCGATCCGAACGGGGGTTCTACTACTGGGCTGCCGATCCGAATGGGGAGACGAATGGACACCCTACTCCTCTATATAAACTGATTCTTCATCCCTCTCTCATTTTTACTGTTTTACTCCCCGAGTTCTGCAAAACGAGAAAAAACCTAACTCCTGAAGCATCAAAATTCCTTTTAATTCTCGAAGTACTTACATTGGTAGGTTATGAAACTTTAGATAATTCCCTTTTTCAATCGATTTCGATTCGAATTCGTGGATGATTAGGACGGTTTGAGTGTGGAACTTGAATGACCTTGCCGCAGTGACCCCCCTCCCCCCTTGTCATCGTCGCCAGTAGACTCGTCGCCATCTCGAGGCTGGAACGGAGAGGATTAGAATCCGTTGTTGAGTGCGCCAACGCATAATTTCTTGGTTTTGATTTGGGCAATTGGCACGAGATTGGCTTTGGCGTTGGCTAGGGAGGAAAGAGGATGGAGGAGAAGAAGATAGTAGGGAATCGGTTCGATTCGGAGGGATATGGAAGTTGAAAAAAATGAGGGAAAGAGGAAGGGAGTTCAGGAAATCGGACCGGGTCGGGGCAAGTAAAGAAAGGAAAAAGAAAAGAAATCCAGGAGATCGGATCGGGTCGGAGCAAGTATTTAAAGAAGGGGGAAAGGAGCCTACCTAACCGGATCGGGTCGGACCGTAAGATGACGGAGGAGAAGTATAACCACGTGATCCGATCCGAATCGTTAGGGGACTTTGCCTCCGATACGATCCGATTTTGATTTCTGAGTTTCAATGAGATATCCAAGCCTAAGGCCACGCCCCCGATCCGATCCCAATGAATGCACCCGAACCGAAGCACAGTCTACCTTAACACATAAAAACTCGTCTAACTGGCCCAATCAACTTTCGGCATAATCTTCAATTTAATGGACAGTTAGGATAGTGCCTTGCGAACGTAACTGGACATCAAGAACTACTTCAACTCTCTATATTTTGCCAAACTTTTTCGTCGCACTTTTAAACATTTACTTTGCACTTTCCGTATACACTGTTTACACTTTAGTTTGCACACATGCACGGGGGGATACGGGCTAATTTGCTCTAATTTGTGTTATTGCTTCTTCAATAGTTTTATGACCATGTGACCCAGACGCTCTTCCAGACTAGTTGAGAGGAAACAAGCCCCGGAAACCTCTAACAAAATTACTCTCGAGGACATATCTTCTTCGTCGGATCCAGAATGGGATAATGAGGGTTCATACTATGAAGTCGGAAATCGTAAAAGTGACGAAGTGTCTTCAGAGAATGAAGTTTCTTTAGGTTTTGAAGAGGAAGGAGGGGTTGGCGACGACTGGGCTCCTGATGAGTTTGAATCGGCTGTCATGTTGGAATCACCCCAAGATTCTGTTGAATCAACAATTGATAACGACCGACTTACCCGAATTTGTTTGAAATACGGGATAATGAAAAGGGACACTCTAGTGCCTTCAAGCTCTGACCGTCCCCACAACCCTCCAGAAGGATATATGGCGGTCACTCGGTTGATGTGTATGGTCGGCGCTATCCCTCCATTTTCTCCCTTCATCGTTGACTTTCTAAGACAAATGCGGATTGCCCCCATGCAGCTGCATCCCAATTCTTATGCCTACTTGCACACTTTATACATAGCATACCGTGAGATCTTAGGCATAGTGCTCACTTTCGATGACGTTCATTTCTTCTATAACTTCAAGCATCGGACTCGAGAGACTCCATCTTTTTGCTATTTTGAGTCTGTTTCTAAGAGGAAGATAATCTCAGCGCCATTCAGCAGTAAAGCTGGAGATTCCAGACTGGAATGGTTCTATGTGAAGCGACAGCCCGGATGTGCCAGGAGGTGGACGAAATCAAGTAAAGCACTGATTTTCTAAATCCGGGCTCTATACACTCGAGTCATTGTCTTAACTCGTTTTTCTTTTTGTTTGCAGTCGACAATCCAAAACAAATATTAGATCAGGTGTTCTTTGACTGGATGCACCAACTTCTTAATGGCGACCAGAAATTCCTGACTATTGATGAAGTCCTTAAGGACGAATATCTTCACTTTCATGGGCTGTTATCCGTTTTTCGTAGTATCGGTCATGGGACGGCTCCATACGTATATAT
The DNA here is from genome assembly GCA_030737875.1 of Allium sativum. Taxonomy (NCBI): domain Eukaryota; kingdom Viridiplantae; phylum Streptophyta; class Magnoliopsida; order Asparagales; family Amaryllidaceae; genus Allium; species Allium sativum. The sequence continues at coordinate 826,480,207 of CM060909.1, forward strand.
TCCTCCAGTGGATGTAGTTCCAGAGATAGGAGAAGGTTCTGGAGTTCCTGCAGTGCCTCTTCAAACTTCACCTTCTCCATCTTCTACTCAAGATGACGAATTGGCTAATTTGGCCGAACAGCATCGTGAAGGGTATACTGCCCCCGAGGAGGCTACTTCGCTGGAAAAGTCAACATCCTCCAAAGAGTCGCCACTTAATGCTTCCGAGGGAGACGTCCCTAGTACTGATGACCCATTATTCCAGGGTTTGGGGGATCTCCCCTTACCTGAAACTATATACACTTCAGAGGATTTTAGGAAGGATCCTTTAGTCTTCACTTCTTCTGAAGAGACTACTCCTGTTAAGGCCAAAGAGCCTGCTCGCACTAGTCTAGCTTCGGACTCGGGTTGGTTGGGGGGAAACACACCAGTTAGGACACACTTTATACAATAGCATTAGCATTCATTGCACCTCTTTCTCTGTGAATCCATTGATTCTGAATTTCGTTTGTCTTATTGTGCAGGCACGATGTCTCGATCTTACTATGATATCAGGAAGCTTCGCCGCAGCATGTCTAATCCACCTCAGGATATCGAGTATGATCGCCGCGATGATCGCGGTAGGGAGGAGAAAAGGCCTTATGATCCCTATCGCTCTCGACCCTCACGTTCTCGCTCTCCCGTTCGGTCGGATCAAGAGAAATACAAAGGTTATCAAAGCCGTAGGGAAGAGGACAGGCCACAATCGAAAGACTCCACCTCTTCCCACGAAAAGCGTAGCAGAGAGAGAAGTCCTCCAAAAGATACTGAGTCTCGAAGTAAACGCAAGGTCCCTGCTACTAAACGACCTAGGACAGACAAAGAAACAATTGAATCCTCCACACACAGGGACACTGAATTGACGATCCCCGCTCCTCCACCACTAGATGCGGAGACTGCAATCAAGCGGGCGTATTTGGAGGAGCAATTTCCCGAACACTACTTCGAGACTTTTACTTTTTTACCTTCCCTCGAACCTATTTCTACCAGGTGGGCAGACGAGGCCAAAGCAAAGATAGACGCGGTTGAAAAACAGTATTCTGAGATGTTTAAATATTCACGCAACCTTTCCAGAATTATCCGTACTCTAATCACGAATGCTGATTCAATGCAAAAAACCGCGGAAGAAGATGCTAAGGCCTTAAAGAACCTAGGTAAAGATTTGGAGGACACACAGGCCCAGCTTGCTATTGCTCGGAGGGACGCTACCAACTTCAAACAACAATTTGAGTATATGCAAAAACGTTATCATGACTTGCTTGAATCTCACACTCAAGAGCGTTCTGAGTTAAAAAAGCAAGCTGATGATGCTAAGTCAGAAGCTGTTAAGACGCGCCTTGCTTACACTGACCTCGAACGGAAAAATGCCAAGTTAGCAAAGAGGAATGCTGAGCTAGAAAAGAAGAATGCTGACTTGGCTTCAAAGCTACTGGAGGCAGAGAACAGAGCTGCCCTGGCGGAGGGCAACGTTGAGTGTGCTATCAAATCTGCGGAGGAGGCCCGCAAACAATTGTCAGAGGCGGAGGCTGATATTCAGGGTTTTGGCGAATTAATGATTGAATTCTTCGCACATATCATCCGTCGCCGAAACATTTCTTGGATCGAGGATTATCCATCCACTCTAGTTCAAGTATGGAGTCTGATCGTTGAGTGGGAAAAAGAGGAGCTCAAGGTCGATTCCATCGATGAGTATAAGCTAATGGAGAAATACTTGAGGGATGATGAGCCAGAACGCCTAGCTGAAGGGCGTCGCCTCATTGCTGATGCTATGGAAGAAGAGAGGCGGAGGACTAAACAGAAAAACATTCCCGAGACTGGTTCCTCTTCTGCTGCCCCCGCAACTCCTGAAGTAGAGGGATATGATCCTGAACACCCGAGAATCCCTCGAACAACTCTGCTATCCCCAATCCCTGAAATGGCATCAGAGACAGCAGTTAACCCCGCTGAGAAGTCTTCGGAAGGTATCCCTACCTTTTCTCCTCAATTTGTCAAGGCTATTTCTACCTTTCGCCATGTGATTGAGCAATCGATGAAAAACCCATTATTTTCGCTTGAGTTGATAATTGTTGCTTCTCACTCTGTAGGTATTGAGCCATCCGAAAAGACTGATGTGACTCAAGGAGCAGCCTCTGGGGCAGAGCCTACGGAAAAGGCAAAAGGAGGGAAGGACAAGGCTGCTCCTATAGACTTGGGAGAAGGAAGCGAGCCGTCTAAGGCTGACATTCCCCATGATGAAGAAATGATAGCAGCTTTAAAGGATGATGGCGGTGACGGAGGACATAAGGAAGATCCAGAGGTGGCAATAGTCGGGGAGTCAAAAAATGCTGATGATGTTACTTTGGCTGCAATGAAAGCTGATCAAGATAAACGCTTGCAATTAAAAGCCGAAGAACTAGACCCTGAAGCCCTCAAGCCTCTCGCAGTTGTGGATGCGGGATCAAGGTTAGTTGTTAAGCTCTCGACTAGATCTATTACAGAGGAACTCGCTAAAAAATCTACTCTTGATTCCAGTGCTCCGCCCTCTGGGAAGAAGTCAACCGGTTCCAGCACCGCATCTTCAGGAAAGAAGAAATCAAAACGAATCTTGACAGAGGCCGAGAAAGAGGCAAAGGATGCGGAGAAAGCCGCCAAGAAGTCTAAGGCTCACTCGAAATCTAAATAGTGGGTTGTCTTGCATTGTTTTAGTATTTGGTAGATCAATAATTGCTGCTACAAGAGTGGCTCTTGCACCTTCTTTGTTAGCTATTTTCCTGTACAAATTCATTCATTCGTAAATAAAAAATAATTCATTTTCTGTAACGTCTGTTTGCCAGTAGTCCTGCACTTATGTGAAAATGCATGTCTTACTATAGTTATGAAATGAAGCTACAGAGGGAGGAGATATGTGTATACACATATACCCCCAGTCAATTCTCAAAAATTATTTAAGGCTTAATCAAGCAATCTGAATGCTCCCAATTTTCTGACGAGATAGCATTTTCTGTGTTGTCGATGCCTGTCGTTTTTTCTGGCATTTCTTTTATACTCTCCTGTCTTATACTCAGGTTTGAGTTCTTACTGAGGCGGTCCCTTATCTGGGTGTACCTTCATGCCTCAGAGGACGTCGTCTTCTCGTCCTTTTATACTCTCTCTCTCTCTCTCTCTCTGGAGAGTTAGAGTTCAAGCTCAGCAATCTATTCATTCCCCGGTCTTTCAGCGGGGAAGGATCTCTTTCTCAGCACTCAGTCGGAGACGCTTTTATACTCTCTCTCTCCCTGGAGAGTTAGAGTTAGGGGAAGGATCTCTTTTTCAGCGCTCGGTCGGAGACGCTTTTATACTCTCTCTCTCTCTCTCTCTCTCTGGAGAGTTAGAGTTAAGAATGTCGTTTTCTCATTCTTTTATGTCTTGTCGCACAAATAGTCGTTGTGCTTTTTCTTATGTTTAAACTATTTTCAACCTTTTCAGGTTTTGAATCATCTTATATTCCATAATCACAACCGAATAGTTGATGAATGTATATATATAATGCATAAAAGTAAATAACACATGATATTTTTATAGTGGTTCGGCTAAGTCGTAGCTTACATCCACTTTATAGTCTTTTATTCATATCATCAGATTTTCCCAAGGCAAGTCGTGCCTTATTACAGAGTTCATAAGAAAAATAACAAAGAGTACAACATTTCTAATCCAAATATCGCGTCAAGTGTTGGGCATTCCATGCTCTAGGGACTTCTTCGCCATCTACGGTCGTTAACTTGAAGGTTCCTTTTTCAAGTTTCCGTTGGATGACAAAGGGTCCTTCCCACTTTGGAACGAGGTGAGGAAGAGATGGAAAGACTCTCTTTAGCACCAAATCTCCTGGTTCAAAAATCCTAAGGCGAACTTTTTTGTCGTAATAGCGTGCCATCTGACGTCGATGTCTTGCCGCACGCAAATCTGCTTCGTCCCTTTTTTCTTCGACTTCATCAAAAGACTCAAGTAAGAGTGCCCGATTCGTCATCGGGTTATAATACGTCACCCTGTGGGAAGGAACTTCAAGCTCAACTGGAATTACTGCTTCTGAGCCAATAGAGAGAGAGAAAGGGGTATGACCAGTAGCCGTCTTAAATGTTGTCCGATATGCCCACAAAGCTAGGGGCAATTCGTCAACCCATTTTGCCTTTGCGCGCTCTAACCGTTTCTTGAGGATGGATTTTATTACTCTGTTTATTGCCTCAACTTGCCCATTCGACTGCGGATAAGCAACCGCAGTGTATCGCTTGTCGATCTTATACTTCTGGCAGAAATTTTTAAATTCAGTACCATCAAACTGGGTTCCGTTGTCAGTTATAATGGTCCTTGGGATCCCAAATCGGCATATAATATTTCTAACCACGAAACTTATCACCTTTCTTGCCGTGATTTTGGTCAAGGGCTCAGCTTCCACCCACTTCGTAAAATAGTCCACAGCGACTATTGCATATTTTGCTCCTCCTTTAGCAATCGGTAGAACTCCAATGATATCAATTCCCCACGTGGCAAATGGCCAAGGACTCACCATTGATTTGAGTTGGGTCGACGGTGCTCTGGGGATTTTGGCGAATCTCTGGCACTTATCGCAGCATCGTGAATAATCAGCTGCATCTTTATTAATTGTGGGCCAGAAGTATCTATATCGCAATATCTTTTTTGCTAAAGTCTGACCTCCTGTATGATCTCCACACTCACCTTCGTGCACTTCTCTTAGTACACGTTTGATGTCGTCGTGTGCTATGAATCGTAACAGGGGCATAGAAAATCCTTGCCTATAAAGAATATCATCTTGTAAGACATATCTGGTAGCCTTGCGAACTATAGCCCTTTTCTCACTCTTCTTTGATGGAAGTGTCCCATTCTTAAGGAAGTTCTTAATTGGGGTCATCCACGACTCCTTCTCCGGTTCCGCTTCGAAAGGGAACTCAATTTCCATCGACTCAAAGCTTGGCGATTCCAACGTTTCAATTGGAATTATTTCAGTCTCTTCTGGATTGTCGGAACTAGCCAGCTTTGCCAGCCTATCCGCCTTCTGGTTTTCGGCTCTTGGGATGTGTGTTATATTGTACCGCTCCAAGCTACTTAATAGCTCTCTCACTTTCCTGAGGTAGGCGATAAGTCGAGGTCCCCGAGCCACAAATTCCTCTCGCACTTGGCAAACAACGATTTTAGAGTCACAGAATATGTCCAACACTTTTATTCCGAGGTCTTTAGCAAGCTTCAGCCCGGCAATCAGGGCTTCGTATTCAGAGTCATTGTTAGTCGCCGAGAATTCTAATCGTAGAGCGTAATATAACGATTGTCCTTCAGGAGTGACTAAGACGATTCCAGCTCCGGACCTTCGGTCATTCTTAGCTCCGTCTGTGTATAGTTTCCATGGATCTATCTTTAACTCATCCTCGGACTTAACCACTCTGTCATCGATTACTTCCTCCTCTGGGATGGTGAATTCCGCTATAAAGTCCGTCAGAGCTTGCTCCCTGACCAACCTTCGTGGTTGAAAATTTAAATCAAACCGACTTAATTCTATATTCCATTTGATCAACCTTCCCGATGTTTCGGGTCTCTGCAACACCTGCCTCAGGGGCTGGTCAGTGTATATGGTTATTGGATGAGCTTGGAAATAGTGATGAAGTTTTCGGGATGCGATTAGGAGGCTGTAAGCGAGCTTCTCAATCTTTGGGTAGTTGCGCTCTGCCGCTGCTAATTTCTTGCTTACATAATACACTGGCCTTTGTACTTTGTCTTCTTCTCGAACCAGGGCTGTGCTAACGGCGTGAGCCGAGACTGCCAAGTAAACAAACAATTCTTCGTGATCCACTGGCTTTGACAAAATCGGCGGTTTCTCTAGCAGTTCCAATAAATTTCGAAAGGCCTCAACACAGTCCGAAGTCCACTCGAAGTTCTTCTTTCCCCTTTTAATCAAATCAAAAAACGGGACGCATTTATCTGTGGCTTTAGAGATAAATCTACTCAGCGCAGCTACTTTCCCTACAAGACTTTGGACGTCTTTAATTCTCCTCGACTCTTCAATGTTTCTAATCGCTGCTATTTGGCTAGGATTGATTTCAATTCCTTGGGAGCTCACAATGAAGCCTAGGAACTTTCCCGATGCCACTCCAAATGAGAATTTCAAAGGATTCAACTTTATCCGATACTTTCGCAGGATACCAAACATTTCCGCCAAGTCTTGCGTATGGCTGGAGGACTGTTTTGATTTGACAAGCATATCATCCACGTAAACTTCCATGGTCTTCCCTATTTGATTATAAAACATTCTGTTCACCAAGCGCTGGTAAGTGGCTCCGGCGTTTTTCAATCCGAATGGCATTACAACATAACAATATAACCCCAAATTTGTAATGAAGCTCGTATGTTCTTTATCTGGCACGTGCATAGGAATTTGATTGTATCCGGAATATGCGTCCATGAAAGAGAGAAGTTCATGACCTGCTGTCGAATCTACAAGCTGGTCAATTCTGGGAAGTGGGAAACTATCTTTTGGGCAAGCTTTGTTCAAGTCTGAAAAATCAATGCAAGTCCGCCACTTTCCATTCGGCTTTTATACCAAGACGGAATTCGATATCCAGTCGGGATATGTCGAATCTCGAATAAACCCGTTCTGCTTCAGCTTCTCCACTTCCTCTTTGAGAGCGGCCGACCTCTCTGGGCCCAGCATACGTCTCTTTTGCTTCACAGGCGGATGTTTCGGGTTTACATTTAGTGTGTGACTTATGATGGATGGCGATATCCCACACATGTCAGCGTGGGTCCAGGCAAACACGTCCAAGTTCGCCTTCAAGAAGTTCGTTAGTTCTTTGGCCCGACGTGGATCCAATTGAGAACCAATCTTCAAAACTTTTGTCGGATCAGCTTTATCAACAGGAATTTCCACTGTCGCTTCATTAGGAGTTGCATTTCTAATCTCTGGTTCCTCGTCTTTTCTGGGATCCAGGTCTTCAGGCGTTCCTTTGGGCAACTCCTTCGGGGTCGATCTCTCTAATTGCTACGCCGAGCCCCCCTTTAGGGGAGGCGAGGCATCTTTACTCTCGATGTTAAGTCCTTTCATCAACATCTTTAATTCGGCAACATAGCAGGCCCGTCCGGAAACTTGATCCCCTCTCATTACTCCAGTTCCGGCTTCGGTTGGGAACTTAAGCAATAAACACTAAGGGGCGATACAAGCTCTGAATTTAGCAAGGGCAGGCCTCCCCAAAAATGCATTATAAGGCGAATCTACGTCCAACACTACGAACGGAAGCATCCGCACTCTTCTGCGTTCTCCTTGCCCCAAGGTCACGGGCAATTCTATGTATCCCATGGGAGCTGTTGACGCCCCGTTGAAGCCTCTGATCCATCCTTTACATGGCTTCAAATCTTCAGATTCAATCTTTATCTGATCGAATGACTTTTTAAACAAAATATTGACGGAACTTCCGTTGTCTACTAACACCTTATGAACCAAGGCCGGCCCAATGGTGGTAGTAATGACCAACGGATCATCAGTGGGTGACTGAATCCCAGTATTATCTCTGCTGCGGAATACCACGCCGTCAAACATTGTCTTCTGTTGTTTTATGGGGGCGATATCTTCCAAATCATCACCTTCATTCACATATACGTGCTTGACAGCATTTACATATTGATCCATTGCTCTAGAGCTACGGATTGCTGGGTGAGGTCCACCCACTATGGAGTTGATAACAATTCCCTTGCCTTTCTGCAGTGTTGTAGGCTTGGGAGCAGGTTGAATCTGTTTTGGAGCCTGCTCTCCTTGCCCCCTGTCCCTCGGGGCAACCTTATATTCATCCAGTTTCCCTTCACGCAGCAGCTTCTCAATCACATCTCTCAAATGTCGACATTCATTGGTTGAATGCCCATGAGTTCCATGAAACAAACAAAACTTCCCAGTTGCCATTTCTTTCTCAGTCGAGTCATGAGGTGGCGGTCTTTTGTATTGCAAAACATTGTATGTATCCAGGTAAATATTATCCAGAATGTCGTTCAACGGTGTATAATTCTCATAGGTCTGGAATCGGGGCCTTTTACTAGGATCACTTCCCCTATTTCTATTTCTTCTGTTACCGTTCACATTACGGTTATTGTTGTTGCCCCCGTTTCCAGAATTGTCGTTTCCACTCTTGTTTCCCACATTCACTTCGACTTTTCCAGAACTTTCCCCAGACTGCTTCACGGCGACGTTACTCTGAACATTTTCTTTTGATGCCGCTTCAGACTTTCTCTTTCGGTTTGCTCTGGCTTCCTCTCGTCTTAAATAAATATCGGCCTTTTCATAGAATATCTCTCTCGTGGAGGGAGTCTTCCCAGAAAGGTAATCTCCAAACTCGGATTCAGGATCGACTCCTTCCTTTAATGCCATCAGAATGGTGGGCTCATGCGGGTCACTCACTTCAGTCACAGCTAAGTTAAAACGGTCAAGATATGACCTCAAAGACTCTCCTGGCACCTGCTTAATTCTTGATAATTCAATAACACTTTTGGACTTTCGGGTATGGAGTCGGAACTGATTCATAAAACGTTCGCTCAGTTCCCTATAATTCGAAACCGAACGAGGGGGAAGTCGGGTAAACCAGAACAGCGCCACATCTTCTAAATAGATCGGGAATGCTTTACACTTCACTGCATCAGGGGCGGCAGCATCATTCATGAGCCACGAGTATCGCATCAAATGCTGTCCCAGATCAGTTCTCCCATTGTAATTGTCCATCTGCGGCAGGTTAAAACGCCGGGGAAACTGAAAGTCGAGGATGTCGTCAGTGAAAGGAGTATGGCTTCGCTCAATGCCATAATCTTCGTTGGTATAGTTCCGGCTCTCGGACATAATCTGGCGCACCATTGCCTGTACATCAGCATTAGTTAGGGGTCGTTCAGGTTCCCTGGCTCTGGTATCCGGGTTCCTTCTGGGCTCTCGTTCAGGAGATGCCCTTCTTCTTTGAGCTGCTTCTGCTCTACTCCGTTCCCTACGCTCCCGGTCGATCTCGGGAGGAGGAGACTGGAGCCTTTGCCCCCGAGTGGGATCATTGTTTCCTAGTGCCCGTGCAATATCCTCGCGAGACCCCAAAGATCCGAATATCAGCTGCTCCAAATTCTGAGGTCGTTCGAGCGGCCTTCGTTCACGGGGCCGCTCTTCCTCGGAAGAAGAAGACTGGTCCACTGGTGTGTGACGAACTGGTGATGGGGTTCTCTGTCTACGGAGTTCGCTAATTTCCCTGCTCATGAGTCTCATATTTTCTTGCATCATGAGGTTGGTGCGCTCGTGGATTTTCATAGCCTCCCTAGTACTCTCAAGCATGTCAAGTAGGCGCGAGAAATCTCCTTGAGTAATGGGCGCAGATGGATTGACCTGATCATTGACCCTGGTGGCTGGAATCGGAGCATTCGTAGGGACTCGAGTAGAGGTTCCAACATCGCCAAGTGTCGGATCGGATCGGAGATAGGAGTTCGGGTCGGTTCGGAGCTGGGGAGCCTAGTCGGGTCGGTACATGGCAAGCTGCTCGGGTCGGTTCAGGTTGGGGGAATGCACTGCTTCATAATCTCCTACCCGGATCGGATCGTAACTCTCCCCCTGAAGGAGGTTCGGGTTTCCTGCATCGGTTCGTCCTGCTGCTGAACTCTGCCCACGAGACCTTGTCACAACCGCATTTTGCTGATCTTCGCCAGCTCCATTTCCTCGACCAGATTGAACTTCTTTGCCTTTTCCTTTGGCCATGGTTCTTCGACAATCACTTCAACAAATATCCAAGGGCATTGAAACTTGAGGATTAACTTCTTTGAACTCAACGGTCCAAAAAGTAGAATGATAATCCCGAAAAACAAAGAATTCAGATGATTTCTCAGTGAAAGCACCAAAATGTTAGACCAAAAAGTGGTTCTAACACCCAAATTGATTAAAAGCATAATGAAATGAGATCAAAAATAAAAATGAACACACAGGATTTATAGTGGTTCGGCGAAGAAATGCCTACGTCCACTTGTCTTTCACTATTTTCAATGATTTAGTTGCAAATACAATGAAATATTCACTTGATTTCTCTCACAACTCACTTACAATCCCTCAATTGTCTAAAAACAAATAATGAAAGAAGATTTGGATATTCCGGGAGTGCTGGAATTCGGGTTATGAAGGTGGTTGAACTCTCAAAGTGTCGAAAAAAGATCCTTTTCTTTGTCTCCAGGCGGGGTATTTATAGGTGAAAATTAGTCCAGAACCCGATCCGGATCGGAGCCACGTGTCACCTATCCCATCAGACTCGGGTTCGGATGGATTTCTATGTTGACAACGCATCAGAGCAGTGGACGTTGTGGGTACGAACTGGTCATAGCCGCTCCGAATAACCAGGCGCTCATGCAGGGGAGTGACGTAGAAGATGGGTTCGGATCGGAAGAATGTGCACTAGGGGTTCGGATCGGAGTACCCGATCCGACCCGGATTAGCTTAGGACCAATTCTCTTTTCTTTTTACTCTGCTCCGCTCCGTTCCGATTTATCTCTGTAGCAATTGGGTGGCTCTCTGATCCAACTGGAAGTAGGTTGCTATCCGATCCGAACAACTGTGCCTCTCTGATTCCAACAGCAGTAGTTCACCGATCCGAACAGCAGACAGTATCTGATCCGAACCGATACACTGCCTCGATCCGACCTACTTCAGTACTTCCCAAGTTTTTTCAATGTTTCACATCTTGACTTTGTGTTGCCCAGTTCACAAAGTGGGCTAACACTTTGTGAACTGGGCAACACAAAGTGGGCTAACACTTTGTGAATTGAGTTAAAACGATCATGTAGAGTTAAAATAGATTGGGCAGGTATAAATATACAAGAGATAGGCATGGATAAGGTATGAAGGTATATAAATAGAATGTTCGACGAAAAGGTATGTGTTTAATTCATATATGAGATTTTATGCGCCGAATTGGCAAGCCGCTTGGCTTTTTCTTTTTCTTTTGGATTGGTGAGGGCCATGGGAGGCTATTTGAACTATCCCGATGCTCCCAGTACAAAGGAGGTTATGGAAAAAAAATTCCGGGAATTTAAGGAGTTAGAATATTTTTAAGATAATTTGATAGCTAGAAATCTATATATCAATATATATAGAAGTCGATAAGGAAACGAACTTAGAAATAGAATAGTAAAATCAAAAAGGAAGACTAAGAATAAGATCTAGTAAGAATAGAAAGAGAAAGTGTATACGTGTTTAAAAGTGAAGAATTAGTTGTATTGTATTGATTATTCGAGTAAGTAGTCTTATCCGTTTTGACGTTATAAATGTTATTCAGTCAAGGTCTGAGAGGTAGTTATACCCCAACTTGATTGATTTCATTATTAACAAATAAATAGTAAGATTCAGGCTCGAAGATCAATGTTGAATAAGATTTAGTTGAATATAGTATTTGGGTTGTCGTAATGATGTTTTACACAACATCCATTTTAACCCAAATAAGTGAAAGCTTGGAAATATAATAATAAATATTTCCTAAGTATAGAAATAAACGAGATCGGAAAAGAGATAAGTAACTGGGGTATTTTCCGATTGTAAATAGGATTATAAAGGTTATTGGTTTAGAAAATAAAGGAAGGCGATATTCGGAAATGTTTTCCAAATAACATAAAAGGCCAATACGGTTATTAAAAATATTTGGTTAACAAATATTGATAAAGAAATAGAGAAGTGATTTAACTAATGGAATATTGATTAAGGGCTCAGTGACATGTTCAAAAGGAAAATTTGATTTTTGAAAAGAGTAAACTATTTAAAAACTCCCAGGGAAAGACTGTTTGAATAAAAAGCAAATTTAAACATAAATTTGTGAAAGCAAATTTGAATTAAAATAAAGTCAGTAAAGTGGTAACTGAGTTTGAATTAGAATGATATCAAGACGAATTGGATTTGGAGGATTCAAATTTGAAGTGTAACTTGATAATCAAGTAAAGAGTTTGGAATCGAGAATGGAACTCGAATTTGAAATAAAATTCGACTTAGGTATAAGCGAATGGTTGAAATTGTGGATAAAAAGCGGATTGGAGTTTGATTGTGATAACCCTGGTATATGTTGAATTGATAACAGGTGAAAGGATATAATGATATGTCGACAAAAGGTACAAGTTTATATTTCTATTGGATATAAGATTTATGAGCCGAATTGGCAAGCCGCTTGGTTGTTTGATTTTCTTTTGGGTTGGAGATGGCCCAAAGAGGCGAGTTGAAGTTTGACCGATTGACCAGTACAAAGGAGGTGCTGACGAAATTTTTCGAACAGTTAAGGCATTAGAAAATTTTCAAGATTTTTGAAAATTTTCGTTGATCAGAATTAATTGATAATTTAATTGAATTTAAATTGGTTCAGTTGAACAAATATGTTCTAACCAGTCGATAGGGTCATCCCCTACTTTTTAGCAATTTCGAGGACGAAATTATTTTAAGTGGGAAAGATTGTAATGACCCACATTGGTGGAGGTATAATAATTTATTTATTTAATTATTTAAAAGGTGATTAAAAGGATTTAATGGTCGTGGAATAAAATAATGGTGAATATTTAATTTAAAATAATAAATTAAATAAAATATTTAATTCTGAAATAAACAGAATTGGCCGAAATGACGATATGGTGTGAACCGGATCATCTATGATATTTAATTCAGCTTGAGATTGAATTTGAATAACGAATATATTTTATAAGCGACAGTTGAACGTATAAATTATAATATAATTATAATCGAGCTGGAAATGGTGCAGTAGTTCGCTATTTGGCGATTTGAACTTCAACTGAATGTACAGGATTCGTTTTAAGCCGGATTTCTATGTAACAAGAAACGTGTGGAGCTGGTGGAGTATATTTTTCTAATGGAAGAGAAAAATCGGGATTTCGTCATGTAGATTGTGATTTATGTCCAAATCAAATTTCAGAAAAGTCGCTATGAAATCACTATGAGCCATAACGATATATTTAATTTTAATTAAATATTGGCCTTAAATTTAGACAAGCCCTTTGAGACGTAGTGATAATTTAATTTTTAGAATTTTATTGTAATTTTTAATTAATTAAATAAGCAACTTTTTATTTGGAGTATTTTGCACCCTGTATCGATATTTTGGGGTTTCACAATAGGAGTTAATCTACCGGTATTTTTATATTTTTGGGACCGTGACTCATCGCTTGTCACAACAGTATTTTCATATCTGTCGATAGCGGTCCGCTCATGAACAAAATCATTTTTTAACAAAACAATACTTACTTTGATCTATCTTTGAAAATGGCATGATTGTACTGAGATATATAACTAATTTTCTTCTAAAAACAAACACATACATTCAACTTAAGGAAAACCATATGCATATCCCAATTCTTGTCCACGTACCCTCTTAGAACTTGAACACCTATCATGCTTTCACTCCACTCATGTCTGTGTACACCATTTTCTTCCACGTCTTAAAAATTTAAACCTTATAAATACACTAAGCTTTCTAAACCAAATCACTTTTCTCCAACAACATCAAACTTCTCAGCCGCCATTTCATGCTCTTCTAAAACCAAATATAGTAACTTCCTGTACGTGCTCACCCCAAGCCAATGGGACGTAAACAAGAAAAAAAAGGACCAAGCTCAAATGATTTTGTCTGGGGATGAGGAGGAGCGAACGAAAGGGAGTAGAATGGTGGAAGGCTTACAGTTGTGGTCTGATGAAATGGGAGAAGCAGTTCAAACAGTCGCGGATGCGGATTTTAAGTGGAGCACCAATTCGAGTACTTTCATTTCATGAAGGATTGTTTGGGGTGTTTCGGTGTCGGAAGATGTCGATCCCTGTACTGTGTTGCGTGAGTTACTGCCATCGTCGGTTTCCTCTTTGGCGGTTCGAGTGTGATTGTGTGGTTATGGAGGGATGGAGTTTTGAACGGGGAAGAGAATGGTAGCAACTTTGGTCAGTTTCGTGGAGAGAGTGAACGAGAACTATGGGGTTTAAACCAGTCAATGGCCATTCGAGGTTTGCTGAGCGAGATACAGAAACGTTTGGGAGAGAAATGGAATAAACGGATACGGGCTGAAGGTTTAAAGGTAGGGTGGGCTTTTGAAATTGAAGTGGGCCTCAAGAGAAAAGGGTGGAGCCAAATTCATTTATAAAGGAAATTTTAAAATCAAAAGAAGAAAGAAAAATAAAGGGGTTTACGGATTTTCTGAAATGGGGATGATGAGCGAATGGGCCAGAGAGGTTTGGGCGGGTTTGATAGAGAGAAGGTGGGCTTGGGCCGGGAAAAGAAAGGTAGAAGCCCAGCTGATAAAATAGTTTTAATTTAATTTAAATTATCGTATAACTTGTAAATTTAATAACTTCCCCATACGGTATTGAAATTCAGCGAAATAAGATCCGACAGGATCGTATGGACGGGAGCTACACCATGGAACTAACTGGAAGTGGATTGGGGCTCGTATGAATTTATGGCGAAATAAACTGTTTGATTCAAATCAAGCGACAGTTTATCGTTCTTTAACGATGAACTGCAAATGTGAGTAAATCTCACTAACTCTGAACAGTTCATAATTTCATGTTGTATTTTTAGAACTGTTAGATATTGGTTGTTTGACTGTGTGTTGACTGTTTGATTGAACTGCTAGTCAGTAAGTTAAATTTCTATATTGATTTTGTTTAATAGATAAATTTCTATATTGATTCTGTTTAACAGATAAATTTCTATATTGATTCTATTTAACAGAATATATCATATGGAACTGAAAGTGATGTTATCTATATTTTTTAACATCTGTGATGCAGGGAAACAGGTTGGAGGAATCCGACTGGATTCCTCAACAATTATTTTACTGTTTTTCATATATTGTGATATATGATGTGTTATATAATCTGTTATGGATTATGGGTGTTGGAATGATGTTGATCATTTTTATTCGATATTTTAAATATCATAAAAGACCTTAGGATGTAAAAAGAATTATTTCAATGCATATTGAAATAAAGGGAGTTTATAAAATCAACAGATTTTATAAAAGGAAATATTTCGAAAGTAAATAAAAAGGGAAAAATGTTTTTAAAACGAATAGAGTTTTATAAAAGGGAAATTATTTGTAAAGTGAAGAACTGTTACTAAAAGTAAATCTTTATAAATGAATAGTTATTTGAATAGAAGTAAAAGGAGTTAATCGATGTTAGTTAATCGATTAGAGATAAAGTAAAAGTAGTTAATCGATGTTAGTTAATCGATTAGAGAATAAAGAAAAAGGAGTTAATTAATGTTAGTTAATCGATTAGAGATAAAGTAAAAGGAGTTAATCGATGTTAGTTAATCGATTAGAGATAAAGTAAAAGGAGTTAATCGATGTTAGTTAATCGATTAGAGAATAACATAAAAGGAGTTATCGAATATAGTTTATTTGAAAGGAGTTAAGTGAACCTTGCCTATTTCAAAGTTAGAAATGTTGTTCAGTTAAGGTCTGAGAGGTAGTTCTACCCCAACTTGATTGGCTTCGTTTTTAACTAAGGAATGGTTAAGGTTCGATAGTAAAGGATGGATAAGTGAATTTAGTAATTAAAGGAAATGGCTTGAGTTGGCATCGCGATGGTTTGTTTAAACATCTGTCTAAGTCCAATGAAGAAGCTTTGGAAATGTTTTCCAAATAAGAAACCAGAAATGTTTCCTAATAAAGAAAACAAGAAATGGAAATATTTTCCATTGTTAATAACGTATATTTTCCAAATATAGAAAATAGAAAAATGTTGAATATAGGGAAACAGGAGATGAAAAATGAATTAAGGATATAAATGTTAAATGATGTTTGATCGATATAAATTTCCATTTGGAAATAATATCGTTGTTTGCACACTTGTTTTTATTCGATAGTTAAATCACAGGCTATCGAAGTTTTGACCATTTTAACGTTGTTAATATGGAGAGACCGGTTGGATTATTATCCAAAGAACCATTCTGTATTGGCATAAGCATTGCGAATCATATATGCCGAAGGAAATTGAAGACGGAGTTATGCAAGGGCTATCCTGTTTACAGAATAGTGCCTTCGGTTCATCCTGTTCCTGGATGACTTGTATGGACGGATGTTTGACAGAGTATTTCCAGACGATCACGTATATTGATTTCTCCAACTGTACCAAGAGTGGAAGCGGAGAAGGAAACTTCTATTAGCTAACGCATAATGTATGGTTGAGGACGTCAATCGGTGATTTGATGATTTAACGATGTGGCATTCGAAGTGAATCTGGTATGATGATAAAGCGTAGCTTCTAGCCTCATCATCCGGTAAATGACAGAAATCGGGCAGGCAGCATGGCTAAGTCGGTCGCACCGAAGTAGGGTGTATAATCACCTGATCTAGAGTTTCATTTATTTCTAAAAATCTATTGTCGATACTGTCCCATTCGGGAAACGGTTGCTGATCCTAACCGTTGGTGATATACATTCGATACACTCAAGAAAAATGAGTGGTCGGTCATGTGTGGCCGGGTTGCAAGATGTTCTTGTTGAACCCAGTGTATTCCTCTCTAGAGGTACACTAGCGAAAGGTGGTTCCATACCTTGTCATAGTTGGAGATCCATTACCCAATACATGCTTGCGGTTTTGATTGTATACTATATATGTAGAACATGAGTTGAAAGCATTCTGCTAGATGATTATTATATTGTGTTGATAGACATTACTATAATATCAAAAGGTTTTGATATAAAGATATTTTGGATTCTCATAAGGGAAAAACCCGTTCCGTTATACGACGTGGTCTTATGAGATATCGTAATTTACTTGTTCAAACTGTTTTAAACTGTTTTACTCATACCAGTCCCATGACTGACCCGGAGTTTATTTTGTTGTTTTCCCTAAACTCTTGGGTGCCTAAATTTGTATAGGTAGTCAAGTAGTCAGGATTTACAGATATACTGGAAGAGCTAGGAGCAGGAGGCTTCAGGATCATATAGCTATAGTTATTTCCGATGTGTTGTAAGTGTTGTACTTTGATAATGATATGTATATGCAAGTTCAGATTTGTATTTCAAAGTTATGTTATGAAATATATTTATTCATTCTACTGTGAGATTCGTGTTACTCTGATGTTGTGTTCTTCTTCTTCTTCTATTCTAATTTTCTATCTTATCTTTCCACACCCTCTAACTTCTTTCACAAATTACCAGGATTTTTCAGTGTTTTGGTTATCGACATCGAGTTTATGTCGATAACCAAAGTCGCTTAAAATCCGGGTCATTACATAATTATTCCAATATAAATCCTTTATATCAAAATATAATTTGGGTAAAAAAAATTCATTTACTCTCTTTCAAAACATACCATGACGGTTCATCGTATTCGAGTGTTTACAAAATCCCTACCGATACAGTGGATCAAACTGATCGACCAGAACTCATAAACAACTCAACCAACAAATCTCCACAATATAAAACAATTTTTTTTATATATTGAATAACAAATACGTTCATTCGTATACATACATTCGAACTCAATCTAGGGTATTACTGACCCTATCTCAACCGAGTCACGCCACAGAGCCAAGGTAATTCTTAACTTAAGCTCTGAAACCAACTGTAATGACCCGGGATTTTGACGATCTTGTTATCCGATATACAACACATATCGAACATCCAAGGATCGTAAATACCGGTCATTAATGAAAGAAATTAGAGGGTGAGGAAATATAAGACAGAAACTTAGAATTAAAGAAGAAGAAGAAGAACACAACATCAGAGTAACACGAACCTCACAGCGGAACGAATAACATATAATATATATAACATAACTTGAAATATACATCTGTACTTGAATATACATCATTATCAAAGTACAACACTTACAGCACAACGGAAAGAACTATAGCTATATAATTATGAAGCCTCCTGCTCCAAGCTCTGCCAGTATACCTGTAAATCCTGACTACTTGACTGCCCGTACAAAATTGGGCACCCAAGAGTTTAGGGAAAACAAAACGAAATAAACTCCGGGTCAGTCATGGGACTGGTTTGAGTAAAACAGTTTAAAACAGTTTGAGCCATTAAGTGATATCTCATAAGACCACGCCGTATAACGAAACGGGTTTTTCCCTTATGAGAATCCAAAATATCTTTATATCAGAAACCTTTTTATATTATAATAATGTATACCAACCACAATATAATAATCATCTAGCAGAAACGCTTTCATCTCACGTTCTACATATATAGTATACAATCAAAACTATAACACCCCACCTCCACTAGGATCACTCGTTAGAATGTACTAGCTTTGGAGGGGCGTTATTGTGAAGGTAAACATGCACAGAGATATCGCAAGACAGAATATATAAAAATAAATATAAGTAAAGCAGCGGTAGCAGATAAAAACCCATCATCATCATCTCAGAAAAACCAACATAGTCAAGTACATAATATCAAAATGTCATGATCCAAAATACAACATAAGTCTAGATACGTGATAACAAAATACATGGTAAAACATCAGTACTAATCCCCAGAAATAAAAGATAAGCCACAGCTAGCTCAGATCCATACATGAGCTATCCAACAAGCAAGTCAAAGATCCACTAAGCAGATGTAGCCCCTCCCTGAGAACCTGTGGGGGGGGGGAACGGAAGAAAAGAAGCGAAAGAAAACAGGTCAGTCAAAAAGACTGGTAAGCCCTACTACGATCAATCTATAAACTAATAAAGTTAACAGTATGATGGAAACTGAGATGAACACACTGGCAATAGATAAAGGTGACATCACATAGATGAGATTAAACTTTGCACCACAGTGTACTAGCAAACCCACAAAATAGATCCTGATCCCTTAGCCCAAACTTTGGCCCAATAACATGAAGTGACCTTAGTATAAGGCCCAGCCCAACGGTCTAGTCGATCGGCTCCCTATAAACCTAACACGTCAAGTGTTGGTGTCCATACGACCCCCATGGATGTAGTCAGACTGTGCTGGGTCCACCTTCGGGTGTATCAAGCCCTAAGGTGTCAACCCCAGACACCTAAGCAGTAATGCACAGTCTAAGCTACTGGTACCCGTGCCTCGAGTTTGTCCAACATCGGACTACGTGCACGTCCGTAGCCCGCCGGACCCGCACCGCTGTACCACTCAGCCGTCGCTTTGGTCGCTTACATCAGTCCAGTAATCGTGCCCCGCCCTAGCCTAGCCTCTAGGGTTGTGAATGATACCAGACTGGGATTACTGCAGGAACAGACCACGTTGCTAGGTTTTCTAAGAGGGTTAACTGTGGTTTTAACCCCTCACTAATCCCGGATTAAATTAGTTAAGTGTAACCACTTAACCCCATCTAATCCTCGCCTCCCCATTATTGGTTAAGTATTATTGGGCCATGACTTAACCCTAATCATGAGGCATTAATTACTTAACGCACCCAACCTCTCACATTAGACATCCGTGGTTACCTGGGGAGATTTACACCACGTCTAAGTCTAACCTCGGGTCTTATGGTGCAACATGACCAACTACCCACATTAGACCCCACGTTGTGGTTACCTGGGAAGATTTACACCACAACTAGGTCTAACCTCGAGTTGGCCATATCATGTTATCTAATGTCATGTCCACTTTTAAACACATTTACAAGTTAACATATACTTGGGTAGACCTAACTTAATAGGTAAATTCCCAAGGGGTAGACCTAACTTAATAGGTAAATTCCCAATATTTTAGTTTCATGTATTTTTGAGTTTACCCAAACCCTCCCAACGTCATTATCTCGCTTACATATTCGTCATAACGCATAAGGGTATAAAAGGTAACTTAGCATAACATACATGATGAACTTCACATATCACAATAAATACGCACACATGTTAAACTTGCAAATCATGTCATAGTGAACTCGCATAAACATGCATAGCTTATTAAATGTGCATAACATGGTAAGGTGAACATGCATAATCCATTTAAACTTGCATAACATGGTAAGATGATCTTGCATAAGCATGCATAATCCATTAAACTTGCATAACATGGTAAGGTGATCTTGCATAAACATGCATAACCCATGAAACATGTAGAACATGACATAATAAGCTCGCATAAGCATGCATAACTTGTGAAACATGTAAAACATGGCATAGAAATCTCGCATATGCATGCATAACTTATGAAACATGTAAAACATGGTATAGTGAGTTCGCATAAGCATGCATAACTTATGAATCATATAAAACATGACATAGTGAGTTCGCATAAGCATGCATAATCAACTAAACTCACATAAAATCTCAACTTTCACCAAACATTAACTTTAGAGTTTGTAAAGTGAAGGTAAGAGGGCTTACAAATATAAACAAGTCACAAATCCACCAAATAAGATGAAGAAGCCCTTTTAAAAACTCAAAGCAAAGCCTCAAATAAGAAAACCCTTTTGCAAAATCCCAAAACACAAACTTTAGCAAATCAAACTTGCTACTTAATGAAGTATGCAAGTTATTAAGCATTCATACAACATAGAAAAGGTTGTATGATCATCATATCTTCATAGGATTTAACTTTGAGGAAGGTGGAGGCTAGGGATTTTAGGTGGAGGCCATTTGAGGTTTCAAATTGGCATAGTTTAGTTGCTAGATTGATTAATGAGGCTTTAGGGTAGGATTAGGGGTATATTTATAGAAGATTAGAGTGTTTTTAGCCCTAGGATTAACCCTAGGTTAGTTTTTGCCCGTCAGATCTTAGAATTCTCCAGAACCAAGCCACAAGACCCAACCCAAATCAGAAATGGTGCACCAGGCTGAACTGCCTGGGCACCCCCTGTCGACAGGGCTGTCGACAGGGCAGTCGACACCCTGGGTGCCCTGTCGACATGCCTGTCGACATGGGGCCCCCTGGCGGGAATTTTCCCGCCTAACCCTGATTAGCCCTAATCCTTGATTTTAATTTGAAATTTAAATCTGTCTTTATCATAGAAATTTCTGAAAACTTCAATGGGCCTTAACTGGGTCATACGGACTCCGATTTTCGAAAACTCGGACTCTATTTCGCGTATTTTTCCGAGACGAACGCAATGGCATAGCCCGTTTCCCCTGATTCAGATTTTTGAATTAAATTCTGCCTCAATTTATGTTATAACAGTTTATTGAAAATACAGGTTGTTACATTCTCCCGTCCTTAAAGGATTTCGTCCCCGAAATCTTCAAGTTAGGAAGAACATATCCTACCATCCAACATCCATCTACTCAAAACATCATCCACGAGCAACCATTGTCCTTAAAGGATTCTAAATGCTGTATGAACATATGCAGAAGTGTGTGTATATATACCTATCTAATGCAATGATCAATGCAAAATATGTTAGTGAAATGTATCCATATGTATGCAAATCCCTATCATAATGTATAGTATCTATATGCGTGCTCAACCATACACCCATATGCAACATCCATGTGATTGCATACAAAGTTCATCCAAGAATAAGCATAAACACTCATGCACATGCAATATGAGGAGTGTGTGAGCCGATCTAGTGCCTAATGTGTATCATGCATCCACGAGTAACCACTTGCAAACACTTGCAACCACTTGCAACCATCAAACATAACATGTCTCAAGCACATGTTTCATCCAAAAGGGTTTCTACCTAAGGTTCTCATGACAAGCTTAGCACGACAACTTAGATAAACATGGATAGCAAAGAGAAAGTTACGCTAAATAAAGGAAAGAGATTGAGAGTGTACCCTCAAAAAGAAATGTATAAAGCCCACGCATCTTCTCCTCGGTTTCCCAAGTTGCGTCTTCTTCGGCTTCACCCCATTGAACTTTCACCAATCTGACCTCACGATTCCTTAGCTTCTTGGTCTCTGTCCCCAAGATACGAATCGGAGCTCTTCTTAAAGTTGCTTCTTTCTCTACTTCCACGTCTTCAAGCATGCTAGGTTCAACCACCTCAGCAGACTCATGCAGGCACTTTCGGAGATGCGAGACATGAAAGACATTATGTACTCCGGACAACTTCTCGGGCAATTGCACTTTATAAGCCATCTTCCCAATTCTCTCAATGATGGGGAAGGGTCCAACAAATCTCGGTGCTAGCTTCCCCACTTCTCCAAATCGGACCACATTCCGCAAAGGAGAAACCTTCACGAAAACCTTGTCCCCAACCTCAAACTCCAATTCGGACCTTCGCCTGTCAGCATAGGATTTCTGCCGGTCTTGGGCCGCTTTCATCCGTCTTCTAATCAACTCAACCTTCTCGGATGTATCCCTAATCATGTTGGGTCCAAGTATAAGCTTATCCGTGGATTCCCACCAACATGTAGGTGACTTGCACGGCCTCCCATATAAAGCCTCAAAGGGTGCCATCCCTATGCTCGCCTGATAACTGTTGTTGTATGCAAACTCGACAAGAGGAAGATGGTCTTCCCAAGCACCACCAAAATCCAGAATGCAAAGCCTCAACAAGTCCTCAAGTACCCTATTCACCCTTTCTGTTTGGCCGTCTGTTTGTGGGTGATAGGCTGTACTCAGGTTCAATCTCGTGCCCATAGCTTCCTGTAAACTGTTCCAGAACTGACTAGTAAAGATGGGGTCTCGGTCACTGACTATGCTGGAAGGGACTCCATGTAGCCGCACTATCTCACGAAGATATACTGATGCTAGTCCAGATGCGGTTCTTTTGCTCTTCACTGGGATAAAATGAGCACTCTTCGTGAGCCTATCCACAATGACCCATATGCTCGTGTTCCCCTTCCTGGACCTTGGAAGCCCATCAATAAAGTCCATAGAGATGCTCTCCCACTTCCATAGCGGGACCTCTAGCGGATGTAATAGCCCACCGGGCTTCTTTGACTCAGCTTTTACTCTCTGACAAATAACACATCTCGAGACAAACTCCGCTACATCCTTCTTCATCCCAGGCCAGAAGAAAACGCGCTTCATGTCCTTATACATCTTATCACCACCTGGATGTATGGTCATCTTGGAGCGGTGTGCTTCCTCAAGAACTTTTCTCACCAAATCTTCTACCATCGGAACACAAAGCCTTCCATCCCTCCTCAGCCAACCCTTATCGTCTATAGAATATCGAGCAAGGTGACTAGATGTCTCCCCTCGAACCAGCTTGTCCATGATCTCAATTATCTGGGGGTCTTCCTTCTGTGAAGCCCCGACTTGATCTAGAAGGGTAGGCCTGAGCTCTAGAGATGCCAAGGAACCGGTCACCGACTCCATTGCCAAAGAGAAATCAAAGGTCGCCAAGAACTCTAAATTCTTCATCTCAACGAATAGAGGACTTAGCGTCAACCTTTTCCTACTCAACGCATCCGCTACAACATTCCCCTTGCCAGGGGTATAGGATATCTCAAAATCATAGGAAGCCAAAAATTCCATCCATCTCTGCTGTCTTAAGTTCAGATCTTTCTGCGAAAAGAGATACTTCAAAGACTTATGATCAGTATATAGCTCAAATCTCTCTCCCAGAAGATAATGACGCCATGCTTTGAGCGCATATACAATCGCTGCCAGCTCTAGATCATGAGTGGGATAATTCCTCTCATGCACCTTAAGTTGCCTCCCACCAAAACATATAACTCTGCCCTCTTGCATCAGAACGGCCCCCAATCCCGTGCCACAAGCATCAGTGTACACGGTAAATATCTTACCACCATCGGGTAAGGCTAGAACTGGTGCGGAGGTAAGGGCTCTCTTGAGCCTCTGAAAAGCAAGCTCACAATCCATATCCCAAGCAAAGACTAAGTTCTTCTTCGTCAACTTAGTAAGAGGAGCGGATATCTTTGCGAAGTCCTTGATGAACTTCCGATAGAAACCCGCAAGACCCAGAAAGCTTCTCACCTCGGTTGCATTCTTTGGAGTCTTCCAATCCTGAACTGCAACCACCTTAGCGGGATCCACTGCCAAGCCTTGCTTGGATACGATATGCCCAAGAAATCTGACTTCCCTTCTCCAAAAGTGGCACTTGGAGAACTTGGCTTTTAACTGGTGTGCTCTGAGTGTGTCCATCACCTCTACTAGGTGCCTCGCATGCTCTTCCTCATCCTTGGAGAAGACTAGAATATCATCAACAAAGACCACGACAAACTTATTCAAGAACTCCCGAAACACCCTACTCATCAAATCCACAAAATACGCGGGTGCATTCGTCAAACCGAACGGCATAACAAGCCATTCAAAGAATCCGTCTGGAGTTCTGAATGCAGTTTTGTCTATACTGTCTTCAGCCACTCTGAGCTGATGAAAACCCGTAGCAAGATCAAGCTGAGAGAAAACAGAAGCACCAACAAGTTGATCAAAGAGATCATCGATCCTCGGTAACGGGTGTCTGTTCTTCTTAGTCAGCTTATTCAATTCTCTATAATCCACACAGAGTCGAAGAGAGCCATCTGCCTTAGTTGCAAACACCACAGGCGCTCCCCATTCGGATATACTCCTTCTGATGAAGCCCTTCTCAAGCAATTCTTTCACTTGCTTGCTCAGCTCCCGTCTCTCACGCGGAGCCATATGCCGAACGGGCAAAGAAACAGGTTTAGCATTATCTACCAGATAGATGCGAAAGTCAATCTCTCGTTTAGGGGGCAACCCCTTAACTTCTTCAAACACATCTGGATAATCCCGGACCACCCTTACAGACTGAAGGGCCTCTTCTGATGAGTCGAGAGATTCTAGATAGCATAACATGACGGGATTCTTCGGATTGCATGAAATCTCTAAGGTGTTGCCCAGGCGAGTCACAAGCCTTACAACCCTATGCTCACAATCCAGAATGGCTCCATATCTAGACAGCCAATCCATGCCCAAGATCAATCCGTATCCCCTGAAACCTAGAACATACGCACTACACAAGAATTCAACGCTGAGTATAGAGATCCTCAGATCCTCACATATCATAGATAGATGAGCAGAACCCCCAATGGGATTCGAAACACAAACGGGATCATCCACTAAGCTAGTACTGAGGTGCAAGCCATCGACAAGATCAGATGAAATAAAGCTATGTGATGCACCAGAATCAAACAAGGTACGTACTGGAAGATCAGAGATATAAACAAGGTTCTCAACAGAAACACTACCTCGCTCGGGAACTGAAGCGACATTGAGAGCATGAACTTGCCCTCCTGAAGATCCAGCCTGTCCTTTCTTCTTTGGGCATTCTTTGCTGAAGTGCCCAGTCTCTCCACAAGAAAAGCATCCACCACTAAGCTTCCTTTTCTTCTTCCTGCAATCCTTAGCAAAGTGCCCAGCTATGCCACAGTAATTGCACTTCCCCTTGCCTTTGTTGTTGCCCTTCTTGTTCTTATTCTGATTTCCTTGACTGCTTTGACCTTGGTTGCCTTTGCCTTGAGAATCAGCCTTCTTTGCTTGAGTATCGCCCGACTTGACTTCCTTCTTTCCCTCTCCCTGAAGCAGAGCCATATTGACCAAACTCTCGAAAGTGGCTCCATGCGGAATATGTGACATCGCCAAGCCCTGTAGCGGCTCATTCAATCCTCTGGCAAATCGAAGAGCCTTCTTCTCCGGGGTGTTCACTATATCCAAACCAAAGCGGGCCAGCTGATTAAACTTGTTCACATACTCCTTGATCGACATATCACCTTGCTTTAATGAAATGAACTTCTCCATTTGTAAATTCGCCTCGGCTGAAGATAGAAACTTGGTCACAAATCTAGCCCTCAAATCGGCCCAAGTCTCAACGGGCCTCGTCCCATTGGTGACCTCCCACCAATAGGCCGCTTCATCCTTCAAAAGCCATACGGTCAATAAGATTTTCCTCTCGTCATCAATCCCAAAGATAGCAAACAAGTCCTCCGTGTCCTTCAGCCAATTCCTAGCTTCAACGAAAGATTCCGTGCCTAGGAAATTCTTGCCTCCCATTGCCTTGAAGTCTTTACAAACCTTTGTAAACTCAATCTGAGGATGCTGAGGGGGAGGAGGAGGAAGAGGAGCCTCAGCAACGGGAGGGGGAGGAACATTAGCAACGGGAGGGGGAATATTAGCTGCTGGAGGAGGGGGAACAGGAACCACCGGAGGAGGGATATTAGGGATAGGATTCTCAACTACAGGAGGAGGAGTGGGAGTAGGGTTGGCGGTACCGGCTGCCGCCCTAGCTTCTTGGAGTCTCCTATACCAGAGTGGTACGTTCACTCCATCTGGGATGTCAAGATTCTCAGCCATACTGAAACAAAAGATAAGATAAGATCAGGTCAAGGGAACGAATGATAATGCTGATGGCTTTTGGGGATTAGCCTTAAAATAATCAAGACTTTATTTTGGAAAATACTTAGTAGGTTTTTGAAAATAGTTTTTCAAAAAAGGGGTTTTTTTTTTCAAAAGTTTTGTTCAATCTTGTTACCCTCGTGCTCTGATACCAAATATAACACCCCACCTCCACTAGGATCACTCGTTAGAATGTACTAGCTTTGGAGGGGCGTTATTGTGAAGGTAAACATGCACAGAGATATCGCAAGACAGAATATATAAAAATAAATATAAGTAAAGCAGCGGTAGCAGATAAAAACCCATCATCATCATCTCAGAAAAACCAACATAGTCAAGTACATAATATCAAAATGTCATGATCCAAAATACAACATAAGTCTAGATACGTGATAACAAAATACATGGTAAAACATCAGTACTAATCCCCAGAAATAAAAGATAAGCCACAGCTAGCTCAGATCCATACATGAGCTATCCAACAAGCAAGTCAAAGATCCACTAAGCAGATGTAGCCCCTCCCTGAGAACCTGTGGGGGGGGGGGGGAAAACGGAAGAAAAGAAGCGAAAGAAAACAGGTCAGTCAAAAAGACTGGTATGCCCTACTACGATCAATCTATAAACTAATAAAGTTAACAGTATGATGGAAACTGAGATGAACACACTGGCAATAGATAAAGGTGACATCACATAGATGAGATTAAACTTTGCACCACAGTGTACTAGCAAACCCACAAAATAGATCCTGATCCCTTAGCCCAAACTTTGGCCCAATAACATGAAGTGACCTTAGTATAAGGCCCAGCCCAACGGTCTAGTCGATCGGCTCCCTATAAACCTAACACGTCAAGTGTTGGTGTCCATACGGCCCCCATGGATGTAGTCAGACTGTGCTGGGTCCACCTTCGGGTGTATCAAGCCCTAAGGTGTCAACCCCAGACACCTAAGCAGTAATGCACAGTCTAAGCTACTGGTACCCGTGCCTCGAGTTTGTCCAACATCGGACTACGTGCACGTCCGTAGCCCGCCGGACCCGCACCGCTGTACCACTCAGCCGTCGCTTTGGTCGCTTACATCAGTCCAGTAATCGTGCCCCGCCCTAGCCTAGCCTCTAGGGTTGTGAATGATACCAGACTGGGATTACTGCTGGAACAGACCACGTTGCTAGGTTTTCTAAGAGGGTTAAGTGTGGTTTTAACCCCTCACTAATCCCGGATTAAATTAGTTAAGTGTAACCACTTAACCCCATCTAATCCTCGCCTCCCCATTATTGGTTAAGTATTATTGGGCCATGACTTAACCCTAATCATGAGGCATTAATTACTAAACGCACCCAACCTCTCACATTAGACATCCGTGGTTACCTGGGGAGATTTACACCACGTCTAAGTCTAACCTCGGGTCTTATGGTGCAACATGACCAACTACCCACATTAGACCCCACGTTGTGGTTACCTGGGAAGATTTACACCACAACTAGGTCTAACCTCGAGTTGGCCATATCATGTTATCTAATGTCATGTCCACTTTTAAACACATTTACAAGTTAACATATACTTGGGTAGACCTAACTTAATAGGTAAATTCCCAAGGGGTAGACCTAACTTAATAGGTAAATTCCCAATCTTTTAGTTTCATGTATTTTTGAGTTTACCCAAACCCTCCCAACGTCATTATCTCGCTTACATATTCGTCATAACGCATAAGGGTATAAAAGGTAACTTAGCATAACATACATGATGAACTTCACATATCACAATAAATACGCACACATGTTAAACTTGCAAATCATGTCATAGTGAACTCGCATAAACATGCATAGCTTATTAAATGTGCATAACATGGTAAGGTGAACATGCATAATCCATTTAAACTTGCATAACATGGTAAGATGATCTTGCATAAGCATGCATAATCCATTAAACTTGCATAACATGGTAAGGTGATCTTGCATAAACATGCATAACCCATGAAACATGTAGAACATGACATAATAAGCTCGCATAAGCATGCATAACTTGTGAAACATGTAAAACATGGCATAGAAATCTCGCATATGCATGCATAACTTATGAAACATGTAAAACATGGTATAGTGAGTTCGCATAAGCATGCATAACTTATGAATCATATAAAACATGACATAGTGAGTTCGCATAAGCATGCATAATCAACTAAACTCACATAAAATCTCAACTTTCACCAAACATTAACTTTAGAGTTTGTAAAGTGAAGGTAAGAGGGCTTACAAATATAAACAAGTCACAAATCCACCAAATAAGATGAAGAAGCCCTTTTAAAAACTCAAAGCAAAGCCTCAAATAAGAAAACCCTTTTGCAAAATCCCAAAACACAAACTTTAGCAAATCAAACTTGCTACTTAATGAAGTATGCAAGTTATTAAGCATTCATACAACATAGAAAAGGTTGTATGATCATCATATCTTCATAGGATTTAACTTTGAGGAAGGTGGAGGCTAGGGATTTTAGGTGGAGGCCATTTGAGGTTTCAAATTGGCATAGTTTAGTTGCTAGATTGATTAATGAGG
The DNA here is from genome assembly GCA_030737875.1 of Allium sativum. Classification (NCBI taxonomy): domain Eukaryota; kingdom Viridiplantae; phylum Streptophyta; class Magnoliopsida; order Asparagales; family Amaryllidaceae; genus Allium; species Allium sativum. Next base: position 826,508,960 of record CM060909.1, read on the forward strand.
CTTTAGGGTAGGATTAGGGGTATATTTATAGAAGATTAGAGTGTTTTTAGCCCTAGGATTAACCCTAGGTTAGTTTTTGCCCGTCAGATCTTAGAATTCTCCAGAACCAAGCCACAAGACCCAACCCAAATCAGAAATGGTGCACCAGGCTGAACTGCCTGGGCACCCCCTGTCGACAGGGCTGTCGACAGGGCAGTCGACACCCTGGGTGCCCTGTCGACATGCCTGTCGACATGGGGCCCCCTGGCGGGAATTTTCCCGCCTAACCCTGATTAGCCCTAATCCTTGATTTTAATTTGAAATTTAAATCTGTCTTTAGCATAGAAATTTCTGAAAACTTCAATGGGCCTTAACTGGGTCATACGGACTCCGATTTTCGAAAACTCGGACTCTATTTCGCGTATTTTTCCGAGACGAACGCAATGGCATAGCCCGTTTCCCCTGATTCAGATTTTTGAATTAAATTCTGCCTCAATTTATGTTATAACAGTTTATTGAAAATACGGGTTGTTACAAAAACCGCAAGCACATATTGGGTAATGGATTTCCAACTATGATAAGGTATGGAACCACCTTCCGCTAGTGTACCTCTAGAAAGGAATACACTGGGTTCAACAAGAACATCTTGCAACCTGGCCACACATGACCGACCACTCATTTCGCTTGAGTGTATCGAATGTATATCACCAACGGTTGGGATCAGCAACCGTTTCCCGAATGGGACAGCATCAACAATAGATTTTTGGAAGTAAATGAAACTCTAGATCAGGTGATTATACACCCTAATGGGTGCGACCTACATAGCCATGCTACCTGCCCGATTTCTGTCATTTACTGGATGTGAGGCTAGAAGCTACGCTTTATCATCACACCAGATTCACTTTGAATGTCACATCGTCGAATCCATCAAATCACCGATTGACGTCTACAACCATACATTACGTGTCATCTAAAAGAAGTTTCCTTCTCCGCTTCCACTCTTGGTACGGTTGAAGAAATCAATGTACGTGACCTTTCTGGAAATACTCTATCAGACATTCATCCATACAAGTCATCCAGGAACAGGATGAACCGAAGGTACTATTCAGTATATCCATCTTAGGCACTGTTATCTAAGACTTATACAATAGCCCTTGCACTTTACTCCGTCTTCAATTTTCTTTGGCATACATGATTCGCAATGCTTATGCCAATACAGAGTGGTTCTTTGGATAATAATCCAACTGGTCTCTCCATATTAACATCGTTAAAATGGTCAAAAAACTTCGATAGTCGGTGAGTTAACTATCAAAGAAAAATACGTGTGCAAACAACGATATTATTTCCATATGGTAATTTATATCGATCAAACATCGTTTAACATTTATCACCTTAGTTCATTTTTCATCTCCTGTTTCCCTATATTCAACATTTCTTATTTTCTAAATTTAGAAAATATATGTTATTACCATTGGAAACCATTTCCACTTCTGGATTTCTATATTAGAAAACATTTCTGATTCTTCTTTGGGAAAACATTTCCAAAACTCCTACGTTTGGATTAAACAGATGTTTAGATAAAAACATCGCTATGCCAACTCAAACCATTTCCTTTAATTACTAAATTCACTTAACCATCCTTTACTGTCGAACCTTAACCATTCCTTAGTTAAATACGAAGCCAATCAAGTTAGGGTAGAACTACCTCTCAAACCTTAACTGAACAACATTTCTAAATTTGAAATAGGCAATATTCACTTTATATTTCTTTAACTAACTTCCTTACTTAACCTTTCTTTTCGAATAACTATATTCGATTAGCTCCTTTTTTGTTTAGCTCTATTTGATTAACTCTATTTGATTTACTCTATTCGGTTTACCCTATTGCATTCACTTTAACCGATTTACTTTATTTGATAAATTCTTCTCGAGTAATCCTTTTTGATTAATTCTTTTCGAATAAACTATATTCGAATAATTCATTTCGAATTAACTCTATTCGGTTTGATTAACACATCTTGACTAACTCAACTTGATTTACTTACTTGATTAACTCAACTTGATTCGATTAACTAGGCTCGACTAACTTGGTTCGACCAACTCGATTCGACTAACTCCTTTAGATTAACTCACTTCTACTAACTCCTTTGGATTAACTAACTTCGACTAACTCCTTTGGATTAACTAACTTCGACTAACTCCTTTGGATTTACTAACTTCGACTAACTCCTTTGGATTTACTAACTTCGACTAACTCTTTGGATTTACTAACTTCGACTAACTCCTTTGGATTTACTTACTTCGACTAACTCCTTTGGGTTAACTAGTTTAACTAACTCGATCAACTTGGTTTGATCAACTCATTTAACTTGGTTTTACTAATCCATTTGATAATCTGTTTTAACTAACTCATTTGACAAATCTGGTTTAACTAACTCATTTGACAAATCTGGTTTAACTAACTCATTTGACAAATCTGCTTTGACTAACTCATTTGACAAATCTGGTTTGACTAACTCATTTGACAAATCTGGTTTAACTAACTCATTTGATTAATTTATTCCAGAATAAATACTCCCTTTTAATGATTCTATTTATTTAACAAATAAATATTTCCTTTATTATAACTTATCCTTCGCTTTTATAATTATTCTCTTTTATAATAATCCTTTTCCTTTTCTATATAAAATCCATCGATTTTATATAAATAATTCATTTTCAAAATACACTTTGAAAATCCCCTTTCACACATCTAGTATTTCTTATGGTATTTAACATACCATATAACAACAATAAATATCATCCAAACACACATAATCAACAACAGATTATATATCACATCATATATCACAATATATGGATCACAGTAAAATAAATGTTGAGGAACCCAGTTGGATTCCTCCAACCTGTTTCCCTGCATCACAGATGTTAAACAATATAGATAACATCACTTTCAGTTCCATATGATATATTCTGTTAAACAGAATCAATATAGAAATTCAACTAACTGACTAGCAGTTCAATCAAACAGTCAACACATAGTCAATCAGCCAATATTTAACAGTTCTAAAAATACAACATGAAATTATAACTATTCAGAGTTAGTGAGATTTACTCACTTTGGCAGTTCATCGTTAAAGAATGATAAACTGTTGTTTGATTTGAATCAAACAGTTTATTTCACCATAAATTCAAACGAGCTCTACTCCACTCCCAGTCAGTCCTATGGTGTATCCACAGTCCATACGATCCCAACGCAACTGACCGTTCGCGATTTCGACTCTGTATGAGCTAGATATCGCGTAAGCAAGTTATTACACCATTTAAAATACACTTAGTTTAATTAATTAAATAAATAACTCCCTCACCTTCCCCGTCACGTGATCCCTTCTCCCCCAAATTCAGATTCCACGCATGACTCTAGACATTCAAAACGATGGCCGAACTTTACTCGAGCCGTTCTCCCCTCCTCCTTCGTGAAAATCCTTGAGACTCACACCATTGAACTCCACTACACTTCCTCTTCGCAAACACCCCCATTTTGAAACACTCGACATCAACAAACTGAATCCGACCTGCTGCTTTCGCGTGCCCCTCGCACCGTCGCTTCCCAATTCCGATAACCGAAGTTCCTCCCTTCCGCGCCACCCGCTGCGCCTTTCCACTATGAACACCATGCTTATCCCCAATTAACCCAACTCCTCCTAGGTCGATGCCCCACCTCAGCCCTAGAACGGCTATGCCAATATCGAGCATCCCCTAACACTGTCGCACCAACAACTGTGCACACCAAATCGAAGAGTAGTTCACCAGCAACTCGAATATATAAGTTATAGGATTTAAGGATTTTTCTTGAATTTGTTTGGATTTCCTTTCCACGATGAAACTCACATTTATGAATAAGTAGAACAGTGGAAAAAAATCTGATCGAGGAATTAGGTTTTAAGAATTGTTAGGGGGTATTTATAAGGGAAATAAATATCTAGATATTTATTTAGATACATTTTTGGTTAGATATTTACATTTTAATATTCATTATTGTTTTCTAAAAATTCGTGTGATCACACACAATACCCAAAAATCACGAAACTGGACATATAGCTAGAGTTCGACATTACGGTCCCAACGAAACTGGTTTCGTCAAATTCCGACTTCGTTTGCAAAAGTGGCTATTTTTAACGCTCTAAATAACCTATTTAAATATATAAATATATTTAAATATAATTAAATTTAATATTTAAAAATAAATATTATCGTCTATATTCACAGTGGCATACCCTACAGCTCCAAAATATTCCTGTATGAATTTACAACTCGACATTACATCGTCAGAGTTATATAAATGTTCGTTTTCTATTTAAATCCTTATATAAAATATAATTAAATCGTTATGGTCAGGGCGCTGCATTTCTAAGAATTTGATTTGGACATAACTCAAAATCTACACGACGAACTCTTCCACTAGAAAGATATACTCCACCAGCTCCACACGTTTCTTGTTTCACAGAAATCCGATTTAAAACGAACTCTGTATATTCAGTTGAAGTTCAAATCGCCAAATAGAGAACTGTCGCGCCATTTCGAGCTCTATTTTAGTTATATTAAAATTCTACGTTTCAAACTGACTTCGATTGAATAGACCTAGTTCACATAATATTGTGATTTCCAATATTTTTTATTATTGTTGAATTAAATATATTATTCTATTATTTTATTTAATTAAATATTCCATATTATTTAATTAAACCACTATTTAATTCACTATATCACTATTTATATAATTAAATAAATTAATTATAATACCTCTGAATATGCGGGTCATTACAGTATCTCTAGAAGTAATAGTAATCTTCTTGTCTTTCCTTGCTCCGCTTTTACTTTATGGCATGTTTAACACTTAGCTACATCTCTTTTCATCCCTTCCCACTGGGTATTCCTCTTCATATGTAATGTCCCGGATTTTTCGGCTATTTGAATTCGAATATTTAAATTTTGTTTTCAATATTATATTTGAATTATTTATGTAATTTAATATCAAATTCGCTAATTAAACGACGAGTGAGCGTTTATATTTATATTTATTATAAAAGGAACTCAAAACTGCGCGGTAGTTCGTAAAACTGAATTTCAACTTCAATTGATCATATAGAACTCATGTTAAGTCAGATTTCGATGAAACAAGAACCGTCTGAATCTAGTTGACAATATTTTTCTAATAGAGGAGAAAAATCGAAATTTCGTATGGTAGATTTTATTTTTCGTTCAAATCAAATTTCGAAATAGTTGTCGTGGAAGCGTTTACACGTCGTAATAGTTTATTTAATATAATTAAATATTGGCTTCGAAAGTGGACAAGTCCTTTGAGGCATAGTCATAATTTAATTTTTATTTCGTTAAAATAAACAACTTTTTATTTGGAGTGTTTTGTACCCTATATCAACATTTTAGGATTTCACAATATAATTTAACCTACCAATATTATTATATATTTGGGATCGTGGCACACTGCTGAACTCGACAGTATATTTATTTCTGTCGATAGCAAGTCGTATGGGGACGGAGTCTTATATAACAACGTACGTTCACTTTAAACTAAAAATACTTAGCCTCCATCATAGAATTCAAATCAAAGAAAATGGCCATGCTTCTTAAGTCAAATTTTGCGTTAACATTAGTGGAGAAAGACACCTCGCCTACAATATTTAAAGAAAAGGGTAAGGCTTACAGTATATCATGTGCAAGTTCAAACAAAACAACCAATAAAGAAATTGAAACAAAATCTTATGCATATCTCTGCAAGCCGAATAGGGTGATGGCCAATTAATGAAATCCCAACGCATGCCTCACTGTGTACATTTATATCAGAGTAAAATCTGTATCTCACCTAGTAATGCAAATTAAATAAACGTCAACCCCTATTATTTGCGCCACACCCTATTTCTGTTGTCTAAGCACATGACATCGCTCATTTTGGATTCTGCAAAGGAAAGGAGACCAAAGCTTCTCTACCTACGTTTTCATTATCAAAACCTACCCTATCTCCTTTCAGCTTTCACATGGGAAATGAAAGCTCAGTTCACAGCAACGCCCATGCCCAATATTTATCAATCAACATAGCTATGTGATGGGAAAGAACACTAAACTCTATTTCCCTATTCTAATGCCTACCCTTCCAATACCGTGATGGCTAAGCTGATATGTGTATAAATAGGGGACGGTTCTTCATCCATTTTCTGAAACAATCAGTTTAAAAACAAAAATGAAAACAAAAAAAAAAAAAAAAACCAACACAGTATCTTAAATCTATAAAACCCATGAACCCGTAATGGAAACAATTCACAACAAGATGTTTTGAGGCGTGCTATTTGAAAAGGTGAAGAAGCAGTGCAGGCAAAGTTTGGAGGGAGTTTACTGGGTGATGGAGGTTTGAACATGGTCGAAGTGGAGTTCGGTGGAGGAGGTCACGTGTGGACCGGAAGGCAACAGTTTCAAATACTTAAACATGAGAGAAGAATGGAAGTGGCGGAAGTTTTTTCTTGGTGAAGAGGACCGCAAATTTCCGGTAGTAGGAAGCTTTTACATGAAGAAGAAATAAAGTAAGAGGAGGGAGTACAACAGTTTGTAAATGGACAGGGGACGCATGGGTTTGGATACACGCAAGTGCATGGCAACAGTTTTGTTTGGAGTTGAATACTGGAATGGATATATAATGGAGTAGTTTTCAATTGTAGAAGAACAAAGCAAACCGTGAAGAAGTAATTAGCGTAGAAGGGAGGTCATAGGTTGTGGCATCATGCGTGGACTGGGACTTTAACAGGAAAAAAAAGAAAAAAAATATTAAGAAGGACGGACGGGATTCTGATGAGAAGAAGAAACATGGGATATACTGGAGCCTGTTTCTTGAAGATTTGATGGAGGTGTAAAATACGGTGATGCCATATGTTTGGAGTTGTAGGCAGAAGAAGATCACGTGATTTAGGAAGAAAAGAATAAATAGAAAAAGAAATTGCGCGAAGAGGAATAAGGGAAGAACGGTTTCAGATTGCACGAAAAAAGGAAACCCCGTGGAATCAGTAAAGAGTTAATCGTGTTTTACACTAGGCTGGTAACATGGTAAGCACGATTAACGTAAATTAAGGTATTTAAACTTAATAAATTCAAGTTAATTATATATATTCATATAACTTTTGTTTAATATTGTAAATAGTATAACATGTTCATGCGGTGTCAGATTCGAACGGAACTGGATCCGTCGGGATCACAGAAATGAACGTTGCACTACTGAGCAAATTCAAGGAGATTTGAAGCTCATTGGAATTTCGTTAATTTTAAACAATCGTTTAAAATTAGACAGAGCAATGCAATTAACTCTGTTGTGATTGGAATCTACGGGTTGCAAGGACTACTCGCTACTGATCTATAGGGTGATTCCTAGGATGCGGTAGGAGGGTGCCTTCAGTTCATTCTGTACTTGGATGACGTATATGGGCGATGTGAATAGTGGCCAGATGTTTCAAAAGTCGATTATAGCCTCAAGCCTCATCAACCGAGATATGACAAAAATCGGGCAAGCAGCATGGCTATGTGGGTCGCACCCATTAGGGTGTATTGTCACCATCTAGAGAATATTCATATTTGTTACTTCTTTTCATTTTTGTATCTCCCGGGAACTACGGTGGTCGCGCGACAAAAAGGCCGTAAGGTGACAATATACTCGATACACTCAAGAGAAATGAGTGGTCGGTCATGTGTGGGCCGGGTTGCAAGACATTCTTGTTAAACCCAGTGCATTCATCTCTAGAGATACACTATCGGCAGGTGGTCCCATACCTTGTCATAGTTGGAAATCCAATCTCCAATAAGCACCGCGATTTTGATTGTATACTATATATGTGGAGTGTGAGATGCAAGCGTTCTGCTAGATTTTATTTACTTGCATTTAGACACTATTATAATATTAGAAGAAGATATTGGTTTTCAAAACTGGTTTGGGTTATAGTAAGGTAAAACCCGTCCGTGTTTATGTGTGGACTGGTCTTACTATTATTCTTTTGTTTCAAAAGGATTTTCAAAGTTAAACAAGTTTGTTGTTGTATGAATTTATCACTGAAAGTATTTCAGACTGATCCGGGTGAATTTTGCTTTGTTTCAAATGTGCTCGGGTCAGACCGAGTATATTATCAGGTTAGGTATCGCTTGGAGCTTCAGAAGAGGAATTGAAGTCAAGGCGTATCCCATATATATACTGGTACTAGTTTATTTATGTTGTGTGTTGTATTGATCTGGATGTATACTCTGATGTTGTAATATACAGTTCTTTTATAAAGTGTTATTAATTATCATATTTTGTCCATTCCGTTGTGAGATTCTGATCTTCTTATTCTTCTATTCTAATATTTCTTTCTTTCTTTTCTCACCCTCTAACTTCATTCTATTAGCTTTGTGGGTTTCAATACTTGAGTTTGGACACGGGTTGTGTTAGTGTCTGGATTCGAGTGTCGGAATTCCCGGGTCGCTACATCATATCTTTATACATTTTATCCCCACCGAGGTGTATGGTCATCTTTGACCTATGGCACTCCTCTAGAATTTCTTTCCTTAATCCTTCATCTTTAGGGACGTAAAGTCATCCATCCCTAAGTAAACTTCCATCATTCCCTAACGAACACCTAACCGAATGCGGAAAAGGTTCCCACTTTCTCTTTAAAATCCCTTATCTCTTCGTCAAGGTCCTTTGTATTTCGAATCCACTATTTTAGAGTAGGTCTAATAATCACAGCTCCGAGAAAATCATTAAAAGTTACAAGCGAGGGTTGTAAATTAAAATTAGAGTGAAACTCTAACTGTTCCATTATAAGATCGCATTCAAGGTTGCATGTTTATTACTTAATACATCTGCCACGACTCCCTTTTCCCGAGGTATACTGGGTCATGAAATCAAATGAGTCAATATATTCCATTCACCATTGTTGTCTCAAGTTTAGGTCGCATTGAGAGGATAAATAATTTAGGGATTTATGGTCGGTAAAAAGTTCAAATTTTCTCCTAAAAGATAATGCCTCCACATTTTCAATGCAAACACTACCATGGCTAACTCAAGGTCATGAACTGGGTATCTCTTCTCGAGGTCATTGAGTTTTCTACTAGCGTAAGCAACAACCTTACCTTCTTGCATAAGGACCGCTCCTAAACCGGTGCCACATGCATCGATGTAAACTGTAAAGAATCCCAAACCATCGGGTGTAAAAAGGACCAGCGCACTAGTTAATGCTTCCTTCAATTTCTTAAAGGCCACATCACATTTATTACTCTAAGAAAATACTAAATTCTTCTTTGTTAATTGAGTTAAAGGAGCAGCAATTTTTGCGAAGTCTTTAATGAATTTCTGATAATACCAGGCCAATCCCAGGAAGCTTCTCACTTCCGTAGCATTTCGAGGTATCCTCCATTCCTTAATTGCCTCAGTCTTTGCACGGTTTACTACCAAGCTTTTTCTTGACACAATATATCCAAAAAATCTAACTTCTTCCCTGCAGAAATGGTACTTCAAAAATTTCACTTTCAATTAGTTCTTTCTTAATATCCTAGAACGTGTCTCAAGTGACTTTCGTGATCTTTATGGTCCTTTGAGAATACAAGGATATCATCTACGAAGACTACAACAATCTTGTTTAGAATGCCCATAAACACTCTACTCATGGGGTCAACAAAGAAGGCGGGTGCATTCGTCAGTCCGAAGGACATAACTTCCCATTGGAACAATCCATCCGGCATCCTAAATGCAGCTTTATCCTTACTGTCCTCCGCAATTCTCAACTGGTGAAATCCAGTGGCAATGTCTAATTGGGAAAATACTTGGGCTCCTCCCAAGTGGTCAAAATATCATCAATTCTAGGTAAGGGGTACCTATTCTTCTGGGTCAACTTATTAAGCTTCCTATAATCAACACAAAGTCTTAGAGATACGTCTCCTTTAGTGGCAAACACAATAGGTGCATCCCATTCAAACGTACTTCGTTGAATGATGCCTTTCTGTAGTAACTTTGAAATCTTCTTATCCAATTTCCTTCTTTCCTTAGGCACCATATACCTCAAGGGTAAAGCTACTAGTCTAGCGTCCTTCTCTAGGTCAATACGAAAAGAGATTTCTCTATGGGGTGGGAGTCCCGTGACTTCCTCAAAAACATCCAAGATCTCACATACTATAGGGACCAAAGATGATCCTTCTGAACTAGAAGATAAGGAATATAATAAGGCTTTATCCTTGTTTCTAACATTATAAGGAATACTGAGACTACGTCCTCCTTGGCTCCTAAGACGAACAATTCTCTTGTCGCAATCTAGGATGGCTCCATAAAATGATAGCCAATCCATACCTAGGATAAGGTCAAATCCCATAAAATCCAATGCATACGCTTCGCAAAGGAATTCGCCATCGTCGATCTCCAATACTAGGTCTTTGCAAAACAACTCAAGATACTTAGCTCCTCTGATACGGTTGGCCACCTTTATCGGATTACTAGAGATAGATAAGGGAAGATTCAACAGATTTACTATCCACTTAGCGATAAAAGAATGGATCGCTCCGGAATCAAACAAGGTGTATATAAAAGTTAATTAAACAAAAGTTATACCTTCAAGTGCGGGTTGTCCTTAGTCTCTTAGAGGTCGGCTTTGTATCGATGTTGCCTCTATTACATAATTCTGGCTACTTCAGATAACTTTAGGCTTTGGGCAGTCCTTAGACAGTGTCCTTCCTTATGACAGTTGAAACATTTTCCATTAAATTCTTTTTTTGCCAATGAAGTCCTACAACCCTTGACCTCATGGCCCTTGCGGTTGCACCTCGTATAGGTCTTAGCTTCCCTTTTGAATTTTCCCCTTTCTTCTTGTTCTTCCACTACTCCTTATTTTTATTGGAACTTCCTTCTCCTTTCTCACCATACTTATTCTCATTGGACCCTTCAGCTGTCATTGAATAAACGTCTCTACTAAGGTCTCGAAGGTCGCTCCGAACGTTACTTGTTCTAGCAAAGTGTATTTCAATGGGGAGTTTAACCGCTTAACAAATCTCAAGGCTTTATTCATTGGGGTATCCACCAAACCCCTCCAAACTTACTCAATTCAATGAACTTTGCCACATACTCTTTCAGACTTAAGCTTCCTTGCTTGAGATGGATAAACTTTTCAAACCGGAACATCATCTCGGCTTTTGGTAAGAACTTTGTTTTGAAGTGGGTTTTGAATTCGTCCCATGTAAATGTCCAACCCTCGTTCTCTCTAGATACTAACTTCCACCATTCAGGGTCCTCCTCCTTCTAGTGTCAGGCCACAATTCTTCTTTTTTTACTTCATCTGGCCATCAAGTAGCTTCGAAAAATCTTTCGTAGCCCATTATCCAAGTTTGGGCATTAGTAAAACCCTTCTTTCCTGTTAATGATTTCCCACCAAGATTTGCGAAGCTCTTACAGAGACGAGAAAAAACAAAAGGCTACCTCAGCAACAGGAGCTGCACCATTGGGGCCGGATTAGCAACTAGGACTTGTTCCACAGTATGAAGAAACTGTTGGAACCATTCTAGCAAATACCTTGCCTAGTTTCCCTGTTCGGAAGGATTATCATCCATTTTATTATATGAAAAGTAAAAGGAAAAATCCTTTAGTGGATACTACTGAGATAGTATTTAAGCTTAAAAGGGCAGAAAATGATAAAGTTGCCTAGTGTGGACGCGTATGCTTATTAGGGTAAGTATATATCTTATATATATAGTTTGAAAAACCTTTTTCAAAATACAAATACGTCTCTCATAAGTATACTTTCCCTATAAGTGGGTAACCTGGCTCTGATACCAAATATAACAACCTGCATGGAATGGGCCTAGTTTTGATCCAGAAAAGGCCCATCAAAACTTTAAGCCATTCTAAATGGATCTTTGGTTCCTGTAAGGATTTACATTTGCACAGAATAATATATAGACACTGAGTTATGGAAATACCACACAATGGAACGATAAAATATAATGCCAAAATATGATGTACCATTTTATTAAAAAGCCACAGAATTCAAACACGGATTGTCAAGGTACAATTATCTAATAGGTACATCAATAAACTCGTCATTAAAAGTTTCCATAAGAAGTACAACAATGATAACTAATAATAGCATAATATCTCCATTTTCGTCTTCAGTCTCCATCATGACTTCGTCTATAGAATCTACCCCATATACTAACATGTTGGATATGTTAAGAAGAGGGTTCAGAATATAAAGTCCTATGTGACAGAAATACAGTATTTACTTAAAGATCATACCCTAGATTTAGCAGGTTATATATTTCCAGGTATGCCTACGCAACACACAAACATTCATATGAGCCCAAAGTATTTATCAATGAGGTGGATATCCAAGCCAATCGCTTAAAACCTTCATTAGTGCATTTAGGGTAAGGACCCAATGAGGTGGGCATTCTCGGTCACTTGTGCCCCTATTAAAGATGGATTCTTATGATCTCTTATAACCCTAAGACGGACCCTAGTCCCTTAAGACCCCATCCTAATACATCAACGTTCTGAAGTCTATACTCTCGAAAGTAATATGAGAAGTATTATTGTGAACATTACTACTTAACTGATATTACGGTGTAACACCTATGTCGCTTAAAACTTCCCTTAGACAGCTGGTGAGCATGTTATGGCCACATATCATATATAAACCAGTCTTGGCCCAAATTTAGCCCGTACAAGCTTCAAGTGGAAGGGGGCACCCCCCCATAAATTACCATACTCCATTACCACTATGGGTAACCACTTTCAGAGAAGGACACATAGACTTACTTCGAATCTAATAAGGGTGGGTCCGATGACTTCGGTACCTATCCAAGGAATAAACCTTCGGATAGGTCCTAGTTCTAACCACTTAAGACCCAAACTAGATAAGAAGTGAGTCAGCCACTTAAGACCTTCCCAAGGCATAATAAACCTGCCTATTTTCACACGCAACAAGTTTATGTATATATATACACTAGATCTCTCACACTAAACTATATACCTATGGATGCTGGATATGCCGGCGGTTCCGGGCAGACTTCTACTACAAGTGGTTTAACCTTGTGTCATACTGTACTAAATTTGAATGGCCCATAAAACCCAGACCTCTCACATTAGTCAGACCCATTTATGGCTGCTAGATTTGCCGGTCGGTTCCGGGCAGACTTCTACCACAAAAGGCAACTAACCTCGAGTCTGTGTGTCATTTATAATATATGTACAAGCCATTCTATACGCATACACAAGCAATCAATATATGGGGATATTTCAAATTTAAATCTTATCATAATCGCATTTATTATGTCATTATTACGCTAATTACATTAATTATGTTATATAAGTAGAATATTTAGTATGTATAAATAATACAAATTTTCTTATGATAAGAGAACGTTCTAACGAGTAAAAATTGTCAACTTGTTCTAAGTTCAAGGTATACAAGTTAATTTCCACAGTTGACCGCTTCATTCAAGGCATTATGGCATAATTGCATAATAATAGATTGCAGTAATGGAAAATACAACATACATACAATTACAACTTGCATCCTAGGCTTATTGGAATAATTCTAGTAATAAAACAAGAATAGGGTGTAGTTTCATACACACATACATATATATATATATATATATATATATATATATATATATATATATATATATATGCACACACACACACATACATAGGCCTTTATTTATCAAATTTACACCTTTGCTCATATCGCACATAAAAACATTCATATTCGATTGGCTTCAAATCTGAATACGTTCGGATTGTCTAATTAGAATCGAACCCAAACCTCTTCAAATAATGAATCAAATAAAATCTAAACACTTTAAGGTTACAACCAAAGATTTAGACAAAAAGGATAGATCACATAAAATAGAAGTACATCACCTAATTGTTCTCAATTCACTACCAAAACCAAAATCCACAAACTCAATATAAATTGATAATTCTTGCGAAACATATAAAATAGATGATTTGGGGTTTTTGTAGTTTAATATCGTATTTGCAAATCCTCTTAGGCATACAAATCAGTATGATAATCTACAAATGTAGAATATTGAGACGATCCCAAACCCCGTACTGACGGTGGCAAGGGTAATCCTTGGAATATAACACAGAAACAGATAATAGCATAACAGAAATAAATAAATACACCGGAATATGAACAATAGAATATACTGGATAAGAGTAATCATTAGAGTTACACAGTATACAGGATCATACTTAGTACAAATACAGTTCAACTATACATATATGTCTACAACGGAAAACAAACATAATGTACAATAGGAGTTGAACAGCATAAAAAGAGATAAATGATAGATTCCATTTTCAGCTCCATCTATCCAGAAAGAACCACCTAAACCTGAATACAAGGCTGCCCATGTAGAAAAAGGGGCACCCGAGTTTGAAAGTGAAACAAACTACGAGTCAGTCATGGGACTGGTATGAGAAATCTACTCAACACATTTAATATATGGAAAATCACAGGACCACGCCACTTTCGTGGAATGGGTTTACTCCATTGGATTGCCAGTGCTTTAAAACAAATCATTCTTTTAAAACATTGCAATGCTTTTCTAAAAATGAAGCCATTATAAGACTCAGTTCCCATCACACAATGCAACGCAAACCGGAGGATAGAGTTTTACCTTATAATGGCCAAAATATGATTGATACGAATAAAACAAAAGCATTTGATATTATTACTAGTGTTTATATGTTTCGAAAACAACTTCGAATCATAACTATCGATCATAGGCGGCATGGGTACCATATATCATGTCGCCATATATATGTACAATCAAAACCGCACAGTCACGTAATTGGAAATTGGATTTCCGTCATGAACCAAGGCAAATGATAGTCCTTACCGAATTCGAGACAATCTAGCCCATGTCTCAGGCACAACCGCAACCATACCTTGGATCGTCAGGGCCGGTCCACATGAAGTGGATTATAATGCCTGAACAATGCGTCCCTCCGCCCTTTGGGTTGTAAATAAGCCAACGAATGACTCCATCGGACCCGGATCATCCGATCTAGCCGAGGCGTCTCGCAACAGCAACAACCACATAAGTCAAACTCGTCAGGGCATGTAAAACCACTGACGCCACTTCTAGCCAGAAAGAAAACGCACGTCCCCCCCGAGGTCCTGCTCCCGTTTCTAGTTCATACCGGGGTGTGAGGCTCGCGATTTCACGTTATACACAAAGCTACGCAACGTAGGCGGTGCTTTGATCATCACCACAAGACTTTGCTTTTCAACAGAAGCCCTGATCACTGCATCTTAGCATGCCACACAGGCAATTCGCACCGTGCAACTGATGGCTATCAATCACACATAACAAATTCCAATGTCAGACACACTTTCCATTTGCAAGTCCGTTCTGGGTCTGAACGAAACCGGAGGCACTAAATACCTCGCAAACCCATCGATCACCACGTACGTCTGGACGATCACCACTCATTATCCATATTTCGGGATGCCTCCCAATCAGGACCTCGGTTACCATCCAAATGAGGTGAAAATCTCCGGTCTTCGACCACCGTCTTCATCTTCGATTTCTTATCGTCGATTTAGTTATTTAGAATTCGATAAACCCGGTCTTTCTAAGCAACTCGTGTATATAATAAACAAGTGCAACACTAACTTATACACGCACCATTTTAATTCATTAGTCACTAACCGTCAATCGGTAAGAGAACGATTTCCCAAATATTAACCCCGAAGGCCGAAACCAACATCAGATCAACATCCAGGAAACCATTGGACTTAGCCAACCTTCAGTTAATTTCTAAATCACATCAATATCGTTTATAATATTTTATAATGATTTGTCGCTATTTTTATTTATTATAAATAGCCAATTTATTTAAAACGGCGCTTCGGGCCATAAAGCGACCGTGGCGCTGTTTTTCTTCAGATTTGATTTACGCATATCTGAATATCTAACCGTTGGATCTTCACAAAATTTACATCATTAGAAAGATCTTTTCAAAACGAATCCAACGGTTCGAGTTTCGGGAAAATCCGATGGTCGGATCTCCCGGTACAATCGTTTGAAGTTTCGATTTCAAAATGCGAACTGCAGCGTCGTTATTGGATTAATTATAATTATATATATATATATATAATTGTTTCTGGCGCTGTTTTTCTTCAGATTTGAATTAAACATTCCAGACAATCCAACCGTTGGATTTTTACAAAGTTGGTGCCGTTGGAAAGATATTTCCAAGGCGAACCCAACGGTTGCGATTTCAGAAAAATCCGATGGTCGGATCTCCCGGTATAATCGTTTGAAATCACGGTTTCAAAATACGAACTGCAGCGTCGTTATTCGATATATTTTAATTCTATTTATATATATATATATATATATATATATATACATCGATTCTTTGATTTCAAAGCTACATTCTTTTCATACATTTGATAAAAATGATATTTTTATCTAACTGTCTTCTATTTCAACACTTCACTATATTTAACAATTCATGTATATTATAAAAATGTGATTTTTTATTGTAAAACAATTCATTTCAAAACAGTATTATTTTATATAGTTTATGTAGGTAATAAAAATAGAATTTTTATTATAAAACAATTTATTTCAAAACACGACTATTTTATACATTTCATATTGATGTTAAAAATGGGATTTTTATAAAACAATTTCTTTCAAAATATGAATACCATTCAACACATGAATTTCAATTCAACGAATGAATATCGATTCAGCAAATGAAGGTTTTCTATAGTTTATATAAATAGATAAAAAGGTGATTTTTATATTTAAAACACGAATACCATTCAACACATGAATTTCAATTCAACGAATGAATATCGATTCAACACATGAAGGTTTTCTATAGTTTATATATATAGATAAAAATGTGATTTTTATATTTAAAACACGAATACCATTCAACACATGAATTTCAATTCAACGAATGAATATCGATTCAACACATGAAGGTTTTCTATAGTTTATATATATATAGATAAAAATGTGATTTTTATATTTAAAACACGAATACCATTCAACACATGAATTTCAATTCAACGAATGAATATCGATTCAACACATGAAGGTTTTCTATTCAACGACTAAATATAGTTTCAGCAAATGAAAATCATTCAAACACATGAATATTATTCAAAATTTCGGCAGCATAACGGCAGGGTAGTTAAAACCGGGACCGTCCCTAGTACGGCTCCTCGCTCTACCTTAAAACCTCGCGGTTTTTGACAATAGGGATCATGCATCTAGTTCGCACGCAGGCGGCATGTATGTTTATTTCATTTCCACAAACTAATCCTATGTGGTTTCAACCAAATATTTCTCAACCACAAATGGGTATTTTTCAACCACAATCAATCAATATCAACCACAAACAATTCCAATCAACCATTCGCTATCAATCAATTTTCACACCAATCACAACCAATAAATATCGTCCATGGTTTGTGGACGAGGGGCGTGTGTGTGTGTGTGTGTATATATATATAGCAATTCACTTATATTTCAACACATATTTAATTTTTACAACGCATATATAACTTATACATCGAACGTACAACTTATACAACGCTTATACAAGAGGTGTACAACGCTTATATAACTCATACATCGACTATATAATTTATACATCGTCGTTTTTCATATCGTTTATAAATTAGAAATCTCACATTGGGTTCCACTCCACCAAAAATAGCAGAAGGCTCAGAAAAATATGCGGTCTCTTCTAAAATGTAGAAGACGTCCACACGAGTCCACTGTCTCTTGTTTCACTGAATTTCGACAAGAAACGAAAAAGATATGATTTTTCAAAGTTTGCAACGGTTTAAAGGTGATAAAACAGTTGAAAATAAAACAAGCCGTACCTCAGTTGAAAGGTTCAAAACTAGGTTTGCAATTTTCGATCAAACCGTGAATCGATAGGAGGATCGGCCAGTGCAGCGACGAAGAGGGGGGAGACGCGCGTCTGCGCGCGGTGGTGGAGGCCCACTCGGTGGCGCCAGGCGGTCAGGGCGGCGGGTTGAAGACGACGACTTCAGGGAGGTGGTTCTCTCTCCACAGGCCACGAAAAATCCCAAACTTTATATGGATTTGAAGATCTCGAGAAGATCTTCAAAAAGTTCAACTGTGGCATGAGCTAATTCGGCGTGGATTGATCGAAAAATGAGGGGGAAGATTTCGAACGGTTTCCGCCTTCGATCGGGGAGAGAGAAAAAGGATTTTTCTTTTTTTTATTTTTAAAAAAATATGTGTAACACCCCGAATTTCAGTTAATGCTAAAATTCACTAATTGCAGAATAAATAATCTCAGATGTGAGAATTGGGGGAAACGGGCTGCGTCATTGCGTTCTTCTCGGAAAAATACGCAAAATAGAGTCCGAAATTTTGTAAATCGGAGTCAGTATGGCCCAGTTATGGCCCAATGAAGTTTGCAGAAAATTCAAAGTTCAAAACAGATTTAAAATTCAGGTTTAAAATTCGAAATTGGGGCCATTGGGCGCAGGAGGGAAAAACTCCCGCCTAGCTACCCGAGTCGACAGCCCTGTCGACTGGGCAGTCGACTTGGCTAGGACCAAGTCGACAGCCCTGTCGACAGGGGGTGCTCGGCCAGTTTAACCTGGTGCACCATTTTAGGGTTTGACTGTGTTTTGGGCTATTCTCTAGAAACTTCCTAAATCTGACGGACCTAATCTAACCTAGGGCTAATCCTATGGTCTAAAACACACCCTAATCCTATAAAAACACCCTAATGCAAGCCTAATCCATACTAAAAATAGAATTGATGCCATCATGCCTCCAAAATCAAACTTAGGAGGAGCCTCCACTAGTTTATGAAGAAAGTTGCAAGCTAATCAACCTCTAATCATCATCTTCTTCAAATATAGCAACTAGTTCTACTTCATAAGTTTGCTAATCTTGGTTTTGGTGAGTTTCTATCACTTTAATAACCAATTGCTAAATTAAGTAGATGAGGTATGATGAGATCTATTGTCTTGCTTGTTGATAAATGGGTTTTAAGTCATATGATATGATGTTAGTTTGCTAATCTATGTTTAATGTTAACCCTATGTTTATGCAAGTTAAGTATGTGGGTTTATGCAAGTTAAGTGGTGGGTTTTATGCATGCTAAGTATTAGGTTTTATGAATGCTAAGTATTTGATTTTATGCATGCTAAGTATTGGGTTTTATGCATGCTAAGTATTTGATTTTATGCATGCTAAGTGTTTGGTTTTATGCATGCTAAGTATTTGATTTTATGCATGCTAAGTGTTTGGTTTTATGCATGCTAAGTATTTGATTTTATGTATGCTAAGTGTTTGGTTTTATGCATACATTATGACATGAAAGTTCACCCTTTGTATAACCTATGAACACTTATGCAAGTTTGTCTCTTTTTATGATATGCATAATATATGCAAGGTTGCCTCTATGTATGACATGATATGCAAGTTCATATGCAAGTTTATGTGCAAGTTTATATGCAAGTTCATATGCAAATTTATATGCAAGTTTATGTGCAAGTTTATATGCA
The DNA here is from genome assembly GCA_030737875.1 of Allium sativum. Classification (NCBI taxonomy): domain Eukaryota; kingdom Viridiplantae; phylum Streptophyta; class Magnoliopsida; order Asparagales; family Amaryllidaceae; genus Allium; species Allium sativum. The sequence continues at coordinate 826,528,549 of CM060909.1, forward strand.
AGTTCATATGCAAGTTCATATGCAAGTTTATATGCAAGTCTATATGCAAGTTCATATGCAAGTTTATATGCAAGTTCATATGCAAGTTTGGGTTAATGAATTATGCTAGTTGGGTTTAATGTTATGATGCAAGTTGACACCTTTTAAACCCATGTAAATGCCAACATTGTGCTAAGATTTAACCCATTACATTTATAATGAAACTCCCCATTTATATGACATGTCATGAGAACGAATTACGTGGGAAACGATGGGGTTAATATGCATGTTAATAGAAATGTGTAAAGTTGGTATGTTTAAGCATAACATAAAATGAATGGACATAATTGGGAATTTACCTATTAAGTTAGGTCTACCCATATTATGGAGTTGGGAATTTACCTATTAAGTTAGGTCTACCCATACTATGGAATTGGGAATTTACCTATTGAGTTAGGTCTACCCATATTCTTAAAAATGTGTAATTAATTAGGGATAATTAATACAAATTATGGGGGTGATTAATTAGGTGTAATTAATCTACTAAGACACGAGGTTGGACCCTTTTGTAGCATAAGACTGCCCGGAACCGACCGGCAAATCCAGCGGCTACAAATGATTGGCCCAATGTGAGAGGTCTTAGTCATAAACTAAATACGTGACAAGTGTAAAGACACGAGGTTAGTCTCTGTTATGGTGTAAGGCTGCCCGGAACCAACCGACATATCCAGCTGCCATAAAAGACAGTCTAATGTGAGAGGTCTTTACAAAGGTTACGATCTTAATTAACTAAGAAACACTTAACCAAATTAGCATGTAGAGGGACATGAGGGGTTAAGTGGGTGCCTTGGGTGGCATGTGGAAATGTAGTGGTTGCCCTGGGTGGCAATAGAAAATACGATTAGAATACTTAACCAAAGTGGAACATGTAATTAAACATGATTAAAGGGTTAAGTAAGTGCCATGGGTGGCATGTGAAAATCTAGTGGGTACCTTGTATGACAATTAGAATATGATTAAATGACTTAGCCAAAATTTATAACATGTAAGTGGACATGGTTAAAGGGTTAAGTGGGATTCACTAGAAATGACAAGCTTAGGTGGGTAGCTTGTGGGGGCCCATCTCAACCAATATCCCAAACGTATCTTAGTGGGCTCGACTCAAGTCGAGGACGGGACACGCATATTGGGCTTGACTATAAGAGGCCAAAACGGGTTAGCGGTGGCAACGCAGGACCAACGGGTTTCATATGCGTGTGTGGACTCGGGCTGGTTGGTAAGACGTTGTTGCATCGTGTAGGTATAAGCCGTGCATCGTTGATATTATCAGGTTGCCACTTTGGGGGATGATACACCCCATTGTGGGACCAGCACGGATATCTACGTAAGGGAGCCGATCGCTTGGGGAGTAGTGGGTACACCTATGTAGTCAGATAGGGGTACACGAAACTACTAAATTACTAAGTACACTTAGTGGGATCAACCTTTAAGTAGGAATGACTGGTGTGGTGCAGTGTAGAAATTATCCTTGGGTGGGTAGATGCGTCTTTACGGTTATCTTAGTTTATCCTAAGTCTACCAAGCTGCTTAGTGTAGCCATTCATCCCCAGACGTTACCGTATATCAAGCTTATGTCTTCTCTGGTTACTTTAATGATTGTATTGTTAAAGTTATAGGACTCGCTCAGACTTATGTCTGACCCCGTTGTTTTTATCTTTTTCCCAACCCTCAGGTTCTCAGAGTGGGCCCAGTACGAGTGGGCTTTGATCAGGCTGCTTTATTCACTTTTGGAGCTTGGACCGTAGGAGTAAAGCTCAGCTTATCCTTTTCTTTTATGGCTACCAGTTCATGTATTGGGATTATGTATTTTTATTTATCAGGATGGATATTTTGTACTTGACTCTTGTTATGGTTTTTGTGATGTAACCAAACATGTTTTACTTTCCGCTGCAATGAAATGATGTTTTACATTTTCAAGTATTACTTATATCTGTCTTGTTGTAATTTTTCTGTTCTATATTCATTTAAAATACTCCACCGATGTTATGGCATTCCCTTAGAGAGTGACCATAGCGGGTGTGGGGTGTTACAATATGATTGGCCTGTGGGTTTTAAAGGGGTTTTCTGACGCGACCACCAATCTAAACCCAACGACTGTCGTCCCTAGCGTTTTGCCCCCATTCCGAACACAATGGGATATGTTTCGTAGGCCTATTCGACTGTTTCAGTCAGTTTCCATTCAAATTTAAATATAAAACATTCAATATTCAATTTGAACGTACATTTCAATTTGCCAGGGCCACAAACTGATTCGAAAAATTCCAGAAAAATAAATCTAGCTATGTTTTGACTATATGGTTCCAACAAAACTAGTTTCGTCGAATTCTGAGACTGTTTGCAAAAAGGCCCATTTCTGGTCGATCCAATTTAATTATAATTGATCAAAACACATTTTCCTTTGCCACGCTCACATACTAGCTTCAAAAATAATGGAATTTGAAACCTAGAAATAACTTCACATCCCGCATCCAACAAAAGTGGTTTCGTCGAATTCCGAGGTCGTTTGCAAAATGGCCAATTTCACGGGCTATATAAATTCCATAGCGACCTTTCTGAAAATTCATTTGGCCATAACTTTTGCTTTCCGCTGTGAAAATTCGATTTTTCAGATTCGTTAGAAAGGTATTCACTAACAGATTTAAATATTTTTAGTTTCACTCAAATCCGTTTTGCTTTGCACCCGGTACAGTCCGACAAAGTTTGAATTCAATTTTTGAAACTGCAGCGCCATTTCAGGCCTTGTTTATAATTAGAATTAATTATATTCATTTTCAAACGTCGATTCAAACTCACTTTTCATTGCTATAATTTAAAATATTTATTTTAAATATTTAAAATCCATTATTTTAGCCAATTTAAAAAATTTAAATTGGTTCAGATTTTCTGGGTCGTTACAATCTCCCCCACTTAAAACTTTTCGTCCCCGAAAAGGAACAAAGTCGAAAGTGGTTTGGTTAATCAACTCTATGTTCGATCTGGCTTCAATTCTCCTACTTTTCAGTTTCTGAGAATTTTCAAATTCTTCAAAAATTTGGCTAACACCCGGAATTTTCGAAAAATTTCGCCATAACCTCCTTTGTACGGGGAGAGGTTTGGAAATTTATTGGGCCGTATTAGGTACCCAATAAATCCTAATAAGCATACACATATTTATAGTGATATATTCTTGTGTTTACAGGGGAGCGTGTATTGATAATAACTCCAGAGAATAAATTCTCGTCACCCTGTCAGAGCCTGAGGGAGTGTGTATTTTAAATGCTCCAGAGGATAAATCCCCGTCACCTCGTCCTGTGTGGGAAATAAATAGTCCATGTGCCGTATCTAATAACTAGAGAGACGTGATTATTGTCAACTCCAGACCCGTGTGGGGTTTTATTAATCTGGCAATTTTATCGTTACAATTTAAATAGTCCATATCAGTCATCAGTTCAACCTGTGAAATATAGTCATCGCCATACAAACCTCTCGCTCGTATGGTAAATCTTCCACCTCGTCACACAAGCTCCAAATGCTTATGTCGTATATGATGAAGTATGCCTATCATCCAGAAGTATGCCATGTAATGTAGTTCAAAATTAATTGTTACTATCCTATGGCGACGTTTATTATTTCACACAGAAAAAACAGCACTCTGCATCCAATGGCATTCACAGGAGTTGATATAATAATATTTCGCATCCAACTCATTAAGGTTTACCTATTTGTCGGGCACGCAAATAAAATCTTTACTCAACAGCTAATCCATTTACCTGTTCAAACGTATATAATGCACAAGTATATATATTTCTATATATTTTTAAATCAGTTCAATGTGTGATTTAAATGAATAAATTCTACCATTATCCTATTATTGATTAAATTAACTATCGTTTTAATAACTTTAATTAATCAAATCTACAATCACACAACACAAACAACAATCAAATTGATTTTAACTTTTCAAAAATATATCTTTTATACATTCAAAAATCATATTTCTAAAACCAAAATAGGTATATAATCACAAATACGTTATTTATAAACATATAACTCTCGACTCGTTCTGCGGCACTTCTGACCCCATCTCTAACGAGTTATTATGATTCTGCTTTACTCATACTAGGATATTACTGATCCTATCTGTAATGAGTTACCCGTCGTAGAACACTACTGGTTCTATTTTTGACGAGTTCGTTCATATGTTATATTCCAGAACTAAGCTTAACCAAAGCTCTGATACCACGTTGAGACGACCCCAAACCCCGTACTGACGGTGGCAAGGGTAATCCTTGGAATATAACACAGAAACAGATAATAGCATAACAGAAATAAATAAATACACCAGAATATGAACAATAGAATATACTGGATAAGAGTAATCATCAGAGTTACACAGTATACAGGATCATACTTAGTATAAATACAGTTCAACTATACATATATGTCTACAGCGGAAAACAAACATAATGTACAATAGGAGCTGAACAGCATAAAAAGAGATAAATGATAGACTCCATCTTCAGCTCCATCTATCCAGAAAGAACCAGCTAAACCTGAATACAAGGCTGCCCGTGTAGAAAAAGGGGCACCCGAGTTTGAAGGTAAAACAAACTACGAGTCAGTCATGGGACTGGTATGAGAAATCTACTCAACACATTTAATATATGGCAAATCACAGGACCACGCCACTTTCGTGGAAAGGGTTTACTCCATTGGATTTCCAGTGCTTTAAAACAAATCATTCTTTTAAAACATCGCAATGCTTTTCTAAAAATGAAGCCATTATAAGACTCAGTTCCCATCACACAATGCAACGCAAACCGGAGGATAGAGTTTTACCTTATAATGGCCAAAATATGATTGATACGAATAAAACAAAAGCGTTTGATATTATTACTAGTGTTTATATGTTTCGAAAACAACTTCGAATCATAACTATCAATCATAGGCGGCATGGGTACCATATATCATGTCTCCATATATATATATATATATACAATCAAAACCGCATAGTCACGTAATTGGAAATTGGATTTCCGTCATGAACCAAGGCAAAATATAGTCCTTACCGAATTCGAGACAATCTTGCCCATGTCTCAGGCACAGCCGCAACCGTACCTTGGATCGTCAGGGCCGGTCCACACGAAGTGGATTATAATGCCTGAACAATGCGTCCCTCCGCCCTTTGGGGCGTAAATGAGCCGACGAATGACTCCATCGGACCCGGATCGTTCGATCTAACCGAGGTGCCTCGCAACAGCAAAAACCACATAAGTCAAACTCGTCAGGGCGTGTAAAACCACTGACGCCACTTCTAGCTAGAAAGAAAATGCACGTCCCCCCGAGGTCCCGCTCCCGTTTCTTGTAACAACCCGTATTTTTAATAACATGTTATAACGTAAATCAAGGCAGAATTAAATGTTAAATTCTGAATCAAGGGAAACGTGATGTTCCATTGCGTTTGTCTCGGAAAAATACGTGAAATAGAGTCTGAGTTTTCGAAAATCGGAGTCGGTATGACCAAGTAATGGCCCGTCAAAGTTTTCAGAAAATTTCAAGTTCAAAAACAGTTCAAAAAATCAAATCTGGAGCCAAACAGACTGGGCGGGAAAATTTCCCGCCCAGCCCCAAGTCGACTGGGGAGTCGACTTGGGAGTCGACTTGCCCCAGGTGGTGTCGACTGCCCAGTCGACACCCCTGTCGACCTGGGTGGTCGGGCCAGTTTGGCCTGGTGCACCTGTTGTCCCCTTTGAGTCATGTTTTGAGGCCTATGACGAGATTTGATGGCTCAGATCTAAACTAGGGTTAATCCTATGGCCTAAACTAACCTAAACTTCTATAAAAAGACCCTAAGACCTAGCCTAAACCCACACAAATCAATCCTACAACTAAGTGCTGCCAAAATGCTCCCTAATCATGGCCTCCATCTTCATCTTGAGAGCTTCTAAGGCAAAAAGGAGCCATCTTTCTTCATCAAATCAAAGGAGCTACTTATTCTCAAGGCTATTTGTTTTGCTACATCATTCCTAGAGATTCTACAACATCTCTATCTTGTTCTATTTGGTTCTAGTTCTCATAGCCACGGTTTGTAAGCCCCACTCTACTCTTAGATCTAAACTATGAACTTAATATGACATGTAGCAAGTTGAAATGAGACTTTTGTGTTATGCTTGCCTTGGATTTCATGCATAGATTCATTCATGACCCTTTTGATCTATGTTTGTGGACCTAATGTTTACCTATCATGAATCTAGTACCATTTATGTTGACTTTTGGGTGGAAAGCTATAAGCTTTATGTGGTGATTGTGCATAAATGCAACATAGAAACCCTCATGACCTTGATGTTAACTTGCCATGATGCGACCTATATGCTAATCACAAGTTTATCACCCTATTTGCTAAGTTTAATACCATACATGTGTAGATTGGAATTGGACATAAGTGCAATATTTACCTTGAACCTATCATTGTATGCATAGATCTATTCATGTCTCTCTTGATCTATAATTGTGGATCTATCATGAACCTAGTACCGTTCAAGTTGACTTTTGGGAAAAAGGCTATGAAATGGATTATGGCTTATGCATGTTAACAAACCTTAATCCCTCATGTCCCTTAACATGCATATGATAATGTTGAACCTATTTGCTATGCACAAGTTAGGATTGTCACCCTTTATACTATTGTCATGTTTGAGGCCAAATCACCTTTATGCTATCATACATGTTTTGAGGCCAATATGCTATAAGCAAGTTATGATGAACACCTTTGCCTCAAATATCACCATGTTAAACTTGTGATAGACTTTTCCACCTTATGCCCACCTTGTCATATTGTTATGTTCCCTCTTTGATCTATTTGTATTGATGCGAATTTACGTGCGATGGGAATACGTTATGGGTAGTTAGGCAAACTTAAATGACATGAAACATGACTTGAAAATATGACATGTGATTATGCTTGAAAACATGAACGTGGACATGACATGTAGAAAACATGAAAGTGGCCAACTCGAGGTTGGGTTGAGTTTGTTGCATAAATCTACCTGGAACCGACCGGCTTAACTAGTGGCTACAAACAATAGGACCCAATGTGAGTAGTTGGTCATATCGCACTTAAAACCCGAGGTTAGACTAGGTTGTGGTGTAAAGCTACCCGGATCCGCCCGGCTTAACTAGTAACCACAACAAGGTCTAATGTGAGAGGTTGGGGTGCATTAAGTTAATTAATGCCACATGATAGGGTTAAGTCATGGACTACTTGAATACTTAACCAATTAAACACGATGGATTGGTAGGGTTAAGTCATGGACTACTTGAATACACTTAGCCAGTTGAACACAATGTATCGATAGGGTTAAGTCATGAGCTTCTTGGACACACTTAACCAACTCGATACATGGTTAGGATAGGGTTAACCACACTTAACCTGTTTGAAATCCAAGTTACATGGTCCTTTTCAGCAGTAACCTATAGTATCAGGATACCATGGGACTAGGCTAGGGTGGGGCACGATTACTGGGCTGATTGTAAGAGACCAAAAAATACGACTGAATGTGTGCACCTGTTAAGTTCAGGCGGACCATGATCGTGCACATGAGTTCGGGGTTGAACATGGACACCAGTAGGTTTAGACTATGCGTGCTTGTTTTGTGTCTGTGGTTAACACCTTAGGGCTGGATACACCCTGGGGTGGACCTTGCACAGTTAACTACATTTCATGATTAAGCCGTATGACACCGATACACGACGAGTTAGGCTTATAGGGAGCCGATCGACTAGATCGTATAGTTGAACCTTGACTGGGGTCATCTCATGATATTGGGCCTATTGGGCCAAGGGATCACTTCTTGTTTATACTTGACATAGGTTAGAAAACTAGTACACTCTTGGTGCAACTTAACCTTGTATATGCGATGCCACACTTGATCTATCTTGTTAACTATTTACCATGCCAATTTAGTTACCATCCTTATGTTTCATCTCAGTTTCTCATGTCCAGTTAATTTTACTAGTTTTTATATTAATAGTAGGTAGGACTTACCAGTCTTTATGACTGACCTGTTTTCCTTTCGCCTCTTTTCTTCCGTTCCCCCCCCCTCCCTCCCCCAGGTTCTCAGAGTGGGAACACTAGCACCTAACTTGGATCTTTGGCTTGCTTTTCTGATAGCTCACGTACGGTTTGGACTTGAGTTTTGCTATGGCTACACCACTGTTATCTTTGGGAATAATTTACTTATGTATTTTTCAGTTTATGTTTTCTAGACTTGTAGTAGCTGGAAAAATGATGACTAAGTACTTTGATGTAACTTGACTATGGTTTTGAAATAGTAATTTTATCCGCTGCTTTATTTACTCTGTTTTACTCATATGTTCTGTCTTGTGTTATCTTCATGCATGTTTACCTCGTCCAACACCCCTCCAAAGCTAGTGTACTTGCAAGAGTGACCCTGACGGAGGTGGGGTGTTACATTTGGTATCAGAGCATAAGGTTTACGAGACTGAACAAAAGGTTTTTAAAACTTTGAAGAACCTTTGAAAAATAATTTTCAAAACCGATTATAAAGAAGTATTTTTCCAAGAAAAGTCTAGTTTATTTTAAAAGGCTATTCCCCAAAAGCCATTAGCACTATCCTTTGTTTCCTTGTTCTAAATCTATCTTTTCTTCGTTTTAGTATGGCCGATAATTTTGCCATTCTGGAGGGCGTACCAGTACCTATTTGGTTTAGAAGGTACATGGAGGCAAGGGCGAATGATGCCGGCCCCGCGAACATTCCTCCTCCTCCCCCCGTGGCTAACATTCCTCCTCCTCCCATAGCTGAGGTTCCTCCTCCTCCTCCTCAGCATCCACAAGCGGATTTCGCAAAGATTTGCAAAGACTTTAAGGCGATGGGTGACAAGAATTTTGTTGGGACAGAGACTTATGTGGAGGCAAGAAACTGGTTAAAGGAAACTAAAGACCTCTTTGTTATCTTTGATATAGAAGACCGTAGGAAAGTTCTATTAGCTTTATGGCTGTTGAAAGGGGAAGCTGCATATTGGTGGGTAGTCACCACCACTACTAGGCAATTCAGACTTGGGATGACTTTAGGAGAAGGTTTGGACTGAGGTTTCTATCATCGACAGAAGAGAACCTTCAGATGGAGAGGTTCCTATCACTAAAGCAAGGGGACGTGACCGTTAAGGAATACGTGGATAAGTTTAATCAACTTGCTCAATTCGGTCTAGACTTGGTTAACACAGCTCAGAAGAAGGCCCTACACTTTGTTCTAGGATTGAATGAGCCATTGCACGGTTTGGCCATGTCTCATATACCCATAGGGGCGACCTTCGAGAGTCTGGTAAGTATGGCCCTGCTTAAGGAGGAAGATAAGAGTGGCAAGAAGGAGGTCAAGGCTAATGCCGAGAAAGGAGGCAAGAACAACAACAAGGCAAAGAAGACAAGGAAATGCAACTTCTGTGGGATCACTGGACACATAGCCAAAGATTGTAGGAAGAAGAAGAGGAAGTTGGGAGAATGCTTTCATTGCGGAAAGTCTGGACACTTCAGTAAGGATTGCCCAAGGAATCAAGGACAGACTCAGCGAGCAGGACCTTCTGGAGGGCAGATGCATGCTCTCAACGCTACTCCAGCTCCGGACCGAGGTAATATTTCTGTAGAAAGCCTTGTTTACATTTCTGGTTTTCTTGTTCGAACTTTATTTGATTCTGGCGCATCGCATAGTTTTATTTCTTCTAGTCTTGTTGAAAGTTTGCACCTAAGTACTAGTCTTGTTGAGGATCTCGTTAGTGTTTCAAATCCAATTGGGGGTTCCGCCCATTTATCTATGATTTGTGTGGATTTGAAAATCTCTATCTTGAGTGTAGAATTCATGTGTGATGCTTATGTTCTCGGGTTTATGGGATACGGGTTGATTTTGGGCATGGATTGGTTATCCAGTTATGGAGCCATTCTTGATTTCGAACATAGGGTTGCAAGGCTCATGACTCGCCTCAGTAATACCCTCGAAATCTCGTGTGACCTTTAGGGTTCCGTCATGATTAGTTACCTAGAATCCCTTGGCACCTTTATTGGAAATTTGTAATCCAATCGAGTAGTGTTCGCCACTAAGGCGGATAGTCCATTTCGCTTAAGCATGGGTTATAGAAATCACCCTAGTAAGTACATTTGGCAACGTGGATTGGCATTTGTTTTCAAGAGATAGTTCTTCTACGTAGAATACCGTATAGTATGTAAACGAGATCCAGGATTCACTAACGAATTTTGGAAAGCTTGCATGAAAACCATGAGAACGCAGTTATAGCCAAGTATTTTTAGGAAAAGAATAAGGGGAAGTGGAACGAGAGGCAACGGTGAGACGAGTTCCAACTCATATTTTGAAACTACGAAATGGTGAAGTTAAAAGACGGTCAAGGCACGATGGGATTAAGCACAAGAAAATGCGACTTAGAAGGTTGAAGACTAGATACGCGCATCATATCTCTTTTTAAGAGTATATCCTTGATCCCTATTATTTTGTAGAGCTTACTCGCATGTTATCTTTTAAGTATATCCTCTCGGTCCTATTTTCAATCTTAATTCTATTGCAAACCCCATAAGGAGTATGACTCGTCTGTTTGTGATATATAGTTGGGGTGAAGGTGTCCACTTAGTTGACCAAACTTTTTGGGCTTTATGGGATATGGGTCATAGTTGATAGACTTACGAAGAGTGCTCACTTTGTTCCGTTGAAGAGCAAGAGGACCGCATCATGGCTAGCATCTGTTTACCTTCGAGAGATAGTGCGATTGCATGGAGTTCCTTCTAGCATAGTTAGCGATCGTGACCCAATCTTCACTAGCCAATTTTGGAGTAGTTTGCAAGAAGCGATGGGTACGCGATTGAATCTAAGTACGGCCTATCACCCACAGACGGATGGCCAGACCGAAAGGGTGAATAGGGTACTAGAAGATCTGTTGAGGCTATGCATTCTTGACTTTGGTGGCACTTGGGAAGACCACCTTCCTCTCGTAGAGTTTGCTTATAATAACAGCTACCAAGCAAGCATAGGAATGGCACCATTTGAAGCTCTATATGGAAGACCGTGCAAGTCACCAACTTGTTGGTGGGAGACCACGGATAAGCTTATACTCGGGCCCGATATGATAAGGGAAACACCCGAGAAGGTTGAGTTGATTCAAAGGTGGATGAAAACGGCCCAAGACAGACAGAAATCCTATGCAGACAAGCGAAGGACAGACTTAGAGTTTGAAGTTGGAGATATGGTCTTTGTGAAAGTTTCTCCCTTGCCTAGTGTGGTTCGTTTTGGAGCAGTTGGGAAGCTGGCACCAAGGTTCGTAGGACCCTTCCCTATCATAGAGAGGATTGGGAAGATGGCTTATAAGGTGGAATTGCCCGAGAAGCTGGCCGGAGTGCACAATGTTTTTCTTGTCTCGCATCTCCGAAAATGCCTACATGAGTCAGCCGAGGTAGTTGAGCCTAGCATTCTTGAAGACGTGGAGGTAGAAAAAGAGGCAACTTTGAGGCGAGCTCCGATTTGTATCTTGGGAACGGAGATCAAGAAGCTGAGGAATCGAGAAGTCAAGTTAGTAAAGGTTCAGTCGAGTGAAGACGATGAAGATGCAACTTGGGAAACCGAGGAGAAGATGCGTGGGCTTTATCCATTTCTTTTTTAGGGTACATTCTCGATCTCTTTTCCTAGTTATCATATCTTTCTTTTGCTATCCATGTTTATCTTGTTATCTCATTAACCTTGTCATGAGAACCTTAGGTAGAAACCCTTTGGATGAAACATGTATTTGAAACATGTTATGCTTGATGTTTGCAAGTGGTTGCAAGTGTTTGCAAGTGGATACTCGTGGATGCATGATACACATTAGGCACTAAGATCGGCTCACACACTTTCATATTGCATATGCATGAGTGCTTATACTTATTCATGGCTGAAACTTGTTATGCTATCACGTGGATGTTGCATATGGATGAATGTTATGTGCACTCATGTAGAGATTATGAATTATGTTAGGAATTTGCATACATATGGACTCATTTCACTAACATACTTTGCATTGAGGATGTTTACTGAATCAGTAACCGCCTGATTTTCGCATTAGATAAGTACATATACACACACCTTTCGCATATGATCATACAGCATTTAGAATCTTTTAAGGACAATGACTGCTCGTGGATGATGTTTTGAGTAGATGGATGATGGATGGTAGGATACGTTCTTCCTAACTTAGAGATTTCGGGGACGAAATCCTTTAAGGAGGGGAGAATGTAACAACCCGTATTTTGAATAACATGTTATAACGTAAATCAAGGAAGAATTAAATGTTAAAATCTGAATCAAGGGAAACGGTCTGTGCCATTGCGTTCGTCTCGGAAAAATACGCGAAATAGAGTCCGAGTTTTTGAAAATCGGAGTCCGTATGACCAAGTTATGGCCCGTCAAAGTTTTCAGAAAATTTCAAGTTCAAAAACAGTTCAAAAAATCAAATCTGGAGCCAAACAGACTGGGCGGGAAAATTTCCCGCCCAGCCCAAAGTCGACTGGGGAGTCGACTTGCCCCAGGTGGTGTCGACTGCCCAGTCGACACCCCTGTCGACCTGGGTGGTCGGGCCAGTTTGGCCTGGTGCACCTGCTGTCCCCTTTGAGTCATGTTTTGAGGCCTGTGACGAGATTTGATGGCTCAGATCTAAACTATGGTTAATCCTATGGCCTAAACTAACCTAAACTTCTATAAAAAGACCCTAAGACCTAGCCTAAACCCACACAAATCAATCCTACAACTAAGTGCTGCCAAAATGCTCCCTAATCATGGCCTCCATCTTCATCTTGAGAGCTTCTAAGGCAAAAAGGAGCCATCTTTCTTCATCAAATCAAAGGAGCTACTTATTCTCAAGGCTATTTGTGTTGCTACATCATTCCTAGAGCTTCTACAACATCTCTATCTTGTTCTATTTGGTTCTAGTTCTCATAGCCACGCTTTGTAAGCCCCACTCTACTCTTCGATCTAAACTATGAACTTAATATGACATGTAGCAAGTTGAAATGAGACTTTTGTGTTACGCTTGCCTTGGATTTCATGCATAGATTCATTCATGACCCTTTTGATCTATGTTTGTGGACCTAATGTTTACCTATCATGAATATAGTACCATTTATGTTGACTTTTGGGTGGAAAGCTATAAGCTTTATGTGGTGATTGTGCATAAATGCAACATAGAAACCCTCATGACCTTGATGTTAACTTGCCATGATGCGACCTATATGCTAATCACAAGTTTATCACCCTATTTACTAAGTTTAATACCATACATGTGTAGATTGGAATTGGACCTAAGTGCAATATTTGCCTTGAACCTATCATTGTATGCATAGATCTATTCATGTCTCTCTTGATCTATGATTGTGGATCTATCATGAACCCAGTACTATTCATGTTGACTTTTGGAAAAAATGCTATGAAATGGATTATGGCTTATGCATGTTAACAAACCTTAATCCCTCATGTCTCTTAACATGCATATGATAATGTTGAACCTATTTGCTATGCACAAGTTAGGATTGTCACCCTTTATACTATTGTCATGTTTGAGGCCAAATCACCTTTATGCTATCATACATGTTTTGAGGCCAATATGCTATAAGCAAGTTAAGATGAACACCTTTGCCTCAAATATCACCATGTTAAACTTGTGATAGATTTTGCCACCTTATGCCCACCTTGTCATATTGTTATGTTCCCTCTTTGATCTATTTGTATTGATGCGAATTTACGTGCGATGGGAATACGTTATGGGTAGTTAGGCAAACTTAAATGACATGAAACATGACTTGAAAATATGACATGTGATTATGCTTGAAAACATGAATGTGGACATGACATGTAGAAAACATGAAAGTGGCCAACTCGAGGTTGGGTTGAGTTTGTAGCATAAATCTACCCGGAAACGACCGGCTTAACTAGTGGATACAAACAATAGGACCAAATGTGAGTAGTTGGTCATATCGCACTTAAAACCCGAGGTTAGACTAGGTTGTGGTGTAAAGCTACCCGGACCCGCCCGGCTTAACTAGTAACCACAACAAGGTCTAATGTGAGAGGTTGGGGTGCATTAAGTTAATTAATGCCACATGATAGGGTTAAATCATGGACTACTTGAATACTTAACCAATTAAACACGATGGATTGGTAGGGTTAAGTCATGGACTACTTGAATACACTTAACCAGTTGAACACGATGTATCGATAGGGTTAAGTCATGAGCTTCTTGGACACACTTAACCAACTCGATACATGGTTAGGATAGGGTTAACCACACTTAACCCGTTTGAAATCCTTGTTACGTGGTCCTTTTCAGCAGTAACCTATAGTATCAGGATACCGCGGGACTAGGCTAGGGTGGGGCACGGTTACTGGGCTGATTGTAAGAGACCAAAAGAGATGGCTGAATGTGTGCACCAGTTAAGTTTAGGCGGACCATGATCGTGCACATGAGTCTGGAGTTGAACATGGGAACCAGTATGTTTAGACTGTGCGTGCTTGTTTTGTGTCTATGGTTAACACCTTAGGGCTGGATACACCCTGGGGTGGACCTTGCACAGTTAACTACATTTCATGATTAAGCCTTATGACACCGATACACGAAAAGTTAGGCTTATAGGGAGCCGATCGACTAGATCGTATAGTTGGACCTTGACTGGGGTCATCTCATGATATTGGTGGGCCAAGGGATCACTTCTTGTTTATACTTGACATAGGTTAGAATACTAGTACACTCTTGGTGCAACTTAACCTTGTATATGCGATGCCACACTTGATCTATCTTGTTAACTATTTACCTTGCCAGTTTAGTTAGCATCCTTATGTTTCATCTCAGTTTCTCATGTACTTGAGCTTTGATATGGCTACACCACTGTTATCTTTGGGGAATAATTTACTTATGTATTTTTCAGTTTATGTTTTCTAGACTTGTAGTAGCTGGAAAAATGATCACTAAGTACTTTGATGTAACTTGACTATGGTTTTGAATTAGTAATTTTATCCGCTTCTTTATTTACTCTGTTTTACTCATATGTTCTGTCTTGTGATATCTTCATGCATGTTTACCTTGTCCAACACCCCTCCAAAGCTAGTGTACTTGCAAGAGTGACCCTGGCGGAGGTGGGGTGTTACATTTCTGGTTCATACCGGGGTGTGAGGCTCGCGATTTCACGTTATACACAAAGCTACGCCACGTAGGTGGTGCTTTGATCATCACCACAAGACTTTGCTTTACAACAGAAGCCCTGATCACGGCATCTTAGCATGCCACACAGGAAATTCACACCGTGCAACTGATGGTTATCAATCACACAGAATAAATTCCAGTGTCAGACACACTTTCCATTTGCAAGTCCGTTCTGGGTCTGAACGAAACTGGAGGCACTAAATACCTCGCAAACCCATCGATCACCACGTACGTCTGGACGATCACCACTCATTATCCATATTTCGGGATGCCTCCCAATCAGGACCTCGGTTACCATCCAAACGAGGTGAAGATCTCCGGTCTTCGACCACCGTCTTCATCTTCGATATCTTATCGTCGATTTAGTTATTCAGAATGGGATAAACCCGGTCTTTCTGAGTAACTCGTGTATATAATAAATAAGTGCAACACTAACATATACACGCATCATTTTAATTCATTAGTCACTAACCGTCAATCAGTAAGAGAACGATTTCTGAAATATTAACCCCGAAGGCCGAAACCAACATCAGATCAACACCCAGGAAACCATTCGACTAAGCCAACCTTCAGTTAATTTCTAAATCACATCAATATCGTTTATAATATTTTATAATGATTTATCGCTATTTTTATTTATTTTAAAATAGCCAATTTATTTAAAACGGCGCTTTGGGCCATAACGCGACCGTGGCGCTGTTTTTCTTCAGATTTGATTTACATATATCTGAAAATCTAACCGTTGGATCTTCACAAAATTTACATCATTAGAAAGATCTTTTCAAAACGAATCCAACGGTTCCAGTTTCGGGAAAATCTGACGGTCGGATCTCCCGGTACAATCGTTGGAAGTTTCGATTTCAAAATATGAACTGCAGCGTCCTTATTCGATTAATTATAATTATATTTATATATATATATAATCGTTTCTGGCGCTGTTTTTCTTCAGATTTGAATTAAACATTCCAGACAATCCAACCGTTATATTTTTACAAAGTTGGTGCCGTTGGAAAGATATTTCCAAGGCGAACCCAACGGTTGCGATTTCAGGAAAATCCGATGGTCGGATCTCCCGGTATAATCGTTTGAAATCACGGTTTCAAAATACGAACTGCAGTGTTCGATATATTTTAATTCTATATATATATATATATATATCGATTCTTTGATTTCAAAGCTACATTCTTTTCATACATTTGATAAAAATGATATTTTTATCTAACTGTCTTCTATTTCAACACTTCACTATATTTAACAATTCATGTATATATAAAAAATGTGATTTTTATTGTAAAACAATTCATTTCGAAACAGTATTATTTTATATAGTTTATATAGGTAATAAAAATAGGATTTTTATTATAAAACAATTTATTTCAAAACACGACTATTTTATACATTTCATATTGATGTTAAAAATGGGATTTTTATTATAAAACAATTTCTTTCAAAATATGAATACCATTCAACACATGAATTTTAATTCAACGAATGAATATCGATTCAACACATGAAGGTTTTCTATAGTTTATATAAATAGATAAAAAGGTGATTTTTATATTTAAAACACGAATACCATTCAACACATGAATTTCAGTTCAACGAATGAATATCGATTCAACACATGAAGGTTTTCTATAGTTTATATATATAGATAAAAATGTGATTTTTATATTTAAAACACGAATACCATTCAACTCATGAATTTCAATTCAACGAATGAATATCGATTCAACACATGAAGGTTTTCTATAGTTTATATATATATATATATATATGTGATTTTTATATTTAAAACACGAATACCATTCAACACATGAATTTCAATTCAATAAATGAATATTGATTCAACACATGAAGGTTTTCTATTCAACGACTAAATATAGTTTCAGCAAATGAAAATAATTCAAACACATGAATATTATTCAAAATTTCAGCAGCATAACGGCAGGGTAGTTAAAACCGGGACTGTCCCTAGTACGGCTCCTCGCTCTACCTTAAAACCTCGCGGTTTTTGACAATGGGGATCATGCATCTAGTTCGCACGTAGGCGGCATGTATATTTATTTCATTTCCACAAACTAATCCTATGTGGTTTCAACCAAATATTTCTCAACCACAAATGGGTATTTTTCAACCACAATCAATCAATATCAACCACAAAAAATTCCAATCAACCATTCGCTATCAATCAATTTTCACACCAATCACAACCAATAAATATCGTCCATGGTTTGTGGACGAGGGGCGTGTATATATATATATATATATATATATATATATATAGCAATTCACTTCTATTTCAACACATATTTATTTTTTACGACGCATATATAACTTATACATCGAACGTACAACTTATACAACGCTTATACAAGAGGTGTACAACGCTTATATAACTCATACATCGACTATATAATTTATACATCATCGTTTTCCATATCGTTTATAAATTAGAAATCTCACATTGGGTTCCACTCCACCAAAAATAGCAGAAGGCACAGAAAAATATGCGGTCTCTTCTAAAATGTAGAAGACGTCCACACGAGTCCACTGTCTCTTGTTTCACTGAATTTCGACAAGAAACGAAAAAGATATGATTTTTCAAAGTTTGCAACGGTTTAAAGGTGTTAAAACAGTTGAAAATAAAACAACCGTACCTCAGCTGAAAGGTTCAAAACTAGGTTTGCAATTTTCGATCAAACCGTGAATCGATAGGAGGATCGGCCAGTGCAACGACGAAGAGGGGGGAGACGCGCGTCTGTGCGTGGTGGTGGGGGCCCACTCGGTGGCACCAAGCAGTCGGGGCGGCGGGTTGAAGTCGACGACTTCAGGGAGGTGGTTCTCTCTCCACAGGCCACGAAAAATCCCAAACTTTATATGGATTTGAAGATCTCGAGAAGATCTTCAAAAAGTTCAACTGTGGCACGAGCTAATTCGGCGTGGATTGATCGGAAAATGAGGGGGAAGATTTCGAACGGTTTCCGCCTTCGATCGGGGAGAGAGAAAAGGGATTTTTCTTTTTTTTTTTAAAAAATAATATGATTGGCCGGTTGGTTTTAAAGGGGTTTTCTGACGCGACCACCAATGTAAACCCAACGACTGTCGTCCCTAGCGTTTTGCCCCCATTCCGAACACAATGGGATATATTTCATAGGCCCATTCGACTGTTTCAGTCAGTTTCCATTCAAATTAAAATATAGAACATTCAATATTCAATTTGAACGTACATTTCAATTTGCCAGGGCCATAAACTGATTCGAAAAATTCCAGAAAAATAAATCTGGCTATGTTTTGACGATACGGTTCCAACAAAACTAGTTTCATCGAATTCTGTGACCGTTTGCAAAAAGGCCCATTTCTGGTCGATCCAATTTAACTATAATTGATCAAAACACGTTTTCCTTTGCCACGCTCACATACTAGCTTCAAAAATTATGAATTTTTAAACCTAGCAATAACTTCACATCCCGGATCCAACAAAAGTGGTTTCGTCGAATTCCGATGTCGTTTGCAAAACGGCCAATTTCACGGGCTATATAAATTCCATAGCGACCTTTCTGAAAATTCATTTGGCCATAACTTTTGCTTTCCGCTATGAAAATTCAATTTTTCAGATTCGTTAGAAAGTTATTCACTAACAGATTTAAATATTTTTGGTTTCACTCAAATCCATTTTGCTTTGAACCCGGTACAGTCCGACAAAGTTTGAATTCAATTTTTGAAACTGCAGCGCCATTTTCAGGCCTTGTTTATAATTAGAATTAATTATATTCATTTTCAAACGTCGATTCAAACTCACTTTTCATTGCTATAATTTAAAATATTTATTTTAAATATTTAAAATCCATTATTTTAGTCAATTTAAAATTTTTAAATTGGTTTAGATTTTCTGGGTCGTTACAAATATGCCTAAGAAAATACTAATTCCACTCATTGTTATTGGAAAGGTCGTAGATCCAACGTAATTGTACCTGTTTGGTGTAAACTCCAAATCTAGAGATCTATATACATAAGAATCAATTGATTGAAATTCTTATATATATATATATATATGTATATATATATATGCATATGTATGTATATATGTATATGTATATGTATATATGTGTGTGTGTGTGTGTATATATATGTGTGTGTGTGTGTGTATTTCATGTGATTTCAAGAAATATTCTAATCTAAATTCTGTAAGAAAAAATTAGAGAAAGAAGATGAAAACCTATTTCTGGAATCAATGGCGGTAGAGTGGAGGCACAAATAGAGAGAATGACTAGGGTTTAGGTGTGAGCCTAGTGGTCTATTTATAGTTGCTTGTGTAAGCAGAAACTGTAGGATTATTTAGCTCTAATCCTAGTCATCTGGTTATATAAATTAGCCCTCAAAACCTAATCTGACCCATCCTCATTAGGCTTTTCAGTCGACAAGCGGTCAACCTCCCCACTAGGAGAGAAGTTGATCGGCGGTCGACACCCTCCTAGAGAGGAGGTCAACCTCTCGGTCGCTGAATTGCCTAATGAACGTATGTGGGGGCTGGATATATTAATTATATATAATGTTAAAGTATTTGGCTTATTTCTTATCTTATATATATTATTTTTGTCCCCTCATTCTTATCTTCATTTGAACTTTAAATTCATCCAGTTTATTTTATTTGTTGGATATATATATATATTATTTATTTTCTACTATTACCATTTTCATACGATTACCATTTTCTACATATTATATATGAAAACGATTCAGAATTTCTCGACAAATCCAAATAAAAGATTTTCGCATCCAAATTCTTAATGCTACAGAATATCATTTTTCAACGTTTTTATATTTTATTATTTAACTGCTCATTTCTTTTAATTATTAATATTTATAATTTTAGGTATATTTTACGGGGGGTTACACAATCCATGAGAACTATCGATACCAATGCAAGTTTCATCTTCAACTGTCACACCTTAAAGCAAATTGACACCATTGGCCCTAACACTTTCATTACCATAAGTGCACCCTTTGAAATCCACAAGCTATCACTTCCAATAGTGATTTTACATTCCAAAAGTTTCAATTTCCCAAAGAGATAAGAGACTTCCTAAGTCCCGGAACATAGCACATAATAGTAGTGAGAATGAGAATCATTACGTCGAACATCCTGATTTACACAGAAAAAGGGCCTTTAGACTTACAGATAACACCATTTCCCATAACAATAGCATTTCCTTCCTAGTCGACATAAGTAGAAAAACAATTCCTATTTGGCATCATATGACAAGACGCTCCCAAATCAAGCACTCAACCACCACCCGAAACATCTGATGCTATCACAATCGAAACGTCTGGTTCTCCCTAACCAACACCTCTCTCCACCACAACCAATGAAGATGTTACTTCCTTCTTTGCCTTTGAATTTTTTGAATACTTATTCTTCCAATGACAATGCTTCTTAAAAATATAACACTTGTCTTTCCTTTCCTTCGACTTTCCTCTCCAACCGGGATTCCTAGATTTGGAACGCCCCTGATTCTTCTTATTCATATATCTCTCATTCTCGACAAATAATCCTTAACCATTACTGAAACTACTATTTCAACACTCAACTCCTTCATTTGATCTCGCAATTCCTCACTAAAAAGACCCTTCTTGACATCATACAACATCAATATATCTCAACTATAGATCAAACTATTTAAGAAACCTGTATAACAGCCCGGCAACGAACATAACAGTGTCATTTCTTTTTTCTCTTCTTCAATTTCCATAACTACCATCTTCATTAGCAAATCATCAAACACATTCACATGTGTCTTTAGCGAAGTTCCCTCTTTTATCTTATAGGTGAAAAATATTCGCAACAGGATTAAATTATTAGTAAGTTCGTATATAACTCCTCCAACTTGTCCCAAATTACCTTAGCATTCGTCTTACCACTAATTTTGTAGATAACATTCTCCCTCATAACAAGTTGAAGTATAGTAAATGCCCACCCTTCCCTTTTCTCTCTCTCCACACCTGAGATTTTTTGCCGCTAACAAATGTGTATCTGACACTATCCGATTCCGCCTAAAAACTACTTTCATCTTCTGTTGCCACTTTTCAAAATCGTTACCACCATTCCACTTGTCAACAACCAATTGTGATCCTGAAGCCTCGTACGCTCCACGTATATACGGCGCTACAACACTTAGACTAACCATTGAGGGACTATTCTAACCTAATTCCGACATTCCTACCATTGTCTAGCAACACCAAAGCTCTGATACCAAATGTTGTGGAGTTTTCTTATTTGCGACCACACAAATTCAAAGCCCAATGTACCAGAAAAAGCTAGATCATGGTAGAATTGAAAAAACAACCAATCGATATCTCAAACCCAAAATATATTCAATCCAATAACTAATCACAAAAATAAACAAGCAATGTAATGATAAATAACGATAAGTAAATCACACACTAATTTATAATGGTTCCACTAAAGTTGCATTAGTGTACATCCACTTGAGAAAGGGGTTTTATTAATTACCAATGAGAAGAGCACAAGAGACCGAGTACGATGATCATGATAACTAAAAAATTGACTTTGTGGAGATAAGAATTGAAGAATTATTATGATTGCCTAATACCTAATTAATGGATGATAAAACCCTTGATTTGGTTAATGAGATCCTGTTTCCTTTCAAATCCGAAGATAGCTTGTATAAGGAAAGGCATTTCATTAGCAATTTCCCAAATTTTCGCCTTGAGCCTTCACAAATCAACTTATTAAATCCATAGCCAGAAATAGCTCCAAAAGTCATCTCAGACATTTGAATTTTGAGTCAGACGTCTGTCTCTAGCCTCGTGAAAAGCTTCATGCCTCGGTCAGATGTCTGTTCCCTTTACCAGACGTCTGTTTTGCCCTCTACTTCAGTTCAGATGCCTGTCCAAAATTGTTAGTCGTCTGACTTAACTGGCTTTATCCAAAACCAGTATGGTCAGACATTTGACACCCTTTTTGCTAAAACACACTGCACCTTTTCACTTGTAACTTCCATCTATGAGCTCCAATTTGCGAACCATCTTCTCCATTACGAAGGTACTTCCACCCACTTTGTTTCTAGCCTATATAATATCACCAAAATTCAACATTCATCTTATTTTACTTATGCTTATCTACCATTCTCTTCTAATGAATGTTTTCCTTCTATTATGTCCCAATTCTAAGAAGTTAAGCCCCTCTACAGAAAAGGTTGTCCAGGTTTTTACTTGAGCACCAAAGATGATGGACAATAAGCTCACGTTGTTAATACTAGCAAAGCACCATCAATACTTTATGAGTTCAAATCATCACAGAATTTTGGATGAGCCTCCGATGATCACAGGCAATACCCAGGGAAAACAGTCACTGGTATTAGAAAAATCAACTGGTCCAAACTCGAAATATAACGATCCATGTACTCATTTCCCATCTAACAAGCAATCCGGGATTAATGGAACTAGTTTCGAGTACTAATCCAATCGTATGTGAAATATCCCAATTTGGAACTTTTAGTTGAATATTTAACAATCAATATTTAGATATAATATTTGAATATCCAACCATTAGATTATGGGTCGTTACATTCACGGGGGAGGGTCTTAGTTAGCGAGTTATCGTTAATACTTATAAGTAATAAGTGACTGCTTACCATAACTTGCATTGTTTAGTTGAATAATTTTTGTGAATGGGTTACAATGTCTACATGGAAATTTAAGTATAAAGTGCTTGGATTTTCCATTTGGGTATTAAGTGATCATTGAATCCATCTTGGTATTAAGTGATCATAGGGTTTGTCTTTTCTCTTATTTTGGTATTGGACCACAATGCACTTATTGTATATCGTATGCGTATCCTTATTAAAATTACACTGCTCCAAGGACAAATAAAAGGTAAAATTTAACATATACAAAAAGAAAAAGCTTGTATTCTTTTCGGCCATCAGGTCAAGGCATCTGCCTGTAACAATATGCTCGAGATAGGCCTAAATTTTGACCCAAAAAAGGCCAATCGAAACTTAGAGCCACTCTAAACAGGTCGTTGGTTCCTGTAAGGATTGCATTTGCGTAGATAATAATAACATATACTTCAAATAGGAATCTCACACAGCGGAAAGAGAAAATACAATATTCAAATAAGATGTACCATTATTTCAAAATCTCAGAAATACAATAGTCACAGGTGTTCAATTGGGTACATTACATAGTTCATTCTCATAAAGATTCCAAAAGAAGTAAATCAGTAACTGCTAGTAATATCATAGCTACTTCGTCTTCTTCGTCGGCTTCAGTCATGACTTCGTCAATGGCTTTTACCCTCTCTACTGACCTATTGGATGTTAAGGAGAGGGGTCAGAACATAAAGTTTTGCGTGACTAAAATATGCTGCTACTTACTGTCCATACCCTATATTTCTAGCAGGTTACATATGTAAGATATGTCTACGCAGCACACAAGATTTACAAAGTCATAAGCATTTGAACAATGGGGTGGATATCCAAGTCAATCGCTCATTAGTGTTTTTAAGGTAAAGACCCAACGAGGTGGCATTCTCGGTCACTTATTGCCCTATTTAAAGGTGGATTCTTAAGATCTCTTATAACTCTGAGGCGACCCCTAGCCCTTTCAGACCCCGTCCTAATACGTTAACATTCTTAAATATATTCTATCATTTGTAATAGAAGTAGTATAGCGAACATTAGTACTTAACTGATATTACTCGGTAGGACACCTATGTTGCTTAAGACTCCCTTAGGTAGTTGGTGAGCATGCAACGGCCACATATCTTTCAATTACCAATCTTTCCCTAGTGAAGCCCTTATAAGCTTCTAGAGGAAATGGACATCCCCGTGAACTACCCTACTCAGTTACCGTTTTATGCCTAACCACTTTAAGAGAAGGAGGACCCAAAAACCTACTTCGAACCTAATAAGGGTGGGTCCCATGACTTTGGTTCCTCTCCAAGGAATAAACCTTCGGAGGGATCCTAGTCCTAAGTACTTAAGACCCAAACTGGATAAAAAGAGAGTCATCCACTTAAGACCTTCTCAAGGCATAGTAAACCTATTTATTTTCACATGCAATCGACTTATATACACACACACACATCAGATCTCTCACATTAAACCATATACATGTAGATGATGTGCCGGTCGGTTCCGGGCAAATTTCTACTGCAAGTTGGTTCAACCTCGTGTCTAGTGTACTAAGTTTATGAATGACCCATGACACCTAGACATCTCACATTAGTTAGACCTATTTGTGGTTGTTGGATTTGTCAGTCAGTTTCGGGCAGTCTTCTACCACAAATGGCAACTAACCTCGTGTCCATGTGTCACTTATTTATATAGTTAAAGTCGTTCTATTTACATGCGCACAAGAAAACAAATGATATATTTGTTAAGGGGACATTTAAAATTCAAACTTTAACCTAATCGCGTTTATTATGCTAACACAAAGTTAATTACGTTGATTACATTTATATAAGTAATATAATAATAACACCTAATTAACATAACATTCGTATAAATGGGGAAACATTCTGACGAGGTGGCAATTGTCATTCTATCCAGATTAAGGCATGCAAATTGGGTTTTCCATACTTTTACCGCTACAACATAGGCATAATAACAATATGATAACATAACAAGTAGCAGTGGATGGAAAAACATACATACATAAGATTTAAACTTGCATCCTAGGCATGTAGGAATGATTTCAATACAAAATTAAAAGTAGAGTATTACATACGCTCACATATGTAAGTTTATAATCCATATTTCACCCAATTCACCCTTTTTGTGGTGCTATACACCCAAAAATGTTTACATTTGACTTATTTCAATTTATGAATGCGTTTACACCCAAAATAGGATCCAAACCCAATCCAACTACGAAACAATCAAATCCATACCTTTTTAGGCTAAAAAAAATGATGATAACGGTGAATTACATAAAATATGAATAATGATAGCAACACTCTTTTTCACCTTTAATCCAATATTAACCAAAGATCCATAAAATCATGACAATTCATAGAAATTACAAGATAGAGGATTTGGGGGGTTTTTTAATGTTCATATTATCGCAGTTCCCAAATCTTCTAGGCATATCAATTCACATGGCAAACTATTAAAATGAATATGCCTTAAGCCAAACCACATTCCACCCACAAATTATAGGCGGAATAGAGAGATATATGTTGTGATTCTAGATCCGCAACAATCTTTACGTTCAACCTAGCTCCAATAATTGTCCTAACAATATACATATAAGAGACATATATTAGGGTCTTATACATATATTCTTATGCTATATTCCAAAATCCTAAACTTATGTAAATTAGAATAGAGAGATTTAGAATAGAGTTAGAGAAGTAGAAGAAACCTTTGCCCTTTTCTTTCTGTTTTTCTATGGAATTTAGCAGTGGTGGAGAGGCGGCATGGCGACAGAGATGGAGAATGATTAGGGTTTCTAGGGTATGGTATAAGGGGTTATTTATACTTGCTCGTGTGAGCATGAACCGTTGGATCAATTAAAATTATTCCGAGACTTTCATTTTTTTGATTCCCTCAAAGAGAACCCTAACCACATGGCTGTATCAGGTTGTCCAGCCGCCGAGCGGTCGACCCTTTGCAGTCGGCGCCCCTTAAGGGGGAGCGGTCGACCCCTTCGGGGCTAGAACGCCCAATACGGTTGTGTTACTGAGCTTTTTATTTTTATTAATACGTTTCTAATTCTCCTTATGTTATTCAATATATATAAGATATGTTGTCCCTTTGTTCTTATCTCTAATTCAAAATATCCCTCTTTTATTTTTAATTTATAATTTGGACAATATGTATAATATTTATATAGTTATATATATTTTTTCTATGTTCACTATCCAAATTCATTTGTTCATAACTTCTTCATACACTGACCATTTTCAGTATATTATATATGAAAACATGTAGAATTTGGCCACGAATCCGAATAGAAGAATTTCATAGCCAAATTCCTAAAGCTATAAAATCTCATTTTCCAACCATACCATTTAATTACTTATATTTAATTATTTAATCATTTTTAATACTTATGAATTTTACGGGTTGTTACATTCTCCCCTCCCCCCTTAAAATAGATTTCATCCCAAAATCTGTTTAAGGGGCGAAAAATACAACTTGCTCGAAACATCCATGTTGTACACCCATGTTATTTATAATTCATCAATAAGCATCCATGACTCGCAGTGATTATGAACTGCAGACTCACTTAAGTGAGCTCTACCCTAGCATGTAGGTGTAATAAGTGATGCAATATGTATGCAAACAACCTAGATATGCAGATATTTCTATATGAGTGCTCAATGCAATGATGTTGCATCTGTTTCCTAACATCCAATCTAGCAATCATGATGCATCCATAATTGATATTTTGAGGAAAAGTTACCCGTGAAAAGCTCTGGGTAAGTCTGTTTCATCTTATTCTCGGTCTCCCATGTTCTTTCTGCGGGGTCATTTCCCCATTGTACTCAAACAAGGCGAACGGTTTTGTTGCAGAGTCTCTTGATTCCGTGCTATGCAATCCTTGCAGTTTCACGAGGCACCCTAGACTCCAAATCAACTTTTTCTATGTCCCAATTTCATCAACCTCGAGTCCGACAGTAGAATCATGAAGACACTTTCTTAGATGAGATACATGAAAAAAATTATGGATTACCGATAGACGCTCTGGGAGATCCAATCGATAAGCCAAAGATCTGATATTCTCATGATACAAAAAGGTCCAATAAATCTAGGAGCCAATTTCCCAATCTTGCCAAATCGAACCATTTTCTTAAGAGGCGGTATTTTTACGAATACCAAGTCTCCAACATTAAACTCAAGTTCCCTCCTTCACTTATCGGCATATGATTTCTGACGGTCTTGGGCTGCCTTCATTCTCTGTCTAATCAAAGATATTTTCTCCATGGATTCACGGACAAAGTCTGGTCCGAGTATAACCTTATCGGTAGTTTACCACTAACAAGCTGGCGATTTGCATGGCCTCTCATATAGCGATTTAAGAGGGGCCATAACAATCGTCACTTGAAAACTATTATTACATGTGAACTCCACAAGCGGTGAGTGTTGCTCCCAAACTCCTCCAAGTTGATGATGCAAGCTCTGACCTAGCCAAGATTTTGTTAACTCTCTATGTCCATCCGTTTGCGGATGATAAGTTGTTCATAAGTTAAGGGCCGTCCCCAATGTTATTTGTAGGCTTCTCCAAAATTCACTTGTGAACAAGGGGTCTCTATCACTTATGACACTTGATGGAATACCATGGGGTCTGACTATCTCTTTGATATACTGTAAGGCTAACGAGACTGCAGTCCTTGTCTTCTTGACTGGTATAAAATGGGCGTTTTTGGTTAAACGATCTACCACAACCCAAATGGCCTCATTCCCCTTTTGGCTTCTGGGAAGTCCACCTAGAAAGTC
This sequence comes from Allium sativum, assembly GCA_030737875.1. Lineage (NCBI taxonomy): Eukaryota > Viridiplantae > Streptophyta > Magnoliopsida > Asparagales > Amaryllidaceae > Allium > Allium sativum. Next base: position 826,556,277 of record CM060909.1, read on the forward strand.
CATGGAAATATGTTCCCACTTCCACGTGGGGATCTCTAAAGGTAGTAACAGTCCTCTAGGCTTTCCTTGCTCCACCTTGACTTTTTGGATGTCAACCATTTGGCTACGAACTTGGCTACGTCTCTCTTCATTCCTTCCCAATGGAGATTCCTCTTCATATGCTTGTACATTTTATCCCCGCTGGGGTGTATGGTCAGTTTTGACCTATGGCATTCTTCCAGAATTTCTTTCCTCAACCTTTCATCCTTAGGGACATAAAGTCGTCCATTCCAAAGTAAATTCCCATCTTTGCTGATCAAATACCTAACTAAGTGAGGAAAGGTCTCTTTCTTTCCCACTTTTTCCTTTATGCCTCTTAACTCCTCATCTAAGTCTTGTGCCCTTTGGATTCTTTCTCTTGGGTAGGTCTAATCACCATAGCCCCAAGAAAACCATTGGAAGTGGTTGGTGAGGGTTGCAAATTAAAATTTGCGAGGAACTCTAATTGTTTCCATCCTATTATCGCATTCAAAGTCGTATGTTTCCTACTTAAAGAATCCGCCACAACATTCCCTTTTCCTGGGGTATACTGAATCGTAAAGTCAAATGAGGCAATATATTTCATCCATCTTTGTTGTCTCAAGTTTAAGTCACGTTGAGAAATAAATACTTAAGGGATTTATGGTCGGTAAAAAATTCAAACTTCACCCCTAAGAGATAATGCCTCCATATCTTAAGGGCGAACACTATTGCGACTAACTCAAGGTCATGTACTAGATATGTTTTCTCTGGATCCCTGAGTTGTCTACTAGCATAAGCCACTACTCTTCCTTCTTGCATAAGGACTTCTGCTAAATCGGTCCAACATGAGTCGGTGTAAACGGTAAACAATTTTGAACCGTCGGGGTGTAGTTAGGACTACTGCGCTAGTTAATTCTTCCCTTAATTTTTTAAAGGTTGTATCACTTTTACTACTCTAAAACACCAAATTCTTCCTTGTCAATTGGGTAAATGGAGTAACAATCTTTGCGATATCTTCAATGAATTTTCTACAATACCCGGCCAATCCAAGGAAACTCCGTACCTCTGTAGCAATTCGAGGTGCCCTCTATTCCTTGATTGCCTTAATCTTCGCAGGGTCTACGGCCAAGCCTTTGCTCGATACAATATGTCCTAAAAAATTTACTTCTTCCCTCCACAAATGGCACTTCGAGAATTTTGCTTTCAATTGGTTCTTTTTTAATATCCCTAATACTTGTCTTAAGTGTTTTTCATGCTCTTTATGACCTTTTGAGAATATAAGGATATCATCTACGAAGACTACCACAATTTTATTTAGAATGCCCCTAAACACTCTACTTATGAGGTCAACAAAGAAGGTGGGTGCATTCATTAATCCGAAAGGCATAACTTCCTATTGGAACAATATGTTTGGCGTCCTAAACGCAGTTTTGTCCTTACTGTCCTCCATAATTCTTAACTGGTGAAATACAGTAGCAAAGTCTAGTTGGTAAAATACTCGGGCTCCTCCCGAGTGGTCAAAAAGGTCATCGATTCTTGGTAAAGGGTACCTATTCTTCTTGGTCAATTTAATAAGTTCCCTATAGTCCACACAAAGTCTCAAAGATCCATCTACTTTGGTGGAAAATGCAACAGGTGCACCCCACTATGAGGTACTTTAATGAATAAAACCTTTTTGCAACAACTCTTGAATCTGTTTAGCTAACTTCATTATTTCTTTGGGCGCCATATGCCTCAAGGGTAGTGCTACAGGTCTAGTGTCCTTCTCTAGGTCAATACGAAAGGAAATTTCCCTATGGGGTGAAAATCCCATGGCTTTGTCCTTGTTTCTAACATTACAAGGAATATTTAGGTTACTTCCTCCTCGGCTCCTAAGATGAACGATTCTCTTATCGCAATCTAGGGTGACCCCATAAAATGATAGCCAGTCCATGCCTAGGATAAGGTCATACCCCATAAAATCTAATGCATACGCTTCGCAATGGAACTCGACATTGTCAACTCCAATACTAGGTCTTTACACAACAACTCAAGATACTTAGATCCTCCGATAGAGTTAGCCACCTCTATTGGACTATCAGAGATAGATATGGAAAGGTTCAACAGATTCACTAATCGCTTAAAGATAAAAGAATGGGTAGCTTTAGAATCAAATAAGGAATATACTAAATTTCCTAAAACAGAACATATACCTTCAAGTGCGGGCTGCCCTTGGTCTCTTGGGGTTCGTCTTTGGATTGATGTTACTTTTATTTCATAATTTTGGCCACTCTTGGCAACTTTGAGCTTTGGTCAGTCTTTGGACATGTGTCCTTCTTCATGGCAATTGTAACATTTTCCCTTGAACTCCTTCGCTAACGAGGTCCTACAATCCTTGGCCTCATGGCCCTTCCAGTTGTACCTCGTACAAGTCTTTGCATCCTTTTTGAAGTTCTTCTTCTTGTTTTTCCACCATTACTTCTTCTTATTTTTACTAGAGCCTTCTCCTTTTTCACCCTCTTTATCCTCCTTGGAGCTTTCGGCCACGCAGAGGGTAGCTGCTTCAACCAGTGTCTCAAAAGTTCCTCCAAACATTACTTGGGCTAATAGGGTCTCCTTCAATGGGGAGTTCAGTCCTTTAACAAAACTAAGGGCTTTGTTCATGGAGATGTCTACTAACCCTCTTCCAAACTTACATAACTCAGTGAATTTGGATACATATTTTTGTAGGCTCAAGCTTCCTTGCTTGAGGTGGATGAATTTCTCTAGCTGAATAGTCATTTCTTCCTAGGCAAAAACTTCGCTTCAAACCGGGTCTTGAACTCGGCCTACGTAAAGATTCGGCCCTCGTTTTCCATCGATGTTAAGTTCCACCATTCAAGGGCCTCGTCCTTTAGATGCCAAGCTGCTATTCTTCTTTTTACTTCATCGGGTCAGGAAGTAGCCCCAAAGATCCTTTCACAGTCCATAACCCAAGATTGGGCACTAGCAAAGCCTTCCTTTCTGAAAAAAAATTTCCCTCCAAGATTCGTAAAGGTCTTACATAAGTGAGAAAAATCAAAGGCCGTATCAGCAGTAATAGCTGCAGAGCCGTTGGGGCAGGATTTGCAATAAGGACTTGTTCAACAGTACGAAGATACTGTTGAAACCAATTGGGTAAGTATCGGGGTCTTGCCTGGTTACCCTGCTAATTTGGATTTTCAACCATTCCACTATCTGAAAAGAAAAGGAAGAATTCTTTAGTGGATACTCTGGAGATAGCATCTTAAGCTGAAAAGGAGGGAAACGATAAAGGTGCCTAGCATAAATGTGTATGCTTATAAAGGTAAATATATATATAGTTTGAAAAATCTATTTCAATATACAAATACGCCTCTCGTATGTATATTTCCCTTATAATTGGGTAACCTGGGGTCTGATACCAAATATAACAACCCGCCCAGAATGGGCCTAAATTTCGACCTAGAAAAGGCCCATCGAAACTTAGAATCACTCTAAATGGGTCGTTGGTTCCTGTAAGGATTACATTTGCACAGATAATAATAATATATACTTCGAATAGGAATCTCACACAGTGGAATGAGAAAATATAATACTCAAATAAGATGTACCATTATTTCAAAATCTCATAAATATAATAGTCATAGTTACATCTATTTAACTGGGTACATTACATAGTTTATTCTCATAAAGATTCCAAAAGAAGTAAAGCAATAACTGCTAATAAAATCATAACTACTTCACCTTCTCCATCGGCTTCAATCATGACTTCGTCCATGGCTTTTACCCTCATTTACTGACATGTTGGATGTTAAGGAGAGTAGTCAGAACATGAAGTTCTGTGTGACTGAAATATGGTGTTACTTAATGTCCATACCCTATATTTTTAGCAGGTTGTGTATGTAAGGTATGTCTATGCAGCACACAAGATTCACACAGTCATAAGCATCTAACTAATGGGGTGGATATCCAAGTCAATCGCCCATTAGTGTTTTTAGGGTAAAGACCCAACGAAGTGGCATTCTCGGTCACTTAATGCCCTATTAAAGGTTGATTATTAAGATCTCTTATAACCCTGAGGCGGACCCCTAACCTTTTCAGATCCCATCCTAGTACGTTAATGTTCTTAAATCTATTCTATCATTTGTAATATGAGTAGTATTGCGAATGTTAGTACTTAACTGATATTACTCGGTAGGACACCTATGTTGCTTAAGACTCCCCTTAGACAGTTGGTGAGCATGCAATGGCCATATCTTTCAGTTACCAATCTGTCCCTAGTTAATCCCTTTCAAGCTTCTAGAGGAAGTGGACATCCCCATGAACTACCCTACTCTGTTACCATTTATGCCTAACCACTTTAAGAGAAGAAGGACCCAAAGACCTATTTCGAACCTATTAAGGGTGGGTCCCATGACTTTGGTTCCTCTCGAAGGAATAAACCTTCGAAGGGATCCTAGTCCTAACCACTTAAGACCCAAACTAGATAAAAAGAGAGTCATTCACTTAAGACCTTCTCAAGTCATAGTAAACCTATTTATTTTCACACGCAATCGAATTATATACATTTATTTAATTATTTATATATATACACACACACTAGACCTCTCACATTAAACCGTATACCTGTAGATGTTAGATGTGTCGGTCAGTGTAATAACCCGAAAATCTGGGCCAGTTTAAAATTTTTATTTTGGCAATTTTAGCGAAATTTGATTATTTAAAATAGATTATTTTAAATAATATCGACGAAAATTTATTTTGAATGGAATTCGACGTATATATTATACGCGTCGTCGTTAGAATATAAATAATTATATATAATTATAAAAGGAATTGAAAATGGCGCGGTAGTTCGATAATTCGATTTCAAACTTCAATTGAATGTACCGGGTGCAAAACAATCCGGATTTCAGTGAAACCAAAAATGATAGGATCTATTTGATAATATCTTTCCAACGGATCCGAAAAATCGAAATTTCATGGCAGGAATCAAAAGATATGTCCAGTTGAAAATTCTGAATAGTCGCTATGGAATTCAGGCCCTTAAAAATGGACATTTTGCAAACGACCTCGGATTTCGACGAAACCAGTTTTGTTGGATCCGTGATGTTAAATTATTGCTAGATTTCAAATTTCATAATTTTCTGAATCAATATGTGAGCGTGGCAGAGGAAAACGCGTTTGACCAGTTTCAGTTGATTTTAATCGACTGGAAATTGGCCATTTTTCCAACAGTCTCAGAATTCGACGAAACTAGTTTTGTTAGGATCGTATCGTCAATACGAAGCTAGAAAATATTTTTCTGTAATTTTTCGAGTTCGTATGTGACCCCGGTAATTTGAAATGTACGTTTAAAATTCAATATAGTGATTTAAATGTAAATTTAACGGAAACTGATCAAAACGATCAAACCAGCTTACGACACATATCCCATTGTGTTCGAAATGGGGGTAATTAGCTAGAGACGACAGTCGTTGGGTCTCATTTCGAGTCCGGGAGAAAAGTCAACTCTTATAGGAAAATAAATAATATTAAATTATTAATATATATAATTAAATAACACCTCAGCCCCCTTTTCTTATTTCCTAACCTAAATTAAAAATTCTAATCCCGCTCAGCCCTCTCGATTGCGCCGCCACCGCTCACCACATCCTCCGCCGGCGCCAGACCTCGCCACCCCCTCTCCTCCGCCCCTCCGTTCTTCTCTCTCTCTCCTCCTTCAAGAACAAAAACTGCCGCTCCAGTCGTAGAGGGACCCCCCCCCCCCCCGCCTCACTGAAAATTTGCGCCACCGTCGGAGCTCCGAGCTCGACCTCGAGCCTAGCGCCGGAGAGCCCATTAGAAGGGTGAGGCCATGGACTAGTCCGATCATCAGCGGGCGTTTCGATTTTGGAGAAAAATCCAACCCCGAAATGTGAGCTTTTATGATTTTCTTCAATTTCCCCTATTGATTTCTGCCATAAACATGCTTACTGACTTGTTTGGAAAACTGAAATTAACACATATATATATATATATCTAACTGATTTCTTTGAAAAGAAAAAAATAGCTTTCTTTGATTGAAAATTTGATTTCTTTGTTAATGAAACAATAAGATTTTTCATTGATTAAAAATAAGATTTTTCATTGATTAAAAATAAGATTTTTCATTGATTAAAGAAGAAAAATGTGATTTTTCATGGTGTAGAAAAATGTGATTTTTCACCATATAGAAAACAAAGTTTAAAATCAGTTTTTAAATATACGAAGCGATAGAAAAGATTGAACTTTTCATATGAAGTGATATAGAGAAAAATTCGATTTTTAAAATATGTAAAAAGATTGGATTTTTAACGACATAAAATTTTGATTTTATGTATATGGCATGGTGAAGAAAATTTGATTTTTATGTATGTTGTAGCATCGTCAAAATGCGGTTTTTAACATATGAACAAAAGAATAAAAATATAATCTTTTATATACATAGAGTAGAATAAAAAATATAAAAGGATTTTTAAAATAAAAATAGCCTGGGTTTAAAATTTTGATTTTTTATATATTGAACTTCGAAATAAAAATAGAATTTTTATATATTGAACTTCGAAATAAAAATAGAATTTTTATATATTGAACTTCGAAATAAAAATATGATTTTTATATATTGAATAGCGAAGTAAAAATTCGATTTTTACATATGTAGAGAATACGGGCGAAAGCGACAAAAAGGCGAGTTGGCGAAGATTTCCTGCATTAGAAGTGTCGTGAAGCTTGGATAGCTTTCTGTGAGAATTTCTCACCTTTCAATTTAATTTTTCTAGTTATATATATATACTAGGATGCAGACGGTGTTTAGTAGCACCCGACACCCGTCATCCACAGACCATGGATGGCTTGTTTGTTAAATTGTTTGGTTGTGTAGTTGATTAGATGATTTGATTTGAAATTGAATTGTTTGGTGAAATAAATTGATTTGATTGATGTGTGAATGGCGTGGGCCTTCACTAGACCGGGGATAAGGCTAGGCCTTGTCCCGTTTCTAGTATCGTGCCGTTATGCCGCCGAAATTTTCTAAAATGTGTTAGAAAAATAAAAATATCATTTTATTTAAAGAATGAACTTAATAGAAATTCATATGTTGGAATAAAATGTTTTATCGTTAAAAATATAATTTTTAACGTGAATGTGAATAAATAAATATTCATTTACAAACCAGACGGTTTGTTTATGTACACCTATTTGAAGGACATTGATTGGGTCGATAAAATTTTACACATCGCCCAACTGCACAACTAAATCTGTGTTTGATTGTTTGAAACCCCACACGGGTGTTGGGATGAAATTTGAAGTTCACTCATCCTGATTGATTAAATATGTCGATCGATTGATTGACAGGCTGTTATAAGCGTTGGATATCTATATTTGATGCTTATACAGTGTAGTGCACTTTGGTTGATGGTTGATTATTTTTCAATGCTATTTTATACATGTGCTGTATGAAAATCCATATAATTAATTTTATATGGTGACTGATTGGGCCTCATTCCAATTTGAAAAATAAAGAATAATATAAAATAAAGGTTCATGTGTTGACAGTTTCATCCATTGAGATTGGTCATGTGTTGAACGAAATATTTTGATAATAACAACTATTTTGAAAAAGGAAATATTTGAAATAGAATATTTGAAAATAGAAATTTATGAAGCCGTGTTGATTAGATTGACGCCATTTTGACGTGAACGATATTTATATCGATTTTAACGATTTCGAAATGAATTGAATTGAAAACGATTTCGAAATGAATTGAATTGAAAACAATTTCGAAATGAATTGAATTGAAAACGATTTCGAAATGAATTGAATTGAAAACGATTTCGAAATGAATTGAATTGAAAACGATTTCGAAATGAATTGAATTGAAAACGATTTCGAAATGAATTGAATTGAAAACGATTTCGAAATGAATTGAATTGAAAACGATTTCGAAATGAATTGAATTGAAAACGATTTCGAAATGAATTGAATATATAACGATTTCGAAATGAATTGAATATATAACGATTTCGAAATGAATTGAATATATAACGATTTCGAAATGAATTGAATATATAACGATTTCGAAATGAATTGAATATAAAACGATTTCGAAATGAATTGAATATATAACGATTTCGAAATGAATTGAATATATAACGATTTCGAAATGAATTAAATTAAAAACGATTTCGAAATGAATTGAAAGCGAATTGAAATGAATTCAAATGGAATTGAAATTTGAATTGAATAGAAATGAATTTTAAAACGAATTTATAAAGAAGAATTCAATTTTGATTTGAATTGAAAAGGAAGTTGAAATTGCTTTTGAAACGAATTTAAAACTATTTATATAGTTCGTTTTAAATAGAAATCGACGAAATATATATTATAAATATTATATATATAATATAATGGCCTGAATAGAACGCGCCGCGGCAGTTCGTGAATTTCGACCATTTATTTCAAACGGACATTGCGGGAGATCCGACCGTCGGATTCTCCTAAAACCGGAACCGTTGGGTTCGTATCGAAAAGTGCTTTCTAACGAATATTAGAAATTTGAAACCTAACGGTTGGATTTGGAATTATGTCCAAATCAAATTTGAAAAAGGTCGCTATAAGTGCAGTTCGATGGCCATTGATGGAAATCGACTGTACGGGCCTTGATAAAATTATTAAAAATAGTAATAATTTGTGTAAAATCATAAGAAATGATTTGTGAAGATTTGGGATGAAAAACTCCATATTTGAAAAGATAAAAATAGATTTTTATCGAAATGAACTAGTTTTGAACTAGAATTATAATTCTATTTATTTTTAAATAAATAAATTGAATTTGAAAAGGGTTTTGAAAATAACCAAAATTTCCAATGATTACATTGGAGTGGATTTGAACCGAAATTGTCTTCGGAATATTTTGATGTTGGAATTCGTGATTATACAGATGTTGTTATGGAAATTTGAAAGATACATATTTATATCGTTATTTCCAATACGACATTTGTTAGTCGTAGAATTTGATATTGAATATAAGCCGATATATTTTCTATTCAGAACCTTGTATTGAATATCAAATGTGATTTGGGTTTGTCGTGAATGGTGTCTTCACTAACACTGTCCTTGAACCCAGTTGAGAAAGGATTAAATCTTTTTATATAGATTTAATGAAGTGTACCAATTAAACGATATTTAATTGGAATTGAATTGGTATTGATTTTTGGGTTTATCGCGAACAGTGTTTTAAACAACACTCGTTCTTTAACCCGATAATTAATGAATGTGATTTTGGGTTTATCGTGAACCGTGTTTTAAATGACACTGATTCTTTAACCCAGTTAACGATTAAAACTAAGTGGAGTTTTAATGAATCTTTAATTAGATTGAAAAGATCGAAAATGGAGTGTCACCAGTTTTGCTCCAGGCGATAGTTAAATCTTTAATTAGATTTGAACGTGAAATGATAATTGAATTTACCGATAACACTGTGGTGTTAGATATGAAGTATTACCAGTTTTACTTCATGGGATGAATAGGTTGGGATTGGGAAATTAAAACAAATGATTACTTCAGTAAGGTTCGTTAATCCCGACTAGTTTGAATTGATATTCAAAAATAGATAAAGAATAAATTCAAGGAATTTATCTTGGATAAAATTAATGGGAACCTTTCCCTATGAATGTGAAATTTAGAAACTAACTGTCGGTTAGCCAAGCAGAATGGTTTTCTGAATATTGATCTGATGTTGGTTTCGGCCTTCGGGGTTAATATTTGGGGAATTATTCTCTTGATTAGTTTACGGTTAGTGACTAATGAATTGGAATGAGGCGTATGTTGTGTTTGTGTAACACTTATTTAATATATACGCGAGTTATTCAGAAAGACCGGGTTTATCCCATTCTGAATAACTGATTCGACGTGGGGTCGAAGATGAAGACGGTGGTCGAAGACCAGAAGTTTTCACGTCGTTTGGGTAATTACTGATGATCTTGATTGGGCTGTACACCCAAGAAGATGGAAACAGTTAGTGATCGTCCAGACGTACTTGGAGATCGATGGATATGCGGGGTACTAGGTGCCTCCGGTTTCGTTCAGACCCAGAACGGACTTGTAAATGGACTGTGTGTCTGACATTGGATTTTAGTCTGTGTGATTGATTTCTATTAAATATATATCTGTTTGGCGGCGGAGAATTTATTCTCTTGCTTAACGCCCTTCTCTGAGACGTACAAGCTCAGGGGTTATATACTGATGGATATCAAACGCATAGAGTGAATTGCCTGTGTGGCATGCCTAAGTGGCAATTGATCGAGGCTTCTGTTGAAAAGCAAAGTCTTGTGGTGATGATCGAAGCACGGCCTTTGTGGCGTAGCTTTGTGTAACGTTTACCTCGCGTGTTTCACACCCGGTATAAACCAAAAACGGGAGACGGACCTCAGGGAGGGCATGCGTTTCTTTCTAGTTAGAAGTGGCGTCAGTGGTTTTACACGCCCTGACGAGTTTGACTTATGTGGTTGTTGCTGTTGCGAGGCGCCTCGGTTTGATCGGACGATCCGGGTCCGATGGAGTCATTCGTTGGCTCATTTACGCCCCATAGGGCGGGGGAACGCATGTTCAGGGTTTAAGTTTAATCCACATCGGTGGACCGGCCCTGACGATCCAAAGGCTTGACAGAGTACTTGCCTGAGGCTCGGGCTAGACAGTCTCGAATCGGTTGAGGACTATCTTTTGCCTCGGTTCATAGAAGGAAACCCAATTTCCAAATACGTGACATTTGCGGTTTTATTTGTAAACCTATATATGGCGACATAGTGGGATGGGGCGCTCATGCCGCCTATGATTGATACTTATGATTTGAAGTTGTTTTATACACTATGCACTTATACTAGTATCAAATGATTTGTTTTAAACGTATCAAGCATTCCTTGGCTGTTATAAGGGAAAACCCTATCCTCGGCTGCGTTGCATTGTGTGATGGGACCTGGGTCTTATAATAGCTTCATTTTTCTTTATTTAGCATTGCGCTGTTTGTTTTATGCACTGGTATTCTTGGGAGGAAACCCGTTCCGTGTTATACGGCGTGGTCCCTTGATTTATCTAACTTTAAAAATAAAAGATTAACTGTTTTAGTTCTCACACCAGTCCCATGACTGACCTGGAGTTTATTGTTTTAACCTAAACTCTGGGTGCCCCTATTTTGACACGGGCAGCTAGTAGTTTTGGTTTTGCAGATTTATATTCACAGGATCCTGGTTTACAGCTGGAATGATATCCGGAAAGCTTTGTATCCGTATATCTCTTCTAGTTGTGCGTTGTATTATTTTCCGCTGCGATGTATTTAAATGTAATTTAAATCCCTGATATTTCTGTGTAATATTTATTCGTACTCTGTATATTCTTGTAATCTGATGCATTGTTGTAATATGCAATGAAATGTTCTTCTATATGCGTTCTGTTGTGGTTTGTTCTCAAACGATAGGGCGTTTCGAACGTTCTAGATCGGTTTAACGACTGGTTCGGACCGAGCGAAATTCCTGTTCGTCACAGTCAGTTCTGGAAAGACTTCTACTACAAGTTGGTTTAACCTCATGTCTAGTGTACTAAGTTTATGAATGGCCCTTTGCACCTAGACATCTCACTTTAGCTGGACCTATTTGTGGTTGTTGGATTTGCTGGTCGGTTCCGGGCAAGATTCTACCACAAATGGCAACAAACCTCGTGTCCATGTGTCACTTATTTAGATATTTAAAGCCATTCTATTTATGCACACACAGGAAAACAAATATATATATATATATATGTTAAAGGGACGTTTCAAATTCAAACATTAATCTGATCGCATTTATTATGCTAATACAACGTTAGTTATGTTGATTATGTTTATATAAGTAATATAATAAGAGCGCCTAATTAATGTAACATTCATATAAATGAGGAAACATTCTAACGAGGTGGCAATTGTCATTCCATCCAAATTAAGGCATACAAATTGGTTTTTCCATACTTTTAACGCTATTACATAGGCATAATAACAATATGATAACATAACAAGTAGCAGTGGATGGAAAAACATGCATACATAAGATTTAAACTTGCATCCTAGGCATGTGGAAATGATTTCAATACTAAATTAAAAGTAGAGTATTACATACACTCACACATGTGTGTTTATAATCCATATTTCACTTAATTCACCCTTTTTGTGGTGTTATACACCCAAAAACGTTTACATTTGACTTATTTCAATTCATGAATGAGTTTACACCCAAAATAGGACCCAAACCCAATTTAACTACGAAACAATCAAATCCAAACCTTTTTAGGCTAAATCAAATGAAGATAACGGTGAATTACATAAAATATGAATAACATAGCAACACTCTTTTTCACCTTTAATTCAATATTAACTAAATATCCATAAAATCATGATAATTCATACGAAATTACAAGATAGAGGATTGTGGGGGGTTTTTATGTTCATATTATCGCAGTTCTCAAATTTGCTAGGCATATCAATTCATATGGCAAACAATTAAAAACATGAATATGCCTTAAACCAAAACCACATTCTACTCAAATTATAGGCAGAATAGAGATATATATGTGGTGATTTTAGATCTGCAACAATCTTTATGTTCAAGCGAGCTTCAATAATTCTCCTAACAATATACATATAAGAGACATACATTAGAGTCTTATACATATGTGTTTATGCTAAATTCCAAAATCCTAAACTTATGTAAATTGGAATAGAGGTAGATTTAGAATAAAGTTAGAGAAGTAGAAGAAACGTTTACCATATTTTTCTGTTTTTCTACGGAATTTAGCAGTGGTGGAGCGGTGGCATGGAGGTAAAGATGGAGATTGATTAGGGTTTCTAAGGTATGGTATGAGGGGTTATTTATACTTGCTCGAGAACATGAACCGTTGGATTAATTAACATTAATCCAAGCCTTTCATTTTTATAAATCCCTCAAGGAAAGCCCTAACTACATAACTTTAATGGGCTATCCAGCCGCCGAGCGATCGATACCAAGGGGGAGCGGTCGACCTCTTCGGGACTGGAATGCCCAATAAGGCTGTGTTGCTAAGCTGTTTATTTTTATTAGTACGTTTCTAATTCTCCTTATGCTATTCCATATATGCAAGATACGTTGTCCCCTTGATCTTATCTCTAATTCAAAAATTAAATTTCCCTCTTTTATTTATAATTTATAATTTAGACAATATGTATAATATTTATATAATATATATATATATATATATCTTTACTAATAATCAGAATAGGTTTGGTGTCACACTTTTTTGGTGTACACGCAAACTACCGAAAATGCCCTTTATTCGAAATTATGTCCTACATTTCCTCTTTGCTAATCAAAATTAATTTCTTTATTTCCCGAAACAGTCAATTCCTTAAAATTCTCATACTCATTCCTATAATATTAATTTCTCTATTTCCAGAAATAGTCAATTCCTTAAAATTCTCATATTCATTCCTATAATATTAATTGCTCTATTTCTAGAAACAGACAATTTCTTAAAATTCTCATATTCATTCCTATCTTTATTGATAGTTCAAAATATCACCTTACATTTGGAAACTTGACAGTTTCTTATTTTTAAATGCTCCTACAGTAGATCATGGATTACATAGCGAATTTGCGGAATTTTTATTTTTGAAATTTTGTGCAATTATTTTTACTTATTATCATATAAACATATATTAAATAGTCAAAATTAATTGCCACGCTTATCAAGTTAGCCATAAATGCTTAAAATAATATTAAGCATATAATAAAAACAATTTCGTTAGAAATCCAAATGTTTATATGTGCTTCGTGCGTGGTTTTGGCATACTTTATGTTTTATGTTTACATGTTTATATCACCTTAAATTTTGCAACTGGAAGGTTCCTTATTTTTAAATGCTTGAACTCTATAAATACCGCCTAAGATTCTCCACCATTTCTCCACTCCACCATTACTCCTACTATTCTCTACCGTTTCTTCATAGGCCAAATCAATTTTTATACATGCCTTTACTTCGTAGGCCAAATCAAAATTTTTAAATATAAAGGATGATAATATGAGTTAATTATTGGTGGAGAGGGTGAAAATTAATTTTTAAAAATGCCTTTACTTCGTAGGCCAAATCAATTTTTTATTATATACCTTTACATTTGTTGTATAATTTTTTTAATACTACTAAACTGCTTATGCATGCATCTGTTCCACTCTTTTAGTCTGCTTTTAATTATTTTGAGCACATGCTCCACTTGGTAAAAATTGCATCCTTCCATCTATTCATGCATTTCCATATTTATTGCATTATGTCAATTATTGGCATAGCAGAAAGACTCTCTTTTCTTTAATTTTTTGCCTTTTTCAATCAAAGAAATATGCCATGGATTATGCTTATCTATAGAAGTATTTAAAATATTGGCTTTGATACTTTAAAAATAATAATCCACACGCGAAGCGCATGCCGTGACGCTCGTGTGTGTGTATATATATATATATATATATATATATATATATATATATATATATATTCTGCATTCACTGTCCAAATTCATTTGTTCATAACTTCTTCATACATTGACCGTTTTCAGCATATTATATACGAAAACGATGTAGAATTTCATTACGAATCTAAATAAAAGAATTTCGTAGCCAAATTCATGAAGATGCAAAATCTCATTTTCTAGCCATACCATTTAATTGCTTATATTTAATTATTTAATCATTTTTAATACTTATGAATTTTACGGGGTGTTACACTGCCCATTCTTCTTCCGCATCTTTTTCCTCTTCGCATCTTCTTCGCTCATTTCCTACATCTCCTCTTTCCTCTTCAATCTGCATCATCTCCCTAGATTTCCACCATGTCTTTTGAGTCAAGCTCTTTCCCAATCGAGCACTCCACTTCATTCTTTTTCAAATTTGAATGTTAGCAGCTTCCACTACAATATTTGTTGCTCTTGAGCCCCATATTTTTAGGTTTGCTGGTTTATGAAGATAGTGTATTTGGTGCTTGCAATTTGATCATGACATATCTGTGTCTTCTTCTGGTTTTAGTTCGTACACTCGCTTGTTCGTTCTCTTATTGGTTGTGTGCCACGACTGCTAACACCTTGTTCCTTTGGCTCGGTATTCGCGACAGTGATGCTCCTGAGCCCTTTGCAGTGCCTTAAACGCTGAAGATGGAAGCATTCTGTTAGTACTTCTGAATAGCAGTCCCTAGCCCTGCTCATTGAGTGATGGACTAGGAATAGAACATGTTTACATTGCTGGTTTGTGTTTACCCTTGGTGGCTGTTTCCTTATCGTTGTTGGGTTTTTTCTGGTATGACTGATTAGTTGTAGCAACGTACAATCTGTGTCTTCGGATATTTAGTGTTGTTTCTTTAGTTGTTAAGTGGAGTTCATGGCTGTGTGTGAGTTATTGTTTCATTTACAATGTATGTTTGCTTTTTTGTGCAAGTAGATGGAGGTTATATGCTCTAGTTTTTCACTATGTCATAATATCATGTAACTTATTCCCGTCTGCTTAGGGATAGTTGCATTTGAAGTTCATCAGGGAGAGAAGTCAGTTTGTTCTCTGGTTGCGTTGTTTGTTCATATTGTAGAAGTCGTACTTTAATGTTTGGTTAGGTCCTTACCTGGGTCAGAATTATGCAGTGTTTTCTCTCAGCAATTCTCCTTGCCTATGTCATTTCTACAGCCTATGCTTATGGACTTTTCTACTTTTTCGGGTGAGGAAGGTTGTGGGTACATGTTAGGTAGTTCACTATTTCTTACAATCTAGAATTCCCACGCAAAGAAGGCCATATGCCTTGATGTGATGGTTCAGTTCTCCTTGCCCATCGACTGTTGCTCCTATTTGTGTGGCTCAAGTAATGTTCTAGATTTTCCTAGCCTTAAGTTGGCCAAAAGTTAAGTAATTTTTTACCATGCAGTATGCTTTTGCCTCCCTGTGTGGTGTGCATTGAAGTTAGTAGTCTATATAACTAGGTCTAGCTTTTATGCTGTAAACATGCAATGGACGGTCCACTTTAAAAACCGTCTGTGGTGGATGGTCCACCTTATAAGTCATAGTAGGTTGGTACTCTACTAAACTCCTGTAATATTTGTAATTATTATTTTGTTATAATAATAAGTGTTATGGATCACTATAAAAACCGGTCGGTCATGGCAAAAAAACTTAAGATTTTATTCATCAAAAATCGTTATTTTGACCCCTCATGTAATGTCCCGTATTTTTACGGTTAAATAATTTATTTATTTAATTATCTAAATAATGGTTTAGTGATTTATATGGTCGTTTAATTAAATAATATTGAATATTTAATTAATATAATAATTAAATAATATATTTAATTCTGAAATAATCAGAATTAGCTGAAATGGCAATATTGTGTGAATTGGGCAATTCAAAATATATAATTCAGTTCGGAATTGAATTATAATAACGAGTATATTATTTAAATGAAGTTTTGAACGTATAATTATAATCGAGCTCGAAATGGCGCGGCAGTTTGCTATTTGGCGATTTGAACTTTAAATGAATATACAGAATCCGTTTTAAATCGGATTTCTGTGAAACAAGAAACGATCGGAGCTGGTGAAGTATATTTTTCTAGTAGAAGAGAAAAATCGGGATTTCATTGTGTAGATTTTGATTTATGTCCAAATCAAATTTTAGAAAAGTCGCTATGGAATTCCTTTATAATTTATAACGATTTATAAAAGGATTTAAATATAAATCGAATATCGATATGACTCTGATGATGAAAAATCGAGTTGTAAATCCATATATAATTATTATGGAGCTGTATGATTTTCTAGTGTGAATATATACGATAATATTTATTTATAAATATTTAATTTAATTATTTTAAATACATTTATATTTAAAATAGGGTTATTTATAGCTTTAAAAATAGCCAGTTTGCAAACGACCTCCTTTTTTTACGAAACCAGTTTCGTTGGGTCCGTAATGTCGAATTGTAGCTGCTTGTCCATTTTCAGTATTTTTAGATATTGTATGTGATCGTAGGAATTTTTAAATGACATATATAACTAGCGATAGCTTATTACATTAAAAATATTCGAATATTAAAATATTAAAATCTTTCTATAAATAGCCTACACTATCTCTAAAACCTAATCACTTCATTTTACGGTCAACAAAATTTCCACCGTCGCTTTTTCTCTTTTCTTCAGCAAAACGAGAGATATGAAAAATCAAAACAATTGAAAATAAAATCCTATAAATTATAAAACCTACATACTTTGATTCCTTGAGTGATTTCCTTCAGCGTGGTACCCATTTCATCCAGTTCGAATGTGTTAGCCGACGCTCGAAGTTTGACCGCAGCGAGCTAGGGTTGGCAAATCGATGAGGTTTAAGCTTCGATTTGTGCAATGGAGATCGTATATGGTTTTAGAGGGAGTTTTAGCATCTAGCTGCAGAGTTTGAGGGGATTCGATATTAGAAGAAGTCGTGAGTTCCTATACCTGTTGCGACGGTGAAGGTCTAAAGTCGCGACAAGCAGGTTGGATTCGAATTCAATGTTGTTGGTATGGTTGTGTTGGGTATTCGAAGAGGAGTTAGAAGATGATTTTAGTTATGAATTTCATTGTGGAATGGAGGAGCGGTTGTGATGAAATACTGTCGAAAGGAGGACCGCACTTTTGTGTTTGGGAAGGGGGAAGACTACTGTAGTTACCGGTTAGAAGTTAGGGCTTGGGCCGAAGTTTGTGGAGGTGAGCCCAAAGTGATAAAGAAAAGAATTTAAATGTTTTAAATACTTATTTAAAATTGTAATTGCTTTAACTTTTGCGTACATTATCGGAATTCAGAAAAAACAAGATCCGTTGGTGTAACACCCCACGTCCATTAATGTCACTCATAAAGGGAATGCATTAACTTCCATGGAGGTTTTAAGTGAATATAGAACAGAAAAATTACAACAAGACAGATAATAAGTAGTACTTGGAAATCTAAAACTTCATTTCATTGCAGCGGAAATTAAACATGTTTGTTACATCATAAAACCATAAATCAGAGTCAAGTACAATATCCATCTTGATAAAACAAAATACATAACCCCATTACATAAATAGCCATTAAAGAAGATAACAAGCTGGACTTTACTTCAGCGGTCCAAGCTTTCCAAAGAGATAAAGCAATCCAATCAAACTCCACTAGAGCTGGGTCCACCCTGAGGACCTGGAGGGGGAAAAAGGATAGAAATGGAGGGGGTCATAAATAAAGTCTGGCGAGTATGATAATTCTAACAATACTATTATCAAAATAATTAGACTAAGGCATAAGCTGGAAAACAAGGAAATGTCTATGAACTATTGGGTATGGAAGAGCAGATAAAGATAACGTTAAAGAAACACCTAATTACTAACGAATAATTACTACACTGCACCGCACCAGTCACCCTAAAGGTCGATCCCACTTGCTTCAATTAGAAATTATATAAATAGCTTCATGTACCCCTAGCTGACTACATAGGTGACGCCTGCCCCTATCTCCACTAGGTGTACCCCACTACCCACTTTCGATCGGCTCCCTACTCGTAGATACCCGTGTTGGCCCCACAGTGGGGTGTATCACTCCCCTAAAGTGGCAACTCGATACAACTTGAGAATGCACGGCTTATACCTACACGATGCAACAACGTCTTACCTACCAGCCCGGGTCCGCACACGCATATGAAACCCGTTGGACTTGCGTTGCCACCGCTACCCCGTTTGGCCTCTTATAGTCAAACCCAGTATGCGTGTCACGTCCTCGACTTGGGTCGAGCCCACAAAGATACGTTTGGGTTACTGGTTGAAACGGGCCCCCAAAAGCTATCCACCTAAGCTTGTCCCCACTAGTATATCCCACTTAACCCTCTTAGTCATGTTCATTTACATGTGTGTTTGGTTAAGTCTTACTAATCGTATTTCAAATGCCACTAAAGGCAACCACTAGATTCCTCATGCCACCCAAGGCACCTACTTAACCCCCTTGTCCTACCTTACATGTTTATCTGGTTAAGTATTTCTTAATTCATTCAGGCCATAAACTCATAAAGACCTCTCACATTAGACTGGCATTTATGGCAGCTGGATTCGCCGGGCGGGTCCGGGCAGTCTTACACCATAAAAGAGTCTAACCTCGTGTCTTTACAACTGTTATGCTTTAGTTTGGGCCTAGGACCTCTCACATTGGGCTGACATTTGTGACTACTGGATTTGCCGGTCGGGTCCGGGCAGGTTTACGTCACAAACGAGTCTAACCTCGTGTCCTAAGCATTGATTATCACTTATAATCCTTTACCCCAGTTTTAAATATATCCCTATTCAAATCATTAATTAATTCCAATTTTATTGATGTCCATAATTGACTCAATTATGGCCATCCACTTAAGGTTATGCAAAATCATATCAATTGCACCCCAATTTCATAATATTAAATCCTTAATATTACCCCTACCCCACGTTATACGTTCGCTTATTCAACGCAAAATATACGTTAGACTCGAATAGTCTAACTCATAGCACAAAGATAAATTATCACAACATATAGACAAATAAAATAGACCTAATCATGATAGGGGTGGAACTTGCATAAAACTACACATGTCATGGATCTAAAGGTGTCAACTTGTTTGGTAAAGTGTCACAATTCACATAATATGATCATAATCCAAATTCATGTATGGACTTGCATATGTGGTTTAGGCAACATAATGATGATGTGAACTAGCATCTAATACATAGAATTCACATATGTCATAGCATAATTCTAGATGTCATAATTCTAGATCTAAATAGATGTTACGGCATTTGTTCATAATCTTTACTAACCAATCTAAACTTGCATACATGATTTGTCATATAGATCAACATAGCCCAAGCATTATGATTTGATTAACATGAACTAATTAGCACAGATAATAACATTATGACTTTATAACATGTATGATTTATCACAACTTAGCATAGAAAATTACAGCCTATACAATATCATCATAGCATGACTTACAACATATAGGATATCATCATCACATAACATAGGATTTACAACATACATGATAGCATAAGGTTTACAACAACATATATGACAATTCACATCATTTTCTTATGATCCATATTACATCTTAATCTAATTAGTTTGCTAATAATCTTGTTAAGATCATCATACTCACAATTAGAGAAGAAAGAGAGTCTTGATTTGCTTTAGAGTTGAGTAGAATTAGAGTTTTGATTAGCTTTCTTCCTTCTTAGTTGGCGGCGGCTACACTGAGTTCCATGGCGATGGCATGACAGCGGCTATTCTATTTTTCATGTGAATTAGAGTGAGAGATTACCTAGGTGTATATAGAGTTTAGGATTTATTTAGGCCGTCAGATCAACTCAGAACTAACCTGAACCGTTTAATTTGCCAACTCGGCCCTAAAGACACATCAGCAGCTCAAGATTGGGCTCAGTCAAACCCTAGCCGACTGGACCAGGTCGACACCCAGGTCGACTGCCCTGTCGACTCCCCAGTCGACCTGGGGGGGTGTCGACTGCCCAGTCGACCTGGGGTGCTGGGCGGGAATTTCCCGCCTAGCCTGTTTGACTTCGAATTTTGAATTTTAAATTTTCTGAAATCTGTTTTGAATTTTCTGAAACTTCCGATGGCCATATCTCCTTCATACGAAGTCCAAATCACGCAAACTCGGACTCTATTTCAACCAGAATTCCGAGACGAACACAATGGCGCAACCCGTTTCCCAAATTCTCACGTCTGAGATTAGTTATTCTTTAATTTGTGAATATTAATATTAACAGAATTACAGGGTGTTGCATTCTCCCCTCCTTAAAGGATTTCGACCCCGAAATCTTCAAGTCAAGAAGAATGTATATCCTAACATCCAATCGTCCATCTACTCAACCATCAAACACAGGCATCCATTGTCCTTATAGACTTCTAATGCTTTCATGTTTAAATGCACAGTGTGTGTATATGTCCGTATCTAATGCAAAATCAGGCGGTCCACTGATTCAGATGACCTCCTTAATGCAAATCATGATAGTGCCATGCGTCCATTATGTATGCAAAAGTTCCTTAATGCTACATATTATCTCTATATGCGTGCACAATCATCATCTGAATGCAGCATCCATATGATAAAACAATCCTCATACATCCATTTTACTAAATATATCCATATATGTGCAATATGCAATATGAAGTGACTGAGCCGATCTAGTGCCTAATAGTGTGTGTATATGCGTCCACGAGCAACCACTAGCAAACACTTGCATCCACTTTGCATCCATCATACATAACATGTCTCAAACACATGTTTCAACCATAGGATTATCCTAACTAAAGGTCAAAGATACTAGCAAGAGGACATACTAAAGATAAGATAAGTACAAGCTAAGCGATAAAGGAGAAATTAAAAGACATACCCTCAAAAAGAAAAGGGTACAACGAACGCATCTTAGCTGCAGTCTCCCAAGTAGCGCTGCTCTCATCATTTCCCCATTGCACTTTGACTAGTCTGACCTCTCGATTCCTCAACTTCTTGATCTCCGACCCAAGAATGCATGTAGGAGCTCGTTGAATCGTCGCATCACGCTCTATCTCCACCTCTCTAAGCAAGTTCGGCTCTACCACTTCCGCGGTCTCGTGCAAGCACTTCCTCAAATGTGACACATGGAATACGTTGTGTACACCACTAAGTCTCTCAGGCAACTCCACTCTATACGCCTTCTGTCCAATCTTCTCCTTAATAGGAAACGGCCCTACAAACCTTGGTGCTAATTTCCCAAAGGACCCAAAGCGAACAACATTCCGTGGTGGAGACACTTTGATAAAGACCATGTCCCCAACATCAAACTCAAGATCTGTCCTCCTTTTGTCTGCATAAGATTTCTGCCTATCTTGCGCTGCTTTCATCCTCCTTCGAATCAAATCAATCTTCTCTGAAGTCTCTCTAATCATATCGGGCCCAAGTAAGATCTTATCCGTAGATTCCCACCAACATGTAGGTGAACGACAAGGTCGTCCATAAAGAGCTTCGAAAGGTGCCATGCCAATGCTGGACTGAAAGCTGTTATTACATGCGAACTCCACCAATGGAAGATGCTCTTCCCATGTACCCCAAAGTCTAGGATACATAGCCTCAAAAGATCCTCTAGAATGCGATTCACCCTCTCGGTCTGGCCGTCCGTCTGAGGATGATACGCAGTGCTCAAACATAACTGAGTCCCTACCGCCTCTTGTAAGCTCCTCCAAAATTCGCTAGTGAAGATAGGATCAAGGTCGCTTACTATGCTAGAAGGAACACCATGCAAACGAACTATCTCTCGAATGTATACGGAAGCTAACCATGGAGCAGTCCTCTTACTCTTCACGGGAATAAAATGGGCGCTTTTAGTAAGTCTATCTACTATAACCCAAATCCCCGTATTACCCTTCCTTGATTTTGGTAATCCATCCACAAAATCCATCAAGACACTATCCCACTTCCATTGCGGAACCTCCAATGGATGAAGCAACCCACCGGGTTTCTTTTGCTCCACTTTTACTTGCTGGCACACCAAGCATCTAGCAACATACTCGGCCACATCCCTCTTCATACCGGCCCAAAAGAAAACTCGCTTTATGTCTTTGTACTTCTTGTCCCCACCGGGATGAATGGTCATCTTCGAATGATGTGCTTCGTCAAGAATAGCCTTCCTCAAATCTTCGTCTCGAGGTACACAAAGCCTACTATCCCTACGTAACCAACCCTTATCATCTAGGGTATACCTACGGAGATGGCTTGATGACTCCCCACTTTTGAGCTTTTCTACTAACTCAACCAACTGTGGGTCATCTCGCTGTGCCTCCCCAATCCGTCCCAAAAGCGTAGGTCTGACCTCCAAGGATGCTAGCAAACCGAGTACAAAGTCAATGGAAGGTCTAAAGTCAAACATAGAGATGAATTCTAAGTTTCGCCGTTCAATAAACAACGGACTCAAGGACAGCCTTTTCCTACTTAAGGCGTATGCCACCATGTTACCCTTGCCAGGGGTATATGCTATTTCGAAATCGTAGGATGCTAAGAATTCCATCCACCTTTGCTGTCTTAAGTTCAAGTCCTTCTGAGAGAACAAGTATTTTAGCGATTTGTGGTCAGTGAATAATTCGAATTTCTCGCCAAGAAGATAATGGCGCCAAGACTTAAGCGCGAAAACAATAGCGGCCAACTCTAGGTCATGTGTAGGGTAATTTTTCTCATGCACCCTTAACTGCCTTCCACCATAGGCTATTACCCTTCCCTCTTGCATTAAGACTGTGCCTAGTCCTGTCCCACAAGCATCGGTATAAACAGTAAACGACTTACTCCCGTCTGGAAGCACTAAGACTGGGGCTGAAGTCAAAGCTCTCTTCAAACGTTGGAACGCGTCATCACAATATACGTCCCATGTGAAAACTAGGTTATTCTTCGTCAAACGTGTTAATGGAGCTGATATCTTTGCGAAGTCTTTGATAAACTTCCTATAGTAGCCAGCCAACCCTAAGAAACTTCTCACTTCGGTAGCATTTTTAGGGACCTTCCAATCTTGGATGGCCACCACCTTCGCGGGATGCACAGTTATCCCTTTTTTGGAAACCACGTGCCCTAAGAATTGCACTTCCTCTCTCCAGAAGTGACACTTAGTAAATTTAGCTTTAAGGTTATGCGCTCGTAGTGTCTCCAACACTTCCCTAAGATGTAGGGCATGCTCTTCTTCATTCTTAGAAAAGATCAAGATGTCGTCTACAAATACCACCACGAATTTATTAAGGTACTCCCTAAACACCCTACTCATCAAATCAACAAAGTATGCTGGGGCGTTTGTCAAACCGAAGGGCATCACTAGCCATTCATAGAAACCGTCCGTAGTCCTAAAGGCAGTCTTGTCAATGCTATCCTCAGCCACTCTCAACTGATGGAAACCAGTGGCTAAGTCCAGTTGCGAAAACACTGAGGCGCCAACTAACTGATCGAAGAGATCGTCAATCCTCGGCAGTGGGTGTCTGTTCTTCTTAGTAAGTTTATTAAGTTCTCTATAGTCCACACAAAGTCTAAGGGACCCATCTGCCTTCGTGGCAAATACTACTGGAGCACCCCACTCCGATGTACTTCGTCTTATGAACCCCTTCTCAAGCAACTCCTTCACTTTCTTATTGAGTTCCCTCCTTTCACGAGGAGCCATGTGGCGTACTGGAAAAGATACTGGTTTTGCATTATCCACAAGATATATTCGAAAATCTATCTCCCGCTTCGGAGGCAAGCCCTTCACCTCCTCAAACACATCCGAGTATTCTCGGACCACTCTAACAGATCGTAGATTCTCCACAGACGCGTCAAGCGATTCTAGATAACTTAGCATAACAGGATTTATGGGATTACAACGGATTTCGAGAGTGTTGCCAAGGCGAGTCATGAGCCTAACTACTCTCCTTTCACAATCAAGAACGGCCCCATTTCTGGATAACCAATCCATTCCTAAAATTAGCCCATAGCCCGTGAAGCCCAAAACATAAGCATCACATCTAAACTCAACGCTAAGTATAGAAATTTTCAAATCCAAACACATCATGGACAAATAAGCTGAGCCCCCAATTGGATTCGAAACAACTAAGGGATCCTCTACTAAACTGGTGTTTAAGTGCAGTGATTCAACTAATGATGTAGAGATAAACGAATGCGATGCGCCCGAATCGAATAAGGTACGGACAGGATGATCAAACAGAAAAACTAAGCTTTCAACAGAAATGGTTCTACCTCGTTCTTGCAGTGGTGGGACCGCGAGAGCCTGAACTTGTCCCCTTGCCTGCCCTGGTGCCATAAGAGCCTGCACCTGTCCTCCCGAGGTAGACCCTGTCCTCTGCCCCTTCTTTGGGCAGTCCTTCACTAGATGTCCCGCTTCGCCACAGTGAAAACAGCCAGTCATCTTTTTCTTCCGGCAATCCTTGCTGATATGGCCTGGTGTCCCACAGTTAAAGCATCTCTTCTTTCCTTTGCCATTATTGTCTTTACCACCCTTCTTGTTTTGCTGTTGTGGTTTCTTCTGATCCCCTTTCTTCTTGGGTGCCTTATTAGCATTAGCGCCTTTCCCCTCGTGCATGAGTGCCACGTCTACTAGCTTCTCAAAGGTGGCCCCCATAGGGATGTGGGTCATAGCCAACCCCTGCATTGGCTCATTCAAGCCATTAACGAACCTCAGAGCCTTCTTCTCCGGCGTGTTCACTAAGTCCAAGCCAAACCTTGCTAACTGATTAAATTTGTTGACATATTCTTTCACTGATGAGCTTCCTTGCTTTAATGTCAAGAACCTTTCCATATATAAATTCTCTTCTGCCCTTGAGAGAAACTTTGCCTCAAACCTACGTCTGAAATCCGCTCAAGAATCAACAGGACATTCCCCATTAGTGACCTCCCACCAAAACGAGGCCTCTCCCTTCATTAACCAAGCTGCTAATTTGACTTTCCTCCCTTCTTCTACCTCAAAGATTTCTAGCAATTCTTCCACCTCCTTAAGCCAATCTCTAGCTTCCACAAACGTTTCTGACCCTTGAAAAGGTTTTCCATCCATAGCCTTAAATTCCTTGCACGTCTTTGCAAAAGTATCAGCGCGAGGAGGAGGAGGAGGAGCAGGTGCAACTGGTGGTGGAGGAACATTGGCTGGACCTGCAGCGGCCCTAGCCTCTAATAACCTCCTATACCATCCTGGTATCGTTACACCATCCGGAAGGTTAAGATCTTCAGCCATGCTGAAACGAAAAAGGAAAGATTCAAAATGGAGAATTCGAAAGATAAAGATGTATGGCTATTAGGGATTATGTTTTTCTTAAAAACTTTCCTCTTAAAATCACTCATTAAGACACGTTTTTGAAAATACTTCTTCCAAAAATACTTTAGAAAAATAGTTTTTCTAAAATTTGATCTGTTCTGGTAACCTTAAGCTCCGATACCACGTGTAACACCCCACGTCCATTAATGTCACTCACAAAGGGAATGCATTAACTTCCATGAAGGTTTTAAGTGAATATAGAACAGAAAAATTACAACAAGACAGATAATAAGTAGTACTTGGAAATGTAAAACTTTATTTCATTGCAGCGGAAATTAAACATGTTTGTTACATCATAAAACCGTAAATCATAGTCAAGTACAATATCCATCTTGATAAAACAAAATACATAACCCCATTACATAAATAGCCATTAAAGAAGATAACAAGCTAGACTTTACTTCAGCAGTCCAAGCTTTCCAAAGAGATAAAGTAATCCAATCAAACTCCACTAGAGCTGGGTCCACCCTGAGGATCTGGATGGGGGAAAAGGGTAGAAATGGAGGGGGTCATACATAAAGTCTGGCGAGTATGATAATTCTAACAATACTATTATCAAAATAATTAGACTAAGGCATAAGCTGGAAAACAAGGAAATGTCTAACCTCGTGTCTTTACAACTGTTATGCTTTAGTTTGGGCCTAGGACCTCTCACATTGGGCTGACATTTGTGACTACTGGATTTGTCGGTCGGGTCCGGGCAGGTTTACGTCACAAACGAGTCCAACCTCGTGTCCTAAGCATTGATTATCACTTATAATCCTTTACCCCAGTTTTAAATATATCCCTATTCAAATCATTAATTAATTCCAATTTTAATGATGTCCATAATTGACTCAATTATGGCCATCCACTTACGGTATGCAAAATCATATCAATTGCACCCCAATTTCATAATATTAAATCCTTAATATTACCCCTACCCCACGTTATACGTTCGCTTATTCAACGCAAAATATACGTTAGACTCGAATAGTCTAACTCATAGCACAAAGATTAATTATCACAACATATAGACAAATAAAATAGACCTAATCATGATAGGGGTGGAACTTGCATAAAACTACACATGTCATGGATCTAAAGGTGTCAACTTGTTTGGTAAAGTGTCACAATTCACATAATATGATCATAATCCAAATTCATGTATGGACTTGCATATGTGATTTAGGCAACATAATGATGATGTGAACTAGCATCTAATACATAGAATTCACATATGTCATAGCATAATTCTAGATGTCATAATTTTAGATCTAAATAGATGTCACGACATATGTTCATAATCTTTACTAACCAATCTAAACTTGCATACATGATTTGTCGTATAGATCAACATAGCCCAAGCATTATGATTTGATTAACATGAACTAATTAGCATAGATAATAACATCATGACTTTATAACATGTATGATTTATCATAACTTTGCATAGAAAATTACAGCCTATACAATATCATCATAGCATGACTTACAACATATAGGATATCATCATCACATAACATAGGATTTACAACATACATGATAGCATAAGGTTTACAACAACATTTATGACAATTCACATCATTTTCTTATGATCCATATTACATCTTAATCTAATTAGTTTGCTAATAATCTTGTTAAGATCATCATACTCACAATTAGAGAAGAAAGAGAGTCTTGATTTGCTTTAGAGTTGAGTAGAATTAGAGTTTTGATTAGCCTTCTTCCTTCTTAGTCGGCGGCGGCTACACTGAGTCCCATGGCGATGGCATGACGGCGGCTATTCTATTTTTCATGTGAATCAGAGTGAGAGACTACCTAGGTATATATAGAGTTTAGGATTTATTTAGGCCGTCAGATCAACTCAAAACTAACCTGAACCGTTTAATTTGCCAACTCAGCCCTAAGGTCACATCAGTAGCTTAAGATTGGGCTCAGTCAAACCCTAGCTGACTGGACCAGGTCGACTGCCCAGTCGACTCCCCAGTCGACCTGGGGGGGTGTCGACTGCCCAGTCGACTCCCCAGTCGATCTGGGGTGCTGGACGGGAAATTTCCCGCCTAGCTTGTTTGACTTCGAATTTTAAATTTTCTGAAATCTGTTTTGAATTTTTTAAAACTTCCGATGGCCATATCTCCTTCATACGAAGTCCAAATCACGCAAACTCGGACTCTATTTCAACCAGAATTCCGAGATGAATACAGTGGCGCAACCCGTTTCCCACAATTCTCACATCTGAGATTAGTTATTCTTTAATTTGTGAATATTAATATTAACAGAATTACAGGGTGTTACAGTTGGGATCGTATAGACGGTGGCTTCACAATGGAATTGACTAGGTGTGAATCAGAGCTCGTTACAATTTATAGTAAAATAAATTGTCTGAATCAAGCGATGGTTATCGTTATTAACGATGATCGTCCATTGTGAGTAAAACTCACCAACTCTATCAGTTCATATTTTTATAACGTATTTTTAGAACTGATAAATGATAACCGATTGTTGTGTGCTGACTGTTTGGTTGAACTGCTTATGTATTGGTTGAAATTATAGATAACGATATATATAAATATAAACCGTTAATCAAATATTGATTCTGTTTATCAGAATATTTCATATCGAAATGAAATCGATGTTATTATATTGTTTAACATCTTTGGATGCAGGGAAACAGGTTAGAGGGATCCAATTGGATTCCTCAATATTTAAAATACTGTTGTTTTTCATATATGATGATATATGATGTGATATATAATCTATTGTTGATGATGTGTGTTAGAATGATATTGATCATTGTTATTTGGTATTTCAAATACCATAAGGAATATTGGAATGTTAAAAAGGAAATTTTCAATGTTGTATTGAAAAAGAAATATATATAAAATCAAAGGATTTTATAGAAAGAGATATTTATAAAATCAAAGGATTTTATAAAAAGAAATATTTTTAAAATGAATAGAATTTTATAAAAGGAATTATTTATATAATAAATAAGATTATATAAAAGGAAATATTTGTAAAACATTTACAAATAGAATTGAAAGGAAATATTTCTAAAGCATTTACAAATAGAATTGAAAGGAAATATTTGTAAAGCATTTACAAATAGAATTGAAAGGAAATATTTGTAAAACATTTAAAAATAGAATTGAAAGGAAATAATTGTAAAACATTTACAAATAGAATATGAAAGGAAATATTGTAAAACATTCACAAATAGAATATGAAAGGAAATATTGTAAAACATTTACAATAGAATTGAAAAGGAATATTTATTTGTTAAATAAATGGAGTAAGATAAAAGGAATATTACAAATAAATGGAGTAAGATAAAAGGAATATTTATTTGTTAAATAAATGGGGTAAGATAAAAGGAATATTTATTTGTTAAATAAATGGAGTAAGATAAAAAGAGTATATGTTGGGAAAATAAATAGAAAGATAAATGGAATTAGAGTTAATCGAAAAAGAGGTATAGTTATTCGAAAAGAGTTATCGAACATTAGTTATTCGAAGAGAGTAATCAAATATTAGTTATTTGAAGAGTGTAATCGAATATTAGTTATTCGAAAAGAGTTAATATAATATTAGTTATTCGAAGAGAGTAATCGAATATTGGTTATTCGAAGAGAGTAATCGAATATTAGTTATTCGAAGAGAGTAATCGAATATTAGTTATTCGAAGAGAGTTATCGAATATTGGTTATTCGAAAAGAGTTATCAAATATTGGTTATTCGAAAAGAGTTAACGAATATTGGTTATTCAAAAAGAGTTATCAAATATTAGTTATTCGAAGAGAGTTATCGAGTATTAGTTATTCGAAAGAGAGTTAATCGAATATTAGTTATTCGAAGAGAGTTAATCGAATATTAGTTATTCGAAGAGAGTTAATCGAATATTAGTTATTGGAACAAGAGTTAGTCGAATATTAGTTATTCGAATAAGAGTTAGTCGAATAGGAGTTAATCGAATAGAGTTAAAGGAATTAATCGGATATAGTTTATTCGAATAGAGTTAAAGGAATTAATCGAATATAGTTTATTTGAATAGAGTTAAAGGAGTTATCGAATATAGTTTATTCGAAAGGACTTAATCGAATATAGTTTATTCGAAAGGAGTTAAGTGAAAAGAGTTAATGAATTAAAGCTAATTGAGTTATATTTTGGAGTTAGATATTTCAGAAGTAGGGATTTTAATGCTATAGTTATAATCAACGTTTTTCAATAAAGAATTGGATTCGTAAATAGAATACAAGAGTTTCGTAAGGAAGTTTGTTAAATATTTAGAAGGTGAACTGTGTCTATTTCAAAGTTAGAAATGTTGTTCAGTTAAGGTCTGAGAGGTAGTTATACCCCAACTTGATTGGCTTCGTTTTTAACTAAGGAATGGTTAAGGTTCAACAGTGAAGATTGGTTAAGTGAATGTAGTTAACGAGTAAAATGGTTTGAGTTGGCATAGCGATGTTTGATTTAAACATATGTTTAAATCCAATGTAGGAGTTTTGGAAATGTTTTTCAAATAAGAATCAGAAATGTTTTCTAATATAGAAAACAAGAAATGGAAATATTTCCCAATATTAATAACGTATATTTTCTAAATTTAGAAAATAGGAAATGTTGCATGTATGGAAACAGGAGAGGAAAAATGAACTAAAGAGATAAATGTTAAATGATGTTTGATCGATATAATTTCCATCTAGGAATAATATCGTTGTTTTCACACATGTTTTTCTTTGATAGTTAACTCACCGACTATCGAAGTTTTTGACCATTTTTCCGTCGTCAATACGGAGAGACCGGGATCAGATTCATTGTCTGAAAACTACTCTGTATGGGCGTTAGCGTTGCGAATCAAATATGATGAAGAAAATTGAAAACAGAATTATGCAAGGGCTGTTCTGGCGATCCTAGGTAGAAATTGCCTAAGATGGATTTACAGAATAGTACCTTCGGTATGCCCAGTCCCAGGACGACCTGTATGGAAGAATGTCTGACAGAGTATATTTAATAGATCGCGTTAGTTGAACTCTTCAAACGTATTTACGTTTGGTGGTGGATGAATTTGTTTCTCTTAGCTGTATACCCGTTGTATTTTGGGGAAATCAATTTGTGATTTGGCGGGTATGAAGATGTGACATTCAAAGTGAATAATTGTGTAATCTGTAAGAGATAAGCATGGCTTCTAGCATCACAACCGGGAAATGACAAAAATCGGGCAGGCGGCATGGCTAAGTGGTTGGCTGCCAATTAGGGCGTATTATCACCTATCTAGAGATATTCATTTCATTCTTAAATCTATTCGATGATGTCCCATTAGGGAAACGGTTGCTGATCCCAACCGTTGGTGATATACATTCGATACACTCAAGCGAAACGAGTGGTCGGTCATGTGTGGCCGGGTTGTAAGATGTTCTTGTTGAACCCAGTGTATTCATCTCTAGAGGTACACTATCGGAAGGTGGTTCCATACCTTGTCATAGTTGGAAATCCATTACCCAATAAGTGCTCACGATTTTGATTGTATACTATATATGTAGAATGTGAGATGAAAGCGTTTCTGCTAGATGATTATTTAGTTGTGGTTGATAGACATTATTATAATATCAAAAGAGTTTTGATATAAAGTTTATCATTTCTTTCAAAAGGATTTTGAAAGCTAAATCAAATGTTTTGGATTCTCATAAGGGAAAAACTCGTTCCGTTATACAGCGTGGTCTTATGAGATATCGTTTAATTACTCAAACTGTTTTAAATTGTTTTACTCACACCAGTCTCATGACTGATCAGAGTTTTATTTTGTTTTGTTTTCCCTAAACTCTTGGGTGCCCAATTTTGTACGGGCAGTCAAGTAGTCAGGATTTTACAGATATACGGAGAGCTTGGAGCAGGAGGCTTCAGGATTACATAGCTATTGTTATTTCCGTTGTTTTGTAAGTGTTGTACTCTGATAATGTTACTGTATGCATATACTGATTTTATTTCAAAGATATGTTATCTATTATATGTTGTTCGTTCCACTGTGAGATTCGTGTTACTCTGATGTTGTATGTTCTTCTTCTTCTTCTATTCTAAGTTTCTATCTTATCTATTCTCACCCTCTAATTTCTTTCATGGACTATCGGTGTTTCCGATGCTTGAATAGTCGACTTAGTGTTGTATGCCGATATCCAGGATTGCAAATTCCCCGGGTCGTTACACCTCATGTCAACAACCTAGGTCAGGATAGTGGATAAGGACGTAAAGTATGGAGATAGAAGGCCATCATATTGGAAGCAGTTATCATATGATTATGGTTTTAATTATGTACCTTGAGACACTTACGTTTATGAAAGATTACTGTATTTGACATTTTTATCAATTATGAGTAAAGGGTACATCCGTTGGTACTACATTTTATTCCTTCCATTGTGAGTTATGAACGAATATACTGCTCTTTGACTTTACTTTATTTTCCAATCAACAATTTATGTTAGAACGGTTCTAATTTTCGATGGGTCTTTTGTGGGTTGAAATTTAGGCCTGCTCCAGGATGCATTCTTAAAAAGTGTATTATAGGAATAAAATATCTTTCACTTTAAACAAAGTTGGTTAACGAGTTAGATATATGTAAGAGATTACACAATTACCCTGAGCATACCCCTAACTTTATCAATTACTTCCTTTCACTTGGAGTAAACTACGGAATCTAATTTCAATTTCTTCAATCGATTGCTAGTAAATTGATTGTGTCAATTCCTTAGTGAATAAGTATGTGATTATATCTTAATAATTTACTATGACAACTAACTCACTTTAGTGATGAATTACCCATTTATCATGTGTTACGATTCGTAGTATGTCTCTCGACTTCCAACGATCTTTAAGTTTAATTACAAACTATATAGAGACAATGTTATCATATAAGAATGCGTGGGATTTTCAGCATTTAGAATGACCTATTTACTATTGATGTTATATACACAGAATCACTTATTATTTTTTAGTTTGAACACCATTTCATAGGGAGTACGTTGTTTACAGTTCTTCAGCATTCTGTATACATATGAGAATACTCTGAACTATTTTACGATTGATACTAATTTGGATTTAATATTTTACTTCATATGTCAAATTTGTGAGGAAAAAAATGACGTCGTAAACAATATAAAATATATGATATTTCCTATCGCCGATGCATAAGGAATTCATTTCACATATTTCGTATTAAACAATTTAATAAGTTGACATTTTCACATATGAATTTTGGGTATTCCTAATATCGTTTGCACTCGCTATGAAATATGTCATATAGATTTAACATTGTGTATTAAAACAAATAAGATGGATTTTAACACAAGTGTATTGTTAAAATAAACATCTCATTCCTTTATAGTTTAGAAATATTAATGTATCCTTTAACTTTCTTTCTTGAGAGCATAGTTTACTTTGCAGTTTGATTGATAATCAAAATAATTTTTATTTCTGAGGCTTATTGAATGATGCTTTTGTATATATATTTGATTATATCCAAATACTCACAAACTCAAAATCGCTCCCTCTGACCTTGAGACACCTTTGTTGCCATGTGTAGATAGTTCGTTTTAAATCATATTTAGATTTTTTTTCATTCTAGCATAGATGTTCAAGAACACAAAACCTTAAAGAGCGATAATTTTGTGCATAAATATGAATGAACTTCAATGCATCGAATGATGAATCTGTTGCTCTAATTTCAACAATTAAAATTTATGGTAGTATTTTTATCAGTCCAGCTCATAACATTCTAATAACATTTTCCTTTCTCACAGCAATAGACTTATGGTCGAGGTTATATCCCTTCGGATACAATTATCAAAATCATATTTTAATAATGTATTTGAAATTTATTTCGAATAAGCTCATCATTCCATATTATAGAGTCAACACTCTTAACGGTCTAATCAACACTAGAATATCATATATGTTTTCCACATTGATAAGAAACTTGGTTTCTCTTCAATGCACGAGAATATTTGTTAGACATCTTAATGGCGTGTTCATTTTGATTAATTGATTTAATTTCATCTCATAAAATTATTTTTATCCTTGGATATGATCCAACTCAACATTACATCCAACAATCTCTAAAAGAAATTCCTTTACTATTATTGTTTCTTGAAACAATAATTGTTTCTTATTGTAATGGAATAGATATTCAGAAACACTTTTTGAATTGTGTTTATATATAAATGATTAGTTTTTGTTGACAAAACTTATGTTCTAAACATAAATATGTTATCTATGATAATCCTTTCCAAAATTCTCTTGGAGATATTTTTAAAAGATTCCTCATGAATAATTATTATGTGCATGTTTTTGACTTACATAATCTTCTGATTCATTGAATTAGAATATGTTGGGTTTTATTATAAATTCTTATCTTATATGATATTGTAAATTGTTACTAAGATGAAATTAATTTTAGGGATAGTTTGACTAAAGTATGTATAAAGTTCATATATCCTTTTCGAAAATGGTACTTAAATTAGGTTACAAAACCGACTTTGTCGGTTTTTCTTAATTCGACTAAGCCTTCGATAACTTCCGTCCGTCTGAAGCTTTTCAACAATACCCATTTTGTCCTCCTATGACTTATGCATTAATTTAATGTAGTTTTGAAGTCTTGCCTTGCCTTATTTGAGCTCCCCAATTTAATTTTTAATGTAGTATATTTGATTCATTAATGCTCATTAATTGTGTGACTTAATTAACTTTATATTTGGAAAAAAAGCTAATTTTTCCACTTTTGTTGATATGAACATGGTGTTCATTTTAAAACATCACACCAAGCGTTAATAAGATAAATTGACAACACTTTATTGATTAAATTTATTTCTTAAATTTTTTCCACTTTTGTTGATATGAACATGGTGTTCACTTTAAAACATCACACCTAGCGTTAATATGATAAATTGACAACATTTATTGATTAAATTTATTTCTTAAATTGAAAATCACTAAATTAATTTAAACATATAGACAAAAACCTTATACGGTTAAAATTTGATTCAATAATATGTATATTAATTACCGTCTTTTTTACCATATATACAAATTATAACAAAATAACATGATTCATTAAAATAATTATTTTGATTTGTATAATATACGTAATTTTGTTTCTTTTTGTGATGGCCCGCCCCGCACCAGCCGACATTTCCAATGAAAGTGCGTTGTGACAGTGCCCGACTAGCACAGGACGGTCGCCAAAGAAAGGAAAAGAAAGGAATTTGAACTAACAAGGAACCTGTAGAATGTCTCACAGCGCATGGAATAAAGTATAATAATAACATACTTGACATAAAACAGGCAAGACAGTGCATAAGGTGAAAACTAAACCATAATCAACATAGCAACGGAAATCCAAAATACAGCTTATGATCCATAACCATTATTACAACTTCAAAATACTGTCTCTAAAGAAAAAGAAAGGAGAGGTACATTACTAATGCCCAAAGCAGTGACCATCAACAACACAGGGATAGTATATGTAGATAATACGTAGGAGCCTTCTGCTCGTCTCCGGATCAGCTACTCGTGCATAACCAGCTAACCTGTCTCTAGTCTGCCTGTTTAAGGGCACCTAGAGTAATAAGAAGAGACATAAAACTTTGGGTCAGACAAAAATCTGGTATGAGCGATAAGCAGCAAAACAGAATAATAACAGGTATACTAAACCATACCTGAACCTGGACCTGTAGCCAAAGAGTTAGCACTATATACTGTACAATACTTTAAGGTGCCACTAACATATAGTGTGAAGAATATGGGGTTGGGGGTGTGCATGACATAGTAATGGCAAACAACCAATCATAGCAACCATCCTCACATCTCTCACTCAGTGCGTAAAGCATACGATACCCACCACTTTGATCACCCTATTCCTTGCTATGATCACTCTGCCCCATGGAGTCATGGCGACTCCACTGCACTGATCCTTAGCCACTAGTCCTTGCTATGTCCACTCTGCCCCCATGAAGTCATGAAGACTCCACTGCACTGGCTCATAGCCATGCTACGATCACTCTGCCCCCATGGAGTAGTAACTACCCCACTGCACTGATCCGCAGCCTAACACTTGTCTTTCCATGGTGAATCAAAGCTATGGACGTCGATAACCCCTTAGCACACGTCCCGCAGCAAAGCCCAACTCATGAAGTTAACCCGTTGATCCCATTTGGATCCTAAGTAATAACCTCCCATTTGGACTTCCTTTACATCTCGGGTTTTGGTCGAATTGGAGTTGGTCTTCAGAAGAGTCATCGCGTAATCGTAGCTCCAATCCGGTTCGGTTCGGCCCCTAGATGCGGTTCGGTCCAGTTATCCTTCCCTGGTTCGGTTCGGCTTACTCCAGTTCCTAACCATCAATCTGGTTCGGTTCGATATAAAAGGTCCACCACGTCACATCGGTTCGGCACACCTGGTCTTAGTCTGGTTTAGTTAGGTGCTTTGCTCCTTGGTTCCGTTCGTCCCTCTTGCTCCATCTTACTCATTCCGATCCGATCCCATGTTCCATCCAAACCCGATCTGATTCCGCTCCCTAGCTCTAGTCTAATCCGATCCCCACGCCAAGCTTCGGTTCGATCCCAACCCCAACTCAACGCAAATGGCCTTCCTTCTTGCCAAGTCTTCTCAGGTGCCAAGTTCCAATCCGAATCAAGTCCCCTTGCCCAGTTCCCTTATCCGATCCGAGCCCCGTACCCGATCCGAAACTCTGCACATTTCCTGCAACTTTTCCAGCGACTTTTTTATGCCATATGACAGCGTTTTCGACCATTCTAACTCTTCTAATCAATCACAAAGCATACCATACAGTCATAGCAACACAAAGAACTAACCATAAACACCAAAATAATGAATTAACATGTCAAAACGGATCAAACATACCCAAAAAACCCATATTTCCCTTAATCATGTTTAAGCATAACTAATGATATGATTAGCAAAACTTAACCAAATTAACCAAATTTTCTAACAGAGGCCTAAAACAATATTTCGAAATTTATAAATATTTTTCCGTAATTTAATCATGTTTAAATTCGCTAATTAAAACTAATTACCCTTAATTAACCATAATTAGTAAGGAACTATGCAAATCACTCACCTTAGCCCCAAACAAAATACCAAATCTGAAATTATCCTCTGTTTGGCACTGTTCCTAAGGCTATACAACAGTTCCGACGTTGATTTGGTGCTATTTCTCCTTAATTTGGTGAAGATTAGGCTAATACTTGATTAGAAAGTGATTAGAGGTGATTCTAGATGTTGGAGGCCATTATTAGGGTTCCAAGAATGAAAGTGGCAGCTGAAAATGTGTCTAAAGAAATGTTTTCTAACACTAGTCAGCCCCTATATACCCCTAATTTTGAAATCTCTCATTGGGCCTAGCTATTAACTACCCAATTAAGCCCGGTTAAGCAGTTTTTCACCTTCTAAACATTGTTTCAGCCATATCTCCTAAACGGTGAGTCCATTTGGCTAATGTGACCACTCTACGGAATTGTAAACCATCATCTGAACCCAATGGAAGTTGTTTCAGGTCAAAACTCCATACCAATCAAAAGTTATGGCCGAAACAAGATCAGCTAGGGGGAAAAAGGTCATTTAAAAATTGGCAAAAATCATGAACATGGGAAATGACCCCAATAGTCGTCTCCCAAAGTTACATGACCATACGACTTCGCATGAGAAATAAATAAATATTCTACGATCCTCTGATGCGTAGAATGTGGGTCGTTACATTCTCCCCTCTCCCCCCCCCCCCCCCCAAAGAAATTAGGCCCCCGAAATTCCTTAACTAAGAAACAAGCAAAGGATCCCGCATGCCTATCAACCATTCACAGCAATCAAACATACAAAATCAAACAAACAATTCTATCCTAGCATGCGGAAAACTAAGTCGCAATTAAAATCTTACCAGACAAAGAGTTCTGGATACTTCCTCTTTATGTCCTCCTCTGTTTCCCAAGTACAGTCTTCCTCATCATCACCCCCACTGAACTTTGACTAGTTTCATCGCCTTCCTTCGAAGGTGCTTCGTATCATTCTCAAGAATAGGCATAGGCCTATGGTTCCCAACCGCCTCGGGTTCAATCTCGATATCGTCCAACTGATCCGGTGAAATAGTCACACTAGGGTCGTGCACGAATTTCCTTAACTGGAAAACATGAAATACGTTATGAACTCCTGCCATCTTCTCTGGTAATTAAACTTTATATGCCAAATTCCCAATTTTCTCGAGAACTGGGAATGGTCCAACAAATTTTGGTGTTAACTTGCCTCTCCTGCCAAATCGTATCACGCTCTTTAACGGAGAAATCTTGACAAACACCAAGTCGCCAATGGAGAACTTTAAATCTCTTCTCCTCTTATCAACATAATTCTTCTGCCTATCTTGGGCAGCCTTCATTTGCTGTTGAATGATCTTAACCCTATCTGAAGTTTCTCTTATCACATCTGGTGCAAGCACAAACTTTTCACTAGTTTCTAACCAACATTACGGTGAGTTTCATGGTCTTTCGTACAAAGCTTCAAATGGAGCCATACCAATACTGGATTGATAACTATTATTATATGCAAACTCCACTAGACGCAAATGGTCATCCCATGATCCACCAAAATCCAATATGCAAACTCTCAATAGATCTTTTAATATACGATTCACCCTCTCTGTTTGACCGTCGGTTTGAGGATGGTACGCGGTACTGAGATGTAATTCCGATCCTAACGCCTCTTGTAAGCTATTCCAAAATCCACTAGTGAACAATGAATCTCGGTCACTCACAATGCCTTTGGGTATTCCATGAAATCTCACTACTCATTTCATATATAGCTCAGCTAACTTAGCTGTCCTTTTGTTTGACTTGACGGGTATAAATCTTGCACTCTTGGTCAATCAGTCCACAATCACCCAAATGCTATCATGGCCCGACCTAGTCCTTGGTAACCCATCAATGAAATCCATTGAGACTTGTTCCCATTTCCATTTTGGAACTTCTAATGGTTGCAACAAACCACTAGGCCTCTTTTGCTTAGCTTTAACTAGCTGGCAATTCATGCATTTGGATATAAACTTCCCAACGTCTCTTTTCATCTCTTCCCAGTAGTAGGTCTGCTTCATGTCTTGATAGATCTTGTTACCACCGGGGTGTATAGTCAGTTTTGGGTGATGACATTCTCTAAGCACTTCATCTCTCAATCCATTGACATTGGGTATAACTAGTCTTCCATTCTTTATAAGCCATCCATCTCGATCAAGCCCATAATCGTTCATCTCCTCATCGATGCCCATCTCTAACCTGGAGATGATTTTCAGTAAGTTAGGATCGTCCCTCTGACTGGAACCAATCCGCTCAATCAAAGTGGGTCTGACCGTCAAACTTGCTAATACTTCTGGATCCAATTCGCACTTTGGTCTGAAATCATACCCGGCGATGTACTCCAGTTGCTTCCACTCAAGAAACATAGCCCCTAAAGTGGCATGTCTTCTACTCAACGCATCAGCTACCGCATTGCCCTTTCCTGGTGTGTATGTTATATCGAAATCGTAGGAAGCCAAGAATTCTAACCATCCTTGCTGTCGGAGATTTAGATCCTTCTGAGAGAAAAGACATTTTAATGATTTATGATCGGTAAACAACTCGAATCTTTCATCCAAGAGATAATCTCTCCACATCTTCAATGCGAACACGATCGCTGTCAATTCTAAATCATGGGTAGGATATCTTTTCTCATGCGGTTTCAGTTGCCAACTAGCATAAGCTACAACCCTACCTCCTTGCATCAATACTGCACCTAGTCCGGTACCACAGGCATCTGTGTATACCGTCATTTCTTCATTCCCTTTAGGAATGAATAACACTGGTGCACATGTCAACTTTTCCTTTAGACTCTTAAATGCATTCTCGCACTTTTCGTCCCAGACGAAAGCTTGATTCTTCTTGGTTAACGGAGTCAACGGTACTGCTATCTTGGAGAAGTCTTGGATGATCTTCCGATAATACCCAGCTATTCCCAAGAAACTTCTTACGTCTGTTGCATTCTGGGGCGTAGACCAATCCTGTACCGTAGCCACCTTTGCAGGATCCACGGCAATACCATTCTCTTAAACAACATGGCCCAAGAATCTCACCTCCCTCCTCCAGAAGTGACACTTAGAAAACTTTGCTTTCAATTGGTGCTTTCTCAACACCCCCATCACTATCCTCAAGTGTTCCTTGTGTTCTTCCTCTTTCCTCGAATTAACAAGTATATCGTCCACGAACACAAGAACAAACTTATTCAATTGATCTCTGAATACCCTATTCATAAGATCCACAAAATATGCTGGTGCATTGGTCAACCCGAATGGCATGACCAACCACTCATAAAATCCAGACGGCGTCCGAAATGTCGTTTTAGCTATACTCTCAGCTTCCACTCTAAGCTTATGAAAACCTATCGCGAGATCCAACTGGGAAAACACTCTCGCGCCACTCAACTGGTCAAACAAATCTTCTATCCGCGGTAGAAGATACTTATTCTTCCTCGTCACCTTATTCAACTCGCGGTAGTCCACACACAAACGAAGGGAACCATCTGCCTTGGCAGCAAACACAACTAGTGCTCCCCACTCAGAAACACTTCTTCTGATAAATCCCTTCTTCAAAAGATCAATTACTTGCACCCTGAGCTCTCGCTGCTCCCTTGGTGCCATACGACGAAGTGGCATCACTATAGGTCTGGCATATTTCACTAAATCAATACGGAACTCAATATCTCGGTGTGGTGGAAGTCCGGTCACTTCCTCGAAGACATCCGGATACTGGCCAGCCTCGGGCACATCTGACTACTCATCATGCGGGATGTCGAGGGAATTTAGAAAACTAGCCATTACCCCATCACTAGGTAGACCACCAAACACTACCCTCTGCCCATCATCCGCTCTAACTGTCACCAAAAAGCCC
Organism: Allium sativum; assembly: GCA_030737875.1. NCBI lineage: Eukaryota > Viridiplantae > Streptophyta > Magnoliopsida > Asparagales > Amaryllidaceae > Allium > Allium sativum. The sequence continues at coordinate 826,597,099 of CM060909.1, forward strand.
TCACAGTCTACCACCACCCCGTATCTTTGGAGCCAATCGACTCCCAAAATAATGCCAAAACCCAGTAAAGCCCAAAACAAAGCAATCACAAAAAAACATGCATCCATGACTCGATAAGACCACATTACGACAAATCATACAAAGGCTAGTCAAACCACCAATCAGGTTCGTCACTGCTAAAGGTCTATCGACTATCTCAGGTTCCAATCCGAACCTATCTACCAGGTCACTAGATATGAAGGAACGGAAAGCTCCGGTATCAATCAATACTCGAACAGGAACATCATAAACAGAAAGAATTCCTTGAATGACGACATTCTTCCCTTTCTCCGCCGCAGTTGGGGCATTCGACGAAGAAGGAACAACATTGATAGCATATTCTTTCACAATCTGCTTTTCTTTAGGGGGTTGCGGACGCTTATCCGTGTGATGTCCCACTTGGCCACAGTTGAAGCACTTCTTATCCGCTGGCTTGGCCCGACATTCTTTGGCATAGTGGCCCTTCTTACCACAGCTGAAACACTCAACATCTTTCTTATTCTTTTTCTTCTGGCCATCCTTGTTCTGATTCTGCTTTCTCTTATTCTGAGAACCATTCTTTCCTCCACCGCTTTCTTGCGGCTTTGGCTCCTCTGCAGATGCAACCTCGGTCTTCGACTTAGGGTATATACTCTCTGATCTCAAGCTTTCCCCACAATCGATTCAAACATCTCATCGATGTGGTTAATAAGCCTTTCCCCCAAGTACTGATCCAAGCCTATTATGAACTTCTCATTTTTCTTCTCGGGAGTGTCAATGAGGGATAATCCATACTTCGATAAAGTATCGAACTCTGCAATGTACTCCGAGACTATCCTACCATTCTGCTTAAGCTCTAGAAATTTCCTAAACAACTCTGACTTCTGGGCAGCTGGGATGAACTAATCACTGAATCGGGCCTTAAATTGATCCCATGTAACTTGATCCTCGGGAGTAGCCGCATTAATAGCATTCCACTAATTCATCGCCCGTCCGTGAAGCTGACGGGATGCTAGCTTACTCTTCATCGCATCCTCGATACCCAAGTCTTTGAAGATACGCTCACAGCTATCCAACCAATCCTGAACTTCTGTAGCCGATTCCGTTCCATGGAACGGCTTTCCACCAAGACAAGTGTAATCCTTGCAAAGCTTGGCGAAATCAGCTCTAGGCGCCTGTACCGCTGCACCACCACCATTTGCAGCATTGGGAGTTGCCCTCTGAACATCCCTAAGCATCTCTCTCATGAGGTCAGTGAACATCGTCCTCATATCAAGAGCATTCCCGTTATTGGCTCATCTACCTGTACCCCTCGTATATCGGCACATCGTTCAATATGTAAAGAGAAACGATTAACCATCTCTTCAGTGGTGCCAGTGCAATGCGACTTCATCCTTAAATATACTAATAGTATATATATATATAGCTTTTGAAAATCAAAATAATCACAAATACATGCTCTCATATACGTATTATCTCTCTCTGGCGTCTTTCCCTAGGCTAACTACGCAACCTAGAGCTCTGATACCAAATGTGACGGCCCGCCCCGCACCAGTCGGCATTTCCAATGAAAGTGCGTTGTGCCAATGCCCGACTAGCACAGGATGGTCGCTAAAGAAATGAAAAGAAAGGAATTTGAACTAACAAGGAACCTGTAGAGTGTCTCACAGTGCATGGAATAAAGTATAATAATAACGTACTTGACATAAAACAGGCATGACAGTGCATAAGGTGAAAACTAATCCATAATAAACATAGCAACGGAAATCCAAAATACAGCTTATGATCCATAACCATTATTACAGGTTCAAAATACTGTCTCTAAAGCAAAAGAAAGGAGAGGTACATTACTAATACCCAAAGCAGTGACCATCAACAACACAGGGAGAATATATGTAGATAATACGTAGGAGCCTTCTGCTCGTCTACGGATCAGCTACTCGTGCATAACCAGTTAACCTGTCTCTAGTCTGCCTGTTTAAGAGCACCCAGAGTAATAAGAAGAGACATAAAACTTTGGGTCATACAAAAGTCTGGTATGAGCGATATGCAGCAAAACAGAATAATAACAGGTATACTAAACCATACTTGGACCTGGACCTGCAGCCAAAGAGTTAGCACTATATACTGTACAATACTTTAAGGTGCCACTAACATATAGTGTGAAGAATACGGGGGTGGGGGTGTGCATGACATAGTGATGGCAAACAACCAATCATAGCAACCATCCTCACATCTCTCACTCAGTGCGTAAAGCATACGATATCCACCACTTTGATCACCCTATTCCTTGCTATGATCACTCTGTCCCATGGAGTCATGGCGACTCCAGTGCACTGATCTATAGCCACTAGTCCTTGCTATGTCCACTCTGCCCCATGAAGTCATGAAGACTCCACTGCACTGGCTCATAGCCATGCTATGATCACTTTGCCCCATGGAGTAGTAACTACCCCCACTTCACTGATCCGCAGCCTAACACTTGTCTTTCCGTGGTGAATCAAATCTATGGACGTCGATAACCCCATAGCACAGGTCCCGCAGCAAAGCCCAACTCATGAAGTTAACCCGTTGATCCCATTTGGATCCTGAGTAATAACCTCTCATTTGGACTTCCTTTGCATCTCGGGTTTTGGTCGAATTGGAGTTGGTCTTCAGAAGAGTCATCATGTAATCGTAGCTCCAATCCGGTTTGGTTCGGCCTCCAGATGCGGTTCGGTTCGGTTGTCCTTCCCTGGTTTGGTTCGGCTTACTCCAGTTCCAAGCCATCAATCTAGTTCGGTTCGATATATAAGGTCCACCACGTCATATCGGTTCTGTTCGGCACTCCTGGTCTTAGTCCGGTTCAGTTCGGTGCTTTGCTCCTTGGTTCCGTTCGTCCCTCTTGCTCCAGCTTACTCATTCCGATCCGATCACATGTTCCATCCAGACCCGATCCGATTCCGCTTCCTAGCTCTAGTCCGATCCGATCCCCACGCCAAGCTTCGGTCTGAACCCAACCCCAACTCAAGCAAATGGCCTTCCTTCTTGCTAAGTCTTCTCAGGTGCCAAGTTCCGATCCGAATCAAATCCCTTTGCACAGTTCCCTTATCCGATCCGAGCCCTATACCCGATCCGATCCGGTCCGAAACTCTACACATTTCCTGCAACTTTTCCAGCGACTGTTTTACGCCATACGACGACGTTTTCGACCATTCTAACTCTTCTAATCAATCACAAAGCATACCATACAGTCATAGAAACATAAATAACTAACCATAAACACCAAAACAATGAATTAACATGTCAAAACGGATCAAACATACCCAAAAAACCCCATATTTCCCTTAATCATGTTTAAGCATAACTAATAATATGATTAACAAAACTTAACCAAATTTTCTAACAGAGGCCTAAAACAATATTTCGAAATTTATAAATATTTTTCCAGAATTTAATCATGTTTAAATTCGCTAATTAACACTAATTACCCTTAGTTAACCATAATTAGTGAGGAACTATGCAAATCACTCACCTTAGCCCCAAACAAAATACAAATCTGAAATTATCCTCTATTTGGCGCTGTTCCCAAGGCTATACGGCAGTTCCGACCTTGATTTGGTGCTATTTCTCCTTAATTTGGTGAATATTAGGCTAATACTTGATTAGAAAATGGTTAGAGGTGATTCTAGATGTTGGAGGCCATTACTAGGGTTCCAAGAATGAAAGTGGCAGCTGAAAAAGTGTCCAAAGAAATGTTTTCTAACCCTAATCAACCCCTATATACCCCTAATCCCGAAATCCCCCATTGGTCCTAGCTACTAACTACCCAATTAAGCCCGGTTAAGCAGTTTTTCACCTTCTAAACATTGTTTTAGCCATATCTCCCAACGGTGAGTCAGTTTGGCTAATGTGACTACTCTACGGAGTTGTAAACCATCATCCGAATCCAATGGAAGTGGTTTCAGGTCAAAACTCCTTACCAATCAAAAGTTATGGCTGAAACAAGATCAACTAGGGGGAAAATGGTCATTTAAAAATCGGCAAAAATCATGAACATGGGAAATGACCCCAATAGTCGTCTCCCAAATTTACATGACCATACGACTTCGCATGAGAAAGAAATAAATATTCTACGATCCTCTGATGCGCGGAATGCGGGTCGTTACACTTTTTTCTTCTAATGTAAAGTAATTTGTATGCAATCTGTTGTTTCTTTTTTCTTCTAATGTAAAATCATTCCTATGATTTTCTGTTTTATGCTTGGTGAATATAATATGTAGTCTTCCCAATATCAATTAATTTACAGCATTTAATTTGTGTGATCATTCTACAATAACAATCAATTAGTTATGTTACCATTTATTTTTATTTGGATGTATAAGAGGGAGAATAATAAAAGTTGGAGTAATAAAATACCAGGCAATGCCTTAAATAAGATTTTATAGCATGCCTTAAATTATTGATTATATTCTTCAGAACATTAAAAAAGGAATACCTGAAATGATAGCCAATTAATTCTTCTAAAAACGGCAACATCATTAAAGAAAAAATATGTATGTATGCGTAATTGATTTCAAATGGTAAACATGGTATGTATGTATGCGATATATGAAAAAATAAGATCACACCTTTCCTAACTGCACCAAGGTGGACTTTCCCTAACTGATCCCATATTGTGAATTAAATCACACATTTAGTTCTCTGCTCTTTATTTTTTATAGATTAGCATATAGTGAAATTTAATCACATTTAATCCCATATTGTGAAATTTAACCAAACAAACCGAGATGGACTTTCCCTAGCTGTATATATTATATAAAAATATCTCACTACTACTTAAAATGATTTTTTTTTATATAGATATGCATTACATAGATTTGAATCATCATACCAGTCTTTTTTTGATATTTTTCATGAATATTTGTTTGTGTATTTAATCTTTATGCTGACATGATTGGTTAAAATAATTATTTTTGGTTTTTAATAATATATGTAATTTTTCTTTCATATATTTTCATTCATATGTAGTTTTAAATAATTAAATAAGTACAACAAAATAAATTTTTTTATCAGTTGTATTGTATTACAAAATCGGTTTTCCCACCGTTATGCGGTTATACTAGTAGAACCATATTACCAAATAATTGCATAAATTTATGCAAATACTCTATAAATAATTGCATAACCATATGCAATTATACCAAAAAATGTAAACATTTCCACCATCATTGAATAAAAATTTACAAAAATATTCGCAATTATTCACCAAAAAATTAAGGAAATTTCTACAATTTTTTGAAAAAAATATGGAAATATCTGCATTTATTTATCAAAAAAATACAGAAATATAAGCAATTATTCATTTATTAGTTGCGTAATTGTATGCAATTATTCAATAATTGAATTTTAGGGATGTAAGTAATAATCTTTTTCTTAGACGGAGTTTTCGTGTATTAATTTAATTTCAAGTGCTAAGTCTAATATTCACTTAATTTTAGGGCATTGTTATTGACACTCCATTTTCTATTAAGGAGAGGCCAAATTTTAAGGACACTCCACTTTTTTTAAATTGTTAAGGGAGGGATCAATGTAGGTGACTATTTTTTTTTTACTTTTTACGTTTTTATCCTTACTTCTAAAAATTACTCACCATAAAGGAAAATTCTATTTATACACTGAAAATTCCTTAACATACACCATTATTTTTCCTATAAAATTTTATTACTAAATTACACCATTATTTTTTCTATAAAATTTCATTACTAAAGTACCATTTTCTCATAGTTGTTTTTTTAATACTTCTGTATATAAAAAGTCAAATTATTCTTAAATGTATTGAAATTTGATACAAACTAGATATGTTAATAAATTATTTAATCATGAAATCTAAAATTTCAAATAAGAAAACATTCATAAATAATGGTCTAATTTAGAAGTGTTGATTTATTTTGTAAAATTACAGTAATTTTGTTGAAATTGAATTTTTTACATAAAGTTAACAAACGTTGCAATATTAGTACAAGAAATATATTTCATTTTGTAAAATTTTACTGAATTTGATGCAAAGAGTTTCTAATTTTTGGTAATTGTGTTTTTAGTTTGAAAAAAGAAAGAAAAAGAAGATGAGAACATGGATATTTTAGTAAAAGAAACGGTGTATGTAAAGTAATATATGGTGTACATTTGTTTATTATAATTTTTGGTATATGTTTAACAATTTTTGGTGTATAAATAGAATTAGCCAATCGTAAAATCATAAGTTTCCTAAATCACAAAAACTCAAATTAAGCCTAAATGGATAATAATGTAAAAGTACATTTATTTGTTAAGGGGCTACTTTCCTCCTTGGTACTCCCCTTAACAATTTTTTTTAAAATAAAAAATTGCCCCCCACCCTAACAATATTTGGAGTGCCAATAACAATGCCCTAATTTTAACCTTGAATTCTACTCTTAAACAACTATGCATCCATGCTTCGCACATAGGTGTCGCAAATGTAATATTACTATGAATTAATAAAAACAGTAGGATCAATATATAAAGAGAGTAAGACTATGAACATGTATAAAGGTAATATTACTCATTAATTCAAATGTAATACTCCAACTATAGTAGTATATTTATGAACTCAGGTAAAAGATAGGGTGATATAATTTCACAGGAAAATGAAGTGCCTCGTAAAGATCCAACACAACATGAGGTTGAAATAATTAAAGTGCATAGTACAATCAGAACTTCAAAATTTTCAGGTTTAGGACAGGGCGATGTGTGTATACCAACCACCACATCTACTTCACCATGACATGAAAATAAACAAGGCAGCATGAAGCCAAGTTAAAACGAGGTGGGCCTAAGTTATTACGTTCAGGTCTTACAAGGAATGAATAAGTGCAGATTTCAACAGGTTATACAAATATTGCAAACGAGCCTAAATGCCCAACATATCAAACAGAATAAAAACTAACACACCCGATCAGGTAAATCAGGCACAAGGTAAAAAGAAACCAAATTTTGGTTATCGGCTATTAAAAATCGTTGTGTATACATGCTTGGTTGACACTGATAAAATTAATGTATAAGCACTAATAAAATTAAACATGCAAATTGAAGGCAGTTAAATCTATATGTTGTCAGCATACTGTATACTAAAAGATGATATTTTAAATGAGCATTTGTTAATGGCACTCAAAAACGGTTAACGGGAGGACACGTCCAAAAACAAAATTCAAAATGCACCCATCGAAATTCTTTTTTTTGATTTTCGGCGGCCTTTTATTGAATTTAAGGGTGAAACTCAATCGCTCTCCTGTCGAATTTCATGAATAAATTCCGCAAAGCCTTGCCGAATTTCACCTATACCCCCCGCTTAGCTGTTTTTTGAGTGGCACTAACAATACTCTTTTTAAATTGATTGCTCAAGATGATTGTAGAATCGATGAATTAAATTAGGAAAGAAACATGGAAAAGAATACACTCCTACTACTATCTCGAAATGGATAATATGGTAGAAATTCTATGGAAAATTACTAGAATACTTTTGTCGTGTGTTGAACTGTAATATGACATAGAAATTAATCCCACCGTCCAAGTCAAGATGATGGGAAAAAAGTACTTAAGCATATATCATTGTAGTTTACATGTAGCAAGTTTCTTTGTGTGTTAAATCACACATCATCGATAATTTTATATTTCCTCTTTATAATGTGTCAGACGTCATTCGATTGATTATATCAACGACTTCTTGCTTTCTTGAACTTTAAACATTTAAGTATTTGTTTTTTTTTTTTTTTGAAAAGAATTTACTTAATGTACATTATAAAGGATACAAGGAAAAAGGTTCAAGCTGGAAATAATACAACACACCACCCGAAACGAATGCTTTACACAAAACTAAACCAGCTCGAACCTGCCTGACACAGTAAGACACTTACTTATATCAAAAAGAAAACAAAAAACAGACTGCGACAGTAGAACACATGTACAAAGCCCAGATCATCTCTTTACTGGAGAAGAAATGAAGCCCATAGAATCCAACAGCAAAGTCCACGACAAATGATCACTACATGAGTACAAACAGCCAAAAGTGTTGCAATTGAAGAAAAGCTCCAAGCATATCAGCAAATTAAACACTTCCAATAAAGCTCATAAAAAAACAAAAGAAAAGCACCGAACAATCCACCAGACAAGCTCACATCCAGGCCCAAATAATCCAAATAATATACCCAAACAGCAAGAAGCATAATAGAAGTATACTGCTAAAAGCACCCAAATTTCTTCTTCCTAATACCATGAGTGGTATTAGGAAGTGTAAAACTGGGTGTTTTTAGCACTGCACCACCACGTGATACTAAAAGCACCCAGTTTTACACTTTCTAATACCATTCATGGTATTTAGAAGAACAAATTTGGGTGCTTTTAGCAACACTCATAACTAGAACCAAAATTCTCCAAGAAATCCAACATGCACAGATTCAGCCAAACACAAATACAACCAGGAATTGAACTACTGAATCATTTTTTTTGAGATTCCTTTATTGATAATGCCACCTGGAGAGTACCCTTCCTCCTTAATTTTCTTTGCCTTTGACCTAGTTTGGAATTGTGAGATTAATTTCACCCATTCAAGGTTTGTAACACCCCGTGTATTCTATAACTGTGGAATTAACAAATTAAAGTATAATTAATTTGAAATCAAAGAACTAAGGGAAACGGGATACGCCATTGCGTTCGTCTCGGAAAAATACGCGAAATAGAGTCCGAGTTTTCGAAAAACGGAGTCCGTATGAAGAAGATATGGCCTTCGGAAGTTTCTGAATTAAGTTTAAAATTCGAACAGAATAAAACAGTTTAAAAATTAAAACCGGGCCCAATTGGCCAAGGCGGGAAAACTCCCGCCTAAGACACCCAGGTCGACTGGGCTGTCGACCTGGTCTAACCAGGTCGACAGGGCTGTCGACAGGGCTGTCGACCTGGTCCAGACCCAGGTCGAACCCAGTCCACCCTGGCTGGCCTATTCTATGTTGGTCGATTTTCTGTGGTCTGCTTTGTCATTAGGGCTAGGTGGCAGGCTCTAATTGGTCCCTCTTGCGAATGAATAGCTACGATCAATCCAAGCAACATCAATGGTCCTAATCAGTTCATAAACTCTATAAAATGACCCTAGACTCTACCTAGGGTTCTTGCACAATTCTCTAGCCTCCATTGCTCTCTTCTTCTAATAAAAAAATAAAAATGGCGTCGCTGCTCTGCTGGAATTAAAACTAGAAGATAATCAACATCAGCCTAAGCAACTCAATTCAAACTAGAGATTATAGTTTCTGCAAAGATTCTACAGCAAGTTAAAGTCCTTTCTTTAATCTAATCAAGGCAAGTACAGTTATTTTCCGCTATAAACGTTAATAATAATTTTGATATGTTTTTTTCTGAATCTGAGATTGTATATAGATTCTCTTCTGTCAGATCTGTTTTTTTATGTATCCCTTTTCTTCTTTTCTGTTTTTATAGCCAGGCTACCACGAGCCTGTGCCTAATCTCATAAGAGATGAACGTATGAACGCAAATTTTGGGATGAATGATGCGAAATTTGACAAGACTAAATTGAATGTATGACTTTAGGTCTGAGGCATAAAATATATTGGACATATGCATAAATTTGACTATGAACATATAATTTATGCATGTTGTATGCATAGCTATGTTGTAATTTAGAACTGTAATTAATGAGCATATGTTGTAAACATAGATTTGGATCTATGCATATTCTATGATAGAAGAAAAGAGGAACCATTGTAAGATTACATATGATTTGAGACTTTGGACAAAATGCATATAAAAGTCAAGATCTGATTTTTAGAAGATATGATTTAAAGATTTATATTGTTGGGTATAGTTTGCATAATGATTCATGACATGAAAAGAAGAAGGATATGGAAAGTTAGGTGTAAAGATTTACATTAATTAGGATATCTATTATTTAGATTACACCTAAATAGGGATTTTTGGATATATGGCATGTATTGAAATTAATGGTTATATTTAGTATAATTTATATGTGAATCTGCTGTAAGATGCTAGTTTAACAAAAATTGGAACATATGTTATATGGCAAATTATGTCCATATTCTGTGCTATGTAACTTTATGCAAACATGGAGTATATGTTGTGAATCATGACAATTATGTAAGCATATGAATTTAGGCCAATTTATGATTGGGCAAGGCATGTAAATAGAACTTTTAGAAATATTAAATTTGCTAAATCTGCTAATTTGTCTAGTTGCCTAAACTACTAGTTTTGTTATATTGCCTAGACTGCTAATTAGATTGAAATGCCTAATCTGTTAAATTTGTCGGTTGAAATGCCTAACCTGTTATATGCCAAAATCTGCTAAGTTGCTAAATCTGTTAAATCCGTTAAGTCATATAAAATCTGTTATCTGCTATGTTGATATAATCATCCTGTGATTGATATAATCTGAATTGGCATATATATTGGGCGTGCGCATAAACGGTAAATTATTAATTAATTGGCCACAAAGATAAACATGGCTAACTCGAGGTTAGAATGAGTTTGCGGCGTAAATCTGCCCGGAACCGCCCGGCACATCCAGTGGCCACAAACAATAGGTTCTAATGTGAGAAGTTAGTCATAACATGCGTAAGACACGAGGTTAGGTCTGGCTTGTGGCAGAAGTCTGCCCGGAACCGCCCGGCATATCCAGCGGCCACAAGCTACCGACCTAATGTGAGAGGTCTATGCATTAATAATTAATTAATGCAAATCTAAGATAAGAATGACGTCTAAAACGTATTGGGGAAAATAGGGTTAAACCAAAGGGATTAATAGATGTAGTAAAACCCGTCCATGAATCTGTAGGCCCAATACAAAGTTAGACAAATCTGAAAAATCTGTACATCTGACCCATTAGTCTGAAAACTTGTTAACTTAATTTGTGAATTAGTAAATCTGAATTCTGTATGTCTGAACTTGTAAACAAGTTAATCTGAAATCTGTTAGTCTGGGGACACAAGGTTAGGAGGGGAATTACTTGTATCATCTGTTGTTTGGGACCCATATTAATCAGTAACCCTTTCTGGTATCAAAACTTTGACCCAACAGTAAGTAGGGTCCGGGCACGCTTACTGAACTAATTATAAGAGGTTCATTCTGATAATGGCGAGGGGTGTTGATGGTGCGTTCCAACCGGGTCATGTGCGTGCATGGATCCCGGTCTGCCTCTGAGGATGTAAGACGCCGTGACATCTGTAAATAGGTCTGTGCCAATTGGTTGTCACTTTAGGGAGTGATACACCCTACTGTGGGGCCGACATAGGATATTTATGTATTAGGGAGCCGATCGCTTGGGGTAGGGTTTTAGGGTACGCTTAGTTCTGTCTGTTTCTGTTGGTACCGTCTGTTTCTGTTGGGTGGTAACACCTGTCTGTTTCTGTGTGGTACCGTCTGTTCGGGTGGTAAAGGCCCATTACTAGTGTACACCTAATTCCACATTCTGTTTCCATAGGGATAAATCTGTTTCTTCTTCTGTCTGTTTCTGATCGGGTAGTAAAGGCCCATTATTAGCATTCTGTTTCTGTTAAAGTATTCTGTACCCGTTCCTGCTTCAATTTAGACATTAGGGTGACACCTAATTTTGCTACACTAGTATTAGTGCAGAGAAGTGTAAAACAATAGTTTATATCATTCTGTTTTTCTGTTATATCTGCTACACCTGTTATAGTTATCTCACATCCAGTTTTATGTTCATATCATATTATTATTATCTGTTCATATGCTGAAAGTCACTGGACTTGCCAGACTTTTTGTCTGACCCTTGTTGTTTTCGCCTCCTTTCTTCCGTTCCCCCCCCAGGTTATCCAAGGAGGGAAATACTTTAGCTTGATCCGGATTTCTCTTTGCTTGAAGTGCTCAAAGTATGGCTTGGCTCTGTATAGCTTCCGTTCCATGGGGATTATGATTTTAAACTATGCATTTTGAAGGCTTTTGTACAAGACTGATATTTTGTACTTGAATTCTGAAATTGGAAGGATGTAACCATATAAATTTCTGTTTCCGCTGTAATAAAGTTAAAAATTTTCAAGTACTGTTTTATCTGTCTTGTAAGTTTCTGTTCTGTTTACTAAAATGCTCCACCAAAGTTAAGGCATTCCTTTTGTGAGTGACCTTAACAGAGGTGGGGTGTTACAAGGTTAGTCTCCACTAATGGCTCCTCATACATAACATCACTATTTCCTTTTATCTTACCTATTTTAGTTCTTCTTAAAACTACATGAGGAACAATCTGACTCATCTAATATAAGATCATTACTGTCTGCATCATCACTAGCAAGCATTTCATTAATGTCATCCGTTTCAAATAATCCTACAGTATCCTTACTGATGTTTGGCATCCCATCTTTGGTTGTTTTACAAGTTTCTTGTTTACAAACATTTGTATCCACAGACATATCTTCAAGTCTATTATTTTCAGATAATCCATTTAGATGAAATATCTTATTGCCTTTTGAGTGAACTTTCAGAACAGAATCATCAGAAAACTCATTATTATCTAACTGACCTACATGATTTCCTATATCGTCAGCGTCATTTTCATCAATCTGATTACTATTTTGATCCCCTTTGTCAATGCTTATACATTTAACCTGACTGCCATTCACCTCATTGATATCAATCCTCACATCAGAATTTACATTATCTTTTGGAATCCATATTCTATTTGATTTTCATGTTACACTAGAATGCCCAAGAACTTTACAATAAGAACAAGCAATAGGTTCCCATTCATATTGAATTCTTTGCCAAACTAAATCCCCATTAAAATATTAGATAGGAACTCTTTCAAGAAATTTAAACTCTATATCAACTTCAACTAAAACCCTTGCATAAGAAATTCGAGTTTGGTCCTCAGTCACACGGTCTATCTTAAAGGATGTCCTAGAGTTGAAGCAATCCTACTAATTGCTTCATTCGACTAGAAATCCAAATCAAGATTGGGTAGTTTAATCCATATTGGAATTGTATTAAGGAATACTCTATTTAGCTTGATCCCAGGTTCATATTTTTTTTCATGAAAATCAATCTTCTATCGTAAAAATACGAACCCAAAGCAAGAATACGATCACAATCCTCAATTAATTCACACTTAATGATAAAGAATTCATTGTCTCTGGTATACAGTTTATAATTACCCTTCAATCCCCAATTCCTATCAATATACTCTAAGTAATTATAATAAGGTTTTCTACCATAAACATAAAAAACAATCGCATTTGACCATTTTTCCCAAGTAGTCCTATCTAAATCTTCACCGATAAATACAATTTTAATATCCTCTTTCACTACAAGATCATAGAATGTAAGTTAAACAGCATTATGGTGCAAATTATTATCTTTAACCGCTTCTAGCCAAGATCTAGATTGTAGAAAATTTACCTTAGAGTTGCTAGTCTGAATCTTCGAAGTTAGATCTGGAAAATCCTGAATTGAATCCAGATCTGGAGCTTGAAGCTACTTTCCCGCTGAAGAGATTAAACGATTTATATGTTGCTTAGATGGATCAATATCAGGTAGAATTACAGATCTAAAATCAAAAACTAGGTTAGAGATTAATATCAGGTGTAAACATTTAACTATTATTACCATGGAATTTCGTATGAGCTGATATTCTGGCATTAAATATCAGTTCTTAAATTAATTCAAACGTTAAGTTAAAAGACTATTTGGGCTAATAGTCTAGCATTGTATACAAATCCTTAAATAAAGGGGGTTGTTATTGACACTCCAAATGTTGTTAAGGGGGGGTTCAGTTATTTTTAAAACAAGAATTTGTTAAGGGGAGTACCAATGTAGAGAGCACTCGCTTAACAAATAAACTTTATTTTACCAAATTAGTCTTCTTTAGAATAATCTCTTTTTTAGTTGTTAATCAAAAAAAAATTATATGGTATATTAGTCGAATTACATCATATTTTTATATCAAATTATACATAATCTCATTTGTCGATATGCATCAGATCAGATTAAAATATATCATTCATAGGAAATCGATATACATATATCAAACAATTTTTTTATATGGTATCTCACCGCCGAATTTATTGATACACCCCATCTTCCTCACTTCGGCCTTACGACGAATACAAATTTAAAAAATAATGATTAATGTCGAGCGAAAATAATAAAATTTCTCTCTAAATATCTCTTTTTTTAGCAAATAATGTAGCGATTTGTATTTTTTTGCGTTTGAAATTGAATGGGATTTGGGATGGTAACTGATGTTTTACCAGGGTAAAAAGGGAACATAAAAATTAAGTACATGACCTCTCTTAACATTCTTTTTTTGATTGGAATGTTTTTAAAATTTGACCCCCCTTAACAATATTTGGAGTGTCAATAACGATGCCCTAAATAAATTCAAGGATATTCATCTAATGCCTTTGTTCATTCAAGCATTAAATTTAATGTGTGGTTAACGGCGCATTGGTTTTTTTTCTTTGTTATTCCATTACTAAAAGATACTCCCACCGTTTCTAAACATAAGATGTTTTACTTGTTTGCACAAGAATTAAGAAATCAATTAATGGTGCTTTAATCCATACTTAAATTAAGTCTCTCTCTTAAATTAGCTTCTTTTCATGCATAGCTAGTGGTTGAAACGTGAATAAATGCATAAAAAGTTTCATCATTTATTATGAATCATGCACAAAGAGGGCATTAAAACCATAAACATCTTATATTTTGAAACACATCAATCTTCTTAAAACAAATTATCTTTAGAAATGGAGGTAGTACCATAAAATTATAGACTACACTCTTCAAAATACCAACGTTTTTAAGGGACTACCAAATACATCATTTTCGTTTTTTTGCATGACGAACAACCAAAGACCAATATAGCTTTTCATAGAAATCAACCACAACCAACAATAGTTCTGTGGTGATGACCATGGAAAACAATGTTCGTTGATGGTTATTTGCCATATAAAATGATTTTGTATGATTGTTGATTGTCGTACGAAATATGTTTAATATTAGAAAATACATAAAATTTATCTATTCTAATATTTTTATATATGGCATTGAAAGAGAAAACCTAATTGTCCTTAGCAACATACTAAATTCAAAAAATATATGTTTCAAGCTTTGATTCTAATCAAATTATGGTTTATGCAGCAATAATTTCGATTTTCAAAGTTCGAATCAGATCACTTTAAACCACAATTAAATTTTGCAAACTATATTGATTTAACATATAAACACCACCATTTCAATCCATTATCTAAGTAATAATTTTTTCAGGCACAGACTCAACCCATTAAACAATATTTAATACCAATACAACTAATGTTAGAGAACCCCTAATTATCACAAAACTGATTAGCAATGTGAAGGGTAGGGCCGTCAATTTCTAACACGACCCGAAACACGACTCATAACCGGCACGAAAAAAAACTGATCTAACCTGACCCATTTATAAATGGGTCAATTTTGGATCAATCCACTCTGATCCGTTTAATAAGCGGTTGGGTTTCGGGTTGATCCATGAACACATTTTTAACCCTCCATGACCTATTTAATATAAAACATATTTGTATTCATATATGAAATGAGACCCGTTTAAGCCAATTTACATATTTTTATCCAGTCCACCGAATTGTGGATTATCCATTTAGGCATTTACCCTGGTTTACCAATTTACAGTCACCAAGACGCCACTCACTACTACCTTCAGTACTCCTTTAGACTTAGACCGATTCCTCTCTTCCAATCAGTGACCAAGCCCTAGATTCAATCATTTAAATCACCAATCGGCAATTGGCATCATCAGATCGAAGAACAACGGTGGCACACAACCATATCGAAGAACATTGGCTACTCGACGACGGTGATGGCATCAGATTGACGGAAGATTGGACAAGATCTTTAAGTTTTTTTTCGGTTTTAGTATTTTCGTGTATGTTTTGCATATGTTTTTTTTCACTTTAAACTTCCAAACCTGCAAGTGAGTTTCTACAGTTGCATTTGATTCAATCGGGTAACGAGTTATTTTTATTGCCTGCAAGTACAAGTACTACTTGTTGTTGAATGTCTTTAAGGCTTTTGTATTCTGATAAACAACTTCAAATCGTATACTACATATTTGGTTTTGATTTAATAATTTATGGGTGACTTGAAGATTAAAAGAAATGTTTAATTAATTTATTTTTCATTGTGAATTCATGATTGGTATTTTTTCCGCTAGCTAAATTATTTTGTATATGTTTTTTCTTCTTTAGTTTTATGGAAAAGAGATGATTGAATGTTCAGATGAAACTGATATTTTAAAATATGAAAAGTTTTTTCTTCAAGTTTCTTAATATGGGTAGGAATATTGTGATTGTTGGAATGGTAGTTGTTAGTTGTTGCTAAGAATCCATGTTTGCTTCCGGTTGTTGCGCATGCACTGATGGCAATTAGTGTTCTTGCTCTGAGTCATATTGTTGATTGTATAGTTTTTCCCAAACAAGACCAAAGATCACATCGAGATAAATGTTTGGGATGGGATGTACATCTTATAAGCAAGGATCGATCTCTTATTCTAGGAAAACAAGTTCCATCCATGAAGTTATTGCATATCCTATCCAAATACCTGAACACAATGTTAGAAAAAAAGATTTCTGAGCATGGAGCTACCGCTGAGCAGCATCTCGGAGCTGTCGTTGAGCAGCATCTGGGTGCTTGCGCTGAGCAGCATCTCGATGCTACCGCTAAGCAGAAGCTCAGAGTTGTTGCTGCTTAGCGGCAGCTCAGTATTGCTATCCTACTATGAAGTATGCAGCACTTTGCTGCTTGTCCGACGACAAATATACACCATTTTTTTCAACACACACATTGAAATAAATACCATTGCTTTCAATCCGTGCAGGCAACAAGATCGTAGATGTTATGAAGTGTCAAGTAACACATCAGGGAATCTTCTATCAAATGTGATGCATTGCTTGCAAGTTGCTAGATTGTTTGTTGCCTTTTAACTTTTAAGTGTATTTTATTGTATTTGTAATTTGTATGATACATTTCATGATTGTCTATTTGTCTGTTGCTAACTTGCTAGTTTGTATTGATGATTATATGTTGCCTCTAAAGTGTTAAGTATTGCATTAATGTTTGATGACATGATGTTGATGATTAGGGCTGTTGCCACAGTTTTAACTTATAAGTACTATAGTATTGTTATATGATTGTGGCTAGATTGTCTCTTTCATTTGATGATCTGAATTATAACTCATTCATGTCTTTTTAGCTTTTAAGAATTGTATTGTTATGTTTCTATTTTCTTTTATTTTGCATAGTGTGGGTGAAAAAAATGTTCCTGGAAATTAGACAGGTCAAAACGGGTTAAACGGGTCAACTTGACCCAATTCGATTAGGTAAACGGGTTACACGAGTCGGGTTGGGTCAATCCGTGTACAAACGGGTCGGGGTCGGATTAGCAAAAACTGACCCATTTATTAAACGGGTTAACCCGACCCATTTAAAAGTTGACCCGAACCCGACTCAACTTGACCCATTGATAGCCCTGGTGAAGAGTGAACCTTTAATTTTTATACTAGATTTATTTTATAAATTTTCCGGTGTGGGACCTGTCTCAATAACTAAACACATTTCATCAAGTACTCAGTCCAAACTAAAACACTAAAAGCATTAATTAACGTCGATAGTTTCATATACTTAAACCTAAATGTTGTCTAAATGTTGCCTGCTAATAGCCTAATACAAATAATATTCCACCAAAGTAACACTAATACTGGTGTTAGGTAGTGTAGGGCATGATTTCCAATGAGTAATAAATAAGAGAGTAAATGAATCAGCTATCGTTTCACAATAGAAAAGATTTTTTATACTTACTTTATTAGGCTGTATAATGGGGATTGTAACCCATCGTTTATTTCTTTTTTCTGTACCGTTGCCTAAGTATTTGTAGCAACTATATATCAACCATATTGTGTATAGTTCTGTATCAATTCTCATTTTCAAAAATACAAATCAAAACCACTTTCTCTTTTTCTATCATTTCACTTCTATACTGTATAATCAAATTCAACAATACATGAAATTCATCATGATAATAGAGCCAAATTGATTAAAACTCGATTAGTGGTATTTGTATTAGCAAATTCATCATATCAGATCTTATCACTTGAATCTGACTCATCCAAGATCAATTGATCTTTCCATTTGAGATTTTATTCTCAATTGCTACAACACAGTGCCGAGTCAAGTTTTCACTGGCTGCGTCTGGGTTACAACATTGAGATTGAGGATAAACACGTCTGAAAGTCGCTTTACTGATCAAGAAACACGAGAAAAGACCATAATCGAGAAAGATAGCAAATAAAGAACAACATCAGAAATTGGATCTTCTGAAAACTCAGAAGAAACATCTAATTCATCACTTAAACTATTTATTTGTAGTCTAACTGATTGTAGAACTATTTCTTGTGCATCTCAATTAAAAATAATGAGTTCAGATAAGTTTACCTCTTGATTAACCACTATCTTTCATCACTGCATTTGCTGTAATAGCGAATACCAATAGTTCTGCATCATCTGCCAACTAGGAACATCTCAAACTTCTAACGCTGAGCAACTTATCAAGACTTTCGTAAGCCTACAAAGCCAATTGATCAATGTTCATCTCGAAGAGAACAATTATTTGCTTTGGAAACTGCAAGTCGAGACAACAATCCAGGGGTGTGGCCTAGAAGGGTACATTCTTGGAACACTTGAAATTCCTCCAAAGTTCATAACTATTGCAACAAATAATATCATCAGTAATGAAGAATATACAAAATATCACAGGCATGATAGATTGACCAGTATCGGGTTATTATCATCTATAAGTCCAGCAATACTTCCTTAAGTAATAGGATGCAAAAATGCCAATGAAATATGGTCAACAGTGGAAAAAGTGTTCAACAGTCAATCTGCAGCAAAATCATTATTCTACAAGAGATAACTTCAAGACTGTAACAAAGAAAATATGGGTATGAGAGAATACTTGGTAAAGGCCAAGAATATATGTGACATGCTAAAAGCAGCAGGAAGTAATATTGAAGAATCTGAACAAGTTCTATGCCTATTAAATGATTTGGGTGATGAATATGAAGCCGTAGTCGCCATAACAACAACACAAAAGGTTACACCTCCTCTTGACGATGTTCATGTCATTTTATTGTCCTAGGAAGAAAGAATCAACAACAAGAAGTCAAGTGACAATGATTATTCTCTCAATTACGTTGCCAATAACAGGGGCAAAGGACAAGGCAATAACAAGAACAATAATTCTATCCAAAGAGGAGGTTACCCTCCAGGAGGAAGAGAAAGGGATAGATGGAATAATAATAATAATAATAATAATAATAATAGTAGTAGTAGTAGACCTGAATGTCAAATTTGTGAGAGAATTGGTCATACTGTTCTTAAATGCTATTTCAGATTGAACAATAACTATACTGGAAATCATGGAAACACAAATCAGAATGAAGGTAACCCTAATGCTAATGTTGCATAGACACAACAAGAAGGTTCAACTCAAATAAATGGAAAACAGTGCAATCAAACAGAAAGTACTAGATCAGAAGCAACACTGGATGATAACTGGTTTTCGGATTCAGGTGCAATCAATCACATGACCAACAATCTAGATAATCTCAATCTTGGAAATAAAAAATACAGAGGTAAATAGTTAATAACGATGGGTGATCGTAAGTGCATTAGCATATCTCATACAGGTAATGCTATTTTAAAAGGCAAGAAATAATTATTTCTGAACAAACTTCTCGGGGTACCTAAAATAAAGAAAAACCTAATGAGTGTATCTCGGTTCTCAAAAGACAACAATGTTTACTTTTAGTTTTATCCTAGTTACTACGTTGTTTAAGGTATGCTCACACATGAAATTCTTTTGCAGGGTAATGAAGTTAATGGCTTATACAAGTTCAAATTTGGAGATCAACTACAACCAGCAAAAGAAAGACATTGTCTCACATCCACTATTCAGGATGAAAACAGTAACATTAATGTTTTTAATCTACGACATCATAAATTGGGTCATCCTAGTGTATATATGTAGTTGAAAACATTGTGAATGAAAATATTATTTCATATAATGATGTTAATTTGTCATACATGTGCACTTCTTATCAATTAGGTACAAATCATAAATTACCATTTGATGACTCATTAATTGTTTACTCTAAGCCCTTTGATTTAGCAGCTACTGATCTGTGGGATCTTGCATCTATTACTTCTGATTTTGGGTATAAATACTATATTCCCTTTTGTTGATGCTCACTCTAGATATACATGGATTTATTTTATAAAATCCAAGTCTGATACTCATGACATTGTGATAAAATTCATGAACATGATTGAAAACCAATACAATACTAGAGTAAAAGTGCTACAATCAGATGGTGGTACAGAGTATAAATCTCTAATCAAATATTTTGAAAGTAAGGTAATACATCACTGATTAACATGTCCATACATATCAAAGCAAAATGGCCAGGCTGAAAATAAGCATAGACATATTGTAGGAAGTGGCTTAAACTTATAAGCTCAAGCATCATTACCTTTAAAATCCTTGTTGTAACACCCCACGTCCATTAATGTCACTCACAAAGGGAATGCATTAACTTCCATGGAGGTTTTAAGTGAATATAGAACAGTAAAATTACAACAAGACAGATATAAAATAGTACTTGGAAATTCAAAAACTTTATTTCATTGTAGCAGAAGTCAAAACATGTTTGATTACATCATAACACCATATTCAATGTCAAGTACAATATCTATCTTGATAAAACAAGTACATAATCCCATTACATGAATAGCCATTAAAAAGAAAGATAACAAGCTGGACTTTACTTCAGCAGTCCAAGCTTTCCAGAAGATAAGCGATCCAACTAGACTCCATAAGAACTTGGCCCAACCTGCGGACCTGAAGGGAGAAAAAGGATGGAAAAGAGGGGGTCAGACATAAAGTCTGGTGAATATGATAATTCTACAATACTATTACCAAAATAACTGGACTAAGGCATAAGCTGGAAAACAAGAAAATGTCTATGAAGAGCAGATTAAGGACATAGACAATCGCTAAAGGCAACGTTATAGGCGCTCCTAAATACTAAAGGATAAACACTATACTGCACCACACTAGTCACCCTAAAGATTCATCCCACTTAGCTTCACTTAGAAACTTTCCCAATGGCTTTACGTACCCCTAGCTGACTACATAGGTGCCGCCTGCCCCTATCTCCACTAGGTGTACCCTACTTCCCATTATTCGATCGGCTCCCTAACTCGTAGATACCCGTGCTGGCCCCACAGTGGGGTGTAACACTCCCCTAAAGTGGCAACCTGATACAACGGAAATGCATGGCTTATACCTACACGATGCAACAACGTCTTACCTACCAGCCCGGGTCCACACACGCATATGAAACCCGTTGGACTTGCGTTGCCACCGCTCCCTGTTTTGGCCTCTTACAGTCAAACCCAGTATGCGTGTCCCGTCCTCGACTTGGATCGAGCCCACAAAGATACGTTTTGGGATACTGGTTGAAATGGGCCCCCACTATTTACCACAAGCATTCCACCTAAGCTTGTCCCCATTAGTCCATCCCACTTAACCCACTTAGTCATGTTCATTTACATGTGTGTTTGGTTAAGTCTAATCGTATTTCAAATGCCTCTAAAGGCAACCACCAGATTCCTCATGCCACCCAAGGCACCTACTTAACCCCCATGTCCCACCTTACATGATTATCTGGTTAAGTATTTCTTAGTTCATTAAGGCCATAACCTCATAAAGACCTCTCACATTAGACTGGCATTTATGGCAGCTGGATTTGCCGGGCGGGTCCGGGCAGTCTTACACCATAAAAGAGTCTAACCTCGTGTCTTTACAACTGTTATGCTTTAGTTTGGGCCTAGTACCTCTCACATTGGGCCGACATTTGTGACTACTGGATTTGCCGGGCGGGTCCGGGCAGGTTTACATCACAAACGGGTCCAACCTCGTGTCCTAAGCATTGATTATTAATAATAATCCACTTTCCCCCAATTTTAATAATTCCCTACTTGAATTATTAATTACTTCCAATTTTTAACAATGTCCATAATTGACTCAATTATGGACATCCATTCATGGTATGCAAAATCTTACAAAATTGCACCCAATTTATTAATTCCTAATATTACCCCTACCCCACGTTTGAACGTTTATTCGCAAAATATATGTTAGACTCGAATAGCCTAACTCATAGCATAAAAGAGATTATCATAATAACAACATGTATATGTGACCAAATGAATCATAATAAGGGGTGAAACTTGCATATGTCCAACTTGCATAGATTATACATGTCATGGACCTAAAGGTGTCAACTTGTTCAAAATTCACCTAATATAATCTCAATCAATTTTCATAAACTTACATATGAACATGTGTGAATCAACATCATCTAATTTTTTAACAACATGGTTTTATATGGGTACACCTAACTCAATAGGCAAATTCCCATAATCAAGTTTTATTTAATTATAGTTTCAAGTTTATGGGTACACCTAACCTAATAGGCAAATTCCCATAAACAAGATCCATTTAAATTAAGAAAAAAAAACATAACTTTAAGCATGATCCAACAACATCATGATTTTTCAACATAATATAGCATGATTTATAATATGGCATAGTATGATAGTATAACATAGCTTGACATGATTCTCAACATAGCACGACATAGCATAAGAGAATTTACAACATAGCATGACATAGCATATATAATTTACATCATACGACAACATAATAACATAATAAGAGATCCACAATATATAGAATTTACAATTACAAATCACATCACTTTCTTGTGATCCATTCATAACTGAGTCAAATTAGTTTGTAATAGTCTTGTGAGAATCATCATACTCACCAACAAAAGAAAAGAATTAGAGAAAGAGAGATCTTTTGATTTGATTTGTGTAGATTTAGTTGTAGATGATTAGGCTTCCTCTTCTTAGTTTGTGACGGCTACGCTGAACTCCATGGCAGCAGCATGACGGTAGCTTCTCTAATTTTACAAGTGATTTAGGTTTAGGGTCTACCCACTTATTTATAGATTTTAGAATTCATTTAGGCCATTAGATTTAACCTAGAAATAACCGCAGCCGTTCAGACAAGATGAGGTTTATCTTGTTGACTCAGCAATGAGTCAGAAGTGACTCAGCAAACACTCAGCATATTAATAAACTTCTATTCATGTCATAAATATATATATTTTTTCTACAATGTACATATTAGATACATCCCCCTTTACTTATTATTGTTTTTATATACATATTAGATACATCCCCTCTCTCACACACTTATTAATATTTTTATATTCATATTAGATACATCCCCTCTCTTACACACTTATTAATATTTTTATATTCATATTAGATACATCCCCTCTCTTACACACTTATTAATATTTTTATATTCATATTAAATACATCCCCTCTCTTACATACTTATTAATATTTTAGCAACTTTAGTGTTAATAGAAAAATCGGGGTGTTACATTCTCCCCTCCTTTTAGGATTTCGTCCCCGAAATCTTCAAGTCTGGAAGAATGTATATCCTACCATCCAAACGTCCATCTACTCATCCATCATACACAGGCATCCATTGTCCTTACAGACTTCTAATGCTTTCATGTTTAAATGCACAGTGTGTGTATATGTCCGTATCTAATGCAAAATCAGGCGGTCCACTGATTCAATTGACCTCCTTAATGCAACTATGATCGTGCCATGCATCCATTATGTATGCAAAAGATTCTTAATGCTACATAATACTTCTATATGCGTGCACAACCATCATCTGAATGCAGCATCCACATGATAATACAACCATCGTTCTTCCATTTTACTAAATACATCCATATATATATGCAATATGCAATATGTAGTGACTGAGTCGATCTAGTGCCTAAAGTGTGTGTATATATGCATCCACGAGCAACCACTAGCAAACACTTGCATCCATTTTGCATCCATCATACATAACATGTCTCAAACACATGTTTCAACCATAGGATTATCCTAACTAAAGGTCAAAGATACTAATGAGAGGACATACTAAAGATAAGATAAGATAAGCTAAGCGATAAAGGAGAAATTAAAAGACATACCCTCAAAAAGAAAAGGGTACAACGAACGCATCTTCTCTTCTGTCTCCCAAGTTGCGTTGCTCTCATCATCTCCCCATTGCACTTTAACCAGTCTGACCTCTCGATTCCTCAACTTTTTGATCTCCGACCCAAGAATGCATGTAGGAGCTCGTCTAATTGTTGCATCACGCTCTATTTCCACCTCTTTAAGCAAGCTCGGCTCTACCACCTCCGCGGTCTTGTGCAAACACTTCCTCAAATGTGATACATGGAATACGTCGTGTACTCCACTAAGTTTCTCAGGCAACTCCACCCTATATGCCATCTTCCCAATCCTGTTTTTTACAGGAAACGGCCCTACAAACCTTGGTGCTAATTTCCCCACGGACGCAAAGCGAACAACATTCTGTAACGGAGATACTTTGATAAAAACCATGTCCCCAACGTCAAACTCAAGATCTGTCCTCCTCTTATCAGCATACGATTTTTGCCTATCTTGTGCTGCTTTCATCCTCCTTCGAATCAACTCAATCTTCTCCGAGGTTTCCCTAACCATATCGGGCCCAAGTAGGATTTTATCGGTAGATTCCCACCAACATGTAGGCGAACGGCAAGGCCTTCCATAAAGAGCTTCGAAAGGTGCCATGCCAATACTAGACTGAAAGCTATTATTATATGCGAATTCTACTAACGGAAGGTGCTCTTCCCATGTACCCCCAAAGTCTAGGATACAAAGCCTTAAAAGATCCTCTAGAATGCGATTCACCCTCTCGGTCTGGCCGTCTGTCTGAGGATGATATGCGGTGCTCAAACATAGCTGAGTCCCTACCGCCTCTTGTAAACTCTTCCAAAATTCGCTAGTAAAGATGGGGTCACGGTCGCTTACTATACTAGAAGGAATACCGTGCAAACGAACTATCTCCTTAATGTATACAGAAGCCAACCACGGAGCAGTCCTCTTACTTTTCACGGGAATAAAATGGGCGCTTTTAGTAAGTCTATCTACTATAACCCAAATCCCCGTGTTATCCTTCCTTGATCTTGGTAATCCATCCACAAAATCCATTGAGATGCTTTCCCATTTCCATAGTGGAACTTCTAATGGGTGAAGCAACCCACCGGGTTTCTTTTGTTCTGCTTTAACTCGTTGGCACACCAAGCATCTTGCGACGTACTCGGCCACATCCTTTTTCATACCGGCCCAAAAGAAAACCCGCTTCATATCTTTGTACATCTTATCCCCGCCGGGATGAATGGTCATTTTTGAGCGATGAGCATCATCAAGAATGGCCTTCCTTAAGTCTTCGTCTTGCGGTACACAAAGTCTATTATCCCTTCGTAACCAACCCTTATCGTCTAGGGTATACCTACGAAGATGGCTTGATGACTCCCCCCCTTTGAGCTTTTCTACTATCTCAACCAATTGTGGGTCGTCTCGCTGTGCCTCACCAACCCGTCCTAGAAGTGTAGGTCTAACCTCCAAGGATGCTAACAGACCGGGTACTAAGTCAACGGAGGGTCTAAAGTCAAACATAGAGATGAATTCTAAGCTTTGTCGTTCAACAAACAACGGACTCAAGGACAACCTTTTCCTACTTAAGGCGTCTGCCACCACGTTACCCTTGCCCGGGGTATATGCTATTTCAAAATCGTAGGAGGCTAAGAATTCCATCCACCGTTGCTGCCTTAAATTCAAATCCTTCTGAGAGAATAAGTATTTTAATGATTTGTGGTCAGTGAACAGTTCGAATTTCTCACCAAGAAGATAGTGACGCCAAGACTTAAGCGCGAAAACAATTGCAGCTAGCTCTAAGTCATGCGTGGGGTAATTATTTTCATGAACCCTCAACTGCCTTCCACCATAGGCTATTACTCTTCACTCTTGCATGAGGACCGCGCCAAGTCCCGTCCCACAAGCATCAGTATAGATGGTAAACGGTTTATTCCCGTCTGGCAGCACAAAGACTGGGGCTGAAGTTAAGGCTCTCTTTAAACGTTGGAACGCATCATCGCAATCTTTGTCCCACGTAAAAACCAGGTTCTTCTTCGTTAACCGTGTTAATGGAGCTGATATTTTTGCGAAGTCTTTGATAAACTTCCTATAATAGCCAGCCAACCCCAAGAAACTTCTTACTTCGGTTGCATTTTTAGGGACCTTCCAATCTTGGATGGCCACCACCTTTGCGGGATCCACTGCTATCCCTTCTTTGGAAACCACGTGCCCTAAGAACCGTACTTCCTTCCTCCAGAAGTGACACTTAGAAAATTTTGCCTTAAGGTTATGTGCTCGAAGGGTTTCCAACACTTCCCTAAGATGTAGGGAGTGCTCTTCTTTATTCTTAGAAAAGACTAAGATGTCATCCACAAAGACTACCACGAATTTGTTAAGGTATTCCCTAAACACCCTACTCATCAAATCAACAAAATATGCAGGGGCGTTTGTCAAACCAAAGGGCATCACTAGCCATTCATAGAATCCGTCAGGAGTCCTAAAAGCAGTCTTATCTATACTATCCTCAGCCACTCTCAGTTGATGAAAGCCAGTGGCTAAGTCCAACTGCGAAAACACTGAGGCGCCAACTAACTGATCAAAGAGATCGTCAATCCTCGGCAGTGGGTGTCAGTTCTTTTTAGTAAGCTTGTTTAGTTCTCTATAGTCCATACAAAGTCTAAGAGACCCATCCGCCTTTGTGGCAAAAACTACTGGAGCACCCCACTCCGATATACTACGTCTTATGAACCCCTTCTCAAGCAACTCCTTTACTTGCTTATTGAGTTCCCTCCTTTCACGAGGAGCCATGTGGCGCACTGGCAAAGATACGGGTTTAGCATTATCCACAAGATAAATTCGAAAGTCTATCTCCCGCTTTGGAGGTAAGCCCTTCACCTCCTCAAACACATCCGGATATTCCCGGACCACTTCTACCGATCGCAGGTTCTCTACAGACGCGTCAAGCGATTCAAGATAACTTAGCATAACGGAATTTATGGGATTACAAAAGATGTCGAGAGCATTACCAAGGCGAGTCACAAGCCTAACTACTCTCCTTTCACAATCAAGAATGACCCTATTTCTAGACAACCAATCCATTCCTAAAATTAGCCCATAGCCCGTGAAGCCCAATACATAAGCATCACATCTAAATTCAACGCTAAGTATAGAGATTTTCAAATCCAAACATATCATGGTCAAATGAGCCGAACCCCCAATTGGATTTGAAACGAACAAGGGATCCTCTACTAAACTGGTGTTCAAGTGCAGTGATTCAACTAATGATGCAGAGATAAACGAATGAGATGCGCCAGAATCGAATAAGGTACGGACAGGATGATCAAACAGAAAAACTAAGCTTTCAACAGAAATTGTTCTACCTCTTTCTTGCAGCGGTGGGGCCGCAATAGCCTGAACTTGCCCCCTTGCCTGCCCTGGTGCCATAAGAGCCTGCACCTGTCCTCCCGAGGTAGACCCTGCCCTCTGCCCCTTCTTTGGACAGTCCTTTACTAAATGTCCCGCATCTCCACAATGAAAACAACCAGTCTTCTTTTTCTTTCTACAATCTTTGCTGAGATGGCCAGGTGTCCCACAATTGAAGCATTTCTTCTTCCCTTTGCCATTATTGTTTTTACCACCCTTCTTATTTTGCTGTTGGGGTTTCTTCTGATCCCCTTTCTTTTCAACTGCCTTATCCTCATGCATAAGTGCCATTTCTACTAGCTTTTCAAAGGTGGCTCCCATAGGGATGTGGGTCATAGACAACCCTTGCAACGGTTCATTCAAGCCTCTAACGAACCTCAAAGCTTTCTTCTCTGGCGTGTTCACCAACTCCAAGCCAAACCTTGCTAACTGATTAAATTTATTGACATATTCCTTTACTGATGAGCTCCCTTGCTTTAGTGCCAGGAATTTTTCCATATTTAAGTTCTCCTCGGCCCTTGAAAGAAACTTTGCCTCAAACCTTCGTCTGAAATCCGCCCATGAATCAACTGGACGTTCCCCGTTAGTGACCTCCCACCAAAACGAGGCCTCTCCCTTCATTAACCAAGCAGCTAAACGGACTTTCCTCCCATCTTCCACTTCAAAGATATCCAACAATTCCTCAGTCTCCTTAAGCCAATCTCTGGCCTCCACAAACGTCTCAGTCCCTTGAAAAGTTTTTCCTCCCATAGCCTTGAATTCCTTGCACGTCTTTGCAAAAGTGTCAACACGAGGAGGAGGAGGAGGAGGAGGAATGGGTGCAACTAGGGGTGGAGGAGTATCCGCTGGGCCTGCAGTGGTGGCCCTAGCCTCCAAGTATCTCCTAAACCACCCTGGAATCGTCACACCTTCTGGGAGATTAAGATCTTCAGCCATGCTGAAACGAAAAAGGAAAGATTCAAAATGGAGAATTCGAAAGATAAAGATAAGGATGTGGCTATTTGGGATTATGTTTATCATAAAAACTCTCTTTAAATAACATGTTTTTTTTTTTTTTTTGAAAGCACTTCTTCCAAAAATACTTTAGAAAAAAAATATATTTTTCAAAAATTTTTTTTTATCTGTTCTGGTAACCTTATGCTCTGATACCACGTGTAACACCCCACGTCCATTAATGTCACTCACAAAGGGAATGCATTAACTTCCATGGAGGTTTTAAGTGAATATAGAACAGTAAAATTACAACAAGACAGATATAAAATAGTACTTGGAAATTCAAAAACTTTATTTCATTGTAGCAGAAGTCAAAACATGTTTGATTACATCATAACACCATATTCAATGTCAAGTACAATATCTATCTTGATAAAACAAGTACATAATCCCACTACATGAATAGCCATTAAAAAGAAAGATAACAAGCTGGACTTTACTTCAGCAGTCCAAGCTTTCCAGAAGATAAGCGATCCAACTAGACTCCACTAGAACTTGGCCCAACCTGCGGACCTGAAGGGAGAAAAAGGATGGAAAAGAGGGGGTCAGACATAAAGTCTGGTGAATATGATAATTCTACAATACTATTACCAAAATAACTGGACTAAGGCATAAGCTGGAAAACAAGAAAATGTCTATGAAGAGCAGATTAAGGACATAGACAATCGCTAAAGGCAACGTTATAGGCGCTCCTAAATACTAAAGGATAAACACTATACTGCACCACACCAGTCACCCTAAAGATTCATCCCACTTAGCTTCACTTAGAAACTTTCCCAATGGCATTACGTACCCCTAGCTGACTACATAGGTGCCGCCTGCCCCTATCTCCACTAGGTGTACCCTACTTCCCATTATTCGATCGGCTCCCTAACTCGTAGATACCCGTGCTGGCCCCACAGTGGGGTGTATCACTCCCCTAAAGTGGCAACCTGATACAACGGACATGCACGGCTTATACCTACACGATGCAACAACGTCTTACCTACCAGCCCGGGTCCACACACGCATATGAAACCCGTTGGACTTGCGTTGCCACCGCTCCCTGTTTTGGCCTCTTACAGTCAAACCCAGTATGCGTGTCCCGTCCTCGACTTGGGTCGAGCCCACAAAGATACGTTTTGGGATACTGGTTGAAATGGCCCCCCACTATTTACCACAAGCATTCCACCTAAGCTTGTCCCCATTAGTCCATCCCACTTAACCCACTTAGTCATGTTCATTTACATGTGTGTTTGGTTAAGTCTAATCGTATTTCAAATGCCTCTAAAGGCAACCACCAGATTCCTCATGCCACCCAAGGCACCTACTTAACCCCCATGTCCCACCTTACATGATTATCTGGTTAAGTATTTCTTAGTTCATTAAGGCCATAACCTCATAAAGACCTCTCACATTAGACTGGCATTTATGGCAGCTGGATTTGCCGGGCGGGTCCGGGCAGTCTTACACCATAAAAGAGTCTAACCTCGTGTCTTTACAACTGTTATGCTTTAGTTTGGGCCTAGGACGTCTCACATTGGGCCGACATTTGTGACTACTGGATTTGCCGGGCGGGTCCGGGCAGGTTTACATCACAAACGGGTCCAACCTCGTGTCCTAAGCATTGATTATTAATAATAATCCACTTTCCCCCAATTTTAATAATTCCCTACTTGAATTATTAATTACTTCCAATTTTTAACAATGTCCATAATTGACTCAATTATGGACATCCATTCATGGTATGCAAAATCTTACAAAATTGCACCCGATTTATTAATTCCTAATATTACCCCTACCCCACGTTTGAACGTTTATTCGCAAAATATATGTTAGACTCGAATAGCCTAACTCATAGCATAAAAGAGATTATCATAATAACAACATGTATATGTGACCAAATGAATCATAATAAGGGGTGAAACTTGCATATGTCCAACTTGCATAGATTATACATGTCATGGACCTAAAGGTGTCAACTTGTTCAAAATTCACCTAATATAATCTCAATCAATTTTCATAAACTTACATATGAACATGTGTGAATCAACATCATCTAATTTTTTAACAACATGGTTTTATATGGGTACACCTAACTCAATAGGCAAATTCCCATAATCAAGTTTTATTTAATTATAGTTTCAAGTTTATGGGTACACCTAACCTAATAGGCAAATTCCCATAAACAAGATCCATTTAAATTAAGAAAAAAAAACATAACTTTAAGCATGATCCAACAACATCATGATTTTTCAACATAATATAGCATGATTTATAACATGGCATAGTATGATAGTATAACATAGCTTGACATGATTCTCAACATAGCACGACATAGCATAAGAGAATTTACAACATAGCATGACATAGCATATATAATTTACATCATACGACAACATAATAACATAATAAGAGATCCACAATATATAGAATTTACAATTACAAATCACATCACTTTCTTGTGATCCATTCATAACTGAGTCAAATTAGTTTGTAATAGTCTTGTGAGAATCATCATACTCACCAACAAAAGAAAAGAATTAGAGAAAGAGAGATCTTTTGATTTGATTTGTGTAGATTTAGTTGTAGATGATTAGGCTTCCTCTTCTTAGTTTGTGACGGCTACGCTGAACTCCATGGCAGCAGCATGACGGTAGCTTCTCTAATTTTATAAGTGATTTAGGTTTAGGGTCTACCCACTTATTTATAGATTTTAGAATTCATTTAGGCCATTAGATTTAACCTAGAAATAACCGCAGCCGTTCAGACAAGATGGGGTTTATCTTGTTGACTCAGCAATGAGTCAGAAGTGACTCAGCAAACACTCAGCATATTAATAAACTTCTATTCATGTCATAAATATATATATATATATATATATTTTCTACAATGTACATATTAGATACATCCCTCT
This sequence comes from Allium sativum, assembly GCA_030737875.1. Classification (NCBI taxonomy): domain Eukaryota; kingdom Viridiplantae; phylum Streptophyta; class Magnoliopsida; order Asparagales; family Amaryllidaceae; genus Allium; species Allium sativum. Next base: position 826,628,615 of record CM060909.1, read on the forward strand.
TTACTTATTATTGTTTTTATATACATATTAGATACATCCCCTCTCTCACACACTTATTAATATTTTTATATTCATATTAGATACATCCCCTCTCTTACACACTTATTAATATTTTTATATTCATATTAGATACATCCCCTCTCTTACACACTTATTAATATTTTTATATTCATATTAAATACATCCCCTCTCTTACATACTTATTAATATTTTAGCAACTTTAGTGTTAATAGAAAATTCGGGGTGTTACACTTGTCTAAATCAATTAATACTGCTGTGTACTTAATTAATAGAATGCTAACTAAACAACTAGACAGTGCTAGCCCACTTGAAGTTCTATACAAGGTTAGGCCAAATTATTTAGAACTTAAACCAATTGGATGTCTATGATTTCCCTATCTTAGACCTTACAATCCACACAAACTCAAGTTTAGATCTAGACCATGTACATTTCTAGGCTATGCAGTCGAACAAAAGGGATTTATATGTATTGATGAGAATGGTAAAATATTTATAAGTAGACATGCAATGAAAATATTTTCCCTTTTACTCATATTGATATTAAAACCACCAATAAAGTAATAAAAGGAAAATCACGAGTACCTAGTATTCCACAGTACACTAAGTTTCTTCAAACAACAAATGAACAAATGACTTCTGATGCTCAAAAAGTTAACATTACTGAGCATAATCAACTCAGCAATGACAACACCAGAACATTCAGCCACGCCAATCCATCACCTGAAAATAAGAAGAATGAAAATTTAGCAAATACAAGATTAGACAGACATCAGGTAACAGAGGAAGATTCAACTGAATCAAATGAAAACTCACCAACTATTAAAGACAGCCCAATTCTCATACTAAAAGGCCACAAATTGCCACTGGTCATCATATGATAACTAGGGAAAAGAATGTAATATTCAAATCAAAAGCCTTCATGGCTGCTGAAAGCAAAGAAGAGCCTCTCACATTCAATCAGGATATCAAATACAGAGAGTGGAAAACTGCTATGGATGAGGAATTTAATGCTCTCATCAGAAACCAAACTTGGAGTCTTATACCTCAACCAAACAACAAAATTTTAATTGGTTGTAAGTAGACATTTAGAGTTAAAAAGAATCCAGATGGCACTGCCAACAGATACAAAGAAAGATTAGTGGCAAAGAGATTTACTCAAGAGTATGGTTTTGACTACAATGAGATATTCCCACCAGTAGTCAAGCCAACTACAATCAGATTAATATTTACCATTGCCCTAAAAAGTCAATGCAACATTCAACATTTAGACGTGAATAATGCATTTTTTAATGGGGTACTTGAAGAAGAAATCTACATGTAACAGCCTAAAGGATACACACAAGACCCCAATCTAGTTTGCAAACTTAACAAAGCTATCTATGGTTTAAAGCAAGCACCCAGAGTATGGTTTGATAAACTCAAATCAACTTTGAGTGCTTTGGGATACATGCCCACAAAATCTGATAACTCTTTATTCATTAAAATTACTCAAACATCCACCGTTTACATATTTGTTTATGTTGATGATTTGATAATTATAGGAAACAATGATGTTGAGATAGCAGGCATTATAAAATACTTAAATAAAAAGTATTCAATTAAATATTTAGGGCATATCTCTTATTTTTTGGGAATTGAGGCACAAAGAAGTTCAAAATCAGAAATGTTCCCTTATCAAAAGATGTATATAACTGAACTTCTATTAAAAACTGACATGATAGATGCCAAATCTCGCCAACACCTATGATATCTAGCCAACATTACTCTAAAAAACAGGGGAGAAAGCATAAATAATATGAAAAAATACATGAGTGTTGTGAGGGCATTATAGTATGCAACCATAACAAGGCTGGCATATCTTTCGGTATTAACAAAGTATTTCAATTTTTGCAGGATCCTAATGATGAACATTAGAGAGTAGTAATATTTTTTTAAGATACTTCAAAGGGACACTAAGTTATGGATTAACTTTGAAAGGAGGAAATAACTTAAACATAACAGGATTTACAGATTCAGATTGAGCTGCAGATCCAGATGACAAAAGATCTACCACACGCTACTGCATCTATCACTACTACAAAAGTGGGAAAAATCAACACAAATTTTATGTGGCCTTAGATCGAAAAAGCGTTGTATTTTCCCTTTTTTTTTCAAATAGGCAACACCGGAAGGGCATGGCATCCGCGGCCGTAGCCTTAGCCCTCTAAAGCAACGCTTTTGCCCATCTAATGCCACAGAAAAAAAGTGTTGCATTATAGACGTAATGCAACACTATTTGCACGTATTGTAACAATATTCAACGTTGCTTGAACATTAGTTAGAGCCTACCTTCCAGGTCATGATAACGGGGCCATGTCAGCTGCCTACGTGTCGCATGACACATCAGCTGCCCACGTGTCACGTCAGCTGTGGGGTCCACGTGCCATGCGGAATTAATACTATTTTATACAATGCAACACCACTGGAATACAACACCATTATCTTAAAATACAACATCAGGAAAAAAGAAAATGCAACAGTAAAAGAAGGCAAATACAATGCTTTAATTATAAATTTTGCAATTCTAGTTTTGTACATAGAAGAAACACATCCAAAACATTCATCATCACATTCAAACCATCCAAAATATTCTACATACTATACCAATTCTTTAATACCACAAGTGCCAACACAAACGATCAAAAGTACAATTCAAATATTCTACATACCACAAGTGCCAACACATATTACCTTCAATACAAGTGCCAAAACATACGATCGAATGCATTCTACAAAGTAACAACGCCATGAACCAGAAACTGTATCTCTTCACGTCATTTCAGGTCCTCCACTTTCCAGTGTATCTCTCCTCGTCATTTCACATCCTGCAATTTGATTTTCATAAGTTATTTGATAAGTGCACCTATGCATGTATATCATAGCAATGAACCATCTGGCCATCTTAACTAAATCTTATGCATACAATTATAACAATTGATCATTCACCATTATTCATTCGCGCCAGCGATGCCCAACAAATAAGCACTTTCAGTGTGCTCCGTCCTTTGTGCATAACATTTCCAGCTCGCATATTTTGTGACACCCTACAGTGGGTTCCTCGCGCATCCTTTCAAGCTTCATAACCATCATCATCTCCATATTCCCTAAACCCTAAGCTTCGAAAGTTTCAAAAAAAAATCAATGGAGGACTCGTCGCTATAAATCACTACTGTTGTTCTTAAAGGACATTGAAATGTTGAATCTGTGCATCACATGCTTCAGGCGACTCTGAATCATAACGCGTGGCTTATGCGGTTAATACCCAATAACTCTTTTCTATTATCATGCCCATCTTACAGTAAGCGTGATCATGCGCTAATGTTGAAAGTCTTAACAAAACCTGGAGGTGTTATTTACCTGTAAGCATGGTCTGATGAAGAATTTGAGCCTGAACCAACGTTAGAAATGAAATCATGGACTAAAGTTGATGGCTTTCCCGAGCTCCTAAAGAATAATATTCCTGTCGTTAAAGAAAAAATGAAGCCAATAGGACATGTGCTTGCAATTGACGACTGTGACTAGTCTCATGTTGACCATAGATGATTCTACCTGAAAATGCAATTTTATGAAGGCATTGGTTCTATCAATATTTTTGCTGCTCAATTCAATAACAAGTTTCACCTCATTAAGGTTCAGCATTGTACCCATGTTCATCCTGAAACAAGGTCTGAACTTCTTTTTGTGAGCAATATGGAGGAACATGTGGTTCCATGTTTATGTGATCACAAAGTGGAAATGAATTCAAATGAAATATTTGACGCGATGATACATGAAGCTGCTTTGCTACCCTACTTGACAAGCTTATTTCCTGAAGCCACCCATGACATACATGTTGAAAACCAGAGGAATGATCTGTGGGTAGATTTGGAAGTTGATCAGGAAGCTTATTTCCCTCTTCATCAGTCGCCGCCTTTGCTTCCTTCACCTCCTCGGTCGGATAGGGACATGGAATATGCTTGGCCAAACTACCTCACCCCTTTTCCTGATGATGCGGGTCCGTCACATGCGGCTGCTCACTTCGGACTGGCTCTCCCACAGCCGTAAAGGCCTAACGAATCTGTTGGAAGTTCCACAGCTACAAAGCCCTAATCTAGTATGAACTGATGCTGCTAATGTCAATTTTTGGGTGTCTATATATGTATGTATTAAGTTATGTTTTATGTATGACTGCTTTATGATACTTTTGCTGCCTTTTGATGCTCGCTACCAACTGGGCATGTCAGTTCGGCTTGTTACTACGTATTATATAAATTAATCGGCCATGTGCGTAGCACCAAGCAAGGCATAATATGGATGCATACCTGAAGCGAGCTCAGTTTGCAAAACTGAGCATACGTTTCCAAAATCGAAACATTGAAATTGGTAGTTTTCAAAATCAAATGGAAAAATACCTATGCATGTAGCATATTAGATACGTGTGAACGGTTCGTCCGGATCGGGAAATTGGTAGTTTCCAAAGCCTCTAAACAAACACATCGCAGTGCAAACACATTGTAGTAAGTCATAAACAATTGTTTGTGTTTGAATAATAAACTATGAAACCTTTGTTCATAATAGAACTGTTTGCTACACATGTATTCGTATCACAAAACCTCAAGCATACAATTATATGTTAATGTAAATGAACCCAAGTTGCAAATCAATTTCGACAATAAAAGTGATTTACCTTTATCTCAAGATGAAAATCACATGTATTTGCATATCATCTGTTATGAACTGCATCCATGCATCGTCTTTGTCATCTTCATCCATGCACGAAGATGAGCTCATCGGACCAACATCGGGAGACATGTTTTGGTATATTATCAGTAGTGATTGCTTGAGAGCTCTCTATTAATGCTATGTTATTACATTGTCCATGGTCCCCTATTTCGGCGCACACAACTTTTTTCTTGAAAACTCTACATAGTGCATACGAGTCCTGCAAACCCATAGTATCTTCGCATTCCTTATCATCAAGCCGATACTCATGCATAACCTAGTTAGTCCTCATTCCTTAAGGAGATCAACCTCTATAATAAACCAATGTCTTTTTCATGCCAATAATCTGGTTCATGCCAATTGCATTCTTTCTAACAAATCCCATGGTTCACATTTATGAAGATCAACTTCAGAAGCAATATCCAGCTCAATGTTGACACCATGAACCTTCCTTCTAAGATAATAATTAACAAACTCATCGTCAATTGGGTGAAACCTAAATCGTGGTGGTAAACCCACCGGCGCCATCTCCTTTTTTTTGTTGGGTACAATTTTCGAATAAACCTCTTCAGCATAATCCCAAATCCCAAATCAATGGTCAAAGCGCTACTAATTACTCATAATCTAATCTTTCACCGACTAATTACTCATAAGCTAATGGGTTTTCCTAAGTTTGGGATAACAAATGAACTAATTACTAATTGCTCATAACCTAATCTATATTAAGCGCAACTAATTCCCAGTGTTATCCAAATTGAACCTGAGGGAAATAACTGGCGATGTCAACGCCCTGAGCAATCAAAGCTAGAAACCGTTTCAAAGCTTCAACCTTTTCGGAATAAAATTTGTTGTCGAGGAGAGGAGCGATACTAACGTGAATTTACGTTTAAATTTTTGTCAATAGTAAAAAGGGGAAAGAATAATTAGATGATAGAAAAGAAGAAAGATTTATGACCAGATTATTTTTACATTATTTCATGAAGGGGGAAGATCACACCAAAATTTCATCAAAAGAATGTAATGAGGTGGCTGTCATTGATTGGATGATGGATAATGTTTAGAAACATCAGAACCATAGATGGTTTGAACCGTTGGATTAATCATGCATCTATGGTTGGGGTTTGTTTATGATGATAACGTGGATCACTGAGCTGAATTGTATATATGTAAAGCTACGCTTTTAACTGGTGTTGCACGTCAAAACAGTATAATTCCCACTGCAACAGTGCATTCACGTCTAATGCAACAACATATGAATATTGTTGCAGAAGATCAAAGAAAGTATGGCTTTCGCCATACTTTTCATACAACACACACAAATTAGTGTCGAATATGCCCACCTTTATAGTAGTGTATATTGGTGATAATCTAATATCATAGAGCTCTAAAAAGCAATCTACAATATCAAAATCTAGTGCAGAGGCTGAGTATAGAAGCATCGCTAGTGCAACTGCCGAAATAATGTGGATTCAATCTATATTAAGGGAACTACAACTCAACAGTACATCAAAGGCAACTATTTGGTGTGATAATCAAATTTCTATTTACATGTCTGCAAAACCTATTCGGCATGCACGAATGAAACACATAGAAATAGACATTTATTTTGTTCGTGATCAAGTTAAGGAAGGGAAACTACAAATCAATTGTATACCTTCATTTCATCAAAGGGAAGATATTCTTACCATGGCCTTATCATCAAAGAACTTTACCAGACTTCGTGAAGAAATGAAAGTTCATCACTCTCCAGCTCTCAAATCCATGACAAGTTCATCTTTCGAGAGCACTCAACAACAACTTGTTCCAGATCTCAAGTCAAAGCCTCAACTTCGGCAACACTCATCTCTAATTCGCAGTAGCAAAGAGAGAAGGGATTACCAGAAGTCTGCTTTGATCTCCAGACATTTTAATTTGAAGATGGAGGCATCGATTCATTGTTCAAAGTCAAATTTAGGGTTTAACTAACCCTAGATTTGAAGGCGGCAAATAAGAGAGTAAATGAATCAGTTGCCTGCCCGTCGTTTCACAACAGAAAATATATTTTATATTTACTTTATTGGGCTGTATAATTGGCCTTGTATCCCATCATTTATTTCTTTTTTCTGTACCATTGCCTAAGTATTTGTGGCAACTATATATACAACCATATTGCGTACAATTCTATATCAATTCTCATATTAAATAATACAAATCAAAACCACTTTCTCTTCTGCTATCATTTCGCTTCTATACTGTATAATCGTATTCAACAATACATGAAATTCAATAGTAATACCACATCGTACGTTTAATCAGTTTGCTGCAATTGAATGAAACACATTGAATATGATAACAACAATGTTCAAAATATACGGTGTACAAGTCTGCCTAGAAATTCAGGTAATTTAATAGTGAAAATTTCAAAGATCAAACTTAATTACTTCCATCATGTTTATTTAGAAATAACTTAATTCAAAGATCAAAATGGTTAGCACATGCAAACAAAAAATCCAATAAGATCATGCATCGACATAGGAACAAGAATTGTGGGAGTAATAGTGGATGTTAACAAAATAATGTTGCAGTATAGATAAATCCGCTATTGTAAAAAAGCTTCAAAAAAGGTCAGTAGCACATAGTTTGACAATCAATAAAAAAAAGTTGCAGTACATAATCTTTTTATTCTCCTGCATAGTGCACTTATTTTGTTGCACAGTCAGTATACTATAAACGAATAAAAAACAAGAGTAGAAGACGGTCCTTAAGAGCATAAATTTTTCATATCATATATTATTCTAAAATTTCATGTAACTTCTTCAAGTTATGCAGTCCATGCTGCTCCTTATTTGATAAAATGCACATATGTAGGTAGAAATCTAATTTTTGCAATGAGAGTTAATTATGAAAATGGTACCATATAGCATAGTGGAAACAAACTATTGTTATTGCTATTTGTTAGTTTATTTGCTAACACATTGAATTTTTGATGATTTACATAAGAAAATACTGAAAAATTGCTTTTGACTATAAGATTGTTTAGGGTGAAACACTGATAGGCTGTAAACACCTTAGATGACATAAAACTACCTTATGGTAAGGCTGTCAACGAATACCCGAAAAATCCGAAATCCGTCCACATCCGCATCTGAAAAGCGGATAAATATCCGATATCCGAAAAAGCGGATGCGGATGCAGATATAGGCATATCCGCATCCAAAAATTATCCGTCCGTTTTTTTTCATGATTATAGCTTAAATTATGTGTATTTTAACATAATTAAATATACTAATTTATTATTTTGCAAAATTGAAAGTTTACTAAATATTAATTGCTCAAAATCAGATATTATCATCATATTTATTTATTTTTAGCATTTTAGTAATCAATTAGGTTGGAAAAGCTTCATATTAAGCTAACAAAATTCATTTATGTTCATTGATTTATCGACCATTGGCGCAGCGGATAATTATCCAATATCCGTTCGTATCCGCGGATGCATATATCCGATGATGCGGATGTGGATATGACACTAATCGCATCCGAAAGAATCCGTTGACAGCCCTAGTTATGGTATTTAGAATAATATTTCAAATCAAAGGTGGAATGTGTTACCTACTATATTGAAATAAAAAAGAACAAATATAATGAATACTACATTTGTGCTTCAAATAAACAATACAAGTCTAAAATGTGGTTTTTATTACGATTTTATCAGTTTCATTGAAAAATCAAATTAAAGCACTTTAAATTTGTCCATTTGTCGATGCGTACACACCCTTTTTTTACTTTTCTTAAATTCGTATTATATGTTAAAAATTCATGTTAAGGATTATGGTACACATACATAGAGTATAAACAATTGTCAAACAGTTCTCATTATGTGACAGAATGTTATTAAAAAGATTGATATTGTTTATTAATCCCACTTTGTCATCTCGTAACCATAAGTTAAACTTCCTACCACCTCTTGAGAACCCACTTCTTTACATGTAGTAGAGATGATTTATTGATCATTGTATAATATCTAAAGGAAATTTTGTTCAATACTTCATTACCTTCAAGCTTTTCTTCTCTCTCTATTCAATTTTCACTCATGTAACAACCCAGAAAATCAGAACCAATTTAAAATTTTTAATTTGGCTATTTTAGTGGATTTTGAATATTTAAAATAAATTATTTTAAATAATAACGACCAAAAGGCTATTTGAATCGATGTTTGAAAATAAATATATTTATTTTAATTATAAACAAGGCCTGAAATGACGCGGTAGTTTCAAAATTTGAATTCAAACTTTGACTGACTGTATCGGGTGCAAAATAAAACAGATTTTAGTGAAATAAGAAACATTTAAATCTGTTTATAATTATCTTTCTAACGAATCTGAAAAATCGAAATTTCGTAGCGGAAATCAAAAGTTATGGCCAAATGAATTTTCAGAAAGGTCGCTATGGAGTTTATATAGCCCTTGAAAATAGCCATTTTGCAGACGACCTCCGTTTTCGACGAAACCACTTTTGTTAGATCCGGGATGTCAAATTATTGCTAGGTTTCAAATTCCATAATTTTTGAAGTTAATATGTGAGCGTGGCAAAGGAAAATGTGTTTGGTTGATTTCAATCAAATTGGATCGACCAGAAAATGGCCATTTTTCAAACAGTCTCAGAATTCGACGAAACTAGTTTTGTTGGGATTGTATCGTCAATGCGAAGCTAGAAATAATTTTTCTAGAATTTTTGTGATCAGTTCGTGGCCCCGGCAAATTGAAATGTACGTTCAAATCGAATATTGAATGTTTTATATTTTAATTTGAAGAAATACTGACTGAAACGGTCAAATGGTCCAACGAAACATATCCCATTGTGTTCGGAATGGGGGTATTTAGCTAGGGGCGACAGTCGTTGGGTTTGAATTGGAGTACATATGGAGAAGAGGGTATTTTTGATATTAAAGAAATTAAATATATATAAAAAATTCTTGGCCAATCAAAAATCAATTTTCCCTTTCGTTTAGACCGGACTCTCTCTCCTCGACCTGTAGCGAACAACGAAATTGTTCGAAACTTCTCTCTTCGATTTTTGAAAATCCACTCAATGAAATCACGAAATTCTTGAACCATTTTGAAGATCTAATCCTCCTCTACAAATCCATACAAGGTTTGGATTTTTTTCGTTCAGTGTTTGAGGAGTTTTGAGCCTGGGAAGTCACCGCAAATCGCTCCGCTATGCTCCTCCGATCTGAGTGCGAACCGACGGCGGTGGGCACCCTTGGGCGCAGTTTTCCAAGCCCTATCTCGTGGAGAAGACCGATCGACAAATCGCTACACGGATCAAGAGCAAAACAGAAACCTAGTTTTGAACATAGAAAGAGAGGTACGGGTTTGGTAATTTTAAAATTATTATAGCACTTTAAGGCGCTACGGTTTATGATTTTACAATAAAAATCATATCTTTTCCGTATGTTGTCGAAATCCAGTGAAACAAGAGACATTGGACTCGTGTGGACGTCTTCTACATTTTATAAGAGACCGGATATTTTTCTGAGAATTCTACGATTTTTGGAGGAGTGGAACCCAATGTGAGATTTCTGATTTATAAATGATATGGAATGACGATGTATAAATTATACGATCGATGTATGAGTTATATAAGCGTTGTACACCTCATGTATAAGCGTTGTATAAGTTGTATGTGCGATGTATAAGTTATATATGCGTTGTAAAAATATATATGCATTGAAATGAGATTGAAATATATTGAAATGAAATCGAAATATATTTATATACGTATATATATATATATACTCCCCTCGTCAACAAACCATGGACGATATATATTGGTTGTGATTGTTTGGATTTGGTTGATGTGAAATTTGGTGAATATCATGAATGGTTGATTGGAAGTGATTGACTGTGGTAGAAATCCCAAAAGGACTAGCATATGGGAAAATTCGTCTGCGTACGAACTAGATATTGAAATCTCCATTGTCAAAAGCTGCGAGGCTTTAAGGTAGAGCGAGGAGCCGTACTATGGACGGTGCCGGTTTTAACTACCCTGCCGTTATATTGTCGAAATTTTCTGAAATATTCCTGTGTCTGATTTATATTCATGTATTGGAAATATATTCATGTATGGGAAAAATATTCATTTTTGAAATAAAATGGTTTGAACGATAATAATAACATTTTTATCAAATGAATGAAATAAAATTGTCTGAATGATAAAAATAACATTTTTATCGGATGTATGAAATAAAAATGGTTTGAACGATAAAAATAACAATTTTTATCAAATGAATGAAATAAAAAAATTTGAACGATAAAAATAATATTTTTATCGAATGAATGAAGTGAAATGGTTGGAACGATAAAAACGACATTTTATCGCATGTTTGAAGTAAATTGTTTTGACTGTAAAAATCACATTTTTATGATATATTTGAAGTGTTAAAAAAATAGTCATGTGTTGAAATGAATATCTGTTGGATAAACATATCATTTTTATCACATATATGAAATGAAATGGTTTTAAAATCGAAGAACGAATTATATATATATATATATAATTTAAATAAATCGAATAGCGAAGCAGGAGTTCGTATTTTGAAACCGTGATTTCAAACGATTATTGCAGGAGATCCGACCATCGGATTTTCCCGAAACCGAAACCTTTGGGTTCGCTTTGGAAATATCTTTCCAACGACACCAACTTTAAAAAGATCCAACGGTTGGATTGTCTAGAATGTTTAATTCAAATCTGAATGAATACAGCGCCAGAATGGATTATATATATATATAATTAATTAAAATAAATCGAATAACGACGTTGTAGTTCGTATTTTGAAATCGTAACTTCAAACAATTGTACCAGGAGATCAGACCATCGGATTTTCCCAAAACTGGAACTGTTGGATTCGTTTTGAAAAGATCTTTCCAATGATATAAAATTTGTAAAGATCCAAAAGTTAGATTTTCATATATGTGTAAATCAAATCTAAAGAAAAACAGCGCCACGGCCGCGTTATGGCCTGAAGCATCGTTTATATAAATTGGCTATTTTTAAATGAATAAAAATAGCGATAAATCGTTATGAAATATTATAAACGATATGGAATGGAAATAAACTGAATTTACTCGGTTTATTGGATATTTGATGGTTGAATGTGTTTGACGTGAAAATTACATTAATGAACTGAATTATGGATGTCGAATAATTTAACCATTGAAATGAATTGATTTGAATTCTAAATATACGTGAATTATTTGAACAGGCCGAGTTAATTCTCATTTCAAATAATTGATCGACGGTTAGAAGAAAGACGGTGCAAGACTGATGATCTTCAGGTCGGATGGATGGCTACTGATGCCTTGGATGGGAGTCGCAGCCCTGAAGGAGTTACAGTGGTGGTTGTCCAGACGTACTTGTTGATCGTTCGGATGTGCGAGGAATAAAGATCCTCCAGTTTCGTTCAGACCCAGAACTGACATGTAAATGGATGTGTGTCTGAAGTTGTAGATTGACAACGTGGCATACAAAGTTGCTGTGATCAAAGCTTTGGTTGAAAAGCAGAGCTTTGTGGTTGATGATCAAAGCACGACTTTAAATAGCGAGCTTTGTGTTTAGCATTGATTCGCAAGACTCACACCCCGATATGGACCAGAAACGGGAGAGGACCTCAGGGAGGACATGCGTTTCTTTCTATCTAGGAGTGGTGTTTTGGGTTTTACACGCCCGGGCATTTTACTTATGTGGATGATGGATAGCTAGGTGCCTCGGTTATATCGGTCGCTCCTGGGCTGATGGTTTGGTCGGTATATGACCAGTTTACGCCCCACAGGGCAGGGACACTCAGTGTTCAGGCATTTTAATCCACTCCGTGTGGACCGGCCCTGACGATCTAAAGGTCGATACGCTCTGACCCTGAGGCTCGGCCTAGAGAGTCTCGAAGCGGTATGGACGATCCCTTGTCTTGGTTCATGAAGGAAATCAAATTTCCAAATACGACATTGTGCAGTTTTGATTGTATACCGATATATAGCGACACAGTGTTATGGGGCATTAATGCCGCCTATGATTGATACTTATGATTGAAATTGTTTTTGAAATATATAAACACTAGTAATAATATCAAATGCTTTTGTTTTATTCGTATCAAGCATATTTTGGCCATTACAAGGTAAAACACTTATAATGGCTTCAATTTTATAAAAAGCATTGCGATGTTTAAAAGATTTACTTGTTCTGAAGCATTGGCATTCTAATGAAGTAAACCCGTTCCGCGTTAGCAGCGTGGTCCTGTGATTGGCCTTATTGTAAAATATGTTTAAGTAGATTTCTCATACCAGTCCCATGACTGACTCGTAGTTTGTTTCACTTGCAAACTCGGGTGCCCTATTTTCTACACGGGCAGCCTTATATTCAGGTTTTTGCAGGCTCTTTCTGGATAGCTGGAGCTGAAGATGGATTCTAGCATTTCTTTCTTTTTATGCTATTCAGGTCCTATTGTACATGTTATGTTTTGATTCCGCTGTAGACATTTATGTAAAGCTGAACTGTATTTTGTACTAAGCATGATCCTGTATACTTGGTAACTCTGATGATTATGTTTATCCAGTGTATCATTTGTACATTATCTGCTGTATTTATTTATTTCTGTTCTGTTGTTATTTTTTCATGTGTCATATTCCAAAAGATTACCCTTGCCACCATGGAACGGGGTTTGGGGTCGTTACAACGTGGTATCAGAGCTTTGGTTAAGCTTAGTTCTGGAATATAACATATTAACGAACTCGTCAAAAATAGAATCAGTAGTATTCTATGACGGATCACTCATTTCAGATAGGATCAGTAATATCCTGGAAGGAGTGTAGCAGAATGTAATACACCCTGGTAGACACATTTACATTCAAGTATATGTCTCTATATTTAAAAAAAATACCTTTTCTGTTGGCCTGACACTTTGTCTGCTAATTGCAGACATTGAAAAAATGAGTGGCAGAAGTAGAAGAGGTAGGTCAGAACCAAATATTGAAGCTCTATTAATTAAGTATCGAAATCTGGGTGGAGTACCGTTCTCAGGCAATGAATCTATTATTCAAACACAAACATGGATGCGCTCTGCTGAGAAAATATTTGAAGGTTCAAAGCTGAGAGAAGATCAGAAAAGATTACGGGCATCTTGGGCACTTAAAGACGAAGCTCTAATCTGGTGGGATACCGTTATTAAAGATAATCCAGAAGGTGATATCACCTGGGATAAATTCAAAGAAATTTTCAATGTAAGGTTTATTCATCCAAAAGTAATTGAGCGGTTAAGTGATGAATTCTACTATTTGATACAAGGGGATATGACCATTTAGAAATATCATAAGAATTCAAAAAACTTTCTCGCTTTGTCCCGCATTTAATTCAGAATCCAAAGATGAAGAATCTGAGGTTTATTAACGGGCTTCAAAGAAAGTATCAAAGTAGGGTAACTGCCCATGTGCAACAAACTTTTTCTGAAATGATACACATGGCTTATCAGTATGAAGATCTTGATAAGCAGGGTCTTTTGATAGACGAAGAGGAATGTAGTTCCAGCAACAAAAGGAAATTCGAAACTGATAGCCCGGAGACAAGTACACAGCCAGAGTCCAGTACGAGGTCTGAGTTCAGTAAGAAGCCTAGATTCAATAGGAAAAAGGTTAAGTCTGAGAAAGAGCTAGTAACGGCTGTCGTATGCTCTAACTACAATAAGCAAGGACATTTGTCGATAAGTTGCAAAGCTTTAAAGAAACAAAGGAAGGAAGGATCAAAATCCAAGCAGAAACAGAAACAGAAAAAGAAGGGGTTTAAACCCGATAACGCGTTTCAAGAGAATAGGAAATGCGATCAATGCCATCGGATTAACCATCTTGCGAAGGATTCCCGGTTATTAAAGAAATCCGAAAAGGTTCATATAAATGAAGTACCAGAAACTTCTAAGCCCTCAGCTAGTTAGGGAAGGCCAGATGTATTAGAAGGCACGGTTACTGTCACAGATATTCCAGTTAAAGTACTATTTGATACAGGCGCGTCATGAAGCTTTATTGTAAATAATGCGGTTAAGAAACTGGATTTGAATTTGAAAAAGCTCAAAACACCCATGACTGTCTATAATCCGGTTGGGGGTTCTCTCGATCTTAGTTGGATTTGTGGGGTTCTTGTTTCTTTTCCCGTTATCGGTTCCCTACCATCGCGATCGTCATGAATTTTATAGAATTTGATCTTATTCTGGGATTGGATTGGTAACCAAATATGAAGATGAGGTTAAATGCGCCGACAGAGTCATAAGGGTGAAGATTAAATCAGGGGATCATATAACCATTCCATGTGAGGGCCCGAATTCTGATAGAAAAGACTTCTGGGCAGCTTTGGATGTTTCTCCTGCTCAATTAGAACATGTTCCTATCGTTACGGAGAATGTTCCAATCGACATTGAAAATATTCCAGTTGTCAAGAACTATGCGGATGTGTTCAAAGAGGTTGTTAGCTTACCTCCGCGTAGAGAAATTGATTTCAAAATCTCTTTGGTCCTGAATGCAAGGCTAGTAGTTCACGCTATTTGAAGAATGACCTTGAAGGAGAAAAAAGAGTTGAACAGTCAAACTAGACAGCTTAAATGGAAGGGTCTGATCAGACCTAGTTTCTCTGATTGGGGAGTAGCAATGGTATTTGTCCTAAAGTTAGACGGTACTCTCAGACTATTTGTGGATTATCGTGACTTGAATAAGCAGACGCTGAAGAACAATTATCCATTGCCGGGATTGATGATTTGTTGGATCGATTGAATGGAGCGCAAGTGTTTTCACGAATGGACCTAGCTATAGGTTTCCATCGGCTTTATATTGCCGAAGAGTGTGTTCCTTTGACAGCATTCAGAGGTCCAGACTTATTCTACGAGTGGTTAGTAATGTCGTTCGGCTTATGTAACGCTCCAGCTTATTTTGTCGATCTAATGAACCGGGTATTCAAAGAAGTATTGAATAAATTTGTTCTGATTTTCATTGATGATATTCTAATCTTCTCTAAATCAGAGAGTGAGCATGAAAAACATTTGGAATAAGTCTTAGAAATTCTCAGAAAGAATGTTTTAAAAGTAAAATTTTCCAAATGTATATTCTGGCAAGAAGAGGTAAAATTCCTTGGCCATGTCGTATCAAAGGAAGGAATTTCAGTTGATCCCAGTAAAATCACTGCTATTCAGAATTGGAAGCAGCCCCATACACCCACAGAAGTCCGAAGTTTTCTCGGATTGGCCAGTTATTATCGGAAGTTCGTTAAGAATTTTTCGAAGATATCCAGTTCCTTAACGAAGCTTACTAAGAAACATTCCAGATTCAATTGGACTCCGGAATGTGAGACAGCTTTCCAAGAGCTGAAGTTAAAACTGACAACTGCTCCAGTGTTAACAATCATTGATGGCAATGAAGACTTGAAAGTCTGGACAGATGCTTCTAAAGAAGGTCTTGGTGCAGTATTAATGCAAAGAGGCCAGGTAGTAGCTTATGCTAGCCGTCAATTGAAGCCACATGAGAAAAATTATGCAACTCACGATCTTGAATTGTTAGCCATCGTGTTTGCGATGAAAATCTGGAGGCATTATTTATTAGGTGAGAAATTTGAATTATATACTGATCATCATTCATTGAAATATTTGTTCACCCAGAAAGATCTGAATATAAGGCAACAGCGTTGGTTAGAATATCTCGCGGCATATGACCTTGATATTTTATATACTCCGGGGAAAGCCAATGTTGTGGCTGATGCGCTCAGCAGGAAGAATGTGATCATCGCATGTATTATCATTACACCATCGTTGACTGATAAAATATCTATTCTTCAGAATGACGATAGTTTTGTTAAAGAGATGATCAAAAGAATTCAAAGGGGCGAAGTCTCCAGTTTCCAAGTAGATAGCAAAGGAGTTTTGAGATTAAAAGGAAGGATTTGTGTTCCCGACAACCTTGAGCTCAAAAGAGAAGTAATGGACGAGAGTCACAAGTCAAAAATGAGTATCCACCCAGGGGTTAGTAAAATGTATAATGACCTCAAGCGAACTTTCTGGTGGAAGGCGATGAAAAGAGATATCTCTATATATGTTAGCCGGTGTTCCACCTGTCAAAAAGTCAAAAGCGATCAACAAAAACTGGCTGGACTGTTGCAACCGTTGGAAATTCCCAGTGGGAAGTGGGAACAGATTTCTATGGATTTCATAGATGGTTTGCCTAGAACCAGGAAAGGAAATGACAGTATTTGGGTGATCGTAGATCGTCTCACGAAGACCGCCCATTTCATACCTGCCAGATCGAATAGAACCACTCAGAGTCTAGCGCAGATTTATTTTAAAGAAATTGTTAAACTTCATGGAGTTCCCATGAGCATCTTTAGCGATCGTGACCCAATTTTTGCTAGTAAATTCTGGGAAGCATTCCAAGCAGAATTGGGAACGAAACTGAACTTGAGCACCGTATATCATCCTCAAACAGATGGTCAAACTGAGAGGGTGAATCATATTCTAGAAGTTTTATTGCGGGCTTGTGTTATTGATTTTGGCGGATCATGGGAAGACCATTTGCATTTGGATGAGTTCTCATACAACAACAGCTACCAAGCGAGCCTGACAATGTCACCATTCGAAGCACTATATGGTAGACCGTTCCGATCTCCTTCTTGTTGGGTAGAACCTGGTAATAGACTCGTATTGGGGCCCGATATGATTCGCGAAGCTGCGGACAAAGTCGATTTCATTAAGAAACGATTACTAGCCGCTCAAAGCCGATAGAAGAGCTATGAAGATAAGAGAAGAAGAGATTTATCAATCGTTGTTGGCGACTATTTGTATTTGAAGGTATCTCCGATGAGAGGAGTAATCCGGTTCGGTAAAACAGGGAAATTGGCGCCCAAATTTATTGGTCCGTTTCCTATTCTAGAACGGATTGGAACTCTCGCTTATAGGGTTCAATTACCAGATTGGATGCTTGGAGTACATGATGTGTTTCACATATCTCAACTTCGAAAGCATGTCCATGATCCAAACTTGATCGTGGAAGAAGCCGCGCAATGGGATTTGGAAATTACTCCAGAATTGGCTATAAGAAGAGAGTCGCTAAAGATTATTGGCAAAGAAATAAAAGAGTTGAGGAACAAGAAGGTTCACTTAGTCAAAGTGCAATGGAGTGGAGATCCATGAGACTGTACTTGGAAAACTGAAGAGAGCATTAAGAAGGCCTATCCCAAGTGCAGGGTGGATATCTCTGATTGACTCTGGTGCAAGGTACATTTACCATATTTGGCATTTCCGTATTGTTTTCTGCTTTGTTATTGTTTTCTTTTCATGGATGTAAACTTTTTAATTATATAGTCTGAATGATTTTAAAAGAGTATATGAATTAATTAGTATATTTTTGAAAGATAAAAACAAATTGATTGTTGTTTGTGTTGTGTGATTGTGGATCTGATTAATTAAATTATTAGAATGATAGTTAATTTAATCAATAAGAGAATGAATGGTAAATTTATGCAATTCAATCACACATTGAACTGATTTGAAAATAGCTAGAAATATATGCATGTACATTATATATGTTTGAATAGGTAAATGGATTAGCTGTTGAGTAAAGAATTTATTTACGTGCCCGACAAATAGGTAAAACTTAATGAGTTGGATGCGCAATTTTATTTATTATATCAACTCCTATGAATGCCATTGAATGCGGAGTGCTGGTTGTTCTATGTGTAATCGCCATAGGATAGTAACAATTAATTTTGAACTACACTACATGGCATAGTTCTTGAAGATAGCATACTTCATCATATACCACATAAGCATTTGGAGCTTATGTCAGGAGGTTGAAGATTTACCATACGAGCGAGAGGCTTGTATGGCGAGGAGTAAATATTACAGGTTGAACTGATGACTGATATGGACCATAAAAAAAATGTAACGGGAAATTGCCAGATTAATAAAAACCCCTCACGGGTCTGGAGATGACAATAAACACGTCTCTTTGGTCATTAAGGCACAAAAACCATTTATAGGGTGGCGAGAATTTATTCTCTGGAGTTATGATCCATACACACTCCCCTGCGGACACTGGAATATATCTCTATAAATATGTGTATGCTTATTAGGATTTATTGGGTACCTAATACGGCCCAATAAATTTCCAAACCCCTCCCTGTACAAAGGAGGTTATGGCAAAAAAATTCGAAAATTTAGGGTGTTAGCCAAATTTTTGAAGAATTTGAAAATTATTAGAAATTGAAAAGTTGAAGAATGAAAGCCAGGATGAAAGTTGAGTTGGAAAACTAAACAAGTTTCGACTTCATTCCTTTTCTGGGACGAAAAGATTTTAAGTGGGGGAGATTGTAACTACCCGGAAAATCAGAACCAATTTAAAATTTTAATTTGGCTATTTAGGTGGATTTTGAATATTTAAAATAAATTATTTTAAATAATAATGACCAAAAGGCTATTTGAATCGATGTTTGAAAATAAATATATTTATTTTAATTATAAACAAGGCCTGAAATGGCACGTCAGTTTCAAAATTTGAATTCAAACTTTGACTGACTGTACCGGGTGCAAAATAAAACGGATTTTAGTGAAATCAAAAATATTTAAATCTGTTTATGATTATCTTTTTAACGAATCTGAAAAATCGAAATTTCGTAGTGGGAACCAAAAGTTATGGCCAAATGAATTTTCAAAAAGGTCGCTATAGAGTTTATATAGCCCTTGAAAATAGCCATTTTGCAAACGACCTCCGTTTTCGACGAAACCACTTTTGTTGGATCCGGGATGTCAAATTATTGCTAGGTTTCAAATTCCATAGTTTTTGAAGTCAATGTTTGAGCGTGGCGAAGGAAAATGTGTTTGGTTGATTTCAGTCAAATTGGATCGACCAGAAAATGGTCATTTTTCAAACGGTCTCAAAATTCGACGAAACTAGTTTTGTTGGGACCGTATCATCAATACGAAGCTAGAAATATTTTTCCTAGAATTTTTGGGATCAGTTCGTGGTCCCGGCAAATTGAAATGTATGTTCAATCGAATATTGAATGTTTTATATTTTAATTTGAAGAAAAACTAATGAAACAGTCAAATGGGCCTACGAAACATATCCCATTTTGTTCGGAATGGGGGTATTTAGCTAGGGGCGACAGTCGTTGGGTTTGAATCGGAGTACGTATGGAGAAGAGGGTATTTTCAGATTTAAAGAAATTAATATATATAAAAAAATTCCTGGCCAATCAAAAATCAATTTTCCCTTTCGTTCAGACCCGACTCTCTCTCCTCGACCTGTAGGGAACGACGGAAATGGTTCGAAACTTCTCTCTTTGATTTCTGAAATGAAATCACGAAATTCTTGAACCATTTTGAAGATCTAATCCTCCTTTACAAATCCATACAAGGTTTGGATTTTTTTCGTTCAGTGTTTGAGGAGTTTTGAGCCTGGGAAGTCGCCGCAAATCGCTCCGCCATGCTCAACCGATCTGGGTTCGAACTGACGGCGGTGGGTACCCTTGGGCATGGTTTTCCAAGCCCTATCTCGTGGAGAAGACCAATCGACAAATCACTACACTGATCAAGAGCAAAACGAAAACCTAGTTTTGAACATCGAAAGAGAGGTACGGGTTTGGTAATTTTAAACTAATTATAGCACTTTAAAGCGCTGCTGTTTATGATTTTACAATAAAAATCATATCTTTTCTTTATGTTGTCGAAATCCAGTGAAACAAGAGACATTGGACTCGTGTGGACGTCTTCTACATTTTAGAAGAGACCGGATATTTTTCTGAGCCTTCTACAATTTTTTGAGAAGTGGAACCCAATGTGAGATTTCTGGTTTATAAACGATATGGAATGACAATGTATAAATTATACGGTCGATGTATGAGTTATATAAGCGTTGTACACCTCATGTATAAGCGTTGTATAAGTTGTATGTGCGATGTATAAGTTATATATGCATTGTAAAAATATATATGCGTTGAAATGATATTGAAATATAATGAAATGAAATCAAAATATATTTATATACGTATATCTATATATATATATATATATATATATATACACACACACACACTCCCCTCGTCCACAGACCATGGACGATATATATTGGTTATGATTGTTTGGATTTGGTTGATGTGAAATTTGTTTAATATCATGAATGGTTGATTCGAAATGATTGATTGTGGTTGAAATCCCAATAGGATTAG
Organism: Allium sativum; assembly: GCA_030737875.1. Taxonomy (NCBI): domain Eukaryota; kingdom Viridiplantae; phylum Streptophyta; class Magnoliopsida; order Asparagales; family Amaryllidaceae; genus Allium; species Allium sativum. The sequence continues at coordinate 826,649,600 of CM060909.1, forward strand.
CACATGGGAACATTCGTCTGCATACGAACTAGATATTGAAATTCCCATTGTCGAAAGTTGCGAGGCCGTACTAGGGACGGTGTCGGTTTTAATTACCCTGCCGTTATGCTGCCGAAATTTTCTGAAATATTCCAGTGTCTGATTTATATTCATGTGTTGGAAATATATTCATGTATGGGAAAAATATTCATTTTTGAAATAAAATGGTTTGAATGATAAAAATAACATTTTTATCAAATGAATGAAATAAAATTGTTTGAACGATAAAAATAACATTTTTGTCGAATGTATGAAATAAAAATGGTTTGAACGATAAAAATAACATTTTTATCAAGTGAATGAAATAAAATTGTTCGAATGATAAAAATAATATTTTTATCGAATGAATGAAGTGGAATAGTTGGAACGATAAAAACGACATTTTTATAGCATGTTTGAAGTAAATTGTTTTGACAATAAAAATCACATTTTTATGATATATTTGAAGTGTTAAAAAAATAGCCATATGTTGAAATGAATATCTATTGGATAAAAATATCATTTTTATCACATATATGAAATGAAATGGTTTTGAAATCGGAGAACGAATTATATATATATATATATATAAATTTAAATAAATCGAATAGCGAAGCTGCAGTTTGTATTCTGAAATTGTGATTTCAATCGATTATTGCGGGAGATCCGACCATCGGATTTTCCCGAAACCGAAACCGTTGGGTTCGCTTTGGAAATATCTTTCCAACGACACCAACTTTATAAAGATCCAACGGTTGGATTGTTTAGAATGTTGAATTCAAATCTAAATGAAAACAGCACCAGAATGGATTATATATATATAATTAAAATAAATCGAATAACGACGTTGCAGTTCGTATTTTGAAATCGTAACTTCAAACAATTGTACCAGGAGATCCGACCATCGGATTTTCCCAAAACTGGAACCGTTGGATTCGTTTTGAAAAGATCTTTCCAATGATATAAAATTTGTAAAGATCCAAAGGTTAGATTTTCAGATATGTGTAAATCAAATCTAAAGAAAAACAGCGTCACGGCCACGTTATGGCCTTAAGCATCGTTTATATAAATTGGCTATTTTTAAATGAATAAAAATAGCGATAAATCGTTATGAAATATTATAAACGATATGGAATGGAAATAAACTGAATTTACTCGGTTTATTGGATATTTGATGGTTGAATGTGTTTGACGTGAAAATTACATTAATGAACTGAATTATGGATGTCGAATAATTTAACCATTGAAATGAATTGACTTGAATTCTAGATATACATGAATTATTTGAAAAGGCCGAGTTAATTCTCATTTCAAATAATTGATCGACGGTTAGAAGTCGAAGATATGAAGAAGGTGCAAGACCGATGATCTTTAGGTCAAATGGATGGCTACTGATGCCTTGGATGGGAGTTGCTACCCTGGAGGGGTTACAGTGGTGGTTGTCCGGACGTACTTGTTGATCGTTCGGATGTGCGAGGAATAAAGATCCTCCGGTTTCGTTCAGACCCAGAATGGACTTGTAAATGGATGTGTGTCAGACGTTGTAGATTAACATTGTGGCATACTAAGAAGTTGTGATCAAAGCTTTGGTTGAAAAGCAGAGCTTTGTGGTTGATGATCAAAGCACGGATTTAAATAGCTAGCTTTGTGTTTAGCATTGATTCGCGAGCCTCACACCCCGGTATGGACCACAAACGGGAGAGGACCTCAGGGAGGACCTACGTTTTTTCTAGCTAGGAGTGGTGTTTTGGGTTTGACACGCCCAGACATTTTACTTATGTGGATGATGGATAGCGAGGCGCCTCGGTTATATCGGTCGCTCCTGGGCCAATGGTTTGGTCAGTATATGACTAGTTTGCGCTCCATAGGGCGGGGAAACGCAGTGTTCAGGCATTCTAATCCACTCCATGTGGACCGGCCCTGACAATCCAAGGGTCGATGCACTCTGACCCTGAGGCTCGGGCTAGAGAGTCTCAAAGCGGTAAGGACAATCCCTTGCCTTGGTTCATAACGGAAATCAAATTTCCAAATACGACATCGTGCGGTTTTGATTGTATACCTATATATGGCGACATAGTGGTATGGGGCTTTAATGCCGCCTATGATTGATACTTATGATTGAAATTGTTTTTGAAATATATAAACACTAGTAATTATATCAAATGCTTTTGTTTTATTCGTATCAAGCATATTTTGGCCATTATAAGGTAAAACTCTATCCTCCGGTTTGCGTTGCATTGTGTGATGGGAACTGAGTCTTATAATGGCTTCATTTTTACGAAAAGCATTGCGATGTTTAAAAGATTTACTTATTTTAAAGCAGTGGCAATCTAATGGAGTAAACCCATTCCGCGTTAGTGGCGTGGTCCTGTGATTGGCCTTATTGTAAAATATGTTAAGTAGATTTCTCATACCAGTCCCATGACTGACTCGTAGTTTGTTTCACTTGCAAACTCGGGTGCCCTATTTTCTACACGGGCCGCCTTGTATTCAGGTTTTTGCAAGCTCTTTCTGGATAGCTGGAGCTGAAGATGGATTCTATCATTTCTTTCTTTTTATGTTGTTCAGCTCCTATTGTACATATTATGTTTTGATTCCGCTGTAGACATTTATGTAAAGCTGAACTGTATTTTGTACTAAGCATGATCCTGTATACTGTGTAACTCTGATGATTATGTTTATCCACTGTATTATTTGTACATTATCTGGTGTATTTATTTATTTCTGTTCTGATGTTATTTGTTTATGTGTTATATTCCAAAAGATTACCCTTGCCACCGTAGAACGGGGTTTAGGGTCGTCACAACTCAAAAGTCCACCATCTGGCCCCAATATAAATGTTTTAATGTTTGTCTAGCCTGCAAGCTGTGTTTGTTCAATGAGTATGCATAGTATGGATACACGATAATATAGAAATAAGGGTGTGTTTGAGGGAAGCGGGTACGAGAATTTCAACAGAGATTTTGAGCGGAGAATTGTTGTTAACGGAGAATGTGTTTGACGTTTTAAACGGACCATTTAAGCAGATTATTTTTTGTTTTATAATTAAATTAATTAATAATGATTAAAACATAATAGTATCATTAATGCAGAATAACACAGTTAACCAAATATAACATTTCATTACATAATAATGTTACATATTAATAATACATGAACTAATAAAAAGAAGAAATACAACAAATTACTAACGCTGACGGAAATTTCTCAGTTGATGACCTATATAACCAAGCAAATTTCGGTCAGATGGTATCTTGACCACATCCAAAATTGACTAATCGATGCAAAAAATCTCAATAATTTTCGCACTTCTCAACATTAGTAACGGTAGAGAGAACAACAAAGCAACGTTCCACCATGACTGTAAAACTATCTGTTTGAACGAAGAAGGATGGTCTGGTAGGTTGTCTACTAGACGTGGCGCGCGACGTCTGTCTGCGTGTAGACTGAACTGGAGATGGACTCCCTCCACTCAAAAAATTATGATACATAGCTGCATAGGCCACAGTAAAGGGCTGTTGTTGAGGTAAATCTGGTAACTGCAGGTGCCTTTCTCTGTGCAGCCCTATAAAAGTTTGTTTTTCTCTCGAAACTTCAGAGGTCGATTTCTCTTGAACCTCTGGTACAAGCGTGTAGGCCCGCTCCACCATTCGTTTGAGACGTCGAGGCAGTCCTGAGCAGCATCCCATTCTCCCCTTTGAATTTGAAGTAGATCGTTCCACATTGTCCATACCCTTTTTAGGTTATCTCATTTGTTCTTTATCTGGGTCTGCGTCAAACTATCATCGAACCGCTCATTAAATTCCGTCTGAACAGCGGTCAAGAATTTATTTGTTCCTCTAAGGTGAATATTATTGAAACAAATTTATATGAAAGCCTCGTTTCGATCCACTGGCCATGAAGCAATGAGCTCGTTAGAAGATCCTAAACCAAAGGCAGAAAAGTGTGTCATTTGGCTGGAAAAAAAATAAACAATAAATTTGGACATATATATATATATATCGAACTTACGAACGTTTAAAATATGATAACAAAGAAAATTACCTGAAACTTAGCTGGAATGGACTGGAAACAAGAAGCGGAAAAGGAGGAAAGAGCTGGAAAAAGTGAAGGGATTTATAGGGGAGGGGAGGAGCCAACGGCTGGAAATCCAACCGTTGGACATGACGCGTCGTCGTGGCCCATGAATTTCCAACCATTAAGCCAATGGTCAAAGATGTACCATTGGACAACGGAAGCGTTCGACGTGTCGGACGCATCCGTTGTCCTAACGGTCCATTTTGGACCGTTGAACGACCCTAAGTTAACTGAGTTCACTTACAATTAATTATACTTTATTTGACAAAGTTTGATTACTTCTTGTTATTATATTATTACGTATCATAAGAGCATCTCCAATATTATTACGTATTTGTAATTATTGACCTTTGTTGGAGATGCTCTAAGGCGGAGTAACTTTTGAGATTGAATCATTATTCATTATAGGTACATTCGAAAATATTTTCCAATATGTACTCTCATTATTCAATCAAACAAGATTAATTTACTTTATTGCACATTATTTTTGTTTACTTTTCTTTTATGCTCTATAAACATACTATATGTATATCCAATATGCATGTCCATGTGAGTTACGGATGTTAATAGATACCCAAAAGATCTGAAATCCACCCGAATCTGAAAAAGAATAAATATCCAATGTCGGGAAGAACAAATGCAGATGCAGATATAGAAACATCTGCATCCGAAAATTATCCATCCACTTTATACCCGATTATTATTTAAATTATGTGTATTTTAGCATAATGAAATATATTAATTTATTAAGTTGAAAATCAATATTATACACACTAAAAACATATCAATTGCTCAAAATTATTTGTTATCATCATATTTATTCATTTTTAGCACTTTAATAATCAATTGAATTAAAAAACTGTATGTTAAAGTAACTTTTTTCATTATGTTCTTTGATTTTTCGATCTTGGTGGATTGGATAATTTATCCGATACCCATCTATATCCATCAATGCGTATATCGAACATTGAAAAATGATTTTTGAAGTGGATATGACACTATCCGCATCCGAAAGCATCCATTGATAATGTAGGTACTAAATCATCGATCGTTGGCGGATCGGATAATTTATCGATACCCATCCATATCCATCGATGCAAATATATATTAAATTTACGTGATTCAAATATTTGTTTAAAAGGGAAAGAAATTAGCTAATTCGATCAATCAATTATGTTATATATAGGAATATTTCAGAGGATATTGTGATAGGGAATAAACTGATTACATAATCAGTTAATCAATCATTTGATTTATAAATGGGGGAAAACGTATGTTCATTGATTTTGTAATATGAAGAGATAAATGATTGGTTTCGAGAATCATGCAAGAAAGGAAATGTATGGAAATGAAGATCTTCACTTTCCATTTACACTGAATTAAATCATGGACATTTGGAAAGGTTTCAAGCCAATCAAGAAATTAATTTCTTTATTTTCAAGCAACCTTTCATCCTGAAGCATTTATATCTTCATATTTGTGGAGCATGAAGGTGTAAGAGCATCCACTATTATCCTCTTCTTTAGTACTAATTTCTATAGTCGATCAATTAGGGGTTTTGAGTGCAACAAGTCTTTGAAGAAATTGATGATTCAATTTGTCATTATAGGGTAGTCTCTCAATTTGCTACCTATAGTTTTGTAATCTCTCTTGCTTTCGTTTGTACTCTCTTTCTTCAGTGAAACAAAGATTAGTTGTTGGGTCTGTGGACGTAGGCTTAGCTGAACCACATTAAACCTTTCTGTATTCTACTCTTCTACTACTTTTTATTCTTTTTGGTGATTTTTTTCATTAAGTTGGTGGTCGATAATTAATCGACAAGCTAAATCCTTATTTTTGTATTGCTCCTATTCCTTTTGTATTCTGTTGTGCAATTTTGAAGTTTGTGCAAATCAAATCAATTTTTGGTGCAACATATTAGGCATTGGAGCAATTTGTGCAATTATTCAGCATAGCAAGTTGGTACCAAAGCTAGTTGTCTTGTTCTGGATTATTTACCAATGGCTAATTCTTTTAGTAGTGGTATGAAAAATTATAACATCACCAAATTTGTTAGAAGAGAAGTTTTTGGGATACGTAAGGTCAAAGTGAAGACTAGTGACGGTGTTCTTCAACAACAACTTCATTCATTTAGAGAAAGAGATAAGATGTAGAAGCGCCTTGGAGGATATGTGCATAGGTCCCACTTCATGGGCTCTAGAAGGGGTGCTTGCTATTATTGTAAGAAGGAAAGACATTTCATACAAAATTGTTCAGCTCTTATAGAGAAGAATGAGAAAGCTTCAATTCTGACAGTAGTTAGATCAGATGCAGGTAGATGTGATAGTGATACACCATTATTTTCAGCCAATATTCCACCTTTAGAGATTACAAGTTAGGTGATTAGTTCTGGAATCTCTTGTCATATAACGCCAAATAGGAGTTGTTTTGTTAGTTATTAAAAGATTGATGACGGAGTAGTTCATTTAGAGAATGACACATCTTGTCATGTTGTGGGCATTGAAAGTGTGAGGTTTAAGATGCATGATGGAGTTATTAGAACTATCACGGATGTTAGACATGTTCCGATGTTGCATAAGAGTTTGTTGTCAGTTGGATCTTTGAGTCGACTTGGTATGAGGATAATAATAGATGAAGAGAATTTAAGAGTGGCGAAGGGTTCCTTGGTAATGATGAAAGGGGCGCGAGTCAATGATATTTATATGCTTTGCGGAGAGACAAACTTGGTAGATTCAATAGTTTCTACTGATTCTAGCATTCCTGATTCTACTCAGTTATGGCACCGTCGTTTAGGTCATGTTGGTGAGGAGAATCTTGAAGTATTGAAGAAGCGTAGGTTAATTGCGGGTGAAAAGCCTAGCTCTTGTGGAGATTGTTCTTTTGGAAAGAAGAAGCATGTTGCATCTGATATTGAAAGACCTAAAGCTATAGAGTTTCTAGAGTATGTTCATTCTTATATGTGGGGGCCAACCCCAATTGCATCTTGAGGTAGAGCCAGTTTCTTCATCTTATTTGTGGACGATTTCTCACGTATGGTCTGGGTCTATTTCTTAAAGGCCAAAGACGAAATATTTGCCCAGTTTCGAAAGTGGAAGACCTTAGTTGAAAAGAAGTCGAGAAAGCAGCTAAGAGCTCTTAGAGTTGAAAATAGTAGTGAATTTACGTCACAAGAGTTCACTGACTATTGTGCATCCTAGCATGTATTTAGAGATTTTTCTACGAAGTCACATTCTTTTGGAGTTGCGGAAAGCATGTTTCGCATATTATGGGAAAGAGCTATGAGCTTGAAACCGACTTTGGTCTAGAAGAGGGATTTTGGGTGAAAGCAATATTGATGGCAATATTTCTCATTAACCATACATCGACTATTGCCATAGATATGAAGATCCCGAAGAAGTATGGAAAAGAGAGCCTATTGATTATTCATTCCTTTAAGTGTTTGGTTGTTCAGCTTTTTTAGAAAATGAGAGACATGATAAGCTGAAGCCTAGAGAAAGTAAGCACATTTTGTTAGGCTACGGAGAAGAATGAAAAGTATAGGTTGTGGCGCAATAAAACTAAGAGAATTATGACTAGCAGACATGTGTTATTTTAGGAGAGGATTTTATTGAAGGTGGAGCCTCTATCAAGTGACGACGTTAGGAGGACACAAAATTTCCAAACATGTTTGGAGTTATCAGATTGTTTCCATATTCGAAGAAAAAGTAGCATTTCCGATGATACCATGGTTGATGAGAAGATTTCATATATCCAGACTCTAGGTGGATGTGATGACCCCAAACCCCGTTCCACGGTGGCAAGGGTAATCTTTGGAATATAACACATAAACAGATAACAGCATAACAGAAATATACAAATACACTAGATAATTTACAACAGAATACACTGGATAAACATAATCATCAGAGTGGCACAACGGAAGCGTGGTGGGCCTATAACCCATAGGTCCCAGGATCGAAACCTGGCTCTGATACCACGTTGTGACGACCCCAAACCCCGTTCCACGGTGGCAAGGGTAATGTTTAGAATATAACACATAAACAGATAACAGCGGAAAAGAAATATATAAATACACCAGATAATTTACAACAGAATACACTGGATAAACATAATCATCAGAGTTACACAGTATAAAGGATCATACTTAGTGCAAAATACAATTCAGCTTTACATAAAATGTCTACAGCGGAATCAAAACATAATATGTACAATAGGAGCTGAACAGCATAAAAAGAAAGAAATGATAGAATCCATTTTCAGCTCCATAGCTATCCATAAAGATCCTGCTAAAACCGGAATACAAGGCTGCTCGTGTAGAAATAGGGGCACCAGAGTTTGCAAGTGAAACAAACTACGAGTCATTCATGGGATTGGTATGAGAAATCTACTACTTAACTTATTTTACAATAAGGCCAATCACATGACCACGCTGATAACGCGGAATGGGTTTACACCATTGGATTGCCAGTGCTAAAAACAAGTAAATCATTTAAACATTGCAATGATTTTTACAAAAATGAAGCCATTATAAGACTCAGTTCCGATCATACAATGCAACACAAACCGCACGTGTAACACCCCGTATTTTCTATTCATGTTATAATAATGAATCCTAGAATACTTAATTTAAAATGTAAGAACTAAAGGAAACGGGTTACGCCATTGTGTTCGTCTCGGAATTCTGGTTGAGATAGAGTCCGAGTTTGCATAAATTGGACTTCATATGAAGAAGTTATGGTTGTCGGAAGTTTCCAGAGATTTCAAATAAATTCAAACAGTTCGAAAACGAGTTCAAAATTCAAACAGAAGCCAGAAGCGGGCTGGGCGGGAAAATTCCCGCCCAGGCAGGTCGACCAAGGGCTCGACCCTAGTGTCGACCTCCCCCCTAGAGGTCGACCTGGGGGTCGACCTTAGGATCGACCTGGGGGTTGACCTTAGGATCGACCTGGGGGTCGACCTGGCCTCCGGCCAGATCTGAAATTTGAACGACTACTGACTCGCTGATGAGTCACTAGGGTTTCTGGATGGTCCTGATCAGGTCTGAGTGGCTGTGATTAACCCTAGGTTCATCTAAAGGCTATAATCAAACTGAAATTCTATATAAACAACTCAATGCCTAACTTAAAAACACACAGAAAAATAAACCTAGAACTGAAATGCCATCAATAGAAGACTTGGAGTAGCCGTCACCATTTCCAATTCAAAGACAGGTTAAAGAACTTGAATCAAGAATCAAAATTAAAACTAGTTTAATTCAATGTTCTTCATCAAAGGCGCGCATCTCCAATTTCAGAATTTAGATTCCAGAACGCAAGAATTTCTTTTAGTTTATAAGTTAGTTGTTATGCAGATTTAAACATTCTTTCGCTTGAATCATGACATGTTGTAATTGGGATATAGAATGATGCTTATGTATAAGATTTGATTCTCGTGTATTTTAAAGTATCGTTGTAATTAATCATGTCTATATGCTTGTGGCGATGACCATGTTGTATATTTCATGTCTATATGCTTATGGCGATGAACATGTTGTATACTTCATGTCTATATGCTTGGGTGATGTACGACATTGTATGTTATTACGATTGGGTAAAGAACTTATTTTGCCAACAAAATGGTGAAACATGTCATGTTGAAATTTGATGGTTATTTGCAAGTCTAGGATCTAAATCACATGCCTACATGTAGATTAACATTCATGAAGAGTTAGAACCATGTCAAGTTGAATCTATTTATGTTGTAAAAAGCTGGAATTGCAATCCTCTTATGTTTAACACACATAAGTTATCATGCTAAGTTGCAATTTAAAAATGGTTAGAGTAGCTTTCTTATGTTTTGACATACATAAGTTAGTATGTTAAACTGCGGTTTAAATCTTGTTTATGTGTTAAACCTCCATGTTAGACCCATATCAAGTTTACATTACTCAGTCACAAGTTCACCTTTACCTGTTTAGTTGAGATAATGATACATCTATGCCAAGTTACATGTGATAAGTTTAATGTATGCTATTTTATGTTTATGTCATGTTCCTTGATTTTTACCCCTATTTGTTTATGGGTTTGGGCTAATTTGTTAGCCCAACATTTTATGTAATTCATACATACGTTCTACGGGGATATCGATGGGGAAACATGAAAATTCATGGCATAGGATTGTTCGTAAAATGGTATACTTGATATACCATTTATTGTGAGCAATATTTGAAAAGAAAATTATGGCATGAGTAAATTAAAATTAATTTACATAAAGAAATTTCACATATATAGAAAAATATGAATTTAGAAAAGACGAATATGCCTAACCCGAGGTTAGACTGAGTTGTGGTGTAAATCTGCTCGGAACCGACCGGCATATCCAATGACCGCAACAAGACCTGTCTAATGTGGGTGGTTAGTGCATCAAGCCCAAAAAGAACCCGAGGTTAGACTGAGTTGTGGTGTAAATCTGCCCGGAACCGACCGACACATCCAGTGACCACAACAAGACCTATCTAATGTGAGTGGTTGGTGCTTTAATAAATTAAAGCTAAGTCGGGATTGGTAGGGTTAAGTAAATTAGGAAAACACTTAACAACTGATTCAACATGTTAACTAAAACGAATGGGCTGGGTTAGGTAAACTTGGACACTTAACCAAATAAACTTGTTGATTAGAAAACCCTAGTAACGGGGACCCATTTCAGCAGTAACCCACATAGATGTATCATGGTACCCTGAAACTAGGCAGGGTGAGGCACGATTACTGGGCTGAATTATAAGTGGTCAAAACATCGGCGGTTGGTGGGCGAGTGTAGGTTCCGACGGAGTATGGGCGTGCACGTACTCCGGAGTGGAAAAAAATCAGGCACTGGGCATCAGTAGTGTACACTGTGCATCTTGAATCGTGTCGGGTTGCCACCAGAGGGACTGATACACCCCATGGTGGGACCAGCACAGGTGACTACAATCAAGCGGGGCCGAAGGACACAGGACTTGAATACATGCGAGTTGGAGCTGATCATTTAGCGGATCGTTTGTTGTAAACACGTAGACTGGTTGAACCAATGGTTAAGTAGGTGCAGAGACTATAGTAATGGGTGCGACCACACATCCCTCTTATCTTATATTAGGGTATTGTCTTATGTTCTGTTATCACTGTCATGATCCCTTTTCTTGTTTAAATACTAGTAACCACTGAACTTACCAGACTTATTGTCTGACCCGTTTTCTTTTGTCTTCTTTTCTTCCTTCCCCCCATCCAGGTCCATAGGGAGGAAGTACTCCAGCTTAATCAGAATCTTTACAAGCTTAAGGAAAGTAGATGTATGACTTGGACTCTCTTGCATTGGCTATGGCTTTGGATATGATCCTTGGGGATTTATGCATTTTTACTTTTTTGTTTATGCTTCTTTATTGAATAATCAAGACAGAAATTATGGTGAAATGTTTTGAAGTTGTTCTGAGACAATTTGATGTAATGATTTTGTATTGAACTACGTATGAAATAAATATTTGGATTCTGCTGCTTAAATTTATATGTCTTGTAAATTTTTCTGTGTCTTGTACCTATAACTCTCCACCAAAGTTAAGGCATTCCCTTTGTGAGTGACCTTAATGGAGGTGGGGTGTTTCACTTGGTATCAAAGCAAAAGGTTTACCAGATTAGATAAGAATTTTTGAAAAACTATTTTCAAAAGAAATATAAAGAAGCATTTTTCAAGAAAAAGTGTTATTTTATTTTAAAGGCATAATCTCCCAAAGCCATATGCCCTATCATTCTATCCTTTGTTTTGAATCTTTTCTTTTTCGTTTTAGCATGTCTGGGAATCTTAACCTTCCAGAGGGTGTGCCAATACCTGGCTGGTTCAGGAAGTACTTAAAGGCTAGGGCCAACGACGCAGGCCCAGCAGATATCCCTCCTCCAGCTGCAGCGGTTCCTCCTCCTCCTCCTTCTGCTGCAAATGCTTTCTCAAAGATCTGTAAAGATTTTAGGGCCATGGGTGGAAAGAATTTCAAGGGGACTGAATCATTCGTGGAAGCAAGGAACTGGCTCAAAGAAACTGAGGATCTGTTCGTTATCTTCGAGGTGGACGATAGACAAAAGATACAGTTGGCAGTGTGGTTGCTCAAAGACGAAGTTTCCTATTAGTGGGAAGTCACTAACGCTGAGAGGCCGATTGAAACATGGATGGATTTTAGAATAAGGTTTGAGATGAAATTCCTCTCACAAGCTGAACGAAGTTTACAGCTGGATAAGTTCTTATCTCTTAAGCAAGGAAGTATGACGGTCAAGGAGTACGTCAATCAATTCAATCAGCTGGCCCGGTTTGGACTAGACTTAGTGAATACTCCTCATAAGAAGGCTCTCCGTTTTGTCAAGGGATTAAATGAGCCACTTCACAGCTTTGCTATGACCCACATACCTATGGGGGCTACTTATGAAAGGTTAGTGGACATGGCACTCTTAAATGAGGAAGACAAGGGCAAGAATGAGGCAAAAGTAGAAGTGCCTAAAGATAAGAAGGGGGAAGGGTCACAGAACAAGAAGGTTGATACAAAAAAAGGCGGGAAGAACAAAAAAACCCATGAAAAGAGAAAGTGTAATTTTTGTGGCATTCCTAGACATCTGGTCAAAGACTGGAAGAGGAAAAGGAAGACGGGTGGCTGTTTCCACTGTGGTGAGACAGGACACATGGTTAGGGCCCGCCCAAGGAAGCAAGCGCAAGGAGCTGGACCTTCTTCTGGAGGTCAAGTCCATGCTCTCACGGCACCTCCGCAAGAATGAGGTAGAAATATTTCTATTGAAAGTTTAGTCTATCTTTTTGATCATCTTGTTCGTACATTGTTTGATTCTGGTGCATTGCACTCATTTGTATCCAATGATTTAGTTGAATCTCTGCTCCTAGACACCAGTATAATAGAGGATCCCTTGGTTGTTTCAAATCCAATTGGGGGCTCAGCTTATTTGTCATTGGTTTGTTTGGATTTGAAAATATCTATACTAAGCGTTGGGTTTAGATGTAATGCCTTCGTTTGGGGCTTCACGGTCTATAGGTTGATTCTAGGCATGGACTGGCTATCCAGTAATGGTGTCGTCCTCGATTGTGAAAAGAGAGTGGTTAGACTCATGACTCGCCTCGGTAACACTCTCGAAATTTCTTGTAATCCCATGAACTCCTTCATGCTTAGTTATCTAAAATCACTTGATGTGTCTATCGAGAACTTGCAGTCTGTAAGGATAGTCCGTGAATATTCGGATGTGTTTGAAGAGGTAACGGGCTTACCTCCGAAGCGGGAGATAGACTTCCGCATATACCTCGTTGATAATGCAAAGCCCATTGCTTTACCCGTTAGGCACATGGCTCCAAGGGAGAGAAAGGAGCTCAGCAAGCAAATCAAAGAGCTGCTTGAAAAGGAGTTCATAAGACGGAGTATTTCTAAATGGGGTGCTCCAGTAGTGTTCACAACCAAAGCTGATGGTTCGCTTCTCCTGTGCGTTGATTATTGGGAGCTAAACAAGCTGACCAAGAAGAATAGACACCCACTCCCAAGAATAGATGATTTGTTCGATCAGCTTGTAGGTGCGTCGGTTTTCTCCCAATTAGATTTGGCTAGCGGGTTTCATCAGCTAGGAGTGGCTGAAGACAGCATTGACAAGACCGCATTCAGAACTCCCGATGGTTTCTTCGAGTGGATTGTCATGCCTTTCGACTTGACAAACGCACCCACTTACTTCGTTGATTTAATGAGCAGGGTGTTCTGAGAGTTCCTCAATAAGTTTATGGTGGTCTTCGTAGACGATATTTTGATCTTCTCAAAGAATGAGGAAGAGCATGCTCAGCATCTAAAAGAAGTCATGGATACTCTCCGTGCACATCAGTTGAAGGTGAAATTCTCTAAATGCCATTTCTGGAGAGAAGAAGTTAGGTTCCTTGGACATGTGGTGTCCAAAGAGGGGATAGCTGTGGACCCCGCAAAAGTGGTTGCTGTGCAAGATTGGAAGGTTCCTCGAAACGCAACCGAAGTCCGAAGCTTTCTCGGGCTAGCAGGCTTTTATCGAAAGTTCATCAAAGATTTTGCAAAAATCTCAGCTCCACTAACAAGATTGACAAAGAAGAACCTAGCTTTCAATTGGGACTTGGATTGCGATATTGCTTTCCAACGTTTGAAAAGGGCTCTAACAACAGCCCCGGTTCTGACATTGCCTGATGGATGCAAGATGTTCATAGTATACACAGATGCATGCGGAATGGGACTAGGTGTTGTTCTGATGCAAGAAGGGAAGGTAGTGGCTTATGGTGGAAGACAGTTGAAAGTACATGAGAAAAACTACCCGACCCACGACCTAGAGTTGGCAACTATCGTTTTTGCACTTAAGTCTTGGCGCCGTTATCTCTTAGGTGAGAAATTTGAACTGTATACTAACCATAAATCGTTGAAATACCTATTCTCGTAGAAAGATCTCAACTTGAGGCAGCAAAGGTGGATGGAGTTCCTCGCCTCGTACGATTTTGAGATTTCCTACACGCCTGGCAAGGACAATGCAGTAGCAGACACCTTAAGTAGAAAGAAGCTAACCTTAAGCCCTCTCTTTGTGGAAAGGCAAAGCTTGAAGTTCATAGCAAGCTTTAACTCCAGACCCTCCACTGACTTTGTAATTGGCTTGCTAGCTATATTAGAAGTGTGACCAACTCTATTAGACTCAATCGGAGCCGCGCAAAGAGAAGACCCTCAGCTAGCCGATGTGATGGACAAGTTAATTAGGGGTGAGACTTATACTCACCTCAATAGGTACTCCATTGATGCCAAGGGCTGGTTGAGACGAGATGAAGACTATGTGTCCCACAAGAAAGGGGCTTGGTAAAGGTGGTTCTAGAAGAGGCATACCATTCCAAGCTGACCATACACTCAGGCGGAGACAAAATCTATAAAGATATCAAAAGAGTTTTCTTTTGGAATGGCATGAAGAAAGACATAGCTGAATTTGTTTCTAAGTGTTTAATATGCCAACAAGTCAAGGCAGAGCAGAAGAAGCCTGGTGGTCTGCTCCATCCTCTAGAGGTCCCACAGTGGAAATGGGATAGCATCTCGATGGACTTTATAGATGGGTTGCCTAGGTCAAGAAGGGGCAATACTAGAATTTGGTTAAAAGTGGACAGGCTCACAAAAAGCGCCCACTTTATACCCGTCAAGAGTAGAAGGACTGCCTTATCTCTAGCATCCATATATCTTAAGGAGATAGTTTGATTCCATGGGATACCCTCCAGCATAGTGAGTGATCGAGACCCTATCTTCACGTGCGAGTTTTGGAAGAGTTTACAAGAGGCTGTAGGCACACAGTTATGCTTAAGCACGGCCTATCACCCTCAAACTGATGGCCAGATGAAAAGAGTCAACAGAGTATTAGAAGACCTCTTGAGGTTATGTATTATTGACTTCGGAGGTACATGGGAAGATCATCTACCTTTAGTGGAATTCGCTTACAACAATAGCTACCAAGCCACCATAGGCATGGCATCTTTCGAAGCTTTATATGGAAGACCGTGCAGGTCACCAACTTGCTGGTGGGAGTCAACAGACAAGCTCATACCTGGACCAGACATGATTAGGGAGACTTCAGAGAAAGTAGACTTGATACGAAGAAGAATGAATACCGCCCAAGATAGACAGAAGTCCTACGCAGACAAAAGAAGAACTGACCTTTAGTTCGAAGTTGGAGACAAGGTGTTCCTTAAAGTATCTCCCTTGAGGAACGTCATTCGGTTTGGATCCGCAGGAAAGTTAGCACCAAGATTTGTAGGGTCGTTCCCTATCATCGAGAAGATTGGGAAGATGGATTATAGGGTACAGCTGCCCGAAAGATTTGCCGGGATTTATAATGTCTTTCATGTCTCTCACCTGCGGAAGTGCTTACACGAGTCTGCGGAAGTGGTAGAACCAAGTATGCTAGAAGAAGTTGAAGTTGAACAAGAAGAAACTATGAGAAGAGTTCCAACCCGTATCTTGGGAACAGAGGTCAGTAAGCTACGCAACCGTGAAGTTAAGCTCGTCAAAGTTTAATGGAGCGACGCCGAGGAAGACACGACTTGGGAAACTGAGAACCGTATATGCGCAACCTACCCTTCTCTTTTTGAGGGTATGTCTTTAATCTCTTTTTCCTCAAGTTTATGCTCGTATCTATCTTTTTAGGTATATCTTCTCGATCCTATCCTTTTTTCTTAGGTATGAACCTATTTGGATGTAAACATGTAATTGAAACATGTCATGATTGATGGTTGCAAGTGGTTGCAAGTGGTCGCTAGTGGCTGCTAGTGGATGCATATACACACACATTAGGTACTAGATCGGCTCAGTCACTTCCATATTGCATATGCATATATGTATTGGTTTATGGATTAAAACTTGATGTGTTATCATATGGACGTTTCATTTGTATGAATGGTTGTGCACTCATGTAAGAAATTTTGAGTAGGAAAAATTTGCATTTATAATGGACTCATGGCACTGACATAATTTGCATTAAGGAGGTCAACTGAATCAGTAGACCGCCTGATTTTGCATTAGATAAGGACATATACACACTATGCATATAATCATGAAGCATTAGAAATCTTTTAAGGACATTGGACGTCTGTGTTTGATGGTTGAGTAGATGGTTGATTTGATGGTAGGATATAAGTTCTTCTCGACTTGGAGATTTCTG
Organism: Allium sativum; assembly: GCA_030737875.1. Classification (NCBI taxonomy): domain Eukaryota; kingdom Viridiplantae; phylum Streptophyta; class Magnoliopsida; order Asparagales; family Amaryllidaceae; genus Allium; species Allium sativum. The sequence continues at coordinate 826,666,378 of CM060909.1, forward strand.
GGATGAAATCCTAAAAGGAGGGGAAAATGTAACACCCTGTATTTTCTATTCACGTTATAATAATGAATCCTAGAATAATTAATTTAAAATGTAAGAATTAAGGGAAACGGGTTACCCCATTGTGTTTGTCTCGGAATTCTGGTTGAGATAGAGTCCGAGTTTGCGTAAATTGGACTTCATATGAAGAAGTTATGGCTGTCGGAAGTTACCAGAGATTTCAAATAAATTCAAACAGTTTGAAAACGAGTTCAAAATTCAAACAGAAGCTAGAAGCGGGCTGGGCGGGAAAATTCCCGCCCAGGCAGGTCGACCAGGGGGTCAACCCTAGTGTCGCCCTCCCCCCTAGAGGTTGACCTAGGGGTCGAAATTAGGGTCGACCTGGGGGTCAACTGGCCCCTGGACAGATCTGAAATTTGAACGACTGCTGACTTGCTACTGAGTCACTAGGGTTTCTGGATGGTCCTGATCAGGTCTGAGTGGCTGTGATTAACCATAGGTTCATCTGACGGTTATAATCATACTGAAATTCTATAAAAACAACTCAATGCCTAACCTAAAAACACACAGAAAAATAAACCTAGAACTGAAATGCCGTCAGTAGAAGACTTGGAGTAGCCGTCACCATTTCCAATTCAAAGACGAGTTAAAGAACTTGAATCAAGAATCAAAATTAAAACTAGTTTAATTCAACGATCTTCATCAAAGGCGCACATCTCTAATTTCAGAATTCAGATTTCAGAATGCAAGAATTTCTTTTAGTTTGTAAGTTAGTTGTCACGCAGATTTAAACATTCTTTCGCTTGAATCATGACATGTTGTAATTGGGATATAGAATGATGCTTATTTATAAGACTTGATTCTCATGTATTTTAAAGTATCGTTATAATTAATCATGTCTATATGCTTGTGGCGATGAACATGTTGTATATTTCATGTCTATATGCTTATGGCGATGAACATGTTGTATATTTCATGTCTATATGCTTGGGTGATGTACAACATTGTATGTTATTACGATTGGGTAAAGAACTTATTATGCCAACAAAATGGTGAAACATGTCATGTTGAAATTTGATGGTTATTTGCAAGTTTAGGATCTAAATCACATGCCTACATGTAGTTTAACATTCATGAATAGTTAGAACCATGTCAAGTTGAACTTATTTATGTTGTAAAAAGTTGGAATTGCAATCCTCTTATGTTTAACACACATAAGTTATCATGCTAAGTTGCAATTTAAAAATGGTTAGAGTAGCTTTCTTATGTTTTGACATACATAAGTTAGTATGTTAAACTGCGGTTTAAATCTTGTTTATGTGTTAAACCTCCATGTTAGACCCATATCAAGTTTACATGACTCAGTCACAAGTTCACCTTTACTTGTTTAGTTGAGATAATGATACATCTATGCCAAGTTACATGTGATAAGTTTAATGTATGCTATTTTATGTTTATGTCATGTTACTTGATTTTTACCCCTTTTTGTTTATGGGTTTGTGCTAATTTGTTAGCCCAACATTTTGTGTAATTCATACATACGTTCTACGGGGATATCGATGGGGAAACATGAAAATTTGTGGCTTAGGATTGTTCGTAAAATGTTATACTTGATATACCATTTATTGTGAGCAACATTTGAAATTATAATTATGGCATGAGTAAATTAAAATTAATTTACATAAAGAAATTTCATATATATAGAAAAATATGAATTTAGAAAAGACGAATATGCCTAACCCGAGGATAGACTAAGTTGTGGCGTAAATCTGTCGGGAACCGACTGACATATCCAGTGACCACAACAAGACCTGTCTAATGTGGGTGGTTAGTGCATCAAGCCCAAAAAGAACCCGAGGTTAGACTGAGTTGTGGTGTAAATCTTCCCGGAACCGACCGGCACATCTAGTGACCACAACAAGACCTGTATAATGTGAGTGGTTGGTGCTTTAATAAATTAAACCTAAGTCGAGATTGGTAGGGTTAAGTAAATTAGGAAAACACTTAACCGATTCAACATGTTAACTAAAATGAATGGGCTGGGTTAGGTAAACTTGGACACTTAACCAAATAAACATGTTGATTAGAAAACCCTAGTAACGGGGACCCATTTCAGCAGTAACCCACATAGATGTATCATGGTACCCTGAAACTAGGCAGGGTGAGGCACGATTACTAGGCTGAATTATAAGCGGTGAAAACGTCGGCGGTTGGTGGGCCAGTGTAGGTTCCGACGGAGTATGGGCGTGCACGTACTCCGGAGTGGAAACAAAACCAGGCACTGGGCATCAGTAGTGTACACTGTGCATCTTGAATCGTGTCGGGTTGCCACCAGAGGGACTGATACACCTCATGGTGGGACCAGCACAGATGACTACAATCAAGCGGGGCAGAAGGACACAGGACTTGAATACATGCGAGTAGGAGCCGATTATTTAGCGGATCGTTTGTTGTAAACACGTGGACTGGTTGAACCAATGGTTAAGTAGGTGCATAGACTATAGTAATGGGTGCGATCACACGTCCCTCTTAACTTATATTAGGGTATTGTCCTATGTTCTGTTATCACTGTCATGATCCCTTTTCTTGTTTAAATACTAGTAACCATTAAACTTACCAAACTTATTGTCTGACCCGTTTTCTTTTGTCTTCTTTTCTTTCGTCCCCCCCCCCTCCCCCTTAGGTCCACAGGGAGGTAATACTCCAGCTTAATCAGACTCTTTACAAGCTTCAAGAAAGTAGATGTATGACTTGGACTCTCTTGCATTGGCTATGGCTTTGGATATGATCCTTGGGGATTTATGCATTTTTACCTTTTGTTTTATGCTTCTTTATTGAATAATCAAGACAGAAATTATGGTGAAATGTTTTGAAGTTGTTTTGAGACAATTTGATGTAATGCTTGTGTATTGAACTACGTATGAAATAAATATTTGGATTCCGCTGCTTAAATTTATCTGTCTTGTATATTTTTCTGTGTCTTGTACCTATAACTCTCCACCAAAGTTAAGGCATTCCCTTTGTGAGTGACCTTAATGGAGGTGGGGCGTTTCAGGACGATAGAGTTTTACCTTATAATGGCCAACATATGCTTGATACGAATATAACAAAAGCATTTGATATTATTATTAGTGTTTATAAGTTTCAAAAACAATTTCAATCATAAGTATCAATCATAGACGGCATAAATGCCCCATACGACTATGTCGCCATATATAGGTATACAATCAAAACCACACAATGTCATATTTGGATTTTGGATTTCCGTCATGAACCCAGGCAAGGGATCGTCCTTATCGCTTCGTGACTCTCTAGCCCAAGCCTCAGGAATAGCCGCAACTGCCCCTTGGATCGTCAGGGCCGGTCCACACGGAGTGGATTAAAATGCCTAAACACGGCGTTTCCCCACCCTATGGGGTGTAAACTGGTCATATACCGACCAAAACCATCGACCGCGGAGCGACCGATATAACCAAGGCGCCTCGCTATCCATCATCCACATAAGTAAAATGCCCGGGCATGTCAAACCCAAAACACCACTCCTAGCTAGAAAGAGACGCATGTCCTCCCTGAAGCCCTCTCCCGTTTCTGGTCCATACTGGGGTGTAAGGCTCGCGAATCAATGCTAAACACAAAGCTAGCTATTCAAAGCCCTGCTTTGATCATCAATCACAAAGCTCTGCTTTTCAATAAAAGCATCTATGTATGCCACGTTGTCAATTTACAACGTCAGACACACATCCATTTACAAGTCCGTTCTGGGCCTGAACGAAACCGGAAGCACCTTATTCCTCTCCTGTATGTCCAATACAGGAGAGAGGCCCTCGCACATCTGAACGATTAACAAGTACGTCCGGACAACTACCACTGTAACCCCTTCAGGGCAGTAACTCTCATCAAAGGCATCAGTAGCCATCCGTTCGATGTGAAGATCCTCGGTCTTGCACCGTCTTCGTATCTTTGACTTCTGACCGTCGACCAATTATTTGAAATGAGAATTAACTCAGCCTTTTCAAATATTACACGTATATTTAGAATTTCAAATCAATTTATTTCAATGGTTAAATTATCCGACACCCATAATTCAGTTCATTAATGTAGTTTTCACGCCAAACACATTCAACCATCAAATATCCAATAAACCAGTTAAAATTCAGTTTATTTCCATTCCATATCGTTTATAATATTTTATCACGATTTATTGCTATTTTTATTTATTTAAATATAGCCAATTTATTCAAACGACGCTTCAGGCCATAACGCGGCCATGGCGCTGTTTTTCTCCAGATTTGATTTACACATATCTGAAAATCTAATTGTTGGATCATTACATATTTTATATCATTGGAAAGATATTTTCAAAGTGGACCCAACGGTTCTAGTTTTTGGGAAAATCCGATGGTCAGATCTCCCAGTACAATTGTTTAAAGTTACGGTTTCAAAATACGAATTGCAGCTTCGTTATTCGATTTATTTTAATTATATATAATCCATTCTGGCGCTTTTTTCATTCAGATTTGAATTAAACGTTCCAGACAATCCAACCATTGGATCTTTGCAAATTTGGTGTCTTGGAAAGATATTTCCAAAGCGAACCCAACGGTTTCGATTTCGGGAAAATCCGATGGTCAGATCTCCCGGTACAATCATTTGAAATCACAGTTTCAAAATACGAACTGCAGCTTCGTTATTCGATTTATTTTAATGATGTTTATATATATATAATCCATTCTTCGATTTCAAAAACCATTTCAACTCATATAGGTGATGAAAATGATATTTTTATCCAACATATATTTATTTCAACACATGACTATTTTTAACAATTCATATATATAATAAAAATGCGATCTTTATTGTCAAAACAATTTATTTCAAACACGATTACTTTATACACTTCATATAGATGTTAAAAATGATATTTCTATTGTTAAAGCAATCTATTTCAGAAATGAATATTTTTAGCGATTCATATTTTTTATAAAAATGCGAATTTTATTGTCAAAACAATTTATTTCAAACACGATTATTTTATATACTTCGTACATACAATAAAAATGTCATTTTTATCGCTCAAACTATTTTATTTCATACATTCTATAAAAATGTTGTTTTTATCATTCAAACCATTTTTATTTCATACATTTGATAAAGATGTTATTTTTATCATTCAAACCATTTTTATTTCATACACTCGATAAAAATGTTATTTTTACCATTCAAACCATTTTTATTTCATACATTCGATAAAAATGTTATTTTTATCATTCAAACCATTTTATTTCAAAAATGAATATTTTCCAACACATGAATATATTTCAATACATGAATATAAATCAAACACAGGAATATTTCAGAAAATTTCGGTAGCATAATGGTAGGGTAGTTAAAACCAGCACCGTCCCGAGTACGGCTCCTCGCTCTACCTTAAAGCCTCGCAGCGTTTGACAATGAGGATTTCAATATCTAGTTCGTACGCAGACGAATTTTCCCATATACCAATCCTATTGGGATTTTAACCACAACCAATCATTTCAACCATTCATATTTATCAACCAAATTTCACACCAACCAAAATCCAAACAATCACAACCAATATATATCGTCCATGGTCAGTGGACGAGGGGAGTGTGTGTATATATATATATATATATATACTTATATAAATATATTTCGATTTCATTTCAGTTCATTTCATTCAATGCATGTATGATTTTTACAACGTATATATATAACTTATAAATCGCACATACAACTTATACAACGCTTATACATGAGGTGTACAACGCTTATATAACTCATACATCGACCGTATAATTTATACATCGTCATTACATATCGTTTATAATTCAGAAATCTCACATTGGGTTCCACTCCTCCAAAAATTGTAGAAAGATTAGAAAAATATCCGGTCTCTCCTAGAATGTAGAAGACGTCCACACGAGTCCAATGTCTCTTGTTTCACTGGATTTCGACAACATAGCAAAAAGATATGATTTTTATTATAAAATCATGAATCGAAGCGCTTTAAAGTGCTATAAACAGTTAATTTATTTTCAGCCCTTACCTTTCAGAAGAGGTTCGAAACTAGGTTTGCATTTATCTTCCAATCCGCTGCGCTATAGGAGGATCGACCAAAGCCATGTTGAAGAGGGGGGAAAGGCGCATCCGTGCATGGTGGTGGGGTCTACTTAGGTGCACCAGGATAGCGGCGACGACGGTTTGAAGTTTGGGACTTCCCGAGCTCGATCCGAACGCTACAGGCCACGAAAAAATCCAATCTTTATATGGATGTGAAGATCATGAGGAGCACTACAAAATTCTCCAAAGGGCCATGGGTTTTTATTGAGTGGATTTGAAGAAAAAGAGGAGAGAAGGCGGGGAGCACTTCCATCGTTCGCGATTTAGAAATTACGGGGAGAGAGAAAGTGATCGAGAAATGTGATTGGTCGGTGGATTTTATATTTTATTTTTAATTTATTCAAATCCGAAAATACCCTTCAATCCATACGAGCTCCAATTCAAACCCAACGACTATCGCCCCTAGCTAAATACCCCTATTCCTAACACAATGGAATATGTTTCGTAAGCCCGTTAGACTGCTTCAGTCAGTTTTTCTTCAAATCAAAATATAAAACATTCAATATTTGAGTTGAACGTACATTTCAACTTGTCGGGGCCACATACTGATCCCAAAAATTCCATAAAAATAAATCTAGCTATGTTTTGACGATATGGTCCCAACAAAACTAGTTTCGTCGAATTTGGAGACCGTTTGAAAAATGACCATTTTCTGGTCGATCCAAATTGACTGAAATCAACCAAACACATTTTTCTTTGTCACACTCACATATTAACTCCAAAAATTATGGAATTTGAAACCTACCAATAATTTGACATTATGGATCCAACAAAAGTGGTTTCGTCGAAAACGGAGGTCGTTTGCAAAATGTCTATTCTCAAGGGCTATATAAATTCCATAGCGACCTTTCTGAAAATTCATTTGGCCATAACTTTTGATTCCCGCTACAAAATCTTGATTTTTCGGATTTGTTATAAAGATATTCATAAACATATTTAAATATTTTTGGTTTCACTAAAATCTGTTTTATTTTGCACCCGGTACAGTCAGTCAAAGTTCGAACTCAAATTTTCAAACTACCGCGCCCTTTTAGGGCTTGTTTTATAATTAAAAATAAATATATTTATTTTCTAACATCGATTCAAATAGACTTTTGATCGTTATTATTTAAAATAATTTATTTTAAATATTCAAAATACACTAAAATAGCCAAATTAATTTTTTTTTAATTAGTTCTGATTTTCCGGGTTGTTACGGTGGAGCTCAGCCGCATTTAAGGCCTTTTGCTTCTATTAGTCTTGTTTGTGAGCATAATAGAGGTTAATTTAACTTCTTATGATATTCATTGTGTGGATCTTGGTATTGAGTTTGATAAGGTGGACTTGGTGAAGTCAAGTAAAATTCTTGAGACGGAGGTTGAAGTAGATAATATTGAGTATGTCCTCACTCAATATAGGATGAAGAAGGTGAAGCACGCTATAAAATCTCCATTAGTCCCTCAAATGTCTTTATCTACAAGTTTGACTGCTTCATTGGATTTTTTGAAGAATTGTTTAGTATTTTCTATCTTTCTTATACTTGGGAAATATTTGGAAGCTCTATGTGGGCAATATTGCTAAATATTTGGAAGCTCTATGTGGACAATATTGCTCAAAGTTGTTCACATTGACCTTGATAGTGTAGATCTAACAATTCGTTGAGATATAGTAATAAAAAGAGATTGTTATATTTGGATCAAGGCGGAATGTTGAATTTACGCGATTCAAATATTTGTTTAAGAGGGAAATAAATTAGCTAATTGAGTCAAGCAATCAATTATGTTATATATGGAAATATTTGAGAGGATATGTTGATAGGGAATAAATTAATTACATAATCAATTAATCAATCAATGGATTTATAAATAGGGAAAGCTGTATATTCAGCGATTTTGTAATATGAAGAGATAAATGATTGGCTTGGAGAAACATGCAAGAAAGTAAATGTATCGAAACTAAGATCTTCACTTTCCATTTACACTGCATTTAAGTCATGACATTTGGAAATGTTTCAAGATAATCAAAAAATTAATTTCTTCATCTCTAAACAACATTTCATCCTGAAGCCTATTTAAATTTTCATATTTGTGGAGCATGAAGATGTGAGAGCATCCACCATTATCCTCTTTTCATTATACCTTAATTTCTACAGACAATCAATTAGGGGTTTTGAGTGCAACAAGTCTTTGAAGAAATTGGTGATTCAGTTTGTCATTATAGGGTAGTCTCTGTAATTTGCTACCTATAATTTTGTAATCTCTCTTGCTCTCTTTTGTACTCTCTTTATTTTTGGAGAAATAAAGAATAGTTGTTAGGTCCGTGAAGTAGGCTTAGCCAAACCATGTTAGATCTTTGTGTCTTCTACTCTTCTTCTATTTTTTGTTCTTTTTGATGATTATTTTTCATTAAGTTGGAGGTTGATAATTAGTCAACAAGCTAGATCCTATTTTTTTTTTTTTGTATTGCTCCTGCGCCTTTCGAATTCTGCTGTGCAATTTCAGAGTTTGTGCAAATCAATATTTTGTGCAACATATTGGGCATTGGAGAAAGTTTTGCAATTATTTAGCACAATATATATCCAAATCAAAAATTGATTTTTGAAGTGGATATGATACTATCCGCATCTGAATACATCCATTGATAATGTGGGTGACAAATCATCGATGAATATAACAAAGTCATTGTCTCCTTCAATTCTGCTTATCTTTTTTGACCTTTTATTACTTCCAAAATCGTTAATGTTGGCAGTACAATATTTCACTTTCAAAGGCTTAAGAACTGCGACATCAATCAGAGTAATTATAGCGTAAAATATTCCAAACTTTTCTATATTTTTAATCATACTTTGGTATTATAAATTAATATGTGGTGTGATTGTTATATAGAAGAAGACATCATACATGCCTTGTTCTTCGAGGATGGAACACACATCTTGCTTAGGACGAACTCTCCTAAAGTGTGCAATGCATGAAGCGTGAGCAGATTAGGAAGAGAAATTTGCCACATAATTCAAATGGCTCGTCAATTAAATGGCATGAGCATCTCCATCTATAGAGGTCTTTCTTCATATTAAGTGTTATGTCACATATATTATTTGTCATTTTTTGTTTCTTTGGCAACACTAACATGGATTTTTATTCTAATATTGTGCCTGTAGAAGAGAACATGCATCAAGTTTGTCCTTCCAATTCAAAAGCTATTCGTTATGGTTGCACATCAGTTGTAACACCCCACCTCCACTAGGGTCACTCACAAAGGGAATGCACTAGTTTTGGAGAAGTATTATCGAGATAACATCACAAAATTATCACAAGACAGAACATAAATAAATAATTAAGTAAACAGCGGAAGAATTTCTGAGCAAAACAGAACTTCATTTCATTCCAAAATAAACCATGTCTTTTACAAACATTTCAAGTAACTTCATTACAACTGTCTTGTAATAATAGCCAAAGAAGCAATAACTTAAAAACAGAAAGAAAAAAAATAGCTTATTCCCCAGGTGCAGTAAAATGAAGCAGCCATAGCAAACCGTACATGCTGAGCCAAAGCAAGTGATATCCAAGCTAAGAGCTAGTGTTTCCTCCCTGAGAACCTTGGGGGGGGGGGGGACAAAAGAAAAGGAGGCGAAAGGAAAAGGGTCAGTCATAAAGACTGAGTAAGTCCTAGTGACTTTCAGTGTAAAAACGGTTAAAACAACCTGTCATGTATGAACTGGAATTAAACTTAAGAATGGTGTCAAGGTGAACAAGATAGACTAAGGCGATCAGGATAAGTCAAGACAAGTCAAGTAAAGCATCACATGTTCAAGATTCGTTACATCGACTGTACTAGTATACTAAGCCCATGTCACAAGTTAATCACGAAATAAATCCCACGGCCCAATATCATGAAATGACCCTGAAACGGGGTCTGACCCAAGTACGGGGTCCTATGGAGCGATTATCTAGTCGATCGGCTCCCTACAAGTTCTAGCTCGTCAAGTGTCCGTGTCATACGGCTAATCACGAATGTAGTCACCTGTGCTGGGTCCACCTTCGGGTGTATCAGCCCTAGGGTGTCAACCCCTGACACGATTCAAGATGCACAGATAAATCTACGGATACCCAGTGTCTGCCCCGGAATACGTGCACGACCGTAGCCCACCGAACCTACACTGGCGTACCCCACTACCGTCGTTCACCTCTTACAATCAGCCCAGTAATCGTGCCCCACCCGGCCTAGCCCCAGGGTACCTTGATACATCTAGAGGGTTACTGCTGAAAGGGGTCGTGTCTAGGGTTTCGCCTAACAGATTAGGTCATGTAATTCGTGACCTAACCCGCCTAACCGATTAAGTCGTGTAATTCGTGACTTAATCCTTTTCCAGTCTAGTCATGTCAAGATGGTTAAGTATGTCATTTAAATTCGTGACTCAACCCAACCTCGGGTTTCAAGTGCGATGTGACCAACTACCCACATTGGATCCTATTGTTTGTAGCAACTGGATTTGCCGGGCGGTTCCGGGCAGATTTACACTACAAACTCAACCCAACCTCGAGTTGGCCACTTTCTTGTTTTCTAAAGTCATGCCCATGTTCTTATCAGGTTCGTGCTATTTTCATAGCATGTTCATATGTCAATTTCATGCCTAACTAAGGCATGTTTCAAGTCAAGTCATAGAATATTCAAGTCAAATTTTTCGTTCCATATTTCATGTTCTACTTATGCCAAATTTCATGATTTATGATTATAACCAATTCAAGTTTTGCCTATTCTACCCAATCGTATCCCCAACGCATATAAACGTACTTCGTTCACAAGCATAAACAATTCAAGAGATAAAAGGGGAATAACACCAAACATGTGATAGGCATATGTGACAATTCCACCATCACTTGCATAATAAACAGGCTATAACATATCACATGGTTTCGATACTAGCATGATGATAACTTGGCATAGTAATGGTTCCAACTTAGTTCAACATGATAAATTCAACATTACATCATAGGCATAATAATCATTGCGGGCATAATAATAATTTTATTACAAACATGAAACATTAAAGGCATGGTAATTCTAATAGGCATAGTGGATTCCAATTTAGTATTTTTAACATAATGATTCTCATCTAGCATTATAAACATAATGATTCTAACTTTTCATCATAAACTAGCAATTCCCAATTTGTCATTAACATGATAGGTATATTAACATCACAGGCATAGTTTCATTAACATCATAGACATGGTTTAATTAGCATCATAGGCATGGTTTAATCAACATAAGGATTTCAATGAACATAATGATTCCATGGACATGTATTAGTTCAACTTGCAATATAATTAAGCCCAAGTGATTCATAACAACATCAACATCATGATAAGCTTAACTTGCAACATTAACGTAGCAATATTCCCAAATTATGATTCAAAGTTAAACAATATAAACATGGATTAACAATAGTTCCTAAATCCGGTTTCAATTCATAGCATGTCCATGTTATTTTAGCGTTTTTGCCTAAAAAGTGACATAGAACTTACAATATGAAGCAAGCAATCCAAATCAAAACTTTAAATCAAATAGCCCCAAATCCGTTGTCTAAAGCGTCGTATTTGTTGTAGCTTCTAGTTGTAGCCTTCAAGAATCATCCTTCGTCTTCTTTAATTTTGTTCTTTGTATTTTTAATTTAGAGTTCTAGGTTTAATGGCGGCTGCATGAGTGCTAAAATGAAATAGTATGATTTAGGCTAGGTCTTAGGGTCTTTAAATAGTTGTAGGCAACTCATTTAGGCCATTAGATCAACCCCAGAGTCAATCCGGACCAACAAACACTTACCAGGCTTCAAAAATGGGTTCTGGGCCAAACCAGGCTAACCAGGTCGACCTATACAGGGGGGGTCGAATCTAAGGTTGACTCTAGGGTCGACCTGGCCTGGGGAGGTCAACTCTAGGGTCGACTCGGTTCTGTTTGCCAGAAAGTCTGCTGAAACTTGTTTTGGCCATATCTTGGTCATACGGACTCCGATTTTCGAAAACTCGGACTCTATTTCGCGTATTTTTTCGAGAGGAACGCAATGGTGAAGTCCATTTTACCTAATTCTTGATTCTTAAATTAATTATCCTTATTTTACTATCTTTTTCGTTACACACACCGTTACCGAACAAATTTTTCTTCTCTTCCAAATATTAATTAATTCTTCTTATGCATCACCATTATTTACCTATATAAACATATTTTTATATATTTTATTTCATTTTTAATTATACCTTGATTTCTTGTTTTCACATGTTGTTAAAATTCGGGTTGTTACATTCTCCCCTCCTTAAAGGATTTCGTCCCCGAAATCTTCAAGTTAAGAAGAATGTGTCCTACCATCCATCATCCATCTACTCAAAACATCATCCACAAGCAACCATGGTCCTTAAATGACTTCTAATGTTTTATGAACACATGCAAAGAGTGTGTGTATATGTTCCTTATCTAATGCTAATGATCAGGCCTGATTGATTTTCTAAATGCAAAATATGTTTAGTGAAATGAATCCAATATGTATGCAAAATTTTCCTATTATAATTCATGATTTCTACATGAGTGCAAAAACATTCAATCATATGCAACAACCAAATGATAGCACAACCAAGTTTCCAAAATAATCACTCATGCATATGCAAGTATGAAACTGTGACTGAGCCGATCTAGTGCCTAATGTGTATTCATGCATCCACGAGCAACCACTTGCGACCACTTGCAACCATTTTGCAATCATAACATGTTTCAATTACATGTTTACATCCAAAAAGATTCTACCTATGGTTCTCAAGATAGGATCGAGGAGATAACAAGATAAAACAAAGCATCTAGAAAAAGAAGTTAAAGATGTACCCCCGGAAGGTCCGGTCCGCTTCTTAGGGCAGTCCTTGCTGATGTGTCCAGTCTCCCCACAATGAAAACATTCACCTTGCTTTCTCTTCCTCTTTCTACAATCCTTGGCTATGTGCCCTTCCGTACCACAGAAATTGCATTTCCTTTTATCACGTGAGTTGTCGTTCTTGCCTCCTTTCTCGGAGTCTACCTTCTTATTCTGAGAATCGTTGGGCTTGACCTCTTTCTTGCCCTTCTTATCTTCCTCATACGGTAGGGCCATATCCACCAAGCTTTCAAAGGTCGCCCCCATGGGCACATGAGTCATGGCCAAACCATGTAGTGGCTCGTTCAAGCCCCGTGCAAAACGTAGCACCTTTTTCTGAGGAGTGTTGACTAACTCCAATCCGAAGCGAGCAAGCTGATTGAAACGGGTCACGTATTCTTTAACTGTCATATTTCCTTATTTAAGGGCCAGAAACCATTCCATTTGGAGACTCTCCTCTGCTGATGACAAGAACTTAAGCCCAAATCTCCCTCTAAAGTCCGCCCAAGTCTCAATGGGCCTAGTAGCGTTGGTGACTTCCCACCAATAAGAAGCTTCCTCTTTCATGAGCCACGCCGCCAACTGTACTTTCCTATTGTCCTCTACCTCAAAGATAACAAACAAGTCTTCGGTTTCCTTCAACCAATTCCGTGCCTCAACAAAAGTCTCAGTTCCTAGGAAATCCGTTCCGCCCATGGCCTTAAAGTCCTTGCATATCTTTGAAAAAGCGGTTTCTCGCGGAGGTTGAGGAGGATGAGGAGGAGGATTGGCTGGGCCTGCCACATTAGCCCGAGCCTCGAGGAAACGACAGAACCAAGTGGGTATATTGACACCCTCGGGAAGATTAAGATCGTCGGCCATGATAAGTTGAAAACGAAAAAGGAAAAGATTCAAACGAGGAAACAAAGATTTTGCTAATGGCTTTTTGGGGAATAGCCTTTTAAAATAAACCAACTTTTCTTGAAAAGTGCTTCTTTGTAAATGGTTTAGAAAAAAAAATTCAAAAGGTTTTCAAAACTTTTGCCCAGTCTTGGTAACCTTCTGCTCTGATACCAAGTGTAACACCCCACCTCCGCTAGGGTCACTCACAAAGGGAATGCACTAGTTTTGGAGAAGTATTATCGAGATAACATCACAGAATTATCACAAGACAGAACATAAATAAATAATTAAGTAAACAGCGGAAGAATTTCTGAGCAAAACAGAACTTCATTTCATTCCAAAATAAACCATGTCTTTTACAAACATTTCAAGTAACTTCATTACAACTGTCTTGTAATAATAGCCAAAGAAGCAATAACTTAAAAACAGAAGAAAAAAAACAGCTTATTCCCCAGGTGCAGTAAAATGAAGCAGCCATAGCAAACCGTACATGCTGAGCCAAAGCAAGTGATATCCAAGCTAAGAGCTAGTGTTTCCTCCCTGAGAACCTGGGGGGGGGGACAAAAGAAAAAGAGGCGAAAGGAAAAGGGTCAGTCATAAAGACTGAGTAAGTCCTAGTGACTTTCAGTGTAAAAACGGTTAAAACAACCTGTCATGTATGAACTGGAATTAAACTTAAGAATGGTGTCAAGGTGAACAAGATAGACTAAGGCGATCAGGATAAGTCAAGACAAGTCAAGTAAAGCATCACATGTTCAAGATTCGTTGCATCGACTGTACTAGTATACTAAGCCCATGTCACAAGTTAATCACGAAATAAATCCCACGGCCCAATATCATGAAATGACCCTGAAACGAGGTCTGACCCAAGTACGGGGTTCTACGGAGCGATTATCTAGTTGATCGGCTCCCTACAAGTTCTAGCTCGTCAAGTGTCCGTGTCATACGGCTAATCACGAATGTAGTCACCTGTGCTGGGTCCACCTTCGGGTGTATCAGCCCTAGGGTGTCAACCCCTGACACGATTCAAGATGCACAGATAAATCTACGGATACCCAGTGTCTGCCCCGGAATACGTGCACGACCGTAGCCCACCGAACCTACACTGGCGTACCCCACTGCCGTCGTTCACCTCTTACAATCAGCCCAGTAATCGTGCCCCACCCGGCCTAGCCCCAGGGTACCTTGATACATCTAGAGGGTTACTGCTGAAAGGGGTCGTGTCTAGGGTTTCACCTAACAGATTAGGTCATGTAATTCGTGACCTAACCCGCCTAACCGATTAAGTCATGTAATTCGTGACTTAATCCTTTTCCAGTCTAGTCATGTCAAGATGGTTAAGTATGTCATTTAAATTCATGACTCAACCCAACCTCGGGTTTCAAGTGCGATGTGACCAACTACCCACATTGGATCCTATTGTTTGTAGCAACTGGATTTGCCGGGCGGTTCCGGGCAGATTTACACTACAAACTCAACCCAACCTCGAGTTGGCCACTTTCTTGTTTTCTAAAGTCATGCCCATGTTCTTATCAGGTTCGTGCTATTTTCCAGCCATCGAGAGCAATCTACGATCCCAGTTGTCCATCTTGTTTCTTATTTTATCTAATAAGTCTCCACAATCAGAAACATTTAGATAGTTATTAGAAAGAGGGACCCCTAGATATTTAACCGGGAGTCTACCTTCTTTCATATTAAGCTCCTGAAGCACCTGATATTTGTCAGTAACTCCTTTGCTGAAAAAAATTTGAATTTCAAGTTATTAATTTTTAGATCAGCAAACTCCTTTAATTGGTCTAAAATACTATTAATCTTCTTTATCCCGTTAATCTTGGCTTTTGAGAAAATCATTAAATCGTCTGCGTAGATCAAGTGAGTAATATACGACTCTTGGTTGTAAATAGGCTGGATCAATTTTGCGTGCACAACTTTAAACATTAGTATGGAGAAAAATTCCATAACCACACAGAATAGATATGGTGAAAGAGGGTCACCCTGTCGTAAACCCCAATTACTATGAATGAAACCCTTTGGACTGCCTTGGACCAAAATGGAAAAAGTAGGAGTATTAATGCACGTTTTAATAATACGCACTAAACGTCTAGGAAAACCCATTCTCAAAAGCATGTGACAAATGAAATTTCTATTAACCATATCATATGCTTTATGTAAATCAATTTTAATGCAAACTCTCTCACTACTCTTAGTATTGAATTGTCTAATTTGTTCGTGCGCAAACAGGATGTTTTTAGCAATGAATCTTCCCGGAATAAAGGCCGACTGATCCTCAGATATCAGATGCTTAAGGTAAGGTTTAATTCTATTGGATATGACTTTCGATATAATTTTATAAATGACGTTACAACAAGGAATGAGACGGTAGTGTGAGATAGAATTTGGCTTATCAACTTTGGGTATCAGGGTTAAGAAAGTATGATTAATACCCTTAGCTAGTTTACCGGTACGGAAAACCTCCTGCATCATTTCTAACAGCATAACTTTTAGATCCTCCCAGTGATGTTTAAAGAAAATAGCAGTGGAACCATCTGGCTCCGGACTTTTATCGTCTAGAATAGAAAAACTACACAATGGATTTACTCTATATAGATATCCTCATTCAAATGCATTCTACCCCTGTCATTAATCACATTAATACAGTTAATATCCAGGTAAGCTATAACTGTAGAATTATCCACATAAAAAATATATGAGAAAAATTGAATAGCTTCCCTTTCAATAATGTTTGCATCGTGCACAAGTTCACCATTCCTCATTAACATATTGCTCCAATTATTTATATGTTTTCTCAGAGACATTTTAGCATGAAATTTTTTGTACATGAGGCCTTCTCTGTTAGCCATGATATCTTAGCTTTCTGCTTAGCATTACAAGCTTCTATGAAACATTAGTCTTTCCATTTGATATAAGCTTCTCTAAGTTTTTCAAAAATATTTTCGTCAGTGGTGTTGGCATAAATATCAGCAAGAATATTCCTATAATTATCCACTAAGGAATTTAAAACATCAGCATTTTTAGTCTGTTATAATTCCAAACTTTGAGGTAGATTTTACAAGTTTTCAACAAAATTTGAAAATTGTGTAAAATTGAACCATGGACATAGGAGTTCAAAGCTTCGTGAGCTGCCTGGAAAATAATATCTTTGTAATCCTCCTTATGCACCTAAGAATTTAAAAATCTGAAAGGCACATTTCTCACCAAATTGTCTTTTTTTCCCTTAAAGTTAACACATATAGGGATATGGTCGCTGATAGGACTTGCTACCCCAAAAGCATTCAGCTGAGGAAAGATATCCAGAAATAGGTGATTGCAAAACACATTATCTATTTTAGTAGCGACGCCCTTTTTATCCTTGTGTAATTGAACCTGGCTATAGGAATATCCATCAGACCTGCATTAGAAATGCAATCAATCAAGCCTGTGATATGATGAAAAGGAACTGTAGATCTGCCTTTCTTGTTAGTGGGCAATAATACATTATTAAAGTCTCTGAGAACCAACCATGAAATGTTAACATAATGTGATTCATTAACCAGTTCCAACCATAATTTTTCTCTATTATAAAGAAAGTTGCTAGCATATATAAAAGTGATTCTGCATGCAAATCCCCCAACATTATCCGCCTGACTAGAAATGTGTTGGTAGGTCATATCCACAACGTTAGCTTTCCAAATATCCGAGTCCCACGCTAGTAGAATTTACCCTTGCTTCCTGTGCAATTATTATCAAAAACCTCCCATTTTTAATTGGCTTAGATTTTAAAGAGTTTAACATATCATTATTCAGTTTTTTCTTTAGGAGGCCAATAATAGATGGCCTATATTTGTTAAGGAACTTAAAGACTTCAAATTGTTTGTTTGTAGCGTTTAGTCCCCTAATATTCCATGTAACGACGTTCATTTAATCTTACTCTGGCTCCATGTCGAAACTTTAGGAGGAGCAGCAGGGCCTAGTTTACAACACTTTTTCTTTTTATTTTTACTTGCATTGTCCAGTTCATACTGGAATTTTTGGGTTTTCTCAATATTATGTGACACGTCTACCTCTTTTTCAGGCATGCTTGTGGACTCATCAGCAGCGACAGCTTGTCCAATGAGGTTCTCTTCCTATGAATCTTCTTAGTCTTCCGCCAGATCGTCTGAATTCTCTCGAGGGATAGCATTGGAAGATTCAACTATTGTGTTGCAAGAAACTTGTAGTTCCTTATCTGTCAGTGGCAATTTTTGTTATCTTATTAGCAATAATGTTATTCAATTGTGTAATGTGATTATATGAAACTTTGTGTTGGGGAGCTTCCACCATTGAACTAGAATGATTTATATTCTCAGTGATTCCAGTTATTAAACATTCACTTGCATTACTATTATCAGAAGTGTGATTAGATCCTTCCCCCGTAGTATGCTGAATAATGTTTGCATCATTTCCTGCTTTATATGGGTTGACTGGTATGTTAATGTCTCTTGCATCGATAAGCCAACTATTAGACTCGATCATGGAGGTGGCTCTGGCCTCTACAGAGATATTATTGTTATGATCTACAATAATGGTAGGAGTCACAATATTATTACCATGTGTTGTTATGTCCTTAGTTACATTAGCTACGCTATCATCGTGCACATCGACGCTACTATTGTTATTATCATCCGTCGCTCTCTGGGCAATTGTATTCACACCACCTTCGTTAGGTACCCACGCTTCTGCTACTTTTGTCTTACATTGAGCATACGAATGCCCAAATACTCCATATACTTTGCAGCACAGCGATTTGTAATGACAGTCAACTTTAACTTTTAGCTCTTCTCCTATATGCAATAACACATCCACTTCATTGGGAAAGTCTGATCCCGCATCAATTTCTATCAAAATCTTCGCGAATGCAACTCTGGATTCATCATTCGTGATTTTATCCATTTTGATAGGTCTGCCTAAATGTAACGACCTGTATTCTACGCATCATAGGATCGTAGGATATTTATTTCTTTCACATACGAAGTCATATGGTCATGTAACTTTGGGAGACGACTATTGTGGTCATTTCCCATGTTCATGATTTTTCCCGATTTTTAAATGACCATTTTACCCCTAGTTGGCACTGTTTTGGCCATAACTTTTGACTAGAAAGGAATTTTGACCTGAAACCACTTCCATTGGCTCCGGATGATGGTTTACAATTCCGTAGAGTGGTCACAGTAGCCAAACGGACTCACCGTTTGGGAGATATGGCTGAAACAAGTTTCAGATGGTGAAAAATAACTTAATTGAGCTTAACCGGGTGATTAGCAACTAGGCCCAGAGGGGAATTTCGGGTTTAGAGGTATAGGAGGACTGACTAGGGTTAGGAAATCACTTTCATTTCAGTTTTGAGCCGCCACAAACCTTCTTGAGACCTTAGTAATGACTCCCATCCTCTAAAACCACTCCAAAACACATTTTTAGTGAAGATTAAGCCTAAACTACATCAAAACAAGGCCAAATAGCATCAGAGCAAGGTTGGAGCTGCTGCTATACATAGGGATTCGACCCAACCAGAGAGTATTTCAGATTTGGTGCTTTATTTTGTAGCAAAGGTGAGTGATAGCATCGTTTTGACACTAATTACAGTTAATTAAGGGTGATTAGTGAAGATTAGCGAATTGATATACTAATAAATTTTGGAAAAATGTTTAGAAATTCTTAAATAATATTTTATGCCTTTGTTAGAAATTTGGTTCGATTTGGTTAAGTTTTATTAATTCTATGATTAGTTTTATTTAATCTTGCTTAAGGGAAAATAAGGGGATTTTGGGCATCTTTGATCCGTTTTGACATGTAAATTCATTGTTTTGGTGTTTGTGGTTAGTTTTCTATGTTGCTATGACTGTTTGACATGATTTGTGATTGATTAGCATAGTTAGATTTGTGGAAAACGTCGTCGAATGGCGTAAACAAGTTGCTGGAAAAAGTTGCAGAAAGTTGTGCAGGGTTTCGGATCGGATCGCATATGGGCTCGGATCGGATAGGAGACCTGGGCAAGGAACCCGACCCGAACCAGAAATCTAGCACAGATGAGGCTAGGCAAAAAGGAAGGCCATGTTGGTTAAGCTGGGGATCGGATAGACTTGGAGACGAAGGGCTCGGATCGGAACTTAACACTTGGGAGAACTGGCAAGAGGGAAGGCCACGCGGATCAGATGGCGAAGGAAGGATCGGATCACGTGGAAAACGAGGGAGCGGATCGGAGCGGAAGCACGAACTGGAAGGGAGATGGCACCCGACCCGACCCGGAGGAGGACACCCGACCCGACCCGAAATAGAATACCCGACCCGAACCGATGCGGCACTGTGGACCCGAACCGAACCGCTACAGGAGAAGACTACGAACCGACCCGAAGTAGAGGACCCGACCCGAACTGATGGCTAGGAGGAGAACCCGACCTGACCCAGTATTGACCAATAACCCGAGATGCAAAGGTATTCCAATATGGGAAGTTAGAGCTCAGGATCTAGTTGGGAACCAATGAGTTCACTTCATGATTGGGCTTTGCTGCGGGACGTGTGCCAAGGGGCAGTCGATGTCTATGACTTTGGATCACTATGTATGGGAAGTACGTGAACGGATTCAGGGCTGCAGTGGCCTAGGTACGACTATTGGGCTATAGACCAATGAAGTGGGGTCATTTGTAAAGATTTGGTCATGACTCCATGTGGTAAGCTTGGTAGTAGCAGTAGTTGTACAAGTCGAACTCCGTCACTACTTCAATGGGTCTAGTGATTGACAGTGGTGGACATCGTATGCTTTATGCACGGAGTGAGAGATGTGAGGATGGTTGCTATGGATGATTTGTTTGCTATCATTATGACATGCACACCCCACCCCCGTATTCTTACACTATTTATTATGGCACCTTAGAGTATTGTACGGTATGTGGTACTAACTCTTTGGTTGCAGGTCCAGGTTCAGGTATGGTTTAGTATACATGTTATTATTCTGTTTAGATGCTTATCGCTCATACCAGGCTTTATGTCTGACCCAGAGTTTTATGTCTCCTCTTGTTACTCTGGGTGCTCACACGAGCAGACTAGAGACATGTTAGCTGGTGATGCACGGGTAGGTGATCCGGAGACGAGCAGGAGGCTTCCACGTAATATATATATATAGTATTCTCCCTGTGTTGTTGAAGATCACTGCTTGGGCATTGGTGGTGCATCTTCTACTTTAGCTTTCTTTTGTTAGAGACAGTAAATTTGAAAAGTTGTAATAAGATGTATATGGATTCCGCTGCTCTGACGTTGATGTTGGTTTTAGTTATCAGCTTATACACTGTCTCACCTGTTTTATGTCAAGTATTTTGTTATTATATTTTATTCCATGCGCTGTGAGACATTCTACAGGTTCTTTGTATGTTCATTTCCTTCTTCCCTTTCCTTCACACGACCCGTTCCGTGCTAACTGGACATGTGTACAGCGCATTTTTGGAGTAAATGTCGGTTGGTGCGGGGCGGGCCGTCACACTAAAACACGGGCAATAGCACTCAGTGCTTCTCTATCCCATAATTCCAATTCAAGATTAGAAAATTTAACCCATAAAGGCATCGAAAGTAATAGATCTTTCCTGAACCTCATACCCATGTTCCATTTCTTTAGAATAATAATTTAATAGGATTTTATTCTGTAATAATGATAATTTCATATAAATACACTTTTGACTATTACAGTTTATTTAGGAATAACTTGCATAAACAATTCTTACAGTTATCCCAAACACAACTTATGTCAAATTCAATGGTTTAACGGGAATCTAATAATAAAATATATCAGTAACAGAAAAGATATATAATTTAAATCCACTTACCTAGAAAAAACACTGTAAGTTCCATACATGATTTAAACTCAGTTTTATTATTTGTACTTTCCCCTTTGCAACCCTAATTGCATCCGCAAAATGGAATTCACACGAATTTATAAATTAGATCTAAATGAAATAAAATAAACTATATAAAACCAAGAACTATAGAACGTAACTCATACAAATAGCGAACTTTGAACATCTACTTTCAAGATCTGCAGCTTCCAGATCTTGAATTCTGTATAATTACATTATACGGATAGTGAAATTTGGACATCTACTTTCGAGATCTGTAACAACCCGTATTTTTCGATAACGTGTTAAGACGAGAATCAAGGCAGAATTTAATTTTAAATTCTGAATCAAGTAAAACGGGCTATGCCATTGCATTCGTCTCGGAAAAATACGCGAAATAGAGTCTGAGTTTTCGAGAATCGGAGTCCGTATGACCAAGATATGGCCTCGCGAAGTTTCACGAAAAATTCCCAAATTAAAGTATACTTAATTAAGTGAAATGGGTTGCGCAGAGAAATATATATATATTGATATATATATATATATATAATTGAAAATTAAATAAATAAATATGCAAAAATGTTCGAAACAGCGAATTGGGAGAGGGGAATAACCGAACCGGCCGATTTTTGAGGTCGACCCGAGCCCGCTGGGTCGACTAGGGGTTAATCCAGGGTGTTTGGCTGTCAACCCGTGGGCCGATTCGCTCAAATGCAGATTTTGCATTTGGATGGTTCTCATGGTTCATCTTTAATCTAAAGGCCCTAGATGGTTCCTACACTTGACTTCTTCCCCAAGACATGCTTTGATGGCTTGGATTGAATCTAGGTTTAATCCTATGGCCTAAAACACTTGCCTAATCTATAAATAAGACCCTAACCTATCCTAAATCCTCATTATTCATTCATGCAACTAAACTATGGCAAAATTTTACCTCTCATGGCCTCCACTCTCTTCATAAAATTTCTAAATGGTTTCTATGAGAGATTTTCCATGCATACAAGTGTTTTCAAGCTTGTATGAGTGTCATTAGCTTGCATTCAAGTCAAGTTTCTATCTTTGCATCATAAAGCAAGGGTTTTGATCATTTTGGCTCAAGGGTTTTTATGTTAGAGCTTGCATTTTGGGTCTATTTGATTGCATAAGGGCTTTGTCATATCTTTTGTGCCTTCATAGCAATGTAAGCCCTTTCCCTACTCTTAGATATTAACTATGAAGTTAAATGTTCATGTTGCAAGTTTGGGTTTGATCATTGAGTATGATACATGCTATCATGTCATGCAAGTTTATGAAGTCATTATCTTGATCTTGTGAGCTAAAAGCTACAACCTTTATGTTGAAATGTTGCATTAGGCAACATGAGAACCCTCATAACCTTTATGTCAACTTGCATATGAAGTCATAACCCTTATATGATGATATATGCGAGTTACTAGTCATCATTCCATATCTTTTGTCACCATGATTCGCTTATGTGTCAAGTTTGGGTTTATGCATGTTTTGAGGCTTAAGAATGTAACATGCAAGTTAATGAACACATTTGTGCCTCATTTGCCACCATGATTAACTTGTGGCTTAATATCCATTTTTGTCATGCCTTTGCCAAGTCTCTTCTTTTAATCCATTACGTTGTCGCAAACGTATATGCGAGTTTAAAAGCGTTGGGTTATGTTATGGGTAATTTCTAATGACATGAAAATACAACTTGAAAACATGACTTGAAATATAACATGGAAGTTGACATGTAAGTATGCATAAAAACATAAGCTTGGGAATTTACCTATTAAGTTAGGTCTACCCAAATGCTTGAAAACTTGTAACATGTTTTGGGAAACATGATGGACATGACACTTAGATAATATAAGTGTGGCCAACTCGAGGTTGGGTTGAGTTTGCAACGTAAAACTACCCGGAACCGACCGGCCTAACTAGTAGTTGCAAACAATAGGACCCAATGTGAGAAGTTGGTCATGTTGTGCTTGAACCCGAGGTTAGACCAAGTTGTGGTGTAAAGCTACCCGGAACCGATCGGCTTAACTAGTAACCACAACAAAGTCTAATGTGAGAGGTGAAGGTGCATTAAGTAATTAATGCCACATGATAGGGTTAAGTTAATTTGATTAATGACTCTTAACCAAATATGACATGGACAAATGGGTTAAGTAATTTGATTAGGCTAATGATACTTAACAAAACATGACAAGGTTGGGTAGGTTAAGTAACTTGATTTGCCTAATGACACTTAACCATTTTTATATGACTAGTGGATGGGGTTAAGTTAACCAACACTTAATCAATCCAACGCGATAACTTGGTAAGGTTAAGTAAGTTTTCTTAATGACGCTTAACCGAAAAATACGGTTAACGAATGGGGTTAAGATTAGACTCAACTAGTCTAAACATGGAAATCGGATGGGGTTAAGTTAGCCTAGACTTAATTAATCCCACTTGGTAGTTTAATGGGGTTAAGTTAAACACTTAACTAATCTAAACATGATGAATTGATGTGGTTAAGTGACCTATACTTAACCAATCTAACTCGTGAATTTATTGAGGTTAAGTTAACCTATACTTAACCGATCTAACGTGAAAACATGATAAGGCTAAGTCACGAATCGCTTGAATACACTTGACCGATTTGACTGAGTAAATTGATAGGGTCAAGTTAATATATACTTAACCAATCTAGAATGATAATTGGACGAGGTTAAGTCGTGAATTGCTTAATACATACTTAACCAACGTGAGCATGGTTTGTAGGGTTAAGTCTTGGACTTGGATACTTAGCCAATTTTGACATGATTTGAAGACGGGTTAAGTCTTGGACTTGGATACTTAGCCAATTTTGACATGATTGGTAGACGGGTTAAGTCATGAACTTAAGTGACACTTAATCCATTATGTAAACCCTAGTTCTGAGGATAGGGGATAACCGTAGTTAACAAGGATAACGGGAATAAGGCTAAGTGGTAAACCTTAGTTGAGGAATAACTAAGTAATGATTCTTAGTCAAGGAAATTTAGACCAGTTCATAGATAGATGAGTAACCTGATACGGTAGGTCATCGTTTAAGTATACGAGTAGGAGCAAGTATCTGATTTAGATAAAGGCTCCAGCGAACTGGGTAACGAAGCAGCGACTTCGGGGAACGTGAGGGTATTCTTGGTATCCCTCTATGAGCTGCCAGGTGATTATACTAGGCTCATGAGAGGTTAAGGTCTGCGTTAGAAGAACCAAGAGTATGCCTTGGTTGCTATGCGAGCGACCTAAAGACGGGGAAGGATAGGGGATAGTCGACGATACACGGTCGTACCCTAGATAGCATTTCGTCAGACTACCTACCATCTTTGGTCAAGCGTGTACGTACAGAAAGGCAGAGAACACCCAATAGACCATAATTGCTATTTAATAATGGTTGCGGTAAGGCTAGGATTGTGGGTTGGCCAGTAGTGTGTTCTCATACAGGATTTATCATGTCTTGTCTTTCACTAGTTGAGGGAGGGGTCGCGTGGGACCATAGCCACGTATAGAAAAACAGACCTTAGCATCTGCATCGGCAGATAAATCGAAAGCTCCCGACCGAGTCCTGTATTTCTTGATCTGCCCTGTGACAAGACTCGGATGGCACGATGTGATACATGTGCATACAGTCATGGAAAACGATTCACGATGAATGCGTGGGAAAAAGGGCGCGGTTGACGGTTAGCGTAAATCCCAGTGGCCCTGGGTGGTTGAACCAAAACCGAGATACGAAAACGTGCAATAGGTAAGCGTAATCCCTAGTGGCCCTAGGTAGCATAAGTCCTAGTTGTACAAACGATAATTCATGTTGGAAGACCCTAGCTAGGTTTAGGGTAACAGTCCAAACCGATCTTAAGGATCATGGAACTATGTTAAAGTAATGTAGAATCTCATGGGAAAGCCCGTATGGTCTACGGCAAGGGACTGAACATTTACATGGAATAAAACATACAAGTTGAGTAACCTATATATGCGATATATTAGGTTGACATGGACCATTACACGACTTTTGAGTGAGGGTCATTCTTGGTTAACACATGATATGGTGGGGATACTAGTACGGTAGGTGCAGAGCTAAAATGCAGGATAGATATCATGGGACGTTATACGTGATGGATATCTTGGGGATATTATACTTGATAGAAACCTGACGATGTGATACCTTGTTTTATCTTGACATCGTAATTTATCATGACACCTTAGTTTATCTGAGTTCAGTAGTTCATCCTGTTTTTTTGATTTAGCTTATCTATCTTGTCGTCATGCTTATGTTCATCTCAGTTTCTCATGTCAGTTAACTTTACTAGTTTTTATGCTAATAGTAGATAGGGATTACTCAGTCTTTTTGACTGACCCGTTTTGTTTCGCCTCTTTTCTTCCGTTCCCCCCCAGGTTACAGGGAGGAAATACTGTTGTTTAGTTCGGACTTCTTCTGCTTGAAGGTCATCATGGATGGCTTGGACTTTTCTTGGCTAATGGCTACTTTACTGTTTTTGCTTGGGGAATAATTTATGAAAATGTCTTTATGCTTCTTTACTATTGCAAGACAGGTTTTGATGTACTCTGATGTAAAAGGCTTTAGACCTTATTTATTCATGTTATGAAAGTTTGATTTTACTTCCGCTATTTTTATATGTTCTGTCTTGTGATATTTCTGTGCATGTTTACCAATAATGCCCCTCTAAAGCTAGTGCATTCCTTTGCGAGTGACCCTAGTGGAGGCGGGGTGTTACACGTGGTATCAGAGCAGAAGGTTACCAGACTGGGCAAAAGTTTTTAAAGACCTTCTGAAAACTATTTGAAAATCGTTTACAAAGAAGCATTTTTTTCAAGAAAATTTTCTTTTAAAAGAAAAAGGCTATTCCCTAAAGGCCATTAGCACTATCCTTGTTTCCTTAATTGAATCTCTTCTCCTTTCTTTCCTCCATCTGTAGTCACAGTGGTTTTAACTGCGACTAGTCTTTTCTATCTACGAAAGTGCTTTCCATGCGATGGAGGTGGTTTTCAAGAGACCAGTGGCCGCGTTATAAGAAAAGATAGTGAGAAAGAGGATAAAGGATACGAGCTTAAGGATGAGCAACTTGTTGGTATGGCTTAGTCCTCAAAGGAGGGAGAAAGATGAACAATGAAACCCATGACGAGAAAGTATCTTTGGTATGGTGAAACGGGACGGATAGTTAAGTATTGTGGGACAAGGACAAGATCATCGTTGTATACCCTCACTAGAGTACCTGAGTAGGGGGATAACATCCTTGTTGAAGATCTAGTTATTCTTTTCTATCATCCCGCCAAGACTTTGTTTTGATCCCCGCATCATTTAAGTCTGCTTCGGTAGTTGAGTCTCTGCACCTTAAGTACTAACGTAATAGAGAATCCCATTTTTGTCTCAAAGTCCTATTGGAGAATCAGTCCATTTATACATGACTTGTTTGGATTTGGGAATGTCTATGCCAAGTGTTGAGTTTGGAAATAATGCTTATGTTTATAAGCTATGGATGGATTCTAGGGATAAAGTGGTTATCCAGTAGGGGGTGCCACTCTCGGTTTTGATAGGAGGGTAGTTAGACCTTTTGACTAGCCTTGGTAATGCCCTCGAAGTATCGGGTAACCTTTTTGAGGTTCTGTCATGACTAGTTACTTAGAATCCCTTGATGCCTTTATTGGAAATTTGAAGCCCGATCGAGTGGTGTTCGCCAATAAGACGGATGGTTTACTTCATTTATGCATGGGTTATAGAGATCACCCTAGTAAGTGCGCATGATAACCTGATTGACATCTGTTTACTTTCAATAGAAAGTTCTTCTACATGGAATGCCTTATAGTATATAAACGAGATCCAAGATTCACTAGTGAATTTTGGAAAGCTTGCATGAGATCATGAGTACGCAGTCATGTTTGCGCCAAGTATTCTAGAAAAAGGATAAGTGCAAGTGGAACGAGAGGCGACGAAGAAATGAGTTTCAGCTCATGTTATGGAAGCAGGAAATAAGAAGCTACGAAATCGCGAAGTTAAAGGGCGGTCAAGGCACAATGGAAGTAAGCCCGAGGAAATACGACTTTGATGGTCAAAGACTAGATACGCGCATGATATCTCTTTTTGGGAGTATATCCTTGATCCCTGTTTCTGTAGAGCTTACTTGTAGGTTATCTTTTATGGACATCCTCTCGGTCCTACTTTCTGTTACAAACCCCGTAAGGAGTTTGTCTTGTTTATCTTCTCGGCCCTGTTTCAGGGAATTCTAGGTAGAACCCTATAGATGTAAACATGTATTTGAAACATGTTATGATTGATATGGTTGCAAGTGGTTGCAAGTGGTTGCTCGTGGATGCGCGAATACACATATCTATTCTGTGTGGTTATGGAATTTTTCTCCATACTAATGTTTAAAGTTGTGCACGCAAAATTGATCCAGCCTATTTACAACCAAGAGTCGTATATTACTCACTTGATCTACGCAGACGATTTAATGATTTTCTCAAAAGCCAAGATTAACGGGATAAAGAAGATTAATAGTATTTTAGACCAATTAAAGGAGTTTGCTGATCTAAAAATTAATAACTTGAAATTCAAATTTTTTTCAGCAAAGGAGTTACTGACAAATATCAGGTGCTTCAGGAGCTTAATATGAAAGAAGGTAGACTCCCGGTTAAATATCTAGGGGTCCCTCTTTCTAATAACTATCTAAATGTTTCTGATTGTGGAGACTTATTAGATAAAATAAGAAACAAGATGGACAACTGGGATCGTAGATTGCTCTCGATGGCTGGAAAAATTGAATTGATTCGTGCTGTTATTACGCCTATGGTAATGTACTGGATGATATCTTACCAACTGCCAGAGGCTACTATAAATATAATTAACAAACTATATGCTAATTTTATATCGACGGGTAAAAGCCATAAGATATCTTGGGATAGGTTATGTACTCCTAAATCTAAGGGGGAGTAGGTTTGCAGAACTTTAAAGATATTAAAAAAGTGGCTGCTCTTAAGCTTCTTTGGCACTTTGTAAATGGAAAAAGTTTGTGGCAAAAATGGATGATGAATAGAATTTTTCAGGCGAATATTTTTGGGTGATAAACATAGATAATAATAACAACTCAGGAACATGGAAAACGATTCTCAAACATAGACAGAAGAGCTTGCAACGTATTAATCGATGCATTGTGAATGGAAGGGACACAAAGATGTGGTTTGACCCCTGGATAAATAGTGGAATTCTGGTTAAATTTTTAGGATGGGATCATTTAAGCCTGTTTGGTGGAGAAAATTTGACTGTTGACTATACTGTTAACAATGGGGTGTTTAACCCAAACTGTTTACCGGTTACGAGGCTGTTATCCTCACAAATTAATTCAGTTAATATTAACACAAATGGAAACATGGATTTCTGGAGCTGGAACAATATAAAGGATGGATTCACTTTATATTCAGCTTGGGATTCATCCAAAAATCATGACGATGAAAAGGACTAGTGCAAGATTGTGTGGCATTCTATATACAGTCCTAAGATGTCTTTATATATGTACAAGGCCGTTCTTAATCGACTAAGCACTAAAGATATCATGGTTGATTGGGGTTATGAAATAAATCCAATACGCGTTCTGTGTAAAGAGGAATTAGAAACTAGGGATCGCCTTTTCTTCCAATGTCCATATGCAGCATATCTTTGGGTTAAATGCTGTCTTAAGCCGGGTCTTTATCCTTCTAATGAGAGCGCTTTTAATCTTGAAGATGAAATTGCCTTGATTAGATCCTTGCTCACTTCTGCCTCGTTCCGTCTTGATGCGGCTTCCTGCGCCATAGCTACCACAGTTTATCACATTTGGAATGAGAGAAACTTTAGGATCCATAAAAATAGAGAATGGGATAAATTTTGTAGATGGGAGTTTATTGAAATCGAAATCAAATACTTACTGAGAAGTTCGAGAAGACTAGATAATCTCGATCCTACTTACAGGGCCATTGCTGATCGCTGGGGAGTAAATCTTCTGGATTCGGGATGACTTTTGCTCTTCGACGGAGTAATTTGGGGGTGAAAATCCCTCTTCGATGGAGTTTCATTTTAGGAATGACGGTACTTAAATTGTCTTTTACTGTTTTAACACCATCTTGTGTATCTTAATTAGAAAGCACGTGTCAGTTCTACCGGTTATAATGTTTAATGTTTATTGTATTTTAGGTAGGCCACTAGTGAATGGTTGTTTAGTTGACCTTACATGCTCTTGTACAATTTATTGATTCATTGTCAATAAAACACCACACTCTTTTTTTCCTGTCTAGTCCTCACGTCGAGTTCTAGCTCAGGTTTTTAACGAGGCGGTTTACCCAATTTTTTTTTTTTAAAGTAATGTGCTTGAGATTATGATTGGTAGGAAAAGGCATAACCCCAAAAGAAAGAAATTTACGGTAAGATGTCAAAACTTGAGAAATGAGACAAAATAAATTCTAATGTATAAATTGGTTTGGAAGTTAGTATTAGGTTAGCTGGTTGGTTGAGAAAAGGATATATTTCCATAATTTAACATTATAGGGAAGACGAAAAATATAATTGAAATAATAAGAATGAGGAAAGCAAAATTAGCATAAAATAGGAATGTTACTATATTTTGCACCATTCGACAATCAAGAAAAGAAACAAAGAAATGTCTTGCAATTATGTGTTACTGTTTATAATATTAATATTAAAATAAGAAAATAGATTTTAATGTTCTTTTTATAACTAACCAAGTGTGGTAAGAATACTTCATAGAACAAAACTTACACTGAATGGAAAGTAAGAAAGTTTGTAATCAAAATACGAAAAAGAACGTAACAGGTGAGAATTGACAATACATTTATTTACAGTTTCTATAGTTGATTACACATGTTCTTAAAATGCCCAGATATGTAAATGTTAGTTAAAAATGCAGATTTAATACCTTTGTGCGCGTGAAAAATAGAAACCATAATGAATTTACAGTAATTGTGTACAAATTGTAGATTTGTAATAAAAAGAAACCAGATTGAACTAGACAAATCTGGATATTTGAAGTAAGATTATAATAACAGGGTTGTAATTAAATAAAAAGGTTGAGAAATTAAAAGATGCTTATTATGTAAAAACTTAGATTTTTGGATTAAGTTAATAAGTAAGACCCCGATCAAATGGAACTGAGCAGGTAATACAGATCAATAGCATAATAAAAAATGGAAGTACGCTGAACACATAATGAAAGATTAGACATATAGTCTAATAAAATAGTGAGTGCGTATGAAACAGTCTGAAGGGAGCCTGGATGAAGAACCTAACGAAGCAGATCATCGCAGTTGCTTTGGCACAGTAGGAGCACGTCCAACTTGTCATTCGGTGAGGTTGGAAGGAATCACGAGACTTCTACAGAACATGATGATACTATAGGATGACCCTGTGGAGTAGGTCTAACGAAATTGCACCCCCTAATGTAGGTCTGTGGGGGGTTCCATCAAAAGAGTATGCATTGACCACAATAGTATTGTAGATCAAAAGAAGTTGTCCTTTACTAGTGGTTAGAAGGCTGATGGATGAGGAGTGCATTTGCATGACACCTGAACTCATGGCCTTACGAGCAGATTTTTAGTGGGCGAGGGCTCATAATATAGTTGCATACGGATATTGGCCATCGTCGGTCAGAGCGAGAATAGAAAAGACAAAAGCTAAACCAAAAGGCCAACGACCTTTCGTTATCGAGACATTGGATGATGGACAACGCCAACTGGATGTTTAGATTTTTTGTTGTAGGACACGATCGCTTATCTTTTGATAGGTCATTCAACTAATTGAGGGGGGGGGGGCTACATAGAGCCATAACCACAGAGAAAAAGATAGACCAAATAAAATATATGTAATGTAGACCTAACGAAGCTATTCTTTACATGTATAAAAATTTCTGATTAGGTTCTCTATAAGGGTGAGACTTGTTAGCAGAGCTCAGGTAGTAGACAGTACAATTACGTGCAAGTCCTCAATGCATGCACTGGTGAACATTATGAATGTTCGATTATTAGAGCGAGCTGATGCAGAAGTAGTTTCACGTTTTTTGATCAGGTGAGGGAATATCTGTATTGTAGGCCTAATCGAGTTGTCCTTTACAGGGGTAGTTGATTACTCTTTCATAGCAAGACGACATAGTCCTATTGAGAAGGATACAGAGGGTACTATGGGTAATACCTAGGACCGCGATGGTCGATTTGGGCATATGGCTACACATATGTAGATTGTTAGGTTTGGTCTACCTGAGGATATAGTTGAGCATGATTTGCGCACGGATGCAAGAGTATTATAAATCCAGATAATTTGATAGAAATATAAAAGGAAATAAAACGGTATATGTAGTATTGAATTTAAAAATGTATAATTTGCCTATTCATCAGAACTTTTGTTCTGACTCCCTTCTCAAAACAATATACATGTTAGGTTGTAGACAGAGATTATTCAACTTAGAGATACTTGCTTAGAAAGTGTTTATAATTGGATAAGTATTTATCTATTATTATTTTTTAATCATTTCCGCCGTGAGTTTCTTGTTCGTGCTATGATATGTTTATCTTTGCCTATTTGCAGGAT
Source organism: Allium sativum (assembly GCA_030737875.1). NCBI lineage: Eukaryota > Viridiplantae > Streptophyta > Magnoliopsida > Asparagales > Amaryllidaceae > Allium > Allium sativum. The sequence continues at coordinate 826,698,734 of CM060909.1, forward strand.
ACCATATATCAAAATTGGGCATCAATGGACTTGGATTTTAGAAACTTGCGAAGAATCCAAGCACATTGTGTTTTGGTTGTTACATCAACGCTGACACTCCTTTGCACCAAAAGATCAACATCCACCTCACCTTAGCCAAACTCAGCCTCTAACGAAGGGAATCCTGAACCCTAGCATAATGGCAAAAGGGTTGGCCACCATAAAACGCAACCTCAAGCTATAAAATGGGCATAGAGTTGTAGATCTATAAGGAAAAGGATCAATGAATTAAACTGCATGAATTTTAGTTGAGGGAAACACTTGATTAATTTTGATGAATTAAAAAGATGGTAGCGACTAAATTTGTTACTTCAGGAAGTAAAGCAGAAAAGGAGAATTAGGTTAGGAGTTAAAGAGTATTTATAGTCAGTCTTTATATATGTGTGTGTGAGAGGGAAAGAGTGTGTGTTACAAGCTTGCATAATCGCATAGATTTTTCGATTTCCACAAAAATTGAAATCTTACAATAATTCACCATTTCAGATCCGATAAAAGTTAGGGCTATGATGGTAATGGTAAATTTTCCATTACCAGTTGATCGATAATCAATTGTGATCGAAATCGGTATACCAGTTAAAACAGTATCATAATAGTAAATTTACCATTTTTAACGATAAATTATCGAAAACTTTTTCAATATCAGCGGTAATGGTAATTTTACCAGTCAATCTAAAACATATGTATATTCTTCTGACATGCTTCATAACATGCATTAAAAACCAAATAAATGATTAAATTTAGTTCAATAATAACGCGAAATAATTTCAAATACGCATGTTTTCTTTCACATTTATGTTTTTTATTAACTAACACTGCATAAAGTATATGAAAGATGCACTGTGTACAAAAAAACTATCAAGATACAAACTTTGATTGACAAACAGTAATTTATCGTTACTAGTGTAATAACTACCAGATTATCGATTTACTAGTCGATCAGAAACAGTAATGGTAAACAATTATGTCTTACTAGTAAAAACGGTACGATAACAATATTTGTCAAATGGTAATGATAACCATTAGCATAACAATCCTAGATCAAACTGATTTCGTTGAAATACGAGATAGTTTGCAATAATATTATTTCATATTAAAACATTATTTTTATAATACAATTCAATTATTGATGCTAATCCAAACTATTTATTATTGTTTATAAATTTACAAAAATGAATTTATAATTAATATTAATTAACTAAACGAGGTTAAATGAAATTATTGAATTGTTTAATTAATACCAAATCATCAATTCAATTATTTAAGTAACCACTAATATTGAAATTGAAGTTAATAAATTCCAAAAATATAATCATTTAAACAATTAAAATAAACTAAACATTTAAAATTCAATAACTAAAATTTGGAATTCCATATAAATGGTAGATTTTTAAGAAGAATTTTCTTTTGCAATACTTAATTGAGCATAGTCCAATCATAACTTTCATTAATTAAATTTAAATTTTAGAATTTTAAATTAAATTCAAATTAATATTTATTTAAAATGGTATGAAATTTACAGGTCGTTACATCTTTAACTCTCCATTCATCATCGTCAGCGCACATCTTACACCAACCACCTCACCATAATCAACCACCCTCATCATTAGCCCAACTAAATTCGTCATCATGCATAACAACATATTTTTTCACTGTGATCCACCGTATCAGTGGTGAAAACCCTAATTTCGAGGTTATGTATATAGAGTCATTAATTGGGTATGTAAACAAAATAGTTAAAATTTAGCGGTATTTTAGCGAGTAGTTATTTTTTAAGCAAAATTCCAAATTCGTATCGAGTGTACGGAATCGGTTTGCGGCGAGGTTCAAAAATTTCGAGGCGGGTTTGAAACACGAAAAACCAATGTCAACCCATCCCATTGCCATATATTACTCACGTTCATTTTCCGTCCGTATAATAAACCGGTAAACAAATTATGCAGATTCCGTGCGCAATGTAGATATGCATTCGTAGTGGGTATATAACATACTGATTTACATTCCAAGGTCAAATGAATAAAAGAAAAATAATCCAGAAATCCGTTTTAAGCAATATTTTTTTTTCTTTTCCTGCCTCCCATTTAGAGTCGCTTCAAGCATCGTGCATGCATTTTGTCTATCAGTCCACCGTATTCTTTCCATTTTGATGAAATTTCTTCTCTTTTCTTTCAAAATTCGTCTCTTCTTTTCTCTTCCTTTTTTCCATATCAGAAGCATGTGAAAAACACAATTATCTGAGTCGATAATTTTTTCCTCCTTTTATTTCTAAATCCCTGACAGCAGCAGTAAGCTCTCAATTCTAATAGTTAGGTTTGATTTGGACAGTCAGGATGGCAGCAATGACCCGATGCATGAACGGTGAGTGTGCTGCGACATCAGCTGAGTGGAGACGAGGGTGGCAGCTGAGATCTGGTGGATTTGCTATTCTGTGCCATAAGTGCGGGTACTATTTTCTATTTTTAAGCGTTCACATGTAAAGTTAAAATCTTTGTATGAATTTGAATTTCTATTTGTTTTTGCTTGTATTTCGGGGGTTAGTTTTATTGAGGGATACGTGGGTTCGTGAGCTTAGTTTGGGGGATTTTACTGTACAGAAATAAAATTTTCTTCTCAGGCGTCGTGATAAGTTTCAATACCGATAATCAGTGTCGACGCTGAATTCAAAAGCATATTGGGGCTATAATCGATTTTTTATAACTGTAATGTAAGGTAATTCACTGTAGCATTTGAAATACTCAAATACAGCATCTCTACATTAAAATTTATGATTTCGAATTCTGGGGAAAACCCTGGCAGCTATAGCAATTGATTACGGCTGATGTCCAGAACTGGAGTCTTGCACTGAACTTCCAAGTTACAGGTCATGCACACAGCTCAGGTGCCTAGTCGTCTTGCTTGCATTCCTTGCGCCTTAATGATGCGTTTGTAGGTAGGACAAACACACATAAGTGAGAAATATGATTATAGGATACTCTGAAAATGCTAACCCACATACATGCGTCTAATTCATAAGAGAAAAACAGGGGGGAAAAAGGGGAAAAAGGAAAAGGAAAAGGGGGAAAATCCAGAAAAAATGTAACAACTTATTACAAGTGAAACCATCCAAAAATGCTGGAAGACCTGAAACATTTTTTTGTTAAAATGTCAGATACAGTGATAAAAGAAGACTGGAACCCTGAGTTCATGCTTTTTCTCCGTAATTTTTGTCTCTAACCAACTTCTATGACCTTTATTTTGGGCCTTTGAGAATGTTTTGAATCACCCAATCATACCGGTTGCCTTCCTTTTTCTCTCCACTTTTGATTGGTTAGCCTGTAACTTGTAACAAATTACAAGACAAGATACTCTTTATTTTTTAGGCATATGTCATTACTCTATCTGATGCATGCCTGACTCGTTGGATGTGCAAACAGTCCATCCCCTAGCTAACACAAATAGTGCCAACCCTGAGCTAGTTGAGGCCCTAGGCGAAATCGTGTTGAGGGGTAAAATTTTTGAAAGTCCCATAGCAGAAACCAGACTCAGCCTCTGAAGTCAGAGCAAGTAACCCCATGACTTAACCACTTCATCACATTCAGATTTGCGTTTGCAGCGATAGCGACATGTTTGCATATAACTATGCATATGTTTGAGGCCCCCCACGGAATCCGAGGCCCTGGGCAGCGACCACCTGAAATCCTAGGCCCTAGGGGCCCGCCTAGGCGGCCTATACCCAGGGCCGGGCCTGAACACAATAACATATTGAGGAATTAACTAAACTCATTTCGATGTTCAAGTTAAAAATTTAAAGTTTTCAATATTGGCTTCTTTCAAAATTCTATAACCAAAACATCTTAGAGAACTAGGATTTTAGGTTATGGAACTACCTCAAATTGTGTTTAGCAATTGTTTAAAGACCGAGAAATGTTATCAATATTTTGTATCTCAACAGCATCATGAGATATAAACATGTCATATATAAGTCAACATCTTCAATAGCTGTAATGCCATGATTAATATTATACGTCATATAAACACTTAAAAACGTTGCTATCACATTGAAATAAAATATTATAGAATGGTCACCCAATGTCGAGATCACTCGCACCAAAACACTACTTCATAGATGTAAATGCTTTTGCGATTAGAAATGGATGCCCAAAGCATCCATCTCTAGATCATGGATGGCTAAAACTTTGGTTGTGTATACTTGTAAAATCTGCATGCAAGTATTCCCGACTCTCTTTTTTTCATAGACACACATCCACATCATTAACACTCTCAATGTATGTACACTAATTATTAGAATATTTATTTAACTGGTGTGTAGAAATGTAATTTTGATTATTTGAATACACTAAGAGTATTTAAAGTAACCAAATTTTGTGGAGATGATCTTAGGGTAACATATCCATGAAATTTTGTTAGATTTGGAATTGTATATATCGAAAAATCATAGAGTGCAGATGAAGCTTGTAACGGAACCCATATGCACATACACATATATGAGGTTGTTATAGATAATATCAATTTCTCTATCATGAGCAATTACAATTTCATATAACTTTTGTCTATTTCTTAATTTATGGTATTTTATTGTACTTGTAGAGAAAAGATCTTCATTTTCCAAAATTATCTCTCTATTCCTTTATTAGGTCAAAAATCTAATTTCACTGCATACCTTTCATACTCTAAAATATAATTAAAATCTTAAAGTTGACGATGAATGCTAAAGAACACGATGAATATTGGCTTCCAATTCAAAAATTGATAACCAAATTGTTTAGGATCATTCGTTATCACATGATTTTCTAGATTCACTACTGAATTTTATGTTATGATTTAATATACTTTATATTTAATTAATCAGTAAACTCTTGATCCGAATAGATAACCCATATTACATTTATTGAGAATAAAGCAGAGAGACAGGATAGAAGTTGTCGTATCTAGATCCATTATTGTTGATAAAAAGAGAAGAAGAGTTGGTTTAGTCTTTCAAATTGACACAAACCATATATCTGATGCTATCGCCATAGAAGATAGTAAGAGAATAATTAAAACTTGTGTAATTTAGGGACCATAACCTTTTATTTACAAAGTTGATTATTTTTAATTTATTTTTCAACAAATCATAATCTCATATGGTACTTACGCATGGATACTGTAACAATTAGATCCTTAAGCCTTTTTTATTTAAATTAAATTTGATCACTTTAATAGATTTGACATCAAAATATCATAAAACATCTTATTTTACATGTGCGGTCCTCGCATATTGTAATTTCCAATGTCCCCTCTTGGGTTATTGATGTAACGATCTTAAAAGGTGTTTAACATCATGAGATCCAAAATTTACTATTTATTATATATAATGTATCTGAAACTATCTCATCCATTAATTTTGTTAATAAATGATCAAAGTGTTATTCGTTATCTATATTTCTAATTTAGTTTTTCAACAAATTAGAATTTCATCTGGTACTACGCATTAATACCATGACTATTAGATCCTTAAGCCCTTAATCTTTAATTTAAAATTCGATCACTTTTAATAGGTTTGAAATCACAGTCATAATACATCTTATTTTACATGTGGCCCCCACACGTAATTTTGGAGCATCTCTTCCTCGGTCATCGATGTAACAATCTTAAAAGGTGTGACATCGTGAGATCCAAAATTTACTATTTATAACATAAGATAAGATGCATCTGAAACAATTTTACTCATTAATTTTGTTGATAAACGAACAAAGCATTATTCGGTATCTATATTGTCATTAAAATCGTCAACGGTCACACATACTAAAACAATTAAATGATATAGATCAATCATGATTGCGTTGCTTGAAGATTACATGTAACGTCATCTATACATGTCTGTTTATCTATTTCCAATAGATCCTATTTGGATGAGGTCAAAAGTTCAGTATTTGATCAACGTAAAATGCAAAGAAAACTTTTACTTCATTTTTGATCAGAAAACAAAAAATTGAATATGTATATGACCAATGGATTTCAAATTCTGCCAGTTTAACTCAAAAATAAAACCAGTTTGAACTTCAAATACATAAATGTTCAAAATTTGAAGTTTTAACTTAGATAACATACAAATTTTAGAATATATAAATGGTGTGACTAAAAAAAGAGAGTTGAGAATGAAGTGATGAATTTTTTTTTTTAGTTTTATGAATATTTTAAGTTAATCAGCATTATTTGCTTATATCTTATTTCTCAGGCAAAATTAAATTATATGTTTCATTTCAACAAAATCAAACAAGTAAATGAGTAATTGTACGAAAAATAAATATTGAAATCCAAAACTGAAACCGAAATCTCTGAAATTTACAAATTAGATTGAAATTCTGAAAATCACAAAAAGATCGCCACAAAAAAGCAAGGTCTCAAAACATGCTGCAAGCATCACATCTATTATTTGATTAACTGTTTGCTCATGTCGTCTATTAGTGTTTGTCCTTTTTACCTTGTTCATGTTTGAAAATACACCTGTAATTTTTATTTTATTTTTTTAAATTTCAGTTTTGACTTTTGCATTTTGGACATTTGGTTTCTACTTAATGTAATTCTCGTGTTAAACCGTTGGGGGTTAAAATTCCTTTGACCGCCAAAACACATGCCTTTATTGTAAAATAAGATAATTACGGAGCTCATCAGACATGTTGGGAGATAGTAAAATAACAGAGAGATTGTCAAATTGTCATCATTCTGATTTACCGCATGTGATTTGATTTGCAACAAAATGGAGTTCTAGAAATACCTACCATGATAAATAAAAACACCAGGAGAAAATATAACATAACTTGTGATTCAGTTATTCATATGATGATAACCCTATTACCATTTACAACACACATGAGAAGTCCAGCTGGCAGCAGTGGAACAAAAATTTGTACCATCCATTTTAAGTGAACTTAGCATTCTTATGTAATATTTTCTTTTGATATTCTGTTGTATTCCATATGACTACGATTTTTTTTATTGGTAGTTTGTGCGAACACATGGTCAATTCTATTTTAACATTACTGTTAAATATATTGTTTTTTTAAAAAAGAAAAAGAAAATATTTGAATAAGATAATATGGTTAAATTAGCTAGAAGATTAATTTCTCATACAAACTTTCCGTTGGAATGTTGAAACTTGAATTTATAAACTTACTCCTGTTTGGTGTTGTATTTCTTAAGGTCTTCATCAGTTTGGGGATTTTTTGTTGCATTAATTCAGTTGAGATACATATGAAAATATTATCCTGAAAATAAGTCTTACGTCTTTGTCCATGGAAATAGTAGATACATATTATATCACAAAAATATTTTAAGTTATACATTCTTATGTTCCTACAATCATAGTAATTCATATGATGGAAGGCTTAAGATTTTGACAAGGGCTGCTTCAAATAGTTAGAGCTGTATACCTGACCATAGTAACATAAAATAAGTTCACAGGCGGTCAATATTTCAAACTTGTATGTGTGTGTGTGTGAGAAATCTAGCATTTGGCTTTGGAAATTTTATTTTCTTGAATCTCTAGTTAATCTTCTCTCTCTGAAATTTGTGCTATAATTCAGTTTGTACGTTGTACAGCTGTAGCTAACAGAAGAACCATTGCAAGAAAAAGAAGAAGCTTTTATACTCTCTTTCCAGTTTAAAGTCAATGTTCGATCTACATTTTCTCCCAATGCATCTATTTATCAGTCTTCATCTGCTATTAATTTTAGAATGACTTCCAACGTTTCCACTATGTCCATTCCAACGCTTCTCCCAAGTCATGACCACAATTAGGGGTGAGCGTTTGGTTGGTTCGGTTTATCCGATGATGAAAATTGTCAAACCAAACTAAAACCAATAAAAATGAAAGCCAGACCAAACCAACCAAATTAAGTTTGGATGGTTCGATTGGTTATCCGATTTAACCGAACTAAAAATATTTTAGACCTTATAATTGTAATATTAACTATAATTTGAAATAAATCATAAGTATATGATTAGAGTATTATTATTTATGATTCTTATGTTTTCTAAAAGTAATTTTGACACATGCATGATGATTAAAATTTACTTGGAGAACTAATCTAACTTAAAATATTTATAATAATATTGATAATTTTCAAAGATATAATAAAAGTTCGGTTAATTTGGTTAAACCGATAACCAAGCTAAATATTTTTCACAACCGATTACAAACTGATTTAATTTCAAAACCAAACCAAACCGACCAAAATAAATTGGTTCGGTTGGTTTATTTGGTTTAACCAAATAATACTCACCCCTAACCACAATCAGACTTTTTGGTTCTTAACATGAGCATTTTGTGCTGCTTTTTTACTCTAGAGTTCTACTTGGCAATGCACATAGCCACATACACATACATATACAAACAGATACGTACGTACACATATGCAAAATACACGCCCAAAAGCATGCTTATATATGTATGTAAACGTGGAAAGTTTATTGAAAGCAACACATGACACAAAGACCATTTAATCTCCCTCTACTTTCAACCTCACACACACACACACACACACTCTATATGCATATGTGGAAAGTCTATTGAAAGCAACATATGACACAATAGATCATTTAATCTCCCTCTACTTTCAACCTCACACACACACACACACACACACACACACACACACATATATATATATATATATATATATATATATATATATATATAAATGATGAGATCTATAGATCCATGTATTGTGTCCCATTTTTTTGGTTTAGGGTGCCTTTTTTTTGGTTGGGGGGGGGGGGGGAGTTGGGGTGGTCTTGTGTGTGGAGGGAAAACAGCATGGTCCTTTGTTGATTGTGTCTTGCATCAGTAAACTACTGAAAACTCACCGATATCTTATTTTAATAACACTTATGGTCCCTAATGAAAACAGTGCATTACGGAGATGGTTGTTATTGATCCGACTTAATTTCTTTTGTAACCTTTATTGGAACCCTTGTTAGGTATTGGAATATATGGATAACTTAATTAGGTACTTAAAATGCAGTTTCTATTTCAGTGAATCCATGATTACATTCAAGCCTCCTGAGATATAAACATTCTGTCTCTACTACAGTTAACTTACTCATGTTAGTGTGTCAAAAGGATTTTCACCTTTAAAGCTCATGCCTCAACAACTTGAGGCATACGAAACGTATAAAGCGTACACCTCGCACGCCTCAAACTGCTGAGATATATGACTCAAGAATCTTTTCACCTATGTGCAGATATTGACACTAAAGAAAGTCATTAAACTCATAGTTGTCATAGCGAGCGCTATAGCGCACAGGTTGCGCTATTTTGGTTCTTATAGCGCAGGGGTCCCGTGTAGCGCAAAAATAGCGCGCTATTTTATCATAGCGCAGCCATGAATAGCGCGCTATTTTGCTTTTCCTTTTTTGAACATGCATTTTCGTTTTTTTTCCTTTTTGGAGATTTTAAACATACAGTTTTTTCCTTTTGTGCCTTTTTCCTGTGTGTTTTTTTTTTAAAGATCTTCTTTTCTGTAAGCAAAAAAAAAACATTATAGCGCGCGCTATAGCGCATAGCGCATGCCTTGCGCTATTCGCTATTGACAACACTGATTAAACTTTAATTATCTAACGGAAACAAAAAATAATTAAATTTAAGAAAATAAAAATTAGCGTTTTTTACTTTTCAATTTCAATATTGGCATGATCAATTAAGACTGTTTATGAAACAACAATCAAGAGCTATGCAATGATTTTTTTCATTGTTATTAAAAGATTTTTTAATAAGCTTTGCTAAATCTCAAAATAAATTTTGTGGATCAATTTGAATCGTAGAAGGAATCAAAATCGGAATTTGATGGAATCTTCAAATAGTTTTGAGAAATTGAAATTTTGAATGGTTTTTTTTTTTTTGCATCAGTTAATTTAGAATGTCAAAATTTCTTTATATATTTTGCGTTTATTTTTATCCGAAAAGCTTACGCCCATAGTTGTGAAAGGCGTGCCTAGGCGCAGGCCATGGCACAAGGCGCGGCGCAGCGTTTGCGCCATTTTTGCTTGTGGCACGGTGCAACGTTTGCGCCAATTTTGCTTGCAGCACGGCGCATATGAAAAGGCTCACCAAATGACGCAAATGACGCGCGCTTTCTTTATTTTATTGTTTTTTGCATTTCAAACTATAATAACTACTACTATAAATACTATTACTATCACTACAACCACTATCACTATTACAATTATTATCATATTGATATGAAATGTGAATAACTTTGTTAATATATTTTTTCAGTTATAAGGAAACATAATTACTTCATTATTATTTCTTGACATTCCCGTTCGATTATCATTAACAAGTTAATAACCTTACAATTATGTAATTGGCTGACCTTAGCATGTCGGCATTTAGAAATGACATATGTTTTATTATCTAACATAGTTTAGATTCATTTTAATATTGTCAAAACCATATAGTGTAATGTATAAAAGATTATAAAGTATTGACTAGCATAGATGCAAAAGAAAATGAATGAGACTGAGAACCCGTGAACGATAAATCAAGAGAAGCAGCTTTGGTGGAAGAGAAAACATTCTCAGGAAATAAACATTCATGCAGCTCTAGAACATACCCTTGGATAGTTTTTTTTTTTTATGTGTGACTATATCCAATATCTTTGTACGATTTGTCTGGAACATAAAAATATTTCATAATTTGGCATTTGTTAAATACAACCGAGCATTAAAAGGGTGTAATATTCGTGACACCATTGATCCAATATCGTTGAATGATATTGATGATTGTAATGAATGGTTAACTGGAAATACGAATGATGCATCCGACGCTAAAAATGAGCTTGTATTTGACGATGAGAATGACGTGACTTGAGGTGTTGCTGCTAGAGCTGTAGAAGTGGAGGAAACTAGATATCCAAGTAAAGAACATCCACATTGAGAGGTTTTCAGCACCTTTCCATATTCACGAAGAAAAAACAAATCTAAATGATATGGATAAGGAAAATGTTGAAGCTTATGAATCTGATGATACAAACATTGATTTGAAAAATATAATTGATGGATCATATTCAGATTTTTAGTCTATCAGTAATGTGTATTATTATTTTGATTTGAAAACTATTTTGCTTGAAATTTTATGCTTTATGTATTTTTTTGGTAAAATGCATAAAATCTTTGTTGCATATGTCTTAGCAAAAAATATTGATTTTTTAAAACTTTTTCGTTAAAATATTAAATTTATTAAAAAAATTAAACATGCGCAGTAAAATAAAAAGGTGCACGCTATTTGCCGCGCCGTATGCCAAGGCTCCAGAGAGGGTTTTTGCCTTCTGGCGCCGTGCGCCATTAATAACACTGCTTACGCCTCAACATTTTGAGACTTACGCCTCGCCTTATAGACCTGAAAATGCCTCATGTACGTTTTTCGCATTTTAAAACTTTGGTCAAAACTCAGTGGTGCATTCAATGGTCCAGTTACTGACCCAGGAAACTACCATATATTCGAAACATATTGCTCGTTGAATCATGTTATGTGCGTCAACAATTTTTAATATAGCTATGTGACATTCAGTTCACTGTTTTTATTATTGAATATATACTTGATCTCTAATACGTTTTCTTAATCTAGGATGGCATATGAGCAATCTATTTTCTGTGATTTGTTTCATCTTGGCGAGTCTGGCTGGAGAGAGTGCATTTCATGTAGCAAGGTTTGGTAGTGTCTTTTATACATTCAAAACATGATATTTTTCCTGTAATATACATCTGGCTGGAATTTATACAGCGTCTCCACTGTGGATGTATCGCTTCAAAACATTTATTGGAACTAGTTGATAAAGGAGGCGTTCAATGCTTCAATTGCACAAAAAATTCTGGACCTTCTATTGTAAGCTTATTTATTTACCGTTTTATATAAGTTTGTAAATTAGATACACCGTGATAATGGGTAAATGGATTACACACACACATTCTACACCCCTAGGGTTATAGATTCACAATTTAAAGTCAAATGAAACTTTGGGATGTTCAATCCACACTGTGAACATTATGTTCAAAAAAATGAGATCGTTTTGAGATTTCTGACATGTTTGAAATATCAAATCAATTTCAACCGCGAAAACGTTCATTATAACCATCAATTTCAAATATTATTTTAGTATGCTAGGATTATCCAAATTAACCAAAATTTTGTGAATATGATTTTGAGTCCTGTAAGAGCATACTACAAATCTTCATTTAATTTCAAATTGTGTATCTCTAAAAATTTAAGGTGTGTAACTGGGGTGTGTCATGACTGAAAATGCATAGATACCTTGGTGCGATGTAACAAAGCTATTAGTTCATAAATTTCAGATAATTGCTACAACTGGAGAAGCTTTGGTGCAAGAAAAGTATGCAATATTGATGAACTAAAGACGGTCTAACTTAAAATTGTTAGCTTCAATCATTCAAGATGAAGCTGGCAAATAATGTTATGAAAGAGAGCACACCCAGAAAATAAAACCCTATTTATTTCCCTAAACAAGAGAATTTAAGATTGCGTGGTTATCATATTTTCAGTTCAACTTTTGAAAAGTTTGAGGGACAACATTGTTCTCATATTAAAACCAAATAACTGTTTATGTTGGTTGTGGGTTCTATTCACTCAAATGGTCATTTGGGTCATCAAGCCTTGTGCATCAAACTTTCTTCTTAGACAAAATTCAACCATAAAGCCTTACACATTGATCTAATCTTTTTCTAGTTGAAAAACATATTTTAACAGTTATCTGTAAAGGCTGCTTAGTACTACTGCATTAGTACTAGTAACAGTATAGGAGATTGGTAGGGAGAAAACTACCTTTTCCTAACCTTACACCATTCCATATGCAGGGCCCAAACGAAACAATACCAGAGTTCTTACCTCAATCTAATCAGCGGATTCTTTCTGTCATGGCTAGATCTCTAGAAAATGAAAAGTCAAATGAGGAATTCAGAGTACAGATCGGCACCAGTAACCATGCAGAGGATATTTTCAACAGAGGTCATGCTATTCAATTAGGCAAGAACATAGAAATATATGAGCAAAATAAAAATATAATATCCCATAGAGAAAGCCAAAGCGAACCGTTTGCACATGTAAAAAGAGAGCAATTGACACTATATACTGGGCAGATGGGAAACATGCATTCTGGCTTTGGTAAGAGTTTAATGAATCCAAACCAACTTAAGTTTACAGAACCTAACTTTTTCCAAACATGATTGAAGACAGCAGAGATCAGGCCAAAATGATATCTGCTGCTCAACAAGCTCAAAGGGCTCACCATCTCTTAGCAAGGCCAACCAAAATGGGTCCTGCTGTTTCGTCTGAAGCATCAAAGGAGGCAGTTTCACAAATGCGAGTTGCAAGGCCTCCTATCGATGGAAAGGGAAGGAATCAGTTGCTACCACGATATTGGCCTCGGATCACTGATCAAGAACTACAACAAATATCCGGAGAGTATCCAACATATATTTTCTTATTTCTGCAATGAATTAGTAGCATCATTAACTAGGTTATTTGATTAGGGGGCTTATTATTCTTGTTAAGGGTTTGATTATGTCAACTCTACCTTTCACCATGACATTATTCCTAGCCTGGTATGCAATAAACTGACAACACTAATATGTTTGTAGTTCGTAGTAAAACTGAATGTGAAATTATATACATATGTTACTACTGTAAAGTTATAAAAAGGAGCAGTTATTGTTGAGAAGCTCTTTTACTTGGTTATATTTGTATTTGTGAACCAGCTTACAAATATATGATTATGTGCAAATCGGTTGATACACTGTAAATAGAAGAGACAAATCAAGCAATCTTTATGTGGAATGGTTGCGTTATGTCATTCATTCCCTCTTTACGTTGACCACATTCTATTTTCCTTAAAATGATAACCAAAGCTCAAATTCTACCGTTGTGCCTCTTTTTGAGAAAGTTCTAAGTGCGAGCGATGCAGGACGAATCGGTCGTTTGGTTCTTCCCAAGGCATGTGCAGAGGTAATGCATACAGTTCACTGCAATAAACTGCATCATGCAGCAGATTTTTCACTATGGTACACCATTTATTGTTGGTAACAAATACATATATTTGCGATGGGGAGCCAAGGAATATAACATTGATAAGGGACGTGCCATTGTACATCAACTAATTTCAGTGCATAACTTATAATCTGGAAGTATAAATCTGCAATCGTTTATTTCCCGAGACATGGTATTCGTATATAGGCGCCATCATCTTAAACATCTTATGAAACAAATATTAAGAATACCGATAAAGAAGGATTTCATTTTACAGGCTTATTTCCCCCCTATTTCTCAACCAGAAGGGATTCCGTTGAAAATTCAAGATGCTAAAGGAAAAGAGTGGCATTTTCAGTTTAGATTTTGGCCAAATAACAACAGCAGGATGTATGTTTTGGAAGGTGTCACTCCATGTATACAGTCTCTACAACTGCAAGCTGGTGATACAGGTACCAAGTAGAATGCATATTACTGCTATTTTTCCATAGCATTGTGTGAGCATGTTGAAGATATTGTTCACAACAATTTAAATTTAAAGTTTGCCCGTACTCATGTTGATGGTGTCATTATGGTTTGGCCATTTTAAATAAAATGGGTCTTATCCAAGTGGCTATATCAATTTCAAATGATATGAGAGTCTAGGTCTTACAACTTGTTTAATTTTATGTTGTGTCCCACTGCGCTGAAGTTTGAATTACGTTCATATTCTTAACACGATCCTCCACTGTACGAAAATCATATGGATCATGCACTTTTATGAAAGTTTCTTGTTATATACTACATTGTTTATTTGCACACCTAATGACCGTAGGATACACTAATCTAAGACCATTGTGCACAATATGTCCTGTTTTTACCATTGTAAGTGCATAATAAAAGAAGTAGTTGTTTGGAATTCCTGATACTCATTAAGTGGTGAATACCCGTTGTCAACATCTTCGCATTAAAGCAAACCAATAGCTCACTTTATATAATTGAGAGATTTATACCGAGTTAAGTTTATATTCTTATACATGTTTGATTTATACTGAGTACCTGTTGTCAGCATCTTCTCATTAAAGCAAATCAATAGCATTTTCATTCCAATAGTATTTTATGTTCAACCTGTCAGTGAAGTTGATATAGTCACATTCACTTTGCTATTCATTTGAACATTTGAGTGTGGTTTTCTCCAATATAGTTGAGATAAGGTTTCTGATATTTAATTGCCAGACCGGGTTTGCATGACTGTGAAGTTTACGGTGTTATGCCCTTTTCATTTTTTAAAATTAAATAAATTATTAGAACATTTAGGAGTCAATATTTTATTTTCTTATCGACTCTTTAAACATTGCAGTAACTTTCAGTCGGATGGACCCTGAAGGAAAGCTCATTATGGGATTTCGAAAAGCAACAAACTATGTGCCTTTGCAGGTGGATAACCCTGTTTGAAGTTAATAATACATTATACAATTTGGGACTCTCAACATTCCAGCACCAAACTTTATTGTCATTCTACTCATTTTGTTTATATAATTAACTCAATCAACATAAACACCCTGAAATGTACCCCAAGTGACACTCTTCTGCCATCATGTCTGCAATTAACATATCCTCTAACAAGGGCTATTATGTAGATGGTATATGCAAAATTATGGAGTGTAGCCTTTGAGGGTGACTATGTAAGCAATTTAGTGTGAACTACCAGAGTATTGGGATGAATCTTTACTTGATCAATGACTTCATGCCTCAAGTCCGTCCTTTTGGATTTTTTGATCTTAGAAGAGAAAATAATTGATGTTATCATGTCAATTTATGTATTGTTTCCCATGCTATCAGGATTCTCAAATTTCTGCTATTGCTAATGCTGGTCTAGGCAATGATAGTTTCTTTTCAAGTTCTAATGACAACTTAACTTTAGCAAGTGGTGGATATTCTGGACTTTTTCAATCTTTCAAGGGAAGTGCAGATCCGCGTCAAAGCTATTTATCGGAACACTTGAATTTAGCTGATGGAGATTCAGCTAATGTACACTATCAAGATAGGAAAAAAACTCACAATATTAAAAGCAAGAGATTGCATATGGGTAATGCGGATGCTCTAGATCTGAAAGTTTCATGGGATGAGGCACAAGATCTGTTACGTCCATCACCAACTGCTAAGCCAAGTGTTGTAAGGATTGAAGATCAAGAGTTTGAAGAGTATGAGGTAAACAATACTTAATTTATCTGCTTTCGGTAGAGTGTGCATGTGTGTGCGCACACGTGTGCGTGCGTATGTGTGTGTTATCTGTAGTTTTGTTTTATCTACTAACAGTAAACTTATCTGATTTAGTTCACATGAGCACACATGCATGCATATACCCCATGCATACTTAAAGGTATGCAACACAAAAATTTGATGGTGTGACCCATTGCTGCATGTAATCCAATCTAAATTTGACTCCTTGGTCAACGATGGAAGCAAGCAGATTGTTAAATCTTTAATGCTAGAACAATAGATTTATATGAAGAGAGACCTGGAAAAGTAACAATTTAGTGAATAATTCATCTTTTATTACATGATGTTAACCTCAATTCGCTTGAAAACTTATTCCTGGCAACCATTTTGCTCTTCATCCAGTTGACACTTTTAATGTAAACACAGGAACCTCCAGTATTTGGCAAGAGAACTATCTTCACTGTTCAGCCATCTGGGTAAATATCCTTTTTCTTGCTGATACTTCCTATTTCAGTATGATGCATACTGATTAACATATTGGAGTGCACTTAGGGTGCACACCCTATTTGTTATCATCTACACTCACCTTGATTCAAAGAATAAACCTAAAATCTTCATCAATCTCATCATAGGAATTTATACATGTTAAAATTCCTATGTGTACATTCTTATAGTTGGTAGTTTTCTCCATACAGAGGCCAAGATCAGTGGATTCAATGTGATAATTGTTTCAAATGGCGGCACTTACCTGTAGATGTTCTTGTCCCTTCGACCTGGACTTGTAATGACAACACATGGGACCCTCAAAGGTTGGACTTCTATTTATGGAATTGCTAACTATATTTTAATGTTTTTCTCCTAATCATTTTGCCCAAATAAATATGATACATATATCAGTGTTGGAATTCATTTTTCATAGACACGACCTTTGTCAATTGACCATAAATTCTTAATTGTGGCAATTTGCTTTCTAGTTAGTTAACTTGCCATATAGGGTTCAGTCTGCGCCCTTATTCTTTATTAATAGCTGGCTTGAAAGCGCAAACCTCTGGTCCTGCAAACATTGAAAAAGATATCTTTACATGTTTTTACCTTTATGTATCACCTAAAAATAAGATTCGTCTCTGCTAACATTTGGTATGGAAGTGCAAACTTTTTGTCCGACCGTGAACCTTCAAAAACACCCTTACATGTTTTTATCTTTGTATATCACCTAAAATAAAACATGTCAATTGAAACTCGTTTACAAATTCAAACTATGATTCTACAAATATTAACAAATTTTAATATCACTTATAAATGAGATCTAACAAATAAATATTCTTTACAACATCGTTTTTTGTTATTGATAACAAATAAAAATCGAAAGAAATAAAAAAATTGAGACATTGTAACTTAGAAATAAAAATTCAAACTAATTGCACATGATTTCAACAAAAATATAAATAAAATTTCATGCAAATCATTTTTCTTGAATGTGTTAAAACATATACAGTTTCTCAAAACATGATTCACGAGAAAACCATGTGCCATGATCATGTGCGAAGCGCATGCTGTAGTGCTCATAAATATAATGTGAGCTACACATAAAGTATTTTCGTATACTGGTGATATTAGTTGTCAAATTGCTTCGAACATTAATTTTTCATCATAGTTGAATGCTAATAGTTATATAAGTTTGGAAATAACTTGTAAGCAGCAAAAAGTAGCTTCTTAGTTGCTTATGAAACTTGAAGTGTTTGACAACAACTTTACCTATTATTTTAAAAGTGGAAAATAGCTTAATATGCCATAAGTAGGAAAAATTTGTTATCCATGTTATTCATTTAGAACTGCATAAAAATTGCTAATCACAGCTACTTTTAGATAGTTATATGAAAAGGCTGTTCACAATTGGACTCTTATAGTCATGTTGCAATCATTATATTGTATCTTCTTATCGGTAAATTCATTTAAAACTTTTTTTTCAGGTCATCTTGTTCAAAACCAGATGAGTTGAGCCCGACGGAGATACAAAATCTTCTTCATCAGATTTCGGGTAGCTTACCTTTTTTGTGATTCTAGCTTACCTTTTTTGTGGTTCATGCTAACATTCTTTTACTGCAATTTAGCGTGCTTGGTTCATGTAAATGACCACTATTACCTAAAAATAGCTCTAACAACAAATTGTTCATGCGTCTGCATGAGGACGTTACTTTAGCATAGGTTACATCCTTTAATATATGATAATACTCTTAACATAATTTTTGATCTATCATATAAATGATAGTGCCATCTTCATTTTCTTACGTTATCGTTTTCACAGTTGTTATGCCTAGCTTCATGTCTTTTTTGGAGGAAACAGGGTACAACATGAAAATAACGGTGCCATTAGAATATTCAGAGCAGGAAGGAAAAAATTAGTTTTAGCAAAGCAAAATTCGTTCATCGTTTGTTAATTTAAGTTACGTACATTGTTTGCATCAACTGCACTAATGCATTGGTTATATTAGACTCACCAAAAATAAACCTAGGTACAAAGACTTTTCTCCTAGTCCTCACCAGCACAAGCTTCCTACTGTGTTCTTCTATCCTTTTAGTTCTGAAATGATTAGTAGCACCACAGGCAACAAGAACCAGTATCGTATAGTCTAATTATGTAGCACAGTATTTCGTTCTGGGAAAGAACACATGCTAATATTTAATCATAATATAATTTTCTGTATGCAAAGTTATTACACACACACACACACACACACACACACACATGTATGCTATAAGCTTTCTGTACCAAGTATCTGGAATGTGTGTTTGACTGACACATACTTTGGAGTTTACAAATAAAGTCTGGGACTCTGGTTCTTTAGGTATTCAAAAGTGGAGAAAAAAAAAACTTATAGATAAAGCACTTCACCATGATCATAATTATCCATAAATATGAAAATTATTTAAAGTCAATGATTAAAGTCTAGAAACACGTAACCAAGATATCCAGTGGTGTCCATGGTCTCTAGTCAATCCACCCGGCGTCAGCGCACTTTCTCAAGGTTACAAACCTTACTTTTCTAGCAGAGTACTACCAATTTCCTTATTCCATGTATACTACTTTCTTCACCACATCCCATATCCGGTTCTAGTACAGTTTCCAAGAAAGAAAGAAATAAATCAGACTTAGTGCCTTTATGCAAAATATTTCTTATGTTAATTAATTACTTGTTTAAACCCCAAAAGTAAAAGGGGGCAGTATCACGAAGTGACTGCCTATGTACTTGTTCAAGGTTAAACTGTTATACATTGTAAAACTTTTCCTTCACGAAAACAGAACTAAAATATGTTCTCTTAATGTGTGTTGGTTTTCAGGGCAACAAATAAACAATTAGACTTTGTGATCTTCATGAAATGTGGATTAGTGGGATAACATTTAAAACAAAGTAATTTCATCAAATTCATACATTCACATAGGCCTTATAGCCGTCATATCATAGAACTGTTAGTGACTAAATAATATAGTGTAAAACATTGGTGACATGGCTTAATGGCTTCTGCTGTGAATAATTTGGAGAAGCGGTAAACGTAGTCATAGTAAAAACAAATAGAGCTAAGCCTGTCAGTGGATACCTAAAAATTTGAAATCCTTCTGCATTTGTATCCAAAAAACAGATAAATATCCAAGATTCGAAAAAAAGGGATATGGATGCAGATATGAAGATACTTGAAAATTATCCGTCTTATTTTTGTCAAGCCTATAACTTATATTATGTGTATTTTAGTATCATGAATGATATGTATATTATTTTATTAAGTTAATGATTATATTATATGCAACTAATGCATATGAACTGCTCAAACTGTTTATGATCATGTTTGTTTTTTCGGGTATTTTTATAAACAATGGTACTGAAAAATATATGCTACAGTAGACCCAAAAAAAATATTTTTGTTTTGTTTATCGACTGTCAGCGGATATGATAAGTATTTGATATCTGTCCGTATCCATGGATGCAGATAGCCTATATCCAAAAATGATCGCAGATGCAGCTTTATGTGCATCTGAAAGTATCCTTTGATATACATAAAATGGAGCTTGTTTCAGATGGATTTAGGCCAAGAACTTGGTCTGTGTTCTGTAACCGTTTTAGTCTAATAAGTAAAATAATTCAGAGATGTGAAATAAACGTTGTTGGTTACTAAAATTGGTTTCTAAAAATTACATAAAAAACAATGCATGCTTTGCCAATAGGCATTTTGTGTAACTGTCATTAGAGGCTTAGAAATTAACCAGTTTTGAGCAAGAGTTCATTCCAACTAAACAAATCATTTGACAAAGCGGTTAAACTATGAGTTGTTGTCAGTTGAACATGGTTTCTAAATGAGAAAAACAGAATTCAATTTTATCACGTTTTTGAGTAATACCTTCCTTGACATTTATCCCGGTCGGTGGTATTAAAATTGCGCACTAAACTTGGAATGGGATATATGCTGAAGTATATAACACCCCCCCCCCCCCCCTCCCCTTTTTCCTTTTTTCCCGTCTCTTCTTTTTCGTCTGTCCACACACTCACATCTTTTTCCTGTCCACATACATATACATTCACTTATTATGTCGATCCAAGATTAAATATAATATCCAAGTTCAGTTTATTAACTCTTTATTCTCTTTTTCATTACACTACAAACAACTTTGTTTTTTGTTTTTTGTTTTTTCTTGTTCAAGCAAGAAGCAATCACTTGGTCACTATTTATTTAATTAAGCTATCACTTCCTTTCGAAAGGTAACACTAATCTGTTCTTCCAGTACTCTTTTATTGCAATATTTTCCTTGTGCATTTCGAGTATATTACAATTCTTTTATGCCAATCAATAAAAAGTCTTTCAAACATAACAATTTTAGCCTTAGGGCATCTCCAACCAATAGCAAATTGTAATGTGATATGCACAGAACATAATCTGTTCTTCCAGTGCTCTTTTATTGCAATATTTTTCCTTGTGCATTTCGAGTATATTACAATTCTTTTATGCCAATCAATAAAAAATCTTTCAAACATAACAATTTTAGCCTTAGGGCATCTCCAACCAATAGCAAATTACAATTTTAGCCTTAGGGCATCTCCGACCAATAACAATTCTTTGTGAATGCAAATGGATTGTCATTTGCCCAGTCCAATTCTCCTTGAAAGCTTAGTAGATCGAACTCAAATTCTAACAATCTTATTAGTTTGGATCAGTTGTTAAATCCCTATAATCGGAACCCTTATGATAAGCTATCCAATACATTTCAAATTATCCATTGTTAATTTTGACATTGACATTTTTTGTTGAATGTGGTGCATTTTTTTCCGGTTGGGGTTCCTCATTTTCACTTAGTTTTGATTTTTGTTCTTTTAAAATGTTAGTTTTGAACTTTAAGCTTATTATAATATTTTTGACAATGATTCTACGATCAACTAGTTAACATCTATGAAATTTAAATACTTAGAATATTCTAGTTTCATCTTCTTTAATGATGTATTTTTTGATCGTAACTTAATATTTTTAGGCATTGTTGCCAAAAATCTTAAAATCCTACGATTTGAATCCCGTTTTAAATCGAATCCCTCCCTTTACGATTCGATTTATATTTCGATTCAAACCAAGCTAAGACCACACTAAAAAATATCATTCAATCCAAATTAAGATGTTGTATACTTATTTGGGCCTACAATTCCAATTTTAATCATTTAAAAAATAAATAAAATTGGAACAAGAGAGAAAATGATGTTTTAGGTTTAGATGTAGAAGTTTAAACATCAAAATTGATTTCAAAGTGTGTGCAAACTTTAAACTGCATGATTTTTAAATCCACGATTTACGATTTAAATCCCATTTTGATTCATAGTTTAAATTTTACGATTTACAATTTGAATCTAATTTTGAAAACCTTGTTTTTAGGTTTTGATTCGGCAACCAGGGGGACTTTTTTTAATCTTAGTTGATATTAAACTTTGATTCAATCTATTTCTGTGCTGGCAAAGTAGGAACGTTGTTTTGCTTCTATCTGGTTTGATTCCATTCAAGGTTAAAAAGATGGATGCAAGATATATAGGGAGCGACTATTGAGACACAAAATTACACTCAAATTTATGTACACGAATTCTAGACCACAAGATTTGTTTGTCTTTATGTGTGAGGTGTAATTCATGGGTAGATCCAATGGTTCAGATTTTGTTTGTTTAATTGTGTTCTTTTAGGCTTTCCAATATATATATATATATATATATATATATATATATGGGCAATGTTCCGCTACACCTCTTATAGTGCACGTGAAATTCCCCCTGAATTCCAGCCACACATTTTGGTTTTAATATTCATTCTCTCTCTCTCTTTCCACTACACTATTATTTAAGTGGAAAGAGAATGAATATTAAAATCGGAATGTGTGGCTAGAATTCAGAGGGAATTTCATGTGCAATATAAGAGGTGTAGCGGAACATATATATATATATATATATATATATATATATATATATATATATAAAAGGGCCGTGGCAGTGGTTCACACGTGACTGTAGCATGTGTACATAAATTTTTTCCTACAATTGTATATGTTGAATACATTCAAAAGGAAATATTTTGCATCAATATTTAGCTATATTTTTACATTGAAGTCATGCATAGAAGTTAGAATTCTTATTTTCAAGTTGTAACCTTTGATTTTTATGTTAGTTTGAATTTTGTTTTGTTAGTTCCTATTTTTATGTGATATTAAGTTTTGATGATATTTATAGTGAAGTTTTTTGAAATTTGTGAAGAAAATTTATCTGTTAGATCCGTAATGTTAAAATTTATAATTTCTGTAGACATCATTTTTAGCAGTTCACATTAGCATAAAAAAAAATTGTTTTCATGTAAATTGATTTCATGTTGTATGAATTGTTTTTCTATAAATTGAATACGTTTAACATATTTGAAGACAAATGATTTGCATAAAACTTAAGCCATATTTTATGTTGAAATCTTAGTTTGAATTTTTATTCCTTAGTTGTAATATCTAATCTCTTTGTTAGTTTATTTTCTGTTAATTTGTGAAAAAACGTCTATTTGTTGTATCTTATTTTAAATGATATGTAATATTTGTAAACGAAGTTTATTTGTTAGATCATATATTTAGGTAACTAATGGTCGGTAATATTTGTATAAGCTTATTTGTTGGATTGTATGTTTAAGTGATATTAAGATTTGATAATATTTGTAGAAGGAAAATTAAATTTTAAAAGAAGTTGAATCCAAATTTTAATGGGAATTATGAATTTGTAAAAGTAGTTTGATCCAATTTTTAAGGGAGTTTTGACTTTGTAAAATAAGTTAGATCAAATTTTTGAGTGATATTAAGATAGAAGGGCGTTTCTGATAGTTTACATTGATACCAAAAAATTGTGATACCAAACGTAATACAACTATTAATAAAGATATTTACTTATAGTCTGTTATTAATAATAGCTCAACCACACTAGGCGACACTATATTTTTGTTCAGTGTGTGTGTATATACATATATACGAGCGTCACGGCACGAGCGTGGATTATTATTTTTAAAATATTAAAGTCAATATTTTAAATACTTATATAGATAAGCATAATCCATGGCATATTTCTTTGATTGAAAAAGGCAAAAAATTAAAGAAAAGAGTCTTTCCACTATGCCAATAATTGACATAATGCAATAAATATGGAAATGCATGAATAAGTGGAAGGATTGAATTTTTACCAAGTGGGGCATGTGCTCAAAATAATTAAAAGCAGACTAAAGGAGTGGAACAAATGCAGGCATGTATAAATATAAGCAGCTTAATAATATTAAAAAAATTATACAACAAATGTATAGATATACAATAAAAAATTGATTTGGCTTACGATGTAAAGACATGTATAAAAATTGATTTGCA
This sequence comes from Allium sativum, assembly GCA_030737875.1. Lineage (NCBI taxonomy): Eukaryota > Viridiplantae > Streptophyta > Magnoliopsida > Asparagales > Amaryllidaceae > Allium > Allium sativum. Next base: position 826,722,895 of record CM060909.1, read on the forward strand.
CCCTCTCCACCATTCTCCCTCGCACACCCGCATCTCCGTCAGCCACCAGATCTGACTCTCCACCGTCCTTGCCAACCTCCACGTGTGATGTCGTAGCTCCTCCGACCTCCAAGCCTTCTACCGGATCCTCTTCCCCATTTGCAAACGTTAAAATATCACCGAGCTGATCATCAACTTCCTTGCCATTGACCTCCCCAAGAACGTCACTATGGCCTCCCCTACCAGCACAAACGGCCACATCCTGAATGAATCCACCTCATCACAATTAGTACAACGTACACAGGAAACAAATCTTACTCAACACACGTTTGCGAGTGGATTCTCACCTGGTAATGACGTTATCCTCCTCAACACACGTCTGTCTTCTTTGCTGCAGTGTAAGTCGATGTAAAATGCTGTAAAATTTTACAAAGCTCTTTTTTTATTATTATAAAAAGAAACGGTGGAGAACGGTAGGAGTAATGGTGGAGTGGAGAAATGGTGGAGAATCTTAGGCGACATATATAGAGTTCAAGCATTTAAAAATAAGAAACTATATAGTTGCAAAATTCAAGATGATATTTTGGACTGTTCATGCACGGGTAACCGAATTTTAGTCGATTCAATGTTTATCGAAAATGCAGTAAATGCTAGAAAAGAGCATTTAAAAATAAAAAACCGTCAAGTTGCAAAATTTAAGGTGATATTGTGAACTATTAATAAAGTTAGAAATGAATATGATAATTTTAAAAAATTGACTGTTTCTAGAAATAGAGCAATTAATATTATAGGAATGAATATGAGAATTTTAAGGAACTGACTATTTCTGGAAATAGAGAAATTAATATTATAGGAATGAGTATGAGAATTTTAAGAAATCGACTGTTTCTGGAAATAGAGCAATTAATTTTGATTTAGCAAAGAGGAAATATAGGACATAATTTCGAATAAAGGACATTTTCGGTAGTTTGCGTGTACACCAAAAAAGTGTGACACCAATGCTTACCGGAAATGCAGTAAATGTTAGAAAAGAGCATTTAAAAATAAGAAACCGTCAAGTTGCAAAATTTAAGGTGATATTTTGAACTATTAATAAAGTTAGGAATGAATATGAGAATTTTAAGAAATTGACTGTTTCTAGAAATAGAGCAATCAATATTATAGGAATGAATATGAGAATTTTAAGGAATTGACTATTTCTGGAAATAGGGAAATTAATATTATAGGAATGAGTATGAGAATTTTAAGAAATTGACTGTTTCTGGAAATAGAGCAATTAATTTTGATTCAGCAAAGAGGAAATGTAAGACATAATTTCGAATAAACGGCATTTTCGGTAGTTTGCGCGTACACAAAAAAAGCGTGACACCAAACCTATTCCGATTATTTGTATATATATATGTGTGTGTGTGTGTGTATATATATATATATATATATATATATATATAGAGAGAGAGAGAGAGAGAGGAGGGTTCCGCTACACCTCTTATATTGCACGTGAACTCTCCCCCTTAATCTCCACCACCCATTTCCCCACTCGTTCTCTCTCTTCTCATTTCAATATTATTTCTTAGTGGGAAAAAAGAGAATGAGTGGAGGAATGGGTGGTGGAGATTAAGGGGGAGAGTTCACGTGTAATATAAGAGGTGTAGCGGAACCCTCCTCATATATATATATATATATATATATACATATACATATATACACACACATATATATGTCACTGTATTCATTATATATTTATCTACACATTCACTATGTATTCGTTATATATTTATCTACATATTAATAATAGCTCAACCACACTAGGCAACACTATATTTCTGTTCAGTGTGTGTGTGTATATATACATACACATATATATACATACACACACATATATATACATACACACACACACACACACATATATATATATATATGTCACTATGTATTCATTATATATTTATCTACACATTAAATGATCGTAAAATAAAAGCATTTAATATGTTCTTCTTAATCCTCTCCTTTTATTTAACATTTTGGGTCTCTAGCCTATGAGTATGAGGGCACCATCAGTAGATAACAACTACACATCGTAAATTGGTTGATATGGCACTATGTAACATTCAGAGTCCCTAATAATTTAAAATTAGAATTTAAATTAGTTTAGTAACATTAATATTCAAACCGTTTATTTTTTAGAATCTCTATGTATATTTTAATCTGGGCTATCAACATCTTCAAAATTCTCGAATGTACCATCATCACCAACATATTCTTTATGTTCTTCGCACTATTAATACCGACTACTTCAATGATTAAAATACAAATGTTTAGTTATCCTATATTTAACTTAACAAAAAATTATGTATCAAGTATCATATTCAGATTTTATCCAACATCCGATCTCGATAAAAAATGATAAATTTAAATTTTAGATAAATGCACCGAGGATGAGTATGATAAACTTTTGGTGAAGGACGACGAGACAAAAAACAAATAGAGAGAATACTTTGGTAAGCTTTTCAGTGAAGAAAGTGATAGCTCTCCGATTGAGTTGGAAGATTTTGTTGATGACACCCCTAGACATTTTGTTCGGAGAGTTCCAGAGGCTGAGATAAAGAAGGCGCCGAAACAGATGATAACATGCAAGTCGGTAGTGCCTGATGACATCCCTGTTGAGGTGTAGAGATGCCTTGGAGATGCAAAGATAACCCAACTAAGTTGTTCAGTAATATTTTCAAATCAAACAAGTTGCCAGATGAGTGGAGGTGAAACATTTTAGCTGCAGTCTTCAAGAATAAATGAGATATTCAAAGTTGCACCAACTATAGAGGAATTAAGTTTATGAGTCATACAATGAAGCTTTGGGAGAGAGTTTGTGAACATCTTTTGAGAAGGTTGACAAGTGTTTTAAAAAATCAATTTGGGTTCATGCCTGGAAGGTCAACCATAGAGACGATTTCCCTAATAAGGCAATTTATGAAGAGGTTCAAGGAGCAAAAGAAAGATCTATACATGGTGTCTATCAATTTGGAGAAAGCTTATGATGGAGTATCGAGGAAAGTTATGTTGTGGCCGCTGGAAAAGAAGAGGATCCCAACAAAGTACATTCCCCTTATCAAAGATATATGATGAGATTGTGACTAGTGTAGTGTCAGTATGCGATGGTGAAAACAATGACTTTCCTATTAACCTACGATTACGTCAAGGGTTGGGTTTGAGTCTCTATACTTTTGCCTTAGTGATTGATGAAATCACGAAGGTATACAAGGTGAAATTCCTTAGAGTGTGCTCTTTGCCGATGATATTGTATTGATTGATAAAATATGATAGGGATCAACAGACAGCTGAAATTGAAGAGTTTTAGGCTTAGCAAAACTAAAATAAAGTTTATGAAGTGCGAGTTCAGTGATATCAGGTCAGATGTCAAACAGGTCACCCTGGTTGGTCAGATAGTACCGAGGAAGGAATCTTTTCGATATTTAGGATCTATGTCGCAGTTTGATAGTGAGATTGTTGAAGTTGTTAGTTTTTGAATTCGAGTAGGAAGGGTGAAATCATGGTTATTACGGCGGTAAGTCGAGTCGAGTCGACGGAGGTCCAACTAGTCGACTAGTCGTAGACTAGTCGTGGACTAATCGACACTAGTCGATAAATAAATAAATATATACATATACATAATTATAAATTTTTAACTAATGCATATGCATAAAAATTTAAACATGTACTAAATCAGGCCAAAATCCATATTTACAACCAATATCTGCTGATTTAGCCTTTCGCTTTAGATCCTTGGAAGGATCATAAGATTCAATATTTGTTGTTGGTAATTCTGCAACCATCTGCACACAAATAAACAGCAGCAGCTAATTAATTAAAGTGTTCAGGCTGTCCAAAACAACAACTAACAGGAAATATTAAAAAAAAGCATCGGAAAAAACAACTAAGGCTTAAACAACTTTCGGACATACATTCTGCAATGTTTTTTGTTGGTTCGAATGAAAAAAAAAAAGCTAACAGGAAAAAAAAAACCAGCGAAAAAAAAACAAATACCTGAGTCGATTGCGAGTTAGCTGGAGAGAGGAGCCGACGATGGAAGAGTAGCGGCTGAGATGGAAGAGTAGCGGCTGAGATGGAAGAGTAGCGGCGGCAGGATAGCAAGGTGGTGGCACCAGATGCGAAGCGGCGGCAAAGATCAAGGGTTAGGGTTTATTCGAAGTTCGAACTATCGATGTTCTTCAATTCACCGTGTTTTTTTTTTCGAAACCTGGAATATGTAAGTTGAATTGGACTTTCCCTTCTGACCTGGGTTTCTTTTCTTTTTCTTTTGGTTTTGGGCCTAATTCGAAACCAGTCGGTTAAGTCGAACCGCCTGATCGCCTGACTAGTCGACTAGTCGCTCCATGTCGATCCTCCAAGTCGCTGACTCACGACCGACTTGTCGACTAGTCGTGACTAGTCGGTCGCCGTGATAATAGTGGGTGAAATAATGATTGGCATCTGACATTGTGTGATAGGAAAATCCCATAGAAGCATAAAGGAATGTTTTATAGAACAATAATCAGGCTTGTGATGTTATATGGTACAAAACGTTGGTCTACTAAAAGGCAATACATCCAAAAGTTAATTGTGACAGAGATGCATATGCTGCGATGAAACTGTGTGCTTACCAAACGAGATCGAAATAGAAATGATGATATCTAGAACAAACTTGGAGTTTCTCCAGTAGAGGAGAAGTTAGCCCAACGTTGCTTAAGATGGTTTGAACATCTCCAACGGAGAGCTCACGATGCACCTGTGGCGTTGAGATTATAAGCCGCACCGAGTGTCTAAAGAGAGTTAGAAGCCGACCAAGGATGACATGGAAGCAGACGGTAAAAAGAGACTTGAGAAATTGAAGTATATCTAAATAGCTGGTGTTGAACAAGAGTACATACAAGTTAGCAATTCATGTACCAGAAACTTGAGCTTTTGGTTAGTTTAAGGAGTGTTTTTGGTTTTAGATGGTAATATTAGTGTATAGGGGCATAAGATGTAATGTTGGTCTTCAGTATGACAGTATCTATTACTATTACTACTATTATTATTTTCATCACCATCTTCTTCTTCTTCATCATTATGGTTTATTTGTTCATTATTATTACTGTTATTGTTTGTTTAATTGTTTTAAATTTTATTTTATCCTTATTTACGTTTGATTGACTTTGTCTTTTGGTTATGGGTTTCATTTCTATCCAACTCCAATTTGTTTGAGATTAATGACTTAGTTGTTGTTGAAACCAACATGCTTAATAATTATTCTAGAAGAAAGACTGTATTATGAAAACAAAGTGGACCAAAACCTCAATTAAGTTAATTAAATAACATATAAAAAAATATAAATCAAAATAAAATAAACAAACCATTTAAAAAATGTTTATAAATTTAACCCAAAAAAAAGAGACAATATCGTCATGTACAACACAAGGTTACACTAGTAGGTGATGAAAATATGAATTTATCCCTCTGCATAAGTCGGTTAACAAACTGCATTTGTTGAAGCAAACAATTGTTTATAATAATAGCGTTAATCTGTTCTAATTAGACAATGAAGTATGAACATCATATGACTAAGAAGTGGAAGAACTAACCCATTTAGAAACAAATTTCAATTGATAGAATAAAATTTGAGCAAACTTATTGTTTGAAACCTACACAAATATTCTGTGTCAAGCAACATAAAAACTATTGACATATAACAACTTGGCATATATGCTTATTACTGATACATAGATCTATTTAATACATATAACCCTACAACTTTCTCCTTTAAAAAACAAAAAAATCATCTGTGGTATTACAAGAACGCAAGGGACATAAAGTTGCAGTGTGGACTCCAGTTCGTCCATCTAGATCATAGAACACACATTGAAGAAGATTGATTGGCTTTTACGAGTTAAATGGTCTTTTTCCTTACAGAACATGGGTTTAAAACAATTAAGCAATTCCATATTTATGTACACATGTCATGACGCTATAATTTCTAGAATCAATCTCTTCTTTTCCTGAAAACATCAGCATGAGTTGATTAGGAAATAAAAACGTATTGTTCAGATAATAATGTAAATAATAATTTGATATTGATTACTATGTTCTCTGAAAACAATTTAAGTTTTGCATTCGGTTCAATCGGTCAGTTTGGTTTTAAGATATTAAAAATCAAAATTGATTGGGAAACCACATAAATACGAAAATATAAACTACTAGTTTGACATGAGTCATTACATAGTTTAAGAGGTATATGGATAGCAACAAATTATTTTAGTGCTTGTGCGTGCGCACACATACACTTTGATTCTACCAGTGTATTAAAGTTGTGATAAAAATGTGTAGTAATCTGCAGGTTGGTAAAGCATATTATTTTAGTTTTATTTATTTTTTATACGTTCTTCTTCTTATACATGGTTGTTTATAATAATTAGGCAGCAGTCTTTTGTACATTCGACAATTCTATGTATTTTGCTGTTGAAAGACAACGCATTGTATTTACTTTGATGTATGTGGCTTTTTTGGTGTTGCTTATCTTGGTAAACATTTTCAATTTTTCAACAAGCGATCCAAATGAAGAAAATTAAGTTGCATAAAATGGATGAGAAGATCTTTTAAAAAAATCATTTCATAAACAAGGAAAAACACAAAATTAAATGCATTTTGTAGAAGAGAATGTCGCCTGTAAACATGTTAAAAGAGCGGGTTTAACAACTTCGAAATTGATTTCATACTGTTCCAACCTAATTCAAATTTCAATTTCTAGTGGATTAGGGAGCCATTTAAGGGCTGAGTTAGAGTCACTCTTGAACTAGGTTTGAGCATAGCAAATCAAGAGCGAGATCTATTATGGAAACGAACATGAAACAAAAAAAGAGGAAGCACAACTTTAGTAGTAGGAAAGAATTGAAAACGAGATGAAAACATGCTTTGATAAAAAGGTATAATTACAAATTTGTTATAAAGTTTAGTACATAATATGTATGTATATCTATCAATGTTTTAAAAAACGCGCCTGAGGCGGGCCTCGAGGCGAGGCGGAGGCTAAAACGCCTTAAGGCGTGCTTTGAAAGGCGTTTTGCTCCTGAGGCTTAAGCCTCAATGGTTTGAGGCGCAGGAATCGCAAAAAAACGCACGCCTCAATGGCTTGAGGCGCAGAAAGCGCAAAAAAAATTGAATTCTGCATTTGAACAGGAATCGAGTTTGATTCCTGTTATGGAATCGAGCTCGATTCCATAACAGGAATCGAACTCGATTCCAAAAGAATCGATTTCGATTCCAGAAGAATCGATTTCGATTCTGGAATCGAACTCGATTCTGGAATCGAATTCGATTCCAGTATACTGGAATCGAGTTCGATTCCAGTAAACTGGAATTGAAACCGATTCCAGTGAGGAACACAAAGAGAGGGCTTTTTTTTGTTTTTGATTTTTTAACTGTTGTGCCCTATTATTGTGCTGTCTGGAGCTATTGGCTAGTGGGTTAAAGATTAAGTATATGTGTTGCATGGAAGTGGATTAAAGATTTGGGTATATGTGTTACGCTTTTTTTTTTACCTGAAAGGCTTACGCCTCAACGCGTCGAGGCTTACGCCTCGCCTCACGGACCCGAAAACGCGTCGCGTACGCCTTTTGCGTTTTAAAACATTGATATCTATAGAGAGACAAAAAGGGAGGAAAACCATCTTCTTTCAGTAGCTTTAAAAAAAAGAGAAAATAAAAGGTAAAATAGCTGCTCTCATAAGCATAAGCGTGCAATATTGTAATCCCGAAATGCTAGTCCCAGCTAATAGATCCAAAGGTGTGAGAAATAACATGTCTAAAGAACCTGAAAACAGTAAAAACCAACCACATGCTATACAGGGATAAAAATAAAAGACAGGGGCATGATGTGCCAGTATGCATGTGGGATTTTGTCCGTCTTGATTCTCATATCATACAACATTTGAAGAAGTGGTATGTAGTGGCGCTATTTGAAGTAGCATCACTGCAGCAGTATATATGTCCTGACGATGCTTATTTAAAGCATCTCCTATTGAATGAAAATGATTTATATACATAACAAAGCATCTTTACAGAAATGAAAAAACAACGAACATCAACAAGCTGCAACCAAGGCACAAGAGGGCAAGAAGCATCCGGACACGACACCATAGCCAACACAGCAACTTCAGAAGAACCTTCAAATCAAGCCACAACAACAAGGCATCCTCGTCATCGTCCAGGGTGCACGTGCATCGTGTGCATTCAACCGCCAAGCGGTAAAGGCCCAAAGCATCACACCAACTGCACCTGCAACGTCTGTATGACCGTCAAGCGCCGCTTCAAAACCCTAATGTTGAGGAAGAAGAAGCGCCAGTTTGAAAAGGAAGAGGCCGAGGCTAACAAGAAGACCGAGGGCAGTAGCAGTACATACATGCAGGACGATAAAGCAAGCGAATTGGTCCTCGAAACCAACAGTGAAACGGCTGCTTTGGATGATGCCGGGAAAGGGCAGATAGATTTGAATGCTGTTGTGTATGAAGACCGTACTGCTGCTGAAGCTAGTGCCTCGTCCAAGACCAGCATGATTGATTTGGTGCATGTTGCAACTCTACCTTTGGATAATTATTTGAAGCAGAATGGTCTTTCCAGTTTGGCTTGTGAAGAAGAAACCCCTATTGAAAGCGAGGAAGACTGCAGCGGTGATGCTAAGAGCGATGCTTCTTGAGCTTTTGCTAGTGATTTTTATAGGTTTTTTTTTTTTTCCTTTTCCCTGGAGGCAGGTTCTATTGTTATTTGAAATTATTACTTGTTTGTTTTGAGGGTTACATTTAAAAAGGGGATTCGGATTTTGGTTATGACTTGTGGTGAATGGTAAACTAAAACGTGTATAAGTTGTGCAAAAATGATTATACTTGACTGCCTGAGTTCAAACCAGGTTTGCATCGTGGCAAAATTTTGTGATTTGCTTTTATTACATGTACAAAAGCGTAATCCATGCGTTGCACACGATAATATTATCAAAAATAATATAATATTTATTATTTTTGTGTTGAAATGATAATGAAAAATTTATTATGTAATATATGAAATTTTTGGTTAAGCGTTTAAGGCTGATTTGTCAACTTATTATCAAAGACGGCTTGTTTATGCCAACTCAGTCGCTAATACAGCAATTTCTTAACTGCTTCGATTGACGCAACTATCAGTTGTGTAGATTTAATGTTGAATTTTTTTCTGGTAGCGCAAGTTATAGTTGCGCCGCGTGGGTTGAATAAATTTTGTTTAGCGCAACTTATATACTTGCGCCTTGTTTTTTTTTTTTTTTTTTTTTTTTTTTGAAATGAAGACACTAAAATGAAGTTATCAATACAAATTTTATGGTGCAAATCATAGGTGCGCTATACCATATTTTTGAAGGGCGCGTGTGATAGTTGCGCCCAAAAAGAAAAATTATCCCCTTCCAGTGGAGCAACTATAAGTTGTGCCCAACCTGTTGTTGTCCTATTATACAACTAAGCATCCCTCTTTTTCAACTCATTTCCTCGTTCTCTTAACCCCTTTTTCATTTAAAAAAATGGTTGAATCCCTCTCCCTCAAACTCAAAAATTTCTAAATTTTTGTCCAAACAAACTACAATTTATCCATCTTTTTAGCGTTGTCAATCGATTGAGCCTCAGGTATATCAATCTCTTCACTTTAATATCATGAAGCCCTGGTTTATACAAGTATGTTGTTGTGTTGGTTTTTGGCTATGTCTATTTTCTAATATTAGCTAGCTGAATGGATATGGACAATTGGAATACCCCGATCTGCTAGAGCAATATGTTGAACAATGAGAAGCTAAATCTGGATTCGTCCCCGAAACCCAGTTGAAAACACAATTTGAAACAGTTACTGCTAGTGGTGAGATTGACGTTGTTCCTGAAACTCAGTTTCAAACAGTTGTTGATAGCATTGAACGTTGGAGACAGGGGCGAATGTACATTGAAGGGAAAGGGGTCAGCTGATCCCCCTGATTTTTTTTTTTATAATAGCCCCTTGCATTTTGACAAACACCTTGTGTGCATATTTTACTAATAGCACTTTTATTCTGCCCCTTCTGAAATTTTGATCCCTCTTAATGGTATGGCTGGATTCGCCCCTGGTTGGAGATATTAATTTGGAGAGCGATTTCGCGTAACTCCTACAAACCAACGTCTTTGGCCACCACTTGCAAACGATTACAATTTCGGAGATCCATCTTGGCCTACTTGTTATTGTGGATATAAATGTTATAAGCTTGTTGCTAAGAAAAGAGGAGAGGCAAGACGTCGTTATTTTGGATGTTCAGAGTATCCAGCTGAAGGCTCGAAGATATATGGTGTAACCTTTTGTCAATATGTGGAGTGGATTGATCTTGTGATGTGCATTAGAGAAGCAAATTATGCCCGAGAGATGCAACACAGAGTTGAAGGATTAGAGGCCACTGTTAGACTATTGGAAGCCAAAATTCGTCGTTTAGAGGCGGAAAATAGTAGTCTACTTGGTATTACAGTAGACTAAAGCAATGCATCTCTTGGAGTTGATGTTTTTCTTGTTTGTTTTATTTTCTAGTTGTATTTCTCGAAATTAGTTTGTATTTTGTGTATGTTGTGTGTTTCTTGTTTGCTGTATTACTCAGCTATTGTATTACCATGATTAATGCTAGACCTTGTTGTTTAAAATGAACTATGCATTACTTTGGTGATAATTAATTATGTTATGCATGTAATAAATATGGAATACGTATAAAAAAAGATGCAATCCAATAACATAACTTACATTAAAGTTCCATATTACAGACTTTCTCAAATTCAAAGCTACGTACGAAATAAAAATAAAAGTGAACTAGAATAAACGAGTTATTGTTTTCCACAAGTTCTTCTCTTATGACCCAAGTTATCGCATTGGTCACATCTGTTTTGTTTTCGCCCGCCCATCTCATCCACGACTCCTCTTATTTTTGTTGACCGTGGTCTTCCGGTATTTCTACGCGTAGGCGGCGGCCGCATGATAGAACCGTCATGTACATCCCAATATCTGCTATCCGGAACTGAATGGAAAATGGGTGAATAAGTCTGTCTATAGCTATCTGCTCTAAACCATGGCGAAATAAGATCATGAAAAGATAGATTTGCACCGTCTCTACAACGTGCACATGCAGCCAAAACATGAGGACAAGGAAAGTGGGCTAGAACAGGAATAGGGATGGCAAAAAAATCCGTACCCGTGGTTATCCGCGGGTAAAATTCGTCATGGACATGAAACAGATAGTTAAATAGGTATTTGTGGATAAAATAAACGGTATTTTTAATATCCATTAATTAATGGGGCGAGTACGGATAGTAAGATATCTATGTCTGTGGATACCCGTGCCCGTATTGAATGTGATTTATTATCAATAGGTAATACAAAAACCATTGTTGTTAGCTGTTCGGTATTTGTGTGCATGCCTTTACTCAACAATTTATAACTAGCTGTTGATATTTTGATGGATACCTCTGTTGCTGTCTTTTTTTTTTTGGATGTTGGTTTAAATATGTATTGGTATTTTAAGGTTAGCATTTGAGTATTGGTCTAATTTGTTTTTTTACTAAATGTACTTTTGAATAATTTCAATAAACGATTAAAAAACTAATTGAATAAAGATAACGGATACCCACGAATACCCGCCATTACCCGCAACTTGTTTAAAACATGTTTAATGGGTATCCGTGTGGGTATGGGATGGGCATGAGGCAAAAAATCACCCAACGGGGCAGGTGATGGGGTGGTACTACCTGCGCCCGCCCCGCCCCATTGCCATCCCTAAACAGGAATATTACAAGTACAGCTGCAGTTGTCATTTGTAATAATTACTATATAGTTGCATGCGTTTGTGTCTGTTACTTCCCACTTCGACATACTGAACCTTGTAATGTTCATACTTCATGCCTCTTCTGCATGTTTTATCGACCATCACTACTACAAAAGTGAGAATATTCGACACTAACTTTATGTGGTCGTAGATCAAAAAAACGTTGTCATAGGCCATTTTTTCAAATAGGCAACACCAGTGGGGCGTGACATCTACGGCCGTTGCCTTAGCCGTCTAAGGCAACACTTTTGCCAATCTACTGCCAAGGAAAGAAAGTGTTGCATTATAACTCTATTGCAACAGTATATGCAAGTAATGCAAGTTGCCTTAAGCAGAAGCCAGATCATGGCTTCCAGGTCATGGTAGTGGGGCCTATATGAACTTTTTACATCAGCTGCCGACGTGTCACATGTCACGTCAGCTGCTCATGTGTCACGTGCCACGTCAGCTATTCACGTGGCACCATGTAAGTTGTGGGCCCCACGTGCCATACCAAAGTGGAATTAATAATATTGCCCTTAATGCAACATCACAACACCTTTTAATGCAACACCACAACACTGTAATGCAACACCATAACACAATCTAATGCAACACCACAACACTGTAATGCAACACCACAACACAATCTAATGTAATAGTAAAAAAAAATCAACTACAACACTAAAAAAATCAACTGCAACTGTAATACAATCCTGTAATTACAAATTCTGCAGTACATATATATAATCCAAAACATTGTACCACATTCATATATATATATATATATATATATATATATATATATATATATATATATATATATATATATATATATATATATATACACCAAAATATTTATACAATAAATCCTCCCAAAACATTCATCACCACAATCAGACCAACCAATTATACATACCAACTCACAAGTGTCATCACCAATACATACCACAAGTGTCATCACCAAAACATACCATAAGTGTCATCACGAACACATACCACAAGTGCCATCACACTATACCATAACAACAAATTTAGCACATCAGGAAGCGGGGATTTGATACAGCTTTAAGCCGTATCAAATTTGATAATGCTCAAAGCCGTATCAAATTTCTTTTGTGATCCGCACCTTCCCAAATAGGTAAAATCTAACCGTAGATCTAACATGCTTTGGATCAACTCATCTGCGCATCATATTTTCGCTCCCCCGCTATTTTTTCATTTCTCACCGTCCGTATCAAATCCTTTTCCCTCTGCTTTTCATTTTCCTTTTATCCTTTTTAATTTCAATTCGTCTTCTCCAAAAATCGCATTTTCCCTCGCTTCAATTCCTTATTTCGACTGAGCATCTTCCTTACTAGTTTTCTAGTGCTCATCGAACCCGCGTTTGATTGCCCTAAACTTGGTGGGATTAGTGAGCTTTTACTTTGTTAACCCTAGTTTTTAGTTAATTCTGAAATCGCGAATTATCATGGTGAAATCAGTGAAATCGCTTTCCTAATATTTGTTTATATGGGTTTAACAGAACTAATGCAGTTACCTTTTACGATCTTGAGCCATCTGTATTTCATTTCTTTTAGGATTAAGATTTCACTTTCTTTAATTTTGAAGCTGTTGCTGTACAAAATTGTATTCTATTCGTTGCTTATGCTTAAGACATTTGAGATATTATATTTAACACTTCATTGGTTTGAACTTCTATTATTCCTTTTTCATGACGGAGACTTTGGAATTGTTGCCGAACTCCATGTTGTCTTGGAATGATTCATCTAATATGGAGAAAAATGACTTCTCTCCGCAAGTATAATTGTTACAGCCAGTGCCTAGATACATAAGTTCTTGCTAATTTCCTTGCTTGTATAGCATGCCATCAACAAAGATGTCTCCTCACCCATTTGAACAAAATTTGTTTTTCTTTACATTGTTGTGTATGCATCATGTTTTGTGCTACCTTCTGTGTTTCAGTATGTGGGTTAAGAATGGTTTGTTTATTTGTTTAATTCTGTTTGGGTTAGGCATCACCAGTAGACATAATGAATATGCTGCAACCATTATATTGATAGATTTGATATACATACAAGTTATACTTGTGATAAAAATCAAATAACATGCAGTCATTTTAGGCAAAAAATTAATAGCAAAGGGAAAACAAATCTAGAACTGGAATTAAAACAGAATATGTCCGGAACGGTACCAAAATTTTGAAAATGTCAATTGACCGTAATGGCATCAGTTATGGGAATTTTAAACCTTGGTCTTAAGTGTTTCTGCCATTATTTATCATTCATTTTCATTCTAGCTGGTTTTTTTATAATGTTTTTGGAAGTCTGTGGATACTTGTAGTGCTCGCATCGAATTACGATGGACGGAATTGGCATCGAGTGAAAATAGCTTCAAAGTCATTAGATGCATTCACCGTTACAAACACACTTTCCTATAGGTTTCAGCTGGACATTCCTATATTTTTTTCCATACCCATATTACTTTTTTTTACATGTATCGCTAATGACAATTTATATCATTTCATTTGCAGGCTTTGGGTCCATTGCCTTGCACTGTATAGTGTATATCATATCATTTTCTGCTTGCATTCTTCTTTATTTTGTAAGTAGTGCTTCCTTCAGAAACGTAGATTCTTCTGTGTTTTTGTTTAAATACTAAGAATGAGGTCTCGTTTGGTTTGTGTTATTCAGTTTTGTGTTTTCGTTTAAACATAAATGCTGCTTAAGTGGAACTCAGTTATTGTTATGTGCATATTGATGTTGTTATTGTTAATAAGGCTCGTCAGTAGTGTGTAAAACTCAACCTTATCAGCGTGCTGCTTTTATAGACATGTTTCCTCCCAATACATCCACAGACAAGTGGTTTTACAATATATAAGTCAATATTTGATACAACACATAAAAATATATGTCCTGGTCATAACGTGGATGATCAATGTTTGTGATGGGAGAGTTAATGCTTTCTGACGAACTAACATGTTATTTTTAGGTGGTACTGACAAGAGCACGCAGCATAGCTCAAGCTGCATGGAGCCATCAATCTCTACACATCTTCTTGTGGACTTGCATGGGTCCATGCTACCGCCAGAATGCTTCTAAATCAAGACAACCTCATAGACCCTTCCAACAGCGAAACCAATACCAAAACAACAGAAATGGCACAAGTTATTACTTCTAAAAATAGAGGCATTGGTTGGGTTTTGGAGTCATCTTCTCCTAAATCCCAAGAAAACGACGATGACACATTGATAAAGATGAAATCAGTGAAGGTGAAGATCTCATGGGACATGGTAGAATAAAAGATAACATTAATAAAACAGATGGTGTAGTATAAGATAGTTTATATGTATTCTACGATGGGCCTAGGCTTGCAGCCCACTGATTTAATAATATCGATCCAAGTCGCTGTATGTGCCTATATAAGGCAACGTTACATTGTAAAACAGATGATAGTCTGTTCATAATAATGAATACAAATTGTTACATCCAATTTCTATTATGGTATCAGAGCATCTAAGCCTAACGGCATTAACTATCAGATCAGAAAGTAAGAGAAGGTGCAATTGCGTTTGATCTCCTCAGGAAAATTTCATCATCGGAGATTTCACCCCTCTCCGATCAAGATCTGTTCATTTCAGAAGTATCTGATCAAGAATTGCCTCGCCAAGAGGTAGGATCAGAGTATTATCATCATTTCTCTACATACTTGGCTGCAATTCCAGCCATCTGACTTTCGAGTCATCATTTGGCGCGAGATCTGGTTGCATAAATCACCATCTCGGGTGATTTTGCCATCCAAGAATCCCTTTTCTGTTCGCCACAAAGCATTCCTGACAGCAGAATTGGTTGCAGTGGCACTTAACAGTGCATCAGCCATCCAAGATTCATTCTATCAACGGAATTAGCTTTTCTTGACCATCAAAATGACTGGAACTAATGAACCAGCACTCAGTTCGGCCAATTCTGGCACCAATCCACCACCAAACCAGCCCCCAATGCCAAGCCTTCAACTGATCAAACCCAAAAGTCACATAATCACCATCCCATTAGATGAGGATAACTATATGCTTTGGAAGTTTCAAGTTGAGGCTGCATTAAAGGGCTATGGTCTTCTTGATTTCGTCAAAGGGACGGTTGTGATCCCACCTGTGATGATCCATGACAAAGATGGAAATCTGGTTAGTAATGAAGATTACTTAATATTTCAAAAACAAGACAGTCTACTTGTATCATGGTTAATTTCATCTATGAGTGCGAATATGCTATCAAGAGTGATAGGATGCAACACATCTTTTGCTATATGGAGCACAATTGAACAAGTTTTCAGTGCTCAATCAGCGGCAAGGGTAATGCTGTATAGAAGACAATTACAATGCATTAGAAAGGATGACATGTCTATGAATGAATACCTATCCAAGGTCAAGATGTTGTGTGACAAGTTAAATTCAACTGGACACATGATCAGCGAGAGTGAGCAAGTTCTGTACATTACTGGAGGACTCGACGAGGATTATGAATCAATAGTAACATATATAGCCTCACAAAAGACAGTACCTGATTTACAATATGTGCATTCATCACTTCTTGCACATGAAGGAAGAGTTGAACAGAAAAGATCATCACAGTCAGAGCTTTCTGTTAACTATGCCTCCACTGCTAGAAACAAAGGTCAGCAGAAAGGAAATACTGGCCAAAATAACAGACAAGAAAATCAAGGATTCAGAGGCAATACAGGACAAAGAGGCAGAGGCAGAGGAGGTAGATTCAATGGTAACAATAGGGTTAAATGTCAAATTTGTGAAAAATTTGGCCATGTTGCAAGCAGATGTTATTTCAGGTTCAACACAGAGTTCAATGTGAATCAGCAAAACCAGAAGACACCCAATGTTAATATGACTCAAATGGGTCAACAAAGAAACAATGTAGAAGGGTCAAGAATGCAGTCACAAGGCCTAATCAGCGATGATGGCAACAAAACTGATGACATCAACCTAGAGGATTGGTACCCAGATTCTGGAGCCACTAACCACGTCACTAACAGTCTACAAAATCTAAATCTGGGCAACAAAAGCTACTCAGGTAAATGTTCAGTTTTAATGGGTAATGGTGAAACTGTCAGTATATCACATGTGGGATGTGGTTACATCAAAGGAAAAAGGGAACTCTATTTAAATAACTTACTTAGAGTGCCTAAGATTAAGAAAAACTTGATTAGTGTTTCACAATTTGCTAATGATAACCAGGTATACTTTGAGTTTCACCCAAATTATTGCCTTGTTAGAGATTTACTAAACAAAAGTATATTACTACAGGGTAGTTTGGAAAAGGGGCTATACAAATTCAAGAACATGAGATCAAGATGTGCCACAGACTTTGAAACCCAATGTTATAATATTGAGTCTGTTACTACTAATGATGATGCATATAAAACTTTTGATAAATGGCATTGTAAATTGGGACATCCAAATATTAAAACTATGAAACACATTCTGAGTGATAATAAAATTGATTGTAAGTGTGTACCTGACAATTATATATGCAAACATTGCCAAATTGGCAAAAGTCATAAACTGCCTTTTATTGAGTCTGACACAAAATACAACAAGCCACTTGAACTCGTTGCTGCTGATCTATGGGGCCCATCTCCAGTCAAAACAGATCAAGGATACAGGTATTATCTTTCCTTTGTTGATGCTTATACTAGATACACATGGATATATCTACTTAAAAACAAATCAGATGCATATGAAACGACAGTGCAGTTTATAACACTTGCTGAGAAACAAACAAATTGCACAGTTAAAATTATGCAAACTGATGGAGGAGGTGAGTTTATGCCACTAAAGAAATTTTTTAAAAGCAAAGGAATTTTACACAGAATGACTTGTCCGCACACATCAGAACAAAATGGTCTCGTTGAGAGAAAACACAGGCATATTGTAGATACTGGACTCACACTAATGTCACAATCTGCTGTACCTTTGAAATTCTGGTCAGAAGCTTTTGTGACATCAGTTTACTTAATAAATAGAATGCCAACCAAAGTTTTAATGTACAAAAGTCCATATGAAATGATGTATGGGGAGAAACCAGACTATAACAACCTGAAAAGCTTTGGCTGCCTGTGTTTTCCTTGTTTGAGGCCATACAATAAACACAAATTGAATTTAAGGTCAAGTGCTTGTACTTTTCTTGGTTATGCTGAAAACCAGAAAGGCTACAAGTGCTTGAGCAGTGATGGCAGGTTATACATCTCCAGACATGTTGTATTTGATGAACACAGATTTCCTTTTACGGAAAAAGACACTAAAACTACTAAAAGTATTATTTACAGTGACAGGTGTGTAGTATCACCACCAGAGCTGGTGTCAGAAAGAGTGTTCAATGAGAAGCAAAATGGAATTCATAAAGAAAGGGACACTGAAAGCATACCCAGCACGAAATCTGACTACAGTCCAGACAACTCAATGATTGGTGAAAATGATGACAACTTTGATACTAATGATAATACTGACACAGAGGTGGTGAATGATAACAATAACACCACCACAAGTTCAAGCAGTGATGAAGATCAACATAATCAAAATAGGCATCACATGATGACAAGAGCCAAACATGGAATCTTCAAACCAAAAATACTTACTACAACCATAAGTGACAGACAACCTACAAACTACATTGAGGCCATCAAGTGTCAAGAGTGGAAGAATGCTATGGATGAAGAGTATGCAGCACTAGTCAAAAATAAAACATGGAGTCTTGTCACAGCACCAGAACATAAAAATGTGATAGGGTGTAAGTGGACCTACAGATTAAAGAAGGCAGCAGATGGGAGTATACACAAACACAAGGCTAGACTGGTTGCAAAGGGGTATACACAGGAATATGGTTTTGACTTTAAAGAAACGTTTTCTCCAGTAGTCAAACACACCACTATAAGAATAATTATATGCATTGCATTGCACAAACATTGGTGCATAAGACAGCTTGATGTTTGCAATGCATTTTTGAATGGAGACTTGCAGGAGGATGTATACATGGAACAGCCAGATGGTTATAAAGTTACTCAAGGCGGGAATCTAGTCTGTAAGCTAAACAAGGCAATTTATGGTTTGAGACAGGCATCAAGAGTCTGGTATGATAAACTAAAGGACACATTCATGAAATTGGGATTTACTACTGCCAAATCAGATAGCTCACTTCACATCAAAAGGAATGGCACTAGTGTTACATTTATATTGGTCTATGTGGATGACATCCTAATTACGGGCAACAATCAAACAGAAATCAACGAGACAGTGAATTATTTGAATCGAACTTTCTCTATCAAAGACCTAGGAAGGTTAAATTATTTCCTGGGGATTCAAGTTATTCAAAATTCTGAAAATGAAGTTGTGTTATCTCAAAGCAAGTACATAGCAGAATTACTCGCTAAAGCCAAGATGGACAAGGCCAAGCCAATGCCAACACCCATGGTCAGTAACCTAAAATTATCTAAAAGAAAAGGAGAAGCTATACAGAACATCAAAGAATATCGAAGCATAGTGGGTGCACTACAATACTTAACTGTAACCAGACCAGATATATGTTATAGTGTAAATAAGGTTTGTCAGTTCATGCAAGCACCACTCAATGAACATTGGACAGCGGTAAAAAGAATTCTACGTTACCTCAGTGGCACTATCAACTACGGCATCAAACTGACAAGCAACAGAGAATTAAACATACAAGCTTACAGTGATTCAGACTGGGCGTCAGATCCAGATGATAGAAGATCGACATCTGGATACTGCGTGTTCTTGGGTTCAAATCCAATCTCCTGGTGCTCAAAGAAGCAGCCGACTATCTCACGGTCTAGCACTGAATCTGAGTATCGCTCGTTAGCCAGCACCACCGCAGAGGTCATGTGGATAAATTCCCTTCTCATGGAGCTAGGGTTTCTTCCCAACAGAAAACCAGTAATTTGGTGCGATAATCTGAGCACGGTTTCCCTCTCAGCTAACCCAATCCAGCATGCTCGCACAAAGCACATCGAGATTGACCTATACTTCGTTCGTGAGCAAACAACGTCAGGAAAACTGGATGTGAATCATGTTCCAGCTCAATTTCAGAAGGCCGATGCTCTTACAAAGCCACTTTCAGCAAGAAATTTTGTTAAATTCAGGGAAGAAATGAAGATCGATCAGAGTGGCGGCGCAAGAGGAAGAGAGAAAACCCTAGATAAAATTGAGGGAGGGTAATAAAACAGATGGTGTAGTATAAGATAGTTTATATGTATTCTACGATGGGCCTAGGCTTGCAGCCCACTGATTTAATAATATCGATCCAAGTCGCTGTATGTGCCTATATAAGGCAACGTTACATTGTAAAACAGATGATAGTCTGTTCATAATAATGAATACAAATTGTTACATCCAATTTCTATTAAACATAACCGAGGTCGAGCTATGGCAACAACATGACCGAGGTCGATAAATGATATCAATGTGTCTAGTTTTATCTATTATGATTTTTTTTTTCCTTTTACAGTTATCAATTTAATGCAGGTTTTACTAAGATATAAATACTGTTATTTTATTTTGTAGGCACTAGTAGACATTCCTTCAATAGACAATGAAGCTGTACAACAGAGGTTAGATCGTGTACGGACATACTATGAGCTCTTAAATCTACCATTTGAGGTATGTACCTTATATTTTAAACTTGTAATGTTATCTGAACAAAAAGTACTTTCATCAAGCCTTTTTGTTTAATATGTTGCTAAAACTTGTTAAAACACCATTCCTGTTCTTGACATGATCTATAATTTTAGTTTGAACATAATTTATTGTGTGTCATATATATAGTCTAATAGTATCAAATATTTAACTGTTGTTCTTTATTATTATTATTTTATTTTTTATGCAGGCTTCAATGTGGAGAAGGTTCGATATAGAAATGTAGTATATACAATTCATATGCAGTAGTAATAGAACCTGAAGTATTCGGAGGAGACCCACGTCCCAGTACTATGAAGCGAATTGCTAATGAAGTTATCTATGAATAAGAACCTCATTTGACTCAAAACCAAAAAAGAAAATGAAGAGAAGAATGTATACTCTGCATTATTTGTGGTATGTATGCTGATTTAGTTCATGATTAGACTAAGAAATGTAGAGGTTTGAACATATTAGATGTCTACTATTATATTGTATGATCTGAAATATGTTATTGTTCTTATCTTTGCATTTTGCATGTGCCCTACTTTTTTTTAATGAATTTGCTATAATGCTTTTTATATTGTATTATGTGCTAATTTTATTTTATTTTTTAATAGTTTTTTTTTTTTTTAAATTAGTTACGACTTAAGTGCTTTTGGCCGTATCAATTTCTGGTGTGTCTGTCAATTAAATACGGTCATTAGCCGTAGCTGATTTTCAATTAGGCACGGCTTAAGGCCGTATCGAATATTTAAAAACGCCATTTTTTGATACGGCTTATAGCCATGTCTAATTGTTTTAGATACGGCTAAAAACACAGCCTAATTAGCATATATGGTGTAGTGTCACGAACACATACCACAAGTGTCATCATAAACACATATCACAAGTGCCATAATTTAAATGTACAATTCGAATATATCACAAGTGCTAACACATACTATCCAAATGCTTCATTCAGTTGCTGGGTTTGTAGGAGTACCAATGTCATTTTCATCACTTGTTGTGGTGCCACAAAAGTCTCCGACATCTAAATTAACATCTGGATTGGTTTCACCTAGCTTTCTTAACACCCATGACACGTTCTCTTTCACTTTTCTATTCATCTTTCTTCCAAATTCGCCTCAAACTCTTGCCTTATTTTTTTTGTCAGCTCTTGCACATAACTTTCTAAAGAACCAGGAGTTGTTAGACAACCATTTTATCTTGCCTTCCTACAAGCCAGTTCCGTGTGTGGCTCTTCCCACTAGAGACAAGTGCATCTGCCTCAGCAATGTTTCCTGCATCCACAATTGCTTGAATCTTTGCTTACAAAATGAAAATCAGGCAAGCATATAAACAGGTAGTTGGTAGGAATGAATTTATTAACAGAACTGGTTTTCTTTCAAACTAACTATGTGTTCGATTTAATAAGCAGCTCCAACAAGCGTACAATGTGCCAAATTAAAATATGGAAGTCTCAGCTGCAATGTGGTCATCTTTCAAACTAACTATTAAATTGCTATTTCAGTATCTAATGTACTTACGTATTTGGCCTTTAGTTCATCCGTGTTAGTCTTGTATGTTCTCCCGGTTCTCGTTTATACGTTTCCAAATAGACCAAGGCAGCGAATAGGATGGCTTTTTCCGGGTCCTTTCTCTGTCAAGTATTAGGATTACCAAAAATTAAACAAAATTTTTAACATTTAATGTTAAGAATTTACAAATTTATTTGCTGCCTATGAACACTGTGACAATGATATAAAATATAATTCAATGATATAACAAATTAAAATTATCATGTGGCCAATTCAACTCAATCACAAAAAAATTTAACTTAAGTTCAAAAAAACACGTACTATCTGTTCTTTGGCAACTACATGAGTTTTGGGATCCATGGTATGTGTCTCACTTAATGAATTACGATGAGCAGAATTAGTCTCAGCTAGGGCCTGTAAATACAAAAAAAAAAGCACTAAACAAGGATAATGCGAACTACTAGAGAAAATCTTAGCGTTAAACAATATAATGCGAACTACTAAAGAAAAGATTAACACTAAACAAGATAATGTGAACTACTCAACATTATACAAATGTGAATACCATTAATTTATTTTATTTATTTTTTCCATCTGTTCCATGTTAGCACTAAACAAGAAAATGTGAATATCATTAATTTATTTTATTAATTTTTTCCATCTGTTGCATGATTATTTAATTAGCATTATACAAATTAATTTTCTTTTGTGGTCACATTAAAGACGTACCTGAACTACTTCATCCCCCCAGCTGTAACAACCCGCATTCTACGCATCGAAGGATCGTGGAATATTTATTTCTTTCCCATATGAAGTCGTATGGTCATGTAACTTTGGGAAACATCTATTAGAGTCATTTCCCATGTTCATGATTTTTGTCGATTTTTAAATGACCGTTTTGCCCCTAGCTGATCTTGTTTTGGCCATAACTTTTGATTGGAAAGGAATTTTGACCTGAAACCACTTCCATTAGATTCGTTTGATGGTTTACCTTTCCGTAGAGTGGTCACATGTAAAAAACGGACTTACCGTTTGGGAGATATGGCTGAAATAAGGTTTGTAAGGTGAGAAACTGCTTAACCGGGCCAAATAAGGTGATTAGTGAATAGGCCCATAACCCATTTTGGGATTAGGGTTATGGGGAGGCTGAAATGAGTTAGAGAATCATTCCATTTCAGTTTTCTAGCCTCCACTTATCTCCAAGAAACCCTAAAAATGGCCTCCAACCTCTAAATCACCTCCAAATCATCTTTTAATCAAGGATTAAGCTTAGCAACATCGAATCAAGGGAGATCTACACCAACTCGACATTGGAGCTGCTGTTTAGCATTGAGATTCGCATCAAATCAGAGATTTACTTCAGATCTAGAGTTTATTTGTGGCTAAGGTGAGTGATTTGCATAGTTCCTCACTAATTATGGGTAATTAAGGGTAATTAGTGTTAATTAGCGAACTTAAACATGATAAAATTCTGGAAAAATGTTCATAAATTCTTAAATGATGTTTTAGACCTCTGATATGAATTTGGGTTAATTTGGTTAAGTTTTGCTAATCCTATCATTAGTTTCACCTAAACATGCTTAAGGGGAAATATGGGGTTTTGTGTATGTTTGATCCATTTTAACCCATCATATTGATGTTTTGATGTTTGTGGTTGATTATGCATGTTGCTATGACTGTATGATATGCTTTGTGATTGATTTCAATAGTTAGAATGGTCGAAAACGTCGTCGAATAGCGTAAAATACTCGCTGGAAAGGTTGTAGGAAAAGTGCAGGTTCTGGACCGGATCGGATCAAATATGGGGGCTCGGATCGGATAAGTGAACTGGGCAAGGGATCCGATCGAATCGGAACTTGACACTTGAGAAATCTGGCAAAAAGGAAGGCCATACTAGCAAAATTGGGACCAGATCAGATTAAGGAGGGGGATCAGATCGGCTAAAGGAGGAGGATCGGATCGGAGTAAATGAAAAACGAGGGAGCTGATCGGAGCGGGAGCACGAACTGGAGGGGAGATGGCAACCCGACCCGACCCGAACCGACGCGATGTAGTGAACCCGAACCGAACCGTTACCAGAGGAAGACCATGAACCGACGCAACGTAGTGAACCCGATCCGAACCGATGACTTGAAGAGGAACCCGACCCGACCCAGTATTGACCAATAACCCGAGATGCAAAGGTAGTCCAATATGGGAAGTTAGAGCTCAGAATCCAGTTGGGAACCGATGAGTTCACTTCATGGTTGGGCTTTGCTGCGGGACGTGTGCTAAGGAGTTGTTGACGTTCATAACTTCGATTCACCACTGAAAATGGATGATGGGCTACTTATCAGTGCAGTAGAGTCATTATGACTCGAGGGGCAAGGTGATGGTAGCAGGACTACGTTATCAGTGCAGTAGAGTCATTATGACTTGAGGGGCAAAGTGATGCGTAGTAAGACTATGAGCCAACGCAGATGGGGTGAATAACTCCATGGGGCAAGTGGACATAGTAAAGGATTGGTAAGACTATGAGCCAACGCAGATGGGGTGAATAACTCCATGGGGCAAGTGGACATAGTAAAGGATTGGTAAGGCTATGAGCCAACGCAGATGGGGTGAATAACTCCATGGGGCAAGTGGACATAGCGAAGGATTAGTGGTTACGTTACCAGTGCAGTGAAGCCATTTATGACTTCATGGGGAAAAGTGATCGTAGCAAGGTATGTTGGGTTATCGAAGTGGTGAATATCGTATGTTTTACGCACTGAGTGAGAGATGTGAGGATGGATGCTATGTTTGATTGTTTGCCATCACTATGACATGCACACTCCCACCTCCGTATCTTTACACCATTTGATATGGCACCTTAGAGTGTTGTACAGTATGTAGTGCTAACTCTTTGGTTGCAGGTTCAGGTATGTTTTAGTCTACCTGTTATTGTTCTGTTTAGATGCTTATCGCTCATACCCAGAGTTTTATGTCTCCTCTTATTACTCTGGGTGCTCACACGAGCAGACTAGAGACAGGTTAGCTGGTGATGCGCGAGTAGCTGATTCGGAGGCGGGCAGGAGGCTTCCACGTATGATATATAGATATTCTTCCTGTGTCGTTGGTGGTCGCTACTTGGGCATTAGTAGTGTACCTCCTTTATCTTGCTTTTGCTTTGAGACAGTTTGAAAAGTTTTAATAATGTTTAACTTTGGATCATAAGCTGTACTTGGATTTTTCGCTGCTATGTTAGTTGTTTCAGCTTATGCACTGTCTCACCTGTTTTATGTCAAGTATGTTATTATTATATTTTATTCTATGCGCTGTGAGACATTCTACAGGTTCTTTGTTAGTTCATTTCCTTCTTTCCTTTCCTCCTGACGACCCGTTCCGTACCAACTGGACATGTGTACAGCGCACCTTTGGAGTAAATGTCGGTTGGTGCGGGGCGGGCGTCACTCTTGGTATCAGAGCTCTAGGTTGCGTTGTTAACCTAGGGAAAAACACTAGGGAGAGATAGTACATATATGAGAGCGCGTATTTGTGACTACTTTGGTTTTCAAAAGCTATAAATATATATACTATTAGCAGTATAAGAATGAAGTCGTACTGCACTAGCACCACTATGGGGTCGTTAATCGTTTCCTTTTACAGATTGACGATGAGCCGGTATGCTAGAGGTGCTGATAGGGGAGCCAATAATGGGAATGCTGCTGACATGAGGGCGATGTTTACTGACCTCATGAGAGACATGTTTAGAGAAGTGCAAGGGGCAGTTCCCAATCCTGAAATTGGTGGTGGTCCAGTAGTGCAGGCGCCTAGGGTCGATTTCGCCAAGTTGTGCAAGGATTACGCTAACTTTGGTGGGAAGCCGTTCCGTGGGACGGAGTCAGCCACATATGTTCAAGACTGGATGGATAGCTGTGATCGTATCTTCGATGACTTGGGTCTTGAGGATGCGATGAAGAGAAGGCTAGCGTCTCGTCAGCTGCATGGGCGAGCGATGAATTGGTGGAATGCCATTAGAACAGCTACTCCAGAAGATCAGGTTACTTGGGATCAGTTCAAAGCTCGCTTTAGCGAGAAGTTCATCCCAGCTGCCCAGAAGTCAGTATTGTTTAAGAGATTCTTGGAACTCAAGCAGAGTGGAAGGGCAGTTTCTGACTATATTGCTGAGTTCGACACCTTGTCGAAGTATGGACTATCTCTTATTGATACTCCTGAGAAGAAGAATGAGAAGTTCATTACTGGGTTGGATGGATACTTGGGGGAAAGGCTTATCAACCACATCGATGAGACTTTTGAATCGATTGTGGGGAAAGCTTTGAGATCAGAGAGTCTTTACCCTAAGTCAAAGACTGAGGCTGCATCTGCAGAAGGGCTGAAGCCGCAAGCAGACGGTGGAGGCAAGAATAACTATCAGAATAAGAGGAAGCAGAGCCAATCTAAGGACGGCCAGAAAAAGAGCAAGAAAGATGTTGAGTGCTTCAGCTGTGGTAAGAAGGGCCATTATGCCAAAGATTGTCGGGCCAAGACAACGGATAAGAAGTGCTTCAACTGTGGTCAAGTGGGACATTTCAAGGATAAGTGTCCGCAACATATGAAGGAGAAGCAAATTGTGAAAGCATATGCTATTGATGCTGTTCCTTCTTCGTCGAATGCCCCAACTGCGGCGGAGAAAGGAAAGAATGTTGTTATTCAAGGTATGCTTTCTATTTATGATGTACCAGTTCGAGTTTTGTTTGATACTGGGGCTTCCCGTTCCTTCATATCTAGTGACCTGGTAGATAGGTTGGGACTGGAACCCGAGATAGTCGATAAACCATTGGTTGTGACGAACCCGATTGGTGGTTCGACTAGCCTTAGTATGATTTGCCGAAATGTGGTCTTATCGAGTCATGGATGTATGTTTGTTTGTGATTGCTTTGTTTTGGGCTTTACTGGGTATGGCATTATAGTGGGAGTCGATTGGCTCCAAAGATACGGGGTGGTGGTAGACTGTGAGGGCTTTTTGGTGACAGTTAGGGCGGATGATGGGCGGAGGGTAGTGTTTGGTAGTCTACCTAGTGATGGGGTAATGGCTAGTTTTATAAATTCCCTCGACATCCCGCATGATGAGTTGTCAGTTGTGCCCGTGGTTGGCCAGTATCCGGACGTCTTCGAGGAGGTGACCGGGCTTCCACCACACCGAGAGATTGAGTTCCGTATTGATTTAGTGAAAGATGCCAGACCTATAGTGATGCCACTTCGTCGTATGGCACCAAGGGAGCAGCGAGAGCTCGGGGTGCAAGTCAGCAATCTTTTGAAGAAGGGATTTATTAGAAGAAGTGTCTTCGAGTGGGGAGCACCAGTTGTGTTTGCACTAAGGCAGATGGTTCTCTTCGTTTGTGTGTGGACTATCGCGAGTTGAATAAGGTGACGAGGAAGAATAAGTATCATCTACCGCGGATAGATGATTTGTTTGATCAACAAGAAGGAGCAAGAGTGTTCTCCCAGTTGGACCCCGCGACAGGATTTCATCAGCTACGAGTAGCGGATGAGAGTGTTCCGAAAACGACATTTAGGACGCCGTCTGGATTCTATGAGTGGTTGGTCATGCCATTTGGGTTGACCAATGCACCACCCTACTTTGTGGATCTTATGAATCGAGTATTCAGAGATCAGTTGAATAAGTTTGTTCTTGTGTTCGTAGACGATATCCTTGTTTACTCAAGGACAGAGGAGGAACACAAGGGACACTTGAGGATAGTGATGGAGGTGTTGAGGAAACACCAATTGAAAGCGAAATTCTCTAAGTGTCACTTTTGGAGAAGGGAAGTGAGATTCTTGGGCCATGTTGTTTCCGAGAATGGTATTGCCGTGGACCCTGCGAAGATGGCTACGGTACAGGATTGGCCTACGCCCAAGAATGCAACAGATGTAAGAAGTTTCTTGGGGTTAGCTGGATATTATCGTAAGTTTATCCAGGACTTCTCCAAGATAGCAGCACCGTTGACTCAGTTGACTAAGAAGAATCAGTTCTTCGTCTGGGACGGAGTGTGTGAGAATGCATTCAGGAGTCTAAAGGAAAAGTTGACGCGTGCGCCAGTATTAGTCATTCCTAAAGGGAATGAAGAAATGACGGTATACACGGATGCTTGTGGTACCGGACTAGGTGCTGTATTGATGCAAGGAGGTAGGGTTGTAGCTTATGCTAGTCGGCAACTAAAGCCGCATGAGAAGAAGTATCCTACCCATGATTTGGAACTGGCCGCGATTGTGTTTGCGCTAAAGATGTGGAGACATTATCTCTTGGGAGAAAGATTTGAGTTGTTCATCGATCATAAATCGTTAAAGTATCTCTTCTCCCAGAAAGATCTAAATCTCCGTCAGTAGAGATGGTTAGAGTTCTTGGCTTCGTATGATTTTGATATCGCATACACACCTGGGAAAGGTAATGCGGTAGCCGATGCCTTGAGTAGGAGACATGCCAGTTTGGGGGCTATGTTTCTTGAATGGAAGCAACTGGAGTATATCGCGGGGTTTGATTTCAGACCAAAGTGCGAATTGGATCCAGTCATGCTAGCTAGTTTGGTGATCAGACCCACTTTGATAGAGCAGATTGGTTCCAGCCAGAGGGACGATCCTAATCTATTGGAAATCATCTCCAAGTTAGAGATGAACATCGACGGTGAGGAGATGAATGTGTATGGGCTTGATCGAGATGGATGGCTTAGAAAGAATGAAAGACTAGTTGTACCCAACGTGAATGGTTTGAGGGATGAAGTGCTTAGAGAATGTCATCACTAAAAACTAACCATTCATCCCGGTGGTAATAAGATGTACCGAGACATGAAGCAGACTTACTACTGGGAAGGGATGAAAAGAGACGTTGGGAAGTTTATATCCAAATGCATGAATTGCCAGCTAGTTAAAGCCGAGCAAAAGAAGCCTAGTGGGTTGTTGCAACCATTAGAAATTCCCGAATGGAAATGGAAGCAAGTCTCGATGGATTTCATCGATGGTTTACCGAGGACTAGGTCGGGACATGATAGCATTTGGGTAATTGTGGATCGATTGACTAAGAGTGCAAGATTTATACCAGTCAAATCGACTAGAACGGCAGCTAAGTTGGCAGAATTGTATATGAAGTGGGTAGTGAGATTTCATGGAGTACCCAAAAGCATTGTGAGTGACCGAGACCCGTTGTTCACAAGTGGGTTTTGGAAGAGCTTACAAGAGGCTCTAGGGTCAGAATTACATCTCAGTACCGCATATCATCCTCAGACCGACGGTCAAACGGAGAGGGTGAATCGTATATTGGAAGATCTCTTGAGAGCATGTATATTGGATTTTGGTGGATCATGGGATGACCATTTGCATCTAGTAGAGTTTGCATATAATAATAGCTACCAATCCAGTATCGGTATGGCTCCATATGAAGCTTTGTACGGAAGACCGTGCAACTCACCATCATGTTGGATAGAGACTGGCGAGAAGTTTATGCTTGGACCAGATGTGGTGAGGGAAACTTCAGATAAGATTAAAACCATTCAACAACGAATGAAGGCTGCCCAAGATAGGCAGAAGAGTTATGCTGATAAAAGGAGAAGAGATTTAAAATTCTCCGTTGGTGACTTGGTGTTTGTCAAGATTTCTCCGTTGAAGAGCGTGATACGATTTGGCAGGAGAGGCAAGTTGACACCAAGATTTGTTGGCCCATTCCCTATTCTTGAACTAGTCGGGAATTTGGCGTATAGAGTTGGCTTACCAGAAAAGATGGCGGGAATTCACAATGTATTTCATGTTTTCCAACTAAGGAAGTTCGTTCATGACTCAGATATGACTATTTCACCTGATCAATTAGAGGACTTCGAAGTAGAACCCGAGGCGGTTGGGAACCGCAAGCCGATCTGTATTGTCGAGCACGATACGAAGCAACTTCGAAGGAAGGCGGTGAAGCTAGTCAAGGTTCAGTGGGGCGAGAACGAGAATGATTGTACTTGGGAGACAGAGGTGAGCATTAGAAAGACGTATCCAGAACTCTTTGCCTGGTAAGATTTACTTTGTGATTTAGTTATTCTGCATGCTAGGATAGACTTGTTTTGCATGTTTGATGGTTGTTTTATGGTTGATAGGCATGCGGGACCCTTTGTGTGTTTTTGGTTAGGGAATTTCGGGGGCGAAATTTCTTAGGGGGGGGGGGGGGGGGGGGGGGGAATGTAACAACCCGCATTTTACGCATCGAAGGATCGTAGAATATTTATTTCTTTCCCATATGAAGTCGTATGGTCATGTAACTTTGGGAAACATCTATTAGAGTCATTTCCCATGTTCTTGATTTTTGTCGATTTTTAAATGACCGTTTTACCCCTAGCTGATCTTGTTTTGGCCATAACTTTTGATTGGAAAGGAATTTTGACCTGAAACCACTTCCATTAGATTCGTTTGATGGTTTACCTTTCCGTAGAGTGGTCACATGTGAAAACCGGACTTACCGTTTGGGAGATATGGCTGAAATAAGGTTTGGAAGGTGAGAAACTGCTTAACCGGGCCAAATAGGGTGATTAGTGAATAGGCCCATAACCCATTTCGGGATTAGGGTTATGGGGAGGCTGAAATGAGTTAGAGAATTATTCCATTTCAGTTTTCTAGCCACCACTTATCTCCAAGAAACCCTAAAAATGACCTCCAACCTCTAAATCACCTCCAAATCATCTTTTAATCAAGGATTAAACTTAGCAACATCGAATCAAGGGAGATCTACACCAACTCGACATTGGAGCAGCTGTTTAGCATTGGGATTCGCATCAAATCAAAGATTTACTTCAGATCTAGAGTTTATTTGTGGCTAAGGTGAGTGATTTGCATAGTTCCTCACTAATTATGGGTAATTAAGGGAAATTAGTGTTAATTAGCGAACTTAAACATGATAAAATTCTGGAAAAATGTTCATAAATTCTTAAATGATGTTTTAGACCTCTGATATGAATTTGGGTTAATTTGGTTAAGTTTTGCTAATCCTATCATTAGTTTCACCTAAACATGCTTAAGGGGAAATATGGGGTTTTGGGTATGTTTGATCCATTTTAACCCATCATATTGATGTTTTGATGTTTGTGGTTGATTATGCATGTTGCTATGACTGTATGATATGCTTTGTGATTGATTTCAATAGTTAGAATGGTCGAAAACGTCGTCGAATGGCGTAAAATACTCGCTGGAAAGGTTGCAGGAAAAGTGCAGGTTCTGGACCGGATCGGATCAGATATGGGGGCTCGGATCGGATAAGTGAACTGGGCAAGGGATCCGATCGGATCGGAACTTGACATTTGAGAAATCTGGCAAAAAGGAAGGCCATACTAGCAAAATTGGGACCAGATCGGATTAAGGAGGGGGATCGGATCGGCTAAAGGAGGAGGATCGGATCGGAGTAAATGAAAAACGAGGGAGCTGATCGGAGCGGGAGCACGAACTGGAGGGGAGATGGCAACCCGACCCGACCCGAAGTGGGACACCCAACCCGAACCGACGCGATGTAGTGAACCCGAACCGAACCTTTACCAGAGGAAGACCATGAACCGACGCAACGTAGTGAACCCGACCTGAACCGATGGCTTGAAGAGGAACCCGACCCGACCCAGTATTGACCAATAACCCGATATGCAAAGGTAGTCCAATATGGGAAGTTAGAGCTCAGAATCCAGTTGGGAACCGATGGGTTCACTTCATGGTTGGGCTTTGCTGCGGGACGTGTGCTAAGGAGTTGTCGACGTTCATAACTTCGATTCACCACTGAAAATGGATGATGGGCTACTTATCAGTGCAGTAGAGTCATTATGACTCGAGGGGCAAGGTGATGGTAGCAAGACTACGTTATCAGTGCAGTAGAGTCATTATGACTTGAGGGGCAAAGTGATGCGTAGTAAGACTATGAGCCAGCGCAGATGGGGTGAATAACTCCATG
Source organism: Allium sativum (assembly GCA_030737875.1). Lineage (NCBI taxonomy): Eukaryota > Viridiplantae > Streptophyta > Magnoliopsida > Asparagales > Amaryllidaceae > Allium > Allium sativum. Next base: position 826,754,861 of record CM060909.1, read on the forward strand.
GGGCAAGTGGACATAGTAATGGATTGGTAAGACTATGAGCCAGCGCAGATGGGGTGAATAACTCCATGGGGCAAGTGGACATAGTAAAGGATTGGTAAGGCTATGAGCCAATGCAGATGGGGTGAATAACTCCATGGGGCAAGTGGACATAGCGAAGGATTAGTGGTTACGTTATCAGTGCAGTGAAGCCATTTATGACTTCATGGGGCAAAGTGATCGTAGCGATGTATGTTGGGTGATCGAAGTGGTGAATATCGTATGCTTTACGCACTGAGTGAGAGATGTGAGGATGGATGCTATGTTTGATTGTTTGCCATCACTATGACATGCACACCCCCACCTCCGTATCTTTACACCATTTGATATGGCAACTTAGAGTGTTGTACAGTATGTAGTGCTAACTCTTTGGTTGCAGGTCCAGGTTCAGGTATGTTTTAGTCTACCTGTTATTGTTCTGTTTAGATGCTTATCGCTCATACCAGGCTTTATGTCTGACCTAGAGTTTTATGTCTCCTCTTATTACTCTGGGTGCTCACACGAGCAGACTAGAGACAGGTTAGCTGGTGATGCGCGAGTAGCTGATTCGGAGGCGGGTAGGAGGCTTCCACGTATGATATACATATATTCTCCCTGTGTCGTTGGTGGTCGTTACTTGGGCATTAGTAGTGTACCTCCTTTATCTTGCTTTTGCTTTGAGACAGTTTGAAAAGTTGTAATAATGTTTAACTTTGGATCATAAGCTGTACTTGGATTTTCCGCTGCTATGTTAGTTGTTTCAGCTTATGCACTGTCTCACCTGTTTAATGTCAAGTATGTTATTATTATATTTTATTCTATGCGCTGTGAGACATTCTACAGGTTCTTTGTTAGTTCATTTCCTTCTTTCCTTTCCTCCTGACGACCCGTTCCGTGCCAACTGGACATGTGTACAGCGCACCTTTGGAGTAAATGTCGATTGGTGCGGGGCGGGCCGTCACACCAGCATTCCAAGATCATTTTAAAATCCTCCAACGGAATTGTACTGGGCCTATTCGCAAGCCTTTCCTCATCAGTTGAATATTTTTTATAATACCTTGCTTTCATGCGAGACTTGTACTGCCTCCAAGAGTCATTAAGCGTGTTCAAGACCCACTTGTGTCCTTCTTCCGGAATGACATACCTAGCCTATAATATATCAAACACAAAATTCAGGAAACAAACTAATTAATTAAAACCAAACATTTAGAAAGTGATCAGTTGAACAATGGTTTAGGGTGATAGATTTTACCAGAGCATATTCCAATATTTGCCTCTTTAATTGATCAGGAAGAATATGCCAATTGATGTAAGTAAGAGACACATTATCCATTGCTATTGTCCCAAGAAAATTGCTTAACTCCGTAATATTATCAGATACTGGCTGACTATCCTCATTCAACTCAATGACTACTTTATCTTCGGGGGTTCTAACATGCACTTCGGTCATTTTTGACTTCCATCTAGTTTTTTTTGGACATTGTACTTTATATACCAGGTTCAAAAAAATTAACAGAAAACTAATGTATGGCATTACAAAAACATATATGCATGTAAAACTTAAAATAGACACACTCAACAGTGTAGTGCAATGCATAGATAAAGAAAGATTGTACCTGTACCTGCTTCATCTTCCTGCGCAATCCATTCCTGCTCTAATCGATCAGTAAGATTTTCCATTGTTGGAGGCGCTTCAACATTCTGCTTTTGACGTTTCTGCATCGCTAAATAAGCAGCGATTGAACCAGCAGCTTTACATGAATTGGTTGTTTGAACATTTTGCTACATGTAGGTTTTAAAACTAGTGGACGAGATGTAGGTTTTAAAACTCCTGAATAAGACAGTGTAGGTTTCGTCAATTTCTTTAATGTTTCTGCAAATTTTTCTCGGTTACTGAGTTTCTTTGGAGTGGGAGTGTGTGTCATCAACTCCTTGTCGGAGCCAGCTTTCTTTGGAGGGGGTGCGGGTCAACGCTTCCTTCTCAATTTCGATGGCTGCATTGGTTCCCGAACGAGTTCTCGGTCCAGGTAAAGGATCTTTTGACTTAACAACTTTGATTCTCTACAATTAAGTCGAAGTTCAAGATTTTTAATGTTCATAAAGGCAAAGACAATAAGTAGTAAACAAATAACCTTTTTATACCTCCAAATCCTATGAATCATCACTGACATCTTCACCAGCATTTTCTGAGATGTATTCATCACGTCCAGCAATATCTTTACCTTTTTCTTTCCTATTTCATGCATCAGCCTCTTGCGTACTACTAACTAATGAAGGCAACCCAAGTGATCTACTAACTACATCATTTTCTTGCACTCGCGCGATTCGCTCTTGTTCATACTTCGTAAAAACTAATGGTTGTGAGAACTGCAAGCAGATTAGCATTATTACTCATCATTGATGTTAAATTTAAGCTAGTTAACCAAATAGAGTCGACGTGTAAACAGTTCTTGCTATTTCGACGGAATGCATGCACAAAGAACCAATAGTTGCTTGAATTAGCTGCAGCCTTCATGGTTGGAATAGAAAATCGACACAGTAATAGAAAACACTAAAATGCAGTTCTTGCTTTTACATGTAGAATTTTAATAAAAAGTAGTTTGAAATGCAAGATTTCATCCTGATTAATAAAACTGAAATGAAAACTGAAAAATACCTCATGAACATCAGCTTCATTCTCTCGGGTATCATCATCATTATCTGTTTCATTTTCTACATTTAATTTCCTCCTGGTTCCTTTTTCCATCACAGTAACATCTTCTTCATCATTATTCATATTAGGCTCCGGCGATAATTTCTTCTGACCCACTTGAGTTGGTTTGTTTTTCATCATTTTGCGTTGCTGCGGAAGTCTATGTGCACTAATATACTTGCGCTTTGCAACTGGTTTCTTAACAGAACCTGTAACAATGAAAATAACGATGGCCTCCTTCATAGTTCTTCACATACACACACACACATATATACACACACAAGAATGGATCTATATTACGTATATATATATATATATATATATATATATATATATCTTGAATTATGTTTTTCCTTGGCCATATGATTCCATGTGGCTGCAGTTGAATAAACGGCTCATTTTCTTTGTCTACGGTGTTGTCAATGTAAAAAAACCACTTCTTCTTCCTTATTGCAGCCCTGTAGGTATTCATTTACGTCCTTATCATTCAATATCAGCTGCCAGCCACCCTTCGTTTCTTTGCTGACATAGACTCCTCCGATTTCAGTGTAACGGAGGTAATCTTTAATAATGTCCATAAGCACACTGTAAGAAAAGCGGTCTACATCATATTTTGTTACTACAAAGGCTTCTCCACTGACGTAACATGTCCTTCGAAACTCTCCGCCATGGTGCAGTCGGATATTTATAAGTTCATCCATCCTATGCAAAATGAATACATTAGAACAAGGTACATTAATGTTAAAGTGGACAAAAAACAACAATTAACATTTTGGTCTATAAAAAATTTAGATGACAGTAAAGAAAGACATTAAATCATAAAACATGTGAATAGTGTCGATTGCATTATGAGAAAAGAGTTCCAAATACATTCTTCAAAGATAATAATTTACAGCTAAAACAAAAAGTGCCAAATACATCATAAATTAGACAACAGATTAGACCAAAATAAAGCAATAAGAAAGAGGAATTTTTTTGTCCTAACGAGACGGAACGGGATTAGGAACTTCTGCTTCTAGTTCTGTTTCTAGTTGTATTATGGGGACATCATCCCTAATCCACCCCCCATCAACAACTTCTGGTTCTAGTTCACCACCTATGCTTATATCATGTGAATGCAGATTGCTCATGTCTTCTTCCATTGCATTCTGATTTTCAGTATCACACCAATCTCTCGGCAATTTTTTAATAACGTAATGATTGTTCTTTTCAACTGCTTCTTTCACATAAAATACTTACTACACTTGTGAAGACAGGACATAAGGATCAGTTTTTTGGCACCTACTAAAATTTACTTGAGTAAGACCATATGAATCCTTTTCCTCTTGGTACCAACAAGACTTAAAAAGGACCACTGTGAAAGCTCCCCAATAATCAAGTTCAAAAATTTCTTCGATTGATTCATAGTAATTGACATTACCCACTATTGGTTTTGGTCTTTCGAACTTGCAGAGCTGGTAGTTTTAGCAGTCAAAAATACACCACTATTTTGTGTGGTACATCAAGAATCTCTAAATTTTGTGTGGAATCTATATCCGTTTACTATATAACTGGTAAACTTCCTAGCTATTCGATTAGGACCTAATGCAAACACCTCTAAATCTCTTGAAATATTGTCCGTTTTCAGAACCTCTTCTTTTAGCCAGTTCCAAAACTCTTCAAAATGATCTTGTATCTCTTGTATCTTCTTGGATTTGCAAGACCATCCACAAAAGCTCGATGAACCTAAATAATATTTAATGTCAAAAAACTACGAAATGCAGATATTAATTTATAGTTAAGGAAAATGATATAGGAACTTAAGAACTTACTCGATCAAACTCTCAATTTCTTTATTACCGGAATTGAACAGAATATAGCGATGCGTTGCCTTCCAATCCGCATCTTTCAAATTGAACATCTTTCCATCTTTATTCTTCTTTGTTCCAATATGATATTCCAAATCCGTTGAACATCTTCCAAAATCAATCTACATGTTTTTTGTTCCTCCATCAACGCTTAAAAATCTTGAACAGAAGGTCACACACTCTTCTGCCAAGTAACCTTCTGCAATCGAACCTTCCAGTCTATTTCTATTTCACACATAAGATTTCAACTTTCCTAGATATCGCTTAATTGGATACATGCATCTAAGGTGTTCAGGCCCGCCGTATTCAATTTCTCTACATAAATGAACAGGAAAGTGTACCATTATATCAAAAAAAGTCTGTGGAAAAATCATTTCAAAATGACAAAGTATCTCAACAATTTCTTTTTACAGCCTCTTGATATTATCCACTTCGATAACCTTGCTCCATAGTCCTCTAAGGAATGCACTAAATCTGATCATTGATAACGCAACCTCGGGTTTTGACGCTTTCTTCATGGTAAATTGTAACATATAGTGGAGTATGAAATGAGCATCATGGCTCTTATATCCCACAACCGCTCTCTCTTTTTACCGACTAACATTCGAGGCACAACAGTGGGGCAGTTTGGCGTTCTTCAATACAGAGCAAAAGATTTCTTTTTCCTTATTTTTCATATCAAATATTACAGCTCTAATTTTAACATGCTTTCCATCACCATATTCAACAAGATGAAGGGCCTTCCTTATGCCTAATTCCCGTAAATCCAAACGAGCGTTTAGGTTATTCTTCGATATGCGATCTATATCAAGTAAAGTACCTAATATTTTGTTGCATATGTTCTTCCCTATGTGAATGCCATCCAGGTTATATCAAAGGGGATTATGACACCAATATGGTAAATCAAACAGTATTGACCTTTTTTTAAAAGGGCCATCACTTTTACCCCTGTTTCTTGGTCTTATCCCCAAACTGATTTTGAACCCCTGCAATAACACTTCAATATATGTTCCTGATAATATTTATGGAATGCTTCCCATTTCATTTTCACCATTAAATATCCTTTTATCTAGCCTACACTTATGTGTCGGATCAAGAAACTTTCTATGGTGCATATAACACATTTTTTTGCTATGCTTCAAACAATTTGAAGAAGTTTCATAATGGCATAATGGACACGCTAGTTTCCCATTCGTCTCCAACCTGACAAATGGCATATCCTGGAAAATCACTAATGGTCCATAAGACGCTTGCACGTAAATTAAAATTCACATCAATTAAGGAATCATAATTGGCCATGTACTATAACTTGAATTTCATTGAACGTCAATACTGTCATTTGGAGAATCTAGACCAAATATTAATGTTGAAAGAATCAATTTCTCTTGTTTTATACATAATCAAGGTAGAAGATTGTAGTTTACCATCACAATTGGCCATGTACTATAACTTGAATTTCATTGAACGATATGGATTAAATTCATCAGATGTTAGACCCAATTTAACATTACGATTTTTTAATGAAAAATCAGGATAGCGAGCATCCAACATCTTCCATGCCACACCATCAGCAGGATGTCTTAGTTTTCCATATTCTTTTCATTCCACTTGGTGCCATCTCATAAGTTTGGAAAATTCTTTGCACATAAACATCCTTTGTAACTTTGGTCTTAGTGGAAAGTACCTCGTAACATTTGCCGGCACTTTCGGAATCGATTTTGGTGGATCATTATTATCAAAGATGTCTTCTTTTTTTACAGCTCACCTCGAAAAACCACAAATGTCACAAGCCTCTTTATTTTTATTCTCTGCCCAATATAACATGCAATGGTTTGGGAAGGCATGTATTTTATGGTAATCAAGACCTAAATCCTTAATGACATTCTTTGCAGCGTAGGAAGACAAGGCAGTTAGGCATCAGGAAAGGCTTCTTTTATAAGCTTTGGTAATTCCCCAAATGCAGACTTGTTAATTCCATCAGCACACTTTAAATGATAAAGCCTTATCAAGAAACTTAGTCGAGAAAATTTAGTGTAGCCAGGATATAACATTTTTTTCCCTTCTTTAACATGCCGATAAAATTTCTCAACCTCTGGATTTGGTTCTACTTTAAGGTCCCTGGGATTTTAATCAAATTTGTAACCCGCACATTTGAAAATCGCATCTAAATTATCCTCAAAATCCATCTCCGTTGCACAATCCATATGGTCATCAACACCTATTAATTTCATCTGTGAAACTTCACAAATCCACCAGGTATGTACTGGAGAAGGGCTAATAATAATAAGATGATCGTATATTACATTTTCACAATACCAACTACGTTATGTACTTTTTTTTGCAAGGTCACTTCATCTCATCACCTACTTTATAAATCGAAAATGCACTTCTTAGAAAAGCTTTTACCCCTCTTACGTATTCTGCACTCGATCTCGGAAGTCCTATCCATATGTAATACTCACTACCATTGCCACAATCTAACCATGGCCTAGTAAAACTAAATTTGATACCACTAACAGTTTCAAGACACGAACAGGGGCTACCCTGTCAGGTTTGATTAAATTAGAAATTAAAACAAAGCAAGTGCATAATTTACAAATATACATAATTAGTGTGGTGATACAAAGACGATTGTTTTGATATGAATTATCGATAACTTTTGGAGCTGAATTATTAGGAGAATGCATAAAACAAGCAACTATGGATACTGAACACAAATTCATAACATAACATGACTGCACCAAAACAAAATAGTACAGATACAAAGACTATATAGGTGATACAAAGACGATATAGTTGTACCAAATACAACGAACGATGCAATAATTTAATTTTGTCTTCTAATGTTTAGCCCTTGAAGCTGGTCGTTAAGTCTACTAATGTCAGTTTAAAAACCAATAACTCGATTTTACAGCGTTGTAAGTTGATGTTGTAATTCATTTGCATACTCAGCGGCTCGACTAGGAAACTGATGGTCAATCCACTGCCAAAAGGTACACCCTGTGGGATAAACATGACATCTAAAATAACGACGGCCAATGTTGAATCCAATCGAAATAACATCTTCCACAGTGGCATACCCACACTCACACATTATGATTGGTGAGTCAACTTGATGTTGGTTAACCACTTGGTCGTTTTGATGCTGACAACGCAAGGCAACACGACCATGCCGTCACATTGCCCTTTCTTCACGTCGTTCTTCTTCTTGCCTTTGTCTTCAGAGTTCTTCTTGCTTTAATTCATACTCACGCAAATCATCATAGTGCCTTTCTTGCATCTCTATATGAAAATCAATATAAGTTTCTGATGATGATGGGTTTGACAGTCGTAGATCACCCATGCCCAGGGTATCTTCATAGCAATACGATGTAGGAAGATAAATAGGCATTATTTAACTACAAACAGAAATAGATATTTAAACATTTAAATTGGATTTCTTTTATCCTCTAAATTTTGTTTTCACTTTTTGAAATAACATTATTTACCAATACATCAATGGTTTGGCAAACATAAAAATACAGAACTTGCACAATTTCAACACATGCAAACATATAAATACAACATTTCAAGTATAAACAACCCTAATTTAAGGCATATGCCCAAATCACGCAGAGATTTTGAATGTAGACCAAAATAAGTTAGAGATGAAATCACCTAAATAAAACTGAAATGATGAAGCCCTAACTACTTGTAATTATACTAAATGATCCAAATCGAAGATGTAAAGTTTGTAAAATAGGAGCAATCAGAGGTTTATTGTCTGTAAGTGGAGGTAGACTAGCAATCGGAAGTGTTTGTGGATGGGTTTCGTGGATAGACAAGAGTACATAAGGAAGAGTACGGGATAAATTTGTTTTTGGGGTGGGAGGGGGAAGTATTTCGTGAATGGGGAAAACATCGCGCTAAATTTTCACTAAACTGAAGTAGGGATCGATTTGGACCGTTGGATTAATCACCATCTACGGTTATTTATTTGTTTAAACTGATAGCGCAGATCTGACCTGATATGTATTTATGTAAAACAACACTTTGACCTGGTGCTGCACGCCACAGCACAAGAATTCCAATCGCAACACTGCATTCACGTCTAATGCAACAACATATGAATGTTGTTGCAGAAGACCAAAGAAAGCATAGCTTTCGCCACACTTTTCATGCAATGCACACAAATTAGTGTCGAATATGCCCACTTTTGAAGTAGTGCATTCATTTACATGTTCAATTAGAGATTCCTTTGATCTGAAAATCGTGCCGACTCGAGGCCTTTCTCTACACATTCTACACCGAACATTTCTTCTCTGAATTGAACCTCTTGCATTACCGAAGTATTGATGATAACATCGTTGCATCGGTCTTCTTCTAATGGTTCTTCCATTTGTATCTGCTCATCAGTTTCTACATCTTCAGCATCCTCTTCAGGAATATCTCCTAACAGATCATCAATGTTAACACGCATAGAGTCAACCAACTTATCGTCTTCATCATGAGACACAGCAATTTCCATGTTGTCCAAGTGTGGTGCGTCATTGTTTGAATGTCCACCATCCATATTTTCAGTCTCAACATCGTTGTATTCTGTTTGTTGTAAATACTTGCTTGAAACCTGAGTTGGAAATAATGGTGCGGATATGGCATCAAACTATAGCCATGTGTTTGCATTGGATATGGCATGTAACCGTAGCTAGAGGACTGTGTATGCCACTTGCAAGGAAAGAACTAATATTGCCTAACATATATCAAACGGAATTAACCATAGTTTATCATATAGTTTCATACCTAAAGGGTTGCGTGTAAACATTCAGCAGTTGAGAAGAATAATATAGATACTCAACGACATTAGGTTGTGGCTGAGATGTATGTAGAATTCTCTCTTTCATGAGGTACAACTCAATTACTTTCATTCCCACACAGAACATCAAATCAACATCGTCGTCGTCGTTCACCTCAATTGCAGATGGTTTATCATCCGTAACCCATTTACTTACTGTAACGACCCGTATTTTCAGTGATATAATATTTAATTTATTTAATTATTTAAACAGTAATTTATAGATTTAAATGGTTTGAATTAAATAATGGTGAATATTTAATTAATATAATAATTAAATAATATATTTAAATTCCAGAATAATCGGAAATAGTAGAATTCATAATACGATGTGAATTGGATTATATATAAGCTATAATTCAGTTTAGAATTTGAATTAGAATAACGAATATATTATTCGAACGACAGTTGAACGTATAATTTATAATATAATTATAATCGAGCTCGAAATGGCGCGGCAGTTCGCTATTTGGCGATTCGAACTTCAACTGAATATACAGGCTCCGTTTTAAATCAGATTTCCATGAAACAAGAAACGTTCGGAGCTGTTGAAGTATACTTTTCTAATGGAAGAGAAAAATCGGGATTTCATTGTGTAGATTTTGATTTATGTCCAAATCAAATTTTAGAAAAGTCGCTGTGGAATTCCTTTTTAATTTATAACGATTTATTTATATTATAAATAGATTTTTCAATATAAATTGAATATCGATTCAATCGAGATTTGAATATCGAGTTATAAATACTATTGGAGCTGTATGATATTCTAGTGTGGATATATACGATAATATTTATTTATAAATATTTAATTTAATTATTTTTAAATATATTTATATATTTAAATGGGTTATTAAGAGCTTTAAAAATAGCCAGTTTTTCAAATGACCTCCAAATTCGACAAAACCAATTTTGTTGGATCCGCAATATTAAATTATTGTTAGGTTTCAATTTCCGTGATTTTTGAAGTCAGGGTGTGGCCGTACGGATTTTTAATGTGAAAAACAGTTAGTATTTCAACGGTTAAAAATACACTGTGTGAGCAAACGGAGTCGGAATTCGACGAAACTGGTTTCTTTGTGTCCGTAATGTCGAACTGTAGCTGCATGTCCAGTTTCGTGATTTTTGGGTATCGTATGTGATCATACGGATTTTTAGAAGATAAATACTAACAGCGATTCATTAAAAATGAATAAAATAATCGATTAAAATATTATTTCCTCATCCTATAAATATATGACTAACTCACCTAACCCTAAACTACCTCTCTTCTGGTCAAACACAAAAAGAAAAATCCGCCACCATCGTTTACATTCACAGTAAACAAAAACCAACTTCGAAAATTTGGATCAATCAAAATAAATTCCTACAATTCATAAAACAATCATCTATAGATTCCCTGAGTGTTTGTCTTCGAATTGATACCCATTTTACTAAGTTCGACGTCAGTATTGAGTCCTTGGATTTTCAACAGCGACATAGGGTTTCGATTTTGGTGGAGTTGGAAGCTTTGATCCGGGTTTTCATTATCAGTTTTGGATTGAGGAGGTAAAATAGGGTATGTTTGCAAAATTTTGGCATGATTGATGAAAATTAATGTCGATAGCTGTACGTATGGCATCGTTGAATGGCTGGAGGACGCGACTTCGGTCTGGCGTGCGAGTAGAGATTGTTGGGAATGGAAGGGATGTACTCGGGAAGAGAAGGATCATGGTAATTTTTGTGTGAGTTTTTTTGAAGAATAGAAGGAGCGGTTGGGAATGATATACACAGGGATGGCCGTGAAATGGTTCTGGAGCTATTACTGAAGGAAGAAGGAGGAAAAGGCGGAGCAGGTTTATGATGGGAGGTGGGCCGGGTTTTCTTGGTAAAGCCCATGAATTTATTTAAATCTAGGTTAATTCTATTGTAAGTAATGTATTAACTTGTTAAAATCATAACTTCTCCATACGTTAATAGAATTCAACGAAACAAGATCCGTTGGGATCGTATGGACGGCGGCTACACAATGGAACTGACCGGGAGTGAATTGGAGCTCATTTGGATTTATGGTGAAATTAAACGCCTGAATCAAATCAATGACCAATTTTCATTATTTAACGATAACCGTCCAATGTGAGTAAATCTCACTAACTCTGTTCAATTTATATTTTTATAAACTATTTTTAGAATTTATAAATGATGATTGTTTGTTGTGTGTTGGCAGGTTGGTTGAACTGCTAGTTAATTGGTTGAAAACATAGATAACGATATTTAAAAATCATTAATCGAATATTGATTCTGTTATCAGAATATTTCATATTCGTGTTATTTATGTTGATTAACATCTGTGGATGCAGGGAAACAGGTCGGAGGGACCCAACTGGGTTCCTCAACATTTATTTTACTGTTATTCATATATTGTGATATATGATGTGATGTATAATCTGTTGTAGATTATGTGTGTTTGGATAATATTTATCATTGTTATATGGTATGTTAAATACCATAAGAAATACTAGAATGAAAAAAGGGAATTTTCAAAATGTATGTTGAAAATGAAATGTTTATAAAATCAAAGGATTTTGTAAAGAGAATATTTATAACATCAAAGGATATTATAAAAGGATTTATTTAGAAAATAAATAGAATAGAAAAAGAAATATTTGTAAAACGAATAGAAAAAAGAAATAGTTGGAAAATAAAAGGGATTACTTATGAAATCAATGGATTTTATATATGAAAGGAAAAGGATTTTATAAAAGAACATATTTTTATAAAATAAAAGAACAAATATAAAGGAAATTATTTGTAAAAGGAAATATTTGTAAAACAAATGTAAAAGGAATATTTATTTGTTAAATAAATAGAATTGAAATTGGATATTTATTTAAGAAATAAATAGAAGTATAAAAGGATTATTTATTTAGAAAATAAATAGAATAAATATAAAAGGAAAACATTTACAAATAGAATTGAAAAAGAATTATTTATTTAGAAAATAAATAAAGATAAAAAAGAATTATTTGATAAATAGGTGGAGTTAAAAGGAAATATTTATTTGGGAAATAAATAAAGTTATAAAAGCAAATATTTATGAAATAAATAGAATCATATAAAGGAAATATTATATGAAATAAATATAGACAAATAGGAAAGGAAGTATTTGTAATCGAATAGATTTATCAAATATAATTTATTTGAATAAGAGTTAGTCGATTAGAGTTAACCAGTAAGGGTTAACCAGATAGAGTTAATTGAACATAGTTAATCGAAGTAGGATTTAATTGAATATTAGTTATTCAATTAGAGTTGATCGGATATAGTTATTTGAGATAGAGTTAGTCAAACATAGTTATTCAGGATGATTTGCCATTTCATACGACTGCTAGCGAAATTTGCAGGGCTGCAGATAGCCTACGGCGGTCGGATGTTTCCTGAGGGAATCCAGCATAATCATTGTGATCGCTGCGATCTAGAGTCAAGCGAATTGAGTTAAATCGAATATTAGCTATTCAAAATAAAGTTAAAACAAACATAGTTATTCGAATATAAATTAGTCGAATATTAGTTATTCGATAGGAGTTAAGTAAGTTGAGTTAAATAAGTTGAGTTAATCAAGTAAGTTAATCAAGTTGAGTTAATCGAGTTGAGTTAGTCAAGATGAGTTAATCAAACCGAGTTAATCTAAAGGAGTTATTCGAAATAATTTATTCGAATAGAATTAAGGGAGTTAATCAAATATAAAACATTCGAAGAGAGTTAATCGAATGTGAATCATTCAAAGAGAGTTAATCGAATATAGTTATTCGAAAAGAGATTATTGAATATAGTTATTCGAAGAAAGATTTATCGAATATAATTTATTCGAAAAGGAGTTATCGAATAGGGACTATTCGAAAGAGAGTTATATGTTGAAATTCGATTATATCAAATTTGGGGAAGTACACTATCCGTTTTAATCAAGATTTAATGATTTCTTCATAAATTGTCTATTTAGTTATTTAGTTAAATTAAGGAATAAAAGTTATATTTTGAAGTTAGATATTTAAGAAGAAGGGATTATAATGCTATAGTTATAATCAATGTTTTAAAATAAAGAAGTGGATTCATAAATAGAATCCGAGTTACCTAAGGAAGCTGGTTAAAAGATTTAAAAGGGTGAACTTTGTCTATTTCGAGGTTAGAAATGTTGTGCAGTTAAGGTCTGAGAGGTAATTATACCCCACCTTGATTGACTTCGTTTTTAACTAAGGGATGGGTAAGGTTCGATAGTGAAAGTTGGTTAAGTGAATTTAGTTAATGAGTGTAATGGTTTGAATTGGCTTGGCGATGTTTTATTTAAACATCTGTTAAATCCAATGAAGGAGTTTTGGAAATGTTTTCCAAATAAAAGAAATTAGAAATGTTTTCTAATTTAGAAAACAAGAAATGGGAGTAAATATGGAGATCTTTTCAAAGGATTAATAAAGTATAATTTCTAAATTTAGAAAATAAGAATTTACAAATATATAGAAATGGGAAATGAATAAATTAATAATAAATTAAATTAAAAGAGATAAATGTTGATTGATGATTGATCGATCGAGTTTTTATCTGGAAATAAGATCGTTGGTTGTACACCTATTTTCCTTTGATAGTTAAATCACCGACTATCGAAGTTTTTGACCATTTTCCCGTCGTCAATACGGAGAGACCGGGATCAGATTCATTATCTGAAAACCACTCTGTATGGACGTTAGCGTTGCGATCAAATATGATGAAAATAAGTGAAGACGGAGTTATGCAAGGGCTATCCTATTTACAGAATAGTACCTTCGATTTTTCCAGTCCCAGGACAACATGAATGGACGAATGTCTGACAGAGTATGTCTAACGGATCGCGTAAGTTGATCTCTTTAAACGTACTTATGTTTGGTGGAGGAAGAATTCGTTTCTCTTAGCTTTATACCCGTTGTATTTTTGGGGAAATCAATTTGTGATTTGGCGGGTATGACGATGTGGCATTCAAAGTGAATGGTGGTCAGGTGTTCCAAAAGATACGTTATGACCTCAAGCCTCATCAACCGGGAAATGGCAGAAATCGGGCAGGCATCATGGCTAGGTGGGTCACTCCCATTAGGGCGTATATCACCTATCTAGAGAAAATCCATTTCATTCTTTTATCTATTCCGATGCTGTCCCTTTTCGGGAAACGGTGGGTAGCTCCCAACCGTTGGTGATATACATCCAATACACTCAAGCAAAATGAGTGGTCGGTCATGTGTGGGTCGGGTTGCAATGCGTTCTTGTTGAACCCAGTGTATTCGCCTCTAGAGAAACACTATCGGCAGGTGGTCCCATACCTTGTCATAGTCGGAATCCAATCTCCAATAAGCGCCCGCGGTTTTGTTTGTATACTATATATGTGGAACGCGAGATGCAAGCATTCTGCTAGATTGTGAATTACTTGTGATTAGACATTATTATAATACCAGAGAGGTATTGATTTCCAAAAATGTTTTGGTTATCATAAGGTAAAAACCATCCGTGTTTATGTGTGGATTAGTCTTACGATTACCTTTTCTTTTGAAAAGGATTTTGAAAAGTTAAACCAAATGATTTGAGTTTACTCAAACCAGTCCCATGACTGACCTAGAGTTTATTTTGTTTTGTTTCTCCCTAAACTTTTGGGTGCCCAAATTTGTACGGGCAGTCAAGTAGTTCAGGTCTTTACAGATATACGTGGAGGAGCTTGAAGTAGAAGGCTTCAGGATTATATAGCTATTGTTATTTCCGCTGTATGTAAGTGTTGTACTCTGATAATGTTATTCTATACATATATACTGTTTTATTGCAAGGTTATGTTATATATTATATTTTATTCGTTCCGCTGTGAGATTCGTATTACTCTGGTCCTGTTCTGTAGTGATCTTCTTCTTCTATTCTAATTTTCTGTCTTATCTATTCTCACCCTCTAACTTCTTTCTATTAATGATCAGGTATTTCCGATGTCTGAATAGTCAACATGGTAGGTTTGTGTTGATTTTCGGAGTCGTAAATCCCAGTTCATTACAGTGGTATTAGAGCTGAAGGTTAAGTGATTATCTTGGCTCTGTGGCATGACTCAGTTGAGATGGGGTTAGTAATACCCTAGATTGAGTTGAGTGTATATATATAAGCGCGTATTTGTTATTGATATAAAAATTGTTTTATATTGTGGAGATTTATTGGTTGAGTTGTTTATGGGTTCTGGTCGATCAGGTTGATCCACTGTATCGGTAGGAGTTTCTAAACACTCGAATACGATGGGTCGACACGATATGTTTTGAAAAGAGGGTAAATGAAAATAATTTTACCCAATGTATATTTTGATATAGAGAAATTATATATATTGGAATTATAATATATTGGTTGTTATTATAATCGAGTAAGATTATAAATTGAAATGGATGTAAGTAACCAATCCGAAATCATATAAGAGAAACATATGAAATCCGATGAAGTAAATCTGAATTTAAATCAGAATTGAAATTAAAACTCTAGAAATTTGAGTAAGTGGTTGTAAATGAATATGGATTGGATATAAGAGAATTTTTAAGATCCTGGTAGATTTTAAATTGTTTTCCAAACATTATAAAGATATTTTGAAATAATTTCAAAATGGTAATGATTAAGAAATGGTTTTGAAAAGTGATATAGTATTGAACTCACTTCGATAGCTGGGAAATAACTTTGATGATGCTGGCCACATCATCATTGTTCATTTTCGAGTTGTATGTGACGGATTACTACCAAAGATTTTGGGTTGAATTGTTTTGAGAAAACAAGTTGTTTTGAATCCTGAAAAGGAATATTTGATTTTTGAAAGAGCTAAACTGTTTAAAAACTCCCAGGAGGGATTGTCTGAACAAAAACAAATTTAAACAGGAATTTGTGAAATCAAATTGAAATTGAATTAAAACCAGAAGTGGAAATCAAATAGAAATTTGTGAATGCAAACTGGAATTGAATTAAAACCAGTAAGGGGAAATTGAATTGAAATAGAATGATATCGAATAAAGTTGGATTTGTGAGTTATGAATTTGTGTAAGTATATTGGACGGGTAAGTAAGTGTTGAAATTGGTAATGGAATTTGAGATTGAGAATGAGATTTGGTTTGAAAATAGGATGATTGGATTTGAGAACAGATGATTGGAGATTGATTGGGATGGCTTTGGTATATGCTGAATTGGCAGCATAATGAAAGGATTTAATGATATGCCCGACAAAAAAGGTACATGTTTAAATTTCCATATGAGGTTTTATGTGCCGAATCGGCAAGTCGCTTGGCTTTTTGATTTTTTTTAGGGTTGAAGAAGGCCTTGAGAGGCGAGTTGGGGTTTGAACTATTGACCCGTACAAAGCAGATGCTGGCGAAATTTTTCGGAAATTTAAGGTGTTAGAAAATTTTCTGAATTTTTGAAAATTTTCATTAATAGAAATAAATTAATATTTTAAATAAAAATTAATTGGTTCAGCTGAAACAGAAAAAGAAGTAACCAAATAAATTGTAACCCAGTCAATAGGGTTTGTTTTCTACCTTTGCAATTTTGAGGACGAAATTATTTTATGGTGGAAGAATGTAACGACCCGTATTTTCAATGATATAATATTTAATTTATTTAATTATTTAAATAGTAATTTATAGATTTAAATGGTTTGAATTAAATAATGGTGAATATTTAATTAATATAATAATTAAATAATATATTTAAAATCCAGAATAGCCGGAAATAGTAAAATTCACAATACGATGTGAATTGGATCATATATAAGCTATAATTCAGTTTAGAATTTGAATTAGAATAACGAATATATTATTCGAACGACAGTTGAATGTATACTTTATAATACAATTATAATCGAGCTCAAAATGGCGCGGCAGTTCGCTATTTGGCGATTCGAAGTTTAACTGAATATACAGGGTCCGTTTTAAATCAGATTTCCGTGAAATAAGAAACGTTCGGAGCTGGTGAAGTATATATTTCTAATGGAAGAGAAAAATCGGGATTTCATTGTGTAGATTTTGATTTATGTCCAAATAAAATTTTAGAAAAGTCGTTGTGGAATTCCTTTATAATTTATAACAATTTATTTATATTATAAATAGATTTTTCAATATAAATTGAATATCGATTCAACCGGGATTTGAATATCGAGTTATAAATACTATTGGAGCTGTATGATATTCCAGTTTGGTTATATACGATAATATTTATTTATAAATATTTAATTAATTATTTTTAAATATATTTATATATTTAAATGGGTTATTTAGAGCTTTAAAAATAGCCAGTTTTTCAAACGACCTCCAAATTCGACGAAGCCAATTTTGTTGGATCCGCATTATTAAATTATTGTTAGATTTCAATTTCCATGATTTTTGAAGTCAGGGTGTGGCCGTACGGATTTTTAATGTGAAAAACAGTTAGTATTTCAACGGTTAAAAATACGCTGTGTGAGCAAACGGAGTCGGAATTCGACGAAACTGGTTTCTTTGTGTCCGTAATGCCGAATTGTAGCTGCATGTCCAGTTTCGTGATTTTTGGGTATCGTATGTGATCATACGGATTTTTAGAAGATAAATACTAACAGCGATTCATTAAAAATGAATAAAATAATCGATTAAAATATTATTTCCTCATCCTATAAATATATGACTAACTCACCTAACCCTAAACTACCTCTCTTCTGGTCAAACACAAAAAGAAAAATCCGCCGCCATCGTTTACATTCACAGTAAACAAAAACCAACTTCGAAAATTTGGATCAATCAAAATAAATTCCTACAATTCATAAAACAATCATCTATAGATTCCCTGAGTGTTTGTCTTCGAATTGATACCCATTTTACTAAGTTCGACGTCAGTATTGAGTCCTTGGATTTTCAACAGCGACATAGGGTTTCGATTTTGGTGGAGTTGGAAGCTTTGATCCGGGTTTTCATTATCAGTTTTGGATTGAGGAGGTAAAATAGGGTCTGTTTGCAAAATTTTGGCATGATTGATGAAAATTAATGTCGATAGCTGTACGTATGGCATCGTTGAATGGCTGGAGGACGCGACTTCGGTCTGGCGTGCGAGTAGAGATTGTTGGGAATGGAAGGGATGTACTCGGGAAGAGAAGGATCATGGTAATTTTTGTGTGAGTTTTTTTGAAGAATAGAAGGAGCGGTTGGGAATGATATACACAGGGATGGCCGTGAAATGGTTCTGGAGCTATTACTGAAGGAAGAAGGAGGAAAAGGCGGAGCAGGTTTATGATGGGAGGTGGGCCGGGTTTTCTTGGTAAAGCCCATGAATTTATTTAAATCTAGGTTAATTCTATTGTAAGTAATGTATTAACTTGTTAAAATCATAACTTCTCCATACGTTAATAGAATTCAACGAAACAAGATCCGTTGGGATCGTATGGACGGCGGGGGAATTGATCCATGGTCAATTCCGTAACAGCTAAATAGGAATTGCTACACAATGGAACCGACCGGGAGTGAATTGGAGCTCATTTGGATTTATTGTGAAATTAAACGCCTGAATCAAATCAATGACCAATTTTCATTATTTAACGATAACCGTCCAATGTGAGTAAATCTCACTAACTCTGTTCAATTTATATTTTTATAAAATATTTTTAGAATTTATAAATGATGATTATTTGCTGTGTGTTGGCAGGTTGGTTGAACTGCTAGTTAATTGGTTGAAAACATAGATAACGATATTTAAAAATCATTAATCGAATATTGATTCTGTTATCAGAATATTTCATATTCGTGTTATTTATGTTGATTAACATCTGTGGATGCAGGGAAACAGGTCGGAGGGACCCAACTGGGTTCCTCAACATTTATTTTACTGTTATTCATATATTGTGATATATGATGTATAATCTGTTGTAGATTATGTGTGTTTGGATAATATTTATCATTGTTATATGGTATGTTAAATACCATAAGAAATACTAGAATGAAAAAAGGGATTTTTCAAAACGTATATTGAAAATGAAATGTTTATAAAATCAAAGGATTTTGTAAAAAGAATATTTATAACATCAAAGGATATTATAAAAGGATTTATTTAGAAAATAAATAGAATAGAAAAAGAAATATTTATAAAACGAATAGAAAAAAGAAATAGTTGGAAAATAAAAGGGATTACTTATGAAATCAATGGATTTTATATATGAAAGAAAAAGGATTTTATATAAGAACATATTTTTATAAAATCAAAGAACAAATATAAAGGAAATTATTTGTAAAAGGAAATATTTGTAAAACAAATGTAAAAGGAATATTTATTTGTTAAATAAATAGAATTGAAATGGGATATTTATTTAAGAAATAAATAGAAGTATAAAAGGATTATTTCTTTAGAAAATAAATAGAATAAATATAAAAGGAAAACATTTACAAATAAAATTGAAAAAGAATTATTTATTTAGAAAATAAATAAAGATAAAAAAAAGAATTATTTGATAAATAGGTGGAGTTAAAATGAAATATTTATTTGGGAAATAAATAAAGTTATAAAAGGAAATATTTATGAAATAAATAGAATTATATAAAGGAAATATTATATGAAATAAATATAGACAAATAGGAAAGGAAGTATTTGTAATCGAATAGAGTTATCAAATATAATTTATTTGAATAAGAGTTAGTCGATTAGAGTTAACCAGTAAGGGTTAACCAGATAGAGTTAATTGAACATAGTTAATCGAATTATGATTTAATTGAATGATAATTATTCAATTAGAGTTGATCGGATATAGTTATTTGAGATAGAGTTAGTCAAACATAATTTTTCAGGATGAGTTGCCATTTCGTACGACTACTAGCGAAATTCGCAGGGCTGCAGATATCCTACGGCGGTCGGATGTTTCCTAAGGGAATCAGGCGTAACCATTGTGATCGCTGCGATCTAGAGTCAAGAGAATGGGGTTAAATCGAATATTAGCTATTCAAAATAAAGTTAAAACATACATAGTTATTCGAATATAAGTTAATCGAATATTAGTTATTCGATAGGAGTTAAATAAGTTGAGTTAATCAAGTAAGTTAATCAAGTTGAGTTAATCGAGTTGAGTTAGTCAAGATGAGTTAATCAAACCGATTTAATCTAAAGGAGTTATTCGAAATAATTTATTCGAATAGAATTAAGGGAGTTAATCGAATATAGTTTATTCGAAAGGAGATTAATCGAATGTAAAACATTTGAAGAGAGTTAATCGAATGTGAATCATTCAAAGAGAGCTAATCGAATATAGTTATTCGAAGAGAGATTATCGAATATAGTTATTCGAAGAAAGAGTTATCGAATATAGTTTATTCGAAAAGGAGTTATCGAATAGAGACTATTAGAAAGAGAGTTATATGTTGAAATTCGATTATATCGAATTTAGGGAAGTACACTTTCCATTTTAATCAAGATTTAATGATTTCTTCATAAATTGTCTATTTAGTTATTTAGTTAAATTAAGGAATAAAAGTTATATTTTGAAGTTAGATATTTAAGAAGAATGGATTATAACGCTATAGTTATAATCAATGTTTTAAAATAAAGAAGTGGATTCATAAATAGAATCCGAGTTACCTAAGGAAGTTGGTTAAAAGATTTAAAAGGGTGAACTTTGTCTATTTCGAGGTTAGAAATGTTGTGCAGTTAAGGTCCGAGAGGTAATTATACCCCACCTTGATTGACTTCGTTTTTAACTAGGGGATGGGTAAGGTTCGATAGTGAAAGTTGGTTAAGTGAATTTAGTTAATGAGTGTAATGGTTTGAATTGGCTTGGCGATGTTTTATTTAAACATTTGTTAAATCCAATGAAGGAGTTTTGGAAATATTTTCCAAATAAAAGAAATTAGAAATGTTTTCTAATTTAGAAAACAAGAAATGGGAGTAAATATGGAGATGTTTTCAAATGATTAATAAAGTATAATTTCTAAATTTAGAAAATAAGAATTTACAAATATATAGAAATGGGAAATGAATAAATTAATAATAAATTAAATTAAAAGAGATAAATGTTGATTGATGATTGATCGGTCGAGTTTCTATCTGGAAATAAGATCGTTGGTTGTACACCTATTTTCCTTTGATAGTTAAATCACCGACTATCGAAGTTTTTGACCATTTTTCCGTCGTCAATACGGAGAGACCGGGATCAGATTCATTATCTGAAAACCACTCTGTATGGACGTTAGCGGTGCGATCAAATATGATGAAAATAAGTGAAGACGGAGTTATGCAAGGACTATCCTATTTACAGAATAGTACCTTCGATTTTTCCAGTCCCAGGACAAAATGAATGGACGAATGTCTGACAGAGTATGCCTAACGGATCGCGTAAGTTGATCTCTTTAAACGTACTTATGTTTGGTGGAGGAGGAATTCGTTTCTCTTAGCTTTATACCCGTGGTATTTTTGGGGAAATCAATTTGTGATTTGGCGGGTATGACGATGTGGCATTCAAAGTGAATGGTGGTCAGGTGTTCCAAAAGATATGTTATGACCTCAAGCCTCATCAACCGGGAAATGACAGAAATCGGGCAGGCAACATGGCTAGGTGGGTCTCTCCCATTAGGGCGTATATCACCTATCTAGAGAAAATCCATTTCATTCTTTTATCTATTCCGATGCTGTCCCTTTTCGGGAAACGGTGGGTAGCTCCCAACCGTTGGTGATATATATTCAATACACTCAAGCAAAATGAGTGGTCGGTCATGTGTGGGTCGGGTTGCAAGGCGTTCTTGTTGAACCCAGTGTATTCGTCTCTAGAGAAACACTATCGGCAGGTGGTCCTATACCTTGTCATAGTCGGAATCCAATCTCCAATAAGCGCCCGCGGTTTTGTTTGTATACTATATATGTGGAACGCGAGATGCAAGCATTCTGCTAGATTGTGAATTACTTGTGATTAGACATTATTATAATATCAGAGAGGTATTGATTTCCAAAAATGTTTTGGTTATCGTAAGGTAAAAACCGTCCGTGTTTATGTGTGGATCGGTCTTACGATTACCTTTTCTTCTGAAAAGGATTTTGAAAAGTTAAACCAAATGATTTGAGTTTACTCACACCAGTCCCATGACCGACCCATGGTTTATTTTGTTTTGTTTTTCCCTAAACTCTTGGGTACCCAAATTTGTACGGGCAGTCAAGTAGTTCAGGTCTTTACAGATATACTTGGAGGAGCTTGAAGCAGGAGGCTTCAGGATTATATAGTTATTGTTATTTCCACTGTATGTAAGTGTTGTACTCTGATAATGTTATTCTATACATATATACTGTTTTATTGCAAGGTTATGTTATGTATTATGTTTTATTCGTTCCGCTGTGAGATTCGTATTACTCTGGTCCTGTTCTGTAGTGATCTTCTTCTTCTTATTCTATTCTAATTTTCTATCTTATCTATTCTCACCCTCTAACTTCTTTCTATTAATGATCAGGTATTTCCTATGTCTGAATAGTCAACATGGTATGTTTGTATTGATTTTCGGAGTCGTAAATCCCATTTCGTTACACTTACTATCGATATATCGAATTCTTTAGATTTAATCTTTGTAGCAGCATAAATAGCATTTTTCAACTCTTGATAATTGCAACCCTTTTGTACTTTGGATCCTTTACGCTTTCCACATACATACTTAGGCATGTTATTGTCATCGATGATTAGCTCGCCATTAAAATGACATATTATAGGAGTGGTAGTCATAGATCTACATAAATAACGAGTTTGAGACAATTACAATCCAGATCCAGATCTTAAGAAAAGGTATTTTGAATGAGCTAGGGTTTCAAAGCATTACCTTTGACTTGCAATCTACGCAATTTGTTAACTTCAATTACTATGCTCAAAACAAAATGAATTTGTTATGATGTTTGATATTTTGGTGAAAAACTGTATTTTCTAAGCATAGGTGGAAATGAGGATGTAGTGTGTTGTAGATTAGGGTTATGGGATATATAAAACTGTTTTCAATTGGGGTAATGTACTAATAATTGCTTTGGAGCATTTCAAAGTTGTGCCTTTGTTAGTATTGCTCTAGCGCAATTGTTAGTTGCGCGAATATGCGCAACTTTGAGTTGCGCTGCTGCAGTCCTTGAAGGCGCAGCTTTGAGTTGCGCCACTGGTTTTTTTAGTTGCTCCCTTTATTTCTCCATGAGCACAACTTCAACATATTAACTCATGTTCCTGCATGCCATTATTGCATTAATGCAATATTATTGCGTACAAAAATCAACGAAGCTACAATACAAAGATTCAACAACAAAGTTCAACAAAGCTATAATACAAAGATCAAATACAACATTCGATAATAAAGCTAGAAAACAAAGTTAAATTCAACATTCGATAACAAAGCTAGACCACAAAGTTCAAATACACCATTCGTTAACAAAGCTAGAACACAAACATCAAAGCAAACACACACAAGATTCGATGACAAAGTACGTATACATAGTAATCAATCATTCCTATGCTCGTCGTGTCATCGAAGATTGTATCTCTTTCGTCTTGCTGCTTGTGTTTGAGTGGTAGGTGGTTGAGATGGTCCGACTTCAATAATGTCCTGGGTTGGTTGAGATTGTCCGGGCTCATCTATGTTGATACCTTGTTGTTCTCTTGAACCTCTACGATGGTAAGTAACACCAAATGCTCCCAGTGAACGAGCACGATAAGGCGGTGGTCGTTTGAGTTTATGACGTCTAAGTATTGTTCGATGATATGTTTAATACTTATGCACTTGCTTTTAACACGTGCTTCATCTGCGGGATCGGCCAACACATCAACAACCTCATTTGAAATCATATACATGCTTTGAACCTAAAATTATAACAAAAAAAGAATTTACATGAGCTTACGGTATTTAAAACGTAAACATTAATTGAGAATAAAAAAGGACAAAATCATACCAAGTCATGTCCTACAGGTCCTCGTGGATCATATCTAGCCAATGTAGTAGACGACTCTTCAAGAACAGATTGTTTCATGATATGCGAGTACCAACTGCAGTAATCTTGTATAAAAGTTCTAGGAATGCGTTCGACTTGTAGATAATCCAAGCGGTGATCCCATCTATACACATAAGTATTATACAAATCTTTACTCCAACCATTAGGAAAAATAATCTCTGCTACATCCGGTATATGCTGACTAAGGCCAAACTGTCTCATCACTCTATCCGGATAATGCATAACAACACTTTGCAAGCATATAAGGGAAGTCCGTGCAAGCCATGATTGTTGCCCTTCCTAACATATATGCGAAAGACCGTCTAAAACGTCATTCGTGTAAGGCATCCACTTAACCTGAGGTTCCTCCGTGACATCCAACTCATTACGATATAGTGTTGGGTGGCGGGATGGATTATCACTCCAATGTATGTCTAACGTCCATCTACATACAACAAAAAGAATTTACAGTTCGAGTTATTTACCAAAACTAATAATTCCAATAGGAATTAATAAAAAATTATACCT
This sequence comes from Allium sativum, assembly GCA_030737875.1. NCBI lineage: Eukaryota > Viridiplantae > Streptophyta > Magnoliopsida > Asparagales > Amaryllidaceae > Allium > Allium sativum. The sequence goes on from CM060909.1 coordinate 826,779,720, forward strand.
TGCACCATATGGTAATCCGACTACATTGCCGACACATACGTTTGGACGACCAACGGAAATACATGTCCACGTCCAAACCTATAGCACACCAATGTTTAATAAAAGTTTGTACAGAAATGAATAAACAACATCATACCTGAAGAAGAGTTAAACAACCAGCTAAACCATTCGATTTTTTAAGCGCTACATTATCTAACTCTTTATGAAGTGCACATAAAACCGCACTACCCCATGAGTAATCTCCAATAGTATTGAAGTCCTATAAAAGGTATAACCACTTAATGCTAACTCGACCCTTTGTATGGTTCGGAAAAAGCCTAGAAGCAATAAGAAGCAATATTATTGATCGAGTGAATTGTTTAATCTCCTCAACTAAACTATCGGCAATAATCTCTCGGGAGGTTATGAACTCATAAATCCACGATACTTTAAGCTCTCTACCATGTACAATTGCTTCAGGTGGTGGAACTTGACCAAGAAATTGAATGAAAATATTTGGTACATCAACATTGCCAGAATACGCAACGACAGGGCCATCAATAGGAAGACCTAGCGAAATAGATACGTCTTGTAATGTAATTGTCATTTCACCAATGGTGAAATGAAACGTGCTAGTCTCTGGCCTCCATCTATCGCATAATGCTGTGAGCAAAGACCTATCAAATTTAATATACTTTATCTACATAAAAGACCAAAATCCAGCCTGTTGAAGTAACTGCTGCACTCGAATATCCTGAACCCTCTCCATTAGCTGGTCAAAACTTTGTGAATGGTCCAAACAATCTAGAATTTTTGTACTCTACGTTAACAGAGTAAATCTCAATTTAGCTACAAAAGATGCGAATTTTAAAAAACAATCACTACAAGCATACTCTCATCACGTCTTCCTAGTTTCTACGATGCTCTTGTTGTAAGTATAAAATGCTAGTATCAACCGATCTGCTCTCCGGTTCTATAAATTCATCAACAAATGAAATATGGTTCAATTATAAACAAATTTGGAAGAAATACATACAAAATTCTAAAACTAGGGTTTTAGAAATGGGGTTTTTAATCTCAAGGACAAAATGAACAAAAAGTTGTTCCATAAGGACAAAGGGGTAAAATTTTATCCATAAGGACAAATTTTAGTGTAAATGATGGAATTCACGGGCCCACTATAATTCATCCCTTTACACTAAAATTTGTCCTTACGGGCAAAATTTTAGCCTCTTGTCCTTATGCAATAAATTATTGTTCATTTTGTCCTTCAGGGTATTTTCCTGTTTAGAAATTACCAAAATAATGGATTGTAGTAGAAGATCCGGCTTCCATTAGTTGTAGAGTTGTATTATGTGAAGAACAATGAAGGAATTGAGTAATTTTGGATGAATTTGAAAAGAAATTAGAGTATTTGGTGTTTAAACTTGTTGGGTTCGAGCATTTTTTTGACTAAGGACTTTTTTGATAAAGTAAGGAAAGAGGGAATGGAAGGTAAGACGAATGTTGTATTTATTACAGTTGCTGCTACGGGCACGAATGATAGTTGCGCCGATGTAAAAAGATTGGCCGCAACTAATACATGCACTAGTCTCGTGCTCTTTAGAATTGGTGTCTTCATTAAAATGAGTATGTATAACTTGCGCTAAACAAAAGTTATTCAAAAACTACGTGGCGCAACTATAACTAGAACTACTGGAAAAAATTCAAAATTAAATCTACACAACTGATAGTTGCGCCCATCGAAGCGGTTAAGAAATTCCTAAGTTGGCGGCTGAGTTGGCATAAACAAGCACTGTTTGGTAATAAATATGCAAATCAGCCTTAATCGCAAAAATGCTTTTAAAACAAGCCTTAAACGAAAATTTGTCCTAATTATTTATGTAAAATACATAAACTATTAATTAAAATCATCATTATTGTTTGTGTGTAATTAATGTTTGATAGCTTATGCAAACAACATGTATGCGTTTGTATTTTTTAAATCTTTTTTGATAATATAGATATACATGTTCAAATTAATGTATGTTAGTAATTTATTCAATGATTTAGTAAATATTATTTAATAAAATTTGTTTAAGTAAGCTAAATGTAAAATTACAAAGTTAGTTCAACTATATAGCATTACAGGAAAAATTGAAAAGAAATTTGCAAATATGTGTATATATATATACATATATATATATATATATACATATGTATATATACATATATATATATACATATATACATATATACATACATACATACATATATATATATATATATATATATTGTTATGGAGTTATTGGTGTTCAATTTTTTTCTTATGTGATACATGGTAAATTCTTGATATAAATGAATCATAACTAATTTTCAAATTAACCTTGTCGTTATTGTTGATATACGTAGTTAATGTTATGTGATTTATACATCTTTATAACTGCATGGAAAATTACCTTTTTTAATATGAATATACATAATAAAATAAGCGTAAATTTTTTAGAGCTATTTAAAAATGTACTAAATACTCTCTGTAACACCCCGAAAATTCTATAACTGTGAAATTAACAAATTAAAGTATAATTAATCTGAAATCAAAGAACTAAGGGAAACGGGATACGCCATTGCATTCGTCTCGGAAAAATACGCGAAATAGAGTCCGAGTTTTCGAAAAACGGAGTCCGTATGAAGAAGATATGGCCTTCGGAAGTTTTGAATTAAATTTAAAATTCAAACAGAATAAAATAATTAAAAATCGGGCCTAATGGGCCAGGGCGGATAAACACCCGCCTAGGCCACCCAGGTCGACTGGGCTGTCGACCTGGGCTACCCATGTCGACAGGGCTGTCGACAGCCCTGTCGACAGGGGTGTCGACCTGGTCGAGCCCAGCCAACCTGGCTGGCCAGGTCTGTGTTTGGTCGAATTTCTGTGGTCTGCTTTGTCATTAGGGCTAGGTGGCAAGTTTTAATTGGTCTCTCTATCGAATGAATGGCTACGATCAATCCAGGCAACATCAATGGTCCTAATCAGTTCCTAACCTCTATATAAACAACCCTAGACTAAACCCTAATCTATTCATTCAAAATAAGATCATAGCCGCCATGTTGCTGAGGAACGACAAAGAGTAGCCGCCAACTAGAGAGAGGATTAGGAGGAAGATTCTAAAGCTTAAAGCAACCTAAACCAATCAATTCAACAAAGGAATTTGCGTCTTCAATCCCTAAACTAGAGAATTCATCACACCATTGTAAGTAGAGTATTACTTTGGTATGAACAAATAATTGTGTTGGTTTGTATGCTTGAATTGTGGCAATAAAGTAATTCATATTTGTGCGTTCTTATCAATTTGAAATATTATATACGTTTGGATATTTATGAATTATGTTATTCATTATAAAGAACTACATGTGGTAGTTCTACGCAAGTATACGTTTGGAATATTTCGCAAATTATGTAATCCATGTTGAAGCTACATGTATGTAGTTGATTTAAATTCATGCAAGTTTGGGGTTTGCTTCTATGCCACCATGATGTATATTTTTGTGCATAAATCATTTTGTAAGTAATTAAAACAAGTTTGGTTATTATAATCCATATGAAATTATGTTGAGAATTTGGCATCATGTATTAAGCCATGCTTTTGTACTAGAAAACCTATTTGCAAACTTATGAATATGGCTAGGCTATGAATGATATTTGGCATAATTGAAATCCATGATTAAGTCTATCTTGTTTACAAGAATTATATGATGACATATGTGGTACATAGTTAGGATTAGATTCAAAATCCCTTTTTGCAAGTTTACATGACTAAAGTAAGAATCATGATTTCATGTTAGAGATATTTATGCCATGCTTATGTTTGACATTATGCCATGCTTATGTTTGATATTATGCCATGCTTATGTTTGACATTATGCCATGCTTATGCTAGAAATATTTATGCCATGCTTATGTTTGACATTATGCCTAAATAAAAATATAGGTTCATGTGACAATAATGATATCTCAATTACAAGTTCACATGCTTTGATTCATGTCACCTATGTTACCACTATGCAAGTACACCAGTTTCTATTTTGTATTTCCAACGTCGTATTGCAAGTTCATGCGCTCACATTCCCCTCTTTGTGTATGTAATTACGCTTTAAGCCTCCCCTTTTCGCATGGCTAATTTGGGCTTTAAAAGGCTAAGCCCAAAATATATATAAACGGACGTGTTAAACGGGGGAAAATAACGTTGGGTTAAAAATTACTAATGAATGAAAATATAAAATAGAAGGGCCCAAGTTCAAGTATGGGTTGGGCCCATGATTGGTGTAACCTTTACACCATTAACTTAATAATGGGCCGCAAATATTTACATATAAATAAAGAAGAAAGACAAAATATGTAAATGTAGAACATACGATGTGTTTAACCCGAGGTTGGATTGAGTTGTGATGTAAACCTGCCCGGAACCGCCCGGCTGTCCAGTAGTCACAACAATACCTATCCAATGTGGGAGGTTAAACATGGAGCCCAATAAGGACCCGAGGTTAGACTGAGTTGTGGCGTAAGACTGCCCGGAACCAACCGGCAACAGGCAGCCACAACAATACCTGTCTAATGTGAGAGGTCAGGGCCTTAATAAGACAATTAAGGCTGAGTCAGGATTGATAGGATTAAGTGAACTAAAGACTTAATCAAAATGGAACATGCTAAACAAAACGGACTGGTGGGGGTTAGGTTAGGAAACACTTAACCAACTTAGCATGTTGGCTAGAGATAGAAAACCTAGTAACGGGGGACCCTTTTCAGCAGTAACCCTAGAAGGTGTATCAGGATACCCTGAAACTAGGCAGGGTGGGGCACGATTACTGGGCTGATTGTAAGAGGTCAAAGCGACGGCGGTGGTGTAGCAGTGTAGGTTCTAACGGAGTGCGGGCGTGCACACACTCCGGTGCAGAAAAATAAGGCACTGGACACCAGTAGCATACCTGTGCACTCTAAGGTCGTGTCGGGTTGCCACTATGGGACTTGATACACCCCATGGTGGGACCAGCATAGGTAACTACAACATCGGGGGCCGTAAGACACATGTAACTATGCAAGTAGGAGCGGATCATCGTAGAATGGATCACATCACCCTGATTATGGGGTGCCAGTTGGAAACTAGTTTATATGGGTTCAGAGATCAACATGGGGTACGATAGTATATTCGACCCTAGACAACTTAACCAAGTTTATAGTGCATGCCCACTTCCTGTTTATACTTATCATACCCAGTTCTTTATTCATAGACAAAATAGTACTAGACTTACTCAGGCTTTATGTCTGACTCTTCTTTTCTTTCGTCTTCTTTTCTTCCGTTTCCCCCCCAGGTCCTCAGGGAGGGAACACAGCAGCTTGACCAACCTCAACATCCAGCTTGAAGAAGAGAAATGTATTGCTTGGACTTTTCTGTTTTGAACTATGGCTTTGGACAATCCACTATGGGGCTTTTGCAGTTTATCTATGTTTTATTTATGCTTCTTTAAATAATGTACTCAAGATAGATTATGAAAGTGTTATGTTATGTTTTTGGGAAAGGATGTTGTTGTAACACGTATTTGACTTTATGAAATAAAGTTTGTTGTTCTTCTGCTGTTTACAAATATGTGTTCTTATATCTGTCTTGTATATCTGTGACTTGTACTTATAAACCTCCACCAAAATTAGGGCATTCCCTTTGAGAGTGACCCTAACGGAGGTGGGGTGTTTCACTTGGTATCAGAGCATAGGTTTACCAGATAAGATAAAAAGTTTTGAAAAATTATTTTCAAAAAGGAAATTTAAAGAAGCATTTTTAAAAGAAAAATATTATTTTATTTTAAAAAGGCAAAGTCCACTCCCCAAAGCCATAGGTATTATCTCTTATCCTTCGTTTTGAATCTATCCTTTTTGTTTCAGCATGTCCGAAGATCTTAACTTGCCGGAAGGGGTGCCAATACCTGGTTGGTTTAGACGGTTCTTAGAAGCAAGAGCCACTCAGCCAGGTCCTACCATTCCTCCTCCCCCAGCGGAAGGAAATCATCCAGCTGCAGCAACACCTTTTCCTCCACCTCCTCCTCGGGGAAACACGTTTGCTAAGATATGTAAAGATTTTAAAGCTATGGGAGGAAGGGATTTCCATGGAACTGAGTCCTTCGTGGCAGCCAGAAATTGGCTGAAAGAAACGGAGGACCTATTCATCATCTTTGAGGTAGAAGATAGACAAAAAGTACAATTGGCAGTATGGCTATTGAAGGGAGAGGCTTCCTACTGGTGGGAAGTCACTAATGCTGAAAGACCAGTGGAGACATGGGAGGACTTTAGGGCGTGGTTTGAGACTAAATTTCTCTCAGATGCGGAAAGAAGTTTGCAGTTGGAAAAATTCTTATTTCTTAAGCAAGGGGACAAGACAGTCAGAGAGTATGTGAATCAGTTCGATGAGCTGGCTAGGTTTGGGCTTGACCTAGTCAACACCCCGCACAAGAAGGCTCTCCGTTTCGTCAAAGGGTTAAATGAGCCATTACACAGTTTGGCCATGACCCATATACCCATGGGAGCCACGTATGAAATATTGGTGCAAATGGCATTGCTGAATGAAGAGGATAAGGGCAAGAAGAAAGAGGGTTTGCAGCCTAAGAAGACAGACTTTAAGAAAGGCGGGAAAGGCAACAAAGAGAAGAGGAAGTGTAATTTCTGTGGCAAAGTGGGGCACTTAGTAAAGGACTGCCGGAAAAAGAAGGCCAAGGAGAATGGTGGGTGCTTTTCTTGCGGTGAGATAGGCCACAGGGCTAAGGACTGCCCAAAGAAACGAGGACAGGGGCAGAGGGCTGGATCCACCCCAGGGGCACAGGTTCATGTGCTAGAAGCGCCACCTCTGCAACAGCGAGGTATAAATACTTCTGTAGAAAGTGTAGTTTATCTTTATGATCACCCCGTTCGCACTTTATTTGATTCTGGCGCATCACACTCATTTATCTCGTCTGCTTTAGTAGAATCTCTGCACCTAGAAACTAGTATGGTAGAGGACCCCTTAATTGTTTCAAACCCAATTGGGGGCCCAGCTCATTTGTCTATGATCTGTGTGGGATTGAAAATTTCTATTCTAAGCGTAGAATTTCTATGTAGTGCCTTTGTTTTGGGCTTTTCGGGTTATGGTTTGATTTTGGGTATGGATTGGCTATCCAGTAATGGGGCCATCCTTGATTGTGAGAAAAGGGTTGTTAGGCTCCTAACCCAGCTCGGTAATACTTTGGAAATTTCTTGTAATCTCTCGTATGCGGTTATGCTTAGTTATCTTGAATCGCTAGATGCCTCCGTTGAAAATTTGCAATCAGTGAGAGTTGTCCGGGAATATCCGGATGTCTTCGAAGAGGTGAAGGGCTTGCCTCCGAAGCGGGAAATAGACTTCCGCATATATCTTGTAGATAATGCAAAGCCCGTTGCGTTGCCCGTTAGACATATGGCTCCACGAGAAAGGAAAGAGCTCAGTAAACAGATTAAAGAGCTTCTAGAAAAGGGGTTCATTAGGAGAAGCATTTCAGAATGGGGCGCTCCAGTGGTGTTCGCTACAAAGGCGGATGGTTCACTCCGTCTATGTGTTGACTATAGGGAGCTCAACAAGCTAACGAAAAAGAATAGGCACCCTCTCCCTAGAATTGACGATTTATTTGACCAGCTTGTAGGAGCGTCTGTTTTCTCCCAACTCGATTTAGCAACCGGTTTTCATCAGCTAAGGGTGGCTGAAGATAGCATCGATAAAACGGTGTTCAGAACCCCAGACGGTTTCTTTGAATGGCTGGTCATGCCTTTCGGCTTGACAAATGCACCTGCTTACTTCGTGGACCTAATGAGTAGGGTATTTAGAGATTTCCTCAACAAATTCGTAGTGGTCTTCGTAGATGATATCCTTATCTTCTCAAAGAGTGAAGAGGAACATGCTCAGCACCTAAGGGCAATCATGGAAACTTTGCGAGTCCATCAACTAAAAGCCAAATTCTCCAAATGCCACTTTTGGGGAGAAGAGGTGAGGTTCCTTGGGCACATAGTATCCAAACAAGGGTTAGCAGTGGACCCTGCTAAGGTAGTGGCGGTACAGGACTGGAAGACACCAAGGAATGCGACTGAGGTCCGAAGCTTTCTAGGACTAGCGGGTTTCTATCGAAAGTTTATAAGGGATTTTGCGAAAATCTCAACTCCGCTCACGAAATTGACTAAGAAGAATCTAGTGTTCAATTGGGACTTGGATTGCGAGTTTGCTTTCCAACGACTGAAAAGGGCTCTTACAACAGCCCCAGTTTTGACGCTGCCAGATGGGAGCAAGATGTTCACTGTTTATACGGATGCATGTGGGACAGGGCTAGGCGCCGTCTTAATGCAAGAAGGAAGGGTAGTAGCTTATGGCGGGAGGCAATTGAAGGTGCACGAAAAGAACTACCCAACCCACGATCTTGAGTTAGCCGCCATCGTCTTTGCACTCAAGTCTTGGCGACACTATCTCCTAGGTGAGAAGTTCGAACTTTACACTGACCATAAATCGTTGAAATATCTTTTCTCGCAGAAAGATCTTAACTTGAGGCAACAAAGATGGATGGAGTTTCTTGCCTCGTACGATTTCGAAATCTCCTACACTCCGGGCAAAGGCAACGTAGTAGCAGACGCATTGAGCCGAAAGAAATTGACCCTAAGCCCGTTGTTTGTTGAAAGACAAAGCCTAGAGTTTATAGCCAGCTTCGACTTTAGGCCTTCCTCCAATTTCGTACCAGGCCTGCTTGCATCTCTCGAAGTGCGCCCAACTTTAGTGGATTCAGTAGGGGCAGCACAACGCGAAGATCCTCAGCTTGTGGAAATGATTGATAGGTTAATTAGGGGTGAGACTTCAAGTCACCTCAACCGATACTCCATCGACGATAAAGGTTTACTAAGGCGAGACGGAAGACTATGCGTCCCACAGACAAAAGATTTAGTAAGGAAGGTTCTCGAGGAAGCGCATCATTCCAAGATGACGATACACCCAGGCGGAGATAAAATGTACAAAGATATAAAAAGGACTTTCTTCTGGAACGGCATGAAAAAGGACGTGGCAGAATTCGTTTCTAAGTGTATGGTGTGCCAACAGGTTAAAGCGGAACAGAAAAAGCCTGGCGGACTACTACATCCTCTGGAGGTCCCGCAGTGGAAGTGGGATAGCATCTCAATGGACTTCATCAATGGGCTGCCTAGGTCTAGGAGGGGCAACACTAGCATTTGGGTAATAGTGGATAGGCTTACAAAAAGCGCCCACTTTTTACCCGTCAAAAGTAAGAGAACTGCCTCATCCCTAGCATCACTTTACCTCAAGGAAATCGTTCGACTCCATGGAATACCATCTAGCATTGTTAGTGACCGAGACCCCATCTTCACCAGCGAGTTTTGGCGGAGTCTGCAAGAAGCAGTAGGAACGCAGTTATGCTTGAGCACAGCCTATCATCCCCAAACCGACGGCCAAACAGAGAGAGTGAATAGAGTTTTGGAAGACCTCTTAAGACTATGCGTCCTCGACTTCGGAGGGACATGGGAAGACCACCTTCCTTTGGTAGAATTCGCCTACAACAACAGCTATCAAGCAACCATTGGAATGGCGCCCTTCGAAGCTTTATATGGAAGACCGTGCCGATCGCCCACTTGTTGGTGGGAGTCCACGGATAAGCTCATACTTGGACCAGATATGATCCGAGAGACCTCAGAGAAAGTAGACTTAATACGAAGAAGGATGAAGACGGCCCAAGAAAGACAAAAGTCCTACGCCGACAAGAGGAGGACCGACCTTGAATTTGAAGTTGGAGACAGAGTTTTTCTCAAGGTATCACCGCTAAGGAACGTTGTTCGTTTTGGAACCACAGGAAAACTGGCACCAAGGTTCGTAGGGCCATTCCCTATTATCGAGAAAATTGGGAAAATGGCCTATAGGAGAGCCAGGTTAGAGCTACCCGAGAAGTTGGCTGGAGTCCACAACGTTTTTCACGTTTCACATCTCTGAAAATGTCTACATGAATCTGCTGAAGTAGTAGAGCCAAACATCCTCGAAGAGGCCGAAGTGGAACGCGAAGCAACCATAAGAAAAGTTCCAACCCGCATATTAGGAACGGAAGTAAAGAAGCTACGCAACCGTGAAGTCAAGCTCGTCAAAGTTCAGTGGAGCGACGCCGAGGGAGACGCGACTTGGGAAACTGAAGCTAGAATACGTACTGCCTACCCTTTTCTGTTCGAGGGTACATCCTTGATCTTTCTTTTTCCTTAAGTTGCGCTTTTATCTATCTTTTTAGGTATATTTCCTCGACCGTATCTTTTAGGTAGAAACCCTTTGGATGGAAACATGTAGTTGAAACATGTTATGGATGATGGTTGCAAGTGGTTGCAAGTGATTGCTAGTGGTTGCTCGTGGTTGCATATACACACACAATCTAGGTTTTAGATCGGCTCAGTCACTTCATATTGCATATGCATATATGTTTGCATTCGTATATGGTTGAACTTTAATGTGTTGTCATATGGATGTTGCATCTGTATTGAATGATTGTGCACTCATGTAGAATCAAGAATAGGAAAATTTGCATACATAATGGATGCATGGCACTTACATAAATCGCATTAAGGAGGTCAACTGAATCAGTAGACCGCCTGATTTTGCATTAGATAAGTTCATATACACACACACTTCGCATATGATCATGAAGCATTAGAAGTCTTTTAAGGACAATGGATGCTCGTGTTTGATGGATGAGTAGATGGATGATTGGATGTTAGGATATACATTCCTCCTAACTTGAAGATTTCGGGGACGAAATCCTTTTAAGTGGGGGAGAATGTAACACCCCGAAAATTCTATAAATGTGAAATTAATAAATTAAAGTATAATTAATCTGAAATCAAAGAACTAAGGGAAACGGGATACGCCATTGCGTTCGTCTCGGAAAAATACGCGAAATAGAGTCCGAGTTTTCGAAAAACGGAGTCCGTATGAAGAAGATATGGCCTTCGGAAGTTTTAAATTAAATTTAAAATTCAAACAGAATAAAATAATTAAAAATCGGGCCCAATGGGCCAGGGCGGATAAACACCCGCCTAGGCCACCCAGGTCGACTGGGCTGTCGACCTGGGCTACCCATGTCGACAGGGCTGTCGACAGCCCTGTCGACAGGGGTGTCGACCTGGTCGAGCCCAGCCAACCTGGCTGGCCAGGTCTTTGTTTGGTCGAATTTCTGTGGTCTGCTTTGTCATTAGGGCTAGGTGGCAAGTTTTAATTGGTCTCTCTATCGAATGAATGGCTACGATCAATCCAGGCAACATCAATGGTCCTAATCAGTTCCTAACCTCTATATAAACAACCCTAGACTAAACCCTAATCTATTCATTCAAAATAAGATCATAGCCGCCATGTTGCTGAGGAACGACAAAGAGTAGCCGCCAACTAGAGAGAGGATTAGGAGGAAGATTCTAAAGCTTAAAGCAACCTAAACAAATCAATTCAACAAAGGAATTTGCGTCTTCAATCCCTAAACTAGAGAATTCATCACACCATTGTAAGTAGAGTATTACTTTGGTATGAACAAATAATTGTGTTGGTTTGTATGCTTGAATTGTGGCAATAAAGTAATTCATATTTGTGCGTTCTTATCAATTTGAAATATTATATACGTTTGGATATTTATGAATTATGTTATTCATTATAAAGAACTACATGTGGTAGTTCTACGCAAGTATACGTTTGGAATATTTCGCAAATTATGTAATCCATGTTGAAGCTACATGTATGTAGTTGATTTAAATTCATGCAAGTTTGGGGTTTGCTTCTATGCCACCATGATGTATATTTTTGTGCATAAATCATTTTGTAAGTAATTAAAACAAGTTTGGTTATTATAATCCATATGAAATTATGTTGAGAATTTGGCATCATGTATTAAGCCATGCTTTTGTACTAGAAAACCTATTTGCAAACTTATGAATATGGCTAGGCTATGAATGATATTTGGCATAATTGAAATCCATGATTAAGTCTATCTTGTTTACAAGAATTATATGATGACATATGTGGTACATAGTTAGGATTAGATTCAAAATCCCTTTTTGCAAGTTTACATGACTAAAGTAAGAATCATGATTTCATGTTAGAGATATTTATGCCATGCTTATGTTTGACATTATGCCATGCTTATGTTTGATATTATGCCATGCTTATGTTTGACATTATGCCATGCTTATGCTAGAAATATTTATGCCATGCTTATGTTTGACATTATGCCTAAATAAAAATATATGTTCATGTGACAATAATGATATCTCAATTACAAGTTCACATGCTTTGATTCATGTCACCTATGTTACCACTATGCAAGTACACCAGTTTCTATTTTGTATTTCCAACGTCGTATTGCAAGTTCATGCGCTCACATTCCCCTCTTTGTGTATGTAATTACGCTTTAAGCCTCCCCTTTTCGCATGGCTAATTTGGGCTTTAAAAGGCTAAGCCCAAAATATATATAAACGGACGTGTTAAACGGGGGAAAATAACGTTAGGTTAAAAATTACTAATGAATGAAAATATAAAATAGAAGGGCCCAAGTTCAAGTATGGGTTGGGCCCATGATTGGTGTAACCTTTACACCATTAACTTAATAATGGGCCGCAAATATTTACATATAAATAAAGAAGAAAGACAAAATATGTAAATGTAGAACATACGATGTGTTTAACCCGAGGTTGGATTGAGTTGTGATGTAAACCTGCCCGGAACCGCCCGGCTGTCCAGTAGTCACAACAATACCTATCCAATGTGGGAGGTTAAACATGGAGCCCAATAAGGACCCGAGGTTAGACTGAGTTGTGGCGTAAGACTGCCCGGAACCAACCGACAACAGGCAGCCACAACAATACCTGTCTAATGTGAGAGGTCAGGGCCTTAATAAGACAATTAAGGCTGAGTCAGGATTGATAGGATTAAGTGAACTAAAGACTTAATCAAAATGGAACATGCTAAACAAAACGGACTGGTGGGGGTTAGGTTAGGAAACACTTAACCAACTTAGCATGTTGGCTAGAGATAGAAAACCTAGTAACGGGGGACCCTTTTCAGCAGTAACCCTAGAAGGTGTATCAGGATACCCTGAAACTAGGCAGGGTGGGGCACAATTACTGGGCTGATTGTAAGAGGTCAAAGCGACGGCGGTGGTGTAGCAGTGTAGGTTCTAACGGAGTGCGGGCGTGCACACACTTCGGTGCAGAAAAATAAGGCACTGGACACCAGTAGCATACCTGTGCACTCTAAGGTCGTGTCGGGTTGCCACTATGGGACTTGATACACCCCATGGTGGGACCAGCATAGGTAACTACAACATCGGGGGCCGTAAGACACATGTAACTATGCGAGTAGGAGCCGATCATCGTAGAATGGATCACATCACCCTGATTATGGGGTGCCAGTTGGAAACTAGTTTATATGGGTTCAGAGATCAACATGGGGTACGATAGTATATTCGACCCTAGACAACTTAACCAAGTTTATAGTGCATGCCCACTTCCTGTTTATACTTATCATACCCAGTTCTTTATTCATAGACAAAATAGTACTAGACTTACTCAGGCTTTATGTCTGACTCTGCTTTTCTTTCGTCTTCTTTTCTTCCGTTTCCCCCCCAGGTCCTCAGGGAGGGAACACAGCAGCTTGACCAACCTCAACATCCAGCTTGAAGAAGAGAAATGTATTGCTTGGACTTTCCTGTTTTGAACTATGGCTTTGGACAATCCACTATGGGGCTTTTGCAGTTTATCTATGTTTTATTTATGCTTCTTTAAATAATGTACTCAAGACAGATTATGAAAGTGTTATGTTATGTTTTTGGGAAAGGATGTTGTTGTAACACGTATTTGACTTTATGAAATAAAGTTTGTTGTTCTTCCGCTGTTTACAAATATGTGTTCTTATATCTGTCTTGTATATCTGTGACTTGTACTTATAAACCTCCACCAAAATTAGGGCATTCCCTTTGAGAGTGACCCTAACGGAGGTGGGGTGTTTCACTCTCTAAGATTATTTAAAGGATTAATTGACACGAATAATCCAAAGTTTAACATGTCATCCTATAATAATCCCAAGTTTGGATTATTTTTAAATAATCTGAAATTTAGGAGGTCCCTTCCCATATTGATCCAGTTCCCTGTTAGCCTGCTACAGCCGGTTTAAGTTTTAGTCTTTTGCTTCTTCCACTTTATCTTTTACAACAAAACTGAAAAATAGGCCGCCTCCTTCAATAATTCTTCAAACAATTATTTTTTGGGTTTAAGGTGTTGCTGTCAAATTTACAATATATGCCAGATTCTGCCGATCTCTTCTTCCAAATATGTCAGATTAACACCGATGCAATGCATATTACAGTAGCAACAGAGAATCCAACCAACAGTTTCTCCATGGTTTTTCTACCACCATGTCCTTGTAGATGGAGGTTCAACTTTGAACTCACGTAGCTGATAACTTCCAAAAGTTTTTGGCAGGTTCACACGATGTTTAGTCAATCGAGCAATTATGTTTGTTGCCATTGTATTTGGCATGTAGTTAGAAGATCTTGCTGGAAGAACTGCCCATCTTAGAAGGGAGCTATTTCTTTCTATGGAGGAATTCAACAATGTCACCTGATTGGTGTCAACTTCCAAGTCATGTGCAATGAGCTCTGTATGTTCTGTGACATGAGGCATCATATTTGAATTTGGCACATTTAAGGACATGTCAAAAGTTATGAGCCCGACTTGGATTTGACACATAACAAAACGTTCTTCATCTCCAGTAGGAGATAATACTGGTGACACTCCCTCCAAACTTTCATCAGAGGAAGTTGGTTTTGTTGATCGGTTGACATCAAAAGTTCTTCCATAATTTAGAACAGTTGGTTTTCCAAAATTCAATTTTTTCATTCTGGCGATCATAAGTAACCAATGTACTCCCATAATCCACAACCACTATACTCCTAGAATCCACAATCAGCGAAAATTCTTGAGGTAGCATTCCAATTAATAACCTCGTCATATAGTACCCATTCGTGAGCATATCGTCATAGAGGCTCATCCGAGCTTGAGAATCATGAATAAGACGACTCCCTTAGATACGATTGACAATGACCGAATGGCGGGAGGAATATGTGGAGGTGAGTTTCAGAGGTAAGATGAACGGAGGAGATCCGATCATAGGAATTGCATGTAGCAGCAATTGCCTGCGATTTGTTCAATAATTCAACACCAGATCGAATCACGAATTCTTTGGGGGTTTGTAAAGAAGCAGATGTTCAATTTGAGGAGAAGGAATGTGTCACCTGAGAGAAAGGGGATGAATTCACGTTTGATTTGAGATGATTAAAACTTAAACCGGCTATAGTAGGTTAACAGGGAACTGGGATCAATATGGGAAGGGACCCCCTAAATTTCGGATTATTTAAAAATAATCCAAACTTGGGATTATTATGGGAAGGCACGTTAAACTTTGGATTATTCGTGTCAATTAATCCTTATTTAAATAGTTAGAATTTAAGATTTCATGAGTAGTTTAATCATATGGACTGAAATATAAAATAGCACGAAAGAATTGAGAAAATTCAACGAGTAATTGTGGAAATGTTAAAATGCAAGTATTTAAAGAGGAAATTTGCTTTTTTCAATTTATGATAAATTCATTGAGATAAGTGTATAATACGTTAATTTTTTTTATTATTGATTACATATATTATTTAAATTGTATGACTTATTTAACCGTATATTTCGACGGGAAACTAATTTTGTCATTTTTGTTGACTTGAACATGGTGTACGTTTTAAAACATCATACTTATCATTAATTACATGAATTAAAAACAATTTATTGATTGAATTCATTTGCTAAATTCAACCTGTAAGTGTTTGACATTAATATTACAATGCAATACATAGTAAATATATTAACGTAAATGAGTTTAACTTTGAACTTGTAACGGTTATTTATGTATAGTTTATGTTATGTGATTGACGTATTTATACATTTGATTATTTTTTTCATTTTTGTTAATATGAATATGGTTAACCTTAATGTGATTTACTAGGCGAATCAATGAATAATAATTTGCTAAAGTTATTTAAATAGTTTGAATATTTTGTAATTAATTGTAAACATCGTACAAAATGTAAAATATTAGAAAATAATTGAGCGAGACTCAAATATTTATACAAAATTCGAAGTTTAGGTATTTGGAGCCAAAAAACAAAATTTTATCATTTTTAGTATTTAAAATAAATATTATTTTACTTAAATTTACTTAAATTACTTAAATTTCAGGTTTTTTAATTAATTTAAATATGTGGACTTGAATATAAAATGTTAGGAGCTAATAGTTAATAAAAGATACGTAAACTATGAAATGTTTGAATTAAAATGTAAAATGATAGAAGAAGTAAAATAATGTGAAAGAAATAGTAAATAAATAAGTGTAAAGTGATAAGCTAATTTAAAAATAAAATATCCGGAGGGAATTAAGAAGAGAGAAAATTCTTAAAATTAAGGGGAAAACTTTAAAAGATTCTGCTTTACTATTTACTATTATTTAATAGATGCCACTATTTTCTTTATTTTTCGTACTTGAGCATTTAGTAACGTCAAGGCTGGTTCTATACAATAGGTTGTCCTAGTCAAGGTTTTTTTTGTTGTCTTTCACAAAACGATGGTAATAGTAATAACGTTGATAACATCATTTCATTAATTTCACAAACATGAGAAACCACACTCAAAATACATAATAAACAATAATAAAACGTAGAAAATTTATGAGCCCCCGAATAGATTGATACGTTCAACAAAAACAAGTCAACTAGGTTATTTATTCAGGTATTTGATTTAAAAAGGTAAATAATCAATGACCAATTATCAATAATCAACCGTATAGTTTTGATATCATTAATCCACTTATCTATCAACTAACATGAACAAATGAAATTTAACGACCATCCGTTATGACTTATGGGTTGAATTTGCTAGCTAACAGAAAAAAATAACACTTATTTACTAAACAGACAGAATTAGAAACAACAGTCCATGGTTTTTTTAGCCTTCAATTGGAACTAGCAACAATTCCTTAATTACTGTTTTCTAAATATATTATTTCTTTTAAGCTTTTAAGGGGTCTAAAGCCGAAATTTTGATATATTATCATTAGAATCATTAATTTATTTATAACTTTGAGCTTACAACAACCTTGGTATCGAAATTGAAGGCTGAACCTGAACTGATCCAACTGAAGTGGAGATACATAAGAGGAGTTGCGATCTGATGATGTTGTTGATGGGGTGCGACCATGTTGAGATGATGAAGGCAATTGTGGCAATATCTCTTTGTACGATTTGAAATCTGAACTAGTTTTTTTTGTTGCCCTCGTTGGGTAGGTTTCCCTGTTCTGTAGCCTAGTCCTCCTAGTCTAATAACTAGCCCTGAATATCATGGTTGGTTGCTTATCGTTGCTAATGCTTTACAACATATGACGAATGTAATTCAATGTTGTCCTCATTGTTTTGATTGGACGCTCTTTCAATGGTTAAAATATGAATGGGTTTTGTCGTCCATGATACGTTTATACATGGCTTAGTCGTTTTGCGGTCGAGTGAAATTATAAATGTTGACCTAACTAAATTCCATTTTTTCCTTAATATTATGGTTGGATTCAGTCGGTACCGAAAATCCATATTAAAAATCATTACTATACCAATATATATGGTAACAATTTTTTTTTACGATTACCCCACACCTGCATGGGGACGGGACCCACAAGTAACAGAGAAAACACATACTAAGGAAAGCGATTGAGGATCCGGGTTGCATATGAAGACCCTACCTCGAAATGTGAAGTAAGTATCATCGAAAATTAATTTCCAAATAATGGATGTCACAACCGATAGAGACTCGTCAAAAACTATCTTGTTCCTAGCACACCAAAAGTGCCAGTAGATGAGATAAGGGATGAGCCTGAAGAGGTTGGATCTAAGATTCTTCCACAAAGACCTTGCCCACCAAGAAAGAAGTAGAGATAATAGAGAGGAATGAAACCTTTGGAGGACAACTATACCTCCAAAGTAAGACCAAACAACTTGAGCACACTCACCTTCCAAGAACAAGTGTGCAATTGGCTCGACAGAGCCAGTCCTACAACACCGGCAACGAGACACGAGAGGGATGTCGATTGCATAAGGTTAGCATCCAAAAGGAGACCTCCATGAAATATTTTCCACATAAAAACCGAGACCTTGAGAGGAATGCGAAGATCCTTGATGAAGGAAAATTCCGAAATCCTAGGGATTGGAATTCTAGCAGAATTTCAAGCCGTTCGAAGGAAGGAGGAGTTCCCATTCTAGACGAAACCCCGGCCACGCACATCGCAAAAAGCTTTGACCGACTGCATCTGCTTCCACATCTCACACGCATAAGAAGGGGAACCAGAGAAGTCCGTTGATGACAGGCGACAATACTTAGCATGAAGAAACAATGCCAATAGGGAGTCGTTAGCTTGGAACCTAACCCAAAGCTTACAAGCATAGGCCTTGCACACATCCTTAGGATTACGTAGGCCTAGGCCACCCTCTCGCTTGGGACGATAAATTGTATCTTAGGAGACACAATGTTGTCTCTGCGCTACATCCCTTTTTCCCCAGAACAAGGGTGAGGCCAAAGAGTGGAAGAAGTGAAAAGATACGAAGTAGGCGTCATGGCTGCAAAGGCATGAGATCCTATAAAATTGAGAACTGCTTTGATAAAAATTAGGCAACCTACCTGGGAGATGAGAGAAGAGTTCCACCTTGAGATCTTACCACTTGCTTTGTCAGTTAGAGGATCAAAAATCGCATTGAGATTGCAGCCTCGCTACAGAACGATACCAAGATAAGACAAAGGAAGAGATCCTACTCGAAAACCCGAAATAGTCTCGATCCACGAAATCCGGCTAGGACCCATGGACTTGGCGTGAATAAAATAAGTCTTCGAAGCATTGACTAGCTAACCTGAGCAACGTTAAAAAAAAGCCTATGGAAAGATTTACTGTTCCCCTTAGAAAATAAAATGATATTGTCAGCAAATGACAACGAAGAAATCAAGGTGCAATAGCTAGGAATACCGAACTATGAATCTACCCTGCAATGGTAAGGGTGTGAATCTGTAGCAACCCATATTTTATTACACTGTAATTATATTAAGAGGATAATAAAATTAATATTAATAAATTAAATATTCAGAATTAGGTAAAACGGACTTTACCATTGTGTACATTACGAAATTTTGGTTCAGATAGACCCTTGGTTTGCGTAAATCGGATTAAGTAGGAAGAAGTTACGGGCTTAATAAGATTGAATGAAAATATATACAATATATATACAATAAAATAAACAGCGCAGAAAGTAACGATCACTAGGTGTATCTAAGGCAGGTCGACCCTAGGTTCGACATAGGTAATGGTGGGTCAACCCACCTACATGTAGGCAGAATTCCTGCTTCTGTATCTAGACTACTTTATTCTCTATATTCATTTGCTGGCTCAGCTTAAGGTGTATGGTTGGATTTGTAAACCTAAAATCTAATGGTTTAGGATTATCCTAGCTAAACTATAAATAGGCTAGCAGCCTCATTGTTTTCCTACACACTAACATTCTTCATTCTTCTTCCTTTAAACTATTTCTAAATAAAAATAAGAAGATGTTGAGATGTTGCCTAAACGTAGATTAAAGAGGACAATTCTAATTTTTCCACAACAACAATATAAAGAGACCTTTTTCTGGCTTTCAATCAAACCACTGTGAGTGTAACGACCCGGGGATTTTGCGATCCTGGATATCGGCATACAACACTATGTCGATTATTCAAGCATCTGAAATACCGGATAGTCCATGAAAGAAGTTAGAGGGTGAGGATAGATAAGATAGAAACTTAGATTAGAAGAAGAAGAAGAAGAAGAATATATCACATCAGAGTAAACACGAATCTCACAGCGGAACGAAAAAAATATATTTCATAACATAACTTTGAAATAAAGTAGTATCTGTATACAATGCCATTATTAGAGTATAACACTTACAACACATCAGAAATAACAATAGCTATATAATCCTGAAGCCTCCAGCTCTAGCTCTTCATGTATCTGTAAATCCCGACTACTTGACTGTCCGTACAAAATTGGGCACCCAAGAGTTTAGGGAAAAAACAAAACAAAATAAACTCTGGGTCAGTCATGTGACTGGTGTGAGTAAACTCAAATCATTTGATTTAACTTTTAAAATTCTTTTGAAACAAAGGATAATCATAAGACCGATCCACACATAAACTGTAACGACCCAGAAAATCTGAACCAATTAAATTTTTTTAAATTGGCTAAAATAATGGATTTTAAATATTTAAAATAAATATTTTAAATAATGGCGATGAAAACTGAGTTTGAATCGACAATTGAAAACGAATATAATTAATTATAATTATAAACAAGGCCTGAAATGGCGTGGCAGTTCGTTGAGACGACCCGAAATCCCGTTCTCACGGAAACAAGGGTTATCTTTGGAATATAACACAGAAACAGATAATTGCGGAACAGAATTAAATAAATACACCAGATAATGAACAATAGAATGTACTGGATAAAAGTAATCATCAGAGTTACCAGTCCCATGACTGACTCTAGATTTCTCATACCAGTCCCATGACTGACTCGTAGTTTGTTCACTCTCAAACTCGGGTGCCCCTTTTTCTACATGGGCAGCCTTGTATTCAGGTTTAGCTGGTTCTTTCTGGATAGCTGGGACTGAAGATGGATTCTATCATTTATTTCCTTTTATGTTGTTCAGCTCCTATTGTACATATTTTGTTTATTTCCGCTGTAGACATTTATGTATAGCTGAACTGTATTTGTACTAAGTAAGATCCTGTATACTGTGTAACTCTGATGATTACTTTTATCCAGTACATTCTATTGTTCATTATCTGGTGTATTTATTTAATTCTGTTCTGCAATTATCTGTTTCTATGTTATATTCCAAAGATAACCCTTGTTTCCGTGAGAACGGGATTTCGGGTCGTCTCAACGTGGTATCAGAGCTTTGGTTAAGCTTAGTTCTGGAATATAACATATTAACGAACTCGTCAGAAATAGAACCAGTAGTGTTCTAGGACGGGTAACTCTATACAGATAGGATCAGCAATATCCTAGTATGAGTAAAGCAGAAGGAATACACCTCGATAGACACATTTACATTTGAAGTATATGTTTCTATGTTGGAAAATTTTCTTTTCTGTGACCTGACACTTGATCTGCTAATTGCAGAATACTAGAAAAATGAGTGCCAGAAACAGAAGGAATACAGAACCCGATCTAGAGGCTCTATTAAAGAAATATCGAAATCTGGGTGGAGCACAATTCTCGGGCAATGAATCTATTATTCAAACTCAAGCTTGGATGAGTTCTGTCGAGAGAATCTTTGAGCATATCCAACTGAGAGATGACCAGAAACGGTTAGTAGCATCTTGGGCGCTCAAAGAAGAAGCTTTAATCTGGTGGGAAACAATCATCAAAAATAATCCAGAAGGTGATATCACCTGGGACAGATTCAGAGTGATTTTCCTAGAAAGATTTACTCCTCCCGAAGCAACCGAGAGATTATGTGATGAATTTTCTTATCTAATACAAGGTGACATGACCATTCCCGAATATCATAAGAAATTCAACGAACTTGCTCACTTTGCTCCTCATCTAATTCAAAACCTGAAGAGGAAGAATTTGAGATTTATCAACGGGCTTCAAAGGAAATACCAGAATAAAGTATTGGGGCATGTGAAGCTCCCTTTTTCTGAAATGATTTATATGGCTTATCAGTATGAAGATCTCCATAGGAAAGGAATGTTGCGAGATGAAGAAGAAATCAGTTCTAGCAGCAAAAGAAAATTCGAAGCTGATAGCCCAGAGGCAAGTATGCAGCCTGAGGCCAGCACGAAGGCTGAATTCATAAAGAGGCCAAAGATCAATCAGAAAAAGGTAAAGACAATCGTATGCCTAAAGTGTGATCAGCATGGGCATTCGATGAGAAACTGCAGATCTTCGAACAGACGAAAGGATGGCGGGTCTAAATCCGGGATGAATTTTCAAGAAAATAGGAAGTGCAGTCAATGCCATGAGGTCGGTCATCTTTCTAAGGCCTGCCCGTTATTTAGAAAATCTGAGGCAGTACATGTGAACGAAGTGGCAGAAGTGCCTACATCTCCGTCTGCTCAGGAAAGGTCTGATGTTTTAGAAGGCACGCTCAATGTCAAGAACATTCCAGTTAAAGTACTGTTTGACACAGGTGCGTCACGAAGCTTTATTGCAAAGAGTGCAGTCAAGAAGTTGGATTTGAATTTGAAGAAACTCAAAGAGCCAATGACTGTCCAAAATCCAGTTGGAGGTTCCATCAATCTCAGTTGGGTTTGTGCAGTACCTGTCTCCTTTTCTTGCTATAAATTCCCTATTATCTCTGTCGTCATGAATTTTGATGAATTCGATCTTATTTTGGGATTAGATTGGTTAACCAAATATGAAGCAGAGGTTAGATGCGCCGAGAGAGTTGTTAGAGCTAAGATTAAATCCGGGAGTTATATAACCATACCGTGTGAAGGTCAGAATGCTAATAGAAAAGACTTCTGGGCAGCTCTAAATGTTTCTGCGGACCAAATAGAAAATGTCCCTGAAGTCACAGAGAATATTCCCGATCTAGTCAAAGATATCCCTGTCGTCAAAAATTATGCGGATGTGTTCGAAGAAGTTGTTCGTTTACCTCCGCAGAGAGAAATAGATTTCAAGATTGCTTTAATTCCCAATGCAAGGCCGGTAGTTCACGCTATTCGAAGAATGTCCTTGAAAGAGAAGGAAGAATTAGACAATCAAACACGACAGCTAGTATGGAAGGGTCTGATCAGGCCTAGTTTCTCTGATTGGGGTGCAGCAGTGGTGTTTGTCCCAAAATCTGACGGTACTCTACGTCTATGTGTGGATTATCGTGATTTGAACAAATAGACAATAAATAACAAGTATCCATTGCCGCGGATTGATGATTTGTTAGATCGATTAAATGGAGAACAAGTATTCTCACGAATGGACCTAGCTACAGGATTCCATCAACTTCGAATTGCCGAAGAGTGTGTTCCAATGACAGCGTTCAGAGGCCCCGACTTATTCTACGAGTGGTTAGTAATGCCGTTCGGCTTATGTAACGCTCCAGCTTATTTCGTCGATCTAATGAACAGAGTATTCAGAGGAGTATTGAATAAATTTGTTCTGGTTTTCATTGACGATATTCTAATCTTCTCTAAATCAAAGGCCGAACATGAAAAGCATCTGGAACAGGTTCTAGAAATTCTGAGACGGAATGTATTAAAAGCAAAGTTTTCCAAATGTATCTTCTGGCAGGATGAAGTAAAATTTCTGGGCCACGTTGTATCGAAAGAAGGAATCGCTGTGGACCCAAGTAAAATCACGGCTATTCAAAATTGGAAACAGCCCAGTACTCCCACTGAAGTCCGCAGTTTTCTTGGATTGGCTAGCTATTACCGAAAGTTCGTTAAAGACTTTTCGAAGATATCTGGTCACTTAACGAAGCTTACAAAGAAGCATTCTAAATTCAAATGGACTCAAGAGAGTGAGGAGGCTTTCGAAGAGCTAAAGTTGAGATTAACTACAGCTCCAGTGTTAACCATCATAGATGGCAACCAAGATCTAAAAGTGTGGACTGATGCTTCTAGAGAAGGCCTCGGCGCAGTGTTAATGCAAAAGGGTCAAGTGATTGCTTATGCTAGCCGTCAACTGAAGCCACACGAGAAAAACTACGTCACTCACGATCTTGAGTTATTGGCTATCATATTCTCTTTGAAAATCTGGAGACACTATCTTCTCGGTGAGAGATTCGAACTGTTTACAGATCATCAGTCATTAAAGTATCTGTTCACTCAGAAGGACCTGAATCTGAGACAGCAACGTTGTGTAACGGCCAGGAAAATTCGATACTTGAATTTTCAACAGTAATACGAAATTCTGTATTACTCGTCAAACAAAACCAAGTATTGAACTCCTGACTGTTAATAGAAAGAAATTAGAGGATGAGATAGGAAAGATAGAACTAATAGAATAGAAGAATAAGAAGAACATCACATCAGAATCTCACAGCGGAATTTCACAAATACATAATATATTACATATCATGGTTTGTTACATCAGAGTACATCATTCAAATACAACATCGTACGTGATACTGGCCCAATACATAAACAGGATATATAGATATAACTTCTAGACTGGTTCTTGAACTCCTGCTCCACGATACTTCAAATGATTCCATTTGCTGCCTGGATCACTTGTCTACCCATAACAAGTGTTATGAGTACCCAAGAGTTTAAGAAAACACAGAAAATAAACTCTGGGTCAGTCGGGGGACTGGTATGAGTAAACACTGATAAGAGATGTAAACAAGGAATAAGGATTTAGGTTTTCATGTTGACAGGTTTATTTACTTTAGAAATCATAGATCAATCCATGTCTAATATCTGGATAATGATCTAAGTATTTTATATCAAAACGTTTGATATTATAATAGTTTTTACCAAATAAATAACCATCTAGTGAAACGCTTGCATCTCACGTTCACGTATATAGTATAAAATTGAAAACCGCAGAGCGCTTATTGGAGCTTGGATTCCAACAGACAAGGTATGGGAGCACCTACCGATCAGTGTACTCTAGAGAGGATACACCGTAGGTTCAACAAGAACGTCTTGCAACCCGGCCACACATGACCGTCCACTCATTTAGCTTGAGTGTGACGAATATATTATCACCTCCACGGTTAGGAGCGACCCACCGTTTCCGAAAGCTGCAGCAGCGAAATATAGATGAGAAAACAAAAGGAATTACTCTAGATGGTGATAATACACCCTGCTTGGGAATGACCCACCTAGCCATGCTGCCTTGCCCGAATTTTTGTCTTTCCCTGGTTGTGAGGCTAGAGGCTACGTTATCTTCTAGAACACCTGTCCACCGTTCACTTTTTGAATGCCACATCGTCAAATCCGTAATCACATATTGATTACACAATTACACACTGGGTGTAAAATAAAGAGAAGTTACCTTCTCCCCACCAACTTGGTATATTCGTAAAATCAACGGGCGTGACCATTGGAAATATTCTGTCAGACATTCGTCCATACAAGTTGTCCTGGGACTGGACAAACCGAAGGCACTATTCGGTATAAATAGTCCTTGCATATCTCCGTCTTCAATTATCTTCAATAATCTCTGACGCGCGACGTATAAATCGAATCGAAGTGGGATATTAATCTCGGACTCTTCGAAACGATTAGCGTATGTCTTTTAAAGTTGATTTATCAGCCTAACATGGTTACAATTCAGTTTACATATCCTTTATAGTCAAACAAAATAGTATATGTTTGCATTTCTCATATCTGGATATTCTGTTTATCGTTTATAAATGAACAATTTGAGTGCGTGCATCGCACATGGTAATTTATTTAGTTTGACCATCATTTAGAAATGAACAGATAAAGCACGTGCGTGACGGTATTTACTTTCGTTTGACCACTTTTGTTTATACGTTGTTTAATACTTTCGTTTATTCTTGTAAATCATTTTCTCATTTCTAACTAAACATAAATAAATTAATTTATAATTTATTTAAATTATTTCTTTTATATTTCCTATTTTCAAACTCGTCGAACTTCTACAGTCGAGCTTCTGTTCTTCGATCTTCTTGCTGTTGTCTTACTTCCACTTGCCTACGATATTTAAATAAAAATCTCTTTTTATTTATTTTCTTCTTTTATTTTTTATTTCTCTTTTTATTTAAAACTTGTTTTATTTAAAAACCCGGCCTAAGCACCTTAGCGCGATCACTTCCTTTTGCTTGTGCGATCACTTCGTTTTGCTTGCGCGTTCCCATGCACGATCACCATTTTCCTTGTACGTTCCCTTGCACGATCGCTGTTTTTCCCTTGTGCGATCGCTACTTTTTCTCTTTCGCGATCGCTACTCTTTAACCTGTTGCTTTTCTTATTTTACAAAAATATATATTTTTTTCTTTACTTAATATTATATATATATATATATATATATATATATATATATATATATATATATATATTTACACTGCACTACTTAGTTACTGACCAAACCAAGTTGAAATAACAGTCCATGTTTTCACACTTGTTTCCAGGGAGCACGGTTGCTTCTATCCTTTCTTTGTTTTGGTGCGTATGCTATTTAATACAACACAATCTTTGATATTTTCACTCCGCTTTTCTTCCCTTTCCTCACTTCTTTTCTTTGCTACCGTGTCCCTCCTTCCTACTGTGTCTCTTCTTTTATTTCATCCTTCAAACCTTTTTTATTCCTACTTCATGCGTGGCCCATCAGCCCAATCTCAAACCCACGCACCTTCCTTTCTTCATTTCCCTTCCCATTTCTTTGCTTGTTTTGTTTCTAACGTTTTGTTGTTTAAATATAGTTTCTCATGTTTTTTTTTCTTTTCTTTTTTTTTTCTTCTTAGCGTCAGCCCAATTAGTACTTTAGCCCACTAACTCCAAGCTCGCACATCCCTTATTCTTGCTGCGCCCCCCTTTTCTTCTTATTTTTAACACTCCTTTTTCCTGTTACTTTGATTTAGCTCAAGCAAGTACCACTCTTCCAAATGCAATCTCCATATATATGCATACACCACTGATCTTTTGCATACAAATCTTCCTCGGCACAATTCCGTTCAGCAAAAAGCTTCCACCCATGTTTTACATACTGACGTTTTGATTATCTATATGGTTTGATCCCAACCCCTCCTTGAATTTGCCGAAATCCCTTGAAGCCTAACATCTTCAGCCCAGCGTATCCTGTCCTCTTTATATTCTGCGCCTACTTTTCCTCTCTTCTTCTAACTTCTCAGTTTGCTTCCTTCATTCTATACACCAAACATCCTTCACTTCCTTCTCGTAAATAATTTCTTCCCATTTGAAGTTATTTCCGCATTCATCATCCTTATGTCCTACATGAACATTTAGTGCACACTGTGCACTTATCTACATGCACGGTCAAGCCACCCACCATCGTGCGGCCTCGACCATCGCCACAAGTCAGCATTCAACTCCTGAAGCTAATGCCACCATTTAAAAATCTTCCACTACGTGTAGCCAAAAACAACAGTTCACCGTAATCCCCTCTCCTTTTCCTATTTGCTTTCATGCTGCAAACACCAAAGTAATCCGCATGCAACTCCATCAGCAAATGAACCTATTTATAAGTTGATCCTCCTGCCGCGGCCCCTTTGCTTCCTTCAGATTTCCACTGTCTCCTATTTCGTTTTTCAATTCTTGTGGTATTTCATAAATGAATGCCACATCGTAAGGTCACAGTCTGGGCATTAATATGGGTGCGGTTTAGTTTGTTTCGACCTGATACCATACGTATCCTCCTTGTCACTATTTACAGTGGTATTGCAATATTTGAATAACTTCTAATAATATTCATTAGTTAAACCAACCCGTTTACTGCGCTCCTTCCCTCCTTACCCTGTGTCAACTTATCACAGCCACATACCCTACTCCATGTTAATATATGAACTTCCACATTTTGCTTTGGTTCTTCTTG
This sequence comes from Allium sativum, assembly GCA_030737875.1. NCBI lineage: Eukaryota > Viridiplantae > Streptophyta > Magnoliopsida > Asparagales > Amaryllidaceae > Allium > Allium sativum. The sequence goes on from CM060909.1 coordinate 826,807,379, forward strand.
CCTGTACATGTTTAAATATGCCTTCCCATCCTTACTTTCTTTCCTTTATCTGTACACAACCATTACCCTCCAACCGATGTGAAACCACCCCTCCAGAAGGCAACGGCGCCATTTTCCACCATGATACCCCTTCATACAAGTACTTCACAACAATAAATTTTGATGCGGAAAATCTCCTTCTATGCATTTTCTATTGGCAAGTGCAACTAACGAGATACTTGTATTTCCACATTTTTGTTTTAACTAATTCCTAAAAATGTATAATGAATAGTAACCGATCGATTTATACAAGTTACTAACGGGTGAATTCCTCTGCTCACAATCTATGACTACAAATAGTGAGGGACTCGCAGTGTTTATACACTGTCTGGCAATTTGTTTTATTCTCTGTTTAGTATACATTCAGATCGTAATCTACCCAACTTTAAACACTTAAATATTTACATTTCGTATATTTGGGTACATATCAATTTTCTTCTAGTTTTAGTCCTACTAGGGTTATATAACAGTAGGGTCCCCTAAGGTATTTGCTCACATAGAATGCTACTGTTTTTACTGCCTCTGTTTATTTGTTTACTGTCATAAATATCAATAATATAAGATGATAATACGATCAGCCGTATACTTCTATATATACTTAAATCATGACAGGAATACTTATGATAAAACGTGTTTACTCACGTATATACATTATTGTGTTTGTTATGGATACTTAAGTTGTTTACACCTTTAGGCTAACTGTCTTTCATAAACTAAATCCTTACAATCAACTTCAGTATTTGAAGTAAGTCTAATGGAGATACACACACAAATTTGAGTCTACTTATAGAAAAACTGTAAAGAAATTATGGTCATTTACTTGCTTATATTACTTCTGTTCTTAATTCCACAAATTTGCATGATATTGAATGAAAACACAATCACACACATATATATGTATATGTTGAAACATAACTGCCGAATTCATGAATTAAGATTGGAAAGGAATTCGAGTGGTTTACTCACAATTTTAGCTTTCCCCTCTGTTCCTTAACGCCCTCCTGTCTTTAGTTTTCCTTAAGCTTCAACTGATTTGCGTGCAACAAATGGGGGTTCATGGTGATATTTATAACAAGCTTTTCACATTAAACAATTCATTCTTTATATTTTAAGTTTATAGGCTTACCAAATGTTTTGCTATTTACAGTAAACTAGCCTTTAGACTTACCCTTCTCCTAAGTCCTATTCGATTTGCTTATTGATGAAGGAAAGCATTTTTTTATTTAGATATTTACCAATCATTTTGTCATATGTTCAATCTTCTAGAAACGCAATCTTTCCAAACCATACTCTATTTATTGCTGTGAAAGCATTCTTGGGTTTGTAGTCATATAAAATGGTTCACTTAACCTATAAGTATTTAGATATTTTGCTAATATAAATTTAATATTTGCAAGTTGCTAGTGTAGTGTTTTAGGTGATGGCCCTTCATATTTTAGCCATACTATTTGGTGTTACATCTCATTAAAGAGTATTTGACTTCAGATATTTGCTTTTGTTTGTTTCATGAGCAATTTCCCCTATTTGTTTATTTAAGGCATTTCACCAAACAGGTTGTGTTCAATATTCTATTATATGTTTTATGTATTTGTTTTGGCCGATTGTTTCCTGTATATATTTTGCTTTACCGTCCTTAATTGTTTTCAAGTCCTTATATTTTTAGAGTGACAAAAATGTCCTCTTTTCATATGTAAACTTTGCTATCCTTTGTATGTGAATACTTAAGGCCTTACTTGCAATATTCTTGTTTTGTTTTTGCGTCAAACTATTCCTATACATGTGTTATAATTTCAATATGTAATTTGATTCTTAACATAATATATATATTGTAGTTTATAATTAAGGTTTCATGTTGCACTAATGTTATGTTTTCAAATTAAAACATAATCATTTATATGTATTATTTGTGTTTACATAAACTTATACAAATATTTATAACTTATTTTATGATTTAATTACCTCATTAAATCCATATTTATCATCAACAAAGACAAGCTAAAAACCGGGACATTACAGTCCACCCCCCTTAAAAGAATTTCGTCCCCGAAATTTAAGAGTCACGCGTTGATTTCAGTTTTAGCTAAAGTTAATCAAATACACATCCGTAACTATTTACCAGGTGGGTTCCTTATTTAATTTGAATTTAGTTATCTAATTCTAAAATCCAAAAATTTTGATTTTATTTCAAAATCAGCTACTTAACTCCTATGGGTCTATATTCAACTAATAACTCAAATCTGGTCTTTATTCCCGGGATATACTAATTTATTCACTGGATATCACTCTAAATCTAATTCAATATTGTTGAACTTGTCCTGGGACTGACCCTATTCATTTGACTCCTCCCATTTGTTAATATGGTCGTCCTCAACAGCTTGATAATCAGACTTAATCGGAAGATTTATTTAACGGTGACCTAAGTCTATAATTAGAGTTATCGACTTATACTAAGTATACAATTTACTTTATAGTTTAAATTTTCAAAATACGTTCTCTCGATACTTATCCAAACTCAGTCTAGGGTGTTACTAACCCTATCTCTACTGAGTTACGCCACAGAGCCAAGGTTACTACTCAACCAATAGCTCTGATACCAACTGTAACGGCCAGGAAAATTCGATACTTGAATTTTCAACAGTAATACGAAATTCTGTATTACTCGTCAAACAAAACCAAGTATTGAACTCCTGACTGTTAATAGAAAGAAATTAGAGGATGAGATAGGAAAGATAGAACTAATAGAATAGAAGAATAAGAAGAACATCACATCAGAATCTCACAGCGGAATTTCACAAATACATAATATATTACATATCATGGTTTGTTACATCAGAGTACATCATTCAAATACAACATCGTACGTGATACTGGCCCAATACATAAACAGGATATATAGATATAACTTCTAGACTGGTTCTTGAACTCCTGCTCCACGATACTTCAAATGATTCCATTTGCTGCCTGGATCACTTGTCTACCCATAACAAGTGTTATGAGTACCCAAGAGTTTAAGAAAACACAGAAAATAAACTCTGGGTCAGTCGGGGGATTGGTATGAGTAAACACTGATAAGAGATGTAAACAAGGAATAAGGATTTAGGTTTTCATGTTGACAGGTTTATTTACTTTAGAAATCATAGATCAATCCATGTCTAATATCTGGATAATGATCTAAGTATTTTATATCAAAACGTTTGATATTATAATAGTTTTTACCAAATAAATAACCATCTAGTGAAACGCTTGCATCTCACGTTCACGTATATAGTATAAAATTGAAAACCGCAGAGCGCTTATTGGAGCTTGGATTCCAACAGACAAGGTATGGGAGCACCTACCGATCAGTGTACTCTAGAGAGGATACACCGTAGGTTCAACAAGAACGTCTTGCAACCCGGCCACACATGACCGTCCACTCATTTAGCTTGAGTGTGACGAATATATTATCACCTCCACGGTTGGGAGCGACCCACCGTTTCCGAAAGCTGCAGCAGCGAAATATAGATGAGAAAACAAAAGGAATTACTCTAGATGGTGATAATACACCCTGCTTGGGAATGACCCACCTAGCCATGCTGCCTTGCCCGAATTTTTGTCTTTCCCTGGTTGTGAGGCTAGAGGCTACGTTATCTTCTAGAACACCTGTCCACCGTTCACTTTTTGAATGCCACATCGTCAAATCCGTAATCACATATTGATTACACAATTACACACTGGGTGTAAAATAAAGAGAAGTTACCTTCTCCCCACCAACTTGGTATATTCGTAAAATCAACGGGCGTGACCATTGGAAATATTCTGTCAGACATTCGTCCATACAAGTTGTCCTGGGACTGGACAAACCGAAGGCACTATTCGGTATAAATAGTCCTTGCATATCTCCGTCTTCAATTATCTTCAATAATCTCTGACGCGCGACGTATAAATCGAATCAAAGTGGGATATTAATCTCGGACTCTTCGAAACGATTAGCGTATGTCTTTTAAAGTTGATTTATCAGCCTAACATGGTTACAATTCAGTTTACATATCCTTTATAGTCAAACAAAATAGTATATGTTTGCATTTCTCATATCTGGATATTCTGTTTATCGTTTATAAATGAACAATTTGAGTGCGTGCATCGCACATGGTAATTTATTTAGTTTGACCATCATTTAGAAATGAACAGATAAAGCACGTGTGTCGCACACGGTATTTACTTTCGTTTGACCACTTTTGTTTATACGTTGTTTAATACTTTCGTTTATTCTTGTAAATCATTTTCTCATTTCTAACTAAACATAAATAAATTAATTTATAATTTATTTAAATTATTTCTTTTATATTTCCTATTTTCAAACTCGTCGAACTTCTACAGTCGAGCTTCTGTTCTTCGATCTTCTTGCTGTTGTCTTACTTCCACTTGCCTACGATATTTAAATAAAAATCTCTTTTTATTTATTTTCTTCTTTTATTTTTTATTTCTCTTTTTATTTAAAACTTGTTTTATTTAAAAACCCGGCCTAAGCACCTTAGCGCGATCACTTCCTTTTGCTTGCGCGATCACTTCGTTTTGCTTGCGCGTTCCCATGCACGATCACCATTTTCCTTGTACGTTCCCTTGCACGATCGCTGTTTTTCCCTTGTGCGATCGCTACTTTTTCTCTTTCGCGATCGCTACTCTTTAACCTGTTGCTTTTCTTATTTTACAAAAATATATATTTTTTTCTTTACTTAATATTATATATATATATATATATATATATATATATATATATATATATATATATATATATATATATATATATATATTTACACTGCACTACTTAGTTACTGACCAAACCAAGTTGAAATAACAGTCCATGTTTTCACACTTGTTTCCAGGGAGCACGGTTGCTTCTATCCTTTCTTTGTTTTGGTGCGTATGCTATTTAATACAACACAATCTTTGATATTTTCACTCCGCTTTTCTTCCCTTTCCTCACTTCTTTTCTTTGCTACCGTGTCCCTCCTTCCTACTGTGTCTCTTCTTTTATTTCATCCTTCAAACCTTTTTTATTCCTACTTCATGCGTGGCCCATCAGCCCAATCTCAAACCCACGCACCTTCCTTTCTTCATTTCCCTTCCCATTTCTTTGCTTGTTTTGTTTCTAACGTTTTGTTGTTTAAATATAGTTTCTCATGTTTTTTTTTCTTTTCTTTTTTTTTTCTTCTTAGCGTCAGCCCAATTAGTACTTTAGCCCACTAACTCCAAGCTCGCACATCCCTTATTCTTGCTGCGCCCCCCTTTTCTTCTTATTTTTAACACTCCTTTTTCCTGTTACTTTGATTTAGCTCAAGCAAGTACCACTCTTCCAAATGCAATCTCCATATATATGCATACACCACTGATCTTTTGCATACAAATCTTCCTCGGCACAATTCCGTTCAGCAAAAAGCTTCCACCCATGTTTTACATACTGACGTTTTGATTATCTATATGGTTTGATCCCAACCCCTCCTTGAATTTGCCGAAATCCCTTGAAGCCTAACATCTTCAGCCCAGCGTATCCTGTCCTCTTTATATTCTGCGCCTACTTTTCCTCTCTTCTTCTAACTTCTCAGTTTGCTTCCTTCATTCTATACACCAAACATCCTTCACTTCCTTCTCGTAAATAATTTCTTCCCATTTGAAGTTATTTCCGCATTCATCATCCTTATGTCCTACATGAACATTTAGTGCACACTGTGCACTTATCTACATGCACGGTCAAGCCACCCACCATCGTGCGGCCTCGACCATCGCCACAAGTCAGCATTCAACTCCTGAAGCTAATGCCACCATTTAAAAATCTTCCACTACGTGTAGCCAAAAACAACAGTTCACCGTAATCCCCTCTCCTTTTCCTATTTGCTTTCATGCTGCAAACACCAAAGTAATCCGCATGCAACTCCATCAGCAAATGAACCTATTTATAAGTTGATCCTCCTGCCGCGGCCCCTTTGCTTCCTTCAGATTTCCACTGTCTCCTATTTCGTTTTTCAATTCTTGTGGTATTTCATAAATGAATGCCACATCGTAAGGTCACAGTCTGGGCATTAATATGGGTGCGGTTTAGTTTGTTTCGACCTGATACCATACGTATCCTCCTTGTCACTATTTACAGTGGTATTGCAATATTTGAATAACTTCTAATAATATTCATTAGTTAAACCAACCCGTTTACTGCGCTCCTTCCCTCCTTACCCTGTGTCAACTTATCACAGCCACATACCCTACTCCATGTTAATATATGAACTTCCACATTTTGCTTTGGTTCTTCTTGCCTGTACATGTTTAAATATGCCTTCCCATCCTTACTTTCTTTCCTTTATCTGTACACAACCATTACCCTCCAACCGATGTGAAACCACCCCTCCAGAAGGCAACGGCGCCATTTTCCACCATGATACCCCTTCATACAAGTACTTCACAACAATAAATTTTGATGCGGAAAATCTCCTTCTATGCATTTTCTATTGGCAAGTGCAACTAACGAGATACTTGTATTTCCACATTTTTGTTTTAACTAATTCCTAAAAATGTATAATGAATAGTAACCGATCGATTTATACAAGTTACTAACGGGTGAATTCCTCTGCTCACAATCTATGACTACAAATAGTGAGGGACTCGCAGTGTTTATACACTGTCTGGCAATTTGTTTTATTCTCTGTTTAGTATACATTCAGATCGTAATCTACCCAACTTTAAACACTTAAATATTTACATTTCGTATATTTGGGTACATATCAATTTTCTTCTAGTTTTAGTCCTACTAGGGTTATATAACAGTAGGGTCCCCTAAGGTATTTGCTCACATAGAATGCTACTGTTTTTACTGCCTCTGTTTATTTGTTTACTGTCATAAATATCAATAATATAAGATGATAATACGATCAGCCGTATACTTCTATATATACTTAAATCATGACAGGAATACTTATGATAAAACGTGTTTACTCACGTATATACATTATTGTGTTTGTTATGGATACTTAAGTTGTTTACACCTTTAGGCTAACTGTCTTTCATAAACTAAATCCTTACAATCAACTTCAGTATTTGAAGTAAGTCTAATGGAGATACACACACAAATTTGAGTCTACTTATAGAAAAACTGTAAAGAAATTATGGTCATTTACTTGCTTATATTACTTCTGTTCTTAATTCCACAAATTTGCATGATATTGAATGAAAACACAATCACACACATATATATGTATATGCTGAAACATAACTGCCGAATTCATGAATTAAGATTGGAAAGGAATTCGAGTGGTTTACTCACAATTTTAGCTTTCCCCTCTGTTCCTTAACGCCCTCCTGTCTTTAGTTTTCCTTAAGCTTCAACTGATTTGCGTGCAACAAATGGGGGTTCATGGTGATATTTATAACAAGCTTTTCACATTAAACAATTCATTCTTTATATTTTAAGTTTATAGGCTTACCAAATGTTTTGCTATTTACAGTAAACTAGCCTTTAGACTTACCCTTCTCCTAAGTCCTATTCGATTAGCTTATTGATGAAGGAAAGCATTTTTTTATTTAGATATTTACCAATCATTTTGTCATATGTTCAATCTTCTAGAAACGCAATCTTTCCAAACCATACTCTATTTATTGCTGTGAAAGCATTCTTGGGTTTGTAGTCATATAAAATGGTTCACTTAACCTATAAGTATTTAGATATTTTGCTAATATAAATTTAATATTTGCAAGTTGCTAGTGTAGTGTTTTAGGTGATGGCCCTTCATATTTTAGCCATACTATTTGGTGTTACATCTCATTAAAGAGTATTTGACTTCAGATATTTGCTTTTGTTTGTTTCATGAGCAATTTCCCCTATTTGTTTATTTAAGGCATTTCACCAAACAGGTTGTGTTCAATATTCTATTATATGTTTTATGTATTTGTTTTGGCCGATTGTTTCCTGTATATATTTTGCTTTACCGTCCTTAATTGTTTTCAAGTCCTTATATTTTTAGAGTGACAAAAATGTCCTCTTTTCATATGTAAACTTTGCTATCCTTTGTATGTGAATACTTAAGGCCTTACTTGCAATATTCTTGTTTTGTTTTTGCGTCAAACTATTCCTATACATGTGTTATAATTTCAATATGTAATTTGATTCTTAACATAATATATATATTGTAGTTTATAATTAAGGTTTCATGTTGCACTAATGTTATGTTTTCAAATTAAAACATAATCATTTATATGTATTATTTGTGTTTACATAAACTTATACAAATATTTATAACTTATTTTATGATTTAATTACCTCATTAAATCCATATTTATCATCAACAAAGACAAGCTAAAAACCGGGACATTACAGTCCACCCCCTTAAAAGAATTTCGTCCCCGAAATTTAAGAGTCACGCGTTGATTTCAGTTTTAGCTAAAGTTAATCAAACACACATCCGTAACTATTTACCAGGTGGGTTCCTTATTTAATTTGAATTTAGTTATCTAATTCTAAAATCCAAAAATTTTGATTTTATTTCAAAATCAGCTACTTAACTCCCATGGGTCTATATTCAACTAATAACTCAAATCTGGTCTTTATTCCCGGGATATACTAATTTATTCACTGGATATCACTCTAAATCTAATTCAATATTGTTGAACTTGTCCTGGGACTGACCCTATTCATTTGACTCCTCCCATTTGTTAATATGGTCGTCCTCAACAGCTTGATAATCAGACTTAATCGGAAGATTTATTTAACGGTGACCTAAGTCTATAATTAGAGTTATCGACTTATACTAAGTATACAATTTACTTTATAGTTTAAATTTTCAAAATACGTTCTCTCGATACTTATCCAAACTCAGTCTAGGGTGTTACTAACCCTATCTCTACTGAGTTACGCCACAGAGCCAAGGTTACTACTCAACCAATAGCTCTGATACCAACTGTAACGGCCAGGAAAATTCGATACTTGAATTTTCAACAGTAATACGAAATTCTGTATTACTCGTCAAACAAAACCAAGTATTGAACTCCTGACTGTTAATAGAAAGAAATTAGAGGATGAGATAGGAAAGATAGAACTAATAGAATAGAAGAATAAGAAGAACATCACATCAGAATCTCACAGCGGAATTTCACAAATACATAATATATTACATATCATGGTTTGTTACATCAGAGTACATCATTCAAATACAACATCGTACGTGATACTGGCCCAATACATAAACAGGATATATAGATATAACTTCTAGACTGGTTCTTGAACTCCTGCTCCACGATACTTCAAATGATTCCATTTGCTGCCTGGATCACTTGTCTACCCATAACAAGTGTTATGAGTACCCAAGAGTTTAAGAAAACACAGAAAATAAACTCTGGGTCAGTCGGGGGACTGGTATGAATAAACACTGATAAGAGATGTAAACAAGGAATAAGGATTTAGGTTTTCATGTTGACAGGTTTATTTACTTTAGAAATCATAGATCAATCCATTTCTAATATCTGGATAATGATCTAAGTATTTTATATCAAAACGTTTGATATTATAATAGTTTTTACCAAATAAATAACCATCTAGTGAAACGCTTGCATCTCACGTTCACGTATATAGTATAAAATTGAAAACCGCAGAGCGCTTATTGGAGCTTGGATTCCAACAGACAAGGTATGGGAGCACCTACCGATCAGTGTACTCTAGAGAGGATACACCGTAGGTTCAACAAGAACGTCTTGCAACCCGGCCACACATGACCGTCCACTCATTTAGCTTGAGTGTGACGAATATATTATCACCTCCACGGTTGGGAGCGACCCACCGTTTCCGAAAGCTGCAGCAGCGAAATATAGATGAGAAAACAAAAGGAATTACTCTAGATGGTGATAATACACCCTACTTGGGAATGACCCACCTAGCCATGCTGCCTTGCCCGAATTTTTGTCTTTCCCTGGTTGTGAGGCTAGAGGCTACGTTATCTTCTAGAACACCTGTCCACCGTTCACTTTTTGAATGCCACATCGTCAAATCCGTAATCACATATTGATTACACAATTACACACTGGATGTAAAATAAAGAGAAGTTACCTTCTCCCCACCAACTTGGTATATTCGTAAAATCAACGGGCGTGACCATTGGAAATATTCTGTCAGACATTCGTCCATACAAGTTGTCCTGGGACTGGACAAACCGAAGGCACTATTCGGTATAAATAGTCCTTGCATATCTCCGTCTTCAATTATCTTCAATAATCTCTGACGCGCGACGTATAAATCGAATCGAAGTGGGATATTAATCTCGGACTCTTCGAAACGATTAGCGTATGTCTTTTAAAGTTGATTTATCAGCCTAACATGGTTACAATTCAGTTTACATATCCTTTATAGTCAAACAAAATAGTATATGTTTGCATTTCTCATATCTGGATATTCTGTTTATCGTTTATAAATGAACAATTTGAGTGCGTGCATCGCACATGGTAATTTATTTAGTTTGACCATCATTTAGAAATGAACAGATAAAGCACGTGTGTCGCACACGGTATTTACTTTCGTTTGACCACTTTTGTTTATACGTTGTTTAATACTTTCGTTTATTCTTGTAAATCATTTTCTCATTTCTAACTAAACATAAATAAATTAATTTATAATTTATTTAAATTATTTCTTTTATATTTCCTATTTTCAAACTCGTCGAACTTCTACAGTCGAGCTTCTGTTCTTCGATCTTCTTGCTGTTGTCTTACTTCCACTTGCCTACGATATTTAAATAAAAATCTCTTTTTATTTATTTTCTTCTTTTATTTTTTATTTCTCTTTTTATTTAAAACTTGTTTTATTTAAAAACCCGGCCTAAGCACCTTAGCGCGATCACTTCCTTTTGCTTGCGCGATCACTTCGTTTTGCTTGCGCGTTCCCATGCACGATCACCATTTTCCTTGTACGTTCCCTTGCACGATCGCTGTTTTTCCCTTGTGCGATCGCTACTTTTTCTCTTTCGCGATCGCTACTCTTTAACCTGTTGCTTTTCTTATTTTACAAAAATATATATTTTTTTCTTTACTTAATATTATATATATATATATATATATATATATATATATATATATATATATATATATATTTACACTGCACTACTTAGTTACTGACCAAACCAAGTTGAAATAACAGTCCATGTTTTCACACTTGTTTCCAGGGAGCACGGTTGCTTCTATCCTTTCTTTGTTTTGGTGCGTATGCTATTTAATACAACACAATCTTTGATATTTTCACTCCGCTTTTCTTCCCTTTCCTCACTTCTTTTCTTTGCTACCGTGTCCCTCCTTCCTACTGTGTCTCTTCTTTTATTTCATCCTTCAAACCTTTTTTATTCCTACTTCATGCGTGGCCCATCAGCCCAATCTCAAACCCACGCACCTTCCTTTCTTCATTTCCCTTCCCATTTCTTTGCTTGTTTTGTTTCTAACGTTTTGTTGTTTAAATATAGTTTCTCATGTTTTTTTTTCTTTTCTTTTTTTTTTCTTCTTAGCGTCAGCCCAATTAGTACTTTAGCCCACTAACTCCAAGCTCGCACATCCCTTATTCTTGCTGCGCCCCCCTTTTCTTCTTATTTTTAACACTCCTTTTTCCTGTTACTTTGATTTAGCTCAAGCAAGTACCACTCTTCCAAATGCAATCTCCATATATATGCATACACCACTGATCTTTTGCATACAAATCTTCCTCGGCACAATTCCGTTCAGCAAAAAGCTTCCACCCATGTTTTACATACTGACGTTTTGATTATCTATATGGTTTGATCCCAACCCCTCCTTGAATTTGCCGAAATCCCTTGAAGCCTAACATCTTCAGCCCAGCGTATCCTGTCCTCTTTATATTCTGCGCCTACTTTTCCTCTCTTCTTCTAACTTCTCAGTTTGCTTCCTTCATTCTATACACCAAACATCCTTCACTTCCTTCTCGTAAATAATTTCTTCCCATTTGAAGTTATTTCCGCATTCATCATCCTTATGTCCTACATGAACATTTAGTGCACACTGTGCACTTATCTACATGCACGGTCAAGCCACCCACCATCGTGCGGCCTCGACCATCGCCACAAGTCAGCATTCAACTCCTGAAGCTAATGCCACCATTTAAAAATCTTCCACTACGTGTAGCCAAAAACAACAGTTCACCGTAATCCCCTCTCCTTTTCCTATTTGCTTTCATGCTGCAAACACCAAAGTAATCCGCATGCAACTCCATCAGCAAATGAACCTATTTATAAGTTGATCCTCCTGCCGCGGCCCCTTTGCTTCCTTCAGATTTCCACTGTCTCCTATTTCGTTTTTCAATTCTTGTGGTATTTCATAAATGAATGCCACATCGTAAGGTCACAGTCTGGGCATTAATATGGGTGCGGTTTAGTTTGTTTCGACCTGATACCATACGTATCCTCCTTGTCACTATTTACAGTGGTATTGCAATATTTGAATAACTTCTAATAATATTCATTAGTTAAACCAACCCGTTTACTGCGCTCCTTCCCTCCTTACCCTGTGTCAACTTATCACAGCCACATACCCTACTCCATGTTAATATATGAACTTCCACATTTTGCTTTGGTTCTTCTTGCCTGTACATGTTTAAATATGCCTTCCCATCCTTACTTTCTTTCCTTTATCTGTACACAACCATTACCCTCCAACCGATGTGAAACCACCCCTCCAGAAGGCAACGGCGCCATTTTCCACCATGATACCCCTTCATACAAGTACTTCACAACAATAAATTTTGATGCGGAAAATCTCCTTCTATGCATTTTCTATTGGCAAGTGCAACTAACGAGATACTTGTATTTCCACATTTTTGTTTTAACTAATTCCTAAAAATGTATAATGAATAGTAACCGATCGATTTATACAAGTTACTAACGGGTGAATTCCTCTGCTCACAATCTATGACTACAAATAGTGAGGGACTCGCAGTGTTTATACACTGTCTGGCAATTTGTTTTATTCTCTGTTTAGTATACATTCAGATCGTAATCTACCCAACTTTAAACACTTAAATATTTACATTTCGTATATTTGGGTACATATCAATTTTCTTCTAGTTTTAGTCCTACTAGGGTTATATAACAGTAGGGTCCCCTAAGGTATTTGCTCACATAGAATGCTACTGTTTTTACTGCCTCTGTTTATTTGTTTACTGTCATAAATATCAATAATATAAGGTGATAATACGATCAGCCGTATACTTCTATATATACTTAAATCATGACAGGAATACTTATGATAAAACGTGTTTACTCACGTATATACATTATTGTGTTTGTTATGGATACTTAAGTTGTTTACACCTTTAGGCTAACTGTCTTTCATAAACTAAATCCTTACAATCAACTTCAGTATTTGAAGTAAGTCTAATGGAGATACACACACAAATTTGAGTCTACTTATAGAAAAACTGTAAAGAAATTATGGTCATTTACTTGCTTATATTACTTCTGTTCTTAATTCCACAAATTTGCATGATATTGAATGAAAACACAATCACACACATATATATGTATATGCTGAAACATAACTGCCGAATTCATGAATTAAGATTGGAAAGGAATTCGAGTGGTTTACTCACAATTTTAGCTTTCCCCTCTGTTCCTTAACGCCCTCCCGTCTTTAGTTTTCCTTAAGCTTCAACTGATTTGCGTGCAACAAATGGGGGTTCATGGTGATATTTATAACAAGCTTTTCACATTAAACAATTCATTCTTTATATTTTAAGTTTATAGGCTTACCAAATGTTTTGCTATTTACAGTAAACTAGCCTTTAGACTTACCCTTCTCCTAAGTCCTATTCGATTTGCTTATTGATGAAGGAAAGCATTTTTTTATTTAGATATTTACCAATCATTTTGTCATATGTTCAATCTTCTAGAAACACAATCTTTCCAAACCATACTCTATTTATTGCTGTGAAAGCATTCTTGGGTTTGTAGTCATATAAAATGGTTCACTTAACCTATAAGTATTTAGATATTTTGCTAATATAAATTTAATATTTGCAAGTTGCTAGTGTAGTGTTTTAGGTGATGGCCCTTCATATTTTAGCCATACTATTTGGTGTTACATCTCATTAAAGAGTATTTGACTTCGGATATTTGCTTTTGTTTGTTTCATGAGCAATTTCCCCTATTTGTTTATTTAAGGCATTTCACCAAACAGGTTGTGTTCAATATTCTATTATATGTTTTATGTATTTGTTTTGGCCGATTGTTTCCTGTATATATTTTGCTTTACCGTCCTTAATTGTTTTCAAGTCCTTATATTTTTAGAGTGACAAAAATGTCCTCTTTTCATATGTAAACTTTGCTATCCTTTGTATGTGAATACTTAAGGCCTTACTTGCAATATTCTTGTTTTGTTTTTGCGTCAAACTATTCCTATACATGTGTTATAATTTCAATATGTAATTTGATTCTTAACATAATATATATATTGTAGTTTATAATTAAGGTTTCATGTTGCACTAATGTTATGTTTTCAAATTAAAACATAATCATTTATATGTATTATTTGTGTTTACATAAACTTATACAAATATTTATAACTTATTTTATGATTTAATTACCTCATTAAATCCATATTTATCGTCAACAAAGACAAGCTAAAAACCGGGACATTACACGTTGGCTGGAGTTTCTTGCAGCATATGACTTTGAAATTTTATATACTCCAGGAAAAGCCAATGTCGTGGCTGATGCGTTAAGCAGAAAGAATGAAATGATCGCCAGTTTTATTATCACGACTTCATTGCTAGATAAGATATCTGCTCTTCAGGAGGATGATCACTTCATTCAGAAGATCAGAGGGATAATTCAACAAGGCGAGCCCTCGAGTTTTCAAGTAGACAATGATGGGATTTTAAGGCTCAAAGGTCGAATCTGTGTCCCTAACATTCCTGAACTTCGAAAGGAAGTACTGGATGAATGCCACAAGTCAAAACTCAGTATCCATCCGGGAGTAAGCAAAATGTATAATGACATCAAACGCACTTTCTTGTGGAAGTCGATGAAAAGGGACATTTCTTTATATGTCAGCCGATGCCCTACTTGCCAGCTAGTCAAGAGTGACCAACAGAAACTGGCTGGATTATTACAACCGCTAGAAGTTCCTGGCTGGAAGTGGGAACATATTTCTATGGATTTCATCGATGGTTTGCCCAGGACCAGAAAAGGAAATGACAGTATTTGGGTGATCGTAGATCGTTTCACGAAGACTGCCCATTTCATACCTGTCAAATCAAATAGAACCGCTCAGAGTCTGGCGCAGATTTACTTCAGGGAAATAGTTAGACTGCATGGAGTGCCGCTCAGTATAGTAAGTGATAGAGATACAATATTCACTAGCAAATTCTGGGAAGCATTTCAAGTCGAGCTGGGAACGAAGTTAAACTTGAGCACCGCTTATCATCCTCAGACAGACGGTCAGACTGAGAGGGTGAATCGCATTTTAGAAGATCTATTGCGGGCTTGTGTTCTAGATTTCGGTGGATCATGGGAAGACCATCTGCATTTGGCTGAATTCTCTTATAACAACAGCTACCAGGCGAGTCTGACAATGTCGCCATTCGAAGCATTATATGGTAGACCGTGCCGATCTCCTGCTTGTTGGGTCGAGCCTGGAAATAGGCTTGTGTTGGGTCCTGATATGATTCGAGAAGCTGCCGACAAAGTCGATTTTATTAAGAAGCGATTACTCGCCGCTCAAGGCCGACAAAAGAGCTATACCGATAGAAGAAGAAGAGATATATCCTTTGAAGTTGGCGACTATGTATATTTGAAAGTATCGCCGATGAGAGGAGTTATCCGGTTCGGTAAAACAGGAAAGTTGGCACCCAAATTCATTGGTCCGTTTCCTATTCTGGAACGGATTGGGACTCTCGCTTATAGGGTCAAACTGCCTGATTGGTTGCCTGGAGTTCATGATGTATTTCATATATCTCAACTTCGAAAGCACGTTCATGATCCAGACTTGATCGTGGAAGAAGCAGCTCAGCAGGATATTGAAATTACTCCAGAATTAGCTGTGAGGCGAGAACCGCTAAAGATTATCGGCAAAGAAACCAAAGAGCTGAGGAACAAGAAGGTTCGCTTAGTCAAAGTGCAATGGAGTGGAGATCCGCGAGATTGTACTTAAGAAACTGAGGAGAGCATTCAAAAAGCTTATCCTAGATGCCGAGTGGATATCTCTGATTGACTCCGGTGCAAGGTACATTTACCCTACTTTGCACTACCATTCGATTCTCTACTCTATTGTTATTTTCTTTTCATAGATGTGCACTTTTAATTATATAGTCTGAATGATTTTTAAAAGAATATAGAAGTTGATCAGAATATTTTTGAAGGTTAAAACAATTGGATTGGTTGTTGTGTTGTGTGATTGTAGATTTATCAAACCACTTTCGACTTTATTCCTTTTCGGGGACGAAAAGTTTTAAGTGGGGGAGATTGTAACGACCCAGAAAATCTGAACCAATTTAAAATTTTTAAATTGGCTAAAATAATGGATTTTAAATATTTAAAATAAATATTTTAAATAATGGCGATGAAAACTGAGTTTGAATCGACAATTGAAAACGAATATAATTAATTATAATTATAAACAAGGCCTGAAATGGCGTGGCAGTTTCAAAAATTGAATTCAAACTTTGTCGGACTGTACCAGGTGCAAAACAATCCGGATTTTAGTGAAACCAAAAATATTTAATTCTGTTAGTGAATATCTTTCTAACGAATCCGACCAATCGAAATTTGATAGCGGGAATCAAAAGATATGTCCAGTTGAAAATTCTGAATAGTCGCTATGGAATTCAGGCCCTTAAAAATGGACATTTTGCAAATGACCTCGGATTTCGATGAAACCACTTTTGTTAGATCCGCAGTGTCAATTTATTGTTAGGTTTCAAATTTCATAATTTTTCGAATCAATATGTGAGCGTGGCAAAGGAAAACGCGTTTGACCGGTTTCAGTTGATTTTAATCGACTGGAAATTGGCCATTTTTCAAACGGTCTCAGAATTCGACGAAACTAGTTTTGTTAGGACCGTATCGTCAATACGAAGCAAGAAAATATTTTTCTGGAATTTTTCTAGTTAGTATGTGGCCCCGGTAATTTGAAATGTACGTTTAAAATTCAATATAAGGATTTAAATGTAAATTCAACAGAAACTGATTCAAACGATCAAATCGGCTTGCAATACATATCCCATTGTGTTCGGAATGGGGGTTAAACGCTATGGACGGCAGGCGGTGGGCCTCGTTTTGAGGTCGTATGTAAAAGTCAACTTTTAGCAAAATTAAATAATTAAAAAAAAAAAATCTATTTTCCCTCCCTTTATCTTTCTTCCTGCCCCCCCCCCCCCCCCGATTTCATTAAACAGAAACAAACGAAAATAAAAGAAAAAAAAACCCTAAAAACTATCGACCGCCCCTCCTCAGGCGAACGCCGCCGACGAAGACATCGCCGCCCCCCCTCCCCAGACCGCACGAACGCGACGAAGACGAGCCCCCCCTTCTTCGAATTCAAACCACCACCGAAGACCACCCACCTCCAGCACCTCCTGCCGCCGCCCTCCCTGAAGCATCGCGACGCCTCCCCGACGCCGCCAAGAGCAGCAGCAGCCCCCCCTTCGCGGATCAAGGTGAGTATTTTAGGTTATTTTATTTTTATTTTTATAATGTAAAACTGATTTTTTAAAAAACATTAAAAACTGATTTTTTTAAAGAATGTAAAACTGATTTTTTAAAACATGTAAAACTGATTTTTTTAAAGAATGTAAAACTGATTTTTTAAAGAATGTAAAACTGATTTTTTAAAGAATGTAAAACTGATTTTTTAAAGATTTTAAAACTGGTTTTTTTAAAGGTTTTAAAACTGAATTTTAAAAGGTTTAAAACTGAATTTTAAAAGGTTTAAAACTGAATTCTAAAAGGGTTTGAAAAACTGATTTTATTTTGAGATTTGAACTTTAAAAAGAAAAATCAGATTTTTATATATTGAAAGTCGAAGTAAAAATCAGATTTTTATATATTGAAAGTCGAAGTAAAAATCAGATTTTTATATATTGAATAACATAGTAAAAATGCGATTTTTACATATGTAGAGAATACGGGCAACGAAGCGACAAAAGGCGAGATTGGCGTAGATTTCTCTAAAGAAAGAGTCGTAGTTGGATAGCTATTGGTGAGAATTTCTCACTCTTCAATTTCTAGCTATATATATATATATATGTGTTGAAATAAAAGTGAATTGCTATATATAATATATATATATATATATATATATATATATATATACGCCCCTCGTCCACAAACCATGGACGATATTTATTGATTGAAATTGTTGTGAAATATGATTGGTAGCGAATGATTGTTTGGGATTGTTTGTGATTGATATTGGTTGATTGTGGTTGAAAAATACCCATTTGTGGTTGAGAAATATTTGGTTGAAACCACATAGGATTAGTTTGTGGAAATGAAATAAATATATATACATGCCGCCTGCGTGCGAACTAGATGCATGATCCCCATTGTCAAAAACCGCGAGGTTTTAAGGTAGAGCGAGGAGCCGTACTAGAGACGGTCCCGGTTTAACTACCCTGCCGTTATGCTGCCGAAATTTTGAATAATATTCGTGTGTTTGAATTATTTTCATATGCTTAAACTATATTTATTCATTGAATAGAAAACCTTCATGTGTTGAATTGATATTCATTCGTTGATTAGAAATTCATGTGTTGAATGGTATTCGCGTTTTAAATAATAAAAATCACATTTTTATCTATATATAGAATTTATAGAAAACATTCATGTGTTGAATTGATATTCATTCGTTGATTAGAAATTCATGTGTTGAATGGTATTCATATTTTGAAATAAATCGTTTGATTATAAAAATCACATTTTTATCTATATATAGAAACTATAGAAAACATTCATGTGTTTAATTGATATTCATTTGTTGATTAGAAATTCATGTGTTGAATGGTATTCATATTTTGAAATAAATTGTTTGATTATAAAAATCACATTTTTATCTATATATAGAAACTATAGAAAACATTCATGTGTTGAATTGATATTCATTCGTTGATTAGAAATTCATGTGTTGAATGGTATTCATATTTTGAAATAAATTGTTTGATAATAAAAATCACATTTTTATCTATATATAGAATTTATAGAAAACATTCATGTGTTGAATTGATATTCATTCGTTGATTAGAAATTCATGTGTTGAATGGTATTCATATTTTGAAATAAATTGTTTGATAATAAAAATCACCTTTTATCGAATATATGAACTGTGTAAAATGATCTCGTTTTAAAAGAAATTGTTTTATGATAAAAATCCCATTTTTATCACCAACTTGAACTATATAGAAAAATAGTGTTTTGAAATGAATTGTTTTACAATAAAAATCACATTTTTATTGTATGCATAAATCGTTGAAATGTGAAGTGTTAAAAATAGCCACTTGTTCAAAATAAACATATATGAGTTGAAATGTTCATTAATTAGCTAATGAAATGATTTACACCTATTTATGTAACATTAGAATGAATGGTGTTTTTAAACCAAATAGAAATCAAATATGAAGTCGAATAGAAAATGATAAATGATAAGAACTGTATATATATGTACATGCATATTTATTGAACAGGTTATAGCAAAGGGGCTAGAGAAGAGGAATAAAATTTTGTGCCCGACAAATAGGTACACATTTACTGTTTTGTTTGGGTGATGATTTTATGAGCCTGTTGGCTAGCCGCTTGGCCTTTTCTTTTTCTTTTTGAGATTAGAAGGACCGGGAACGCTATTTGCGATTTCCCGATGCTCCCGGTGCAGGGGAGGTTATGGCGAAATTTTCCAAAATTTTAAGGTGTTAGAAAAATATTTGAAGTGAAAACGATATGGAAATCATTGAATGAACTATATTTATATAAATATAAATAAAATTAAAACGAAACGAGGCCGTGCAGTTCGTATTTTGAAACCGTGATTTCAAACAACTAGTGCGGGAAATCCGACCATTGGATTTTCCCGAAACCTCAACCGTCGGGTTCGCCTTGGAAAGATCTTCCCAACGGCACCAACCTTGCAAAAATCCAACGGTTGGATTGTCTGGAATGTTTAATTCAAATCTGAAGAAAAACAGCGCCAGAAGCGATTATATTTATATATATATAAATATAATTATATATTTAATCGAATAACGACGCTGCAGTTCGTAATTTGAAATCGAAAATTCAAACGATTGTACCGGGAGATCCGACCGTCGGATTTTCCCGAAACTGGAACCGTTGGATTCGTTTTGAAAAGACCTTTCTAATGATGTAAATTTTGTGAAGATCCAACGGTTATATTTTCAGATATGTGTAAATCAAATCTGAAGAAAAACAGCGCCACGGCCGCCTTATGGCCCGAAGCGTCGTTTTGAATAAAATGGCTATTTTAAAATAAATAAAAATAGCGATAAATAGTTATAAAATATCATAAGCGATATGGAATGGAAGTAAACTGAATTTGCTTGATTTATGTGGCTTTTGATGGTTGAATGTGTTTGGTGTGAAAATTACATTAAAGAACACAACTGGTGTTGTCGAATAATTTAACCATTGAAATAAATTGATTTGAAATTCTAAATATACGTGAATTATTTGAGAAGGCCGAGTTAATTCTCATTTCAAATAATTGACCGACGATTTAAAGTCGAAGATGAAGACGATGGTCGAAGACCGGAGATCTTCACCTCGTTTGGATGGTAACCGAGGTCCTGATTGGGAGGCATCCCGAAATATGGATAATGAGTGGTGATCGTCCAGACGTACGTGGTGATCGATGGGTTTGCGAGGTATTTAGTGCCTCCGGTTTCGTTCAGACCCAGGACGGACTTGTAAATGGACTGTGTGTCTGACATTGGGGTTTATTCTGTGTTGATTGATTTCTGTTAAATATACATCTGTTTGGCGGCGGAGAATTTATTCTTTTGCTTAACGCCATTCTCTGAGACGCACGAGCTCAGGGGTTGTATATCAGTCGCATGGCATGAATTTCCTGTGTGGCATGCTAAGATGTAGTGATCAGGGCTTCTGTTGAAAAGCAAAGTCTTGTGGTGGTGATCAAAGCACCGCCTGTGTGGCGTGGCTTTGTGTATAACGTAGAATCGCGAACCTCACACCCCGGTATGAACCAGAAACGGGAGAGGACATCAGGGAGGGCTTGCGTTTCTTTCTAGCTAGGGTGGTGTCAGTGACCTACCAGCCCTGACATTTATATACTTTTCACCTATGTGGTTGTTGCTGTTGCGAGGCGCCTCGGTTTGATCGGACGATCCGGGTCCGATGGAGTCATTCGTTGGCTCGTTTGCGCCCCAAAGGGCGGGGAAACGTATTGCTCAGGAATTTTAATCCACATCGGTGGACCGGCCCTGACGATCCAAGGGTCACTCGAGCTCTGATCCTGAGACATGGTAGGCTAGATTGTCTCGAATTCGGTAAGGACTATCTTTTGCCTTGGTTCATGACGGAAATCCAATTTCCAAATACGACATCGTGCGGTTTTGATTGTATATATATATGGTGACATGATATATGGTACCCATGCCGTCTATGATTGATAGTTATGATTGAAATTGTTTTTGAAACATATAAACACTAGTCATAATACCAAATGCTTTTGTTTTATTTGTATCAGTCATATTTTGGCCATTATAAGGTAAAACTCTATCCTCCGGTTTGCGTTGCATTATGTGATGGGAACTGAGTCTTATAATGGTTTCATTTTTATAAAAAGCATAGCGATGTTTAAAAGAAAGATTTGTTGTAAAGCACTGGCAATCCAATGGAGTAAACCCGTTCCACGAAAGTGGCGTGGTCCTGTGATTAGCCAAATTGTATATATGTGTTGAGTAGATTTCTCATACCAGTCCCATGACTGACTCGTAGTTTGTTCACTCTTAAACTCGGGTGCCCCTTTTTCTACACGGGCAGCCTTGTATTCAGGTTTAGCTGGTTCTTTCTGGATAGCTGGGACTGAAGATGGATTCTATCATTTATTTCCTTTTATGCTGTTCAGCTCCTATTGTACATATTTTGTTTATTTCCGCTGTAGACATTTATGTATAGCTGAACTGTATTTGTACTAAGTAAGATCCTGTATACTGTGTAACTCTGATGATTACTTTTATCCAGTACATTCTATTGTTCATTATCTGGTGTATTTATTTAATTCTGTTCTGCAATTATCTGTTTCTGTGTTATATTCCAAAGATAACCCTTGTTTCCGTGAGAACGGGATTTCGGGTCGTCTCATAAACACGGATGGCTTTTATCTTATGATAACCCAAAATATTTCTAAACGATACTTGTCTGATATTATAATAATGTCTAGATCAAGTAAATAGAAATCTAGCAGAAACGCTTGCATCTAACGTTCTACATATATAATATACAATCAAAACCGCGGGCTCTTATTTGGGGAATGGATTCCAACTGTGACAAGGTATGGATCCACCTTCCGATTAGTGTACTCTAGAAGTGATACACTAGAGTTCAACAAGAATATCTTGTAACTCGACCACACATGTCCGACCATTCATTTCTATTGAATGTATCGAATATATTGTCACCTATGGTTGGTATACCAACATAACCGTTCCCGGGAGATACAGAATTGAAATAAGTACAAATATGAATATTCACTAGATGGTGACAGTATACCCTAATTGGGTGCGGCCCACTTAGCCATGCTGCCTGCCCGATTTCTGTCATTTCCCAGTTGATGAGGCTTGAGGTTATAACGTATCTCTATACAGATCACGTCTTTATTTACTTTGAATGCCACATCATCATACCCGTCAAATCACAAATTGATTTCCCCAAAAATACCATGGGTATAAGCTAAGAGAAACGAATTCCTCCGCCACCAACGTAAATACGTTTGAAACGATAAACTTACGCGATCTACCAGATATACTCTGTCAGACATTCGTCCATTCAAGTTGTCCTGGGACTGGACAAACCGAAGGCACTATTTAGTACATCCATCTTAGGCAATCTCTACCTAAGATTTATACAATAGCCCTTGCACTTTACTCCGTCTTCAATATATTCAGCATACTTGGTCTGCAATGCTTATGCAAATACGGAGTGGTTCTTCGGATAATAATCCAACCAGTCTCTCCATATTAACAATGTAAAAATGGTCAGAAACTTTGATAGTCGGTGAATGAACTATAAAATGAAAACACGTGTGCAAACAATGATATTATTTCCAGATGGAAATTCTATCGATCAATCATCAATCAACATTTATTCATTTCCCCATTTCTCGTTCCATATATTCGTCAAATCCTTATTTTCTAATTTTAGAAAATATACATTATTAACTTTGGAAAACGTTTCCATTTCTGATTCACGCATCACTATCTTTTCACATATATCAGTCTCTAGCTGTAAACTAGTAAGAGAACAACCCCCAACGTATTAACCCCGAAGGCCGAAACCAACATCAGATAGATACCCAGAAAGCCATTCAACTCAACTAATTTCCAGTCAGTTTTTAATTTCAGTAATTCCATTTAAATTCCTAATTCAAACCTCAAATTCCATTATAATATTTTATTTGCAAAATATTTACTTTAAATCAATATCATGTTACACCCGTGTGCGAAGCACAGGTCTAAACCTTCCTAATGTAAAATTCTCTTTTTATAAAACTCTATTCATTTTCCAAACATTTCCCTTTTATAGTTATATTTACTTTCTAAATCAATATTCCTTTTATAATTCTATTTATTCTATACATATTTCCTTTTATAAAAATTCTATTTATTTTCTAAATAAATATTTCCTTTCAATTCTATTTATTCTATACATATTTCCTTTTATAAAATACACTTTGAAAATTCCCATTATACATTCCAGTATTTCTTATGGTATTTAAAAATATCAAATAACCATGATCAATATCATTCAAACACACATAATCAACAACATATTATATATCACATCATATATTACAATATATGAAAAGAACAGTATTATAAATATTGAGGAATCCAGTTGGATCCCTCCAACCTGTTTCCCTGCATCACATATGTTAAACGATATAATTAACATCGATTTCATTTCAATGTGAAATATTCTGCTAAACAGAATCAATATTTGACTACCGATATATATATATATAACTATATCGATATTTTCAACCAATCAATTAGCAGTTAAACCAAATAGTCAATATACAACAATCAATCATCATTTATCAGTTCTAAAATATATGTTATAAAAATATGAACTGATAGAGTTAGTGAGGTTTACTCACATTGGACGATCATCGTTAAATAACGATAATTGTCGGTTGATTTTGACAGATAATTTATTTTGTTATAAATTGTAACAGGCTCAGATTCACTCCCAGTCAGTTCCTTTGTGTAGCCCCCGTCCATACGATCCTATCGGATCCCGATTCGTTAAATTTGGATAACATATGCAAATGTTATACGGTTTATAAGCTAACACATTATTTTAATTTAAAATTTACTAAATAATAAATTTCAATGGGCCTCACCATCTCATCTAAGCCCAACTCCATGTCATTTCTCCATCCTTCTCCTTCCCAGGTATACACCGCGACTACCATTCACCCTCCCAGGAAAACAATGAAATCACCAATTTAAATCAACTCCAATTACTGTCCCTAATTCAAACTCTCTCCCCTTGATATTTAATTAGCTTGAACCTCACTTAATCTTCCTCCTCGAATACGACTTCTGCCAGTGATCAACCGGACTCCTTCAACACTCTGCCGCTGACAGTCCAGGGCACCGGCCCCTACTAGTCAGCCATTGCAACCACCGTTACCAATTGACCTTCCTACTTGGATGTACGCCCCCTCAAACAATGCCCTACCGGCCACCTAGTCTTCAAAGAATTGAACCACGGTGACTGTAGAAATCGCGATAGCTAAATTCACCTGCACTGTCGATCAGAAAAACCGGGACCCACCTCCTGGATGCCGCCAGAGTCGCCTCACCACCCTTAACTCGATGCCGACCTCAGAAACTCTCTCGTCAGTTGCTCTCCTAACTTCTCCCATCTCCGGTTACTTTCAACCCAGACCATCGCTGTTCATATTAGGGCGATCAAAAATAGTGTCGAATCCAAAAAGAATGACATAGATTTAAAGAGATACGATATACGATCTCTAATACACTAGTTTTGGAATTTTTAGAATTTTATTTCCTTTGATTTTCCTTTGTTTGATTTTTTTGTGAGGAAGGGAATTTGTTTGTCTCACGTTTTTTAAAGTTTGAGGATGCGGTTGAAAAGGTGGGAACGTGGCCCTCCTTTGATCAGAGAAATGAAAAGGTTTAGGGGAAATTTTAATAGATGTGTACAATATAAGGGACAGTGGTAGGCACGTGTAGTTTGCGTGAATGGAATTCAAGCTGTAATATTTCCTTAGTAACAAAGGTAACCATTTATGTATATATAATATTTCACTTAAACTTACGTATAAAGTAATCAAGTCAAAACTATCACATACGAACTGATATGGACAAAAGTAAGAATTCAGTCATGTCTAGTATCGTACCACGATTCCAAATATATAATAATATCGGTAGGTTAACTCATATTGTGAAACCCCAAAATATTGATATAGGATGCAAAATACTCCAAATAAAAAGTTGCATATTTAATTAATTAAAAATTACATTAAAATTCTAAAAATTGAATTATAACTACGTCTAGGAGGATTTGTCCAAATTTGATACCAATATTTAATTATAATTAAATATATCGTTATGGCTCATAGCGATTTCATAGCGACTATTTTAAAATTTGATTTGGTCATAACTCAAAATCTACACGACGAAATCCCGATTTTTCTCTTCCATTAGAAAAATATACTTCACCAGCTCTGAACGTTTCTTGTTTCACAGAAATCCGATTCAAAACGACTTCTGTATATTCGTTTAAAGTTCGAATCGCCAAATTACGAACTGCAGCGCCATTTCAGGCTCAATTATATTTATAATATAATTTATACGCTCAACCATCGTTAATTAAATATATTCGTTATCGTAATTCAAGTATTAAACTGAATTATATATATATTTTGAATTTCCCCAATTCACACAATATTTCCATTTTAGCTAATTCTGATTATTTCAAATTTAAATATATTATTTAAATATTATATTAATTAAATATTCAAAGTTATTTAATTAAACCACCATTTAAATCTCTAAACCATTATTTAAATAATTAAATAAATTAATTATTATACCGTAAAAATACGGGACATTACAGTGAGTTCTAGTTATTTTTAGACTTGATAATTAAAAAGTATTCTAACAGTAAATATTCTGAATATGAAATTATACAGTTTATATGTTATTATTTTACTGTCAGTTATCTATTTAGTTTTCAGTTGTTTTACTGTTACATGTATATCCCTATTATCCCTATTTTTGTCTTACTTTTATTTACAATCTTATGCCTATTTATTCAGTTTATGTATTTCTGAGTTGAATCTATATTTTCTCCTTTTCCTATTTTTTTTGCGTTGTACCTGGACCATCAAATACCTAGGTTATTCACATTAAGATTGCATAAAATTAGGTAAAATTGGAATAACTTATAGTGACGCTAAAAAAAAGGAGAATTAGGCATATTGAAACATGGAATATAATGACTGTATAATTGGGATAGTATGCAAAATATGTAAAAATATGTTAAACTTAATTTAATTATTAAGTAGAACATGTTATGAGAATCATATGTAATTAAGTAAAATAGGCAACTTAATATATATACACACACGCACGCATCTGAGCAGGTGCTTGTTTTGGGGAACCAGTTGTACACAGAATAACATTTATAGGAAAGGTCATTTACAACCATGCTTATTGATAAACTTAATCCTGCTAAGTTAACGTGTTAATTAATAAGCTAAGAGACCACACGTCTTGCTGTTTGTATTCGGTTTTGGGACTCTTAAAATCCTAGTTTGGGGGCACAAGCCTAGGGGTGGCTTGTGTCAATCTTGCTGTATGGAACCCGTATCAATCAATATCCCTAGTATCCCTGTTAGTATCATAGAGAGAGGCCTCGCACTAGGTAGGGTCTAGGGCACACTTTATTGTTCTGGATTATAAGAGGTTCAAAGGTGGAAGGTGGGTACGGGCATGTTTCGGCGGAGTCAAGAGCGTGCATGGGTCCAATGGGGGAAACTAAGATGCTGTAACACAAGCGAATATGTCTGTGTCTTATTAGTTGATGAGTTAGAGATTGATACCCCCTACTGCTATAGTTGGCACATGATATTTGCGTAGTCGCAGGCCGATCGCATGGGTAATAATTAGGGTAACACCTAATCTTGACATTCCAGTAAGTGGTGCAGAAAACTAGTTTTTAGGATATGAGTGAGAAACTTACATGATCCTTAGCTTATTATCTTGTTATCATGTTATTTCATTTACTTTTGTACCTTTTTATGTTACTATAGTTTCATGTTCAACATTATTTATCTATCTTGATACTTTCCATCTTATCTTATTGCTGAAAACCACTAGAACTCTCCAGACTTTATGTCTGACCTATTTTGTTTTCCCTTCTCTCTCTTCCTACCCCCCTCGGGTTCTCAGAGTGGTGGTGGACAATAGTTGTGATCGTGATTCTATTCTTGGACTTAGATTTCTTTTGACTTGATGTATTTCTTTGACTTTTGTTCCATCTTGTTATGACTTTGGAGGCCGGGTATGATTTTACAGTTTTGTACTCTGATGTTTTGTAATATGAGATAGATGGTTATGACTATTGTTTTATGTATTTGAAATTGTAACGATGAAATGGTGATTTTGTAATAATAAAGGTTCTTCCGCTGCATATTTACATTTTGTCTTGTGAATTTTAGTTATTGTTTACCTTTTGCGCTTCATAAAACTTAATCCATCCTCATATGGGTGACATTAAGAGACGTGAAGTGTCACATTTGGTATTAGAGCCTAAGGTTACAAGATCAAATAATTTTTTTAAAGTAAATATTTTCAATTAAAACCAATTTTTGAAAATGTATATCCCCTCAAGTCATTTACAATATTCCTTCGATCTCTTTCTGAGTCCTTGTTTCGTCTCTTTTCATCATGTTTGGGGCTCCTAACCTTCCCATGGGCGTTCCACTTTCGACATGGTTCAGAAGACACTTAAAGGCTATGACACCTGTGGAAGTGCAAGGCAATGTGCACTACCCCCAGCTGCAGCCGTAATAGCTCCACCCAATCCTGTAATCAACTTTTCTAAGATTTGTAAGAAATTCTGCATGACGGAAGGTAAGCCATTTCGTGGTACTGAGAGTTTTGTGGAAGAGCCCAATTGGCTTAGGTAAATGGAGAATGTATTTAACTTGTTGGTGCTCGATGATAGGAGGAAAATTCAGTTGGCCGCTTGGTAACTGAAGTGTAACAACCCGAAAATTTGGGTCAGTTTAAAATTTTTATTTTGGCAATTTTAGCGAATTTTGATTATTTAAAATGAATTATTTTAAATAATATAGACGAGAAATTTATTTTGAATACAATTCGAACGAATATATTTATATAGATCGTTGTTAAAATATAAATATTTATTTATATTTATAAAAGGAATTGAAAATGGCGTGGTAGTTCGATAATTCGATTTCAAACTTCAAATGAATGTACCGGGTGCAAAATAAACCGGATTTTAACGAAACCAAAAATAATGAAATCTAATAGAGAATATCTTTCCAACGAATCCGAAAAATTAAAATTTCATAGCAGGAATCAAAAGATATGTCCAGTTGAAAATTCTGAATATTCGCTATGGAATTCAGGCCCTTAAAAATGGAAATTTTGCAAACAACCTCGGATTTCGACGAAACCACTTTTGTTGGATCCGGGATGCAAAGTTATTGCTAGATTCCAAATTTCATAATTTTTCGAATCAATATGTGAGCGTGGCAAAGGAAAACGCGTTTGACCAGTTTTAGTTGGTTTTAATCGACTGGAAAATGGCCATTTTTCATATAGGCTCAGAATTCGGCGAAACTAGTTTTGTTAGGACCGTATCGTCAATACGAAGCTAGAAATATTTTTTGGAAATTTTTCTAGTTAGTATGTGGCCCCGGTAATTTGAAATGTACGTTTGAAATTCAATATAATGATTTAAATGTAAATTCAACGGAAACTGATCGAAACGATCGAATTAGCTTGCGATACATATCCCATTGTGTTCGGAATGGGGGTAAAACACTATGAACGGCAGGCGGTGGGCCTCGTTTCGAGGTCGAAATAAAAAGTTACTTTTTAAAGAAATAAAGTAATTAAATAATTAAATATTCCCCCCTTTCTTCCCTCTATACCCTGGCCCCCCCGATTCAATTTATAAATCAGAAAACAAAAAAAAGAAAAGAAAGAAAAATCCGCTTCCCCCCCCCCCCCCCCCGACCGCCGTTGACCTCGTCGCACCCACGACGCACCGCCGCCGGAGCTAGGCCGCACCCCCCTCTCTTCCTCCTTCCCTTTCTCCTTCTGATTCGCTCTCCTTCTCAATCCACGAAACCCGCACCCCCCCTCGACGTCAGGCACAACCGCGACGCCCCCTTCCGACTGCGACAGCACCCCCCTCCACCGCGACTTCCCCTAATCACCCCCATCCAAACACAGTAAGTTTTGTTTTTAAATTACTTTTATTTATTTATTTATTTTTCCTTTTAGGTTTAGGTTATTTATTTAAAGGTAATTAGCTTATTAGAGATAAAAATAGGGTTTTTATATTCTTAGCATAACAAAAATCGGATTTATATAAATATGTAAAACAATAATGATAAAAATTTGATTTTTCTTATGAATTTGAAATATTAAAAATATAATTTTTATATAAAGTAGAAATAAAAATAGAATTTTTATCTATATAGTAGCAGTGCAAAAATGTGATTTTCGTATACATAGGAAAGATTCGATTTTTATATATTGAATAGCAAAGTAAAAATTCGATTTTTCTATATTGAATAGCGAAGTAAAAATTCGATTTTTCTATATTGAATAGCGAAGTAAAAATCCGATTTTTCTATATTGAATAGCAAAGTAAAAATTCGATTTTTCTATATTGAATAGCAAAGTAAAAATTCGATTTTTATATATTGAATAGCAAAGTAAAAATTCGATTTTTCTATATTGAATAGCGAAGTAAAAATTCGATTTTTCTATATTGAATAGCGAAGTAAAAATTCGATTTTTCTATATTGAATAGCGAAGTAAAAATTCGATTTTTCTATATTGAATAGCGAAGTAAAAAATCGATTTTTCTATATTGAATAGCAAAGTAAAAATTCGATTTTTCTATATTGAATAGCAAAGTAAAAATTCGATTTTTATATATTGAATAGCAAAGTAAAAATTCGATTTTTCTATATTGAATAGCGAAGTAAAAATTCGATTTTTCTATATTGAATAGCGAAGTAAAAATTCGATTTTTATATATCGAATAGCGAAGTAAAAATGTGATTTTTACATATGTAGAGAATACGGGCAGTGAAAAGTGACAAGAGGCAGAACGACGAAGATTTCTACCTAAGAAGAGTCGTGATATTGGATTAGCTAATCGGTGAGAATTTCTCACTCATTAATTTATTTCTAGTTAAAATATATACTAGGATGCAGACGGTGTTTAGTAGCACCCGACACCCGTCGTCCACAGAACATGGACGGCTTGTATGCTTGTTTGTTTAATTTTGATGTGTAGTTGATTGTGTGATGTGATGTGAAACGAATTAAAATGTTATATAGTAGAAAATATTTTATAGATAAAAATAGAATTTTTAACGTGGATATGAAATGAAATAAAAATAAACAAATCGGACGATTTGTTTATGTACACACATTTGACCGATATTGATTGGGACGATAAATTTTACACATCGCCCAACTGCACAAATAAAATCTGTGTTTGATTGTTTGAAACCCCACACGGGTATTGGGATGATATTTGATGTACACCAATCCCGATTGTTTAGTTGTATGTCGATCGATTGATTGACAGACTGTTATAAGCGTTGAATATTTATATTTGATGCTTATACAGTGTAGAATGCACTTTGGATGATGGTTGATTATTCATCGTTGTTGATATATACATGTGTTGTAGAAAATCCATAAAATAAACATTATATGGTAATTGATTGGGCCTCATTCCAGTTTTGCAAAAGAAATACTTGAAAAGAAATATTTGAAAAAGAATTATTTGAAAAGAAATATTTGAATAGAAATATTTGAAAAGAAAAAAAAATTGAAATAGAATATTTGAAAATAGGAATATATGAAGCCGTATTGATTAGATTGACGCCATTTTGACGTGAACGATAGTTATATCGATTTTATTCATTTTATAACGAATATCGAAAGTGATTTCAAAATCTGAAATTTTGAATAGAAATGAATTCAAATTGAAAATGAATAGAAATGAATTCGAATTGAAAATGAATAGAAATGAATTCGAATTGAAAATGAATAGAAATGAATTCGAATTGAAAATGAATAGAAATGAATTCGAATTGAAAATGAATAGAATTGAATTGAATTGAAAACGAATTGAATTGAATTGAAAACGAATTGAAATTGAATTGAATTGAAAACGAATTGAAATTGAATTGAATTAAAATCAATTTGAATTAAATCAATTCGAAATGAAAAGAAAATGAATTTATGTTGGAAAATTCGATTTTGATTTGAAGTTGAAATAGAGGTTGAAATCGTTTTGAAAACGAACTTAAACGATTTATAAAATACGTTTTAAAAGGAAATCGACGAAGTATATATTATATATATTATATATATAATATAATGGCCTGAATAGAACGCGTCGCGCCGCGGCAGTTCGCGAATTTCGACCATTGACTTCGAACGGACATTACGGGAGATCCGACCGTCGGATTCTCCTATAACCGGAACCGTTGGGTTCGTATTGAAAAGAGCTTTCTAACGAATATTAGAAATTTGAAATCTAACGGTTGGATTTGGAGATACGTCCAAAACAAATTTGGAAAAGGTCGCTGTAAGTGCAGTTCGATGGCCGTTGTTGGAAATCGACTGTACGATCCTTGATAAAATTATTAAAAATAGTAATAATTTGTGTAGGATCATAAGAAATGATTTAGAAAGAATTGGGATGAAAAACTCCATATTTGAAAAGATAAAAATAGATTTTTTATCGAAATGAACTAGTTTTGAACTAGGATTAAAATTCTATTTATTTTTAAATAAATAAATTGGATTTGAAATGGTTTTGAAAATAACCAAAATTTCCAATAATTGCATTGGAATGGATTTGAATCGAAATTGTCTTCGGAATATTTCGATGTTGGATTTCGTGATTATACAGATGTTGTTATGGAAATTTGAAAGATATTTATATATCGTTATTTCCAATACGATATCTGTTGGTCGTAGAATTTGATATTGAATATAAGCCGATATATTTTCTATTCAGAGCCTTGTGTTTAATATCAAATGTGATTTGGGTTTGTCGTGAATGGTGTCTTCATTAACACTGTTCTTAAGCCCAGTTGAGAAAAGATTAAATCTTTTTATTTAGATTTAATGAAGTGTACCAATTAAATAATATTTAATTGGAATTGAATTGATATTGATTTTTGGGTTTATCGTGAACAGTGTTTTAAATAACACTTGTTCTTTAACCCGATAATTAATGAAATGCGATTTTGGGTTGTCGTGAACGATATCTTCAATAATACTGTTCTTAGACCCAAAGGAGTTAAGAAAATTCAGAAATTAACCGGAGGTTAGTTAAGTTGAATGGTTTCTGAGGTATTGATCTGATGTTGGTTTCGGCCTTCGGCGTTAATACTTAGGGAACTGCTCACTTGCTAATTTACGGTTAGGGACTGATTGAAATGTGATGTGATTTTGGGTTTATCGTGAACCGTGTTTTGAATGACACTGATTCTTTAACCCAGTCACAGATTAAAACTAAGCGGAGTTTTTAATGAATCTTTAATTAGATTGAAATGATCGAGAATGGAGTGTCACCAGTTTTGCTCCAGGCGATAGTTAAATCTTTAATTAGATTTGAACGTGAAAAGGTAATTGAATTTACCGATAACACCGGGGTGTTAGATATGAAGTATTACCAGTTTTACTTCATGGGATGAATAGGTTGGGATTGGGAAATTAAAACAAATGATTACTTCGGTAAGGTTCATTAATCCCGACTAGTTGAATCGAAATTCAAAAGAAGATTAGAGAATAAATTCAAGGAATTTATCTTGGATAAAATTAATGGGAACCTTACCATATGAATGTGAAATTTAGAAACTAACTGTCGGTTAGCTAAGCAGAATGGTTTTCTGGATATTGATCTGATGTTGGTTTCGACCTTCGGGGTTAATATTTGGGGAATTAATCTCTTGATTAATTTACAGTTAGTGACTGATGAATTGGAATGAGGAGTATGTTGTGTTTGTGTAACACTTATTTAAAATATACGCGAGTTATTCGGAAAGACCGGGTTTATCCCATTCTGAATAACTGATACGACGATAAGTCGAAGATGAAGACGGTGGTCGAAGATCGGAAGTCTTCACGTCGTTTGGATAATTACTGATGATCTTGATTGGGATGTACACCCAAGAAGATGGAAACAGTTAGTGATCGTCCAGACGTACTTGGAGATTGATGGATATGCGGGGTACTAGGTGCCTCCGGTTTTGTTCAGACCCAGAACGGACTTGTAAATGGACTGTGTGTCTGACATCGGATTTCATTCTCTGTGACTGATATCGGTTGCATAGAATGGTTTGCCTATGTGGC
The DNA here is from genome assembly GCA_030737875.1 of Allium sativum. NCBI lineage: Eukaryota > Viridiplantae > Streptophyta > Magnoliopsida > Asparagales > Amaryllidaceae > Allium > Allium sativum. The sequence continues at coordinate 826,841,292 of CM060909.1, forward strand.
ATGCTAAGATGCAAATGATTAAGGCTTCTGTTGAAAAGCAAAGTCTTGTGGTTGATGATCAAAGCACAGCCTGTGTGGCACAACTTTATGTAATGTGAATTCGGGAGCCTCACACCCCGGTATGAACCAAAAACTGGAGATGGACATCAGGGATATGGACATATGCTGGTTTCTAGTTAGGAGTGGCGTCAGTGCTTGAACTGGCTGACGAGTTTGACTCATGTGGTTGTTGGAATTGGAGGCGCCTCGGTTATATCGGTCGTTCTCGAACCGATGGAGTCATTGGACTCATTTATGCCCCATAGGGCAGACTAGCATATTGTTCAGGCATTTTAATCCACTTCGTGTGGACCGGGCCTGACGATCCAAGGGTCACTCGAGCTCTGATCCTGAGGCTCGGGCTAGAGAGTCTCGAATCGGTTGAGGACTATCTTTTGCCTCGGTTCATAGATGGAAATCCAATTTCCAAATACGTGACATTTGCGGTTTTAATTGTAGAACTAGTATGGCGACATGATATATGGTACCCATGCCGTCTATGATTGATACTTATGATTTGAAATTGTTTTATACACTGATAATAATATCAAATGATTTGTTTTAAACGTATCAAGCATTCTTTGGCTGTTATAAGGGAAAACCCTATCCCCCGGCTTGCGTTGCATTGTGTGATAGGACCTGGGTCTTATAACAGCTTCATTTTCCTTTATTTAGCATTGCGCTGTTGTTTTATGCACTGGTATTCTTGGGAGGAAACCCGTTCCGTGTTATACGGCGTGGTCCCTTGATTTACCTTACTTTGAAAATAAAGATTTACAACTGTTTTAGTTCTCACACCAGTCACATGACTGACCTGGAGTTTATTGTTTTAACCTAAACTCTGGGTGCCCCTATTTTTACACGGGCAGCTAGTAGTTTTGGTTTTGCAGATTTATATTCATAGGATCCTGGTTTACAGCTGGAACGATATCCGGAAAGCTTTGTATCCGTATATCTCTTCTAATTGTGTATTGTATTATTTTCTGCTGCTATGTATTAATATGTAATTTAAATCTCTGATATTTCTGTGTAATATTCATTTATACTCTGTATATTCTTGTAATCTGATGTATTGCTGTAATATACAAAGAAATGTTCTTCCGTCTACATTCAGTTGTGGTTGTTCTCGAACTATCCGCGCTTTCCCTCACGGGGAAGTTACGGGTCTTCACATGAAGGACAAAGCATCGTATTGGTAGGAGGCGATTCAGGCCGAACAAATGGTAGCTACTTGGGATGAATTTAAGGCTAGATTCGAGACGAAATTCTTATTGCAAGTAAAGGAAGGAATGCAAATTGATAGGTTCTTGAATTTGAAACAAGGAAGCATGATAGCAATGGAGTATGTTAACAACTTTAATCGGCTAGCTAGATTTGGGATGGAATTGATAAACACTCCTCATAAAAAGGCTTTAAGGTTCGCGAAGGGGTTGAACCAACCACTCCAAGATTTAGCACTGACACATGTACCAATGGAAGAGACTTTCGAGAGGCTTGTTGACATGACTTTGATGCACGAGGACGGTAAAGAGGAGAAGAAAGAGGTTAAGACCGAGGAGGAAAAACCCAAGGTTGAGAAAAAGAAGTGATGGCCCAAGAAGGGCATAGCTAAGAAAGGAGGAAAACCCGACAAGGCCCAAATCTAGTCAAAAGTCAAGTGCCATGGCTGTGGAAATTTAGGGCACTTTATAAGAGATTGTAATAAGACGAATAACACTTGTTTCAGTTGTGGTTAAGTAGGACATTTTACAATACAATGTCCTAACAAGCTTGGAAAAAAGGATCATCTGGAGGGAAAGTGCATGCATTCGAGGCTGGTGGTCCGGCTCGTGGTAGGAAAGTCACAGTTGAAGGTTTGATTTCTCTTTTCGACTCTCTTATTAGAACTCTCTTTGATTCCGATGTTTCTCATTCATTCATATCTAACTCTTTGGTAGATAATCTGCACCTATATTGTTTCTGATCATGTTGTAGTCTCAAACCCCATAAGAGGAACAACTCATTTATCTATGATATGTAGGGGTTTGAGAATTTCTGTTATGGGCATCGAATCTGAATGAGACGCATATGTTCTTGGCTTTATAGGTTACGGATTAATTCTAGGAATGGATTGGCTAGCAATGTATAGTGCCATTCTTGATTTTGAGAGGAGAGTTGTTAGACTTCTAACGTGCTAAGGTAGAACTCTCGAAATTTCTTGTGACCCACAGGGGTCAGTTATGCTCAGTTTCCTAGGTTCTCTTGATGCTTCCATGATGATCTTCGATCAGTACCCATAGTTAGTGGTTTTCCAAATGTATTTGTTGAGGTTAGTGGATTACCTTCAAGCCATGAGGTAGATTTCCGGATTTACTTAGTGGAGAATGTGAAACTAGTCTCTTTACCAGTGCGCCACATGGCTCATAGAGAGGGGGGAGCTCAGAAAATAAGTAGGTGAGTTATCGGAGAAAGGATTCATTAGACAGAGCATTTCTGAGTGGGAAGCTCTAGTCGTCTTTGGAACCAAGGCAGACGACTCTCTCTATCCATGCGTGGACTATAGAGAGTTGAATAAACTCACCAAGAAGAATAGGCACCCCACTACCGAGGATTGATGACTAGTTTTACCAACTAGTACACACTTCGATTTTCTCATAATTGGATGTAGCCACATGATTTATTCAGCTTAGAGTAACATATGATAGTATTGACAAAATGACTTTTAGAACTCTGGATGGTATCTTTGAGTGGTTGGTCATGCCTTTGGGCTGACCAATGCACCCGCACACTTCGTGGATTTGATGAGTCGTGTGTTTAGCGATTATCTGAACAAGTTCGTGGTGGTTTTCGTGGATGACAATCTTGTTTTCTTGAGGAGCGAGGAAGAGCATGCCAAACACTTAGAGGAGGTTCTCAGTACTCTTAGATCTCATCAGCTCAAGACTAAATTTTCTAAGTGCCATTTGTGGAAAAAGGAAGTAAGGTTCATAGGACATATAGTCTCCAAGGATGGAATAGCGGCGGACCCTACTAAAGTTGTCGCAGTTCAAGATTGGAAATCCCCTAAGAATGAGACATAGGTTAGGAGTTTCTTTGGATTGGCAGGTTATTATACAAAGTTCATTAAGTACCTTGCACGGATATCAGCTCCACTCCCCCGTCTGACGCAGAAGAACTTGGCTTTCTGTTGGAGCATTGATTGCGAGGATGCATTCTAGAGATTAAAGAGGGCTCTGACAACAACCTCGGTTCTGACACTTCCCTATGGTAGCAAGGTGTTTACAGTTCTACACGGATGCTTGTGGCATGGAATTAGGTGATGTGCTTATGCAAGAGGGCAGAGTGGTCTACTATGGAAGTAGGTAATTGAGGGTTCATGAGAAGAACAACCCCACCCACGACTTGGAGTTGGAAGCAATAATGTTCGCACTTAAGTCTTGGCGACACAATTTACTTGGAGAGAGAATATCTACATGGATCACAAGTCACTTAAATATTTATTCTCATAGAAGGATCTCAACTTAAGGCGACAATGATGGATGGAGTTCCTTGCATTATACGGTTTTGAGATAGCTTATACCCCAGGAAAGGGTAATGTTGTTGTGGACGCTTTAAGTAGGAAAAGGATGACCGCGAGTCCTTGATTCGAGGAGAGGCGGAGCTTGGAATTTATCTCGACCTTTGATTTTAGGCCATCTATGGATTTTACACCCGGCTTGTTGGCATCATTGTAAGTGTGACCTACTTTTTTGGAGCACATTGGACCACACAGTGAGAGGATCCGCAGCTGATGGACATCTTGGATTGTCTCGGTACTAGAGAGGCCTTTAGTCACCTAACTAGATATTCGGTGAATGGGAAAGGGTGGCTAAGACGAGATGGGAGATTGTGTGTTCTTAGAGTTAGAGATTTGCTAAGATCGGTTCTTGAGAAGGCTCATCACTCTCGGATGACTATCCATTTGGGGGTGACAAGTTGTATAGAGACATGAACCGAGTATTTCATTGGACTGGTATGAAGAAAGAAGTGGTAGACTTCGTGGCCCAATGTTTGACTTGCCAACGAGTTAAGGTTGAACAAAGGAAACCCAGTGGATTACTTTAGCCCTTGGATATCTAACAATGGAAATGGGAGAGCATCTCTATGGACTTTATTGATGGACTACCCAGATCAAGGAAGAGAAATACGAGTAGAGGGGTTATAGTAGAAATACTTACTAAGAGCACTCACTTTATTCTGGTCAAGTGCAAGAGGACGACAGCTTGGCTCGCATCGATATACCTTAGAGAGATCGTCCGACTTCATGGGGTACCTTCCAGTTTAGTAAGTGACTGTGACCCCATCTTTACAAGGGAATTTTAGAGGAGCTTGCAAGAGGCCTTAGGTACACAATTAGGACTTAGCACAATTTATCACCCTTAGACCGATGGACAGATTGAGAGGGTTAATATAGTTCTTGAGGACTTATTAAGACTGTGTATCCTAGATTTTCTAAGTACCATATATGGAGAAAGGAAGTAAGGTTCCTAGGGCATATAGTCTCCAAGGATGGAATAGCAGTGGACCCGCTAAAGTTGTCGCAGTTCAAGATAGGAAATCCTATAAGAATGAGGCAGAGGTTAAGAGTTTCTTTGGATTGGTGGGTTACTATACAAAGTTCATTAAGTACTTTGCACAGATTTCAGCTCCACTCACCCGTTTGATAAACAAGAACTTGGCTTTCTCTTGGAGCATTGATTGCGAGGATGCATTCTAGAGATTAAAGAGGGCTCTGACAATAACCTCGGTTCTGACATTTCCCTGTGGTAGCAAGGTGTTTACAGGTCTACATGGATGGTTGTGGCACGGGATTAGGTGATGTGCTGATGCAAGCGGGAAAGGTGGTCTGCTATGGAAGTTGGCAATTGAGGGTTCATGAGAAAAACTACCCCACCCATGACTTGGAATTGGAAGCAATAGTGTTTGCAGTTAAGTCTTAGTGACACTATTTACTTGGAGAGAGAATATCTACATGGATCACAAGTCACTTAAATATTTATTCTTGTAGAAGGATCTCAACTTAAGGCGACAATGATGGATGGAGTTCCTTGCGCCGTATGATTTTAAGATAGCTTATACCCTAGGCAAGGGTAATGCTGTTGTGGATGCGTTGAATAGGCAAAGGATGACCTTGAGTCCATTGTTCGAAGAGAGGCAGAGCTTGGAGTTTATCTCAACCTTTTATTTTTGGCCATTTACGCATTTTACACACGGTTTGTTGGCATTATTGTAAGTGTGACCTACTTTTTTGGAGCACATTGGACCACAGTGAGAGGATCCGTAGCTGATGGACATCTTGGATAGACTCGGTACTGGAAAGGCTTCTAGTCACCTAACTAGATATTTGCTGAACGAGAAAGGGTGGCTAAGATGAGATGGGAGATTGTGTGTTCTTAGAGTTAGAGATTTGCTAAGATTGGTTCTTGAGGAGGCTCATCACTCTCGGATTACTAACCATCTGGGCGGTGACAAGATGTATAGAGACATGAACCGAGTGTTTCATTGGACTGGTATGAAGAAAGATGCGGCAGACTTAGTGGCCCAATGTTTGACTTGCCAATGAGTTAAGGCTGAGCAAAGGAAGCCTAGCGGATTACTTCAGCCGTTGGATATCCCACAGTGGAAATAGGAGAGCATCTCTATGGACTTTATTGATGGACGGCCCAGATCAAGGAAGGGAAATATGAGTAGAGGGCTTATAGTGGATAGACTTACTAAGAGCGCTCATGTTATTCTGGTCAAGAGCAAGAGGACGGCTGCTTGGCTTACATCGATATACCTTAGAGAAATCGTCCAACTTCATGGGGTACCTTCCAGTATATTAAGTGACTGTGACCCCATCTTTACAAGTGAATTTTGGAGAATCTTGCAAGAGTCCCTTGGTACACAGTTAAGACTCAGCACAACTTATCACCCTCAGACCGATGAATAGATGGAGAGGGTTAATATAGTTCTTGAGGACTTATTAAGACTGTGTATCCTTGATCTCTGAGGGACTTGGGAGGAACTTCTCTAATTAGTTGAGTTTGCCTACAATAATAGTTACCAATCAAGCATAGAGATGGCGCCCTTCGAGGCACTTTATGGAAGACCGTGCAAATAGTCGACGTATTGGTGGGAGTCTACGGACAGACTTATGCTTGGGACCGAGATGATACGAAAGACTTCTAAGAAGACAGACCTTTTTCGAAGAAGGATGAAAGCAGCTCAAAATAGGTAGAAGTCATATGTCGGTAAGAGAATATCTGACTTGGAATTCGAGGTAGGAGATATGGTCTTTGTCAAAAGTATCAACTTTGAGGAACGTAGTTCGATTTGGCTCGGTAGGGAAGTTGGCACCAAGATTCATATGACCATTTCCCATAGTTGAGAGGATAGGCCAGATGGCCTATAGAGTTAGACTACTAGAAAGGCTGGCGGGAGTTCATGACGTATTCCATGTTTGCCATTTGAGGAAATATCTACATGATTCAACAGAGGTAGTTGAGCCTAGTACGCTTGAAGATGTCGAAGTAGAGAAGGAGGCATCGGTTCGGAAAGTTCCTACTCTTATTCTTGAAGCGGAAATTAAGAAGCTACGCAACAAAGAGATCAAGTTAGTGAAGGTGCGATGGGGAGAAGATCGAGACGACGCGATATGGGAACCAGAAGACAAGATTCGCTCTTCTTACCCTTTTCTCTTTGAGAGTACGTTCTTAATCTCTTTTTTAAACTTCTGAATTTGAATTCGTTTATCTCTATCATTTGAATCATCGATCCTTAGGTAGAAACCTATGTTTCAAAACATTTGTTTGAGACATGTTATGTTTGATGATTGCAAGTGGATGCAAGTGTTAGCTAGTGGATTCATATACACACACATTAGGCACTAGATTGACTCAAGTACATACATATTGCATATGGATATGTGCGCGTTTTTAATTTTCAGTGGATGGAAATGGTTGAATCATCACACGTATATTGCATTTTGATGGGTGGTTGTGCACACATATAGAACTTATACGTAGTATTAGGATTCTTTTGCATACATATTGGATTCATGGCACAGTCGTATATTGCATTAAAGGGATCAACTGAATCAGCGGACTGCCGGGTTTACGCATTAGTTTAGGACAATGGATGCCTATGGATGATGGATGAGTAGATAGGTGCATGTTTTAAGTAATAACATTCTTCTTAACTTAAAGATTTCAGGGACAAAACACTTTATGAAGGGGAGAATGTAATACCCTATATTTTAATACATAGTAAATATATTAAAAGGATAATAAAATGAATATTAATTAATTAAATATTCAGAATTAGGTTAAACGGAATTTACCATTGCGTTCGTTACGAAATTTTGGTCCGACAGACCCTTGGTTTGCGTAAATCGGATTAAGTAGGAAGAAGTTATAGGCTTAAGAAGATTGAACGAAAATATATACAAATTACACACACACACACACACACATATATATATATATATATATTAGAAATAGTGCAAAAAGCAACGGCCATTGGATGACCCAGCCAGACCCAGTCGACCTATGGGTCGACCTATGTCTAAGGAAGGTCGACCCTAGCGTCAACACAGCTAAAGGTGGGTCGGCCTATCTGCATGCAGGCATAATTTATGCTTCTGTATCTGGACTACTTTCTTCTCTATATTCATTTGCTGACTCATCTTGAGGTGTACGGTTAGATTTATAGACCTAAAATCTAATGGTTTAGGAATATCCTAACTAATCTATAAATAGGCTAGCCGCCTCATTATTTTCCTACACATAAACATTCTTCATTCTTTTTCGTCCAAACTATTTCTAAATAAAAATAAGAAGATGCTGAGGTTTTGCCTAAACGTAGATTAAAGAGGACAATTCTAACTTTTCCACAACAACAATATAAAGAGACCTTTTTCTAGCTTTCAATCAAACCACTGTGAGTTCTAGTTATTTTTAATTAAAAAGTATTATGACAGTAATATTTTGAATTTGAAATTATACAGTTTATATGTTATTGTTTTACTGTCAGCAATCTATTTAGTTTTCAGTTGTTTTACTATTATATGTACATCCCTATTTTTGTCTTAATTTATTTACATTCTTATGCCTATTTATTCAGTTTATGTATTTCTGAGTTGAATCTATATTTTCTCCTTTTACTCTTTATTTCGCGCTATACCTAGGCCATCAAATGCCTAGGTTATTCACGTTAGAATTGCATAAAATTAGGTAAAATTGGAATAACTTATAGTGACAGTTAAAAAAAAAGGAGAATTAGACATATTGAAACATGGAGTCCAATGACTGTTTAATTGGGATCGTATGCAAAATATGTTAAACTTAATTTAATCATTAAGTATTACATGTTGTGAGAATCATACGTAATTAAGTAAAATAGGCAACTTAATATATATATACACACACACGTCTGAGCAGGTGCTTATTTTGGGGAAGGGGTTCTACACAAAATAACATTTATAGTAAATGTCATTTACAACCAAGATTATTGATAAATTTAAACCTGCTAAGTTAATGTGTTAGTTAATAAGCTAAGAGGTTCCACGTTTTGCTGTTTTTATCCAGTTTTGGGACTCTTAAAATCGTAGTTTGAGGGCACAAGCCTAGGGGTGGCTTGTGTCAATCTTGCAGTGTGGAACCTGTATCACTCAGTATCCCTATTAGTATCATAGAGAGAGGCTTCGCACTAGGTAGGGGCCAGGGAACGCTTTACTGATATGGATTGTAAGAGGTTCAAAGGTGCAAGGTGGGTACGAGCACGTTCCGGCGGAGTCATGAGCGTGCATGAGTCTGATGGGGGAAACTAAGACGCTGTAACACCAGCGAATAGGTATGTGTCTTATAAGTTAATGGGTTAGGGATTGATACTCCCTACTGCCGTAGCTAGCATAGGATATTTACGTAGTAGGGAGCCGATGGCATGGGTAGTAATTAGGGTAACACCTCACTACAAGAGAAACAAGGTTTTCCAATGGCCAGGGGCCGTTGGCGGCCGTCGGTCAATCCGTTGGTATACGGATCAGCAGCTTCCAACGACTTCCAATGCAAACAATGCCTATTTTCCAACGGCTTTCAATTGATACATATGGCCACGTGTCCCTTATTTATGGCCAAAGGGACGTTGGAAAAGGATGAAAATCATTGAAAATTAGCTGTTTGTAGCCGTTGAAATGATCAGACCAATAAGCCGTTGATTTACGTTGATGTCCGTTGGAAATCTAGGTGTTCTTTTTCTAGATTTCAGAATTGCCACTTCATGCCACACACCACATATATAATCATCGAAACAGCTTCATTTCAAGCATATAACTCACAATCTCAACCATATATACGCCAAAACACAATATAAAATAAAAATCAAACACAAAATACATTAATTAACCAATATTTACATAACATAACAACCAAACGTCGCCAAAACAACATATATATGTCTAAACATCATAACCAACACCATTTTCAAACCGTACCATCACCAAACCATCATAACATCATGTCCAAACCATCATAACAATATATGCAACAACCATGTATCAAGCCTCACTAACTCTCAAAATACATATCAAAACAAGCTAACCTGATCAACTCTCTCCAACAGAAGACGAAGGCGGCGTACCGTGCTGGGCAATGTACTCTGCCAGCCGCTAGTTAAGCAGCTCCATTTTCTCTTTACGGCGACGATCACGCTCATGGAGCTCTGCAATCTATGCTTTTAACTGTGCGATTTCTTCCTTCGCCTGAGCCCTCTGATACGTCTGCTAAGATGATCTAATCCGGATATAATTTCAAAATTTCAGTATTTTATAATAGCATTTCGAGTTTATTTAAGTTTTTATTATAAATTTTAGTATTACCTCTATATTTCCAAAACCATATCATCTGCTTCGGGTAGGTGGATCCATGATAGCTTCAAATATCATGTCCTCATTGTCCTTAGTCAACTCACTCCTCCCACTAGATTCCAGTAACTGCGCCCTTTGTTCCTGAAATTTCTCCTGTTAAACCAAAAACAAATGAATTTAGATAACACAATTTTAATTAAATTATAACTCTACCTTATTAACTATTTTATACTTACATATCTATCACTCGCCTTATCATCATGGTCCCAACCGTACGAAACTGAGCCTGTGTCGTCAGTCTGACTCAATGCATATGTATGCTCGAAAACATCCTAGTACGACAAAGGAGCCATACGCGCTCTCTCCTGAAATAGGCATATATATATATATATATGTGTGTGTGTGTGTGTGTGTAAATTAAAACTTAAATCAACTATTAATTATAACAAGTTATAAATTAAAGTTTTAAACTGTGCAATTACAAAATATACCAGGTCCTCATGATGATGCTGAAATGACTTGGACCCACCTCGATGCGTAACCGGATTCTTGCTCCTATTAGCTGCATTTCTCTCAGACGAGGCCTATACATTTAAATTTTAAAAAAGCATTATTCTAAATCACATATTAATTGAATAGAATAATTTAAATTAAATATGCAGTAAATTTACCAGAAAATCCTCATTATTATTCCAATAAGTATATAGCTCATCACACACCGCTTCGCCCATCCAAGACGGTCTTTTCCTACCTGATTTTAAGGTGTTCATTGTTTGTCTGTAATTTTTTGCCATTTTGCTGTTCCAGTGGTGCCTGACGAGATCCAAATGCGTCTCCTGGAGTTCCACCGAACCCTGCATTTTTTTAAAAATAGCATACATATGAACTTACCAAATAGGAGCTTGACAACTTAACGTAATAAATGTTATATCATACATACATACCAAAAAATCCTGCCATATGGTCTTCTTAATAATGTCGGGTATCGAGGTCCATGTGGGCCAACATGTAGTCATGTGAGCCTGATAAGCGTGTTTTGATATCTTCAATACTGTATTGGACGGCTCCAACTCAGAACCCCTGTGTTAAACTGAAAAAAACATGGTTACTAGAACAACAATTTAAATAATTTATTGTACTTAAATTAAATTTATACTAAAAACTTAGTTTTTACCCATTGGAGGCTTTTGGCTTAAGCAAGACCAGAGGACGGGATAAATCCGACAGACCACCCTCATTGCCACCTAAATGCCCTTGTGACGCCATACCTATTACATACAACAACATAACGTAACATAACATGAAAGAGCTATGTAAAAACTTGGTATGAGATAACATGAGTACTTGATAATAGAAATGCCATAACATATGTCTAGTTAACATTACAAGTTCGATTCGTAGAAGTGTTAAATATAAGTTTGATTCATAGATATGCCTAGTTAACATATGAGTCTGATTTATAGAAATGTCATAAAAATAGATATACGTTTGATAGATAACATATTTTTTATTTATGATATGTTACTTATTAATAGATAACATAAGAAATATCTATTAAAATGTGTTAACATAAGAAATATCTATTAAATATGAATTTGACTATAAAAATTACCTTTTGAAAATGAGGATTATTAGTTAGTCTTCCTCATCACTTTCATATTCTGACTCTATTTCCTTCTCCATATATGGTTCATCTGTAGTCTCAAATACATCAATTAATGCATTTGATTCATCGTTTAGAGGTCCAAAATTTGTTTGATCATCGGTTATTACTATTTCTGCATTTTCCTCGGCATCTGCTTGATAAGCTTGGTCGTCGGGAATACTACGTCCATCAAATGTAAACCTTGCCTTTGTTTTGAAAACAACCCACCAATCTATTTTGTCTCTTGTCATAGAGGGATAAGGAGTATACTTTACTTGAAGAGCTTGTTTGGCAAGTACAAAAGGATCGTACTTATACTAATGCGAAGTATTTCTTACTTCTATAAGATTATATTTTGGGTGCACGTTGATTCCATAACCTGGAACGTTGCTGAACTAGTTGCATTTAAACAAAAATACTTCTTCCGTGGGTCATGTGAAATATGTCAATTGCAGAATCTGGTTTAGCACGCCGTATAAATCGTGTATATGGTCGTTTGGATCGTCACTACCTTTAACAAATACACCGCTATTGTTAGTTAATTTTTTAGCACCATATTCTTTAGTGCTAACTTTATATCCATTGACAAAGAATATTGTTGGATCAAAAATGTAATTAGTAAACCAACTAGCGAATTCTTTGCTGATATCGCCGTTTGGATACTGTGATTCATAAACGTTGCAATTATAGGACAAACGCTACATATATGGTTAAAGATACAATACATGTATAAATAGATGCATAAGTTCATTACCTAACAAACGGTGCAACTTTGGTGCAATTGAGAAGAATATATGTGTGTGATGCATTATAATCTTTATCATTCAGCCATTCTTCCACACATCTACCAAAAGGTCGATCATGTTTTTTAAAAATAGATAAAGTCGCTTGACAGTCATCTTGATTAATGCCTTCATCATTACACACAGTACTTGCAAATGATATATTCACATGATCACTAAAATAATGAGAGAGAAAAATGAAGCTTCTTCTTCGATGTATGATTTGCAAATAGAACCTTCAACTCGAGCTTTCTACCTCACATTTTTCTTTAGATGATTTAAATACCTATTTAGAATTATTGTAAATTATTTCTTCATACATTGCATTAACCAAAATTTAATTAATTAAATATTAATATACCTTTCAAATGGATACATCCATCCGTATTGCACAGGACCTCGAAGACGTGCTTCTGATGGAAGATGAATAGGTAAATGCAACATTGAAAAACCTAGAGGAAATATTTTTTCCAATTTGCAGAGTAATATGGGGATTTCTTCCTCCAGTTTATGTAGACGATCAATTTTTAATGTAGATGAACAAAGCTCTTTATAGAACATACTAAGCTCTATTACAACAGTCCAAACTTTTATGGGAAATAGTTCTTTGAAAGCGATGGGCAATAAATTTTCCATCATAACATGACAGTCGTGGATTTTCATCCTGCTAAGTTTACTGTTTTTATAGTCAACACATCTACGAAGATTGGAATATATACCATCCGGGAATCTTAATCCTTCCATCCACTTTAAAAATATTTTAATTTTATTGTTGTCTAGTTCATAACACGCTTTCGGTTTTCTGGTGTCATTTGGCTTTATATGAAGCTTCGACGATTACATATTACTTCAATATCACGTCTTGATTTCAAATCATCTTTCGTCTTCCCTTTGACATTCAAAATTGTATTGATTACATTATCAAACACATTTTTCTCATTATGCATCACATCAATATTATGACGAATCAGAAGATCTTTCCAATAAGGCAACTCCCAAAATATGCTTTGTTTCCACCATTATGAATCGTTGATTTACCATGAATTTCTGTCTCTGCTCCAGTTTCATGAATCTTGGGAAAATCTTGTACAAGTTCATAAATTTCCTCATTTGTCCATACTTTAGTTGGTCGTAAAGTTTCATGTTTATTAGCTGTAAAAAATTTCTTATCTCTTCTAAAAGGATGATTAATATGAAGAAAACATCTATGACAGTCAAACCATGAAATTTTCTTTCCAATAGGTAAAGAAATTGCTCTTGTTTCTTCCATATAGTATGAGCAAGCTAGACGACCAGCCGTACTCCAACCTGAAAGCATTGCATAAGCAGGAAAATCGATAATTTTCTACAATAGAGAAGCATGCATACAAAAGTTTTTCTTTTGGGAAATATCATATGTTTCTACCCCTTCATACCATAATTTTTTAATTCTTCAATCAACGATTGTAAATAAACATTGATTCCTTGTGTCGGATCATCGGGACCAGGTACGACAATTGTGAGAAACATATAAGGAGTTTTCATACACATCTATGGAGGTAAATTATAAGGTGTTACAATTACTGGCCAGGATGAATATTTAGAAACAAATTGAGAAAATGGTGAAAACCCATCCGTACATAACCCAAGTCTAACATTGTGACTCTCAGATGCAAAATTGGGATACTTTTGATCAAAATGCTTCCATGCTTCTCCATCGGATATGTGTGTTAACGTGCCTTCTTCCTGTGTTCTCACACTGTTCCATCTCATATGTTGCGCGGTTACAGAAGATGCATATAACCTTTGAAGTCTAGGAATAATAGGTAAATAATGCATACGTTTATATGGGACTTCCTTTTTTCTTTCTTGGTTTGTATCTTTCTTGATTACATATTCTACAATTCTTAAGGTTGATATCTACCTTCCAAAATAGCATGCAACCCTTTAGACATGTATCTATTTTTTGATACGGTAAAGCAAAGGCCGACATCATTTTTTTTACTTCATAATGGTTTTCGCACATTAAATTATTGGGAGGCATATGCCACTTCGCAGCTTGTACAATAGCTGTAAATCCAGCTTCTGTGAGGTTGTATTTAGATTTCTTCTCATTGTATTCAGTAGTTACTGATAATTGAGTTCCTCTTTCACAGCCTTCCCAAAGGGGTTTTTTCGCGGCATCTAATAAATCATATAATTTTTTGGCTTCAATATTTGGTTCTTCATCATCATTACCATTGTCATCATTACCATCGTTATCATTAAATTGTTGAACCGGGAACATAGAACGTGCAGTATCTTCAACCATTTGTTCTACAAGATTTGTCATACAAATTTCATTATTCATTACCTCCTCAACTTGTATAGAAGTAAATGCTAACAGTTCTCCATGACGATCCCAAACTAAATAGTTCGGCACAAAACCGTACTGACGCAAATGAACTCTAACCATTTGCGGTATCAAATGCTTCAATAAATTGCATCTACTACATGGACAATGGATTTCAACGTTGTATCCTTTGTTACTTAAAGCGAAATCAATAAACACGCTGACACCATTAATAAATTATTTGTTTATTGTGCCATCAGTTTCTCTTCGTTTGTACATCCAGCTTCGACCAATAAAATAATCGTCCATTTTTCCTAAAAGTTAGAAAGTATGATATAAAATTAGATTCACAATTTTTGTGTCCGATCGCTCAAACGTTAAGATTGTATTTTAATGAAAACATTTCTTTTATGTATTAATTATGATGATAAAATTTGCATTGACATTTTGTCAAAACAATTTTAGTGCTGAATGCATGTTATGTTAATTGATCATTTACTGGTGGGTCATCCTACCTCCCATTACAAATACAATAATGTAATTAAATCACGTAAATCTTTTCAAATTAAACGATTCAACAAAATTTCGGCAACACTTCCCTTTAGTTACCTGAACAATACACAATTGTGTCTACATAGGGAACATAAAGGAAGTGCTTTCGAAATTTTGAGAACCATTTAAAATGAATTATTTTCCGAGATTTAATTTTGTTATTGTGTTCGTAACTTTTCTAATATAAAGGACAAATCCAACAAATATTGTATATGATGAATATAAATGTCCGTTTCGTTAATAGAACGAACATGCACATAACGATTATATACAATACTTATCAGACGAGGCCAAAAAAACTCTCTAAGGCTCTATGAATGTAACATATTATGATTTGTTTTTTTGGTGATTGATGTGTTTTTTGTGCACCTTAGCGCCTTTGTGCTCCTTAGCCCAAAACATATAATTAAATATTTCCATTTCCACAACACATTTTCGACAAATTAAATATCGTTTTCAATGAATTGGGGCTCAACCAAATAAA
Organism: Allium sativum; assembly: GCA_030737875.1. Classification (NCBI taxonomy): domain Eukaryota; kingdom Viridiplantae; phylum Streptophyta; class Magnoliopsida; order Asparagales; family Amaryllidaceae; genus Allium; species Allium sativum. The sequence goes on from CM060909.1 coordinate 826,856,967, forward strand.
CAAATACATAGATTAATTACCAACTATATATATATATACATACAACACTATATATATATGCATATATACATATTCAACTTGAACTGATTAAACCCTAGATTGGCAACATAATCAAATAAATCTATAAATACAAACTCATTAACAACTATTACTTAAACTAACTAAAACCCTAGATTATAACAACTAAGTAATTTATAAATAGAAACCCTAGATTAGCAACTTAAATGATTAAACCCTACATTAGCAACTAATTAACAGCACTAGACACACAAACATACTCTAATTATGCTTAAATTACTAAACTTAGGGTATCAAACAAAATTAGGGTTAATGCATACCTTGAAATCGGAGAGAATCGGAGATTATAGAGGAGGAGAGAGTGCCTTGAATGAGTTGGAGAGATCCTAGGTGGTTGATGGCATGGGATTGGTGATTTCAGAATTCAAAGGGGGAAATTTTGGGGATTTGGGGAAAAATCGCGGGTTAAGACAATGAGGAAGAAGGTAGCAGGCTTCGGCTGTTTTCTGCTCAACCCATATAACGGGTTCCAACGGGCTTAAAACCAACGACCGCCAACAGTTTCCAATGGAGTATTTTTGTACCTGTAGAAAATTCCATATTTTGGCTTTCGTTGGAAGTCGTTGGTCAACGGCCGTTGGAGGTCGTTGGAATTGTCCAATGCTATACTATTCAATTCTAGTAGTGCCTAATCTTGACATTCTAGTAAGTGTTGCAAAAAAATTGTTTTTACAATATAAACGAGAAGGTACATGATCCTTACCTTGTTATCTCATTTACTTGTATTTTTTTATGTTACTATAGTTTCATGTTCAGCATTATTTATCTATCTTGACACTTTCCATCTTATCTTTTTGCTGAAAATCACTAGAACTCGCCAGACTTTATGTTTGACCTATTCACCCTTCCCTTCTCTCTCTTCCTTTCCCCCTTCAAGTTCTCAGAGTGGTGGCGGATAGTTGTTGTAACTGTGATTCTATTCTTGGACTTGGATGTCTTCTGACTCGATGAATTGCTTTGACTTTTGTTCCATCTTGTTTTGACTTTTGAGGAGGGATATGATTTTACAATTTTGTACTCTGATGTTTTTTGTTATAAGGAAGATGGTCATGATTATTGTTTTTTGGTATTTGAAATCGTAATGATGAAATGGTGATTTTATAATAATAAAAGTTTTTCTGCTGCATATTTATGTTCTGTGCTATGAATTCTAATTACTGTTTACCTATTGCGCTTCACAGAACTTAATGCGTTCTCATATGGATGACATTATGGGACGTGGGGTGTCACAGAATCCTTTTGACGAGAGTTCCAGTGGTGATGACGAACATGGTAAAGGAGAGGGGATCTCCTTATCGAAGGCCACTTCCCGAGAGAAAATTTTCCCCATTAATAAGAACGGAAAACCAGGATTCAGAAATAAGTCTCCAAACCATGTCAATAAGAGGCTCAGGAAATCCAAATGACCAAAGAACACGAATGATTAAGAGCCAAGCCATGCGATTGTAAGCTTTTGTCATGTCAGGCTTAATGATCACATTTGATCCTCTAGTCTTTCGATCGATCTAGGAAATAAGCTCTTGGGCAAGAAGGATTTTATCAATAATCATGCGACCTTAGATAAAACTATAACAGCCCACCTAGAGTGAGCCTAAATTCTGATCCTAAAGAGGCCCATCGGAACTTAGAGACATTCTAAATGGATTGTTGGTTCCTATAAGGAAACACTTTTATAGATATAACAGAGCAGACTCAACCAAAATCAAAATCTTAGACAACGGAAGGGATAAAATATATTAGTCTAAAATAGATGTACCATAAATTAAAAACCATATAAATATTGGTTACAACAAGTTTCAGCTGTCATAAGAGGTACATCAATAATAATTATCTCAATAACGTAACAACAATCATAATACTATCATAAGTAATTACTAATAGATGTGAATCCTCCTCCGTAGGCTCCACTCTCCATGGCATCACTGATCCAGGATTCCCACCTACTATCCTTTTTATATGTTAAGAGGAGGGAGGTCTGAACAATAAGCTACGGTGAATGAAAATCACATAAGTTTAAGGAATAACTATTTCTTATACTTGGAGATATGAATTCATCAAATTATGTCTACGAGATATAACACAAAACCAGACATGTATAATAATAAGGCAGACTATCCTAAAGTCACTTAAGACCTACATATTATCCATCTGCTTAAGGGAGAATTCTTTAAAATCACTTAATAGCCTATGAGATGGACTCTTTTTGGTCACTTAAGGCCATTATATATATCACTACACCATATTTGGCCTACTGCAACCAAAATACAGGGTGTTGCTAGCTACAATGTAATGATAGCTATGATGATTTTTGTCTATTGCAACACAAGCTTCAAGGTGTTAGCATATGTATCAGTAAGTTGTTGCAGCAGTTATAAATATATTTAAATTAAAAAAATTACACCTCAGTGATCCACAACATCATTTAGAACAAGATCTCAACCATCAATCCACACCTTAGCTATTTTGTTTCCCGCTTTTATTTTCATTGACCCTCTTTCGTTTTCATTTCGTTCCAACCCCCAAATTTCCAAATCCCTAATTTTCATTTATCGACATCTCACAAAGTTGAAGTTTTCTCCATCAATGAAGACTAGGGTTACCAGCTGCTGCCCTTTTCACGCAAAGAAGCTAATTCCATTGTACAAAGAAAAATCCTATTTTCCTGCTAATGGCATCTAGCGCTACTCTGTTCTTGTCTTCTACCCCCTCAGTTTGTCCTCTTGTTCAAAATTCTCTTATCCTAAAAAGCGAATCTGTTTCAAATCTTTTGAAATAAGTCGTCTCTTCTTTTTCTGTTGATCTGATGAATAAGTTACACTAAATTGCATTAATTTGCTTCTAATCAGCATTCACTTGCATCCAACGTCCTCGATACCAGCTCAGTTTCTACTCCTACAGTTCTACATCTCCTCTTCCGATTCTTTAGGTTTGGGTTGATCATTTTTTGTCATGGTGTTACCTAGATTCTTTTTTTCTTTCCTATTTTCACGTCGTATTGTGCTCACCTTAATTGGAATGTAGGTAGTGAGCCAAATATATAATTTATCCATTATCCATTGTATTGTGATATTTTATGCATATAGATGAGTGAGGATAAAGGATTATCAACATTCCCTTAGGGTGAAAATATCTTCTCATGGATTTGAACAACCAGTTGAATATCCATTTAAGCCACTTCTTGTCAAGTTCAAGACCCCTTGTTCTCACCCAAATGTTGATTAATATGGTAACATCTGCCTTGACATACTTCAGGTATATGTTACAGAATTTCTTACATACTTTTTTTGAGTGTCGTAAGAAGATTCAGTCCGTTCCTTAATTTTTTTATATTGTAGAACATGTTGTCTTCTGCTTATGATTGTAGAGCAGTTCTGTTGTCCATCCAAAGCTTGTTAGGAGACAAGTTATTTAGTTGAGAAAGTAGAGTTTGATTCATAAGAAAATTTCTTTGAGCGCTAATCATGTTAAGTGCAACAGAACACTAACTTGTAAGGTGATTTACAATAGATATATATCGATGTGGGGTGGTACAGTTTCCATATTTGCTTACATTAAAAGATTCAATTGGAATTCTCGCACCATTCTTACGGATCGTTGCGGACAATTTCCACATAACGTTACTGTGTATTTCCACCCTAGTGTATATCATCTTACCACTAATTAATACGCTTCACCTTGTCAATTTTAAATTTGGAGTTCCTATTCTACATTTTGTTCCAACATAGATACCAGTGTTCTTTAGTGTACACCTACATCATTCGATGATACCTTTAAGTCACCATTGTCCTATTATGTGTTGTTGCCTTTTTCTAATATGAAAGTGTCAAAGGGGTGATCTTGTTACTTTAACCTATTAGAAACGTACATCGTTGTTGGTAGAGACAACATTAATATGGTGACATTGCCATTACTGCTTTTCTCGGTATGTATTTGGTTCTACGTTCTTCTTTAAATAAAAGTGCCTATTTCATTTATAAGCATGGGATCCATTTTGCACTTTACCAGTTTGAATTTGTTCATTTATGTCCCTTGACACATGATCATTTTGGTTTTGATCACATGGGGCCGTATGCCAATCACATTATATTACACTGCAATTATGATTTTGGTTATGATTTCATGTTTTAGAACTTGCTGCGGTTGAAAGAGCCAGAGGTTCTATTATGCTGTCGTGAGGACGATCATCACTTTGTAGAATCTGTTCTGGACGCGACAAAAGAAGAATATGCAGAAAAAGAAAATGTTCATGCACCTAAAATCATTGTAGATGAGCATGTCTATCTCCTCCATCACCTAATCATCATGGTGATCATGGGCTGCACTGGTGTAGCTTGAAAATGACTTGATGAACAAGCGATGACTAAATCCTACACTTGTATTAATGTTTATTTAAACAGGCAACCAACCTATTGTGATTATTATCAATGTTTTTATAGTTCCTTAAAATTTGAACATGTTTCTTATCTTTTGGCCATCATAGTCACTTTTAATTCTGCTTATTTTTTTTTTGAAGTATAGCAGTAGTTCAGTGGAATGTGGTGAACAAACATCTATCAAATAATTGCATTGCTCTGCACAATCAAACCATTTGACTACTTGGGTTTTGATGTTGATAAATTTAAGTGTTAGCATATAAACAATCATGGATACCTATATAGGCACTATTATATGTCACATTTGTTTGTGAATCTTTACTGTTGCTTGGAAGTTATCATGAATGTATGTGATGCAGATCAGTTCAAGGCGATCAATGATGAAGGAATGTCGATGTATCAGAGACCATTCATGATTGAACTAGAGAAGTTGTGATACTTTATGAGCGAATCATCAGAAGGAAAAAAATAAAGGTAGTAGTTTATATAATCATTTTCATGTATTTTTTCTTGTTTATGGCTATATGTGTGAGTCTGTATATGAGTGAATTGAGTGACAATGTAGTGAGGAATGTATGTAAATATGAAATATACTAGTGAATGTACAATAGTGGAGTTCAAAAAATTTGTACCATTTGAAATGTTGAAATAAAATATTTATTTGAATAAAATATTGTGTTTGAATATTGTGTTATAATAATATTTATTATAGTATTAATGAAAATTTTGATTAATATCTATTGAGGTATAATTACTTTTAACAGCTGTAAAATAATTTTAACAACTGCTAGAAACAGTTGTAAAAAAGGTTGACTTTATTACGATTGTAGATATAACAAGTAGTACATGCCAGTTGTAATAGACATATTACAACTGTTTTTGGCAGTTGTGAAAGGGTATTTTTTGTTGTAGTGCTACCTGTGGCAGCACCTGTACAAATGTTGTCATAAGGTTGCAAAGTTGTTGCCTTTGACTCTAAGGCAATGCGGCAAAACGCAACACCGAGAAGTGTTGTCATAGATCATTTTTTGCCTATAGCAACACTTTTTGGCACTTCCTGCATCACTTCTCTGGTGTTGCAGTATGCAATTTACGGTGTAGTGTATGTATATTCTCTTAAGGCCGGATTCCTTTGATCACTTGATCCCTGTGGAGGACCCTAGTCACTTTAGACCTCGTCTTATAATAATCAGTGCTATTAAATGCTCTCTCTCTTTTAATATGAGAAACAGTAAGCTGTCACTTAATACTGGTTTTGGTAGACACTTATTGTGATTTAAGACCCTACAACGGACCCCTCCGTAACTATTTAACTAGTATTACGGGTAAAATCCTAGCCACTTGAAAATTCCCTTAGCTAGGGCTTCCTTTAGAAAGCTTTCAATTCTTCTTCGTTAAATCTATACTACCTATCCATCTAGGTACACCCTCACACTTCCTAAGAGAAGAAGTGGACATTTCCGAAGAACTACCGTACTCAAACATATATCATTTAATTAAGACCATTTAATGCCTATTTAAGAGAAAGGCGGACCCCAATAACCATTTAAGGCCTTTATAAGGGATGGTCCTATGTCTTTGATCCTAAACCAAGGAGTGAACCTAGTCCTAATCACTTGATATCCAAACCAGGTAGGTTGTCCACTTCATACCTTCTCAAGACAGTCCTACTTTAACATAATTATTGCACACACACACGTACACACACACACACACAGATATATATATATATATATATATATATATATATATATATAAGATGTCTCACATTAAACCGTCCACTTATAGATGTTGGATTTTCCTTTCGGTTTCGTGCAGGCTTCTACTACAAGTTGGGCTTAACCTTGTGCCTTTGTGTAATAGATATAATATCCCATGACACCTAGACCTCTCACATTAACATGTCTTACGTGTAGATGCTGGATATGTCGGTCGGTTCGTTCCGGCCTAGCTTCTACTACAAGTAATAGTTAACGTCATGTCAATGTGTCATTAACACTAATTAAAGTCATTAACTCACACACATAAAAAATTTCTATGAGGAATTTTAATTTCTAGTTTCCTATTTTAATGCATTTAATTCGCTACCTAATACAAATTTAATACGCATTGATAATACGTTAGTTACGCTAATAAATAACAGTAAATAAACGTAAATCAAGCGCACGTGAATAAGCGTCCTAATTCAATTGAAATGTCAATCCTAACAACATAATCACGGTATACAAGTTTATATATCTAACTTCACCGCATTGCATGGATATGATATTCACATTCGATAAATAAAAGGGAAATAATGACATATACATAAAATTTATAATCAGGATTTGAATAACTATCTCAATAACAAAGGACATACAAGGTGCAATAATCCAATTATATATGTAAAACTTCCCTTTTGGTACTGCTTCACTTTTATATGATTTTATATACAAAACTTAAGACTTGGTATTTTGTGAATAATACATTCAAACAATTTATTAAAAATAGTTGCTTAAGCCTAATATTTCATAGTACTCAAGCCTTATGTTTTAGCATACAAAAACGTAAATATCTATGACAAACAAGTGAATCACACCATTCAGAAATTGTACAACTCCCAAAATCTATATTTCATTGCCTCAAAAACAAATCCCAAAACACAACAATTGATTGACCTTTTCCACTAATAATAAATATAAGGAATGTGGTGGATTTGTATTGTTTTGTTTTCGTTCAAATCCAAGTTCCTTCAGGCATAATAATCCAAATTTACGCTAACAAATATAAGAAATAGTAAACTCATGTAATTTCCACTCATGGAGACAGGAAAGGGAAGAGTAGTGGTTTTAGTGTAGAATCTTTCAAAAATCCAGATTTTTTCCTTCGAACAATCGTGCGCTCCAATATCTCATACATACATACATACATACATACATATATATATACATATATATATATATAAGAATCAGATTTAGAATTTCATATATACATATATATTAAGTCCATAATCTATATATGAATTTAGATTAGAAGAGATAGAGTGTAGGATAGAGAAAGTGAAGAAGCCTAACCTTTCTTCTGGAATTAAGAAATAGTGAAAATACAAGATGAAGGCACAAAATATAATAAATTTTAGGGTTTCAGAGAGGTTACAGAGGTCTATTTATAGTTGCTAGTATGTATATGGACCATATGATTAGTTTGATTTAATCAAGACAGTCCATTTGAAGCAATACTATAAATAAATCCCTTAAACTAAATCTCCTCCACCCATAAGGGCGGTCAACTCCCAGGTCGACCTCCTTCTATAGGGGAGGTTATCCCCTTCTGGGGTCAAGCCAGGGAATTTGTTTTCCAGGTAACGTTGCTTTATATTAATTATTTAAAGCAATTAATTGTTTCCGTTTTTTGTTTGTTCTTGTCCCCTTTGTATACGTATATCTAAACCTAATTTCAACTCTTCGAGGAATATTCGATTATGCCAATCAATATTTTTTTATTCTAGATTTATATTTAACCAGTTTGAATTTCAAACCTTGTGTGCATATATTATACATACAACTTGTTTTATAAATAATTTCTTCATACGAACTCCATTTTTTATAAATAAGGTATGAAAATGGATCAGAATCTTACCACGAATATAATAGTAACATTTTCATGGTCTAATTTTTGGTTATCCAAAATGCTTATTTTTAGCTTATTATTCTATTATTATTTATATTTAATTTAATTACCTATGTCTATTTAGGGTTATATTTTTATGAGGTGTTAAATTTTCCCCTTAAAAGAGATTTCATCAAAAAATCTTTCGAAGGGGTGAGAAACATAACTCACTCTAATAAACATGTTATGCACCCATGTTACTTATTAAGCATCCATAAAACATCAATTACTGGATGTGGTTATGTACTACAAACTTACTAAAATAAGCTCAGTCCTACCATGTATGCGTAATAAGTGATGTTGAATGTATGCAAAACACCTTAATATGCATAAAATTTCTGCATGAGCATACACTGTGTTTGTGTTGCAACCATTTATTATCACCCAACTTAGCAACCATAATGAAACAATAAAAGAAATTTGGAGGAAATAATTACCCGAGAAAATCTTTGGATGAGTTTGCCCCATCTTCTCTTCGGTTTTCTAAGGAATTTCCATAGTTTATCTCTCCATTGTACCTGGACTAGTCTGATGGGTTACTGCAGAGCCTTTTGATTCCGTACTCCACAATCCTTGCAGTGGCACGGGAACCTTAGGCTCCAACTCAAAGCTTTAGAACTTACCTCATATGGATGACATAAATCAGACATCTCTTACAAAATCTATAGTTTTTGCCTCTAAATTTCTAATCAGAAAGCCAAGATCTAATATGTTAGTTTTCTAAGAATTTGAGGAGAAAAGAAAACGACAAAGCTCTTGCACCTACTGAGGTACCTCATATGGATGACATAAATCAGACATCTCTTACTAAATCTGTAGTTTCTGCCTCTAAATTTCTAATAAGAAAGCCAAGATCTAATATGTTAGTTTTCTAAGAATTTGAGGTGAAAAGAAAACGACAAAGCTCTTGCACCTACTGAGGAAAATTTGAGTTTGGAAGCTATCCCTACATGTTTATTTATATATGTCTGAACCAACATCGTTCTTTCGATTTAAAACATTTAATATGTAATTTTTCAAGACCACAAAAACATGTTGTTTTAATGCATCCCGGTCGACCTGGCCTTTGATTGGTCGACCCGACCTCATATGGGTCGATTTGTTGGTCGACCCAACCATGGGGATGGTCGACCAATACGCGTTAAAATGTGCTTATAATTTGTGTCCTTCCATTTTATTTTAACATATTAATTTGGTTAACGTTAGTTTTAAACATTATTAACTTTCCATTATTTTAATGATTTAATTCCATTTATGATGCACGTTTAATTTGAAATTCAAACGTACGCCATTCCTTTAATTTAATGTGTATTAATTTCTAGATAATGTTATGTTTTATTCATATGTTGACGATAATAAATTTCCGTCAATTCTTGATTTAATTCTATTTATGACACACGATAAATCTTCAAATTCAACTGCGCGTTACTTATGCAGTTTGTACTTATATGTATATATGTATGTATGTATATGTCTTAAATAAATATATACATGCACATTAACACGCGTGTTACCATTCGTGAATTAATTTTTTTGTAACGTTATATTACATTTATTAATTTTAAATGTTATATTTTAATAGCGTTAACCTTTAATAAATCTCCATTAACTATTTTATAATGTTGCATTTATATAACATTAACATTTCAGTTAACTCCATTTATATCTATGTAATGTTATGTTTATGTAACGTTAACTTTTTATTTGATTCTCATTTGTTCCACACTTTCAAGTTTTCAAATTCAAACATGCGCTCTTTTTAGAATTCACACATTTATATATTTATGAAATAAAATACATAAATGCATTTGCTTATGTGTACAATTATTTTTCGATATATAACTTCGAATGTCAATAACTTTTTAGTACGAAATCCATTCGGAACATATTATGTATATAAACTGACCATAAAATCAGTAAGAACACAATGATACAACTCTTGAACTAAATTATGACAATTCCAGAAATATATATTTTCACTATTCATAATTATTTCACTTATTTAATTATTTAAAAATGCAGGGTATTACATTCTCTTACCCTTTAAAAGTTTCATCCCTGAAATTCAGCATTGGTAAAACTGTGTAATTCCTTGCATTAATCACATCCAGTTAGTGTACATTCACTTTTTGCAGCCATCAGTGTCATTATGCAAAGTGTACCACACTATAAAATATATGAATGTACATGAATTTCTAAGCGATACCTCTCATATGAATGTTCTTTTTTTTCAAAAATTCTTTTTAAAATATGATCCAAACATACTAAAATACTAGCAATTCTACATGAATGCAATATCTAGAAATCAAAATAACTTTTCTTTCTATTTTTCTCATACTTCTATAGAATAGAAACATAGATCAACCATACATCCAAAAGACCCTACCACACAATTTCTAATATTCAAATTGTAGGAAAATCTAACTTTTCAAACTTGATTTCTTATATTGGAAAAGGGTATAAAATGGAAAACTGCACATTTTCCGATTCACTTTTAAGCACCATTTTCTCTATGTTTGGAACTTTTCTCCATACATTGCCAAAAGTCCTATTTTTCCCAAGTATAGTTTACGTAAGAAAATTTTCATTTTAAAATTTTCAACTTTGTATGGATGAATTTCTTTTTCTCTTTAAGTTTTCCATTTCATATTACTGTAATTTCCTTTTACATTCATTCTTAGATTTGTCGTTTTATTTTTTTAGTCTCTTTTTCTTTTGTTGACCTGTTATAAGTTAAACTCATTATATACTTTATTTTTGAGTGGCCATTATAGAAACACAAAAAATAATATTTTACTGATAAGCTTGAATTCTGCAACAACCAAATATAACACTTTATGTATGAGTACATACTACTGAATGGAAGAAAAACACAAATCCTAAATTTTGATATATCTATTAAATCTTAAGCTTGACTTTAGCTTAGAAACTGCCTCAAAGAAAGTTTAGAAACCTCCTACAGAGGCTTCCTACACTTTATCCTCTTGGGCTCTCATATACTATTTAGATGGTCTTTATCTGCTGTTGTGCCCTTCAAACCCAAAATCTAGTTTGGCTTCTATCCCAGTCCCGTGACTGGGCTTTACTTATTGCCTCAGCCTCCATGATGAATCTTTGATATCATAATAGGTCTATATCCAATAATCATTCCTTAGCCATGACGTAATACCATGCTAATGAATCGTTATTTATTTTCTCAATTATAACTTACGCCATTATTTATTTGCAAGAAACCAAGACTTGCACTTTTCCAATCCATTTAGGGATGGAAATATGGCAGGTTGGGGCGGGTTTTTGTGCGCTAGACCTTCCCCGAGGTTTTTGAACCCTGCGCAAGGCCCTCCCCATAGACCCAGAGCGAGTATGGATTTTTTCCCCGTACATGGAACCTGTACAAGTCGGAGTAGACCCAACCCACCCTAAGACTTGATGGAATTCTGGACCAGTAAATACATTTCTATTTATTTATATTTTCTAATCAATAAATGATAAATTGAATAAAAATAATAATGTGCTTGCAATTGTAAGAGAATATAACAAAATGAATTGTGGAATAATATTTCAAAATATGTGCATTTGTTATTGTATAATCATTGATGCAACTACATTATGAAAATTTTACAATTTATTTGTTGAAAGTATGTAATATCCATGTTATAACCTGTAACACCCCACCTCCGTTAAGGTCACTCACAAAGGGAATGCCTTAACTTCTTAACTTCGGTGGAGCGTTTTAGGTAAAAAGATGCAGATAAATTACAAGACAAACAAATAAAGCAGCGGAAAATAAAGTCAATTTTATAAACAATGTGGTTTAGTCAAGCTTTTACAACAGTTGTCTCAATCATACCTAAAAAGTAATACATAGAACTTCTGTCTTGATTCAAAAACTTCCAAGTATAAAAGAAGCATAAAAATAACAATGATATTCCCCAATAAAGCATGAACCGGCCATAGCAGTGGAAGAGAGAGTCCAAAGCAATACATCGACTATCTCCGTGCTTGGAAAGAAAACTGAGCTAAGTGGTAACATTTCCTCCTTGTGAACCTAGGGGGGGGGGGGGGAGGGGGGAACGGAAGAAAAGAGGCGAAACAAACTAGGTCAGACATAAGTCTGGTAAGTCCAGTGACTTTCAGCATGTAAATAGGCAAAAGCATCACGACATGAATAAACTGAAAGTAAGACAATACAGTGAGAACAAGGATAATAAGATAACATACGATTAGTATAGATATGATAAGGCAAGATAAACTAAATGTGCTTCTACTCTTTCTCTGCTTCGCTACTACCTTGTCATTCTGATTTTTATATCTCTGCACCCCCTAACTAGTGTCCGAACTAGTAATCTGTGCAAAATGATAATATGACAACGTGATCCCAATCCCCGCAATTGTGGTAGCCTTCAGGTGTACGTCTAGTATGAGGATCTTACCTCAATCAGCCTAATTGCCATGAAGATGTTAGATGTACCCTTACTACCCTATCGATCGTCTCCCCACTTGTATTAATGTTCCATGTGTCTATGTCAGTCGACCCTCTCTTGTGTGTAGATACCCTGTGCTGGTCCCACCATAAGGTGTATCAGTCCCTATGATAGCAACCCGACACTATTCAAGATGCACAGTGTATAACTATCGGTACCCAATGACTGCTTTTTCCCACTCCGGAGTACGTGCATGCCCGTAAACCGTCGAAACCTACACTGACGTACCCCTTCCGCTATTTTGACCTCTTATAATCAGCCTAGTAATCGTTCCCCACCCTGCCTAGTTTCAGGGTACCTTGATACATCTATGTGGGTTACTGCTGAAATGGGTCCCTGTTACTAGGGTTTCTTACTGGTTAAGTTTGTGGGCCTATATTTACTAATATTACCCACCAACCCGATATGTGCTTAACCCTCCCACTAATTCAAACATGTTTATTTAATGGTTAAGTTTGTGGGCCTATATTTACTAATATTACCCACCAACCCGATATGTACTTAACCCTCCTACACATTATGTCATATTGGTTAAGTGTTGTCCATTCATGTTAACTTAACCCACCCACTCATCATGTCATATTGGTTAAGTGTTTCTTATTAACCCTTCTCACTCGTCATGTTGGATTGGTTAAGTGTTTCCTATTAACTTAACCCCGTTCATTCATCATGTTATATTGGTTAAGTATTTCCCATTAACTTAACCCCATTCGTTCATAAACTTACATTGGTTAAGTGTATCTTATTAACTTAACCCCACGCGTTCATTATGCTGTATTGGTTAAGTGTCATCAATTAATTCAAGTTAACTTAACCCACCCACTTATCGTGTTACATTGATTAAATGTTTCCTTCTTGTGTTAACTTAACCCTACCCATTCATCATGTCATATTGGTTAAGTGTTTCTTATTAACTTAACCATACTCAATTATCATGTCATATTGGTTAAGTGTTTCTTGTTAACTTAACCCTTCTCATTCATCATGTTGTGCTGGTTAACTTAACCATGCTCACTTGTCTAATTAACATGTTATAATGGTTAAGTGTTCTAAATTTACTTAACCCCATCTTCTTGTCTAATTAACATGTTATAATGGTTAAGTGCTCTAAATTTTACTTAACCTTACCATTCTTAGCATGTCTGTTTATTAGCATTAATTAATTTATTAATGCCCCAACCTCTCACATTAGAACTGTTATTTGCGGTTGCTGGATGTGCCGGGCGGTTCCGGGCAGACTTCTACCGCAAACTCATTCTAACCTCGGGTTTTGGGCTAAATGCGCTAACCTCTCACATTAGATCTGTGTTGTTGCGGTTACTGGATGTGCCGGGCGGTTCCAGGCTGTTTTACACAGCAACTCAATCTAACCTCGGGTTAGGCATGTTTATCTTTTAGCATATTTACCATACATGTCCAAGTCTTGATTTTATATGCTAATCATCCCAAATTCACAAAACTAGTCATGTTCCAATTCTCAAGTTATACCCCAACAAAGCTGATTGTAGGTTATGCCCCACAATTCAAATTCAAGTTATTACTCAAAATAGGTTACACCCAATTTTCCCAAATTTGCAATAATAGTCATGCCCCAAAAATCACAATATAACACATGCCCTAAGGTTTAGTCATATTGCACTGTACAAAATATTCTCCAAAAACCCCAATCATGATTCACAGTATAAACTATGCCAAATTATAGCCTTTAATTACAGCGCATGCCAATTACCCAAAATCCTAATTTAGGTGTGTTCACATTTAATTGTTATCCCTATATGTTACTATAGGTTTTCATGCCTAAGCTATATGTCACAATAATCTCCTTCTTCCAAGTCATAAACTATCATATATAATATGCCCCAATTTTAGGTCTTACCACAATATGTACCATGCCTTACATGATTACAGTTCAATTTACGCCCAAATCCCATGTCATATGTCCAATATACTTTATGCCTCAAATCTCAAATCATATGTTCGATACACTTTATGTTTTAAATATAACATGTGTTATGTCCTCAAATCAGTTACAAATCAGTTATACCCAATTATACATAATTTAATACTTTTCCCAATTTTAGCGCTGGTCATGTCAAAATCATATATTATGCCCAATTTTTGCGCTAGTCATGTCCAAATCATATATTATGCCTAATTTTCCCCAACGTACGTTCATCTCTTATGAGATTTGGCTCAGGCTCGCAGTAGTCTGGCTATAAAAACAAAAAGGGAAGAAGGAAAGAAGAGACAAAGAATGGACATAATAATATCAATGAGATAGATCCAATGGGTATAGAAAGACAGATAGAAATAGGCATAATCTCAGATTCAGATTTATTACAATGTCAGAATCACAATTAAATTTTATTTCTGAAAGTAACATGAACTTACAAATTATAGAACGGTCTTGAATTCTAGGATCTGATTTCTGAATTTGATTAGCTATTCCTTTGATGCAGGCTTTAATTGTTAACTTGAAAACTCTAATTTGATTGATTAAGGTGGAGGCTAGGTCACTTCAGGTTTTAGCAGCATATAAACGCCTATGAATTCGTGTGGAGAAAACAATAGGTTTAGTGGTCTTTTTATAGGTGTATAGGGAGATTTAGAGCCTTCAGACCAGTCTAGAAGTCATCAGAATCGTCCAGAGCAGAATACCACATCACACAGCAAATCAGAAAGCGACACATGGCGAAACACGTCATCGGCCAGATCTGGGCCAACAGGGGTCGACTCCCCCTGAGGGGGGTCGACACCTCTGAGCGGGAAATTTCCCGCTCAGCCTGCTTTGACCCAAATTCGAAATTTGAACCCTGTTTTGACTTCTGGAATTATTTTATATGTATATATATACTTCCTTGGGCGTATACAAACTTCTGAGGCTTATAACTTCTTTTTACGGTGTCCGATTTACGCAAAATCGGATCTATCCCAAGCAGAATTCCGAGACGAACGCAATGGCATAACCCGTTTCCCTTAATTCCTTTTTCTAAAATTAAGTACTCTTTAATTTATTAATTTAATATCCATAGGAGGTACAGGGTGTTACATTCTCCCCTCCTTTAAAGGATTTCGTCCCCGAAATCTCCAAGTCAAGGGGAATGTATCCTAACATCCAACATCCATCTACTCAATCATTCAATCACAGGTGTCCATTGTCCTTAAAAAGATTTCTAATGCTTTCATGATCATATGCATAGTGTGTGTACATGTCCTTATCTAATGCAAAATTAGATGGTCTACTGATTCAGTTGACCTCCTTAATGCGAATTATGTCAGTGCCATGAGTCCATCATGTATGCAATTATTCCTAATCGTACTTTATAACTTCTACATGAGTGCACAATCATTCATACAAATGCAACATCCATATGATAACACATCAAGTTTCAATTCATATATATAAAAATTCACTCATGCATATGCAATATGAAAGTGACTGAGCCAATCTAGTGCCTAATGTGTGTATATGCATCCACGAGCAACCAGTAGCAAACACTTACATCCACTTGCATCCACCAAACATAACATGTCTCAAACACATGTTTACATCCATTGGCTTCTACCTAAGGATCGAGGATAGGATCGAGAGGATATACTTAAAAGATAAAAACTAGCAAATAAACTTTATAGAAAAAGAGAGATCAAGGATATACCCTCAAAAAGGGTATGATGCACGTATCTAGTCTTCAGTCTTCGAAGTCGCATCTTCTTGAGCTTCTCTCCATTGTGCTCTGACTTTCTTAATTTCACAATTGCGTAGCCTCTTAATTTCTGTTTTCCAAATATAAGTTGGGACTCATTTCACTGTCACCTCTCGTTCCACTTCTTCTCCTTCTAGTATAATCGGCACTACAACTTTTACTGTGTCATGCAAACATTCCCAGAACTATCTCTTGGAAATAAACAGATGCCAAGTGTATATACTAAGATGATTAGATTCTTCTTCGTCAATCTAGTAAGTGGGGCCGATACCTTCATAAAGTCCTTAATTAACTTCCTATATTAGCCCGCTAGTCCAAGAAAGCTTCTTACTTCTGTTGCTTTTCTAGGAACCTTCCAACCTTGGATTTCCACTACCTTTTGCAGGATCCACTGCTATCCCTTCCTTAGAAACCAAGTGTCATAAGAACCTCACTTCTTTCCTCCAAAAATGACATTTGAAGAACTTAGCCTTAAGCTGATGCGCTTGGAGGGTATCCGAGACTTCCCTTAGATGCAAAGCATGTTCTTCCTCATTCCAAAATATCATCTATGCACAAGCGAAGTGAACCATCTGCCTTTGTAAAAAAACGACTGGAGCACCCAATTCAGAAATACTTTGCCTTATGAAACCCTTTTCAAGTAACCCTTTTACTTGTTTATTGAGCCCTTCCTTTCCCTTGGATTCATGTGTCGTACAGGTAGTGCAACTGGTTTTGCATTGTCAACTAGATATATGCGGAAGTCTATCTCGCGTTTTAGGGGACAAACACCTAACCTAATAAAAAACATCTGCGTACTCATGGACTACTCCAACGGATCGCAAATCGTTGATAGATGCATCAAGTGATTCTAGGTAGCTAAGACAAACTGATCCCTTAGGATCGCACGAAATCCCGAGGCAAGTCGAAAGTCTAACAACCCTCCTTTCACAATTACTAGTTAACCAATCCATGCTAGAATCAACCCATAGCCCATGAAACCCGAAAACATAAGCATTACACTTAAACTCAATACTTAATATAGCTGTTCTCAAATCCTTACAAATCAAAGATAAGTGAGCCGAACCACCAATTGGATTTGAGACAATAATGGGATCTTCTACTATACAAGTACTAAGGTGCAGAGACTCAACTATGGAAGCAGATATAAACGAATGTGAAGTGCTAAAATCAAAAAGAGTACTAACAGGATGATCAAAAAAAGAAAAACTAGACTTTTTCAACAGAAACTCTACTACCTCTCTTTCAGGTATGCTGGCGGTGAGAGCATGCACTTGCCCTCCTGAAAATCCTGTCCTTTGTTCTTGCCCTTGTCCTTAATTATATGACGCGTTATACCATAATAACGACACTTCCTCTTGTCTTAGATTTTTCTATTCTTTCCTCCTTCTTGAACCAAGTCCATATCTATGAGTTTCTCATCCTTGGGTTGTGTTCCTAAGCCAAACCCCCTTATTCTCATCTTTGTGTAACTTGTCGACAAGTCTCTTGAAAGCTGCCTCCATCGCACGGAAAACCCTACAAAGCTTGAAAAAAAATTAGCCGTAGGTGAAACTACAACGGCTATAGATGGAAGTTGGGCACATCTTCGCCCTTTGATAGGTGTCGTAGTCTCAACAAGTCTACAGAACCATGCCGCGATGAGGTTACCTCCCAGAAAGCCAGGAGCCTCGGGGACTCAGGAAAGAAGGAAACAAGGATTCAAACAGAGGATCAAAAGATAATGCATATGGATTTGGGGAATATGCCTTTAAAAAAACATTTCTTTTGAAAATGCTTCTTTTAAAACTGTTTTGAAAATAATTTTTCAAATCTTTTATCTGATCAAGTAACCTTCGGCTCTGATACCACGTGTAACACCCCACCTCCGTTAAGGTCACTCGCGAAGGGAATGCCTTAACTTCGGTGGACCGTTTTAGGTAAAAAGATACAGATAAATTACAAGATAGACAAATAAAGCAGCGGAAAATAAAGTCATTTTATAAACAATGTGTTCAATTCAAGCTTTTACAACAATTGTCTCAATCATACTTAAAAAAGTAATACATTGAACTTCTGTCTTGATTCAAAAATTTCCAAGTATAAAAGAAGCATAAAAATAACAATGAGATTCCCCAATAAAGCATGAACCAGCCATAGTAGTGGAAGAGAGAGTCCAAAGCAATACATCGACTATCTCCGTGCTTGGAAAGAAAACTGAGCTAAGTGGTAACATTTACTCCCTGTGAACCTGGGGGGAGGGATCAATGGAAGAAAAGAGGCGAAACAAACGAGGTCAGACATAAGTCTGGTAAGTCCAATGACTTTCAACATGTAAATAGGCAAAAGCATCATGACATGAATAAACTGAATATATGACAATACCGTGAGAACAAGGATAACAAGAAAACATACGATTAGTATAGATATGATAAGGCAAGATAAACTGAATGCGCTTCTACTCTTTCTCTGCTTCGCTACTACCTTGTTATTCTGATTTTTGTATCTCTACACCCCCTAACTATTGTCCCAACTAGTAATCTATGTAAAATGATAATATGATAACGTGATCCCAATCCCCGCAATTGTGGTAGCCTTCAGGTGTACATCTAGTATGAGGATCTTACCTCAATCAGCCTAATTGCCATGAAGATGTTAGATGTACCCTTACTACCCTATCGATCGGCTCCCTACTTGTATTAATGTTCCATGTGTCTGTATCAATCGGCCCTTTCTTGCGTGTAGATACCCTGTGCTGGTCCCACCATAAGGTGTATCAGTCCCTATGATAACAACCCGACACGATTCAAGATGCACAGTGTATAACTACTGGTACCCAGTGCCTTCTTTTTCCCACTCAGGATACGTGCACACCCATAAACCGTCAGAACCTACACTGACGTACCCCTTGCCGCTATTTTGACTGCTTGTAATCAGCCCAGTAATCGTGCCCCACCCTGCCTAGTTTTAGGGTACCTTGATACATCTATGTGGGTTACTGCTGAAATGGGTCCCCGTTACTAGGGTTTCTTACTGGTTAAGTTTGTGGGCCTATATTTACTAATATTACCCACCAAACCGATATGTACTTAACCCTCACATTGATTCAAATATGTTTACTTAATGGTTAAGTTTGTGGGCCTATATTTATTAATATTACCCACCAACCCGATATGTACTTAACCCTCCCACACATTATGTCATATTGGTTAAGTGTTGTCCGTTCATGTTAACTTAACCCACCCACTCATCATGTCATGTTCGTTAAGTGTTTCTTATTAACCCTTCTCACTCATCATGTTGGATTGGTTAAGTGTTTCCTATTAACTTAACCCCGTTCATTCACCATGTTATATTGGTTAAGTATTTCCCATTAACTTAACACCACTCGTTCATCAAGTTACATTGGTTAAGTGTATCTTATTAACTTAACCCCACGCTTTCATCACGCTATATTGGTTAAGTGTCATCAATCAATTCAAGTTAACTTAACCCACCCACTTTTCGTGTTACATTGGTTAAGTGTTGCCTTCTTGTGTTAACTTAACCCTACCCATTCATCATGTCATATTGGTTAAGTGTTTCTTATTAACTTAACCGTTCTCATTCATCATGTTGTGATGGTTAACTTAACCCTGCTCACTTGTCTAATTAACATGTTATAACGGTTAAGTGTTCTAAATTTACTTAACCCCACCTTCTTGTCTAATTAACATGTTATAATGGTTAAGTGCTCTAAATTTTACTTAACCTTACCATTCTTAGCATGTCTATTTATTGGCATTAATTAATTTATTAATGCCCCAACCTCTCACATTAGAACTGTTGTTTGCGGTTACTGGATGTGCCGAGCGGTTCCGGGTAGACTTCTACCGCAAACTCATTCTAACCTCGGGTTTTGGGCTAAATGCGCTAACCTCTCACATTAGATCTGTGTTGTTGCGATTACTGGATGTACCGGGCAGTTCCAGGCTGTTTTACACTGCAACTCAATCTAACCTCGGGTTAGGCATGTTTATCTTTTAGCATATTTACCATACATGTCCAAGTCTATATTTTATATGTTAATCATCCCAAATTCACAAAACTAGTCATGTTTCAATTCTCAAGTTATACCCCAACAAAGCTAATTGCAGGTTATGCCCCACCAATTCAAATTCAAGTTATTACTCAAAATAGGTTATACCCAATTTTCCCAAATTTGCAATAATAGTCATGCCCCAAAAATCACAATATAACACATGCCTTAAGGTTTAATCATATAACACCGTACAAAATATTCTCCAAAAACCCCCAATCATGATTCACAGTATAAACTATGCCAAATTATAACCTTTAATTACAGTGCATGCCAATTACCCAAAATCCCAATTTAGGCGTGTTCACATTTAACAGTTATCCCTATATCTTACTATAGGTTTTCATGCCTAAGCCATATGTCACAATAATCTCCTTCTTTCAAGTCATAAACTATCATATATAATATGCCCCAATTTTAGGTCTTACCACAACATGTACTATGCCTTACATGTTTACAGTTCAATTTGCGCCCAAACCCCAAGTCATATGTCCAATATACTTTATGCGTCAAAACTCAAATCATATGTTCGATACACTTTATGTTTTAAATACAACATGTGTTATGTCCTCAAATCAGATACAAATCAGTTATGCCCACTTATACATAATTTAATACTTTTCCCAATTTTAGCGCTGGTCATGTCCAAATCATATATTATGCCCAATGTTAGCGCTGGTCATGTCTAAATCATATATTATGCCCAATTTTTCCCAACGTGCGTTCATCTCTTATGAGATTTGGCTCAGGCTCGCAGTAGTCTGGCTATAAAAACAAAAAGGGAAGAAGGAAAGAAGAGACAAAGAATGGACATAATAATATCAATGAGATAGATCCAATGGATATAGAAAGGTAGATAGAAATAGGCATAATCTCAGATTCAGATTTATTACAATGTCAGAATCATAATTAAATTTTATTTCTGAAAGTAACATGAACTTACAAATTACAAAACGGTATTGAATTCTGGGATCTGATTTCTGAATTTGATTAGATATTCCTTTGATGTAGGCTTTAATTATTAACTTGAAAACTCTAATTTGATTGATTAAGGTGGAGGCTAGGTCACTTCAGGTTTTAGCAGCATATAAACGCCTATGAATTCGTGTGGAGAAAACAATAGGTTTAGTGGTCTTTTTATAGGTGTATAGGGAGATTTAGAGCCTTCAGACCAGTCTAGAAGTCATTAGAATCGTCCAGAGCAGAATACCACATCACACAGCAAATCAGAAAGCGACACATGGCGAAACATGTCATCGGCCAGATCTGGGCCAACACGGGTCGACTCCCCTATAGGGGGGTCGACACCTATGTCGATTCCCCCTGAGGGGGGTCGACACGTCTGAGCGGGTAATTTCCCGCTCAGCCAGCTTTGACCCAAATTCGAAATTTGAACCCTGTTTTCACTTCTGGAATTATTTTATATGTATATATATATACTTCCTTGGGCGTATACAAACTTCTAAGGCTTATAGTATGTCACAATCCACCATATGCATGAAAATTTTAACTTCCATTCCTACTAAATTTGTGTAGTCATTTAGGGCTTTGATTTGTTTACTCTAAACTTTCTCCTATAAAGTATGTAACACCCCACATCCGTAAGTGTCACTCACAAAGGGAATGCACTAAGTTTTGTGAAGCATTTAAGGTAAAAGATGCAGATAAATTACAAGACAGAAAAAAAATTAAAATAGCGGAAAATAAATCTTTACTTTATTGATAAAATAGTTTGTACAACAACTGCTTTCCAATACCAGAGTATCATCTGTCTTACAAAAAAAAGCAAAAAATAACATTTATATTCCCCAATGTAGCATAAGCCAGCCATAGCAGCGGAAAAGAGAGTCTGAAGCGATATATCCAAGAGTCTTCAAGCTTGGAAAGAGTAACAGGTCCATACAAATCTGAGCTATTCCCTCCTTGACTACCTGGGGGGGGGGAACGGAAGAAAAGAAGACGAAAGAAAACATAGAGTCAGACATAAAGCCTGGTAAGTCTAGTGGTGCTTCGGTATATGAATAAGAAAGGACATGACAGGCATAAACTGAAAAGGGGAAAATACCATAAACTAAGGCAAAGTGGTTTAGAATCGAAATTATTATCGCACCCCATACTAATCTCTGCATCACCTAACTAGTATCCCAACTAGTAATCTGTATTAAACGATAACATGATCCAAGTCCATGTAACTGTGGTTGCCATCAGGCGCACATCTACTATTTATTACCTAGATTTAATCTAGGGTTTTCTATCGAGCGTTCCCTAGATTCAACTAGGGTTTATGCGTCTTATCTAATATTTCTCGGATTCAGGATTTATGCCACCTAGGTCCACTAGGGATTATGCTACCTGTTGAACGATGGCCCTAGTCTAGGACACACTACCTAGAGTGGTATATGTTCCTAGACTTTCCCCACGTATGTGTCGCGAATCGTTTATCGCTGTCTAGATGCACATGTCCTGAAATGTGCGACCCGAGTCCCGTGGCAGGGCTATTCTAGAAACATGGAACTCGGTCGGGAGCTTTCAAATATCTGCCGATGCAGATGCTAAGGTCTGTTTTTCTACCAGTGGTTATGGTCCCACGTGACCCCTCCCTCAACTAATGAAAGGCAATCCAAGAAAATCAAGCACCAGAACTATACTCTTGCCACCTATGCCCCACTTTCCTATTGGCCAGCCTCACCCATAACTAGATAGCAAGTATATGGTCTGTTGGGAGTTCTCTGCCTTTCCGCATGCGTACTACGATTGACTCAAGATGGTAGGTAGACGACGAGTCGCTATCACAGGGCTACTGGTCTCGTCGAATCACGCTGGTCCATCCCAGTCTTTAGGTTGCCTTAAATTGCAACCAAGGCATACCCTTGGTTCTTCTGACGCAGACCTTAACCTCTGTGAGCCCAGGAGGATCATCTGCAACCTCATAGAGGGATACCAAGAGTACCCTCACGTCCCCCGAAGCTACGTGCTTCTAAACCCAGTCCGCTGGAGCCTTTTTCGAAATCGGATAAACGTTTGCTCCTTCTCATGTGCTTGTTAAGCGATGATCTACCATATCGGGTTATTCATCTATTATGGACCAGCTCAGTTTTCTTGACTAAGAATTATTACTTAGTTGTTTTCAACTAAGGTTTACCACTTAGTTTCTTTTCCCATAAATCTTGTTAACTAAGTTTTATCACTTAGTTTCTTTAACTGGGGATTTCAACTTAGCTCCCGTTCTCAATTGTTTCTTAACTAGGGTTTACTACTTAGCCCTCTTTCTCGTCAAGTTGGATTGGTTAAGTGTCATTAGTCAATTCAAGTTAGCTTAACCTATTCCTTTGTCGTATTAAACTGGCTAAGTGTTATCAGTAGTTCATGTCGACTTAACCCTATCACAAACCAAGTTATATTGGTTAAATATTTCTTATTACTTAACCCTACCCATTCATCTTGTATTGGTTAAGTGTCCCTTTAGTTAACTTAACCCTAACATCTGTTTAGTTAACATGTTCTAATGGTTAGGTATTGTCCCTTCATGTTTCAACTTAACCCTGTTCAATTTATCACACTATGATGGTTAAGTGTTCTAAGTTTACTTAACCCTACGCTCTAGTCCAGCTAACATATTAAATTGGCTAAGTGTATTTACTTAACCTTACCCACTTATCTAGCTAACATGTTATAATGGTTAAGTATTCTAAATTTACTTAACCTCACCCACTTATCTAATTATCAGATTATAACGGTTAAGTGTCCTGAATTTACTTAACCTCACCCTCTAGTCTAGTTAATATGTTAAATTGGTTAAGTGTATTAACTTTTACTTAACCTCACCTTCTAGTCTAGTTAACATGTTAAATTGGCTAAGTGTTTTCTTAGTTACTTAACCCTTCAAGTCTTGTCTTGTTAACATGTTAAGTTGGTTAAGTGTTTTAGTTAACTTAACCCTACCAATCCTAACTTAGCTTTAACTGTCTTATTAAAGCACCAACCACTCACATTAGACAGGTATTGTTGTGGCTGCCTGTATGCCTGTCGGTTCCGGGCAGTCTTACGCCACAACTCAGTCAAACCTTGGGTCTTTATTGGGCTCAATGCCTTAACCTCTCACATTGGATAGGTATTGTTGTGATTACTGGACAGCCGGGCGGGTCCGGGCAGGTTTACATCACAACTCAATCCAACCTCAGGTTAAGCATGCTCGTATTTTCTAGATTTACATATTCGTCACTTTTCATTTTTATATGTAAATGTTTATGGCCAAATCATCCAAATTCACTAATTTTGGGTATAACAATTTATATCGCTTTAAATGTCACTAGTCTTTGGCATGTGTTAGACATGCCAATACATGTATTTTATTTTAAACCCAACGTTTGTTTCCCCCGTTTGTACGTACGCAGCATTATAACATATGTTGGGCTTAACATTTCAGCCCAACTCATAAACATAAAAAGGGGAAGCACAGAATCATGAATTGTTCTAGAATACATAAAAGTGTGTGGCGCATAAACTTGCAACATAGCATTTTCACTAACATAGATTGTGGGTCATGTGAACTTGCATTCAATAAGGATATAACTAAATTGGTGTCACATGAGATGGCATACTTTTAGACTTGTTTAAACAATGGTTTTATACACATATAACTAGGCATAATGTCAAACACCAAACTAGCATAAAAATGTCCACTTTTTGACATAACCAAAAGGTGTAAACTAACTTTACATCAAGTGGCCTATTTCAACATGAAACTAGTATAATTTGTGTAACCAAATGGTACTTGCATAAACCCAATTATCACTTGCAAATAAACATAATAACGTATAAAAAGGTTTCAACTTGGAACATGTTTACATGAGTCTCAGCTTAGGCCTAAAAAGAATGTATGCTAACCATGTTAACGACATAACATAAAGATGTCAATTCTAGTTTTTACTACAAACTTGCAAGTGATATTTATTTTCATATACAAATGTCAATAGACCTGCATCAACCAATTTATGCCACAAACACCCAATACAAAATATGACATAATTAATGCAATACACATAATTTACATCAATATTTTACAATAGTAAAACCCCAATTTCGTTCACATCGAATCACATCGCAATTTCTATTCATATTCAGAAAACCACTATACTTACAACGGGCGCTGAAACTTGTTTTCTGGTTTCTGTTATTCTGAATTTGCAAAGCTTTCCCTTGGAGTAGAAAACGTTGCGTAGAAATTAGATTAGACTTTTGTTTCTTGAATCGTTGTTCGTCTCTTTTTGAGCGGAGGCTCTCCTTAGTTTTCTTCTGACATCATGGCGGCTCAAGTTCTTATTTTTATGTGAATTTTAGTTGGAGACCTAGGGTGTTTTTATAGAGTTGCAAGTTAATTAGAGCCGTCGATGAAGCCAGGGTTAATCAAAGCCATCAATTTCAAAAGAGGCCAATTATGTTCACAATTAAGGACCGTAAATTACTCCTATTTTAAATTATGTCATAATTACTATGCATGTAAATTACCCCCATTTTAAATTGTGTCATAATTACTATTCCAATTACATGTAATTTCACATTTTAGCATATATATATTTCCTACAACGTACACATTTCTCATTTAGGACAAATGTAAATAATTCCTAATTTACTTATGCCATAACTACTCTCTTAATGTTCATTATCAACATTTATTATTTATCATAAATACGTATTTAATAGATACATCTTCCCTTTTTACCGTATACATTAATTATTCATATATACATATCAATGAATGACAATATTAATGTATCCTTTTCATTGTAAATTAGAATATTTATATATTTCTCAACATATTTATATATTTATCAAATTAACATGTACAGATTAATGTTAATTGCATGTTTTCAAATCGATGCCCTATTGACATATCTTCAAATTAAATGCCAGATAAATGTTCGTCGTATTAATATGCTTGCATGTTATGTTCACAAAATAATATCACATACCATATTTTTCTAATTCAGTGCCACATTGATGTCAATTGCAGGTTTATAAATGACATTCCTATTAATAGAAAATTAAGTCTAACCTATTCTTATTCTTCCTCTTTAAAAATCCCCATTTACTGTATATAAATATCTATGTATAAATCTTCCTTTACACTGCATGCATCCACACATTTTTTTATATTAAATTTGTATGTTTATGGCATAAATGCACATATGTACTAATATGTTAAATCTTTCTTTCCTTTAATTTGTCATAAATCAAATCAGAGAAGGCCACTTAAAAAAAACAATTCTTGGCAACCAAAAATGCGCAACGTACGCCTCAAGATGCATACATGTCATATATATATATATATATGCGTATATATATTATATATATATATATATTCTTCCCAATTACTCATTTTCACACTAAACATCTTTTTGAACTGCGTTCACACTAGGCTATTTTAAGCCATTCCCCTAAAACAAAAATAGGGTGCTGGCGGGGATCGAACTCTGTACCTCTTGTATGCAAGTCATGTGTTCCAACCAAATGAGCTACTAAGTCATTTGCTTACAAAAGTTAGAACAATGCTAAACATTATTCTTTTCTCATTCCTCTTTTTTTTCATGTTTTGCTGCAATATTTAATTTAAGGATATCTTTTTAATACGGAGTCCAATTTACGCAAACTCGGACTCTATCTCAAGCAGAATTTCGAGACGAACAAAATGGCGTAACCCGTTTCCCTTAACTCTTTTTCTAAAATTTAATTATACTTTAATTTGTGAAACTTAATGTTATAGAATTACGGGGTGTTACAAAGTACCTACTGTATTCTAACTTCCTTCCAATTTAAAACAATAGAGTTTTCTAAACTTACTTCCAAAAATTTTACCATCCTTTCCCACTTATTTTATCTAACCCATAAAACATGTACATATATATTTTTCAAAACAAATCTACTCTTAAATCGAAATTTTATTTTTGTGCAATTTTGTACCCTTAAATAAATAAATTTTAAAATTGTAGATTTTCAATTTAAAACTTGAAAACTTTTGAAATATCCTTTTTATAACGAACATGGGATTTTCAACCCCGAAAATCAACACAAAAACACCATGTCGAACATTCAAGCATCGAAAACACAGGAACGCCATTAGAAGGAAATCAGAGGGTGAGATAAGAAAGAAAGAAATATTAGAATAGAAGAAGAGGAAGAAGAACCAACACATACCAGAGTCTCATATCGCAGCGGAACAAAATATAATATAGAAATACATCTTTACTGAGAGCTTTTAAAAATACTAACAGTCATCAGAATACATCAACACATCTGGATAGTTATAACAACCTATCCTTATATACAGTCACACAGCGGAATACATACTAGATATCATAAGTCTGGACTCTTCCATCTCGCCTCTTCACAGCATCCGGTAACATGGACCTGTACGACCTGGTCTAACCCAAGCATTACAAACGACAGGTCAGTCTGGTGAACCAGAGTGAGGAAAACACACACAAAGTTTATGGGTAGCATCCATCTTGATTTTTAAAGGTAAAAATCTTTTCGAAAGACAAGATAATCGTATGACCAAATCCATACATAAATACGGACGGTTTTTTCCTTACGATAACCCAAAACATTTTTGAAATCAATATATTTTATGATATTATAATAGTGTCTAAATACAAATAAATATCAATCTAGCAGAACACTTGCATCTTAGGCTCTAAATATATAGTATAAAATCAAAACCGCGAGTTCTTATTGGAGAATGGATTTCCTGGCAAGGTATGGACCACCTTCCGGACAATGTACCTCTGGAGATGAATACATTGGGGTTCAACAAGAACATCTTGCAACCTAGGCTAAACATGACTGACCCCTCACTATACTTTGAGAGTACCGAATATATCATTACCACAGTTGGGGGCCAGCCAACCGAACCGATAGCATACATACAAAAATATAAAATGGGGCAACCGAAGGCATTTGATTTCACCAGATCAGGTGACGATACACCCTTTTGATGGGTGCAACCCACATAGCCATGCGTCCTACCCGATTTTATGACATTTCCCGGTTGATGAGGCTAGAGGTTAAGTTTATTCTTTAGAACATCACATCTCCATCCACTTTGAATGCCACATCATCGGATCCATTGGAAATCACTAATTGGTTTCCACAAGTATACTCTAGTTGATAAGCTAAGAGAATGTGCACTTCTCCGCCGTCAACTTGGTACGTTTGAAGAAATCAACATACGTGATCCCTTTGGAAATACTCCGTCTGACATTCGTCCATACAAATCATCCAGGAACAGGATGAACCGAAGGCACTCTCCTACCATATCCTATATAGGTATCAGCCCAAGGATCAGTAGCGAGTAGACCATGCAATTCGAAGATTTCACTCACGACATAATCACTATCGAAATAACTCTGGCCGCTAAACCCGAGAAATTCAACCAGTGGTTTTCGAATATAAATTCGATCCCGGTCTTTCCGTACCAACAATCGTATTTGGCCAGATTTGATAGTTAGTTATTTCACTATCAAATAAATAATCATGTGAATGAAATGAGTTTACTGATTCAGTACTTAGCATTACTTGTCCTTGTTAATTAAACATCTGTTAATTATGTTCTTTAAATCTTCCAATATTTGGATTTTATCTTTTCTTATTATAAATAAGAATATTCTTAAAAATCATTTCAGTCACCGAAAACTTTTTGAACCCAACTTTTAATATTATTTACAGAAATCACAACTTATGTTTCCCTCACTTTCTCTCTGAAATGACCCGAACTTCCCCGGTAAGGATAGCCCGGATAGTTCGAGAACAACACACAAAGGAACGCAGACGGTAGAACATTTCATTGTATATTACAACAATTTCATCAGATCACAAGAATATACAGAGTATAAATAAATATTACACAGAAAATAACAGAGATTTAAATTACATTTAAATACATCGCAGCGGAAAATAATACAAAACACAACTAGAAGGAGATATGCAGACACAAAGCTTTCCGGATATCGTTCCAGCTGTAAATCAGGATCCTGTGAATATAAATCTGCAAAACCAAAACTACTAGCTTCCCGTGTCAAAATAAGGGCACCCAGAGTTTAGGTTAAAATAAACTCCAGGTCAGTCATGGGACTGGTGTGAGAACTAAAACAGTTATTTTAAACGTTACTTTAAATCAGATATATCAAGGGACCACGCCGTATAACACGGAATGGGTTTCCTCCCAAGAATACTAGTGCATATAACAAAACTGCGCAATGCTTTTTGGAAAAATGAAGCTATTATAAGACCCAGGTCCTATCACATAATGCAACGCAAGCCGGGGGATAGGGTTTTCCCTTATAATAGCCAAACATGCTTAGTACGTTTTAAACAAATCATTTGATACTATTATAAGTGCATAGTGTATAAAACAACTTCAAATCATAAGTATCAATCATAGACGGCATAGGTACCATATATCATGTCGCCATACTAGTTCTACAATTAAAACCGCAAAATCACGTATTTGGAAATTGGATTTCCATCTGTGAACCGAGGCAAAAGATAGTCCTCTACCGATTCGAGATGCTCTAGTCCGCCCCTCAGGCAAGCGCGCAGGCAAGCCTTGGATCGTCAGGGCCGGTCCACCGATGTGGATTATTATGCCTGAACACTGCGTTTCCCCGCCCTATGGGGCGTAAATGAGCCAACGAATGGCTCCTTCGGCTTCACATAGTCACCGGTATATCCGAGGCGCCTCGCAACAGCCTCAACCACATAAGTCAAACTCGTCAGGGCGTGTAAAACCACTGACGCCACTTCTAACTAGAAAGAAACGCATGCCCTCCCTGATGTCCGTCTCCCATTTTAGGTTCACTACCGGGGTGTGAGGATCGCGAATTCATGTTACACAAAGCTGTGCCACACACGTTGTGCTTTGATCATCACCACAAGACTTTTCTTTTCAACAGAAGCCTTGATCAATTGCCACTTAGGCGTGCCACACAGGCAATTCACTCCATGCGTTTGATATCCATCAATATATAACCTCTGAGCTTGTGCGTCTCAGAGAAGGGCGTTAAGCAAGAGAATAAATTCTCCGCCGCCAAACAGATATATATTTAATAGAAATTAACCACACAGAATAAAATCCAACGTCAGACACACAGTCCATTTACAAGTTCGTTCTGGGTCTGAACGAAACCGGAGGCACTTTCCTCGCATATCCATCGATCTCCAAGTACGTCTGGACGATCACCAACTGTTTCTCTCCTCTTGGGTGTACAGCCCAATCGAGATCATCAGCAATCACCCAAACGATGTGAAGATTTCCGGTCTTCGACCACCGTCTTCATCTTCGACACCACGTCGAATCAGTTATTCAGAATGGGATAAACCCGGTCTTTCTGAATAACTCGCGTATATAATAAACAAGTGTTACACAAACACAACATACGCCTCATTCCAATTTAGAATATTCTTTTTTTCAAATATTATTATACTTTGGGAAAGGTTCCCATAAATTTTATCAAAGATAAATTCTTTAAATTTATTCTTTAATCTTCTTTGAATATCAGTTCAAACTAGTCGGGATTAGCGAACCACACCGGAGTGATCATTTATTTTATTTCCCAATCCCCACCTATTCATCCCATGAAGTAAAACTGGTAATTCTTCATATCTAACACCACAGTGTTATCGGTAAATTCAATTACCATTTCACATTCAAATCTAATTAAAGATTTAACTATCGCCTGGAGCAAAACTGGTGATACTCCATTCTCGATCTTTTCAATCTAATTAAAGATTCATTAAAACTCCACTTAGTTTTAATCTTCACAGAAATCAATATTCTGTCTTTAACTGGGTTAAAGAACCAATGTCATTTAAAACACGGCCCACAATAAACCCAAAATCACATTCATTAATTATCGGGTTAAAGAACAAGTGTTATTTAAAACACTGTTCATGATAAACCCAAAAATCAATACCAGTTCAATTCCAATTAAATATTATTTAATTGGTACACTTCATTAAATCTAAATAAAAAGATTTAATCTTCTTCTCAACTTGGGCTTAAGAACAATGTTAATGAAGACACCATTCACGACAAACCCAAATCACATTTGATATTAAATACAAGGCTCTGAATAGAAAATATATCGGCTTATATTCAATATCAAATTCTACGATCAACAAATATCGTATTGGAAATAACGATATATATATATATATATATATCTTTCAAATTTCCATAACAACATCTGTATAATCACTAAATCCAACATCGAAATATTCCAAAGACAATTTCAATTCAAATCCATTCCAATTCAATTATTGGAAATTCTGGTTACTTTTAAAACCATTTTCAAATTTAATTTATTTAATTTAAAAATAAATAAATTATTATTCTAGTTCAAAACTAGTTCACTTCGATACAAATCTATTTTTATCTTTTCAAATATGGAGTTTTTCATCCCAATTTGTCACAAATCATTTCTTATGATTTTACACAAATTATTACTATTTTTAATAATTTTATCAAGGCCCGTACAGTCGATTTCCATCAACGGCCATCGAGCTGCACTTAAAGCCACCTTTTTCAAATTTGATTTGGACATAAATCCAAATCCAACCGTTAGATTTCAAATTTCTAATATTCGTTAGAAATCTCTTCTCGACACGAACCCAACGGTTCCGGTTTTTGGAGAATCCGACGGTCGGATCTCCCGCAATATCCATTTGAAGTTAATG
Organism: Allium sativum; assembly: GCA_030737875.1. Classification (NCBI taxonomy): domain Eukaryota; kingdom Viridiplantae; phylum Streptophyta; class Magnoliopsida; order Asparagales; family Amaryllidaceae; genus Allium; species Allium sativum. The sequence continues at coordinate 826,889,044 of CM060909.1, forward strand.
GTCGAATTTCACGAACTGCCGCGGCGCGACACGTTCTATTCAGGCTATTATATTATATATATATTATATATAATATATACTTTGTCGATTTCCTTTTAAAACGTATTTTATAAATCGTTTTAAATTCGTTTTCAAAACGATTTCAACTTCCTTTTCAAATTCAAATCAAAATTGAATTTTCCCTTACAAATTCGTTTTAAATTCATTTCAAATTGATTTCAATTCAAATCGATTTTTAATTCAATTTCAATTCGTTTTCAATTTAATTTGAATTTTAAATTAATTCAATTTCAATTCGAATTCAAATCTATTCAATTTCAATTCGAATTCAATTCTATTCAATTTCAATTCGAATTCGATTCTATTCAATTTCAATTCGAATTCATTTCAAAACGATTTCAATTCTATTTCAATCTAATTCAAATTTCAATTCTATTCGAATTTCAATTCGAATTCGATTCTATTCAATTTCAATTCGAATTCATTTCAAAACGATTTCAATTCTATTTCAATCTAATTCGGATTTCAATTCTATTCGAATTTCAAATCATTTCAGTTTATTTCGAATTTCAAATCAAGTCAATTTAATTCGAATTTCAATTCACTTTAATATTCATTTCAATTTGAATAAAATCGATATAAATATCGTTCACGTAGAAATGGCGTCACTCTAATCAACATGGCTTCATATATTTCTATTTTCAAATATTCTATTTCAAATATTTCTTTTTCAAATATTTCTATTTTCAAATATTACTATTCAAATATTCTATTTCAAAACTGGAATGAGGCCCAATCAATTACCATATAATGTTAGTTATACGGATTTTCTACAACACATGTATAAAATAACAACGATGAATAATCAACCATCATCCAGAGTGCGTTCTACACTGTATAAGCATCAAATATAAATATTTAACGCTCATAACAGTCTGTCAATCAATCGATCGACATACAACTAATTATTGGGATTAGTGTATGTCATATATCATCCCAATACCCATGTGGGGTTTCAAACAATTAACCACAGATTTTATTTGTGCAGTTGGGCGATGTGTAAAATTTATCGTCCCAATCAATATCAGTCAAATGTGTGTATATAAACAAATCATCCGATTTGTTTATATTTATTTATTCTCATTTACGTTAAAAATTACATTTTCAACAATAAAATAGTTTTAACTATATAAATATTTTAATTCTTTTCACATCACATCACACAATCAACTACACATCAAAATCAAACAAACAAGCATACAAGCCGTCCATGGTCTGTGGACGACGGGTGTCAGGTGCTACTAAACACCGTCTGCATCCTAGTATATATTTTAACTAGAAAAATTAAATTAATAGTGAGAAGTTCTCACCTTGGAGATCCACTCCTCCATTATCTATTTCTGAATGGTTCGGATAATGCCAAAAATTCCATTGCGACCCTTTCCTGCTGTTCATATTAAAAATTATATTTTTATCACTTCATTTCAATAAATAAAAATTCTATTTTATTCCTACTTCATATATATTTACAACGCTTATTTCTATATAAAAATTATATTTTTATATTTCTACTTCTTATATAAAGATCGAATTTTTATTACATCGCTATAAAAATCACATTTTTATTTCAACATATATATAATAAAGATCAAATTTTTATCGCTACTTCATATATATTAAAAATCGAATTTTTATCTATATAAAAATCTCACTTATATTTTAAACAAAATCAATTCTTTATATTTTAAAAGTCTAATCTTCCTACTTCCTTCACATAATAGAAAAATTCGATCTTTTTATTCTTCATTCACATAATAAAAATTTGATCTTATTATGCTTCTTATATAAAAATCTCCCTTTTTATACCCATGTTTCATATATAAAAATCTCCTTTCTATCGCTATCCATATATATAAAAATCAAGTTTTTATATAAGCAAAAATTGAATTTTTTATAACACTTTAAAAATCGAACCTTTACAAAATATTGTATACAACAAAAATCGAATTCTTATTATTAAATAGCATAAAAAAATATCAAGGAAAACACACCTTCTTTTCCTTGCCAAAAATTGATTTTTTTGTTGTAGGAGGGCCCAACGGTGGAGATGGCGGCTGGGGATGGTAGCTGCGAGGTGTTGGAGCTAGGGGGAGGTCGCGGTTGGGTAGGGGAGAAGCGGTGGGGTCAGGGTGGTCTGGGCGGCGGGTTCCTGCACGAGACGGAGGGGCGCGAGGGGTTCAAAACAGCGGAGGAGAGGAGAGAGCGGTGGAAGGGGAGATGGTGGCGAAGCCAGCGAAGTCGGTGGAGGTCGGAGGGCGAATGGTGGTGTGGAGGCGCCAGGCGACGGGTTTAGATCTAGGTTTTTTTTATTTGGATCGGGTTGACTGAATGTGGGAGGTGAGAGAGGAAGGAAGTTTTTTTTATTTAAATATATATATATATATTTATTATTTTTAACTTCAAAAAGGTAACTTTTTATTTCGAAATCAAAATCGAACCCACCGACTGTCACCCCTAGCTAATTACCCCCATTCCGAACACTATGAGATATGTATCATAAGCTGATTTGATCGTTTCGACCAGTTTTTGTCAAAATCAAAATATAACTCTATATATTGAATTTGAACACGCATTTCACTTTACCGAGGTCACGTACTAACTTGTAAAATTCCAGAAAAATATTTTCTGGCTTCGTATTGACGATATGGTCCTAACAAAACTAATTTCGTCGAATTCTGAGACCATTTGAAAAATGGTCAATTTCCAATCGATTAAAATCAACTAAAACTGGCCAAACACGTTTTCCTTTGCCACACTCACATATTGATTCGAAAAATTACGAAATTTGAAACCTATCTATAACTAGACATCACGGATCCAACCAAAGTGGTTCATCGAAAACCGAGGTCGTTTGCAAAATTCCGATTTTTAAGGGCCATAATTCCATAGCGACTATTCTGAAATTTCAACTGGGCATATCTTTTTATCCCCGCTATGAAATTCCAATCTTTCGGATTCGTTGGAAAGATATTGCCAATTAGATTCAAATATTTTTGGTTTCGCTAAAATCCGGTTTATTTTGAATCCTGTACATTCATTTGAATTTTGGAATCGAATTTTCAAACTACCACGCCATTTTCAATTCCTTTTATATATATAAATAAATATTTATATTCTAACGGCGATTCGAATAAATATATACGTTCGAATTCTATTCAACATAAATTTCTCGTCGACATTATTTAAAATAATTCATTTTAAATAATCAAAATTCGCAAAAATTGCCAAAATAAAAAATTTAAATTGGCTCGGATTTCCGGGTTATTACAATCTCCCCCACTTAAAACTTTTCGTCCCCGAAAAGGAACGAAGCCGAAAGTTGTTTAATAAATCAACTCAACTTTCATGATTTTCTTTATGGCTTAAGTTCTTCAACTTTTCAGTTTCTAAGAACTTTTCTAATTTTTCAAAATTTGGCTAACACCCTAAATTTTCGAAAAGTTTCGCCATAACCTCCCCTGCACCGGGGACTTCGGGATATTTCATATAGCCTCCCATGGCCTTCTTCAATCCAAAAGAAAAAGAAAAAGCCAAGCGGCTCACAAAATCATCATCACCCAAACATAACAGTAAATTATGGTAAACATGTACCTATTTGCCGGGCAAACAATTTTATTCTCTGCTCTAGCCTCCTTGCTATGACCTGTTCAATGTAAGTACATGTATATGCAAGCAAATGCGATAAATTTACAATACAATTCACTATTTGATTCAATTTGGTTATAGGTTCAACATTTAATTAATCGAACAATAATCAAACAACACTATCAGCAATCACTTAGTTGATTATCATTTCAAATTCATAATTTTGAAATATAGTCTAAAAATCAGATTTTTGATGCAAAATCACAACAATAAGCCCTATCTCATTTTGGTTCTCACACCGGTAAATACGAAATATATAGAAATTCCACCTTCGAAACTCGAACATAAATTCTGATGATTATCGATCAATCATCAGAATCATCTCCGGGCGACTATAGTGTGATCCTATATCTACCCAATATATTAAAATTTCGAATACACGCGGATCAGACGTATACGCAAAATCTGTATATACTGGATAGTCCAAATCAATATAAATAAATAATCAAATACAAATAATTGATTTAAATTTTCAAAACAGAAATCGTTTTCATTTTAAAAATATACTCTTCACACTCGTTCTAGGATACTACTGATCCCATCTCTAACGAGTCATTCCCGTTGGATATTACTAATCCAATTTCTGATGAATTCTTTCGTATGGTTCTAATGTGTCTTGTTCTCTGAGCTTTGTAAACCAAAGCTCTGATACCAGCTGAAATGACCCGAACTTCCCCGGTAAGGAAAGCCCGGATAGTTCGAGAACAACACACAAAGGAACGCAGAAAGAAGAACATTTCATTGTATATTACAACAATTTCATCAGATCACAAGAATATACAGAGTATAAATAAATATTACACAGAAAATAACAGAGATTTAAATTACATTTAAATACATCGCAGCGGAAAATAATACAAAACACAACTAGAAGGAGATATGCAAACATAAAGTTTTCCGGATATCGTTCCAGCTGTAAACTAGGATCCTGTGAATATAAATCTGCAAAACCAAAACTACTAGCTGCCCGTGTCAAAATAAGGGCACCCAGAGTTTAGGTTAAAACAATAAATTCCAGGTCAGTCATGGGACTGGTGTGGGAACTAAAACAGTTATTTAAAACTTTACTTTAAATAAGATATATCAAGGGACCACGCCGTATAACACAGAACGGGTTTCCTCCCAAAAATACCAGTGCATATAACAAAACAGCGCAATGCTTTTTGAAAAAATGAAGCTATTATAAGACCCAGGTCCTATAACACAATGCAACGCAAGCCGGGGGATAGGGTTTTCCCTTATAATAGCCAAACATGCTTAGTATGTTTTAAACAAATCATTTGATACTATTATAAGTGCATAGTGTATAAAACAACTTCAAATCATAAGTATCAATCATAGACGGCATAGGTACCATATATCATGTCGCCATACTAGTTCTACAATTAAAACCGCAAAATCACGTATTTGGAAATTGGATTTCCATCTGTGAACCAAGGCAAAAGATAGTCCTCTACCGATTCGAGAAGCTCTAGTCCGCCCCTTAGGCAAGCGCGCAGGCAAGCCTTGGATCGTCAGGGCCGGTCCACCGATGTGGATTATTATGCCTGAACACTGCGTTTCCTCTCCCTATGGGGCGTAAATGAGACAACGAATGGCTCCTTCGGCTTCACATAGTCACCGGTATATCTGAGGCGCCTCGCAACAGCATCAACCACATAAGTCAAACTCGTCAGGGCGTGTAAAACCACTGACGCCACTTCTAACTAGAAAGAAACGCATGCCCTCCCTGATGTCCGTCTCCCTTTTTGGTTCAATACCTGTAACAACCCGGAAAATCTGGGCCAGTTTAAAAATTTTATTTTGGCAATTATAGGGAGTTTTGATTAGTTAAAATGAATTATTTTAAATAATATCGGCGAGAAATTTATTTTGAATAGAATTCGAACGTATATATTATACGCGTCGTCGTTAGAATATAAATAATTATATATAATTATAAAAGGAATTGAAAATGGCGCGGTAGTTCGAAAATTCGATTTCTAATTTCAAATGAATATACAGAATTCAATATAAGTCAGAATTGAACGAAACAAGAAATGTTTGAATCTGTATAACTATATCTTTGTAACGAAGTTGACAAACTGAGATTTCACTTTAGAAATGATAAGATATGTCCAGTAGAAAATTCAGAATAGTCGCTGTGGAATTTATATATATTTTATATAATATATAGCCCTTAAAAATAGCCGTTTTGCAAACGACCTCGGATTTCGACGAAACCAGTTTTGTTGGGTCCGTGGTGTCAAGTTATTGCTAGATTTCAAATTTCATAATTTTTCGAATCAATATGTGAGCGTGGCAAAGGAAAACGCGTTTGACCAGTTTCAGTTGATTTTAATCGACTGGAAATTGGTCATTTTTCAAACGGTCTCAGAATTCGACGAAACTAGTTTTGTTAGGACCGTATCGTCAATACGAAGCTAGAAAATATTTTTCTGGAATTTTTCTAGTTCGTATATAGCCCCGGTAATTTGAAATGTACGTTTAAAATTCAATATAAGGATTTAAGTGTAAATTTAACAGAAACTGATTCAAACAGTCGAATCAGCCTGCGTGGCATATCCCATTGTGTTCGGAATGGGGGTTAAACGCTATGGACGACAGGCGGTGGGCCTCGTTTCGAGGTCATATGTAAAAGTCAACCTATTTGCGAAATTAAATAATTAAATAAAAAAAAATATATATTTTTTTTATCCCCCCCTTCCCTCCTTATCTCCCGCTTGGCCCCCCCTTTTTCCATTTCGATTCAGATCTTCAAAATAAAAAAAAATAAAAAAAGAGAACGGAGTCCTCCATCGCAACCGCCCGTCGAGGTCGCGCCGCCACCCACCGCGCTCGCCGCCCTCATCAACGACGACCACTCCCCATCGCTTCTCCTCTCTCCTCCGCTCGTCCTTCTCCTCTCCTTCTAAACCGCGAGTTCGATTAGCCCTAGCCCCCTGATTAGTCCCTCCGCCGCCACCAAGGTGAACCGCCTCTGCTCCCCCTCCTCCGTCCATCCTCCGCCCGTCTCCAGCGTGGAGCAGCCCTCCTCTGGCCGTGAAGCCCCGCCCCTTCCGTAAGTTTTTATTTTATTTTATTTCTTTATTTATTTTTATTTTATAATAGAGAAAAAACTGAATTTTATTTTATAGAAAAAAACTGATTTTAGTTATGATTTCAAAACTGGATTTTAATTAGCTTAAAACTGATTTTCATTTTATAAGTGAAAACTGAAAATTTATTTAAAGTATAAAAACTGAAATGTTTAAAAGTTTAAAAACTGAAATGTTTAAAAGTTTAAAAACTGAAATTTTTAAAAGTATAAAAACTGAAATGTTTAAAAGTTTAAAAACTGAAATGTTTAAAAGTATAAAAACTGAAATGTTTAAAAGTATAAAAACTGAAATTTTATATAAAAGTGAAAACTGAATTTTATATAAAAGTGAAAACTGAATTTTATATTAAAATGAAAACTGAATTTTATATTAAAGTGAAAACTGAATTTTATATTAAAGTGAAAACTGAATTTTATATAAAGTGAAAACTGAATTTTATATAAAGTGAAAACTGATTTTTAAATAAAGTGAAAACTAATTTTTATATATAGTAAAAATAGAATTTTTATATATAGTAAAAATAGAATTTTTATATATTGAACTTCGATAGAAAAATGGAATTTTTATATATTGAACTTCGATGTAAAAATAGAATTTTAATATATTGAACTTCGATAGAAAAATAGAATTTTTATATATTGAACTTCGATAGAAAAATGGAATTTTTATATATTGAACTTCGATGTAAAAATAGAATTTTTATATATTGAACTTCGATAGAAAAATAGAATTTTTATATATTGAACTTCGATAGAAAAATAGAATTTTTATATATTGAACATCGAAGTAAAAATTCGATTTTTATATATTGAATAGCGAAGTAAAAATGTGATTTTTACGTATGTAGTGAAAGCAGCAACGAAGGTGACAAAAAGGCGAAACGACGAAGACTTCTGCAAATGAAGAGCCGTGGAGCTAGGATAGCAATACGTGAGAATTTCTCACCTTTCTATTTTATTTCTAGTTATATATATATACTAGGATGCAGACGGTGCTTAGTAGCACCCGACACAATCGTCCACAGACCATGGACTTGTTTGTTTGACTGTTTGGTGATTGATTGCGATATTGGTTTGAATGTGGTTTGTGGTGTGAAAAATCGAATCGATAAATTGGTTAGGATTAGACGTGCGCCGTTATAAGGCGAAGGAGTAAGGCTAGGTTAGACCCTTACTCCAAAGTTTGTGGTTTGCATAACGAATTGATTTGATTGATGTGTGAATGGCGTGGGCCTTCACTAGACCGGGGATAAGGCTAGGCCTTGTCCCGTTTCTAGTATCGTGCCGTTATGCCGCCGAAATTTTCTAAAACGTGTTAGAAAAATAAAAATATCATTTTATTTAAAGAATGAACTTAATAGAAATTCATATGTTGGAATAAAATGTTTTATCGTTAAAAATATAATTTTTAACGTGAATGTGAATAAATAAATATTCATTTACAAACCGAACGGTTTGTTTATGTACACCTATTTGAATGACATTGATTGGGACGATAAGTTTTACACATCGCCCAACTGCACGAATAAAATCTGTGTTTGATTGTTTGAAACCCCACACGGGTGTTGGGATGAAATTTGAAGTTCACTCATCCTGATTGATTAAATATGTCGATCGATTGATTGACAGGCTGTTATAAGCGTTGAATATATACATTTGATGCTTATACAGTGTAGTGCACTTTGGTTGATGGTTGATTATTTTCAATGCTATTATATACATGTGTTGTATGCAAATCCATATAATTAATTTTATATGGTAATTGATTGGGCCTCATTCCAGTTTTGAAAAAGAAATATTTGAAAAAGAAATATTTGAAATAGAATATTTGAAAATAGAAATTTATGAAGCCGTGTTGATTAGATTGACGCCATTTTGACGTGAACGATATTTATATCAATTTTAAACGATTTCGAAATGAATTGAATTGAAAACGATTTCGAAATGAATTGAATTGAAAACGATTTCGAAATGAATTGAATTGAAAACGATTTCGAAATGAATTGAATTGAAAACGATTTCGAAATGAATTGAATTGAAAACGATTTCGAAATGAATTGAATTGAAAACGATTTCGAAATGAATTGAATTGAAAACGATTTCGAAATGAATTGAATTGAAAACGATTTCGAATTGAATTGAAAACAAATTGAAATGAATTCAAATTGAATTGAAATTTGAATTGAATAGAAATGAATTTTAAAACGAATTTATAAAGAAGAATTCAATTTTGATTTGAATTGAAAAGGAAGTTGAAATTGTTTTTGAAACGAATTCAAAACTATTTATATAATTCGTTTTAAATAGAAATCGATGAAATATATATTATATATATTATATATATAATATAATGGCCTGAATAGAACGCGCCGCGCCGCGGCAGTTCGCGAATTTCGACCATTTATTTAAAACGGACATTACGGGAGATCCGACCGTCGGATTCTCCTAAAACCGGAACCGTTGGGTTCGTATCGAAAAGAGCTTTCTAATGAATGTTAGAAATTTGAAATCTAACGGTTGGATTTGGAGATACGTCCAAATCAAATTCGAAAAAGGTCGCTGTAAGTGCAGTTCGATGGCCGTTGTTGGAAATCGACTGTACGGGCCTTGATAAAATTATTAAAAATAGTAATAATTTGTGTAAAATCATAAGAAATGATTTGTGAAAGTTTGGGATGAAAAACTCCATATTTGAAAAGATAAAAATAGATTTTTATCGAAATGAACTAGTTTTGAACTAGAATTATAATTCTATTTATTTTTAAATAAATAAATTGAATTTGAAATGGTTTTGAAAATAACCAAAATTTCCAATGATTGCATTGGAGTGGATTTGAATCGAAATTGTCTTCGGAATATTTCGATGTTGGAATTTGTGATTATACGGATGTTGTTACGAAAATTTGAAAGATATATATTTATATCGTTATTTCCAATACGACATTTGTTAATCGTAGAATTTGATATTGAATATAAGCCGATATATTTTCTATTCAGAGCCTTATATTGAATATCAAATGGGATTTGGGTTTGTCGTGAATGGTGTCTTCACTAACACTGTTCTTGAACCCAGTTGAGAAAAGATTAAATCTTTTTATTTAGATTTAATGAAGTGTACCAATTAAATAATATTTAATTGGAATTGAATTGATATTGATTTTTGGGTTTATCGTGAACAGTGTTTTAAATAACACTTGTTCTTTAACCCGATAATTAATGAATGTGATTTGGGTTTGTCGTGAATGGTGTCTTCACTAACACTGTTCTTGAACCCAGTTGAGAAAAGATTAAATCTTTTTATTTAGATTTAATGAAGTGTACCAATTAAATGATATTTAATTGGAATTGAATTGATATTGATTTTTGGGTTTATCGTGAACAGTGTTTTAAATAACACTCGTTCTTTAACCCGATAATTAATGGAATGATTTTTGGGTTTATCGTGAACAGTGTTTTTAAATAACACTCGTTCTTTAACCCGATAATTAATGGAATGTGACTTTGGGTTTATCGCGAACCGTGTTTTTAGATGACACTGATTCTTTAACCCAGTCACAGATTAAAACTAAGTGGAGTTTTAATGAATCTTTAATTAGATTGAAAAGATCGAGAATGGAGTATCACCAGTTTTGCTCCAGGCGATAGTTAAATCTTTAATTAGATTTGAATGTAAAATTTAGAAACTAACTGTCGGTTGGCCAAGCAGAATGGTTTTCTGGGTATTGATCTGATGTTGGTTTCGGCCTTCGGGGTTAATATTTGGGGAATTATTCTCTTGATTAATTTACGGTTAGTGACTAATGAATTGGAATGAGGCGTATGTTGTGTTTGTGTAACACTTATTTAAAATATACGCGAGTTATTCGGAAAGACCGGGTTCATCCCATTCTGAATAACTGATACGACGATAAGTCGAAGATGAAGACGATGGTAGAAGACCGGAGGTCTTCACGTCGTTTGGGTGATAACTGATGATTTTGATTGGGCTGTACACCCAAGAAGATGGAAACAGTTAGTGATCGTCCAGACGTACTTGGAGATCGATGGATATGCGGGGTACTAGGTGCCTCCGGTTTCGTTCAGACCCAGAACGGACTTGTAAATGGACTGTGTGTCTGACATCGGATTTCATTCTGTGTGACTGATATCGGTTGCATAGGATGGTTTGCCTGTGTGGCATGCTAAGATGCAAATGATCAAGGCTTCTGTTGAAAAGCAAAGTCTTGTGGTGATGATCAAAGCACGGCCTTTGTGGCGTAGCTTTGTGTAACGTTTACCTCGCGTGTTTCACACCAGGTATGAACCAAAAACGGGAGACGGACCTCAGGGAGGACTTGCGTTTCTTTCTAGCTAGAAGTGGCGTCAGTGGTTTTACACGCCCTGACGAGTTTGACTTATGTGGTTGTTGCTGTTGCGAGGCGCCTCGGTTATATCGGTTTCGGCCGAATGCATTCTGGTCGGCTGACGGACCAGACTTACACCCCATAGGGTGGGGAGACGTATTGTTCAGGCATAATAATCCACTCCGTGTGGACCGGCCCTGACGATCCAAGGGGCAGTTGCGGCTGTTCCTGAGGGGCGGGCTAGAGCGTCTCGAATCGGTTGAGGACTATCTTTTGCCTCGGTTCATAGACGGAAATCCAATTTCCAAATACGTGACATTTGCGGTTTTAATTGTAATCCTATATATGGCGACATAGTGGGATGGGGCGCTTATGCCGCCTATGATTGATACTTATGATTTGAAGTTGTTTTATACACTTATAATAGTATCAAATGATTTGTTTTAAAACGTATCAAGCATTCTTTGGCTGTTATAAGGGAAAACCCTATCCTCGACTGCGTTGCATTGTGTGATGGGACCTGGGTCTTATAACAGCTTCATTTTTCTTTATTTAGCATTGCGCTGTTTGTTTTATGCACTGGTATTCTTGGGAGGAAACCCGTTCCGTGTTATACGGCGTGGTCCCTTGATTTACCTAATGATTTCAAATAAAGATTAATAACTGTTTTAGTTCTCACACCAGTCACATGACTGACCTGGAGTTTATTGTTTTAACCTAAACTCTGGGTGCCCTTATTTTCGACACGGGCAGCTAGTAGTTTTGGTTTTGCAGATTTATATTCACAGGATCCTGGTTTACAGCTGGAATGATATCCGGAAAGCTTTGTATCCGTATATCCCTTCTAGTTGTGTATTGTATTATTTTCCGCTGCTATGTATTTAAATGTAATTTAAATCTCTGATATTTCTGTGTAATATTCATTCATACTCTGTATATTCTTGTAATCTGATGCATTGTTGTAATATACAATGAAACGTTCTTCTGTATGCGTTCTGTTTTGTCCTGTTCTCTAACGATAGGGCGTTTCGAACGGCCTGAATCGGTTTAGCGACTGGTTCGGACCGAGCGGGATTCCTTGACGTCACATTTGGTATCAGAGCTTTGGTTTACAAAGCTAGAGAACAAGACACATTAGAACCATACGAAAGAATTCATCAGATATTGGATTAGCAATATCCAATTAGAATGACTCGTTAGAGATGGGATCAGTAGTATCCTAGAACGAGTGTGAAGAGTATATTTTTGAAAATGAAAACAAATTTTTGTTTTGAAAATTTAATCAATTATTCGTATTTGATTATCTATTTAAATTGATGTGGACAATCCAGTATATATAGATTTTGCGTATACGTCTGATCCGCGTGTATTCGAAGTTTTAATATATTGGATAGATATAGAGTCGCACTCTAGTCGCCCGGGGGTGATTCTGATGATTGATATATCATCATCAGAATTTATATTCGAGTGACGAACGTGTAATATCTATATATTTCCATTAGGCTGGTGTGAGAACCAAAATTAGATAGGGCTTATTGTTGTGATTTGGCATCAAAAATATGATTTTTGTATATGTATCAAAATTATGAATTTGAAACTCTAATTCACTAATTGATTGATGATTGTGTTGTTTGTTTATTTGGTTGCTAATTTTTAGCCATTTAGCCTAACAGAACCAAATATTGAATTATATCGAAGATTGGTTGCGTTTGCTTGCATATACATATATATCATTGAACAGGTCATAGCAAGGAGGCTAGAGCCAGAGAATAAAATTTGTTTGCCCGACAAATAGGTACATGTTTACTACATAATTTCCTGTTTTGTTTGGGTGATGATGATTTTGTGAGCCTATTGGCTAGCCGCTTGGCTTTTTCTTTTTCTTTTTGAGATCTGAAGGACCGGGGAAGCTATTTGAAATTCCCCGATGCTCCCATTGCAGGGGAGGTTATGGCGAAATTTTTCAAAAATTTAGGGTGTTAGCCAAATTTTTGAAATTTTGAAAATTCTCAGAAACTGAAAAGTTGGAGGACGGAAGCCAGATCGATCATAGAGTTGAATAATCAAACCACTTTCGACTTTGTTCCTTTTCGGGGACGAAAAGTTTTAAGTGGGGGAGATTGTAACAACCCGGAAAATCTGGGCCAGTTTAAAAATTTTATTTTGGCAATTATAGGGAGTTTTGATTAGTTAAAATGAATTATTTTAAATAATATCGGCGAGAAATTTATTTTGAATAGAATTCGAACGTATATATTATACGCGTCGTCGTTAGAATATAAATAATTATATATAATTATAAAAGGAATTGAAAATGGCGCGGTAGTTCGAAAATTCGATTTCTAATTTCAAATGAATATACAGAATTCAATATAAGTCAGAATTGAACGAAACAAGAAATGTTTGAATCTGTATAACTATATCTTTGTAACGAAGTTGACAAACTGAGATTTCACTTTAGAAATGATAAGATATGTCCAGTAGAAAATTCAGAATAGTCGCTGTGGAATTTATATATATTTTATATAATATATAGCCCTTAAAAATAGCCGTTTTGCAAACGACCTCGGATTTCGACGAAACCAGTTTTGTTGGGTCCGTGGTGTCAAGTTATTGCTAGATTTCAAATTTCATAATTTTTCGAATCAATATGTGAGCGTGGCAAAGGAAAACGCGTTTGACCAGTTTCAGTTGATTTTAATCGACTGGAAATTGGTCATTTTTCAAACGGTCTCAGAATTCGACGAAACTAGTTTTGTTAGGACCGTATCGTCAATACGAAGCTAGAAAATATTTTTCTGGAATTTTTCTAGTTCGTATATAGCCCCGGTAATTTGAAATGTACGTTTAAAATTCAATATAAGGATTTAAGTGTAAATTTAACAGAAACTGATTCAAACAGTCGAATCAGCCTGCGTGGCATATCCCATTGTGTTCGGAATGGGGGTTAAACGCTATGGACGACAGGCGGTGGGCCTCGTTTCGAGGTCATATGTAAAAGTCAACCTATTTGCGAAATTAAATAATTAAATAAAAAAAAATATTTTTTTTTTTTAATCCCCCCCTTCCCTCCTTATCTCCCGCTTGGCCCCCCCTTTTTCCATTTCGATTCAGATCTTCAAAAAAAAAAAAAAAAAAAGAGAACGGAGTCCTCCATCGCAACCGCCCGTCGAGGTCGCGCCGCCACCCACCGCGCTCGCCGCCCTCATCAACGACGACCACTCCCCATCGCTTCTCCTCTCTCCTCCGCTCGTCCTTCTCCTCTCCTTCTAAACCGCGAGTTCGATTAGCCCTAGCCCCCTGATTAGTCCCTCCGCCGCCACCAAGGTGAACCGCCTCTGCTCCCCCTCCTCCGTCCATCCTCCGCCCGTCTCCAGCGTGGAGCAGCCCTCCTCTGGCCGTGAAGCCCCGCCCCTTCCGTAAGTTTTTATTTTATTTTATTTCTTTATTTATTTTTATTTTATAATAGAGAAAAAACTGAATTTTATTTTATAGAAAAAAACTGATTTTAGTTATGATTTCAAAACTGGATTTTAATTAGCTTAAAACTGATTTTCATTTTATAAGTGAAAACTGAAAATTTATTTAAAGTATAAAAACTGAAATGTTTAAAAGTTTAAAAACTGAAATGTTTAAAAGTTTAAAAACTGAAATTTTTAAAAGTATAAAAACTGAAATGTTTAAAAGTTTAAAAACTGAAATGTTTAAAAGTATAAAAACTGAAATGTTTAAAAGTATAAAAACTGAAATTTTATATAAAAGTGAAAACTGAATTTTATATAAAAGTGAAAACTGAATTTTATATTAAAATGAAAACTGAATTTTATATTAAAGTGAAAACTGAATTTTATATTAAAGTGAAAACTGAATTTTATATAAAGTGAAAACTGAATTTTATATAAAGTGAAAACTGATTTTTAAATAAAGTGAAAACTAATTTTTATATATAGTAAAAATAGAATTTTTATATATAGTAAAAATAGAATTTTTATATATTGAACTTCGATAGAAAAATGGAATTTTTATATATTGAACTTCGATGTAAAAATAGAATTTTAATATATTGAACTTCGATAGAAAAATAGAATTTTTATATATTGAACTTCGATAGAAAAATGGAATTTTTATATATTGAACTTCGATGTAAAAATAGAATTTTTATATATTGAACTTCGATAGAAAAATAGAATTTTTATATATTGAACTTCGATAGAAAAATAGAATTTTTATATATTGAACATCGAAGTAAAAATTCGATTTTTATATATTGAATAGCGAAGTAAAAATGTGATTTTTACGTATGTAGTGAAAGCAGCAACGAAGGTGACAAAAAGGCGAAACGACGAAGACTTCTGCAAATGAAGAGCCGTGGAGCTAGGATAGCAATACGTGAGAATTTCTCACCTTTCTATTTTATTTCTAGTTATATATATACTAGGATGCAGACGGTGCTTAGTAGCACCCGACACAATCGTCCACAGACCATGGACTTGTTTGTTTGACTGTTTGGTGATTGATTGCGATATTGGTTTGAATGTGGTTTGTGGTGTGAAAAATCGAATCGATAAATTGGTTAGGATTAGACGTGCGCCGTTATAAGGCGAAGGAGTAAGGCTAGGTTAGACCCTTACTCCAAAGTTTGTGGTTTGCATAACGAATTGATTTGATTGATGTGTGAATGGCGTGGGCCTTCACTAGACCGGGGATAAGGCTAGGCCTTGTCCCGTTTCTAGTATCGTGCCGTTATGCCGCCGAAATTTTCTAAAACGTGTTAGAAAAATAAAAATATCATTTTATTTAAAGAATGAACTTAATAGAAATTCATATGTTGGAATAAAATGTTTTATCGTTAAAAATATAATTTTTAACGTGAATGTGAATAAATAAATATTCATTTACAAACCGAACGGTTTGTTTATGTACACCTATTTGAATGACATTGATTGGGACGATAAATTTTACACATCGCCCAACTGCACGAATAAAATCTGTGTTTGATTGTTTGAAACCCCACACGGGTGTTGGGATGAAATTTGAAGTTCACTCATCCTGATTGATTAAATATGTCGATCGATTGATTGACAGGCTGTTATAAGCGTTGAATATATACATTTGATGCTTATACAGTGTAGTGCACTTTGGTTGATGGTTGATTATTTTCAATGCTATTATATACATGTGTTGTATGCAAATCCATATAATTAATTTTATATGGTAATTGATTGGGCCTCATTCCAGTTTTGAAAAAGAAATATTTGAAAAAGAAATATTTGAAATAGAATATTTGAAAATAGAAATTTATGAAGCCGTGTTGATTAGATTGACGGCATTTTGACGTGAACGATATTTATATCAATTTTAAACGATTTCGAAATGAATTGAATTGAAAACGATTTCGAAATGAATTGAATTGAAAACGATTTCGAAATGAATTGAATTGAAAACGATTTCGAAATGAATTGAATTGAAAACGATTTCGAAATGAATTGAATTGAAAACGATTTCGAAATGAATTGAATTGAAAACGATTTCGAAATGAATTGAATTGAAAACGATTTCGAAATGAATTGAATTGAAAACGATTTCGAATTGAATTGAAAACAAATTGAAATGAATTCAAATTGAATTGAAATTTGAATTGAATAGAAATGAATTTTAAAACGAATTTATAAAGAAGAATTCAATTTTGATTTGAATTGAAAAGGAAGTTGAAATTGTTTTTGAAACGAATTCAAAACTATTTATATAATTCGTTTTAAATAGAAATCGATGAAATATATATTATATATATTATATATATAATATAATGGCCTGAATAGAACGCGCCGCGCCGCGGCAGTTCGCGAATTTCGACCATTTATTTAAAACGGACATTACGGGAGATCCGACCGTCGGATTCTCCTAAAACCGGAACCGTTGGGTTCGTATCGAAAAGAGCTTTCTAATGAATGTTAGAAATTTGAAATCTAACGGTTGGATTTGGAGATACGTCCAAATCAAATTCGAAAAAGGTCGCTGTAAGTGCAGTTCGATGGCCGTTGTTGGAAATCGACTGTACGGGCCTTGATAAAATTATTAAAAATAGTAATAATTTGTGTAAAATCATAAGAAATGATTTGTGAAAGTTTGGGATGAAAAACTCCATATTTGAAAAGATAAAAATAGATTTTTATCGAAATGAACTAGTTTTGAACTAGAATTATAATTCTATTTATTTTTAAATAAATAAATTGAATTTGAAATGGTTTTGAAAATAACCAAAATTTCCAATGATTGCATTGGAGTGGATTTGAATCGAAATTGTCTTCGGAATATTTCGATGTTGGAATTTGTGATTATACGGATGTTGTTACGAAAATTTGAAAGATATATATTTATATCGTTATTTCCAATACGACATTTGTTAATCGTAGAATTTGATATTGAATATAAGCCGATATATTTTCTATTCAGAGCCTTATATTGAATATCAAATGGGATTTGGGTTTGTCGTGAATGGTGTCTTCACTAACACTGTTCTTGAACCCAGTTGAGAAAAGATTAAATCTTTTTATTTAGATTTAATGAAGTGTACCAATTAAATAATATTTAATTGGAATTGAATTGATATTGATTTTTGGGTTTATCGTGAACAGTGTTTTAAATAACACTTGTTCTTTAACCCGATAATTAATGAATGTGATTTGGGTTTGTCGTGAATGGTGTCTTCACTAACACTGTTCTTGAACCCAGTTGAGAAAAGATTAAATCTTTTTATTTAGATTTAATGAAGTGTACCAATTAAATGATATTTAATTGGAATTGAATTGATATTGATTTTTGGGTTTATCGTGAACAGTGTTTTAAATAACACTCGTTCTTTAACCCGATAATTAATGGAATGATTTTTGGGTTTATCGTGAACAGTGTTTTTAAATAACACTCGTTCTTTAACCCGATAATTAATGGAATGTGACTTTGGGTTTATCGCGAACCGTGTTTTTAGATGACACTGATTCTTTAACCCAGTCACAGATTAAAACTAAGTGGAGTTTTAATGAATCTTTAATTAGATTGAAAAGATCGAGAATGGAGTATCACCAGTTTTGCTCCAGGCGATAGTTAAATCTTTAATTAGATTTGAATGTAAAATTTAGAAACTAACTGTCGGTTGGCCAAGCAGAATGGTTTTCTGGGTATTGATCTGATGTTGGTTTCGGCCTTCGGGGTTAATATTTGGGGAATTATTCTCTTGATTAATTTACGGTTAGTGACTAATGAATTGGAATGAGGCGTATGTTGTGTATGTGTAACACTTATTTAAAATATACGCGAGTTATTCGGAAAGACCGGGTTCATCCCATTCTGAATAACTGATACGACGATAAGTCGAAGATGAAGACGATGGTAGAAGACCGGAGGTCTTCACGTCGTTTGGGTGATAACTGATGATCTTGATTGGGCTGTACACCCAAGAAGATGGAAACAGTTAGTGATCGTCCAGACGTACTTGGAGATCGATGGATATGCGGGGTACTAGGTGCCTCCGGTTTCGTTCAGACCCAGAACGGACTTGTAAATGGACTGTGTGTCTGACATCGGATTTCATTCTGTGTGACTGATATCGGTTGCATAGGATGGTTTGCCTGTGTGGCATGCTAAGATGCAAATGATCAAGGCTTCTGTTGAAAAGCAAAGTCTTGTGGTGATGATCAAAGCACGGCCTTTGTGGCGTAGCTTTGTGTAACGTTTACCTCGCGTGTTTCACACCAGGTATGAACCAAAAACGGGAGACGGACCTCAGGGAGGACTTGCGTTTCTTTCTAGCTAGAAGTGGCGTCAGTGGTTTTACACGCCCTGACGAGTTTGACTTATGTGGTTGTTGCTGTTGCGAGGCGCCTCGGTTATATCGGTTTCGGCCGAATGCATTCTGGTCGGCTGACGGACCAGACTTACACCCCATAGGGTGGGGAGACGTATTGTTCAGGCATAATAATCCACTCCGTGTGGACCGGCCCTGACGATCCAAGGGGCAGTTGCGGCTGTTCCTGAGGGGCGGGCTAGAGCGTCTCGAATCGGTTGAGGACTATCTTTTGCCTCGGTTCATAGACGGAAATCCAATTTCCAAATACGTGACATTTGCGGTTTTAATTGTAATCCTATATATGGCGACATAGTGGGATGGGGCGCTTATGCCGCCTATGATTGATACTTATGATTTGAAGTTGTTTTATACACTTATAATAGTATCAAATGATTTGTTTTAAAACGTATCAAGCATTCTTTGGCTGTTATAAGGGAAAACCCTATCCTCGACTGCGTTGCATTGTGTGATGGGACCTGGGTCTTATAACAGCTTCATTTTTCTTTATTTAGCATTGCGCTGTTTGTTTTATGCACTGGTATTCTTGGGAGGAAACCCGTTCCGTGTTATACGGCGTGGTCCCTTGATTTACCTAATGATTTCAAATAAAGATTAATAACTGTTTTAGTTCTCACACCAGTCACATGACTGACCTGGAGTTTATTGTTTTAACCTAAACTCTGGGTGCCCTTATTTTCGACACGGGCAGCTAGTAGTTTTGGTTTTGCAGATTTATATTCACAGGATCCTGGTTTACAGCTGGAATGATATCCGGAAAGCTTTGTATCCGTATATCCCTTCTAGTTGTGTATTGTATTATTTTCCGCTGCTATGTATTTAAATGTAATTTAAATCTCTGATATTTCTGTGTAATATTCATTCATACTCTGTATATTCTTGTAATCTGATGCATTGTTGTAATATACAATGAAACGTTCTTCTGTATGCGTTCTGTTTTGTCCTGTTCTCTAACGATAGGGCGTTTCGAACGGCCTGAATCGGTTTAGCGACTGGTTCGGACCGAGCGGGATTCCTTGACGTCACAATACCGGGGTGTGAGGCTCGCGAATTCACGTTACAAAAAGCTGTGCCATACAGGCTGTGCTTTGATCATCACCACAAGACTTTTCTTTTCAACAGAAGCCTTGATCAATTTCCACTTAGGCATGCCACACAAGCAATTCACTCCATGCGTTTGATATCCATCAATATATAACCTCTGAGCTTGTGCGTCTCAGAGAAGGGCGTTAAGCAAGAGAATAAATTCTCCGCCGCCAAACAGATACATATTTAATAGAAATCAACCACACAGAATAAAATCCAATGTCAGACATACAGTCCATTTACAAGTTCGTTCTGGGTCTGAACGAAACCGGAGGCACTTTCCTCGCATATCCATCGATCTCCAAGTACGTCTGGACGATCACCTACTGTTTCTCTCCTCTTGGGTGTACAGCCCAATCGAGATCATCAGCAATCACCCAACCGTTGTGAAGATTTCCGGTCTTCGACCACCGTCTTCATCTTCGACACCACGTCGAATCCGTTATTCAGAATGGGATAAACCCGGTCTTTCTGAATAACTCGCGTATATAATAAACAAGTGTTACACAAACACAACATACGCCTCATTCCAATTTAGAATATTCTTTTGTTCAAATATTCTTATACTTTGGGAAAGGTTCCCATAAATTTTATCAAAGATAAATTCTTTAAATTTATTCTTTAATCTTCTTTGAATATCAATTCAAACTAGTCGGGATTAGCGAACCACACCGGAGTAATCATTTATTTTATTTCCCAATCCCCACCTATTCATCCCATGAAGTAAAACTGGTAATACTTCATATCTAACACCACGGTGTTATCGGTAAATTCAATTACCATTTCACGTTAAAATCTAATTAAAGATTTAACTATCGCCTGGAGAAAAACTGGTGATACTCCATTCTCGATCTTTTCAATCTAATTAAAGATTCATTAAAACTCCACTTAGTTTTAATCTTCACAGAAATCAATATTCTGTCTTTAACTGGGTTAAAGAACCAATGTCATTTAAAATACGGCCCACAATAAACCCAAAATCACATTCATTAATTATCGGGTTAAAGAACAAGTGTTATTTAAAACACTGTTCACGATAAACCCGAAAATCGATACTAGTTCAATTCCAATTAAATATTATTTAATTGGTACACTTCATTAAATCTAAATAAAAAGATTTAATCTTTTTCTCAACTGGGCTTAAGAACAGTATTAATGAAGACACCATTCACGACAAACCCAAATCACATTTGATATTAAATACAAGGCTCTGAATAGAAAATATATCGGCTTATATTCAATATCAAATTCTACGACCAACAAATATCGTATTGGAAATAACGATATGTATATATATATCTTTCAAATTTCCATAACAACATCTGTATAATCACTAAATCCAACATCGAAATATTCCTAAGACAATTTCGATTCAAATCCATTCCAATTCAATTATTGGAAATTTTGGTTACTTTTAAAACCCTTTTCAAATTTAATTTATTTATTTTAAAAATAAATAAATTATTATTCTAGTTCAAAACTAGTTCACTTCGATAAAAATCTATTTTTATCTTTTCAAATACGGAGTTTTTCATCCCAATTTTTCACAAATCATTTCTTATGATTTTACACAAATTATTACTATTTTTAATAATTTTATCAAGGCCCGTACAGTCGATTTCCATCAACAGCCATCGAACTGCACTTACAACGACCTTTTTCAAATTTGATTTGGACATAATTCCAAATCCAACCGTTAGATTTCAAATGTCTAATATTCGTTAGAAAGCTCTTTTCGACACGAACCCAACGGTTCCGGTTTTAGGAGAATCCGACGGTCGAATCTCCCGCAATATCCATTTGAAGTCAATGGTCGAAATTCGCGAACTGCCGCGGCGCGGCACGTTCTATTCAGGCCATTACATTATATATATAATATATACTTCATCGATTTCCTTTTAAAACGTATTTTATAAATCGTTTTAAATTCGTTTTCAAAACGATTTCAACTTCCTTTTCAAATTCAAATCAAAATTGAATTTTCCCTTACAAATTCGTTTTAAATTCATTTCAAATTGATTTCAATTCAAATCGATTTTTAATTCAATTTCAATTCGTTTTCAATTCAATTTGAATTTTAAATTAATTCAATTTCAATTCGAATTCAATTCTATTAAATTTCAATTCGAATTCAATTCTATTCAATTTCAATTTGAATTCGATTCTATTCAATTTCAATTCGGATTCATTTCAAAACGATTTCAATTCTATTTCAATCTAATTCGAATTTCAATTCTATTCGAATTTCAATTCAAATTCGATTCTATTCAATTTCAATTCGAATTCATTTCAAAATGATTTCAATTCTATTTCAATCTAATTCGAATTTCAATTCTATTCGAATTTCAATTCTATTCGAATTTCAATTCTATTCGAATTTCAAATCATTTCGGTTTATTTCGAATTTCAAATCAATTCAATTTAATTCGAATTTCAAATCAATTCAATTTAATTCGAATTTCAATTCACTTTAATATTCATTTCAATTTGAATAAAATCGATATAAATATCGTTCACGTCAAAATGGCGTCAATCTAATCAACACGGCTTCATATATTTCTATTTTCAAATATTCTATTTCAAATATTTCTTTTTCAAATATTTCTATTTTCAAATATTACTATTCAAATATTCTATTTCAAATATTCTATTTCAAAACTGGAATGAGGCCCAATCAATTACCATATAATGTTAATTATACGGATTTTCTACAACACATGTATAAAATAACAACGATGAATAATCAACCATCATCCAGAGTGCGTTCTACACTGTATAAGCATCAAATATAAATATTTAACGCTAATAACAGTCTGTCAATCAATCGATCGACATACATCTAATTATTGGGATTAGTGTATGTCATATATCATCCCAATACCCATGTGGGGTTTCAAACAATCAACCACAGATTTTATTTGTGCAGTTGGGCGATGTGTAAAATTTATCGTCCCAATCAATATCAGTCAAATGTGTGTATATAAACAAATCATCCGATTTGTTTATGTTTATTTATTCACATTTACGTTAAAAATTATATTTTCAACTATAAAATATTTTTAACTATATAAATATTTTAATTCTTTTCACATCACATCACACAATCAACTAAACATCAAAATCAAACAAACAAGCATACAAGCCGTCCATGGTTTGTGGACGACGGGTGTCGGGTGCTACTAAACACCGTCTGCATCCTAGTATATATTTTAACTAGAAAAATTAAATTAAAAGTGAGAAGTTCTCACCTTGGAGATCCACTCCTCCATTATCTATTTCTGAACGGTTCAGATAATGCCAAAAATTCCACTGCGACCCTTTCCTGCTGTTCATATTAAAAATTATATTTTTATCACTTCATTTCAATAAATGAAAATTCTATTTTATTCCTACTTCATATATATTTACAACGCTTATTTCTATATAAAAATTATATTTTTATATTTCTACTTCTTATATAAAGATCGAATTTTTATTACATCGCTATAAAAATCACATTTTTATTTCAACATATATATAATAAAGATCAAATTTTTATCGCTACTTCATATATATTAAAAATTGAATTTTATCTATATAAAAATGTCACTTATATTTTAAACAAAATCAATTCTTTATGTTTTAAAAGTCTAATCTTCCTACTTCCTTCACATAATAGAAAAATTCAATCTTTTTATTCTTCATTCACATAATAAAAATCTGATCTTATTATTCTTCTTATATAAAAATCTCCCTTTTTATACCCATGTTTCATATATAAAAATCTCCTTTCTATCGCTATCCATATATATAAAAATCAAGTTTTTATATAAGCAAAAATTGAATTTTTATAAAACTTTAAAAATCAAACCTTTACAAAATATTGTATACAACAAAAATCGAATTCTTATTATTAAATAGCATAAAAAAAAATCAAGAAAAACACACCTTCTTTTCCTTGCCAAAAATTGATTTTTCTATTGTAGGAGGGCCCCACGGTGGAGATGGCGGCTGGGGATGGTGGCTGCGAGGTGTTGGAGCTAGGGGGAGGTCGGGTTGGGTATAGGAGAAGCGGTGGGGTCAGGGTGGTCTAGGCGGAGGGTTCCTGCACGAGACGGAGGGGCGCGAGGGGTTCAAAACAGCGGAGGAGAGGAGAGAGCGGTGGAAGGGGAGAGGGGGGCGAAGCCAGCGAAGTCGGCGGAGGTCGGAGGGCGAACGGTGGTGTGGAGGCGCCAGGCGACGGGTTTAGATCTAGGTTTTTTTTATTTGGATCGGGTTGACTGAATGAGGGAGGTGAGAGAAGAGGGAAGGTTATTTTATTTAAATATATATATTTTTATTATTTTTAACTTCAAAAAGGAAACTTTTTATTTCGAAATCAAAATCGAACCCACCGACTATCACCCCTAGCTAATTACCCCCATTCCGAACACAATGGGATATGTATCGTAAGCTGATTCGATCGTTTCGACCAGTTTTCGTTAAAATCAAAATACAACTCTATATATTGAATTTGAACGCGCATTTCACTTTACCGGGGTCACGTACTAACTCGTAAAATTCCAGAAAAATATTTTCTGGCTTCGTATTGACGATACGGTCCTAACAAAACTAATTTCGTCGAATTCTGAGACTGTTTGAAAAATGGTCAATTTCCAGTCGATTAAAATCAACTGAAACTGGCCAAATGCGTTCTCCTTTGCCACGCTCACATATTGATTCGGAAAATTACGAAATTTGAAACCAAGCTATAACTAGACATCACGGATCCAACCAAAGTGGTTTCGTCGAAAACCGAGGTTGTTTGCAAAATTCCCATTTTTAAGGGCCAGAATTCCATAGCGACTATTCTGAAATTTCAACTGGGCATATCTTTTTATCCCCGCTATGAAATTCCAATCTTTCGTATTCGTTGGAAAGATATTCCCAATTAGATTCAAATATTTTTGGTTTCGCTAAAATCCGGTTTATTTTGAATCCTGTACATTCATTTGAATTTTGAAATTGAATTTTCAAACTACCGCACCATTTTCAATTCCTTATATATATATAAATAAATATTTATATTTTAACGGCGATTCAAATAAATATATACGTTCGAATTCTATTCAACATAAATTTCTCGTCGATATTATTTAAAACAATTCATTTTAAATAATCAAAATTCGCTAAAATTGCCAAAATAAATTTTTTAAATTGGCTCGGATTTCCGGGTTATTACACTCTCGTTTATAAACTAATACCATTCCTAGATAATCGTGAAGTCGTTCAAGTTGTGGTACTTTATATACCTCTCAGACCTTGACCAACAACATTCATATCTTTGGAATAGATAGAAGTTTATTAACCATACATTTTCCTTTGAAAACCTTATTTAAAACCCAACAACATGTTCTTAATTAATTATTAAGTAAACTATTATTATATTATATTTGAGCTTCGATTCCATTAAAAATAGAATCCTTTATAAAATTTCTTCAACATCTCTATATAAACATTATTTAACTTGTTTGTGACAACAATACCATATTTGGTTTAAATCATATATAAATATCTTTACAAATCTTATAATTGACATCTCTTATGAATCCTTATATTTTTTTATTTTTATCAAAACAATTCAGCTTATCATCTGTAACAAACATTACAGATTTCATTTCTAAACTCTTAACTTTCATTTTATTATACCTTCTCAAATTATTACGACAACTTATGAATTGACTAAAATCACATAGCCATCCTTTTTAAAGATCTTAAATTTATAAATCAAATAGACCAATTTATTATTTGTAACAATTGTTCCAAGAATCATTTTTTTTTAAATCTCTCACTTCATTTACAAATACAATTTGTAAATTTTTATTGACAAATAATATTTCGATTACATTTCAACTCCTAACTTTCATTTACAAAATCGTTTATAAATTATATACGACAACTTATATTCGTTGCCATTTCCAGAACCTTTTACTTCTTATACTCTCAACTCCGCTTAACATTCTGAACTTCGGAATATCACATTCCGAACCTCGGAATATATCTCACTTTGTTATTTCATACCATTTCCCAATTTCTAAATTCCCTTTTGCTAACTTCAAATATTCAGTAAATATTTAATTTAAGCTATCACATTCGCTTAAAATCATTTTTATAACTTCATTATAAAAACACGGGTTTTTAATATAAAATTCGTTCATAAACTCCTTTTCACCATTCAATTTGATTCATTTCAACTTCGATCACTTTTTAAATGAATTCCAATTAAAAGTAACCACTTAAATTATTAATTAAAATAATAATTTAATTCATCATTAACTACCGTATAAGTGGTTAACTTCTTTATTGACTAAAACAAATTGTAATTTTCCTTTAAAAAATCATATTAAAATTTAAACAAATATTCATTAACTATTTCATTAGATAAATTCAAAAAAATAGATTTAATTATCAATCCAGTTAAAACGGTGACTTCATCAATTCAAAACACGGTTATTTCGTTAACTAGTTCCAGTTAGTCCCGTATTTAAATTAATTAATAATATAATTAATTTAAATAATTTCATTTAATTGTTTCATACAAACAATAAATCTCAGTTATGGATCATTATATTAATCCTTGCTCACTTGCTTATTCATTTTAGTAATATAAGAATTAGCTTTATAAGTCATTTAATAAGTAAGAGGAGGCACGTGCTTCGCACACGACTGATT
Organism: Allium sativum; assembly: GCA_030737875.1. NCBI lineage: Eukaryota > Viridiplantae > Streptophyta > Magnoliopsida > Asparagales > Amaryllidaceae > Allium > Allium sativum. The sequence continues at coordinate 826,915,829 of CM060909.1, forward strand.
ATTGGTACAAAAAATGTTGATTTGTGTTAAAATAATCAACATATATGTGTTCGGTTAATTTCCCTTTTATAAATTTCATTTTAAATAATATTCGGTTATAAAATAAATTTGTAACTTCATTACGGTCGATTCAACCGACGGTAAATCCATATTACAATGATTGATTTATAGGCCATATACTGCCAGTTACTCAATCAATATCACCCATTGGTTTAAACAAAACAATTGTTGAATTTCAGGTCAATGGTCAACAATTTAAATCAATCATTTCAAACAGACAAGTTTAAACTGTTCATATAATGATAATATAAAAATAAATAATATTAAATGTATTTAAGGAATCCTGTTGGATCCATTCAGTATGTACTTCCCTGCATTCACATAGATTATTTCCAATAATACTATTCAATTCAAATTAACTGATAATTTCAATAACGGTAAATAACAGCTATTTAACATCAACCAATTAACAAAACAATTCAACCAATTAAACACGTTTATTTTATAAACGTGACCAACAAGGTAAGTTACCTTCATTGGGACCAATCATTAAAATAACAATTTGGTTTTTCATTGAAATTAAACAGCGTTTAATTTCAACAGTTCAACCAATATAGCAATATATTTAACAACCAGTCAATCATTAGCAACCATATCACACAATTTTAAAAACCCAACTTATATAATATAAGTGGGAAGAACTGAGTGAGTTTAACTCACCTTGAATTGATTTATTTTTGAACGGTTTGGCTACCGTTAAATTAAATAGTCATTTGATTTAACAGTAAATTACTGTTATCTCCAATTCCGTCCCTGTATGCTCCGTAATGTAGATTCTGCCAAGGTGATTCCAACACATATTAAACTGTCCAATTCTAGTGATACATAGTCAAGCTATTAATATTTAAAATTATATAATTTAATTATAACTATCACTTTCATTAATAATCTTAATTACATTTAGATATAAATCAATCGAACTCATTTGCTTCTCACCATTCCCGTGTTCCAGGCTTCGACTAACTCAGACCTATCAAGTTTATAGTTTGCTTCATATAAATAAATTGATTTAATATCTGTTACTTAAAATTTGAAATTAATTAGCAATTTTAATTACGTTGGTTTAAAGCAACATAGTCTGTCTCCTTTGGTATCTTCCTTCGTGCCACGTCTCTGTCTTCCGGATTCAAACACCACGCAGCAGATTGCGTTAGTCAACTAATTATTTAACTAAAATTTACATTAAATAATTACGTTTTAGTTTGGGCAGAAAATTTGGAACCAACCCCCTTGTTTTTAACGCCTGCCATACAAACTAGCCCAACTCTTTCCTGCTACGTGGTCCATTTTCACACTGCTCTTCACTATGGTCCGCCTATTATGGAATTCATATGATTAATTTATGTTGACCAACACTTAACGAACACTAATAAGGATTAATTACTTTAAATTATCCATAACAAGGCCGATTACTTCTTTGTTTTATTTCTTTCCAGTATAATATTGCTTTCTATTTGAACCCCTGTACCCATCCAGTAATTATCGCACTTCCTAAAACATAAATTGGATTAGCTAATGATTTCTTAATTACAAATAACTTAATTAAATTACTTTGTTTTACTGTTAATTCGAGGATATCGGTCCTTCAAACACGAGCTACTCCATTTCAACTGTGCACGATCTTCACAGCGCCGCCACCACCGCCATGGTTGACTGGAGCATCACCAGAGTGCGGGAATCGATGCGCCTTAACCAGCTCGACAACCGCCCCAAACCCCATCAACTCCAGCTCCTCCGATCAACCGCAAAAGGTCCTTGAACACAGTGGTTTCCAATCCAAATTCCAACCAGCATAGCTCGAAAGAATTCATCACTATCGCTCATCTTATAGATCTCGTTGGGCCCTAGGTATTTTCTATTGGAGTTTTTACTAATGGGTTAGTGGATTAGAAGGATCGAAGGGAAGAAATGGTGAAGATTTCCACCGTTGAAATGGTGGGGGCGGTTTCCTAAATGGGTTGCCCAGCGAAATAATTTTTTTTGGGGTTCCTGGTGCTTTTTATAGCGTGTTGTATAGGTTTTAATATTATTATATTATATTTAAACTTACCCGTGAAGGCAAATACGACTACATATGACTTCTGTCTTTCGATAAAAATACTAATCCTAGCATAAAAAAACATTCGGAACCCAATGGGATAGGTTTCGTCGAATTCTGTGGTTATTTGTGAAAAGTCCTTTATAATTATTGATGAAAAATTAAGCGTTTAAAATTCCTGTAATTACAGAAAAATTCAATAAATATGAGGCCTTTGTATTTTACTAGATCTCTTCCTAACGGATCCAATGAATCTTATTTCGTCAAATTTGGAGTTCGTTTGGCCAGTCGTCGATTCATTTAAAGTTACCCCTGTCTAATTTGTCTAAACAATTAAATAGAAACGAAGGCATTTTTGGCCACCCAAGTCACACACGACATCGATTTACCGCGAAATTTTATTTCCTTACAATAATTTAATGATACGGTTTCAATGAAACTAATTTCACTGAAAACGGAGACCGTTTGCAAAAATGACTATTTTTAACGCTTACATAATATCGAATAAAATATTATATAAATTCCCAAATAATTCAAATAAATCACAATAAATTATTTTTATTATATATATCCCCACAGAATACATATACAACTTCAAATATAAATTATACGACTCAATATCGTCAATTTCAAGTTAACCGTTATCCAAATCGTATTTAAATCCTTTTTAAATTAGTTAATAAACGTTATATTTTAATAATGATTTCCATAGAGACTATTTTAAAATTTGATTTGGAATAACGAATAATCTATAACATGAAATCTAAATTTTTCTCTTCCATATGAAAATTATCATCGACAAGATCCCAACATTTCTCGTTTCATAGAAATCTGACTTATATCGGATCCTGTATATTCAATTGAAGTTCAAAATTCAATATTACGAACTACAGTGCCATTTCGAGCTCATTTATATTTAAATATAATTTATATATATTCGATCGTCGTTTTATTAATGAATTCAATATTAAAATCGATTAATATTCCCAATATAATATTTAAAATAATAAAATATATTAAATATCTGATCACCAAAAATACGGGATATTTCATTCTTCCTCCCCTTAAATTTACATTCTCCCCCCTTTAAATGAATTTCGTCCCCGATATTACTAAGGTAGGAAAAATGTTATAAAACCATTCAATTTAAAATCCAATTTATTTTAAATCGAAAATAATTTATTATGGTAAAATAAAATTTTCAAAGATATTGAAAATTTTCTAACACCTTAAATTCCCAGAAAAATTCGGCAGAGTCTCCCCTGTACGGAGTGACAATCTGCAATATCGTAGGAACAAATAATATACATACATCGACCCACACGGTCAGAAAACAAAATTCAAAAACCAAAATTTATATTTTCATGTAGGCGTACCTTTTACGAGTGCTATTGAGCATATTACTCAATTTACGTACAATTTACGCAATCAAACTCAAATATCATAGCCATCTGGCAACTGTACTTAACTCAATTCAATATGTGAGTAATAATTCCATGAAATTCTTAAATAATATTTCACTAATCAACAAACATAACAACACGAATTCAAAAATCAAATAGTTAGCATAAATTCATTTTCAAATACAGGGTTAAATCATAAATTTCAATTCATTTGCAAATACAAGGTTAAATCATTAATTTTAATGCATATGCAATATCAATCCAGTTTATAATACTGGAATTTACTTTCCAATTCATTCATCTTCTTATTAAACTATTGAAGAATTTGATTCGACTAATCTAACAAACAATCACTCAACAACCAATACACAACCAAATCAATCAAACAATTAAATATTAACCTTTGCTTTAGGTTTCACATATTTGAACATCAGTCGATTAATGTTCGATTGATTTCTATTCAATTATTATTCATTCAATTTTCAAATTCCGGATCAATTTTATTTTAATATCATTCTTAACTAAATTTCCACTTAACTAGGTTAAGTTCCAATTCAAATCCTTAATCCGATTTGAATTCCATTCACATCGATCAAACAAACCAATATCTCAATAATTTATTAAAATTATTTCTTTTCTATATGAAAATATATTTCCAATAAAATTATTTCATTTACCTTCTTTACAAAATAATATTGTATCCATTACCATTTCAATGCTTCTCAACACTTGGACCGATCAAATAACACAATACAAAACATATGTATATGAAAATTTCAAATACGCTCTCATATATATACACTTAAGTCGATCTAAGGTATTACCAACCTCATCTCTATCGAGTTACGCCACAGAGCCATGGTTATTACCAAACCAATAGCTTTGATAACACTGTAACGAACACGGGATGTTCGACCCCGAAAATCGACACAAAAACACCATGTCAAACATTCAAGCATCGAAAACACAGGAACGTCATTAGAAGGAAATCAGAGGGTGAGATAAGAAAGAAAGAAATATTAGAATAAAAGAAGAGGAAGAAGAACCAACACATCTCTCATCGCAGCGGAACAAAATATAATATAGAAATAAATCTTTACTGAGAGCTTTTAAAAATACTTACAATCATCAGAGTACATCAACACATCTGGATAGTTATAACAACCTGTCCTTATATACAGTCACACAGCGGAATACATATTAGATATCATAAGTTTGGACTCTTCCAGCTCGTCCCTTCACAGCATCCGGTAACCTGGACTTGTACGACCCAGTCTAACCCGAGCATTATAAACGACGAGTCAGTCTGGTGAACCAGAGTGAGAAAAACACACTAAGTTTATTGGTAGCATCCATCTTGATTTTTAAAGTAAAAAATCTTTTCGAAAGAAAGGATAATCATAAGACCAAATCCACACATAAATACGGACGGTTTTTACCTTACGATAACCCAAAACATATTTGAAATCAATATATTTTCTGATATTATAATAGTGTCTAAATACATATAAATATCAATCTAACAGAACGCTTGCATCTCACGCTCTACATATATAGTATAAAATCAAAACCGCTGGCTCTTATTGGAGAATGGATTTCCTAGCAAGGTATGGGACCACCTTCCTGACAATGTACCTCTGGAGATGAATACATTGGGGTTCAACAAGAACATCTTGCAACCCAGGCTAAACATGACCGGCCTCTCACTATACTTTGAGAGTACCGAATATATCATTACCACGGTTGGGAGCCAGCCAACCGAATCGATAGCATACATACAGAAATATAAAATGGGACAACCGAAGGCATTTGATTTCACCAGATTATGTAATGATATACCCTTTTGATGGGTGCGACCCACATAGTCATGCGACCTACCCGATTTTATGCCATTTCCCAGTTGATGAGGCTAGAGGTTAAGTTTATTATTTAGAACAGCACATCTCCATCCACTTTGAATGCCACATCATCAGATCCATCGGAAAATCACTAATTGGTTTCCACAAATATACTCTAGTTGATAAGCTAAGAGAATGTGCACTTCTTCGCCATCAACTTGGTATGTTTGAAGAAATCAACGTACGTAATCCCTTTGGAAATACTCCGTCTGACATTCGTCCATACAAGTCATCCAGGAACAGGATGAACCGAAGGCACTCTCCTACCACATCCTATATAGGTATCACCTCAAGGATCAGTAGCGAGTAGTCCTTGCAATCCGAAGATTTCACTCACGACATAATCACTGTCGAAATAACTCTTGCCGCTAAACCCGAGAAATTCAACCAGTGGTTCTTCCGTTTATGAAAGATCCACGGTCTTCACTTGCTCCATCTTCAATTTGCATCTTCACGTATTTGATGGTTCAGAATTATTTTCGTATATAAATTCGATCCCGGTCTCTCCGTTCCAACAATCGTATTTGGCCAGATTTGATAGTCGGTTATTTAACTATCAAATAAATAATCATGTAAATGAAATGGGTTTACTGATTCATTACCTGACGTTACTTGGCCTCGTTAATTAATATATTCTTTAAATCTTCCAATATTTGGAGTTTATCTTTTACTTCTTATTATAAATAAGAATATTCTTAAAAATCATTTCAGTCACTGATAAACTTTTCGAACACAACTTTTAATATTATTTACGGAAATCATAACTTATATTTCCCTCACTTTTTCTTGTTTATAAACTAATACCATTCCCAAATAATCGTGAAGTCATTCAAGTTTGGGTACTTTATTTACCTCTCAGACCTTGACCAACAACATTCATATCTTTGGAATAGATAGAAGTTTATTAACCATACATTTTCCTTTGAAAGCCTTATTTAAAACCCAACAACGTCTGCTTAATTAATTATTGAGTAAACTATTATTATATTATATTCGAGCTTCGATTCCATTAAAAATAGAATCCTTTATAAAATTTCTTCAACATCTCGGTATAGACATTCTTTAACTTGTTTATAACAACAATACCATATTTGGTTTAAATCATATATAAATATCTTTGCAAATCTTATAATTGACAACTCTTATGAATCCTTATATTTTTTATTTTTATCAAAATAATTCAGCTTATCATCTGTAACAAACATTACAGATTTCATTTCTAAACTCTTTACTTTCATTTTATTATACCTTCTCAAATTATTACGACAACTTATGCAATGACTAAAATCACATAGCCATCCTTTTTAAAGATCTTAAATTTATAAATCAAATAGACCAATTTATTATTTGTAATAACTGTTCCAAAAATCATATTTTTTAAATCTCTCGCTTCATTTACAAATGCCATTTGTAAATTTTTATCGACAACAAATATTTCGATTACATTTCAACTCCTAACTTTCATTTACAAAATCGTTTATAAATTATATACGACAACTTATATTCGTTGCCATTTCCAGAACCTTTTACTTCTTATACTCTCAACTCCGCTTAACATTTCGAACTTCGGAATATCACATTCCGAACCTTGGAATAAATCTCACTTCGTTATTTCATACCATATCCCAATTTCTAGATTCCCTTTTTCTAACTTCAAATATTCAGTAAATATTTAATTTAAGCTATCACATTCGCTTAAAATCCTTTTTATAACTTTGTTATAAAAACAAAGGTTTCTAATATAAAACTCGTTCATAAACTCCTTTTCACCATTCAATTCGATTCATTTCAACTTCGATCACTTTTTAAATGAATTCCAATTAAAAGTAACCACTTAAATTATTAATTAAAATAATAATTTAATTCATCATTAACTTCTGTATAAGTGGTTAACTTCTTTATTGGCTAAAACAAATAGTAATTTTCCTTTAAAAAATCTTATTAAAATTTAAACAAATATTCATTAACTATTTCATTAGATAAATTCAAAAAAAAATATTTAATAATCAATCCAGTTAAAACGGTTGACTTCATCAATTCAAAACATGGTTATTTCGTTAACTAGTTCCAGTTAGTCCCGTATTTAAATTAATTAATAATATAATTAATTTAAATAATTTCATTTAATTGTTTCTTACAAACAATAAATCTCAGTTATAAATCATTATATTAATCCTTGCTCACTTGCTTATTCATTTTAGTAATATAAGAATTAGCTTTATAAGTCATTTAATAAGTAAGAGGAGGCACGTGCTTCGCACACGACTGATTTTTGGTACAAAAAATATTGATATGTGTTAAAACAATCAACATATATGTGTTTTGTTAGTTTCCCTTTTATAAATTTCATTTTAAAAAATATATTTAAAAATCTATATTCAGTTATAAAATAAATTTGTAACTTCATTACGGTCGATTCATTCGACGGTAAATCCATATTACAACGATTGATTTATAAGCCATATACTGCCAGTTACTCAATCAATATCACCCATTGGTTTAAACAAAACAATTGTTGAATTTCTGGTCAATGGTCAACAATTTAAATCAATCATTTCAAACAGACGGGTTATATAATGATAATATGAAAATAAATAATATTAAATGTATTTGAGGAATCCCATTGGATCCCTTCAATATGTACTTCCCTGCATTCACATAGATTATTTCCAATAATACTATTCAATTCAAATTAACTGATAATTTCAATAACGGTAAATAACAGCTATTTAACATCAACCAATTAACAAAACAATTCAACCAATTAAACACGTTTATTTTATAAACGTGACCAACAAGGTAAGTTACCTTCATTGGGACCAATCATAAAAATAACGATTTGGTTTTTCATTGAAATTAAACAGCGTTTAATTTCAACAGTTCAACCTATATAGCAATATATTTAACAACCAGTCAATCATTAGCAACCATATCACACAATTATAAAAACCCAGCTTATATAATATAAGTGGGAAGAACTGAGTGAGTTTAACTCACCTTGAATTGATTTATTTCTGAACGGTTCGACTACCGTTAAATTAAATAGTCATTTGATTTAACAGTAAATTACTGTTATCTCCAATTCCGTCCCTGTATGCTCCTTAATGTAGATTTTGCCGAGGTGATTCCAAAGCATATTAAACTGTCCAATTATGGTGATACATAGTCGAGCTATCAATATTTAAAATTATATAATTTATTTATAACTATCACTTTAATTAATAATCTTAATTACATTTAAATATAAATCAGTCGAACTCATTTGCTTCTCATCGTTCCTGTAACGACCTGGAAAGTTCAGATACTGATTATCGATACTAATACATATCTTGTATCACATATCGACTAATAAGACATCAGAAATTAACAATCGTAATTAGAAAGAAGTTAGAAGGTGAGAAATAGAAAGAAAGAAAGTTATAATAGAAGAAAAAGTAGAACTGAACACTACAGAATCAGAGTATAACGAATCTCACAACGGAACTGAATAAAATATATTATATAACATCTTGAAATACAAAACTGTATTTACTTACATACATCATCAGATTACAACTCAAACATAACACAGCGGAAATAAACTCGATATATCTAATGTTGAAGACCCTGCTCCAAGCTCCTTTAAATGAATCTGTGAAATCCTGAAACCACTTGACTAACCCTGCAAATTTGGGCAACCAAGAGTTTAGGGGAAACACAGAAAAATAAACTCTGGGTCAGTTATGGGATTGGTGTGAGTAAACGATTTTAAACTACTTGATTTTAAAGTTCAAAAATCCTTTCAAAAGAAAGTATAATCGTAAGACCAAATCCACACATAAATACAGACGGTTTTTACCTTACGATAACCCAAAACATTTTTGAAATCTTTTATATCATCTGATATTATAATAGTGTCTAAATACAAATAAATATCAATCTACCGGAATGCTTGCATCTCACGCTCCACATATATAGTTGTAATAACCCAGAAATCCAAGCCAATTTAATTTTTTTATTTTGGCAATTTTAATGAATTTTGATTATTTAAAATGAATTATTTTAAATAATAACGACGAGAAATTTATTTCGAATAGAAATAGAACGTATATATTTATATACGTCGTCGTTAAAATATAAATATTTATTTATAATTATAAAAGGAATAGAAAATGGCGTGGTAGTTCGATAATTCGATTTCTAAATTCAAATGAATGTACCGGGTGCAAAATAAACCGGATTTTAGCAAAACCAAAAATATTAGAATCTATTTGTGAATATCTTTCCAACGAATCTGAAAAATCGAAGTTTCATAGCGAGAATCAAAAGATAGGTCCAGTTGAAAATTCAGAATAGTCGCTATGGAATTCAGGCCCTTAAAAATGGAAATTTTGCAGACGACCTCGGTTTTCGACGAAACCACTTTTGTTGGATCCGCGATGTCAAATTATTACTAGGTTTCAAATTTCATAATTTTTCGAATCAATATGTGAGCGTGGCAAAAGAAAACACGTTTGGCCAGTTTCAGTTGATTTTAATCGACTGGAAAATGGCCATTTTTCAAATGGTCTCAGAATTCGATGAAACTAGTTTTGTTAGGACCGTATCGTTAATACGAAGCTAGAAAATATTTTTCGGGAATTTTTAGAGTTCGTATGTGGGCCCAGTAAATTGAAATGTGCGTTCGAATTCAATATATAGAGTCATATTTTGATTTTGACGAAAACTGGTCGAAACAGTCGAATCGACCTGCGATACATATCCCATTGTGTTCGAAATGGGGGTAATTAGCTATGGACGACAGTCGGTGGGCCTCGTTTCGAAGTCGAAATAAAAAGTTGCTTTTTGAAATTAAAATTAAAATATAATATAATTCTTTTATAAGGGCTTTCCCCTTTCACTTTCTCTCTTTACAATCGGTTTAGCCAGGAAGAATAAAAAATTAATATATATATCGCGCCACCGCCTCCTCCACTGACGCGCCCTCCAGTGCGCCGCTGAAACGACCCGAACTTCCCCGGTCTCCGAAGAGAAGAGAAAGAACGAATTGTTTTGAGAACAGGACAAAATAGAACGCGTACAAAAGAACATTTCACTGTATATTACAACAATGCATCAGATTACAAGAATATACAGAGTATAAATGAATATTACACAGAAATATCAGAGATTTAAATTACATTTAAATACATAGCAGCGGAAAATAATACAATACACAACTAGAAGGGATATACGGATACAAAGCTTTCCGGATATCGTTCCAGCTGTAAACCAGGATCCTGTGAATATAAATCTGCAAAACCAAAACTACTAGCTGCCCGTGTCAAAATAAGGGCACCCATAGTTTAGGTTAAAACAATAAACTCCAGGTCAGTCATGTGACTGGTGTGAGAACTAAAACAGTTATTAATCTTTATTTTTAAGGTTAGGTAAATCAAGGGACCACGCCGTATAACACGGAACGGGTTTCCTCCCAAGAATACCAGTGCATAAAACAACAGCGCAATGCTAAATAAAGAAAAATGAAGCTGTTATAAGACCCAGGTCCTATCACACAATGCAACGCAAGCCGGGGGATAGGGTTTTTCCCTTATAACAGCCAAAGAATGCTTGATACGTTTAAAACAGATTATTTGATACTATAATAAGTGCATAGTGTATAAAACAACTTCAAATCATAAGTATCAATCATAGACGGCATGAATGACCCATACCACTATGTCGCCATATATAAGTTTACGATCAAAACCGCAATGTCGTATTGGAAGTTGGGTTATCATTTATGGTATGAACCGAGGCTAGGGGCAAGATCCTCACCGATTCGAGACTGTCTAGTCCGAGCCTCAGGAACAACCGCAACTGCCCCATGGATCGTCAGGGCCGGTCCACCAATGTGGATTATTATGCCTGAACACTACGTTTCCCCGCCCTTTGGGGCGTAAGCCTGGCCCGTCAGCCGACCAGAAGCATCGGCCGAAACCGATATCACGAGGCGCCTCGCTTTTCAGCAAGTAATAATAAGCAACATCCACATGAGTCAAACTCGTCAGCCAGTTCAAGCACTGACGCCACTCCTAACTAGAAAGAAACGCATGTCCTCCCTGAGGTCCGTCTCCCGTTTTTAGTTCATACCGGGTGTGATACTCGCGAATCAACGTTACACAAAGCTACGCCACACAAGGTCGTGCTTTGATCATCAACCACAAGACTTTGCTTTTCAACAAAAGCCTTGATCCATGCAACTCAGCATGCCACATTGTCAGTCCATACTGTACCACTGATTTCTGCCAATATATAACCTCTAGGCTCGAACGTCTCAGAGAAGGGTGTATAGCAAGAGAATAAATTCTCTGCCACCAAACAGATATATATTTAGCAGAGATCACCAATACAGTATAAAGGAATACAACGTCAGACACACTATCCATTTACAAGTCTGTTCTGGGTCTGAACGAAACCGGAGGCACTTTCCTCGCATATCCATCCATCTCCAAGTACGTCTGGACGACCACCAACTATTTCCATCCTCTTGGGTGTACAGCCCAATCAGGATCGTCGGTAATTATCCAAACGATGTGAAGACTTCCGGTCTTCAACCACCGTCTTCATCTTCGACATATCGTCGAATCGGTTATTCAGAATGGGTATAAACCCGGCCTTTCCGAACAACCCGCGTATATTAAAATTAAATGTTACATAAACACAACATACGCCTCATTCCAATTCATTAGTTACTAACCGTAAATTAATCAAGAGAACAATTCCCCAATTATTAACCCCGAAGGCCGAAACCAACATCAGATCAATATCCAGAAAACCATTCTGCTTAGCTAACCGACAGTTAGTTTCTAAATTTCACATTCATAGGGAAAGGTTCCCATTAATTTTATCCAAGATAAATTTCTTGAATTTATTCTTTTATCTATTTTTGAATATTAATTCAAACTAGTCGGGATTAGCGAACCTTACCGCAGTAATCATTTGTTTTAATTTCTCAATCCCAACCTATTCATCCCATGAAGTAAAACTGGTTATACTTCATATCTAACACCACGGTGTTATCGGTAAATTCAATTACCATTTCACGTTCAAATCTAATTAAAGATTTAACCATCGCCTGGAGCAAAACTGGTGATACTCCATTCTCGATCATTCCAATCTAATTAAAGATTCATTAAAACTCCACTTAGTTTTAATCTTTAACTGGGTTAAAGAATAAGTGTCATTTAAAACACAGTTCACGATAAACCCAAAATCACATTCCATTAATTATCGGGTTAAAGAACGAGTGTTATTTAAAACACTGTTCACGATAAACCCAAAAATCAATATCAATTCAATTCCAATTAAATATTATTTAATTGGTACACTTCATTAAATCTAAATAAAAAGATTTAATCTTTTCTCAACTGGGTTCAAGAACAGTGTTAGTGAAGACACCATTCACGACAAACCCAAATCACATTTGATATTCAATACAAGGCTCTGAATAGAAAATATATCGGCTTATATTCAATATCAAATTCTACGACTAACAAATGTCGTATTGGAAATAACGATATAATTATATATCTTTCAAATTTCCATAACAACATCTGTATAATCACGAATTCCAACATCGAAATATTCCAAAGACAATTTCGATTCAAATCCACTCCAATGCAATCATTGGAAATTCTGGTTATTTTTAAAACCCTTTTCAAATTCAATTTATTTACTTAAAAATAAATAGAATTATAATTCTAGTTCAAAACTAGTTTATTTCGATAAAAATCTATTTTTATCTTTTCAAGTATGGAGTTTTTCATCCCAATTCTTTCTAAATCATTTCTTATGATTTTACACAAATTATTACTATTTTTAATAATTTTATCAAGGCCCGTACAGTCGATTTCCATCAACGGCTATCGAACTGCACTTACAGCGACCTTTTTCAAATTTGATTTGGACATAATTCCAAATCCAACCGTTAGATTTCAAATTTCTAATATTCGTTAGAAAGCTCTTTTCGATGCGAACCCAACGGTTCCGGTTTTAGGAGAATCCGACGGTCGGATCTCCCGTAATATCCGTTTGAAATAAATGGTCGAAATTCACGAACTGCCGCGGCGCGGCGCGTTCTATTCAGGCCATTATATTATTTATATAATATATATAATATATATTTCGTCGATTTCCTTTTAAAACGAAATTTATAAATCATTTTAAATTCGTTTTCAAAACGATTTCAACTTCATATTCAATTTCAAATCAAAATTGAATATTCCAATTTAAATTCATTTTAAATTCATTTTTATTCAATTCAAATTCCAATTCAATTTGAATTCATTATATATTCAATTTATTTCGAAATCGTTATATATTCAATTCATTTCGAAATCGTTATACATTCAATTCGTTTCGATTTCATTTCAAAATATGTGTTTTCGAAATCACTTTTCAATATGCATTTTAAAATGAATAAAATCGATATAAATATCGTTCACGTCAAAATGGCGTCGGTCTAACCAACACGGCTTCATATATTTCTATTTTCAAATATTCTATTCAACAAATGAATATTTATTCTTGTCAACACACGACTAATCTCAACGAATGAGTACTGTCCACGTGTGACAATTTTTTGTTAAATTATTTCGTTCAACACATGACTAATCTTGTGAGAACCCGTAACTTCCCCGCGAAGGAAAGCACGAATACTTTGAGAACAGGACAAAATAGAACGCATACGGAAGAACATTTCATTGTTATTACAACAATTCCATTAGATACAAGAATATACAGAGTAGAAATGAATAAATTACATTCGATAAATATCAGAGATTACATTTAAGTACATCGCAGCGGAAAATATACAGAACACAACTGAAAGTGATACACGGATACAGAGCTTTCCGAGCATCGTTCCAGCTGTAAACCAGGTTCCTGTGAATATAAATCTGCAAAACCAAAACTACTAGCTGCCCGTGCGGAAAATAGGGGCACCCAGAGTTTAGGTTAAAACAATAAACTCTAGGTCAGTCATGGGACTGGTGTGAGAACTAAAACAGTTATTTAAAACTTTACTTTAAAAGAGAGTAATTCAAGGGACCACGCCGTATAACACGGAATGGGTTTCCTCCCAAGAATACCAGTGCATAGAATAAACAGCGCAATGCTTTTTCGAAAAATGAAGCTATTATAAGACCCAGGTCCCATCACACAATGCAACGCAAGCCAGAGGATAGGGTTTTCCCTTATAATAGCCAAACATGCTTGATACGTTTAAAACAAATCATTTGATACTATAATAAGTGTATAGTGTCAAAACAATTTCAATCATAAATATCAATCATAGACGGCATGGGTACCATATATCATGTCGCCGTACTAGTTCTACAATTAAAACCGCAATACACGTATTGGAAATTGGATTTCCGTCATGAGCCGAGGCAAGGGGCAAGCTCCTCTCCGCGTTCGAGACACTCTAGCAAATGTCCCAGGACCCCACTTTGATCCTTGGAATCGGCTGGGCCGGTCCTCTCTTACTTTTGAGGATTAGTTATTCCTGAACACACGTTTCCCGGTCCTTACAGACCTATATCTGAGGCGCCTCGTATCCAACAACCACACAGGTGAAAAGTATATAAATGTCAGGGCTGGTAGGTCACTGACACCACCCTAGCTAGAAAGAAACGTCGTGCTCTCCCAGCGGTCCGTCTCCCGTTTTTGACTCATACCGAGGTGTGAGGCTCGCGAATTCACGTTATACACAAAGCTACGCCACACAGGCCGTGCTTTGATCATCAACCACAAGACTTTGCTTTTCAACAGAAGCCTTGATCAATTGCCACTTACGCATGCCACACAGGCAATTCATTCCATGCGACTGATGTCCATCGATATACACCCTCTGAGCTCGTATGTCTCAGAGAAGGGCGTTAAGCAAGAGAATAAATTCTCCGCCGCCAAACAGATGTATATTTAATAGAGATCAATCAACACAGAATAAAATCCAATGTCAGACACACAATCCATTTACAAGTTCGTTCTGGGTCTGAACGAAACCGGAGGCACTTTCCTCGCATATCCATCCATCTCCAAGTACGTCTGGACGATCACCAACTGATTCCCTCATCCTGGGTGTACAGCCCAATCAAGATCATCAGTAATCACCCAAACGATGTGAAGACTTCCGGTCTTCAACCACCGTCTTCATCTTCGACATCTCGTCGAATCGGTTATTCAGAATGGGTATAAACCCGGCCTTTCTGAATAACCCACGTATATAATAAACGAATGTTACACAAACACAACAAACGCCCTATTCCAATTTAGAACATTCTTTTATTCACAAAATCACATTCTTAGGGAAAGGTTCCCATTAATTTTATCAAAGATAAATTCTTCTAAATTTATTCTTTAATCTTCCTTTGGATATCATTTCAAACTAGTCGGGATTAGCGAACCACACCGAAGTAATTATTTGTTTTATTTCCCAATCCCAACCTATATATCCCATGAAGCAAAACTGGTGATACTCCATATCTAACACCACGGTGTTATCGGTAAAATTAATTACCATTTCACGTTCAAATCTAATTAAAGATTTAACTATCGCTTTGGAGCAAAACTGGTGATACTCCACTCTCGATCTCTTTTTAGATTTGATAATTTAAATTATCAATTCCCATTTTAATCTAATTAAAGATTCATTAAAACTCCACTTAGTTTTAATCTTTTCAGAAATCGATATCTTGTCTTTAACTGGGTTAAAGAACCAATGTTATCAAAAACACGATTCACGATAAACCCAAATCACATTTGATATTAAATACAAGGCTCTGAATAGAAAATATACCGGCTTATATTCAATATCAAATTCTGAAACCAACAAATATCGTATTGGAAATAACGATATAAAATATATCTTTCAAATTCCCATAACAATATCTGTATAGTCACGAAATCCAACATCGAAATATTCCGAAGATAATTTCGATTCAACTCCAGTCCAATTCACGTATTGGAAATATTGATTATTTTCAAAATCACTTTCAAATTCAATTTATTTATTTCAAAAATAAATTGATTATAATTCTAGTTCAACACTAGTTCATTTCGATAGAAATCTATTTTTACCTATTCAAATGTGGAATTTTCTGGCCCAATTCTTTCCAATTCACATATTATAATTTTACACAAATTATAGATATTTTTAATAATTTTATCAAGGCCCGTACAGTCGATTTCCAACAACGGCCATCGAACTGCACTTACAACGACCTTTTTCGAATTTGATTTGGACATAACTCCAAATCCAACCGTTAGATTTCAAATTTCTAATATTCATTGGAAAGCTCTTTTCGATACGAAGCCAACGGTTCCGGTTTTAGGAGAATCCGACGGTCGGATCTCCCGCAATGTCCGTTTGAAATAAATGGTCGAAATTCACGAACTGCCGCGGCGCGGCGCGTTCTATTCAGGCCATTATATTATATATATAATATATATAATATATATTTCGTCGATTTCCATTTAAAACGAATTTTATAAATCGTTTTAAATTCGTTTCTGAAACAATTCAACTTCTACATTCAATTTCAAATCGATTTGATTTCAATTCAATTCGAATTCTAATTCGTTTCAATTCAATTCAATTTGAATTCATTTTAAATTGATTTCTATTCAATTTCAGTTCGTTTTAAATTTCAATTTCAATTTAATTCAATTTGAATTCATCTCTATTTTATTCGAATTCAAATTCACTTTCTGTCCAATTCGAATCGAATTCATTTTCTATTCGATTTGAATTCATTTCAAATTGATTCAATAAAATTTCCATTTGAATTTTAATCTAATTCAATTTGAATTTCCTTTCAAAATATTAAATTTTGAAATCACTTTTCAATATTCATTATAAAACGAATAAAATCGATATAAACATCGTTCGCGTCAAAATAACGCATCTTTAATCAACACGGCTTTATATTTCAATAATTCGTTATTCTATTCAACAAATGAATATTTGTTCTATTCAACACATGAATCTATATTTCTTTCAACACACGACTAATCTCAACACATGAGTACTGTCAACACCTCACTATTTTTGTTATGTAAAATATTTTATAAAACTAAGGTATCTATCGTTTGATTTTTAATTAGACTCCACCATGAAGTAGTTCTAATTTTAAATATGATAAAGATGTAAATTTCATTGTATAAAATATTTCACTCAAACACATGAACATCGTCAACACATGACTATTTTTATATTCAACACATGAATTTTCTTTTATAATATTCCTTATTTTCCCGATTGGAATGAGGCCCAATCAATCACCATATAACGTTAATTATATGGATTCCATACAACACATGTATATAATAGCATTGAAAAATAATCAACCATCAACCAAAGTGCACCACACTGTATAAGCATCAAATATAGATATCTAACGCTTATAACAGCCTGTCAATCAATCGATCGACATACTTAATCAATCAGGATGAGTGAACTTCAAATTTCATCCCAACACCCGTGTGGGGTTTCAAACAATCAAACACATATTTTAGTTGTGCAGTTGGGCGATGTGTAAAATTTATCGACCCAATCAATGTTAGTCAAATCAGTGTACATAAACAAACCGTCCGGTTTGTAAATGAATATTTTATTTTATTCACTTCCACGTTAAAAATTATATTTTAACGATAAAATATTCTATTTCAACACATGAATTTCTATTCAGTTCATTGATTCAATAAAATAATATTTTTATTTTTCTAACATATTTTAGAAAATTTCGGCGGCATAACGGCACGATACTAGAAACGGGACGAGGCCTAGCCTTATCCCCGGTCTAGTGAAGGCCCACGCCATTCACACATCAATCAAATCAATTTCAATTCACCAAATAATTCAATTCAAATCAAATAATCTACCCAACTACACAACCAAACAATTTTACAAACAAGCCATCCATGGTCTGTGGATGACGGGTGTCGGGTGCTACTAAGCACCGTCTGCATCCTAGTATATATATAACTAGAAAAAGAGAATTTAGAGTGAGAAGTTCTCACCGAAAGCTATCCTAGCTCCACGGCACTTCATTGATAGAAATCTTCATCGCTATCGCATCATCGTCATCTTCGTTGCCCGTAGTCACTACATATATAAAAATCACACATTTTTATATTTCGATGTCTTTAAAATAAAAATCACATTTTTATTTGTTTACTTTCAATTTAAAAGTCATATTTTTATAATCACTTCATATATTTAAAAATCGAATTTTCACTTCGCTATTCAATATTTAAAAATCGAATTTTTACATCGCTATTCAATATTTAAAAATCGAATTTTTACTTCGCTATTCAATATTTAAAAATCGAATTTTTATTTTGGTGTCATATAGATAAAAATTCCATTTCAAAAATATTGATTTCGCCTTTATAAAAATAAAGTTTTCGCCTTTATAAAAATAAAGTTTTCTCCTTTCATCACTATTTTTATTTCTCTATTTTCTATATAAAGATCTCGCCTTTTTAACTATAAAGACTTCACCCTTACAAAAATATAGATTTCCTCGTTATGAAAATCACCACTTTATTTCAACGTATATAAAATAAAAATCAGATTTTCATTTCGCTACATATACAAAGATGATATTTTTATATTCTCTATCCTATAAAGATTATATTTTTAATACTTTAAAAATATAAAAATCATATTTTTAATATTTCTATATAGTAAAGATTATATTTTTAACACTTTAAAAATATAAAGATCATACCTTTTAACCAATAAAAATCAAAATTTGCCTTTAAAAATCAAACTTTTCTATACTTTCTAAACAAAACTGATTTTAATAAATGTAAAAAAAAAAATCAGTTCTTTGATCTCGCTTTCAAGACGATAAAAATAGTATTTTTACCTCGCTATTCACATACAGGAAAATCAAATTTTTATCGCTATCTACATAAAGAAAAATCAGATTTTTTTTTCCTACCTAAATAAAAATTGAGTTTTTATTATAGGAATGTAAATTAAATAGTAAACAAATAAGAAAACAAGGCAAATAAAAACTGAAATTAAACTTACAGGGCGGGGGGGGTGATGTCCAGGCTTGGCGGCAGGAGGAGGATCGGTGGAAAAGGGGGGGGGGGTGCGGCTGTGGCGGCGATGGATTGCGAGAGGGGTGGGGTTTTGTGGGTTCGGGTCTGTGTGGGGTTCGATGTGGGTTCGGCGCTTTCATGGGGGGCTTCGACGAGGAGGGACGAAGGAGGGGAGGGCCTCGCGAGAGGGAGGGAGCGCCGGCGGCGCTGCGGCGATGGGAGGGGCGCGATCGGCGTCGACGAGGGGATTTAGGTTTTTTTTTTTTTAATTTTGAAATGAACGAGGGCCTGGGTAGTTAAGGAGAAGGAAGGAGTTTTTTTTTTAATTATTTAATTATTTAATTTCTAAAAAGGTACTTTTACATACGACCTCTAAACGAGGTCCACCGCCTGTCGTCCATAGCATTTTACCCCCATTCCGAACACAATGGGATATGTATCGCAAGCTGATTCGATCGTTTGAATCAGTTTCATTTAAATTTACATTTAAATCACTATATTGTATTTTAAACGTACATTTCAAATTACCGGGGCCACATACTAACTCTAAAAATTCTCGAAAAATATTTTCTAGCTTTGTATTGATGATACGGTCCTAACAAAACTAGTTTCGTCGAATTCTGAGACCGTTGGAAAAATGGCCAATTTCCAGTCGATTAAAATCAACTTAAACTGGTCAAACGCGTTTTCATTAGCCACGCTCACATATTGATTCGAAAAATTATGGAATTTGGAATCTAGCAATAAATTGACATCACGGACCCAACAGAATTGGTTTCGTCGAAATCCGAGGTCATTTGCAAAATGTCCATTTTTAAGGGCCTGAATTCCATAACGACTATTCAGAATTTTCAACTGGACATATCTTTTGATTCCCGCTATGAAATCTTGATCTTTCGGATTCGTTGGAAAGATATCACCAATTAGATCCTAATGTTTTTGGTTTCACTAAAATCCGGATTGTTTTGCACCCGGTACATTCAATTGAAGTTTGAAATCGAATTATCGAACTACCGCGCCATTTTCAATTCTATTTATAATTATATATAATTATTTATATTCTAACGACGACGTATATAAATATATACGTTCGAATTATATTCAAAATAAATTTCTCATCGATATTATTTAAAATAATCCATTTTAAATATTCAAAATTCGCTATAATTGCCAAAATAAAAATTTTAAACTGGCCCAGATTTTGCGGGTTATTACAATCTCCCCCACTTAAAACTTTTCGTCCCCGAAAAGGAACAAAGTCGAAAGTGGTTTGATTATTAAGCTCTACATTCGGTCGGGCTTCCATTCTCCAACTTTTCAGTTTCTGAGAATTTTCAAAATTTCAAAAATTTGGCTAACACCCTAAATTTTCGAAAAATTTCGCCATAACCTCCCCTGCACCGGGAGCATCGAGGAATTTCAAATAGCTTCCCTGGTCCTTCAGATCTCAAAAAGAAAAAGAAAAAAAAAAGCCAAGCGGCTAGCCAATAAGCTCATAAAATCATCATCACCCAAACAAAACAATAAATTATGTAGTAAACATGTACCTATTTGTCGGGCAAACAAATTTTATTCTCTGCTCTAGCCTCCTTGCTATGACCTGTTCAATGTAAGAATATGTATATGCAAGCAAATGCGACCAATTTCAATACAATTCAATATTTGGTTCAATTTAGGCATAATGGTTCAAAATTAGGAAACAAATAAACAAACAACACAAACATCAATCAATTAGTGGATTAGAGTTTCAAATTCATAATTTTGATATGTATACAAAAAATCATGTTTTTGATGCCAATTCACAACAATGAATCTATCTATATTAGTTTTGGTTCTCACACCAGCCTAATGGAAATATATAGATATCACACCTTCGAAACTCGAATATGAATACTGATGATGTGGCCACATCATCAGAATTATCCCCGGGTGTCTAGAATGTGACACTATATCTATCCAGTATATTAAAACTTCGACTATACGTTCATGACGCGTATACGCGAAATCTATATATACTCGATTGTCCATATTCAAAATAATTAAATAATCAAATACGTATAAAGCGATTTAAATTTTCAAAACAAAATTGTTTTCATTTGAAAAATATACTCTTCACACTCGTTCTAGGATACTACTGATCCTATCTCTAACGAGTCATTCTAATTGGATATTACTAACCCAATATCTGATGAATTCTTTCGTACGGTTCTAATGTGTCTTGTTCTCGAGCTCTGTAAACCAAAGCTCTGATACCACTGTGAGAACCCGTAACTTCCCCGCGAAGGAAAGCACGAATACTTTGAGAACAGGACAAAATAGAACGCATACGGAAGAACATTTCATTGTTATTACAACAATTCCATCAGATACAAGAATATACAGAGTAGAAATGAATAAATTACATTCGATAAATATCAGAGATTACATTTAAATACATCGCAGCGGAAAATATACAGAACACAACTGAAAGTGATACACGGATACAGAGCTTTCCGAGCATCGTTCCAGCTGTAAACCAGGTTCCTGTGAATATAAATCTGCAAAACCAAAACTACTAGCTGCCCGTGCGGAAAATAGGGGCACCCAGAGTTTAGGTTAAAACAATAAACTCCAGGTCAGTCATGGGACTGGTGTGAGAACTAAAACAGTTATTTAAAACTTTACTTTAAAAGAGAGTAATTCAAGGGACCACGCCGTATAACACGGAACAGGTTTCCTCCCAAGAATACCAGTGCATAGAATAAACAGCGCAATGCTTTTTCGAAAAATGAAGCTATTATAAGACCCAGGTCCCATCACACAATGCAACGCAAGCCGGAGGATAGGGTTTTCCCTTATAATAGCCAAACATGCTTGATACGTTTAAAACAAATCATTTGATACTATAATAAGTGTATAGTGTCAAAACAATTTCAATCATAAATATCAATCATAGACGGCATGGGTACCATATATCATGTCGCCGTACTAGTTCTACAATTAAAACCGCAATACACGTATTGGAAATTGGATTTCCGTCATGAGCCGAGGCAAGGGGCAAGCTCCTCTCCGCGTTCGAGACACTCTAGCAAATGTCCCAGGACCCCACTTTGATCCTTGGAATCGGCTGGGCCGGTCCTCTCTTACTTTTGAGGATTAGTTATTCCTGAACACACGTTTCCCGGTCCTTACAGACCTATATCCGAGGCGCCTCGTATCCAACAACCACACAGGTGAAAAGTATATAAATGTCAGGGCTGGTAGGTCACTGACACCACCCTAGCTAGAAAGAAACGTCGTGCTCTCCCAGCGGTCCGTCTCCCGTTTTTGACTCATACCGAGGTGTGAGGCTCGCGAATTCACGTTATACACAAAGCTACGCCACACAGGCCGTGCTTTGATCATCAACCACTAGACTTTGATTTTCAACAGAAGCCTTGATCAATTGCCACTTACGCATGCCACACAGGCAATTCATTCCATGCGACTGATGTCCATCGATATACACCCTCTGAGCTCGTATGTCTCAGAGAAGGGCGTTAAGCAAGAGAATAAATTCTCCGCCGCCAAACAGATGTATATTTAATAGAGATCAATCAACACAGAATAAAATCCAATGTTAGACACACAATCCATTTACAAGTTCGTTCTGGGTCTGAACGAAACCGGAGGCACTTTCCTCGCATATCCATCCATCTCCAAGTACGTCTGGACGATCACCAACTGATTCCCTCATCCTGGGTGTACAGCCCAATCAAGATCATCAGTAATCACCCAAACGATGTGAAGACTTCCGGTCTTCAACCACCGTCTTCATCTTCGACATCTCGTCGAATCGGTTATTCAGAATGGGTATAAACCCGACCTTTCTGAATAACCCACGTATATAATAAACGAATGTTACACAAACACAACAAACGCCCCATTCCAATTCAGAATATTCTTTTATTCACAAAATCACATTCTTAGGGAAAGGTTCCCATTAATTTTATCAAAGATAAATTCTTCTAAATTTATTCTTTAATCTTCCTTTGGATATCATTTCAAACTAGTCGGGATTAGCGAACCACACCGAAGTAATTATTTGTTTTATTTCCCAATCCCAACCTATATATCCCATGGAGCAAAACTGGTGATACTCCATATCTAACACCACGGTGTTATCGGTAAAATTAATTACCATTACACGTTCAAATCTAATTAAAGATTTAACTATCGCTTTGGAGCAAAACTGGTGATACTCCACTCTCGATCTCTTTTTAGATTTGATAATTTAAATTATCAATTCCCATTTTAATCTAATTAAAGATTCATTAAAACTCCACTTAGTTTTAATCTTTTCAGAAATCGATATCTTGCCTTTAACTGGGTTAAAGAACCAATGTTATCTAAAACACGATTCACGATAAACCCAAATCACATTTGATATTAAATACAAGGCTCTGAATAGAAAATATACCGGCTTATATTCAATATCAAATTCTGAAACCAACAAATATCGTATTGGAAATAACGATATAAAATATATCTTTCAAATTCCCATAACAATATCTGTATAGTCACGAAATCCAACATCGAAATATTCCGAAGATAATTTCGATTCATCTCCAGTCCAATTCACGTATTGGAAATATTGATTATTTTCAAAATCACTTTCAAATTCAATTTATTTATTTCAAAAATAAATTGATTATAATTCTAGTTCAACACTAGTTCATTTCGATAGAAATCTATTTTTACCTATTCAAATGTGGAATTTTCCGGCCCAATTCTTTCCAATTTACATATTATAATTTTACACAAATTATAGATATTTTTAATAATTTTATCAAGGCCCGTACAGTCGATTTCCAACAACGGCCATCGAACTGCACTTACAGCGACCTTTTTCGAATTTGATTTGGACATAACTCCAAATCCAACTGTTAGATTTCAAATTTCTAATATTCATTGGAAAGCTCTTTTCGATACGAACCCAACGGTTCCGGTTTTAGGAGAATCCGACGGTCGGATCTCCTGCAATGTTCGTTTGAAATAAATGGTCGAAATTCACGAACTGCCGCGGCGCGGCGCGTTCTATTCAGGCCATTATATTATATATATAATATATATAATATATATTTCGTCGATTTCCATTTAAAACGAATTTTATAAATCGTTTTAAATTCGTTTCTGAAACAATTCAACTTCTACATTCAATTTCAAATCGATTTGATTTCAATTCAATTCGAATTCTAATTCGTTTCAATTCAATTCAATTTGAATTCGTTTTAAATTGATTTCTATTCAATTTCAGTTCGTTTTAAATTTCAATTTCGATTTAATTCAATTTGAATTCATCTCTATTTTATTCGAATTCAAATTCACTTTCTATTCAATTCGAATCGAATTCATTTTCTATTCGATTCGAATTCATTTCAAATTGATTCAATAAAATTTCCATTTGAATTTTAATCTAATTCAATTTGAATTTCCTTTCAAAATATTAAATTTTGAAATCACTTTTCAATATTCATTATAAAACGAATAAAATCGATATAAACATCGTTCGCGTCAAAATAACGCATCTCTAATCAACACGGCTTTATATTTCAATAATTCGTTATTCTATTCAACAAATGAATATTTGTTCTATTCAACACATGAATCTATATTTCTTTCAACACACGACTAATCTCAACACATGAGTACTGTCAACACCTCACTATTTTTGTTATGTAAAATATTTTATAAAACTAAGGTATCTATCGTTTGATTTTTAATTAGACTCCACCGTGAAGTAGTTCTAATTTTAAATATGATAAAGATGTAAATTTCATTATATAAAATATTTCACTCAAACACATGAACATCGTCAACACATGACTATTTTTATATTCAACACATGAATTTTCTTTTATAATATTCCTTATTTTCCCGATTGGAATGAGGCCCAATCAATCACCATATAACGTTAATTATATGGATTCCATACAACACATGTATATAATAGCATTGAAAAATAATCAACCATCAACCAAAGTGCACCACACTGTATAAGCATCAAATATAGATATCTAACGCTTATAACAGCCTGTCAATCAATCGATCGACATACTTAATCAATCAGGATGAGTGAACTTCAAATTTCATCCCAACACCCGTGTGGGGTTTCAAACAATCAAACACAGATTTTAGTTGTGCAGTTGGGCGATGTGTAAAATTTATCGACCCAATCAATGTTAGTCAAATCAGTGTACATAAACAAACCGTCCGGTTTGTAAATGAATATTTTATTTTATTCACTTCCACGTTAAAAATTATATTTTTAACGATAAAATATTCTATTTCAACACATGAATTTCTATTCAGTTCATTTATTCAATAAAATAATATTTTTATTTTTCTAACATATTTTAGAAAATTTCGGCGGCATAACGGCACGATACTAGAAACGGGACGAGGCCTAGCCTTATCCCCGGTCTAGTGAAGGCCCACGCCATTCACACATCAATCAAATCAATTTCAATTCACCCAATAATTCAATTCAAATCAAATAATCTACCCAACTACACAACCAAACAATTTTACAAACAAGCCATCCATGGTCTGTGGATGACGGGTGTCGGGTGCTACTAAGCACCGTCTGCATCCTAGTATATATATAACTAGAAAAAGAGAATTTAGAGTGAGAAGTTCTCACCGAAAGCTATCCTAGCTCCACGGCACTTCATTGATAGAAATCTTCATCGCTATTGCATCATCGTCATCTTCATTGCCCGTAGTCACTACATATATAAAAATCACACATTTTTATATTTCGATGTCTTTAAAATAAAAATCACATTTTTATTTGTTCACTTTCAATTTAAAAGTCATATTTTTATAATCACTTCATATATTTAAAAATCGAATTTTCACTTCGCTATTCAATATTTAAAAATCGAATTTTTACTTCGCTATTCAATATTTAAAAATCGAATTTTTACTTTGGTGTCATATAGATAAAAATTCCATTTCAAAAATATTGATTTCGCCTTTATAAAAATAAAGTTTTCGCCTTTATAAAAATAAAGTTTTCTCCTTTCATCACTATTTTTATTTCTCTATTTTCTATATAAAGATCTCGCCTTTTTAACTATAAAGACTTCACCCTTACAAAAATATAGATTTCCTCGTTATGAAAATCACCACTTTATTTCAACGTATGTAAAATAAAAATCAGATTTTCATTTCGCTACATATACAAAGATGATATTTTTATATTCTCTATCCTATAAAGATTATATTTTTAATACTTTAAAAATATAAAAATCATATTTTTAATATTTCTATATAGTAAAGATTATATTTTTAATACTTTAAAAATATAAAGATCATACCTTTTAACCAATAAAAATCAAATTTTGCCTTTAAAAATCAAACTTTTCTATACTTTCTAAACAAAACTGATTTTAATAAATGTTAAAAAAAAAAAATCAGTTCTTTGATCTCGCTTTCAAGACGATAAAAATAGTATTTTTACCTCGCTATTCACATACAGGAAAATCAAATTTTTATCGCTATCTACATAAAGAAAAATCAGATTTTTTTTCCTACCTAAATAAAAATCGAGTTTTTATTATAGGAATGTAAATTAAATAGTAAACAAATAAGAAAACAAGGCAAATAAAAACTGAAATTAAACTTACAGGGGGGGTGATGTCCAGGCTTGGCGGCAGGAGGAGGATCGGTGGAAAAGGGGGGGTGCGGCTGTGGCGGCGATGGATTGCGAGAGGGGTGGGGTTTTGCGGGTTCGGGTCTAGGTGGGATTCGATGTGGGTTCGGCGGTTTCTTGGGGGGCTTCGACGAGGAGGGACGAAGGAGGGGAGGGCCTCGCGAGAGGGAGGGAGCGCCGGCGGCGCTGCCGCGATGGGAGGGGCGCGATCGGCGTCGACGAGGGGATTTAGGTTTTTTTTTTTTTTTTTTTTTTTTTAATTTTGAAATGAACGGGGGCCTGGGTAGTTAAGGAGAAGGAAGGAGTTTTTTTTTAATTATTTAATTTCTAAAAAAGTACTTTTACATACGACCTCTAAACGAGGTCCACCGCCTGTCGTCCATAGCATTTTACCCCCATTCCGAACACAATGGGATATGTATCGCAAGCTGATTCGATCGTTTGAATCAGTTTCCGTTAAATTTACATTTAAATCACTATATTGTATTTTAAACGTACATTTCAAATTACCGGGGCCACATACTAACTCTAAAAATTCTCGAAAAATATTTTCTAGCTTTGTATTGATGATACGGTCCTAACAAAACTAGTTTCGTCGAATTCTGAGACCGTTGGAAAAATGGCCAATTTCCAGTCGATTAAAATCAACTTAAACTGGTCAAACGCGTTTTCATTAGCCACGCTCACATATTGATTCGAAAAATTATGAAATTTGGAATCTAGCAATAAATTGACATCACGGACCCAACAGAAGTGGTTTCGTCGAAATCCGAGGTCATTTGCAAAATGTCCATTTTTAAGGGCCTGAATTCCATAGCGACTATTCAGAATTTTCAGCTGGACATATCTTTTGATTCCCGCTATGAAATCTTGATCTTTCAGATTCGTTGGAAAGATATCACCAATTAGATCCTAATGTTTTTGGTTTCACTAAAATCCGGATTGTTTTGCACCCGGTACATTCAATTGAAGTTTGAAATCGAATTATCGAACTACCGCGCCATTTTCAATTCTATTTATAATTATATATAATTATTTATATTCTAACGACGACGTATATAAATATATACGTTCGAATTATATTAAAAATAAATTTCTCGTCGATATTATTTAAAATAATCCATTTTAAATATTCAAAATTCGCTATAATTGCCAAAATAAAAATTTTAAACTGGCCCAGATTTTGCGGGTTATTACAAATCTCAACGGATGAGTACAGTCAACACATGAACCTTTATTTTATATTGATAAAGATGCAAATTTTATTATTAAAATATTTCGTTCAACACATGACTAATCTCAACGAATGAGTACAGTCAACACATGAACCTTTATGTTATAATATTCTTTATTTTCTAAATTGGAATGAGGCCCAATCAATCACCATATAATGTTAATTATATGGATTTTCATACATCACACATATATAATAGCATTGAAAAATAATCAACCATCAACCAAAGTGCACTACACTGTATAAGCATCAAATATAGATATCTAACGCTTATAACAGCCTGTCAATCAACCGATCGACATATTTAATCAATCAGGATGAGTGAACTTCAAATTTCATCCCAACACTCGTGTGGGGTTTCAAACAATCAAAACACAGATTTTTATTCGTGCAGTTGGGCGATGTGTAAAATTTATCGACCCAATCAATGTCATTCAAATTAGTGTATATAAACAAACCGTCCGGTTTGTAAATGAATATTTTATTTTATTCACTTCACGTTAAAACTATATTTTTAACGATAAAATATTTTATTTAACCTATGAATGTTCTATTCAGTTCATTTATTCAATAAAATGATATTTTTATTTTTCTAACTTATTTTTAGAAAATTTCGGCGGCATAACGGCACGATACTAGAAACAGGACGAGGCCTAGCCTTATCCCCGGTCTAATGAAGGCCCACGCCATTCACACATCAATCATATCAATTTCAATCAAATACTCTAATTAATTTTTTTGCAATCAAAACAAACAAGTCCATGGTCTGTGGACAATTGTGTCGGGTGCTAATAAACACCGTCTGCATCCTAGTATATATACAACTAGAAATAGAAATTGAAGAGTGAGAAATTCTCACCGAAAGCTATCCAATACCACGACTCTTCATTTATAGAAATCTTCGTTATTCTCGCTCTTTGTCGCTTTCGTTGCCCGCAGCCACTATATATATAAAAATCACATTTTTATATTGCTATTCAATATATAAAAATCGAATTTTTACTTCGCTATTCAATATATAAAAATCGAATTTTTACTTCGCTATTCAATATATAAAAATCGAATTTTTATATTCTTACGTATAGAAAAACTATATTTCTAACTTACTACTTGAATAAAAATTATATTTTGAACCCTTCTATCATATAAAAATTATATTTTTATCTTCCAAAAATAATTTCATATTTTTGTTTCACTTCATATGTATTAAAGATCATATCTTTATCTTCGCCATTTTATCCTTTCAAATCAATGTATTTTACATTTTTAAATCAAAGTGTTTTATATTTTTAAACCAAGAAAAATCATTTCTTTGTATGGTAAAAATTAGTTCTTTAAGTGATTAAAGATCTACACTTCATATAAACAAAATTTATACTTTATATTTCCTATAAACAAAAAAACAAGACATTGCATGAACAAAATCAAAATCGAAATTTAAAAGAGGATATACTTACGGTATTTTCTAAAGGAAGGGGGGGCGCTTGCGCTGGTCTGAGATGAAGGGGCTGAGGGGCGGCTTCGCGGTGGTGGGTCTGGTGCTGTTAAGCGTTGCGGGTGGTCGAGAGGGGACCGCAGGCGTCTGCAGAGGTGGTGCGGTGGGCTAGGAGGCGCCGCCTGGCTGTCTCGCGGCTAGGGTTCGCGGTGGGGCGGATGTTTTGGGCTATCGAGGAGGACATCGGCTTGGTGGAGGGTGGCCGATGAGGTGGGGGATTTGGGGAGGCCGATCGACGGCGGATCAGGGCGTGGGGGAGGCTACGGCGTGGTGGCGGGTCAGCGACGGGAGGATTTAGTTTAGTTTTTTTTTTATTTCGATTATCAAAAGGAACGTGGGGGGGGGGGGGGGGGGGCAGAACGAATAAAAGGGGGAGAAGGGATATTTTTATTTTATTTTATATTATTTAATTTTTAAAAGTTGACTTTTACATACGACCTCTAAACGAGGCCTGCCGCCTGTCGTCCATAGCGTTTCACCCCCATTCCGAACACAATGGGATATGCATCGTAAGCTGATTCGGCTGTTACAATCGGTTTTCGTTAAATTTACATTTAAATCTCTATATTGAATTTTAAACGTACATTTTAAATTACCGGGGTCACATACTAACTAGAAAAATTCCAGAAAAATATTTTCTAGCTTCCTATTGACGATACGGTCCTAACAAAACTAGTTTCGTCGAATTCTGAGACCATTAGAAAAATGGCCAATTTCCAGTCGATTAAAATCAACTGAAACTGGTCAAACGCGTTTTCCTATGCCACGCTCACATATTGATTTAGAAAATTATGAAATTTGAAATCTAGCAATAATTTGACATTACGGATCCAACAAAACTGGTTTCGTCGAAATCCGAGGTCGTTTGCAAAATTCCCATTTTTAAGGGCCTGATTTCCATAGCGACTATTCAGAATTTTCAACTGGACATATCTTTTGATTCCCGCTATGAAATTTTGATTTTTCGGATTCATTGGAAAGATATTATCAATTAGATTCCATTATTTTTGGTTTCACTAAAATCCGGATTGTTTTGCACCTGGTGTGTTCAATTGAAGTTTGAAATCGAATTATCGAACTACCGCGCCATTTTCCATTCTATTTATAATTATATATAAATATTTATATTCTAACGGCGACGTATATAATATATACGTTCAAATTATATTCAAAATAAATTTCTTGTCGATAATATTTAAAATAATTCATTTTAAATATTCAAAATTCGCTAAAATTGCCGAAATAAAAATTTTAAACTGGCTCAGAATTTCCGGGTTATTACAATCACCCCCACTTAAAACTTTTCGTCCCCGAAAAGGAACAAAGTCGAAAGTGGTTTGATTATTCAACTCTACGTTCGATCTGGCTTCCATTCTCCAACTCTTTAGTTTCTGAGAATTTTCAAAATTTCAAAAATTTGGCTAACACCCTAAATTTTCGAAAAATTTCGCCATAACCTCCCCTGCACCGGGAGCATCGGGGAATTTCAAATAGCTTCCCCGGTCCTTCAGATCTCAAAAAGAAAAAGAAAAAGCCAAGCGGCTAGCCAATAGGCTCATTAAATCATCATCACCCAAACAAAACAGGAAATTATGTAGTAAACATGTACCTATTTGTCGGGCAAACAAATTTTATTCTCTGCTCTAGCCTCCTTGCTATGACCTGTTCAAGGTAAGTACATATATATGCAAACATATGCGACCAATTTTTCAATACAATTCAATATTTGATACCATTAGGCAAAGTGGTTCAAAATTATCAAACAAATAAACAAACAACACAAACATCAATCTATTAGTTGATTAGAGTTTCAAATTCATAATTTTGATACATAGTCAAAAATCTCATTTTTGATGCCAAATCACAACAATAAGCCCTATCTAATTTTGGGTTCTCACACCAGTCAATAGGAAATATATAGAAATCTCACTTTCGTCACTCGAATATAAACACTGATGATGAGGCCTCATCATCAGAATCATCTCCGGGCGACTAGAGTGTGATTCTGTATCTATCCAATATATTAAAATTTCAAACACACGTTTGCAAGACGTATATGCGAAATCTCTATATACTGGATTGTCCTAATCAAAACAAATAAATAATCAAATACGAATAATTGATTTAAATTTTCAAAACAAAATTGGTTTTCATCTTAAAAATACACTCTTCACACTCGTTCTAGGATACTACTGATCCCTTCTCTAACGAGTCATTCCCATTGGATATTACTAATCCAATATCTGATGAATTCTTTCGTATGGTTCTAATGTGTCTTGTTCTTTGAGCTTTGTAAACCAAAGCTCTGATACCAAATGAAACGACCCGAACTTCCCCGGTCTCCGAAGAGAAGAGAAAGAACGAATTGTTTTGAGAACAGGACAAAATAGAACACGTACAAAAG
The DNA here is from genome assembly GCA_030737875.1 of Allium sativum. Taxonomy (NCBI): domain Eukaryota; kingdom Viridiplantae; phylum Streptophyta; class Magnoliopsida; order Asparagales; family Amaryllidaceae; genus Allium; species Allium sativum. Next base: position 826,948,112 of record CM060909.1, read on the forward strand.
AACATTTCACTGTATATTACAACAATGCATTAGATTACAAGAATATACAGAGTATAAATGAATATTACACAGAAATATCAGAGATTTAAATTACATTTAAATACATAGCAGCGGAAAATAATACAATACACAACTAGAAGGGATATACGGATACAAAGCTTTCCGGATATCATTCCAGCTGTAAACCAGGATCTTGTGAATATAAATCTGCAAAACCAAAACTACTAGCTGCCCGTGTCAAAATAAGGGCACCCATAGTTTAGGTTAAAACAATAAACTCCAGGTCAGTCATGTGACTGGTGTGAGAACTAAAACAGTTATTAATCTTTATTTTTAAGGTTAGGTAAATCAAGGGACTACGCCGTATAACACGGAACGGGTTTCCTCCCAAGAATACCAGTGCATAAAACAACAGCGCAATGCTAAATAAAGAAAAATGAAGTTGTTATAAGACCCAGGTCCTATCACACAATGCAACGCAAGCCGGGGGATAGGGTTTTTCCCTTATAACAGCCAAAGAATGCTTGATACGTTTAAAACAGATTATTTGATACTATAATAAGTGCATAGTGTATAAAACAACTTCAAATCATAAGTATCAATCATAGACGGCATGAATGACCCATACCACTATGTCGCCATATATAAGTTTACGATCAAAACCGCAATGTCGTATTGGAAGTTGGGTTATCATTTATGGTATGAACCGAGGCTAGGGGCAAGATCCTCACTGATTCGAGACTGTCTAGTCCGAGCCTCAGGTACAGCCGCAACTGCCCCATGGATCGTCAGGGCCGGTCCACCGATGTGGATTATTATGCTTGAACACTACGTTTCCCCGCCCTTTGGGGCGTAAGCCTGGCCCGTCAGCCGACCAGAAGCATCGGCTGAAACCGATATCACGAGGCGCCTCGCTTTTCAGCAAGTAATAATAAGCAACATCCACATGAGTCAAACTCGTCAGCCAGTTAAAGCACTGACGCCACTCCTAACTAGAAAGAAACGCATGTCCTCCCTGAGGTCCGTCTCCCGTTTTTAGTTCATACCGGGTGTGATACTCGCGAATCAACGTTACACAAAGCTACGCCACACAAGGCCATGCTTTGATCATCAACCACAAGACTTTGCTTTTCAACAAAAGCCTTGATCCATGCAACTCAGCATGCCACATTGTCAGTCCATACTGTACCACTGATTTCTGCCAATATATAACCTCTAGGCTCGTACGTCTCAGAGAAGGGTGTATAGCAAGAGAATAAATTCTCTGCCACCAAATAGATATATATTTAGCAGAGATCACCAATACAGTATAAAGGAATACAACGTCAGACACACTATCCATTTACAAGTCCGTTCTGGGTCTGAACGAAACCGGAGGCACTTTCCTCGCATATCCATCCATCTCCAAGTACGTCTGGACGACCACCAACTATTTCCATCCTCTTGGGTGTACAGCCCAATCAGGATCGTCGGTAATTATCCAAACGATGTGAAGACTTCCGGTCTTCAACCACCGTCTTCATCTTCGACATATCGTCGAATCGGTTATTCAGAATGGGTATAAACCCGGCCTTTCCGAACAACCCGCGTATATTAAAATTAAATGTTACATAAACACAACATACGCCTCATTCCAATTCATTAGTTACTAACCGTAAATTAATCAAGAGAATAATTCCCCAATTATTAACCCCGAAGGCCGAAACCAACATCATATCAATATCCAGAAAACCATTCTGCTTAGCTAACCGACAGTTAGTTTATAAATTTCACATTCATAGGGAAAGGTTCCCATTAATTTTATCCAAGATAAATTTCTTGAATTTATTCTTTAATCTATTTTTTAATATCAATTCAAACTAGTCGGGATTAGCGAACCTTACCGCAGTAATCATTTGTTTTAATTTCTCAATCCCAACCTATTCATCCCATGAAGTAAAACTGGTTATACTTCATATCTAACATCATGGTGTTATCGGTAAATTCAATTACCATTTCACGTTCAAATCTAATTAAAGATTTAACTATCGCCTGGAGCAAAACTGGTGATACTCCATTCTCGATCATTCCAATCTAATTAAAGATTCATTAAAACTCCACTTAGTTTTAATCTTTAACTGGGTTAAAGAATAAGTGTCATTTAAAACACAGTTCACGATAAACCCAAAATCACATTCCATTAATTATCGGGTTAAAGAACGAGTGTTATTTAAAACACTGTTCACGATAAACCCAAAAATCAATATCAATTCAATTCCAATTAAATATTATTTAATTGGTACACTTCATTAAATCTAAATAAAAAGATTTAATATTTTCTCAACTGGGTTCAAGAACAGTGTTAGTGAAGACACCATTCACGACAAACCCAAATCACATTTGATATTCAATACAAGGCTCTGAATAGAAAATATATCGGCTTATATTCAATATCAAATTCGACGACTAACAAATGTCGTATTGGAAATAACGATATAAATATATATCTTTCAAATTTCCATAACAACATCCGTATAATCACGAATTCCAACATCGAAATATTCCGAAGACAATTTCGATTCAAATCCACTCCAATGCAATCATTGGAAATTCTGGTTATTTTTAAAACCCTTTTCAAAATCAATTTATTTACTTAAAAATAAATAGAATTATAATTCTAGTTCAAAACTAGTTTATTTCGATAAAAATCTATTTTTATCTTTTCAAGTATGGAGTTTTTCATCCCAATTCTTTCTAAATCATTTCTTATGATTTTACACAAATTATTACTATTTTTAATAATTTTATCAAGGCCTGTACAGTCGATTTCCATCAACGGCTATCGAACTGCACTTACAGCGACCTTTTTCAAATTTGATTTGGACATAATTCCAAATCCAACCGTTAGATTTCAAATTTCTATAGAAAGCTCTTTTCGATGCGAACCCAACGGTTCCGGTTTTAGGAGAATCCGACGGTCGGATCTCCCGTAATGTCCGTTTGAAATAAATGGTCAAAATTCACGAACTGCCGCGGCGCGGCGCGTTCTATTCAGGCCATTATATTATATATATAATATATATAATATATATTTCGTCGATTTCCTTTTAAAACGAAATTTATAAATCGTTTTAAATTCGTTTTCAAAACGGTTTCAACTTCATATTCAATTTCAAATCAAAATTGAATATTCCAATTTAAATTCATTTTAAATTCATTTTTATTCAATTCAAATTCCAATTCAATTTGAATTCATTATATATTCAATTTATTTCGAAATCGTTATATATTCAATTCATTTCAAAATCGTTATACATTCAATTCGTTTCGATTTCATTTCAAAATATGCGTTTTCGAAATCACTTTTCAATATGCATTTTAAAATGAATAAAATCGATATAAATATCGTTCACGTCAAAATGGCGTCGATCTAACCAACACGGCTTCATATATTTCTATTTTCAAATATTCTATTCAACAAATGAATATTTATTCTTGTCAACACACGACTAATCTCAACGAATGAGTACTGTCCACGTGTGACAATTTTTATTAAATTATTTCGTTCAACACATGACTAATCTCAACGGATGAGTACAGTCAACACATGAACCTTTATTTTATATTGATAAAGATGCAAATTTTATTATTAAAATATTTCATTCAACACATGACAAATCTCAACGAATGAGTACAGTCAACATATGAACCTTTATGTTATAATATTCTTTATTTTCTAAATTGGAATGAGGCCCAATCAATCACCATATAATGTTAATTATATGGATTTTCATACATCACACGTATATAATAGCATTGAAAAATAATCAACCATCAACCAAAGTGCACTACACTGTATAAGCATCAAATATAGATATCTAACGCTTATAACAGCCTGTCAATCAACCGATCGACATATTTAATCAATCAGGATGAGTGAACTTCAAATTTCATCCCAACACCCGTGTGGGGTTTCAAACAATCAAAACACAGATTTTTATTCGTGCAGTTGGGCGATGTGTAAAATTTATCGACCCAATCAATGTCATTCAAATTAGTGTATATAAACAAACCGTCTGGTTTGTAAATGAATATTTTATTTTATTCACTTCACGTTAAAACTATATTTTTAACGATAAAATATTTTATTTAACCTATGAATGTTCTATTCAGTTCATTTATTCAATAAAATGATATTTTTATTTTTCTAACTTATTTTTAGAAAATTTCGGCGGCATAACGGCACGATACTAGAAACAGGACGAGGCCTAGCCTTATCCCCGGTCTAGTGAAGGCCCACGCCATTCACACATCAATCATATCAATTTCAATCAAATACTCTAATTAATTTTTTTGCAATCAAAACAAACAAGTCCATGGTCTGTGGACGATTGTGTCGGGTGCTACTAAACACCGTCTGCATCCTAGTATATATACAACTAGAAATAGAAATTGAAGAGTGAGAAATTCTCACCGAAAGCTATCCAATACCACGACTCTTCATTTATAGAAATCTTCATCATTCTCGCTCTTTGTCGCTTTCGTTGCCCGCAGCCACTATATATATATAAAAATCACATTTTTATATTGCTATTCAATATATAAAAATCGAATTTTTACTTCGCTATTCAATATATAAAAATCGAATTTTTACTTCGCTATTCAATATATAAAAATCGAATTTTTATATTCTTACGTATAGAAAAACTATATTTCTAACTTACTACTTGAATAAAAATTATATTTTGAACCCTTCTATCATATAAAAATTATATTTTTAACTTCCAAAAATAATTTCATATTTTTGTTTCACTTCATATGTATTAAAGATCATATCTTTATCTTCGCCATTTTATCCTTTCAAATCAATGTATTTTACATTTTTAAATCAAAGTGTTTTATATTTTTAAACCAAGAAAAATCATTTCTTTGTATGGTAAAAATTAGTTCTTTAAGTGATTAAAGATCTACACTTTATATAAACAAAATTTATACTTTATATTTCCTATAAACAAAAAAACAAGACATTGCATGAACAAAATTAAAATCGAAATTTAAAAGAGGATATACTTACGGTATTTTCTGAAGGAAGGGGGGGGGGGGGGGGGCGCTTGCGCTGGTCTGAGATGAAGGGGCTGAGGGGCGGCTTCGCGGTGGTGGGTCTGGTGCTGTTGAGCGTTGCGGGTGGTCGAGAGGGGACCACAGGCGTCTGCAGAGGTGGTGCGGTGGGCTAGGAGGCGGCGCCTGGCTGTCTCACGGCTAGGGTTCGCGGTGGGGTGGATGTTTTGGGCTATCGAGGAGGACATCGGCTTGGTGGAGGGTGGCCGATGAGGTGGGGGTTTGGGGAGGCCGATCGACGGCGGATCAGGGCGTGGCGGAGGCTACGGCGTGGTGGCGGGTCAGCGACGGGAGGATTTAGTTTAGGTTTTTTTTTATTTCGATTATCAGAATGAACGTGGGGGGGGGGGGCAGAACGAATAAAAGGGGGAGAAGGGATATTTTTATTTTATTTTATATTATTTAATTTTTAAAAGTTGACTTTTACATACGACCTCTAAACGAGGCCTGCCGCCTGTCGTCCATAGCATTTCACCCCCATTCCGAACACAATGGGATATGCATCGTAAGCTGATTCGGCTGTTACAATCGGTTTTCGTTAAATTTACATTTAAATCTCTATATTGAATTTTAAACGTACATTTTAAATTACCGGGGTCACATACTAACTAGAAAAATTCCAGAAAAATATTTTCTAGCTTCCTATTGACGATACGGTCCTAACAAAACTAGTTTCGTCGAATTCTGAGACCGTTAGAAAAATGGCCAATTTCCAGTCGATTAAAATCAACTAAAACTGGTCAAACGCGTTTTCCTATGCCACGCTCACATATTGATTCAGAAAATTATGAAATTTGAAATCTAGCAATAATTTGACATTACGGATCCAACAAAACTGGTTTCGTCGAAATCCAAGGTCGTTTGCAAAATTCCCATTTTTAAGGGCCTGATTTCCATAGCGACTATTCAAAATTTTCAACTGGACATATCTTTTGATTCCCGCTATGAAATTTTGATTTTTCGGATTCGTTGGAAAGATATTATCAATTAGATTCCATTATTTTTGGTTTCACTAAAATCCGGATTGTTTTGCACCTGGTGTGTTCAATTGAAGTTTGAAATCGAAATATCGAACTACCGCGCCATTTTCCATTCTATTTATAATTATATATAAATATTTATATTCTAACGGCGACGTATATAATATATACGTTCAAATTATATTCAAAATAAATTTCTTGTCGATATTATTTAAAATAATTCATTTTAAATATTCAAAATACGCTAAAATTGCCGAAATAAAAATTTTAAACTGGCTCAGAATTTCCGGGTTATACAGCCGCCTCAAGCGCGAGCCCCCCCTCTCTCCTCTCTAGCGCGTCACCCTCCTCTGCCCCTCGCCCCTTCGATTTCCGCGACCCTAGGTCTCCCCCAAACCCTCAATCGATGGAGGAAGAAAACCAGGAACCCCCCTCGTGCACCTCGCCTGAAACCCCCAAAATCACCCGCGAGTCCCCCAGCGAGCGCAAAAACCGATACCCCCTCCCCTATGCTCCAAACTCCGACGCCTTCTCCTCCTTCAGCCTTCAACAGCGAGCTCCTCCCTACACCACTCTGAAAACTCAAAAAGTAAGCCTTTTATTTTATTTAATTTTCAGTTTTACATAAATAAAAAAAACCTGATTTTCTTCCTTGTGTGATTAGCATGGATTTTTAGTTACATAAAAATCTGATTTTTTATTTTTATTTTATCATATGAAAGTTAGAATTTTTACTTGGAAAAAAATTGGATTTTTATATAGTTAATCGAATAGAAAAGGTCGGATTTTTATATAGTTAATCAAATAGAAAAGGTCGGATTAGCATGGATTTTTATATAGTAGCGATGTAAAAATAGAATTTTTATCTATATAGTAGCGGAATAAAAATATGATTTTTTATATAATGTAGATAATAAAAATATGATTTTTATATAATGTAGATAATAAAAATATGATTTTTATATAATGTAGATAATAGAAATATGATTTTTATATATTGTAGATAATAAAAATGTGATTTTTATATATGTAGTGGCTACGGGCAATATAATTGACAAAAGGGCGAGCACGACGAAGATATCTACCTAAGAAGAATCGTGGCGTTTGGTTTAGCTTATCGGTGAGAACTCCTCACCTTTAATTTTCTTTTTCTAGTTAAAAATATATACTAGGATGCATACGGTGTTTAGTAGCACTCGACATCCATCGTCCACAGACCATGGACGACTTGTATGCTTGTTTGTTTGATTTTGATGTGTAGTTGATTGTGTGATGTGATGTGAAAGGAAATAAAATGTTTATATAGTTAAAAATAGAATTTTTAACGTGTATATGAAATGAAATAAACTAATATAAACAAATCGGACGATTTGTTTATATACACACATTTGACTGATATTGATTGGGACGATAAATTTTACACATCGCCCAACTGCACAAATAACATCTGTGTTTGATTGTTTGAAACCCCACACGGGTATTGGGATGATATATGACATACACTCATCTCAATAATTAGTTGTATGTCGATCGATTGATTGACAGACTGTTATAAGCGTTAAATATTTATATTTGATGCTTATACAGTGTAGAATGCACTTTGGATGATGGTTGATTATTTGTCATTGTCGATGTATACATGCGTTGTATGTAAATCCATAGAAGTAAAATCTATGGTAATTGATTGGGCCTCATTCCAGTTTTGAAAAGGAAATATTTGAATAGAAATATTTGAAAAGGAAATATTCGAATAGAAATATTTGAACTAGAATTGAATTAAAATTGAATAGAATTGAATTCGAATTAAAATTGAATAGAATTGAATTCGAATTAAAATTGAATAGAATTGAATTCGAATTAAAATTGAATAGAATTGAATTCGAATTGAAATCAAACTGGAACGAATTCGAATTGAATTGAAATTGAATAGAAATCGATTTGAAATAAATTCAAAATCGAATAGAAATTGAATAGAATTGAATTCGAATTAAAATTGAATAGAATTGAATTCGAATTAAAATCGAATAGAATTGAATTCGAATTGAAATCAAATTGGAATGAATTCGAATTGAATTGAAATTGAAATTGAATAGAAATCGATTTGAAATAAATTCAAAATCGAATAGAAATTGAATTGAATTCGAATTAAAATTGAATAGAATTGAATTCGAATTAAAATTGAATAGAATTGAATTCGAATTGAAATCAAATTGAAATTGAATAGAAATCGATTTGAAATAAATTCAAAATCGAATAGAATTGAAATTGAATTAAAAATCGATCTGAATTGAAATCAATTTGAAATGAATTTAAAACGAATTTATGAGGAAAAATTCAATTTTTGATTTGAATTTGAAATGAAGTTGAAATTGTTTTGAAAACGAATTTAAAACGATTTATAAAATATGTTTTAAAAGGAAATCGACAAATTATATATTATATGTAACATCCCGTAATTTTTAACGATTTAGATTCCGATTTAAATCAATTTTTTTTGAAATTATTCTATGGTTTTTCATAACGGGAATTCGAAATTTGTAATACGTACAGTGAGATGTAGCAACTGTAAAAATTTCATCGGAAAATTTGACTATTGTCGGTCGCGCAATTTTCAGTGCAAAGCTGCGCATATCAGTTCAAATTTTAACGATTTTAAAACTCTCCGAAATCAGTTCGTACAAACATGAAAAATATTATATTCGTTGTCAGCAATCCCATGGTGAAATTCGTTTCGCGAAAATCGGACGTTTTGACCTCCGTTTTCCGTCCGCATTTTTACGGTAAAGGGGGTCCGTAACGCATTATTGAACGGAGCATCCTGACACTGCAAATTTTATACCATTGTGTCCGTCTCGTTGCGCTGATTAGCGCAATATATTTATTTGTCAGTTTTGGTGCTCGGTTCGCGCTAAAATTGTGGAAATGCTTGCGTAGTTAATTTTTGAAACAAAGCCATTTGACTTCAAAGTTTCCATATTCGGATCCTGCATATTTTTCTAGCCATTTTGGGTCTGCAAAGCCCGTCATTTTATTTTTAAACCGTCCATTTATATTTTTTTATTTTTCTCCATGTCTTGTAAGGGACATATATATGTAATCAAATGCATGCTCCACTTTCATTTTCCAAGCTACGTACTTTATGTGTCCACCTTTCCACTAGCCATGCACGTCCATTTGCCAACCATTTCAAAACAAACGTATTAGCCCAAAAGGCATATTTTGTGTTTCATTTTTGATGCTTCTATTTTCTTTGTTATTTTTCCAAACGTTGTTTTGTTTTCCGGAGCATGGTTTACTAATTCTGAGGCCTTGAACGTTTCCAATGCCTAGTCGTTTCTCTAAATCCATTAATGGCTTAGGAACCGCTCCCATTTCCCAAATTTGAATGCTTCCTTCGTGGCTTGAGAATCCTTGGTTAAATACGTTGCATTATAATATATATTAAAAGCCTTCGGTTCATTTTTTTAGCTGCTACCCTTTTTCCAATTAGCTCCGCCTACTCTTCTTAGATCCTCCCTCAACCTCGACCACTGCACCAGCCTCTCACCTCCGCGTCCATTCCACTTGAACTGAGCCCTCCCACGCCCAGTTTCCCCTCCGCCTGACCCCCTCTGCATCGAAGACCGCGCCCACCAACAGCCTCCGTCCATTAGCAGAAGGCCGTCCTCGTCCATCCGCCAACCAAGCTCCGACAAACCGAACTCGAACTCCGGCCTTACCTGAAGCCTCCTGTCCCCTCTGCCTTGTCTCACCCATGAACCAAGCCGAGCTCCACCTCACTTAAACAATGTCGACCCTACCTTGATCTCAGTAGCTTTCCCTTTGTCTTGCGTGCGTGTGTATCATTGTGTGATTTCTTTTGTTTTTGAGTGTTGCGTTCTTACTATGTTATGTGAGTATGTGTGTTTACATTGGGGTGTTCAATTTGGGCGTGAGTTCATTTCTGTGTTGGGTGTTTTGCATAAGATCGTGTGTGTAAATTTTGAAAGGGTGCTATATATTTATTTGTGTGTTTTGTGGTGTCATAATATATGTTTAATTGTGTGGTGGCTGTGAGAGTTGAGTTTGGTGTGTGTCCATTTGCATATTTGTATGTTATATATTATTTGTTTGTATGAATGTTTTAGGACTTGTATTTTATAAATCTATAATCTATATAATTTAGCGTACATGGAATAATAATAATAATAAAAGTGTGATAATTTTTTTACTACGTGTCTACGTATTTTTAAATATTTATAATACTTTTGTAAAAGAATTTCGTGTTTTATTTTGATTGAATTAGGTTAGTATTGTATTTATTTTTGAGTTGGGATTGGTGTTGAGCCAAAAAAAGAACCATTTCCAAAACCAAATAGTCGTGCCGCCCCAAAACCCAATACTGTACCGATCCATTCCTCCTTTTGAAAATATATATTGATTGATCATCGAGTTAATCTAATCTGATCGTGCTTGGAAATCGTCGCTTCATTCAGTATAAAACCGTCAATCGTCGTCTCCATTTCTATGCAATGAAAGGTGAGTATATCTCACACCTGACTCACATTTTTCATCGATGTTAGATCAATAATGAACTGTTATATGAAATGTATAAGATTACTGTTAGAAATTGTTTGATTTGATATATATGCACATTTCATATGTGACACGATATATTCAAATGACACGTAGTTGCACTGATGATATATATGTCGTGATTGTTGTTTGTGATTGTTGATACCCCTAGTTTACGAAAAATCACTAAGGGTTGAAATGATACATACCCGAACAGACATTAGAATAGAGAAAAATCGTTATGGGTTGAAATGATAGACCTGAACGATTTTTACTGAATTTGGGATCGCAGGTTGAAATGATAGAACCGTTGAATTTTTATAAATTACGGGTTGAAATGATAAATATCCATATCACTTGACCATAGGGTAGAAAACTATATACGGACACCGTTGGTCATGTTTTCGAAGTAAGGGAATTTGGAAATTTTGATTTTTAAATAATTACTTAGGATTTTATATTTTTATATTATACTTTAAAGGATTATTTTTTTAGATTTTAAATTATATGTTTAAAATTGATTTTATGAGTAAATATGGATTTAAATGTTTATTTAAGATTTTACTTATAATTTATTCATATAAGCATTTGATTTGATTTTATTATAATAAATATTTCTTTAAATTTATATTATTTTAAACTTATATATGTTTATAATCTATATTCTAATGAATTTTAGAAGATTATAACTTATATATATATCTACTTTCAAAATTAATTTTCTTATATATTTTATAAACTTTAATAATAAACCGAAGATGGATAAGTAAGACTTGCGATTTAAATTCGAGGTTTAAAATTTGAATTTATATAAAGATGTTGATTTAACGAATGAACTGATATATGAAATGAATTTGAATTCGGATTGGTTTAAACTTATGAGATAATTTGAATTGTGAAATTGATTCTAAATTTGAATCTTTTGAATTTAAGAGAAAATGTATTTTGAATTTATAATTGATATGGAATGAATTCGATTTTAAGTAATCGAATGTGAATTTGAATATATAGATTTTATATTTGGAATCGAATTTATAATCGTATAGTTTGAATTGGAATATTTGTAAAATCGTACTTATAAGAATGGTTTAAATATGTATGAACTGTTTGAATTGAAATATATGGTTTTGACTTGACTTTTTAGTAATGAATTTGAATTTTTCGACTTAAGTTATAATTTTGACATGATTCGTTAAAATTGAAATGTAAGATTTGATTCCAATTATATTAACTGAGCTTGAACTTAAGTATTGGATTTTGGAATCGACTTAAACTAAATTATTTGAATTTATAAATAACGGTTTCAAATTTCATGACTTGAATTGCAAACCACAATATGTTTTATTTAAAAATTGAAATATAAGTTTTTGACTTGAATTATACATTTTGAATTCGAACCAAAATGTTGAATCCATGTAAATCGATTTGAAACGTTTTGTTATAAAGATAGAATTTGAATTGTTTTAAACTTGAAATTTTGTGAATATAAACCAAACCAAATAATTATCGAAGTTAAATGGTTTGGTATCGATTTAGATGGAATTGAGAAATTTAAGGTATAACTTAAATATAAGTCGATTTTGGATTTGAGATTCAATATGCGAATACTTTCGGAAATTGTATCAAAGTTAAAATGTTATAGTATTAGTTTATACTATATTTGAAATTTTACGATATGGTTCTAAATCAATTTGAGTTGTTTCCAAAATTTTAATATGTTCGAAGTTAGATATTAAATTTTGAATTCAAAATTTGAACTTGAGATTTCGTATAAACTATTTTATAAAGTGATTTATAAAGTAATGACCATGGTGTGAAAAATGTAAACGATTGTATGTTAAAGAGACCGGGATCGGATATTGTCATACTCTCTGCCAATACCGAAAACCACTTTAACAACTGTGTACGCGGTGGAGTTCCAGAATGAAGGGGATGATTTGGCGAACGACTCCATTTTTATTTCATATTAATTACGAGACCCTGACTACCTTGAGTCAACTTGATGTGGCTAAAACATGAGCTATGCACGGACCAAGTGAGGTCATACCTCTTATCGAGCACACTTCTTCGATATTATTCTATTACTGTTGAGATTCGATTTGGGCCCTTTTGATTATGGGAGTGTGTATCGAGGTGGGCGGTAGTTGCTACTATGGGTTACCACCAGTCCAGCTCTGCAAACGGTGAATCCACCCTGGCATTCCTTGCGTGCCTTGTCACATGCCTTATACGAGCCCATTACGATTTTGTTTTGTACTGTTTTATATGGAGTGCCCTCTGATCAACCTCCAGTTTACGGAGGAATTACGGTATTGTATATACTATGGGAATATATGAACGGTGTAAGGGTAATCATGGTAATCCCGCTTACGCTATTTTGGTATTTTACTCTACTGATAGACACTATTGTATATAGCGTATTATACTATATAGTATTAGTTTGACGGATCCTTAGAGGATGGTGATCCCAAACATCCTCTAAGTTACTGATTGCATTTCATTGAACATTTCATTTGAGTTGATTTACTTCCATGAGAATGTTAGTCCTGATCCGAGTTGTTTTGTTTTGCATTATTGCTCGGGTCAGATCGAGAATTCCAGTTTTCGAGATTCATCCTTGGAGTTGAAGTTTATGTCGGGATTCACTCAATTGTATCTACTCATTATGTTGTTCCAGTCATCCAACTATTTCTGTCGTTTCTATTTCAAATTATTATCATTATTTATGTATCTGAAATTCATTGTTTAAGTCTTCTGCTGTATTATTTATGTAAATTCTGATGTAAATTTTTATTTAGTAGCTTCATAAACTACTATTGTATTTTTTAATTTCCGCTGCGAGGTATTATATTGCTATGTATCTGTGTTTGTAATCTGTGATTCTGTGATTTATTCTGTTTACCTCAGAAGCTAATAACAATCTGTTGTTTTGGACGTTTCGAGTTGACATGTTTTGTCGATTCGGCACGATCAGAATGGCGGGTCGTTACATTTAGTATCAGAGCTTTGGGTTTTTCAAAGCTTTAGCCTATGGGGTAAAAGCTCATTAGAGATAGGGTAGTGATACCCTAGAATGAGTGGAATCAGTTGCAGAATCCTTCTTGAGAGAGCGTATTTTTATAGTAAAAATAGTTTTCAAAATGGTTTTAAAATGTTTTTAAATAAATATTTCGAATATAAAATTCTGTTTAATATTTAAATCTTCTTCTGAGTTTCCTTTCCATTTGAATTTATCTTCCTTCGTAGATCCTCTTTGATTAGGTTCTTTTGTTCTTTCAGCTTTTACCTCGAATTCTATAATTTATACTTGTCCATTTCAAGGTAAGAAGTAGAAGAAGAGTATAAGTCTTCTAGCCAGTCTGTCTTTATTAAATATTGGTTTGAAATTTATATTTTGAAAGATATTATTATATAAGATCTTCTTAATGTAATATTTAATTTGATATTTGTAAATAATTTGGTAATACCAATGGTTTGTAAAGATTTTATGTGTAATGTGTTCATATGTTAACTTATAGAATTAATTAAGTGTTATAAGTTTAAATATTGATAACATGAATTTGAAAATATTTAGATATAGTATAGAATGATTTTGTATATATTTGATTTAATAATAATATTGTTGTATATTTATTAAGAATTGTAGTTGAATTTTAACAAATAAATGAGTGGGGGAGAGATACGTTTTTCCCTACTTGAAATTTTAATGATTTGAAATATATTATTTGTAATATATGATTTAGAGTGTGGTATATATTCTATTTAAATATAAAAAGTTATTTTGAGTACTTATTTGATGCTAAAATTGGCCTATCGAATACTTAGTGACTTGGTGTATACGTCTGATCAACGTATATGTTAAATCCTATACGTATTAGATAGATATAGAGTCACACCCTAGTCGCTTGAAAATGATTCTGGTGATGACCGCGGCATCATCGATATCTATTTTCGGGTTTCGAAAGTGGGATAAATATATATAGCCAATCGTAACGTCGAGTGAATACTTGAAATGTTTGAAATGTTTGAAAATATTTTATCTTTTGATTTATATATATTTAAAATTATATATGTTTAGGGATAAATATGAACCATTGGTTTAAATATATTAATTATTTAATTACTATTTCCCTACCTCGTTTTTTTCGGGGACGAAAAGGTTTGAGTGGGGGAGATTGTAACATCCCGTAATTTTTAACGATTTAGATTCCGATTTAAATCAAATTTTTTTTTGAAATTATTCTATGGTTTTTCATAACGGGAATTCGAAATTTGTAATACGTACAGTGAGATGTAGCAACTGTAAAAATTTCATCGGAAAATTTGACTGTTGTCGGTCGCGCAATTTTCAGTGCAAAGCTGCGCATATTAGTTCAAATTTTAACGATTTTAAAACTCTCCGAAATCAGTTTGTACAAACATGGAAAATATTCTATTCGTTGTCAGCAATCCAACGGTGAAATTCGTTTCGCTAAAATTGGACGTTTTGACCTCCGTTTTCCGTCCGCATTTTTACGGTAAAGGGGGTCCGTAACGCATTTTTGAACGGAGCATCCTGACACTGCAAATTTTATACCGTTGTGTCTATCTCGTCGCGCTGATTAGCGCAATATATTTATTTGTCAGTTTTGGTGCTCGGTTCGCGCTAAAATTGTGGAAATTCTTGCGCAGTTCATTTTTGAAACAAAGCCATTTGACTTCAAAGTTTCCATATTCGGATCCTGCATATTTTTCTAGCTATTTTGGGTCTGCAAAGCCCGTCATTTTATTTTTAAACCGTCCATTTTTTTTTATTTTTCTCCATGTCTTGTAAGGGACATATATATGTAATCAAATGCATGCTCCACTTTCATTTTCCAAGCTACGTACTTTATGTGTCCACCATTCCACTAGCCATGCACGTTCATTTGCCAACCATTTCAAAACAAAACGTATTAGCCCAAAAGGCATATTTTGTGTTTCATTTTTGATGCTTCTATTTTCTTTATTATTTTTCCAAACATTGTTTTGTTTTCCGGAGCGTGGTTTATTATTCTGAGGCCTTGAACGTTTCCAATGCCTGGTCGTTTCTCTAAATCCATTAATGGCTTAGGAACCGCTCCCATTTCCCAAATTTGAACGCTTCCTTCGTGGCTTGAGAATCCTTGGTTAAATACGTTGCATTATAATATATATTAAAAGCCTTCGGTTCATTTTTTTAGCTGCTACCCTTTTTCCAATTAGCTCCGCCTACTCTTCTTAGATCCTCCCTCAACCTCGACCACTGCACCAGCCTCTCACCTCCGTGTCCATCCCACTTGAACTGAGCCCTCCCACGCCCAGTTTCCCCTCCGCCTGACCCCCTCTGCATCGAAGAACGCGCCCACCAACAGCCTCCGTCCATTAGTAGAAGGCCGTCCTCGTCCATCCGCCAACCAAGCTCCGACAAACCGAACTCGAACTCCGGCCTTACCTGAAGCCTCCTGTCCCCTCTGCCTTGTCTCACCCATGAACCAAGCCGAGCTCCGCCTCGCTTAAACAATGTCGACCCCACCTTGATCTCAGTAGCTTTCCCTTTGTCTTGCGTGCGTGTGTATCATTGTGTGATTTCTTTTGTTTTTGAGTGTTGCGTTCTTACTGTGTTATGTGAGTATGTGTGTTTACATTGGGGTGTTCAATTTGGGCGTGAGTTCATTTCTGTGTTGGGTGTTTTGCGTAAGATGGTGTGTGTAAATTTTGAAAGGGTGCTATATATTTATTTGTGTGTTTTATGGTGTCATAATATATGTTTAATTGTGTGGTGGCTGTGAGAGTTGAGTTTGGTGTGTGTCCATTTGCATATTTGTATGTTATATATTATTTGTTTGTATGAATGTTTTGGGACTTGTATTTTATAAATCTATAATCTATATAGTTTAGCGTACATCGAATAATAAAAAAAAAAGTGTGATAATTTTTTTTTACTACGTGTCTACGTATTTTTAAATATTTATATAATACTTTTGTAAAAGAATTTCGTGTTTTATTTTGATTGAATTAGGTTAGTATTGTATTTATTTTTGAGTTGGGATTGGTATTGAGCCAAATAAAAAAGAACCATTTCCAAAACCAAATAGTCGTACCGCCCCAAAACCCAATACTGTACCGATCCATTCCTCCTTTTGAAAATATATATTGATTGATCATCGAGTTGAATCTAATCTGATCGTGCTTGGAAATCGTCGCTTCATTCAGTGTCAAACCGTCAATCGTCGTCTCCATTTCTGTGCCACGAAAGGTGAGTTTATCTCAAACCTGACTCACATTTTTCAGCGATGTTAGATCAATAATGAACTGTTATATGAAATGTATAAGATTGCTGTTAGAAATTGTTTGATTTGATATATATGCACATTTCATATGTGACACGATATATTCATATGACACGTAGTTGCACTGGTGATATATATGTTGTGATTGTTGTTTGTGATTGTTTACGAAAAATCACTAAGGGTTGAAATGATACATACCCGAACAGACATTAGAATAGAGAAAAATCGTTATGCGTTGAAATGATAGACCTGAACGATTTTTACTGAATTTGGGATCGTGGGTTGAAATGATAGAACCGTTGAATTTTTATAAATTACGGGTTGAAATGATAAATATCTGTATCACTTGACCATAGGGTAGAAAACTATATACGAACACCGTTGGTCATGTTTTCGAAGTAAGGGAATTTGGAAATTTTGATTTTTAAATAATTACTTAGGATTTTATATTTTTATATTATACTTTAAAGGATTATTTTGTAGATTTTAAATTATATGTTCAAAAATGATTTTATGAGTAAATATGGATTTAAATGTTTATTTAAGATTTTACTTATAATTTATTCATATAAGTATTTGATTTTATTTTATTATAATAAATATTTCTTTAAATTTATATTATTTTAAACTTATATATGTTTATAATCTATATTCTAATGAATTTTAGAAGATTATAACTTATATATATATATCTACTTTCAAAATTAATTTTCTTATATATTTTATAAACTTTAATAATAAACCGAAGATGGATAAGTAAGACTTGCGATTTAAATTCAAGGTTTAAGATTCGGATTTATATAAAGATGTTGATTTAACGAATGAACTGATATATGAAATGAATTTGAATTCGGATTGGTTTAAACTAATGAGATAATTTGAATTGTGAAATTGATTCTAAATTTGAATCTTCTGAATTTAAGAGAAAATGTATTTTGAATTTATAATTGATATGGAATGAATTCGATTTTAAGTAACCGAATGTGAATTTGAATATATATATTTTATATTTGGAATCAAATTTATAATCGTATAGTTTGAGTTGGAATATTTGTGAAATCGTACTTATAAGAATGGTTTAAATATGTATGAACTGTTTGAATTGAAATATATGGTTTTGACTTGACTTTTTAGTAATGAATTTGAATTTTTCGACTTAAGTTATAATTTTGACATGATTCGTTAAAATTGAAATGTAAGATTTGATTCCAATTATAATAACTGAGCTTGAACTTAAGTATTGGATTTTGGAATCGACTTAAACTAAATTATTTGAATTTATAAATAACGGTTTCGAATTTCATGACTTGAATTGCAAACCACAATATGTATTGTTTAAAATTTGAAATATAAGTTTTTGACTTGAATTATACATTTTAAATTCGAACCAAAATGTTGAATCCATGTAAATCGATTTGAAACGTTTTCTTATAAAGGTAGAATTTGAACTGTTTTAAACTTGAAATATTGCGATTATAAACCAAACAAAATAATTATCGAAGTTAAATGGTTTGGTATCAATTTAGATGGAATTGAGAAATTTAAGATATAACTTAAATATAAGTCGATTTTGGATTTGAGATTCAATATGCGAATACATTCGGAAATTTTATCAAAGTTAAAATGTTATAGTATTAGTTTATACTATATTTGAAATTTTACGATATGGTTCTAAACCGATTTGAATTGTTTCCAAAATTTTAATATGTTCGAAGTTAGATATTAAATTTTGAATTCAAAATTTGAACTTGAGATTTCGTATAAACTATTTTATAAAGTGATTTATAAAATAATGACCACGGTGTGAAAAATGTAAACGATTGGTTGCTAAAGAGACCGGGATCGGATATTGTCATACTCTCGGCCAATACCGAAAACCACTTTAACAACTGTGTACGTGGTGGAGTTCCAGAATGAAGGGGATGATTTGGCGAACGACTCCATTTTTATTTCATATTAATTACGAGACCCTGACTACCTTGAGTCAGCTTGATGTGGCTAAAACAGGAGCTATGCACGGACCAAGTGAGGTCATACCTCTTATCGAGCACTTCGATATTATTCTATTACTGTTGAGATTCGATTTGGGCCCTTTTGATTATGGGAGTGTGTATCGAGGTGGGCGGTAGTTGCTACTATGCGTTACCACTAGTCCGGCTCTACAAACGGTGAATCCACCCTGGCATTCCTTGCGTGCCTTGTTACATGCCTTATACGAGCCCATTACGATTTTGTTTTGTACTGTTTTATATGGAGTGCCCTCTGATCAACCTCCAGTTTACGGAGGAATTACGGTATTGTATATACTATGGGAATATATGAACGATGTAAAGGTAATCATGGTAATCCCGCTTACGCTATTTTGATATTTTACTTTACTAATAGACACTATTGTATATAGCGTGTTATACTATATAGTATTAGTTTGACGGATCCTTAGAGGATGGTGATCCCAAACATCCTCTAAGTTACTGATTGCGTTTCTTCGAACATTTCATTTGAGTTGATTTACTTCCATGAGAATGTTAGTCCTGATCCGAGTTGTTTTGTTTTGCATTATTGCTCGGGTCAGATCGAGAATTCCAGTTTTTGAGATTCATCCTTGGAGTTGAAGTTTATGTCGGGATTCACTCAATTGTATCTACTCATTATGTTGTTCCAGTCATCCAACTATTTCTGTCGTTTCTGTTTCAAATTATTATCATTATTTATGTATCTGAAATTCATTGTTTAAGTCTTCTGCTGTATTATTTATGTAAATTCTGATGTAAATTTTTATTTAGTAGCTTCATAAACTACTATTGTATTTTTTAATTTCCGCTGCGAGGTATTATATTGCTATGTATCTTTGTTTGTAATCTGTGATTCTGTGATTTATTCTGTTTACCTCAGAAGCTAATAACAATATGTTGTTTT
This sequence comes from Allium sativum, assembly GCA_030737875.1. Taxonomy (NCBI): domain Eukaryota; kingdom Viridiplantae; phylum Streptophyta; class Magnoliopsida; order Asparagales; family Amaryllidaceae; genus Allium; species Allium sativum. Next base: position 826,967,949 of record CM060909.1, read on the forward strand.
GGACGTTTCGAGTTGACATGTTTTGTCGATTCGGCACGGTCAGAATGGCGGGTCGCTACATTATATATATTATATAGATAATATAATGGCCTGAATAGAACGCGCCGCACCGCGACAGTTCGTGAATTTCGACCATTGACTTCGAATGGATATTGCGGGAGATTCGGCTGTCGGATTCTTCTAAAACCGGAACCATTGGGTTCGTATCGAAAAGAGCTTTCCAATGAATATTAGAAATTTGAAATCTAACGGTTGGATTTGGAATTATGTCCAGATCAAATTTGGAAAAGGTCGCTATAAGTGCAGTTCGATGGCCGTTGATGGAAATCGACTGTACGGGCCTAGATAAAATTATTAAAAATAGTAATAATTTGTGTAAAATCATAAGAAATGATTTGGGAAGAATCGGGATGAAAAACTCCATATTTGAAAAGATAAAACTATATTTTTATCGAAATGAAATAGTTTTGAACTAGAATAATAATTTATTTATTTTTAAAATAAATAAATTGGATTTGAAATGGTTTTGAAAACAACCAGAATTTCCAAAAATTAAATTCGAAAGGATTTGAATCGAAATTGTCTTTGGAATATTTCGATGTTGGATTTCGTGATGATACAGATATTGTTATGGGAATTTGAAAGATATATTTATATCGTTATTTCCAATACGATATTTGTTGGTCGTAGAATTTGATATTGAATATAAGCCGATATATTTTCTATTCAGAGCCTTGTATTTAATATCAAATGTGATTTGGGTTTGTCATGAATGGTGTCTTCATTAACACTGTTATTAAGCCCAGTTGAGAAAAAGATTAAATCTTTTTATTTAGATTTAATGAAGTGTACCAATTAAATGGAATTTAATTGGAATTGAATTTGAATTGATTTTTGGGTTTATCGTGAACGGTGTTTTAAATAACACTTGTTCTTTAATCGGATAATTAATGGAATGTGATTTTGGGTTGTCGTGAACGGTATCTTCAATAATACTGTTCTTAGACCCAAAAGGAGTTAAGAAAATCAGAAACTAACTGGAGATTAGTTAAGTTGAATGGTTTCTGGGGTATTGATCTGATGTTGGTTTCGGCCTTCGGGGTTAATACTTAGGGAATTGCTCACTTGCTAATTTACGGTTAGGGACTGATTGAAATGTGATGTGATTTTGGGGTTTATCGTGAACCGTGTTTTAATTGACACTGATTCTTTAACCCAGTCAAAGATTAAAACTAAGTGGAGTTTTAATGAATCTTTAATTAGATTGAAAATATCGAGAATGGAGTATCACCAGTTTTTCTCCAGGCGATAGTTAAATCTTTAATTAGATTTAAACGTGAAATGGTAATTGAATTTACCGATAACACCGTGGTGTTAGATATGAAGTATGACCAGTTTTATTTCATGGGATGAATAGGTTGGGGTTGGGAAATTAAAAAAATGATTACTTTGGTAAGGTTCGCTAATCCCGACTATTTTGAATTGATATTCAAAAGTAGATTAAAGAATAAATTTAAAGGATTTATCTTTGATAAAATTAATGGGAACCTTTCCCTAAGAATGTGAAATTTAGAAACTAACTGTCGGTTAGCTAAGCAGAATGGTTTTCTGGATATTGATGTGATGTTGGTTTCGTCCTTCGGGGTTAATATCTGGGGAATTATTCTCTTGTTAATTTACAGTTAGTGACTGATGAATTGGAATGAGGCGTATGTTGTGTTTGTGTAACACTTGTTTATAATATACGCGAGTTATTTGGAAAGACCGGGTTTATCCCATTCTGAATAACTGATACGACGATAAATCGAAGATGAAGACGGTGGTCGAAGACTGGAGGTCTTCACGTCGTTTGGATATTTACTGATGATCTTGATTGGGCTGTACACCCAAGAGGAGGGAATTAGTTGGTGGTCGTCCAGACGTACTTGGAGATCGATGGATATGCAAGGTACAAGGTGCCTCCAGTTTCGTTCAGACCCAGAACGAACTTGTAAATGGACTGTGTGTCTGACATTGGATATCATTCTGTGTGATTGATGGATATCGGTTGCATGGAGTGGTTTGCCTGTGTGGCATGCTAAGATGCAAATGATCAAGGCTTTTGTTGAAAAGCAAAGTCTTGTGGTTGATGATCAAAACATGGCCTTTGTGGCGTAGCTTTGTGTAGCGTTGATTCGCGAGCCTCACCCTTTGGTTGTGAACCAGAAATGGGAGAGGACATCAGGGAGGGCATGCGTTTCCTTCTAGCTAGAAGTGGCATCAGTGGTTTTACACGCCCCGACGAGTTTGACTTTTGTGGTTGTTGGTTTGCGAGGCGCCTCAGATATATCAGTGACTATGTGAAGCCGATGGAGTCATTCGTTGGCTCATTTACGCCCAAAAGGGCGGGGAAACGTAGTGTTCACGAATTTTGATCAACATCGGTGGACCGGCCCTGACGATCCAAGGGTCGATGCACTCTGACCATGAGGCTCAGGCTAGACAGTCTCGAAGACGGTGAGTACGATCCCTGGCCTCGGTTCACAGATGGAAATCCAACTTCCAATACGTGACGTTTCGATTTTAGTTGTAATCCTGTATATGGCGACATAGTGGGATGGGGCGCTTATGCCATCTATGATTGATATTTATGATTGTATATAAAATCAAAAACTAACTGGAAACGAGCTAAGATGGGTGGTTTCCTGGGTATTAGTCTAATGTTGGTTTCGGCCTTCGGGGTTAATACTTAGGGAGTCGTTCTCTTACTAATTTACAGTTGGAGTCTGATTAAAAATTTAAAACATGAAATTTAGCGTATCAAGCATTCTTTGGCTATTATAAGGTAAAACCCTATCCCCCGGCTTGCATTGCATTGTGTGATAGGACCTGGGTCTTATAATAGCTTCATTTTTCTTTATTTAGCATTGCGCTGTTTGTTGTATGCACTGGTATCCTTGGGAGGAAACCCATTCCGTGTTATACGGCGTGGTCCCTTGATTTACCGAACTTTAAAATAAAGAATAATAACTGTTTTAGTTCTCACACCAGTCCCATGACTAACCTGGAGTTTATTGTTTCAACCTAAACTCTGGGTGCCCTTATTTTGACAAGGGCAGCTAGTAGTTTTGGTTTTGCAGATTTATATTCAAAGGATCCTGATTTACAGCTGGAACGATGCTCGGAAAGCTCTGTATCCGTGTACTACTCTCAGTTGTATTTTGTATTGTTTTTCCGCTGCGATGTATTTAAATGTAATTTAAATCTCTGATATTTCTGTGTGATATTTATTTATACTCTGTATATTCTTGTATTCTGATGGAATTGTTGTAATATATAATGAAATGTTCTTCTGTCTGTGTTCCTTTGTGTGTTGTTCTCGAAGTATCCGCTCTTTCCTTACCGGGGAAGTTACGGGTTCTTACAATAGTATACAATCAAAACCGCGGGCGTTTATTGTAGTTTGGATTTCAACTATGACAAGGTATGGAACCACCTGCCGATGTTGTATCTCTAGAGGCGAATACACTGGGTTCAACAAGAACGTCTAGCAACCTGGCCACACATAATCGACCACTCATTTCGCTTGAGTGTATCGAATGTATATCACCAGCGGTTGGGATCAGCAACCATTTCCCGAAAGAGGGATAACATTAAAATAGATTAAAAAAGATAACAGAATTTATCTAGATAGGTGACTATACACCCTAATGGGAGCGACCTACATAACCATGCTAACTGCCCGATTTTTTTCATTTTCCAGTTGTGAGGCTTGAGGTTTGAATTCACCTTTAGAACATCAGGCCATCATTTACTTTGAATGCCACATCGTCAGATCCGTCAAATCACTAATTGATGTTCACAAAATACTCTGCAACTGACAGAAGTACGTTTGTAAAAATCAATGTACGTGATTCTTAAGAAATACTCTGTCAGACATTCGTCCATACAAGTCATCCAGGAACAGGATGAACCGAAGGTACTCTCCTACTACATCCAATATAGGAATCATCCCATGGATCAGTAGCGAATAGTCCTTGCAAATTCGAAGATTTCAATTATGAGAGGATCACAAGTCATAATAACTCCAGTGGCCAAACCAGAGAAATTTTAAACAAGTAATCCTTCCGGTCATGAATATCTACGGTCTTCAAATTCTTTAAATCATAAAATTTTCCTTGCAAGTTAGTTTAAGAATCATACAGTTAGTTAGAAGTGGTTTTGGGTCCAGTTCCCATCCTGATCTCTTCGAACTAACACGTATGAGATATTTATTTGATAGTCAGTGTTTTAACTATCAAATTTAAATAGTATAGATAAATGTAACAGTTTATACAAGTTATTTTATAATCAATATAATTTTTATGGCATATTCATTCACATTAATTAACTCGTACAAGTTAAAATTCAAATTTTAGAACATTAATAAATATCAGACAATTAAAATAAAATAAAATGTGGTAACGTTTTATTTTAAATCTAGATTGATCACTTCAAAGCAAAACATATGATTAACAGCAATCATTCATTACGACAATAACAATCACTAATGCTACGGCGTTTAATTTCAAACTTAATAACAGTTTGAAATATATGACCTTGGGTAACAATTTATGTTACATAATATTTATTCCAAATTCTTTGGAAATAAATATATCGATTTATTTAAATATTTATTTTATTTCAATAGAGTATATAAATTGGAGATTCGAACTTAATTCACGCTATGGCGTATATTCTGCAATCACGACTTATCTCAGTAGCTTCCCGATCCTTCCATCTTATTATACCTATATGTATATATATATACTTCTCTTGTACTATTATTAAAATCAATTTAATTCAAAATTTATTAAATTATATAATATGACTTCCTTAACCAGTTACCGTTTTATTCCCACATAGGCACTTTACATTAGTGGGTCTTTCCTTAAAAATCGTTTAGTCGAACTTCCCCTTCTTAAATCATTTAGTCGAATTTAAGGAACTTAAAATTTGAAACAACATTTTTAATCATAACTAAAATATCAAGCCCAAAGCCCAATAACTTAAGATCAGCCCAATTCCATTTCCAACCTATTTCCCCTTCTAGGTGAACTGCTTCAAAAATAATGATTCAACCCATATAAACCTTTATTATCTTGCCCGATTCGTTTGCATTTCCAAAAGATCAGTAAAAAACATTGTTTGGTAAATGAAACTAGTGGATCATCATGTATTGCTTACCCCATTTTCTTTCTCCTTTGTCACGTTTCTTCCTTTTACATCCCCTGTACACTGCGTGCACAACGTGCACCTCCACGCTACCCCTTATCATCGGGGAACTGCCGAACCACCTCCCACCATTCATCCTCCCTTCCATCACCCTCCTGTCCTACTGCCATGAATCCCCATCGCATCCTTATCCAAATCATCAACCCCTCCATCGAAACCTGGTATTTGATAGTAGCTTCAACATTCACACACCTCCACCAAAACGCTTCGTATCTCCACCACCGTGACTCAGATGAACTTCGACCACCACCACTGGTACCCCTTTCCCTTCGACTTCCTCCCCTCCAATTTCCACGCAACTCGCACTTCTACAGAAACTACACGACAATATAAACCCGTAACCCAAAAAAAGTAGCAAATCCCTTTTAAAAATTCAAATCTCTGAATTTACTTATTTGAAAATCCATATTGTATTTTTCTTGAAATATAGGATCTATCCCGGTTCTCTACTGCCAATTCCATGACCACTGACCACCGGTGTAACACCCCGTAATTTTATAACATTAAAATTCACACATTAAAGTATACTTAATTTTTAGAAGAAGAATTAAGTGAAATGGGTTGCGCTATTATGTTCGTCTCAAAATTTTGGGTCAAGGTAGACATTTGGTTTGCACGAAACGGATACCTTATGGAGATGTTATTAAGCCTTGAAGTTTGTATGCATATGAGAGAAATATATATATATATATATAAATTAAATAAATAAATATTCAAAAAAGTTCAAAACAGCAAATCGGGAGGGGGAATAGCCGAACCGCACCATTTTTGGAGTCGACCCAAGCCCTGCTGGGTCGACTAGGGGTCGATCCAGGGTGTTTGGCTGTCAACCCGTGGCCCGATTCGCGCTGAGGGCTGATGTTGCATCTGAGCGGTCCTGATGATTTCTGGGTTAATCTAAGAGCTCTAATCGATCCTAGACATCTATATATACACCTTAAGACCTAACCCTAATTCATAAAATATTATCTATGACACCATTATGCTGTCAAGCTCTCTCTTAAACCCTAGACGCCGCCTCTAAATTAAATCTCAAGTGTTCATACACAGTTCAAATCAAAGTTTAGAGCTTCAACAACAATTAAAGAAGATTAATCAACGTCAATTCAACGTTTTTGCACCAATTTCAATTCATTAATCCTTTTCTTAAGCCACGAAAGGTGAGTATAGTTATTTTCACAAATCTAGTGGGATTCAAATAACATGAAAAAGTTGTAAAAAGGATTCACGTAATGACCCGCATTTTCCATGGGTATAATTAATTTATTTAATTGTTTAAAATAGTGATATAGGGAATTAAATCGTTGTTAATTAAATTTTAGTGAATATTTAATTAAATTAAATAATTAAATAAAATATTTAATTCAGAAATAATCAAAAAATATATTGGAAATCACAATATTCTGTGAACGGGGTCGTCCCTTAGATTTAATTCAGCTTAGAGTTGAATTATATCGACGAATATATTCAATCGACGACAGTTTGAACGTATAATTATATTATAATTATAATCGAGCTCGAAATGGCGTTGCAGTTCGTAAATTGGCGATTCGAACTTCAACTGAATGTACAGGATTCGTTTTAAGCCGGATTTCTGTGAAACAAGAAACGTGTGGAGCTGGTGGAGTATATCTTTCTAGTGGAAGAGAAAAATCGGGATTTCGTCATGTAGATTTTTATGTACGTCCAAATCAAATTTCAGAAAAGCCGCTGTGGAATTCCTGTATAATTTGCGACGCTTTATTTACGTTATAAAAGGATTTTCGATATAAATTGAATATCGATAAATCTAAAAATCTGAAATATCAAACTGTAAATTCTTATATGATATTCTGGAGCTGTACGATATCATATGTGAAGATATACGATAATATAAATTTATTTATATCTAATTTAATTATATTTAAATATATTTATAAATTTAAATGGGTCATCCATGGCTTTAAAAATAGCCACTTTTGCAAATGAAGTCGGAATTCGACGAAACTAATTTTGTTGGATCCGCAACATCAAATTATTGCTAAATGTCAGCTTCCGTGATTTTTAGAGTCACTGTGTGGCCGTACGGATTTTTAGAGTGAGAAACAGTCAGTATTTTGATAGTTAAAAATACACTGTGTGAGCATATGAAGTCGGAATTTGACGAAACCAGTTTCGTTGGGACCGTAATGTCGAGGTGTAGCTGCATGTCAATTTTCGTGATTTTTGGTTATCGTATGTGGTCACAGGAATTTTTAGAAGATTAGTACAAATAACATTTGATTATAATTGAATATTATAATGAAAATATCTCCTCCTCTAAATCCTATATAATGTCTTCATCACTTCTAAACCTAACTTTCAATCTTCATTTGGTCAACAGACTTATTTTTCCGCCATTCTTTTTTGGGTTCTTCCAGTAAAATTCCTCCAAAGAAAAATCAAAACAAAATAGTAGAAAAAAATCTATAAATCCCTAGATGAACATACGTGGATTCATCGCAACTGCTCTTCCTTCTGATACAGCTCTTGTAAGGTGCGAAGCAAGTTCTGAAAACTGGGTATTCTGCAGTGCGGATTAGGGTTGTTATTTTGGGGAATTTGGGTTGGTTTTGGGTAAACCGAAGTGTATCATCGGATTAAGGGTTGAAAGCCGCAACTGTTTGCAAACTTTGGTCGGATTCCACGCTAAGTGATGTCGCTACTTTCCTATAGCAAGCTTGAATTTTTGTGGCTGTCGCGTTCTTCTTGGGGAGTGCGAGATTGAAAAGATGGTGCTCGGCTTGAAGAGGAACGGACGAGGGGAAGATTGGTGGTGTTTTAGGGGAATCGATGGAGTGTTGAAAGGGTAGTGAGGGCTTGAATGAACCGAAAATGACACAGGCGACGGGTTTTTCCAGAGGAGTGCGAGCTGGTGGTTTATGGTACGAAGTTGAAAAGGGTTCGAAGGGAGAAGTGATGGTGAAATCGATTTATTGTTTCATGAGGTATCGGGTTGGTAATGAGGATGCAAAGTGGAAGTTTGCTATTGTATTTCACTGGAGTTCGGAGCAGAATGGTTAAGAGGAAGGAGTTTGGGTACGTGGGCTTTATGACGTGGCAGTGGGCCGATTTTGAAAAGGGTAAGGCCCTTTTGAATTGTAAATCAAGTTTTAAATTTAATTTAAAATGTATTGAACTTTATAAACTCGTATCTCATCCATACATTGTCAGAATCATGAACGGTTGGATCCGTTAGGATCGTATGGACGAGAGCTTCACAATGAAGCTGACTAGAAGTGGATTGGGGCTCGTATGAATTTATGGCGAAATAAATTGTTTGATTCAAATCAAATAACGGTTTATCGTTCTTTAACGATGAACTGCAAATGTGAGTAAAACTCACCAACTCTGAACAGTTATATTTTTATAATGTATTTTTAGAACTGTTAATCATTTGTTGATTGCTATGTGTTGGTTGATTGATTGAACTGCTAGTCAGTTAGTGAATTTTTATATATATATTTGTAATTATATATATACATATATAATTATATATATATTTATATAAACTATTAAATATTTATATATTGATTCTGCTATCAGAATAATTTATATTGAACTGAAAGTGATGATAATCATATTGTGCAACATCTGTGGATGCAGGGAGACAGGTTGGAGGAATCCAACTGGATTCCTCAACAGTTATTTTATTGTTTTTAATATATTGTGATATATGACGTGATTTATAATCTGTTATTGATTATATGTGAATGGACGATATTGGACACCGTAACTTGATATGTTAAACACCATGACATACCGGAATATTGAAAAGAGAATATTTATAAAATCAAGAGGATTTTATAAAAGAGAATATTTATAAATAGAATATTTATAAATAGAAATATTTATAAATGGAATATTTATAAATAGAAAATACGTTTAAGTGGAATTATAAATGAAGGGAAAACTTTATAAATGAAATATTTATAAAGTGAATTATTTATTTAGAATAAATAGATAAGATACTATAACATGGATTATTTATTTGTTAAATAAATAAAATACTAAATAGGGATTATTTACTTAGGAATAAATAGGAGATATTCAAAAAGGAAATAACTGCAAATTATTTTCTTTTTAAATGGAAAGGCTTGTGTAGCGGTTTGTGAATTTTCCCGATGCTCCCGATACAAAGGAGGTTATAGCGAATTTTTCCGGGAATTTAAGGAGTTAGAATATTTTTAAGAATAAATTTGAAAAGGAAATATTTAGAAAATAAATAGAGTTATAAAAAGGAAATTTGTTTATAACTGAATAGGATGTTATAAAAAGGAAAACGTTATAAAAAGGAAATCATTTGTAAAGTGAAGAACCATTACTAAAAGTAAATCTTTATAAATGAATAGAGTTAAACAGTTAGAGTTAACCAGTTAGAGTTAACCAGTTAGAGTTAAACAGTTAGAGTTAAACAGTTAGAGTTAAAACAAACATAGTTGTTCAGGATGAGTTGCCATTTAGCACGACTGCTAGCGTAATTCGCAGGGCTGTAAATAGCCTATGACGGTCGGATGTTTCCTGAGGGAATCAGGCGTAACCATTATGATCACTGCGATCTAGAGTTGAGCGAATGGAGTAAAAAAATATAGAGTTAAGCAAAATTAGAATCTGACTAGAGATTAATAAGTTGAATGGTTTCCTGAGTATCGATCTGATGTTGGTTTCGGCCTTCGGGGTTTATACTTAGGAAGTTGTTCTCTTGTTATTTTATAGTTAGAGTCTGATAGTTATGGAAGGATAGTGATACGTAAATAAACAATGGAAATGTTTTCCAACGTTGATAACGAATATTTTCTAAATATAGAAAATAAGGAAATATGAATATATATAAATATATATATATGTCTGATGATTGGGTCGATAATTCCATTTGGAATTTAGATCGTTGTGTGTACACGGACATGTTTTCATTTGATAGTTAAATCACAGACTATCAAAGTTTTGACCATTTTACATTGTAAATATGGAGAGACCGGTTGGATTATTATCCGAAGAACCACTCCGTATTGACATAAGCGTTGTGATCAAATACGATGAAGAAAATTGAAGACGGAGTAAAGTGCAAGGGCTATTGTATAAGTCTTAGATAACAATGCCTAAGATGGATGTACTGAATAGTGCCTTCGGTTTGTCCAGTCCCAGGATAACTTGTATGGATGAATGTCTGACAGAGTATTCCCAATGAATCATATATGTTGATCTCTTCAACGTATTACGTTTGGTGGCGGAGGAATTGGTTTCTCTTTGCTTCATACCCGTGATACCGTTAGAGAAATCGATAATGATTTGGCGGGTATGACGATGTGGCATTCTAAGTGAATGAAGATATGATGTGTAAAAAGATAAACGTAGCTTCTAGCCTCACATCCGGTAAATGACAGAAATCGGGCAGGCAACATGGCTAAGTCGGTCGCACCGAAGCAGGGTGTATTATCACCTATCTAGAGAATATTCATTTGCTCCTTTAATCTATCAATGCTGTCCCATATATATATACGGGAACGGTTGCTGATCCCAACCGTTGGTGATGTACATTCGATACACTCAAGCGAAATGAGTGGTCGGTCATGTGTGGCTGAGTTACAAGATGTTCTTGTTGAACTCCAGTGTATCATTCCTAGAGTACACTGATCGGAAGGTGGTTCCATACCTTGTCATAGTTGGAAATCCATTATCCAATACGTGCTTGCGATTTTGATTGTATACTATATATGTAGAACGTGAGATGAAAGCGTTTCTGCTAGATTGATATATATTTGTACTTAGACATTATTATAATATCAGAATGATATTGCTTGTCAAAGATGTTGGATTCTCATAAGGGAAAAACCCGTTCCGTATTCACGACATGGTCTTATGAGATATCATATATATGTTAAACTATGTTAAACTATTTTACTCACACCAGTCCCATGACTGACCCGGAGTTTACTTTGTTGTTTTCCCTAAACTCTTGGGTGCCTAAATTTGTACGGGCAGTCAAGTAGTCGGGATTTACATATATACTTGAAGAGCTGGAGCAGGAGGCTTCTGGATCATATAGCTATAGTTTATTTCCGCTGTGTTGTAAGTGTTGTACTCTGATAAGTGCTATTGTATACATAACTGTTATATTTCAAAGTTATGTTATATATTATATGTTATTCGTTCCGCTGTGAGGTTCGTGTTACTCTGATGTTGTGTTCTTCTCCTTCTTCTATTCTTAGTTTCTATCTTATCTATTCTCACCTTCTAATTTCTTTCATTAATTACCGGGATTTTTTGATGTTTTGGTTATCGACATCGAGCTTATGTCGATAACTAAAGTCGCTCAAAATCCGGGTCGTTACAGTTGGTATCAGAGCATAAGGTTAAGTGAATTACCTTGGCTCTGTGGCGTGACTCGGTAGAGATATGGTTAGTAATACCCTAGATTGAGTTTGAGTGTATATATACGAGTGTGTATTTGTGTTTGATATAAAAATGGTTTTATATTGTGGAGATTCATTGGCTGAGTTGTTTATGAGTTCTGGTCGATCAGTTTGATCCACTGTATCGGTAGGAGTAAATAAATACTTGAATACGTTGGACCGACACAGTATCGATATGTAATATATTATCATATATTAGATATATTGGTTGTAATTATAATCGAATGAGATTATAAAGTGAAATGGTTATATATAACCAATCAGAATCATATAAGTAAAGTATATGAAATAAGATGAATTAAATATGAATTTAAATCAGATTTGGAATTAAAATAAGGAAATTTTAAGTTCTTGGGAGATTTTGAGATGTTTTCAAAATGGATGTATTTAGTAAGTGTTTTGAAATGATATAGTATTGAAATCACTTGGGTCGCTGGAAAATAATTCCGATGATGACTGCGCAGTATCATCGGTGTGATTTTTGAGTTCTAAGTGGTGGATTACTACCAAAGATTTTGATTAGAATTATTTTGAGAAAACAAGTTGTTTAGAAATTCAAAGGTTTTGAATAGGTATTATGATTTCAAATTGATTTGAAATTTACCCAGGAATTTAAGTTCTAGAAATTAAAATTTAACTTGTGAAGTTAATTCGAATGGGATGGTAAAAGTAAATAATAAACCAGAATTTAACTTGAGATGATAGGTTAAGAAAAACTGGAAGTGATTAGAGAATAATCTGGATTTGGGTTTGAAATGATAAGTTGAGTTTGGAATTTGAAACTCGAATTTGAAATTTAATTCGGCTTGAATAAGCGAATGGTTGTGTTAAGAATAACTTGGTTGGAGTTGATTGGGATGGCATTTGTATATGCCGAGTTGATAACAGATGGTAGGGTTATAATGATATGCCCAACAAAAAGGTACAAGTTTATATTTTATATGAGTTTGGAATTTATGAGCCGAATTGGCAAGCCGTTTGGCGTTTTGATTTTCTTTTGGGTTGAAGAAGGCCCAGAGAGGCGAGTTGGAGTTTGAGCTATTCACCAGTACAAAGGAGGTGCTGGCGAAATTTTTCGAAAGTTTAAAGTGTTAGAAAATTTTCAGAATTTTTGAAAATTTTAGTTAGTCGGAATGAATAAATATTTTAGTCGATATTAATTGGTTCAGTTAAAATCAGAAATAAGGGGTAAACAAATCTTAGGAATTCCAATAGGTAGGGTCGTCCTCTAACTTAGCAATTTCGAGGACGAAATTATTTTAAGTGGGGAAGAATGTAATGACCCGCATTTTCCAGGGGTATAATTAATTTATTTAATTGTTTAAAATAGTGATATAGGGAATTAAATCGTCGTTAATTAAATTTTAGTGAATATTTAATTAAATTAAATAATTAAATAATATATTTAATTCAGAAATAATCAAAAAAATATTGGAAATCACAATATTCTGTGAACGGGGTCGTCCCTTAGATTTAATTCAGCTTAGAGTTGAACTATATCGACGAATATATTCAATCGACGATAGTTTGAACGTATAATTATATTATAATTATAATCGAGCTCGAAATGGCACTGTAGTTCGTAAATTGGCGATTCGAACTTCAACCGAATGTACAGGATTCGTTTTAAGCCGGATTTCTGTGAAACAAGAAACGTGTGGAGCTGGTGGAGTATATCTTTCTAGTGGAAGAGAAAAATCGGGATTTCGTCGTGTAGATTTTTATGTACGTCCAAATCAAATTTCAGAAAAGTCACTGTGGAATTCCTTTATAATTTGCGACGCTTTATTTACGTTATAAAAGGATTTTCGATATAAATTGAATATCGATAAATCTAAAAATCTGAAATATCAAACTGTAAATTCTGGTATGATATTCTGGAGCTGTACGATATCATATGTGAAGATATACGATAATATAAATTTATTTATATTTAATTTAATTTAATTATATTTAAATATATTTATATATTGAAATGGGTCATCCAGAGCTTTAAAAATAGCCACTTTTGCAAATGAAGTCGGAATTCGACGAAACTAATTTTGTTGGATCCGCAACATCAAATTATTGCTAAATGTCAGTTTCCGTGATTTTTAGAGTCACTGTGTGGTCGTACGGATTTTTAGAGTGAGAAACAGTCAGTATTTTGACAGTTAAAAATACACTGTATGAGCATACGAAGTCGGAATTTGACGAAACCAGTTTCGTTGGGACCGTAATGTCGAGGTGTAGCTGCATATCAATTTTCGTGATTTTTGGTTATCGTATGTGGTCACAGGAATTTTTAGAAGATAAGTACAAATAACATTTGATTATAATTGAATATTATAATGAAAATATCTCCTCCTCTAAATCCTATATAATGTCTTCATCACTTCTAAACCTAACTTTCAATCTTTATTTGGTCAACAGACTTATTTTTCCGCCGTTCTTTTTTGGGTTCTTCCAGTAAAATTCCTCCAAAGAAAAATCAAAAAAAAAAAATAGTAGAAAAAATCTATAGATCCCTAGATGAACATATGTGGATTCATCGCAACTGCTCTTCCTTCTGGTACAGCTCTTGTAAGGTGCGACGCAAGTTCTGAAAACTGGGTATTCTGCAATGCAAATTAGGGTTGTTATTTTGGGGAATTTGGGTTGGTTTTGGGTAAACCTGAAGTGTATCATCGGATTGAGGGTTGAAAGCCGCAACTGTTTGCAAACTTTGGTCGGATTCCACGCTAAGTGATGTCGCTACTTTCCTGTAGCGAGCTCGAATTTTTGTAGCTGTCGCGTTCTTCTTGGGGAGTGCGAGATTGAAAATATGGTGCTCAGCTTGAAGAGGAACGGACGAGGGGAAGATTGGTGGTGTTTTAGGGGAATCGATGGAGTGTTGAAAGGGTAGTGAGGGCTTGAATGAACCGGAAATGACACAGGCGACGGGTTTTGCCAGAGGAGTGCGAGCTGGTGGTTTATGTTACGAAGTTGAAAAGGGTTCGAAGGGAGAAGTGATGGTGAAATCGATTTATTGTTTCATGAGGTATCGGGTTGGTAATGAGGATGCAAAGTGGAAGTTTGCTGTAGTATTTCACTGGAGTTCGGAGCAGAATGGTTACGGGGAAGGAGTTTGGGTACGTGGGCTTTATGACGTGGCAGTAGGCCGGTTTTGAAAAGGCTAAGGCCCTTTTGAATTGTAAATCAAGTTTTAAATTTAATTTAAAATGTATTGAACTTTATAAATTCGTATCTCATCCATACATTGTCAGAATCATGAACGGTTGGATCCGTTAGGATCGTATGGACGAGAGCTTCACAATGAAGCTGACTAGAAGTGGATTGGGGCTCGTATGAATTTATGGCGAAATAAATTGTTTGATTCAAATCAAATAACGGTTTATCGTTCTTTAACGATGAACTGCAAATGTGAGTAAAACTCACCAACTCTAAACAGTTATATTTTTATAATGTATTTTTAGAACTGTTAATCATCTGTTGATTGCTGTGTGTTGGTTGATTGATTGAACTGCTAGTCAGTTAGTGATTTTTTTTATATATATATGTAATTATATTTATATAAACTGTTAAATATTTATATAATGATTCTGCTATCAGAATAATTTATATTGAACTGAAAGTGATGATAATCATATTGTGTAACATCTGTGGATGCAGGGAGACAGGTTGGAGGAATCCGATTGGATTCCTCAACAGTTATTTTATTGTTTTTCATATATTGTGATATATGATGTGATTTATAGTCTGTTATTGATTATATTTGAATGGACGATATTGGACACTGTAACTTGATATGTTAAACACCATGACATACCGGAATATTGAAAAGAGAATATTTATAAAATCAAGAGGATTTTATAAAAGAGAATATTTATAAATAGAATATTTATAAATAGAAATATTTATAAATGGAATATTTATAAATAGAAAATACGTTTAAGTGGAATTATAAATGAAGGGAAAACTTTATAAATGGAATATTTATAAAGTGAATTATTTATTTAGAATAAATAGATAAGATACTATAACATGGATTATTTATTTGTTAAATAAATAAAATACTAAATAGGGATTATTTACTTAGGAATAAATAGGAGATATTCAAAAAGGAAATAACTGCAAATCATTTTCTTTTTAAATGGAAAGGCTTGTGTAGCGGTTTGGGGATTTTCCCGATGCTCATGATACAAAGGAGGTTATGGCGAATTTTTCCGGGAATTTAAGGAGTTAGAATATTTTTAAGAATAAATTTGAAAAGGAAATATTTAGAAAATAAATAGAGTTATAAAAAGGAAATTTGTTTATAACTGAATAGGATGTTATAAAAAGGAAAACATTATAAAAAGGAAATCATTTGTAAAGTGAAGAACCGTTACTAAAAGTAAATCTTTATAAATGAATAGAGTTAAACAGTTAGAGTTAACCAGTTAGAGTTAACTAGTTAGAGTTAACCAGTTAGAGTTAAACAGTTAGAGTTAAACAGTTAGAGTTAAAAAAAACATAGTTATTCTGGATGAGTTGCCATTTAGCACGACTGCTAGCGTAATTCGCAGGGCTTTAAATAGCCTACGACGGTCAGATGTTTCCTGAGGGAATCAGGCGTAACCATTGTGATCGCTGCGATCTAGAGTTGAGCGAATGGAGTAAAAAAAAAATAGAGTTAAGCAAAATTAGAAACTGACTAGAGATTAATAAGTTGAATGGTTTCCTGAGTATCGATCTGATGTTGGTTTCGGCCTTCGGGGTTTATACTTAGGAAGTTGTTCTCTTGTTAGTTTATAGTTAGAGTCTGATAGTTGTGGAAGGATAGTGATACGTAAATAAACAATGGAAATGTTTTCCAACGTTGATAACGAATATTTTCTAAATATAGAAAATAAGGAAATATATATATATATATATATATGTATATGTCAGATGATTGGGTCGATAATTCCATTTGGAATTTAGATCGTTGTGTGTACACGGACATGTTTTCATTTGATAGTTAAATCACAGACTATCAAAGTTTTGACCATTTTACGTTGTAAATATGGAGAGACCAGTTGGATTATTATCCGAAGAACCACTCCGTATTGACATAAGCGTTGTGATCAAATACGATGAAGAAAATTGAAGACGGAGTAAAGTGCAAGGGCTATTGTATAAGTCTTAGATAACAATGCCTAAGATGGATGTACAGAATAGTGCCTTCGGTTTGTCCAGTCCTAGGACAACTTGTATGGACGAATGTCTGACAGAGTATTCCCAACGAATCATATATGTTGATCTCTTCAACGTATTACGTTTGGTGGCAGAGGAATTCATTTCTCTTAGCTTCATACCCGTGATACCGTTAGAGAAATCGATAATGATTTGGCGGGTATGACGATGTGGCATTCTAAGTGAATGAAGATATGATGTGTAAAAAGATAAACGTAGCTTCTAGCCTCACATCCAGTAAATGAAAGAAATCGGGCAGGCAGCATGGCTAAGTCGGTCGCACCGAAGTAGGGTGTATTATCACCTATCTAGAGAATATTCATTTGCTCCTTTAATCTATCAATGTTGTCCCATATATATATATATATATATATATATATATATACAGGAACAGTTTCTGATCCCAACCGTTGGTGATGTACATTCGATACACTCAAGCGAAATGAGTGGTCGGTCATGTGTGGCTGAGTTACAAGATGTTCTTGTTGAACTCCAGTGTATCGTTCCTAGAGTACACTGATCGGAAGGTGGTTCCATACCTTGTCATAGTTGGAAATCCATTATCCAATACGTGCTTGCGATTTTGATTGTATACTATATATGTAGAACGTGAGATGAAAGCGTTTCTGCTAGATTGATATATATTTGTACTTAGACATTATTATAATATCAGAATGATATTGCTTGTCAAAGATGTTGGATTCTCATAAGGGAAAAACCCGTTCCGTATTCACGGTGAGATATCATATATATGTTAAACTGTGTTAAACTATTTTACTCACACCAGTCCCATGACTGACCCAGAGTTTACTTTGTTGTTTTCCCTAAACTCTTGAGTGCCTAAATTTGTACGGGCAGTCAAGTAGTCGGGATTTACAGATATACTTGAAGAGCTGGAGCAGGAGGATTCTGGATCATATAGCTATAGTTTATTTCCGCTGTGTTGTAAGTGTTGTACTCTGATAAGTGCTATTGTATACATAACTGTTATATTTCAAAGTTATGTTATATATTATATGTTATTCATTCCGCTGTGAGGTTCGTGTTACTCTGATGTTGTGTTCTTCTCCTTCTTCTATTCTAAGTTTCTATCTTATCTATTCTCACCTTCTAATTTCTTTCATTAATTATCGGGATTTTTCGATGTTTTGGTTATCGACATCGAGCTTATGTCGATAACCAAAGTCGCTCAAAATCCGGGTCGTTACAATTCATATATATGTTTGTAATGAAAATCTCACCAAGTCTTCACCTTTTTGATTCATGTCATCATATGCCTATGTTTCTATGTAAAGTTCATACCTCTTATCAGTTTATTCATGTTGAATCTTTTATTATGCCTCTATGCCAGTCTATATGCCTCTTTATTTCATGATGATATTTTATTCCAATTTTCTATGAATTGATTCTCTCTTCTTACCCCTATTCCTTTTATTTGTGGATCTAAGCTATCTTCGAGCCTATATTAAAAGTACGCGCGAATGCGAATACGTGGGAACGATGTGGAACATTGGGAATATGGGAAATTTGGATATTATTGGATATTTTGGATAATTGGATAATATGTGAAATTGGCATATTTGGGTATGAATTACATGGAATTGATGAAATTGCCTAAAATTGTAAATTTGTAGTTGAGGCTAATTAATGTGTAATTAGTGACAATTTGGAATAGGCAATATTATAGACATGATTATATGTTTAATTCGATATATGTGACATGAAAATTGGGTATGGGTGAAATACGATGTTAATGAACCTTTGACACGAGGTTAGGCGCAATTGTGACGTAAGACTGCCCGGAACCGCCCGGCAAATCCAGTGGTCACAATTGGACGTCTAATGTGAGAGGTCAAAGGATTGAATTGTAGGCGTAACGGTTAATGACACAAGGTTAGACTCGGTTTTTGGCGTAAGACTGCCCGGAACCGCTCAGCAAATCCAGCGGCCACAAAGTGTTCGGTCTAATGTGAGAGGTCATGCACCTTTCGTCATAAGGAATGAATTAAAGAATACTAACCATAATAAGACATAGGTATGGTTAGAGGGTTAAGTGGGGTGACATGTAAATATGGACTTAACCGGAATAAGATAGGACATGTAAGTATGGACTTAACCGTAGCATGTGTAAGACAAGGACATTTAAATTAAAATGGTTAAGTGGGAGAAAAACCTGGTGGGGACCAAGCATAGGTGGGAGGCTTGTGTCGGATGGGGACCCGTTACAACCAGTAACCCGTTTGAGTATCTAATTGGGCCTAGTACTAGGCCAGGGTTGGGGCACACTTACTGGGCTTGAATATAAGAGGTCAAAACGTGAATAGCGGTGGCAACGCAAGTCCAACGGGTTCGTGTGCGTGCATGGGTCCGGGCTGGTAGATAAGACGTTGTTGCATCGTGTAGGTATGGCCGTGCATTTCATGTTGGTATCGGGGTTGCCACTTTGGGGAGTGATACACCCCACTGTGAGGCCAGCACGGGTGCCTATGGGGTTTAGGGAGCCGATCGAATGGGTAGATTAAGGGTACCTTAGCGGTGGTAGGAGCAACCCGGCACCTACGGTAGCAGCTAGGTACAAGTAACTACCAAGTTTGTCATGTGAGTACAGTTAGTGGGAAGGGATCAACCTCTAGTAAAAAGAGACCAGTAGATGTGCGGTGTAATTAAGTAATGTGGTGTAACTTAGCAAAAGTGCGGTGCAACGAAATACATGTTGGTTGATTTGGATAGTCCTTTGGTTGCTAGTCTGATGTTGACTTCGATCTTCAGGGTTAGTACTTGGAGGGTTGTTCGCTTAGCCAAGGTGTAGGATTGTCTTAGTACTTAGGAGCGAAATCATCTTGTCCATCCTTTTTATCTACTTTATCTAAGTTACAGCCATATCATGATGCCTATTTATGTCTTGATCATTTACCTTACCTATTATTTGTTAAAATTACTGGACTCGCCAGACTTTATGTCTGACCCATTTGTTTCCACCACTTTTTTTTTCCTTTCCCCCTCAAGTTTGCAAGGAGGGAATACTACATCTTAGTGTCGATTTCTTTCAGTTGCTTGAAAAGAGTAGATGTATTGCTTTGGACTCTCTCATCTTTATGGCTTTGCTTATGCTCAATGGGGATTTATGCATTTATGTTATTTAAGTATTTGCTTCTTTATGTACTTTGGAATTTTTGGAAAAGACTATTGATCCTATTGTAATGGTTTTGGAAACTACTTATGTAAGCTTGTTTTGAGTTATGATGCTATGAAATAAGTTTTATCTTCCGCTGTGTTGTTTTATTTATTTATTCTTGTAATTTATCTATTCTATACAACAATAACGCTTTATGGACATTGATGCATTCCATTTGTGAGTGACATTAATAGCCATGGGGTGTTACACGTGGTATCAGAGCTATGGTTACAAGAACAGATAAAAAGTTTTGAAAAGTGTTTTCAAAAGTATTATTTTCATAGAAAGTATTTTCAAAAACTTGTTTTAAAGAAGCTATTTTCAAGGAATGTTAACTTTAAAGAGCATAATCCCCCCAAGCCATACATCTCTCTTTCGCTTCCCTTATTTTGAAACTCTTTCTTTTTCTTTTCAGCATGTCTGGAGCATCTGAGATACCAGAGGGTGTTCATGTACCCGGTTGGTTTCGTCAATATCTCGAGGCTAGGGCCGCGGGTTCGGCCGACGTTCCTCCTCCTCCTCACCTAGCTCCATTCATTCCTCCGCGTGGAGATGCTTTCTCCAGGATATGTAAAGGCTTTCGTTCGATGGGTGGAAAACCTTTTAGTGGGTCTGAAATGTTCGTTGAAGCTAGAAATTGGTTGAAAGAAGTGGAGGATCTGTTTGGCATTTTCGATTTGGACGATTGTAAGAAGATCCAATTGGCTGCTTGGTTGATAAAGGACAAAGCTTCGTTTTGGTGGGAGGTTACTAATGGAGAGCGTGCTGTAGAGACGTGGGCAGATTTTAGGGGAAGGTTTGAGTTGAAATTCCTTTCTCAAGTTGAGGAGAGTATGTACATGGAGAGGTTCTTGACATTGAAGTAGAAAAACTTGACCGTGAAGCAGTATATGACCGAATTTAATAAGTTGGCGAGATTTGGGCTAGAGTTGGTGAATATGCCTCACAAGAAGGCCTTGAGGTTTGCAAAGGGCCTAAATGAACCGCTTCACAGTTTGGCTATGTCCCACATTCCAATGGGGGCTACATATGAAAAACTTGTTGATATGGCATACATGCATGAAGAAGAGAAGGGTGTAAGTACTTTTAGGCTGCAAGATAAGAACGAGGATCCAAAGAAAGCCCAACAACAAAAGAAAGGTGCTAAGGAAAAGAGGAAGTGTCACAACTGTGGGATACCCGGCCATTTGAAGAAAGACTGTAGGAAGAAGAAGAAGTTCGCTTGTTATCATTGTGGTGATCCAGGTCATGCTGTCATGGACTGTCCTAAGAAGCAAGGGCAGAGGGCAGGTTCTACTTCGGGAGGGCAGGTTCACGCTCTCATGGCTCCAGGACAGGAAGGAGGTAGAAAAATTTATGTTGAAAGTTTGATTTTCTTGTTTGATCATCCTGTCCGTACTTTATTCGATTCTGGCGCATCACATTCGTTTATCTCTACATCATTAGTTGAAACACTGCACTTAAATACTAGTCTCGTTGTGGATCCCATTGTAGTCTCAAATCCTATTGGTGGGTCGGCTCATTTATCCATGGTTTGTAGGGATTTGAGATTGTCTATCTTAGGCGTTGGTTTTGAATGTAATGCTTTTGTGCTTGGTTTCATGAGCTATGGGTTGATTCTAGGGATGGATTGGCAAGCCAGACATGGTGCCATCCTAGATTGTGAACGAAGGGTAGTAAAATTGTTGACTCGTAGTGGAAAGACCCTTGATATTTCTTGTGACCCTAGAGGATCGGTGATGCTTAGTTATCTTGAGTCATTTGGCGCATCCAATGATGATTTACATTCTGTTCGTATAGTCCGTGAATATGTTGATGTCTTCGATGAGGTGAGGGGTCTACCCCCAAAACGTGAGATAGAATTTCGTATTTATCTTGTAGACAATGCAAAACCCGTATCTCGGCCAGTACGCCACATGGATCCTCGTAAGAGGAGAGAACTCAATAAGCAAGTAGGGGAGTTGCTTGAGAAGGGGTTCATAAGACGTAGTATATCGGAGTGGGGTGCTCTAGTAGTATTTTCCACGAAGGCGGATGGGTCCCTTAGACTTTGTGTGGACTATAGAGAACTTAATAAGCTTACTAAGAAGAATAGACACCCACTGCCGAGGATTGACGATCTCTTCGATCAGTTAGTTGGCGCCTCAGTGTTTTCGCAGTTGGACTTAGCCACCGGTTTCTATCAATTGAGAGTGGCTGAGGATAGCATAGACAAGACTGCCTTTAGGACTCCGGACGGTTTCTATGAGTGGCTTGTGATGCCCTTCAGTTTGACAAATGCCCCTACATACTTTGTTGACTTGATGAGTAGGGTGTTTAGGGAGTACCTTAATAAATTCGTGGTGGTCTTTGTGGATGACATGTTGATCTTTTCTAAGAGCGAGGAAGAGCATGCCCTACATCTTAGGGAAGTGTTGGAGACCCTTCGAGAGCATAACCTTAAAGCTAAATTTTCTAAATGTCACTTTTGGAGGAAAGAAGTGCAATTCTTTCGGCACATGGTTTCCAAAGAAGGGATAGCTGTGGATCCTGCGAAGGTGGTGGCCATCCAAGATTGGACGGTCCCTAAAAATGCTACCGAGGTGAGGAGTTTCTTGGGGTTGGTTGGCTACTATAGGAAGTTTATCAAGGACTTCGCAAGGATATCAGCCCAATTGACACGCTTGACGAAGAAGAACCTAGTTTTCACGTGGGACTTAGATTGTGATGATGCATTCCAACGTTTAAAGAGAGCTTTGACCACAGCCCCAGTCTTAGTGTTGCCAGATGGGAGTAAGCCATTTACCATTTATATCGATGCTTGTGGGATATGACTAGGCGCAGTCTTAATGCAAGAGGGGAGGGTAATAGTCTATGGAGGAAGGCAGTTGAGAGTGCATGAGAGAAATTACCCTACACATGACCTAGAGTTGGCCGCTATTGGTTTTGCACTTAAGTCTTGGCGCCATTATCTTCTTGACGAGAAATTCGAATTGTTCACAGACCACAAATCCCTAAAATACCTGTTCTCTCAGAAGGACTTGAACTTAAGGCAGCAAAGGTGGATGGAATTCTTAGCGTCCTACGATTTCGAGATAGCATATACCCCTGGCAAGGGTAACGTGGTGGCAGACGCCTTAAGTAGGAAAAGGTTGTCCTTGGGTCCGTTGTTTATTGAGCGGCGAAGCTTAGAGTTCATCTCTATGTTTGACTTTAGACCTTCAATTGACTTTGTACCTGGTTTGCTAGCATCCTTAGAGGTCAGACCTACGCTTTTGGGATGGATTGGTGAGGCACAGCGAGATGACCCACAGTTGGTTGAGTTAGTAGAGAAGCTCATAATGGGGGAGTCATCAATCCATCTCAGTAGGTATACCCTAGATGCACATCGTTCGAAGATGACCATTCATCCCGGCGGGGACAAGATGTACATGGACATGATACGAGTTTACTTTTGGGCCGGTATGAAGAGGGATGTAGCCTAGTTTGTCTCTAGATGCTTGGTGTGCCAACAAGTAAAAGCAGAGCAAAATAAGCCCGGTGGGTTGCTCCACCCATTGGAGGTTCCACAATGGAAGTGGGAGACTGTCTCGATGGACTTTGTTGTTGGGTTACCAAGATCGAGGAAGGGTAATACGAGGATTTGGGTCGTGGTAGACAGACTTACTAAGAGCGCCCATTTCATTCCCGTGAAGAGTAAGAGGAATGCTCCATGGTTATCCTCCGTATACATTCGAGAGATAGTTCGTTTGCACGGTGTTCCTTCTAGCATAGTGAGCGATCGCGATCCTATTTTTACTACCGAGTTTTGGAAGAGCTTGCAAGAGGCGGTAGGGACTCATTTATGTTTGAGCACCGCATATCATCCTCAGATGGACGGACAGACCGAGAGGGTGAATCGTATTCTAGAGGACCTTTTGAGGCTATGTGTTTTAGACTTCGGAGGTACATGGGAGGAGCATCTTCCTTTGGTGGAGTTCGCGTATAATAGTAGTTTTCAGTCTAGCATTGGCATGGCACCTTTCGAGGCTCTTTATGGAAGGCCGTGTCATTCACCTACATGTTGGTGGGAATCTACGAATAAAATCTTGCTTGGGCCCGATATGATTAGAGAGACTTCGGAAAAGATTGATTTGATTCGAAGGAGGATGAAGACGGCACAAGATAAGCAGAAATCGTACGTGGACAAGAGGAGGACAGATCTTGAGTTTGATATTGGGGACATGGTCTTTATCAAGGTGTCTCCATTATGGAATGTTGTTCGCTTTGGGTCTGTTGGGAAGTTAGCATCAAGGTTCGTAGGGCCGTTTCCTATTAAGGATAGGATTGGACAGATGGCGTATAGAGTGGAGTTGCCCTAGAGACTTAGTGTTGTACACGACGTATTCCATGTATCACATTTGAGGAAGTGCTTGGATGAGAGCGCGGAAGCGGTAGAGCCGAGCTTGCTTAGAGATGTGGAGATAGAGCGTGATGCGACGATTCGACGAGCTCCTGCATGCATTCTTTGGTCGGAGATTAAGAAGTTGAGGAATCGAGAGGTCAAACTAGTCAAAGTGCAATGGGGAGATGATGAGAGCGACGCTACTTGGGAGACAGAAGAGAAGATGCATTCATTGTACCCTTTTCTTTTCGAGGGTATGTCTTTTAATTTCTCCTTTATCGCTTAGCTTGTACTTGTTCTATCTTTAGCATGTCCTCTCGCTATTATCTTTGACCTTTAGATAGGGTAGTCCTATGGTTGAAACATGTGTTTGAGACATGTTATGTATGGTGGATGCATGTGGATGCAAGTGTTTGCTAGCGGTTGCTCGTGGATGCATATACACACACTTTAGGCACTAGATCGGCTCAGTCACTTTCATATTGCATATTGCATATAAATGGATGTATTTAGTAAAATGAATGTACATTGAATGTGTGTATCATATGGATGTTGCATTTAAATGAATGGTTGTGCATACATGTAGTAATGATATGTATAGGGTTCTTTGCATACATGAAGGATACATGGCACTATCATTATTTGCATTAAGGAGGTCGACTGAATCAGTGGACCACCTAATTTTGCATTAGTATACGGACATATACACATACTATGCATATGTACATGAAAAGCATTAGAAATCTTTTAAGGTCGATGGATGCTTGTGGATGATGGTTGAGTAGATGGATGATTGGATAGTAGGATACATTCTTCTTAACTTGGAGATTTCGGGGACGAAATCCTTTAAGGAGGGGAGAATGTAACACCCCGTAATTTTATAACATTAAAATTCACAAATTAAAGTATACTTAATTTTTAGAAGAAGAATTAAGTGAAATGGGTTGCACTATTATGTTCGTCTCAAAATTTTAGGTCAAGATAGACATTTGGTTTGCACAAAACGGATACCTTATGAAGATGTTATTAAGCCTTGAAGTTTGTATGCATATGAGAGAAATATATATATAGATATATATAAAAATTAAATAAATAAATATTCAAAAAAGTTCAAAACAGCAAATCGAGAGGGGGAATAGCCGAACCGCACCATTTTTGGAGTCGACCCGAGCCTCGCTGGGTCGACTAGGGGTCGATCCAGGGTGTTTGGCTGTCAACCCGTGGCCCGATTCGCGCTGAGGGCTGATGTTGCATCTGAGTGGTCCTGATGATTTCTGGGTTAATCGAAGAGCTCTAATCGATCCTAGACATCTATATATACACCTTAAGTCCTAACCCTAATTCATAAAATATTATCTATGACACCATTATGCTGTCAAGCTCTCTCTTAAACCCTAGCCGCCACCTCTAAATTAAATCTCAAGTGTTCATACACAATTCAAATCAAAGTTTAGAGCTTCACCAACAATTAAAGAAGATTAATCAACATCAATTCAACTTTTCTACACCAATTTCAATTCATTAATCCTTTTCTTAAGCCACGAAAGGTGAGTACAGTTATTTTCACAAATCTAATGGGATTAAAGTAACATGAAAAAGTTGTAAAAAGGATTCATATATATGTTTGTAATGAAAATCTCACCAAGCCTTCACCTTTTTGATTCATGTCATCATATGCCTATGTTTCTATGTAAAGTTCATACATTTTATCAGTTTATTCATGTTGAATCTTTTATTATGCCTCTATGCCAGTCTATATGCCTCTTTATTTCATGATGATGTTTTATTCCAATTTTCTATGAATTGATTCTCTCTTCTTACCCCCTATTCCTTTTATTTGTGGATCTAGGCTACCTTCGAGCCTATATTAAAAATACGCGCGAATGCGAATACGTGGGAACGATGTGGAACATTGGGAATATGGGAAATTTGGAAAATTGGATATTTTGGATAATTGGATAATATGTGAAATTGGCATATTTGGGTATGAATTACATGGAATTGATGAAATTGCCTAAAATTGTAAATTTGTAATTGAGGCTAATTAATGTGTAATTAGTGACAATTTGGAATAGGCAATATTATAGACATGATTATATGTTTAATTGGATATATATGACATGAAAATTGGGTATGGGTGAAATACTATGTTAATGAACCTTTGACACGAGGTTAGGCGCAATTGTGACGTAAGACTGCCCGAAACCGCCCGGCAAATCCAGTGGTCACAATTGGACGTCTAATGTGAGAGGTAAAAGGATTGAATTGTAGGTGTAACGGTTAATGACACGATGTTAGACCCAGTTTGTGGTGTACCCGGAACCGCCCGGCAAATCCAGCGGCCACAAAGTGTTCGGTCTAATGTGAGAGGTCATGCACCGTTCGTCATAAGGAATGAATTAAAGAATACTAACCATAATAAGGCATGGGTATGGTTAGAGGGTTAAGTGGGGTGACATGTAAATTATGACATGTGAATAAGGACTTAACCGGAATAAGATAGGACATGTAAATTATGACATGTAAGTATGGACTTAACCGTAGCATGTGTAAGACATGGACATTTAAATTAAAATGGTTAAGTGGGAGAAAAACCTAGTGGGGACCAAGCATAGGTGGGAGGCTTGTGTCGGATGGGGACCCATTTCAACCAGTAACCCGTTTGAGTATCTAATTGGGCCCGGTACTTGGTCGGGGTTGGGGCACACTTATTGGGCTTGAATATAAGAGGTAAAAACGTGAATAGCGGTGGCAACGCAAGTCCAACGGGTTCATGTGGGAGCATGGGTACGGGCTGGTAGGTAAGACGTTGTTGCATCGTGTAGGTATGGTCGTACATTCCATGTTGGTATCGGGGTTGCCACTTTGGGGAGTGATACACCCCACTGTGGGGCCAGCACGGGTGCCTACGGGGTTTAGGGAGCCAATCAAATGGGTAGATTAAGGGTACCTTAGTGGTGGTAGGAGCAAGCCGACACTTACGATAGCAGCTAGGTACAAGTAACTACTAAGTTTGTCATGTGAGTACAGTTAGTGGGAAGGGATCAACCTCTAGTAAAAAGAGACTAGTAGATGTGCGGTGTAATTAAGTAATGTGGTGTAACTTAGCAAAAGTGCAGTGCAACGAAATACATGTTGGTTGAGTTGGATAATCCTTTGGGTGCTAGTCTGATGTTGACTTCGGTCTTTAGGGTTAGTACTTGGAGGGTTGTTCTCTTAGCCAAGGTGTAGGATTGTCTTAGTACTTAGGAATGAAATCAGCTTGTCCATCCTTTTTATCTACCTTATCTAAGTTACAGACATATCATGATGCCTATTTATGTCTTGATCATTTCCGTTACCTATTATTTGTTTAAATTACTGGACTCGCCAGACTTTATGTCTGACCCGTTTGTTTCCACCTCTTTACTTTCCTTTCCCCCCTCAGGTTTGCAAGGAGGGAATACTACAACTTAATGCCGATTTCTTTCAGTTGCTTGAAAAGAGTAGATGTATCGCTTTGGACTCTCTCATCTTTATGGATTTGCTTATGCTCAGTGGGGATTTATGCATTTATGTTATTTAAGTATTTGCTTCTTTATGTACTTTGAAGTTTTTGGAAAAGGCTATTGATCCTGTTGTAATGGTTTTGGAAACTACTTATGTAAGCTTGTTTTGGGTTATGATGTTATGAAATAAGTTTTATCTTCCGCTGTGTTGTTTTATTAATTTATTCTTGTAATTTATTAGTTCTGTACAACAATAACGCTCCATGGACATTGATGCATTCCCTTTGTGAGTGACATTAATAGACATGGGGTGTTACAACCGGTATTGCCGGAATTTGATCAACTTGCATTTTCTGATTACCCTGGAATTTCTTATTACCTATGTTATTATAAATCATGAATTTTATATTAAAATTTATGGATTTTCATTATGATTCTCCTTATATATCTGAATTAATATATTGTAACGATCTAAGATTTTTGAAAATCAAATTTGAATTTATTATGGATCTTAAATAAAGTTTAAAAGGTTTAAATTATTGTTGAATCAAATTTTAAGGCGATAATACTATTTTAAATGATTGAAAGTTTAATTTTATTGTGAAATTTGTTATAACAATGTTTGTTTTGGAGAACGACTCGACGTAAGTTGAAATATTGGAACGAGTTGAAATCAAGTTGTTAGAAACGACCAAAATTTGAAATTTAATTATAATTAAATATTCGTCGCAAATTTTTGTTCAGTTTCAGTTTGCGTAGTCTTAAAATATTTTATAGAAATTTATTGAAATTTTTATTTCGGAAAATAAGCATATATTTTTCTAACGTATTTTAGGGTAACTATGGTCCCTTTTGACACTTTACAGAATCAATCAATCGGTCTGTTTTATTACTGTTTTGGGAGCATGGCACATTATTATACATGAATATATGGCTGGTTTGTCGTTATTGGTTATTGATAACTAAAAATCAAAAGAAATTGAAAAGGAATTGCGGTGTACAAATTTCAAACAAAAGGGAATGCATGTATGTGGCCTTTGGGGTTTGGTTATTGGCGTACATGGAGGATGAAATGGGGTAGGAAGGGGCCAACGTAAGGTATACGTTTGTGTATGTAAGAAGTGGGACACTTGTAAATTGTACATAGCTTTTCCACCACGTGTTAACCATCTCTTCTTCTGCAAGCCATGCGTTCTCTCAATTACATTTTATACTTGCCGTATGAGTTTCAAACTTTGTTCTTCTCCGTTTTAGCTTCTGTTCTGCCTTCTTCATATAAATAATAATAATAAATAAATAAATAAATAAATAAAATTTAAAAAATATATATAAATAAACGAACGTGTACACCGCATATCTAAATTTGTGTGACACCTGTCCATCACTTCTCCACGTGTTGTTACCCTAGGTTCACTTTTCTGATAAATTACCATCTCTTCGTCATTTTTCATTTTCCCCAGCAGGCATTTCTTCTCCACTCAGTTCCATCATTTCTAATTCAAAAAAAAAAAACGTGATAACCTGCATGTCTTCACGCACTTCAGAACTCCACCGCAAATAGCCAAATACATATTCTTCTCACCGCCACCATTGCATGCAAAGACAAACTCTTCCACTGCTGCTAAATTCATTTGCTAGTCCTCTCAAAGCTGCTGTGCTCCTTTCTTCTTTCCACCGTGACCATCCCTCCCCTCTAAAATAGCCGCACTACCTGAAGCTTTCACTCACGCTCCACCTTTGCTCCTCACTCTTCCATGTTGCAGCAAACGTTAGCCCTCCCTCAAAGCCTCTTGCATGCACTTTCCTCCTCACGCAAGCACTCGGCCTCTCTCTCCTCTTTTTAAGCCACTAGTTCCTCCCCTTTAAAAAAAAGAAGAAGAAGAACGATACATGGTTGGCTGTGCATGCATGACTCCTGCAAACCGACACCCTGCTAGTCGTGGATCCAAATTTTTTCTAGTCTCTTATTATTTGGAAAAAAAAGAGAGGCGAAAGGCAGAAAAATGGGAAAAAGAGAAGGAAATGTAAGATAGAGAGATAGAAGGGAAGGGAACAGAGCGCAAGAAAAGGAGAAGGAGACGTAGAGAGGAAGCGAGCGCAAGAAGCAAAAGCGCCGGGAGAGTGCGTGACAGAGAGCAAGCCCTCAACTAAAAGCAAATAAGGTAAGAAAATTTAATTTAATTATTTATTTAATTAGTAATTATTGAATAATTATAATTAGATGGAATTTATTATAATTAGTGGTTGGTTGGATATGGATGTTCTTGTGTTAATGGATGTGCATGTAAATTAGACAAACACCGAACACTGAAAAGCGTTATTGACAGTAACTCTTGTGCATCGCTAAATCGGTTGTTACTGATGATGATTATAATGCATGATCATCTGACTTATATGGTTGATTTATTTTGGTTTGCATGATGCGCACACAACACCATGGTTGTGAAATCGTACAGATAATCGATTCAATTCTCCTTCCATATAAATGAAGACTTATTTTTCCAAATATTAATTTATTATTCTTTTAAGTAAAATTTTAATTTGAAAGAGCTTTGGAAATTTAAATATATAATATTTTATAATATTATATACTAGACCGTTCTAGGATGACAGAGAGGATGGTATCTCGGCTTGGGTTTGGAAATCCAGTTTCCTGCTCTCCCTGGCTATCGCCCCCCGTCCTTCTCTCGGTCCCACCCGGGCCTGGGTAATAAAGAAATGGATCAAAAAAGGGGACTTCTGCTACGGGCTATGCCATCCATTACTGATGAGGGAAGTCGCATCTGTCCCATCCCTAAATGGTCCGACAGACAGAACAGTTAATTCGAATATAAATTGAATTTGAAGTTGAAGTTGTTTTAAAACTTAGAAAACCAATTTGAAATCAAAATAAATAAGGACCATTTATGATTAAAAAGGATTTTTTAATTCACATAGTTTTCACTTATTTAAATTTTATTTGGAAATTTTGAGATGATTTTTGGATTTAACTTAATAATCGGTTTTGGAATTTAGTTACTTTGAAAATTTTAATTTAAATCCGAAAGATTTGAAGGAATTATATTTGAATTGTTTATAACGCGTTGCGACGCGACAGTTCATAAATATCGATTTTAAACTTTCAAACGATTATAACTAGACCATTTGAAATCGGTTTGACTTGGAACAAGAGGCGTTGATTTTCAAATATTAACAATTTTTGAATAAAAGAGAAATTTTTGAATTTCAACATAAATTTTCCAAGTTATGTTCAAAAATAAATTTGGAAAGGGTAGCTGTACACACAGTTCAGCGACCATATGGAAATTCAAATAAAACCAACTTTAAATTGAGAGAGAATTCATAATAAATCTTACTTTATTAACTTAAAGTAATTTGAAATGAATTATTTGAATTTTTGAATTAATTTGAAATCGATTTGAATTAAATGGCTATTGCAGCGCTTTTAGTAACGTTCTCAAACGTTATCATCTCATTTCCAAAGACAAATGGGTTTTGAAACTTATAAATCGTAAACCATTATTTTAAATGGTTAAAGAACTTGTAAAGGGTTTGGAAAGAAATTTTTTAGGTGATTTAATATGGAATTATTTGCAAATCCTAAAAAAAAAGTTAAAATTTAAAAAGGAAATGAGTTGAATGGAGTTTGTGACGGATAATCGATGTGTAATTTCCAAGGTTGAACAAATACTATCAGAAGCACTAGAAATATTTACACCAAGATTCTGATAGTGCTTGTTGGGTTGTGAATTTATATCGAATATAAGTCAAAGTAACTCTATCGAACTTATGTTTGAATATAAATTGTTTGGGTAATCGTTAATGGAATTCCAATCCAAATAAAGACTCGTTAAACTTAAAGACTTATGGAATCGAAGGATTTTGTTTAAGTATAAGGGTCGAAGGGTTTTGTTGGAATAAAGGTTGGTAAATCTAACATTTTGATTTCAAAGAGAAGTTAAAATGATGAAAGAATTTATGACGAATCCCACCTTGATATTGTAAACGAATTGAAATAATTGGAAGGGGATTGAATTGAAAAGTCCGTGGGATCCATGACTATCTTCTTATGAATACACTTATTACTTGGAAAGACCGGGATCAGATTTAAGTCCGAAAACCATTCCAAGTAATAATACGACGTCTGAAGCAAATTCAAGACTTGGAATCGACAAGGAAGACCGTGGTTCTTCCCATCGAACGGACTGATTGCCGATTGGTTTCTTTACTGAATAGCTACAGTAGAGAGATGCCCCTATTACCGGAGTGGTAGGAAGTCCGAACGTGTTGGGAGAACTTTCGGATTTCGTTCCGTTCAGACCCAGGACGGACTTGTATGGATGGTGTGTCTGACATTGGAATTGACCGCATAACACTGATTTCCGTTAATATATATCAGATTTGTGGCAATATATTATCCCCGTCTCTAAGTCATATGAACTTAGAGGGTATGCATTAATTTAAATCAGTGATATGTCGTGAGTTGTCAATGTTACATACCCGAATTATGAAACGAGCTAGTGATGATCAAAGAATGGCTTATCAAAGCATAGCTTTGTGTATGACGTGATGTGAAGACCCGCAACTTCCCCGTAAAGGAAAGCGTCGGATAGTTCGAGAACAAACCACAACAGAACGCATACAGAAGGACATTTCATTGTATATCACAACAATGCATCAGATTACAAGAATATACAGAGTATGAATGAATATTACACAGAAATATCAGAGATTTAAATTACATTTAAATACATAGCAGCGGAAAATAATACAATACACAACTAGAATGAGATATACGGATACAAAGCTTTCCGGATATCGTTCCAGCTGTAAACCAAAATCCTGTGAATATAAATCTGCAAAACCAAAACTACTAGCTGCCCGTGTCGAAATAAGGGCACCCAGAGTTTAGGTTAAAACAATAAACTCCAGGTCAGTCATGTGACTGGTGTGAGAACTAAAACAGTTGTTAATCTTTGTTTTTAAAGTTAGGTAAATCAAGGGACCACGCCGTATAACACGGAACGGGTTTCCTCCCAAGAATACCAGTGCATAAAACCAACAGCGCAATGCTAAATAAAGAAAGATGAAGCTGTTATAAGACCCAGGTCCTATCACACAATGCAACGCAAGCCGGGGGATAGGGTTTTCCCTTATAACAGCCAAAGAATGCTTGATACGTTTAAAACAAATCATTTGATACTATTATAAGTGCATAGTGTATAAAACACTTCAAATCATAAGTATCAATCATAGGCGGCATGAGTGCCCCATACCACTATGTCGCCATATATAGGTTTACAAATAAAACCGCAAATGTCACGTATTTGGAAATTGGATTTCCGTCTATGAACCGAGGCTAGGGGCAAGATCCTCAACCGATTCGAGACGCTCTAGCCCGCCCCTCAGGAACAGCCGCAACTGCCCCTTGGATCGTCAGGGCCGGTCCACACGGAGTGGATTATTATGCCTGAACAATACGTCTCCCCACCCTATGGGGTGTAAGTCTGGTCCGTCAGCCGACCAGAATGCATTCGGCCGAAACCGATATAACCGAGGCGCCTCGCAACAGCAACAACAACATAAGTCAAACTCGTCAGGGCGTGTAAAACCACTGACGCCACTTCTAACTAGAAAGAAACGCATGCCCTCCCTGAGGTCCGTCTCCCGTTTTTGATTCATACCGGGTGTGAAACTCGCGAATCAAACGTTACACAAAGCTACGCCACAAAGGCCGTGCTTTGATCATCACCACAAGACTTTGCTTTTCAACAGAAGCCTTGATCATTTGCATCTTAGCATGCCACACAGGCAAACCACTCTATGCAACCGATATCAGTCACACAGAATGAAATCCAATGTCAGACACACAGTCCATTTACAAGTCCGTTCTGGGGCTGAACGAAACCGGAGGCACCTAGTACCCCGCATATCCATCGATCTCCAAGTACGTCTGGACGATCACCAACTGTTTCCATCTTCTTGGGTGTACAGCCCAATCAAGATCATCAGTTATCACCCAAACGACGTGAAGACCTCCGGTCTTCGACCATCGTCTTCATCTTCGACTTATCGTCGTATCAGTTATTCAGAATGGGATAAACCCGGTCTTCCCGAATAACTCGCGTATATTTTATAAAAGTGTTACACAAACACAACATACGCCTCATTCCAATTCATCAGTCACTAACCGTAAATTAATCAAGAGAATAATTCCCCAAATATTAACCCCGAAGGCCGAAACCAACATCAGATCAATATCCAGAAAACCATTCTGCTTGGCTAACCGCCAGTTAGTTTCTAAATTTCACATTCAAATCTAATTACAGATTTATCTATCGCCTGGAGCAAAACTGGTGATACTCCATTCTCGATCTTTTCAATCTAATTAAAGATTCATTAAAACTCCACTTAGTTTTAATCATTATCTGGGTTAAAGAATCAGTGTCATTTAAAACACGATTCACGATAAACCCAAAATCACCTTCCATTAATTATCGGGTTAAAGAACAAGTGTTATTTAAAACACTGTTCACGATAAACCCAAAAATCAATACCAATTCAATTCCAATTAAATATCATTTAATTGGTACACTTCATTAAATCTAAATAAAAAGATTTAATCTTTTCTCAACTGGGTTCAAGAACAGTGTTAGTGAAGACACCATTCACGACAAACCCAAATCACATTCGATATTCAATACAAGGCTCTGAATAGAAAATATATCGGCTTATATTCAATATCGAATTCTACGACTAACAAATGTCGTATTGGAAATAACGATACAAATATATATCTTTCAAATTTCCATAACAACACCTGTAATGTCACGAATTCCAACATCGAAATATTCCGAAGACAATTTCGATTCAAATCCACTCCAATGCAATCATTGGAAATTTTGGTTATTTTCAAAACCATTTCAAATTCAATTTATTTATTTAAAAATAAATAGAATTATAATTCTAGTTCAAAACTAGTTCATTTCGATAAAAATCCATTTTTTTATCTTTTCAAATATGGAGATTTTCACCCCAAACTTTCACAAATCATTTCTTATGATTTTACACAAATTATTACTATTTTTAATAATTTTATCAAGGCCCGTACAGTCGATTTCCAACAATGGCCATCGAACTGCACTTACAACGACCTTTTTCGAATTTGATTTGGACGTATCTCCAAATCCAACCGTTAGATTTCAAATTTCTAACATTAATTAGAAAGCTCTTTTCGATACGAACCCAACGGTTCCGGTTTTAGGAGAATCCGACGGTCGGATCTCCTGTAATGTCCGTTTGAAATAAATGGTCGAAATTCGCGAACTGCCGCGGCGCGGCGCGTTCTATTCAGGCCATTATATTATATATAATATATATAATATATATTTCGTCGATTTCTATTTAAAACGAATTATATAAATAGTTTTGAATTCGTTTCAAAAACATTTTCAACTTCCATTTCAATTCAAATCAAAATTGAATTCTTCTCTATAAATTCGTTTTAAAATTCATTTCTATTCAATTCGAATTTCAATTCAATTTGAATTCATTTCAATTCGCTTTCTATTCCATTTGAATTCGTTTTCAATTCAATTCATTTCGAAATCGTTTTCAATTCATTTCATTTCGAAATCGTTTTCAATTCAATTCATTTCGAAATCGTTTTCAATTCATTTCATTTCGAAATCGTTTTCAATTTATTTCATTTCGAAATCGTTTTCAATTCAATTCATTTCGAAATCGTTTTCAATTCAATTCATTTCGAAATCGTTTTCAATTCATTTCATTTCGAAATCGTTTTCAATTCGATATAAATATCGTTCACGTCAAAATGGCGTCCATACACGGCTTCATAAATTTCTATTTTCAAATATTCTATTTCAAATATTTCTTTTTCAAAATAGTTGTTATTATCAAAATATTTCGTTCAACACATGACCAATCTCAATGAATGAGTACTGTCAACACATGAACTTTTATTTTATAATATTCTTTATTTTTCAAATTGGAATGAGGCCCAATCAATTACCATATAAAGTTAATTATATGGATTTTCATACAACACATGTATATCATAGCATTGAAAAATAATCAACCATCAACCAAAGTGCACTACACTGCATAAGCATCAAATACAGATATTCAACGCTTATAACAGCCTGTCAATCAATCGATCGACATATTTAATCAATCAGGATGAGTGAACTGCATATTTCATCCTAACACCCGTGTGGGGTTTCAAACAATCAAACACAGATTTTATTTGTGCAGTTGGGCGATGTGTGAAATTTATCGACCCAATCAATATCATTCAAATAAGTGTACATAAACAAACCATCTGGTTTGTAAATGAATATTTATTTATTCACTTCACTATTTTCATATTCACGTTAAAAATTATATTTTTAACGATAAAACATTTTATTTCAACCTATGAATTTCTATTCAATTCATTTATTCAATAAAATGATATTTTTATTTTTCTAACATGTTTTAGAAAATTTCGGCGGCATAACGGCACGATACTAGAAACGGGACAAGGCCTAGCCTTATCCCCGGTCTAGTGAAGGCCCACGCCATTCACACATCAATCAAATCAATTCGTTATGCAAACCGCAAACTTTGGAGTAAGGATCTAACCTAGCCTTACTCCTTCGCCTTATAACGGCGCACGTCTAATCCTAACCAATTTATCGATTCGATTTTTCACACCACAAACCACATTCAAACAATATCGCAATCAATCACCAAACTGTCAAACAAACAAGTCCATGGTCTGTGGACGATTGTGTCGGGTGCTACTAAGCACCGTCTGCATCCTAGTATATATATATAACTAGAAAATAAATAGAAAGGTGAGAAATTCTCACCGATTAGCTATCCTAGCTCCACGGCACTTCATTGATAGAAATCTTCATCGCTATCGCATCTTCGTCATCTTCGCTGCCCGTAGCCACTACATATGTAAAAATCGAATTTTTACTATGCTATTCAATATATAAAATCGAATTTTGACTTCGCTATTCAATATATAAAAATCGAATTTTTTTTTCTTTTGCAAGTTCAAATCTTTTTCTACTAAAAGATTAAACTTTTTTTCCTATTTTAAAGTTCAAAATAAAATCAGTTTTTCGCTTTCATAAAAATGCAGTTTTTTCATAACTTAAAAAATAAAAATACAGTTTTTGCCTTATTTAAAAATTCAGTTTAAAAATCATTTAAAAATCAGTTTTCTAATCTAAAATAAAATTCAGTCTTAAACCTAAAATAAAATTCAGTTTTAAACCTACCTAAAATCAGAATTTTAAAAACATAAAAATCGGTTTTTAATATTAACAAAATCAGTTTTATAAATTAAGTAAAAATCAGTTTTATAAATAAAGTAAAAACTTACAGTTCGAAAGGGGGGGGTTCACCACCATCGGAGAGGCTTCGGGTGGCTCTGGGTCGGCGGCAGGAGGAGGCGGAGGGTTGGGGCGGCCTTCAGTTCGTCGGCGGTCATCACTGTGGGGGGGGAAAGCTCTGGCGTTTTCGTCTTCGATTCGAAGGGAGGAAGGAGATGAGCTAGAGGGGAGAGGAAGGCGCGACTTTAGGGGGGAGCGGCGGTCCATCGTCGGCGTCAGCAAGGGGGAGGAAGAGGCGTCGCGATCTGAAACTGGAAGGGGTTTTTTTTTTTTTTTTTTTTTTTATATTTTGACCGTGGTTTGACTTGTGAGGAAAGAGAGAGCTCAAGGGGGTTATATAATATTTTAATTATTTAAATAATTAATTTCTCCATAAAGTAACTTTAAATTTCGATCTCCGAACGAGGCCCAATGACTGTCGTCCCTAGCTAATTACCCCCATTCCGAATACAATGGGATATGTTTCATAAGCCAGTTCGGCTGTTACGCTCAGTTTTCGCTGAAATTAATGTATAAATCTATATATTCAATTTTAAACGTACATTTCAATTTACCGGGGTCACATACTAACTTTAAAAATTCTAGAAAAATATTTTCTAGCTTCGTATTGACGATACGGTCCTAACAAAACTAGTTTCGTCGAAATCTGAGACCGTTAGAAAAATGGCCAATTTCCAGTCGATTAAAATCAACTGAAACTGGTCAAACGCGTTTTCCTT
This sequence comes from Allium sativum, assembly GCA_030737875.1. NCBI lineage: Eukaryota > Viridiplantae > Streptophyta > Magnoliopsida > Asparagales > Amaryllidaceae > Allium > Allium sativum. The sequence goes on from CM060909.1 coordinate 827,005,981, forward strand.
TGCCACGCTCACATATTGATTCGAAAAATTATGAAATTTGAAATCTAGCAATAACTTTACATCACGGACCCAACAAAACTGGTTTCGTCGAAATCCGAGGTCGTTTGCAAAATGTCCATTTTTAAGGGCCTGAATTCCATAGCGACTATTCAGAATTTTCAACTGGACATATCTTTTGATTCCCGCTAAGAAATTTTGATCATTCGGGTTCGTTGGAAAGATATTCACTATTAGATTCCATTATTTTTGGTTTCACTAAAATCCGGATTGTTTTGCACCCGGTACATTCAATTGAAGTTTGAAATCGAATTATCGAACTACCGCGCCATTTTCAATTCTATTTATAATTATATATAATTATTTATATTCTAACGACGACGCGTATAATATATACGTCCGAATATATTCAAAATAAATTTCTCGTCGATATTATTTAAAATAATTCATTTTAAATAATCTAAATTCGCTAAAATGGCCAAAATAAAAATTTTAAACTGGCCCAGATTTTACGGGTTGTTACAATCTCCCCCACTTAAAACTTTTCGTCCCCGAAAAGGAACAAAGTCGAAAGTGGTTTGATTATTCAGCTCCACATTTGATCTGGCTTCCATTCTCCAACTCTTTAGTTTCTGAGAATTTTTAAAATTTCAAAAATTTGGCTAACACCCTAAATTTTTGAAAAATTTCGCCATAACCTCCCCTGCACCGGGAGCATCGGGAAATTGCAAATAGCGTTCCCGGTCCTTCAGATCTCAAAAAGAAAAAGAAAAAGCCAAGCGGCTAGCCAATAGGCTCATAAAATCATCATCACCCAAACAAAACAGTAAATTATGTAATAAACATGTACCTATTTGTCGGGCAAACAAATTTTATTCTCTGCTCTAGCCTCCTTGCTATGACCTGTTCAATGATATATATGTATATGCAAACAAATGCGACCAATTTTCAATAGAGTTCAATATTTGATTCAATTAGGCATAATTGTTCAAAATTAGCAAACAATTAAACAAACAACACAAACTTCAATCAATTAGTGGATTAACGTTTCAAATTCATAATTTCGATATATATACAAAAATCAGATTTTTGATGCCAAATCACAACAATTAGCCCTATCTAATTTTGGTTCTCACACCAGTCAATAGGAAATATATAGATATCAAACCTTCGAAACACGAACATAAATGTTGATGATGCGATCGCTATCATCAATATCATCTCCGGGCGACTAGGGTGTGGTGCTATATCTATCCAATATATTAAAACTTCGAATACACGCTAGCTAGGCGCATACGCAAAAATCTTTATATTTTGGATTGTCCTAATCAATATAAAATAAATAATCAAATACGAATAATTGATTTAAATTTTCAAATCAAAAATCGTTTTCATTTTAAAAATATACTCTTCACACTCGTTCTAGGATACTACTGATCCCATCTCTAACGAGTCATTCCATTGGATATTACTAATCCAATATCTGATGAATTCCTTCGTACGGTTCTAATGTGTCTTGTTCTCTGCTTTGTAAACCAAAGCTCTGATACCAAATGTGAAGACCCGCAACTTCCCCGTAAAGGAAAGCGTCGGATAGTTCGAGAACAAACCACAACAGAACGCATACAGAAGGACATTTCATTGTATATCACAACAATGCATCAGATTACAAGAATATACGGAGTATGAATGAATATTACACAGAAATATCAGAGATTTAAATTACATTTAAATACATAGCAGCGGAAAATAATACAATACACAACTAGAATGAGATATACGGATACAAAGCTTTCCGGATATCGTTCCAGCTGTAAACCAAAATCCTGTGAATATAAATCTGCAAAACCAAAACTACTAGCTGCCCGTGTCGAAATAAGGGCACCCAGAGTTTAGGTTAAAACAATAAACTCCAGGTCAGTCATGTGACTGGTGTGAGAACTAAAACAGTTGTTAATCTTTGTTTTTAAAGTTAGGTAAATCAAGGGACCACGCCGTATAACACGGAACGGGTTTCCTCCCAAGAATACCAGTGCATAAAACCAACAGCGCAATGCTAAATAAAGAAAGATGAAGCTGTTATAAGACCCAGGTCCTATCACACAATGCAACGCAAGCCGGGGGATAGGGTTTTCCCTTATAACAGCCAAAGAATGCTTGATACGTTTAAAACAAATCATTTGATACTATTATAAGTGCATAGTGTATAAAACACTTCAAATCATAAGTATCAATCATAGGCGGCATGAGTGCCCCATACCACTATGTCGCCATATATAGGTTTACAAATAAAACCGCAAATGTCACGTATTTGGAAATTGGATTTCCGTCTATGAACCGAGGCTAGGGGCAAGATCCTCAACCGATTCGAGACGCTCTAGCCCGCCCCTCAGGAACAGCCGCAACTGCCCCTTGGATCGTCAGGGCCGGTCCACACGGAGTGGATTATTATGCCTGAACAATACGTCTCCCCACCCTATGGGGTGTAAGTCTGGTCCGTCAGCCGACCAGAATGCATTCGGCCGAAACCGATATAACCGAGGCGCCTCGCAACAGCAACAACAACATAAGTCAAACTCGTCAGGGCGTGTAAAACCACTGACGCCACTTCTAACTAGAAAGAAACGCATGCCCTCCCTGAGGTCCGTCTCCCGTTTTTGATTCATACCGGGTGTGAAACTCGCGAATCAAACGTTACACAAAGCTACGCCACAAAGGCCGTGCTTTGATCATCACCACAAGACTTTGCTTTTCAACAGAAGCCTTGATCATTTGCATCTTAGCATGCCACACAGGCAAACCACTCTATGCAACCGATATCAGTCACACAGAATGAAATCCAATGTCAGACACACAGTCCATTTACAAGTCCGTTCTGGGGCTGAACGAAACCGGAGGCACCTAGTACCCCGCATATCCATCGATCTCCAAGTACGTCTGGACGATCACCAACTGTTTCCATCTTCTTGGGTGTACAGCCCAATCAAGATCATCAGTTATCACCCAAACGACGTGAAGACCTCCGGTCTTCGACCATCGTCTTCATCTTCGACTTATCGTCGTATCAGTTATTCAGAATGGGATAAACCCGGTCTTCCCGAATAACTCGCGTATATTTTATAAAAGTGTTACACAAACACAACATACGCCTCATTCCAATTCATCAGTCACTAACCGTAAATTAATCAAGAGAATAATTCCCCAAATATTAACCCCGAAGGCCGAAACCAACATCAGATCAATATCCAGAAAACCATTCTGCTTGGCTAACCGCCAGTTAGTTTCTAAATTTCACATTCAAATCTAATTACAGATTTATCTATCGCCTGGAGCAAAACTGGTGATACTCCATTCTCGATCTTTTCAATCTAATTAAAGATTCATTAAAACTCCACTTAGTTTTAATCATTATCTGGGTTAAAGAATCAGTGTCATTTAAAACACGATTCACGATAAACCCAAAATCACCTTCCATTAATTATCGGGTTAAAGAACAAGTGTTATTTAAAACACTGTTCACGATAAACCCAAAAATCAATACCAATTCAATTCCAATTAAATATCATTTAATTGGTACACTTCATTAAATCTAAATAAAAAGATTTAATCTTTTCTCAACTGGGTTCAAGAACAGTGTTAGTGAAGACACCATTCACGACAAACCCAAATCACATTCGATATTCAATACAAGGCTCTGAATAGAAAATATATCGGCTTATATTCAATATCGAATTCTACGACTAACAAATGTCGTATTGGAAATAACGATACAAATATATATCTTTCAAATTTCCATAACAACACCTGTAATGTCACGAATTCCAACATCGAAATATTCCGAAGACAATTTCGATTCAAATCCACTCCAATGCAATCATTGGAAATTTTGGTTATTTTCAAAACCATTTCAAATTCAATTTATTTATTTAAAAATAAATAGAATTATAATTCTAGTTCAAAACTAGTTCATTTCGATAAAAATCCATTTTTTTATCTTTTCAAATATGGAGATTTTCACCCCAAACTTTCACAAATCATTTCTTATGATTTTACACAAATTATTACTATTTTTAATAATTTTATCAAGGCCCGTACAGTCGATTTCCAACAATGGCCATCGAACTGCACTTACAACGACCTTTTTCGAATTTGATTTGGACGTATCTCCAAATCCAACCGTTAGATTTCAAATTTCTAACATTAATTAGAAAGCTCTTTTCGATACGAACCCAACGGTTCCGGTTTTAGGAGAATCCGACGGTCGGATCTCCTGTAATGTCCGTTTGAAATAAATGGTCGAAATTCGCGAACTGCCGCGGCGCGGCGCGTTCTATTCAGGCCATTATATTATATATAATATATATAATATATATTTCGTCGATTTCTATTTAAAACGAATTATATAAATAGTTTTGAATTCGTTTCAAAAACATTTTCAACTTCCATTTCAATTCAAATCAAAATTGAATTCTTCTCTATAAATTCGTTTTAAAATTCATTTCTATTCAATTCGAATTTCAATTCAATTTGAATTCATTTCAATTCGCTTTCTATTCCATTTGAATTCGTTTTCAATTCAATTCATTTCGAAATCGTTTTCAATTCATTTCATTTCGAAATCGTTTTCAATTCAATTCATTTCGAAATCGTTTTCAATTCATTTCATTTCGAAATCGTTTTCAATTTATTTCATTTCGAAATCGTTTTCAATTCAATTCATTTCGAAATCGTTTTCAATTCAATTCATTTCGAAATCGTTTTCAATTCATTTCATTTCGAAATCGTTTTCAATTCGATATAAATATCGTTCACGTCAAAATGGCGTCCATACACGGCTTCATAAATTTCTATTTTCAAATATTCTATTTCAAATATTTCTTTTTCAAAATAGTTGTTATTATCAAAATATTTCGTTCAACACATGACCAATCTCAATGAATGAGTACTGTCAACACATGAACTTTTATTTTATAATATTCTTTATTTTTCAAATTGGAATGAGGCCCAATCAATTACCATATAAAGTTAATTATATGGATTTTCATACAACACATGTATATCATAGCATTGAAAAATAATCAACCATCAACCAAAGTGCACTACACTGCATAAGCATCAAATACAGATATTCAACGCTTATAACAGCCTGTCAATCAATCGATCGACATATTTAATCAATCAGGATGAGTGAACTGCATATTTCATCCTAACACCCGTGTGGGGTTTCAAACAATCAAACACAGATTTTATTTGTGCAGTTGGGCGATGTGTGAAATTTATCGACCCAATCAATATCATTCAAATAAGTGTACATAAACAAACCATCTGGTTTGTAAATGAATATTTATTTATTCACTTCACTATTTTCATATTCACGTTAAAAATTATATTTTTAACGATAAAACATTTTATTTCAACCTATGAATTTCTATTCAATTCATTTATTCAATAAAATGATATTTTTATTTTTCTAACATGTTTTAGAAAATTTCGGCGGCATAACGGCACGATACTAGAAACGGGACAAGGCCTAGCCTTATCCCCGGTCTAGTGAAGGCCCACGCCATTCACACATCAATCAAATCAATTCGTTATGCAAACCGCAAACTTTGGAGTAAGGATCTAACCTAGCCTTACTCCTTCGCCTTATAACGGCGCACGTCTAATCCTAACCAATTTATCGATTCGATTTTTCACACCACAAACCACATTCAAACAATATCGCAATCAATCACCAAACTGTCAAACAAACAAGTCCATGGTCTGTGGACGATTGTGTCGGGTGCTACTAAGCACCGTCTGCATCCTAGTATATATATATAACTAGAAAATAAATAGAAAGGTGAGAAATTCTCACCGATTAGCTATCCTAGCTCCACGGCACTTCATTGATAGAAATCTTCATCGCTATCGCATCTTCGTCATCTTCGCTGCCCGTAGCCACTACATATGTAAAAATCGAATTTTTACTATGCTATTCAATATATAAAATCGAATTTTGACTTCGCTATTCAATATATAAAAATCGAATTTTTTTTTCTTTTGCAAGTTCAAATCTTTTTCTACTAAAAGATTAAACTTTTTTTCCTATTTTAAAGTTCAAAATAAAATCAGTTTTTCGCTTTCATAAAAATGCAGTTTTTTCATAACTTAAAAAATAAAAATACAGTTTTTGCCTTATTTAAAAATTCAGTTTAAAAATCATTTAAAAATCAGTTTTCTAATCTAAAATAAAATTCAGTCTTAAACCTAAAATAAAATTCAGTTTTAAACCTACCTAAAATCAGAATTTTAAAAACATAAAAATCGGTTTTTAATATTAACAAAATCAGTTTTATAAATTAAGTAAAAATCAGTTTTATAAATAAAGTAAAAACTTACAGTTCGAAAGGGGGGGGTTCACCACCATCGGAGAGGCTTCGGGTGGCTCTGGGTCGGCGGCAGGAGGAGGCGGAGGGTTGGGGCGGCCTTCAGTTCGTCGGCGGTCATCACTGTGGGGGGGGAAAGCTCTGGCGTTTTCGTCTTCGATTCGAAGGGAGGAAGGAGATGAGCTAGAGGGGAGAGGAAGGCGCGACTTTAGGGGGGAGCGGCGGTCCATCGTCGGCGTCAGCAAGGGGGAGGAAGAGGCGTCGCGATCTGAAACTGGAAGGGGTTTTTTTTTTTTTTTTTTTTTTTATATTTTGACCGTGGTTTGACTTGTGAGGAAAGAGAGAGCTCAAGGGGGTTATATAATATTTTAATTATTTAAATAATTAATTTCTCCATAAAGTAACTTTAAATTTCGATCTCCGAACGAGGCCCAATGACTGTCGTCCCTAGCTAATTACCCCCATTCCGAATACAATGGGATATGTTTCATAAGCCAGTTCGGCTGTTACGCTCAGTTTTCGCTGAAATTAATGTATAAATCTATATATTCAATTTTAAACGTACATTTCAATTTACCGGGGTCACATACTAACTTTAAAAATTCTAGAAAAATATTTTCTAGCTTCGTATTGACGATACGGTCCTAACAAAACTAGTTTCGTCGAAATCTGAGACCGTTAGAAAAATGGCCAATTTCCAGTCGATTAAAATCAACTGAAACTGGTCAAACGCGTTTTCCTTTGCCACGCTCACATATTGATTCGAAAAATTATGAAATTTGAAATCTAGCAATAACTTTACATCACGGACCCAACAAAACTGGTTTCGTCGAAATCCGAGGTCGTTTGCAAAATGTCCATTTTTAAGGGCCTGAATTCCATAGCGACTATTCAGAATTTTCAACTGGACATATCTTTTGATTCCCGCTAAGAAATTTTGATCATTCGGGTTCGTTGGAAAGATATTCACTATTAGATTCCATTATTTTTGGTTTCACTAAAATCCGGATTGTTTTGCACCCGGTACATTCAATTGAAGTTTGAAATCGAATTATCGAACTACCGCGCCATTTTCAATTCTATTTATAATTATATATAATTATTTATATTCTAACGACGACGCGTATAATATATACGTCCGAATATATTCAAAATAAATTTCTCGTCGATATTATTTAAAATAATTCATTTTAAATAATCTAAATTCGCTAAAATGGCCAAAATAAAAATTTTAAACTGGCCCAGATTTTACGGGTTGTTACACGTGACATCGACAAACCTCACACCCCGGATTTATGAGAAACTAGCGGTTAGGTTTTCTGTACTTATAGATGAATTGATGATGAAGCTGTGCAGCAGTGGGAAACCACTTATGAACCTGGGGAAGTTGGGTATGTTCGGGGGGTCGTGTCTGATCGAAAACCGTTGATCTGCCCTGACGATGTGTAGTCGGTGTCCGCATGATGGATGAAAAAGCCGTTGAGGCACTTCGTTTTGTATCCCTGATTGATCTTTCGTGCCAGGAATCATCAAGTGGAAATCCAATCTCCAATACGAGCCATACGGTTTTGGTTTGTATATATATGATGAGATAATATTAATGGTATTATGTCGTCTAGGATTAATACATTTATTTGCGAAATTGCTTTTCACACTATATGATAATATTAGAAGAGGATTTTCACGTATGAAAGCACGTTTGGTTATCATAAGATAAAACTTGCCCATTGGTGTGCGCTTGCATTGTGGGACGTGGGACGAGCTTATGATAGCTTCATTTTCAAAAGTCATTGCGTATTTATATGCACGGGCATTCACATGGAGTAAACCCGTTCCGCATTAGCGGCGTGGTCCGGTGAATTTCCCAACTTTAAATTAAATTCTAAAAGCAATTGTTTTATGTTCTCACACCAGTCCCATGACTGACCTGGAGTTTATTGTTCCTTCCTAAACTCTGGGTGCCCACTAATTTTCACACGTGCAGCTAGTAGTTTAGTTTTACAGTTATAGATCGTTGGAGCAAGATTCGAAGCGCTTTCTGGATTGGAGTTCACACTAGAGTTTAGGAGCTTCCGCTAAATCATACTGTTTCTTTCGCTGAGAGTATATTTACTTTTCTTCCGCTGTATAAGTTGTACTCTAATATTTTATGTAACTCTGATATAATATTGTGTTATACAATGAAAAGTTCTTTTATTCTGTTCAATATATGTAAGTATCCATAACAATTCGTCTTTGTGAACGATTTAAATTGGTTTAATTACCGATGAGAATTAGGCAAAAAGACGGGTCGTTATAGTTGGTATCAGAGCTTTGGTTCATTCAAAGCTACAGGGTACGACATATTATGAACAAAATGATGGGACTCATCAGAGTTATAATATCTCGTTAGAGATAGGGTCAGGAATACCCTAGAATGAGATTTTGGAATATTTTGTAGAGAGAGCGTATTTTTAAGGTAGATCGTTTTAAAGAATGTAATCATCTTGAAATATAACTTTCAATAAGAATTTTCGAGTATTTTATTTGACGTCGCGATTGGACTATCCAGTATGTAAGGATTTTGAATATACGTCTGATCAACGTATAAACGAAGTCCAATATATACTAGCTAGATATAGAATCACATGCTAGTCGCTCGAGGATGATTCTACTGATGACCATGGCACCATATGTGCTTATTTTCGAGTTTCGAAAGTGGATGACTATATGATTCCAGTTAAGACGCCGAGGAATGCTTAATTAATTTCGATATGATAGGAATATTAAAAAGGATTTAATATAAGGACAATATGTTATAAATGCAAAACAAACTATTTTGTTAATAACCAGAAAGGATATTTTAGAAGTAAACCATACTTAAAATTTGAAAGCGCACGTAAGTGAGATAATTCATCGAGAGATTATATTAAAATATCAAACTATAAAAAAAAATGGATCAATAAACATGAATTTTGAGACCTAATAAGTTGTAATAAGAAAAGATATCATATTTCTCGATGGGTGTCAAGTAATAGAGTTGAACCTATACCTAACATGAATTGTAAATGATTTAAGTTGAAAATATATTTTAGACAAAATCAAGCTCCCCTTATGGGAATCTGAAAATGAGTTTGACTTAGATTAAGAAATTGTTCAAAAAGACGATTTAAATTGTAACAAATATATAAGTGGGGGAGAAAACCGCTCTTCTCCGATTGAAACTATATGAGCAATCCAAATAGAAAGTATTTAAACAATAACCGATTAGGATGAAAGAAAAAGAAATTTGAAGTAAGATTTACTCAAGAGGAAGTTAATGAGAAAAAGAGTATCCCAATAATAAACTACTTAGGGTTGTATCCTTAGGAGCGCTTGACTTTCCTATCTTGGCTTAGGTTAGTTCCATCGTTTAAATTCGAACCGTTGGGTAGCGTCGTTCGTTTCCATTTACTTAAGCTTGGTTGAATATCTTGACTTAGATTATCGTACTCTGAACTGCCTATACTCGCATCCTTGGGTGTACTTGACTTTCTTGTCTTGATCCTGTTTGAGAATTTGAGCCAAACGTATTTGATCTTGAGTAGTTTATCTTTTGATTTAGGCGTGTTTTGATTTAGGCCATTATACCTTTTAGTGCTCATTTTGATATCGATCTTTTGCTTTGAATACGTGGAATTTGACTTGATCCATGTATGCACACCCTTTTGTGTCGGTTTTTGAATGAAACCAAGATCGAGTTCAACTAAATAACTTTGAATTATCCAAGACATTATGTTAACGAAATTTAAACAAATGAGCTTTTCATAGAAATTGGAAGTGTTTGAAATATGGAATTCAATTTATGCAAGGAAAATGGATTTTTAAAGATGAACTGTAAGGATTTAGTTCCAAATATTGAAACTTATTTCTAATGTTTGAATTATGATGGTTTGAAACATGCACGTACTAAATTAGAGTGCGCAGCGAAAGCGTGATGGTATATTTGAATAAGAATGAATAAAGACCTATAGTATGGTTAAAATGATTTATGTTTGAAGAAAAAAAAAAGAGTTCAACTATATATTGTAAAGAGATTTCTGAAATTTCGACTTATGACTCTTAAAATATTCTATCTTGTGATATACAAGGATGCTCGAAATGAAGTGTAAACGATTTTCGAAAACTTTAGAAAATAGAAAAGCTTGAATTTGTCTGGAATTCAATTTGGAAGGCTCGAATGGTTTAAATACGATCATAGATTTTGAAATATGAAACCTAAAGTTGTATACTTGGAAGTCTAAAATTCTATTGAGCAAATTTGGTTTCCAACCAATTGGATGTGATGAATGGTTTATAAAAGAAATTTCGACGACTGGAATCCTGCTACTTTGGAAATATTTAGCAATACCAATATTATGGTTTAAGTGTTTACAAATTTTGGTTTACAACTTCGAGATATGAGATGATTTGGTTTGTTCGAGTAACCGTGACTAAAACTGGGTTGTGATAAAGAATTGGATTTCGTATGATTGGGTGGTACTCAGTTTCCCTGTCATGAGGATGAACTCTCGAACAATAACATATAGATTTCAGTATAGTATGATTGAAAATTTTGAAAAGAAATTTGGTTTTGAAAATCGCGAAGTAAGGTATGGTTATCTAAATGGAAGAAATATATAAGATTTCAATGGTTTGAAATGGAATGGGATTCAAAGTCGGAGAATTCATTTGAAGTGCTTTGCAAACTATGATTTGTAATAATAGTTAAACCTCAAACTTCTTTAATCGACCATTCCAAAATTTTACCTTTCTAATATAACGAATTGAATTTTGTTTTGATATGTTTTCGTATAAAAGTTTTGGCAAATTTAATCGTATGAAAATTTTCCTATAAGTTGCGTTGATAAATTTAGATTTAATATAAGAAATTGTAAGTTTAACAAATTTATATGTAAGATTTATTTCGCTTATGTATAATTTCACGAGCTCTCCTTTTCGAGGACGAAAAGCCTTAAGTGGGGGAGAATGTAACGATCTAAGATTTTTGAAAATCAAATTTGAATTTAATATGAATCTTAAATAAAGTTTAAAAGGTTTAAATTATTGTTGAATCAATTTTTAAGGCGATAATACTATTTTAAATGATTGAAAGTTTAATTTTATTGTGAAATTTGTTATAACAATGTTTGTTTTGGAGAACGACTTGACGTAAGTTGAAATACTGGAACGAGTTGAAATCAAGTTGTTAGAAACGACCAAAATTTGAAATTTAATTATAATTAAATATTCGTCGTAAATTTTTGTTCAGTTTCAGTTTGCGTAGTCTTAAAATATTTTATAGAAATTTATTGAAATTTTTATTTTGGAAAATAAGCATATATTTTTCTAACGTATTTTAGGGTAACTGTGGTCCCTTTTGACACTTTACAGAATCAATCAATCGGTCTGTTTTATTACTGTTTTGGGAGCATGGCACATTATTATACACGAATATATGGCTGGTTTGTCGTTATTGGTTATTGATAACTAAAAATCAAAAGAAATTGAAAAGGAATTGCGGTGTACAAATTTCAAACAAAAGGGAATGCATGTATGTGGCCTTTGGGGTTTGGTTATTGGCATACATGGAGGATGAAATGGGGTAGGAAGGGGCCAACGTGAGGTATACGTTTGTGTATGTAAGAAGTGGGACACTTGTAAATTGTACATAGCTTTTCCCCCACGTGTTAACCATCTCTTCTTCTGCAAGCCATGCGTTCTCTCAATTACATTTTATACTTGCCGTATGAGTTTCAAACTTTGCTCTTCTCCATTTTAGCTTCTGTTCCGCCTTCTTCATATAAATAATAATAATAATAAATAAATAAATAAAATTTAAAATATATATATAAATAAACGAAAGTGTACACCGCATATCTAAATTTGTGTGACACCTGTCCATCACTTCTCCACGTGTTGTTACCCTAGGTTCACTTTTCTGATAAATTACCTTCTCTTCGTCATTTTTCATTTTCCCCGGCAGGCCTTTCTTCTCCACTCAGTTCCATCATTTCTAATTCAAAAAAAAAAAAAAAAACGTGATAACCTGCATGCCTTCACGCACTTCAGAACACCACCGCAAATAGCCAAATACCATATTCTTCTCACCGCCACCATTGCATGCAAAGACAAACTCTTCCACCGCTGCTAAATTAATCCGCAAGTCCTCTCAAAGCTGCTGTGCTACTTTCTTCTTTCCACCGTGACCATTCCTCCCCTCTAAAATAGCCGCACTACCTGAAGCTTTCACTCACGCCCCACCTTTGCTCCTCACTCTTCCATGTTGCAGCAAACGTTAGGACTCCCTCAAAGCCTCTTGCATGCACTTTCCTCCTCACTCAAGCACTCGGCCTCTCTCTCCTCTTTTGAAGCCACTAGTTCCTCCCCTTAAAAAAAAAAGGAAGAACGATACATGGTTTGCTGTGCATGCATGACCCCTGCAAACCGACACCCTGCTAGTCGTGGATCCAAATTTTTTCTAGTCTCCTATTATTTGAAAAAAAAGAGAGGCGAAAGGCAGAAAAAAAGGGAAAAAGAGAAGGAAACGTAAGATAGAGAGATAGAAGGGAAGGGAACAGAGCGCAAGAAAAGGTGAAGGAGACGTAGAGAGGAAGCGAGCGCAAGAAGCAAAAGCGCCGGGAGAGTGCGTGACAGAGAGCAAGCCCTCAACTAAAAGCAAATAAGGTGAGAAAATTTAGTTTAATTATTTATTTAATTAGTAATTATTGAATAATAATAATTAGATGGAATTTATTATAATTAGTGGTTCGTTGGATATGGATGTTCTTGTGTGAATGGATGTGCATGTAAATTAGACAAACACCGAACACTGAAAAGTGTTATTGACAGTAACGCTTGTGCATCGCTAAATTGGTTGTTACTGATGATGATTATAATGCATGATCATCTGACTTATATGGTTGATTTATTTTGGTTTGCATGATGCGCACACAACACCGTGGTTGTGAAATCGTACAGATAATCGATTCAATTCTCCTTCCATATAAATGAAGACTTATTTTTCCAAATATTAATTTATTATTCTTTTAAGTAAAATTTTAGTTTGAAAGAGCTTTGGAAATTTAAATATATAATATTTTATAATATTATATACTAGACCGTTCTAGGATGACACAGAGGATGGTGTCTAGGCTTGGGTTTGGAAATCCAGTTTCCTGCTCTCCCTGGCTATCCCTAACTGGTCCGACGGACGGAACAGTTAATTCGAATATAAATTGAATTTGAAGTTGAAGTTGTTTTAAAACTTAGAAAACCAATTTGAAATCAAAATAAATAAGGAACATTTATGATTAAAAAGGATTTTTGAATTCATATAGTTTTCACTTATTTAAATTTAAATTTTATTTGGAAATTTTGAGATGATTTTTGGATTTAACTTAATAATCGGTTTTGAAATTCAGTTACTTTGAAATTTTTAATTTAAATTCAAAAGATTTGAAGGAATTATATTTGAATTGTTTATAACGTGCTGCGACCCGACAGTTCATAAATATCGATTTTAAACTTTCAAACGATTATAACTAGACCATTTGAAATCGGTTTGACTTGGAACAAGAGGCGTTGATTTTCAAATATTAACAATTTTTGAATAAAAGAGAAATTTTTGAATTTCAACATAAATTTTCCAAGTTATGTTCAAAAATAAATTTGGAAAGGGTAGCTGTACACACAGTTCAGCGACCATATGGAAATTCAAATAAAACCAACTTTAAATTGAGAGAGAATTCATAATAAATCTTACTTTATTAACTTCAAGTAATTTGAAATGAATTATTTGAATTTTTGAATTAATTTGAAATCGATTTGACTTAAATGGCTATTGCAGCGCTTTTAGTAACGTTCTCAAACGTTATCATCTCATTTCCAAAGACAAATGGGTTTTGAAACTTATAAATCGTAAAACATTATTTTAAATGGTTAAAGAACTTGTAAAGGGTTTGGAAAGATTTTTTTTAGGTGATTTAATATGGAATTATTTACAAATCCTAAAAAAAAGTTAGAATTTAAAAAGGAAATGAGTTGAATGGAGTTTGTGACGGATAGTCGATGTGTAATTTCCAAGGTTGAACAAATACTATCAGAAGCACTAGAAATATTTACACCAAGATTCTGATAGTGCTTGTTGGGTTGTGAATTTATATCGAATATAAGTCAAAGTAACTCTATCGAACTTATGTTTGAATATAAATTGTTTGGGTAATCGTTAATGGAATTCCAATCCAAATAAAGACTCGTTAAACTTAAAGACTTATGGAATCGAAGGATTTTGTTTAAGTATAAGGGTCGAAGGGTTTTGTTGGAATAAAGGTTGGTAAATAGAACATTTTGATTTCAAAGAGAAGTTAAAATGATGAAATAATTTATGACGAATCCCACCTTGATATTGTAAACGAATTGAAATAATTGGAAGGGGATTGAAAAGTCTGTGGGATACATGACTATCATTTAATGAATACACTTATTACTTGGAAAGACCGGGATCAGATTTAAGTCCAAAAACCATTCCAAGTAATAATACGACGTCTAAAGCAAATTCAAGACTTGGAATCGACAAAGAAGACCGTGGTTCTTCCCATCGAACGGACTGATTGCCGATTGGTTTCTTTACTGAATAGCTACAGTAGAGAGATGCCCCTATTACTGGAGTGGTAGGAAGTCCGAACGTGTTGGGAGAACTTTCGGATTTTGTTCCGTTCAGACCCAGGACGGACTTGTATGGATGGTGTGTCTGACATTGGAATTGACCGCATAACACTGATTTCCGTTAATATATATCAGATTTGTGGCAATATATTATCCCCGTCTCTAAGTCATATGAACTTAGAGGGTATGCATTAATTTAAATCAGTGATATGTCGTGAGTTGTCAATGTGACATACCCGAGTTATGAAACGAGCTAGTGATGATCAAAGAATGGCTTATCAAAGCATAGCTTTGTGTATGACGTGACATCGACAAACCTCACACCCCGGATTTATGAGAAACTGGCGGTTACGTTTTCTGTACTTATAGATGAATTGATGATGAAGCTGTGCAGTAGTGGGAAACTACTTATGAACCTGGGGAAGTTGGGTATGTTCGGGGGGTAGTGTCTGATCGAAAACCGTTGATCTGCCCTGACGATGTGTAGTCGGTGTCCGCATGATGGATGAAAAAGTCGTTGAGGCACTTCGTTTTGTATCCCTGATTGATCTTTCGTGCCAGGAATCATCAATTGGAAATCCAATCTCCAATACGAGCCATACGGTTTTGGTTTGTATATATATGGCGAGATAATATTAATGGTATTATGTCGTCTAGGATTAATACATTTATTTGCGAAATTGCTTTTCACACTATATGATAATATTAGAAGAGGATTTTCACGTATGAAAGCACGTTTGGTTATCATAAGATAAAACTTGCCCATCTGGTGTGCGCTTGCATTGTGTGACGTGGGACGAGCTTATGATAGCTTCATTTTCAAAAGTCATTGCGTATTTATATGCACGGGCATTCACATGGAGTAAACCCTATCCGTATTAGCGGCGTGGTCCGGTGAATTTCCTAACTTTAAATTAAATTCTAAAAGCAATTGTTTTATGTTCTCACACCAGTCCCATGACTGACCTGGAGTTTATTGTTCCTTCCTAAACTCTGGGTGCCCACTAATTTTCACACGGGCAGCTTGTAGTTTAGTTTTACAGTTATAGATCGTTGGAGCAAGATTCGAAGCGCTTTCTTGATTGGAGTTCATGCTAGAGTTTAGGAGCTTCCGCTAAATCATATTGTTTCTTTCGCTGAGAGTATATTTACTTTTCTTCCGCTGTATAAGTTGTACTCTGATATTTTATGTAACTCTGATATAATATTGTGTTATACAATGAAAAGTTCTTTTATTCTGTTCAATATATGTAAGTATCCATAACAATTCGTCTTTGTGAACGATTTAAATTGGTTTAATTACCGATGAGAATCAAGCAAAAAGACGGGTCGTTACATATATCGTGATGTTCGAAATTTGAGTATTAACATCTTCTTGCTGTAATTCGATAAGAATAGGTTGTTGATTTACTTGAAACCAATTTTAGAGCCTATATAAGTCATGAATACACAATTCTTATGTTTGATTTGAATCCTGTAACCAACTAGATTTCATCCCAAAGATTTTTAAATGCATGTAGATGGATGTTCTCCCATGTATTAATCCTACAGGTATTTGCAAATTACTTCCCTTGATTTGTCAAGCATGATCCATAATCATATATTTAATAACAGCTATAGGAAGATGTATGTCTGAATACAATATGTATAACACTGAAGTAGGTTTGAAGGGAGAAAAACCGAGCTTACTTACTATGACAAATTACTGCCTTTTGTTGCTTCTCATAGTTTTAAACTAACTGTTCCAGAGTTTTACACAACCATATTTGAATCTTGTCTAATGGCTACATATCAACATAGTCACATACTTATGGTTTGAATCAATTCAAAGGTTTGTATAAATAGTAATGTTTTCTAAGGTGTTTACTAATTTCTGTCTTTTGTATCTACTTGCCCGGCTTGTTCAAACCCTCTTCTATTTTCAGAGATAAACTCCTTAACAAACTTTATATTGAATTATATGATGACCACATAACAGTATGCATATAACTTGCATCTACCAAAGATCAATATAAAACAGTAGAGAGTTTAAAGTTGTTTACTCACTCAATATTTAGTTCACTGTCATTTCCTTTATTTCATTCCCTGTTTTTATTTCTTGCATAGTTTCAACCAACTCAGAACAACCATGTGATGTTATACAAATCATTATCAACTATATGAATACATACATCCAACTTTAAACTAGAATTGGAAGAAAAATATTAAAGTTTACTCACATTCTATTAGACACTGTCCTGTTTCAATATTTCCAGATTTTTCTTTCTTGAGTTTCAGATTTACTATACATCTCAAGTGATTCCATTATACCTGATACTATATATCATAAACACAAAGGCATGCATACTAGACATTAAACAATACAACAGTCAACAGTTGATTCAAATGGGTTTTTAAGAATGAGGTTTACTACCCTATTACTTATGACTCTGTTCTTTCTTCACATTCCTAGGTGTGTCTAAAATTTTAATCTAACTATTTTAGAGATTTGACTCCTTAATTAATATGAGTACATACCAGTATAAATATGGTTTAAATTCTACTAGGATTTTAGAAATAACAGGAAAGTAGTTTAAGTGCTTTACTCACATGATCATTTTATTGTCTTGTTACTGCTTATGCCATGCTTCCTTTCTAGGCTATGCTCTCTTATTTACGACCATTATGATCTTTAACAAAGGTTTATGTGTGTGAGTGTATTTGTGTGGTGGTCATGTGTATTTATAGATGAATATTCAGGCTTTAAGTAAGGTAGGCATTTATGACGAAAATAGGGTACATATGCAGCCGTTCTTAAGAGGTTGATATTTAATTGAAGAGAAGTTTTGTAATAACCCGGAAATCTGGGCCAATTTAAAAATTTTATTTTGGCAATTTTAGTGAATTTTGAATATTTAAAATGAATTATTTTAAATAATAACGACGAGAAATTTATTTTGAATAGAATTCGAACGTATATATTTATTCGAATCATCGTTAGAATATAAATAATGATTTATATATATAAAAGGAATTGAAAATGGCGCGATCGTTCGATAATTCGATTTCAAACTTCAAATGAATGTACCGGGTGCAAAATAAACCGGATTTTAGCGAAAACAAAAATATCAGAATCTATTTGTGAATATATTTCTAACAAATCCGAAAAATCAAAATTTCATAGCGGGGATAAAACGTTATGTCCAGTTGAAATTTCAGAATAGTCGCTATGGAATTTCGGCCCTTAAAAATGGCCATTTTGCAAACGACCTCGGATTTCGACGAAACCACTTTTGTTGGATCTGTGATGTTAAGTTATTGCTAGATTCCAATTTTCATAATTTTTCGAATCAATATGTGAGCGTGGCAAAGGAAAACGCATTTGACCAGTTTTAGTTGATTTTAATCGACTGGAAAATGGCCATTTTTCAATCGGTCTCAGAATTCGATGAAACTAGTTTTGTTAGGACCGTATCGTCAATACGAAGCTAGAAAATATTTTTCTGGAATTTTTCAAGTTAGTACGTGACCCCAGTAAATTGAAATGTACGTTCAAATTCAATATATAGAGTTATATTTTGATTTTGACGAAAACTGATCGAAACGATCGAATCAGCCTACGATACATATTCCATTGTGTTTGGAATGGGGGTAATTAGCTGTGGGCGACAGGCGGTGGGTTTCATTTCGAGTTCGAAATAAAAAGATTCCTTTTTTAATTAATTAAAATAAATATATATTATTATATTCCCCCCTTATCTCCTTATACTTAATCAACTACCCCCCCAGGGTCAAAACTGAAATCGCGCATGCAACCTTTTCTTCTGAAGCCGGCGATCGAAATTGATGGAGCCCCCCCTCACGTCGCTCCTGCCGCCACTCCCCTCGGGTACCGCCACATCACATCCTCCTAGACCCCCTTCCTCCTCCTTTCCCCTGACCTCGATTCAAGCCCAAATCAAACGCGCCACCCATCGCGTTGCCCATCCCCAGCCTCCGCGAGTCCATCACCTCCTCAGCATAGCGCCGACCACAGGGAGCCCTCCACCTCCGACCAACGCCGCAGCAAGACCCCCTCGTCCTGTTCGCTGATGCCACCTCCGGCGCTTAGGGTTCAAATGGAAAAAGGTGAGCATTTTTCTTTTTTTTATGGCGACTTATTTTCAGTTTTTATTATTAATCAATTTCATATATAAAGATAGATTTTTGTATAACATGAAGAAAAGCTTTGATTTTTTTTATTTAAAAAGCTATGACTTTTATACACAAAAAGATATGATTTTATTCATATGAAAGTTAAGTTTTTTAATTATATTAAGAAGTGATTTCTAATTATCTAAAAATATGATTTTTTTTATATAGTAGAGATTGTACAAATATTTTTTTTATAAGATGGAGAATATGAAAAGACAATTTTTATATATTAATATTGAAAAGAAAAATCAGAAATAATTATATGTGAATATAGTAGAAAAGATCAGATTTTTAAACAAAAAGAGTTTAGATTTTTAATCAAGGCAAGAAGTGATTTTTTAATCAAGGAAAGAAATGATTTTTAATTATATAAAAATATAATTTTTATATATTCAGCGAATTAAAAATATGACTTTTATTTAGGTAGGGTTATAAAAATATAATCTTTATTAGAAGAAAAACGATATTAAAATATAATTTTTATAACGAAGTAGCGATGTAAAGATGTGATTTTTATATATAAAACATCATATTAAAAATGTGATTTTTAATATGAATAGCGTGAAAAAGATGGCGTAGGAATTTCGAGCAAATCAATCAGAAATTCAGAAAGTAAAGCACGACGAAGTGGAACAATCGGTGAGAACTCCTCACTTTTATTTTTATTTCTAGTTGAAATATATACAAGGATGCAGACGGTGTTTAGTAGCACCCGACACCCGTCGTCCACAGACCATGCACGGCTTGTATGCTTGTTTGTTTGATTTTGATGTGTAGTTGATTGTGTGATGTGATGTGAAATGAAATAAAATATTTACATAGTTAAAAATATTTTATAGTTAAATTAGAATTTTTAACGTGCATTTGAAATGAAATAAATATAAACAAATCTGACGATTTGTTTATATACACACATTTAACTAATATTGATTGGGACGATAAATTTTACACATCACCCAACTGCATAAATGAAATCTGTGGTTGATTGTTTGAAACCCCACAGGTGTATTGGGATGATATATGACATACACTAATCCCAATAATTAGTTGTATGTCGATCGATTGATTGACAGGCTGTTATGAGCATTAAATATTTATATTTGATGCTTATACAGTGTAGAACGCACTCTGGATGATGGTTGATTATTTATTGTTGTTATTTTATGCATGTGTTGTAGAAAATCCGTATAATTAACATTATATGGTAATTGATTGGGCCTCATTCCATTTTTGAAAATAGAAATATATGAAGCCATGTTGATTAGATTGACGCCATTTTGACGTGAAAGATTTTGATATCGATTTTATTCAAAATGAAATGAATATTAAAGTGAATTGAAATTCGAAATAAACTGAAATGATTTGAAATTCAAATAGAATTGAAATTCGAATTAGATTGAAATAGAATTGAAATCGTTTTGGAAATGAATTCGAATTGAAATTGAATAGAAATGAATTCGAATTGAAATTGAATAGAAATGAATTCGAATTGGAATTGAATAGAAATGAATTCGAATTGAAATTGAATAGAAATGAATTCGAATTGGAATTGAATAGAAATGAATTTGAATTGGAATTGAGTAGAAATGAATTTAAATTGAAATTGAATAGAAATGAATTCAAATTGGAATTGAATAGAAATGAATTCGAATTGGAATTGAATAGAAATGAATTCGAGTTGGAATTGAATAGAAATGAATTTGAGTTGAAATTGAATAGAAATGAATTCGAATTGGAATTGAATAAAAATGAATTCGAATTGAAATTGAATAGAAATGAATTCGAACTGAAATTGAATAGAAATGAATTTGAATTGAAATTGAATAGAAATGAATTTGAATTGAAATTGAATTAAAAATCAATTTGAATTGAAATCAATTTGAAATGAATTTAAAACGAATTTATATTGGAAAGATTCAATTTTGATTTGAATTTGAAATGGAAGTTGAAATCGTTTTGAAAACGAATTTAAAACTATTTATAAAATTCGTTTCGAAAGGAAATCGACGAAGTATATATTATATATAGTATATATATATAATATAATGGCCTGAATAGAACGCGCCGCGCCGCGGCAGTTCGCGAATTTCGACCATTGACTTCGAATGGATATTGCGGGAGATCCAACCGTCGGATTTTCCTAAAATCGGAACCGTTGGGTTCGTATTGAAAAGAGCTTTATAATGAATATAAGAAATTAGAAATCTAATGGCTGGATTTGGAATTATGTCCAAATCAAATTTGGAAAAGGTCGCTGTAAGTGCAGTTCGATGGCCGTTGATGGAAATCGACTGTACGGGCCTTGATAAAATTATTAAAAATAGTAATAATTTGTGTAAAATCATAAGAAATGATTTGGGAAGAATCGGGATGAAAAACTCCATATTTGAAAAGATAAAAATAGATTTTTATCGAAATGAACTAGTTTTTAACTAGAGTAATAATTTTTTTTTTTAAAATAAATAAATTGGATTTGAAATGGTTTTGAAAATAACCAGAATTTCCAATAATTGAATTGGAATGGATTTGAATCGAAATTGTCTTCGGAATATTTCAATGTTTGATTTCGTGATGATACAGGTATTGTTATGGGAATTTGAAAGATATATATATCGTCATTTCCAATACGATATTTGTTGGTCGTAGAATTTGATATTGAATATAAGCTGCTATATTTTCTATTCAGAGCCTTGTATCGAATATCAAATGTGATTTGGGTTTGTTGTGAATGGTGTCTTCATTAACACTGTTCTTAAGCCCAGTTGAGAAAAAAGATTAAATCTTTTTATTTAGATTTAGTGAAGTGTACCAATTAAATAATATTTAATTGGAATTGAATTGGTATTGATTTTTGGGTTTATCGTGAACAGTGTTTTAAATAACACTTGTTCTTTAACCCGATAATTAATGGAATGTGATTTTGGGTTTATCGTGAACCGTGTTTTAAATGACACTGATTCTTTAACCCAGTTAAAGATTAAAACTTAGTGGAGTTTTAATGAATCTTTAATTAAATTGAAAAGATCAAGAATGGAGTATCACCAGTTTTACTCCAGGCGATAGTTAAATCTTTAATTAGATTTGAACGTGAAATGGTAATTGAATTTACCGATAACACCGTGGTGTTAGATATGAAGTATTACCAGTTTTACTTCATGGGATGAATAGGTTGGGATTGGGAAATTAAAATAAATGATTACTTTGGTGTGGTTCGCTAATCCCGACTAGTTTGAATTGATATTCAAAGGAGATTAAAGAATAAATTTAAAGAATTTATCTTTGATAAAATTAATGGGAACCTTTCCCAAAATATAAGAATATTTGAATAAAAGAATATTCTGAATTGGAATGAGGCGTATGTTGTGTTTGTGTAACACGTGTTTATTATATATATACGCGAGTTGTTCAGAAAGACCAGGTTTATCCCATTCTGAATAACTGATTCGACATGGTGTCGAAGATGAAGATGGTGGTTGAAGACCGGAGGTCTTCACGTCGTTTGGATAATTACTGATGATCTTGATTGGGCTGTACGCACAAGAAGACGGAAACAGTTGGTGATCGTCTAGACGTACTTGGAGATCGATGGATATGCGGGGTACTAGGTGCCTCCGGTTTCGTTCAGACCCAGAACGAACTTGTAAATGGACCGTGTGTTTGACATTGGATTTTAGTCTGTGTGATTGATTTTTATTAAATATATATCTGTTTGGCGGCGGAGAATTTATTCTCTTGCTTAACGCCCTTCTCTAAGACGTACGAGCTCAGAGGTTATATATTGATTGATATCAAACGCATGGAGTGAATTGCCTGTGTGGTATGCCTAAGTGGCAATATGATCAAGGCTTCTGTTGAAAAGCAGAGTCTTGTGGTTGATGATCAAAGCACGGCCTTTGTGGCGTAGCTTTGTGTAGCGTTGATTCGCGAGCCTCACACCCCGGTGGTGAACCAAAAACGGGAGAGGACCTCAGGGAGGACATGCGTTTCTTTCTAGTTAGAAGTGCCGTCAATGGTTTTACACGCCCTGACGAGTTTGACTTATGTTGTTGTTACTATTGCGAGGCGCCTCGGTTTGATCGGACGATCCGGGTCCGATGGAGTCATTCGTTGGCTCATTTACGCCCCATAGGGTGGGGAGACACAGTGTTCAGGATTTAAGTTTAATCCACATCGGTGGACTGGCCCTGTTGCTCAAAGGGTCGATGCGCTCTGACCCTGAGGCTCGGGCTAGAGAGTCTCGAAGTCGGTGAGGACTATTTTTTGCCTCGGTTCGCAGACGGAAATCCAATTTCCAAATACGTGACTTTGCGGTTTTGATTGTAGAGCCTAGTATGGCGACATGATATATGGTACCCATGCCGTCTATGATTGATACTTATGATTGAAATTGTTTTAAACACTATACACTTATTATAGTATCAAATGACTTGTTTTAAACGTATCAAGCATGCTTTGGCTATTATAAGGTAAAACCCTATCCTCCGGCTTGCGCTGCATTGTGTGATGGGACCTAGGTCTTATAATAGCTTCATTTTTCTTTATTTAGCATTGCGTTGTTTTGTTATATGCACTGGTATTCTTGGGAGGAAACCCGTTCCGTGTTATACGGCGTGGTCCCTTGATTTACCGAACTTTAAAATAAAGATTAATAACTGTTTTAGTTCTCACACCAGTCCCATGACTGACCTGGAGTTTATTGTTTTAACCTAAACTCTGGGTGCCCTTATTTTGACACGGGCAGCTAGTAGTTTTGGTTTTGCAGATTTATATTCACAGGATCCTGGTTTACAGCTGGAATGATATCCGCAAAGCTTTGTATCCGTATATCTCCTTCAGTTGTGTATTGTATTATTTTCCGCTGCTATGTAATGTATTGTAATCTATGATATTTTATAATGTGTAATATTTATTCATACTCTGTATATTCTTGTAATCTGATGGAATTGTTGTAATTAGCAATGAAATGTTCTTCTGTTTGCGTTCTGATCTGTCTTGTCCTCAAGGTAATTCGTTCTTTCTCTTCTCTTCGGAGACCGGGGAAGTTCGGGTCGCTTCATTGTGGTATCAGAGCTTTGGTTTACAAAGCTCAGAGGACAAGACACATTAGAACCATACGAAAGAATTCATCAGATATTGGATTAGTAATATCCAATGGGAATGACTCGTTAAAGATGGGATCAGTAGTATCCTAGAACGAGTGTGAAGAGTAGTGTTTTTGAAAAATAAAATTGAAAAAAAAATTGTTTTGAAAATTTAAATCAATTATTCGTATTTGATTATTTATTTATATTGAATTTGGACCATCCAGTATATATAGATTTTGCGTATACGTCTGATCCACGGATATTCGAAGTTTTAATATACTGGATAGATATAGAGTCACACTCTAGTTGCTCGGAGATGACACTGATGATAGCAGCTGCATCATCAGTGGATATATGTTCGAGTGACGAAGGTGAGATTTCTATATATTTCCATTAGACTGGTGTGAGAACCAAAAATTAGATAGGGCTTATTTTTGTGATTTGGCATCAAAAATCTGATTTTTTGACTATATATCAAAATTATGAATTTGAAAAGCTAATCAACTAATGGATTGATGGTTGTGTTGTTTGATTATTGTTTGATTAATTAAATTTGAACCATTTAGCCAATTCAAACCAAATAGTGAATTGTATTGAAAATTAGTCGCATTTGCATGTATATACATGTACTTACATTGAACAGGTCATAGCAAGGAGGCTAGAGCAGAAGAATAAAATTGTTTGCCCCACAAATAGGTACATGTTTATCATAATTTACTGTTTTGTTTGGGTGATGATTATTTTGTGAGCCGCTTGGCTTTTTCTTTTTCTTTTAGATTGAAGAAGGCCACGGGAGGCTATATGAAATATCCCGAAGTCCCCGGTGCAGGGGAGGTTATGGCGAAAATTTAGGGTGTTAGCCAAATTTTTGAAAAATTTGAAAAGTTCTTAGAAACTGAAAAGTTGAAGAACTTAAGCCATAGCGAAAACTATGAAAGTTGAGTTGAATTGTTAAACAACTTTCGGCTTCGTTCCTTTTCGGGGACGAAAAGTTTTAAGTGGGGGAGATTGTAATAACCCGGAAATCTGGGCCAATTTAAAATTTTTATTTTGGCAATTTTAGTGAATTTTGAATATTTAAAATGAATTATTTTAAATAATAACGACGAGAAATTTATTTTGAATAGAATTCGAACGTATATATTTATTCGAATCGTCGTTAGAATATAAATAATTATTTATATATATAAAAGGAATTGAAAATGGCGCGGTAGTTCGATAATTCGATTTCAAACTTCAAATGAATGTACCGGGTGCAAAATAAACCGGATTTTAGCGAAACCAAAAATATCAGAATCTATTTGTGAATATCTTTCCAACGAATCCGAAAAATCAAAATTTCATAGCGGGGATAAAAAGTTATGTCCATTTGAAATTTCAGAATAGTCGCTATGGAATTTCGGCCCTTAAAAATGTCCATTTTGCAAACGACCTCGGATTTCGACGAAACCATTTTTGTTGGATCTGTGATGTCATGTTATTGCTAGATTCCAATTTTCATAATTTTTCGTATCAATATGTGAGCGTGGCAAAGGAAAACGCGTTTGACCAGTTTTAGTTGATTTTAATCGACTGGAAAATGGCCATTTTTCAGTCGGTCTCAGAATTCGATGAAACTAGTTTTGTTAGGACCATATCGTCAATACGAAGCTAGAAAATACTTTTCTGAAATTTTTCAAGTTAGTACGTGACCCCAGTAAATTAAAATGTACGTTCAAATTCAATATATAGAGTTATATTTTGATTTTGACGAAAACTGATCGAAACGATCGAATAAGCTTACGATACATATTCCATTGTGTTCGGAATGGGGGTAATTAGCTATGGGCGACAGGCGGTGGGTTTCATTTCGAGTTCGAAATAAAAAGATTACTTTTTTAAAATTTAATTAATTAAAATAAATATATATTATTATATTCCCCCCTTATACTTAGTCAACTACCCCCCCCCCCAGGGTCAAAACTGAAATCGTGCGTGCCCCCTTTCCTTCTGAAGCCGACGATTGAAATCGATGGAGCCCCCCCTCACGTCGCTCCTGCCGCCACTCCCCTCGGGTACCGCCGCATCACCTCCGCCCAGACCCCCTTCCTCCTCCTTTCCCCTGACCTCGATTCGACCCCAAATCAAATGCGCCACCCATCGCGTTGTCCATCCCCAGCCTCCGCGAGTCCACCACCTCCTCAGCGTAGTGCCGACCACAGGGAGCCCTCCACCTCCGACCAACGCCACAGCAAGACCCCCCCCTCGTCCGCTGATGCCACCTCCGGCGCTTCGGGTTCAAATGGAAAAAGGTGAGCATTTTTCTTTTTTTTATGGCGACTTATTTTCAGTTTTTATTATTAATCAATTTCATATATAAAGATAGATTTTTGTATAACATGAAGAAAAGCTTTGATTTTTTTTATTTAAAAAGCTATGACTTTTATACACAAAAAGATATGATTTTATTCATATGAAAGTTAAGGTTTTTAATTATATTAAGAAGTGATTTCTAATTATCTAAAAATATGATTTTTTTTATATAGTAGAGATTGTAAAAATATAATTTTTATAAGATGGAGAATATGAAAAGACAATTTTTATATATTAACATTGAAAAGAAAAATTAGAAATTATTATATGTGAATATAGTAGAAAAGATCAGATTTTTATAGAAAAAGAGTTTAGATTTTTAATCAAGGCAAGAAGTGATTTTTTTAATCAAAGTAAGAAATGATTTTTAATTATATAAAAATATAATTTTTATATATTCAGCGAATTAAAAATATGATTTTTATTTTGGTAGGGTTATAAAAATATAATCTTTATTAGAAGAAGAACGATATTAAAATATAATTTTTATAACGAAGTAGCGATGTAAAGATATGATTTTTATATATAAAACATCATATTAAAAATGTGATTTTTAATATGAACAACATGAAAAAGATGGCGTAGGAATTTCGGGCAAATCAATCAGAAATTCAGAAAGTAAAGCACGATGAAGTGGAACAATCGGTGAGAACTCCTCACTTTTATTTTTATTTCTAGTTGAAATATATACTAGGATGCAGACGGTGTTTAGTAGCACCCGACACCCGTCGTCCACAGACCATGGACGGCTCGTATGCTTGTTTGTTTGATTTTGATGTATAGTTGATTGTGTGATGTGATGTGAAATGAAATAAAATATTTACATAGTTAAAAATATTTTATAGTTAAATTAGAATTTTTAACGTGCATTTGAAATGAAATAAATATAAACAAATTGGATGATTTGTTTATATACACACATTTAACTGATATTGATTGGGACGATAAATTTTACACATCGCCCAACTGCACAAATAAAATCTGTGGTTGATTGTTTGAAACTCCATACGGGTATTGGGAGGATATATGACATACACTAATCCCAATAATTAGTTGTATGTCGATCAATTGATTGACAGGCTGTTATGAGCGTTAAATATTTATATTTGATGCTTATACAGTGTAGAACGCACTCTTGATGATGGTTGATTATTTATTGTTGTTATTTTATGCATGTGTTGTAGAAAATCCATATAATTAACATTATAAGGTAATTGATTGGGCCTCATTCCATTTTTGAAAATAGAAATATATGAAGCCATGTTGATTAGATTGACGCTATTTTGACGTGAAAGATTTTGATATCGATTTTATTCAAAATGAAATGAATATTAAAGTGAATTGAAATTCGAAATAAACTGAAATGATTTGAAATTCGAATAGAATTGAAATTCGAATTAGATTGAAATAGAATTGAAATCGTTTTGGAAATGAATTCGAATTGAAATTGAATAGAAATGAATTCGAATTGAAATTGAATAGAAATGAATTCGAATTGGAATTGAATAGAAATGAATTCGAATTGAAATTGAATAGAAATGAATTCGAATTGGAATTGGATTTTAGTCTGTGTGATTGATTTCTATTAAATATATATCTGTTTGGTGGCGGAGAATTTATTCTCTTGCTTAATGCCCTTCTTTGAGACGTACGAGCTCAGAGGTTATATATTGATGGATATCAAACGCGTGGAGTGAATTGCCTGTGAGGCATGCCTAAGTGGCAATATGATCAAGGCTTCTGTTGAAAAGAAGAGTCTTGTGGTTGATGATCAAAGCACGGCCTTTGTGGCGTAGCTTTGTGTAGCGTTGATTCACGAGCCTCACACCCCGGTGGTGAACCAAAAACGGGAGAGGACCTCAGGGAGGACATGCGTTTCTTTCTAGTTAGAAGTGCCGTCAATGGTTTTACACGCCCTGACGAGTTTGACTTATGTTGTTGTTGCTGTTGCAAGGCGCCTCGGTTTGATCGGACGATCCGGGTCCGATGGAGTCATTCGTTGGCTCATTTACGCCCCATAGGGTGGGGAGACGCAGTGTTCAGGATTTAAGTTTAATCCACATCGGTGGACTGGCCCTGTCGCTCCAAGGGTCGATGCGCTCTGACCCTGAGGCTCGGGCTAGAGAGTCTCGAAGTCGGTGAGGACTATCTTTTGCCTCGGTTCGCAGACGGAAATCCAATTTCCATATACGTGACTTTGCGGTTTTGATTGTAGAGCCTAGTATGGCGACATGATATATGGTACCCATGCCGTCTATGATTGATACTTATGATTGAAATTGTTTTAAACACTATACACTTATTATAGTATCAAATGACTTGTTTTAAACGTATCAAGCATGCTTTGGCTATTATAAGGTAAAACCCTATCCTCCGGCTTGCGTTGCATTGTGTGATGGGACCTAGGTCTTATAATAGCTTCATTTTTCTTTATTTAGCATTGCGTTGTTTTGTTATATGCACTGGTATTCTTGGGAGGAAACCCGTTCCGTGTTATACGGCGTGGTCCCTTGATTTACCGAACTTTAAAATAAAGATTAATAACTGTTTTAGTTCTCACACCAGACCCTTGACTGACCTGGAGTTTATTGTTTTAACCTAAACTCTGGGTGCCCTTATTTTGACACGGGCAGCTAGTAGTTTTGGTTTTGCAGATTTATATTCACAGGATCCTGGTTTACAGCTGAAATGATATCCGGAAAGCTTTGTATCCGTATATCTCCTTCAGTTGTGTATTGTATTATTTTCCGCTGCTATGTAATGTATTGTAATCTCTGATATTTTATAATGTGTAATATTTATTCATACTCTGTATATTCTTGTAATATGATGGAATTGTTGTAATTAACAATGAAACGTTCTTCTGTTTGCATTCTGATCTGTCTTGTCCTCAAGGTAATTCGTTCTTTCTCTTCTCTTCGGAGACCGGGGAAGTTCGGGTCGCTTCAAGTTTGCTAACAGTCATTTCACTCTACATTTTCCAAGCAAATGCAAAAGTATATTAGGCATACCAGAAGTACATATGCACACACATGGCCATGTGTTAATGGTTAAGGAAACTAGGTTTTATAGTGGAAAGTTTTAGGCTAACTCTAAGCTGCTAGGAAGTAAATGTTGCAACAGCTATATGAAGTGATGTGGTTGAGGTATTACAGCCTATTTCAACTAGTATGATATGCTGTTTGTATCAATCAGGTCATTGCTTTCAAGCTAAGAAAATAGCCATGTTACTAGCTGTACAAAACATATGCATGTCCCCTAGTTCCCATATAAAAGTCAATCCATCAATGTATATGTTCGTGCTGCAACCAGTGCACATGTATGTACTTTATATTTTTATATAAATCAGTCTTAACAACTAAACAGTATTAGCCTATCAATGACTAATATCCTTTCCTTTAAAATCATTTTTCTTACAAAATCTTGCACATGCAATTTGGCAGCCCTTTTGTTTTCTATCATTTCTACTTAAATGCCTAAGTCCGGGCTAGTTACAACTTGCAGCGACACCATCCTTCTGGTATAGCTTCTATTTAGATTACCTAGATTAGCATTGTTCTCTATATGCTTTGATGTGAAATAAAATGTAATATTACTTCAAGTAGTACTCATTTGTTACTTAGATAACTTGTATCTTCAAGAATTTAAAAGCGAGTTTTAAAAGTACACAAAAAGTGTAAAAATAACATTCATTTGTTCATATATACATAAAACAAATTAATTATACATAGAAAACTGAATTTTCTAATTTTAAATGAATTAGATCTTATTAGCACTAAAATAAATATCTTACATTGAATAATCTATGCTCGCATCCACTTTCTACATAAATTGATCTCATTATACAAGAAAATTTTCCTTATTTCTTACTAAGGCGGTTTCATATGCATACGAGTTTGTAACAAATGAATATACGAAAAAATGATAAAACATAAATCACTCATTTTATATACACATACATCTGTTATAAGATGTTATGTTATCGATACACACACACATTGATTACAAAATTTTAAACCATTAACAACTATATTTAATTGGAATTTTCCAATTATATAAATCTTATTTAGTTAATTTTTAATCATCGGTATAATCTATGCATTATAAATTATAAAACTAGTCCATAAACTGGGTCGTTACAATCTAACCCCCATAAAAGAATTTCGTCCCCGAAATTAAAGAGTAACCAAGGGATGCTAGTTATATTCAAAATTATAAAAACGTATATCTGGGTCATCCACTAGCAATCACAACAACCAAGGTATCCAAAACACACATGTTACCAACCAAAACATTTCACATCAATCACAACATTCGATACACATCAGTAATTAGTTACCAATTACCGTCAAGAAATATATGTTATTATAGGCATTACCATTCTCAGCATTTAGCAGTTCCTGACCGTAAATTGGTAAGAAATTAATTCTCTAAGTATCAATCCCGAAGACCGAAATCAATATCAGATCAACACTCCGAAAATCATTTAACTCAACCAATTTCCAGTTAGGTTTTACTTTCTTAACTCCATATTTTAATTCCTTATCAACCCATTTTCCCATTTTACGCTTAAGAAAATATCCTTAATTACATTTGGAAAATAAATTCCAAATATTATCTGCTCTATAAATTTGAATCAAACATGTTCAACCATATTTATCTACTTCAAATTTTCTTTTTTATAATCCCCATCCAATTTAATCCTTATTCAACTTAGTTGCACTATTCCAATCCTCTTCTAGTTGAATTTCCCAATTCCAGAATCCTACTCCTGGTTTTATTTCAAAACCATTTGAAATCACATATTCCATTTAAACCTTCGAATTTCCCATAAACATTTGTTTTTCTCAAATACTTCTCCAGTTTGTCTTATTTATATATTTCATTATCTATACAAATTCAATTTGGTTCACTATATATCCATTTCAATTTTTATAATCTTATACCATATTTTAATAGCAACCAACATAGTCATAGTTATTTCAGAAAATCAATCTTTTATATAATTATTTATTTATCCAACATTTAAAAATAATACGGTGTCGAATTACTCTATTCAAGAGTTTAGAAACACTTATCAATACAGTTTTGGCTACCGTATCGATTAGAATTCATAAACCACTCGACAAACCAATCAACACCATACAAAACAATTTTTATATCAATTAACAAGTACGCGCTCCTATACATACACTCAAACTCAATATAGGGTATTACTAACCCATCTTTATCGAGTTACGCCACAGATCCAAGGTTATTACTAAACCTCGCTCTGATAACAACTATAACGACGTGGAAAGTTCAAATCCTGATTATCGATACTAATACATATCCTATATCACATATCGACTAATCAAACATCATAAATTAACATATCGTTATTAGAAAGAAGTTAAAAGGTGAGAAATAGAAAGAAAGAAAGTTAGAATAGAAGAAAAAGTAGAACTGAACACAACAAAATCAAAGTATTACGAATCTCACAACGGAACAGAATAAAATATATTATATAACATCTTGAAATACAAAACTGTATTTACTTACATACATCATCAGAGTACAACTCATACATAACACAACGGAAATAAACTCGATATATCTAATGTTGAAGACCCTGGTCCAAGCTCCTTCAAATGAATCTGTAAAATCCTAATACCACTTGACTGCCCATACAAATTTGGGCACCCAAGAGTTTAGGGGAAACACAGAAAAATAAACTCTGGGTCAGTCATGGGACCGGTGTGAGTAAATAATTTTAAAAAGCTTGATTTTAAAGTTCAGAAATCCTTTTGAAAGAAAGGATAATCGTAAGACCAAATACACATATATATACGGACGGTTTTTACCTTATGATAGCCCAAAACATTTTTGAAATCATATATATCATCTGATATTATAATAGTGTCTAAATACAAATAAATATCAATCTAGCGGAACGCTTGCATCTCACGCTCCACATATATAGTATACAATCAAAACTGCGGGCGCTTATTGGAGATTGGATTCCGACTATGACAAGGTATGGAGCCACCTGCTGATAGTGTATCTCTAGAGGCGAATACACTGGGTTCAACAAGAACGTCTTGCAACCCGGCCACACATGACCGACCACTCATTTCGCTTGAGTGTATCGAATGTATATCACCAACGGTTGGGATCAGCAACCGTTTCCCGAAAGAGGGACAACATCGAATAGATTAAAGAAGCAAACGGAATTTCTATAGATATGTGATTATACATCGTAATGGGAGCGACCCACATAGCCATGCTGCCTGCCCGATTTTGTCATTTTCCAGTTGTGAGGCTTGAGGTTTGAATTCACCTTTAGAACATTAGGCCATCATTTACTTTGAATACCACATCGTTAGATCCATCAAATCACTAATTGATGTTCACAAAAATACTCTGCAGCTGACAGAATTACGTTTGTAAAAATCAATGTACGTGATTCTTAAGAAATACTCTGTCAGACATTCGTCTATACAAGTCATCCAGGAATAGGATGAACCGAAGGTACTCTCCTACTGCATCCAATATAGGAATCATCCCATGGATCAGTAGCGAATAGTCTTTGCAAACCCGAAGATTTGAATTACGAGAGGGTCACAAGTCATAATAACTCTAGTGGCCAAACCAGAGAAATTTTAAACAAGTAATCCTTCCGGTCATGAATATCTACCGTCTTCAAATTCTTTAAATCGTAAAATCATCCCTGCAAGTTAGTTTAAGAATCATATAGTTAGTTCGAAGTGGTTTTAGGTCCAGTTCCCATCCCGGTCTCTTCTAACTAACAAGTATGGGATATTTATTTAATAGTCGGTGTTTTAACTATTAAATTTAAATAGTGTAGATAAATAAAATAGTTTATACAAGTTATTTTATAATCAATATAATTTTTATGGCATATTCCTTCACACTAATTAACTCGTACAAGTTAAAATTCAAAATTTAGAACATTAATAAATATCAGACAATTAAAATGAAATAAAATGTGTTAACGTTTTATTTTAAATCTAGATTGATCACTTCAAAGCAAAACAGATGATTTACCGCAATCATTATTACAACAATAACAATCACTAATGCTTCGGCGTTTAATTTCAAACTAAATAACAGTTTGAAATATATGATCTCGGGTATTTATTTATATTTCATCATATTTAATCCAAATTCTTTGGAAATAAATACATTGATTTATTTAAATATTTATTTTATTTCAATAGCGTATATAAATTGGAGATTCAAACTTAATTCACGCTATGACGTATATTCTGCAATTACGCCCTATCTTAGTAGCTTCCTGATCCTTCCATCTTATTGTACCTAAACGTATACATGTATATACAAACTTCTTTTGTACTATTATTAAAATCAATTTAATTCAAAATTTATTAAATTATATAATATGACTTCCTTAACTAATTACCGTTTTATTCCCATATAGGTACTTTACATTAGTGGGTCTTTCCTTAAAAATCGTTTAGTCGAACTTCCCCTTCTTAAATCATTTAGTTGAATTTAAGGAACTCAAAATTTAAAACAACATTTTTAATCTTAACTAAAATATCAAGCCCAAAGCCCAATAACTCAAGATCAACCCACTTCCCATTTCCAACCTATTTCCCCTTCCAGGTGAACTACTTCCAGAAAAATGATTCATCCCATATAAACCTTTATTATCTTGCCCGATTCGTTTGCATTTCCAAAAGATCAGTAGAAAACATGGTTGGGCAAATGAAATTTGTAACAACCCGGAAATGCGAGCCTGTTTAAAATTTTTATTTTGGCAATTTTAATAAAGTTTGAATATTTAAAATGAATTATTTTAAATAATATCGACGAGAAATTTATTTTGAATAGAATTCGAATGAATATTTATATACGCCGAAGTTAGAATATAAATTTTTTATTTTAATTATAAAAGGAATTGAAAATGGTGCGGAAGTTCGATAATTCGATTTCAAACTTCAATTGAACATACCGGGTGCAAAACAAACCGGATTTTAGAGAAACCAAAAATATTTGAATCTAATTGAGAATATCTTTCCAACGAATCCAAAAAATCAAAATTTCATAGCGGGCATCAAAAGATATGCCCAGTTGAAAATTCAGAATAGTCGCTATGGAATTTCGGCCCTTAAAAATAGCCATTTTGCAAACGACCTCGGATTTTGACGAAACCACTTTTGTTGGATCTGTGATGTCAAGTTATTGCTAGGTTTCAAAATTCATAATTTTTCGAATCAATATGTGAGCGTGGCAAAGGAAAACGCGTTTGACCAGTTTAAGTTGATTTTAATCGACTGGAAAATGGCCATTTTTCAAACGGTCTCAGAATTCGATGAAACTAGTTTTGTTAGGACTGTATCATCAATTCGAAGTTAGAAAGTATTTTTCTGGAATTTTTCGAGTTAGTATGTGGCCCCAGTAAATTGAAATGCGCGTTCAAATTCAATATATAGAGTTATATGTTGATTTTGACGAAAACTGATCGAAACGATCGAATCAGCTTAAGATACATATCCCATTGTGTTCGGAATGGGGGTAATTAGCTAGGGGCGACAGTCGTTGGGTTCGATTTAGAGTTGAAAAGAAAAGTTGCTTTTAGAATTTAAATTAATTAAATATATATATTATATAATATAATCCAACTCACCCCTTTTTCTTCTATTCTCCCTCCCTCATCCTCTATCGGTCAACGAAGGATTTCAATTTAAAAAGAAAAAAAATCGTCATAACCTCCAACACTAGCCCGCCGCCAGTACACCGCCCTCGTCGCCACCAAATCGGCCGCCACCAGCCTCCCCCTTCGACATCCCCTCGAACGAAATTCCCACCTCCAGTAAACCGCGACGGCCATCAACAAACCCCCTTGCCTCCATCGCCCGCCGTACCTCTTCCGACGCCGACAGCAACTCCGTGAGCACCCCCTCCTTGTCTTCCTGGAGGCGTTCTTAGTTGATTTGGCGGAGGAACAAGGTCGAACTCGACCTGGAATGAAGCAGAAGGGGTTTAATCCCCTAATGACGTGATTAGAGGAAATGAGGGTAATTATTACTTTTATTTGTTTATTTGTTTTAATTTATATACCCATGTTTTAAAAATAAAACAGCAAGTGTTTTAAGAATATATAAAAAAATAACATTATGTTTGTAAGTAGAAGATGTTTAAAAATACAAAAGAGAATTTGATTTTGAAAATATAAAATCAGTTTTTACAAAAATAAAAATCTTTGTTTAGGAGAGAAAAATATAACCTTTGTTTAGTTAAAGATATGATTTTTATGCTTGTAACATATTAAAGGTAAAATTTTTATACGGGTAGCATGTTAAAGAACTATTTTTTATTTTCTTAAAAATACGATTTTTATATATATGAAGTGAAGATAAAAATACTATTTTTATATATATGAAGTGAAGATAAAAATATGATTTATATATATATGAAGTGAAGATAAAAATATAATTTTTATATGGAATGAAGCGTCGAAAAATATATGAAGTAGAAAAAAAAAATATGATTTTTATTTATTGAATGAAGTAATAAAAATATAATTTTTATCTGAACAGCGTGGAAAGAACTGCATTGGAATTGCAAACAGATTCAGATGATTCAACAGTTCAAAAGAAAAACTGGAGGAGTGGATCCCTCGGTGAGAACTCCTCACTTTAAATCTTGTTTTTCTAGTTAAAATATATACTAGGATGCAGATGGTGCTTAGTAGCACCTGACACTCGTCATCCACAGACCATGGATGGCTTGTATGTTTGATTGTTTGTTGTGATGAAAATTGATTGTGTGACGTGAAATAAAATATTTATATAGTTAAAAATATTTTATCATTAAAAATATTATTTTTAACATGTGTGTGTGAACAAAAATGTGTGTTTGTTGATGTGAAACCCCACATGGGTGTTGGGATGATATTTGGCATACACTAATCCCAATTATTTCATTGTATGTCGATCGATTGGTCGACAGACTGTGTGAGCGTTAATTATTTACATTTGATGCTTATGCAGTAGTGTGGTGCACTTTGGATGATGATTGATTATTTACTGTTGTGATTATATACATGTGTTTTATGGAATCCATATAATTAACATTATATGGTAATTGATTGGGCCTCATTCCAATCGGGAAAATAGAAAAATAGTCATGTGTTGACAGTACTCATTTGTTGAGATTAGTCAAGTGTTGAAAGAAATATAGATTCATGTGTTGAATAGAATAAATATTCATTTGTTGAATAGAATAAGGAAGTCTTTGAAAAATATAAAGCCGTGTTGATTAGAGATGCGTTATTTTGACGTGAACGATATTTTTATCAATTTTATTCGTTTTATAATGAATATTGAAAAGTGATTTCATAATCGAATATTTTGAATTGAACAGGATTGAAATCGAATTGAAATCAAATAGAAATGAATTCGAATTGAAATTGAATAGAAATTAATTCGAATTGAAATTGAATAGAAATGAATTCGAATTGAAATCAAATAGAAATGAATTCGAATTGAAATTGAATAGAAATGAATTCCAATTGAAATCAAATAACAATGAATTCGAATTGATATCAAATAGCAATGAATTCGAATTGAAATAAAATAGAAATGAATTCGAAATGAAATCAAATAGAAATGAATTCAAATTGAAATTGAATTGAAATGAATTCGAATTGGAATTGAATAGAAATGAATTCGAATTGAAATTGAATAGAAATGAATTCGAATTGAAATCAAATAGAAATGAATTCGAATTGAAATTAAATAGAAATGAATTCGAATTGAAATTGAATAGAAATGAATTCGAATTGAAATCAAATATCAATGAATTCGAATTGAAATCAAATAGCAATGAATTCGAATTGAAATCAAATAGAAATGAATTCGAATTAAAATCAAATAGAAATGAATTCGAATTGAAATTGAATAGAAATGAATTCGAATTGAAATTGAATAGAAATGAATTCGAATTGAAATCAAATATAAATGAATTCGAATTGAAATCAAATAGAAATGTATTCGAATTGAAATCAAATAGAAATGAATTCGAATTGAAATCAAATAGAAATGAATTCGAATTGAAATAGAATAGAAATGAATTCGAATTGAAATTTAAACTCAAATTGAATTGAAATCGATTTGAATTGAAATCAATTTGAAATGAATTTAAAACGAATTTATAAAGGAAAATTCAATTTTGATTTGAAATTGAATATGAAGTTGAAATCGTTTTGAAAACGAATTTAAAACGAATTATAAATACATTTTGAATTGAAATCGACGAAATATATAATATATATATTATATATATATATATTAAATGGCCTGAATAGAACGCGCCGCGCCGTGGTAGTTCGTGAATTTCGACCATTGACTTCGAATTGACGTTGCGGGAGATCCGACCGTCGGATTCTTCTAAAACCGGAACCGTTGGGTTCGTATCGAAAATAGCTTTCTAATGAATGTTAGAAATTTGAAATCTAACGGTTGGATTTGGAATTATGTCCAAATCAAATTTGGAAAAGGTCGTTGTACGTGCAGTTCGATGGCCATTGGTGGAAATCGACTAGACGGGCCTTGATAAAATTATTAAAAATATCTATAATTTGTGTAAAATCATAAGAAATGATTTGTGAAGAATTGGGATGAAAATTTCCATATTTGAAAAGATAAAAATAGATTTTTATCAAAATGAACTAGTTTTGAACTAGAATTAAAATCAGTTTATTTTTGAAATAAATAAATTGAATCTGAAAGTGGTTTTAAAAATAATCATAATTTTCAATATACGAATTGGAATGGATTTGAATCGAAATTGCCTTCGGAATATTTCGATGTTGGATTTCATGATTATACAGATATTGTTATGGGAATTTGAAAGATATATTTATATCGTTATTTCCAATACGATATTTGTTGGTTTCAGAATTTGATATTGAATATAAGCTGGTATATTTTCTATTCAGAGCCTTGTATTTAATATCAAAATGTGATTTGGGTTTGTCGTGAATGGTGTCTTCATTAACACTATTCTTAAGCCCAGTTGAGAAAAAGATTAAATCTTTCTACTTAGATTTAATGAAGTACACCAATTAAATGATATTTAATTGGAATTGAATTTAAATTTGTTTTTGGGTTTATCGTGAGCGATGTTTTGAATAACACCTGTTCTTTAACCCGATTAACAATAGAGTGTGATTTTGGGTTTGTCGTGAATCGTGTTTTAAATGACATTGGTTCTTTAATCCAGTTAAAAACATGATATTGATTTTTGAAAAGATTAAAACTAAGTGGAGTTTTAATGAATCTTTAAATAGATTGAAAAGTGAATTGATAATTTAAATTATCAAATCTGAAACGTGATCGAGAATGGAGTACCACCAGTTTTTCTCCAAAGCGATAGTTAAATCTTTAATTAGATTTGAACGTGAAATGGTAATTAATTTTACCGAAAACACCATGGTGTTAGATATGGAGTATTACCAGTTTTGCTCCAGGGGATGAATAGGTTGGGATTGGGAAATAAATAATTACTTCGGTGTGGTTCGCTAATCCCGACTAGTTTGGAAAACCATAACATGGTTTGAAATGATATCCAAAGGAAGATTAAAGAATAAATTTAGAAGAATTTATCTTGGATAAAATTAATGGGAACCTTTCCCCAAGAATGTGATTTTGTGAATAAAAGAATATTCTGAATTGGAATGAGGCGTTTGTTGTGTTTGTGTAACATTTGTTTATTATATACGTGGGTTATTCAGAAAGGCCGGGTTCATACCCATTCTGAATAACCGATTCGGCGATAAGTCGAAGATGAAGACGGTGGTTGAAGACCGGAAGTCTTCACATCGTTTGGGTGATTACTGATGGTCTTGATTGGGCTGTACTCCCAAGATGAGGGAATCAGTTGGTGATCGTCCAGACATACTTGGAGATCGATGGATATGCGAGGAAAGTGCCTCCGGTTTCGTTCAGACCCAGAACGAACTTGTAAATGGACTGTGTGTCTGACATTGGATTTTTTCTGTGTTGATTGATCTCTATTAAATATACATATGTTTGGCAGTGGAGAATTTATTCTCTTGCTTAACGCCCTTCTCTGAGACGTACGACCTCAGAGGTTGTATATCGATGGACATCAGTCGCATGGAGTGAATTGCCAGTGTGGCACGCGTAAGTGCCAATTGATCAAGGCTTCTGTTGAAAAGCAAAGTCTTGTGGTTGATGATCAAAGCACGGCCTGTGTGGCGCAACTTTGTGTATAGCGCGAATTCGCGAGCCTCACACCTTGGTATGAGTCAAAAACGGGATAAGGACCCAAGGAGTGCACGACGTTTCTTTCTAGCTAGGGTGGTGTCAGTGCTTAAACTGGCTGAAATTTATATACTTTTCACCTGTGCGGTTGTTGGATATGAGGCGCCTTGGATATAGGTCTTATAGGACCGGGAAACGTGTGTTCCGGAATTGCCAATCCTCAAAAGTAAGAGAGGACCGACCTTGGAGGATCCAAGGGATCGCTGTGTGCGGTCCTGAGGCATTTGCTAGAGTGTCTCGAATCGGAGAGGAGCTTGCCCCTTGCCTTGACTCATGGCGGAAATCCAATTTCCAATACGTGATATCGCGGTTTTATTTGTATAACCTAGTATGGCGACATAGTAGATGGTAGCTATGCCGCCTATGATTGATACTTATGATTGAAATTGTTTTGACACTATACACTTATAGTAATATCAAATAATGTGTTTTTGACGTATCAAGCATGCTTTGGCTATTATAAGGTAAAAACCCTATCCTCCGGCTTGCGTTGCATTGTGTGATGTGACCTAGGCCTTATAATAGCTTCATTTTTCTTTATTTAGCATTGCGCTGTTTGTTTTATGCACTGGTATTCTTGGGAGGAAACCCGTTCCGTGTTATACGGTGTGGTCCCTTGATTTACCTAACTTTAAAATAAAGATTAATAACTGTTTTAGTTCTCACACCAGTCACATGACTGACCTGGAGTTTATTGTTTTAACCTAAACTCTGGGTGCCCTTATTCTCGACACGGGCAGCTAGTAGTTTTGGTTTTGCAGATTTATATTCACATGATCCTGATTTACAGCTGGAACGATGCTCGAAAAGCTCTGTATCCGTGTATTACTTTCAGTTGTGTTTTGTATTATTTTCCGCTGCTATGTAATTTATTGTAATCTCTGATATTTATCGAATGTATTTTATTCATTCATACTCTGTATATTCCTGTATTATGATGGAATTGTTGTAATATACAATGAAATGTTCTTCTGTCTTGGTTCTACTTTGTCTTGTCCTCAATTCAATCCGTGCTTTCCTTCATGGGGAAGTTCGGGTCGTCTCAGTTTGGTATCAGAGCTTTGGTTTACAAAGCTCGAGAACAAGACACATTAGAACCGAACGAAAGAATTCATCAGATATTGGAATAGTAACATCCAATTCGAATAACTCATTAGAGATGGGATCAGTAGTATCCTAGAACGAGTGTGAAGAGTATATTTTTCAAATAAAAACAATATTGTTTTGATAATTTAAATCGTTTTATACGTATTTGAATATTTAATTTGAATTTGGACAATCGAGTATATAAAGATTTCGTGTATACGCGTCATGAACGTATATTCGAAGTTTTAATATACTGGATGGACATAGAATCACACTCTAGCTGCCCGGAGATGATTCTGATGATGAGGCCTCATCATCAGTGTTTATATTCGAGTGACGAAAGTGAGATTTCTATATATTTCCTATTGACTGGTGTGAGAACCAAAATTAGATAGGGCTTATTGTTGTGATTTTGCATCAAAATCTGTTTTTTAGACTATATATCAAAGTTATAAATTTGAAATGATAATCAACTAATTGATTGCTGATTGAGTTGTTTGATTATTGGTTGATTAATTAAAATGTTGAACCTTTAACCAAATTGAACCGAATATTGAATTGTATTAAAATTAGTTGCATTTGCTTGCATATACATGTACTTACATTGAACAGGTCATAACAAGGAGGCTAGAGCAGAAGAATAAAATTGTTTGCCCGACAAATAGGTACATGTTTACCATAATTTACTGTTTTGTTTGGGTGATGATGATTTTATGAGCCGATTGGCTAGCCGCTTGGCTTTTCCATTTTCTTTTGAGTTGAAGAAGGCCATGGGAGGCTATATGAAATATCCCGAAGTCCCCGGTGCAGGGGAGGTTATGGCGAAATTTTTCGGAAATTTAGGGTGTTAGCCAAATTTTTGAAAAATTAGAAAAGTTCTTAGAAACTGAAAAGTTGAAGAACTTAAGCCGTAATCAAAACAATGGAAGTTGAGTTGATTCCTAAAACAACTTTCGGCTTCGTTCCTTTCCGGGGACGAAAAGTTTTAAGTGGGGGAGATTGTAACAACCCGGAAATGCGAGCCAGTTTAAAATTTTTATTTTGGCAATTTTAATGAAGTTTGGATATTTAAAATGAATTACTTTAAATAATATCGTCGAGAAATTTATTTTGAATAGAATTCGAATGAATATTTATATACGTCGACGTTAGAATATAAAATTTTTATTTTAATTATAAAAGGAATTGAAAATGGCGTGGTAGTTCGATAATTCGATTTCAAACTTCAATTGAACATACCGGGTGCAAAACAAACCGGATTTTAGCAAAACAAATTTTTTTTGAATCTAATTGAGAATATCTTTCCAACGAATCCAAAAAATCAAAATTTCATAGCGGGAATCAAAAGATATGTCCAGTTGAAAATTCAGAAT
The DNA here is from genome assembly GCA_030737875.1 of Allium sativum. NCBI lineage: Eukaryota > Viridiplantae > Streptophyta > Magnoliopsida > Asparagales > Amaryllidaceae > Allium > Allium sativum. Next base: position 827,048,394 of record CM060909.1, read on the forward strand.
AGTCGCTATGGAATTTCGGTCCTTAAAAATAGCTATTTTGCAAACGACCTCGGATTTCGACGAAACCACTTTTGTTGGATCCGTGATGTCAAGTTGTTGCTAGGTTTCAAAATTCGTAATTTTTCGAATCAATATGTGAGCGTGGCAAAGGAAAACGCGTTTGACCAGTTTTAGTTGATTTTAATCGACTGGAAAATGGCCATTTTTCAAACGGTCTCAGAATTCGATGAAACTAGTTTTGTTGGGACCGTATCGTCAATACGAAGTTAGAAAGTATTTTTCTGGAATTTTCCGAGTTAGTATGTGGCCCCAGTAAATTGAAATGCGCGTTCAAATTCAATATATAGAGTTATATGTTGATTTTGACGAAAACTGATCGAAATGAACGAATCATCTTACGATACATATCCCATTGTGTTCGGAATGGGGGTAATTAGCTAGGGGCGACAGTCGGTGGGTTCGATTTCGAGTTGAAAAGAAAAGTTGCTTTTAGAATTTAAATTAATTAAATATATATATTATATAATATAATTCAACTCACCCCTTTTTCTTCTATTCTCCCTCCCTCATCCTCTATCGGTCAACGAAGGATTTCAATTTAAAAAGAAAAAAACGTCGTAACCTCCAACCCTATCCCGCCGCCAGTACACCGTCCTTGCCGCCACCAAATCATCCGCCACCAGCCTCCCCCTTCGACATCCCCTCGAACGAAATTCCCACCTCCTGTAAACCGCGACGGCCATCAACAAACCCCCGTTGCCTCCATCGCCCGCCGTACCTCTTCCGACGCCGACAGCAACTCCATGAGCACCCCCTCCTTCTCTTCTTAGAGGCGTTCTTAGTTAATTTGGCGGAGGAACAAGGTCGAACTCGACCTGGAATGAAGCAGCAGGGGTTTAATCCCCTAATGATGTGATTAGAGGAAATGAGGGTAATTATTATTTTTATTTGTTTATTTGTTTTAATTTATATACCCATGTTTTAAAAATAAAACAGAAAGTGTTTTAAGAATATATAAAAAAATAACATTATGTTTGTAAGTAGAAGATGTTTAAAAATATAAAAGAGAATTTGATTTTGAAAATATAAAATCAGTTTTTACAAAAATAAAAATCTTTGTTTAGGAGAGAAAAATATAACCTTTGTTTAGTTAAAGATATGATTTTTATGCTTGTAACATATTAAAGGTATGATTTTTATACGGGTAGCATGTTAAAGAACTAATTTTTATTCTCTTAAAAATACGATTTTTATATATATGAAGTGAAGATAAAAATACGATTTTTATATATATGAAGTGAAGATAAAAATACGATTTATATATATATGAAGTGAAGATAAAAATATAATTTTTATATGGAATGAAGCATCGAAAAATATATGAAGTAGAAAAATAAAAATATGATTTTTATTTATTGAATGAAGCAATAAAAATATAATTTTTATCTGAACAGCGTGGAAAGAACTGCATTGGAATTACAAAAAGATTCAGATGATTCAACAGTTCAAAAGCAAAACTGGAGGAGTGGATCCCTCGGTGAGAACTCCTCACTTTAAATCTTGTTTTTCTAGTTAAAATATATACTAGGATGCAGACGGTGCTTAGTAGCACCTGACACCCGTCATCCACAGTCCATGGATGGCTTGTATGTTTGATTGTTTGTTGTGATGAAAATTGATTGTGTGATGTGAAATAAAATATTTATATAGTTAAAAATATTTTATTGTTAAAAATATTATTTTTAACGTGTGTGAGTGAATAAAAATATGTGTTTGTTGATGTGAAACCCCACACGGGTGTTGGGATGATATTTGGCATACACTAATCCCAATTATTTCATTGTATGTCGATCGATTGGTCGACAGACTGTGTGAGCGTTAATTATTTACATTTGATGCTTATGCAGTAGTGTGGTGCACTTTGGATGATGATTGATTATTTACCGTTGTGATTATATACATGTATTGTATGGAATCCATATAATTAACATTATATGGTAATTGATTGGGCCTCATTCCAATCGGGAAAATAGAAAAATAGTCATGTGTTGATAGTACTCATTTGTTGAGATTAGTCAAGTGTTGAAAGAAATATAGATTCATATGTTGAATAGAATAAATATTCATTTTTTGAATAGAATAAGTCTTTGAAAAATGCAAAGCCGTGTTGATTAGAGATGCATTATTTTGACGTGAACGATATTTTTATCGATTTTATTCGTTTTATAATGAATATTGAAAAGTGATTTCATAATCGTATATTTTGAATTGAACAGGATTGAAATCGAATTGAAATCAAATAGAAATGAATTCGAATTGAAATTGAATAGAAATGAATTCGAATTGAAATGGAATAGAAATGAATTCGAATTGAAATAAAATAGAAATGAATTCGAATTGAAATTGAATAGAAATGAATTCCAATTGAAATCAAATAGCAATGAATTCGAACGGAAATCAAATAGCAATGAATTCGAATTGAAATCAAATAGAAATGAATTCGAAATGAAGAAATGAATTCGAATTGAAATCAAATAGAAATGAATTCGAATTGAAATCAAATAGAAATGAATTCGAATTGAAATTAAATAGAAATGAATTCGAATTGAAATTGAATAGAAATGAATTCAAATTGAAATCAAATAGCAATGAATTCGAATTGAAATCAAATAGCAATGAATTCGAATTGAAATCATATAGAAATGAATTCGAATTGAAATCAAATAGAAATGAATGCGAATTGAAATTGAATAGAAATGAATTCGAATTGAAATTGAATAGAAATGAATTTGAGATGTCCCCAAACCCCGTACTGATGGAGACAAGGGTTATCTTTGGAATATAATACAGAAACAGATAATGGCAGAACAGAAATAAATAAATACACCAGATAATGAACAATAGAATATACTGGATAAGAGTAATCATCAGAGTTATACAGTATACAGGATCATACTTAGTACAAATACAGTTCAGCTATACATAAATGTCTACAGTGGAAAACAAACAAAATATGTACAATAGGAGCTGAACAACATAAAAAGAGATAAATGATAGAATCCATCTTCAACTCCAACTATCCAGAAAGAACCAGCTAAACCTGAATACAAGGCTGCCCGTGTAGAAAAAGGGGTACCCGAGTTTGAAAGTGAAACAAACTACGAGTCAGTCATGAGACTGATATGAGAAATCTACTCAACACATTTATAATATGGCTAATCACAGGACCACGCCACTTTCGTGGAACGGGTTTACTCCATTGGATTGCCAGTGCTTTAAAACAAATCATTATTTTAAACATTGCAATGTTTTTTTTTTATAAAAATGAAGCCATTATAAGACTCAGTTCCCATCACACAATGCAACACAAACCGAAGGATAGAGTTTTTTACCTTATAACGGCCAAAATATGCTTGATACGAATAAAACAAAGGCATTAGATATTATTGCTAGTGTTTATATGTTTTGAAAACAATTTCAAATCATAACTATTAATCATAGACGACATTAATGCCCCATACCACTATGTCGTCATATATAGGTATACAATCAAAACCGCACGATGTCGTATTTGGAAATTGGATTTCCGTCATGAACCAAGGCAAAAGATAGTCCTTACCGAATTCGTGACTCTCTAGCCTGAGCCACAGGACCCAGACTCAGGTGGGCCCTTGGAGCGACAGGTCCGGTCTACCGATGTGGATTAAAATTCCTGAACACTACGTTTCCCCACCCTTTGGGGTGTAAATGAGCCAACGAATGGCTCCATCGGACCCGGATCGTCCGATCTAACCGAGGCGCCTCACAACAGCAACAACCACACAGGTGAAAAGTATATAAATGTCAGGGCTGGTAGGTCACTGACACCACCCTAGCTAGAAAGAAACGCATGCCCTCCCTGAGGTCCTTCTCCCGTTTCTGGTTCATACCGGGTTGTGAGGCTCGCGAATTCACATTATACACAAAGCTACGCCACACGGGCGGTGCTTTGATCATCACCACAAGACTTTGCTTTTCAACAGAAGCCCTGATCATTTGCCACTTAGGCATGCCACATTAGCAATTCATGCCATGCGAATGATGTCTATCGATATACAACCTCTGAGCTCGTGCATTTCAGAGAAGGGCGTTAAGCAAAAGAATAAATTCTCCGTCGCCAAACAGATGTATATTTATTAGAGATCAATCAACACAGAGTAAAATCCAATGTCAGACACACAGTCCATTTACAAGTCCGTTCTGGGTCTGAACGAAACCGGAGGCACTAAATACCTCGCAAACCCATCGATCACCACGTACGTCTGGACGATCACCACTCGTTATCCATATTTCGGGATGCCTCCCAATCAGGACCTCGGTTACCATCCAAACGAGGTGATGATCTCTGGTCTTCGACCATCGTCTTCATCTTCGATTTCTTATCGTCGATTCAGTTATTCAGAATGGGAAAAACCCGGTCTTTTTGAGCAACTCGCGTATATAATAAACAAGTGCAACACTAACATATACACGCATCATTTCAATTCATTAGTCACTAACCGTCAATCAGTAAGAGAACGATTTCCCAAATATTAACCTCGAAAGCCGAAACCAACATCAGATCAACACTCAGGAAACCATTCGACTTAGCCAACATTCAGTTAATTTCTAAATCACATCCATATCGTTTATAATATTTTATAACGATTTATCGCTATTTTTATTTATTTTAAAATAGCCAATTTATTCAAAACGACGCTTCGGGCCATAACGCGACCGTGGCGCTGTTTTTCTTCAGATTTGATTTACACATATCTGAAAATCTAACCGTTGGATTTTCACAAAATTTACATCATTAGAAAGATCTTTTCAAAACGAATCCAACGGTTCCAGTTTCGGGAAAATCCGACGGTCGGATCTCCCGGTACAATCGTTTGAAGTTTCGATTTCAAAATACGAACTACAGCGTCGTTATTCGATTAAATATAATTATATTTATATATATATATATATATAAATATAATCGATTCTGGCGCTGTTTTTCTTCAGATTTGAATTAAACATTCCAGACAATCCAACCGTTGGATTTTTACAAAGTTGGTGCCGTTGGAAAGATTTTTCCAAAGCGAACCCAACGGTTGCGATTTCAGGAAAATCCGATGGTCGGATCTCCCGGTATAATCATTTGAAATCACGGTTTCAAAATACGAACTGCACGGCCACGTTTCGCTTTAATTTTATTTATATTTATATAATTATATAAATATAGTTCATTCAAAAATTCCTATATTGTTTCCACTTCTAATATTTCACTAACGCCTTTAAATTTTGGAAAATTTCGCCATAACCTCCTTTGTACGGGAGGGGCTGGGAAAATTCCCAAATAGCCACACGGGCGTCTCATGTCAAAAAGAAAAAGAAAAAGCCAAGCGGCTAGCCAACAGGCTCATAAAATCATCACCCAAACAAAACAGTAAATATGTACCTATTTGTCGGGAACAAAAATTTTATTCCTCTTCTCTAGCCCCTTTGCTATAACCTGTTCAAATAAATATGCATGTACAGATGTACAGTTCTTATCACTTATCATTTTCCATTCAACTTCATATTTGATTCCATTTGGTTTAAAAACACCATTCATTCTAATGTTGCATGCATAGGCAAAAATCATATCATTAGCTAATTAATGAATATTTCAACTCATGCATATTTATTTGAACGAGTGGCTATTTTTAACACTTCACATTTCAACAATTCAGGTATATAATAAGAATGTGATTTTTATTGTAAAGCAATTCATTTCAAAACACTATTATTTTATATAGTTTATATAGGTGATAAAAATAGGATTTTTATTGTAAAACAATTAATTTCAAAACAGGATTATTTTATACATTTCATATTGATATTAAAAATGGGATTTTTATTATAAAACAATTTCTTTCAAAATATGAATACCATTCAACACATGAATTTCAATTCAACGAATGAATATCGATTCAACACATGAAGGTTTTCTATAGTTTATATATATAGATAAAAATGTGATTTTTATATTTAAAACACGAATACCATTCAACACATGAATTTCAATTCAACGAATGAATATCGATTCAACACATGAAGGTTTTCTATTCAACGAATAAATATAGTTTCAGCAAATGAAAATAATTCAAACACATGAACATTATTCAAAATTTCGGCAGCATAACGGCAGGGTAGTTAAAACCGAGACCGTCCCTACTACGACTCATCGCTCTACCTTAAAACCTCGCGGTTTTTGACAATGGGGATCATGCATCTAGTTCGCACGCAGGCGGCCTGTATATATTTATTTCATTTCCACAAACTAATCCTATGTGGTTTCAACCAAATATTTCTCAACCACAAACGGGTATTTTTCAACCACAATCAATCAATATCAACCACAAACATTCCCAAACAACCATTCGCTATCAATCAATTTTCACACCAATCACAACCAATAAATATCGCCCATGGTTTGTGGACGAGGGGCGTATATATATATATATATAGCAATTCACTTCTATTTCAACACATATATAATCTTTACAACGCATATATAACTTATACATCGAACATACAACTTATACAACGCTTATACAAGAGGTGTACAACGCTTATATAACTCATACATCGACTATATAATTTATACATCGTCGTTTTCCATATCATTTATAAATTAGAAATCTCACATTGCTTTTCGCGGTGCTAAAAATCGTAGCAAGCTCAGAAAAATGTGCGGTCTCTTCCAGAAGGTAGAGCACGTCCTCACGGTCCCGGCGTCTCTTGTTTCACTGAAATCCGACCACATAGCAAAAAGATATGATTTTTACAAGTTTGTAGCGCTTAAAAGCGTTGTTTTCTATTTAATTTATATAGGTCGTTACCTCTCCGATGATCTTCGAAACTAGGTCTTCGATTATCACCCAAACCGCGAAGCTTCGCGACGATCGACCCCCGCCACGTCCACCTACTCCGAAAGGCGCGCCTGAGGACCCCTTTTTGGTCGAACTCGGTGGTGGATCTCGGAAAGAAATCGAGGGGAAGACGGCGAACTTTCTGGGTCGATCTGGGCGACTGGCGAGGCGAGGCAAAGGTGGGTCGGATTTGTAGAGGGGGAGGAGGCATATCGGGTTTGGGTGGTGGCGGCGCCTGTAGGTGGCTGAGGCGCCGGCGATTTGAAGGGGAAGGAGGGAGCACGATTATCGTCGAAACGAGAGAGACGGGGAGGGGGGGGGGAGGGGGGTTCTCGATTTTTTTAATTATTTATTTATGGCCTAAATTCTGATTGGCCGGTGGCCTTATTTAATTTCAAAATAGTGCTTTTGGCCACTTTCTCCAATTCAAGCCCAACGACTATCATCCCTAGTGTTTTACCCCCGTTCCGAACACAATGGGATATGTTTCGTAGGCCCATTCGACTGTTTCAATCAGTTTTCCCTCAATTTAAAATATAAAACATTCAAATATCGTTCCGAACGTACATTTCAATTTGCCGGGGCCACAAACTGATTCGAAAAATTCCAGAAAAATAAATCTGGCTATGTTTTGACGATACGGTCCCAACAAAACTAGTTTCGTCGAATTCTGAGACCGTTTGCAAAAAGGCCCATTTCTGGTCGATCTAATTTAACTATAATTGACCAAAATACGTTTTCCTTTGCCACGCTCACATACTAGCTTCAAAAATTATGAAATTTGAAACCTAGCGATAACTTCACATCCCGGATCCAACAGAAGTGGTTTCGTCGAATTCCGAGGTCATATGCAAAATGGCCAATTTCACGAGCTATATAAATTCCATAGCGACCTTTCTGAAAATTCATTTGGCCATAACTTTTGCTTTCCGTTATGAAAATTCGATTTTTCAGATTCGTTAGAAAGGTGTTCACTAACAGATTTAAATATTTTTGGTTTCACTCAAATCCGTTTTGTTTTGCACCCGGTACAGTCCGGCAAAGTTTGAATTCAATTTTTGAAACTGCAGCGCCTTTCCAAGCCTTGTTTATAACTAGAATTAATTATATTTGTTTTCAATTGTCAATTCAACTCACTTTTCATCCCTATTATTTAAAATATTTATTTTAAATATTTAAAGCCCATTATTTTAGCCAATTTAAAAATTTTAAATTGGTTCAGATTTTCTGGGTCGTTACAATCTCCCCCACTTAAAACTTTTCGTCCCCGAAAAGGAACAAAGTCGAAAGTGGTTTGATAAATCTACAATCACACAACACAACCAACAATCAATTTGTTTTAACTTTTCAAAAATATACTGATCAACTTCTATACTCTTTTAAAATCATTCAGACTATAGCATTAAAAGTGCACATCCATGGAAAGAAAATAACAACAGAGTAGAGAATTAATTGGTAATGCAAAGTATGGTAAATGTACCTTGCACCGGAGTCAATCAGAGAGATCCACTCGGCATCTAGGATAGGATTTCTGAATGCTCTCCTCCATTTCCCAAGTACAATCTCGCAGATCTCCACTCCATTGCACTTTTACTAAGTGAACCTTCTTGTTCCTCAGCTCTTTGGTTTCTTTACCGATAATCTTTAGCGGCTCTCTTCTCACAGCTAATTCTGGAGTAATTTCAATATCCTGCTGAGCTGCTTCTTTAACGATCAAGTCTGGATCATGAACGTGCTTTCGAAGTTGAGATATGTGAAATACATCATGAACTCCAGGCAACCAATCTGGTAATTTAACCTTATAAGCGAGAGTTCCTATCCGTTCCAGAATAGGAAACGGACCAATGAATTTGGGCGCCAACTTGCCTGTTTTACCGAACCGGATAACTCCTCTCATCGGCGATACTTTCAGATATACATAGTCGCCAACAACAAAGGATATATCTCTTCTTCTTCTATCGGCATAGCTCTTTTGTCGGCTTTGAGCGGCGAGTAATCGCTTCTTAATAAAATCGACTTTGTTGGTAGCTTCTCGAATCATATCAGGACCCAACACAAGTCTATTACCTGGTTCGACCCAACAAGCAGGGGATCGGCACGGTCTACCATACAATGCTTCGAATGGCGACATTGTCAGACTCGCCTGGTAGCTGTTGTTATAAGAGAATTCAGCCAAATGCAGATGGTCTTCCCATGATCCACCGAAATCTATAACACAAGCCCGCAATAGATCTTCTAAAATACGATTCACCCTCTCAGTCTGACCGTCTGTCTGAGGATGATAAGCGGTGCTCAAGTTCAACTTTGTTCCCAGCTCGACTTGAAATGCTTCCCAGAATTTGCTAGTGAATATTGTATCTCTATCACTGACTATACTGAGCGGCACTCCATGCAGTCTAACTATTTCCTTGAAGTATATCCGCGCCAGACTCTGAGCAGTTCTGTTTGATCTGACAGGTATGAAGTGGGCGGTCTTCGTGAAGCGATCTACGATCACCTAAATATTGTCATTTCCTTTTCTGGTCCTGGGCAGACCATCAATAAAATCCATAGAAATATGTTCCCACTTCCAACCAGGAACTTCTAGTGGTTGTAACAATCCAGCCAATTTCTGTTGGTCGCTTTTGACTAGCTGGCAAGTAGGGCATCGGCTAACATATATTGAAACGTCTCTTTTCATAGCCTTCCACCAGAATGTTCGTTTGAGATCGTTATACATTTTGGCCACACCAAGATGGATACTCAGCTTGGACTTGTGACACTCGTCTAACACTTCCCTTTTTAACTCTGGGATATCAGGAACACAAACCTTCCTTTCAACCTCAAGGTCTCGTCGTTATCTATTTGAAAACACGAGGGTTCGCCTTTCTGATTCCTTTTGATCATATCCTTAATAAAGTTATCCTCCTTCTGAAGAATAGATATTTTGTCAATTAAGAAAGTCGTGATAATAAAGCTGGCGATCGTTACATTATTTTGGCTCAGCGCATCGGCCACGACATTGGCTTTCCCTGGAGTATATATAATTTCAAAATCGTATGCTGCAAGGAACTCTAGCCAACGTTGCTGCCTCAGATTCAAGTCTTTTTGTGTGAATAGATACTTTAACGACTGATGATCTGTAAACAGTTCAAATATCTCACCCATAAGATAGTGTCTCCAGATTTTCAAGGCGAATACGATAGCCAACAACTCAAGATCATGAGTTACGTAGTTCTTCTCGTGCGGCTTCAGCTGACGGCTAGCATAAGCAATCACTTGACCCCTTTGCATTAACACTGTGCCAAGGCCTTCTCTAGAAGCATCAGTCCAGACTTTTAAATCCTGGTTTCCATCGATGATGGTTAACACTGGAGCAGCCGTTAGTCTTAACTTTAGCTCTTCAAAAGCCTCCTCACTTTCAGGAGTCCATTTGAATTTCGCGTGCTTCTTTGTGAGCTTCGTTAAGTGACCAGATATCTTCGAAAAGTTTTTAACGAACTTCCGGTAATAACTAGCCAATCCGAGAAAACTGCGGACTTCTGTAGGGATACTAGGCTGTTTCCAGTTTTGAATAGCTGTGATTTTGCTTGGATCCACAGCAATTCCTTCTTTCGATACGACATGGCCTAGAAATTTCACTTCATCTTGCCAGAATATATATTTGGAAAACTTTGCTTTCAATACGTTCCTTCTGAGAATTTCTAGAACCTGTTCCAAAGGCTTTTCATGTTCGGCCTTTGACTTAGAGAAGATTAGAATATCGTCAATAAAAACCAGAACAAATTTATTCAAAACCCCTCTGAACACCCTGTTCATTAGATCGATGAAATAGGTTGGAGCGTTACATAAGCCGAATGACATTACTAACCACTCGTAGAATAAGTCGGGACCCCTGAATGCTGTCATTGGAACACACTCTTCGGCGATTCGAAGTTGATGGAAGCCTGTAGCTAGGTCCATCCTTGAGAATACTTGTGCACCATTTAATCGATCCAACAAATCATCAATCTGCGACAATGGATATTTGTTCTTTATTGTCTATTTGTTCAGATCACGATAATCCACACATAGACGTAGAGTACCGTCAGATTTTGGGACAAACACCACTGCTGCACCCCAATCAGAGAAACTAGGCCTGATCAGACCCTTCCATATGAGCTGTCGTGTTTGATTGTCTAATTCCTCCTTCTCTTTCAAGGACATTCTTCGAATAGCGTGAACTACCGGCCTTGCATTGGGAATCAAAGCAATCTTGAAATCTATTTCTCTCTGCGGAGGTAAGCGAACAACTTCTTCGAACACATCCGCATAGTTCTTGACGACAGGAATATCTTTCACTAGGTCAGGAATATTCTCTGTGATTTCAGGGATATTTTCTATTTGAGCAGGGGAAACATCGAGAGCTGCCCAGAAGTCCTTTCTATTTGATGTCGGGCCTTCGCATGGTATGGTTATATAATTCCCCGATTGTGCCTTTGCCTTAACAACTCTCTCGGCACATCTAACCTCCGCCTCATATCTGGTTAGCCAATCCAATCCTAGAATAAGATTGAATTCATTAAAATTCATGACAATAGAGATAGTAGGGAATTTATAGCAAGAAAAAGAGACAGGCACCCACAAACCCAACTGAGACCGATGGAACCCCCAACTGGATTTTGGACAGTCATTGGTTCTTTGAGCTTCTTCAATTTCAAATCCAATTTCTTGACTGCACTCTTTGCAATAAAGCTTCGTGACGCGCCAGTATCAAACAGTACTTTAACTGGAATGTTCTTGACATTGAGCGTGCCTTCAAATACATCAGACCTTTCCTGAGCAGACGAAGATGCAGGCACTTCTGCCACTTCATTCACTTGTACTGCTTCAGATTTCTGAGATAGCGGGCAGTTTTTCGCAATATTCCCAGCCTGATGGCACTTATGGCATCCTCTTTTCTCTTGTAACCTCTTACCGGATTTAGACCCATCCTTTACTTGTTTCTTTAGAGATCTGCAACTTATCGAGAGATGTCCTTGCCTATTGCAGTTATTGCATACGGCGGTCGTTACGGGTTCTTTCCCAGATTCAGCCCTTTTCCTATTGGCACTGGGCTTCTTACTGATCTCAGACGTCGTACTAGCTTCAGGAATATCAGTTTCCGACTCTGCTTTGTCACTAGAACTGACTTCTTCTTCGTCGCGCAACATTCCTTTCTTATTGAGATCTTCATACTGATAAGCCATATAAATCATTTTAGAGAAAGGAAGTTTTACATTCCTCAGTACACTAATCTGATATCTCCTTTGCAGGCCATGAATAAATCTCAGATTTTTCCTCTTTGGATCTTGAATCAGATGAGGAGCAAAGTGAGAAAGTTCGTTGAATTTCTTATGATATTCTGGGATGGTCATATCACCTTGTATCAGATAGGAAAATTCATCACATAATCGCTCTGTCGCTTCAGGAGGAGTAAATCTTTCTAGGAAAATCACTTTGAATCTGTCCCAGGTGATATCACCTTCTGGATTATCTTTGATGATTGTTTCCCACCAGATTAAAGCTTCTTCTTTGAGCGCCCAAGATGCTACTAACCGTTTCTGGTCATCCCTCAGCTGGATACGCTCAAATATTCTTTCGACAGAACTCATCCAAGCTTGAGTTTGAATTATAGATTCATTGCCCGAGAACTGTGCTCCGTTCAGATTTCGATATCTCTTTAATAGAGCCTCTAGATCGGGTTCTGTATTCCTTCTATTTCTGGCACTCATTTTTCTAGTACTTCTGCAATTAACAGATCAAGTGTCAGGTCACAGAAAAGGTATTTTTGAAATATAGAAACACATACTTCAAATGTAAATGTGTCTATCGAGGTGTAATTTCATTCTGCTTTACTCATACTAGGATATTGCTGATCCTATCTGTATAGAGTTACCCGTCCTAGAACACTACTGGTTCTATTTCTGACGAGTTCGTTCAAATGTTATATTCCATAACTAAGCTTAACCAAAGCTCTGATACCAAATGAGACGTTCCCAAACCCCGTACTGACGGAGACAAGGGTTATCTTTGGAATATAATATAGATACAGATAATAGCAGAACAGAAATAAATAAATACACCAGATAATGAACAATAGAATATACTGGATAAGAGTAATCATCAGAGTTACACAGTATACAGGATCATACTTAGTACAAATACAGTTCAGCTATACATAAATGTCTACAGCGGAAAACAAACAAAATATGTACAATAGGAGCTGAACAGCATGAAAAGAGATAAATGATAGAATCCATCTTCAGCTCCAGCTATCCAGAAAGAACCAGCTAAACCTGAATACAAGGCTGCCCATGTAGAAAAAGGGGCACCCGAGTTTGAAAGTGAAACAAACTACGAGTCAGTCATGGGACTGGTATGAGAAATCTACTCAACACATTTATAATATGGCTAATCACAGGACCACGCCACTTTCGTGGAATGGGTTTACTCCATTGGATTTCTAGTGCTTTAAAACAAATCATTCTTTTAAACATCGCAATGCTTTTTTTTTAAAAAATGAAGCCATTATAAGACTCAGTTCCCATCACACAATGCAACGCAAACCGGAGGATAGAGTTTTTACCTTATAACGGCCAAAATATGCTTGATACGAATAAAACAAAGGCATTTGATATTATTGCTAGTGTTTATATGTTTTGAAAACAATTTCAAATCATAACTATTAATCATAGACGGCATTAATGCCCCATACCACTATGTCGTCATATATAGGTATACAATCAAAACCGCACGATGTCGTATTTGGAAATTGGATTTCCGTCATGAACCAAGGCAAAAGATAGACCTTACCGAATTCGTGGCTCTCTAGCCCGAGCCACAGGACCCAGACTCAGGTGGGCCCTTGGAGCGACAGCGTCGGTCCACCGATGTGGATTAAAATTCCTGAACACTGCGTTTCCCCACCCTTTGGGGTGTAAATGAGCCAACGAATGGCTCCATCGGACCCGGATCGTCCGATCTAACTGAGGCGCCTCGCAACAGCAACAACCACACAGGTGAATCGTATATAAATGTCAGGGCTGGTAGGTCACTGACACCACCCTAGCTAGAAAGAAACGCATGCCCTCCCTGAGGTCCTTCTCCCGTTTCTGGTTCATACCGGGGTGTGAGGCTCGCGAATTCACATTATACATAAAGCTACGCCACACGGGCGGTGCTTTGATCATCACCACAAGACTTTGCTTTTCAACAGAAGCCCTGATCATTTGCCACTTAGGCATGCTACATTAGCAATTCATGCCATGCGACTGATGTCTATCGATATACAACCTCTGAGCTCGTGCGTTTCAGAGAAGGGCGTTAAGCAAAAGAATAAATTCTCCGCCGCCAAACAGATGTATATTTATTAGAGATCAATCAACACAGAATAAAATCCAATGTCAGACACACAGTCCATTTACAAGTCCGTTCTGGGTCTGAACGAAACCGGAGGCACTAAATACCTCGCAAACCCATCGATCACCACGTACGTCTAGACGATTACCACTCATTATCCATATTTCGGGATGCCTCCCAATCAGGACCTTGGTTACCATCCAAACGAGGTGAAGATCTCCGGTCTTCGATCATCGTCTTCATCTTCGATTTCTTATCGTCAATTCAATTATTCAGAATGGGAAAAACCCAGTCTTTCTGAGCAACTCGCGTATATAATAAACAAGTGCAACACTAACATATACACGCATCATTTCAATTCATTAGTCACTAACCGTCAACCAGTAAGAGAACGATTTCCCAAATATTAACCCCGAAGGCCGAAACCAACATCAGATCAACACTCATGAAACCATTCGACTTAGCCAACCTTCAGTTAATTTCTAAATCACATCCATATCGTTTATAATATTTTATAACGATTTATCGCTATTTTTATTTATTTTAAAATAGCCAATTTATTCAAAACGACGCTTCGGGCCATAACGCGACCGTGGCGCTGTTTTTCTTCAGATTTGATTTACACATATCTGAAAATATAACCGTTGGATCTTCACAAAATTTACATCATTAGAAAGATCTTTTCAAAACGAATCCAACGGTTCCAGTTTCGGGAAAATCCGACGGTCGGATCTCCCGGTACAATCGTTTGAAGTTTCGATTTCAAAATACGAACTGCAGCGTCGTTATTCGATTAAATATAATTATATATATATATATATATATATATATAAAAATATAATCGATTCTGGCGCTGTTTTTCTTCAGATTTGAATTAAACATTCCAGACAATCCAACCGTTGGATTTTTACAAAGTTGGTGCCGTTGGAAAGATTTTTCCAAAGCGAACCCAACGGTTGCGATTTCAGGAAAATCCGATGGTCGGATCTCCCAGTATAATTGTTTGAAATCACAGTTTCAAAATACGAACTGCACGGCCAGGTTTCGTTTTAATTTTATTTATATTTATATAATTATACAAATATAGTTCATTCAAAAATTCCTATATTGTTTACACTTCTAATATTTCACTAACGCCTTTAAATTTTGGAAAATTTCGCCATAACCTCCTTTGTACGGGAGGGGCTGGGAAAATTCCCAAATAGCCACATGAGCGTCTCATGTCAAAAAGAAAAAGAAAAGGCCAAGCGGCTAGCCAACAGGCTCATAAAATCATCACCCAAACAAAACAGTAAATGCGTACCTATTTGTCAGGCACAAAAATTTTATTCCTCTTCTCTAGCCCCTTTGCTATAACTTGTTCAAATAAATATGCATGTACAGATGTACATTTCTGATCACTTCTCATTTTCCATTCAACTTCATATTTGATTCCATTTGGTTTAAAAACACCATTCATTCTAATGTTGCATGCATAGGCAAAAATCATATCATTAGCTAATTAATGAATATTTCAACTCATGCATATTTATTTGAACCAGTGGCTATTTTTAACACTTCACATTTCAACAATTCAGGTATATAATAAGAATGTGATTTTTATTGTAAAGCAATTCATTTCAAAACACTATTATTTTATATAGTTTATATAGGTGATAAAAATAGGATTTTTATTGTAAAACAATTTATTTCAAAACAGGATTATTTTATACATTTCATATTGATGTTAAAAATGGGATTTTTATTATAAAACAATTTCTTTCAAAATATGAATACCATTCAACACATGAATTTCAATTCAACGAATGAATATCGATTCAACACATGAAGGTTTTCTATAGTTTATATATATAGATAAAAATGTGATTTTTATATTTAAAACACGAATACCATTCAACACATGAATTTCAATTCAACGAATGAATATCGATTCAACACATGAAGGTTTTCTATTCAACGAATAAATATAGTTTCAGCAAATGAAAATAATTCAAAAACATGAACATTATTCAAAATTTCGGCAGCATAACGGCAGGGTAGTTAAAACCGGGACCGTCCCTAGTACGGCTCCTCGCTCTACCTTAAAACCTCGCGGTTTTTGACAATGGGGATCATGCATCTAGTTCGCACGCAGGCGGCATGTATATATTTATTTCATTTCCACAAACTAATCCTATGTGGTTTCAACCAAATATTTCTCAACCACAAACGGGTATTTTTCAACCACAACCAATCAATATCAACCACAAACAATCCCAAACAACCATTCGCTATCAATCAATTTTCACACCAATCACAACCAATAAATATCGTCCATGGTTTGTGGACGAGGGGCGTATATATATATAGCAATTCACTTCTATTTCAACACATATATAATCTTTACAACGCATATATAACTTATACATCGAACATTCAACTTATACAACGCTTATACAAGAGGTGTACAACGCTTATATAACTCATACATCGACTATATAATTTATATATCGTCGTTTTCCATATCGTTTGTAAATTAGAAATCTCACATTGCTTTTTGCGGTGCTAAAAATCGTAGCAAGCTCAGAAAAATGTGCGGTCTCTTCCAGAAGGTAGAGCACGTCCTCACGGTCCCGGCGTCTCTTGTTTCACTGAAATCCGACCACATAGCAAAAAGTTATGATTTTTACAAGTTTGTAGCGCTTAAAAGCGTTGTTTTCTATTTAATTTATATAGGCCGTTACCTCTCCGATGATCTCCGAAACTAGGTCTTCGATTATCACCCAAACCGCGAAGCTTCGCGACGATCGACCCCCGCCACGTCCACCTGCTCCGAAAGGCGCGCCTGAGGACCCCCTTTTGGTCGAACTCGGTGGTGGATCTCGGCCAGAAATCGAGGGGAAGACGACGAACTTTCTGAGCTCGATCTGGGCGACTGGCGAGGCGAGGCAAAGGTGGGTCGGATTTGTAGAGGGGGAGGAGGCAGATCGGGTTTGGGTGGTGGCGGCGCCTGTAGGTGCCTGAGGCGGCGGCGATTTGAAGGGGAAGGAGGGAGCACGATTATCGTCGAAACGAGAGAGATGGGGGGGGGGGTTTCGCGATTTTTTTTTATGGCCTAAATTCTGATTGGCCGGTGGCCTTATTTAATTTCAAAATAGTGTTTTTGGCCACTTTCTCCAATTCAAGCCCAACGACTATCATCCTTAGCGTTTTACCCCCGTTCCGAACACAGTGGGATATGTTTCGTAGGCCCATTCGAATGTTTCAATCAGTTTTCCCCCAATTTAGAATATAAAACATTCAAATATCGTTCCGAACGTACATTTCAATTTGCCGGGGCTACAAACTGATTCGAAAAATTCCAGAAAAATAAATCTAGCTATGTTTTGACGATACGGTCCCAACAAAACTAGTTTCGTCAAATTCTGAGACCATTTGCAAAAAGGCCCATTTCTGATCGATCCAATTTAACTATAATTGACCAAAACACGTTTTCCTTTGCCACGCTCACATACTAGCTTCAAAAATTATGAAATTTGAAACCTAGCGATAACTTTATATCCTGGATCCAACAAAAGTGGTTTCGTCAAATTCCGAGGTCGTATGCAAAATGGCCAATTTCACGTGCTATATAAATTCCATACCGACCTTTCTAAAAATTCATTTGGCCATAACTGTTGCTTTCCGTTATGAAAATTCGATTTTTAAGATTCGTTAGAAAGGTGTTCACTAACAGATTTAAATATTTTTGGTTTCACTCAAATCCGTTTTGTTTTGCACCCGGTATAGTCCGGCAAAGTTTGAATTCAATTTTTGAAACTGCAGCGCCTTTCCAAGCCTTGTTTATAATTAGAATTAATTATATTTGTTTTCAATTGTCGATTCAACTCACTTTTCATACCTATTACTTAAAATATTTATTTTAAATATTTAAAATCTATTATTTTAGCCAATTTAAAATTTTTAAATTGGTTCAGATTTTCTGGGTCGTTACAGAATTCGAATTGAAATCAAATATAAATGAATTTGAATTGAAATCAAATAGAAATGTATTCGAATTGAAATCAAATAGAAATGAATTCGAATTGAAATTGAATAGAAATGAATTCGAATTGAAATTGAAACTCAAATTGAATTGAAATCGATTTGAATTGAAATCAATTTGAAATGAATTTAAAACGAATTTATAAAGGAAAAATCAATTTTGATTTGAAATTGAATATGAAGTTGAAATCGTTTTGAAAACGAATTTAAAATGAATTATAAATACGTTTTGAATTGAAATCGACGAAATATAATATATATATATATATTATATATATATTAAATGGCCTGAATAGAACGCGCCGCGCTGCGGTAGTTCGTGAATTTCGACCATTGACTTCGAATTGACGTTGCGGGAGATCCGATGAAACACCCCACCTCCGTTAGGGTCACTCTCAAAGGGAATGCCCTAATTTTGGTGGAGGTTTATAAGTATAAGTCATAGATATACAAGACAGATATAAGAACACATATTTTTGAACAGCGGAAAACAACAACTTTTATTTCAATAAAATACGTGTTACACAAACCGTACCATAATTGTCTTACAATACTTCCAAAAACATAACATCTTCATAACTGTCTTGATTACATTATTTAAAGAAGCATAAAGAAAACATAAATAAACCGCAAAAGTCCCATAGTTGCTGTCCAAAGCCATAGTCCAAAACGAAAAGATCCAAGCAATACATTCTTTCTCTTCAAGCTGGATATGAAGGCTGGTCAAGCTGCGGTATTCCCTCCCTGTGGACCTGGGGGGGGAGGGGGGACGGAAGAAAGGAAGACGAAAGAAAAGTAGAGTTAGACATAAAGCCTGAGTAAGTCTAGGACTATTCAGTCTATGAATAAAGAACTGGGTATGATAAGTATAAACTAGAAATGGGAAAGCACCATAAACTTAGTTAAGTTGTCTAGGGTCGAATATACTATCGTACCCCATATTAATCTCTGTACCCATACAAACTAGTTCCCAACAGGCACCCCATAATTAGGGTGAAGTGATCCATTTTATGATGATCGGCTCCTACTCGCATAGTTACATGTGTCTTATGGCCCCCGATGTTGTAGTTACCTATGCTGGTCCCACCATGGGGTGTATCAAGTCCCATGGTGGCGTCCCGACACAATCCTAGAATGCACAAGTATGCTACTGGTGCCCAGTGCCTTATTTTTCTGCGCCGGAGTGTGTGCACGCCCGCACCCCATTAGAACCTACACTGCTGCACCACCGCCGTCGATTTGACCTCTTACAATCAGCCTAGTAATCGTGCCCCACCCTGCCTAGTTTCAGGGTATCATGATACCTTGTAGGGTTACTGCGAAAAGGGTCCCTCGCTACTAGGTTTTCTATTTCTAGCCAACATGCTAAGTTGGTTAAGTGTTTTATAAACCTAACCCCCAAATCAGTCTGTTTAGTTTAGCATGTTCCATTTTGATTAAGTATTAATATAATTTACTTAATCCTATCAATCCTGACTCAGCCTTAATTGTCTTATTAAAGCCTTGACCTCTCACATTAGACAGGTATTGTTGTGGCTGCCTGTTGCCGGTTGGGTCCGGGCAGTCTTACGCCACAACTCAGTCTAACCTCGGGTCCTTATTGGGCTCCGTGTTTAACCACCCACATTGGATAGGTATTGTTGTGACTACTGGACAGCCGGGCGGTTCCGGGCAGGTTTACATCACAACTCAATCCAACCTCGGGTTAAACACATCGTATTTTCTACATTTACATATTTTGTCTTTCTTCTTTTTATATGTAAATATTTGCGGCCCATTATTCAAATTCATCTTTATTGGTTAAGATTTATTTATACCACTTAATTGTTTTTCAAAGTTACTGGCGTGCTTCAAACAAGCCAACACATATGTTCTATATTTTTAACCCAAACGTCATTTCCCCCGTTTTATTCGTTCGTTCCAATGTAAGGTGTGTTGGGTTTAATACTTAAACCCAATTTAGCCACATACAAAGGGGAGGATATAACATGATGTTTATAAGGCGACATAAAAAGGGGAGTGTGAACGCATGAACTTGCAACATACGATCTAATTATCATAAGATAGGCATATGTGAACTTGCAATTGTAACAACATATAATATAAGCAATACTTAAACATGAATCATTCTATTCACAAAATCATGGTGTAAACGAAACATGTAGTCTTGGCATAAATAGTACTTAAACATGAACCACTCTAATCATATAATTATGGCATAATCATAATTGAACATGAGTCCTTATATGGTCATGGCATAAACATAATTGATTATGAATCCTATTATTCATATAATCATGGGTTTTTGTCCAATCTATGTAACTTGTAAGGGGATGCAATTCTAGTGTAAATTTCTAATGTAACTTATGTGCCAAAAATATATTATCATATGATTAAGATAACAACATAAGCTTAGAAAACATGTTTTTAACTAGGCATAATAACAAACATGGCTTAGACATGTTCATAAAATTAATACAAGCTTACAACGACGCTTGCTTTTGTCACTATCACAAAATCATGATTTTTATACTTGAACTATGATGCCAATTTCAACATAACCTTCATATGAATCATAATACTTAGGTGAATCAAATTACACTAAAGATGACCATAGAATTTTAAATCATGTTGTCATAACAATAGATCATAGACTTGCATGAATTTCAAAATAAACTATTACAACATATAGTTGTTGTTTCAACATGAATCTTATACTTGCATTTACCAAATGGGTGTTGTAAATAACTACCACAAACATGTAGTTTTCAATATGAATCATATGCTTGCATAAGTCCCAATCAAAATTCCACAACATGTGGTTGTCAACATAAGCCACATACTTGTATGAATCAAACCATAGCATTGCCAAATCGTTTAGAATCAAAATAACATACAAATATAAGTCATTATCGCCACAATTCCATTTCGTTTCCAACGCAAATCGCGTACTTGCAAATATCCAATCGTATACCATAATATTCCCAAATCGTTTTGCATCAAAGCAACATACAAATATAGATTATTATCGCCACAATTCCATTTCTTACATTACACAAATCAACACAATTATTTAATTCATATCGGAATAGCACTCTATTTACAGCGTATGGTGAATCTTCAATTCAGAAATCTGAATTCTGGATTTGGAGATGCTATCCTTTGTTGTAGGCGTTGCTTTGATTTGATTAGCGTTGCTTTAAGCTTTGAATTATCCCCTTGTTGTCTCTCTATTTCTGACGGCTATCTTCAGTCTCTCCTCAGCAGCATGACGGTCTCATCTCCATTTTAGTTTATGTGAATTAGGGTTAGACTTAGGTCCTTTTTATAGAGTTTGTGAGTTAATTTAGACCGTCGATGAAGCTTGGTTCAATAATAGTCGTTCGTTTGAAGGAGAGACCAACCAGGAGCTGACACCTAGCCCTAGTGACAAGGCAAGGCTCAGAAAATCGACCAAACACAGACCTGGCCAGCCAGGACTTGACCAGACCTGGCCAGCAGGTCATTTTTGACCTGGGCGCACATGGCAGGTGCGCCAGGTCAAAAATGTACTGGCGCACTTCCCAAGTGCGCCAGTGCATTTTTTTCTGGTGCACTTCCCAAGTGCGCCAGTGCATTCTGACCCGTTTTCCGGTTTTTCGCCCAACTTTGTTCGTCCATATCTTCTTCATACTATATCCGTTTCACGCAAACTCAGACTCTATCTCAAGCAGAATTCCGAGACGAACGCAATGGCGTATCCCGTTTCCCTTAATTCTTTGATTTAAAATTATTTATAGTTTGATTTATGAATTTCACAGTTATAAAATACACGGGGTGTTACATTCTCCCCGACTTAAAAGGATTTCGTCCCCGAAATCTTCATGTTCAGGAAGAATGTACATCCTAACGTCCAAACATCCATCTACTCATCCATCAAACACGAGCATCCATTGTCCTTAAAAGACTTCTAATGATTCATGATCATATGCGAAGTGTGTGTGTACATGTACTTTTCTAAATGCAAAATCAGGCGGTCTACTGATTCTGTTGACCTCCTTAATGCGATTTATGTAAGTGCTATGAATCCATTATGTATGCAAATCCTCCTATTCATGATTCTACATGAGTGCACAATTATTCATACACATGCAACATCCATATGACAACACATTAAAGCTCAACCATATACGAATGCAAACATATATGCATATGCAATATGAAGTGACTGAGCCGATCTAAAACCTAGATTGTGTGTGTATATGCAACCACGAGCAACCACTAGCAATCACTTGCTACCACTTGCAACCATCATCCATAACATGTTTCAATTACATGTTTTCATCCAAAAGGTTTTTACCTAAAAGATAAGGTCGAGGAGATATACCTAAAAAGATAGATAAAAGCGCAACTTAAGGAAAAAGAAAGATCAAGGATGTACCCTCGAAAAGAAAAGGGTAGGCAGCGCGTATTCTAGCTTCAGTTTCCCAAGTTGCATCTCCTTCGGCGTCGCTCCACTGAACTTTGACGAGCTTGACTTCTCGGTTGCGTAGCTTTTTCACTTCCGTTCCTAATATGCGGGTTGGAACTTTTCTTATGGTTGCTTCGCGTTCCACTTCAGCTTCTTCTAGGATATTTGGCTCTACCACTTCAGCAGACTCATGTAGACATTTTCGGAGATGTGAAACGTGAAAAACGTTGTGAACTCCGGCCAGCTTTTCGGGTAGCTCTAGTCTATAGGCCATTTTCCCAATTTTCTCGATGATAGGGAATGGCCCTACGAACCTTGGTGCTAGCTTTCCTGTGGTTCCAAAACGAAAAACGTTCCTTAGCGGAGATACCTTAAGAAAAACTCTGTCTCCAACCTCAAATTCAAGGTCGGTCCTCCTCTTGTCGGCGTAGGACTTTTGTCTGTCTTGGGCCATCTTCATCCTTCTTCGTATTAAGTCTACCTTTTCTGAAGTCTCTCGGATCATATCTGGTCCAAGTATGAGTTTATCAGTAGACTCCCACCAACAAGTGGGCGATCGGCACGGTCTTCCATATAAAGCTTCGAAGGGCGCCATCCCGATGGTTGCTTGATAGCTGTTGTTGTAGGCAAATTCCACCAAAGGAAGATGGTCTTCCCATGTCCCTCCGAAGTCAAGGACGCACAGTCTTAGAAGGTCCTCCAAAACTCTGTTCACTCTTTCTGTTTGGCCGTCGGTTTGGGGATGATAGGCTGTGCTCAAGCATAACTGCGTTCCTACTGCTTCTTGCAGACTCCGCCAAAACTCACTGGTGAAGATAGGGTCTCGGTCACTAACAATGCTGGATGGTATTCCATGGAGTCGAACGATTTCCTTGAGGTAAAGAGATGCTAGGGATGAGGCAGTTCTTTTACTTTTGGCAGGTAAAAAGTGGGCGCTTTTAGTAAGCCTATCCACTATTACCCAAATGCTAGTGTTGCCTCTCCTAGACCTAGGCAGCCCATCGATGAAGTCCATTGAGATGCTATCCCACTTCCACTGCGGGACCTCTAGAGGATGTAGCAGTCCGCCAGGATTTTTCTGTTCCGCCTTAACCTGTTGGCACACCATACACTTAGAAACGAATTCTGCCACGTCCTTTTTCATGCCGTTCCAGAAGAAAGTTCTTTTTATGTCCTTGTACATTTTATCTCCGCCTGGGTGTATCGTCATCTTGGAGTGATGCGCTTCCTCGAGAACCCTATTTACTAAATCCCTTGTATGTGGGACGCATAGTCTTCCGTCTCGCCTTAGCCAACCCTTATCTTCGATGGAGTATCTGTTGAGGTGACTTGAAGTCTCACCCCCTAATTAGCCTATCAATCGTTTCCACAAGCTGAGGGTCTTCGCGTTGTGCTGTCCCTATTGAGTCCACTAAAGTCGGGCGCACTTCGAGAGATGCTAGCAAGCCTGGTACAAAATCGGAGGAAGGCCTAAAGTCGAAGCTGGCTATGAACTCTAGGCTTTGTCTTTCAACAAATAGCGGGCTTAGGGTCAATTTCTTTCGGCTCAACGCGTCTGCCACTACGTTGCCTTTGCCCGGAGTGTAGGAGATCTCGAAATCGTACAAGGCAAGAAACTCCATCCATCTTTGTTGCCTCAAGTTAAGATCTTTCTGCGAGAAAAGATATTTCAACGATTTATGGTCAGTGTAAAGTTCGAACTTCTCACCTAGGAGATAGTTTCGCCAAGACTTGAGTGCAAAGACGATGGCAGCTAACTCAAGATCATGGGTCGGGTAGTTCTTTTCGTGCACTTTCAACTGCCTCCTGCCATAAGCTACTACCCTTCCTTCTTGCATTAAGAAGGCGCCTAGCCCTGTCCCACATGCATCTGTATAAACAGTGAACATCTTGCTTCCATCTGGCAACGTCAAAACTGGGGCTGTTGTAAGAGCCCTTTTTAGTCGCTGGAAAGCAAACTCGCAATCCAAGTCCCAATTGAACGCTAGATTCTTCTTGGTCAATTTCGTGAGCGGAGCTCAGATTTTCAAAAAATCCTTTATGAACTTTCGATAGAAACCTGCTAGTCCTAGAAAACTTCGGACCTCAGTTGCATTCCTTGGTGTCTTCCAATCCTGTACCGCCACTACCTTAGCAGGGTCCACTGCTAACCCTTGTTTGGATACTATGTGCCCAAGGAACCTCACCTCTTCTCTCCAAAAGTGGCATTTGGAGAATTTGGCTTTTAGCTGATGGACTCGCAGAGTTTCCATGATTGCCCTTAAGTGCTGAGCATGTTCCTCTTCACTCTTTTAGAAGATAAGGATATCGTCTACGAAGACCACTACGAACTTATTGAGGAATTCTCTGAATACCCTACTCATCAGGTCCACGAAGTAAGCAGGTGCATTTGTCAAGCCGAAAGGCATGACAAGCCATTCAAAGAAGCCGTCTGGGGTTCTGAATGTCGTTTTATCGATACTATCTTCAGCCACCCTTAGCTGATGAAAACCGGTCGCTAAATCGAGTTGGGAGAAAACAGACGCTCCTACAAGCTGATCAAACAAATCGTCAATTCTAGGGAGAGGGTGCCTATTCTTTTTCGTTAGCTTGTTGAGCTCCCTATAGTCAACACATAGACGGAGTGAACCATCCGCCTTTGTAGCGAACACCACTAGAGCGCCTCATTCTGAAATGCTCCTCCTAATGAACCCCTTTTCTAGAAGCTCTTTAATCTGTTTACTGAGCTCTTTCATTTCCCGTGGAGCCATGTGTCTAACGGGCAACGCAACGGGCTTTGCATTATCTACAAGGTATATGCGGAAGTCTATCTCCCGCTTCGGAGGCAAGCCCTTCACCTCTTCGAAGACATCCGGATATTCCCGGACCACTCTAACTGATTGCAAATTTTCAATAGAGGCATCTAGCGATTCAAGGTAACTAAGCATAACCGCATACGAGGGATTACAAGAAATTTCCAAAGTATTACCGAGCTGGGTTAGGAGCCTAACAACCCTTTTCTCACAATCAAGGATGGCCCCATTACTGGATAGCCAATCCATGCCCAAAATCAAACCATATCCCGAAAAGCCCAAAACAAAGGCACTACATTGAAATTCTACGCTTAGAATAGAAATTTTCAATCCCAAACAGATCATAGACAAATGAGCTGTGCCCCCAATTGGGTTTGAAACCATTAAGGGGTCCTCTACCATACTAGTTTTTAGGTGCAGAGATTTTACTAAAGCAGACGAGATAAAGGAGTGTGATGCGCCAGAATCAAATAAAGTGCGAACGGGGTGATCATAAAGATAAACTACACTTTCTACAGAAGTATTTATACCTCGCTGTTGCAGAGGTGGCGCTTCTAGCACATGAACTTGTGCCCCTGAGGTGGATCCAGCCCTCTGCCCCTGTCCTCGTTTCTTTGGGCAGTCCTTAGCCATGTGGCCTGTCTCACCGCAAGAAAAGCACCCACCATTTTCCTTGGCCTTCTTTTTCCGGCAATCTTTCACTAAGTGCCCCACTTTTCCATAGAAATTACACTTCCTCTTCTCTTTGTTGCCTTTCCCGCCCTTCTTAAAGTCTGTCTTCTTAGGCTGCAAACCCTCTTTCTTCCCTTGAGAGCTTTCTGCCTTTGTCTCCTTCTTGCCCTTATCCTCTTCGTTCAGCAATGCCATTTGTACCCACCTTTCATATGTAGCTCCCATGGGTATATCGGTCATGGCCAAACTGTGTAATGGCTCATTCAACCCTTTGACGAAACGGAGAGCCTTCTTGTGCGGGGTGTTGA
Source organism: Allium sativum (assembly GCA_030737875.1). Taxonomy (NCBI): domain Eukaryota; kingdom Viridiplantae; phylum Streptophyta; class Magnoliopsida; order Asparagales; family Amaryllidaceae; genus Allium; species Allium sativum. The sequence goes on from CM060909.1 coordinate 827,074,918, forward strand.
CTAGGTCCAGCCCAAACCTAGCCAGCTCATCGAACTGATTAACATACTCTTTGACTGTCTTGTTCCCTTGCTTAAGAAATAAGAATTTTTCCAACTGCAAACTCCTTTCCGCATCTGAGAGGAATTTAGCCTCAAACCTTGCCCTAAAGTCCTCCCATGTCTCCACTGGTCTTTCTGCATTAGTGACTTCCCACCAGTAGGAACCCTCGCCCTTCAGTAGCCATACTGCTAGTTGTACTTTCTGTCTATCTTCTACCTCAAAGATGATGAATAAGTCCTCGGTTTCTTTCAGCCAATTTCTAGCTGCCACAAAGGACTCAGTTCCATGAAAATCCTTTCCTCCCATAGCTTTAAAATCTTTACATATCTTAGCAAACGTGTTTCCCCGTGGAGGAGGTGGAGGAAGAGGTGCTGCTACAGCTGGATGATTTCCTGTAGCTGGAGGAGGAGGAACGGTAGGACCTGGCTGAGTGGCCCTTGCTTCTAAGAACCGTCTAAACCAACCAGGTATTGGTACACCCTCTGGCAAGTTAAGTTCTTCGGACATGCTGAAACAAAAAGGATAGATTCAAAACGAAGGATAAGAGATAGTACCTATGGCATTGGGGGGACTTTGTTTTTTTTTAAAATAAAATAATATTTTTCTTTTAAAAATGCTTCTTTAAATTTCTTTTTTGAAAATAAATTTTCAAAACTTTTTATCTTATCTGGTAAACCTATGCTCTGATACCAAGTAAAACACCCCACCTCCGTTAGGGTCACTCTCAAAGGGAATGCCCTAATTTTGGTGGAGGTTTATAAGTATAAGTCACAGATATACAAGACAGATATAAGAACACATATTTTTGAACAACGGAAAACAACAACTTTTATTTCAATAAAATACGTGTTACGCCAACCATACCATAATTGTCTTACAATACTTCCAAAAACATAACATCTTCATAACTGTCTTGATTACATTATTTAAAGAAGCATAAAGAAAACATAAATAAACTGCAAAAGTCCCATAGTTTCTGTCCAAAGCCATAGTCCAAAACGAAAAGATCCAAGCAATACATTCTTTCTCTTCAAGCTGGATATGAAGGCTGGTCAAGCTGCGATATTCCCTCCCTGTGGACCGGGGGGGGGGGGGGGGACGGAAGAAAAGAAGACGAAAGAAAAGTAGAGTCAGACATAAAGCCTGAGTAAGTCTAGGACTATTCAGTCTATGAATAAAGAACTGGGTATGATAAGTATAAACTAGAAATGGGAAAGCACCATAAACTTAGTTAAGTTGTCTAGGGTCGAATATACTATCGTACCCCATATTAATCTCTGTACCCATACAAACTAGTTCCCAACAGGCACCTCATAATTAGGGTGAAGTGATCCATTTTATGATGATCGGCTCCTACTCGCATAGTTACATGTGTCTTATGGCCCCCGATGTTGTAGTTACCTATGCTGGTCCCACCATGGGGTGTATCAAGTCCCATGGTGGCGTCCCGACACAATCCTAGAATGCACATGTATGCTACTGGTGCCCAGTGCCTTATTTTTCTGCACCGGAGTGTGTGCACGCCCGCACCCCGTTAGAACCTACACTGCTGCACCACCGCCGTCGATTTGACCTCTTACAATCAGCCCAGTAATCGTGACCCACCCTGCCTAGTTTCAGGGTATCATGATACCTTGTAGGGTTACTGCGAAAAGGGTCCCTCGCTACTAGGTTTTCTATTTCTAGCCAACATGCTAAGTTGGTTAAGTGTTTTATAAACCTAACCCCCAAATCAGTCTGTTTAGTTTAGCATGTTCCATTTTGATTAAGTATTAATATAATTTACTTAATCCTATCAATCCTGACTCAGCCTTAATTGTCTTATTAAAGCCTTGACCTCTCACATTAGACAGGTATTGTTGTGGCTGCCTGTTGCCGGTTGGGTCCGGGTAGTCTTACGCCACAACTCAGTCTAACCTCGGGTCCTTATTGGGCTCCGTGTTTAACCACCCACATTGGATAGGTATTGTTGTGACTACTGGACAGCCGGGCGGTTTCGGGCAGGTTTACATCACAACTCAATCCAACCTCGGGTTAAACACATCGTATTTTCTACATTTACATATTTTGTCTTTCTTCTTTTTATATGTAAATATTTGCGGCCCATTATTCAAATTCATCTTTATTGGTTAAGATTTATTTATGCCACTTAATTGTTTTTCAAAGTTATTGGCGTGCTTCAAACAAGCCAACACATATGTTCTATATTTTTAACCCAAACGTCATTTCCCCCGTTTTATTCGTTCGTTCCAATGTAAGGTGTGTTGGGTTCAATACTTAAACCCAATTTAGCCATATAAAAAGGAGAGGCTATAACATGATGTTTATAAGGTGACATAAAAAGGGGAGTGTGAACGCATGAACTTGCAACATACGATCTAATTATCATAAGATAGGCATATGTGAACTTGCAATTGTAACAACATATAATATAAGCAATACTTAAACATGAATCATTCTATTCACAAAATCATGGTGTAAACGAAACATGTAGTCTTGGCATAAATAGTACTTAAACATGAACCACTCTAATCATATAATTATGGCATAATCATAATTGAACATGAGTCCTTATATGGTCATGGCATAAACATAAATTATTATGAATCCTATTATTCATATAATCATGGGTTTTTGTTCAATCTATGTAACTTGTAAGGGGATGCAATTCTAGTGTAAATTTCTAATGTAACTTATGTGCCAAAAATATATTATCATATGATTAAGATAACAACATAAGCTTAGAAAACATGTTTTTAACTAGGCATAATAACAAACATAGCTTAGACATGTTCATAAAATTAATACAAGCTTACAACGACGCTTGCTTTTGTCACTATCACAAAATCATGATTTTTATACTTGAACTATGATGCCAATTTCAACATAACCTTCATATGAATCATAATACTTAGGTGAATCAAATTACACTAAAGATGACCATAGAATTTTACATCATGTTGTCATAACAATAGATCATAGACTTGCATGAATTTCAAAATAAACTATTACAACATATAGTTGTTGTTTCAACATGAATCTTATACTTGCATTTACCAAATGGGTGTTGTAAATAACTACCACAAACATGTAGTTTTCAATATGAATCATATGCTTGCATAAGTCCCAATCAAAATTCCACAACATGTGGTTGTCAACATAAGCCACATACTTGTATGAATCAAAAAATAGCATTGCCAAATCGTTTAGAATCAAAATAACATACAAATATAAGTCATTATCGCCACAATTCCATTTCGTTTCCAACGCAAATCGCGTACTTGCAAATATCCAATCGTATACCATAATATTCCCAAATCGTTTTGCATCAAAGCAACATACAAATATAGATTATAATCGCCACAATTTCATTTCTTACATTACACAAATCAACACAATTATTTAATTCATATCGGAATAGCACTCTACTTACAGCGTATGGCGAATCTTCAATTCAGAAATCTGAATTCTGGATTTGGAGATGCTATCCTTTGTTGTAGGCGTTGCTTTGATTTGATTAGCGTTGCTTTAAGCTTTGAATTATCCCCTAGTTGTCTCTCTATTTCTGACGGCTATCTTCAGTCTCTCCTCAGCAGCATGACGGTCTCATCTCCATTTTAGTTTATCTGAATTAGGGTTAGACTTAGGTCCTTTTTATAGAGTTTGTGAGTTAATTTAGACCGTCGATGAAGCTTGGTTCAATAATAGCCGTTCAATTGAAGGAGAGACCAACCAGGAGCTGACACCTAGCCCTAGTGACAAGGCAAGGCTCAGAAAATCGACCAAACACAGACCTGGCCAGCCAGGACTTGACCAGACCTGGCCAGCCGGTCATTTTTGACCTGGGCGCACTTGGCAGGTGCGCCAGGTCAAAAATGTACTGGTGCACTTCCCAAGTGCGCCAGTGCATTTTTGTTCTGGTGCACTTCCCAAGTGCGCCAGTGCATTCTGACCCGTTTTCCGGTTTTCGCCCAACTTCGTTCGTCCATATCTTCTTCATACGATATCCGTTTCACGCAAACTCAGACTCTATCTCAAGCAGATTTCCGAGACGAACGCAATGGCATATCCCGTTTCCCTTAATTCTTTGATTTAAAATTATTTATAGTTTGATTTATGAATTTCACAGTTATAAAATACACGGGGTGTTACATCCGACCGTCGGATTCTTCTAAAACCGGAACTGTTGGGTTCGTATCGAAAATAGCTTTCTAATGCATGTTAGAAATTTGAAATCTAACGGTTGGATTTGGAATTATGTCCAAATCAAATTTGGAAAAGGTCGATGTACGTGCAGTTCGATGGCCATTGGTGGAAATCGACTGTACGGGCCTTGATAAAATTATTAAAAATATCTATAATTTGTGTAAAATCATAAGAAATGATTTGTGAAGAATTGGGATGAAAATTTCCATATTTGAAAAGATAAAAATTGATTTGTATCAAAATGAACTAGTTTTGAACTAGAATTAAAATCAGTTTATTTTTGAAATAAATAAATTGAATCTGAAAGTGGTTTTAAAGATAATCAGAATTTCCAATATACGATTGGAATGGATTTAAATCGAAATTGCCTTCAGAATATTTCGATGTTGGATTTCGTGATTATACAGATATTGTTATGGGAATTTGAAAGATATATTTATATCGTTATTTCCAATACGATATTTGTTGGTTTCAGAATTTGATATTGAATATAAGATGGTATATTTTCTATTCAGAGCCTTGTATTTAATATCAAAATGTGATTTGGGTTTGTCGTGAATGGTGTCTTCATTAACACTGTTCTTAAGCCCAGTTGAGAAAAAGATTAAATCTTTCTACTTAGATTTAATGAAGTGCACCAATTAAATGATATTTAATTGGAATTGAATTTAAATTTGTTTTTGGGTTTATCGTGAGCGGTGTTTTGAATAACACCTGTTCTTTAACCCGATTAACAATAGAGTGTGATTTTGGGTTTGTCGTGAATCGTGTTTTAAATGACATTGGTTCTTTAATCCAGTTAAAAACAGGATATTGATTTTTGAAAAGATTAAAACAAAGTGGAGTTTTAATGAATCTTTAAATAGATTGAAAAGTGAATTGATAATTTAAATTATCAAATCTGAAAGGTGATCGAGAATGGAGTACCACCAGTTTTGCTCCAAAGCGATAGTTAAATCTTTAATTAGATTTGAACGTGAAATGGTAATTAATTTTACCGAAAACACCGTGGTGTTAGATATGGAGTATTACCAGTTTTGCTCCATGGGATGAACAGGTTGGGATTGGGAAATAAATAATTACTTCGGTGTGGTTCGCTAATCCCGACTAGTTTGGAAAACCATAACATGGTTTGAAATGATATCCAAAGGAAGATTAAAGAATAAATTTAGAAGAATTTATTTTGGATAAAATTAATGGGAACCTTTCCCCAAGAATGTGATTTTATGAATAAAAGAATATTATGAATTGGAATGAGGCGTTTGTTGTGTTTGTGTAACATTTGTTTATTATATACGTGGGTTATTCAGAAAGGCCGGGTTCATACCCATTCTGAATAACGGATTCGGCGATAAGTCGAAGATGAAGACGGTGGTTGAAGACCGGAAGTCTTCACATCGTTTGGGTGATTACTGATGATCTTGATTGGGCTGTACACCCAAGATGAGGGAATCGGTTGGTGATCGTCCAGACGTACTTGGAGATCGATGGATATGCGAGGAAAGTGCCTCCGGTTTCGTTCAGACCCAGAACGAACTTGTAAATGGACTGTGTGTCAGACATTGGATTTTTTTCTATGTTGATTGATCTCTATTAAATATACATCCGTTTGGCGGCGGAGAATTTATTCTCTTGCTTAACGCCCTTCTCTGAGAGGTACGAGCTCAGAGGTTGTATATCGATGGACATCAGTCGCATGGAGTGAATTGCCAGTGTGGCACACGTAAGTGGCAATTGATCAAGGCTTCTGTTGAAAAGAAAAGTCTTGTGGTTGATGATTAAAGCACGGCCTGTGTGGCGCAGCTTTGTGTATAGCGCGAATTCGCGAGCCTCACACCTTGGTATGAGTCAAAAACGGGATAAGGACCCAAGGAGTGCACGACGTTTCTTTCTAGCTAGGGTGGTGTCAGTGCTTAAACTGGCTGACATTTATATACTTTTCACCTGTGTGGTTGTTGGATACGAGGAGCCTCGGATATAGGTCCTATAGGACCGGGAAACGTGTGTTTAGGAATTGCCAATCCTCAAATGTAAGATAGGACCGGCCTTGGAGGATCCAAGGGATCGCTGTGTGCGGTCCTGAGGCATTTGCTAGAGTGTCTCGAATCGGAGAGGAGCTTGCCCCTTGCCTCGAATCATGACCGAAATCCAATTTCCAATACGTGATATTGCGGTTTTATTTATAGAATCTAGTATGGCGACATAGTAGATGGTAGCTATGCCGCCAATGATTGATACTTATGATTGAAATTGTTTTGACACTATACACTTATAGTAATATCAGATAATGTGTTTTTGACGTATCAAGCATGCTTTGGCTATTATAAGGTAAAAACCCTATCCTTCGGCTTGCGTTGCATTGTGTGATGGGACCTGGGTCTTATAATAGCTTCATTTTTCTTTATTTAGCATTGCGCTGTTTGTTTTATGCACTGGTATTCTTGGGAGGAAACCCGTTCCGTGTTATACGGCGTGGTCCCTTGATTTACCTAACTTTAAAATAAAGATTAATAACTGTTTTAGTTCTCACACCAGTCACATGACTGACCTGGAGTTTATTGTTTTAACCTAATCTCTGGTTGCCCTCATTTTCGACACGGGCAGCTAGTAGTTTTGGTTTTGCAGATTTATATTCACATGATCCTGATTTACAGCTGGAACGATGCTCGGAAAGCTCTGTATCCGTGTATTACTTTCAGTTGTGTTTTGTATTATTTTCCGCTGCTATGTAATTTATTGTAATCTGTGATATTTATCGAATGTATTTTATTCATTCATACTCTGTATATTCCTGTATTTTGATGGAATTGTTGTAATATACAATGAAATGTTCTTCTGTCTGCATTCTACTTTGTCTTGTCCTCAATTCAATCTGTGCTTTCCTTCACGGTGAAGTTCGGGTCGTCTCAGTTTGGTATCAGAGCTTTGGTTTACAAAGCTCGAGAACAAGACACATTAGAACCGAACGAAAGAATTCATTAGATATTGGATTAGTAACATCCAATTAGAACAACTCGTTAGAGATGGGATCAGTAGTATCCTAGAACAAGTGTGAAGAGTATATTTTTCAAATAAAAACAATATTGTTTTGTGGATATAGAATCACACTCTAGCTGCCCGGAGATGATTCTGATGATGAGGCCTCATCATCAGTGTTTATATTCGAGTGACGAAAGTGAGATTTCTATATATTTCCTATTGACTGGTGTGAGAACCAAAATTAGATAGGGCTTATTGTTGTGATTTTGCATCAAAATCTGTTTTTTAGACTATATATCAAAGTTATAAATTTGAAATGATAATCAACTAATTGATTGTTGATTGTGTTGTTTGATTATTGGTTGATTAATTAAAATGTTGAACCTTTAACCAAATTGAACCGAATATTGAATTGTATTGAAATTAGTCGCATTTGCTTGCATATACATGTACTTACATTGAACAGGTCATAGCAAGGAGGCTAGAGCAGAAGAATAAAATTGTTTGCCCGACAAATAGGTACATGTTTACCATAATTTACTGTTTTGTTTGGGTGATTATGATTTTATGAGCCGATTGGCTTTTTCGTTTTCTTTTGAGTTGAAGAAGGCCATGGGAGGCTATATGAAATATCCCGAAGTCCCCGGTGCAGGGGAGGTTATGGCAAAAAATTTCGGAAATTTAGGGTGTTAGCCAAATTTTTGAAAAATTAGAAAAGTTGAAGAACTTAAGCCATAATCAGAACAATGGAAGTTGAGTTGATTTCTAAAACAACTTTCGGCTTCGTTCCTTTTCGGGGACGAAAAGTTTTAAGTGGGGGAGATTGTAACAACCCGGAAATGCGAGCCAGTTTAAAATTTTTATTTTGGCAATTTTAATAAAGTTTGGATATTTAAAATGAATTATTTTAAATAATATCGACGAGAAATTTACTTTGAATAGAATTTGAATGAATATTTATTTACGTCAACGTTAGAATATAAATTTTTATTTTAATTATAAAAGGAATTGAAAATGGTGTGGTAGTTCGATAATTCGATTTCAAACTTCAATTGAACATACCGGGTGCAAAATAAACCGGATTTTAGCAAAACCAAAAATATTTGAATCTAATTGGGAATATCTTTCCAACGAATCCGAAAAATCAAAATTTCATAGCGGGAATCAAAAGATATGTCCAGTTGAAAATTCAGAATAGTCGCTATGGAATTTCGGCCCTTAAAAATAGCCATTTTGCAAACGACCTCGGATTTCGACGAAACCACTTTTGTTGGATCCGTGATGTCAAGTTATTGCTAGGTTTCAAAATTCGTAATTTTTCGAATCAATATGTGAGCGTGGCAAAGGAAAAAGCGTTTGACCAGTTTTAGTTGAATTTAATCGACTGGAAAATGGCCATTTTTCAAACGGTCTCAGAATTCGATGAAACTAGTTTTGTTAGGACCGTATCGTCAATATGAAGTTAGAAAGTATTTTTCTAGAATTTTCCGAGTTAGTATGTGGCCCCAGTAAATTGAAATGCGCGTTCAAATTCAATATATAGAGTTATATGTTGATTTTGACGAAAACTGATCGAAACGATCAAATCAGCTTACGATACATATCCCATTGTGTTCAGAATGGGGGTAATTAGCTAGGGGCGACAGTCGGTGGGTTCGATTTCGAGTTGAAAAGAAAAGTTGCTTTTAGAATTTAAATTAATTAAATATATATATATATTCTATAATATAATCCAACTTACCCCTTTTTCTTCTATTCTCCCTCCCTCATCCTCTATCGGTTAATGAAGGATTTCAATTTAAAAAGAAAAAAAAACGTCGTAACCTCCAACCCTAGCCCGCCGCCAGTACACCACCCTCGTCGCCACCAAATCGGCCGCCACCAGCCTCCCCCTTCGACATCCCCTCGAACGAAATTCCCACCTCCAGTAAACCGCGACGGCCATCAACAAACCCCCCTTGCCTCCATCGCCCGCCGTACCTCTTCCGATGCCGACAGCAACTCCGTGAGCACCCTCTCCTTTTCTTCCTAGAGGCGTTCTTAGTTGACTTGGCGGAGGAACCAGGTCGAACTTGACCTGGAATGAAGCAGAAGGGGTTTAATCCCCTAATGACGAGATTAGAGGAAATGAGGGTAATTATTATTTTTATTTGTTTATTTGTTTTAATTTATATACTCATGTTTTAAAAATAAATCAGCAAGTGTTTTAAGAATATATAAAAAAATAACATTATGTTTGTAAGTAGAAGATGTTTAAAAATATAAAAGAGAATTTGATTTTGAAAATATAAAATCAGTTTTTACAAAAATAAAAATCTTTGTTTAGGAGAGAAAAATATAACCTTTGTTTAGTTAAAGATATGATTTTTATGCTTGTAACATATTAAAGGTATGATTTTTATACGGGTAGCATGTTAAAGAACTAAATTTTATTCTCTTAAAAATACGATTTATATATATATGAAGTGAAGATAAAAATACGATTTTTATATATATGAAGTGAAGATAAAAATATAATTTTTATATGGAATGAAGCGTCGAAAAATATATGAAGTAGAAAAATAAAAATATGATTTTTATTTATTGAATGAAGCAATAAAAATATAATTTTTATCTGAACAGCGTGGAAAGAACTACATTGGAATTGCAAAAAGATTCAGATGATTCAACAGTTCAAAAGCAAAACTGGAGGAGTGGATCCCTCGGTGAGAACTCCTCACTTTAAATCTTGTTTTTCTAGTTAAAATATATACTAGGATGCAGACGGTGCTTAGTAGCACCCGACACCTGTCATCCACAGACCATGGATGGCTTGTATGTTTGATTGTTTGTTGTGATGAAAATTGATTGTGTGACGTGAAATAAAATATTTATATAGTTAAAAATATTTTATCGTTAAAAATATTATTTTAACGTGTGTGTGTGAATAAAAATGTGTGTTTGTTGATGTGAAACCCACAGGGGTGTTGGGATGATATTTGGCATACACTAATCCCAATTATTTCATTGTATGTCGATCGATTGGTCGATAGACTGTGTGAGCATTAATTATTTACATTTGATGCTTATGCAGTAGTGTGGTGCACTTTGGATGATGATTGATTATTTACCGTTGTGATTGTATACATGTGTTGTATGGAATCCATATAATTAACATTATATGGTAATTGATTGGGCCTCATTCCAATCGGGAAAATAGAAAAATAGTCATGTGTTGACAGTACTCATTTGTGGAGATTAGTCAAGTGTTGAAAGAAATATAGATTCATGTGTTGAATAGAATAAATATTCATTTGTTGAATAGAATAAAGAAGTCTTTGAAAAATATAAAGCCATGTTGATTAGAGTTGCGTTATTTTGACGTGAACGATATTTTTATCGATTTTATTCGTTTTATAATGAATATTGAAAAGTGATTTCGTAATCGAATATTTTGAATAGAACAGGATTGAAATCGAATTGAAATCAAATAGAAATGAATTAGAATTAAAATTGAATAGAAATGAATTCGAATTGAAATTGAACAGAAATGAATTCGAATTGAAATCGAATAGAAATGAATTCGAATTGAAGTTGAATAGAAATGAATTCGAATTGAAATCAAATAGCAATGAATTCGAATTGAAATCAAATAGCAATGAATTCGAATTGAAATCAAATAGAAATGAATTCGAAATGAAATTGAATAGAAATGAATTCGAATTGAAATTGAATAGAAATGAATTCGAATTGAAATTGAATAGAAATGAATTCGAATTGAAATTGAATAGAAATGAATTCGAATTGAAATCAAATAGAAATGAATTCGAATTGAAATTAAATAGAAATGAATTCGAATTGAAATTGAATAGAAATGAATTCGAATTGAAATCAAATAGCAATGAATTCGAATTGAAATCTAATAGAAATGAATTCAAACTGAAATAAAATAGAAATGAATTCAAATTGAAATCAATAGAAATGAATTCGAATTGAAATTGAATAGAAATGAATTCGAATTGAAATTGAATAGAAATGAATTCGAATTGAAATCAAATAGAAATGAATTCGAATTGAAATCAAATAGAAATGAATTCGAATTGAAATAAAATAGAAATGAATTCGAATTGAAATTGAATAGAAATGAATTCGAATTGAAATTGAATAGAAATGAATTCGAATTGAAATTGAATTAATTTGAAACTCAAATTGAATTGAAATCGATTTGAATTGAAATCAATTTGAAATGAATTTAAAACGAATTTATAAAGGAAAATTCAATTTTGATTTGAAATTGAATATGAAGTTGAAATCATTTTGAAAACGAATTATAAATATGTTTTGAATTGAAATCGACGAAATATATAATATATATTAAATGACCTAAATAGAACGCGCCGCGCCGCGGTAGTTCGTGAATTTCGACCATTTACTTCGAATTGACGTTGCGGGAGATTCGACCATCGGATTCTCCTAAAACCGGAACCGTTGGGTTCATATCGAAAATAGCTTTCTAACGAATGTTAGAAATTTGAAATCTAATGGTTGGATTTGGAATTATGTCCAAATAAAATTTGGAAAAGGTCGCTGTATGTGCAGTTCGATGGCCATTGGTGGAAATTGACTGTACGGGCCTTGATAAAATTATTAAAAATATCTATAATTTGTGTAAAATCATAAGAAATGATTTGTGAAGAATTGGGATGAAAATTTCCATATTTGAAAAGATAAAAATAGATTTTTATCAAAATGAACTAGTTTTGAACTAGAATTAAAATCAATTTATTTTTGAAAAAAATAAATTGAATCTGAAAGTGGTTTTAAAAATAATCAGAATTTCCAATATACGAATTGGAATGGATTTGAATTGAAATTGCCTTCGGAATATTTCGATGTTGGATTTCGTGATTATACAGATATTGTTATGGGAATTTGAAAGATATATTTATATCGTTATTTCCAATACGATATTTGTTGGTTTCAGAATTTGATATTGAATATAAGATGGTATATTTTCTATTCAGAGCCTTGTATTTAATATCAAAATGTGATTTGGGTTTGTCGTGAATGGTGTCTTCATTAACACTGTTCTTAAGCCCAGTTGAGAAAAATATTAAATCTTTCTACTTAGATTTAATGAAGTGCACCAATTAAATGATATTTAATTGGAATTGAATTTAAATTTGTTTTTGGGTTTATCGTGAGCGGTGTTTTGAATAACACCTGTTCTTTAACCCGATTAACAATAGAGTGTGATTTTGGGTTTGTCGTGAATCGTGTTTTAAATGACATTGGTTCTTCAATCCAGTTAAAAACAGGATATTGATTTTTGAAAAGATTAAAACTAAGTGGAGTTTCAATGAATCTTTAAATAGATTGAAAAGTGAATTGATAATTTAAATTATCAAATCTGAAAGGTGATCGAGAATGGAGTACCACCAGTTTTGCTCCAAAGCGATAGTTAAATCTTTAATTAGATTCAAACGTGAAATGGTAATTAATTTTACCGAAAACACCGTGGTGTTAGATATGGAGTATTACCAGTTTTGCTCCAGGGGATGAATAGGTTGGGATTGGGAAATAAATAATTACTTCGGTGTGGTTCGCTAATCCCGACTAGTTTGGAAAACCATAACATGGTTTGAAATGATATCCAAAGGAAGATTAAAGAATAAATTTAGAAGAATTTATCTTGGATAAAATTAATGGGAACCTTTCCCCAAGAATGTAATTTTGTGAATAAAAGAATATTCTGAATTGGAATGAGGCGTTTGTTGTGTTTGTGTAACATTTGTTTATTATATACGTGGGTTATTCAGAAAGGCCGGGTTCATACCCATTATGAATAACCGATTCGGCGATAAGTCGAAGATGAATACGGTGGTTGAAGACCGGAAGTCTTCACATCGTTTGGGTGATTACTGATGATCTTGATTGGGCTGTACACCCAAGATGAGGGAATCAGTTGGTGATCGTCCAGACGTACTTGGAGATCGATGGATATGCGAGGAAAGTGCCTCCGGTTTCGTTCAGACCCAGAACGAACATGTAAATGGACTGTGCGTCTGACATTGGATTTTATTCTTTGTTGATTGATCTCTATTAAATATACATCTGTTTGGCGATGGAGAATTTATTCTCTTGCTTAACGCCCTTCTCTGAGACATACGAGCTCAGAGGTTGTATATCGATGGACAACAGTCGCATGGAGTGAATTGCCAGTGTGGCACGCGTAAGTGGCAATTGATCAAGGCTTCTGTTGAAAAGCAAAGTCCTGTGGTTGATGATCAAAGCACGGCCTGTGTGGCGCAACTTTGTGTATAGCGTGAATTCGCGAGCCTCACACCTCGGTATGAGTCAAAAACGGGATAAGGACCCAAGGAGTGCACGACATTTCTTTCTAGCTAGGTGTGGTGTCAGTGCTTAAACTGGCTGACATTTATATAATTTTCACCTGTGTGGTTGTTGGATACGAGGCGCCTCAGATATAGGTCCTATAGGACCGGGAAACGTGTGTTCAGGAATTGCCAATCCTTAAAAGTAAGAGAGGACCGGCCTTGGAGGATCCAAGGGATCGCTGTGTGCGGTCCTGAGGCATTTGCTAGAGTGTCTCGAATCGGAGAGGAGCTTGCCCCTTGCCTCGACTCATGATGGAAATCCAATTTCCAATACGTGATATTGCGGTTTTATTTGTAGAACCTAGTATGGCGACATAGTAGATGGTAGCTATGCCGCCTATGATTGATACTTATGATTGAAATTGTTTTGACACTATACACTTATAGTAATATCAAATAATGTGTTTTTGACGTATCAAGCATGCTTTGGCTATTATAAGGTAAAAACCCTATCCTCCGGCTTGCGTTGCATTGTGTGATGGGACCTGGGTCTTATAATAGCTTCATTTTTCTTTATTTAGCATTGCGCTGTTTGTTTTATGCACTGGTATTCTTGGGAGGAAACCCGTTCCGTGTTATACGGCGTGATCCCTTGATTTACCTAACTTTAAAATAAAGATTAATAACTGTTTTAGTTCTCACACCAGTCACATGACTGACCTGGAGTTTATTGTTTTAACCTAAACTCTGGGTGCCCTTATTTTCGACACGGGCAGCTAGTAGTTTTGGTTTTGCAGATTTATATTCACAGGATCCTGATTTACAGCTGGAACGATGCTCGGAAAGCTCTGTATCCGTGTATTACTTTCAGTTGTGTTTTGTATTATTTTCCGCTGCTATGTAATTTATTGTAATCTGTGATATTTATCGAATGTATTTTATTCATTCATACTCTGTATATTCCTGTATTCTGATGGAATTGTTGTAATATACAATGAAATGTTCTTCTGTCTGCGTTCTACTTTGTCTTGTCCTCAATTCAATCCATGCTTTCCTTCACGGGCAAGTTCGGGTCGTCTCAAAATTAGTGGATCATCTTGTATTGATCACCCCATTTTCTTTCTCCTTTGTCACGTTTCTTCCTTCTACATCCCTGTACACTGCGTGCACAACGTGCACCACCACGCCACCCCTGATCATCGGGGAACTGCCGAACCACCTCCCACCATTCACGCTACCTTCCATCACCCTCCTGTCCTACTGCCATGAATCCCTATCGCATCCTTCTCCAAATCATCAACCCCTCCATCGAAACCTGGTATTTGACAGTAGCTTCAACATTCACGCACCTCCACCAAAATGCTCCGTATCGCTACCAACATGACTCAGATGAGCTGCGACCACCACCACTGGTACCCCCGTCCCTTCGATTCCTCCCCTCCAATTTCCCCGCAACTCGCACTTCTACAGAAACTACACGACACTATAAAACCCTTAACCCATAAACAATAGCAACTCCCTTTTAAAAATTCAAATCTCTAAATTTACTTATTTAAAAATCCATATTGTATTTTTCCTAAAATATAGTATCTATCCCGGTTCTCTACTGCCAATTCCATGACCATGACCACAGGTGTTACCGGAATTTGATCAACTTGCATTTTCTGATTACCCCGGAATTTTTCATTACCTTTGTTATTATAAATCTTGATTTTTATATTAAAATTTATGGATTTTCATTATGATTCTGCTCATATATTTGAATTAATATATCGCGATGTTTGAAATTTGAGTATTAACATCTTCTTGTTGTAATTCGATAAGAATAGGTTGTTGATTTACTTGAAACCAATTTTAGAGCCTATATGAATCATGAATATACAATTCTTATGTTTGATTTGAATCCTGTAACCAACTAGATTTCATCCTAAAGATTTTTAAATACATGTAGATGGATGTTCTCCCTTGTATTAATCCTACAAGTATTTACAAATTACTTCCCTTGATTTGTCAAGCATGATCCATAATCATATATTTAATAACAGCTATATGAAGATGTATGTCTGAATAAAATATGTATAACACTGAAGTAGGTTTGAAGGGAGAAAATCCGAGTTTACATACTATGACAAATTACTGCCTTTTGTTGCTTCTTAGAGTTTTAAACTAACTGTTCCAGAGTTTTACACAACCATATTTGAATCCTGTCTAATGGCTACATATCAACATAGTCACATACTTATGGTTTGAATCAATTCAAAGGTTTGTATAAAATAGTAATGTTATCTAAGGTGTTTACTAATTTTTGTCTTTTGTGTCTACTTGCCCAGCTTGTTCAAACCCTCTTCTATTTTCAGGGATAAACTCCTTAACAACCTTTATATTGAATTATATGATGACCACGTAACAGTATGCATATAACTTGCATCTACCAAAGATCAATATAAAACAGTAGAGAGTTTAAAGCTGTTTACTCACCCAATATTTATTTCACTATCATTTCCTTTATTTCATTCCCTGTTTTTATTTCTTGCATAGTTTCAACCAACCCAGAACAACCATGTGATGTTATACAAATCATTATCAACTATATGAATACATACATCCAACTTTAAACAAAAATTGGAAGAAGAATATTAAAGTTTACTCACATTCTATTATACACTGTCCTGTTTCAACATTTCCAGATTTTTCCTTCTTGAGTTTCAAATTTACCATACATCTTAGGTGATTCCATTATACCCGATACTATATATCATAAACACAAAGGCATGCATATACTAGACATTAAACAATACAACAGTCAACAGTTGATTCAAATGGGTTTTTAAGAACGAGGTTTACTCCCCTATTACTTATGACTCAGTTCTTTCTTCACATTCCCAGGTTTGTCTAAAATTTTAATCTAACTATTTTAGAGATTTGAGTCCTTAATTAATATGAGTACATATCAGTATAAATATAGTTTAAATTCTACTAGGATTTTATAACTAACATGAAAGTATTTTAAGTGCTTTACTCACATGCTTATTTTATTGTCTTACTACTGCTTATGCCATGCTTCCTTTCCAGGCTATGCTCTCTTGTTTACGACCATTATGATCTTCAGTAAAGGTTTATGTGTGTGAGTGTATTTGTGTGGTGGTCGTGTGTATTT
The DNA here is from genome assembly GCA_030737875.1 of Allium sativum. Taxonomy (NCBI): domain Eukaryota; kingdom Viridiplantae; phylum Streptophyta; class Magnoliopsida; order Asparagales; family Amaryllidaceae; genus Allium; species Allium sativum. The sequence goes on from CM060909.1 coordinate 827,091,617, forward strand.
ATAGATACGGGGAAACAAGGTACATATGCAGCAGTTCTTAAGAGGTTGATATTTGATTGAAGAGAAGTTTGCTAAAGGTCATTTCACTCTACATTTTCCAGGAAAATGCACAAGTATATTAGTCATACCAGAAGTACATATACACACACAAGGCCATGTGCTAATGGTTGTTGAAACTAGGCTTTATAGTGGAAAGTTTTATGCTAGCTCTAAGCTGCTAGGAAGTAAATGTTGCAACAACTATATGAAGTGAAGTGGTTGAGATATTACATCCTATTTCAACTAGTATGATATGCTGTTTATATCAATCAGGTCAACGCTTTCAAGCTAAGAAAATAGCCATGTTACTAGCTGCACAAAACATGTGCTTGTCCACTAGTTCCCATATAAAAGTCAATCCATCAATGTATATGTTCGTGCTGCAACCAGTGCGCCTGTATGTACTTTATATTTTTATATAAACCAGTCTTAACAACTAAGCATTACTAGCCTATCAATGACCATTATCCTTTCCTTTACTATCACTTTTCTTACAAAATCTTGCTCGTGCAATTTGGCAGCACTTTTATTTTCTATCATTTCTGCTTAAATGCCTAAGTTCGGGCTTGTTACAACTTGCAGTGACACTATCCTTCTGGTATAACTTCTATTTAGATTAGCATTGTTCTCTATATGCTTTGATGTGAAATAAAATGTAATATTACTTCAAGTAGTACTCATTTGTTACTTAGATAACTCAGTATCTTCAAGAATTTAAAAGCAAGTTTTAAAAGTACACAAAAAGTGTAAAAATAACATTCATTTGTTCATATATACATAATAAAATTAATTATACATAGAAAAATGAATTTTCTAATTTTAAATGAATTAAATCTTATTAGCATTAAAATAAATACCTTGCATTGAATAATCTGTAACAACCCGAATTTTAAACAACGTGTTAAGACAAGAATCAAGGCACAGAACACCCAACAAACCATATTGGCTATCTAGGTATAGGTGAGGTTAGCAATCCGGAATGAGGGGAGCGATGGCTGTAGCGTAGTTCTCATACATGACTTTTCTTGTTTTGCCTTTCAGTAGTTGAGGGAGGGGTCACGTGGGACCATAGCCACGAATACAAAAACAGACCTTGATATCTGCACCGGCGGATGACTTAAAACTCCCGATCGAGTTCCGTATTTCTTGATTTGCCCTGGCACGGAACACGGATGGCACATTGAGATACATGTGCGTCTAGACATGGAAAACGATTCACGATACATATGTGGGATAAAAGGACGCGGTTGACGGGTAGCATAATCCCTAGTAGCCCTAGGTGGCTAAAACCCAAACCGAGACACGGAAACGTTCATTAGGTAGCATAATCCCTAGTGGTCCTAGGTGGCATAAATCTATAGTTCATGGTAAGAAAACATAACTAGATCAAGGGTAGCAGTCCAAAACAACTTCAAGGATAAAATGGTACTACGTTGAGGCGGTATAGATTTACATAGGGAAGCCCGTACGGCCTACGGCAAAGGACTGAACTCATACATGGAAAGAAACATACGAGTTGGGAAAACCTACATATGCTATGTATTAGGTTGACATGGACCATTTTATGACATTGGGCAAGGGACATTCATAGTTAACACATAACGCGGGTTGGGATACTAGTACGAGAGGTGCTGTAACACCCCGTGTATTCTATAACTGTGGAATTAACAAATTAAAGTATAATTAATTTGAAATCAAAGAACTAAGGGAAACGGGATATGCCATTGCGTTCGTCTCGGAAAAATACGCGAAATAGAGTCCGAGTTTTCGAAAAACGGAGTCCGTATGAAGAAGATATGGCCTTCGGAAGTTTCTGAATTAAGTTTAAAATTCGAACAGAATAAAACAGTTTAAAAATTAAAACCGGGCCCAATTGGCCTAGGCGGGAAAACTCCCGCCTAAGACACCCAGGTCGACTGGGCTGTCGACCTGGTCTAACCAGGTCGACAGGGCTGTCGACAGGGCTGTCGACCTGGTCCAGACCCAGGTCGAACCCAGTCCACCCTGGCTGGCCTATTCTATGTTGGTCGATTTTCTGTGGTCTGCTTTGTCATTAGGGCTAGGTGGAAGGCTCTAATTGGTCCCTCTTGCGAATGAATGGCTACGATCAATCCAAGCAACATCGATGGTCCTAATCAGTTCATAAACTCTATAAAAATGACCCTAGACTCTACCTAGGTTTCCTACACAATTCTCTAGCCTCCATTGCTCTCTTCTTCTAATAAAAAAATAAAAATGGCGTCGCTGCTCTGCTGGAATTGAAACTAGAAGATAATCAACATCAGCCTAAGCAACTCAATTCAAACTAGAGATTAAAGTTTCTGCAAAGATTCTACAGCAAGTTAAAGTTCTTTCTTTAACCTAATCAAGGCAAGTACAGTTATTTTCCGCTATAAACGTTAATAATAATTTTGATATGTTTTTGATTCTGAATCTGAGATTGTATATATATTTTCTTCTGTCAGATCTGTTTTTCTGTATCCCTTTTCTTCTTTTCTGTTTTTATAGCCAGGCTACCACGAGCCTGTGCCTAATCTCATAAGAGATGAACGTATGAACGCAAATTTTGGGATGAATGATGCGAAATTTGACAAGACTAAATTGAATGTATGACTTTAGGTCTGAGGCATAAAATATATTGGACATATGCATAAATTTGACTATGAACATATAATTTATGCATGTTGTATGCATAGCTATGTTGTAATTTAGAACTGTAATTAATGAGCATATGTTGTAAACTAGATTTGGATCTATGCATATTCTATGATAGAAGAAAAGAGGAACCATTGTAAGATTACATATGATTTGAGACTTTGGACAAAATGCATATAAAAGTCAAGATATGATTTTTAGAAGATATGATTTAAAGATTTATATTGTTGGGTATAGTTTGCATAATGATTCATGACTCAAAAAGAAGAAGATATGGAAACTTAGGTGTAAAGATTTACATTAATTAGGATATCTATTATTGTGATTACACCTAAATAGGGATTTTTGGATATATGGCATGCATTGAAATTAATGGTTATATTTGGTATAATTTATATGTGAATCTGCTGTAAAATGCTAGTTTAACAAAAGTTGGAACATATGTTATATGGCAAATTATGTCCATATTCTGCGCTTATGCAAACATGGAGTATATGTTGTGAATCATGACAATTATGTAAGCATATGAATTTAGGCCAATTTATGATTGGGCAAGGCATGTAAATAGAACTTTTAGAAATATTAAATTTGCTAAATCTGCTAATTTGTCAAGTTGCCTAAACTATTAGTTTTGTTATATTGCCTAGACTGCTAATTAGATTGAAATGCCTAATCTGTTAAATTTGTCGGTTGAAATGCCTAACCTGTTATATGCCAAAATCTGCTAAGTTGCTAAATCTGTTAAATCCGTTAAGTCATATAAAATCTGTTATCTGCTATGTTGATATAATCATCCTGTTATTGATATAATCTGAATTGGCATATATATTGGGCGTGCGCATAAACGGTAAATTATTAACTAATTGGCCGCAAAGATAAACATGGCTAACTCGAGGTTAGAATGAGTTTGCGGCGTAAATCTGCCCGGAACCGCCCGGCACATCCAGTGGCCGCAAACAATAGGTTCTAATGTGAGAAGTTAGTCATAACATGCGTAAGACACGAGGTTAGGTCTGGCTTGTGGCAGAAGTCTGCCCGGAACCGCCCGGCATATCCAGCAGCCACAAGCTATCGACCTAATGTGAGAGGTCTGTGCATTAATAATTAATTAATGCAAATCTAAGATAAGAATGACGTCTAAAACGTATTGGGGAAAAATAGGGTTAAACCAAAGGGATTAATAAATGTAGTAAAACCCGTCCATGAATTTGTAGGCCCAATACAAAGTTAGACAAATCTGAAAAATCTGTACATCTGACCCGTTAGTCTGAAAACTTGTTAACTTAATTTGTGAATTAGTAAATCTGAACTCTGTATGTCTGAACTTGTAAACAAGTTAATCTGAAATCTGTTAGTCTGGGGACACAAGGTTAGGAGGGGAATTACTTGTGTCATCTGTTGTTTGGGACCCATATTAGTCAGTAACCCTTTCTGGTATCAAAACTTTGACCCAACAGTAGGTAGGGTCCGGGCACGCTTACTGAACTAATTATAAGTGGTTCATTCTGATAATGGCGAGGGGTGTTGATGGTGCGTTCCAACCGGGTCATGTGCGTGCATGGATCCCGGTCTGCCTCTGAGGATGTAAGACGCCGTGACATCTGTAAATAGGTCTGTGCCAATTGGTTGTCACTTTAGGGAGTGATACACCCTACTGTGGGGCCGACACAGGATATTTATGTATTAGGGAGCCGATCGCTTGGGGTAGGGTTTTAGGGTACGCTTAGTTCTGTCTGTTTCTGTTGGTACCGTCTGTTTCTGTTGGGTGGTAACACCTGTCTGTTTCTGTGTGGTACCGTCTGTTCGGGTGGTAAAGGCCCATTACTAGTGTACACCTAATTCCACATTCTGTTTCCATAGGGATAAATCTGTTTCTTCTTCTGTCTGTTTCTGATCGGGTAGTAAAAGCCCATTATTAGCATTCTGTTTCTGTTAAAGTATTCTGTACCCGTTCCTGCTTCAATTTAGACATTAGGGTGACACCTAATTCTGCTATACTAGTATTAGTGCAGAGAAGTGTAAAAATAGTTTATATCATTCTGTTTTTCTGTTATATCTGCTACACCTGTTATAGTTATCTCACATCCAGTTTTATGTTCATATCATATTATTATTATCTGTTCATATGCTGAAAGTCACTGGACTTGCCAGACTTTTTGTCTGACCCTTGTTGTTTCGCCTCCTTTCTTCCGTTTCCCCCCCCCCCCAGGTTATCCAAGGAGGGAAATACTTTAGCTTGATCCGGATTTCTCTTTGCTTGAAGTGCTTAAAGTATGGCTCGGCTCTGTATAGCTTCCGTTCCATGGGGATTATGATTTTAAACTATGCATTTTGAAGGCTTTTGTACAAGACTGATATTTTGTACTTGAATTTTGAAATTGAAAGGATGTAACCATATTAATTTTCTGTTTCCGCTGTAATAAAGTTAAAATTTTTCAAGTACTGTTTTATCTGTCTTGTAAGTTTCTGTTCTGTTTACTAAAATGCTCCACCAAAGTTAAGGCATTCCCTTTGTGAGTGACCTTAACGGAGGTGGCGTGTTACACTTGGTATCAGAGCTGAAGGTTACCAGATTGGGTAAAGTTTTTGAAAACTATTTTCAAAAAGATTTTGGAAGGAAGTATTTTCAAAAATAAAGCTTATTTTGAAAAACATGATCCCCAAGAGCCATATATCTTTCTTTCAGTCCTTTTTGTGTTGAACCTTTCCTTTTTCGTTCCAGCATGTCTGAAGCATCTGAGATACCAGAGGGTGTTCATGTACCCGGTTGGTTTCGTCAATATCTTGAGGCTAGGACCGCCGCTGCAGGTCCAGCAAATGATCCCCCTCCTCCACCCCCTCCTCGTGCAATTGCTTTCTCAAAGATCTGTAGAGATTTTAGGGCCATGGGTGGGAAGGATTTCAAAGGAACTGAATCATTCGTAGAAGCAAGCTGAGGATCTGTTCGTTATCTTCGAGGTGGACGATAGGCAGAAGGTACAGTTGGCAGTATGGTTGCTCAAAGACGAAGCTTCCTACTGGTGGGAAGTCACTAACGCCGAGAGGCCGGTTGAGACATGGATGGATTTCAGAACAAGGTTTGAGACAAAATTCCTCTCGCAAGCTGAACGAAGTTTACAATTGGAAAAGTTCTTGTCTCTTAAGCAAGGAAGTATGACGGTCAAGGAATACGTCAACCAGTTCAACCAACTAGCAAGATTCGGATTGGATTTAGTCAACACTCAGCATAAAAAGGCTCTCCGCTTTGTTAAAGGATTGAATGAGCCACTGCACAGCCTAGCCATGACCCATGTACCCATGGGAGCAACTTACGAGAAATTGGTGGATATGGCACTACTGCACGAGAAAGACAAGGGCCCGAAAGAGACAAAGAAGGAAGAATCACAGAATAAGAAAGCGGGGCCCAAAAAGGAAACACAAAAGAAGGATGAGAAGTCTGAAGATAAGAAGGGGAAAAAGTGCTTTACTTGTGGGAGCTCAACTCATCTGAACAAGGATTGTAGAAAAAGGAAGGGCGCTTGCTTCAACTGTGGGGAGATGGGACACTTCACTAGGGACTGCCCGAAGAGACGAGGACAAGGAGGGCAGGCGAATAATCTTGAGGCTAGTGACTAGGATAGAAATAGGAAAATTTCTATAGTAGGTTTAATTTATTTATCTGATTATGGAGTTAAGACTTTTTCTGATTCTGGTATTTTGATTTTGTAATCGATACTCTGCACTTTAATGCTAGTATTGTTTCTGAGTTCCGCTATAGACTCAGACCCATAAGGGTTATGGATCATCTGTTTGAGATTGGGGTTTGAGGGATATCTGTGTTAGGCGTCAAGTATGACGCATACATTCTGAGTTTTCGTAGGGTATGATTTTATCATGCTTAGCTTCCTAAGGATCATTAGGGAACCTGATCTGTATCAGTAGTCTGTAAATATCTGAATAATTCTGATTTCCAGTTTTGACATTATCTAAAGAAGGTACTCCTCTGGGTGTCAATTTGATATTGGTTTCGGTCTTTGGGGCCGATACTTAGGACCCATGTCTAATGGGAACCAAATTTTCGTTCTATCTGTACTCGCTTCCATCATTCGACTGTATCCTATCGATCGAATATTTGAACCTTAGGCAGAAACTAATGGGTGTAAACATGTGTTTGAGACATGTTATGTTTGATGGTTGCAAGTGGATGCAAGTGGTTGCTAGTGGTTTCCCGTGGATGCATATACACACACTAGGCACTAGATCGGCTCGAAAACACTCTCATACTGCAAATGGATGGGTGAGCATTTTTCAATTCTTGTGGATGCAAAATGGTTGATTCAGCACATGGATGTTGCATTTGAGTGAATGGTTGTGCACTCATATAGAAATAATATATATATCATCAGAATTCTATTGCATACATGTTGGACTCATGGCACTGACATAATTCGCATTAAGGAGGTCAACTGAATCAGTAGACCGCCTGATTTTGCATTAGATAAGGAACATATACACACACTTTTGCATATGTTCATACAACATTAGAAGTTTTCTAAGGACAATGGATGCTTGTGGATGATGGTTGAGTAGATGGGTGATTGGATGGTAGGACGCATTCTTCTTAACTTGAAGATTTCGGGGACGAAATCCTTTTAAGTGGGGGAGAATGTAACACCCCGTGTATTCTATAACTGTGGAATTAACAAATTAAAGTATAATTAATTTGAAATCAAAGAACTAAGGGAAACGGGATATGCCATTGCGTTCATCTCGGAAAAATACGCGAAATAGAGTCCGAGTTTTCGAAAAACGGAGTCCGTATGAAGAAGATATGGCCTTCGGAAGTTTCTGAATTAAGTTTAAAATTCGAACAGAATAAAACAGTTTAAAAATTAAAACCGGGCCCAATTGGCGAAGGCGGGAAAACTCCCGCCTAAGACACCCAGGTCGACTGGGCTGTCGACCTGGTCTAACCAGGTCGAACCCAGTCCACCCTGGCTGGCCTATTCTATGTTGGTCGATTTTCTGTGGTCTGCTTTGTCATTAGGGCTAGGTGGCAGGCTCTAATTGGTCCCTCTTGCGAATGAATGGCTACGATCAATCCAAGCAACATCGATGGTCCTAATCAGTTCATAAACTCTATAAAAATGACCCCAGACTCTACCTAGGTTTCCTACACAATTCTCTAGCCTCCATTGCTCTCTTCTTCTAATAAAAAAATAAAAATGGCGTCGCTGCTCTGCTGGAATTGAAACTAGATGATAATCAACATCAGCCTAAGCAACTCAATTCAAACTAGAGATTAAAGTTTCTGCAAAGATTCTACAGCAAGTTAAAGTTCTTTCTTTAACCTAATCAAGGCAAGTACAGTTATTTTCCGCTATAAACGTTAATAATAATTTTGATATGTTTTTGATTCTGAATCTGAGATTGTATATATATTTTCTTCTGTCAGATCTGTTTTTCTGTATCCCTTTTCTTCTTTTCTGTTTTTATAGCCAGGCTACCACGAGCATGTGCCCAATCTCATAAGAGATGAACGTATGAACGCAAATTTTGGGATGAATGATGCGAAATTTGACAAGACTAAATTGAATGTATGACTTTAGGTCTGAGGCATAAAATATATTGGACATATGCATAAATTTGACTATGAACATATAATTTATGCATGTTGTATGCATAGCTATGTTGTAATTTAGAACTGTAATTAATGAGCATATGTTGTAAACTAGATTTGGATCTATGCATATTCTATGATAGAAGAAAAGAGGAACCATTGTAAGATTACATATGATTTGAGACTTTGGACAAAATGCATATAAAAGTCAAGATATGATTTTTAGAAGATATGATTTAAAGATTTATATTGTTGGGTATAGTTTGCATAATGATTCATGACTCAAAAAGAAGAAGATATGGAAACTTAGGTGTAAAGATTTACATTAATTAGGATATCTATTATTGTGATTACACCTAAATAGGGATTTTTGGATATATGGCATGCATTGAAATTAATGGTTATATTTGGTATAATTTATATGTGAATCTGCTGTAAAATGCTAGTTTAACAAAAGTTGGAACATATGTTATATGGCAAATTATGTCCATATTCTGCGCTTATGCAAACATGGAGTATATGTTGTGAATCATGACAATTATGTAAGCATATGAATTTAGGCCAATTTATGATTGGGCAAGGCATGTAAATAGAACTTTTAGAAATATTAAATTTGCTAAATCTGCTAATTTGTCAAGTTGCCTAAACTATTAGTTTTGTTATATTGTCTAGACTGCTAATTAGATTGAAATGCCTAATCTGTTAAATTTGTCGGTTGAAATGCCTAACCTGTTATATGCCAAAATCTGCTAAGTTGCTAAATCTGTTAAATCCGTTAAGTCATATAAAATCTGTTATCTGCTATGTTGATATAATCATCCTGTTATTGATATAATCTGAATTGGCATATATATTGGGCGTGCGCATAAACGGTAAATTATTAACTAATTGGCCGCAAAGATAAACATGGCTAACTCGAGGTTAGAATGAGTTTGCGGCGTAAATCTGCCCGGAACCGCCCGGCACATCCAGTGGCCGCAAACAATAGGTTCTAATGTGAGAAGTTAGTCATAACATGCGTAAGACACGAGGTTAGGTCTGGCTTGTGGCAGAAGTCTGCCCGGAACCGCCCGGCATATCCAGCGGCCACAAGCTACCGACCTAATGTGAGAGGTCTGTGCATTAATAATTAATTAATGCAAATCTAAGATAAGAATGACGTCTAAAACGTATTGGGGAAAAATAGGGTTAAACCAAAGGGATTAATAAATGTAGTAAAACCCGTCCATGAATTTGTAGGCCCAATACAAAGTTAGACAAATCTGAAAAATCTGTACATCTGACCCGTTAGTCTGAAAACTTGTTAACTTAATTTGTGAATTAGTAAATCTGAACTCTGTATGTCTGAACTTGTAAACAAGTTAATCTGAAATCTGTTAGTCTGGGGACACAAGGTTAGGAGGGGAATTACTTGTGTCATCTGTTGTTTGGGACCCATATTAGTCAGTAACCCTTTCTGGTATCAAAACTTTGACCCAACAGTAGGTAGGGTCCGGGCACGCTTACTGAACTAATTATAAGTGGTTCATTCTGATAATGGCGAGGGGTGTTGATGGTGCGTTCCAACCGGGTCATGTGCGTGCATGGATCCCGGTCTGCCTCTGAGGATGTAAGACGCCGTGACATCTGTAAATAGGTCTGTGCCAATTGGTTGTCACTTTAGGGAGTGATACACCCTACTGTGGGGCCGACACAGGATATTTATGTATTAGGGAGCCGATCGCTTGGGGTAGGGTTTTAGGGTACGCTTAGTTCTGTCTGTTTCTGTTGGTACCGTCTGTTTCTGTTGGGTGGTAACACCTGTCTGTTTCTGTGTGGTACCGTCTGTTCGGGTGGTAAAGGCCCATTACTAGTGTACACCTAATTCCACATTCTGTTTCCATAGGGATAAATCTGTTTCTTCTTCTGTCTGTTTCTGATCGGGTAGTAAAAGCCCATTATTAGCATTCTGTTTCTGTTAAAGTATTCTGTACCCGTTCCTGCTTCAATTTAGACATTAGGGTGACACCTAATTCTGCTATACTAGTATTAGTGCAGAGAAGTGTAAAAATAGTTTATATCATTCTGTTTTTCTGTTTTATCTGCTACACCTGTTATAGTTATCTCACATCCAGTTTTATGTTCATATCATATTATTATTATCTGTTCATATGCTGAAAGTCACTGGGCTTGCCAGACTTTTTGTCTGACCCTTGTTGTTTCGCCTCCTTTCTTTCGTTTCCCCCCCCCCAGGTTATCCAAGGAGGGAAATACTTTAGCTTGATCCGGATTTCTCTTTGCTTGAAGTGCTTAAAGTATGGCTCGGCTCTGTATAGCTTCCGTTTCATGGGGATTATGATTTTAAACTATGCATTTTGAAGGCTTTTGTACAAGACTGATATTTTGTACTTGAATTCTGAAATTGAAAGGATGTAACCATATTAATTTTCTGTTTCCGCTGTAATAAAGTTAAAATTTTTCAAGTACTGTTTTATCTGTCTTGTAAGTTTCTGTTCTGTTTACTAAAATGCTCCACCAAAGTTAAGGCATTCCCTTTGTGAGTGACCTTAACGGAGGTGGGGTGTTACAGGTGCAGAGCAAATATACATGATAAATACCTTAGGATGTTATACATGATAGATACCTTGGGATAGTATACTTGATAGAAACCTGACAATGTGATACCTTGATTTATCTTGACACACTCGTGTATCTTGGTACAGTAGTTCATTCTGTTATTTTGGTTTAGCTTATCTATCTTGTCATCATACTTATGTTCATCTCAGTTCCTCATGCCAGTTAACTTTACTAGTTTATATACTGATAGTAGATAGGGCTTACCAGTCTTTATGACTGACCCCGTTTTGTTTCGCCTCTTGTCTTCCGTTCCCCCCCCCCAGGTTACAGGGAGGAAATGTTGTTGTTAGTTCGGACTCCTCCTGTTTGAAGGTCATCATGTATGGCTCGGACTTTTCTTGGCTATGGCTACTTTACTGTTTTACTTGGGGAACAATTTATGAAAAGGTTTTTTTATGCTTCTTTACTATTGCAAGACAGGTTTCCATGTAAGAAATTCTCTGATGTAAAAGGCTTTAGACCTTATTTATTAATGATATGAAAGTTGGTTTTACTTCCACTAATTTATATGTTCTGTCTTGTAATATTTCTGCACATGTTTACCAATAATACCCCTCTAAAGCTAGTGCATTCCTTTGCGAGTGACCCTAGCGGAGGTGGGGTGTTACATAATCTATACTCGCGTCCTCTTTCTACATAAAGTGATCTCATTATACAAGCAATTTTTCCTTATTTCTTACTAAGGCGGTTTCATATGCACACAGGTTTAAAACAAATAAAATATACGACAAAATGATAAAACATAAATCACTCATTTTATATACACATACATCGGTTATAAGATGTTATGTTATCAATATATGTACACGTACACACACATTGATTACAAAATTTTAAACCATCAACAACTATATTTAATTGGAATTTTCCAATTATATAAATATTATTTAATTTAATTTTTAATCATCGGTATAATCTATGCATTATAAATTATAAAACTAGTCCAAAAACTGGGTCGTTACAATTCCCGCGTTCCAGGCTTCGACCAACTCAGACCTGTCAAGTTTATAGTTTGCTTCATATAAATAAATTGATTTAATATTCGTTACTTAAAATTTGAAACTAATTAGCAATTTTAATTACGTTGGTTTAAAGCAACATAGTCTTTCTTTTTTGGTATCTTCCTTCATGCCATGCCCCTGTCTTCCAGATTCAAACACCACGCAACAGATTTCTGCGTTCCAAAACACGCGTTAATCAACTAATTATTTAACTAAAATTTACATTAAATAATTACATTTTTTGTTTGGGCAGAAAGTTTGGAACCAACCCCCTTGTTTTTAACGCCTGCCATACAAACTTGCCCAACTCTTTCCTGCTACGTGGTCCATTTTCACACTGCTCTTCATTCTGTTCCGCCTGTTATGGAATTCATATGATTAATTTATGTTGACCAACACTTAATTAACAATAATAAAGATTAATTACTTTAAATTATCCGTGATAAGCCAATTACTTCTTTGTTTTATTTCTTTCCAGTATAATATTGCTTTCTATTTGAACCCCTGTACCCATCCAGTAATTATTACACTTCCTAGAACATAAATTAGATTAGCTAATGATTTCTTAATTACAAATAACTTAATTAAATTACGTTGTTTTACTGTTAATTCGAGGATATCGGTCCTTCAAACACGAGCTGCTCCATTTCAACTGTGCATGATCTTCACAGCGTCGCCGCCACCGCCATGTTTGACTGGAGCATCATCAGAGCATGGGAATCGATGCGCTTTAACTAGCTCGACAACCGCCCCAAACCCCATCAACTCTAGCTCCTCCGATCAACCGCAAAAGGTCCTTGAACGCAGCGGTTTCCAGTCCAAATTCCGACCAGCATAGCTCGAAAAAATTCATCACGACCGCTTATCTTATAGATCTCGTTGGGCCCTAGATATTTGATGTTGAAGTTTTTACTAATGGGTTAGTGGATTAGAAGGATCGAAGGGAAGAAATGGTTAAGGTTTCCACCGTTGAAATAGTGGAGACGGTTCCCTAAATGGGTTTACCAGCGAAATAATTTTCTTTAGGGTTCCTAATGTTTTTTATAGTATGTGGTATAGGTTTTAATATTATTATATTATACTTAAACTTACCTGTGAAGTAATATGCAAATCCGACAAAATATGACTTCCGTCTTTCGATAAAAATACTAATCCTAGCATAAAAAATATTCCGGACCCAATGGGATAGGTTTCAATGGGACATGTAACGAACCATAATTTCTGTATATTTAAAATGTAAATTTTAATTAAATAAATCGTATACTATTGGTTAAATTTATATTTATTTATATTACGAGCCTGAAATGGCGCGGTAGTTTGAAAAATCGATTTCAAACTTTGGAAAAATATATAAAATTCATTTTAAATCAGAATTGAACAAAACTGGAAACGTTGTAATCGAATTAATCATATCTTTCCAGAGAATGTAGGAAATTGAAATTTCGCCGGATAAATTGCAAGTTATGAGTAAATCAAAATTTCGAAAGGTCGCTATGGAATTTATATAAAGAAACTATAAGCAATTGAAATTTAAATTTGAATTCCGGATTTGTTAAATTTTAAATAATTATATATGGGAATATAAAATATGTGAATTTGATTTATAAAAATTTTATTTAAGTTATCAATTGATTTAATTGGGATTCTTTTAAATATTTAAATTGAATTTAATCAGTTAATTGAATTTTTGAATATTTTATTTATTTATTTAACTGTGAAATTTAACTGTTTTGGCGACTGTCTCGGAATTCGACGAAACTGGCGCCATGGGATCCGGAACGGCGAATTTTTACTAGGTTTCAATTTTCGGAATTTTTCGAATTAATATGAAAGCGTGGTAAGAGAAAACGCGTTTTACCAATTGACAGTTAAATTGGATCGACCCGAAAAAAAAAAAGGCCATTTTTCAAACGGCCTCAGAATCCGACGAAGTTAGTTTCATTTGGATCGTATCGTCAAATCATAAACAAAAATAATTTTTCTGGATTTTTCGGGGTCAGTATGTAGGCCCAGTAATGTGAAATGTACGTTCAAATTGATATGCGATAACGGTGTGTTAACCGGTCTGGACCTTTTATTTATATATATCAAGCCCACTTAACACACATCAGCTCATTTCCACTTTGTTCCATCCAAACCATTTTCCATGGCTGAAATTAAATTTGAAAACCCTAGAAAATAAAAATACAAGCTTGAAATTCAAATTTCTCCAAACCCTATCATATTATATATCAAATCGAAGCTCTCAACGAGTAGAGCTCAGATCTACAATTTTTTTTGACATGCATTGAGCGGATTGACCAGAAATCGCGGTCAAACTCTCTGATTTTCGAAAACCCTAGCCTTAATTTGGGTATTTTTGATTTTGGCTCTAATCGCGAAATCGAACTTCTGGGTATTGTGGAGATTGACGAGGGGAGTTCATGGGTGGTGGTCGTTCGATTTATAAACATGTAAATCATCGGGAATTTCTGTTTTAGGGCACGGAAATGGGTGGCGATTATTGGACTGGCGGCGGCGAAGGGGACCACCAGAGGTGGTGGGTCCGGTGCTGGTGCGTGCGGCGTGGAGGGAGCTTCGGCTTGGAGGTGGTTTCGGGTCAGATGGCGGCCGAAGTAGGTGGCAATCTCCGGTCAAAGATGACCTTCGAATTGGGTTCTCGTGCACCTGTTACTGTTCACGGCAGGAGGTCAACGCGAGCGGGAACGGTCCAAGGAGAGGTGCTGAGGTGTCGGCTAATGATTGGGTGGGATTTAATTTTTTTATAATTTTATATATTTTAAATTCAAATGGAAAATCACTCATATCTTTTTCATACGGACACGGATTTGGACGCCGTTTGTTGCATTGGGATCGTGGCGGAATCGCGGACGTTTTGACACTAACCTGGCTGCGTTCTGAGACTGTCAAATTTTGGGCTATGGTTGGACGTTCACCTGAATTAAAGACCAAAAGTGAGTGATTTTCTCACTCACGAAATACTGAATTATTTCCATATTTATTGAATTAAATTATGAAATAAGTTTGGTTGCATGGTTGCGTTGGATTGTTGATGTGTTGTTTAAATTTGACATGCAAATGTGTTAACATGCAATCTAAGTAAATGATTAGTTATTTAATTTAATTTAAATCTCTAGTTGAAATTCGAACCCTTGTTAATCCTGGAACAGTTAATGCTGATCAGTTGAATGAAATGATATGATGGATGTTGGTTGAATTTTATTACTGAATTGATATTGTCACTGCTTATGCCCATATTCAGTATACCGTATTGCATGTTGGTTTTGACGATAAATCTCATTTGTACCCTTGATGTTGCGGCATCTAATGAACCCCGGGATTTATCGATAAAATGAATTAAGAACACAGAGTGAAATGATAAATCTCTGTGACCCTGATTTGGATTGAAATGATAGACCCATCCCTGAAATATCGAGAAATTAAATATTAAATCACTTGGCCATTGGATAGATAATTATATACAGACATCGGTTGGTTAAATGATTTTAATATTTGAAATTTTATTTGATAGAATTTCACATAAAAGAATGTGTCGATACTCGATTTTTAAATTCTTTAAAGATTCTGAACTGGGATGATGATAAAAAGGGTTGAAGGAATTTTCCAAACCAAAATAGAAATATCTAAATTGGGGTTTGAATATGAATTGAAAACTTTCCAAAATAAGAGTTGGATTAGAAGGAAAATTCTTATAGGAATCAAATGTTGGGGAAATTAGAAATCAAGAGTATCTGAGTTGTTTTAACCCAGTTGGAATATATATATATCTCGGAACTCTTGAAATCAAGTAGTTGTTTTGAACGAGGTTGAAACGAGATAGGGAACTAAATGAACTCCGTTGAGACCGGAGGATAAATTCAAGTATTTGAAATTTGGAAGGAAGAAAGGTTTTGATTTGAGAAATTTATTTTAAATAATTTATGCATTGATTCTAAATAATTATTCTAGCTTTAAAACTATTAATTACTTTTACTTAATACTATTGTATTTAAATAATTTCCTTATAATTCATTTTTCAAAGGTTTCTAGTAAATCTTATTTTAAGTATATATATAATATTTAAATTACTAATTTATCTTAACTATTATATTCTATATATACATCTATATATATTTATTATATAAAAATTTATTATTATTATTATTATTATTATTATATGAACATTTAGTTTACAAGTATTTTTCTCAATTTTAAATTCTTCTGAATGGAAATGCTTGAGTTTGAACCACTGGTTCAAATGGAGTTGAGATGAGAATCCGTGATAATTGGGAACCTTTGAGGTAAATTATATTCTATTTGGATATTTCGTTTTGGAAATATTATATGATTTTAATATAATGGTATGGGATATATTCTAATTCAGAATAAAATCGGCTTGGTATGATATATGATATTTTGATATGAAATTATATTTTATTTGAATATAAATTTGGTTCGAAACAAAATATGATATTTGACATGAAAGCGAACCTTTCAAATAGAAAAGAACCGACCGATGTGAAAAAGTGTAAGCGTTGGTTGTTAAAGAGACCAGAGTCGACATAAGGCATACTCTCTGTCAGTGTCGATACCACTTTGACAACTGTGAGCGTTATGACGTATCCAGAATGAGTATGATGACTTGGAGGCAATTTATTGAATCGAAGAAGATAAACGATGACGAAATAGCCCTGACCTTCGGGTCAGAATTGAAATGACTAAAACAGGAGCTATACCGTGACTAATTGAGGTTAGCGCCTTTGATCGGACACACTTCTTCGATGCTATTTATATGACTATGATGATGATGATTTGGGCCCATTTGATTTTATGATTATGGGAGTGTGTTCCGAGGTGGGCGGTAGTGGCTGCTATGCGTTACCACCGGTCCGGGAGTGCAATTGGTAGAATCCTACCCTGGGCATTGCCTCGAGTGCCTTGTCATATATATCCTTATCGAGCCCCATACGATTTTGATTTAGCATTTACCTTCTATGGAGTGCCCTCTGATAACACCAGTATGGTGAATTTACGGTACTGTATAGACTGTTGATGTCTATAAACGGCGTAAGGGTAATATGGTAATCCCGCTTACGCTATTTTCAGTATTTATACTTTACTGAATAGACATTATAATAATAGCGTATTATTATATAGATATTAGTTTAACGGATCCTTGAGAGATGAAAAAAAAATCCCGTAACATCTCTTGAGTTACTGCACCCATGATACTGATGTTATTTCGTATTTTTGATTTGACTAATATGAGATGATTTAGTGCTGATCCGAGTGTTTGTTGTGTTTTCTTTTTATGCAATACGCTCGGGTCAGCAGACGTTGCAGTTACTGAAGATGACTGTGCCTTGGAGGTCGAAGAAGAAGATTTGTATATACATTTATCATAAATAGGTATTTCCGCTGCTTATTATGTACATCTATATGTATATGTAACTCTGATATTCATTTGAATGTTATAACCAATGTATACATTTCAACTGCTTTAACTGCCATTTATTTATTATATGTTGTCCTTCCGCTGTGAGATTCTGTGTTTGGTTTTCTCTTCTTTCTTTCTTTTCTTCTTTTCCCAATAACTGCCTGTATTTGCGATTTGTTTGGGTCGACATGTGTGGTTTATTGTCGATTTTAAACGGTCAAAAAATGCGGGTCGTTATAGTTGGTATCAGAGCGATGGTTAGCGATAACCTTGGCTCTGTTGGGAATAAACTCATTAGAGATAGGGTTAGAAACGCCCTAGAATGAGTTTGAGTGATATGAGAGAGCGTACTTGTATTTCGATATAAAATGGTTTTATATTGTGTTGGCTCATTCTGTTGAATATTTATGGATTCTGGTCAATATATGGGACGCCATAGAATCGATAGGAATTCCTAAATAGTTGAATAGAATGATCGACATAATATGGTTTTCGATTATATTTTGTATATATTATATATACTATTAGTGGTTTATAAAGGTATAAGCACTGGTCGTTGGTAGGTAATAATATTAAGTTGTTACCTATTATGGTCAATTTAATAATAGATATAATAAGAAAAGCTAGCTGGTTTTATAAGAATATTCGAGAATGATATATCGTAAGCCTAGTTGGTTATAAATTATGTCTGTAATTAAATGGAAATGAATTTGAAACTTGATCCTGGGAATACTTTTGAAATAAGTTTTGTCAAGTTTGAAATGGAAATCATATTATAAGTATTATCAAAAAGGATGGGGTTTTCACAAGTCTTTATAAACGAGTGTATAATCCCTCGCTCAGATCTTCGAAATAGCCTTGGTAATGAGTGCACGCATTATCGATGGTTATTCTGAAGAGTTTAAGTGGGGGAGAGACCACTCAATAATGATTATAATTAGGTTTGCCACAGAAATTTTGGATTTAACTTTATATCGTATAAATTTTATAAAGGCATTAGTTTACTATATTCGAAGTTTAATTTAAATTTAAACCCAGAATTTAAATTTCTTGCTTAAATTAAAGTTCGGAATTGAATTTCATATAGTATGGTTTATAAAATATATAAGTATATATGTTGTTACTTTAAACTTAGTTTGAGACCCGGAATCAAGCAATTTAAAATCACCTTAACAAATGACATTGACTTAAGGATTAAAGTAACTCGAGTCATTGAGATTTTGGATTTAAACGTTGAGGGAAAGGAACCATCGCTTAGATTCAATCAGGGACGATAATAGAGTTAAATAAGTTACTAGTTTGGTTAATAAAGGTGTAGGGAAGTTGAAATTCGCTTCGAAGAAAAATTTATACCTAAGTTAATTTAAAATGAATAGAAATATTAAGTGGTGTAATAAAAATGATAACCCATGACTTGAATGATCAATAAGTATATTGAGTTAATCCGAGAAGGAGTTGGAAGAAATTCTTGTTTGTTGATAATATGTGATGGCCGATAAACTAAAAATGAAGGAATTGAATGCTGAATCATTATGCACGTGAAATGAAGGTATAGAGAATCTGAATGGGGTAAACTCATTTGGACAATACCTCGAATGTAAACCTGAGTACGAATAGTGAAGTGAACGAATACAAAGCTTTTGTCGAATGAAATATAATTTAAGTCGAGTGGGGGAATCGAGCTAAATGAAGGTTAGCTCAGGAAGCCGAATAAGATCGATTTGAGAATTAACATTTGAGTTAATGGAATGAAACTTAATATAAAATGAAATGGAATTGATAATATATCGGAATGGAGTGAGCAAATTTGGTGTAAATCGCATTTGAATCATATATCGAATATAAATCTAGGTGTGAAAATGGAATAAAAGGAAATATAAATACTTTTGGTCAATTGAATATAACTTAAGTTGAGTTGGACAATCAAGTTAAATAAGTTAACTTAAGAATCGAATAATAATTGATTAGAGAACTAAGTATAAGTTTGAGTTATGGACCATCCTTGATTCGAACCAAGACTTGAGAGTCGAATAAATAAGTGAATTGACTCGATGAGAGTTAACTCAAGTGGCCATGCAAAGATCAATTGGGAATAAAGCACTTAGGAAGAGAATAAGTAATGAAATTTGGAAATTGATGTAAATGAGTTTGGTAGATTGAATCATGTAAAATGAGTTAAGGATTTAATATAATTAAGTTTGTAGTAAAGGTTAAAATAAATCCAAGTTTGAACTCGAACTAATGCTTGAAAATGAAACAAGAAACGAATAAAAATTTTGTTGGATGAAGTAAGCGGTTGAATGAAAAAAAAAAATCAAATTCTTGGATTATGAAGTAAATGTAAATGATTTAATGAACGAATAAATGAGTTGGAAATGAACATGAGTATACTTAAGCAATAAGGGTTGAAAACTGACATGAACAATTCAGGCTTGCATTTTTCAGCGCTCGGGCTGAAGCGTTCACTTGCGGTAAAACTGCCATAACTTTAAACCGATTATCCGAATTCGATGAGTCCGGACATTTTCGGAAAACCTGAGACGATAGCAACAACTTTTGCCTAGTATGCTTTGGCCAAATTCTAACTTTGATGTGTGATAATCAACGATTTGTTCGCTGACCTATTACGGATATGGTGGTTTTGTAGTTGAAACGATGAAATTTTGATATGTATGTCGTATACGTTTGTTATATATATTTTATATATGTTAAATTCTTATGTGTATGTAAGTATTTGGCAGGTGTAGAAGTCGCATTTCGCTTCGAAGCTCGCTTGCGCTAAAATGCTAAACGCTAAGGTAAATAAAAATGCAATATAACGCTAAAAGAGGTACGTACTTGTGGAATATGGTTTTGAGGGTTTTATATTTTGTTTTTCCCCACTTTTGGGATGCCTCATCATTGGATGAGATGTATTTGGGTTATATATGAATTGGGATTTTTCCCGGACCTCTCCGTACAAAGGAGATGCTGCCAAAATTTTCCGTGATTTCGGGAGTTAGAAAATTTACGGATTTTACAACTATACTTGTTTTGGAAATATTATTTTAAGTATGGATTTGAAAAAGATATGCGCTTGATATCGTTTCGTTCTCTTTTCGAGGACGAAAAGATTTTAAGTGGGGGAGAATGTAACGAACCATAATTTCTGTATATTTAAAATGTAAATTTTAATTAAATAAATCGTATACTATTGGTTAAATTTATATTTATTTATATTACGAGCCTGAAATGGCGCGGTAGTTTGAAAAATCGATTTCAAACTTTGGAAAAATATATAAAATTCATTTTAAATCAGAATTGAACAAAACTGGAAACGTTGTAATCGAATTAATCATATCTTTCCAGAGAATGTAAGAAATTGAAATTTCGCCAGATAAATTGCAAGTTATGAGTAAATCAAAATTTCGAAAGGTCGCTATGGAATTTATATAAAGAAACTATAAGCAATTGAAATTTAAATTTGAATTCCGGATTTGTTAAATTTTAAATAATTATATATGGGAATATAAAATATGTGAATTTGATTTATAAAATTTTTATTTAAGTTATCAATTGATTTAATTGGGATTCTTTTAAATATTTAAATTGAATTTAATCAGTTAATTGAATTTTTGAATATTTTATTTATTTATTTAACTGTGAAATTTAACTGTTTTGGCGACTGTCTCGGAATTCGACGAAACTGGCGCCATTGGATCCGGAACGGCGAATTTTTACTAGGTTTCAATTTTCGGAATTTTTCGAATTAATATGAAAGCGTGGTAAGAGAAAACGCGTTTTACCAATTGACAGTTAAATTGGATCGACCCGAAAAAAAAAGGCCATTTTTCAAACGGCCTCAGAATCCGACGAAGTTAGTTTCATTTGGATCGTATCGTCAAATCATAAACAAAAATAATTTTTCTGGATTTTTCGGGGTCAGTATGTAGGCCCAGTAATGTGAAAAGTACGTTCAAATTGATATGCGATAACGGTGTGTTAACCGGTCTGGACCTTTTATTTATATATATCAAGCCCACTTAACACACATCAGCTCATTTCCACTTTGTTCCATCCAAACCATTTTCCATGGCTGAAATTAAATTTGAAAACCCTAGAAAATAAAAATACAAGCTTGAAATTCAAATTTCTCCAAACCCTATCATATTATATATCAAATCGAAGCTCTCAACGAGTAGAGCTCAGATCTACAATTTTTTTTGACATGCATTGAGCGGATTGACCAGAAATCGCGGTCAAACTCTCTGATTTTCGAAAACCCTAGCCTTAATTTGGGTATTTTTGATTTTGGCTCTAATCGCGAAATCGAACTTCTGGGTATTGTGGAGATTGACGAGGGGAGTTCATGGGTGGTGGTCGTTCGATTTATAAACATGTAAATCATCGGGAATTTCTGTTTTAGGGCACGGAAATGGGTGGCGATTATTGGACTGGCGGCGGCGAAGGGGACCACCAGAGGTGGTGGGTCCGGTGCTGGTGCGTGCGGCGTGGAGGGAGCTTCGGCTTGGAGGTGGTTTCGGGTCAGATGGCGGCCGAAGTAGGTGGCAATCTCCGGTCAAAGATGACCTTCGAATTGGGTTCTCGTGCACCTGTTACTGTTCACGGCAGGAGGTCAACGCGAGCGGGAACGGTCCAAGGAGAGGTGCTGAGGTGTCGGCTAATGATTGGGTGGGATTTAATTTTTTTATAATTTTATATATTTTAAATTCAAATGGAAAATCACTCATATCTTTTTCATACGGACACGGATTTGGACGCCGTTTGTTGCGTTGGGATCGTGGCGGAATCGCGGACGTTTTGACACTAACCTGGCTGCGTTCTGAGACTGTCAAATTTTAGGCTATGGTTGGACGTTCACCTGAATTAAAGACCAAAAGTGAGTGATTTTCTCACTCACGAAATACTGAATTATTTCCATATTTATTGAATTAAATTATGAAATAAGTTTGGTTGCATGGTTGCGTTGGATTGTTGATGTGTTGTTTAAATTTGACATGCAAATGTGTTAACATGCAATCTAAGTAAATGATTAGTTATTTAATTTAATTTAAATCTCTAGTTGAAATTCGAACCCTTGTTAATCCTGGAACAGTTAATGCTGATCAGTTGAATGAAATGATATGATGGATGTTGGTTGAATTTTATTACTGAATTGATATTGTCACTGCTTATGCCCATATTCAGTATATCGTATTGCATGTTGGTTTTGACGATAAATCTCATTTGTACCCTTGATGTTGCGGCATCTAATGAACCCCGGGATTTATCGATAAAATGAATTAAGAACACAGAGTGAAATGATAAATCTCTGTGACCCTGATTTGGATTGAAATGATAGATCCATCCCTGAAATATCGAGAAATTAAATATTAAATCACTTGGCCATTGGATAGATAATTATATACAGACATCGGTTGGTTAAATGATTTTAATATTTGAAATTTTATTTGATAGAATTTCACATAAAAGAATGTGTCGATACTCGATTTTTAAATTCTTTAAAGATTCTGAACTGGGATGATGATAAAAAGGGTTGAAGGAATTTTCCAAACCAAAATAGAAATATCTAAATTGGGGTTTGAATATGAATTGAAAACTTTCCAAAATAAGAGTTGGATTAGAAGGAAAATTCTTATAGGAATCAAATGTTGGGGAAATTAGAAATCAAGAGTATCTGAGTTGTTTTAACCCAGTTGGAATATATATATATATCTCGGAACTCTTGAAATCAAGTAGTTGTTTTGAACGAGGTAGAAACGAGATAGGGAACTAAATGAACTCCGTTGAGACCGGAGGATAAATTCAAGTATTTGAAATTTGGAAGGAAGAAAGGTTTTGATTTGAGAAATTTATTTTAAATAATTTATGCATTGATTCTAAATAATTATTCTACCTTTAAAACTATTAATTACTTTTACTTAATACTATTTTATTTAAATAATTTCCTTATAATTCATTTTTCAAAGGTTTCTAGTAAATCTTATTTTAAGTATATATATAATATTTAAATTACTAATTTATCTTAACTATTATATTCTATATATACATCTATATATATTTATTATATAAAAATTTATTATTATTATTATTATTATTATTATGATTATATGAACATTTAGTTTACAAGTATTTTTCTCAATTTTAAATTCTTCTGAATGGAAATGCTTGAGTTTGAACCACTGGTTCAAATGGAGTTGAGATGAGAATCCGTGATAATTGGGAACCTTTGAGGTAAATTATATTCTATTTGGATATTTCGTTTTGGAAATATTATATGATTTTAATATAATGGTATGGGATATATTCTAATTCAGAATAAAATCGGCTTGGTATGATATATGATATTTTGATATGAAATTATATTTTATTTGAATATAAATTTGGTTCGAAACAAAATATGATATTTGACATGAAAGCGAACCTTTCAAATAGAAAAGAACCGACCGATGTGAAAAAGTGTAAGCGTTGGTTGTTAAAGAGACCGGAGTCGACATAAGGCATACTCTCTGTCAGTGTCGATACCACTTTGACAACTGTGAGCGTTATGACGTATCCAGAATGAGTATGATGAGTTGGAGGCAATTTATTGAATCGAAGAAGATAAACGATGACGAAATAGCCCTGACCTTCGGGTCAGAATTGAAATGACTAAAACAGGAGCTATACCGTGACTAATTGAGGTTAGCGCCTTTGATCGGACACACTTCTTCGATGCTATTTATATGACTATGATGATGATGATTTGGGCCCATTTGATTTTATGATTATGGGAGTGTGTTCCGAGGTGGGCGGTAGTGGCTGCTATGCGTTACCACCGGTCCGGGAGTGCAATTGGTAGAATCCTACCCTGGGCATTGCCTCGAGTGCCTTGTCATATATATCCTTATCGAGCCCCATACGATTTTGATTTAGCATTTACCTTCTATGGAGTGCCCTCTGATAACACCAGTACGGTGAATTTACGGTACTGTATAGACTGTTGATGCCTATAAACGGCGTAAGGGTAATATGGTAATCCCGCTTACGCTATTTTCAGTATTTATACTTTACTGAATAGACATTATAATAATAGCGTATTATTATATAGATATTAGTTTAACGGATCCTTGAGAGATGAAAAAAAAATCCCGTAACATCTCTTGAGTTACTGCACCCATGATACTGATGTTATTTCGTATTTTTGATTTGACTAATATGAGATGATTTAGTGCTGATCCGAGTGTTTGTTGTGTTTTCTTTTTATGCAATACGCTCGGGTCAGCAGACGTTGCAGTTACTGAAGATGACTGTGCCTTGGAGGTCGAAGACGAAGATTTGTATATACATTTATCATAAATAGGTATTTCCGCTGCTTATTATGTACATCTATATGTATATGTAACTCTGATATTCATTTGAATGTTATAACCAATGTATACATTTCAACTGCTTTAACTGCCATTTATTTATTATATGTTGTCCTTCCGCTGTGAGATTCTGTGTTTGGTTTTCTCTTCTTTCTTTCTTTTCTTCTTTTCCCAATAACTGCCTGTATTTGCGATTTGTTCGGGTCGACATGTGTGGTTTATTGTCGATTTTAAACGGTCAAAAAATGCGGGTCGTTATAGGACAGGTTTCATCGAATTCCGAGGTCATTTGTGAAAAGTCCTTTATAATTATCAATGAAAAATCAAGCGTTTAAAATTCCTGTAATTACAGAAAAATTCAATAAATATGAGCCTTGGCATTTTACTAGACCTCTTCATAACGGATCCAATGAATCTTATTTTGTCAAATTTGGAATTCGTTTGGCCAGTCGTCTATTCATTTGAAGTTACCCCTGTCTAAATTGTCTAAACAATTAAATAGAAACAAAGGCATTTTTGGACACAATACATTAGAACAACAATAACAGACTTTTATAAAACATTACAATAATGTTTCATCAGAGTACAGAATATCCGAGTACATCGATAAAGAAATAATACTACAGCGGAAGATAATTTTTACGTTAAATAAAATACAGTGCAGCGGAAGACTTAAACTGATACTGCGGAAGGCTATCAATGCTCTGGACATAGCTTTAATCTTGGATCCAGGATCCTGCTAAAGAGATAAATATCTACAGAAAGCTACTCGACTGCCCGTGTGGAAAATATGGGCACCCGAGTTTGCCAGTGAAACAAACTACAGGTCAGTCATGGGACTGGTATGAGAAATCTAACTTAACTAACTTAATAATTAGGCTAATCACAGGACCACGCCGCTAACGCGGAACGGGTTAACTCCATTGGATTGCCAGTGCATAAAGTAAATCGTTAAAACAACGCAATTTTTTTTAGAAAAATGAAACCATTATAAGACTCAAGTCCTATCACACAATGCAACGCAAACAGGAGGATAGAGTTTTACCTTATGATGGTCAAAAGGTGCTTGATACAATAAAAAAACGGATTTGATATTATTATTAGTGTATATATGTTTTAAAAAAACATTTCAATCATAGACGGCATAACTACCATATACTATGTCGCCTTACTAGTTCTACAATCAAAACCGCATGGTGTTGTATTGGAAATTTGGTTTCCATCAAGAGTCAAGGCTAGGGGCGGTCTCCTTACCGATTCGAGACACTGTAGCAAATGCCTTAGGATCACACCTATGGGCAACCCTTGGATATCTACAGGGCCGGTCCATACCTAATGTTAGTGGATTAATTATGCCTGAACACACGTTTCCCGGTCCCTTTGGACCTCAATATGGCCACTAACAACCTATAAAACCGAGGTACCTCATAATCCATCATCCACATAAGTAAAATGTCAGGGATGGTAGGTCGCTGACATCACTCTAGCTAGAAAGAAACGTGTGCACTCCCTGGGTTTCCTTGTCCTGTTTTAGACTCTACCGGGGTGTGAGGCTCGTGAAGTCACGCTAGATACAAAGCTATGCCTAAACAGGATATGCTTTGATCATCAACCACAAGGCTCTGCTTTTCAACAAAAGCCTTGATCCATGCATCTTAGCATGCCACATTGTCAATCCATATCATACCATTGATTCCTACCAATATATAACCTCTAAGCTCGTACATCTCAAAGAAGGGTGTTAAACACCAAACAGATATATATTTAGCAGAGATCAACTAATACAATATAAAGGAATACAACGTCAGACATATCGTCCATTTACAAGTCCGTTCTGGGTCTGAACGAAACCGGAGGCACCTTATTCCTCGCATATCCGAACAATCAACAAATACGTCCGGACAACTACCACTGCAGCCCCTTCAAGGTAGCTACTCCAATCACGGGCGTAAGTAGTCCTCATCCATTAGATGTGAAGATCGTCGGTCTTCAATCACCGTCTTCAAATCTTCGACTTAAATCGTCGTAGTAATTATTTGAAATGAGTTGAACTCGGTCTTTTCAAATAATCCTCGAATAATTATCATTTAAATCATTTCCTATCACTCAAATCTATTTATAACAATTTATCGCTATTTTATTTATTTAAAATAGCTAAATTATAATTAAACGACGCTTCTGGTCAATGGCGGCCCTGGCGCTGGTTTCAATCAAATTTGATTTACACATTTCTCGAAATCTAACCCTTGGATTTTAACAAAGTTTATATCGTTGGGAAGATCTTCCCAAAGCGGTCCTAACGGTTTCAGTTTTGGGAAGATCCGACGGTCGGATCATTCGGTAAAATCGTTTAAAGTTACAATTGCCGAAACGCGAACCATGCGTGCGTTTCGTTTAATTTTAATTTATATATATATAAATATATATATATATATATAATTCATTCGTTCGACGATTTCAATATATTTTTTCTTTAAATAATTTTCTACACTTCATATTCATGTTATATTTTAATGAACAGAAGTCTATTTCACAACATGTACATTTTTCAATCCTTACATGACAATAAAATTGTAAATTTTTATTGTTTATCATTTCTATTTCAAACGATGAACATTTTTCTATATCCTTTATTTATATTTCACTAAAAATGTGATTTCTAATGATAACATGTTTTTATAACCTGACATTTTCCTATTTCTTAACATTTTCCTATTCTTGTATATTTCCTCAAAAATGTGACTTTTCTATTCTTTTAATTACATTCCAAAAAATGTAATTTTCCTATCCTTTTAATTACATTCTAAAAAAAAATGTAATTTTCCTATTCTTTCAATTACATTGTAAGAAATGCAATCTTTTTATTTCATCTTTAATTACATTAAAAATGTAATCTTTTTATTTCATTTTTAATTACATTAAAAATGTAATCTCTTGGTTTCATTTCTAATTACATTGAAAAATGTAATTTTAAAATCTATTCTTTCCTAATTACATTGAAAAATGTAATTATTAAATCTATTCTTTTTATCTCGTCTAAAATGACGATAAAAATATTACTTTTATTTCTACTCTTTTTATCGCATCTAAAATGACGATAAAATATTACTTTTATTTCTACTCTTATATTGGATATAAAATGTCAATAAAAATGTCGCTCTAAATCTACTCTTTAATCTATCCTTTTATTTACATCTAAAATGTGAATAAAGATGTAACTTCAAATTTATTCTTTTTATCTACATCTAAAAATGTAAATAAAGGTGTCACTTTAGTTTTATTCCTTTTATTTACATCTAAAATGTAAATAAAGATATCACTATAATTCTATTCTTTTTATTTACATCTAAAACGTAAATAAAGATGTAACTTTGAATTTAATCTTTTATCTACGTCTAAAATGTAAATGAAGATGTACTTTTTAAATCTATGTGTTTATTTACAACTAAATTGTAAATAAAAATGTAACCTTTTAATTCATGTTTCTATTTACATCCAAAATGTAAATATTTTTATCATTCTTTTATATTTGACAAAAATGTTTATTTTTATCATCCTTTTACCTTTGACAAAAATGTTTATTTTTATCATCCTTTTTCTTATGTACTCTAGTGACAAATAAAAGTATATTTTATTTGTTTGCCTTTTTTATGTACTCTAATCACATATAAAAGAATATTTTATGTGTTTGCATTTTTATATGTATTCATATAAAAGGATATTTTCCTATGTCAACGTTTTTCTATGCATTCTAATATCATATAAAACAATATTTTATACGTTAACATTTTTCTTATGCATTCTGACAACATAAAAAGGAATATTTTGTATGTTAACAGTTCTAACCATTCATATTAACATAAAAAGAATATTTTTATGTTCCCTCATTTCTAACATTTCATATTAACATAAAAGGAATATTTTTATGTTAAATCAATCCTAACATTTTAACAAAAATGAGTATTTGTGTCCAGTTATTTTTTTTTTGACCAATGATAATTCTAATTCAAATTTGTCAAGAATGACAATTTTAATTCAAGTATTCAAATTTATCAAAATTGACAATGGTATTTCAACTATTCAAATCTATCTAAAATGACAACGATATTTTGTCAATTCTAATTTGGCATAAATGACAATTATATTATGTCAATTCTAATGTAGCACATATGACATTTATAGTTTCTCGCTTCTAATTAAACACATATGACATTTATGATTTGTCAATTCTAATCAAACATACATGACATTTATAATTTACCAATTCTATTTAAACATATATGATTTTGTTGAATCATCTCCATAATTCCATTATATGTAATTTAACCAAACGAATCACACCAAAACAACATCAGTAATCTAGATCAAGTTGTGTATGACATCATCTGAAATTAACAACGGACTGGTAAAGATTCACAAACACAATCATAATTATTTGATTATAATTATTTAAAAAGAATTTTCACATCAAAATAAATAATTAATTTTAATTTTAAAATAGAAATCTCACACAGTGTACTTAGTTTCAGATCTGGTTTGTTCTGGTCTGTAGATCTGGTCGATACGATTCCAACGCTTCAGAAATTATCTGATTTCATCGCTGTTTGAAAGGGTTACGACAGTTTAAACATTGATTTCTTTAATTAAATAAATAAAGGTTTAATTAATTTCTAATTACTTTAATTCCTTAATAACCTTTCTCTTCTCCTTCAATCCTCTATAACACGCGAATCAGCAAACCCAACATCGCACCAAAACCATTCATACGCACGCAAATCCAGAACGCCAGAGCAAGATTGGAAGGTGCCATGTTCTCTGCCTTGGCCAGAAGCCTCACCGCCGGCCGTGGGGCCCAACTCGCGCCCCCGTATGCGCTGAAAATCACTCCCAAGCGCCGGGTCTTCCAGCCCCAATTCGAGCTCCTCGAAGCATAGTAGCCGATCACAACCGTTGAATATGTTGTCCTCATCGCGTTCTTCAATTTGCCTTTGGAAGTGTTGATTTTTATTAAGAGAAGAGGGAGATCAAGAGGAAGAAGGTTCGTGCTTTATGGCCATTGGAATTGTGTATACGGCGACCACGAAATGAAGTCAGGGTTAGAGCATAGTATACCGTACTTATAGCGTATTTCATTTTATTTATTAATTCTTTTAATTCGTAAATTACCTGTTTAATATCAAGAACTCCAAATCGAACTCAACGAGCATCGCCCCTAGCTAATAACCCCCATCCCGGGCACGATGGAATATGTTTCGTAACCTAATTCGGCTATTACGATATGTTTTCCTTTAAATTAAGATATAAATCAATATATATTAAATTCAAACTTACATTTTAAATTACCGGGGCCACATACGGACTCTAAAAATTACAGAAAAATTATTTTCGGCTTTCTTTTGTCGATACGGTCCTAACAAGACTAATTTCGTCGAATTCCGAGACCGTTTGAAAAATGGCCATTTTCAAGTCGATTAAATTTGATTGAAATGGTTAAAACACATTTTCTTTTGCCATGCTCACATATTAATTCTAAAAATTATGAAAATTATTACCTAGCAATAATTTGACATTCTGGTTCCAACAAAAGTGGTTACATCGAAAACAGAGGTCGTTTGAAAAATGGCTACATTTAATATTAAAAAAAAAATATAAATTCTACAGTGACTATTCTGAAAATTAAACTGGTCATAAATTTTGATTCCCGCTATGAAATTTTGACTTTTCAGATTCATTAGAAAGATATTCTTAAATAGATTTAAATATTTTTGGTTTCGCTCAATTCTGATTTATTATGAATCCTGTACATTAAATTAAAGTTTTAAAATCAAATTTTCAAACTGCAGCGCTATTTCAAACTCCTTTTATAGTTAATTTAAATTTTATTTGTTTTAACTTCAATTAAAATAAATTTCTAGTCGTTATTATTTAAAATAAATTATTTTGAATATTAAAAATCCATTAAATTTCTAAAATAAAAAATTTAAATTAGCCCTAAATTTACAGGTTGTTACAATCTCCCCTACTAAAAATATTTTCATCCTCAAAAAGGAACGGAGCTAAAAGTTGTTTAATTAACTAATTCAATTTTCAACTTTTCATTTTTTATTAGTTTCACTAATTTTATTAGGTGATTAACTTATCAAACATATATAACTTTTATATATTTAAAAATCATATTTTCTAAGATCGGATTATATAAATATGTTAATTATAAATTTTTCATTCTGAACTCATTCTAGGGCATTACTAACCCCATCACTAACGAGTCTTCTCATTCTAGGATATTGCTGATCCTATATCTAATGAGTATTTTTATTGGATATTACTAATCCAGCCTCTGATGAGTCTTTTGTTCAGTTCTAACGAGTTGTACCCCAAAGATTTGAGCTAACCAAAGCTCTGATACCAACTGTAACGACACGCATTTTGCCCGACCTTAATCGATCGCTAGATCGTTCAAAATCGTTCAAAACCCGCATACGTTAACTTTGAGAATACAATACATTAGAACAACAACAACAGACTTTTATAAAACATTACAATAATGTTACATCAGAGTACAGAATATCCAAGTACATCGATAAAGAAATAATACTACAGCGGAAGATAATTTTTACATTAAATAAAATATAGTGCAGCGAAAGACTTAAACTGATACAGCGGAAGGCTATCAATGCTCTGGACACAGCTTTAAGCTTCGATCCAGGATCCTGCTAAAGAGATAAATATCTGCAGAAAGCTACTCGACTGCCCGTGTGGAAAATATGGGCACCCGAGTTTGCCAGTGAAAGAAACTACAGGTCAGTCATGGGACTGGTATGAGAAATCTAACTTAACTAATCTAATAATAAGGCTAATCACTGGACCACGCCGCTAACGCGGAACGGGTTTACTCCATTGGATTACCAGTGCATAAAGTAAATCGTTAAAACAACGCAATGCTTTTTAGAAAAATGAAACTATTATAAGACTCAAGTCCCATCACACAATGCAACGCAAACCAGAGGATAGAGCTTTACCTTATGATGGTCAAAAGATGCTTGATACGATTAAAAAAACGGATTAGATATTATTATTAGTGTATGTATGTTTACAAAAAAAAACATTTCAATCATAATGTATCAATCATAGACGGCATAACTACCATATACTATGTCGCCATACTAGTTCTACAATCAAAACCGCATGGTGTCGTATTGGAAATTGGGTTTCCATCAAGAGTCAAGGCTAGGGCGGTCTCCTTACTGATTCGAGACACTCTAGCAAATGCCTCAGGATCACGCCTATGAGCAACCCTTGGATATCTGCAGGGTCGGTCCACACCTAACGTTAGTGGATTAATTATGCCTGAACACACGTTTCCCGGTCCCTTTGGACCTTAATATAGCCACTAACAACTTATATAACCGAGGTACCTCATAATCCATCATCCACATAAGTAAAATGTCAGGGCTGGTAGGTCGCTGACATCACTCTAGTTAGAAAGAAACGTGTGGACTCCCTGCGTTCCCTTGTTCCGTTTTAGACTCTACCGGGCTGTGAGGCTCGTGAAGTCACGCTATATACAAAGCTATGCCTAAACAGGCTATGCTTTGATCATCAACCACAAGCTCTGCCTTTCAACAAAAGCCTTGATCCATGCATCTTAGCATGCCACATTGTCAATCCATATCATACCATTGATTCCTACCAATATATAACATCTAAGCTTGTACGTCTCGGAGAAGGGTGTTAAACACCAAACAAATATATATTTAGTAGAGATCAACTAATACAATATAAAGGAATACAACGTCAAATATACCGTCCATTTACAAGTCCGTTCTGGATCTGAACGAAACCGGAGGCACCTTATTCCTCGCATATCCGAACAATCAACAAATACGTCCGGACAACTACCACTGCAGCCCCTTCAAGGTAGCTACTCCAATCACAGGCGTCAGTAGTCCTCATCCATTCGATGTGAAGATCGTCGGTCTTCAATCATCGTCTTCAAATCTTCGACTTAAGTCGTCATAGTAATTATTTGAAATGAGTTGAACTCGGTCTTTTCAAATAATCCTTGAATTATTATCATTTAAATCATTTCCTATTGCTCAAATCTATTTATAACGATTTATTGCTATTTTATTTATTTAAAATAGCTAAATTATAATTAAACGACGCTTCGGGTCAATGGTGGCCCTGGCGCTGTTTTTCAATCTAATTTGATTTACACATTTCTCGAAATCTAACCATTGGATTTTAACAAAGTTTATTTCGTTGGGAAGATCTTCCCAAAGCAGTGCTAACGGTTTCAGTTTTGGGAAAATCCGAAGGTCGGATCATTCGATAAAATCGTTTAAAGTTACAATTGCCGAAACGCGAACCGCGCGCGCGTTTGTTTAATATTAATTTATATATATATATATATATATATATATATATATATATATATATATATATATATATATATGTATAAAATTCGTTCGTTCGACAATTTCAAATTATTTATTCTTTATATAATTTTCTACACTTCATATTCATGTTATATTTTAATGAACAGAAGTCTATTTCACAACATGTACATTTTTCAATCCTTACATGACAATAAAAATGTAAATTTTTATTGTTTATCATTTCTATTTCAAACGATGAACATTTTTCTATATCCTTTATTTATATTTCACTAAAAATGTGATTTCTAATGATAACATGTTTTTATAGCCTGACATTTTCCTATTTCTTAACATTTTCCTATTCTTTTATATTTCCTCAAAAATGTGACTTTTCTATTCTTTTAATTACATTCCAAAAAATGTAATTTTTCTATCCTTTTAATTACATTCTAAAAAAATGTAATTTTCCTATTCTTTTAATTACATTGAAAGAAATGCAATCTTTTTATTTCATCTTTAATTACATTAAAAATGTAATCTTTTTATTTCATTTTTAATTACATTAAAATGTAATCTCTTGGTTTCATTTCTAATTACATTGAAAAATGTAATTTTAAAATCTATTCTTTTCTAATTACATTGAAAAATGTAATTTTAAAATCTATTTTTTTATAGCATCTAAAATGACGATAAAAATATTACTTTTATTTCTACTCTTTTTATCGCATCTAAAATAACGATAAAATATTACTTTTATTTCTACTCTTTTATTGGATATAAAATGTCAATAAAAGTGTCGCTCTAAATCTACTCTTTAATCTATCCTTTTATTTACATCTAAAATGTAAATAAAGATGTAACTTCAAATTTATTCTTTTTATCTACATTTAAAATGTAAATAAAGGTGTCACTTTAATTCTATTCTTTTTATTTACATCTAAAATGTAAATAAAGATATCACTTTAATTCTATTCTTTTTATTTACATCTAAAACGTAAATAAAGATGTAACTTTGAATTTAATCTTTTTGTCTACGTCTAAAATGTAAATAAAGATGTACTTTTTAAATCTATGTGTTTATTTACGACTAAATTGTAAATAAAAATGTAACCTTTTAATTCTTGTTTCTATTTACATCTAAAATGTAAATATTTTTATCATTCTTTTATATTTGACAAAAATGTTTATTTTTATCATCCTTTTACTTTGATAAAAATGTTTATTTTTATCATCCTTTTACCTTTGACAAAAATGTTTATTTTTATCATCCTTTTTCTTATTTACTCTAGTGACAAATAAAAGTATATTTTATTTGTTTGCCTTCTTTTATGTGCTCTAATCACATATAAAAGAATATTTTATGTGTTTGCATTTTTTTATGTATTCATGTAAAAGGATATTTTCCTATGTCAACGTTTTTCTATGCATTCTAATATCATATAAAAGAATATTTTATACGTTAACATTTTTCTTATGCATTCTGACATCATAAAAAGGAATATTTGGTATGTTAACAGTTCCAACCATTCATATTAACATAAAAAGAATATTTTTATGTTCCCTCATTTCTAACATTTCATATTAACATAAAAAGATTATTTTTATGTTAAATCAATCCTAACATTTTAACAAAAATGAGTATTTTTGTCCAGTTATTTTTTTTTGTCCAATGGTAATTCTAATTCAAATTTGTCAAGAATGACAATTTTAATTCAACTATTCAAATTTATCAAAAATGACAATGATATTTCAACTATTCAAATCTATCAAAAATGACAATGATATTTTGTCAATTCTAATTTAGCATAAATGACAATTATATTATGTTAATTCTAATATAGCACATATGACATTTATAGTTTGTCGCTTCTAATTAAACACATATGACATTTATGATTTGTCAATTCTAATTAAACATACATGACATTTATAATTTATCAATTCTATTTAAACATATATGACATATATGATTTTGTTGAATCATCTCCATAATTCCATTATATGTAATTTAACCAAACGAATCACACCAAAACAACATTAGTAATCTAGATCAAGTTGTGTTTGACATCAACTGAAATTAACAACGGACTGGTAAAGATTCACAAACATAATCATAATTATTTGATTATAATTGTTTAAAAAGAATTTTCACAGTGAAATAAATAATTAATTTTAATTTTAAAATAGAAATCTCACATCGATTTGGCTGAATTTCCCGTGTACATAGTTTCAGATCTGTTTTGTTCTGGTCTGTAGATCTGGTCGATACGATTCCAACGCTTCAGAAATTATCTGATTTCATCGCTGTATGAAAGAGCTACGGCAGTTTAAACATTTATTTCTTTAATTAAATAAATAAAGGTTTAATTAATTTCTAATTACTTTAATTCCTTAATACCCTTTCTCTTCTCCTTCAATCCTCTGTAACACGCGAATCGGCAAACCCAACATCGCACCAAAATCCTTCATACGCACGCAAATCCAGAACGCCAGAGCATGATTGGAAGGTGCCATGTTCTCCGCCTTGGCCAGAAGCCTCGCCGCCGGCCATGGGGCCCAACTCGCGCCACCATTTGCGCTGAAAATCATGCCCAAGCGCCGGGTCTTCCAGCCTCCAATCGAGCTTCTCGAAGCACAGTAGCCGATCACAACCGTTGAATATGTTGTCCTCATCGCGTTCTTCAATTTGCCTTTGGAAGTGTTGATTTTTATTAAGAAAAGAGGGAGATCAAGAGGAAGAAGGTTCGGTGCTTTATGGCCATTGGAATTGTGTATACGGCGGCCACGAAATGAAGTTAGGTTTAGAGTATAGTATATCGTATTTATAGCGTATTTTATTTTATTTATTAATTCTTTTAATTCGTAAATTACCAGTTTAATATCCCGAACTCCAAATCTGTAACACCCCGTATTTTTTTAATATAATTAAAAATGAAATAAAATATATGAAAATATGCTTATGATAGGTAAATAATGGTGATGCATAAGGAGAATTAATTAATACATGGAAGAGAAGAAAAATTAGTTCGATAACGGCGTATGTAACGGAAAAGATAGAAAAATAAGGATAAATAATTCAAGAATCAGGAATTAGGTAAAATGGACATCACCATTGCGTTCCTCTTGGAAAAATACACAAAATAGAGTCCGAGTTTTCGAAAATCGGAGTCCGTATGACCAAGATATGGCCAAAACAAGATTTTAGCATTTAGCAGACTTTCTGGCCAACTACCCGTGTCGACTGTAGTGTCGACACCCAAGTCGACCTGCACCCCCTGTGTCGACTGTAGTGTCGACTCCCCCCCTGTACAGGTCGACCTGGTCGGCCTGGGGTGGCCCAGAACCCAATTTTGAGGCCCGGGACGAGTTTTGATGGTCCGGATGGGTTTTAGGGTTAATCCGATGGCTGAAATGAATTGCTACACCTATAAAATAACACCTAGACCTAACCTAATTCATAACAAATCATTCTTACACCTAAATGCTGCTGGAATCTCTCTTGAGCCATGGCCGCCGTCTCCAAATTAAAGCTTAAGCGTTCAAACTCAAATCAAATCAAAGATCAATGCTTCTACAACAAATTCAAGGGGATACATCAATGACACTGCAACTTCCTAAGACAAATTCACTTCTTAATTCATTAGCCGTTCTCTGTAAGTGCTAGTTATTTTCAGATCTAAATATTTAATTTTAATATGGGCATGAAATGAAATGGAATTGAATCTAAGTATGTTTATCGATTCAGATCTATTCCTGTAGCTTTTTGAATCTCTAGTTTTGAGACTTGTCTACCTTTATTCTCATGACAAATTTGTGATTTATTCAGCAGTTTTCTTGGTTCGTAATGATGTTACCATCAAGTTCTAATCTTTATGCCTATCATGATGTTGTTTTTCTCTCTGATCTATTTATTATGCAAATTTCTACCTTCCCCTATTTATTTTCTTTTGATGAACCTTGGTCAACTTCAGACCTTGGCCTAAAATCGCGATTCGCATACGAGATGTATACGGGGGAATAATGGGATCATTGCCTATAAGAATATGATTAATAATTGGCAACATGAAATTGGATGTTATCATTTTATTTGCAAGTTTGGGGTAGATCTGTAAATTTTGGTATAATCCTGTTATGATAAAATTTGCATAAATATTATATACATGGAATTCGACACCAATTGGATCTATGAAATGTAACATGAAATTTGGTATATATAACATGTATGTAATTTGGCATGTAAAATAAAATTATGAGTTTTGGAGCCTATGTAAATTAAATCAAAAGATTGGGCTTATGTTAATTAGGCATGTGTAGACTTTGAAATTTGAGCATGAAAGCGATTGTAAACTTTATAATTGGCATAAACATGTATTATGAACTTGGGCAACTGGCATGTATTGAAATAAAAAAATTATAGTTTGGGATAACTACATCATGAATCATCGGATTTGGGTTTATTGGGTATGGAACTTGATACATGTAATTTTGGCTAGATCTTGACATATGAAAAAAAAGCATGAAACTTGGTATATATGTAAACTGACTAGAATTGGGTACATATATTAGTTGGTATGTAATAGCCTTAAAAGAGGGATAAATATAAATTGAGATAAGTTGCCTTTAATGGCCTAAGATAAATTGTGGTAAAATTGATATGATTTTGCATACCATTAATTGATGGACATAATTGAGTCAATTATGGACATCGTTAAATTAGGAATTAATTGATAATTTGAATAGGGGAAATAAATTCAAATTGGGGTAAAAGATTATAAGTGATAATCAATGCTTAGGACACGAGGTTGGACTCGTTTGTGACGTAAACCTTCCTGGAACCGCCCGGCGAATCCGGTAGTCACAAATGTCAGCCTAATGTGAGAGGTCCTAGGCCCAAATTAAAAGCGTAACAGTTGTAAAGACACGAGGTTAGACTCTTTTATGGTGTAAGACTGCCCGGACCCGCCCGGCAAATCCAGCTGCCATAAATATCAGTCTAATGTGAGAGGTCTTTATAAGGTTACGGCCTTAATGAATTAAGAAATACTTAACCAGATAAACATGTGGTGGGACATGGGGGTTAAGTGGGTGACATGTGGAAATACGAATTGTAATAGGGCTGTCAACGGATACTTTCGGATACGGATAGTGCCATATCCGTATCCGCATCCGAAACCATTTTCGGATATCGGATATCCGCATCCGCGGATACGGATGGATATCGGATAATTATCCGCTCCGCCAACAATTAATAAATCAATGAACATAAATGATTTTTTTAGTTTAATATTAAGCTTTTTCCACCTAATTGATTACTAAAGTGCTAAAAATAAATAAATATGATAATAATATATAATTTTGAGCAATTAACATGTGTTTATTGACTTTTAATTTTGTAAATTAATAAAATAGTATATTTAATTATGTTAAAATACACATAATTTAAGATTTAATCGAGAAAAAAAGCGGATAGATAATTTTCGGATGCGGATATGCCTATATCCGCATCCGCTTTCCCGGATATCGGATATTTATCCGCTTTTCGGATACGGATGCGGACGGATTTCGGATTTTTCGGGTATCCATTGACAGCCCTAAATAGTAATACTTAACCAACGTAACATGGTAATTAGACCAGTGGGTAGGGTTAAGTAAATAAGAACACTTAACCAATATGATATAAATGGGTGGGTAAATTAATATGATTAGGATAATCTGGACACTTAACCAATTTAATAAGTTGACTACGGGAGTGGGTTAGGTTAAGCAAATGTTTAACCATTATAACATGATTAAACTGGACTAGAGAGTGAGGTTAAGTTAATGAGAACACTTAACTAATACAATGGGTTAATTAGACAAGTGGTTGCGGTTAAGTAGTAACACTCAACCAACATAACATGACAAGCGGGTGGGTTAAGTTAACTTGAATAAGTTGATAACACTTAACCATTATAATATGACTAGTGGATGGGGTTAAGTTAACATGCACTTAACCAATCTGATGTGATGCGTAGTAGGGTTAAGTAACACATGGGGTTAAGTTAACAAGAAAATTCTTAACCAATGTAACCAGATAGACGAACGGGGTTAAGTTAATAAACCACACTTAACCAATCAAACATAATAAGCGAGAAAGGTTAAGTTAACTAAGGTAAACACTTAACCATGGTAACATAACGAGTAGAAGGGTTAAGTACATATCGGGTTGGTGGGTAATATTAGTAAATATAGGCCCACATACACTTAACCATTAAATACACATGCTTGAATCAGTAGCGGGGTTAAGTACACATCAGGGTTGGTGGGTAATATCAGAGAGTAGAGGCCCACAGACTTAACCATTAGAAAAACCTAGTAACGGGGACCCATTTCAACAGTAACCCACATTAGGTATCAACGGAACCCTGAGCTGGGCAGGGTGGGGCACGATTACTGGGCTGATTATAAGAGGTCAAATTAGCGGCGGTTGGTGCCGCAGTGCAGGTTCTAACGGAGTGCGGGCGTGCACACACTTCGGCGTAGAAAATTTAGCCACTGGGCATCAGTAGGTATAAAGCTGTGCATCTTGATTGTGTCAGGGTTGCCACCATGGGACTTGATACACCCCATGGTGGGACCAGCACAGGTACCTACAAGTAGGGGGCCGCGTGACACAAACGAGAACTAGGTCAAGTAGGGAGCCGATCGATAAGGTAGTAAGGGTGCATCGAATATATATATATATATATATATATATATATATATATATATATGTATGTATGTATATATACACACATGGCCATTGGGGTGATCGAGGTGGAATCCTCAAAATCGTTGTACACCTAAAGGCTACCATAATTGCGGGGATTGGGATCACGTTGTAATTACTATATAACACGGGCTACTGGTTGGGACACTAGTAGGGGGTGCGGATCCTTGTTACACAGGACACTAGTTGGGACACTAGTAGGAATACAGATCATTCAATGTAAGACACTTACGAGGATGCTAGTTAGGTGGTGCAGAGCAAATAGATATCGTTTTAATGGTAAAGCTTAGAAACCTTGCGATGTTATTCTTGATAGAAACCACGCGGTGGGATACTTGATAGGAATTATGGGACGTTATACTTGTTTCATCGTGCCCGAAGTTTATCTTGTTACCTTAGTTTATCTTGTTATCTTAGTTTATCTTGCCTACCTTGTCATCATGCTTATGTTTACTTTCAGTTTATTAATGCCATGTTATCTTTACCTATTTTTATGCTGAAAGTCACTAGGACTTACTCAGTCTTTATGACTGACCCGTTTTGTTTCGTCTCTTTTTCTTCTGTTTCCCCCCCAGGTTCACAGGGCGGGAATACAGCTTAGTTCGGATCTTACCAAGCTCCAAGGCTCTTTCATGTATGGCTTGGATTTCTCTTGGCGATGGCTTGCTTTGCTTTATTGGGGAATACTGCAGTTTGTTTTTATGCTTCTTTGTTTTTGAGCAAGACAGATATTTTAACTATGAAATTGGGTATTGGAAGTTGATGGGCTTTTCTTGTAAACATTTATATTTAATAAATGGTTTGAAGTACTTCCACTTTATTTTCCGCTGTTTTATATATGTCGGTCTTGTAATATTTCTGTTCCAGTACCCATAATACTCCACCGAAGTTAAGGCATTCCCTTTGTGAGTGACCTTAACAGATGTGGGGTGTTACAAAATCGAACTCAACGAGCATCCCCCCTAGCTAATAACCCCCATCCCAGACGCGATTGAATATGTTTCTTAACCTAATTCGGCTGTTACGATATGTTTTCCTTTAAATTAAAATATAAATCAATATATATTAAATTCAAACTTACATTTTAAATTACCGTAGCCACATACGGACTCTAAAAATTACAGAAAAATTATTTTCGGCTTTCTTTTGTCGATACGGTCCTAACAAGACTAATTTCGTCGAATTACAAGACCGTTTGAAAAACGACCATTTTCAAGTCGATTAAATTTGACTCAAATGGTTAAAGCACATTTTCTTTTGCCACACTCACATATTAATTCTAAAAATTATGAAAATTGAAACCTAGCAATAATTTGACATTCCGGTTCCAACAAAAGTTGTTTCGTCGAAAATAGAGGTCGTTGGAAAAATGGCTATTTTTAATATTAAAAAAAAATATAAATTCTACAGCGACTATTCTGAAAATTAAACTGGTCATAACTTTTGATTCCCGCTATGAAATTTTGATTTTTTAGGTTCGTTAGAAAGATATTCTTAAATAGATTTAAATATTTTTGGTTTCGCTCAATTCTGATTTATTATGAATCCTGTACATTAAACTAAAGTTTTAAAATCAAATTTTCATACTGCAGCGCTATTTCAAACTCCTTTTATAGTTAATTTAAATTTTATTTGTTTTAACTTCAATTAAAATAAATTTGTAGTTGTTATTATTTAAAATAAATTATTCTGAATATTAAAAATCCATTAAAATTTCTAAAATAAAATTTTTAAATTGGCCCCAAATTTCCTAGTTGTTACAGAAGTCACATACGACATCGATTTACTGCGAAATTTGGTTTTCTTACAAAAAATTAACGATATGGTTCCAATGAAACTAATTTCACTGAAAATGGAGACCGTTTGCAAAAATGACTATTTTTGACGCTTATATAATATTGAATAAAATATTATATAAATTCCCAAATAATTCAAATAAATCATAATAAATTATTTGTATTATATATATCCCCACAGAATACATATACACGTTCAAATATAAATTATACAACTCAATATCATCAATTTCGAGTTAACCGTTATCCAAATCGTATTTAAATCCTTTTTAAATTAATTAATAAATTTTATATTTTAATAACGATTTCCATAACGACTGTTTTAAAATTTGACTTGGACATAACTAATAATCTATAACACGAAATCTGGATTTTTCTTTTCCATATGAAAATTATCATCGACAAGATCCCAATGTTTCTCGTTTCACAAAAAGCCGACTTATATCGGATCCTGTATATTCAATTGAAGTTCAAAATTCAATACTACGAACTACAGCGTCATTTCGAGCTTGTTTATAATTAAATATAATTTATATATATTCAATCGTCATTTTATTAATGAATTCAATATTAAAATCGATTAATATTCCAAATATAATATTTAAATTAATAAAATATATTAAATATCTGATCAACATAAATACGGGACACTACACTTTTTTATAGTTTAGAAATCAAATTATGGACAGACTCATAATGGTCTCTTATCTCTCTTACCTGATTTATTTTCAAAGTAGTCATTTTCTCACTTTAA
Organism: Allium sativum; assembly: GCA_030737875.1. Taxonomy (NCBI): domain Eukaryota; kingdom Viridiplantae; phylum Streptophyta; class Magnoliopsida; order Asparagales; family Amaryllidaceae; genus Allium; species Allium sativum. The sequence continues at coordinate 827,133,989 of CM060909.1, forward strand.
TTGCTCTTTACACACATTCCCACGACTGCCGGTTTCTACACTAAAATTTGTTTCTAGCACCACCCATACGCTATACACACACATACACACTCATAATCCATTCTCTCTCTCTCCTATGCTTCTATAAATTCTAAGGAACTACCGCTACACTCATTAATCTAAAATAACTATTAATTTTCAGATATCAACATATGAACTTCCCATTTACCAATAAACTTATTATACATGTTATACCATGGTCATACTAAGACCTGCAACTCCTGGATTCATATAAACAAAATTTCTTCCATGATCTTTTCGTATGTCATTTCTCTTTAAGGTGTGTTTTCTCTAGGGATCTAGTTATATACAGTTAATGTATTTATATTTTAAAAATGCAAAAGCGTTCACTCGCTATTTGTTTATAACTATTAAACCTAAGCTCCGATACCAAATGTAACAATCGAAATCTCAACGGGTCCAAATTTTTTGCCAAATGCTGAAATCCAAGTACACTAAAGCCCAAGTTGGGTATCTGATATCCTGCAAATAGTCAAAGATAAATATCGGAGCACAACTATTCTTTACTGAACGAAAATGATTAAAATATAATTATAGGTAAATGTTAACCATAATATTGACACTTTCTAATCTAGTGTCTCTAAGCTAAGTAATCTCTTCTTGCTATCTGACCTGTGGATTATTATGAGGAGAGGGTTAGGACAAAAGTTCTGGTGAATGGACAAATTAAAGTTCAACACTACATATATCGTTCCATCCTCTGTTGATTATATTAAATCATTCAAATTTCTAATACTCTCGCCTCCCTACGTAAATCGTATGCATCTACCCTAGGTAGACCAAACCTAATAATATTTATAGCTATACCCAAAAAAACGGCCTCATTCCTAGGTGCTACTCATAGTACCTTCCATATCCTCTTCGATAGAACTCCACCGCCATGCTAGAAAGAGTGCAACAATTACATCTGGAAAAGACAGATTCGTGAGGCCTACAATACAAAAGTTCCGTTGTTTGATAAGAAAACATGAAACTGCACCTATATCAACTTGTTCCAATGCTCGAACATCCACGATGTACTACCTAGTGCATACATTAAGGACTTACATATAATCGTACTATTAACTAAGTGAGTTCCGCTAACAAGTCCTATCTTGCACGGGACTCAGTCGAGAATTTCTATATCCATAAACGACAACTACGTTAGACCTAAAATACAGATGTTTTATTTGATCTATTGGTTTGTCTATTTTTCCGTGGCTATGACTCCATGCAACCCCCCTCACGTAATTGAAAGTTCCATCAAGAGAAAAATGGTCGTGCCTACAACAAACAATCTGGACATCCAATTGGCGTCGTCCGTCATTTAAAGTATCAATAGTGAAAGATCATTGGTCTTTTGGTTTAGCTCCAGTCGTTCCCGTTCTCGCTCTGGCTAGTGATGGATGATATCCATATATAACTATCCTTATGGACCCTCGCCCACCAAAAACCTACTCACAATACTAATGTGGTCAAGGCATACTCTTTTGTTGCAACCTCTACAGACCTGCCTCTATGGTGCAGCTTCGTTAACCCTGCCCCAAAAGGACATCCTAAAGTATCTTCATGTCCACTAGAAGTCTCCAACTTCCTTCTAGCCTTGTTGGACATGATTACACTGTGCTAAAGCATAAGCGATAATCCGTTTTGTTAGGCTGTTCATCCAGATTCCCTTTGGACTGCTCCAAACGCACTTCAATATTTTATTAGACACTATGTCTTATCTTTCATTATGTATTTAGTTTTCTTTTCTTTTATTTTATTATGCTACCAATTTGTGTTTCCCTCCCATTTTATCTAATGTGGGCCTTATTTACTTGTTTATTAACTTAATTCAAGATCTAAGTTGTAATGTAATAAGCTTCTCTTATGTTCTCTTTTCTTCTTTTTAATTATAATTCTCGTGTTTACAATTTTACTTGTAAATATTCAGATCTTCATAGTTCCTCTTTCTTTTAGCTTAATCATAAATTTGAGCCCAACCTATTAACTCAGTTCTAAGATTGAGCCTTCGATATTATGCTTTTATCATAATATGTTACGTTCTAAATTTTATTATGATTTTCTAACATGTCAATACAGTTCTTATTTATCGTGACAATTAGTTCATTTTCTATTACTTTTTAAGTTATAACACATGTCATAATTTGCTGCAATTTCGCATTAATTTGCCTAACACTGTCTAATTTCTCTTTTATAATATTTCATATGTTTACCGTAAATTTAGCTCTATTTTATTTAATCCATATTTGTAAAGTAACATTTTTTATTTTATTTTTCATGTGCAAAAAGAGGATTAAGTCTCCGTCTTTTAACTGCCATTTACATATCTAGACATTTTATGAAAATATGTAATTAATTACAAAAACTGTGAATAACTGAATTTCTAATTCTCGTCATTCATGTTTTTTTTTCTCATCTTTTAATTGCAGATTTGTTTGCTTTACAATTATTATAAGTTTTATTTTAGAAAGCAGTCTTGCCCTACTTGGTTAGTTATAGAAATCGCATTAAAATCCACTCCCTTATTTTAATATTGCCTCCATAAACAGTAGCACATAATTGCAAGATTTTTTTTTATTCTTTTCTTAATTTTTGGATGGCGCAAAATACAGTAACATCCCTATTTTGTACTAGTCCCACTTTTCTGACCCTTATATTCTTGCAACTATAGTTACTGTCTTTCCTACAATATTAAATTATGGAAATATATCCCCTTTTTCAATCAACCAACTAACCTAGTACTAACTTCCAAATCAATTTATTCATTATAATTCTTCTTTGTCTCAATTTCCAAGTTTTGACATTTTAATATAAATCAATTACTTTTAAGCTTTTTCTTTTTCCATAATTCTCAATCATACCATTACTTATATTCATTCATTTGGATTTCATTCCACAATAACAACAATTTCATGTAAGTATACTTTTAACCATTCACGATTTACTTAGAAATAACTTGCTAAACAATTTCTAGAATTATCCCGAACATATCTTATATCAAAATTAACAATTTAGCGAGAATTTAACAATATTATATACCATTAACAGAAAAGATATATAATTTAAATTTACTTACTTGTAAAAAACACTATAACTTACATATCTGATAATTAATCCAATTCTGTTACCCATGGTCTTCCCTTTTGTAATCCTACTTGCATCCACAAACTGGAATTTGCATGGATTATAAATTTGGATCTATAGAAAAAAAAACTAATTTCAAAAACTAGATCTATAGAACTTTTCTCATACGGACGACATAATCAGAAAGCTTTTCATAAATCTATAGTTTCTACCTTCATATTTTTAATCATAAAGCCTAGATCTAATATATTTATTTTATGAAGAATTGAAGGAGATAAGAAAATGACAAAGCTCCAAGCTAACTCAGAAACATACGAGTTCAGAGGCTTGCAATGCACTTTTATTTATATTTGTCTGAAACAACATCGTTCGTCTGATTCAAAAAGACCTAACCATTCAAAACTACAAAAACATACTATTTTAATGCATCATTGGGTCTACCTAGCCTTTGACTGGGTCGACCTATCAGTCGGCCCGACCTTATATTGATCGTATTGCAGACCGACCCGACCATGATGATGGTCGATCTATACGCGTTAAAACGCGTTTATAATATGTGTCCCTCCATTTTTATTTTTAATGCATTAATTTTTTTAACATTAGTTTTAAACATTATTACATTTCCGTTATTTTCGTGATTTTATTCCCTTTATGATATACGTTTAATTTGAAATTTTAATGCATGTTATTTCTTCAAATTTATATGTAATAATTTTTTTGATAACGTTACATTTTATTAATATGTCAACGTTAATAAATTTCCGTTAATTCCCGATTTAATTCTTTTTATGACGTGCGTCAACTTTTCAAATTCAAATGAGCATTACTTTTGCAATTTATACTTGTGTGAGTATATATATATATACATATATAATAAATATATACACATGCGTTTACATGCGTGTTACCATTTGAGAATTTATTCTTCTGTAATGTTATATTACATTAATTAATTTACAACATTATGCTTTAATCACATTAGCCTTTAACAGATATCCATTAACTATTTTGTAATGTTATGTTTATATAACCTTTACACTTTAATTAATCCCTTTTATATCTCTATAACGTTACGTAACGTTAATTTTTTATTTAATTCTTGTTTATTGTAACAATTGGGAATTTCGCTCGATACGAATCGATCGCTAAACCGACCAAGACTGTTCGAAACCCCTGATTGTTTTGAGAACACGAAAAATTGGAACGCAAACAAAAGAACATTTCATTGCTATTATAACAATTTTCATCAGAGTACAAGAATATACAGAGTATGAATAAATATTACACATTTGATAAATATCAGAGATTTAAATTACATTTAAATACATAGCAGCGGAAAAATAATACAACACACAACTGAAAGAAATACATGGATACAGAGCTTTCCGAGTATCGTTCCAGCTGTAAACCAGGATCCTATGAATATAAATCTGCAAAACCAAAACTACTAGCTGCCCGTGTCGAAAATAAGGGCACCCAGAGTTTAGGTTAAAACAATAAACTCTAGGTCAGTCATGGGACTGGTGTGAGAACTAAAAACAGTTATTAATCTTTATTTTTAAAGTTAGGTAAATCAAAGGACCACGCCGTATAACATGGAACGGGTTTTCTCCCAAGAATACCAGTGCATAAAACAAACAGCGCAATGCTAAATAAAGAAAAATGAAGCTATTATAAGACCCAGGTCCCATCACACAATGCAACGCAAGCCGAAGGATAGGGTTTTACCTTATAACAGCCAAAGAATGCTTGACATGCTAAATTTCATCTTTTATTATTACTATAAGTGAAGAAAACAACTTCAAATATAAATGTGTCAATCATAGGCGGCATGGGTACCATATATCATGTTGCCAATACTAGGCTCTACAATCAAAACCAAAATATCATGTATTGGAATTTGGATTTCCGTCATGAGTCGAGGCAAGGGTCAAGCTCCTCTCCGTTAGAGACACTCTAGCAAATGTCTCAGGGCCACACACAGCGATCCTGGATCTTTAGGGCTGGTCCTCTCTTACTTTTGAGGATTAGCAATTCCTGAACACACGTTTCCCGGTCCTATCAGACCTATATCCAAGGCGCCTCGCATCCAACAACCACACAGGTAAAAAGTATATAAATGTCAGGGCTGGTAGGTCACTGACATCACCCATAGCTAGAAAGAAACGTTGTGCTTTTCCTGCAGTCACGATCCCATTTTTGACTCATACCGAGGTGTGAGGCTCGCGAATTAACGCTATACACAAAGCTGTGCCACATAGGCCGTGCTTTGATCATCAACCACAAGACTTTGCTTCTCAAAAGAAGCCTTGATCATCTGCCACTTAGGCGTGCCATACAGACAATTCATGCTGTGCGATTGATATCCACCAATATACAGCCTCTAAGCTCATACGTCTCAGAGAAGGGCGTTAAGCAAGAGAATAAATTCTGCACCGCCAAACAAATATATATTTAATAGAAATCAATCACACATAATAAAATCCAATTTCAGACACACAGTCCATTAACAAGTTCGTTCTGGGTCTGAACGAAACCAGAGGAACCTTATTCCTCACATATCCATCAATCTCCAAGTACGTCTGGACGATCACCAACTGATTGCCTCCTCTTGGGTGTACAGCCCAATCAAGATCATCAGTAATCATCCAAACAATGTGAAGACCTCCGGTCTTCAACCACCGTCTTCATCTTCGACTTATCGCCGAATCAGTTATTCAGAATTGGTACAAACCCGACCTTTCTGAATAACACGCGTATATAACAAACAAGTGTTACACAAACACAACATACGCCTCGTTCCAATTCAAATATTCTTTTATTCAAATATTCACATTCTTAGGGAAAGGTTCCCATTAATTTTTTCAAAGATAAATTCTTCTAAATTTATTCTTTAATCTTCCTTTGGATATCATTTCAAACCATGTTAAGTTTTTCCAAACTAGTCGGGATTAGCGAACCACACCGAAGTAATTATTTATTTTATTTCCCAATCCCAACCTATTCATCCCATGGATAAAAACTGGTAATACTCCATATCTAAAACCACGGCGTTATCGGTAAATATTAATTACAATTTCACGTTCAAATCTAATTAAAGATTTAACTATCGCTTGGAGCAAAACTGGTGATACTCCATTCTCGATCACCTTAATCTAATTAAAGATTCATTAAAACTCCACTTAGTTTTAATCTTTCCAAAATCAATATCCTGTCTTTAACTGGGTTAAATAACCAATGTCATCTAAAACACGGTTCACGATAAACCCAAAATCAGTTTCCATTGTTAATCGGGTTAAAGAACAAGTGTTATTCAAAACACCGCTCACGATAAAACCCAAAAATCGATTTAAATTCAATTCCAATTAAATACCAATTAACTGGACAATTTCACTAAATCTTCATTAAAAGATTTATTCTTTTCTAAACTGGGTTCAAGAACAGTGTTATTTAAGACACCATTCACGACGAACCCAAAATCCCATTTGATATTAAATACAAGGCTCTGATTAGAAAATATATCAGCTTATATTCAATATCAAATTCTGAAACCAACAAATATCGTATTGGAAATAACGATATAAATATATCTTTCAAATTTCCACAACCATATAAGTATAATCAAGAAATCCAACATCGAAATATTCCGAAGTTAATTTCGATTCAAATCTATTCAAATTCGTATATTGGAAATTCTGGTTATTTTAAAACCACTTCAAATCCAATTTATTTATTCAAAAACATTGGATTATAATTCTAGTTCATAACTAGTTCATTTCGATAAAAATATATTTTTATCCTTTTAAAATATGGGATTTTTCACCCCAATTCTTTCTAAATCATATATTATGATTTTGCACAAATTATTGATATTTTTAATAATTTTATCAAGGCTCGTACAGTCAATTTCCAATAACGGTCATCGAACTGCACTTACAGCGACCTTTTCCAAATTTGATTTGGACATAATTTCAAATCCAAACATTAGATTTCAAATTTCTAATATTCATTGAAAAGCTCTTTTCGATATGAACCCAACGGTTCCGGTTTCAGGAGAATCCGACGGTCGGATCTCCCGTAACGTCAATTTGAAGTCAATGGTCGAATCCGCGAACTACCGCGGTGCGGCACGTTCTATTCAGGCCATTTAATATATATAATATATATTTCATCGATTTCAATTCTAAACATATTTTATAAATCGTTTTAAATTCGTTTTAAAAACGATTTCAACTTCATGTTCAATTTTAAATCAAAATTGAATATTCCATATCATTAATATATAAATGATAATATTTTCAAAACATTATATTTTGAAATTACTTCCTTTTCTATATTCATTATTAAAACGAATATAATTGATATAAATATCGTTCGCGTCAAAATGGCGCATATCTAATCAACACGGCTTTATATATTTCAATAACTTCGTTATTCTATTCAACAAATGACTATTTTTGTTATTTTATATATTTTATAAAATGAAGATTTCTATCGTTTAATTCTTAATCAGACTTCAACCGTAAATTAGTAAGAGAACGATTCCCTAAGTATTAACCCCGAAGGCCAAAACCAACATCAGATCAATGCCCAGGAAACCACTCATCTTAGCTCGTTTCCAGTTAGTTTCTATTTTTATATATGATAAAAATGTAAATTTTATTGTTTAAAGATTTTACTCAACACAGGAATATTCTAAACACATGAGTATTGTCAATACATGACTATTTTGTTTATTCAACACATGAATATGATTTATTTTCTAAATTGGAATGAGACCCACTCAATTACCGTATAATGTTATTTATATGGATTCCATACAACACATGTATATAATAGCAATGATAAATAATCAACCAGCATCCAAAGTGCACTACACAACTGTCTGTCAACCCATCGATTGAAATATAACTAAACAATTGGGATTAGTGTACATCAAATATCATCCCAAAACCTATGTGGGGTTTCAGTCAACAAACACAGATTTTTATTTGTGCAGTTGGGCGACGTGTAAGATTTATCGTCCCAATCAATATCAGTCAAATTAGTGTACATAAACAAATCGTCTGATTTGTAAATGAATATTTATTTATTCACATTCACGTTAAATTTATATTTTTAACGATAAATAATTTATTTTAACACATGAATATATTTTATTTCATTCCTCATCACCATTAATTTTCACCATACAACAAAATCAAATAAGTCGTCCATGGTCTGTGGACGACGGGTGTCGGGTGCTGCTAAGCACCGTCTGCATCCTAGTATATAATTTAACTAGAAAACAAGTATTAAAGTGAGAAGTTATCACCTTGAGGTTCCACTCCGTCATTCTTTAATTTTGAACGGTGCGAATTTGCCCAAAATTTCAATGCGATCTTTTCCCGCTGTTCATAATAAAAATCACATTTTTATTACCACTACATGTACATAAAAATCATATTTTTATATCCACTTCATATAAAAAAAAATCGAATTTTTATCGCCACTTCATATATGTCAAAATCGAATTTTTATCGCTACTTCATATATGTAAAAGTTGAATTTTTTATGGTATCCATATAAATAAAAATCTCATTTTCATATGGTATTCATTAAAACAAAAACTTCATCTTTATATGATATTCATTATAAAAATTGTATATGACGCTCCTCACACAATAAAAAATCATATTTTTACCTTACCACTTGAATAATAAAAATCATAACTTCATGTATATAAAAATCGAATTTTTATAATTGTCAAAATTCTATCTTTACTAACATAAAAATCAAATCTTTTATGTTAATAAAAATTAAACCTTTCATGTTATAAATAGATACTTTATGATTTAAAACTCATATGCTTCATGTTCTAAAAATAAAAATCGAAGAACTTACATTGATTAGGTGGAAGAGGGGTTTCACATCGGCTTGGGGGGAGGGGGGTTGCGTGCCATTCGTCGGAGGCAAGAGGTGGTGGCGCTGCGGCCTTCAGGCGGTGGTCGGTTTCAGGTGGGAGGCGGGACTGAGGATGGCGGCTCGGTTTTGTGAAGGAGGGAGGGGTTTTTGGGGATTTTCAGATCAGAGAAAAGGGGAGGGGAAGAAGCAGCGGCGGTGCCAGGCAGTGGGGGGGTGCGGTGGAGTAGTGGCACGCCTGGAAGAAGCGGCGCGTTGGAAATTGGAGGGGGCAACGGGGAGGGAGGAAGCATCGGATTTTTTTTATATTATATTATTTTGAAAGGGGGAGGGTTTTGAACAATGGGGGGGGGGGGGTTGATATGGGATATAAGAAGGAGGGTTTGACCTTTGTCCTAGGGTTATATTATTTTTTTTATTATTATTTAACTATTCCAAAAAGCAACTTTTTATTTCGAACTCTAAATCGAACCCCCCGATTGTCGTCCCTAGCTAAATACCCCAATTCCGAATACAATGGGATATTTTACGTAAGCCGATTCGCCTGTTTGGATAGGTTTTCGTCAAAATTAAAATGTAAATCTATATATATATTCAATTTGAATGCACATTTCAATTTACCGGGGCCACATACGGACATTAAAAATTCCTGAAAATTATTTTCTAGCTTCGTATTGACGATACGGTCCTAAAAAAACTAATTTCGTCCAATTCTGAGATCGTTTGAAAAATGGCCTTTTTCCAGTCGATCGAAATTGACTGAAACTGTTAAAACACGTTTTACTTTGCCACGCTCACATATTGATTCAGAAAATTACGAATTTTGGAATCTAGCAATAATTCGACATCCCAGATCCAACAAAAGTGGTTTCGTCGAAAACAGAGGTCGTTTGCAAAATACCATTTTTAAGGGCCAAAATTCCATAGTGACTATTCTGAAATTTCAACTGGGCATAACTTTTTATTCCCGCAATGCAATTTTGATTTTTCGGATTCATTGGAAAGATATTTTCAAATAGATTCTAATAGTTTTGGTTTCGCTAAAATCCGGTTTATTTTGAATCTTATACATTCATTTGAAATTCGAAATCGAAATTTCAAACTACCGCGCCATTTGCAATTCCTTTTATAATTAAAAATAAATATTTATATTCTAACGTCGATCTATATAAATATATACTTCTAATTCTATTCAAAATAAATTTCTCGTCGTTATTATTTAAAACAATTCATTTTAAATATTCAAAATTCATTAAAATCGCCAAATTAATTTTTTTAAATTGGCTCGGATTTCCGGGTTATTACAGTCTCCCCCACTTAAAATTTTCGTCCCCGAAAAGGAACGAAGCTGAAAGTTGTTTAACTAATCAACTCAACTTTCATTATGGCTTAAGTTCTTCAATTTTTCAGTTTCTAAGAACTTTTCAAATTCTTCAAAAATTTAGCTAACACCCTAAATTTTCGAAAAATTTCACCATAACCTCCCCTGACGGGAGCACCGGGAAAATCCCGAAATTGCCATACAGGCCTCTCCAATCCAAAAAGAAAAAGAAACAACCAAGCGACTAGCCAATCGGCTCATAAAATCATCAAAAACCCAAGAAATACAATAAACATGTACCTATTTGTCGGGCAAACAATTTTATTCCTTTGCTTAGCTTCCCTGCTATGACCTGTTCAATGGATACACATGTATATGCATGCAATTCCAAACAATTTTCAATACAGTTCTAAATTTGGTTCCATTAGGCTAAATGGTTCAAAATTTTAATAAATGAAACCAATAATCAAACAACACAATTAGCAATCAATTAGTGGATTATCGTTTCAAATTCATAATTTTGATATATACACAGAAAATCATGTTTTTGATGCCAATTCACAACAATAATCCTATCTAGTTTTTGTTCTCACACCAGTCTATTGGAAATATATAAATATCACACCTTCGAAACTCGAACATAAATACTGATGATTTCATGACAATTATCAGTACTATCTCCGGGCGACTAGAGTATGATTCTATATCTATCCAATATATTAAAACTTTGAATATATGTTCATGACGCGTATATGCAAAATCTTTATATACTCCATTGTCCAAATTCAATACAAATGAAGTATTCAAATACGTACAAAATGGTTTAAATTTTCAAAACAAAATTTTTTTTCATCTTTATTTGAAAAATATACTCTTCACACTCGTTCTAGGATACTACTGATCCTATCTCTAACGAGTAATTCTTATTGGATATTGCTAATCTAATCTGTGATGAATTATTTCGTTTGGTTCTAATGTGTCTTGTTCTCGAGCTCTATAAACCAAAGCTCTTATACCAAATGTAACAATTGGGAATTTCGCTTGATCCGAATCGATCGCTAAACAGACCAAGACCGTTCGAAACCCCTGATTGTTTTGAGAACACGACAAATTGGAATGCAAACAAAAGAACATTTCATTGCTATTACAACAATTTTCATCAGAAACAAGAATATATAGAGTATGAATAAATATTACACATTTGATAAATATCAGAGATTTAAATTACATTTAAATACATAAAATAATACAACACACAACTGAAAGAAATACACGGATAAAGAGCTTTCCGAGTATCGTTCCAGCTGTAAACCAGGATCCTGTGAATATAAATCTGCAAAACCAAAACTACTAGCTGCCCGTGTCGAAAATAAGGTCACCCAGAGTTTAGGTTAAAACAATAAACTCTAGGTCAGTCATGCGACTGGTGTGAGAACTAAAAACAGTTATTTATCTTTATTTTTAAAGTTAGGTAAATCAAGGGACCACGCCGTATAACACGGAACGGGTTTCCTCCCAAGAATACCAGTGCATAAAACAAATAGTGCAATGCTAAATAAAGAAAAATGAAGCTATTATAAGACCCAGGTCCCATCACACAATGCAACACAAGCCGGAGGATGGGGTTTTACCATATAGTAGCCAAGGAATGCTTGATACGCTAAATTTCATCTTTTATTATTACTATAAGTGAAGAAAACAACTACAAATATAAATGTATCAACCATAAGCGGCATGGGTACTATATATCATGTCGCCAATACTAGGCTCTGCAATCAAAACCGAAATATCACGTATTGGAAATTGGGTTTCCGTCATGAGTCGAGGCAAGGGGCAAGCTCCTCTTCGTTCGAGACACTCTAGAAAATGTCTCAGGACCACACACACCGATCTTGGATCTTCAGGGCCGGTCCTCTCTTACTTTTGAGGATTGGCAATTCCTGAACGCACGTTTCCCGGTCCTATCAGACCTATACCCGAGACGCCTCGCATCCAACAACCACACAGGTAAAAGGTATATAAATGTCAGGGCTGGTAGGTCACTGACATCACCCATAGCTAGAAAGAAACGTCGTGCTCTCCCTGCAGTCACGATCCCGTTTTTGACTCGTACCGAGGTGTGAGGCTCGCGAATTAACGGTATACACAAAGCTGTGCCACATAGGCCGTGCTTTGATCATCAACCTCAAGACTTTTCTTTTCAATAGAAGCCTTGATCATCTGCCACTTAGGCATGCCACACAGGCAATTTATGCCATGCAATTGATATCCATCAATATACAAGCTCTGAGCTCGTACGTCTCAGAGAAGGGCGTTAAGCAAGAGAATAAATTCTCCGCCGCCAAACAGATATATATTATAATAAAAATCAATCACAGAGAATAAAATCCAATGTCAGACACGCAGTCCATTTACAAGTTCGTTCTAGGTCTGAACGAAACCGGAGGAACCTTATTCCTCGCATATCCATCGATCTCCAAGTACGTCTGGACGATCACCAACTGATTCCCTCCTCTTGGGTGTACAGCCCAATCAAGATCATCAGTAATCATCCAAACGATGTGAAGACCTCCGGTCTTCAACCACCGTCTTCATCTTCAACTTATCGTCGAATCAGTTATTCAGAATGGGTATAAACTCGGCCTTTCCGAATAACCTGCGTATATAATAAACAAGTGTACACAAACACAACATACGCCTCATTCCAATTCAGAATATTCTTTTATTCAAATATTCACATTCTTAGGGAAAGGTTCCCACTAATTTTATTAAAGATAAATTCTTCTAAATTTATTCTTTAATCTTCCTTTGGATATCATTTCGAACCATGTTAAGTTTTTCCAAACTAGTCAGGATTAGCGAACCACATCGAAGTAATTATTTATTTTACTTCCCAATCCCAACCTATTCATCCCATGGAGCAAAACTGGTAATACTTCATATCTAACACCACGGTGTTATCGGTAAATATTAATTAACATTTCACGTTCAAATCTAATTAAAGATTTAACTATCGCTCGGAGCAAAACTGGTGATATTCCATTCTCGATCACCTTAATCTAATTAAAGATTCATTAAAACTCCACTTAGTTTTAATCTTCCCAAATATCAATATCCTGTCTTTAACAGGGTTAAAGAACCAATGTCATCTAAAACACGGTTCACGATAAAACCAAAATCAGTTTCCATTGTTAATCGGGTTAAAGAACAGGTGTTATTCAAAACACCGCTCACGATAAACCCAAAAACCAATTTAAATTCAATTCCAATTAAATACCAATTAACTAGACAATTTCACTAAATCTTCATTAAAAGATTTATTCTTTTCTAAACTGGGTTCAAGAACAGTGTTATTTAAGACGCCATTCACAACGAACTCAAAATCCCATTTGATATTAAATACAAGGCTCTGAGTAGAAAATATATCATCTTATATTCAATATCAAATTCTGAAACCAACAAATATCGTATTGGAAATAACGATATAAATATATCTTTCAAATTTCCACAACCATATCTGTATAATCACGAAATCCAACATCGAAATATTCCGAAGTTAATTTCAATTCAAATCCATTCCAATTCGTATATTGGAAATTCTGATTATTTTAAAACCACTTCAAATCCAATTTATTTATTCAAAAACATTGGATTATAATTCTAGTTCATAACTAGTTCATTTTGATAAAAATATATTTTTACCCTTTTTAAATATGGGACTTTTCACCCCAATTCTTTCTAAATCATTTATTATGATTTTACACAAATTATTGATATTTTTAATAATTTTATCGAGGCTCGTACAGTCGATTTCCAATAACTGTCGTCGACCTGCACTTACGGCGACCTTTTCCAACTTTGATTTGGACATAATTCCAAATCCAACCGTTAGATTTCAAATTTCTAATATTCATTCGAAAGATCTTTTCGATACGAACCCAATGGTTCTGGTTTCAGGAGAATCCGACGGTCGGATCTCCCGTAACGTCAATTCGAAGTCAATGGTCAAAATTCGCGAACTGCCGCGGCGCGGCGCGTTCTATTCAGGCCATTTAATATATAGTATATATATTATATATATTTCATCGATTTCAATTCTAAATGTATTTTATAGATCATTTTAAATTCGTTTTAAAAACGATTTCAACTTCAACTTCAATTTTAAATCAAAATTGAATATTCCATATCTAAATGATAATATTTTCAAAACATTATATTTTGGAATCACTTCCTTTTCTATATTCATTGTAAAAACGAATATAATCGATATAAATATCGTTCGCGTCAAAATGGCGGATACCTTTTCAACACGGCTTTATATATTTCAATAACTTCGTTATTCTATTCAACAAATGAATATTTTTTTTCAACACATGAATATATATTTTATTCAACACATGAATATTTATTCATTCTTACTTACAATAAAAATATGAATTTATTGTATAAATATTTTATTCAACACATGAATATTTTCAACACATGAGTATCGTCAACACATGACTATTTTTGTTATTTTATGTATTTTATAAAATTTTGGTTTCTATCGTTTAATTCTTAATCAGACTCCAACCGTAAATTAGTAAGAGAACGATTCCCTAAGTATTAACCCCGAAGGCCAAAACCAGCATCAGATCAATACCCAGGAAACAACTCATCTTAGCTCGTTTACAGTTAGTTTCTAATTTTATATATGATAAAAATGTAAATTTTATTGTTTAAAGATTTTACTCAACACATGAATATTTTCAACACATGAATGGTTTAAAAACATGAATATTCTCAACACATGAGTATTGTCAATACATGACTATTTTGTTTATTCAACACATGAATATGATTTATTTTCTAAATTGGAATGAGACCCACTCAATTACCGTATAATGTTATTTATATGGATTCCATACAACACATGTATATAATAGAAATGATAAATAATCAACCAGCATCCAAAGTGCACTACACAACTGTCTGTCAACCCATCGATTGAAATATAACTAAACAATCGGGATTAGTATACGTCAAATATCATCCCAAAACCTATGTGGGGTTTCAGTCAACAAACACAGATTTTTATTTGTGCAGTTGGGCGACGTGTAAAATTTATCGTCCCAATCAATATCAGTCAAATTAGTGTACATAAACAAATCATCTGATTTGTAAATGAATATTTATTTATTCACATTCATGTTAAATTTATATTTTTAACGATAAATAATTTATTTCAACACATGAATATATTTTATTTCATTCCACATCACCATTAATTTTCACCACACAACAAAATCAAACAAGTCGTCCATGGTCTGTGGACGACGAGTGTCGGGTGCTGCTAAGCACCGTCTGCATCCTAGTATATAATTTAACTAGAAAACAAGTATTAAAGTGAGAAGTTCTCACCTTGGGGTTCCACTCCGTCATTCTTTAATTTTGAACGGTGCGAATTTGCCAAAAATTTCAATGGGATCTTTTCCCGCTGTTCATAATAAAAATCACATTTTTATTACCACTACATGTACATAAAAATCAAATTTTTATATCCACTCCATATAAAAAAAATCGAATTTTTATCGCCACTTTATATATGTAAAAATCGAATTTTTATCGCTACTTCATATATGTACAAATTGAATTTTTATATGGTATCCATATAAATAAAAATCTCATTTTCATATGGTATTCATGAAACAAAAACTTCATCTTTATATGATATTCATTATAAAAATCGTATCTTTATGACGCTCCTCACACAATAAAAAATCATATTTTTACCTTACCACTTGAACAATAAAAATCATAACTTCATGTATAAAAAAACGAAGTTTTATAATTGTCAAAATCCTATCTTTACTAACATAAAAATCAAATCTTTTATGTTAATAAAAATTAAACCTTTCATGTTATAAATCACTACTTTATGATTTAAAACTCATATGCTTCATGTTCTAAAAATAAAAAATGAAGAACTTACATTGATTAGGTGGAAGAGGGGTTTCACATCGGCTTGGGGGGAGGGGGGGCTACGTGCCATACGTCGGAGGCAAGAGGTGGTGGCGCTGCGGCCTTCAGGCGGTGGTCGGTTTCAGGTGGGAGGCGGGACTGAGGATGGCGGCTCGGTTTTGTGAAGGAGGGAGGGGTTTTTGGGGATTACCAGATCGGAGAAAAGGGGAGGGGAAGAAGCAGCGGCGGTGCCAGGCAGTGGGGGGGGGTGCGGTGGAGTAGTGGCACGCCTGGAAGAAGCGACGCGTTGGAGATTGGAGGGGGCGATGGGGAGGGAGGAAGAATCAGATTTTTTTATATTATATTATTTTGAAAGGGGGCGGGTTTTGAACGATTGGGGGGGGGGGGGGGTTGACACGGGATATAAGAAGGAGGGTTTGACCTTTGTCCTAGGGTTATATTATTTATTTTATTATTATTTAATTATTCCAAAAAACAACTTTTTATTTCGAACTCTAAATCGAACCCACCGATTGTCGCCCCTAGCTA
Organism: Allium sativum; assembly: GCA_030737875.1. Lineage (NCBI taxonomy): Eukaryota > Viridiplantae > Streptophyta > Magnoliopsida > Asparagales > Amaryllidaceae > Allium > Allium sativum. Next base: position 827,150,829 of record CM060909.1, read on the forward strand.
AATTCCCCCATTCCGAACACAATGGGATATGTTACGTAAGCCGATTCGGTTGTTTCGATAGGTTTTCATCAAAATTAAAATGTAAATCTATATATATTCAATTTGAATGCACATTTCAATTTACCCGGGCCACATACGGACTTTAAAAATTCCCGAAAATTATTTTCTAGCTTCGTATTGACGATACGGTCCTAACAAAACTAATTTCGTCAAATTCTGAGACCGTTTGAAAAATGGCCTTTATCCAGTCGATCAAAATTGACTGAAACTATTATAACACGTTTTACTTTGCCGCGCTCACATATTGATTCAGAAAATTACGAATTTTGGAATCTAGCAATAATTCGACATCCCAGATCCAACAAAAGTGGTTTCACCGAAAACAGAGGTCGTTTGCAAAATACCATTTTTAAGGGCCAAAATTCCATAGTGACTATTCTGAAGTTTCAACTGGGCATAACTTTTTATTCCCGCTATGAGATTTTGATTTTTCTGATTCATTGGAAAGATATTTTCAAATAGATTCTAATACTTTTGGTTTCGCTAAAATCCGTTTTATTTTGAATCTTATACATTCATTTGAAATTCGAAATCGATATTTCAAACTACCGCGCCATTTGCAATTCCTTTTATAATTAAAAATAAATATTTATATTCTAACGTCGATCTATATAAATATATACTTCTAATTCTATTCAAAATAAATTTTTCGTCATTATTATTTAAAATAATTCAATTTAAATATTCAAAATTCATTAAAATCGCCAAAATAAATGTTTTAAATTGGCTCGGATTTCCAGGTTATTACAATCTCTTCCACTTAAAACTTTTCATCCCCGAAAAGGAACGAAGCTGAAAGTTGTTTAACTAATCAACTCAACTTTCATTATTTTCATTATGGCTTAAGTTCTTCAATTTTTCAGTTTCTGAGAACTTTTCAAATTCTTCAAAAATTTAGCTAACACCCTAAATTTTCGAAAAATTTCACCATAACCTCCCCTGACGTGAGCACCGGGAAAATCCCGAAATTGCCATACAGGCCTCTCCAATCCAAAAAGAAAAAGAAACAACCAAGCGGCTAGCCAATCGACTCATAAAATCATCAAAAACTCAAGAAATACAATAAACATGTACCTATTTGTCGGGCAAACAATTTTATTCCTTTGCTTAGCTTCCCTGCTATGACCTGTTCAATGGATACACATGTATATGCATGCAATTCCAAACAATTTTCAATACAGTTCTAAACTTGGTTCCATTAGGCTAAATGGTTCAAAATTTTAATAAATGAAACCAATAATCAAACAACACAATTAGCAATCAATTAGTGGATTATCGTTTCAAATTCATAATTTTGATATATACACAGAAAATCAGGTTTTTGATGCCAATTCACAACAATAATCCTATCTAGTTTTGTTTCTCACACCAGTCTATTGGAAATATATAAATATCACACCTTCGAAACTCGAACATAAATATTGATGATTTCATGACAATTATCAGTACTATCTCCGGGCGACTAGATTATGATTTTATATCTATCCAATATATTAAAACTTCGAATATACGTTCATGACGCGTATATGCAAAATCTTTATATACTCGATTGTCCAAATTCAATACAAATAAAATATTCAAATACGTACAAAATGGTTTAAATTTTCAAAACAATTTTTTTTTTCATCTTTATTTGAAAAATATACTCTTCACACTCATTCTAGGATACTACTGATTCTATCTCTAACGAGTAATTCTTATTGGATATTGCTAATCTAATTTCTGATGAATTCTTTCGTTTGGTTCTAATGTGTCTTGTTCTCGAGCTCTATAAACCAAAGCTCTGATACCAAATGTAACAATTGGGAATTTCGCTTGATCCGAATCGATCGCTAAACCGACCAAGACCGTTCGAAACCCCTGATTGTTTTGAGAACACGACAAATTGGAACGCAAACAAAAGAACATTTCATTGCTATTACAACAATTTTCATCAGAGTACAAGAATATACAGAGTATGAATAAATATTACACATTTGATAAATATTACACATTTGACAAATATCAGAGATTTAAATTACATTTAAATACATAAAAATAATACAACACATAACTGAAAGAAATACACGGATACAGAGCTTTCCGAGTATCGTTCCAGCTGTAAACCAGGATCCTGTGAATATAAACCTACAAAACCAAAACTACTAGCTGCCCGTGTCGAAAATAAGGGCACCCAGAGTTTGGGTTAAAACAATAAACTCTAGGTCAGTCATACGACTAGTGTGAGAACTAAAAACAGTTATTAATCTTTATTTTTAAAGTTAGGTAAATCAAGGGACCACGCCGTATAACACGGAATGGGTTTCCTCCCAAGAATACCAGTGCATAAAACAAACAACGCAATGCTAAATAAAGAAAAATGAAGCTATTATAAGACCCAGGTCCCATCACACAATGCAATGCAAGCCGGAGGATAGGGTTTTACCATATAATAGCAAAGGAATGCTTGATACGCTAAATTTCATCTTTAATTATTACTATAAGTGAAGGAAACAACTTCAAATATAAATGTATCAATCATAAGCGGCATGGGTACTATATATCATGTCGCCAATACTAGGCTCTACAATCAAAACCGAAATATCACGTATTGGAAATTGGATTTCCGTCATGAGTCGAGGCAAGGGGCAAGCTCCTCTCCGTTCGAGACACTCTAGAAAATGTCTCAGGACCACACACACCGATCTTGGATCTTCAGGGCCGGTCCTCTCTTACTTTTGAGGATTGGCTATTCCAGAACACACGTTTCCCAGTCCTATCAGACCTATACCCGAGACGCCTCGCATCCAACAACCTCACAGGTAAAAAGTATATAAATGTCAGGGCTGGTAGGTCACTGACATCACCCATAGCTAGAAAGAAACGTCGTGCTCTCCCTGCAGTCACGATCCTATTTTTGACTCATACCGAGGTGTGAGGCTCGCAAATTAATGGTATACGCAAAGCTGTGCCACATAGGCTGTGCTTTGATCATCAACCACAAGACTTTTCTGAGACGACCCCAAACCCCGTACTGACGGAGGCAAGGGTAATCCGTGGAATATACACATAAACAGATAATAGCAGAACAGAAATAAATACACCAGATAATGAACAATAGAATATACTGGATAAAAGTAATCATCAGAGTTACACAGTATACAGGATCATACTTAGTACAAATACAGTTCAACTATACATATATGTCTACAGCGGAAAACAAACATAATGTACAATAGGAGCTGAACAACATAAAAAGAGATAAATGATAGAATCCATCTTCAGCTCCAGCTATCCAGAAAGAACCAGCTAAACCTGAATACAAGGCTGCCCGTGTAGAAAAAGGGGCACCCGAGTTTTGAAAGTGAAACAAACTACGAGTCAGTCATGGGACTGGTATGAGAAATCTACTCAACACATTTGTAATATGGCTAATCACAGGACCACGCCACTTTCGTGGAACGGGTATACTCCATTGGATTGCCAGTGCTTTAAAACAAATCTTTCTTTTAAACATCGCAATGCTTTTTATAAAAATGAAGCCATTATAAGACTCAGTTCCCATCACACAATGCAACGCAAACCGGAGGATAGATTTTTACCTTATAATGGCCAAAATATGATTGATACGAATAAAACAAAAGCAATTGATATTATTACTAGTGTTTACATGTTCAAAACAACTTCGAATCATAACTATCAATCATAGACGACATGGGTACCAAATTCGAGACGCTCTAGCCCGTGTCTCAGGATCAGAACGCATCGACCCTTGGAGCGGCAGGGCCGGTCCACCGATGTGGATTAAAAATGCCTGAACACTACGTTTCCCCGCCCTATGGGGCGTAAGTGAGCCAACGAATGACTCCATCGGACTCGGATCGTCCGATCAAACCGAGGCGCCTCGCAACAACAACAACCACACAGGTGAAAAGTATATAAATGTCAGGGCTGGTAGGTCACTGACACCACCCTAGCTAGAAAGAAACACAAGCCCTCCCTGAGGTCCTTCTCCCGTTTCTGGTTCATACCGGGGTGTGAGGCTCGCGAATTCACATTATACACAAAGCTACGCCACATAGGCGGTGCTTTGATCATCACCACAAGACTATGCTTTTCAACAGAAGCCCTGATCATTTGCCACTTAGGCATGCCACACTAGCAATTCATGCCATGCGACTGATGTCCATCGATATACAACCTTTGAGCTCGTGCGTTTCAGAGAAGGGCGCTAAGCAAAAGAATAAATTCTCCGCCGCCAAACAGATGTATATTTAACAGAGATCAATCAACACAGAATAAAATCCACTGTCAGACACCCAGTCCATTTACAATTCCGTTCTGGGTCTGAACGAAACCGGAGGCACTAAATACCTCGCAAACCCATCGATCACCACGTACGTCTGGACGATCACCACTCATTATCCGTATTTCGGGATGCCTCCCAATCAGGACCTTGGTTACCATCCAAATGAGGTGAAGATCTCCGGTCTTCGACCACCGTCTTCATCTTTGATTACTAATCGTCGATTCAGTTATTCAGAATGGGGTAAACCCGGTCTTTCTGAGCAACTTGCGTATATAATAAACAAGTGCAACACTAACATATACACGCATCATTTCAATTCATTAGTCACTAACAACCATTCGAATTAGCCAACCTTCAGTTAATTTCTAAATCACATCCATATCGTTTATAATATTTTATAACGATTTATCGCCATTTTTATTTATTTTAAAATAGCCATTTTATTCAAAACGACGCTACGGGCCATAACGCGGCCGTGGCACTGTTTTTCTTCAGATTTGATTTACACATATCTGAAAATCTAACCGTTGGATCTTCACAAAATTTACATCATTAGAAATATCTTTTCAAAACGAACCCAACGGTTCCAGTTTCGGGAAAATCCGACGGTCGGATCTCCCGGTATAATCGTTTGAAGTTTCGATTTCAAAATACGAACTGCAGCGTCGTTATTCGATTAAATATAATTATACATACATACATATATACATATATATATATATAAAATCGATTCTGGCACTGTTTTTCTTCAGATTTGAATTAAACATTCCAGACCATCCAACTGTTGGATTTTTACAAAGTTGGTGCCGTTAGAAAGATTTTTCCAAAGCGAACCCAACGGTTGCGATTTCAGGAAAATCCGATGGTCGGATCTCCCGTACTAATCGCTTGAAATCACTGTTTCAAAACACAAACTGCACGGCCACGTTTCGTTTTAATTTTATTCATATTTATATATTTATATAAATATAGTTTATTCAAAAATTCCTATATTGATTCCACTTCAAATATTTCACTAACGCCTTTAAATATTGGAAAATTTCACCATAACCTCCTTTGTACGGGAGGGGCTGGGAAAATTCCCAAATAGCCACACGGGCGTGTCATGTCAAAAAGAAAAAGGAAAAGCCAAGCGGCTAGCCAACAGGCTCATAAAATCATCACCCAAACAAAACAGTAAATGTGTACCTATTTGTCGGGCACAAAAATTTTATTCCTCTTCTCTAGCCCGTTTGCTATAACCTGTTCAATAAATATGCATGTACATATATACAGTTCTTATCACTTATCGTTTTCCATTCAACTTCATGTTTGATTCCATTTGGTTTAAAAACACCATTCATACTAATGTTGCATGCATAGGAAAAAATCATATCATTAGCTAATTAATGAATATTTCAACTCATGCATATTTTTTGAACGAGTTGCTATTTTTAACACTTCACATTTCAATAATTCATGTATATAATAAAAATGTGGTTTTTATTGTAAAACAATTCATTTCAAAACACTGTTATTTTATATAGTTTATATAGGTGATAAAAATAGGATTTTTATTGTAAAACAATTTATTTCAAAACAGGATTATTTTATATAGTTTATATAGGTGATAAAAATAGGATTTTTATATTTAAAACACGAATACCATTCAACACATGAATTTCCATTCAATGAATGAATATCGATTCAACACATGAAGGTTTTCTATTCAACGAATAAGTATAGTTTCAGCAAATGAAAATAATTCAAACACATGAATATTATTCAAAATTTCGGCAGCATAACGGCAGGGTAGTTAAAACCGGGACCGTCCCTAGTACGGCTCCTCGCTCTACCTTAAAACCTCGCGGTTTTTGACAATGGGGATCATGCATCTAGTTCGCACGCAGGCGGCATGTATATATTTATTTCATTTCCACAAACTAATCCTATGTGGTTTCAACCAAATATTTCTCAACCACAAATGGGTATTTTTCAACCACAATCAATCAATATCAACCACAAACATTCCCAAACAACCATTTGCTATCAATCAATTTTCACACCAATCTCAACCAATAAATATCGTCCATGGTTTGTGGACGAGGGGCATATATATATATATATATATATATATATATATATATATATATATTTATATATATATATATAGCAATTCACTTCTATTTCAACACATATATAATTTTTACAACGCATATATAACTTACACATCGAACGTACAACTTATACAACGCTTATACAAGAGGTGTACAACGCTTATATAACTCATACATCGACTATATAATTTATACATCGTCGTTTTCCATATCGTTTATAAATTAGAAATCTCACATTGGGTTCCACTCCACCAAAAATAGCAGAAGGCTCAGAAAAATATGCGGTCTCTTCAAAAATGTAGAAGACGTCCACACAGTCACGATGTTTCCTGTTTCGTCGAATTTCGTTAACGTAGTAAAAAGATATGATTTTTCAAAGGTTTGCAACGGTTTTAAACTGTCGAAATCAGTTAAATAATTAACAGCCGTATACCTTCCTTTTGATTCAAAACTAGGTTTTGAATTTTCTTCCTATCCGTGCAGCGATGTTCAGATCAGCCAACACCACATCGGAGAGGCTGGAGAGGGCTTCAGATCGACGGTGGGGTGGTCCCCTGCGATCGTCGGAGGATGGAGAAAAACGGATCGGCGCTGGCGAACTTCAGGGGCTCGATTCCGTCGTTACAGGCGACGTTAGGGGGTGGGGTCGGTTCTGATTTGAAGAGGAGGAAGTGGCGAGTCGAGTGGTGGCGGTGGCTGCAGGTGCCGGAGGCGGCCGAATTTGAGGAGAGAAGTTTGGAAGAGGTGGTCACCGTAAATCGGGGAGAGAGAAAAAGGGAATTTGAAGAGGGGCTTTCTGACACGACCACCAATCTAAACCCAACGACTATCGTCCCTAGCGTTTTACCCCTATTCCGAACACAATGGAATATGTTTCGTAGGCTCATTCGACTGTTTCAGTCAGTTTTCCTTCAAATTAAAATATAAAACATTCAATATTTAATTTGAATGTACATTTCAATTTGCCAGAGCCACAAACTGATTCGAAAAATTCCAAAAAAATAAATCTAGCTATGTTTGGACGATACGGTCCCAACAAAACTAGTTTCGTCGAATTCTGAGACTGTTTGCAAAAAGGCCCATTTTTGGTCGATCCAATTTAACTGTAATTGACCAAAACACATTTTCCTTTGCCACGCTCACATATTAGCTTCAAAAATTATGAAATTTGAAACTTAGCAATAACATCCCATCCCGGATCCAACAAAAGTGGTTTCGTCGAATTCCGAGGTCGAATGCAAAATGGCCAATTTCACGGGCTATATAAATTCCATAGCGACCTTCTTGAAAATTCATTTGGCCATAACTTTTGCTTTCCGTTATAAAAATTCGATTTTTCAGATTCATTAGAAAGATGTTCACTAACAGATTTAAATATTTTTGGTTTCACTCAAATCCATTTTGTTTTGCACCTGGTACAGTCCGACAAAGTTTGAATTCAATTTTTGAAACTGCAGCGCCTTTTCAGGCCTTGTTTATAATTATAATTAATTATATTCGTTTTCAAATGTCGATTCACTCTTACTTTTCATCGCTATTATTTAAAATATTTATTTTAAATATTTGAAATCCATTATTTTAGCCAATTTAAAAAATTTAAATTGGTTCAGATTTTCTGGGTCGTTACAATCTCCCCCACTTAAAACTTTTCGTCCCCGAAAAGGAACAAAGTCGAAAGTGGTTTGATTAATCAACTCTATGTTCGATCTGGCTTCAATTCTCCAACTTTTCAGTTTCTGAGAATTTTCAAATTCTTCAAAAATTTGGCTAACACCCGGGATTATCGAAAAATTTCGCCATAGCCTCCTTTGTACGGAGAGAGGTTTGGAAATTTATTAGGCCGTATTAGGTACCCAATAAATCCTAATAAGCATACACATATTTATAGTGATATATTCTGGTGTTTACAGGGGAGCGTGTACTGATAATAACTCCAGAGAATAAATTCTCGTCACCCTGTCCCGTGTGGGGAATAAATAGTCCATGTGCCGTATCTAATAACTAGAGAGACGTGATTATTGTCAACTCCAGTCCCATGTGGGTTTTTTATTAATCTGGCAATTTAATCGTTATAATTTAAATAATCCATATCAGTCACCAGTTCAACCTGTAAAATATAGTCATCGCTATACAAGCCTCTCGCTCGTATGGTAAATATTCCACCTCGTCACACAAGCTCCAAATGCTTATGTGGTATATGATGAAGTATTCCTATCTTCCAGAAGTATGCCATGCAATGTAGTTCAAAATTAATTGTTACTATCCTATGGCGACGTTTATTATTTCACACAGAAAAACCAGCACTCCGCATCCAATGGCATTCACAGGAGTTGATATAATAATATTTCGCATCCAACTCATTAAGGTTTACCTATTTGTCGGGCACGCAAATAAAATATTTACTCAACAGCTAATCCATTTACCTGTTCAAACATATATAATACACATGTATATATATTTCTATTTATTTTCTAATCAGTTGAATGTGTGATATAATCGAATCAATTCTACCATTCAATCCCTTATTAATTAAATTAACTATCGTTTCAATAATCTAATTAATCTAATTTACTTTCACACCACACAAACAACCAATCCAATTGTTTTCAACTTTTCAAAAATATACTAATCAATTTCTATACTCTTTTTAAAATCATTCAGACTATAGAATTTAAAAGCGCACATCCGTGGAAAGAAAATAACAGCAGAGTAGAGAATTAAATGGTAATGCTGTAACACCCCATACCCGCTACGGTCACTCTCTAAGGGAATGCCATAACATCGGTGGAGTATTTTAAGCGAATATAGAACAGAAAAATTACAACAAGACAGATATAAGTAATACTTGCGAATTTAAAACATCATTTCATTGCAGCGGAAAGTAAAACATGTTTGGTTACACCAAAACCATAAACAAGAGTCAAGTACATAATATCCATCCTGATAAAACAAAAGTACATAATCCCACTACATAACTTAATAGCCATACTAGAAAAGATAAACTGAGCTTTACATCCACGGTCCAAGCTCCAAAAGATAGATAAAGCAGTCTGATCAAAGCCCACTAGTGCTAGGCCCACTCTGAAAACCTGAGGGTTGGGAAAAAGATAAAAAAACAACGGGGTCAGACATAAGTCTGAGCGAGTCCTATAACCTTAACAATACAATCATTAAAGTAATTAGGGTATGATATAAACAAGGTACGGTACCTCTGGGGATAATGACTACACTAAGTAGCCAACTAAACACAGGATGTACTAAGATAACCGAAAAGACGCATTTACCCACCCAAGGATAATTACTACACTGCACCACCCCAGATCTACCCACCAAGGGTAATTCCTACACTGCACCACACCAGTTCTACCCACCAAGGGTAATTCCTACTTAAAGGTTGATCCCACTAAGTGTACTTAGTAATTTTACCCAGTAGCTTCTTGTACCCCTAGCTGACTACATAGGTGCCGTCTGCCCCTATCTCCGCTAGGTGTACCCACTACTTCCCAAGCGATCGGCTCCCTAATGTAGATACCCATGCTGGCCCCACAGTGGGGTGTATCACTCCCCAAAGTGGCAACCCGATAATCAATGGTGCACGGCTTATACCTACACGATGCAACAACGTCTTACCTACCAGCCCGGGTCCACACACGCATATGAAACCCGTTGGACTCGCGTTGCCACCGCTACCCCGTTTTGGCCTCTTACAGTCAAGCCCAGTACGCGTGTCCCGTCCTCGACATGGGTCGAGCCCAATAAGATACATATGGGTTACTGGTTGAAATGGGCCCCCACAAGCTACTACTTAAGCTTGTCATTTTATCTAGTGCATCCCACTTAACCCCTTTTTATAATCATGCCCACTTACATGTTAAGGTTTGGTTAAGTCATCTAATCATATTTCAATTGCCACTCAAGGCCCCCACAAGCTACTGCTTAAGCTTGTCATTTAATCATATTTCAATTGCCACTTAAGGCCCCCACAAGCTACTACTTAAGCTTGTCATTTAATCATATTTCAATTGCCACTTAAGGCACCCACTAGATTTCCACATGTCACCCAAGGCACTTACTTGATTCCCACAAGCCACGCAAGGCACTTACTTAACCCTTTAATCATGTTTAATTACATGTTCCACTTCGGTTAAGTATTCTAATCGTATTTTCTATTGCCACCCAAGGCAACCCACTAGTTTCCTCATGCCACCCAAGGCACCCCCGCTAGTTACTACATGTCACCCAAGGCACCCACTTAACCCCTCATGCCTCACTAGATGCTAATTTGGTTAAGTGTTTCTTAATTAATTAAGATCGTAACCTTTGTAAAGACCTCTCACATTAGACTGTCTTTTATGGCAGCTGGATATGCCGGTTGGTTCCGGGCAGCCTTACACCATAACAGAGTCTAACCTCGTGTCTTTACACTTGTCATGTATTTAGTTTATGACCAAGACCTCTCACATTGGGCCAATCATTTGTAGCCGCTGGATTTGCCGGTCGGTTCCGGGCAGTCTTATGCTACAAAAGGGTCCAACCTCGTGTCTTAGTCGATTAATTACACCTAATTAATCACCCCCATAATTTTTATTAATTGTCCCTAATTAATTACAAATATTTAAGAATATGGGTAGACCTAACTCAATAGGTAAATTCCCAATTCCATAATATGGGTAGACCTAACTTAATAGGTAAATTCCCAATTATGTCCATTCACTTTATGTTATGCTTAAGCATACCCATTTCACACTATTTTATTAACATGCATATTAACCCCATCGTTCCCCACGTAATTCGTTCTCATAACATGACATAATAAAGGGAAGATTCATCACAAATGCCATGGGTTTAACCAATCATAGCATATAACTTTATCATGGGTTTAAAAGGTGTCCACTTGCATATATGAGCATACATTAAACCCAACTAGCATTTAACCCAAACTTGCATGAAGCACATATGTCACAAAGGGGGTAACTTGCATATGATTCTTATGTCATACAAAGGTGTGAACTTGCATAGCATGTCACATGTTAACTTGCATATAACCAAACACATAACTTGCATAACATGTTACATATGAACTTGCATATAATCATGCACATAACTTGCATATAACCAAACACATAACTTGCATAACATGTTACATATGAACTTGCATATAATCATGCACATAACTTGCATTACATGTTACATATGAACTTGTATATAATCTCACATATAGCTTGCATAACATGTTACATATGAACTTGCATATAATCTCACATATAGCTTGCATAACATGTTACATATGAATCAATGTTCAACATAGTGTTTTGCATAATGAGCATCATAAAACATAGCCTTATACTTGCATAACATATAGCATAAAACTCGCAAAACACACAACATACACTATACTAAACTTGCATAAACACATTGATCCACAAACATAGCCATATCTTATCATATCCTATCATAATCAATTTAACAATTGATTATTAAGGCTATAGAAACTCACCACTAAACTCCAATAAGCAAACCCTTGCCAAAAATCACCCAAAAATTCTAGCCTTGAAAATAAAGCTTGCAACTTGATGATGAATGCAAGCTAATGATCACTCATACAACTTAAAAATGCTTGTATGAACATGAAAGCCTTCATAGAAATAGTTTAGAAAGAGGATGGAGGCTAGGGTTTTGAGTGGAGGCCATGATCATAGAAAATTTTGGCATAGTTTAGTTAGAGGATAGGATTATGATCATTTAGGGTTAGCTTAGGGTCTTATTTATATGATTAGGATGTGTTTTAGACCATTAGATTAACCCTAAATTAGATTAGGACCATCAGATCTCGGAAGCTTCCAGAAAACAGCCCCAAAACACAGCCAAACCCTGAAATGGTGCACCAGGCCAAACTGGTCGAGCACCCTCTGTCGACACCCAAGTCGACAGGGCTGTCGACTTGGTCCTAGCCAAGTCGACTGCCCAGTCGACAGGGCTGTCGACTTGGGTAGCTAGGCGGGAATTTTCCCACCTGCGCCCAATGGTCCCAATTTCGAAATTTGAACCTGAATTTTAAATCTGTTTTGAACTTTGAATTTTCTGTAAACTTCATTGGTCCATAACTGGGCCATACGGACTCCGATTTACAAAAGTTCGGACTCTATTTCGCGTATTTTTCCGAGACGAACGCAATGACGCAGCCCATTTCCCCCAATTCTCACATCTGAGATTATTTATTCTGCAATTAGTGAATTTTAGCATTAACCGAAATTCGGGGTGTTACATTCTCCCCTCCTTAAAGGATTTCGTCCCCGAAATCTCTAAGCTAAGGAGAATGCATATCCTACCATCCAAACAACCATCTACTCAATCCATCAAACACGGGCATCCATTGTCCTTAAAACAATTTCTAATGAAGTATGAGCATATGCAAAAAGTGTGTGTATATGTTCCCTATCTAATGTATGAACATATGCAAACCATGATAGTGCCATGCATCCAATATGTATGCGAAAGGACCCTATCGACACATACTATATCTACATGAGTGCACAATCATTCACCAAAATGCATCATCCATATGATAACACAACCATTATACATCCATAAATATAGCTACCTACACACAATTATATGCAATATGCAATATGAAGTGATTGAGCCAATCTAGTGTATAGAGTGTGTGTATATGCATCCACGAGCAACCACTAGCAAACACTTGCATCCACATGCATCCATCAATCATAACATGTCTCAAACACATGTTTCAACCATAGGTTTACCCTATCTAAAGGTCAAAGGCACTAACAAGAGGACATACTAAAGATAAGATAAGTACTAGACAAACGATAAAGGAGAAGTTAAAAGACATACCCTCAAAAAGGAATGGGTATAATGAACGCCTTTTCGCTTCCGTCTCCCAAGTAGCGTTGCTCTCATCTTCTCCCCATTGCACTTTGACTAGTTGAACCTCCCTGTTTCTCAACCTCTTAATCTCTGACCCAAGGATGCGTGTAAGAGCTCGTCGAATAGTCGCATCACGCTCTATCTCTACTTCTCTAAGCAAGCTCGGCTCTACCACCTCTGCGGTCTCATGTAGGCACTTCCTCAAATGTGACACAGGGAATACATCATGTACACCACTAAGTCTGTCGGGCAACTCCACTCTATAGGCCATCGGTCCAATCCTTTCCTTAATAGGAAACGGTCCAACAAACCTTGGTGCTAACTTCCCAAACAGATCCAAAGCGAACCACATTCCGTAACGGAGACACTTTGACAAAGACCATGTCCCCAACATCAAACTCAAGCTTTGTTCTCCTCTTGTCCGCATAAGATTTCTGTCTGTCTTGCGCCGCTTTCATCCTTCTTTGAATCAAATCAATCTTTTCCGAAGTCTTCCTAACCATATCGGGCCCAAGCAAGATCTTATCCGTAGATTCCTACCAACATGTAGGTGATCGACAAGGCCTTCCATAAAGAGCTTCGAAAGGAGCCATGACAATACTAGACTGAAAGCTGTTATTATATGCGAACTCCACCAATGGAAGATGCTCTTCCCATGTACCTCCAAAATCCAAGATACATAGCCTCAAAAGGTCTTCTAAAATACGATTCACCCTCTCGGTCTGGCCGTCCGTCTGAGGATGATATGCGGTACTCAAACACAACTGAGCCGCCTCTTGCAAACTCTTCCAAAACTCTCTAGTGAATATAGGATCTCGATCGCTCACTATACTGGAAGGTACACCATGCAATCTAATAATCTCTCGAATGTAAACTGAAGCTAGCCATGGAGCAGTTCTCTTACTCTTCACGGGTATAAAATGGGCGCTCTTAGTAAGTCTGTCTACCACAACCAAATTCCCGTATTACCCTTCCTCGATCTCGGTAATCCATCAAGACACTATCCCACTTCCATAGCGGAACCTCCAATGGGTGAAGCAACCCACCGGGTTTCTTCTGCTCCGCTTTCACTTGCTAGCACACCAAGCATCTAGCGACATACTCGGCCACATCTTTCTTCATACCGGCCCAAAAGAAAACTCGCTTCATGTCTTGGTACATCTTGTCCCCACCGGGATGAATGGTCATCTTCGACCGATGTGCATCATCAAGTATAGCCTTCCTCAAACCCTCGTCTTGCGGTACACAAAGTCTACCGTCTCCACGCAACCACCCCTTACCATCTAGGGTGTACCTACTCAAATGGCTGGATGACTCCTCCCCTTTTGAGCTTCTCTACTAACTCAACCAACTGTGGGTCGTCTCGCTGTGCCTCGCCAATCCGTCCCAAAAAGTAGGCCTAACCTCCAAGGAGGCTAGCAAACCGGGTACAAAGTCAACGGAAGGTCTAAAGTCAAACATAAAAATAAACTCTAAGCTCCGTCGTTCAACGAACAATGAACTCGAGGACAACCTTTTTCTACTTAAGGCGTCCGCTACCACGTTACCCTTGCCATGGGTATACGCTATCTCAAACTCATAGGATGCTAAGAATCCCATCCACTTTTACTGTCCTAAGACTATGCGCTCGAAGAGTCTCCAACACTTCCCTAAGATGTAGGGCATGCTCTTCTCCACTTTTAGAGAAAACCAGGATATTACCCCATCCAAAATCATCACAACTGTCCATCTCTCACGCAGGCCATCCTAGTCGAACTTGACATCCCCCAAATGCAAGCCCCAAAGGCCTAAACCAATATCAGACAAGCACCCAAGGGATACCTCCTTCGAATTCAGACGACCTACGTGAGATGATACTAGTAAAAACGGCTAACTAATTAAGCCCTTGTCCAACTCTGGATGTCCTCGCCAGTCTCGCTCCAAAACCACCGTTTATCTCATAACTGGCTTTGCTCAACCTATTGAGCACATACGAAAACTTATTTCGCTCCTAGAAAAGACCAAGATGTCATTTACAAAGACCATCACGAACTTATTTAGGTACTCCCTGAACACCCTTCTCATCAAATCAACAAAGTATGCTTGGGCGTTCGTCAAACCAAATGGCATCACCAGCCACTCATAAAAACCATCCGGAGTCCTAAAGGTAGTCTTCTCTATACTATCCTCAGCCACTCTCAACTGATGAAACCCCGTGGCTAAGTCCTACTACGAAAACACTGAGGCGCCAACCAACTGATCAAAGAGATCATCAATCCTCGGCAATGGGTGTCTATTCTTCTTTGTTATCTTGTTAAACTCCCTATAATCTACACAAAGTCTGAGGGACCCATCCGCCTTCATAGCAAAAACTACTGGAGCACCCCACTCCGATATACTTCGTCTTCTAAACCCCTTCTCAAGCAAATCGCCTACTTGCTTATGGAGTTCCCTCCTCTCACGAGGAGCCATGTGGCACACTGGCCAAGATACTGGTTTGGCATTGTCTACCGGATATATTCGGAAGTCAATCTCCCGCTCCGGAGGTAAGCCCTTCACCTCCTTAACCACATCCGAGTATTCCCGGACCACTCTAACAGATCGCAAACTCTAGACCGACGTGTCAAGCGATTCTAGATAACTTAGCATAACAGATTCCATGAGATTACAAGAGATCTCGAGAGTGTTACCCAAGCGGGTCATAAGCCTAACAACTCTCCCTTCAAAAGCAAGAACGGCACCCCTACTGGATAACCAGTCCATGCCCAAAACTAACCCATAGCCCGTGAACCCCAAAAAGCATCACATCTATACTCAACGCTAAGTATAGAAACTTTCAAACCCAAACACATCATGGAGCCCCAATTGGGTTTGAAACAACTAAGGGATCATCTACTAAACTGGTGTCTAAGTGCAGTGACTCAACTAACAATGATGAGATAAACGAACTCGATGCGTCAGAATCAAATAAAGTTCGAACCGGATAATAAAGAAATCCAAATTCCAACCTAGACGGTCCTATCCCCATCTGGTACACTAGCCGTGAGGGAATACAACTACCCTACAGGAGATTCCGTACCTTGCCCTTGCCTCTTTGGACAATCCTAATAAGGTGTCCTATTCCTCCCAAAAGGATAACTACTAGCCCTCTCCTTCCCATTCTCCACTCGTAACCTCCCATCAAAATGAGGTTTCGTTCTTCATTAACCAAACAACTATTTGAGCCTTCCTCCCATCATCTATCCAATAGGTACCTACAAGTCCTCCTCCTTCTTGAACCAACTTCTAGTCCGACTAATGTCTAAGTCCCTTGAAGTGGTTTTCCATTCTTATCTATCATAGAAAGATCATCTATACGCGGAGGGGAAACTCAAAATGAGAGAGGAAGAGATTCAAAACGGAGAATTTGAAAGATATGGATATGGCTATTGGGGATTATGCTTTTCTTTCAAAAACTTTTCTCTTAAAAGACATGTTTTTGAAAATACTCCTTTCAAAAATATTCTTAGAAAATTGTTTTTCTAAAAAATTTATCTGTTCTGGTAACCTTAAGCTCTGATACCACGTGTAACACCCCACACCCACTACGGTCACTCTCTAAGGGAATGCCATAACATCGGTGGAATATTTTAAGCGAATATAGAACAGAAAAATTACAACAAGACAGATATAAGTAATACTTGAGAATTTAAAACATCATTTCATTGCAACGGAAAGTAAAACATGTTTGGTTACACCAAAACCATAAACAAGAGTCAAGTACATAATATCCATCCTGATAAAACAAAAGTACATAATCCCACTACATAACTTAATAGCCATACTAGAAAAGATAAACTGAGCTTTACATCCACGGTCCAAGCTCCAAAAGATAGATAAAGCAGTCTGATCAAAGCCCACTAGTGCTAGGTCCACTCTGAAAACCTGAGGGTTGGGAAAAAGATAAAAAAACAACGGGGTCAGACATAAGTCTGAGCGAGTCCTATAACCTTAACAATACAATCATTACAGTAATTAGGGTATGATATAAACAAGGTACGGTACCGCTGGGGATAATGACTACACTAAGTAGCCAACTAAACACAGGATGTACTAAGATAACCGAAAAGACGCATTTACCCACCCAAGGATAATTACTACACTGCACCACCCTAGATCTACCCACCAAGGGTAATTCCTACACTGCACCACACCAGTTCTACCCACCAAGGGTAATTCCTACTTAAAGGTTGATCCCACTAAGTGTACTTAGTAATTTTACCCAGTAGCTTCTTGTACCCCTAGCTGACTACATAGGTGCCGTCTGCCCCTATCTCCGCTAGGTGTACCCACTACTTCCCAAGCGATCGGCTCCCTAATGTAGATACCCATGCTGGCCCCACAGTGGGGTGTATCACTCCCCAAAGTGGCAACCCGATAATCAATGGTGCACGGCTTATACCTACACGATGCAACAACGTCTTACCTACCAGCCCGGGTCCACACACGCATATGAAACCCGTTGGACTCGCGTTGCCACCGCTACCCCGTTTTGGCCTCTTACAGTCAAGCCCAGTACGCGTGTCCCGTCCTCGACATGGGTCGAGCCCAATAAGATACATATGGGTTACTGGTTGAAATGGGCCCCCACAAGCTACTACTTAAGCTTGTCATTTTATCTAGTGCATCCCACTTAACCCCTTTTTATAATCATGCCCACTTACATGTTAAGGTTTGGTTAAGTCATCTAATCATATTTCAATTGCCACTCAAGGCCCCCACAAGCTACTGCTTAAGCTTGTCATTTAATCATATTTCAATTGCCACTTAAGGCCCCCACAAGCTACTACTTAAGCTTGTCATTTAATCATATTTCAATTGCCACTTAAGGCACTCACTAGATTTCCACATGTCACCCAAGGCACTTACTTGATTTCCACATGCCACCCAAGGCACTTACTTAACCCTTTAATCATGTTTAATTACATGTTCCACTTCGGTTAAGTATTCTAATCGTATTTTCTATTGCCACCCAAGGCAACCCACTAGTTTCCTCATGCCACCAAAGGCACCCCCACTAGTTACTACATGCCACCCAAGGCACCCACTTAACCCCTCATGCCTCACTACATGCTAATTTGGTTAAGTGTTTCTTAATTAATTAAGATCGTAACCTTTGTAAAGACCTCTCATATTAGACTGTCTTTTATGGCAGCTGGATATGCCGGTTGGTTCCGGGCAGCCTTACACCATAACAGAGTCTAACCTCGTGTCTTTACACTTGTCACGTATTTAGTTTATGACCAAGACCTCTCACATTGGGCCAATCAGTTGTAGCCGCTGGATTTGCCGGTCGGTTCCGGGCAGTCTTATGCTACAAAAGGGTCCAACCTCGTGTCTTAGTCGATTAATTACACCTAATTAATCACCCCCATAATTTGTATTAATTGTCCCTAATTAATTACAAATATTTAAGAATATGGGTAGACCTAACTCAATAGGTAAATTCCCAATTCCATAATATGGGTAGACCTAACTTAATAGGTAAATTCCCAATTATGTCCATTCACTTTATGTTATGCTTAAGCATACCCATTTCACACCATTTTATTAACATGCATATTAACCCCATCGTTCCCCACGTAATTCGTTCTCATAACATGACATAATAAAGGGAAGATTCATCACAAATGCCATGGGTTTAACCAATCATAGAAAATAACTTTATCATGGGTTTAAAAGGTGTCCACTTGCATATATGAGCATACATTAAACCCAACTAGCATTTAACCCAAACTTGCATGAAGCACATATGTCACAAAGGGGGTAACTTGCATATGATTCTTATGTCATACAAAGGTGTGAACTTGCATAGCATGTCACATGTTAACTTGCATATAACCAAACACATAACTTGCATAACATGTTACATATGAACTTGCATATAATCATGCACATAACTTGCATATAACCAAACACATAACTTGCATAACATGTTACATATGAACTTGCATATAATCATGCACATAACTTGCATATAACCAAACACATAACTTGCATAACATGTTACATATGAACTTGCATATAATCATGCACATAACTTGCATTACATGTTACATATGAACTTGCATATAATCTCACATATAGCTTGCATAACATGTTACATATGAACTTGCATATAATCTCACATATAGCTTGCATAACATGTTACATATGAATCAATGTTCAACATAGTGTTTTGCATAATGAGCATCATAAAACATAGCATTATACTTGCATAACATATAGCATACAACTCGCAAAACACACAACATACACTATACTAAACTTGCATAAACACATTGATCCACAAACATAGCCATATCTTATCATATCCTATCATAATCAATTTAACAATTGATTATTAAGGCTATAGAAACTCACCACTAAACTCCAATAAGCAAACCCTTGCCAAAATTCACCCAAAAACTCTAGCCTTGAAAATAAAGCTTGCAACTTGATGATGAATGCAAGCTAATGATCACTCATACAACTTAAAAATGCTTGTATGAACATGAAAGCCTTCATAGAAATAGTTTAGAAAGAGGATGGAGGCTAGGGTTTTGAGTGGAGGCCATGATCATAGAAAATTTTGGCATAGTTTAGTTAGAGGATAGGATTATGATCATTTAGGGTTAGCTTAGGGTCTTATTTATAGGATTAGGATGTGTTTTAGACCATTAGATTAACCCTAAATTAGATTAGGACCATCAGATCTCGGAAGCTTCCAGAAAACAGCCCCAAAACACAGCCAAACCCTAAAATGGTGCACCAGGCCAAACTGGCCGAGCACCCCCTGTCGACACCCAAGTCGACAGTGCTGTCGACTTGGTCCTAGCCAAGTCGACTGCCCAGTCGACAGGGCTGTCGACTTGGGTAGCTAGGCGGGAATTTCCCACCTGCGCCCAATGGTCCCAATTTCGAAATTTGAACCTGAATTTTAAATCTGTTTTGAACTTTGAATTTTCTGTAAACTTCATTGGGCCATAACTGGGCCATACGGACTCCGATTTACAAAAGTTCGGACTCTATTTCGCGTATTTTTCCGAGACGAACACAATGACGCAGCCCGTTTCCCCCAATTCTCACATCTGAGATTATTTATTCTGCAATTAGTGAATTTTAGCATTAACCGAAATTCGGGGTGTTACATTCTTCCCTCCTTAAAGGATTTCGTCCCCGAAATCTCTAAGCTAAGGAGAATGCATATCCTACCATCCAAACAACCATCTACTCAATCCATCAAACACGGGCATCCATTGTCCTTAAAACAATTTCTAATGATGTATGAGCATATGCAAAAAGTGTGTGTATATGTTCCCTATCTAATGTATGAACAAAACAGTAAATGTGTACCTATTTGTCGGGCACATAAATTTTATTCCTCTTCTCTAGCCCGTTTGCTATAACCTGTTCAATAAATATGCATGTACATATATACAGTTCTTATCACTTATCGTTTTCCATTCAACTTCATGTTTGATTCCATTTGGTTTAAAAACACCATTCATTCTAATGTTGCATGCATAGGAAAAAATCATATCATTAGCTAATTAATGAATATTTCAACTCATGCATATTTATTTGAACGAGTTGCTATTTTTAACACTTCACATTTCAATAATTCATGTATATAATAAAAATGTGGTTTTTATTGTAAAACAATTCATTTCAAAACACTATTATTTTATATAGTTTATATAGGTGATAAAAATAGGATTTTTATTGTAAAACAATTTATTTCAAAACAGGATTATTTTATATAGTTTATATAGGTGATAAAAATAGGATTTTTATATTTAAAACACGAATACCATTCAACACATGAATTTCCATTCAACGAATGAATATCGATTCAACACATGAAGGTTTTATATTCAACGAATAAGTATAGTTTCAGAAAATGAAAATAATTCAAACATATGAATATTATTCAAAATTTCGGCAGCATAACGGCAAGATAGTTAAAACCGGGACCGTCCCTAGTACGGCTCCTCGCTCTACCTTAAAACCTCGCGGTTTTTGACAATGGGGATCATGCATCTAGTTCGCACGCAGGCGGCATGTATATATTTATTTCATTTTCACAAACTAATCCTATGTGGTTTCAACCAAATATTTCTCAACCACAAATGGGTATTTTTCAACCACAATCAATCAATATCAACCACAAACATTTCCAAACAACCATTTGCTATCAATCAATTTTCACACCAATCACAACCAATAAATATCGTCCATGGTTTATGGACGAGGGGCTTATATATATATTTATTTATATATAGCAATTCACTTCTATTTCAACATATATATAATTTTTACGACGCATATATAACTTACACATCGAACGTACAACTTATACAACGCTTATACAAGAGGTGTACAATGCTTATATAACTCATACATCGATTATATAATTTATACATCATCGTTTTCCATATCGTTTATAAATTAGAAATCTCACATTGGGTTCTACTCCACCAAAAATAGCAGAAGGCTTAGAAAAATACGCGGTCTCTTCTAAAATGTAGAAGACGTCCACACGGTCACGATGTTTCCTGTTTCATCGAATTTCGTTAACGTAGTAAAAAGATATGATTTTTCAAAGGTTTGCAACGGTTTTAAACTGTCGAAATCAGTTAAATAATTAACAGCCGTATACCTTCCTTTTGATTCAAAACTAGGTTTTGAATTTTCTTCCTATCCATGCAGCGATGTTCAGATCAGCCAACACCACATCGGAGAGGCTGGAGAGGGCTTCAGATCGACAGTGGGGTGGTCCCCTGCGATCGTTGGAGGAGGGAGAGAAACGGATCGGCGCTAGCGAACTTCAGGGGCTCGATTCCGTCACTACAGGCGACGTTAGGGGGTGGGGTCGGTTCTGATTTGAAGAGGAGGAGGTGGCGAGTCGAGTGGTGGCGGTGGCTGTAGGTGGCGGAGGCGGCCGGATTTGAGGAGAGAAGTTTGGAAGAGGTGGCCGTCGTATATCGGGGAGAGAGAAAAAGGGAATTTTCTTTTTTTTTTCATAAAAATTTTGATTGGTCGGGGAGGTTTTAAAGGGGCTTTCTGACACGACCACCAATCTAAACCCAACGACTATCGTCCCTAGTGTTTTACCCCCATTCCGAACACAATGGGATATGTTTCGTAGGCCCATTCGACTGTTTCAGTCAGTTTTCCTTCAAATTAAAATATAAAACATTCAATATTTAATTTGAATGTACATTTCAATTTGCCAAGGCCACAAACTGATTCGAAAAATTCCAGAAAAATAAATCTAGCTATGTTTTGACGATACGGTCCCAACAAAACTAGTTTCATCGAATTCTGAGACTGTTTGCAAAAAGGCCCATTTTTGGTCGATCCAATTTAACTGTAATTGACCAAAACACATTTTCCTTTGCCACGCTCACATATTAGCTTCTAAAATTATGAAATTTGAAACCTAGCAATAACTTCCCATCCCAGATCCAACAAATGTGGTTTCGTCGAATTCCGAGGTCGTATGCAAAATGGCCAGTTTCACGGGCTATATAAATTCCATAGCGACCTTCTTGAAAATTCATTTGGCCATAACTTTTGCTTTCCGTTATAAAAATTCGATTTTTCAGATTCGTTAGAAAGATGTTCACTAACAGATTTAAATATTTTTGGTTTCACTCAAATCCATTTTGTTTTGCACCCGGTACAGTCCGACAAAGTTTGAATTCAATTTTTGAAACTGCAGCGCCTTTTCAGGCCTTGTTTATAATTATAATTAATTATATTCGTTTTCAAATGTCGATTCACTCTTACTTTTCGTCGCTATTATTTAAAATATTTATTTTAAATTTTTGAAATCCATTATTTTAGCCAATTTAAAAAATTTAAATTGGTTCAGATTTTTTGGGTCGTTACATTTTCTTTTCAATAGAAGCCTTGATCATCTGCCACTTAGGCGTGCCACACAGGCAATTTATGCAATGCGATTGATATCCTTCAATATACAAGCTCTGAGCTCGTACATCTCAGAGATGGGCGTTAAGCAAGAGAATAAATTCTCCGTCGCCAAACAGATATATATATATAATAAAAATTAATCACAGAGAATAAAATCCAATGTCAGACACGCAGTCCATTTACAAGTTCGTTCTAGGTCTGAACGAAACCGGAGGAATCTTATTCCTCGCATATCCATCGATCTCCAAGTACGTCTGGACGATCACCAACTGATTCCCTCCTCTTGGGTGTACAGCCCAATCAAGATCATCAGTAATCATCCAAACGATGTGAAGACCTTCGGTCTTCAACCACCGTCTTCATCTTCGACTAATCGTCGAATCAGTTATTCAGAATGGGTATAAACCCGGCCTTTCCGAATAACCCGCGTATATAATAAACAAGTGTTACACAAACACAACATACGCCTCATTCCAATTCAGAATATTCTTTTATTCAAATATTCACATTCTTAGGGAAAGGTTCCCATTAATTTTATCAAAGATAAATTCTTCTAAATTTATTCTTTAATCTTCCTTTGGATATCATTTCAAACCATGTTAAGTTTTTCCAAACTAGTCAGGATTAGCGAACCACATCGAAGTAATTATTTATTTTACTTCCCAATCCCAACCTATTCATCCCATGGAGCAAAACTGGTAATACTTCATATCTAACGCCACGGTGTTATTGGTAAATATTAATTAACATTTCACGTTCAAATCTAATTAAAGATTTAACTATCGCTTGGAGCAAAACTGGTGATACTGCATTCTCGATCACCTTAATCTAATTAAAGATTCATTAAAACTCCACTTAGTTTTAATCTTCCCAAAAATCAATATCCTGTCTTTAACTGAGTCAAAGAACCAATGTCATCTAAAACACGGTTCACGATAAACCCAAAATCAGTTTCCATTGTTAATCGGGTTAAAGAACAGGTGTTATTCAAAACACCGCTCACGATAAACCCAAAAACCAATTTAAATTCAATTCCAATTAAATACCAATTAACTGGACAATTTCACTAAATCTTCATTAAAAGATTTATTCTTTTCTAAACTGGGTTCTAGAACAGTGTTATTTAAGACGCCATTCACAACGAACTCAAAATCCCATTTGATATTAAACACAAGGCTCTGAATAGAAAATATATCATCTTATATTCAATATCAAATTCTGAAACCAACAAATATCGTATTGGAAATAACGATATAAATATATCTTTCAAATTTCCACAACCATATCTGTATAAACACGAAATCTAACATCGAAATATTCCGAAGTTAATTTCAATTCAAATCCATTCCAATTCGTATATTGGAAATTCTGATTATTTTAAAACCACTTCAAATCCAATTTATTTATTCAAAAACATTGGATTATAATTCTAGTTCATAACTAGTTCATTTCGATAAAAATATATTTTTACCCTTTTTAAATATGGGACTTTTCACCCCAATTCTTTCTAAATCATTTATTATGATTTTACATAAATTATTGATATTTTTAATAATTTTATTGAGGCTCGTACAGTCAATTTCCAATAACGGTCGTCGAACTGCACTTATAGCGACCTTTTCCATCTTTGATTTGGACATAATTCCATATCCAACCATTAGATTTCAAATTTCTAATATTCATTGGAAAGATCTTTTCGATACGAACCCAATGGTTCTAGTTTCAGGAGAATCCGACGGTCGGATCTCCCGTAACGTCAATTCGAAGTCAATGGTCGAAATTCGCGAACTGCCGCGGCGCGTTTATTTAGGCCATTTAATATATAGTATATATATTATATATATTTCATCGATTTCAATTCTAAACGTATTTTATAGATCGTTTTAAATTCGTTTTAAAAACGATTTCAACTTCAGATTCAATTTTAAATCAAAATTGAATATTCCATATCTAAATGATAATATTTTCAAAACATTATATTTTGAAATCACTTCCTTTTCTATATTCATTATAAAAACGAATATAATCGATATAAATATTGTTCGCGTCAAAATGGCGGATATCTTATCAACGCGGCTTTATATATTTCAATAACTTCGTTATTCTATTCAACAAATGAATATATTTTTTCAACACATGAATATATATTTTATTCAACACATGAATATTTATTCATTCTTACTTACAATAAAAATATGAATTTTATTGTATAAATATTTTATTCAACACATGAATATTTTCAACACTTGAGTATCGCCAACACATGAATATTTTTGTTATTTTATATATTTTATAAAATTATGATTTCTATCGTTTAATTCTTAATCAGACTCCAACCGTAAATTAGTAAGAGAACGATTCCCTAAGTATTAACCCCGAAGGCCGAAACCAACATCAGATCAATACCCAGGAAACAACTCATCTTGGCTCGTTTCCAATTAGTTTCTAATTTTATATATGATAAAAATGTAAATTTTATTGTTTAAAGATTTTACTCAACTCATGAATATTTTCAACACATGAACGGTTTCAACACATGAATATTCTCAACACATGAGTATTGTCAATACATGACTATTTTGTTTATTCAACACATGAATATGATTTATTTTCTAAATTGGAATGAGACCCACTCAATTACCATATAATGTTATTTATATGGATTCCATACAACACATGTATATAATAGCAATGATAAATAATCAACCAGCATCCAAAGTGCATTACGCAACTGTCTGTCAACCTATCGATTGACATACAACTAAACAATCGGGATTAGTGTAAGTCAAATATCATCCCAATACCCGTGTGGGGTTTCAGTCAACAAACATAGATTTTTATTTGTGCAGTTAGGCGACGTGTAAAATTTATCGTCCTAATCAATATCAATCAAATCAGTGTACATAAACAAATCGTCTGATTTGTAAATGAATATTTATTTATTCACATTCACGTTAAATTTATATTTTTAACGATAAATAATTTATTTCAACACATGAATATATTTTATTTCATTCCACATCACCATCAATTTTCACCACACAACAAAATCAAACAAGCCATCCATGGTCTGTGGACGACGGGTGTCGGGTGCTGCTAAGAACTGTCTGCATCCAAGTATATAATTTAACTAGAAAACAAGGATTAAAGTGAGAATTTCTCACCTTGGGGTTCCACTCCGTCATTCTTTAATTCTGAACGGTACGAATTTGCCCAAAATTTCAAAGTGATCTTTTCCCGCTATTTATAGTAAAAATCACATTTTTATTACCACTACATGTACATAAAAATCATATTTTTATTTCCACTTCATATATAAAAAAATCGAATTTTTATCACCACTTCATATATGTAAAAATCGAATTTTTGTCGCTACTTCATATATGTTCAAATCGAATCTTTATATTGTATCCATATAAATAAAAATCTCATTTTCATATGGTATTCATGAAAACAAAAACCTCATCTTTATATGATATTCATTATAAAATCGTATCTTTATGATGCTCCTCACACAATAAAAAAATCATATTTTTACCTTACCACTTGAACAATAAAAATCATAACTTCATGTATATAAAAATCGAATTTTTATAATGTTAAAAATCTTGTCTTTACTAACATAAAAATCAAATCTTTTATGCTAATAAAAATTAAACCTTTCATGTCAAAAATCACTACTTTATGATTTAAAAATCATATGCTTCATGTTCTACAAATAAAAATCGAAGAACTTACATTGATTAGGTGGAAGAGGGGTTTCACATCGGCTTGGGGTGGGGGGGCTGCGTGCCATTCGTCGGAGGCAAGAGGTGGTGGCGTTGCGGCCTTCAGGCGGTGGTCGGTTTCAGGTGGGAGGTGGGACTGAGGATGGCGGCTCGGTTTTGTGAAGGAGGGAGGGTTTTTTGGGGATTTTCAGATCGGAGAAAGGGGGAGGGGAAGAAGCAGCGGCGACGCTAGGCGTTGGGGGGGTGTGGTGGAGTGATGGCAGGCCTGGAAG
This sequence comes from Allium sativum, assembly GCA_030737875.1. Lineage (NCBI taxonomy): Eukaryota > Viridiplantae > Streptophyta > Magnoliopsida > Asparagales > Amaryllidaceae > Allium > Allium sativum. The sequence goes on from CM060909.1 coordinate 827,178,097, forward strand.
CGGCGACGGCACGTTGGAGATTGGAGGGGGCAACGGGGAGGGAGGAAGCATCGGATTTTTTTTAAAAGGGGGCGGGTTTTGAACGATGGGGGGAGGGGGGGTTGACCACGGGATATAAGAAGGAGGGTTTGACCTTTGTCCTAGGGTTATATTATTTATTTTATTATTATTTAATTATTCCAAAAAGCAACTTTTTATTTCGAACTCTAAATCGAACCCACCGACTGTCGCCCCTAGCTAAATACCCCCATTTCAAACACAATGGGATATGTTACATAAGCCGATTTGGCTATTTCGATAGGTTTTCGTCAAAATTAAAATGTAAATCTTTATATATTCAATTTAAACGCACATTTCAATTTACCGGGGCCACATACGGACTTTGAAAATTCCCAAAAAATATTTTCTAGCTTCATATTGACGATACGGTCCTAACAAAACTAATTTCGTCAAATTCTGAGACCGTTTAAAAAATGGCCATTTTCCAGTCGATCGAAATTGACTGAAACTGTTAAAACACGTTTTACTTCGCCACGCTCACATATTGATTCAGAAAATTACGAATTTTGGAATCTAGCAATAATTCGACATCCCGGATCCAACAAAAGTGGTTTCGTCGAAAACAGAGGTCGTTTGCAAAATTTCCATTTTTAAGGGCCAAAATTCCATAGCGACTATTCTGAAATTTCAACTGGGCATAACTTTTGATTCCCGCTATGAAATTTTAATTTTTCGGATTCGTTGGAAAAATATTTCCGAATAGATTCTAATAATTTTGGTTTCGCTAAAATCCGGTTTATTTTGAATCCTTTACATTCATTTGAAATTCGAAATCGAAATTTCAAACTACCGCGCCATTTTCAATTCCTTTTATAATTAAAAATAAATATTTATATTCTAACGTCGGTCTATATAAATATATACTTCTAATTCTATTCAAAATAAATTTCTCGTCGTTATTATTTAAAATAATTCATTTTAAATATTCAAAATCATTAAAATCGCCAAAATAAAAAATTTAAATTGGCTTGGATTTCTGGGTTATCACATTTATTCCACAATTTCAAGTTTTCAAATTCAAAAGTGCATTATTTGCAGAATTCACACGTTTATATAATTTTTAAATTATATATATATATATATACATGTGTTTATTTACACACATACAGTTATTTTTCGACATAAAATTTCGAACGCTTATAACTTTTTGGTATGAACCACATTCAAAACATATTACATATGTAAATTGATCAAAAAATCATCACTATCACAATGTTATAAGTCTCAAGGCTAAATTCTGAAAATTATAAAAATATTTATTTTTATTGTTCTAATTATTTCAATTATTTAATACTTCAAAATGCGGGGAGTTAAATCTTTATAACTTTATGTTTGTTTAACAATAACTTTTCTTTTGATTTCCATTTATTTTGCATGCTCAACTTTTCAATTTCAAATAAGCATTATTTCTGAAATTCGCACATTTTTATAATTGTAAAATAAAATATATACACATTCTTTTACACGTATAATTATTTTCTAACATAAAACTTCGAATGTTAATAACTTTTCCGTATGAACTTTGTTCGGGACATATTATACATGTCAATTAATCAGAAAATCGCCATGAATGCAATGGTAAAATTTTCGAGGCTATTTTCTAACAGTTCCAAAAATGCTTATTTTTCTCTATTTATAATTATTTCAATTATTTACAAATGCGGGGTATTACAAAAATTGATGTAGATCCAATTCGGATAGCGAAGAAGATGCACAATCTAAAGTAGAAAGGATGAGTTCTAGTTCTCTTGGATGTAGATTTGGGCTCTCAATGCAATTAGAAGTATTCAAATGAAGATAGTATACAAATCTACGGTTTATATTAGATTAGGTTTAATCAGAGAATAACGTATGCCCAATCTAATGTGAGAATGAGGGAGAAAGCTCTAATTCTATCCCCCAGAACCCTTATTTATAAATGTTGTTCCTAAGTCTAATACGCTAATCTGATTTCAGCCCATTAGTTGTTCTGAAATTTGTCTAGAAAAAGTAAAATCTTAAAATAGCAATTTCTCTCAAACCGCTTACATATTTTCTTATTGTGATCACTTTATGGAATGACTGGCCATAATCCCGATGCAATAAGACCAACTCGAGTGTAATGACCCGCGCATTTTCGGCCCCAAAAGTCAACATAAATACCTTAACCGTATCACATGCCAACCTTCCAAACACCGAAAACACCAGATATTTAATAAAAAGAAATTAGGGGGTGAGGTAAAAAAGAAAGAAATATTAGAATAGAAGAAGAAGGGGAAGAAGCATCACAACACAGAGTCTCACATCGCAGCGGAACAAAATATAATATAGAAATAAATCTTTATTGGAAGCTTTAAATAAAACTTACAATCATCAGAGCACATTATCACATCTGGACCGTTATAATAACCTGTCCTCATATACAGACACACAGCGGAATAATTAATATGTAGCATACGTCTGAACACCTTCAGCTTGTCTTTGAACTTCGCAGCATCCAATAACCATGACCTATACAACCCGGTCTAACCCGACCATTACAAATACCGGGTCAGTCTAGTGAACCAGAGTGATAAAAACTCGCAAAGTTTAAGGGGGAAGTATCCAACTTAATTTAAAGTTCAAAGTCTTTTCGAAAGAAAAGGATAATCGTAAGACCAAATCCACACATAAATACGGACAGTTTTTACCTTAAGATAACCCAAAACATTTTTGAAATCAATATATTTTCTGATATTATAATAATTTCTAAATACAAATAAATATCAACTTAGCGGAACGCTTCAATCTCACGCTCCACATATTTAGTATACAATCAAAACTGCGGGCTCTTATTGGAGATTGGATTTCGACTATGACAAGGTATGGAACCACCTACGGATAGTGTATCTCAAGAGGCGAATACACTGGGTTCAACAAGAACATCTTGCAACCTGGCCCACACATAACCGACTACTCATTTCTCTTGTGTGTATCGAATGTATATCACCAACGGTTGGGATCAACAACCGTTTCCCGAAAGGGACAACATCGATAGATTAAAGAAGCAAAAGGAATTTCTCTAGATATGTGATTATGCACCCTAATGGGAGCGACCCACATAGCCATGCTGCTTGCCCGATTTTTGTCATTTCCCGGTTGTGAGGCTTGAGGTTTGAATTGGTTTTAGAACATCTGGCCACCAATTACTTTGAATGCCACATTATCAGATCCGCTAGACAAATCACTAATTGACGTCCACAAAAATACCCTGGTTGGGAGCGACCCAACTATGGTACGTTTGAAGAGATCAACGTACGTGACCCCTTTGGAAATACTCTGTCAGACATCCGTCCATACAAGTTTCCTTGGGACTGGACAAACCGAAGGCACCCTCCTACCACATCCTAGGTATCACTCTAAAGATCAGTAGCGAGTAGTCCTTGCAAATCCAAAGATTTCACTCACGACAGAATCACGAGTCATAATCTCTTCGGCTGCTAAGCCAGAGAAATTCAACAGGTAGTTCTTCCGCTCATAAAGATCAACGGTGTAACACCCCACCTCCGCTAGGGTCACTCACAAAGGGAATGCACTAGCTTTGGGGGAGTATTATCTAGGTAAACATACACAGAAATATTACAAGACAGAACATAAATAAAACAGCGGAAGGAAAACCCAAATTTCATTGCTTTAAAATCTAGTAAGGTCTAAAGCCTTTTACATCAAAATGGTATTAAGTCAATTACATCGAAATCTGTCTTGCAATAGTAAAGAAGCATAAAACCATAGTTATAAATCATTCCCCGATAAAGCAAAGAAAGCCATAGCCAAGAGAAATCCAAGTCGTACATGAAAGAGCTTTGGAGCTTGGTAAGATCCGAACTAAGCTGTATTCCCACCCTGCGAACCTGGGGGGGGGAACGGAAGAAAAAGAGGCGAAACAAAACGGGTCAGTCATAAAGACTGAGTAAGTCCTAGTGACTTTCAGCATAAAAACAGGTAAAGATAACATGGCATGAATAAACTGAAAGTAAACATAAGCATGATGACAAGATAAGCTACAGGAAAGATAACTAAGAATAACCTCATATGGTTTTTGTCAAGTATAACACCGCCAGGTTTCCATTCAAGATAAACTAAGTATAATTTCGCAAGATTTCTATCAAGCATCGCAAGATTTCTCTGCTTTACCATTAAAATATTTCTATGATATCTATTTGCTCTGCACCAACAGTACTAGTATCCCAACCCGTGCCATGTGTTGACTATAAAATGATCCCTTGCCCAATGTCATGAAATGATCCATTACTGGGTCTCACGAAACAATCTATTAATCGATCGGCTCCCTACAAGTCCTATCTTGTTCATGTATCTGTGTCATACGGCCCTATCATGAATGTAGTCACCTGTGCTAGGTCCACCATAGGGTGTATCAAGCCCTAGGGTGCCAACCACCGACACGAATCAAGCACGCACAGTGTAAACCTACTGGTGCCCAATGCCTGCTTTTTCAACTCCGGACTACGTGCACGACCGTAGTCCGCCTGAACCTACAATGGCGCACCAACTCAGCTATCGTTCTGGTCGCTTACAATTAGCCCAGTAATCGTGCCCCACCCTGCCTAGTTCCAGGGTACCACGATACATGTAGTGGGTTACTGCTGAAAAGGACCGCGTAACTAGGGTTTCCGTCCAGCAGGTTAAGTGTTGTCATTTAAAATCGAGACTTAACCCCATCAGTCTAGCATGTCAAGTTGGTTAAGTGTGGTCATTCAAGTTCGTGACTTAACCCGTCTATGTGTCATGTCAAATTGGCTAAGTGTTGTCGTTCAAGTTCATGACTTAGCCCTACGAATCATGTATCAAGTTGGTTAAGTATATTCAAGTGGTTTGTGACTTAACCCTATCAAGTCATCATGTCAAATTGGTTAAGTATATTCAAGCGGTTCATGACTTAACCCTATCAAGTCATCGTGTCAAATTGGTTAAGTATATTCAAGCGGTTCATGACTTAACCCTATCACGTCATCGTGTCAAATTGGTTAAGTATATTCAAGCGGTTCATGACTTAACCCTATCAAGTCATCGTGTCAAATTGGTTAAGTATATTCAAGCGGTTCATGACTTAACCCTATCAAGTCATCGTGTCAAATTAGTTAAGTATATTCAAGCGGTTCATGACTTAACCCTATCAAGTCATTGTGTCAAATAGGTTAAGTATATTCAAGCGGTTCATGACTTAACCCTATCAAGTCATCGTGTCAAATTGGTTAAGTATATTCAAGCGGTTCATGGCTTAACCCTATCAAGTCATTAATTCATTTATGCACCCCAACCTCTCACATCAGACCTGTTGTTGTGGTCACTGGATATGCCGGGCGGTTCCGGGCAGAATTACACCACAACTCAGTCTGACCTCGGGTTTCAAGTGCGATATGACCAACTACCCACATTGGATCCTACTGTTTGCAGTAACTGGATTTGCCGGGCGGTTCCGGGCAGAATTACACTGCAAACTAAACCCAACCTCGAGTTGGCCATTTTCTAGTTCATTCTAAATGTCATGTCCATGTTCAAGTTCCATATCAAATTCGTGTCTAGTTTCATGGTGAGTTTCATGTCAAGTTTCATGTTTTCACTTATGCCTATTATCAAGTTAATGATTCATATTCATAACCAATTCATGTTTCAAGTTCATAAGCATGTTTACGTGCCTTCTAGATGTCCAATACATACCAACTACCCAGAACCCAACTTAGGCGCGTTCATATTAAACTTTCTCCAAGTCATAAATTATCAAGTTCATAACTCACGTTTTTGCCCCAAAACGTGTTCCCAAAGTATTACTAAAATTTGCTATAAAGTTATGCCAAGTTATAGCCTTTTTATTTACAATACAAGCCAACTACCCAAAACCCAACTTTACATATTAATATATATATGCCCAAGTTCTAACTTTTCATGTCGATATACATATGCCCAATTCTAGCCAATTTACATGTGTTCAAGTTCCACATCAAACTACATGTATTCCATGTTTACACCAATTTACCTATAACAAGTTCTAGCTTTTTTTTTTCATATGTCATGATCCACGTCAAAATTACATATATCAATTTATATGTGTCCAATCCTAGCCAATTTAGATATATACCAAGTTCATGCCTTTTTACATTGATCCTATTAATGCCAAATTCCATGTATATATTATTTATGCAAATTTCGCCATAACAAGATTATACCAAAATTTACAGATCAAGCCCCAAACTTGCAGATACAGTGATAATTTCCAATTTCATGTTGCCAATAATTCCAACATATTCATATAGGCAATAATCCCATAATTTCCCCGTATACATCTCGTACGCAAATCGCGATTTTAGGCCAAGGTCTGAAATTGACCAAGGTTCATCAAAAGAAAATAAATAGGGAAAGGTAGAATTTGTATAACAATAGGTATAGAGAGGAAACTGGCAAAAAAACGTCATCTCAGGCATAAAAGATAGATCTTGAGAATAACATTAACATGAACTGATTTACAATAGGCTGAATAGATCATGAACTTGATAAAAGAATAAAGATAGAAAAACCCAAAACTCAAGATTCAAGAGGAAACAGAAATAGACTTGAACCGATGAACATGCTTACAACCAATTACACTTTATTACATAGCCATATTATAATTAAGCATTTCAATCTAAAAAGTAACTAGAACTTACATTGATTGGCTAAGAGAGGACAAATCGATTAGTTGTCGCGTTGAAACGTATAACTTGAAAAATCTTCTGATTTGATTCAATATGGTCTAGGCGTCGTTGCAGAAGCTTCAATCTCTAGTTTGAATTGAGTTGCTTAGGTTGATGTTGATCAGCTTCTAGTTTTGATTCCAGCAGAGTAGCGACGCCATTTTTATTTTTATTTAGAACAGAGGCAGAGTAGAAGCGGAATAGAATTGTGTAGAGAAGGCTAGGTTTGGGGCTGTTTAAATAGGTTTAGGCACATGAATCTGGATAGAAGTCGGACTAGATACATCAGAACGAACACTGGCCCAAAAATGGGCTCGGGGACCAGGTCGACACCCAAGTCGACTGCCCAGTCGACCTGGGGGGGGGGGGTCGACTGCCCAGTCGACTCCCCAGTCGACCTAGGTCTGGGAGGGAAATTTCCCGCCCAGTCTATTCTGCGTAATTCGAGCTGTTTTGAACTCTGAATATTTCTGAAACTTTGGAGGGTCATATCTCCCTCATACGGACTCCGATTCTGGCAAACTCGGACTCGTTTCCAAGCAGAATTCCGAGACGAACGCAATGGCGCAATACGTTTCCCTTGGTTCTTATTTTAAAATTTAATTCTGCCTTGATTTATGATTTTAACATGTTGTTAAAATTCAGGTTGTTACATTCTCCTCTCCTTAAAGGATTTCGTCCCCGAAATCTTCAAGTTAAGGAGAATGTGTCCTACCATCCAATCATCCATCTACTCAATCATCAATCACAGGCATCCATCGTCCTTAATAGATTTCTAATGTTGTATGAACATATGCAGAAAGTGTGTGTATATGTTCCTTGTCTAATGCAAATGATCAGGCCTGATTGATCTTCTTAATGCAAAATATGTCTAGTGCCATGAGTCCAACATTTATGCAAATAGTCCTAGTCACAATAACACTACATGTGTGCACAAACATCCATCCATATGCAACATCCACATGATAACACATTCAAATTCATCCATAAACAAGTATAAACACTCATGCATATGCAATATGAAAGGTGACTGAGCCGATCTAGTGCCTAATGTGTAAATGCATCCATGAGCAACCACTTGCAGCCACTTGCAACCATCAATCATAACATGTCTCAAACACATGTTTACACCCAATTGTTCCTACCTAAAGGTATAGTTGAATGATAGAAGCAAGTAAAAACCTTGTGCCCATTAGGCCATGTCAAAACTGGAAATATATGTCACATATATACTGATCAAGAGAAGAACTCCCTAAGCACCAGCCCCGGAGACCGAAATCAACATCAGGCTGACACCCAAAGAATTACTCAATCAAACCAATATACGTTTCGAGGAAACTAAGCATGATGGACTCCTTTTAGGTCACAATGGAATCCCTTCCTAAAACCGACCCGTATCCTATAAAACCCAAATAGTTTAGTCAACCCAACGGACACCCTCAAGCCCCAAAATGTATTACTAACAGATGAGTCATACTCCCTATGGGGTTTGCAACAGAAATTTGATTGAGAATAGGACTGAGAGTAAAAAGATAACATGCAAGTAAGCTCTACAGGAAAAGAGGGACCAAGGATATACTCTAAAAAAGAGATATGATGCACGTATCTAGTCTTCAATCTTCTAAGTCGCGTTTCCTTGAGCTTAACTCCATTGTGCTTTGACCGTCTTTAACTTCACAGATTCTTAATTCTTGTTTCCAAAATATGAGTTAGAACTCATTTCACTGTTGCCTCTCGTTCCACTTTCACTTATCCTCCTTCTTGTATACTCGGCTCAAACTTAACTACGTACTCATGGTTTCATGCAAGCTCTCCAAAATTCACTAGTGAATCTTGGATCTCGTTCACTTACTAGGAGGTATTCCACGCAGAAGAACTATCTCTTGAAAATAACAAATATCAACCATGTTGCCAAATGTACTTACTAAGGTGACTTTCTACAACTCATGCATAATTGAAATGGACCATCCGCCTTAGTGGTAAACACTACTCGAGCGGATCAATAAATGTATCAAGAGATTCTAGGTAACTAATCATGAGAGAACCCTAAAGGTTACTCGTGACTTCGAGGGTATTACCGAGGCAAGTCAAGAGTCTAACTACCCTCTTTTCAAAACCGAGAATGTCACCCTTACTGGATAACTACTCCATCGCTAGAATCAACCCATAGCCCAAAACATAAGCTTTACTTCTACACTCAACACTTAGCATAGACATTCTCAAATCCAAACAAATCATGAATACATGAGCCGATTCCCCAACAGGATTTGAGACAAAAATGGGATCCTCTACTACGCTAGTACTAAGGTGCAGAGACTCAACTATCGAGGCAGAATTAAAAGGATGCGATGTATAAAAACAAAGTTCACATGGTATGATAGAAAAGAGAAGCTAAACTTTTAACAGAAACGATACCACCTCTCTTAGGTATGCTAGCAATGAGAGCATACAATTGCCCTCTCGACGATCTTGTTCTTTGCCCTTGTCCTTGTCCTATGATACTTAACTACATGTCCCTTTTTACCATACCAACGATGTTCTTTCTTATCATGGGTTTTATTATTCTTTTACTTTAACCTTTTCTCTTTCACCTTTTCCTCCTTCGTGGATTACGCCATATCAACAAGTTTCTCATCCTTAGGCTTGTGTTCTTTATCCTCGTTCTTACTATCCTTGTATAGCTTGTTGACAAGTTTCTCGAAAGCTACCTCCATCGTACGACAACCCTACAAAGCTTGAAATAAGATTAGTCGCAGATGGAACTACTGCGGCTACAGATGGAGGTTGGGCACTACTTTGCCCTCCGACATGTGTTGTATGCCTACAAACTATGGTGAAAAAGAAAGAGAGAAGAGACTCAAGGAAAGAATCAAAAGATAGTGCATATGGCTTTGGGGAACATGCCTTTCGTAAAATAAAACTTTTCTTTAGAAAAATGCTTCTTTGTAAACGTTTTGAAAATAGTTTCAGAAGGTTTTTTTAAAAGCTTTTGCCCAGTCTGGTAACCTTCTGCTCTGATACCAAATGTAACACCCCACCTCCGCTAGGGTCACTCACAAAGGGAATGCACTAACTTTGGTGGAGTATTATCTAGGTAAACATACACAAAAATATTACAAGATAGAACATAAATAAAACAGCGGAAGGAAAACCCAAATTTCATTGCTTTAAAATCTAGTAAGGTCTAAAGCCTTTTACATCAAAATGCTATTAAGTCAATTACATCGAAATCTGTCTTGCAATAGTAAAGAAGCATAAAACCATAGTTATAAATCATTCCCCAATAAAGAAAAGCAAGCCATAGCCAAGAGAAATCCAAGCCGTACATGAAAGAGCTTTGGAGCTTGGTAAGATCCGAACTAAGCTATATTCCCACCCTGCGAACCTGGAGTGGGGGAGGGGGGAGGAACGGAAGAAAAAGAGGCGAAACAAAACGGTCAGTCATAAAGACTGAGTAAGTCCTAGTGACTTTCAGCATAAAAACAGGTAAAGATAACATGGCATGAATAAACTAAAAGTAAACATAAGCATGATGACAAGATAAGCTACATGAAAGATAACTAAGAATAACCTCATATGGTTTTTGTCAAGTATAACATCGCCAAGTTTCCATTCAAGATAAACTAAGTATAATTTCGCAAGATTTCTATCAAGCATCGCAAGATTTCTCTGCTTTACCATTAAAATATTTCTATGATATCTATTTGCTTTGCACCAACCGTACTAGTATCCCAACCCGTGTCATGTGTTGACTATAAAATGATCCCTTACCCAATGTCATGAAATGATCCATTACTTGGTCTCACGAAACGATCTATTAATCGATCGGCTCCCTACAAGTCCTATCTCGTTCATGTGTCTGTGTCATACGGCCCTATCATGAATGTAGTCACCTGTGCTAGGTCCACCATAGGGTGTATCAAGCCCTAGGGTGCCAACCACCGACACGAATCAAGCACGCACAGTGTAAACCTACTGGTGCCCAATGCCTGCTTTTTCAACTCCGGACTACGTGCACGACCGTAGTCCGCCTGAACCTACAATGGCGCACCAACTCAGCTATCGTTCTGGTCGCTTACAATCAGCCCAGTAATCGTGCCCCACCCTGCCTAGTTCCAGGGTACCATGATACATCTAGTGGGTTACTTCTGAAAAGGACCGCATAACTAGGGTTTCCGTCCAGCAAGTTAAGTGTTGTCATTTAAATTCGAGACTTAACCCCATCAGTCTAGCATGACAAATTGGTTAAGTGTGGTCATTCAAGTTCGTGACTTAACCCGTCTACGTGTCATGTCAAATTGGCTAAGTGTTGTCGTTCAAGTTCATGACTTAGCCCTACGAATCATGTGTCAAGTTGGTTAAGTATATTCAAGTGGTTCATGACTTAACCCTATCAAGTCATCGTGTCAAATTGGTTAAGTATATTCAAGCGGTTCATGACTTAACCCTATCAAGTCATCGTGTCAAATTGGTTAAGTATATTCAAGCGGTTCATGACTTAACCCTATCACGTCATTGTGTCAAATTGGTTAAGTATATTCAAGCGGTTCATGACTTAACCCTATCAAGTCATCGTGTCAAACTGGTTAAGTATATTCAAGCGGTTCATGACTTAACCCTATCAAGTCATCGTGTCAAATTGGTTAAGTATATTCAAGCGGTTCGTGACTTAACCCTATCAAGTCATCATGTCAAATTGGTTAAGTATATTCAAGCGGTTCATGACTTAACCCTATCAAGTCATCGTGTCAAATTGGTTAAGTATATTCAAGCGGTTCATGGCTTAACCCTATCAAGTCATTAATTCATTTATGCACCCCAACCTCTCACATCGGACCTGTTGTTGTGGTCACTGGATATGCCGGGCGGTTCCGGGCAGAATTACACCACAACTTAGTCTGACCTCGGGTTTCGAGTGCGATATGACCAACTACCCACATTGGATCCTATTGTTTGCAGTAACTGGATTTGCCGGGCGGTTCCGGGCAGAATTACACTGCAAACTCAACCCAACCTCGAGTTGGCCATTTTCTAGTTCATTCTAAATGTCATGTCCATGTTCAAGTTCCATGTCAAATTCGTGTCTAGTTTCATGGTGAGTTTCATGTCAAGTTTCATGTTTTCACTTATGCCTATTATCAAGTTAACGATTCATATTCATAACCAATTCATGTTTCAAGTTCATAAGCATGTTTACGTGCCTTCTAGATGTCCAATACATACCAACTACCCAGAACCCAACTTATCCGTGTTCATATTAAACTTTCTCCAAGTCATAAATTATCAAGTTCATAACTCACGTTTTTGCCCCAAAACTTGTTCCCAAAGTATTACTAAAATTTGCTATAAAGTTATGCCAAGTTATAGCCTTTTTATTTACAACACAAGCCAACTACCCAAAACCCAACTTTACATATTAATATATATGCCCAAGTTCAAACTTTTCATGTCGATATACATATGCCCAATTCTAGCCAATTTACATATGTTCAAGTTCCACATCAAACTACATGTATTCCATGTTTACACCAATTTACCTATAACAAGTTCTAGCTTTTTTTTCATATGTCACGATCCATGTCAAAATTACATATATCAATTTATATGTGTCCAATCCTAGCAAATTTAGATATATACCAAGTTTCATGCCTTTTTACATTGATCCTATTAATGCCAAATTCCATGTATATATTATTTATGCAAATTTCGCCATAACAAGATTATACCAAAATTTACAGATCAAGCCCCAAACTTGCAGATACAGTGATAATTTCCAATTTCATGTTGCCAATAATTCAAACATATTCATATAGGCAATAATCCCATAATTTCCCCGTATACATCTCGTACGCAAATCGCGATTTTAGGCCAAGGTCCGAAATTGACCAAGGTTCATCAAAAGAAAATAAATAGGGAAAGGTAGAATTTGTATAACAATAGGTATAGAGAGGAAACTGGCATAAAAACGTCATCTCAGGCATAAAAGATAGATCTTGAGAATAACATTAACATGAACTGATTTACAGCAGGCTGAATAGATCATGAACTTGACAAAAGAATAAAGATAGAAAAGCCCAAAACTCAAGATTCAAGAGGAAACAGAAATAGACTTGAACCGATGAACATGCTTACAACCAATTACACTTTATTCCATGGCCATATTATAATTAAGCATTTCAATCTAAAAAGTAACTAGAACTTACATTGATTGGCTAAGAGAGGACAAATCGATTCGTTGTCACGTTGAAACGTCTAACTTGATAAATCTTCTGATTTGATTCAATATGGTCTAGGCGTCGTTGCAGAAGCTTCAATCTCTAGTTTGAATTGAGTTGCTTAGGTTGATGTTGATCAGCTTCTAGTTTTGATTCCAGCAGAGTAGCGACGCCATTTTTATTTTTATTTAGAATAGAGGCAGAGTAGAAGCAGAATAGAATTGTGTAGAGAAGGCTAGGTTTGGGGTTGTTTAAATAGGTTTAGGCACATGAATCTGGACAGAAATCGGACTAGATACATCAGAACGAACACTGGCCCAAAAATGGGCTCGGGGACCAGGTCGACACCCAAGTCGACTGCCCAGTCGACCTAGGGGGGGTCGACTGCCCAGTCGACTCCACAGTCGACCTGGGTCTGGGCGGGAAATTTCCCGCCCAGTCTATTCTGCGTAATTCGAGCTGTTTTGAACTCTGAATATTTCTGAAACTTTGGAGGGTCATATCTCCCTCATACGGACTCCGATTCTGGCAAACTCGGACTCGTTTCCAAGCTGAATTCCGAAACGAACGCAATGGCGCAACCCGTTTCCCTTGGTTCTTATTTTAAAATTTTAATTCTGCCTTGATTTATGATTTTAACATGTTGTTAAAATTCGGGTTGTTACAAATGGTCTTCAATTGCTCCACCTTCAATAATCTTCTTTCATGTATTCGCTAGTCGGAATGGTTTTCGAATATAAATTCGATCCCGGTCTTTCCGTACCAACAAACGTATAGGTCAGATTTGATAGTCAGTGATTTAACTATCAAATAAGTAATCATGAGAATGGAATGGGTTTACTAGTTCAGTATTTAGCAGTACTTGGCCTCTTTAATTAAAAATGATTAACGATAGTTAATCTTTAACTTTTTAATATTTCAACATTACAAATATAGATTTTCATTTCTTATTTAACATAAGGTTATTCCAAACTATTTTATTTTAGTACTAGGAAATTATACTATGATCATATTCAATTCTCTATTCTACTATCGTTCCCAAACATTTACTACCCCATTACTCATTGTCTATAATGGGAAAATCAACTCAACCTATCATTCGTAAATTAATGTTACGAAATCTCTTTTGGGTTTCATTAGTTGAATACATTAACCCTCCCTTATTCCTTTAGAATAAATCCATTCCCAAAACTTATCTTTTCAATTCCCTTCTACCTCAGAAATACCATTTTATTTTCACATATTCTCTTTTTATTTCCTTTACTTCGGAAATACCATTATATATATGTATATATATATATATAATCGCAATTCTTTCCACTTCCATTGCTTGGAAAATCCAATTATATATTTTGGACTCTTTTATTTACATTGCGTTATTGTTTCTTGTAACGACCCGTATTTTTAGAGGTATAATAATTAATTAATCAAATTATTTAAAACATTGGTTTGGTAATTTAAAGGTTGTTTAATTAAATAATATTGAATATTTAATTAATTTAAATAATAGAATAATATATTTAAGTTCAGAATAGTCGGAAATAGTAGAATTCACAATACGATGTGAACTGGATCATATATAAGCTATATTTCAGTTTGGAATTTGATTTAGAATAACGAATATATTGTTTAAACGAAGTTTGAACATATAATTTTATTATAATTAAAATCGAGCTTGAAATGGCGCGGCAGTTCGCTATTTGGCAATTTGAACTTCAACTAAATATACAGGGTCCGTTTTAAATCGGATTTTTGTAAAATAAGAAACGTTGGGAGCTGGTGAAGTATATTTTTCTAATGGAAGAGAAAAATTGGGATTTCATTGTGTAGATTTTGAGTTTTGTCCAAATCAAATTTTCAAATAGTCGCTGTGGAATTCCTTTATAATTTATATCGATTTATTTATATTTTAAAACGATTTAAATATAAATCGTATATCGATATAACTGGGAAATTGGAAATATCAAGTTATAAATCCAATTGGAGCTGTATGATATTCTATTGTGAATATATACGATAATATTTATTTTTTAATGTTTAATTTAATTATTTTTAAATATATTTATATATTTAAATGGTCTATTTAGAGCTTTAAAAATACCCAGTTTTGAAAACGAGCTCCGTTTTCGATGAAACAAATTTTGTTGGATCTGTAACGTTAAATTATTGTTAGATTTCAAGTTTCGTGATTTTTAGAGTCAGTGTGTGACCGTACGGATTTTTAATGTGAAAAACAGTCAGTATTTTGATGGTTAAAAATACGTTGTGTGAGCAAATGGAGTCAGATGTAACGTCCCGCATTTTTATCGGGTTGTATTTGAATATTTAAATCAGTTAAATATTGAATTCGTAATATAAGTGGATTTATATATTAAGTAAATGAAGTTGAACGTATAAAAATATATATTAAATATAATCGAGCTCGTAATATCGCGGCAGTTCGTAATTTAACGTTCCGAACTTCAAATGAGGGTACAGGACCCGTTATAAGTCGGATTTCTGCGAAACAGGAACGTTGGAATTCGTTGAACTGTATCTTTCTAATTGAAGTGAAAAACCAAGATTTCGCGTTATAGATTGCGAGTTATATCCAAATCAAAATTTTGAATAGTCGTTATAGAATCGTTTATCGACCGTAACGGTTTAATTGATATAACTAGATATTGGTTTCGAATTTGAACAAGATTCTTTTGGGACGTAGTGACAATTTAATTTTTAGAATTTTACTGTAATTTTTAATTACTTAAATACGCAACTTTTTATTTGGAGTATTTTGCACCTTATATCAATATTTTGGGGTTTCACAATATAAGTTGATCTACCGATATTATTTTATTTTTGGGATTGTGGGGCATTGGTCGACACAATGGTATTTTTATTTGTGTCGATGCGATCCTTAAATGATAAATTTTGTATAGCGCCACGGTACCCTAAAACTCTAATGTATACACTGACTTTTATGACCACAAACATCTATTCACATTTAATACGGTATGTTGCCCTCATTAATAAACGATGCGAAAATCTTTAAGCCATTTCTCAACAAGATTTCGTATAGAAGATAAATATATAACAAGATATCTCTGTCTCGTCCCTGCAAATCAAACATATAAACTAACATGATCCGCAAATCAACATTGGACTAATGAAGATTTGCACCCTCCAGAGTACGCCGGCCCCATGCGACTTTGTAAATAAACATCAAATGTAAAAAGGAATTAAATGATAGTTCAAATCACAAAAATTAAGTTGAAGAAAAAAAGGGTAAGTGCAGACCTATGTTTGAATTGTTTACCCCCTATCTGTACAATATAAAAATGACATGATCTTTATCGTTTTTCCTTTCTTATAAATATTACACGTGAGTGTTCATTCCAAAACAAGTAAAAGATTTTCCCTTTACGTTGCAACCAACCAAGCATAAGGACTTTGCCTATCAATGTATCACGTACAAATGCAGGCCTGGCCTAAATTCACTGTTTATCGTGTAACCGTACATGACTGTTTTCATAGGGAATTTAATGACTGCATATGCCAAGTTAAATCACCCTATGCCTACCCTAAACTACCACCCTATTGCACATGCTAGGAGATCTATAGAAACCTTAAGGGTGAAGTAATACTAGACAGTGCCCATACGCTTTCAAATCCATTAAAAATCGGTGAAGAGACAACTCAATTAACCGGAGCAGCTACCCTATTCACTAAATGCTTGGTTGCTAAGGTTCTGTAACCATATAAATACACCCACAAAGTTTCTTCCTTGTAATTCAAAATGCAAACACCCTTTTCCAGAAAAGAGATATAAAAAAAACGTGAGCAGTTTGATTTTCGGTGGAGGATCTGTGCATGGCATATGGGACTAAAAGTGGCGGCAGCTTGGTGTATAGAGGTGGATGTTGGAGTTTACTTTGCTAACGTAGGGAAGTTGTATGGGGAAATGACTTCATGGATGTTGCGTGAGTTCATGCATGAGAGTGAAGGGAAGTGTGCATGTATTCATTGTTTGATTTTGGCGTGAGCTAGTATGGACTGGTACAAGCAAATGGAGCATGGTGGGAAGCTTGCGGTTTTCAGAAGTACACAAGGAAAGGGCGGAGTGTTTATTTTGTGGAAGAAACAGCTACAGTAGTAGCGTTATACATGGGCTAATACAAGGGGGAGATGCGTTTGTACATGGAGAGGAGATTCACAAATGTACACCTGCATGGTGGATACGTGAAGCCTAAGTTTTGAACAGGGGATTCATGGGTGCAAGGTGGCGCTGTAGATGTTTGAGTGGGAGGTTGTACAACATGTGATGAGGATTTCATTGTTAATTTTGTTTGATGGTTCATGAATGATAAGTAGAGAATGGCATGTGGTATCGTTCATGGCGGAAGGGGCCTGTCAACACAGTAGAAGTTCATAAGGGGTATGCGAGTGTGGTTTAAATGGGAAAAAGGACCCATGTCTTTGCTGTGTTTTAAGAAGGGGAGAAGCGCTACGGTGTTAATATTGTTAGTGGGTTGCTGTTTATCATCGATGGAGTGTGTACATATGGGATTTTAACAGACTGAAGGACGATAATCTGAGGAAAGATAGAACAATGGTTTGTGCGTGAAGACTATTTTAGGCGCAGTACTATAAAACGTATGAGAAGTGTGTGCTGCCACGTTAGTGAAAAGGTGACCGCGAAGTGGACGTTGAGAGCTTGATGGTGAGACTAACGATAGATTTGGATAAGCGTATATAAGGAGAAAGAGAGACGTCAACTACAAGTAGGTGTCATTCAAAGCAAGATTTATGAATTAGAAGTGATTATATCTTCAAATCAAATGGACCAATTTGGTTCGGTCCCTACTGTTCGTAAAGAAGCCGTTTGCATCTCTGGAATGAGCGGCACTGATAACTTAGGAGAAGAGACATTGTTGAAGGCAAAATTGTAGAAATGGTTGGCGATGAGGAACTCCTGTATTTGACCGGAAAAATGGATATCCGTGTCGGTATCGGTCGGGGGTGCGGTGAACACTAGTAGCTCAGATTTCGTCGACAATGGTTTGAAGTAAGTTAATGGGGTCCGATTCGAAACGCTTCGGTATATCATGTTAAATCGTGATCGGCTAAAGATTTATTTAGTAAACGGCAAAACCAGTCACGATGGAATCGTACCGAAGTTGGCTGCGTTATAAAGATGGATCGGAACCATTTGGAGCTCGTCAGAAATTATGGCGAAATAAAACAACTGATGTGAATCAACCGACGCAAATCGTTATTTAACGGTTAACGCGCAAAGGTGAGTAAATTCACTGACTTTGATCTATTTTAAAATATTATAATATTGGTTGAATGCTGTGTGATGATCGCTTCGGTAGATTACAATTAAATTGGTTGAATATCGTCATATATATACACACCATTGGTTGGATACTGATTTCGTCGATTAAAATACTCCCTAATAGAAATCAGTGTAAATTGTTGACTAACATCTGTGGATGCGGGAAACCGGTTGGAGGAATCCAACCGGATTCCTCAGTATTTATATGTACTGTTTGTTTTATATATGCACTGTTTGAACCATGTAGAATGCAAATTCAAGGTTATGTGGATATAATAAATAAACGATATCGATTAAGAACATAGCAACAGTCGACCATAAATTCACTTTTGTTAAGAAATCGATTGGCCGTCAGAAAAATCAATGAAGATGATTATAGAAAAAGGAAAAATTATTTTTTTAATTTTAGCGAAGCTTAAATTATAATAGCAGTTCTATTATAAACTGGTATTTTATGGTTCGTTTTTATAAAGTAAATATAAACAATTATTTGGCATTTAAATAAGTTATTAAGCTGTAATTATCCTTTGAGTGAATAATTTGAATAATTATTTTAAAGCAAATAATCAAGAAATATTATTAGATTTAATTATATTAATCTAATGGTAAGAGATGTCAAGATTTTTGTAACGGAAAGAGATGTCAATATTTTTATAATGGAAAGAGAAGTCAAGATTTTTGTGACGGAAAGAGATGTCAAGATTAGCTATAAGTGGAATATAGTAGCGTATTGCAAGTATTTGAACAACAACGATAATACAACATTGTTGACCAAGCTTAAGCGTGACTGTTTGTCGAGATTTGTTATAAAGGGAAGTATTACAGTGTATGACAAGTTTTGAACTATAATGATAAATTAGCGCTGTTAACCAAGCTTAAGCGTGATTTGTATATATAACACTACTCCCTAGGGAATGAAAACAATTTGGTTTGAAATCCACTTATTCTAAAGTGATAAGTAACAACGTTTGTCCAAATAAATATAAGAACAAATGTTAAATAAAAAGTGTCGTGGTTGTGTGATATTAGTTGTATAGTTGAATGCATGTTGTTTTTTTACTTCGATAGTTAAATAACCGACTATCGAAGTGTTTTTGACCATCGTTGTCAATAGAGAGAGACCGGTTGGATTTAATATCCGAAAACCACTCTGTATAGGCATAGACATTGCGAATTAAATTATACTGAAGAAAATCGAAGACGGGGTGAAATGCAAGGGTCGTTCTGTTCCAGAATGGTGTTTTCTGTTTGCCCAGTCCCAGGACAACTTGTATGGACGAATGTCTAACAGAGTATTCCTAACGATCACATAAGACGATCTTTTCAAGATATTACGTCTGGTGGCGAAGAAATTCGTTTCTCTTAGCTTTTATACCTGTAATATTTTTGGGAAGATCAACTAGTGATTTGATGGGTTTGACAATGTGGCGTTCAAAGTGTGTAGTGGCCAGATGTTCTAAAAGATAGACATAGCCTCAAGCTTCACAACCGGGAAATGACAAAATCGGGCAGGCAGCATGGCTATGTGGGTCTCTCCCATTAGGGTGTATAATCACCTATCTAGAGAGATTCCTTTTACTTTTTTAATCTATTTCGATGTTGTCCCTTTTCGGGAAACGGTGGTTTGAGTCCAACCGTTGGTGATATACATTCGATACACTCAAGCGAAATGAGTGGTCGGTCATGTGTGGGTCGGGTTACATGAGACGACCACCTTTACTTCCCCGGTAAGGAAAGCGCGGATAGTTTGAGAACAAGCCACAAAAGGACGCAGACGGAAGAACATTTCATTGTTTATTACAACAATTCCATCAGAATACAAGAATATACAGAGTATAAATCAATATTACACATTATAAAATATCAGAGATTACAATACATTACATAGAAGCGGAAAATAATACAAAACCCAACTGAAGGAGATATACAGATACAAAGCTTTCCGGATATCATTCCAGCTGTAAACCAGGATCCTGTGAATATAAATCTGCAAAACCAAAACTACTAGCTGCCCGTGTCAAAATAAGGGCACTCAGAGTTTAGGATAAAACAATAAACTCCAGGTCAGTCATGGGACTGGTGTGAGAAATAAAACAGTTATTAATCTTTATTTTAAAGTTAGGTAAATCAAGGGACCACGCCGTATAACACGGAACGGGTTTCCTCCAAAGAATACCAGTGCATAAAACAACAGCGCATTGCTAAATAAAGAACAATGAAGCTATTATAAGACCCAGGTCCCATCACACAATGCAACACAAACCAGAGGATAGGGTTTTACCTTATAATAGCCAAAGAATGCTTGATACGTTAAAACAAATATTTTATTATTGCTATAAGTGAAGAAATCAATTTCAAATCATAAGTATCAATCATAGGCGGCATGAATGCCCTATACCACTATGTCGCCATATATAGGTTATACAATCAAAATCGCAAAATCACGTATTTGGAAATTGGATTTCCATCTGTGAACCAAGGCCAGGGATAGTCCTCTACCGATTCGAGACTATCTAGCCCGAGTCTCAGGACCCAGACTCAGGTGGGCCCTTGGATCGTCAGGGCCGGTCCACCGATGTGGATTAAAATTCCTGAACACTACGTTTCCCTACCCTATGGGGCGTAAATGAGCCAACGAATGACTCCATCGGTCCCGGATCGAACGATATAACCGAGGCGCCTCGCAACAGCAACAACCACATAAGTCAAACTCGTCAGGGCGTGTAAAACCACTGACGCCACTTCTAGCTAGAAGGAAACGCATGCCCTCCCTGATGTCCTCTCCCGTTTCTGGTTCACAACCGGGGTGTGAGGCTCGCGAATTCACGTTACACAAAGCAGTGCCACACAGGCTGTGCTTTGATCATCACCCACAAGACTTTGCTTTTCAACAGAAGCCTTGATCATATTGCCACTTAGGCATGCCACACAGGCAATTCACTCCATGCGTTTGATATCCATCAATATATAACCCCTGAGCTCGTACGTCTCAGAGAAGGGCGTTAAGTAAGAGAATAAATTCTCCGCTGCCAAACAGATATATATTTAATAGAAATCAATCACACAAAATAAAATCCTATGTCAGACACACAGTCCATTTACAAGTCCGTTCTGGGTCTAAACGAAACCGGAGGCACCTAGTACCCCGCATATCCATCGATCTCCAAGCACGTCTGGACGATCACTAACTATTTCCATCTTCTTGGGTGTACAGCCCAATCAAGATCATCAGTAACCACCCAAATGACGTGAAGACCTCCGGTCTTCGACCACCGCCTTCATCTTCGACTTATCGTCGTATCAGTTATTCAAAATGGGATAAACCCGGTCTTTCCGAATAACTCGCGTATATAATAAACAAGTGTTACACAAACACCACATACGCCTCATTCCAATTCAGAATATTCTTTTATTCAAATATTCTTATACTTTGGGAATGGTTCCCATTAATTTTATCAAAGATAAATTCTTTAAATTTATTCTTTAATCACCTTTGAATATCAATTCAAACTAGTCGGGATTAGCGAACCACACCGAAGTAATCATTTATTTTATTTCCCAATCCCAACCTATTCACCCCATGAAGTAAAACTGGTAATACTTCATATCTAACACCACGGTGTTATCGGTAAATTCAATTACCATTTCACGTTCAAATCTAATTAAAGATTTAACTATCGCCTGGTGTAAAACTGGCGATACTCCATTCTCTATCTTTTCAATCTAATTAAAGATTCATTAAAACTCCACTTAGTTTTAATCTTTAACTGGGTTAAAGAATCAGTGTCTTTTAAAACACGGTTCACGGTAAACCCAAAATCATATTCCATTAATTATCGGGTTAAAGAACAAGTGTTATTTAGAACACTGTTCACAATAAACCCAAAAATCAATATCAATTCAGTTCCAATTAAATATTATTTAATTGGTACACTTCATTAAATCTAAATAAAAAGATTTAATCTTTTTCTCGACTGGGCTTAAGAACAGTGTTAATGAAGACACCATTCACGACAAACCCCAAATCACATTTGATATTAAATACAAGGCTCTGAATAGAAAATATATCGACTTATATTAAATATCAAATTCTACGACCAACAAATATCGTATAGTAAATAAAGATATATATATCTTTCAAATTTCCACAACAATATCTGTATAATCACAAAATCCCACATCGAAATATTCTGAAGACAATTTCGATTCAAATCCACTCCAATTCAATTATTGGAAATTCTGGTTATATTTCAAAACCATTTCAAATTCACTTTATTTATTTAAAAATAAATAGAATTATAATTCTAGTTTAAAACTAGTTCATTTTGATAAAAATCTATTTTTATCTTTTCAAATATGGAGTTTTTCATCCCAATTCTTCCCAAATCATTTCTTATGATTTTACACAAATTATTGATATTTTTGATAATTTTATCAAGGCCCGTATAGTCGATTTCCATCAACGACCATCGAACTGCACTTACAGCGACCTTTTCCAAATTTGATTTGGACATAATTCCAAATCCAACCGTTAGATTTCTAATTTCTCACATTCTTTAGAAAGCTCTTTTCGATACGAACCCAACGGTTCCGGTTTTAGGAGAATCTGACGGTTGGATCTCCCGTAATATCCATTCGAAGTCAATGGTCGAAATTCGCGAACTGCCACGGCGCGGCGCTTTCTATTCAGGCCATTATATTATATATATAATATATATATAATATATACTTCGTCGATTTCCTTTTAAAACGTATTTTATAAATCGTTTTAAATTCATTAAAAATTGATTTCAATTTCAATTCAAATTCATTTCTATTCAATTTCAATTCGAATTCAATTCTATTCAATTTCAATTCGAATTCAATTCTATTCAAAATATCAGATTTTGAAATCACTTTTGATATTCATTATAAAATGAATAAAATCGATATAAATATCGTTCACGTCAAAATGGCGTCAACCTAATCAACACGGCTTCATATGTTTCTATTTTCGAATATTCTATTTCAAATATTTATTTTTCAAATATTTCTATTTCAAATATTTCTATTCAAATATTGGAATGAGGCCCAATCAATTACCATAGATTTTATTTATCTGGATTTCCATACAACGCATGTATATATCAGCAATGATAAATAATCAACCATCATCCGAAGTTCATTCTACACTGTATAAGCATCAAATATAAATATTTAACGCTTATAACAGTCTGTCAATCAATCGATCGACATACAACTAAATATTGGGATTAGTGTATGTCATATATCATCCCAATACCCGTGTGGGGTTTCAAACAATCAAACACAGATTTTATTTGTGTAGTTGGGCGATGTGTAAAATTTATCGTCCCAATCAATATCAATCAAATCAGTGTATGTAAACAAATCTCCATTTTGTTTATAAATATTTATTCACATTCATGTTAAAAATTATATTTTCGACTATAAAATATTTTTAACTACATAAAAATTTGATTTCATTTCACATCACATCACTCACTCAACTACACATCAACATCAAACAAACAAGCATACAAGCCGTCCATGGTCTGTGGACGACGGGTTTCGGGTGCTACTAAACACCGTCTGCATCCTAGTATATATTATTAACTAGAAAAAAAAATTAAAAGGTGAGAAGTTCTCACCGACTAGCTATTCCAAACGCCACGACTCTTCCTATGTAGAAATCTTCGCCGTGACCGCCCTTTGTCAATTTCATTGCCCGTAGCCACTACATATATAAAAATCACATTTTTATATTGTTGTTATGTATATAAAAATTCTATTTTTATTCCGCTACTATATAAATAAAAAATCTATTTTTATAACGGTGTTCATATAATAAAGATTACATTTTTATCATATTATTCTCTATATAAAAATTATATTTTTATATCTACTTCTAATATAATGATCGAATTTTGATATCATCGCTTTAAAAATCCTATTTTTATTTCAACATATATATAATAGAAATCGGATTTTTATTTCGCTATATCTATAAAGATTATATTTTTATACTCTACATCATATAAAAACTATATTTTTATCTCTTCTACATAATAAAAATCGAATTTTTAATACTTCTATAATATAAAAATCTAATATTTTTAATTAAAAATCCAAACTT
This sequence comes from Allium sativum, assembly GCA_030737875.1. Classification (NCBI taxonomy): domain Eukaryota; kingdom Viridiplantae; phylum Streptophyta; class Magnoliopsida; order Asparagales; family Amaryllidaceae; genus Allium; species Allium sativum. The sequence goes on from CM060909.1 coordinate 827,202,529, forward strand.
CATACCATGAAAAATCATTTCTTTTCTCGCTATTCCAATCAAATAAAAAATCATATTTTTTTATTCTCTCTATATTATAAAAATCATATATTTTTACTACGCTACTACATAGATAAAAACTAATCTTTACTATGTTAAAACTATGAACTTTTCTATTCAAAATCACAGCCTTTTCCTATACAAAAATCATAGCTTTTCGCTTTGTAAATTAAAATAAAAACAAAACAAAATAAAATAAATAAATAAAATGAAACACTCACCTTTCTCTCAGTGAAGAAAAAAGGGGGGTCGGACTGAAGAAAAAGAACAGGGAGGAGGAGGCATCGCGGCCTGGAGGCGGCGCTCTGACAAGGTAGGACGGGGGGGGGGGGCTGGAGGGCGAGCTGCTGTGGTAAAAAGGTGGGCCTGGATGGGGCGCTGCTGTGGTAAGAAAGGGGGATTTAAAGAGGAGGGAGAAGCGGTGGAGGGGGGCTATGGATCGTCGGAGATTGGAAAGGGGACCGCCAACGGCGGCGCAGGCGGAGGAAGCCACGGCAACGATCGATTTAGGGTTTTAATTTTCTTTTTTTCTTTCGGGTTTGAGTCTGTAGAAGGAGGAAGGGGATTGGGGGAGATAGAGTTTTAAAAGGAAATGTATAATTTAATATTATTTAATTCCTTTAAGTTGGACTTTACCTTCGAACTTCAAATCAAACCCAATGACTGTCGCCCATAGCCAAATTCCCCCATTCCGAACACAATGGGATATGTATAGTAGGATGATTCGATCATTTCGATCATTTTTCATCAAAATCAAAATATAACTCTATATATTGAATTTGAACGCACATTTCAATTTACTGGGCCCACATACGAAATCTAAAAATTCCCGAAAAATATTTTCTAGCTTCGTATTGACGATACGGTCCTAACAAAACTAATTTCATCGAATTCTGAGACCGTTTGAAAAATGGCCATTTTCCAGTCGATTAAAATCAACTAAAACTAGTCAAACGCGTTTTCCTTTGCCACGCTCACATATTGATTCGAAAAATTATGAAATTTGAAACCAAGCAATAATTTGACATCTCGGATCCAACAAAAGTGATTTCGTCTGGGCCAGAATTCCATAGCGACTTATCTGAATTTCCATCTTGGTTCGGAGTTTCCTTGGATTGGCAGGTTATTATCGATGGTTTATCAAGGATTTCTCCAAGATAACTGCACCATTAACAGGATTGACGAAGAAGAACCAAGTGTTCACATGGGATGCAAAGTGTGAGCAAGCTTTCGGAATTCTGAAAGAGAGATTAATGAGTGCTCTTGTTCTGACGATTCCAAGTGGGAATGAGGATAACATTAAAACTGTTATTGCATATTGCGCTAAAAATGGATTTAAGCCAAAGTTTTTGAAGAATTGCAAAGAGAGAATAATAGTTCAATGTGCTGTTGAGGGTTGCAGTTTTAATATTCATGCTTCTTGTAAGTTGAAACAGCTGGATCATTTTCTGGTTAGAAGATTTGAATCTACTCATAGTTGTGGTGGTGGATTTCGATCAATTAATAGTCCTTTGATTAAAAGCGATCTTGTGAAAACTTTAATATTAGATGAAGTTCGTGATGAACCAACTAGAAAAACCAGTGATATTATTGCGAAATCCGAGGTCGTTTGCAAAATTTCCATTTTTAAGGGCCAGAATTCCATAGTGACTATTCTGAATTTTCATCTGGGCATAACTTTTGATTCCCGCTATGAAATTTCAATTTTTCGGATTCGTTGGAAAGATATTATCAATTAGATTCTATTATTTTTGGTTTCGCTAAATTCCGGTTTATTTTGCACCCGGTACATTCATTTGAAAATTGAAATCGAATTATCGAACTACCGCGCCATTTTCTATTCCTTTTATAATTATAATTAAATAATTATATTCTAACGACGATCTATTAAATATATACGTTCGAATTCTATTCAAAATAAATTTCTCATCGTTATTATTTAAAATAATTCATTTTAGATAATCAAAATTCGCTAAAATTGCCAAAATAAATTTTTTAAATCGGCCCAGATTTCCGGGTTATTACATTACAAGACGTTCTTGTTGAACCTTGTGTATTCGCCTCTAGAGATACACTATCTGCAGGTGGTCCCATGCCTTGTCATAGTTGGAATCCAATCTCCAATAAGTGCCCTGCGGTTGTTGATTTTATACTATGTATGTAGAACGTGAGATGCAAGCGTTCTGCTATTTGGTTATTTACTTGATTAGACATTATTATAATATCACTAGATTTTGATATCAAAATATTTTGGGTTATATTAAGGTAAAAACCGTCCATGTTTATGTGTGGATTGGTCTTACTATTATCCTTTTGTTTCAAAAAAAAAAGATTTTCTAAGTTAAACCGTATGGTTGAAATTTACTCACACCAGTCCTATGACTGACCCAGAGTTTATTTTGTTTGTTTTCCCTAAACTCTTGGGTGCCCAAATTTGTACGGGCAGTCAAGTGTTTCAGGCTTTTACTGATACACTTGGAGGAGCTAAAAGCCAAAGGCTTCACCGTTAGTATTTAGAGATTATTTCCACTGTGATATGATGTATTGTACTCGGATAATGGTATGTATATACAATACGGTGTTGTATTTCAAAGTTATGTTATATAATACATTTTATTCGTTCTGCTGTGAGATTCGTGTTTTACTCTGATTCTGCTCAGTTGTGTTCTTCTTCTTCTATTCTATTAGTTCTATCTTATCTTTCTCATCCTCTTATTTCTTTCTATTAATGAACTGAATTTTCGTGCACTTTGAGTTGAATGTGTAGGATATTTATCAGCTCAAATTGGTACTGATTTCCGGGTCATTACAGTTGGTACCAAAGCATAAGGTTAGGTGATTAACTTGGCTCTGTGGCGCAACTCAATAGAGATGGAGTTAGTAATACTCCAGATTGAGTATGAGTGTATATATATGAGCGCGTATGTGTAAATCAATATAAGAACTGTTTTATATTGTGTTAATTGGTTTAGCTAGTGGTTTATGAATTCTGGTCGATACCGGATTGCAAACTGTATCGATAGGTATTTCTAAACTCTTAAACAGAGTAATTCGACACAGTATGTTTTTAAATGAGGGTAAATAAAATAATTTTACCCAAAAATATATTTTGAAATAAAGGAAGCATACATATTGGGATTATTTAATATATATTGACTATGTTGGTTAAAATATGATCAAATAAGATTTATAATTGAGTTGGTTATATAAATAACCAATCGAAATATTGTATAAGTATAAAATATAAACAGATGAACTAAATCTGAATTTAAATCAGATTGGGAATTGAACTCACTTCGATTGCTGGGAAATAAATTCCAATGATGAAGCGCGCCATTATCGGTATTCATTTTCAAGTTTCTAAGTGACGGATTACTACCAAAGATTTTGTTTTTGAATTATTGTGAGGAAACAAGTTGTCAGAAATTCAAATGTTTTGAATTATATATGATTTCAAACTAGTTTGAAATAAAACCTGAGGAATTTGAATTCTGAAATTTAAATTGAACTTATAAAGTTAAACAAATTGAAATTTGTAAAGGTGAATAAATAGATTAGAATCTAACTTAAACTAAGTTAAATAAATTTGGATTGGAATAAAGATAATACCGAATGGAATGGATTATCGAATAAGAATTTGGAATCGAGATTGAGATTGGAACTAGAATTTGAATTTAGCTTGGATAAGCGAGTGATTGAATTGGAATTTGAACTGGAATTTGGCTTAGTAAAAGCAAAAGATTGGTACGAGAATGGATTGATGGGAGATCAACCAAGATCGTTGGATATATGCTGGTTTGATAGCAAACGGCAACGAAAGAGCTGAATGCCGACAAAATGGTATAAGTTTAAATAACATGGAGTATGAGATTTTTGAGTTCTTTTGGCAAGCCACTTGGCTGTTTGTTTTGGATTGGAGATGGCCCAGAGAGGCGAATTATAGTAGTACCGTTCGAGCCATGCCGAGGAGATGCAGACAAAATCTCTCAGAGATTAAAGGTGTTAGAATTTTGAATATATTCGTTAATAGAAAGGAATTACTAATTGGCTCAGTTGAAACAAAAGGTTTTAACCTAGTTGAGATAGAGTTCGTAGCATTTTCCTACCTTAGTAATTTCAGGGACGAAATTCTTTTAAGGGGGAAGGAATGTAACGTCCCACATTTTTATCAGGTTGTATTTGAATATTTAAATCAGTTAAATATTAAATTCGTAATATAAGTGGATTTATATATTAAGTAAACGAAGTTGAACGTATAAAAATATATATTAAATATAATCGAGCCTGTAATATCGCGACAATTCGTAATTTAACGTTCCGAACTTCGACTGAGGGTACAGGACCCGTTATAAGTCGGATTTCTGCGAAACAGGAAACGTTGGAATTCATTGACTGTATCTTTCTAATGGAAGTGAAAAACCAAGATTTCGCGTTATAGATTGCGAGTTATATCCAAATCAAAATTTCGAATAGTCGCTATAGAATCGTTTATCGACCGTAACGGTTTAATTGATATAACTAGATATTGGTTTCGAATTTGAACAAGATTCTTTTGGGATGTAGTGACAATTTAATTTTTAGAATTTTACTGTAATTTTTAATTAATTAAATACGCAACTTTTTATTTGGAGTATTTTGCACCTTATATCAATATTTTGGGGTTTCACAATATAAGTTGATCTACCGATATTATTATATTTTTGGGATTGTGGGGTGTTGGTCGACACAATGGTATTTTTATTTGTGTTAATGCGATCCTTAAATGATAAATTTTTTATAGCGCCACGGTACCCTAAAACTCTAATGTATACACTGACTATTATGACCACAAACATCTATTCACATTTAATACGATATGTTGCCCTCATTAATAAACGATGCGAAAATCTTTAAGCCATTAATAAACAATCCACATAAATTCCTATAAATCCTAATACCCATATTTTTGAAATCCTACAAGGAGTAGCTTCATATCTGTACCACTTTTGGCTGGTTCGACGGTCATTTCCGGAGTTCAATGTTTAACGCAGTGAAGCTGGGTTTCATCCCGACCGTGATGCGATGGACGGAGGCCATCGAGTTGGACTTTTCAGTGAGCGAAGGAAGGGGAAGGGGTTGGCGAACGTCCCAGAAGGGTTCTGGTGGTGACAGGTGGTCGGGGGGCATCGAAATTTGGGTTTGTTTGTTTCCCGTTCAACTGGGAATTTCGTGGTTGAGGAGACGATGTCGTTGGTCGGCACTTGAGGCGAGGGTGGTGCTCGGAAGGGCAGTGTCATAGGGGTTGTTGCGGGTGCTCCAAGTAGGCGGAGGCATTGGGTGTGGAGGAGAGAGGAAGTCAAGGTATATGGTGTTCGAAAGTGTGATTTAACTGGAGAAAGAAATCGCGAAATTCCTTCCTGGAAACTGATATGCACGTGACTTTTGGGGAAAGGAATTATTTAAACCGATAATTAAGTATAAAGGGGAAATTACGATTTGTTTTATTCGAATTTAAATTTAGAGGAGTGGGAGCTTTGTCCATATGAACGCCAACTACTGGTTTGTGAGAAGCCGACAATGGTGTTGGTTACTAAGAGTGGAAAGAAAGTGTATTAAGGGGGCGGTATTTAAGTAATCCCATATTAGACTTAATGATGTGATTTCCGTTGAAAATTTCATGAAGAAGTGGTGTGTAGAGAGACAAATCAAGTGTTCGAAATGGCCAACGGAGAAGTGCAGATATCGAATTTAAGAAGATGATGAGCAAACAGGTTGGGCAACTAACTAGTTTTAAAGAATTAATTAAGCATAGTTTAGTTTAATCGATTAATTATGTAAAGACCATTATGTATATAACTTGTAAAATTCGTAACATCATCATACGATATTAGAATCTGACGAAACAAGATCCGTTGGGATAGTATGGACGGAAACTACCCAATGGAACTGACTGGGAGTGAATTGGAGCTCGTTACAATTTATAGCGAAATAAATTGTCTGTCAGAATCAAGCGACGGTTATCGTTATTAACGATGATCGTCCAATGTGAGTAAAACTCACTAACTCTATCAGTTATATTTTTGTAACATATTTTTATAACTGATAAATGCTGATTGATTGCTGTGTATTAACTGTTTGGTTGAACTGCTAAGTAATTGGTTGAAATTATAGATCTGGTGTTATATATATATATAATAAATATATATATATATATAAATTGATTCTGTTTAGCAGAATATTTCATAGTGAAATGAAATTGATGTTAATTGTATTGTGAAACATCTGTGGATGCAGGGAAACAGGTCGGAGGAATCCGACTGGAATCCACAACATTTATTTTACTGTTTTTCATATATTGTAATCTATGATGTGATATATAATCTGTGTTGATTACGTGTGTTGAATGATATCGATCATTGTTATTTTGGTATTTTAAATACCGTAAGAAATACTGGAATGTAGAAAAGGGGATTTTCAAAATTTATTTTGGAAATAAAGTATTTATATAAAATCAATGGATTTTATATATAAAAGGAAATATTTATTTAGAAAAATAAATAGAGTTATTAAAGGAAATATTTATTTAGAAAAATAAATAGAGTTATAAAAGGAAATTTTAAATGAGATTTAAGTATTAGGAATAAAAATGAGATTTCGTATGAATAATTCTATAAATAGAAGTACAAGTAGAATTTGGAAATGGGATACAATTTTGAAATACGAAGTCAAACTTAATGGAGTTAATTGATTTGAGTTAATCGATTAGAGTTAATTGATTAGAGTTAATCGAATTAGAATTAATCGATTAGAGTTAATCGAATAGAGTTAATTGAATAGAGTTAATCAAACAAGAGTAAGTCGAATATTAGTTATTTGAATAGAGTTAATTGAATTAGAGTCAATCGAATAGAGCTAATCGAATAGAGTTAATCAAACAAGAGTTAGTCGAATATTAGTTATTCGAATAGAGTTAATTGAATTAGAGTTAATCGAATAGAGCCAATCAAATAGAGTTAATTGAATAGAGTTAATCAAACAAGAGTTAGTCGAATATTAATTATTCGAATAGAGTTAATTGAATTAGAGTTAGTCGGATTAGAGTTATTCGAATATAGTTTATTCGAAGAAAGAGTTATTGAATTAGTTATTCGAAGAAGAGAATGAATCAAATATAGTTTATTCGAAAAGGAGTTATTGAATATTAGTTACTTGAAAGGAATTATCGAATATTAGTTATTCAAAAGGAATTATCAAATATTAGTTATTCGAAAGGAATTATCGAATTTAGTTTATTCGAATAGAGTTAAAGGAGTTAATCGAATATAGTTTATTCTAACAGAGTTAAAGGAGTTAATCGAATATAGTTTATCCAAATAGAGTTAAAGGAGTTAATCGAATATTAGTTATTCGAAGAGAGTTAATTGAATATAGTTTATTCGAAGAAAGGAGTTAGTCGAAGAGAGATTTTTCGAAAGAGTGTTATACGTGAAATTCGATTATATCGAATTCGGGAAAGTACTATTCACTTTCCATTTTAATCATGATTTATTTATTTATTAATAAATTTGTTATTTGTTTATTTATCCAAATTACTAAATAAAAGTCATATTTGAAGTTAGGTATTTCAGAAGTAGGGATTATAACGTTATCGTTATAACCAATGTTTTTCATAAAAGAATTAGATTCATAAACTGAATCCGAGAGTTACGTAAGGAAGTTTGTTAAAGATTTAAAAGGTGAACCTTGTCTGTTTCGAAGTTAGAAATGTTGTTCAGTTAAGGTATGAGAGGTAGATATACCCCAACTTGATTGGCTTCGTTTTTAACTAAGGAATGGTCAAGGTTCGATAGTGAAGGTTGGTTAAGTGAAATTAGTTAATCAGTGTAATATTTGAGTGGCGTAGCAATGTTTTATTTAAACATCTGTTTAAATCCAATGAATGAGTTTTGGAAACATTTTCCAAATATAATCAGAGATATTTTCTAATCATAGAAAATGAAATGTTGATGATAAAGAATACTGGAATGACAGTGATACGTGAAAAGAAATGGAAATGTTTTCCAATGATTAATAACATATATTTTCTAAATTTAGAAAATAAGGAATGTTGAAAATATGGAAATAGGAAATGAATAAATTAATGAACTAAAGAGATAAATGTTAAATGATGATTTGATCGATATAATTTCCATTTGGAAATAATATCGTTGTTTGCACACGTGTTTTTCTTTGATAGTTAACTCACCGACTATCGAAGTTTTTGACCATTTTTCCTTTATCATTACGGAAAGACTGGGATCCGACTCATCTGAAAAACACTTTGTATGGGCGTTAGCATTGCGATCAAATATGATGAAGATAATTGAAGACGGAGTTATGCAAGGGCTGTCCTGTTTACAGAATAGTACCTTCAGTTTGTCCAGTCCCAGGACGACCTGTATGGAAGAATGTCTAACAGAGTATATTTAATAGTTCATGTAAGTTGATCTCTTCAAACGTATATACGTTTGGTGGCAGAGGAATTCGTTTCCCTTAGCTGTACACCCGTTGTATTTTTGGAGAAATCAATTTGTTATTTGGCGGGTATGACGATGTGACATTCAAAGTGAATAAATGTGTGATCTGCCAGAGATAAGCGTGGCCTCCACTGTTTCAAATCTCGCAAATATCGCCCGACATCTCCTCCGAGATCTCGTTTTGGGATCCTTCCGAAACAAAACAGCAAATATCACTCTAAATCTCCTTTCGAGTATATCGCCCGAGATATTGAAATATCAAATGATATATCGACCAAGATGAAATACTGGAATATCGTCTGAGATCTTAATTTTTTTGGTTAAAATTTAAATTTGTGCCTAAACTAGAACAATAATTAAAAAACTCAAATCTAGCCATAGCAATCTTTTGTTATTTTACATTTTGCATGTTAAATAACTATATTGTATGTTCATATAAGTTTTACAATGCTTATGATTTTCATATTCGTCTTTTTACATACATGTTACTAATGAAATTATGTATTTAATGGTCTATTGATGCAGAATTTTTTAATGTTTTGGATCCTTTTAATATTTCCTGTCTAACAATATTTCTGTTTTAAGCATATTATGAATTAGATTATCAATGGTCTTTTGTAAAATAAAGAAGAATAAAGTTATTTTGCATTTTAAGTTTAATTTACTATGTTTTTAATAACATTCATAAAAATCATTTTATTAAAATATCATTTTTAAGATATCATATACCCCGAGATTGTTCCGATATGAACTTTCAGACCCGAGATGAAAATCTGAGACGAACTCCTGAGTTAGACTCATCTCGTCTGAGATCTCCTCCGATACGAGAGCGAGTCTATAAAATCCCTGAGACGAAATGCAACTGATATCCGAGATTTAAAACCTTGGTGGCCTCAAGCCTCACAACCGGGAAATGACAAAAATCGGGAAGACAACATGGCTAAGTGGTTGGCTGCCAAGTAGGGTGTATTATCACCTATCAAGAGATATTCATTTTATTCTTTAATCTATTCTATGTTGTCCCATTTGGGAAATGGTTGCTGATCCCAACCGTTGGTGATATACATTCGATACACTCAAGCGAAATGAGTGGTCGGTCATGTGTGGCCGGGTTGCAAGATGTTCTTATTGAATCCAGTGTATTCCTCTCTAGAGGTACACTAGCAAAAGGTGGTTCCATACCTTGTCATAGTTGGAAATCCATTACCCAATAAGTGCTCGTGGTTTTGATTGTATACTATAAATGTGGAACGTGAGATGAAAGTGTTCTACTAGATGATTATTTAGTTGTGGTTGATAGACATTATTATAATATCAAAAGAGTTTTGATATAAAGTTTATCGTTTCTTTCAAAAGGATTTTGAAAGTTAAATCAAATTGATTTGGATTCTAATAAGGGAAAAACCCGTTCCGTTATACAGCGTGGTCTTATGAGATATCGTTTAATTACTCAAACTGTTTTAAATTGTTATACTCACACTTGTCCCATGACTGACCCAGAGTTTATTTTGTTTTGTTTCCCTTAAACTCTTGGGTGCCCAATTTTGTATGGGCAGTCAAGTAGTTAGGATTTTATAGATATATCAGGAGAGCTTGGAGCACAAGGCTTCAGGATTATATAGCTATAGTTATTTCCGCTGTGTCGTAAGTGTAGCACCCTGATAATGTTACTGTATACATATACTAGTTTTATTTCAAAAATTATGTATCTATTATATGTTGTTTCATTCCGCTGTGAGATTCGTCTTTACTCTGATGTTGTATGTTCTTCTTTGTAACACCCCACGTCCATTATTGTCACTTACAAAGGGAATGCATTAACTTCCATGGAGGTTATAAGTGAATATAGAACAGAAAAATTACAACAAGACAGATAATAAATAGTACATGGAAATCTAAAACTTCATTTTATTGCAGCGGAAATTAAACATGTTTGTTACATCATAAAACCATAGATCATAACCAAGTACAGTATCCATCTTCATAAAAACAAAATACATAATCCCATTACATAAATAGCCATTAAAAAGATAACAAGCTGGACTTTACTTCAACGGACCAAGCTTTCCAAAGAGAGATGAAGCAATTCAATCAAACTCCACTAGAGCTGGGCCCAACCTGAGGACCTGGAGGGGGAAAAAGGAAAGAAATAGAGGGGTTTAGACATAAAGTCTGGCGAGTATGATAATTCTAACAATACTATTATCAAAATAACTAGACTAAGGCATAAGCTGGAAGACAAGTAAATGTCTATGAACTCTTAGGAAGATAAAGATAGCGTTTAAGATAACGTTAAAGATAACGGTAAAGGCACACCTAATTACTAACGAATGATTACTACACTGCACCGCACATTACTACACTGCACCACACCAATCACCCTATTGTTTGATCCCACTTGCTTCACACAGAAACTTTATAAATAGCCTTACGTACCCCTACCTGACTACATTGGTGCCGTCTGCCCCAATCTCCACTAGGTGTACCCCACTACCCACTTTCGATCGGCTCCCTACTCATAGATACCCGTGCTGGCCCCACAGTGGGGTGTATCACTCCCCTAAAGTGGCAACCCGATACAACTTGAGAATGCACGGCTTATACCTACATGATGCAACAACGTCTTACCTACCAGCCCGGGTCCACACACGCATATGAAACCCGTTGGACTTGCGTTGCCACCGCTCCCCGTTTTGGCCTCTTACAGTCAAACCCAGCATGCGTGTCCCGTCCTCGACTTGGGTCGAACCCACAAAGATACGTTTGGGATACTGGTCGAAATGGGCCCCAACAAGCTACCCACCTAAGCTTGTCACTAGTGTATCCCACTTAACCCTCTTAGTCATGTTCATTTACATGTGTGTTTGGTTAAGTCTTACTAATCGTATTTCACATGCCACTAAGGGCACCCCCTAGATTCCTCATGCCACCCAAGGCACCTACTTAACCCCCATGTCCCACCTTACATGTTTATCTGGTTAAGTATTTCTTAATTCATTCAGGCCATAACCTCATAAAGACCTCTCACATTAGACTGGCATTTATGGCAGTTGGATTTGTCGGGCGGGTCCGGGCAGTCTTACACCATAAAAGAGTCTAACCTCGTGTCTTTACAACCGTTATGCTTTAGTTTAGGCCTAGGACCTCTCACATTGGGCTGACATTTGTGACCACTGGATTTGCCGGGCGGGTCCGGGCAGGTTTACGTCACAAACGAGTCCAACCTCGTGTCCTAAGCGTTGATTAACACTTAAAATCTTTTACCCCAGTTTTAATAATTCCCTATTCAAATTATTAATTAAGTCAACTTTTAATGATGTCCATAATTGACTCAATTATGGCCATCCACTTATGGCATGCAAAATCATATCAATTGCACCCCAACTTTTTAATACTAAATCCTTAATATTACCCCTACCCCACGTTTATACGTTCGCTTATTCAACGCATAATATAGGCTAGACTTGTATAGTCTAACACCTAGCACAAAGATAAATTATCACAACATATAGACAATTAAAATAAATCTAATCATAATAGGGGTGAAACTTGCATAAACTACACATGTTAAGGATCAAAAGGTGTCAACTTGTTAAATGTCTCAATTTATATGATATGATCATAGCCCAAATCTATACATAAACTTGCATATGGGGTTTTTAGGCAACATAATGATGGTGTGAACTAGCATAGGATATCACATATGTCATAGCATAATACTAGATGTCATAATAGATGTCTTGGTATATGTTCATAACTTTTCTAATCAATCTGACTTGCATATGTGACTTGTCATATAGATCAACATAACCCAAACATGATGATTTAATTAATACGAACTAACTAGCATAGATGGTAACATCATGACCTTTTTAACATGTATGATTCATCACAACTTAGCATAGAAACTTTCAACATACATAACATCATCATAGCATGATTTACAACATATAAGATATCATCATCACATAACATTGGATTTACAATATACATGATAGCAAAAAGGGGTTTACAATAACATATATGATAATTCACATCATCTACTCATAATCCATTCATAACTCAACCTAATTAAAATGATAATAATCTTGTTAAGATCATCATACTCACAATTTAGAGAAGAAAAGAGAGAGTTTTGCTTTGCTTTAGGGTTGAGAGAATTAGAATTGAATTTTCTTTTCTTCTTTCTTAGTTGGCGGCGGCTCCATTGATTTCCATGGCGATGGTATGACGGTAACTATTCTATTTTAATTAGGTTTAGGGTTAGCATTAGGATGTATTTATAGGTGTAGGAAGTTATTTAGGACCATTAGATTAACCCTGAACCATGAGAACCAATCAAATGTAAAATCTGCATTTGAGCGAATCGGCCCACGGGTTGACAGCCAAACACCCTGAATTAACCCCTAGTCGACCCAGCGAAGCTTGGGTCGACCTCAAAAATGAGCCGGTTCGGTTATTCCCCCTCCCAATTCGCTATTTTGAACTTTTTCGCATATTTATTTACTTAATTTTTTAATTTTTATATATATATCAATATATATATATTTCTCTGCGCAACCCATTTCACTTAATTCTTTTCTAAAAATTAAGTATACTTTAATTTGTGAATTTTAATGTTATAAAATTACGGGGTGTTACATTCTTCTTCTTCTATTCTAAGTTTCTATCTTATCTATTCTCACCCTCTTCTTTCTTTCTATTAGTTTTCTGGTTTTCAGTGCAATGTGGGTTGGACTTGTGTTATTTGGTCAGCTCAAATTGTACTGGAATTTCGGGACACTACAATTGGTATTAGAGCTTAAGGTTAAGTAATTACCTTGGCTCTGTGGCGTGACTCAGTAGAGATGGGGTTAGTAATACCCTTGATTGAGTTGAGTGTATATATACGAGTGAACGTATTTGTTATTTGATATAAAAATGGTTTTATATTGTGGAGATTTATTGGTTGAGTTGTTTATGGATTCGGGTCGATCAGTTTGATCCACTGTATCGATAGGAGTTTCTAAACACTTGAATACGATGAACCGACATAGTATGTTTTGAAAAGAGGGTAATGAAATAATTTTACCCAAATATATTTTGATATAGAGAAAATATATATATTGGAATTATAATATATTGGATATATTGGTTGTGATTATAATCGAGTAAGATTATAAATGAAATGGTTATATATAACCAATCCGAATTCATATAAGTGAAATATATGAAAGCAGATGAATTAAATCTGAATTTGAATCAGAATTTAGAACTAAAATTCCTGAAATATGGAAAACGTGTTTGTAAATGGAATATAATTAAGTATAAAAGAATTTTAGAATCCTGAGGGATTTTAAATTTGTTACAAGCATTGAAAAAGGGTATTTTGAAATGAATTTCAAAATGGAAGTCCTTAGATATGGTTTTGAAAGTGATATTGTATTGAACTCACTTCGATAGCTGGAAATAGATTCCGATGATGATCATGACATCATTGGTGTTCATTTTCGAGTTGTAAGTGACAGATTACTACCAAAGATACTATTTTTGAATTGTTTTGAGAAAACAAGTTGTTTTGATTTCAAAGAGCGAATATTTGATTTTTGTTTTGGAAAAGTAAGTTGTTTAAAACTCCCAGGAAGAGGTTGTTCGAATTAAAAACAAATTTAAATTGAAATTTGTGAAACCGAGCTGGAATTGAATTGAAATCAGTTAAGTGGTAATTGAAATTAAAGTAGATTAGATTGATATCGAATACAATTGTATTGGGAGATAGGAATTTGAAATGGAACTCAATTAATGGATTATGAGTTTGGAATTAAGAATGGAATTCGAGTTAGAAATGAAATTTGGTTTGGATAAGCGAATAGCTGTGTTGAACAGATATTGATTGGAAATTGGTTGAGATGACATTGGTATATGTTGTATTGATAACAGGTGAAAGGATATAATGATATGCCCGACAAAAAGGTACAAGTTTACATTTCTATTGGATATGAGATTTATGAGCCGAATTGACAGGCCACTTGGCTGTTTGATTTTCTTTTGGGTTAGAGAAGGCCTAGAGAGGCAAGTTGTAGTTGTACCGATTGACCCGTACAAAGGAGGTGCTGGCAAAAAATTTCGAAAAGTTGAGGTGTTAGAAAATTTTCAGGATTTTTGAAATTTTTTGTTAGTAGGAATAAATAAATATTTAATTGAAATTAAATTGGTTCAGTTGGAACTGAAGATAAGAAGTGGACAAACAATTTGTAACCCAGTTAATAGCGTTTTTTTTCTACCTTAGCAATTTCTAGGACGAAATTATTTTAAGGAGGGAAGAATGTAACGACCCGTATTTTCAAAGGTATAATAATTAATTAATTTAATTATTTAAAATATTGGTTTGGTAATTTAAAGGATGTTTAATTAAATAATATTGAATATTGAATTAATTTAAATAATAGAATAATATATTTAAATTCAGAATAGTCGGAAATAGTAGAATTCACAATACGATGTGAATTGGATCATATATAAGCTATAATTCAGTTTGGAATTTGATTTAGAATAACGAATATATTGTTTAAACGAAGTTTGAACGTATAATTTTATTATAAATAAAATCGAGCTTGAAATGGCGCGGCAGTTTGCTATTTGGCAATTTGAACTTCAACTAAATATACAGGGTCCGTTTTAAATCGGATTTCTGTGAAACAAGAAACGTTGGGAGCTGGTGAAGTATATTTTTTAATGGAAGAGAAAAATCGGGATTTCATTGTGTAGATTTTGAGTTATCTCCAAATCAAATTTTCAAATAGTCGCTATGGAATTCCTTTATAATTTATATCGATTTATTTATATTTTAAAATGATTTAAATATAAATCGAATATCGATATAACTGGGAAATTGGAAGTATCAAGTTATAAATCCAATTGGAGCTATGTGATATTCTATTGTGAATATATATGATAATATTTATTTTTAAATATTTAATTAAATATTTTTAAATATATTAATATATTTAAATGGTCTATTTAGAGCTTTAAAAATAGCCAGTTTTGCAAGCGAGCTCCGTTTTCGACGAAACTAATTTTGTTGGATCTATAACATTAAATTATTGTTAGATTTCAAGTTTCGTGATTTTTAGAGTCAGTGTGTGGCCGTACAGACTTTTAATGTCAAAAACAGTCAGTATTTTGACGGTTAAAAATACGCTATGTGAGCAAACGGAGTCAGAATTCGACGAAACCAGTTTCGTTGGGTCCGCAATGTCAAACTCTAGTTGTATGTCCATTTTCATGATTTTTGGGTATCGTCTGCGATCATTGGAATTTGAAAACATTCATCAAAGATTTATATTAATATAAAAACAAAATATCTAGATATTTATCAACACTATAAATACACCATCCTTGTAACCCTAATTTTCAGTTTCTCTGGTCAAACACTATCTCAAAACAACAGCCGCCACGATTTCAAAATACACAGGAATATCATGATGCTTGGAAAATCTAAATAATCCACATAAATTCCTATAAATCCTAATACCATATTTTTGAAATCCTACAAGGAGTAGCTTCAAATCTGTACCACTTTTGGTTGGTTCGACAGTCATTTCCAGAGTTCAATGTTTAACGCAGTGAAGCTGGGTTTCATCTCGACCGTGATACGATGGACGGAGGCCATCGAGTTGGACTTTTCAGTGAGGGAAGGAAGGGGAAGGGGTCGGCGAACGTCCCAGAAGGGTTCTGGTGGTGACAGGTGGTCGGGGGGAATCATAATTTGGGTTTATTTGTTTCCCGTTCAACTGGGAATTTCGTGGCTGAGGAGACGATGTCGTTGGTCGGCACTTGAGGCGATGGTGGTGCTCGGAAGGGCAGTGTCATAGGGGGTGATGCTGGTGCTCCAAGTAGGCAGAGGCGTTGGGTGTAGAGGAGAGAGGAAGTGAAGGTATATGGTGTTCGAAAGTGTGATTTAACTAGAGATGGGAGTCACGAAATTCCTTCCTGGAAACTGATAAACACATGATTTTTGGGGAAAGGAATTATTTAAACCGATAATTAAGTATAAAGGGGGAATTACGATTTGTTTTATTCGAATTAAAATTTAAAGGAGTGGGAGCTTTGGCCATAAGAACGCAAACTACTGGTTTGTGAGAAGCCAACAATGGTGTTGGTTACTGAGAGTGGGAAGAAAGTGTATTAAGGGGGCGGGATTTAAGTAATCACATATTAGACTTAATGATGTGATTTCCGTTGAAAATTTCATGAAGAAGTGGCGTGTAGAGAGACATGTCAAGTGTTGAAATGGCCAGGGAGAAGTGTAGATATCGGATTTAAGAAGATGATAAGCAAACAGGTTGGGCAACTATCTAGTTTTAAAGAATTAATTAAGCATAGTTTAGTTTAATCGATTAATTATGTAAAGACCATTATGTATATAACTTGTAAAATTCATAACATCGTCATACGATATCAGAATCTGACGAAACAAGATCCGTTGGGATCGTATGGAAGGACACTACCCAATGGAACTGACTGGGAGTGAATTGGAGCTCGTTACAATTTATAGCGAAATAAATTATTCGACTGAATCAAGCGATGGTTATCGTTATTAACGATGATCGTCCAATGTGAGTAAAACTCAAGAACTCTGTCAGTTATATTTTTATAACGTATTTTTAGAACGATAAATGATGATTGATTGTTGTTTATTGACTACTTGATTGAACTGCTAAGTAATTGGTTGAAATTATAGATCTGGTTATATATATATATATATAAATTTATTCTGTTTAGCAGAATATTTCATAGTGAAATGAAATTGATGTTAATAGTATTGTGTAACATCTGTGGATGCAGGGAAACAGGTCGGAGGAATCCAAATGGATTCCTCAACATTTATTTTATTGTTTTTCATATATTGTAATATATGGTGTGATATATAATCTGTGTTGATTACGTATGTTGAATGATATCGATCATTGTTATTTGGGTATTTTAAATACCGTAAGAAATACTAGAATGTAGAAAAGGGGATTTTCAAAGTGTATTTTGAAAATAAAGTATTTATATAAAATCAATGGATTTTATATATAAAAGGAAATATTTATTTAGAAAAATAAATAGAGTTATAAAAGGAAATATTTATTTAGAAAAATAAATAGAGTTATAAAAGGAAATTTTAAATGAGATTTAAGTATTAGGAATAAAAAGGAGATTTTGTATGAATAATTTTATAAATAGAAGTATAAATAGAATTTGGAAATGGGATACTATTTTGAAATACGAAGTCAAACTTAATGGAGTTAATCGATTAGAGTTAATCGATTAGAGTTAATCAATTAGAGTTAATCGAATTAGAATTAATCGATTAGAGTTAATCGAATTAGAGTTAATCGAATAGAGCTAATCGAATAGAGTTAATCAAACAAGAGTTAGTCGAATATTAGTTATTTGAATAGAGTTAATTGAATTAGATTTAATCGAATAGAGCTAATTGAATAGAGTTAATTGAATAGAGTTAATCAAACAAGAGTTAGTCGAATATTAGTTATTCGAATGGAGTTAATTGAATTAGAGTTAACCGAATAGAGCTAATCAAATAGAGTTAATTGAATAGAGTTAATCAAACAAGAGTTAGTCGAATATTAGTTATTCGAATAGAGTTAATTTAATTAGAGTTAGTCGGATTAGAGTTATTCAAATATAGTTTATTCGAAGAAAGAGTTATCGAATTAGTTATTCGAAGAAGAAAATTAATCGAATATAGTTTATTCAAAAAGGAGTTATCGAATACTAGTTATTCGAAAGGAATTATCGAATATTAGTTATTCGAAAGGAATTATCGAATATTAGTTATTCGAAAGGAATTATCGAATATTAGTCATTCGAAAGGAATTATCGAATATAGTTTATTCGAATAGAGTTAATGGATTTAATCGAATATAGTTTATTCGAATAGAGTTAAAGGAGTTAATCGAATGTAGTTTATTCAAATAGAGTTAAAGGAGTTAATCGAATATAGTTTATTTGAATAGAGTTAAAGGAGTTAATCGAATATTAGTTATTCGAAGAGAGTTAATCGAATATAGTTTATTCGAAAAAAGGAGTTAGTCGAATAGAGATTTTTCGAAAAAGAGTTATACGTGAAATTCGATTATATCTAATTCAAGAAAGTACTATTCACTTTCCGTTTTAATCAAGATTTATTTATTTATTAATAAATTTGTTATTTGTTTATTTATCCAAATTAATAAATAAAAGTTATATTTGAAGTTAGGAATTTCAGAAGTAAGGATTATAACGTTATCGTTATAACCAATGTTTTTCATAAAAGAATTAGATTCATAAACTGAATCCAAGAGTTACGTAAGGAAGTTTGTTAAAGATTTAGAAGGTGAACCTTGTCTGTTTCTAAGTTAGAAATGTTGTTCAGTTAAGGTCTGAGAGGTAGTTATACCCCAACTTGATTGGCTTCGTTTTTAACTAAGGAATGGTCAAGGTTCGATAGTGAAGGTTGGTTAAGTGAAATTAGTTAATTAGTGTAATATTTAAGTGGCATAGCGATGTTTTATTTAAACATCTGTTTAAATCCAATGAATGAGTTTCGGAAACATTTTCCAAATATAATCAGAGATATTTTCTAATCATACAAAATGAAATCTTGATGATAAAGAGTGGAATGAAAGTGATACGTGAAAAGAGATGGAAATGTTTTCCAATGATTAATAACGTATATTTTCTAAATTTAGAAAATAAGGAATGTTGAAAATATGGAAACAGGAAATGAATAAATTAATGAACTAAAGAGATAAATGTTAAATGATGATTTGATCGATATAATTTCCATCTGGAAATAATATCATTGTTTACACACGTGTTTTTCTTTGATAGTTAACTCACCGACTATCAAAGTTTTTGACCATTTTTCCGTTGTCAATACAGAGAGTCGGGGATCAGACTCATTATCTGAAAACGACACTGTATGGGCGTTAGCGTTGCGATCAAATATGATGAAGATAATTAAAGACGGAGTTATGCAAGGGCTGTCCTGTTTACAGAATAGTACCTTCGGTTTGTCCAGTCCCAGGACGACCTATATGGAAGAATGTCTGACAGAGTATATTTAATAGATCGCGTAAGTTGATCTCTTCAAACGTATATACGTTTAGTGGCGGAGGAATTCGTTTCTCTTAGCTGTATACCCATTGTATTTTTGGAGAAATCAATTTGTGATTTGGCGGGTATGACGATGTGACATTCAAAGTGAATAAATGTGTGATCTATCAGAGATAAGCGTGGCCTCTAGCGTCACAACTAGGAAATGACAAAAATCGGGCAGGTAGCATGGCTAAGTGGTTGGCTGCCAAGTAGGGTGTATTATCACCTATCTAGAGATATTCATTTCATTCTTTAATCTATTCGATGCTGTCCCATTCGGGAAACGATTGCTGATCCCAACCATTGGTGATATACATTCGATACACTCAAGCGAAATGAGTGGTCGGTCATGTGTGGCCGGGTTGCATGATGTTCTTGTTGAATCCAGTGTATTCCTCTCAAGAGGTACACTAGCGGAAGGTGGTTCCATACCTTGTCATAGTTGGAAATCCATTACCCAATAAGTGCTCGCGGTTTTGATTGTATACTATGTATGTGGAACGTGAGATGAAAGCGTTTTGCTAGATGATTATTTAGTTGTGGTTGATAGACATTATTATAATATCAAAAGAGTTTTGATATAAAGTTTATCGTTTCTTTCAAAAGGATTTTGAAAGTTAAATCAAATTGATTTGGATTCTCAAAAGGGAAAAACCCGTTCTGTTATACAGCGTGGTCTTATGAGATATCGTTTAATTACTCAAACTATTTTAAATTGTTTTACTCACACCAGTCCCATGACTGACCCAGAGTTTATTTTGTTTCCCTTAAACTCTTGGGTGCCTAATTTTGTATGGGCAGTCAAGTAGTATGGATTTTACAGATATACCAGGAGAGCTTGGAGCAGGAGGCTTCAGGATTATATAGCTATAGTTATTTCCGCTATGCAGTAAGTGTTGTACTCTGATAATGTTATTGTATACATATACTAGTTTATTTCAAAAGTTGTGTATCTATTATATGTTGTTTCGTTCCGCTTTGAGATTCATGTTTACTCTGATGTTGTATGTTCTTCTTCTTCTTCTATTCTAAGTTTCTATCTTATCTATTCTCACCTTCTGTTTTCTTTTTATTAGTTTTCTGGTTTCCAGTGCAATATGGGTTGGACTTGTGTTATTTGGTCAGCTCAAATTGTACCGGAATTTCGGGACACTACATTTCTCATATGGAAAGAATAAATTATTTTTCCCCCTTTCCCATTACAAACTAATATCATCCTCAGATAATCCTGAAGTCGTTCAAGTTGGGGTATTTACTTACTTCTCAGACCTTGATCAACCACGTTCTTATCTTTGGATAGACATCAGTTGTAATTCAAAAACCGATATTTATTTTAATACCAAACAAACCTCATCTAACTATTTTATTTATAATATATTTTATAAACTTCTTACCTTTTGAATATTTCCTTCTCGAGTATACCCATGATTTCTTAATTCATTGATTAAGAAAATTATTTATAAAATATTCCGTTTCCTTTTACTTCTCTAAACGATACCTTAGACTACTCGGATTTTTGTTAAAAATCCTATTACTTTCAGCTTTACCAAATTCACCTTTAATCCTTCTGCTTAATATCTTATTTTACCAATTTTATATAATTCCCTTATTAAGTAACCTTAATTAACGATTTACACCTCATTTCCTTTTTATAAAATTCGTTTATAAATGATGGTTTAATATAAACCCTTTTTTTATCACTTTCCTTTTTACTTAATTCAAATATTAAGTAAACATTAATTTAAGCTCTCGCATTTGCTTAAAAATCCTTTTTTTTGAAAGGCAAAAGAGAAGCTTTATTAATTACAAGAGAACCAGGTTTAGTACATACGAACTATACACGTGAAGGTACTAAATGACAACATTATTAGAAATAGATTACAAAAGTAACCAAAGAATGACTATATCAGCAAAAAGAAACACCCAATCCTAAGAAGAACATTGAGCAGACTTATGCATACAACAAATTATATGCATACACAACTGATCACTATTTTTCTTCTCTAAGCCAAAGATACGATTATTCCTTTCACGCCATATCTCATAGACAAGCTTTTTAAGCAGCTTGAGCAAAATGCAAGACTTCACATCCTTCCATCTAGTTGCCTTAAAAATATTGTACCACTCCATTTAACTTGATATTGACAGCTGATGATATCCGCCAACAGCAAGAAGTCTGGACCAAATAACATGGACATAAGGGCATTTAAAAAAGATATGCACATTAGATTCAGAGTGAGAGTTGCATAAAACACAAACATCATCAGGTATAATGCCAAAATTATAAAGCTTATTCTTTGTGTTGACAGCATTTGACATTATCTTCCAAAGGAGGAGATTTTCTTTAAATGAACTACCACAATTCCAAACTCTCGAATGCTATGCAAATATCTGCCAATCATTTCGAAGCAAATTATACATCGTCTTGATAGTATGATCCTTACCCATCCATTGCAGTTCCTTATTTCCATTAAAAAAGAAGCAACCAGAGATTTCTTGCCATAAGTTCCTCAAAAAAGACGAGCTAGTATAGGGTAGGATTAGTTCACCATCATGAACATAATTAGTAACAACAGCAGATTGAGGGATACCTGAATTCATCATGATATTATAATCTACCACCTCACTTAAGATTAAACCTGGCCTTGCCCAAGGACTGTGCCAAAATGAAAGATTTGGAATGGCTTTATAATTACATTGTACAAAAGTTTTGAAAGTCGCACGGAGGTTAAGAATATTACGCCAGCTCCAACTGCAATTTTGAGGGATTGACATAGTCCAAAAGTTCTTATTACCAATCAAGTTTTTGTGAACCCACTGAGCCCATAATCCTCGATCTATTGCAAAAATCTTTTCAAAGTAAACAGAAACAGCAGCTTTGTTCCACAATAAAATATTAGTTATACCAAGACCCCCAAATTTCTTCCCATCGTAAAGCTTGTGAAAGGCAAATGGTATCAGCTTTTTGGAGAAAGGATTGCCATGCCATAAAAATTTATTTAACGCACTTGTGATCATGTCAATCAAATTAATAGGCAGCATATAATGACAAGACCAACAAGTGGTAATGGCAATTGCAATGGACTAAACAATTGTGAGCCTTCCAGCCTGAGATAGCTTGCTAGGTGGCCACTGCAAGAGCTTGGCAATGATTTTCTCAAATAAAGGAAGACACTGTTGCTTAGTGATTCTGGAACTAATCAAAGGCATACCCAAGTAAAAAGAGTTTGAAGGTAGTTCAGCTAAACTAGAGGAATTTAAAATCTCCAACTTCTTCTCATTTGACACTCCAGCAATCAGGATATGAGATTTATTAATATTTATTTTGAGACAAGTAATGTCATAGAATTTTGCAAGAGTGTCAAAAATACACTGAATATTCCTTGTGGTCGGTTTTGTAAAAATGATGAGATCATCAGCAAAGAGTAAGTGAGAAATCAAGGGATTCTTACATTTTGGATGAAGCTCCAGATTACCTTTATGGATTTGCTCCAAAATGAGAGAATTAAGCAGTTCCATAATGATGATGAAAAGATATGCAGAGATTGGATCCCCTTGTCTCACACCCGTTGTACCCCTGAAGTAACCATGAAGATTGCCATTGCGAATGATTGAGTAAGTAGGTGTTGAAATACACTTATAGATCCAAGCAATGAAAGGCATCGGGAAGTTCATGCGAGACAAAACAGCTAGAATTGAGTTCCATGCGACAGAATCAAACGCTTTCCTAATGTCCAATTTAATCATACATCTTGGAGAAATATTTTTCCTGTTGTAACCATACAACAACTCCTGAGTAATGAGAATGTTGTCACTAACTGATCTGCCATTAATATAAGCCGATTGATTTAAGGAGACGATTGATTGCAGCACTGCTTGAAGACGATTTGCAAGTATTTTGGATATAATCTTGTAAAGTATATTACAACACGAAATTGGTCTGAAATCCGAAACAACCTTTGGATGGTCAGTTTTGGGTATTAGGGCAATAGCAGTTGCATTAACACTCAATGGCAGATCATTGGTCATAAAGAAAAATTGAACAGCATTAATAATATCATCGCCAATTATTGACCAATTATGCTGAATGAAATATGCATTGAAACCGTCAGGACCCCCGCAGCTGTTTGCATCAAGACTAAAGGCAGCTGATTTGATATCCTCCCTATCAATTAATTTAATAAGCCCAAGTGATTCATTGTCTGATAGAGAAGGAAGAACTACACTGAAGAGCGAGAGGACATTGCAAGAAAATATTGGGGCGGCAAGAATAGAAGAGAAGTATTCTACAAAGGCTTTGTTGATGCCATCAACAGAGGTTTGCAAGTCGCCATGCATATCCAAAACTTGAGGAATGGAGTCTCGGAAGTTCTTAACTTTAATAGCATTATGAAAGTATTTTGTATTTCTATTGCCTTCTCGCTCCTTCCTAAACAGAGCATACTGCCTGCTACTATTAAGTTCATTTTTAAGTGCATTCCTTAGCTTATGCTGAAGCTCAAATTCTACCACATGAAGAGAATCATCATTGGGTGAACTGCTAAGCGCAACCTGTATACTATGAAGCTCCTTCCTTATGAAGGTTGAATGTTTTGAACCAACTCCGAAAGAATGAGTTGACCATGTTTTGAGATTCATCTTCAACGATTTGAGATTTTGTAGAAGTTTCAAGAGAGGATTTGCACATGAATGCTGAGACCAAACATGCAAAAGTATTTGTTCAAAGTCAACATGCTTAGTCCAAAAGTTAAAAAATTTAAAGGAGGAGGGTCCTTTGCTAATGGCAGTAACACTTCCCCAAAACAATAGAAGGGGGGAATGATCGGATAAGGAGGAAGGAAGAACATGGTAATAGGAATTGTGCTAATGATTTATGAAATGAGAGTTGACAAAGATATGGTCAAGTTTACAGGAAGTCAGTGAATGAATCTTGCTACTGTTAGTCCAGGTGAAGTCAAATCCAAAGCAATTTAGAGGAGTGAGGCATGAATTGATAAGTGCTTGATTCAAGGGGGCAATTTCTTTGATTGTGAGTAGAAAACCTCCTGACTTATGGGAAGTGGAATACATGCAGTTGAATTTACCACCTACAATCCACGGATAATTAGCATTCAAAGAAGGAAGGCCATCCAAGAAGATTTGTCTTGCTGTAGCACAATTGCGAGCATACACTGACGTTAAAAGGAAGCTGGAGTTAGAGGACAAATGGGTACATAGAAAGTGAAGGAATTGATCGGAGGCAGCAAGTTTTGTCACATGGAACACGACAGGATTCCATAAGGTTAGAAGTCGACCATATGGAGCATTGTCAAGATTATGTTCAAATAACCAATTAGGAGCGATGAGAGATGCTGCTTTGTTGGTTAACCTCAAATCTAACTTGGTTTCAGAAATACACATCAGCTGTACATTATTAATCTTTATAAAGTCTCTTATATCATACTGCTTGGCATCCAAATGCAAGCCACAAATATTCCAAAAAGAAATGTTATGAAGCATCATTGTTTAAGAGGAGAGGTAAGCGGTGTTGGATGCTTTCGAGTATGTCGCTTTGAAGGTAGGGTGTCGCTTCCTGAAGGCAATATTTGAGCAAGTGAGAAATCAAGACCTTAATTAAGGTCAATGCCATTAGAATCACTAGCCGTTTTCTTTTTCCTACCTCTTTTCTTCTTCTTACCGCCATGGGATACAATATCATCGGATTTCTTAGCAGTAATAAGGTCATTGGGTTTCAAAAGTGGTGGAAGGGTAATATGGGGTGGAGTAGAAAGGTGACTGTAAGGTGAGGAGTGATTAGGCGATGAAAATAAATTACAGCTAAAACGCGAGTTTGGAGAGACAAGAAAGGTGAGAGAATCCGAGGTAGGATTCACGTTAGATGACGAGGATCCGTCAGTGTGTTTAGCAGTACACATGGGATTGTCTGTGCACGCCGTTTCATCAAGAGCTGAGAACGCATTATGCAAATGCATTTCGTCAGGAACATTGGCTAATTCATCAATAATTTGCTTTCCATTACTTTCAACATATTTGTTTTTCACTGCAGTGGGAGAGCAATTTTCAACTACCAGGTTAGCATTATCAGAAGTGGCACTATTACTGTGAATGATTCCACTACTATCAATAATTAACACTTTGTCCATTTTCGTGTTTGAAGCATGAACAACATGATTAGCGTTTGTTCCTTTCTCCTCTGAGTTAACCTTGGTATTATTCACATCAACATGCATGCTCTCATGTGATGATTTCCTAACCCACATTTTTCTTTTTTCTTGTATGGACATCATGCTACTCCTGCTGCTGCTTGCTATTTTTCACATTATTCGAATTATGCCGTGGCATGAATCCAATAGCACCATGATTATAAGCACTTTCCTCAACATGCTTGGAATCCTCAACATCCCTGTTCCCTGTGAAGTGGTCGCACTCAACGGTGTTATGTCGAAAGACTTTGCAGAGTGTACAAATGGAAGGACGCCAGTCATATGACACTTTTACAGAGGGGCAGTTTACTCCTAGCTCCGGAACTTCAATTGTCTCAGGTAATTCATAATCTGGATTGATTTCAACTAAGTCTTTCGCATATTTAAAACGTTGTAATTTCTCAGTGCTTTCATCAAAACATAGAAGCCTACCAACATGACAGGCGAGCCAATTTATACCATGTAGTGTCCATAACAAAAGCGGAATTCTATGAAGGTAAATCCAAATTGGAACTTTCCTAATTTAGGACTGAGTACTACCAATTGTGGGATCCCAAGTGGTTATAATAAACATTCTACCTTTAATGAATATGGGATCAGCATGAAGAACTTTCTCTCTGTCTTGAACATTTGAAAATTTGAATAGAAAGTTAAAGCCATCAAATTTGACATCAAACTCACCTTGTAATTTCCAGAATTTACGCAGAAAGTTGACGACAAAACTGTATGAAGAGGTACCATCCAGAAAAAAGCCAACTAGATACTGATTCCAATAGTTGATTCCAGGCTCCTTCACAAGGTCGGGGATTGGCCTTTTACTTCCATCTCGTGGTATATTATATTGTATCGGTTTGAAAGTTCCAGCATTACAAGGTAGGGCTTTGAACAATGATGCAAAATCAGTTTTCACTGCAGAGTGAGTTGACGTAGGAATAGCTTGCGGATTTGCAGTAGATGGATCAAAGGTGTTTGTGGAATTGACGTTGAGAGGATTTTCTTTTGCAGGAGAATTGGTTGGGTCGGATTGGAGCGACGATGGGACATCAGCGGAATTGGACAAATTAGTGGAGGGAATCAAACGCGAAGATGGATCAGAAGATACATGATTTTCAGAGGATGGATTTGGATTTGAATTGGCTAGATCTGAGGTAAACACGTTGGAAGGATTTTCAGAGGAAGGTTTGACTGTGGGTGAAGTAGCGGGCGGTGGAGGATCAGATGGACGAGAGGGTAACGGTGGAAAAGCTTGATCGAAGAAGATGGGTTTGAGAAAGACGCAGCCGCCATTAGCAATTTTGACATACAATATAATTTCTAAAATCCCTTTTATTAACTTTGTTATAAAAATTCGGGTTTTACTATAAAACTCATTCATAAATCCCTTTCAAAACTTAATTAGATTTCATTACCACTCCGATTAACTTTCATACATGATTATCATTTAAATATACATCTATTAATTAAATTAATATTCACTCCACCGTTAACTACCGCATAATTTATTAAATTATTTATTTGCTAAATAAATAATAAATTTCTTTTTAAAATCTTATTAAAATTAAGCCATTATTCGTTAACCCATCTTGTTAGATTAGTTCAAAATAACTGATCTTATAATCAACCCATTTTAAATGGTTGACTTCGTCAATCCAAAATATGATTTCCTCGTTAACCAGTTCCAAATAATCCTTTGTTTAAATTAATTAATAATATAATTAATTTAAATAATTTCCTTTTATTCATCTCTCAAAACGATAATTCAAATATATAATATTAAGTTAATTTTTGCTCATTCACTTATAAATCTGATAAATATCAGAAATTTCCTTTATAAAATCATTTAAAAATCAATTATGAACTAAATAAATAAATAATAAATATTTATTTTATTTTTACAAACTTTTATTCAAAAATACAGATTTAAAAATCTGTCTTCAGTTAAAAAATAAATTTTATAACTTCATTTCGTCGGTTTCTCTGACTGTAAATCGATATTTGTAAAATGATTGATTTATAAGCCATATAATGCCAATTACTCAACCAATATTACATGTTGGTTTAAACAAAACCAATATTGAAATTTCAGGTCAACATCCAATAACTGAATCATCCATCTAATCAAAACTGTTCAATTGATGATGATATAAATAATATCTAATATATTTGAGGAATCCGATTGGATCCCTCCAACCTGTTCTTCCCTGCGTCAAATATGTTATCTCAATATAATATTTCAATTCAACTAAATAATGGTCTCATAACAGTCAATATCGACAATTTAATACCAACCAATTTATTTAACACGACAAAACAATTCATTAATTTAAACATGTTTATTTTATAAATGTGACCAACAAGGTAAGTTACCTTAATTAGGACCAATCGTTTAAATAACGATTTGGGCTTTACTAAAATTAAACGATGTTTAATTTCATCAGTTCAAATAATATATGAATACATATCAACAACCAGTTAATCATTAGCAAACATAGCACACAAAAATAAAAACCCAACTTATATGAAATATAAGACGGGAGAACTGAGTGAGTTTAACTCACCTTTGATTTGTTTCTGTTGTTAAATCAGCTTGTTTCAGTTAATTACACAAGCGCTTGATTTAACTGAAAAATCCAACTACTTCCAGCCCTATCCGGTTCGCTTCCATCACGTAGTATTCGTCGACGCGGTTCCGATGCTTCCCATTTCATCGAATTTTGATCACGTGTGCATTCGAAATTAATAATCTAGGTTTATACTAACATTTAAATTAACTAACTTTAATTTGATTAACATTTAGGCCTTACCATCAGCCCAACCCGAAAACAACTCAAGCCCGCATCCGCCTTTAAATGCTTAAAACAATCGGATCCCCACTCCTCTCCAAAATCATCCATCGCCAAACAAAATTTACCAGAAAAAGAAACCCTTCCATGCTGAAATCATCTGCTTCCATCCCTGCTGCTTTCTTCAGAGAAAACGAACAGGTCTCCTTGCTTCAGTCCTCCCTTGCCTTCCTACTTCTGTCGCTCCGCCATCCTAACCCTTTGATCCCCTTCAGCAAAAATCGCGCCACTCCCCAAATTCCCATGATTGATCCTACCTCCTTCAGACCGACGTAGCCTCCATCTGCTTCCCCTACGAACTCCAGGAATTACAAACCCGCAGCCTTTCCCATGGAAAAACCTGAACCCCAATTCTTTGGGTCGAAAAATCTATTTTGAAAATGATATCGAGATGAGGAGGGTGCATTTACGGTTCAGATAAGTATTTTTTCGTGATTTAATTGCGGTATTATTTACAAATTTTAAAGTGGTTCGAATGGGGTTGTTTTATTGGGTTGATCTATTTGCTATGCATGAATACGTATATATATAGTGGTGGATTTTAGATAAGCTCAATGTCGGAATCATAGATGTTGACCTTAGCTATGCTATGTTATGTTTCCTTTAGGTATTACTTTTTTCTCCCTTTACAGCTATCTTTGTGGACATGATCGAACTATATTGTACTGGTGATAGAGACTGATGGCTGCATGATGCTGTGTGAGGATTTTGTGTTGTATTTTCATGTACTAGTCTGTTCAGATTTATACACACAGTGATTGAACTATATAGATATAGAGTAGGTACAGCTATGAAGGCATCGAGTTGTTTATTTCATTTGAAGATTTGAAATTTTTGATAGGTACACCCTATATTTAAGATCGGGTCAAATAGTTCTTGTATAGATTTGTACATAATATTTTCTGTATATAAAGGTAAATTAGCTATCTCGATTGATGGTATTATATATATATTTAAATTTTTTAGCTGTTTATTTACTATTTCTAACTGTTATATTTGCTGTTTTCTTGGGCTTCTTTATCTGTTCATGTTGGGAACTTGCGGTTTACTGTGTATATTGGGAACTTGCAGTTTTCTATTGCTTTACTATTCATGAATTGTTCATTAGCTGTTGTTTTACTGTTCTCTGAGTTTTGTTGTACTAGAGTTTGAATTGAGTTGTTTTATCCATTAGTTTTTCATTAGTACAGATAATACATGCTGTACTTGAATTTGAAATGACTTGTCTTACTATTTCCTGGAGTTGTTGTTTTTCTGTTTAAATGGAGAAATGAGTTCTACTGTTTTACTAAAAGGGAACAAGACAAGTTAGTTGTACTTGAATTAGAATTGAATTTGATTTGTCCACTCAATTTTGCATTAGTATGATTAATGTTATTTTCTTTGTGTTGATCACTCACCACGTTGATCACTTACCACTTTCCATTTGTAGCTTTTATTAGTTGGACAAATATGATAAAATATGCAATTTGGGTTTCATGTTTTATTCCTATTTTAGTTAGTTTGCATATGAAATTTTGGTTATGTTTTCTATATTTTTAGCTGCTTATTTCCTTGCGATAGTTGCGATTATTAGCCTTATTTTTGAAATCATGATTTTATGGAAATTGCTCTGGTATAAATTTTTAATCGTACTTAGCTTGTTCATTTCGACTATTTTAAAGCTTATAAAATATCCATATTGTAGCGACCCGGGAAAACTCGACGCTCGAATTTTTGACAATAATACATAACCCCGTATTACTTGCCAAAACCCCAAGTATCGAACCCCATATTGTCAATAGAAAGAAGTTAGAGGGTGAGAAATAGAAAGAAAGAATATTAGAATAAAAGAAAGAATAAGAACACACATCAGAATCTCACAGCGGAACAAATAAAATATAATATAAAAAATCTTTTTATACAAAGAATTGTATATACATACCAACCATCAGAGTACAACAAATATCAGACACAGCGGAAAATAAATTTATATAACTTGCAGTGAAGCCTCCTGCTTCCAACTCGTGGAACTCCAAGCGAAACCTAACCTGAAACATACTCGGTCTGACCCGAGCACATTTGAGGAAAAGCAAAATACACCGGGTCAGTCTGGAATGCTTTCAGTGATAAATTCACAGAACACAAAACTTGTTTAACTTTGGAAAATCCTTTATGAAATCAAAGGATAATTGTAAGACCAACCCACACATAAACACGGACGGTTTTTACCTTACTATAACCCAAAACATTTTTTGAAATCAAATGAAACGACAGGGAATTTCGCTCGATCCGAATCGTCACTAAACCGACCAAGACCGTTCGAAACGCCTGATTGTTTTGAGAACACGGCAAATTAGAACGCAGACAGAAGAACATTTCATTGTATATTACAACAATTCCATCAGAATACAAGAATATAAAGAGTATAAACAAATATTATACAACAGAAAATATCAGAGATTCAAGTACATTACTGCAGCGGAAAAATAATACAATACACAACTGAAAGAGATATACGGATACAGAGCTTTTCGGATATCATTCCAGCTGTAAACCAGGTTCCTGTGAATATAAATCTGCAAAACCAAAACTACTAGCTGCCCGTGTCAAAATAGAGGCACCTAGAGTTTAGGTTAAAACAATAAACTCCAGGTCAGTCATGGGACTGGTGTGAGAACTAAAACCGTTATTAATCTTTTTTTTTTTAAAGTTAGGTAAATCAAGGGACCACGCCGTATAACACGGAACGGGTTTCCTCCTAAGAACACCAGTGCATAAAACAACAGCGCAATGCTAAATAAAGAAAAATGAAGCTATTATAAGACCCAGGTCCCATCACACAATGCAACACAAGCCGGAGGATAGGGTTTTTACCTTATAATGGCCAAAGAATGCTTGATACGCTAAAAACAAATCATTTGATACTATTACTATTAGTGCATATTATTAAAAAAAAAATCAATTATAAGTATCAATCATAGACGGCATAAGTGCACCCATCCCACTATGTCGCCATATATAGGCTCTACAATCAAAACCGCAAAGTCACGTATTAGAAGTTGGATTTCCATCTGTGAACCGAGGCAAGGGATCGTCCTCTACCGAATTCAAGACGCTCTAGCCCGTGTCTCAGGCAAGTACTCAGTCAAGCCTTTAGATCGTCAGGGCCGGTCCACCGATGTGGATTAAAATGCCTGAACACTGCGTTTCCCCACCCTATGGGGTGTCAATGAGTCCAATGACTCCATCGGTCCCGGATCGACCGATATATCCGAGGCGCCTCGCAACAGCAACAACCACATAAGTAAAACTCGTTAGGGCGTGTAAAACCACTGACGCCACTTCTAGCTAGAAGGAATTGCATGCCCTACCTGAAGTCCTCTCCCGTTTCTGGTTCACAACCGGGGTGTGAAGCTCGCGAATCAACGCTACACAAAGCTGTGCCACACAGGCTGTGCTTTGATCATCAACCACAAGACTCTGCTTTTCAACATGCCTTGATCATGTTGCCACTTAGGCATGCCACACATGCAATTCACTCCATGCGTTTGATATCCATCAATATATATATAACCTCTGAGCTCGTACGTCTCAGAGAAGGGCATTAAGCAAGAGAATAAATTCTCCGCCGCCAAACAGATATATATTTAATAGAAATCAACCACACAGAATAAAATCCAATGTCAGACACATAGTCCATTTACAAGTCCGTTCTGGGTCTGAACGAAACCGGAGGCACCTGGTACCTCGCATATCCATCGATCTCCAAGTACGTCTGGACGATCACTAACTGATTCCCTCCTCTTGGGTGTACGGCCCAATTAAGATCATCAGCAATCACTCAAACGACGCGAAGACCAACGGTCTTCGACCACCGTCTTCCTCTTCGACACCACGTCGAATCAGTTATTCAGAATGGGATAAACCCGGTCTTTCTGAATAACTCGCGTATATAATAAACAAGTGTTACACAAACACAACATACGCCTCATTCCAATTCAGAATATTCTTTTATTCAAATATTCTTATACTTTGGGAAAGGTTCCCATTAATTTTATCAAAGATAAATTCTTTAAATTTATTCTTTAATCTTCTTTTGAATATCAATTCAAACTAGTCGGGATTAGCGAACCACACCGAAGTAATCATTTATTTTATTTCCCAATCCCAACCTATTCATCCCATGAAGTAAAACTGGTCATACTTCATATCTAACACCACGGTGTTATCGGTAAATTTAATTACCATTTCTCGTTCAAATCTAATTAAAGATTTAACTATCGCCTGGAGAAAAACTGGTGATACTCCATTCTCGATCATTTCAATCTAATTAAAGATTCATTAAAAATCCACTTAGTTTTAATCTTTAACTGGGTTAAAGAACCAATGTCATCTAAAACACGGCCCACGATAAACCCAAAATCACATACATTAATTATTGGGTTAAAGAACAAGTGTTATTTAAAACACCGTTCATGATAAGCCCAAAAATCAATTCAAATTCAATTCCAATTAAATACCATTTAATTGGTACATTTCATTAAATCTAAATAAAAAGATTTAATCTTTTTCTCAACTGGGTTTAAGAACAGTGTTAATGTAGACACCATTCACGACAAACCCAAATCACATTTGATATTAAATAGAAGGCTCTGAATAGAAAATATATCAGCTTATATTCAATATCAAATTCTACAACCAACAAATATCGTATTGGAAATAACGATACAAATATATCTTTCAAATTCCCATAACAATATAATCACGAAATCCAACATCGAAATATTCCAAAGACAATTTCGATTCAAATCCATTTCCACTTCAATTATTGGAAATTCTGGTTATTTTCAAAACCCTTTCAAATCCACTTTATTTATTTAAATATAAATAGAATTATAGTTCTAGTTCAAAACTAGTTCATTTCGATACAAATCTACTTTTATCTTTACAAATAGGCAGTTTTTCATCCCAATTCTTCACAAATCATTTCTTATGATTATAAATAAATTATCACTATTTTAAATAATTTTATCAAGGCCCGTACAGTCGATTTCCATCAACAGCCATCGAACTGCACTTATAGCGACCTTTTCCAAATTTGATTTGGACATAATTCCAAATCCAACCGTTAGATTTCAAATTTATAATATTCGTTAGAAAGCTCTTTTCAATACGAACCCAACGGTTATGGCTTTAGGAGAATCCGACGGTCGGATCTCCCGCAATATCCATTCGAAGTCAATGGTCGAAATTCGCGCACTGCCGCGGCGCGGCGCGTTCTATTCAGGCCATTCTATATATATAATATATATTATATATATATATTTCGTCGATTTCCTTTTAAAACATATTTTATAAATCGTTTTAAATTCGTTTTCAAAACGATTTCAACTTCATATTCAATTTCAAATCAAAATTGAATATTCCAATATAAATTCGTTTTAATTTCATTTCAAATCGATTTCAATTCAATTTCAATTTAATTCGAATTTCAATTCATTTCAATTTAATTCGAATTTCAATTCATTTCAATTTAATTCGAATTTCAATTCATTTCAATTTAATTCGAATTTCAATTCACTTTCAATATTAATTGAAAAATGAATAAAATCGATATAAATATCGTTCACGTCAAAATGGCGTCAATCTAATCAACACGGCTTTTATTCAATACATGAATGTTTATTCTATTCAACACATGAATATTTTTCAATTCAACACATGAATTTATTTTCTATTCAACACATGAACTTATTTTCTATATTGGAATGAGGCTCAATCAATTACCATATAATGTTAATTATATGGATTTTCAACAACACATGTATATAATAGCAACGATAAATAATCAACCATCATCCAGAGTGCACCACACAACTGCATAAGCATTAAATATAAATAATTAACGCTTACACAGTCTGTCAACCCATCGATTGACATACAACTAAACAATCGGGATTAGTGTACATCAAATATCATCCCAATACCCGTGTGGGGTTTCAAATCAACAAACACAGATTTTATTTGTGCAGTTGGGCGATGTGTAAAATCTATCGTCCCAATCAATATTAGTTAAATCAGTGTATATAAACAAGTCGTCCGATTTGTTTATTACTATTTATTTTATATACACGTTAAAAATTATATTTTTAACTATAAAATATTTTCCACTATAAAATATTTTATTTCATTTCACATCACACAATCAAATTTCACAACACAGCAATCAAACAAACAAGTCATCCATAGTCTGTGGACGACGGGTGTCGGGTGCTACTAAGCACCGTCTGCATCCTAGTATATATTTTAACTAGAAAAGAAAATTTAAAGTGAGGAGTTCTCACCGACTAGCTAAACCAAATGCCACCACTCTTCTTATGTATAAATCTTCGTCGTTCTTGCCTTTTGTCACTTTCGTTGCCCGTAGCCACTACATATATAAAAATCACATTTTTATATTGTTGCTATTTATATAAAAATCACATTTTTAAACCGCTCTATATGGATAAAACCACATTTTTATACAGCTACTATACAGATAAAAATTCTATTTTTTTACATCGCTACTATATAGATAAAAATTCTATTTTTACATCGTTAGTATATAGATAAAAATTCTATTTTTATCTTGCTGCTATATAGATAAAAATTCTATTTTTACATCGCTAGTACATAGATAAAAATTCTATTTTTACATCGCTAGTATATAGAACAAAATTCTATTTTTACATCGCTACTATATAGATAAAAATTCTTTTTTTATCTTGTTAGTAATATAATAAAAATTATATTTTTATTACTCTACATGAATAAAAATCATATTTTTATTCTTCCTTTGATGTAAAAATCATATTTTTATATCTCCTACACAATAAAGATCGAATTTTTATTATCTATATAATATAAAAATCATAGCTTTCTATTATACAAATCATAGTTTTACCTTATTAAAAATCTAATCCTTTCATTATCAAAAATCCTTACTTTTCTTCATAAAAATATAATCTTTACTACGCTATCATATTTCTAAAACTGATCAAAACAAAGAAATGTAAATAGATATTTAAAACTCACTGTTTTTGGCACTTCGGGTGGTGGAGGCTGTCGCTGGTCTGCATTGGAGGAAGGGAGGGGTTCACGTCGGAGGTGGGGGCTGAGAATGGGCCCGCAGGGGGTCGGATGGCTGCGCCGGCGTCGGGTCTGATGGGGTGGTGGCTCTAGGGCTACGGGGGTGGGCTTGGACGGAGAAAAAGGGGGTTTGCGGGTTTTCTTGTGGAAGGGGGAGAGGGAGCGTCGATTGGAGAAGGAGGAGGTCGACGCGAGGGTGGGGCGCCTGGACAGAGCGGGGGTGGTGATGGGGAGCGGCGGCGGAGCCGATTAAGGAGGCGATGGGTTTTCTTTTAGAAAGGGGCGTGTTTTCTAACTGAGGAAAAAGTTAGGGCTCAAGTTTATTTATATAAAATATAATTAATATTATTTTAATTTCTAAAAGTAACTTTTTTATTCAAACACCAAATCGAACCCAACGACTATCGCCCCTAGCGTATCACCCCCATTCCGAACATAATGGGATATGTATCGCAGGCCAATTCGACCGTTACGATCAATTTCCAGTTGAATTTAAAATACAAATCTTTATATATTCAATTTAAACGCACCTTTCAATTTACCGGGGCCACACACTAACTCGAAAAATTCCAAAAAATATATTTCTAGCTTCGTATTGACGATACGGTCCTAACAAAACTAATTTTGTCAAATTCCGAGACCGTTTGAAAAATGGCCATTTTCTGGTCGATCGAAATTGACTAAACTATTAAAACACGTTTAACTTCGCCACGCTCACATATTGATTCAGAAAATTATGAATTTTGAAACCTAGCAATAATTTGACATCCCGGATCCAACAAAAGTGGTTTCGTCAAAAACCGAGGTCTTTTGCAAAATGGTCATTTTAAGGGCTGAAATTCCATAGTGACTATTCTGAATTTTCAACTGGGCCTAACTTTTTATCCCCGCTATGAAATTTCAATTTTTTGGATTCGTTGGAAAGATATTCTCAATTAGATTCTAATATTTTTGGTTTCGCCAAAATCCGGTTTATTTTGCACCAGGTACATTCATTTGAAGTTTGAAATCGAATTTTCAAACTACCGCGCTATTTTCAATTCCTTTTATATTTATAATTAATTATTTATATTCTAACGATGATCTATATAACTATATACGTTCGAATTTTATTCAAAATACATTTCTTGTCGCTATTATTTAAAATAATTCATTTTAAATATTCAAAATTCACTAAAATTGCCAAAATAAAAATTTTAAATTGGCTCGGATTTCCGGGTTATTACAATCTCCCCCACTTAAAACTTTTCGTCCCCGAAAAGGAACGAAGCCAAAATTTGTTTAACTAATCAACTCAACTTTCATTGTTTTCATCACGGCTTAAGTTCTTCAACTTTTCAGTTTCTAAGAACTTTTCAAATTTTTCAAAAAATTGGCTAACACCCTAAATTTCCGAAAAAATTCGCCATAACCTCCCCTGCACCGGGGACTTCGTGATATTTCATATAGCCTCCCATGGCTTTCTTCAATCCAAAAGAAAAAGAAAAAGCCAAGCGACTAGCCAATCGGCTCACAAAATCATCCAAAACCCAAGAAATACAATAAACATGTACCTATTTGTCGGGCAAACAATTTTATTCTTTTGCTCTAGCCTCCTTGCTATGACCTGTTCAATGTAAGTACATGTATATGCATGCAAATGCGACTAATTTTCAATACAACTCAATATTTGATACAATTTGGCTAAATGGTTCAACATTTAATTAGTCAAACAATAATCAAACAACATAATCAACAATCAATTAGTTGATTAACGTTTCAAATTCATAACTTTGATATATATACAGAAATCGCATTTTTGGTGGCAAATCACAACAATAGGCCCTATCTAATTTTGGTTCTCACACGAGTCAGTTGGAATCATATAG
The DNA here is from genome assembly GCA_030737875.1 of Allium sativum. Lineage (NCBI taxonomy): Eukaryota > Viridiplantae > Streptophyta > Magnoliopsida > Asparagales > Amaryllidaceae > Allium > Allium sativum. The sequence goes on from CM060909.1 coordinate 827,240,214, forward strand.
AAATCCCACTTTCGACACTCGAATATAAATTCTGATGATACTCGAGTAATCATCAGAATCATCTCCGGGCGACTAGAGTGTGATTCCATATCTATCCCGTAAATTAAAACGTCAAATACACGCGGATCAGACGTATACGCAAAATCTCTATATACCTGATAGTCCAAATCAATATAAAATAAATATTCAAATACGTATAAAATGATTTAAATTTCAAAAAAAAAAAATCTGTTTTCATTTTAAAAATATACCCTCCACACTCGTTCTAGGATATTACAGATCCCATCTCTAACGAGTCATTCCCATTGGATATTACTAATCCAATCTCTGATGAATTCTTTCGTTTGGTTCTAACGTGTCTTATTCTCGAGCTTTGTAAACCAAAGCTCTGATACCAAAATGAAATGATCGGGAATTTCGCTCGATCCGAATCAGTCGCTAAACCGACCAAGACTGTTCGAAACGCCTGATTGTTTTGAGAACACGACAAATTAGAATGCAGATAGAAGAACATTTCATTGTATATTACAACAATTCCTTCAGAATACAAGAATATACAGAGTATAAACAAATATTATACAACAGAAAATATCAGAGATTTAAATACATTGCTGCAGCGGAAAAATAATACAATACACAACTGAAAGAGATATACGGATACAGAGCTTTCCGGATATCATTCCAGCTGTAAACCAAGTTCATGTGAATATAAATCTGCAAAACCAAAACTGCTAGCTGCCCATGTCAAAATAGGGGCACCCAGAGTTTAGGTTAAAATAATAAACTCCAGGCCAGTCATGGGACTGGTGTGAGAACTAAAACCGTTATTAATCTTTATTTTAAAGTTAGGTAAATCAAGGGACCACGCCGTATATCACAGAACGGGTTTCCTCTCAAGAACACCAGTGCATAAAACAATAGCGCAATGCTAAATAAAGAAAAATGAAGCTATTATAAGACCCATGTCCCATCACACAATGCAACACAAGCCGGAGGATAGGGTTTTTACCTTATAATAGCCAAAGAATGCTTCATACGCTAAAAACAAATCATTTGATACTATTACAATCAGTGCATAGTGTTAAAACAATTTCAATCAGAATTATCAATCATAGACGGCATAAGTGTCCCATCCCACTATGTCGCCATATATAGGCTCTACAATCAAAACCGCAAAGTCACGTATTGGAAGTTGGATTTCCATCTGTGAACCGAGGCAAGGGAACGTCCTCTACCGAATTCGAGACGCTCTAGCCTATGTCTCAGGTAAGTACTCAGTTAAGCCTTTAGATCGTCAGGGCCGGTCCACCAATGTGGATTAAAATGCCTGAACACTGCGTTTCCCCACCCTATGGGGTGTCAATGAGTCCAATTACTCCATCAGTCCCGGATCGACCGACATATCCGAGGCGCCTCGCAACAGCAACAACCACATAAGTCAAACTCGTCAGGGCGTGTAAAACCACTGACGCCACTTCTAGCTAGAAGGAAACGCATGCCCTCCCTGAAGTCCTCTCCCGTTTCTTGTTCACAACCGGGGTGTGAAGCTCGCGAATCAACGCTACCCAAAGCTGTGCCACACAGGATGTTCTTTGATCATCAACCACAAGACTCCGCTTTTCAACAGGCCTTGATCATATTGCCACTTAGGCATGCCACACAGGCAATTCACTCCATGCGTTTGATATCCATCAATATATAACCTCTGAGCTCGTACGTCTCAGAGAAGGGCGTTAAGCAAGAGAATGAATTCTCCGGCACCAAACAGATATATATTTAATAGAAATCAACCACACAGAATAAAATCCAATGTCAGACACACAGTCCATTTACAAGTCCGTTCTGGGTCTGAACGAAACCGGAGGCACCTGGTACCTCGCATATCCATCAATCTCCAAGTACGTCTAGACGATCACTAACTGATTCCCTCCTCTTGGGTGTACGGCCCAATCAAGATCATCAGCATTCACCCAGACGACGTGAGGACCTCCGGTCTTCGACCACCGTCTTCCTCTTCTACACCACGTCGAATCAGTTATTCAGAATTGGATAAACCCGGTCTTTCTGAATAACTCGCGTATATAATAAACAAGTGTTACACAAACACAACATACGCCTCATTCCAATTCAGAATATTATTTTATTCAAATATTCTTATACTTTGGGAAATGTTCCCATTAATTTTATCAAAGATAAATTTTTTAAATTTATTCTTTAATCTTCTTTTGAATATCAATTCAAACTAGTCGGGATTAGCGAACCACACCGAAGTAATCATTAATTTTATTTCCCAATCCCAACCTATTCATCCCATGAAGTAAAACTGGTCATACTTCATATCTATCACCACGGTGTTATCGGTAAATTTAATTACCATTTCACGTTCAAATCTAGTTAAAGATTTAACTATCACCTGGAGCAAAACTGGTGATACTCCATTCTTGATCATTTCAATCTAATTAAAATTCATTGAAACTCCACTTAGTTTTAATCTTTAACTGGGTTAAAGAACCAATGTCATCTAAAACACGGCCCACGATAAACCCAAAATCACATTCATTAATTATCGGGTTAAAGAACTAGTGTTATTTAAAACACTGTTCACGATAAACCCAAAAATCAATTCAAATTTAATTCCAATTAAATACCATTTAATTGGTACACTTTATTAAATCTAAATAAAAAGATTTAATCTTTTTCTCAACTGGGTTTAAGAACAGTGTTAATGTAGTGTAATGACCCGAGTTATTGTTTGAGTTTGCTCTATAATTTGTTTTAAGTCTTAAAGAAAAATCAAGAAGGGGATAGTGTCTTATACGGTTATAAATTGAAGACATGGACACTTAGGACTCCAAATGTTATGTATGGTTAAGGAATAACCAAGCGGTTGAATAGGGGACTTAGGAATTTTAGTAGTACAAATACATGTATATTATTAGGTCTAGTGAATTCGTTAAATAAAATCACTTCATGTTCGAGCTGGTACAGACTGAAATAAGGATACAGTTGTGTCCAGTGATGAGCCACGATCCCAAAAATATAATAATACCGGTAGATTAACTCATATTGTGAAACCTCAAAATGTTGATTACAGGGTGCAAAATACTCCAAATAAAAAGTTGCTTATTTAATTAATTAAAAATTACAGTAAAATTCTAAAAATTAAATTATCATTATGTCCCAAAAGAACCTTGTCTAAATTCAAATCCGATCTCTAGTTATATCGAATAAACTGTTACGGTCGATAAATGATTCTATAACGACTATTTTAAAATTTAATTTGGACATATCTCAAAATCTACACGACGAAATCCTGATTTTTCTCTTCTACTAGAAAGATATACTCCACCAGCTCCGTATGTTTCTTGTTTCACAGAAATCCGATTTAAAATGAACCCTGTACATTCAGTTGAAGTTCAAATCGCCAAATATCGAACTGTCGCGCCATTTCAAGCTCGATTATAATTATATTATAATTCTACGTTCAAACTGACGTCGATTTAATATATTCGTCAATATAATTCAACTCTAAGCTGAATTAAATCCTAGGGATGACCATGTTCACAGAATATTGTGATTTCCAATATTTTTGATTATTTCTGAATTAAATATATTATTCTATTATTTAATTTAATTAAATATTCCATATTATTTAATTAAATCACCATTTAATTCACTATATCACTATTTATATAATTAAATAAATTAATTATAATACCTTTGACAATGCGGATCATTACATTCTTCCCTACTTAAAATAATTTCGTCCTCGAAATTGCTAAGGTAGAGGACGACCCTATCTATTTGGTAAAAGTTTATCTGTTTACCCACTTATCTCTTATTTCTCCAAACCAATTAATATCGACTAAAATATTAATTCCTTCCGACTACTAAAATTTTCAAAAATTCTGAAAATTTTCTAACACTTTAAATTTCCGAATTTTTTTGCCATAACCTCCTTTGTACAGCCCTATCGGTTAAACCACAACTCGCCTCTCTAGACCTTCTTCAACCCAAAAGAAAATCAAACAACCAAGCGGCTTGCCAATTCGGCTCATAAATCTCATGCTTATATCAAATATAAACTTGTACCTTTTTTTCGGGCATACCATTATATCATTTCCATCAATTAACACCCTGCATATGCCAATGTCATACTAATCTAACTTCCATTAGTTTATATCCTCAACTCAAACCATTCGCTTATACTTAAGTCGAATTTCATTTAAACTCCAATATCCAATTTCAACTCTTAGTTTATCAACTAAATTTCATTCATATTATTCTATAATCAAATCCAGTTTTAATTTAACTTAGTTCAAGTTAAATTCAAATTTATCATTCACTTTTACTATCTCATTCTATTTAACTTCATTAGTTAAACTTTAATTCCAGAATTTAAATTCCTGGGTTCATTTCAAATTAATTCGAAATCACAATACCAATTCAAAACATTTGAATTTCTAAACACTTGTTTTTTCAAACCAATTCAAAAACAAAATCCTTTGGTAGTAATCCGTCACTTAGGAACTCGAAAGTCACACCGACGATGTATCGATCCATCCTCGGAATTATTTTCCAGTCCTCCAGGTGAGTTCAAATACTATATCAATTTCAAATTGAAAAACACTTTTAAAATCTCCCAGGAACTTAAAATTTCCTTATTTTAATTCCTAATTCTGATTTAAATTCAGATTTAATTCATCTTATTTCATATACTTTACATATATAAATCCTTATTGGTTATACATGACCATTTCACATTTTATAATCTTACTCGATTATAATAACAACCAATATATCCAATATATTATAATTCCACTATATATATATATATATTCTTGGTATCATACTATATCTTGGGTAAAATTATTTTAATTTACCCCTTTTTCAAAACATATCGTGTCGACCCATCGTATTCAAGTGTTTATAAACTCCTACCGATACAATGGGTCAAACTAATCGACCAGAACTCATAAACAACTCAGCCAATGAATCTCCACAATATAAAATCATTTTTATATCAAATACAAATACGCACTCGTATATATACACTCAAACTCAATCTAGGGTGTTACTAACCCTATCTCTACTGAGTAACGCCACGGAGCCAAGGTAATTCTTAACTTAAACTCTGATACCAACTGTAAGGACCCGGGTTTTTGTTTGAGTTTGCTCTATAATTTGTTTTAGGTCTTAAAGAAAAATCAAGAAGGGGATAGTGTCTTATACGGTTATAACTTGAAGACATGGATACTTAGGACTCCAAATGTTATGTATGGTTAAGGAATAACCAAGCGGTTGAATAGGGGACTTAGGAATTTTAGTAGTACAAATACATGTATATTATTAGGTCTAGTGAATTCGTTAAGTAAAATCACTTCATGTCCGAGCTGGTACAGACTGAAATAAGGATACAGTCGTGTCCAGTGATGAGCCACGATCCCAAAAATATAATAATACCGGTAGATTAACTCATATTGTGAAACCTCAAAATGTTGATTACAGGGTGCAAAATACTCCAAATAAAAAGTTGCTTATTTAATTAATTAAAAATTACAGTAAAATTCTAAAAATTAAATTATCGTTATGTCCCAAAAGAACCTTGTCTAAATTCAAACCCGATCTCTAGTTATATCGAATAAACCGTTACGGTCGATAAATGATTCTATAGCGACAATTTTAAAATTTGATTTGGACATATCTCAAAATCTACACGACGAAATCCTGATTTTTCTCTTCTACTAGAAAGATATACTCCACCAGCTCCGTACGTTTCTTGTTTCACAGAAATCCGATTTAAAATGAACCCTGTGCATTCAGTTGAAGTTCAACTCGCCAAATATCGAACTGCCGCGCTATTTCAAGCTCGATTATAATTATATTATAATTCTACGTTCAAACTGACGTCGATTGAATATATTCGTCAATATAATTCAACTCTAAGCTGAATTAAATCCTAGGGATGACCCTGTTCACAGAATATTATGATTTCCAATATTTTTGATTATTTCTGAATTAAATATATAATTCTATTATTTAATTTAATTAAATATTCCATATTATTTAATTAAATCACCATTTAATTCACTATATCACTATTTATATAATTAAATAAATTAATTATAATACCTCTAACAATGCGGGTCATTACATGTAGACACCATTCACGACAAACCCAAATCACATTTGATATTAAATACAAGGCTCTGAATAGAAAATATATCGGCTTATATTCAATATCAAATTCTACGACCAACAAATATCGTATTGGAAATAACGATATAAATATATCTTTCAAATTCCCATAACAATATCTGTATAATCACGAAATCCAACATCGAAATATTCCAAAGACAATTTCGATTCAAATCCATTTCCACTTCAATTATTAGAAATTCAGGTTATTTTCAAAACCCTTTCAAACCCACTTTGTTTATTTAAAAATAATTCTAGTTCAAAACTAGTTCATTTCGATAAAAATCTATTTTTATCTTTTCAAATAGGGAGTTTTTCATCCCAATTTTTCAAAACCATTTCTTAGGATTTTAAAAAATTTATCACTATTTTTAATAATTTTATCAAGGCCCATACAGTCGATTTCCATCAACGGCCATCGTACTGCACTTACAACGACCTTTTCCAAATTTGATTTGGACATAATTCCAAATCCAACTGTTAGATTTCAAATTTCTAATATTCGTTAGAAAGCTCTTTTCGATACGAACCCAACGGTTCCGGTTTTAGGAGAACTGAAGGTCGGATCTCCCGCAATATCCATTCGAAGTGAATGGTCGAAATTCGCGAACTGCCGCGGCGCGGTGCGTTCTATTCAGGCCATTCTATATATATAATATATATATTTCGTCGATTTCCTTTTAAAACATATTTTATAAATCGTTTTAAATTCGTTTTCAAAACGATTTCAACTTCATATTCAATTTCAAATCAAAATTGAATATTCCAATATAAATTCGTTTTAATTTCATTTCAAATCGATTTCAATTCAATTTCAATTTAATTCGAATTTCAATTCATTTCAATTTAATTCGAATTTCAATTCATTTCAATTTAATTCGAATTTCAATTCATTTCAATTTAATTCGAATTTCAATTCACTTTCAATATTCATTGAAAAATGAATAAAATCGATATAAATATCGTTCACGTCAAAATGGCGTCAATCTAATCAACACGGCTTTTATTCAACACATGAATGTTTATTCTATTCAACACATGAATATTTTTCAATTCAACACATGAATTTATTTTCTATTCAACACATGAACTTATTTTCTATATTGGAATGAGGCTCAATCAATTACCATATAATGTTAATTATATGGATTTTCAACAACACATGTATATAATAGCAACGATAAATAATCAACCATCGTCCAGAGTGCACCACACAACTGCATAAGCATTAAATATAAATAATTAACGCTTACACAGTCTGTCAACCCATCGATTGACATACAACTAAACAATCGGGATTAGTGTACATCAAATATCATCCCAATACCCGTGTGGGGTTTCAAATCAACAAACACAGATTTTATTTGTGCAGTTGGGCGATGTGTAAAATCTATCGTCCCAATTAATATTAGTTAAATCAGTGTATATAAACAAGTCGTCCGATTTGTTTATTACTATTTATTTTATATACACGTTAAAAATTATATTTTTAACTATAAAATATTTTCCACTATAAAATATTTTATTTCATTTCACATCACACAATCAAATTTCACAACACAGCAATCAAACAAACAAGTCATCCATAGTCTGTGGACGACGGGTGTCGGGTGCTACTAAGCACCGTCTGCATCCTAGTATATATTTTAACTAGAAAAGAAAATTTATAGTGAGGAGTTCTCACCGACTAGCTAAACCAAATGCCACGACTCTTCTTATGTAGAAATCTTCGCCGTTCTCGCCTTTTGTCACTTTCGTTGCCCGTTGCCACTACATATATAAAAGTCACATTTTTATATTGTTGCTATTTATATAAAAATCACATTTTTAATCCGCTCTATATGGATAAAATCACATTTTTATACCGCTACTATATAGATAAAAATTCTATTTTTTTACATCGCTACTATATAGATAAAAATTCTACTTTTACATCGCTAGTATATAGATAAAAATTCTATTTTTATCTAGATACTATATAGATAAAAATTCTATGTTTACATCGCTAGTATATAGATAAAAATTCTATTTTTACATCGCTAGTATATAGATAAAAATTCTATTTTTACATCGCTACTATATAGATAAAAATTCGATTTTTATCTTGCTAGTAATATAATAAAAATTATGTTTTTATTAGTCTACATGAATCAAAATCATATTTTTACTCTTCCTATGATATAAAAATCATATTTTTATATCTCCTACACAATAAAGATCGAATTTATATTATCTATATGATATAAAAATCATAGTTTTACCTTATTAAAAATCTAATCCTTTCATTATAAAAAATCCTTACTTTTCTTCATAAAAATATAATCTTTACTATGCTATCATATGTCTAAAACTGATCAAAACAAAGAAATGCAAATAGATATTTAAAACTCACTGTTTTTGGCACTTCGGGTGGTGGAGGCTGTCGCTGGTCTGCATTGGAGGAAGGGAGGGGTTCACGTCGGAGATGGGGGCTGAGAAGGGGCGCAGAGGTCGGATGGCTGCACTGGTGTCGGGTCTGATGGGGTGGTGGCGCTAGGGCTACGGGGGTGGGCTTGGACGGAGAAAAAGGGGGTTTGCTGGTTTTCTTATGGAAGGGGGAGAGGGAGCGTCGATTGGAGAAGGAGGAGGTCGACGCGAGGGTGGGTCGCTTGGACGCAGCGGGGGCGGTGATGGGGAGCGGCGGTGGAGCCGATTGAGGAGGCGACGGGTTTTCTTTCAGAAAGGGGCGGGTTTTCTAACTGAGGAAAAAGTTAGGGCTTGGGTTTATTTATATAAAATATAATTTATATTATTTTAATTTTTAAATGTAACTTTTTTTATTCGAACACCAAATCGAACACAACGACTATCGCCCCTAGCGTATTACCCCCATTCCGAACACAATGGGATATGTATCGCATGCCAATTCGACCGTTACGATCAGTTTCCGTTGAATTTAAAATACAAATCTTTATATATTCAATTTAAACGCACCTTTCAATTTACCGGGGCCACACACTAACTCGAAAAATTCCAGAAAAATTATTTCTTGCTTCGTATTGACGATACGGTCCTAACAAAACTAATTTCGTCAAATTCTGAGACCGTTTGAAAAATGGCCATTTTCTGGTCGATCGAAATTGACTGAAACTATTAAAACACGTTTAACTTCGCCACGCTCACATATTGATTTAGAAAATTATGATTTTTGAAACCTAGCAATAATTTGACATCCCGGATCCAACAAAAGTGGTTTCGTCGAAAACCGAGGTCTTTCGCAAAATGGCCATTTTTAAGGGCCGAAATTCTATAGCGACTATTCTGAATTTTCAATTGGGCCTAACTTTTTATCCCCGCTATGAAATTTCAATTTTTCGGATTCGTTGGAAAGATATTCTCAATTAGATTCTAATATTTTTGGTTTCTCCAAAATCCGGTTTATTTTGTACCCGGTACATTCATTTGAAGTTTGAAATCGAATTTTCAAATTACCGCGCCATTTTCAATTCCTTTTATATTTATAATTAATTATTTATATTCTAACTACGATCTATATAACTATATACGTTCGAATTCTATTCAAAATAAATTTCTCGTCGCTATTATTTAAAATAATTCCTTTTAAATATTCAAAATTCACTAAAATTGACAAAATAAAAATTTTAAATTGGCTCGGATTTCCGGGTTAATACATTATAACTTATTCTGATATTATCATAATGTCTAAATACAAATAATTAACAATCTAGTGGAACACTTGCATCTCACGCTCCACATATATAGTATACAATCAAAAACCGCGGGCGCTTATTGGGTATTGGATTCCAATCTTGACAAGGTATGGGACCACCTGTCGATAGTGTATCTCTAGAGGCGAATACACTGGGTTCAGCAAGAACGTCTTGCAACCCGGCCTACACATGACCGACCACTCATTTTGCTTGAGTGTATCGAATGTATATCACCGACATTTGGGATCAGCAACCGCCTCCCGAAAAGGGACAGCACCGATAGATTAAAGAAGCAAAAGGAATTTCTCTAGATAGGTGATTATACACCCTAATGGGAGCGACCCACATAGCCATGCCGCCTGCCCGATTTTTCTCATTTCCCGGTTGATGAGGCTTGAGGCTAGAATTTATCTTTAAAACATCAGGTCATCATTCACTTTGAATGCCACATTGTCAGATCCGCCAAATCACTAATTGACGTCCACAAAAATATTCCGGTCGTTAAGCTAGAGAGGTGCCTCTCTCCGCCACTAACAGAGATACATCTGTAAAAATCAACGTACGTAACCCTTAAGAAATACTCTATCCGACATTCGTCCACACAAGTCATCCAGGAACAGGATGAACCGAAGGTACCCTCCTACTGCATCCTTATAGGAATCACCCCAAGGATTAGTAGTGAGAAGTCCTTGCATACCGCAAAATCTCAAACACGACCGAATCACGTCCGAATACCTCTGTGTTGCAACACAGAGAATATTGGTCAAGTAATCCTTCCGCTTATGAAGATCCATGGTCTTCACTTTGTCCATCTTCAATCGACGTCATCACGTATTTGCTGGTCGGAATGTTTTTCGAATATAAATTCGATCTCGGTCTTTCTGTAACAACAATCGTATTTGGTCGAGTTTAATAGTCGGTGATTTAACTATCAAATAACAGTAGTGTGAATGAGTTTATTGATTCAGTACTTGTTATGACTTGGCCTTTTTAAAATATATATAACAAAATCGTTAATAACTTCTAGATCTTCCAATAAATCCAAACATTATATTTATTCATAATTAACTTTAACAAACTACTTTATACATTTCAGAGAATGTGTGTGTGTATATATATACTTTCCATTTCAGTTACCATTGGAAATGTCATTATATTCTTCCAACCCACTTTTCCTATTTCCTTAAATCCTGCATCACGATATAACCAAATACCAGTTCTGATATCACAAGTCAAATGTCGACTATAGTTTAAAACCAAATATTCTTATTTACATTGTAATTAACATTTTAGTATTTTTCATATTTCAAAATCTAGCACATATTCGATACTTCTCGCATGGAATATCACATCAACCACAAAACCTTTCCCTCGTTTCAAACTAATACCATTTCTTGATAATAATGAAGCCATTCAAGTTGGGGTATTTTATTTACCTCTCAGACCTTGATCGACAACGTCCTTATCTCAGAATAATATCAGTTCGTCACCTAACCACTGTTATTAAATTCTCATTTACCTCCTTGATTTCAAATCTGGTTTTATAAACCGTTTCTTACTTTTGAAATCTTTGTTCAATAATCTCTTTACTTAACTCCTTTAAAGTATCATTCCATTCGAATTCGCCTTAATTAATTTGAAACATTAAGTAAAACTTTACTTGAATTTTCGCATTCACTTAAAAATCTTATTTTCAATCTCGTTTGAACCTTTTGATTATAAATCTCTCATAAAACTTATATCGCCTTTTAGATTAAACTTCATCGTTACTTAAATTCTTTCTTAGTTGAATTTTAACTAAAAGTCATCATTTTAAATGATAAATTTTAGTATTATACTAAAGATAGTTAACTTTGCCATTAACTAAAAGTAGTATAATTATTGTTTTCAAAACCTTATTAAATAATAATTAACTTTATTAACACTAACTATTCAATAATTTTCTTAAATTTATAGTTAATCAAAGATTTCTATTATTTTACACTATTCGTTAAACTTAAAGAATATTCATCAAATTACTCAAATTTATCAATTTAAACTAAAAACGGTTGATTCTGCTAACCGTACATGTCAGTTAGCAGTTAATTGAATTTCACCTGTCATTTCCGCTTTTTAAATTCATTAAATAACTTAATTAATTTAAAATCACTATTTAATTGTTTTAAAAAAACAATTATTCTACTTTACCACCACACAGGTGATTTCTTTGGTTTTCTGCTTAATACTTGTTTACATCATACGATTTTGCTGCATAAACCAGTTAAATAATTCTTTTATAAACTTGATTGAAAATTTTATTTATAAATTTCTAATTTAATTAATTATAAAATGACTGAAAAAAACTTCAGTTCAGTTATAAATTAATTTATAACTTTAAAACTGTGTCGATTCACCGAACAGTAAACCGATGTCTGAAACAACACATTTTAGGCCATTCACTGTCAATTACCAAATCAACACTGTCGGTTGATTTTAAACACAACACAGGTGAATATCAATTTAACCATCACGTTCAACAGGTTTTTCTACCATATGGGGTTCCATCAGTTCAACTATTAACAATATAAAATAAATAAACAACATATATAATATTTGAGGAATCCGGTCGGATCCCTCCAACCTGTTCTTCCCTGCATCACAGCTCGTTATATATTCCATGATAATATATGAAATAAATTTCATATGATCTACTAATTTAAACCGATTAAACATAAATAACACCAACCAATCAACAATGACAGTCAATAACAACCAATCAACCAATTTATACTTTTAAATGGTAAATTATATTTTAATATGAATTTACCACATCACAAAATTCCAGAAGTGTGAGAATTAATTCACCAGTTTATTTCGGTTGACGGTGGTCGCGTTTGTTCCTTTTAAATCTTGAATGGACGTTCAGAATTTACTGAAATTTCAACTGCATAAGATTAGTGCCTAGTCAGTGCCATCGTCTAGGTCTCGTCCCTGCGATCCCAACGGATCCAGTTTCATCAGATTTCGTTAACGTACGAGAAAGTTATCACTCTTTAAATTTTTAAACTTGAATTAAATAGAATATAATAAAATAAACTAACTATTAATTAAATAAATATTTTAATTATCTTTAATTACCCTAATCAGTGCCACGTCATCATTGGTTAAAGCAAAAAAACGCGTTTTCTCTTATGGCAATTCCTGAAGCCCGTAACCCCATGTTTCCTCTTGCCATCATTCAAACCCAACCAAGCTCGCCACCTTCAAAACCTCCCAGCGTCGTCGTCGATCAACTGGAACCCGCCTCGACACCCGCGCCGGAACTGTGCCTCCGAGACCTTCCTTCGCCAGCAGCCGCCGGTCGCCAAACCCCTCCGACTGCCTGAAATAGCGAAAACCCCTAATTCCGTTCAGACCCCAAATTCACCGTCGACGGTCCACTTCAGGCGCCGCCGCCACCTCCGTTAGAACGGCCTCGTCACCCTCTTCCAACACCTTCAGACACTAGACACCCTCGAGGCCTGCTCCGCCATGAAAACCACCAAAACCCATTGCCAGTTTTGAAAACCAACCCAAAATGTTAATCTTTGTTCATCTAACCCCACCGGCCACCACAGGCCAAATCAGTACCTCTGACCAACGGCAAAGTCGAAGGCCTCAACCTCCTCTACAACCATGACTTTGGACCCATCACCTGAAACCACCTCTATCGCCGTCAAAACAGCCAAAAACAAAATAGTATTTCCTTGGTTTATCATCGATTCTGGCCACCTCCGACCACCGTTCCACCCCAATTTTTCTCAGCAAGTAGATACGGTCCCAATCTACAACTTCCCTTTGAAACCGCTCCTCAAATTCATCACCAAAATGAAGAAATAAAAAAAAGAAACAGGGGCTTTATTGCAAAATTTGAAGAATGGAAATTTGGCTTGGCCGAAATTTCTGATTTTTAGGGGTATATATAGTCGTGAATATTAATATTTTAAGTTGACGCGACAAGCGATGTTGACTAACGATTTCTATTTCGTACCTATCGCTATTTTTAACGCTGTTTATTGGCTCCTGTGCTCACGTACAAACCCCGTTCAAGATGCGAATGGACGGCATAGTATAATTTTACGATACGGTCCTAATGAAACTAGTTTCGTCAAATTCCGAGTTCGTTTGCTCAAATGGCGCTCGTTCACGTCCAAATGGACGTTTTTATTTGTATTTTATTTTGCCACGCTCACAAAATAACCCCGATTGACGCACCACTTGAAATCTAACAATAATTTACTGTTGCAGGCCCAATAAAATTTGTTTCGTCGAAAACATAGGTTGTTTGAATAAAGTCCCTTTTATAACTGCCCAATTCAAATAAAATAAACCAATTTTAAAATACCTCAATATAATATTATTAAAATATTAAAATTGGCCATACACGACCAGAATATCATACATTACCACAATAAAATATCCCGGGTTGAATTTCAAGCAAAATTGATATTTAAAAAATTTTAAAAACATTTATTTTATATAAATAAATCGTAAAATATATAAAGGAAATTCCATAGCGACCTTTTCAAAATTTGATTTGGACAAAAAATAAAATCTACGCTATGAAAACTGGATTTTTATCTTCCACTAGAAAGGTATCCTCAAATAGATTCTAACGTTTCTTGTTTCGAGAAAATCAGACTTATTTTGGATCCTGTACAGCCGTTTAAAGTTCAAAACGCCAAATTACGAACTACCGCGCCGTTGCAGCTCGTTATATATTTAAATTATAAACTATTCGCTTGACCATCGTTTTAGAATTGAAATCGTCACTATAATTTCAATACAATCAATTCTAAACCATTTCAAATTGCCCGATCACTTTATATTTCAAATTCAACATTTTCCAAATATTCTGGAAATTAGAATATTATTTTATTATTTATTTAAATAATATATTCAAAATAAAATCATTAAATTCGATTATTTAAATTCAAAAATATATTTTAAATAATCAAATAATTAAAATAATCCAAATAAATAGGCAGAAAATACGGGTTGTTACACATATGGTATAACTGAAATTCAAACAGTTGAATTAAATAATAATAACCTATTATTATCGAGTATATTCAAATGGAATACCGTATAACTTCGAATAAGACTAAGATTGATTTTCAAACTCGACATTCAAAAATTTGGTTGAACGATATCAAAAATATATCTAAATCTTTGTTTAATTTATTAAATAAACGTTATCGTTTATAAACGATTTCCATAGCGACTATTTCAAATTTTGATTTGGGCATAACTAACAATTTATACCACGAAATCTCGATTTTTCTCTTACATTAGAAAAATATAATCAAATTGATTCAAACGTTTCTGGTTTCACAGAATTCCGACTTAAAACGGATTATGTATATTCAGTTGAAGTTTAGAACGAAATTTACAAACTACCACGCCATTTCTAGTTCGTTTATAATTATATAAAAATTATAACGTTCAAGCTTCATTTTTCAAACGGAATATATAATTTAAATCCATTAATATTCTAAATAAATATTTAATATAATCAAATAAATTAAATATTTGGCTATAAAAAAATAAGGGACATTACATTCTTCCCCCCTTAAAAGAATTTCGACCTTGAAATTACTAAGGTGGAAAGAACGTTACAAGCCCATTAACTTCTCTGAAGTCCAGTTAAATTAAGATTAAACACTAATTTATATAATCAATATAAATTTTAATTTTCTAACACATTAAATTTTCGGAAAATTTCGGCAGAGTCTCCCTTGTATGGAGTGACATCTGCGATATCGTAAGAACAAATAACATATATACATCGCCAACACGGTCGGAAAAGCAAAAATTAAAATTCAAAATTTATATTTTCGCGTAGGCGTACCTTTTTCGAGCGTCGTTGAGCATTCTTGCTCAATTTACATGCACTCTATGCAACCAACTTAATTTTCTAGTCTTCAGGCACCTGTACTCAGCACACTTCAACATATAAGTAACAGATATATGAAATTCTAAATACCATTACATGATTAATAAGTGCAGCTTCGTAATTCTCAAGAATTAAATATGAATTATCAATTCAATTTAAGCAATACATCATCCAGCCCTAATTCATATGCAGTTTCATTCCAGTTTATAATTCTGGAATTTAGTTTCTAATTCATTCAACTTATTTTATTAAATCGTCGATTTATTATATTCGAACAATCTACCAAACAATCAACAATCAATACACAACCAAATCATATGAATTTACATTCAATATTAACATTTAATTTAATTCAACATATTTGAACATCAACCGATTAATATTCGATTGATTTCTATTTAATTATTGTTCATTAAATTTCCAAATTAAAATCTACTTTATTTAATTTCAACATATTTCTTAATTTAATTCTAATATCATTATTAATTCGATTTCACTTAACCCAGTTAAGTTCCAATTCATATTTTTAACCCAACTGAACTCCATTCAAATTAATTAACACACACTATCTCAATAATTTCATAAAATTATTTCTTTTCTATACAAAATAAAAATTTGGGTATAATTTATTTCATTTACCCTCTTTACAAAACAATATTGTGCTCATTACCAGTTCAATGCTTCTCAACACTTGAACCGATCAATCAACACAATATAAAACATTTGTATATAAAATTTACAAATACGCTCTCATATATATACACTCAAACTCAATCTAGGGTGTTACTAACCCTATCTCTATCGAGTTACGCCATAGAGCCAAGGTTATTACTAAACCAATAGCTCTGATACCACTGTAATGACACGCGCATTTTCGGCCCCGAAAATCGACATAAATACCTTAACCGTATCTCATGCCGACCTTCCAAACACTGGATAGTTAATAGAAAGAAATTAGGGGGTGAGGTAGAAAGAAAGAAATATTATAATAGAAGAATAAGAAGGAGAAGAAACATCACAACACAGTGCCACACATCGCAGCAGAACAAAATATAATATAGAAATAAATCTTTATTGAGAGCTTTAAATAAAACTTACAATCATCAGAGCACATTATCACATCTGGATAGTTATAATAACATGTCCTCATATACAGACACACAGCGAATTAATAGATAGCATACGTCTGAACACCTCCAGCTTATCTCTGGACTTTGCAACATCCGATAACCTGGACCTCTACAACCCGTGCAAACCCGAGCATTACAAATACCGGGTCGGTCTGGTGAATCAAAGTGAGAAAAACTGGAAAAGTTTAAGGGGGAAGCATCCAACTTGATTTAAAGTTCAAAATCTTTTCGAAAGAAAAGGATAATAGTAAGACCAAATCCGCACGTAAATACAGATGGTTTTTACCTTACGATAACCCAAAACATTTTTGAAATCAATATCTTTTCTAATATTATAATAATGTATAATTACAAATAAATATCAACCTAGCAGAACGCTTGCATCTCACGCTCCACATATTTAGGATACAATCAAAATCGTGGGCTCTTATTGGAGATTGGAGTCTGACTATGACAAGGTATGGAACCACCTACCGATAGTGTATCTCTAGAGGTGAATACACTGGGTTCAACAAGAACGTCTTGCAACCCGCCCCACACATGACCGACCACTCATTTCACTTGAGTGTATCGAATGTATATCACTAACGGTTGCGATCGGCAACCGTTTCCCGAAAGGGACAACATCGATAAATTAAAGAAGCAAAAGGAATTTCTCTAGATAGGTGATTATACACCATAGTGGGAGCGACCCACATAGCCATGCTGCCTGCCCGATTTTTGTCATTTCCCGATTGTAAGGCTTGAGCATTGAATTGTTTTTAGAACATCTGGCCACCAATTACTTTGAATGCCACATTGTCAGATCCTCTAAACAAATCACTAATTAACGTCCACAAAAATACCCTAGTTGGGAGCGACCCAACTATGGTTCGTTTGAAGAGATCAACGTACGTGACCCCTTTGGAAATACTCTGTCAGATATCCGTCCATACAAGTTGCCCTAGGACTGGACAAACTGAAGGCACTCTCCTACCACATCCTAAGTATCACGCTAAAGATCAGTAGCGAGTAGTCCTTGAAAATCCGAAGATTTCACTCACGACAGAATCACGAGTCATAATCTCTCCGGCCGCTAAGCCAGAGAAATTCAACAGGTAGTTCTTCCACTCATAAAGATCAATGGTCTATAATTGCTCCACCTTCAATAATCTTCTTTCACGTATTCGCTGGTCGGAATGATTTTTGAATATAAATTCGATCCCGGTCTTTTCGTACCAACAAACATATAGGTTAGATTTGATAGTCGGTGATTTAACTATCAAATAAATAATCATGAGAATGGAATGGGTTTACTAGTTCAGTATTCAGCAGTACTTGGCCTCTTTAATAAAAAACGATTAACGATAGTTAATCTTTAACTTTTTAATATTTCAATATTACAAATATAGCTTTTCATTTCTTATTTAACATAAGGTTATTCCAAACTATTTTATTTTAGTACTAGGAAATTATACTATGATCATATTCAATTCTCTATTCTACTATCGTTCCTAAACATTTACTACCCCATTACTCATTGTCTATACTGGGAAAATCAACTCAACCTATCATTCGTAAATTAGTGTTACGAAATCTCTTTTGGGTTTCATTAGTTGAATACATTAACCCTCCCTTATTCCTTTAAAATAAATCCATTCCCAAAACTTATCTTTTCAATTCCCTTATACCTCAGAAATACCATTTTAGTTTCACATATTCTCTTTTTATTTCCTTTACCTCGGAAATACCAATATATATAAAATCTCAAACCATTCCACTTCCATTGCTTGGAAAATCCCATTATATATTCTGAACTCTTTTATTTACATTGCGTTATTGTTTCTCACATGGAAAGAATAAATTATTTTTTTGCCCTTTCCCATTACAAACTAATATCATCATTAGATAATCCTGAAGTCGTTCAAGTTGGGGTATTTACTTACTTCTCAGACCTTGATCAACCACGTTCTTATCTTTGGATAGACATCAGTTGTAATTCAAAAATCGATATTTATTTTAATACTAAACAAACCTCATCTAACTATTTTATTTATAATATATTTCATAAAATTCTTACCTTTTGAATATTTCCTTCTCGAGTATACCCATGATTTCTTAATTCATTGATTAAGAAAATTATTTATGAAATATCCCATTTCCTTTTACTTCTCTAAACGATACCTTAGACTACTCGGATTTTTGTTAAAAATTCTATTACTTACTTCTTTACCAAATTCACCTTTAATCCTTCTGATTAATGTCTTATTTTACCAATTTTACTTAATTCCCTTATTAAGTAACCTTAATTAACGCTTTACACCTCATTTCATTTTTATGAACTTCGTTTATAAATCATGGTTTAATATAAACCCTTTTATTGTCACTTTCCATTTTACTTAATTCAAACATTAAGTAAACATTAATTTAAGCTCTTGCATTTGCTTAAAATTCATTTTCATAACTTTGTTATAAAAATTCGGGTTTTACTATAAAACTCGTTCATAAATCCCTTTCAAAACTTAATTAGACTTCATTACCACTCCGATTAACTTTCATACATGATTATCATTTAAATATACATCTATTAATTAAATTAATAATTCACTTCACCGTTGACTACTGCATAATTGATTAACTTATTTATTTGCTAAATAAATAATAAATTTCTTTTTAAAATCTTATTAAAATTAAACCATTATTCGTTAACCCATCTTGTTAGATTAATTCAAAACAACTGATCTTATAATCAATCCATTCAGAACAACTGATCTTATAATCAATCTATTATTCGTTAATCCAAAATATGATTTCCTCGTTAACAAGTCCCAAATAATCCTTTGTTTAAATTAATTAATAATATAATTAATTTAAATAATTTCCTTTTATTTACCTCTCAAAAGGATTATTCAAATATACAATATTAAGTTAATTTCTTCTCATTCAGCTATAAATCTTATAAATATCAGAAATTTCCTTTATAAAATCATTTAAAAATCAATTTTAAAATAAATAAATAAAAAATAAATATTTATTTTCTTTTTACAAACTTTTATTCAAAAATACAGATTTAAAAATCTGTCTTCGGTTATAAATAAATTTTATAACTTCATTTCGTCGGTTTCTCGGACGGTAAATCGATATTTGTAAAATTATTGATTTATAGGCCATATATTGCCAATTACTCAACCAATATTACCCATTGGTCTAAACAAAACCAATATTGAAATTTCAGGTCAACATCCAATAACCAAATCATCCATCTAATCAAAACAATTCAATTGATGATGACATGAACAATATCTAATATATTTGAGGAATCCGATTGGATCGCTCCAACATGTTCTTCCCTGTGTCAAATATGTTATCTCAATATAATAATTCAATTCATCTAAATAATGGTCTTATAACAGTCAATACCGACAATTTAATATCAATCAATTTATTTAACACAACAAAACAATTCATTAATTTAAACATGTTTATTTTATAAACGTGACCAATAAGGTAAGTTACCTTATTTGGGACCAATCGTTAAAATAACGATTTGGGCTTTACTAAAATTAAATGATGTTTAATTTCATCAGTTCAAACAATATATGAATACATATCAACAACCAGTTAATCACTAGCAAACATAGCACACAAAAATAAAAACCTAACTTATATGAAATATAAGTGGGGAGAACTGAGTAAGTTTAACTCACCTTTGATTTGATTCCATTGTTAAATCAGCTTGTTTCAGTTAAATTACATAGGCATTTGATTTAACTGAAAAATCCAACTGCTTCCAGCACTGTCCGGTTCGCTTCCATCACGTAGTATTCATCGGCGTGGTTCCGATGCTTCCAATTTTATCGAATTCTGATCACATGTGCATTCGAAATTAATAATCTAGGTTTATACTAACATTTAAATTAAATAACTTTAATTTAATTAACATCTGGGCCTTACCTTCAACCCAACCCAAAAGAAACTCAAGCCCAAATCTCCCTCTACCTGCTTGAAACAATCGGATCCCCACTCCTCTCCAAAATCATCTGCCGCCAAACAAAATTTACTAGAAAAAGAAACCTTTCCATGCCGAAATCATCTGCTTCCATCCCTGCTGCTTTCTTCAGAGAAAACGAACACGTCTCCTCGCTTCAGTCCTCCCTTGCCTTCCTACTTCTATCGCTCCGCCATCCTAACCCTTTGATCCCCTTCAGCAACAATCGCGCCACTCCCCAAATTTTCATGATCGATCCTACCTCCTTTAGACCGACGTAGCCTCCATCTCCTTCCCCTACGAACTCCAGGAATTCCAAACCCGCAGCCTTTCCCATGGAAAAACCCGAACCCCAATTCTTTGGGTCGACAAATCTATTTTGAAAACGATATCGAGATGAGGAGGGTGCATTTACGGTTCAGATAAGTATTTTTTCGTGATTTAATTGCGGTATTATTTACTAATTTTAAAGTGGTTCGAATGGGGTTGTTTTATTGGTTTGATCTATTTGCTATGCATGAATACGTATATATATAGTGGTGGATTTTAGATAAGCTCAATGTCGGAATCATAGATGTTGACCTTAGCTGTGCTATGTTATGTTTCCTTTAGGTATTACTTTTTTTCTCCCTTTACAGCTATCTTTGTGGACATGATCAAACTATATTGTACTGGTGATAGAGACTGATGGCTGCATGATGCTGTGTGAGAATTTTGTGTTGTAATTTCATGTACTAGTCTGTTCAGATTTATACACACAGTGATCGAACTATATAGATATAGAGTAGGTACAGCTATGAAGGCATCGAGTTGTTTATTTCATTTGAAGATTTGAAATTTATGACAGGTACACCCTATATTTAAGATCGGGTCAAATAGTTCTTGTATAGATTTGTACGTAAGATTTTCTATATATAAAGGTAAATTAGCTGTCTCGATTGATGGTATTATATATATATATATATTTAAATTTTTTAGCTGTTTATTTACAATTTCTAACTGTTATATTTACTGTTTTCCTAGGCTTCTTTATCTGTTCATGTTGGGAACTTGCGGTTTACTGTGTATACTGGGAACTTGCAGTTTGCTATTGCTTTACTATTCATGAATTGTTCATTAGCTGTTGTTTTACTGTTCTCTGAGTTTTTTTGTACTAGAGTTTGAATTGAGTTGTTTTATCCATTAGTTTTTCATTAGTACAGATAATACATGCTGTACTTGATTTTGAAATGACTTGTCTTACTGTTTCCTGGAGTTGTCGTTTTTCTGTTTAAATGGAGAAATGAGTTCTACTGTTTTACTGAAAGGGAACAAGACAGGTTAGTGGTACTTGAATTAGAATTGAATTTGATTTGTCCATTTGATTTTGCATTAGTATGATTATATGTTATTTTCTTTGCATTGATCACTCACCACGTTGATAATTTACCACTTTCCATATGTAGCTTTTATTAGTTGGACAAATATGATAAAATATGCAATTTGGATTTCATGTTTTATTCCTATTTTAGTTAGTTTGCATATGAAATTTTGGTTATGTTTTCTATATTTTTAGTTGCTCATTTCCTTGCGATAGTTGCGATTATTAGCATTATTATTGAAATTGTGATTTTATGGAAATTGCTCTGGTATAAATTTTTAATCGTACTTAGCTTGTTCATTTCGACTATTTTAAAGCTTATAAAATATCCATATAGTATAAATGAAATTCAAACAGTTGAATTAAATAATAATAACCTACTATTATCGAGTATATTCAAATTGAATCCGTATAACTTCAAATAAGACTAAGATTGATTTTCGAACTCGACATTCAAAAATTTGGTTGAACGATATCAAAAATATATCTAAATCTCTGTTTAATTTATTAAATAAATGTTATCGTTTATAAACGATTTCCATAGCGACTATTTCAAATTTTGATTTGGGCATAACTAATAATTTATACCACGAAATCTCGATTTTTCTCTTACATTAGAAAAATATAATCAAATCGATTCAAACGTTTCTGGTTTCACAGAATTCCGACTTAAAACGGATTCTGTATATTCACTTGAAGTTTAGAACGAAATTTACGAACTACCGTGCCATTTCTAGCTCGTTTATAATTATATATAAATTATAATGTTCAAGCTTCGTTTTTCAAATGGAATATATAATTTAAATCCATTAATATTCTAAATAAATATTTAATATAATCAAATAAATTAAATATTTGGCTACAAAAAAATACAGGACATTGCATTGAGCATTTAATTTTATCCCAATCAAAAGTTATTGATAAAACATTAAATTATAACGATAAAATGTTCACAAAAATATTATGTAAAATTCATAGACATGCATCACATTCTCATGAACCACATATTAAAATATTAAAATGATACGATCAATTATGAATTAAATAGATTTATTTTATGATTATCCAGTACGTGAAATACAGATCATTACTCTTGTTCAAACCAAATCATAGTCCCTAAAATGTTAGTGTTGAAGTGAAAATAATAAATGGTGCAGTGTAATAACCCGGAAATCTGAGCCAATTTAAAATTTTTATTTTGGCAATTTTGAGGAATTTTGAATATTTAAAATTAATTATTTTGAATAATGACGACGAGAAATTTATTTTGAATAGAATTCGAACATATATATTTATTTAGATCGTCGTTAGAATATAAATATTTATTTTAAATTATAAACGGAACTTAAAATGGCGCGATAATTCGATAATTCGATTTCAACGTTCAAATGAATGTACAAGATTCAAATTAAATCAGATTTTAGCGAAACCAAAAATATTAGAATCTATTTGAGAATATCTTTCCAACGAATCTGAAAAATTGAAATTTCATAGCGGAAATCAAAAGTTATGCCCAGTTGAAATTTCTGAATAGTCGCTATGGAATTTTGGCCCTTAAAAATGGAAATTTTGCAAACGACCTCGGTTTTCGACGAAACAACTTTTGTTGGATCCGTCATTTCAAGTTACCGCTGGGTTTCAAAATTCGTAATTTTACGAATCAATATGTGAGCGTCGCATAGGAAAATGCGCTTGACCAGTTTTAGTTGATTTTAATCGACTGGAAAATGGCCATTTTTCAAACGGTCTTAGAATTTGATGAAATTAGTTTTGTTAGGATCGTATCGTCAATACGAAGCTAGAAAATATTTTTCGGGAATTTTTAGGGTTCATACGTGGCCCCGGTAAAATGAAATGTACGTTTAAAATTGAATATATAGATTTAAATTTTAATTTGAACGAAAACTGATCGTAACGGCCGAGATGGCTTACGAAACATATCCCATTGTGTTCGGGTTGGGGGTAATTAGCTATGTACGATAGTCATTGGGTCTCGTTTGGAGGTCGAAATAAAAGGTTAATTTTTGAGAATTAAAAATAATAAATTAAATAAATATTATATAAGTCAACCCTCTCCCCTCATTCTCTCTCGTTCTAGATCTGAAAAAAAAAGAAAATTTAAAAACCGCGCTCCCCAAATCTCGATGCCGCCGCCATCAGAGGCATTCCCCTGCGCCACCGCCCCTCTGGGCACGCCGCCGTTGGCGTCAGCCACCTCCGACCCTCCCCCACCTTCCAGTGTCGTGCCCCAGACCCCATCCCCTATGGAAACCCCAAACCAGTTCGAGGTCCGCCATGAGGGAACCCACCACCCGCCACCTCGCTAGCAGCCTGCACGCCACCCCACCTCCTCTTCCGCCCTCGTTCCTCGCTCCTCCCTCTGTTCGATGCTCAAAACCACCAAACCCCGTTGCTCTGGTCAATGTGAGCCTGCCGCCGCCTCCTACATCACCCTTCGACCATCAACAACTACGGTTGACCCTCCTACATTAAAGATTCAATTTTTATAAAGAATCAGCGAGTTTTATTTCTATTCTATTTATTTACATAAGATAAAAAATATAGATTTTTATGTAAGTAACGTAGAAATTAAAAAGTGATTTTTTTCATTTATTGTTTTGAAATAAAAAGTTATGACTTTATATGTGAATAGTGATAAAAAGATATGATTTTTGGTTTAGAAAAGTTATGATTTTTATCTTGGTAAAGATACAATTTTTAATAAAGTAAAGCTATCATTTTTAGTTAATTAAAAATGAGATTTTTATGTATGTAGTAAACCTATAAAAATATAATTTTTATACTAGCGACATATTAAAAATATAATTTTTATATAAATATGATAATAAAAATATGATTTTTATTAGATGTGAAGATCAAAAATATGATTTTTATATTTATTTTAGCAAAGTAAAAATATAATTTTTAGATAATAAAAATATGATTTTTAAATAGTATAGATAATAAAAATATAATCTTTACAGTATATGAAGTGAAATAAAAATATGAACTTTATTTTTACCATGAAGTAGTGTGGATAAAGATTAGACTTTTATATGAGTAGCGGATTAAAAATAGAATTTTTATATAATAGAGAATATAAAAATATGATTTTTATATATGTGGCGAAATAAAAATACGATCTTTATATATAAAAAATATGATTTTTATATAGAGAATGGCGAGAAAGATTAAAAATATGATTTTTATATTATAGAAAGAACAAAGATACGATTTTTATATAAGTAGTGAATCAAAAATATAATTTTTATATAGTGAGAAGAATAAAAATAGAATTTTTATCTATGTAGTAGCAGTATAAAAGTGTGATTTTTATATACATGACAACAATATAAAGATGCGATTTTTATATATG
Source organism: Allium sativum (assembly GCA_030737875.1). Taxonomy (NCBI): domain Eukaryota; kingdom Viridiplantae; phylum Streptophyta; class Magnoliopsida; order Asparagales; family Amaryllidaceae; genus Allium; species Allium sativum. Next base: position 827,265,869 of record CM060909.1, read on the forward strand.
CAGTGGACACGGGTGAAGAAAGTGACAAACGGCTAGTGGCAAAGATTTTCTACATATGAAGAGTCGCGGTGTTTGGTTTAGCTCTTGGTGAGAACTCCTCACCTTTAATTTATTTCTAGTTTGAAATATATACTAGGATGCAGACGGTGCTTAGCAGTACCCGACACCTGTCGTCCACAGACCATGGATGACTTGTTTGTTTGATTGATGTGTTGTGAAATTTGATTGTGTGATGTGAAATGAAATAAAACATTTTATAGAAGAAAATATTTTATAGTTAAAAATATGATTTTTAACGTGTATATAAAATAAATATTTATAAACAAATCGAATGATTTGTTTATGTACACCGATTTGACTGATATTGATTGGGACGATAAATTTTACACATCGCCCAACTGCACAAATAAAAATTTGTGTTTATTGATTTGAAACCCCACACGGGTATTGGGATGATATTTGACATACACTAATCCGGATTGTTTAGTTGTATGTCAATCGATGGGTTGACAGACTGTGTAAGCATTAATTATTTATATTTAATGCTTATGCAATTGTGTGGTGTACTTTGGATGATGGTTGATGATTTATCGTTGCTATTATATACATGTGTTGTAGGGAATTCATATAATTAACGTTATATGGTAATTGATAGGGCCTCATTCCAATTTGGAAAATAAGGAATATTATAGAATAAAATTTCATGTGTTGAACAGAATAAAAATTCATGTGTTGAATAGATTAAAAATTCATGTGTCGAATAGAAAAAAATTCATGTGTTGAATAAAATAAATATTCATGTGTTGAAGAAAATATTCCTTTGTTGAATAGAATAACGAAGTTATTGAAATATATAAAGCCGTGTTGATTAGATATGCGCCATTTTGACGTGAACGATATTTATATCGATTTTATTCATTTTGATAATGAATATCGAAATGGAATTGATTTCAAAATATAATATTTTGAAAATACTATCATTTATATATTGATGATATGGAATATTCGATTTTGATTTGAAATTGAATATGAAGTTGAAATCGTTTTGAAAATGAATTTAAAACGATTTATAAAATACATTTTAAAAGGAAATCGATGAAATATATAATATATATATTATATATATATATAATGGCCTGAATAGAACGCGCCGCACCGCGGTCGTTCGCGAATTTCGACCATTGACTTCGAATGGATATTACGGGAGATCCGACCGTCGGATTCTCCTAAAATCGGAACCGTTGGGTTCATATCGAAAAGAGCTTTCTAAAAATATTAGAGATGTGAAATCTAACGGTTGGATTTGTAATTATGTCCAAATCAAATTTGGAAAAGGTCGCTGTAAGTGCAGTTCGATGGCCGTTGATGGAAATCGACTGTACGGGCCTTGATAAAATTATTAAAAATAGTAATAATTTGTGTAAAATCATAAGAAATGATTTTTAAAGAATTGGGATGAAAAACTCCATATTTGAAAAGATAAAAATAGATTTTTATCGAAATGAACTAGTTTTGAACTAGAATTAGAATCCATTTATTTTTAATATAAATAAAGTGAATTTGAAATGGTTTTGAAAATAAACAGAATTTCCAATAATTGAATTGGAATGGATTTGAATCGAAATTATCTTTGGAATATTTCGTTGTTGGATTTTGTGATTATACAGATATTGTTATGGAAATTTGAAAGATATATTGATATCGTTATTTCCAATACGATATTTGTTGGTTGTAGAATTTGATATTGCATATAAGCCGATATATTTTCTATTCAGAGCCTTGTATTTAATATCAAATGGGATTTGGGTTTTTCGTGAATGGTGTCTTCATTAGCACTTGTTGATCCGCTTTTTAGTCAAAGCAGTCACACATGGAATCTCTTCTCAACAATACACTCAAGCGTTGGGAATATCGTCAGAAGACATGAAGTGATTTGGTTGAAATCGCATCACAAACAAAGAATGACCCGGAACTCCTATCAGATGATCCTTTTTGGGCCCGAAAACAGCGATTATGGAGCTGAACTCCGTAACTCTTGTAGATCTCTGAATCAGCTTCAGTTTGAGTTTTGGTTTGGATCAATCGGACTTACGGTTTGAAAGTTATGCCCGTTTCCGTGAATGCATGCAGAACCGGAAACTTGGAATTTGGAAATTGGCCTGACCTCCCGGATCGGATCGGACCCGCTCCGACTCCTCTCTTCGAAGAAGCATAGCATTGGATGGTTTTGGCAGAGCTCTGACTCGGTTCGGATCGGGTGGAATGGAGCAATCCGACCCGCTTCGCATCGGATCCTCACAAGAGCACAAAGTCTTCGGGTTGAAGACACCAACTCGGTTCGGATCGGATAACCGAACCGACCCGCCTTACACACTGCACTGAAGTGCTTCCACTCTTCGGATCGAAGACACCAAATCGGTTCGGATCGGAAGTCCGAACCGACCCGCCTTGCACCAGATGTATAGCAACACGTCTCGCCTTCGGTTGGAATGCTCCGGATCGGTTCGGAAGGAAGAGGACCCGAACCGAACCGCTTCGACCTGCTGCTACACCTCAACTTTGACCTGTTCTCAAGGAGTAACTGCCTCCTATTAATCCGGATCGGCTTACACCTGTCCTAGCACGATCTGAAGACCACTTCTCCACTATCTCCGAGATGGCCTCTCCACATGCCACGTGCCCCTCCGATCCGATCCGATTCAGGACTCCCAGAAGCTCCTCTACGCCTATAAATACACCACGAGATGGTCATTTCAAGGGACTCTCTTTCCGGCACTAACACCTCCTGACTTCCATTACCAAGTATTCAAGGGCTTTGGGTACTCCTCAACTCAATCAAACACGAGACTATCGTGCATAAATTCAATCTCTTTTCTCCTCTTCTTCATTACAACACAAGGCTATTGTGTATAATCGAATCTCACGGATTGTGAGACACCATTGTAATCGTAATTCCTCAGGATATGAGAAACTATAAAGTGGACGTAGGCTTGGATTGAGCCGAACCACTATAAAAATCTCGTGTGTTCCCTTTTTTTACTGCTTTTTATCTGTAATATGTGATTTGTGAGGATTTCACATAGAGTTTGGGTGTTAGGCCCAAATTTCGGTCTAACATTTTGGCGTGCCAGGTAGGGGGGCACACGATACAACTTCTTCTACTAGCTTGAACGGAAGCGGATTATTTGGCTACTGGATCAATGGTCAAGCGAAAGAAAGACGGAACCTTCTCTCGTGCTGAGGATGTTGGCACTGAAGGCACAAGGAACGAGGCAAGCCAGGAGGCTTACTCTCATGAAAATCCATCAGCATACTTAACCAGAGATGAAATGGATGGCGTTCTCGCTGAATTGAGAACTCAAATGGCAAGACAAGATGATCTCCTCCGCAAACAACAGGAGATGATCGACCAATTCTTCGCTCGGATGGAAGGAAGGCCGAGCGGCAATGCGCAACTCACTGGAAATGGTACTGAAATGGCTCCAACAGGAATAACAAACCGGATCGGTTCGGATCAGATCCGAACCGAGGGCCAAAATTTGAATCCAACGTAGATGGAAATGGGGGACATTCCCCACCGGATCGGTTCGGACCCGATCCGAACAGCAACCCTGCATGAGCCTGGGGGCAGCAGCCTCCCCTCTGGAAATCAAGGCTTCGCTCCTGTTCGACCTACATCCGCACCGGTTCGGGTCGGAAATACCACACAAATTCAGCATCAAGCTCCCCGGTTCGGAACAGGCGAACCTGTTCGGATCGGCACCTCCGATCCGAACCGTGCACCTCTCCATAACCTCCCTCGCTTCACCGAACCGCAGCAAGGGGGCACCTCCGAACCGAACCGGATGACCTGCCAAGCTCCTTATACTCTTCCAAACACTTCTGAACTTAACGCTGGGGGCACCAGCTCTGGACTTGTCAACTTGCAACAGCTCTTTGAAGGCGATCAACTCGCCAATCTCATTGAACGCCTTTCGAGAGGCCGCATTTATCAGAATGACATGGATGATGTCAATCACAATCCATTCACACAGGAAATCAGGAATTCCCGCAATCCTCCAGATTTCAAACTTCCACAACTGGAACCCTACAACGGCAGGGCAGATCCTACCGTGCACCTAATGCGATATAAACGGCATATGGAAGTTCAATCGGCATCGGAAAACGTCATGGCTAAATGCTTTCCCCTCTTTTTGACTGATATTGCTGCTATGTGGTTTCGGCAGCTAGAATCTGAATCGATCAACAGCTGGAACATGTTGGTCGCTCGCTTTATTGAACAATTTCGGTTCCATATCGCTCGACCCAAGAATGTAATGTCACTAACTACAATCAAGCAGAGGCCTAAAGAAACTCTGCGGTCGTTTCTAGAAAGGTTCAACGTTGCAGCAGCATCAGTTGATCGACCTGAGCCATCTATGGTATTGATGGCGGCAGTATCCGGCGTTCTAGAAAACTCGGAGTTCAAAAAATCCTTGTACCGGGACCCACCAAGGAATCTCAGCGAATTCTACCTTGAATCGGATAGGTTTTTGCGTGAAGAAGACGCAACCTCTGAGAAGAAAGTTCTCGATGTTAACATGCTCAAAGATGGAGAACCGTCTGATTCTGATAAAGGCAAAGGAAAAGCTGCCGTCAAGAATGACCGCAACGCTCAGCCTCGAGAGGGCCCAGATATGAAAAGTACACAGAATTCAATTCGTCACTAACTGACATCTACGTGAACACAAACAGTGACGTCTCCTATCCAAAGCCTCCCAGGAGGGAGCCATCACAAAGAGAACGCGATTCTGGGAAATATTGCATATTTCACGATATGGACGGTCATGACACAAATGACTGTAGACACTTGCGAGATCTGATTGAGGAACGGGTTAGACGTGGAGAGCTACCTGAGTATGTGAAACAACCAACAGCACCTGTACCTGTGCTGCCACCACCTGCTCCCCGGAGAGGGAATGACCCTGGAACGAGCTCCCATCGGCTTGTCATCAACTGATCTGGATTGGATCACTTTGCGTTTTCAACATTTCTTAGGATTTAAGATATGTCTCTTTGCTTTCTTTAGATTTTCCGATTGGCTAAATCGGAGTACACACGTTCGGGGTTAGGATTTAGCTCCAAATCGTGCTCTGCACTCGATGACAAACCAATCAGGATTTGCTTTGGTTTTGTACTTTGGATTGAATAAGGAAGGACTTTCCGAGCATGGATTATGTTTGGCAATTTAAGTATCTTGTCAGGTTGTGGCAGGATTCTCAATCTCAACTAAAGTATGGCTTATACTTTTCTCGGACCCCTAGGCATGGATTATGCTTAGGGACAGACTGTCTTGTCAGGTCTTGGCAAGCATAGCTCTATCCCGACACTGGTATGGATTGTACTCACTAGGACTCTTAAGTATGGATTATACTCTGGAACGGCTTATTGTTTTGTCAGGATTTGGCAAAGGAACTCAATAAAACTCGAGTATGGTTTATGCTCAGTTTGAACTTCCTGGTATGGCTTATACCCGGAAGGTTAGGTCCCTCGTCAGGTTTTGGCAGGATGATTCGAACGTGTCCTGAGTATGGTTTATGCTCAAACAAGCGCCCAAGCATGGTTTATGCTCGAAAGTGTAATTAGTTTTGTCAGGATTTGAAACACCTTTCTGCTCTCTTTTCTTCGCAGGTATGGATTATACTTGCAGCTGGCAGGCCCGGCGTGGCTTTGGATTATCCAGAACACATCTTCCTTCAACCAGCAAGATATGTTCTGGGGGGCAAAATGTTGACCCGCTTTTTAGTCAAAGCAGTCACACATGGAATCTCTTCTCAAAAATACACTCAAGCGTTGGGAATATCGTCAGAAGACATGAAGTGATTTGGTTGAAATCGCATCACAAACAAAGAATGACCCGGAACTCCTATCAGATGACCCTTTTTGGGCCCGAAAACAGGGATTATGGAGCTGAGCTCCATAACTCTTGTAGATCTCTGAATCAGCTTCAGTTTGAGTTTTGGTTTGGATCAATCGGACTTACAGTTTGAAAGTTATGCCCGTTTCCGTGAACGCATGCAGAACCGGAAACTTGGAATTTGGAAATTGGCTTGACCTCCCGGATCGGATCGAACCCGCTCCGACTCCTCTCTTCGAAGAAGCATAGCATTGGATGGTTTTGGAAGAGCTCAGACTCGGTTCGGATCGGGTGGAATGGAGCAATCCGACCCGCTTCTCATCGGATCCTCACAAGAGCACAAAGTCTTCGGGTTGAAGACACCAACTCGGTTCGGATCGGATAACCGAACCGACCCGCCTTACACACTGCACTGTAGTGCTTCCACTCTTCGAATCGAAGACACCAAATCGGTTTGGATCGGAAGTCCGAACCGACCCGCCTTGCACCAGATGTATAGCAACACGTCTCGCCTTCGGTTGGAATGCTCCGGATCGGTTCGGAAGGAAGAGGACCCGAACCGAACCGCTTCGACCTACTGCTACACCTCAACTTTGACCTGTTCTTAAGGAGTAACTGCCTCCTATTAATCCGGATCGGCTTACACCTGTCCTAGCACGATCTGAAGACCACTTCTCCACTATCTCCGAGATGGCCTCTCCACATGCCACATGCCCCTCCGATCCGATCCGATTCAGGACTCCCAGCAGCTCCTCTACGCCTATAAATGCACCACGAGATGGTCATTTCAAGGGACTCTCTTTCCGGCACTAACACCTCCCGACTTCCATTACCAAGTATTCAAGGGCTTTGGGTACTCCTCAACTCAATCAAACACGAGACTATCGTGCATAAATTCAATCTCTTTTCTCCTCTTCTTCATTACAACACAAGGCTATTGTGTATAATCGAATATCACAGATTGTGAGACACCATTGCAATCATAATTCCTCAGGATATGAGAAACTATAAAGTGGACGTAGGCTTGGATTGAGCCGAACCACTATAAAAATCTCGTGTGTTCCCTGTTTTTACTGCTTTTTATCTGTAATCTGTGATTTGTGAGGATTTCACATAGAGTTTGGGTGTTAGGCCCAAATTTCGGTCTAACATTTTGGCGTGCCAGGTAGGGGGGCACACGATACAACTTCTTCTACTAGCTTGAACGGAAGCGGATTATTTGGCTATTGGATCAATGGTCAAGAGAAATAAAGACGGAACCTTCTCTCGTGCTGAGGATGTTGGCACTGAAGGCACAAGGAACGAGGCAAGCCAGGAGGCAAGCCAGGAGGCTTCCTCTCATGAAAATCCGTCAGCATACTTAACCAGAGATGAAATGGATGGCGTTCTCGCTGAATTGAGAACTCAAATGGCAAGACAAGATGATCTCCTCCGCAAACAACAGGAGATGATCGACCAATTCTTCGCTCGGATGGAAGGAAGGCCGAGCGGCAATGCGCAACTCACTGGAAATGGTACTGAAATGGCTCCAGCAGGAATAACAAACCGGATCGGTTCGGATCAGATCCGAACCGAGGGCCAAAATTTGAATCCAACGCAGATGGAAATGGGGGACATTCCCCATCGGATCGGTTCGGACCCGATCCGAACAGCAACCCTGCATGAGCCTGGGGGCAGCAGCCTCCCCTCTGGAAATCAAGGCTTCGCTCCTGTTCGACCTACATCCGCACCAGTTCGGGTCGGAAATACCACACAAATTCAGCATCAAGCTCCCCGGTTCGGAACAGGCGAACCTGTTCGGATCGGCACCTCCGATCCGAACCGTGCACCTCTCCATAACCTCCCTCGCTTCACCGAACCGCAGCAAGGGGGCACCTCCGAACCGAACCGGATGACCTGCCAAGCTCCTTATACTCTTCCACACACTTCTGAACTTAACGCTGGGGGCACCAGCTCTGGACTTATCAACTTGCAACAGCTCTTTGAAGGCGATCAGCTCGCCAATCTCATTGAACGCCTTTCGAGAGGCCGCATTTATCAGAATGACATGGATGATGTCAATCACAATCCATTCACACAGGAAATCAGGAATTCCCGCAATCCTCCAGATTTCAAACTTCCACAACTGGAACCCTACAACGGCAGGGCAGATCCTACCGTGCACCTAATGCGCTATAAACGGCATATGGAAGTTCATTCGGCGTCGGAAAACGTCATGGCTAAATGCTTTCCCCTCTTTTTGATTGATATTACTGCTATGTGGTTTCGGCAGCTAGAATCTGAATCGATCAACAGCTGGAACATGTTGGTCGCTCGCTTTATTGAACAATTTCGGTTCCATATCGCTCGACCCAAGAATGTAATGTCACTAACTACAATCAAGCAGAGGCCTAAAGAAACTCTGCGGTCATTTCTGGAAAGGTTCAAAGTTGCAGCAGCATCAGTTGATCGACCTGAGCCATCTATGGTATTGATGGCGGCAGTATCCGGCGTTCTAGACAACTCGGAGTTCAAAAAATCCTTGTACCGGGACCCACCAAGGAATCTCAGCGAATTCTACCTTGAATCGGTTAGGTTTTTGCGTGAAGAAGACGCAACCTCCGAGAAGAAAGTTCTCAATGTTAACATGCTCAAAGATGGAGAACCGTCTGATTCTGATAAAGGCAAAGGAAAAGCTGCCGTCAAGAATGACCGCAATGCTTAGCCCCGGAGAGGGCCCAGATATGAAAAGTACACAGAACACAATTCGTCACTAACTGACATCTACGTGAACACAAACAGTGACGTCTCCTATCCAAAGCCTCCCAGGAGGGAGCCATCACAAAGATAACGCGATTCTGGGAAATATTGCATATTTCACGATATGGACGGTCATGACGCAAATGACTGTAGACACTTGCGAGATCTGATTGAGGAATGGGTTAGACGTGGAGAGCTACCCGAGTATGTGAAACAACCAACAGCACCTGTACCTGTGCTGCCATCACCCGCTCCCCGGAGAGGGAATGACCCTGGAACGAGCTCCCATCGGCTTGTCATCAACTGATCTGGATTGGATCACTCTGCGTTTTCAGCATTTCTTAGGATTTAAGATATGTCTCTTTGCTTTCTTTAGATTTTCCGATTGGCTAAATCGAAGTACACACGTTCGGGGTTAGGATTTAGCTCCAAATCGTGCTCTGCACTCGATGACAAACCAATAAGGATTTGCTTTGGTTTTGTACTTTGGATTGAATAAGGAAGGACTTTCCGAGCATGGATTATGTTTGGCAATTTAAGTATCTTGTCAGGTTGTGGCAGGATTCTCAATCTCAACTAAAGTATGGCTTATACTTATCTCGGACCCCAAGGCATGGATTATGCTTAGGGACAGACTGTCTTGTCAGGTCTTGGCATGCATAGCTCTATCCCGACATGGGTATGGATTGTACTCACTAGGACTCTTAAGTATGGATTATACTCTGGAATGGCTTATTGTTTTGTCAGGATTTGGCAAAGGAACTCAATAAAACTCGAGTATGGTTTATGCTCAGTTTGAAATTCCTGGTATGGCTTATACCCGGAAGGTTAGGTCCCTCGTCAGGTTTTAGCAGGATGATTCGAACGTGTCTTGAGTATGGTTTATGCTCAAACAAGCGCCCAAGCATGGTTTATGCTCGAAAGTGTAATTAGTTTTGTCAGGATTTGACACACCTTTCTGCTCTCTTTTCTTCGCAGGTATGGATTATACTTGCAGCTGGCAGGCCCGGCGTGGCTTTGGATTATCCAGAACACATCTTCCTTCAACCAGCAAGATATGTTCTGGGAGGCAAAATGTTGACCCGATTTTTAGTCAAAGCAGTCACACATGGAATCTCTTCTCAACAATACACTCAAGCGTCGGGAATATCGTCAGAAGACATGAAGTGATTTGGTTGAAATCGCATCACAAACAAAGAATGACCCGGAACTCCTATCAGATGACCCTTTTTGGGCCCGAAAACAGCGATTACGGAGCTAAGCTCCGTAACTCTTGTAGATCTCTGAATCAGCTTCAGTTTGAGTTTTGGTTTGGATCAATCGGACTTAGGGTTTGAAAGTTATGCCCGTTTCCGTGAACGCATGCAGAACCGGAAACTTGGAATTTGGAAATTGGCTTGACCTCCCGGATCGGATGGGACCCGCTCCGACTCCTCTCTTCGAAGAAGCATAGAATTGGATGGTTTTGGCAGAGCTCTGACTCGGTTCAGATCGGGTGGAATGGAGCAATCCGACCCGCTTCGCATCGGATCCTCACAAGAGCACAAAGTCTTCGGGTTGAAGACACCAACTCGGTTCGGATCGGATAACCGAACCGACCCGCCTTACACACTGCATTGAAGTGCTTCCACTCTTCGGATCGAAGACACCAAATCGGTTCGGATCAGAAGTCCGAACCGACCCGCCTTGCACCAGATGTATAGCAACACGTCTCGCCTTCGGTTGGAATGCTCCGGATCGGTTCGGAAGGAAGAGGACCCGAACCGAACTGCTTCGACCTGCTGCTACACCTCAACTTTGACCTGTTCTCAAGGAGTAACTGCCTCCTATTAATCCGGATCGGCTTACACCTGTCCTAGCACGATCTGAAGACCACTTCTCCGCTATCTCCGAGATGGCCTCTCCACATGTCACGTGCCCCTCCGATCCGATCCGATTTAGGACTCCCAGTAGCTCCTCTACGCCTATAAATACACCACGAGATGGTCATTTCAAGGGACTCTCTTTCCGGCACTAACACCTCCCGACTTCCATTACCAAGTATTCAAGGGCTTTGGGTACTCCTCAACTCAATCAAACACGAGACTATCGTGCATAAATTCAATCTCTTTTCTCCTCTTCTTCATTACAACACAAGGCTATTGTGTATAATCGAATCTCACGGATTGTGAGACACCATTGTAATCGTAATTCCTCAGGATATGAGAAACTATAAAGTGGACGTAGGCTTGGATTGAGCCGAACCACTATAAAAATCTCGTGTGTTCCCTGTTTTTACTGTTTTTTATCTTTAATCTGTGATTTGTGAGGATTTCACATAGAGTTTGGGTGTTAGGCCCAAATTTCGGTCTAACATTTTGGCGCGCCAGGTAGGGGGGCACACGATACAACTTCTTCTACTAGCTTGAACGGAAGCGGATTATTTGGCTATTGGATCAATGGTCAAGCGAAAGACAGACGGAACCTTCTCTCGTGCTGAGGATGTTGGCACTGAAGGCACAAGGAACGAGGCAAGCCTGGAGGCTTCCTCTCATGAAAATCCATCAGCATACTTAACCAGAGATGAAATAGATGGCGTTCTCGCTGAATTGAGAACTCAAATGGCAAGACAAGATGATCTCCTCCGCAAACAACAGGAGATGATCGACCAATTCTTCGCTCGGATGGAAGGAAGGCCGAGCGGCAATGCGCAACTCACTGGAAATGGTACTGAAATGGCTCCAGCAGGAATAACAAACTGGATCGGTTCGGATCCGATCCGAACCGAGGGCCAAAATCTGAATCCAACGCAGATGGAAATGGGGGACATTCCCCACCGGATCGGTTCGGACCCGATCCGAACAGCAACCCTGCATGAGCCTAGGGGCAGCAGCCTCCCCTCTGGAAATCAAGGCTTCGCTCCTGTTCGACCTACATCCGCACCGGTTCGGGTCGGAAATACCACACAAATTCAGCATCAAGCTCCCCGGTTCGGAATAGGCGAACCTGTTCGGATCGGCACCTCCGATCCGAACCGTGCACCTCTCCATAACCTCCCTCGCTTCTCCGAACCGCAGCAAGGGGGCACCTCCGAACCGAACCGGATGACCTGCCAAGCTCCTTATACTCTTCCACACACTTCTGAACTTAACGCTGGGGGCACCAGCTCTGGATTTGTCAACTTGCAACAGCTCTTTGAAGGCGATTAGCTCGCCAATCTCATTGAACGCCTTTCGAGAGGCCGCATTTATCAGAATGACATGGATGATGTCAATCACAATCCATTCACACAGGAAATCAGGAATTCCCGCAATCCTCTAGATTTTAAACTTCCACAACTAGAACCCTACAACGGCAGGGCAGATCCTACCGTGCACCTAATGCGCTATAAACGGCATATGGAAGTTCAATCGGCGTCGGAAAACGTCATGGCTAAATGCTTTCCCCTCTTTTTGACTGATATTGCTGCTATGTGGTTTCGGCAGCTAGAATCTGAATCGATCAACAGCTGGAACATGTTGGTCGCTCGCTTTATTGAACAATTTTGGGTCCATATCGCTCGACCCAAGAATGTAATGTCACTAACTACAATCAAGCAGAGGCCTAAAGAAACTCTGCGGTCATTTCTGGAAAGGTTCAACGTTGTAGCAGCATCAGTTGATCGACCTGAGCCATCTATGGTATTGATGGCGGCAGTATCCGACGTTCTAGACAACTCGGAGTTCAAAAAATCCTTGTACCGGGACCCACCAAGGAATCTCAGCGAATTCTACCTTGAATCGGATAGGTTTTTGCGTGAAGAAGACGCAACCTCCGAGAAGAAAGTTCTCGATGTTAACATGCTCAAAGATGGAGAACCGTCTGATTCTGATAAAGGCAAAGGAAAAGCTGCCGTCAAGAATGACTGCAACGCTCAGCCCCGGAGAGGGCCCAGATATGAAAAGTACACAGAACTCAATTCGTCACTAACTGACATCTAAGTGAACACAAACGGTGACGTCTCCTATCCAAAGCCTCCCAGGAGGGAGCCATCACAAAGAGAACGCGATTCTGGGAAATATTGCATATTTCACGATATGGACGGTCATGACACAAATGACTGTAGACACTTGCGAGATCTGATTGAGGAACGGGTTAGACGTGGAGAGCTACCCGAGTATGTGAAACAACAAACAGCACCTGTACCTGTGCTGCCACCACCTGCTCCTCGGAGAGGGAATGACCCTGGAACGAGCTCCCATCGGCTTGTCATCAACTGATCTGGATTGGATCACTCTGCGTTTTCAGCATTTCTTAGGAATTAAGATATGTCTCTTTTCTTTCTTTAGATTTTCCGATTGGCTAAATCAGAGTACACACGTTCGGGGTTAGGATTTAGCTCCAAATCGTGCTCTGCACTCGATGACAAACCAATCAGGATTTGCTTTGGTTTTGTACTTTGGATTGAATAAGGAAGGACTTTCCGAGCATGGATTATGTTTGGCAATTTAAGTATCTTGTCAGGTTGTGGCAGGATTCTCAATCTCAACTAAAGTATGGCTTATACTTATCTCGGACCCCTAGGCATGGATTATGCTTAGGGACAGACTGTCTTGTCAGGTCTTGGCAAGCATAGCTCTATCCCGACATGGGCATGGATTGTACTCACTAGGACTCTTAAGTATGGATTATACTCTGGAACGGCTTATTGTTTTGTCAGGATTTGACAAAGGAACTCAATAACACTCGAGTATGGTTTATGCTCAGTTTGAACTTCCTGGTATGGCTTATACCCGGAAGGTTAGGTCCCTCGTCAGGTTTTGGCAGGATGATTCGAACGTGTCTTGAGTATGGTTTATGCTCAAACAAGCGCCCAAGCATGGTTTATGATCGAAAGTGTAATTAGTTTTGTCAGGATTTGACACACCTTTCTGCTCTCTTTTCTTCGCAGGTATGGATTATACTTGCAGCTGGCAGGCCCGGCGTGGCTTTGGATTATCCAGAACACATCTTCCTTCAACCAGCAAGATATGTTCTAGGGGGAAAAATGTTGACCCGCTTTTTAGTCAAAGCAGTCACACATGGAATTTCTTCTCAACAATACACTCAAGCGTTGGGAATATCGTCAGAAGACATGAAGTGATTTGGTTGAAATCGCATCACAAACAAAAAATGACCCGGAACTCCTATCAGATGACCCTTTTTGGGCCCGAAAACAGCGATTACGGAGCTAAGCTCCGTAACTCTTGTAGATCTCTGAATCAGCTTCAGTTTGAGTTTTGGTTTGGATCAATCGGACTTACGGTTTGAAAGTTATGCTCGTTTCCGTGAACGCATGCAGAACCGGAAACTTGGAATTTGGAAATTGGCTTGACCTCCCGGATCAGATCGGACCCGCTCCGACTCCTCTCTTCGAAGAAGCATAGCATTGGATGGTTTTGGCAGAGCTCTGACTCGGTTCGGATCGGGTGGAATGGAGCAATCCGACCCGCTTCGCATCGGATCCTCACAAGAGCACAAAGTCTTCGGGTTGAAGACACCAACTCGGTTCGGATCGGATAACCGAACCGACCCACCTTACACACTGCACTGAAGTGCTTCCACTCTTCGGATCGAAGACACCAAATCGGTTCGGATCGGAAGTCCGAACCGACCCACCTTGCACCAGATGTATAGCATCACGTCTCGCCTTCGGTTGGAATGCTCCGGATCGGTTCGGAAGGAAGAGGACCCGAACCGAACCGCTTCGACCTGCTGCTACACCTCAACTTTGACCTATTCTCAAGGAGTAACTGCCTCCTATTAATCCGGATCAGCTTACACCTGTCCTAGCACGATCTGAAGACCACTTCTCCACTATCTCCGAGATGGCCTCTCCACATGCCACGTGACCCTCCGATCCGATCCGATTCAGGACTCCCAGCAGCTCCTCTGCGCCTATAAATACACCACGAGATGGTCATTTCAAGGGACTCTCTTTCCGGCACTAACACCTCCCGACTTCCATTACCAAGTATTCAAGGGCTTTGGGTACTCCTCAACTCAATCAAACACGAGACTATCGTGCATAAATTCAATCTCTTTTCTCCTCTTCTTCATTACAACACAAGGCTATTGTGTATAATCGAATCTCACGGATTGTGAGACACCATTGTAATCGTAATTCCTCAGGATATGAGAAACTATAAAGTGGACGTAGGCTTGGATTGAGCCGAACCACTATAAAAATCTCGTGTGTTCCCTGTTTTTACTGCTTTTTATCTGTAATCTGTGATTTGTGAGGATTTCACATAGAGTTTGGGTGTTAGGCCCAAATTTCGGTCTAACAGCACTATTCTTAAACCCAGTTGAGAAAAAGATTAAATCTTTTTATTTAGATTTAATGAAGTGTACCAATTAAATGGTATTTAATTGGAATTGAATTTGAACTGATTTTTGGGTTTATCATGAACGGTGTTTTAAATAACATTTGTTCTTTAACCCGATAATTAATGGAATGTGATTTTGGGTTTATAGTGAACCGTGTTTTAAATGACATTAGTTCTTTAACCCAGTTAAAGACAGGATGTGATTTCCCAAGTTAAACAATCATTAATATTGATTTTCGGGAAGATTAAAACGAAGTGGAGTTTTAATGAATCTTTAATTAGATTGAAATGATCGAGAATGGAGTGTCACCAGTTTTGCTCCAGACGATAGTTAAATCTTTAATTAGATTTGAACGTGAAATGGTAATCGAATTTACCGATAACAACGTGGTGTTAGATATGAAGTATGACCAGTTTTACTTCATGGGATGAATAGGTTGGGTTTGGGGAAATAAAATAAATGATTACTCCGGTGTGGTTCGCTAATCCCGACTAGTTTGAATTGATATTCAAAAGAAGATTAAAGAATAAATTTAAAGAATTTATCTTTGATAAAATTAATGGGAACCTTTCCCAAAGTATAAGAATATTTGAATAAAAGAATATTCTGAATTAGAATGAGGCATATGTTGTGTTTGTGTAACACTTGTTTATTATATACGCGAGTTATTCAGAAAGACCGGGTTTATCCCATTCTGAATAACTGATTCGATGTGGTGTCGAGGATGAAGACGGTGGTCGAAGACCGGAGGTCTTCACATCGTTTGGGTGATTACCGATGATCTTGATTGGGCTGTACATCCAAGAGGAGAGAATCAGTTGGTGATCATCCAGATGTACTTGGAGATCGATGGATATGCGAGGTACAAGGTGCCTTCTGTTTCGTTCAGACCTAGAACAGACTTGCAAATGGACTGTGTGTCTGACATTGGATATCATTCTGTGTGATTGATGGATATCGGTTGCATGGAGTGGTCTGCTTGTGTGGCATGCTAAGATGCAAATGATCAAGGCTTCTATTGAAAAGTAGAGTCTTGTGGTTGATGATCAAAGCACAACCTGTGTGGCACAGCTTTGTGTAGCGTTGATTCGCGAGCCTCACACCCTGGTTGTGAACCAGAAATGGGAGAGGACTTCAGGGAGGGCATGTGTTTCCTTCTAGTTCGAAGTGGCGTCAGTGGTTTGACACGCCCTGACGAGTTTGACTTATGTTGTAACACCCCACGTCCATTAATGTCACTCACAAAGGGAATGCATTAACTTCCATAGAGGTTATAAGAGAATATAGAACAGAAAAATTACAACAAGACAGATAATAAATAGTACTTGGAAATCTAAAACTTTATTTTATTGCAGCGGAAATTAAACATGTTTGTTACATCATAAAACCATAGATCATAACCAAGTACAATATCCATCTTCATAAAAACAAAATACATAATCCCATTACATAAATAGCCATTAAAAAGATAACAAGCTGGACTTTACTTCAACGGTCCAAGCTTTCCAAAGAGAGATGAAGCAATTCAATCAAACTCCACTAGAGCTGGGCCCAACCTGAGGACTGGAGGGGGAAAAAGGATAGAAATAGAGGGGGTCAGACATAAAGTCTGGTGAGTATGATAATTCTAACAATACTATTATCAAAATAACTAGACTAAGCATAACCTGGAAGACAAGTAAATGTCTATGAACTCTTAGGAAGATAAAGATAGCATTTAAGATAACGGTAAAGGCATACCTAATTACTAACGAATAATTACTATACTGCACCGCACATTACTACACTGCACCGCACCAGTCACCCTAAAGGTTGATCCCACTTGCTTCACACAGAAACATATAAATAGCCTTACGTACCCCTAGCTGACTACATAGGTGCCGTCTGCCCCTATCTCCACTAGGTGTACCCCACTACCCACTTTCGATCGGCTCCCTACTCGTAGATACCCGTGCTGGCCCCACAGTGGGGTGTATCACTCCCCTAAAGTGGCAACCCGATACAACATGAGAATGCACGGCTTATACCTACACGATGCAACAACGTATTACCTACCAGCCCGGGTCCACACACGCATACGAAACCCGTTGGACTTGCGTTGCCACCGCTCCCCGTTTTGGCCTCTTACAGTCAAACCCAGCATGCCTGTCCCATCCTCGACTTGGGTCGAGCCCACAAAGATACATTTGGGATACTGGTCGAAATGGGCCCCCACAAGCTACCCACCTAAGCTTGTCACTAGTATATCCCACTTAACTCTCTTAGCCATGTTCATTTACATGTGTGTTTGGTTAAGTCTTACTAATCGTATTTCACATGCCACTAAGGGCACCCCCTAGATTCCTCATGCCACCCAAGGCACCTACTTAACCCCCATGTCCCACCTTACATGTTTATCTGGTTAAGTATTTCTTAATTCATTCAGGCTATAACCTCATAAAGACCTCTCAGATTAGACTGGCATTTATGGCAGCTGGATTTGCCGGGCGGGTCCGGGCAGTCTTACACCATAAAAGAGTCTAACCTCGTGTCTTTACAACCGTTATGCTTTAGTTTAGGCCTAGGACCTCTCACATTGGGCTGACATTTGTGACCACTGGATTTGCCGGGCGGGTCCGGGCAGGTTTACGTCACAAACGAGTCCAACCTCGTGTCCTAAGCATTGATTAACACTTAAAATCTTTTACCCCAGTTTTAATAATTCCCTATTCAAATTATTAATTAAGTCAACTTTTAATGATGTCCATAATTGACTCAATTATGGCCATCCACTTATGGCATGCAAAATCATATCAATTGCACCCCAACTTTTTAATATTAAATCCTCAATATTACCCCTACCCCACATTTATACGTTCGCTTATTCAACACATAATATAGGCTAGACTTGTATAGTCTAACACCTAGCACAAAGATAAATTATCACGACATATAGACAATTAAAATAAATCTAATCATAATAGGGGTGAAACTTGCATAAACTACATATGTTAAGGATCAAAAGGTGTCAACTTGTTAAATGTCTCAATTTATATGATATGATCATAGCCCAAATCTATACATAAACTTGCATATGGGGTTTTTAGTCAACATAATGATGGTGTGAACTAGCATAGGATATCACATATGTCATAGCATAATTCTAGATGTCATAATAGATGTCTTGGCATATGTTCATAACTTTTCTAATCAATCTAACTTGCATATGTGACTTGTCATATAGATCACCATAACCCAAACATGATGATTTAATTAATATGAACTAACTAGCATAGATGGTAACATCATGGCCTTTTTAACATGTATGATTCATCACAACTTAGCATAGAAACTTTCAACATACATAACATCATCATAGCATGATTTACAACCTATAAGATATCATCATCACATAACATTGGATTTACAATATACATGATAGAAAAAGGGGTTTACAACAACATATATGATAATTCACATCATCTACTCATAATCCATTCATAACTCAACCTAATTAAAATGATAATAATCTTGTTAAGATTATCATACTCACAATTTAGAGAAGAAAAGAGAGATTTTTGCTTTGCTTTAGGGTTGAGAGAATTAGAATTGAATTTGCTTTTCTTCTTTCTTAGTTGGCGACGGCTCCATTGATTTCCATGGCAATGGTATGACGGTAACTATTCTATTTTAATTAGGTTTAGGGTTAACATTAGGATGTATTTATAGGTGTAGGAAGTTATTTAGGACCATTAGATTAACCCTGAACCATGAGAACCAATCAAATGCAAAATCTGCATTTGAGCGAATCGGCCCACGGGTTGACAGCCAAACACCCTGGATTAACCCCTAGTCGACCCAATAGGGCTTGGGTCGACCTCAAAAATGGGCCGGTTCGGTTATTCCTCCTCCCAATTCGCTGTTTTGAACTTTTTCGCATATTTATTTATTTAATTTTTAATTTATATATATATATATATATATATATATATCAATATATATATATTTCTCTGCGCAACCCATTTCACTTAATTCTTTTCTAAAAATTAAGTATACTTTAATTTGTGAATTTTAATGTTATAAAATTACGGGGTGTTACATTCTCCCCTCCTTAAAGGATTTCGTCCCCGAAATCTCCAAGTCAAGAAGAATGTATATCCTACCATCTAATCGTCCATCTACTCAACCATCAAACACCAGCATCCATTGTCCTTAACAGACTTCTAATGCTTTAATGTTTATATGCACAGTGTGTGTATATGTCCATATCTAATGCAAAATTAGGCGGTCTACTGATTCAGTCGACCTCCTTAGTGCAATTCATGATAGTGCCATGCGTCTAATATGTATGCAAAAGATTCCTAATGATAGATATTAATTCTATATGCGTGCACAACCATCCACCCGAATGCAGCAACTATATGATAATACAACCATTATACATCCATTTTACTAAATACATGCATATATATATATGCAATATGCAATATGAAGTGACTGAGCCGATATGATGCCTAATAGTGTGTGTATATGCATCCACGAGCAACCACTAGCAAACACTTGCATCCACTTTGCATCCACCATATATAACATGTCTCAAGCACATGTTTCAACCATAGGATTATCCTAACTAAAGGTCAAAGATACTAGCGAGAGGATATACTAAAGATAAGATAAGTACAAGCTAAGCGATAAAGGAGAAATTAAAAGACATACCCTCAAAAAGAAAAGGGTATCATGAACGCATCTTCTCTTCCGTCTCCCAAGTAGCGTTGCTCTCATCATCTCCCCATTGCACTTTGACTAGTTTGACCTCTCGATTCCTCAACCTCTTGATCTCCGACCCAAGAATGCGCGTAGGAGCTCGTCGAATTGTCGCATCACGCTCTATCTCCACCTCTCTAAGAAAGCTCGGCTCTACCACTTCCGCGGTCTCGTGCAAGCACTTCCTCAAATGTGACACATGGAATACGTCGTGTATACCACTAAGTCTCTCGGGCAACTCCATTCTATACGCCATCTGTCCAATTTTTTTCCTTAATAGGAAACGACCCTACAAACCTTGGTGCTAATTTCCCAACGGACCCAAAGCGAACAACGTTTCGTAATGGAGACACTTTGACAAAGACCATGTCCCTAACTTCAAACTCGAGATCTGTCCTCCTCTTATCCGCATAAGAATTCTGCCTATCTTGTGCTGCTTTCATCCTCCTTCGAATCAAGTCGATCTTCTCCGAAGTTTCCCTAATCATATTGGGCCCAAGTAAGATCTTATCCGTAGATTCCCACCAACATGTAGGTGAACGACAAGGTCGTCCATATAGAGCTTCGAATGGTGCCATACCATTGCTGGACTAAAAGCTGTTATTATATGCGAACTCCACCAATGGAAGATGCTCTTCCCACGTACCCCCAAAGTCTAGGATACATAGCCTCAACAGATCCTCTAGAATGCGATTCACCCTCTCGGTCTAGCCGTCCGTCTGAGGATGATATGCGGTGCCCAAACATAACTGAGTCCCTACCGCCTCTTGTAAGCTTCTCCAAAATTCGCTAGTGAAAATAGGATCGCGGTCGCTTACTATGCTAGAAGGAACACCGTGCAAACGAACTATTTCTCGAACGTATATGGAGGCTAACCATGGAGCAGTCCTCTTACTCTTTATGGGAATGAAATGGGCGCTTTTAGTAAGTCTATCTACTATAACCCAAATTTCCGTATTACCCTTCCTTGATCGCGGTAATCCATCCACAAAATCCATCGAGATGCTTTCCCATTTCCATAGTGGAACCTCCAATGGGTGAAGCAACCCACCGGGTTTCTTTTGCTCCGCTTTTACTTGTTGGCACACCAAGTATCTAGCGACATACTCGGCCACGTCTTTCTTCATGCCGGCCCAAAAGTAAACTCTCTTCATGTATTTGTACATCTTGTCGCCGCCGGGATGAATGGTCATCTTCGAATGATGTGCTTCGTCAAGAATAGTCTTCCTTAGGTCATCGTCTTTTGGTACACAAAGTCTACCGTCCCTACGTAACCAACCCTTATCGTCTAGGGTATACCTACGGAGATGGCTTGATGACTCCCCTCCTTTGAGTTTTTCTACTAACTCAACCAACTACGGGTCGTCTCGCTGTGCCTCGCCAATCCGTCCCAAAAGCGTAGGTCTGACCTCCAAGGATGCTCGCAAATCGGGTACGAAGTCAACGGAAGGTCTAAATTCAAACATCGAAATGAATTCTAAACTTCGCCGCTCAACAAACAAAGGACTTAAGGATAATCTTTTTCTACTTAAGGCGTCTGCCACCACGTTACCCTTGCTAGGGGTATAGGCTATTTCGAAGTCGTAGGACGCTAAGAACTCCATCCACCTTTGCTGCCTTAAGTTCAAGTCCTTTTGAGAGAATAGGTATTTTAAAGACTTGTGGTCAGTGAATAATTCGAATTTCTCGCCAAGAAGATAATGACGCCAAGACTTAAGCGCGAAAACAATAGCGGCAAATTCTAGGTCATATGTAGGATAATTTTTCTCATGCGCTCTCAACTGCCTTCCACCATAGGCTGTTACCCTACCCTCTTGCATTAAGACTGCGCCTAGTCCTATCCCACAAGCATCAGTATAAACGGTAAATGGCTTACTCCCGTCTGGCAATACTAAGACTGGGGCTGAAGTCAAATCTCTCTTCAACCGTTGGAACGCATCATCACAATCTACGTCCCATGTGAAAACTAGGTTCTTCTTCGTCAAGCGTGTCAATGGAGATGATATCTTTGCGAAGTCTTTAATAAACTTCCTATAGTAGCCAGCTAACCCCGAGAAACTTCTCACTTCGGTAGCATTTTTAGGGACCTTCCAATCTTGGATGGCCACCACCTTCGCGGGATCCACGGCTATCCCTTCTTTGGAAACCACGTGCCCCAAGAACCGTACTTCCTTCCTCCAAAAGTGACACTTAGAAAATTTAGCTTTAAGCTTATGCGCTCGAAGAGTCTCCAACACTTCCCTAAGATGTAGGGGATGCTCTTCTTCATCCTTAGAAAAGATCAAGACGTCATCTACAAAGACCACCACAAATTTGTTAAGGTACTCCCTAAACACCCTACTCATCAAATCAACAAAGTATGCGGGGGCGTTTGTCAAACCGAAGGGCATCACTAGCCATTCATAGAAACCGTCAGGAGTCCTAAAGGCAGTCTTGTAAATGCTATCCTCAGCCACTCTCAACTGATGGAAACCAGTGGCTAAGTCCAAATGCGAAAACACTGAGGCGCCAACTAACTGATCGAAGAGATCGTCAATCCCGGCAGTGGGTGTCTGTTCTTCTTAGTAAGCTTATTAAGTTCTCTATAGTCCACACACAATCTAAGGGATCCATCCGCCTTCATGGCAAATACTTTTGGAGCACCCCACTCCGATATACTTTATCTTATGAATCCCTTCTCAAGCAACTCCTTCACTTGCTTATCGAGTTCCCTCCTTTCACGTGGAGCCATGTGGCGTACTAGCAAAGATACTAGTTTCGCATTATCCACAAGATATATTCGAAAATCTATCTCTCGCTTCGGAGGCAAGCCCTTCACCTCCTCAAACACATCCGAATATTCTCGGACCACTCTAACAGATCATAGATTTTCCTCAGACGCGTCAAGCGATTCTAGATAACTTAGCATAACCGAATTTATGGGATTACAGAAGATTTCGAGAGTGTTGCCAAGGCGAGTCACGAGCCTAACTACTCTCCTTTCACAATCCAGAACGACCCCATTTCTGGATAACCAATCCATTCCTAAAATTAGCCCATAGCCCGTGAAGCCAACCACATAAGCATCACATCTAAATTCAATGCTAAGTATGGAAATTTTCGAATCCAAACACATCATGGACAAATAAGCTGAGCCCCCTATTGGATTCGAAACAACTAAGGGATCCTCTACTAAACTGGTGTTTAAGTGCAGTGATTCAACTAATGATGTAGAGATAAACGAATGTGATGCGCCCGAATCGAATAAGGTACGGACAGGATGATCAAACAGAAAAACTAAGCTTTCAACAGAAATGGTTCTACCTCGTTCTTGCAGCGGTGGGACCGTGAGAGCCTGAACTTGTCCCCTAGCCTGCCCTGGTGCCATAAGAGCCTGCACCTATCCTCCCGAGGTAGCTCCTGCCCTCTGCCCCTTCTTTGGGCAGTCCTTCACTAAATGTCCCGCATCGCCACAATGAAAACAGCCTGTCTTCTTTTTCTTTCGGCAATCCTTGCTGAGATGGCCTAGGGTTCCACAGTTAAAACATTTCTTCTTTCCCTTGCCATTATTGTCTTTTCCACCCTTCTTGTTTTGTTGTTGTGGTTTCTTCTGATCCCCCTTCTTCTCGGGTGCCTTATCAGCTTTAGCGCTTTTCTCCTCATGCATAAGCGCCATTTCTACTAACTTCTCAAAGGTGGCCCCCATAGGGATGTGGGTCATAGCCAACCCTTGCAATGGTTCATTCAAGCCATTCACGAACCTCAGCGCCTTCTTCTCCGGCGTGTTCACTAAGTCCAAGCCAAACCTTGCTAACTGATTAAATTTATTGACATATTCTTTCACTGATGAGCTTCCTTGCTTCAATATCAAGATCCTTTCCATATATAGATTTTCTTCCGCCCTTGAGAGAAACTTCGCCTCGAACCTACGTCTGAAATCCGCCCAAGAGTCAACAGGACGCTCCCCATTAGTGACCTCCCACCAAAACGAGGCCTCTCCCTTCATCAACCAAGCTGCTAATCGAACTCTCCTCCCTTCTTCTACTTCAAAGATTTCTAGCAATTCTTCCACCTCCTTAAGCCAATCTCTAGCTTCCACAAACATTTCTGACCCTTGAAATGGTTTTCCACCCATAGTCTTGAATTCCTTGCACGTCTTTGCAAAAGTATCTACGCGAGGAGGAGGAACGGGTGCAAATGGTGGTGGAGGAACATTGGCTGGACCTGCAGCGGCCCTAGCCTCCAATAGCCTCCTATACCATCCTGGTATCGTTACATCGTCGGGTAGATTAAGATCTTCAGCCATGCTGAAACGAAAAAGGAAAGATTCAAAATGGAGAATTCGAAAGATAAAGATATGTGGCTATTGGGGATTATGTTTTTCTTAAAAACTCTTCTCTTTAAATTTCTCATTAAAACATGTTTTTGAAAACACTTCTTCCAAAAATAACTATTTTTCTAAGGTATTTTTATCTGTTCTGGTAACCTTAAGCTCTGATACCACGTGTAACACCCCACGTCCATTAATGTCACTCACAAAGGGAATGCATTAACTCCCATAGAGGTTATAAGTGAATATAGAACAGAAAAATTACAACAAGACAGATAATAAATAGTACTTGGAAATCTAAAACTTCATTTTATTGTAGCGGAAATTAAACATGTTTGTTACATCATAAAACCATAGATCATAACCAAGTACAATATCCATCTTCATAAAAACAAAATACATAATCCCATTACATAAATAGCCATTAAAAAGATAACAAGCTGGACTTTACTTCAACGGTCCAAGCTTTCCAAAGAGAGATGAAGCAATTCAATCAAACTCCACTAGAGCTGGGCCCAACCTGAGGACCTGGAGGGGGAAAAGGATAGAAATAGAGGGGGTCAGACATAAAGTCTGGCGAGTATGATAATTCTAACAATACGATTATCAAAATAACTAGACTAAGGCATAAGTTGGAAGACAAGTAAATGTCTACGAACTCTTAGGAAGATAAAGATATCGTTTAAGATAACGTTAAAGATAACGGTAAAGGCATACCTAATTACTAACGAATAATTACTATACTGCACCGCACATTACTACACTGCACCGCACCAGTCACCCTAAAGGTTGATCCCACATGCTTCACACAAAAACATATAAATAGCCTTACGTACCCCTAGCTGACTACATAGGTGTCGTCTCCCCCTATCTCCACTAGGTGTACCCCACTACCCACTTTCGATCGGCTCCCTACTCGTAGATACCCGTGCTGGCCCCACAGTGGGGTGTATCACTCCCCTAAAGTGGCAACCCGATACAACTTGAGAATGCATGGCTTATACCTACACGATGCAACAACGTCTTACCTACCAGCCCGGGTCCACACACGCGTACGAAACCCGTTGGATTTGCGTTGCCACCGCTCCCTGTTTTGGCCTCTTACAGTCAAACCCAACATGCGTGTCCCATCCTCGACTTGGGTCGAGCCCACAAAGATACGTTTGGGATACTGGTTGAAATGGGCCCCCACAAGCTACCCACCTAAGCTTGTCACTAGTATATCCCACTTAACGCTCTTAGTCATGTTCATTTACATGTGTGTTTGGTTCAGTCTTACTAATCGTATTTCACATGCCACTAAGGGCACCCCCTAGATTCCTCATGCCACCCAAGGCACCTACTTAGCCCCTATGTCCCACCTTACATGTTTATTTGGTTAAGTATTTCTTAATTCATTCAGGCCATAACCTCATAAAGACCTCTCACATTAGACTGGCATTTATGGCAGCTGGATTTGCCGGGCGGGTCCGGGCAGTCTTACACCATAAAAGAGTCTAACCTCGTGTCTTTACAACCGTTATGCTTTAGTTTAGGCCTAGGACCTCTCACATTGGGCTGACATTTGTGACCACTGGATTTGTCGGGCGGGTCCGGGCAGGTTTACGTCACAAACGAGTCCAACCTCGTGTCCTAAGCATTGATTAACACTTAAAATCTTTTACCCCAGTTTTAATAATTCCCTATTCAAATTATTAATTAAGTCAACTTTTAATGATGTCCATAATTGACTCAATTATGGCCATCCACTTATGGCATGCAAAATCATATCAATTGCACCCCAACTTTTTAATATTAAATCCTTAATATTACCCCTACCCCACGTTTATACGTTCGCTTATTCAACGCATAATATAGGCTAGACTTGTATAGTCTAACACCTAGCACAAAGATAAATTATCACAATATATAGACAATTAAAATAAATCTAATCATAATAGGGGTGAAACTTGCATAAACTACACATGTTAAGGATCAAAAGGTGTCAACTTGTTAAATGTATCAATTTATATGATATGATCATAGCCCAAATCTATACATAAACTTGCAAATGGGGTTTTTAGGCAACATAATGATGGTTTGAACTAGCATAGGATATCACATATGTCATAGCATAATTCTAGATGTCATAATAGATGTCTTGGCATATGCTCATAACTTTTCTAATCAATCTAACTTGCATATGTGACTTGTCATATAGATCAACATAACCCAAACATGATGATTTAATTAATATGAACTAACTAGCATAGATGGTAACATCATGGCCTTTTTAACATGTATGATTCATCACAACTTAGCATAGAAACTTTCAACATACATAACATCATCATAGCATGATTTACAACATATAAGATATCATCATCACATAACATTGGATTTACAATATACATGATAGAAAAAGGGGTTTACAACAACATATATGATAATTCACATCATCTACTCATAATCCATTCATAACTCAACCTAATTAAAATGATAATAATCTTGTTAAGATTATCATACTCACAATTTAGAGAAGAAAAGAGAGAGTTTTGCTTTGCTTTAGGGTTGAGAGAATTAGAATTGAATTTGCTTTTCTTCTTTCTTAGTTGGCGGCGGCTCCATTGATTTCCATGGCGATGGTATGACGGTAACTATTCTATTTCAATTTGGTTTAGGGTTAGAATTAGGATGTATTTATAGGTGTAGGAAGTTATTTAGGACCATTAGATTAACCCTGAACCATGAGAACCAATCAAATGCAAAATCTACATTTGAGCGAATCGGCCCACGGGTTGACAGCCAAACACCCTGGATTAACCCCTAGTCGACCCAGCAGGGCTTGGGTCGACCTCAAAAATGGGCCGGTTCGGTTATTCCCCCTCCCAATTCGCAGTTTTGAACTTTTTCGCATGTTTATTTATTTAATTTTTAATTTATATATATATATATATATCAATATATATATATATATATATTTCTCTGCGCAACCCATTTCACTTAATTCTTTTCTAAAAATTAAGTATACTTTAATTTGTGAATTTTAATGTTATAAAATTACGGGGTGTTACATATGTGGTTGTTGGGTTGCGAGGCGCCTCGGATATATCGGTGACTGTGTGGAGCCGATGGAGTCATTTGGCTCATTTTACGCCCCAAAGGGTGGGGAAACGCAGTGTTCAGGCATTTTAAACCACATCGGTGGACCAGCCTTGACGATCCAAGGGACGATGCGTTCTGTTCCCGAGGGGCGGACTAGAGGCTCTCGAATCGGTAAGGACTATCTTTTGCCCTGGTTCACAGATGGAAATCCAACTTCCAATACAAGACTTTGTGGTTTTAGTTGTAAACCTATATGTGGCGACATAGTGGTATGTGGCACTTATGTCGTCTATGATTGATACTTATGATTGAAATTGTTTTGGCACTATACACTTATAGTAACAATAAAATATGAAATTTCGTGTACCAAACATTCTTGGCTATTATAAGGTAAAAACCCTATCCTCCGGCTTGTGTTGCATTGTGTGATGGGACCTAGGTCTTATAATAGCTTCATTGTTCTTTACTTAGCATTGCGCTATTGTTTTATGCACTGGTATTCTTGGGAGGAAACTCATTCGGTGTTATACGGCGTGGACCCTTGATTTACCTAACTTTAAAATAAAGATTAATAACTGTTTTAGTTCTCACACCAGTCACATGACTGACCTTGAGTTCATTGTTTTAACCTAAACTCTAGGTGCCCCTATTTTCCGCACGGGCAGCTAGTAGTTTTGGTTTTGCAGATTTATTTTCACAGGAACCTGGTTTACAGCTGGAGTGATATACGAAAAGCTCTGTATCCGTATATCTCTTTCAGTTGTGTATTATATTATTTTTTTCTGCTGCAGTAATGTATTGTAATCTCTGATATTTAGTGAATGTGTAATATTGACTTATACTCTGTATATTCTTGTATTTTGATGGAATTGTTGTAATTAACAATGAAATGTTCTTCTGTTTGCGTTCGAATTTATCGTGTTCTCAAAACAATCAGGGGTTTTAGGCTTGGTGGGACAATTCTCTAAACCATAGTTACGCAAGCAAAGGTGGTTCAACAGAATTAAAGGTTCATACCATCCTTTTAGCGCCAAAAAGATTGGTAAGTTTTTTTTGTTAACACCTCAAATATGCAATGTAGAGCTATTGACGAAGCCTTATGTTCAATTGAAATATAAATGCTAGCTAATTTATATATTGAACCACCTTCGATATGTTGCTTTATAGAATTAATAGTGTCCTATATAGCATGTTAGCTACAGTTCATATTGTACGAGTGTCTTATTGTTTTTGCTATGACAGTATATGCTAATTGACTCCCTGCGCAAAGTTTGGAAATGTGATTTGTAGTCTAAAAATAGTGTCTAGACCCAGTTCTATAACATAAATAGGATGGTGGTGGACGGTCCACACCGAATGTGATGGACAATCCACCTTAAAAACTAGTAGTTGGATAATCCACCTTAAAAACTAGTAGTTAGACAATCCGTCTGTCTCATGTAAAAATGTATTTATTATTTATTATAATAAAAATGTTTGCGGTTCACTTTAAAAAAACCGGTCTGCTTTACCTAAAAAAGAAATATAAATTTCAAGGGTGAAGCCAACCTCTATTTGAAATGCCAATGCTTGTGTTGAGAGATTATTTCGATGACCTTTTTGAAGGCCCATGGATGACATACTTAAGTGTTGATCCAAGTCAAGTTAGAGCGAGTCAATTCAATTTAAGTCAAGCTGAAAAAATGATTCAAGCCAAGTTAGATTGAAATAGATCAATTTGAGTTGAAGGAGATCAATTGGAATCTAATCATTTTGTCAAATATGTTGTGTGTTATGTAAGGAAAGTTTAAGTGTTTGTCAATGTCACAAATATGCTATGCTTATGTAAGAACAGTTCATATGTTGTTAATTGTCACAATTATGCTATGCTTATGTAAGAACAGTTCAAATGTTGTTAATTGTCACAATTATGATATGCTTATGCAAATACAAAGGTCCAAGTACAAATTCGCACAACATAATCGACATGTTGTTCTCAAATTAATTCAGGTTTATAATGAAACTCAAATTGTGGAGAATGATGAAAGAAAATCTGAACCCTTGCTAGGTAAGCTCCGCCTTTACTTGTAGGTGCAAATGATGTTTTGCTTCGGCTCCAACTGCTTCGTTTATTTCGTGTAGGCTTCGGCACGACTTAATATAATCGCACAGTTGATTTGATGGCTTTCGCTGCTGGTAGTCAAAAGTATCACTTTGGAGGTGAGACAGTTATGAGGATGAACAATGAGTGTTATATCTTTTTCATGAATGGAAGTGCCACGACTATGCTAGTCAAGTTGGCGGTATACTATCAAGTTGTTATGGATCGAAATAAGCCTGCAAGCGAATAGCGGCGATACAAACTCATAATGCGATGAAGCAAAACACTCTTAGTCAATGTTGTAAAAATCCTTTCAAGCTCCTGCCTAGGCCCCCGCCTAGCCATTAGGCTAGCTTTACTGTTTTGATTTTTGACTAATCCTCATAGATGACACTTACTACATCATCTAAGCATACAAGTAGTTTTATAGGCCCCATAAACGTTCGAATTCAGTCTTTATAATAAAAATGTTTGTTTCTAACTAATTTATCTTAGTAATTGCTTTAATATCCAACAAAATCCATGATACGCTAATGTGGATAAGTTGACAATAAACAAAATACTAAAGATTTATTCAAAATGCATGAACTTAGCAAAAAAATCATAGTTTCGATCAATCTTTAATTCATTCTTAACGCCCAATGATTTTTACAACCTTACTCTCAGCAGCCTCTCGAAGCATCTCTAAGTTTTATGAGTCAAGCATGTCTTCAACCATCTTGCGGTGACACACTCTTAGAAAACAAGGTGACATGATTATTGGTCAATTAAGGCAATGCTTTCAAAGGCGAAGTCACCTAAAGATTCCTTATATATGTTTAAGGACAAAGTAGCTTCAGGATCTTTTGTAGTCATTAGTCTTTATTGATGGTAAAAGGTCAACATCTGTCTTTTTAAAATGAAAAAGCGAAACATTCTTGTAAAGCGACATAGCTTTTAGCTTTGAGAAACCGAAGCATTTTAGCATGAAGTTATAGAAGAGGATGAACGCCATAAATAAGCCCAAGATGGCATGACTTTTTCTATAATTTGGAAGCGATACATCATCCTTGAAGCTAATACAATTACGGTGTAATAATATGCAAGAGTAGAATGTCACCTATAAACATGCTAAAAGAGTGGGTTAAATGACTTCTAAATTGATTTAATGCTCCAACTTAACTTTAATTTTAATTCATAATGGATTAGGGGTCCATTTTAAGGAGTGATAGTCACTTATGAACAAGATTTGAACATAAAGTCAAGAGTGCTTGCTAATATATATGTGGGAACAAACATAAAAACCAAAAAGAGGAAGCATGGCTTTAATAGAAGGTCAAATTTGAAAAGGGGATTAAAACATGCTTTGATGTAAAAGTAGATTATAATTTTTTTTATAAAGTTTAGTAAAGAGTATATATATGCTATAATGTTATAACAACTGGACAAAAAGAGGAAAATCGTCTTCTTTCAGTAACTTGCAAAAAAAGGAAAAGAAAACGTAAAATAGTCCCTCTTATGAGCCAAAGTATACATCAAATCTTGCAACATTGGTATCAGTGATATAGGGTGATGTTATTTGAAGTAGCATCAGTATATGTCTTGTCTTGATGATGTTTATATAAAGCATATCCCATTGAATGAAAATGATTTATGTACATAACAAAGCATCTTTACAGAAATGAAAAAACAACTAACTTCAACAAGCTGCAACCAAGGCACAAGAGGGCAAGAAGCATCCGGACATGACACCATGCATGGCCAATGTAGAAACTTATTAGGAAGAAGACTTATTGTCGAGGAAGAAGTGTTGGAAAGTCTAGAGTATAAAGAAAGTGAGTTAAAGATAAAATGAAATGTCCTACATTAAAATGTTGTATGAGTTACAATATTGTATTAATTGAAATATTCATTTTTCTAGTCGTTGGCTTCCCCATTAATTGAGAACCATTACAATATTGTATTAATTACAATATTAAATTTTCTAGCCGTTTTATAATCGTTTAGCTTTACTATTAATTGAGAATTTACATCTCTTATTGACTGATAAATACCATAAGTAACTCCTTGCTCTGCTTTTTCGTACGGCATATTGGTCTTTCTTTTCCTCTCCAAAAACAACAAGCAAAAAACCATCAACCTTCTCCTTTGGTCATTAGGCAAATATTTTGAGTTTCAGTCGGGTTTGTGAGTGCACACAAATTCTGGCGTCATGCTTATCCTGGAGGGCAATTGCTACTGCATCGAAGGTAGCGCGGAACTGTCTTTTAGGTCAGTGGTTCACCACGATGTGGCTATTGTCAGTTTGCTTCACTCAACATCAAGATAAGTAATTTCAATTTTATTACTGCTTAAAATTTGATAAACTAAAAGACAATTATGGCTTCCAAATTTCTTATTCCTGATATGTCCGAAAATGGAACCTCTTGATGGTAAAAATTATAAATGTTGGGTTGTTAGGATGCGCTTTTATTTGAAACAAATTGATGTTGCATATGTGCTTGCTGAATTTATAAAACTGACAATAATGATAACCTGTCTGAATTTGAACTAAAATTTGTTAAGGATGATAGGACCTGTAAAGGAATGTTGCTGTATCATATGTCAAATTCTTTGTTGGATATTTACATGGGTTTTAATCATGCTAAGAAAGATAGGATTAAATGATTAAAATTTTAAAGTCGTTAATTCTTTTTAGAAAATAATCCGAATCGCTCTAAATTTGGAAAACAACTTTTGTTAGTCATAACATCACAAGTTATTGCATATTATTTTGAATTACTTATGAATCTCCATATGAAAGAACCTTTTGAACATGTTATGAACAGTTGTTTTCCTCAACTGTTTATTGATGTTTTGAATAATCTAGAGCCATTTATGCAAGGAAGTATGAATCTCGATCCTTGCTTTAAGTAACTTGGACATACAGTTATATATATATATATATATATATATATATATATGTATGTATGTATGTATATTGTAACGGCCCAAACTTCCCTGTGAAGGAAAGCCCGGATTGCTTCGAGAACACGACAAATCAGAACACAAACAGAAGATCATTTCATTGCTTATTACAACAATTCCATCAAAATACAAGAATATAACAGAGTATGAATAAATATTACACAGAAAAATATCAGAGATTTAAATTACATTTAAATACATCGCAGCGGAAAAACAATATAAAGCACAACTGAAAACAGATACACGGATACAGAGCTTTCCGAATATCGCTTCAGCTGAAAAACAGGATCCTGTGAATATAAATTTGCAAAACCAAAACTACTAGCTGCCCGTGTGGAAATAGGGGCACCTAGAGTTTAGGTCAAAACAATAAACTCCAGGTCAGTCATGTGACTGGTGTGAGAACTTAAACAGTTATTAATCTTTGTTTTTAAAGTTAGGTAAATCAAGGGACCACGTCGTATAACACGGAACGGGTTTCCTCCCAAGAATACCAGTGCAGAAAACAAACAGAGCAATGCTAAATAAAGAACAATGAAGCTATTATAAGACCCAGGTCCCATCACATAATGCAACGCAAGCCGGAGGATAGGGTTTTCCCTTATAATAGCCAAATATGCTTGATACGTGAAATTTCATCTTATATTATTACTATAAGTGAAGAAAACAATTTCAAATATAAATGTATCAATCATAGACGGCATGGGTACCATATATCATGTCGCCAATACTAGGCTCTACAATCAAAACCGCAAAATGTCATATTTGGAAATTGGATTTCCATCATGGTGGCTCCTGATTCGAAAGATCGATCGCGTAGTGCCATCCACAATGGCTTACGTCTCAGCGAGAGAAAACACCGTAATGCACATCCGCACTTTTGGGAAATCGAGTATCACTGCGGCTTACGTCTCGGCGAGAGAAAACACCGCTTACTCTATCCCTTTGAGCACTAAGCTCAATCTCGGTCGACCGAATCCACGACACCACGAAGGTGCCCATCCTCTAAAAAGTATACTAATCAAACCATCAGTTTACCACCATACTGGGGTGTGAGGCTCGCGAATTAACGCTATACACAAAGCCGTGCTATATTAAAGCTGCGCTTTGATCATCATCCACCAAACTTTGCTTTTCAATAAAAGTCTGGATCACTGCATCTCAGCATGCCACACTATCAATCCATATCGTACCACTGATTTCTGCCAATATATAACCTCTAAGATTGTAAGAACCCGTAACTTTCCCATGAAGGAAAGAGCGGATACTTTGAGAACAACACACATCGGAACACAGACGGAAGAACATTTCATTGTTATTACAACAATTCCATCAGAATACAAGAATATACAGAGTACAAATGAATAAATTACATAGCAGCGGAAAATAATACAAAGCACAACTGAAGGTGATATACGGATACAGAGCTTTCCGAACATCGCTCCAGCTGTTAATCAGGATCCTGTGAATATAAATCTGCAAAACCAAAACTACTAGCTGCCCGTGCGGAAAATAGGGGCACCCAGAGTTTAGGTTAAAACAATAAACTCCAGGTCAGTCATGTGACTGGTGTGAGAACTAAAATAGTTATTTAAAGCTTTTACTTTAAGAGAGAGTAATTCAAGGGACCATGCCGTATAACACGGAACGGGTTTCCTCCCAAGAATACCAGTGCATAGAATAAACAACGCAATGCTTTTTCGAAAAATTAAGCTATTATAAGACCCAGGTCCCATCACACAATGCAACGCAAGCCGGAGGATAGGGTTTTCCCTTATAATAGCCAAATAATGCTTGATACGTTTAAAACAAATCATTTGATACTATTATAGGTGTATAGTGTCAAAACAATTTCAATCATAAATATCAATCATAGACGGCATGGGTACCATATATCATGTCGCCATACTAGCTCTACAATTAAAACCGCAATACACGTATTGGAAATTGGATTCCGTGATAAGCCGAGGCAAGGGGCAAGCTCCTCTCCGCGTTCGAGACACTCTAGCAAATGTCCCAGGACCCCACTATGATCCTTGGAATCGGCTGGGCCGGTCCTCTCTTACTTTTGAGGATTAGTTATTCCTGAACACACGTTTCCCGGTCCTTACAGACCTATATCCGAGGCGCCTCGTATCCAACAACCACACAGGTGAAAAGTATATAAATGTCAGGGCTGGTAGGTCACTGACACCACCCTAGCTAGAAAGAAACGTCGTGCTCTCCCAGCGGTCCGTCTCCCGTTTTTGACTCATATCGGGGTGTGAGGCTCGCGAATTCACGTTACACACAAAGCTACGCCACACAGGCCGTGCTTTGATCATCAACCACAAGACTTTGCTTTTCAACAGAAGCCTTGATCCATTGCCACTTACGCGTGCCACACAGGCAATTCACTCCATGCGACTGATGTCCATCGATATACAACCTCTGAGCTCGTACGTCTCAGAGAAGGGTGTTAAGCAAGAGAATAAATTCTCCGCCGCCAAACAGATGTATATTTAATAGATATCAATCAACACAGAATAAAATCCAATGTCAGACACACAATCCATTTACAAGTTCGTTCTGGGTCTGAACGAAACCGGAGGCACTTTCCTCGCATATCCATCCATCTCCAAGTACGTCTGGACGATCACCAACTGATTCCCTCATCCTGGGTGTACAGCCCAATCAAGATCATCAGTAATCACCCAAACGATGTGAAGACTTCCGGTCTTCAACCACCGTCTTCATCTTCGACATCTCGTCGAATCGATTATTCAGAATGGGTATAAACCCGACCTTCTCGAATAACCCACATATATAATAAACGAATGTTACACAAACACAACAAACGCCTCATTCCAATTCAGAATATTCTTTTATTCACAAAAACACATTCTTAGGGAAATGTTCCCATTAATTTTATCTAAGATAAATTCTTCTAAATTTATCCTATAATCTTCCTTTGGATATCATTTCAAACCATTTTATGGTTTTTCCTAACTAGTCGGGATTAGCGAACCACACCGAAGTAATTATTTATTTTATTTCCCAATCCCAACCTATATATCCCATGGAGAAAACTAGTAATACTCCACGACTAACACCACGGTGTTATCGGTAAAATTAATTACCATTTCACGTTCAAATCTAATTAAAGATTTAACTATCGCTTTGGAGCAAAACTGGTGGTACTCCATTCTCGATCACCTTTCAGATTTGATAATTTAAATTATCAATTCACATTTTAATCTAATTAAAGATTCATTAAAACCCCGCTTAGTTTTAATCTTTTCAAAAATCAACATCTTGCCTTTAACTGGGTTAAAAACCAATGTCATCTAAAACACGATTCACGACAAACCAAATCATATTTGGTATTAAATACAAGGCTCTGAATAGAAAATATATCGGCTTATATTCAATACCAAATTTCTGAAACCAACAAATATCGTATTGGAAATAACGATATAAAATATATCTTTCAAATTCCCATAACAATATCTGTATAGTCACGAAATCCAACATCGAAATATTCCGAAGATAATTTCGATCCAACTCCAGTCCAATCCACGTATTGGGAATATTGATTATTTTTGAATTCACTTCAAATTCAATTTATTTATTTAAAAATAAATTGATTTTAATTTTAGTTCAAAACTAGTTCATTTCGATAAAAATCTATTTTTATCCTTTCAAATGTGGAATTCTTCAGCCCAATTTTTCCCAAATCATTTCTTATGATTTTACACAAATTATAGTTATTGTTAATAATTTTATCAAGGCCCGTACAGTCGATTTCCATCAACGGCCATCGAACTGCACTTACAGCGACCTTTTCTGAAATTGATTTGGACATAATTCCAAATCTAACCGTTAGATTTCAAATTTCTAATATTCATTGGAAAGCTCTTTTCGATACGAACCCAACGGTTCTGGTTTTAGGAGAATCCGACGGTCGGATCTCCCGTAATGTCTATTCGAAGTCAATGGTCGAAATTTACGAACTGCTGCGGCGCGGCGCGTTCTATTCAGGCCATTATATATATATATATATATATATATATATATATATGTATATATATATTTCATCGATTTCCTTTTTAAAACGTATTTTATAAATCGTTTTAAATTCGTTTTCAAAACCATTTCAACACTATATTCAATTTCAAATCAAAATTGAATATTTTATATCATTACTATATAAATGATAATATTTTCAAAACGTTATATTTTGAAATCACTTCTTTTCTATATTCATTATAAAAATGAATATAATCGATATAAATATCGTTCACGTCAAAATAGCGCAACTCTAATCAACACGGCTTTATATATTTCAATAAATCCGTTATTCTATTCAACAAATGAATATTTATTCCATTCAACACATGAATCTATATTTCTTCCAACACCTGACTAATCTCAACACATGAGTACTGTCAACACATCACTATTTTCGTTATGTAATATATTTTATAAAACTATGGTATCTATCGTTTGATTTTTAATTAGACTTCTACTGGGAAGTAGTTCTAATTTTAAATATGATAAAGATGTAAATTTCATTGTATAAAATATTTCACTCAACACATGAACATCGTCAACACATGACTATTTTTATATTCAACACATGAATTTTCTTTTATAATATTCATTGTTGTCCCAATTGGAATGAGGCCCAATCAATGACCATATAACGTTAATTATATGGATTCCATAAAACACATTTATATAATAGCAATAATAAACAATCAACCATCATCCAAGGTGCACCATACTGTATAAGCATCAAATATAGATATTTAACGCTTATAATAGCCTGTCAATCAATCGATCGACATATTTAATCAATCAGGATGAGTGAACTTCAAATTCCATCCCAACACCCGTGTGGGGTTTCAAACAATCAAACACATATTTTAGTTGTGCAGTTGGGCGACGTGTAAAATTTATCGACCCAATCAATATCAGTCAAATCAGTGTATATAAACAAATCGGCCGATTTGTTTATAAATATTCATTTATTCACTTTCACGTTAAAAATTATATTTTTAATGATAAAACATTTTATTTTAACACATGAATTTCTATTCAGTTCATTTATTCAATAAAATGATATTTTTATTTTTCTAACATATTTTAGAAAATTTCGGCGGTATAACGGCACGATACTAGAAACGGGACGAGGCCTAGCCTTATCCCCGGTCTAATGAAGGCCCACGCCATTCACACATCAATCAAATCCATCCCATTTCACCCAACCATTCAATTCAAACCAAATAGACATACCAACTACACAACCAAACAATTTAACAAACAAGCCATCCATGGTCTATGGATGACGGGTGTCGGGTGCTACTAAGCACCGTCTGCATCCTAGTATATATATAACTAGAAAAAGAAATTGAAGAGTGAGAAATTCTCACCGATAGTTATCCAATACCACGACTCTTCATTTATAGAAATCTTCGCCATTCTCGCCCTTTGTCTCTTTCGTTGCCCGTATTCACTACATATGTAAAAATCGAATTTTCACTTCGTTATTCAATATATAAAAATCGAATTTTTACTTTGCTATTCATAAATAAAAATCGAATTTTTACTTTGCTATTCAATATATAAAAATCGAATTTTTATTCTAATGGTAACCTTATAAAGATCGCATCTTTACCCAAATGAAGACATCATAAAAATCTTGTTTTTCCTTGATTAAAAATATCATCTTTTCTAATTAAAAATGTCAACTTTCATGTTATGAAAATATAACTCTTCATCGTATAAAGATATAGCCTTTTCGATATGAAAAATATCGCCTTTTCCATATGCAAAATATCGCCTTTTCTATTTTAAAAATCTCGCCTTTTCTAATTTAAAAATCTCGTCTTTTACATACTAAAAATCTCGCCTTTTATAATTTAAAAATCTCGTCTTTTACATACTAAAAATCTCGCCTTTTATAATTTAAAAATCTCGTCTTTTACATTAACTCATATAACAAAAAAACTGAAAATAAAAGAAATTAAATTCGGATTTAATAATAAAACTAAATGGAAATAAATTAAAACTCACATTCATTGAGGGGATTGGGTCTTTGCCGCTGGTGGGGGGAGAGAACGGCGCTCGTGGGAGGTGGAGCAGGCGGCGCTGGCGGTGAGGGGAGGCTGCCGTGGTCGGGGTGCGGCCTAGGGATGGGGCGCGGCTTATCTCCTCGATTCGGAGGGGGTTTGGGGGTTCTTGGGCTCACGCGAGGGGGAAGGCTGACGAGTGGAGGGTGGCGGCGGCTTCAAGGGTGGAGGCGACTTCGAGGGTGGCGGGGGAAGGGCAACGTCGATTGGGTTTTTTTTATTTCTTTTTCTTTCTGAAAAGTGACGGGGAAGAAGTGAGGGGAGAGAGAGAGTGGAGAGAGTTATATATATTATTTAATTATTTTAATTTTAAAAAGTAACTTTTATTTTCGACTTTGAAACGAGACCCACCGCCTGTCGTCCATAGCTAATTACCCGCATTTCGAACACAACGGGATACGTATCGTAGGCTGATTTGATTGTTACAATTAGTTTCCGTTGAATTTACATTCAAATCACTATATTGAATTTTTGACGTACATTTCAAATTACCGGGGCCACATACTCTATAAATTACAGAAAAATATTTTCTAGCTTCGTATTAATGATACGGTCCTAACAAAACTAGTTTCGTCGAATTCTGAGACCGTTAGAAAAATGGCCAATTTCCAGTCGATTAAAATCAACTGAAACTGGTCAAACGCGTTTTCCTTTGCCACGCTCACATATTGATTCGAAAAATTATGAAATTTGGAATCTAGCAATAACTTGACACTGCGGATCCAACAAAAGTGGTTTCGGCGAAATCCGATGTCATTTGCAAAATGTCAATTTTTAAGGGCCTGAATTCCATAGCGACTATTCAGAATTTTCAACTGGACATATCTTTTGATTCCCGTTATGAAATTTCGATTTTCCGGATTCATTGGAAAGATATTCTCAATTAGTTTCTAATATTTTTGGTTTCACTAAAATCCGGATTGTTTTGCATCCGGTACATTTAATTGAAGTTTGAAATCGAATTATCGAACTACCGCACCATTTTCAATTCTATTTATAATTATATATAAATATTTATATTCTAACGACGGCGTTTATAAATATATATACGTTCGAATTATATTCAAAATAAATTTCTCATCGATTTTATTTAAAATAATTCATTTTAAATAATCAAAATTCGCTAAAATTGCCAAAATAAAAATTTTAAACTGGCTCAAAATTTCCGGGTTATTACAAAGATCGTATGTCTCAGAGAAGGGCGTTAAGCAAGAGAATAAATTCTCTGCCGCCAAACAGATATATATTTAGTAGATATCAACGAATATAATACAAAGGTATACAATGTCAGACACACCATCCATTTACAAGTCCGTTCTAGGTCTGAACGAAAACTAAGGCACTTTCCTCGCATATTCTTCGATCTCCACGTACGTCCGGACGGCTACTACTTTAGCCCCCTTCAAGGTAGCTACTCCCATCGTGAGCATCAGTAGCAACCATCCATTCGATGTGAAGATCGTCGGTCTTGTACCGTCTACAATCTCTTCGACTTATCGTCGAATCAGTTATTCAGAATGAGTTATACCCGGCCTTTCTGAATATCTCGCATTTCTTAATCAACAAGTGCTATAAAACACAACATATGCCTCATTCCAATTCATCAGTCACTAACCGTAAATTAGTAAGAGAACAATTCCCCAAATATTAACCCCGAAGGCCGAAACCAACATCAGATCAATACCCAGGAAACCATTCTTCTTAACTAACCTACAGCTAGTTTCTAAATTTCATATTCTTAGGGAAAGGTTCCCATTAATTTTATCAAAGATAAATTCTTTAAAATTTATTCTTTAGTCTTCCTTTGGATGTCATTTCAAACCATCTTATGGTTTTCCAAACTAGTCGAGATTAGCGAACCACACCGAAGTAATTATTTAATTTATTTCCCATTCCCAACCTATTCATCCATGGGAGCAAAACTG
Source organism: Allium sativum (assembly GCA_030737875.1). Lineage (NCBI taxonomy): Eukaryota > Viridiplantae > Streptophyta > Magnoliopsida > Asparagales > Amaryllidaceae > Allium > Allium sativum. Next base: position 827,306,031 of record CM060909.1, read on the forward strand.
TTATTACCCCATAACTAATACCACGGTGTTATCAGTAAATTTGATTATCATTTCACGTTCAAATCTAATTAAAGATTGAACTATCGCTAGTGTAACACCCCACGTCCATTAATGTCACTCACAAAGGGAATGCATTAACTTCCATGGAGGTTTTAAGTGAATATAGAACAGTAAAATTACAACAAGACAGATATAAAATAGTACTTGGAAATTCAAAAACTTTATTTCATTGTAGTAGAAGTCAAAACATATTTGATTACATCATAACACCATATTCAATGTCAAGTACAATATCTATCTTGATAAAACAAGTACATAATCCCATTACATGAATAGCCATTAAAAAGAAAGATAACAAGCTGGACTTTACTTCAGCAGTCCAAGCTTTCCAGAAGATAAGCGATCCAACTAGACTCCACTAGAACTTGGCCCAACCTGCGGACCTGAAGGGAGAAAAAGGATGGAAAAGAGGGGGTCAGACATAAAGTCTGGTGAATATGATAATTCTACAATACTATTACCAAAATAACTGGACTAAGGCATAAGCTGGAAAACAAGAAAATGTCTATGAAGAGCAGATTAAGGACATAGACAATCGCTAAAGGCAACGTTATAGGCGCTCCTAAATACTAAAGGATAAACACTATACTACACCACACCAGTCACCCTAAAGATTCATCCCACTTAGCTTCACTTAGAAACTTTCCCAATGGTTTTACGTACCCCTAGCTGACTACATAGGTGCCGCCTGCCCCTATCTCCACTAGGTGTACCCTACTTCCCATTATTCGATCGGCTCCCTAACTCGTAGATACCCGTGCTGGCCCCACAGTGGGGTGTATCACTCCCCTAAAGTGGCAACCTGATACAACGGACATGCACGGCTTATACCTACATGATGCAACAACGTCTTACCTACCAGCCCGGGTCCACACACGCATATGAAACCCGTTGGACTTGCGTTGCCACCGCTCCCTGTTTTGGCCTCTTATAGTCAAACCCAGTATGCGTGTCCCGTCCTCGACTTGGGTCGAGCCCACAAAGATACGTTTTGGGATACTGGTTGAAATGGGCCCCCACTATTTACCACAAGCATTCCACCTAAGCTTGTCCCCATTAGTCCATCCCACTTAACCCACTTAGTCATGTTCATTTACATGTGTGTTTGGTTAAGTCTAATCGTATTTCAAATGCCTCTAAAGGCAACCACCAGATTCCTCATGCCACCCAAGGCACCTACTTAACCCCCATGTCCCACCTTACATGATTATCTGGTTAAGTATTTCTTAGTTCATTAAGGCCATAACCTCATAAAGACCTCTCACATTAGACTGGCATTTATGGCAGCTGGATTTGCCGGGCGGGTCCGGGCAGTCTTACACCATAAAAGAGTCTAACATCGTGTCTTTACAACTGTTATGCTTTAGTTTGGGCCTAGGACCTCTCACATTGGGCCGACATTTGTGACTACTGGATTTTCCGGGCGGGTCCGGGCAGGTTTACATCACAAACGGGTCCAACCTCGTGTCCTAAGCATTGATTATTAATAATAATCCACTTTCCCCCAATTTTAATAATTCCCTACTTGAATTATTAATTACTTCCAATTTTTAACAATGTCCATAATTGACTCAATTATGGACATCCATTCATGGTATGCAAAATCTTACAAAATTGCACCCAATTTATTAATTCCTAATATTACCCCTACCCCACGTTTGAACGTTTATTCGCAAAATATATGTTAGACTCGAATAGCCTAACTCATAGCATAAAAGAGATTATCATAATAACAACATGTATATGTGACCAAATGAATCATAATAAGGGGTGAAACTTGCATATGTCCAACTTGCATAGATTATACATGTCATGGACCTAAGGGTGTCAACTTGTTCAAAATTCACCTAATATAATCTCAATCAATTTTCATAAACTTACATATGAACATGTGTGAATCAACATCATCTAATTTTTTTAACAACATGGTTTTATATGGGTACACCTAACTCAATAGGCAAATTCCCATAATCAAGTTTTATTTAATTATAGTTTCAAGTTTATGGGTACACCTAACCTAATAGGCAAATTCCCATAAACAAGATCCATTTAAATTAGAAAAAAAAAACATAACTTTAAGCATGATCCAATAGCATGATTTTTCAACATAATATAGCATGATTTATAACATGGCATAGTATGATAGTATAACATAGCTTGACATGATTCTCAACATAGCACGACATAGCATAAGAGAATTTACAACATAGCATGACATAGCATATATAATTTACATCATACGACAACATAATAACATAATAAGAGATCCACAATATATAGAATTTACAATTACAAATCACATCACTTTCTTGTGATCCATTCATAACTGAGTCAAATTAGTTTGTAATAGTCTTGTGAGAATCATCATACTCACCAACAAAAGAAGAGAATTAGAGAGAGAGTTCTTTGGTTTGATTTGTTTTGTTGAGTAGAATTTAGTTGTAGTAGATTAGGCTTCCTCTTCTTAGTTTGTGACGGCTACGCTGAACTCCATGGCGGCAGCATGACGGTAGCTTCTCTAATTTTACAAGTGATTTAGGTTTAGGGTCTACCCACTTATTTATAGATTTTAGAATGCATTTAGGCCATTAGATTTATCCTAGAAATAACCGCAGCCGTTCAGACAAGATGGGGTTTATCTTGTTGACTCAGCAATGAGTCAGAAGTGACTCAGCAAACACTCAGCAATATATATATATATATATATATATATATATTCTACAATGTACACATTAGATACATCCCCCCCTTTTACACACTTATTATTGTTTTTATATACATATTAGATACATCCCCTTTCTTACACGCTTATTAATATTTTTATATTCATATTAGATACATCCCCTCTCTTACACACTTATTAATATTATTATATTCATATTAGATACATCCCCTCTCTTACACACTTATTAATATTATTATATTCATATTAGATACATCCTCCCTCTTACACACTTTTATATTCATATTAGATACATCCCCCCTCTTACACACTTATTAATATTTTAGCAACTTTAGTGTTAATAGAAAATTCGGGGTGTTACATTCTCCCCTCCTTTTAGGATTTCGTCCCCGAAATCTTCAAGTCTGGAAGAATGTATATCCTACCATCCAAACGTCCATCTACTCATCCATCATACACAGGCATCCATTGTCCTTAAAAGACTTCTAATGCTTTATGATCATATGCAAGTGTGTGTACATGTCCTTACCTAATGCGAAATCAGGCGGTCTACTGATTCAGTTGACCTCCTTAATGCAAATTATGTAAGTGTCATGAATCCATTATGTATGCAAAAGATCCTAATTGCTTACATACTACTTCTATATGCGTGCACACCCATTCAACCGAATGCAGCATCCATATGATGGTACAACCATTATACATCCATTATACTAAATACATCCATATATATGCAATATGCAATATGAAGTGACTGAGCCGATCTAGTGCCTAAAGTGTGTGTATATATGCATCCACGAGCAACCACTAGCAAACACTTGCATCCATTTTGCATCCATCATACATAACATGTCTCAAACACATGTTTCAACCATAGGATTATCCTAACTAAAGGTCAAAGATACTAATGAGAGGACATACTAAAGATAAGATAAGATAAGATAAGCTAAGCGATAAAGGAGAAATTAAAAGACATACCCTCAAAAAGAAAAGGGTACAACGAACGCATCTTCTCTTCTGTCTCCCAAGTTGCGTTGCTCTAATCATCTCCCCATTGCACTTTAACCAGTCTGACCTCTCGATTCCTCAACATTTTGATCTCCGACCCAAGAATGCATGTAGGAGCTTGTCTAATTGTTGCATCACGCTCTATTTCCACCTCTTTAAGCAAGCTCGGCTCTACCACCTCCGCGGTCTTGTGCAAACACTTCCTCAAATGTGATACATGGAATACGTCATGTACTCCACTAAGTTTCTCAGGCAACTCCACCCTATATGCCATCTTCCCAATCCTGTTTTTTACAGGAAACGGCCCTACAAACCTTGGTGCTAATTTCCCCACGGACCCAAAGCGAACAACATTCCGTAACGGAGATACTTTGATAAAAACCATGTCCCCAATGTCAAACTCAAGATCTGTCCTCCTCTTATCAGCATACGATTTTTGCCTATCTTGTGCTGCTTTCAACCTCCTTCGAATCAACTCAATCTTCTCCGAGGTTTCCCTAACCATATCGGGCCCAAATAGGATTTTATCGGTAGATTCCCACCAACATGTAGGCGAACGGCAAGGCCTTCCATAAAGTGCTTCGAAAGGTGCCATGCCAATACTAGACTGAAAGCTATTGTTATATGCGAATTCTACTAACGGAAGGTGCTCTTCCCATGTACCCCCAAAGTCTAGGATACAAAGCCTTAATAGATCCTCTAGAATGCGATTCACCCTCTCGGTCTGGCCGTCTGTCTGAGGATGATATGCGGTGCTCAAACATAGCTGAGTCCCTACCGCCTCTTGTAAACTCTTCCAAAATTCGCTAGTAAAGATGGGGTCACGGTCGCTTACTATACTAGAAGGAATACCGTGCAAACGAACTATCTCCTTAATGTATACAGAAGCCAACCACAGAGCAGTCCTCTTACTTTTCACGGGAATAAAATGGGCGCTTTTAGTAAGTCTATCTACTATAACCCGAATCCCCGTGTTACCCTTCCTTGATCTTGGTAATCCATCCACAAAATCCATTGAGATGCTTTCCCATTTCCATAGTGGAACTTCTAATGGGTGAAGCAACCCACCGGGTTTCTTTTGTTATGCTTTAACTCGTTGGCACACCAAGCATCTAGCGACGTACTCGGCCACATCCTTTTTCATACCGGCCCAAAAGAAAACCCGCTTCATATCTTTGTACATCTTATCCCCGCCGGGATGAATGGTCATTTTTGAGCGATGAGCATCATCAAGAATGGCCTTCCTTAAGTCTTCGTCTTGCGGTACACAAAGTCTATTATCCCTTCGTAACCAACCCTTATCGTCTAGGGTATACCTACGAAGATGGCTTGACGACTCCCCCTCTTTGAGCTTTTCTACTATCTCAACCAACCGTGGGTCGTCTCGCTGTGCCTCACCAACCCGTCCTAGAAGTGTAGGTCTAACCTCCAAGGATGCTAACAGACCGGGTACTAAGTCAACGGAGGGTCTAAAGTCAAACATAGAGATGAATTCTAAGCTTTGTCGTTCAACAAACAACGGACTCAAGGACAACCTTTTCCTACTTAAGGCGTCTGCCACCACGTTACCCTTGCCCAGGGTATATGCTATTTCAAAATCGTAGGAGGCTAAGAATTCCATCCACCATTGCTGCCTTAAATTCAAATCCTTCTGAGAGAATAAGTATTTTAATGATTTGTGGTCAGTGAACAGTTCGAATTTCTCACCAAGAAGATAGTGACGCCAAGACTTAAGCGCGAAAACAATTGCGGCTAGCTCTAAGTCATGCGTGGGGTAATTCTTTTCATGAACCCTCAACTGCCTTCCACCATAGGCTATTACTCTTCCCTCTTGCATGAGGACCGCGCCAAGTCCCGTCCCACAAGCATCAGTATAGATGGTAAACGGTTTATTCCCGTCTGGCAGCACTAAGACTGGGGCTGAAGTTAAGGCTCTCTTTAAACGTTGGAACGCATCATCGCAATCTTTGTCCCACGTAAAAACCAGGTTCTTCTTCGTTAACCGTGTTAATGGAGCTGATATTTTTGCGAAGTCTTTGATAAACTTCCTATAATAGCCAGCCAACCCCAAGAAACTTCTTACTTCGGTTGCATTTTTAGGGACCTTCCAATCTTGGATGGCCACCACCTTTGCGGGATCCACTGCTATCCCTTCTTTGGAAACCACGTGCCCTAAGAACCGTACTTCCTTCCTCCAGAAGTGACACTTAGAAAATTTTGCCTTAAGGTTATGTGCTCGAAGGGTTTCCAACACTTCCCTAAGATGTAGGGAGTGCTCTTCTTTATTCTTAGAAAAGACTAAGATGTCATCCACAAAGACTACCACGAATTTGTTAAGGTATTCCCTAAACACCCTACTCATCAAATCAACAAAATAGGCAGGGGCGTTTGTCAAACCAAAGGGCATCACTAGCCATTCATAGAATCCGTCAGGAGTCCTAAAAGCAGTCTTATCTATACTATCCTCAGCCACTCTCAGTTGATGAAAGCCAGTGGCTAAGTCCAACTGCGAAAACACTGAGGCGCCAACTAACTAATCAAAGAGATCGTCAATCCTCGGCAGTGGGTGTCGGTTCTTTTTAGTAAGCCTGTTTAGTTCTCTATAGTCCATACAAAGTCTAAGAGACCCATCCGCCTTTGTGGCAAAAACTACTGGAGCACCCCACTCCGATATACTACGTCTTATGAACCCCTTCTCAAGCAACTCCTTTACTTGCTTATTGAGTTCCCTCCTTTCACGAGGAGCCATGTGGCGCACTGGCAAAGATACGGGTTTAGCATTATCCACAAGATAAATTCGAAAGTCTGTCTCCCGCTTTGGAGGTAAGCCCTTCACCTCCTCAAACACATACGGATATTCCCGGACCACTTCTACCGATCGCAGGTTCTCTACAGATGCGTCAAGCGATTCAAGATAACTTAGCATAACGGAATTTATGGGATTACAAAAGATGTCGAGAGCATTACCAAGGCGAGTCACAAGCCTAACTACTCTCCTTTCACAATCAAGAATGGCCCTATTTCTAGACAACCAATCCATTCCTAAAATTAGCCCATAGCCCGTGAAGCCCAATACATAAGCATCACATCCAATTCAACGCTAAGTATAGAGATTTTCAAATCCAAACATATCATGGTCAAATGAGCCGAACCCCCAATTGGATTTGAAACGACCAAGGGATCCTCTACTAAACTGGTGTTCAAGTGCAGTGATTCAACTAATGATGCAGAGATAAACGAATGAGATGCGCCAGAATCGAATAAGGTACGGACAGGATGATCAAACAGAAAAACTAAGCTTTCAACAGAAATTGTTCTACCTCTTTCTTGCAGCGGTGGGGCCGCAATAGCCTGAACTTGCCCCCTTGCCTGCCCTGGTGCCATAAGAGCCTGCACCTGTCCTCTCGAGGTAGACCCTGCCCTCTGCCCCTTCTTTGGACAGTCCTTCACTAAATGTCCCGCATCTCCACAATGAAAACAACCAGTCTTCTTTTTCTTTCTACAATCTTTACTGAGATGGCCAGGCGTCCCACAATTGAAGCATTTCTTCTTCCCTTTGCCATTATTGTTTTTACCACCCTTCTTATTTTGCTGTTGGGGTTTCTTCTGATCCCCTTTCTTTTCAACTGCCTTATCCTCATGCATAAGTGCCATTTCTACTAGCTTTTCAAAGGTGGCTCCCATAGGGATGTGGGTCATAGCCAACCCTTGCAACGGTTCATTCAAGCCTCTAACGAACCTCAAAGCTTTCTTCTCTGGCGTGTTCACCAACTCCAAGCCAAACCTTGCTAACTGATTAAATTTATTGACATATTCCTTTATTGATGAGCTCCCTTGCTTTAGTGCCAGGAATTTTTCCATATTTAAGTTCTCCTCTGCCCTTGAAAGAAACTTTGCCTCAAACCTTCGTCTGAAATCCGCCCATGAATCAACTGGACGTTCCCCGTTAGTGACCTCCCACCAAAACGAGGCCTCTCCCTTCATTAACCAAGCAGCTAAACGGACTTTCCTCCCATCTTCCACTTCAAAGATATCCAACAATTCCTCAGTCTCCTTAAGCCAATCTCTGGCCTCCACAAACGTCTCAGTCCTTTGAAAAGTTTTTCCTCCCATAGCCTTGAATTCCTTGCACGTCTTTGCAAAAGTGTGAACACGAGGAGGAGGAGGAGGAATGGGTGCAACTAGGGGTGGAGGAGTATCCGCTGGGCCTGCAGTGGTGGCCCTAGCCTCCAAGTATCTCCTAAACCACCCTGGAATCGTCACACCTTCTGGGAGATTAAGATCTTCAGCCATGCTGAAACGAAAAAGGAAAGATTCAAAATGGGGAATTCGAAAGATAAAGATAAGGATGTGGCTATTTGGGATTATGTTTTTCATAAAAACTCTCTTTAAATAACATGTTTTTTTTTTTTGAAAGCACTTCTTCCAAAAATACTTTAGAAAAAAAATATTTTTCTAAATTTTTTTTTATCTGTTCTGGTAACCTTATGCTCTGATACCACGTGTAACACCCCACGTCCATTAATGTCACTCACAAAGGGAATGCATTAACTTCCATGGAGGTTTTAAGTGAATATAGAACAGTAAAATTACAACAAAACAGATATAAAATAGTACTTGGAGATTCAAAAACTTTATTTCATTGTAGCAGAAGTCAAAACATGTTTGATTACATCATAACACCATATTCAATGTCAAGTACAATATCTATCTTGATAAAACAAGTACATAATCCCATTACATGAATAGCCATTAAAAAGAAAGATAACAAGCTGGACTTTACTTCAGCAGTCCAAGCTTTCCAGAAGATAAGCGATCCAACTAGACTCCACTAGAACTTGGCCCAACCTGCGGACCTGAAGGGAGAAAAAGGATGGAAAAGAGGGGGTCAGACATAAAGTCTGGTGAATATGATAATTCTACAATACTATTACCAAAATAACTGGACTAAGGCATAAGCTGGAAAACAAGAAAATGTCTATGAAGAGCAGATTAAGGACATAGACAATCGCTAAAGGCAACGTTATAGGCGCTCCTAAATACTAAAGGATAAACACTATACTGCACCACACCAGTCACCCTAAAGATTCATCCCACTTAGCTTCACTTAGAAACTTTCCCAATGGCTTTACGTACCCCTAGCTGACTACATAGGTGCCGCCTGCCCCTATCTCCACTAGGTGTACCCTACTTCCCATTATTCGATCGGCTCCCTAACTCGTAGATACCCGTGCTGGCCCCACAGTGGGGTGTATCACTCCCCTAAAGTGGCAACCTGATACAACGGACATGCACGGCTTATGCCTACACGATGCAACAACGTCTTACCTACCAGCCCGGGTCCACACACGCATATGAAACCCGTTGGACTTGTGTTGCCACCGCTCCCTGTTTTGGCCTCTTATAGTCAAACCCAGTATGCGTGTCCCGTCCTCGACTTGGGTCGAGCCCACAAAGATACGTTTTGGGATACTGGTTGAAATGGGCCCCCACTATTTACCACAAGCATTCCACCTAAGCTTGTCCCCATTAGTCCATCCCACTTAACCCACTTAGTCATGTTCATTTACATGTGTGTTTGGTTAAGTCTAATCGTATTTCAAATGCCTCTAAAGGCAACCACCAGATTCCTCATGCCACCCAAGGCACCTACTTAACCCCCATGTCCCACCTTACATGATTATCTGGTTAAGTATTTCTTAGTTCATTAAGGCCATAACCTCATAAAGACCTCTCACATTAGACTGGCATTTATGACAGCTGGATTTGCCGGGCGGGTCCGGGCAGTCTTACACCATAAAAGAGTCTAACCTCATGTCTTTACAACTGTTATGCTTTAGTTTGGGCCTAGGACCTCTCACATTGGGCCGACATTTGTGACTACTAGATTTTCCGGGCGGGTCCGGGCAGGTTTACATCACAAACGGGTCCAACCTCGTGTCCTAAGCATTGATTATTAATAATAATCCACTTTCCCCCAATTTTAATAATTCCCTACTTGAATTATTAATTACTTCCAATTTTTAACAATGTCCATAATTGACTCAATTATGGACATCCATTCATGGTATGCAAAATCTTACAAAATTGCACCCAATTTATTAATTCCTAATATTACCCCTACCCCACGTTTGAACGTTTATTCGCAAAATATATGTTAGACTCGAATAGCCTAACTCATAGCATAAAAGAGATTATCATAATAACAACATGTATATGTGACCAAATGAATCATAATAAGGGGTGAAACTTGCATATGTCCAACTTGCATAGATTATACATGTCATGGACCTAAGGGTGTCAACTTGTTCAAAATTCACCTAATATAATCTCAATCAATTTTCATAAACTTACATATGAACATGTGTGAATCAACATCATCTAATTTTTTTAACAACATGGTTTTATACGGGTACACCTAACTCAATAGGCAAATTCCCATAATCAAGTTTTATTTAATTATAGTTTCAAGTTTATGGGTACACCTAACCTAATAGGCAAATTCCCATAAACAAGATCCATTTAAATTAGAAAAAAAAACATAACTTTAAGCATGATCCAACAGCATGATTTTTCAACATAATATAGCATGATTTATAACATGGCATAGTATGATAGTATAACATAGCTTGACATGATTCTCAACATAGCACGACATAGCATAAGAGAATTTACAACATAGCATGACATAGCATATATAATTTACATCATACGACAACATAATAACATAATAAGAGATCCACAATATATAGATTTCACAATTACAAATCACATCACTTTCTTGTGATCCATTCATAACTGAGTCAAATTAGTTTGTAATAGTCTTGTGAGAATCATCATACTCACCAACAAAAGAAGAGAATTAGAGAGAGAGTTCTTTGGTTTGATTTGTTTTGTTGAGTAGAATTTAGTTGTAGTAGATTAGGCTTCCTCTTCTTAGTTTGTGACGGCTACGCTGAACTCCATGGCGGCAGCATGACGGTAGCTTCTCTAATTTTACAAGTGATTTAGGTTTAGGGTCTACCCACTTATTTATAGATTTTATAATGCATTTAGGCCATTAGATTTATCCTAGAAATAACCGCAGCCGTTCAGACAAGATGGGGTTTATCTTGTTGACTCAGCAATGAGTCAGAAGTGACTCAGCAAACACTCAGCAATATATATATATATATATATATATATATATATATATTCTACAATGTACACATTAGATACATCCCCTCCCCCTTTTTCACACTTATTATTGTTTTTATATACATATTAGATACATCCCCTCTCTTACACACTTATTAATATTTTTATATTCATATTAGATACATCCCCTCTCTTACACACTTATTAATATTATTATATTCATATTAGATACATCCCCTCTCTTACACACTTATTAATATTATTATATTCATATTAGATACATCCTCCCTCTTACACACTTTTATATTCATATTAGATACATCCCCCCTCTTACACACTTATTAATATTTTAGCAACTTTAGTGTTAATAGAAAATTCGGGGTGTTACAGCTAGGAGTAAAACTGGTGATACTCCCCTTTCGGTCATTTCCAAATTTTGATAATTTAAATTATCAATTCATATTTCAATCTAATTAAAGATTCATTAAAACTCCTTTTACTGGGTTAAAGAACTAATGTCATTTAAAATACAGTCCACGATAAACCCAAATCACCTTCTATTTCAATTCCAATAAAATATATTAGAAATTTTGGTTATTTAAAACCCATTTCAAATTCAATTTATTTATTTCAAAAATAAATTGGTTTTAATTCTAGTTCAAAACTAGTTCATTTCGATAAAAATCTTTTTTTATCATTTCAAATATGGAGTTTTTCATCCCAGTTTTATCCAAATCATTTCTTTTGATTTTACACAAATTATAGATATTTTTAATAATTTTATCAAGGCCCGTACAGTCGATTTCCATCTACGGCCATCGAACTGCACTTACAGCGACCTTTTCTAAAATTGATTTGGACATAACTCCACATCCACCGTTCGATTTCAAATTTCTAATATTCATTGGAAAGCTCTTTTCGATACGAACCCAACGGTTTTGGTTTTAGGAGAATCCGACGGTCGGATCTCCTATATGGTCCGTTCAAAGTTAATGGTCGAAATTCGCGAACTGCCGCAGCGCGGCGCTTTCTATTCAGACCATTATATTATATATATAATATATATTTCATCGATTTCCTTTAAAAATGAATTTTATAAATCGTTTTATATTCGTTTCAAAAACAATTTCAACTTCCATTTCAGTTTCAAATCAAAATTGAATTTTTCTTTATAAATTCGTTTTACATTCATTTCAAATTGATTTGAATTCAAATTCGATTTCGATTTCAATTCGAATTCATTTTCTTTTCTATTCAATTTGAATTTGATTTGAATTCATTTTCTTTCCTATTCAATTTCAATTTCATTTTCTTTTCTATTCAATTTGAATTCATTTTCTTTTCTATTCAATTTGAATTCTTTTTAATTTCAATTTGATTTTCTAAATATTCGATTTTTAAATCTCTTTTCAATATTCATTTTAAAAACGAATATAATCGATATAAATATCGTTCGCGTCAAAATAGCGCATCTCTAATCAACACGGCTTTATATTTTTTAATAACTTCGTTATTCTATTCCACAAATGAATCTATATTTCTTTCAACACATGACTAATCTCAACAAATGAGTACTGTCGACACGTGGCTATTTTTGTTATTTATTATATTTTATAAAATTATGATTTCTATCATTTAATTTTTAATCAGACTCTACTGTAAATTAGCAAGAGAACGATTCCCTAAATATTAACCCCGAAGGCCGAAACCAACATCAGATCAATATCCAGGAGGCCACTCATCTTATCTATTTTCCAGTTAGTTTCTAATTTCATATTTGACAAAGATGTAAATTTTGTTGTTAAAATATTTTACTCAACACATGAATATATATTCCTTTCAACACATGACTAATCTCAACAAATGAGTACTGTCAACGCATGAATCTTTATTTTATAATATTCTTTATTTTCCCAATTGGAATGAGGCCCAATCAATTACCATATAATGTTAATTATATGGATTCCATACAACACATGTATATAATAACAATGATAAATAATCAACCATCATCCAAAGTGCACCACACAACTGCATAAGCATTAAATATAAATAATTAACGCTTACACAGTCTGTCGACCAATCGATCGACATACAATTAAATAATTGGGATTAGTGTACGCCAAATATCATCCCAACACCCGTGTGGGGTTTCAATCCATAAACACTGAATATTATTTGTGCAGTTGGGCGATGTGTAAAATTTATCGTCCCAATCAATATCAGTCAAATCAGTGTACATAAACAAATCGTTTGATTTGAAAATGAATATTTATTTTATTCACACCCACGTTAAAAATTATATTTTTAACGATAAAAATATTTTCTTTCAACACATGAATTTCTATACAGCTCATTTATTCAATAAAATGATATTTTTATTTTTCTAACTTAATTTAGAAAATTTCGGCGGCATAACGACACGATACTAGAAACGGGACAAGGCCTAGCCTTATCCCCAGTCTATTAATGGCAACCGCCATACACAAATCAAATTATAATCAATTCAATTCGACCAAACGATCAAATTCAAACCAATATTCTAATCAATCACCAAACAACCAAAAAACAAGTCATCCATGGTCTGTGGACGACGGGTGTCTGGTGCTGCTAAGCACCGTCTGCATCCTAGTATATATTTTAACTAGAAATTTAAAATAAAAGTGAGGAGTTCTCACCTTGGAGTTCCACTCCACCGTGCTTTGCTTTTGGAACTGCTGAACCATCTTCATCGGTTTGAAATTCTAATGCAGTTCCTTTCACGCTGTTCACAATAAAAATTATATTTTTATTTCACTATATATATAATAAAAATCAGATTTTTACTTCGTTACATATATGATAAAAATTATATTTTTGTATTCTCTATTATATAAAAATACTATTTTCAATCCACTACTTATATAAAGATCGAATTTTTAATTCGCTTCATATATAAAAATCGTATTTTTATTCGCTAACAATCCTATATTTTCAAAACAACGACATCTATATTTTCAAAACAACGATATCTATATTTTCAAAACAATTTTAAACTGATTTGAAAATAATTTTTAAACTGATTTTAAAACTGATTTTATAAAACACTAACTAATACATATAAAATCTGACTTACATCAAGTAAAAACTAAGATTAAATAAAATAAAATGACACAAAAAAACTTACTTTTGCTTTTTATTTCTTCTTGTTCGCAGAGGGGGGGGGGGTTGAAACACCCCACCTCCGTTAGGGTCACTCTCAAAGGGAATGCCCTAATTTTGGTGGAGGTTTATAAGTATAAGTCACAGATACACAAGACAGATATAAATACACATATTTTTGAAACAGCGGAAAACAACAGCAATTTTTATTTCAACAAAATACGTGTTACACAAACCATGTCATAATTTGTCTTACAATACTTCCAAAAACATAACATCTTCATAACTGTCTTGATTACATTATTTAAAGAAGCATAAAAACATAAGTAAACTGCATAAGTCCCATAATTGCGGTCCAAAGCCAAAGTCCAAAGCAAAAAAGATCCAAGCAATACATTCTTTCTCTACAAGCTGGATGTGAAAACTGGTCAAGCTGCGGTGTTCTCTCCCAGTGGACCTGGGGGGGGGGGACGAAAGAAAAGAAGACGAAAGAAAAGTAGAGTCAGACATAAAGCCTAAGTGAGTCTAGGACTATTCAGTCTATGAATAAAGAATTGGGCATGATAAGTATAAACTGGAAATGGGAAAGCACTATAAAATAGGTTAAGTTGTCTAGAGTCGAATGTACTTATCGTACCCCATATTAATCTCTGCATCCATATAAACTAGTTCCCAACAGGCACCCCATAATCAGGGTGAAGTGATTCGTTTCTAATGATCGGCTCCTACTCGCATAGTTACATGTGTCTTACGGCCCCCGATGTTGTAGTTACCTATGCTGGTCCCACCATGGGGTGTATCAAGTCCCATGGTGGCGGCCCGACACAATCCTAGAATGCACAGGTATGCTACTGGTGCCCAGTGCCTTATTTTTCTATGCCGGAGTGTGTGCACGCCCGCACCCCGTTAGAACCTACACTGTTGCACCACCGCCGTCGATTTGACCTCTTACAGTCAGCCGAGTAATCGTGCCCCACCCTGCCCAGTTCAGGGTATCCTGATACACCTTGTAGGGTTACTGCTGAAAAGGGTCCCCCGCTACTAGGTTTTCTATTTCTAGCCAACATGCTAAGTTGGTTAAGTGTTTTATAAACCTAACCCCCAATCAGTCTGTATAGTTTAGCATGTCCCATTTTGATTAAGTATTAATTCAATTTACTTATTCCTATTAATCCTGACTCAGCCTTAATTGTCTTATTAAAGCCTCGACCTCTCACATTAGACAGGTATTGTTGTGGCTGCCTGTTGCCGGTTGGGTCCGGGCGGTCTTACGCCACAACTCAGTCTAACCTAGGGTCTTTGTTGGGCTCCGTGTTTAACCACCCATATTGGATAGGTATTGTTGTGACTACTGGACAGCTAGGCGGTTCCGGGCAGGTTTACATCGCAACTCAATCCAACCTCGGGTTAAACACATCGTATTTTCTAAATTTACATATTTTGTCTCTTTTCTTTTTATATGTAAATATTTGCGGCCCATTATTCAAATTCATCTTTATTGGGTAAAATTTATTTATACCACTTAATTGTTTTTCAAGGTTGTTGGCATGCGTCAAACATGCCAACACATATGTTCTATATTTTAACCCCATCGTCATTACCCCCGTTTTATACATTCGCTACAATATAACATATGTTGGGTTTAACATTTAAACCCAACTTAGCCACATGAAAAAGGGGAGGCTTAGAACATGGTGTATATTTATTCTAAGTAACATAAAAAGGGGAGTGTGAACGCATGAACTTGCAACATAACGATCTAATTAACATGAATTAGGCACATGTGAACTTGCATTGTAATAGCATATAATCATGGCATAAACATACTTAAACATGAATCATTATATTCATATAATCATGGCATAAACATACCTAAACATGAACCATAGTTTTTAATCTATTCATGTAAACTTGCAATTAGAATGTAAATCTAACTTAATTATGTGTCACATATATCATCATATGATTTTGATAACAACATAGGCCTAAAACATGTTTTCAACTAGGCATAACACCAAACATAGTTTAGTCATGTTCATAAAGATGCTTACTTTTGTCTCTAATACAAAAGTATGGGTTTTCACTTGAATCACGATGCCAATTCTAACATAAATTCATATAAACCATAATACTTAGTTGAATCCAATTACACACTAAAAGTGATCATAAAAGTATGTACATCATATTGGCATAACAGTGAATCATATACTTGCATGAATCTCAAATAAACTACCACGACATATGGTCGTTAACATGAATCATATACTTGCATGAATCTAAATTAAACTACCACAAACATGTAGTTGTTAACTTCCAACATAAATCACATACTTGCAAATATCCAATCGTTATACCACAACATTTCCAAATCGTTTAGAATCAAAGCAACATACAAATATAGATTATTATCACCACAAATCGAATACAATTCTATTTCTCATTTTACATAAATCAAAACACAAATATTTATTCACATCGGAATAGCACTCTACTTACAACGTATGACGAATCTTCAATTCAGGAATCTGAATTCTGAATTTGGAGATGCTATCCTTTGTTGTAGGCGTTGTTTTGATTGACGTTGCTTTAAGCTTTCGAATTGTCTCCTAATTGTCTCTCAATTTCTGACGGCTATTCCTAGTCTTTCCTCAGCAGCATGACGGTCTCATCTTCATTTTAGTTTGTGTGAATTAGGTGGAGTCTTAGGTCCTTTTTATAGAGTTTGCGAGTTGATTAGGACCGTCGATGGAGCTTGGTTTAATAATAGCCGTTCGTTTGAAGGAGAGACCAATCAGGAGCTGACACCTAGCCCTAGTGACAAGGAAAGGCTCAGGAATTCGGCCAAACACAGACCAGGCCAGCCAGGGGGCTGGGTTCGACCTGGCTCAGGGGCTAGGTTGACCCCCCAGTCGACCCCCAGGTCGACTATGTAGTCGAACTGGGTGCCCCAGGTCGACTACCCAGTCGACCTGGGTAGCCCAGGTCGACTACCCAGTCGACCTGGGTGCCTTGGGCGGGAAAATTCCCGCCCTGGCCAAATATAGCCCGATTTTTGAAATTTAAATTTGTTTTCCGAGCTGTTTTGGTCTGCTTGGATTTTAAACTGAATTCTGAAACTTCCGGAGGCCATATCTCCCTCATACGGAGTCCGTTTTATGCAAACTCGGACTCTATCTCAAGCAGAATTCCGAGATGAACGCAATGGCGTATCCCGTTTCCCTTAATTCTTTGATTTGAAATTAGTTATACTTTATTTTGTGAATTTCACTGTTATAGAATACACGGGGTGTTACATTCTCCCCCACTTAATAGTATTTCGTCCCCGAAATCTTCAAGTTCAGGAAAAATGTACGTCCAAACATCCATCTACTCATCCATCAAACACGAGCATCCATTGTCCTTAAAAGACTTCTAATGCTTCATGATCATATGCGAAGTGTGTACATGTACTTATCTAGTGCAAAATCAGTCGGTCTACTGATTCAGTTGACCTCCTTAATGCAATTTATGTAAGTGCCATGAATCCATTATGTATGCAAATTCTCCTATTCATGATTCTACATGAGTGCACAATCATTCATATAAATGCAACATCCATATGACAACACATTAAACTTCAACCATATACGAATATAAATACATATGTGCATATGCAATATGAAGTTACTGAGCCAATCTAAAATCTAGATTGTGTGTGTATATGCAACCACGAGCAACCACGAGCAACCACTAGCAATTACTTGCAACCACTTGCAACCATCATCCATAACATGTTTCAATTACATGTTTTCATCCAAAGAGTTTCTACCTAAAAGATAAGGTCGAGGAGATATACCTAAAAAGATAGATAAAAGCGCAACTTAAGGAAAAAGAGAGATCAAAGATGTACCCTCGAAAAGAAAAGGGTAGGTTGCGCGTATTCTAGCTTCAGTTTCCCAAGTTGCGTCTCCCTCGGCGTCGCTCCACTGAACTTTGACGAGCTTGACTTCGCGGTTGCGTAGCTTCTTCACTTCCGTTCCTAATATGCGGGTTGGAACTTTCCTTACGGTTGCTTCGCGTTCCACTTCAGATTCTTCTAGGATATTTGGCTCTACCACTTCAGTAGATTCATGTAGACATTTTCGGAGGTGCAAAACATGGAAAACGTTGTGAACTCCGGCCAGCTTTTCGGGTAGCTCTAATCTATAGGCCATTTTCCCAATTTTCTCGATGATAGGAAATGGCCCTACGAACCTTGGTGCTAGCTTTCCTGTGGTTCCAAAACGAACAACGTTCCTTAGCGGGGATACCTTAAGAAAAACTCTGTCCCCAACCTCAAATTCAAGGTCAGTCCTCCTCTTATCGGCGTAGGTTTTTTGTCTGTCTTGGGCTGTCTTCATCCTTCTCCGTATTAAGTCTACTTTTTCTGAAGTCTCTCGGATCATATCTGGTCCAAGTATGAGCTTATCAGTAGACTCCCACCAACAAGTGGGCGATCGGCACGGTCTTCCATATAAAGCTTCGAAGGGCGCCATTCCGATGGTTGCTTGGTAGTTGTTGTTGTAGGCAAATTCCACCAAAGGAAGATGGTCTTCCCACGTCCCTCCGAAGTCAAGGACGCACAGTCTTAAAAGGTCCTCCAAAACTCTGTTCACTCTTTCTGTCTGGCCGTCGGTTTGGGGATGATAGGCTGTGCTTAAGCATAACTGTGTGCCTACCGCTTCTTGCAGACTCCGCCAAAACTCACATGTGAAGATAGGGTCTCGGTCACTAACAATGCTAGATGGTATTCCATGGAGTCGAACGATCTCCTTGAGGTAAAGAGATGCTACGGATGAGGTAGTTCTTTTACTTTTGACAGGTAAAAAGTGGGCGCTTTTAGTAAGCCTATCCACTATTACCCAAATGCTAGTGTTGCCTCTTCTAGACCTAGGCAGCCCATCAATGAAGTCCATTGAGATGCTATCCCACTTCCACTGCGGGACCTCTACAGGATGGAGCAGACCGCCAGGCTTTTTCTGTTCCGCCTTAACCTGTTGGCACACCATACACTTAGAAACAAAATCTGCCACGTCCTTCTTCATGCCGTTCCAAAAGAAAGTTCTCTTTATGTCCTTGTACATTTTATCTCCGCCTGGATGTATCGTCATCTTGGAGTGATGTGCTTCCTCAAGAACCTTCTTTACTAAATCCCTTGTCTGTGGGATGCATAGTCTTCTGTCTCGCCTTAGCCAACCCTTGTCGTCTATGGAGTATCTGCTGAGGTGACTTGAAGTCTCACCCCTAATGAGCCTATCAAACATCTCCACAAGCTGAGGGTCTTCGCGTTGTGCTGTCCCTATTGCGTCCACTAAAGTCGGGCGTACTTCGAGAGATGCTAGCAAGCCCGGTACAAAATCGGAGGAGGGCCTAAAGTCAAAGCTGGCTATAAACTCTAGGCTTTGTCTTTCAATAAACAGCGGGCTTAGGGTTAGTTTCTACCGGCTCAACGCGTCTGCCACTACGTTGCCTTTGCCCGGAGTATAGGAGATCTCGAAATCGTACGAGGCAAGAAACTCCATCTATCTCTGTTGCCTCAAGTTAAGATCTTTCTGCGAGAAAAGATATTTCAACGATTTATGGTCAGTGTAAAGTTCGAACTTCTCACCTAGGAGATAGTGTCGCCAAGACTTGAGTGCAAAGATGATGGCAGCTAACTCAAGATCGTGGATCGGGTAGTTCTTTTCGTGCACTTTCAACTGTCTTCTGCCATAAGCCACTACCTTTCCTTCTTGCATTAAGACAGCGCCTAGCCTTGTCCTACATGCATCTGTATAAACTGTGAACATCTTGCTTCCATCTGGCAACGTCAAAACTGGGGCTGTTGTAAGAGCCCTTTTCAGTCGTTGGAAAGCAAATTCGCAATCCAAGTCCCAATTGAACACTAGATTCTTCTTTGTCAGCCTTGTGAGCGGAGCTGAGATTTTCGCAAAATCCCTTATGAATTTTCGGTAGAAACCTGCTAGCCCTAGAAAACTTCGGACCTCAGTTGCGTTTCTTGGTGTCTTCCAGTCCTGCACCGCTACTACTTTAGCAGGGTCCACAGCTAACCCATTTTTGGATACTATATGCCCAAGAAATCTTACTTCCTCTCTCCAAAAGTGGCATTTGGAGAATTTGGCTTTTAGTTGATGGACTCGCAGAGTTTCCATGATTGCCCTTAGGTGCTGAGCATGCTCTTCTTCACTCTTTGAGAAGATCAAGATATCGTCTACGAAAACCACTACGAACTTATTGAGGAAATCTCTGAACACCCTACTCATTAGGTCCACGAAGTAAGCGGGTATGTTTGTCAAGCCGAAAGGCATGACAACCCATTCAAAGAAGCCGTCTGGGGTCCTGAATGCTGTCTTATCGATACTATCTTCAGCCACCCTTAGTTGATGAAATCCGGTCGCTAAATCGAGTTGGGAGAAAATAGACGCTCCTACCAGCTGATCAAACAGATCATCAATTCTGGGGAGAGGGTGCCTATTCTTTTTCGTTAGCTTGTTGAGCTCCCTATAGTCAACACATAGACGAAGTGAACCATCCGCCTTTGTAGCGAACACCACTGGAGCGCCCCATTCTGAAATACTCCTCCTAATGAACCCCTTCTCTAGAAGCTCTTTAATCTGTTTACTGAGCTCATTCCTTTCCCATGGAGCCATGTGTCTAACGGGCTTTGCATTGTCTACAAGATATATGCGGAAGTCTATCTCCCGCTTCGGAAGCAAGCCCTTCACCTCTTCGAAGATATCCGGATATTCCCGGACCACTTTAACCGATTGCAAACTCTCAACAGAAGCATCTAGCGATTCAAGATAACTAAGCATAAACGCATACGAGGGATTACAAGTAATTTCCAGAGTGTTACCGAGTTGGATCAAAAGCCTAACCACCCTTTTCTCACAATCCAGGATGGCACCATTACTGGATAGCCAATCCATGCCCAAAATTAAACCATATCCCGAAAAACCCAAAACAAAGGCACTACATTTAAATTCTACGCTTAGAATAGAAATTTTCAATCCCACACAGATCATAGATAAATAAGCTGGGCCCCCAATTGGATTTGAAACAATTAAGGGGTCCTCTACCATTCTAGTTTCTAGGTGCAGAGATTCTACTAAAGAAGATGAGATAAAGGGGTGTGATGCGCCAGAATCAAATAAAGTGTGAACTGGGTGATCATAAAGATAAACTACACTTTCTACAGAAGTATTTATACCTCGCTACTACAGAGGTGGCGCTTCTAGCGCATGAACTTGTGCCCCTGAGGTGGATCCAGCCCTCTGCCCCTGCCCTAGCTTCTTTGGGCAATCCTTAGCCAGGTGGCCTGTCTCACCGCAAGAAAAGCACCCACCATTCATCTTGGCCTTCTTTTTCCGGCAATCTTTCACTAAGTGCCCCACTTTGCCACAGAAATTACACTTCCTCTTCTCTTTGTTGTCTTTCCCGCCCTTCTTAAAGTCTGTCTTCTTAGGCTGTAAACCCTCTTTCTTCCCTTGAGAGCTTTCTGCCTTTGTCTCCTTCTTGCCCTTATCCTCTTCGTTCAGCAATGCCATCTGCACCAACCTTTCATCCTTAGCTCCCATGGGTATATGGGTCATGGCCAAACTGTGTAATGGCTCATTCAACCCCTTGACAAAGCGGAGAGCCTTCTTGTGTGGGGTGTTGACAAGGTCCAGTCCGAACCTAGCCAGCTGATCGAACTGATTAACATACTCCTTGACTGTCATATTCCCTTGCTTAAGAAATAAGAATTTTTCCAACTGAAGACTCCTTTCAGCTTCTGAGAGAAATTTAGCCTCAAACCTTGCCCTAAAGTCCTCCCATGTTTCCACCGGTCTTTCTGCATTAGTGACTTCCCACCAGTAGGAAGCCTCGCCTTTAAGTAGCCATACTGCCAGTTGTACCTTCTGCCTATCTTCTACCTCAAAGATGACGAATAAGTTCTCGGTTTCCTTCAGCCAATTCCTGGCTACCACGAAGGATTCGGTTCCATGAAAGTCCTTTCCTCCCATAGCTTTAAATTCTTTACATATCTTAGCAAAAGTATTTCCCTGTGGAGGAGGTGGAGGAAGAGGTGCTGCTGCAGCTGGATGATTTCCTGCAGCTGGAGGAGGGGGAACGGTAGGACCGGGCTGAAAGGCCCTTGCTTCTAAGAATCGTCTAAACCAACCAGGTATTGGTATACCCTCTGGCAAGTTAAGTTCTTCGGACATGCTGAAACAAAAAGGATAGATTCAAAACGAAGGATAAAAGATAGTACCTATGGCTTTGGGGGACTTTGCCTTTTTAGAATAAAATAATATTTTATCTTTAAAAATGCTTCTTTAAATTTTCTTTTGAAAATAAATTTTCAAAACTTTTTATCTTATCTGGTAAACCTATGCTCTGATACCAAGTGAAACACCCCACCTCCGTTAGGGTCACTCTCAAAGGGAATGCCCTAATTTTGGTGGAGGTTTATAAGTATAAGTCACAGATAAACAAGACAGATATAAATACACATATTTTTGAAACATTGGAAAACAACAGCAATTTTTATTTCAACAAAATACGTGTTACACAAACCATGTCATAATTTGTCTTACAATACTTCCAAAAACATAACATCTTCATAACTGTCTTGATTACATTATTTAAAGAAGCATAAAAACATAAGTAAACTGCATAAGTCCCATAATTGCGGTCCAAAGCCATAGTCCAAAGCGAAAAAGATCCAAGCAATACATTCTTTCTCTTCAAGCTGGATGTGAAAACTGGTCAAGCTGCGGTGTTCCCTCCCAGTGGACCTTGGGGGAGGGGGGACGAAAGAAAAGAAGACAAAAGAAAAGTAGAGTCAGACATAAAGCCTGAGTGAGTCTAGGACTATTCAGTCTATGAATAAAGAATTGGGCATGATAAGTATAAATTGGAAATGGGAAAGCACTATAAACTAGGTTAAGTTGTCTAGAGTCGAATGTACTTATCGTACCCCATATTAATCTCTGCATCCATACAAACTAGTTCCCAACAGGCACCCCATAATCAGGGTGAAGTGATTCGTTTCTAATGATCGGCTCCTACTCGCATAGTTACATGTGTCTTATGGCCCCCGTTGTTGTAGTTACCTATGCTGGTCCCACCATGGAGTGTATCAAGTCCCATGGTGGCAGCCCGACACAATCCTAGAATGCACAGGTATGCTATTGGTGCAACGTGCCTTATTTTTCTGCGCCGAAGTGCGTGCACGCCCGCACCCCGTTAGAACCTACACTGCTGCACCACCGCCGTCGATTTGACCTCTTAAAGTCAGCCCAGTAATCTGCCCCACCCTGCCTAGTTCAGGGTATCCTGATACACCTTGTAGGGTTACTGCTGAAAAGGGTCCCCCGCTACTAGGTTTTCTATTTCTAGCCAACATGCTAAGTTGGTTAAGTGTTTTATAAACCTAACCCCCAGTCAGTCTGTATAGTTTAGCATGTCCCATTTTGATTAAGTATTAATTCAATTTACTTAATCCTATCAATCCTGACTCAGCCTTAATTGTCTTATTAAAGCCTCGACCTCTCACATTAGACTGGTATTGTTGTGGCTTCCTGTTGCCGGTTGGGTCCGGGTAGTCTTACGCCACAACTCAGTCTAACCTAGGGTCTTTGTTGGGCTCCGTGTTTAACCACCCACATTGGATAGGTATTGTTGTGACTACTGGACAGCCGGGCGGTTCCGGGCAGGTTTACATCACAACTCAATCCAACCTCGGGTTAAACACATCATATTTTCTAAATTTACATATTTTGTCTCTTTTCTTTTTATATGTAAATATTTGCGGCCCATTATTCAAATTCATCTTTATTGGGTAAAATTTATTTATACCACTTAATTGTTTTTCAAGGTTGTTGGCATGCATCAAACATGCCAACACATATGTTCTATATTTTAACCCCATCGTCATTACCCCCGTTTTATACATTCGCTACAATATAACATATGTTGGGTTTAACATTTAAACCCAACTTAGCCACATGAAAAAGGGGAGGCTTAGAACATGGTGTATATTTATTCTAAGTAACATAAAAAGTGGAGTGTGAACGCATGAACTTGCAACATAACGATCTAATTAACATGAATTAGGCACATGTGAACTTGCATTGTAATAGCATATAATCATGGCATAAACATACTTAAACATGAATCATTCTATTCATATAATCATGGCATAAACATACCTAAACATGAACCATAGTTTTAATCTATTCATGTAAACTTGCAATTAGAATGTAAATCTAACTTAATTATGTGTCACATATATCATCATATGATTTTGATTACAACATTGGCCTAAAACATGTTTTCAACTAGGCATAACACCAAACATAGTTTAGTTATGTTCATAAAGATTCTTACTTTTGTCTCTAATACAAAAGTATGGTTTTTCACTTGAATCACGATGCCAATTCCAACATAAATTCATATAAACCATAATACTTAGTTGAATCCAATTACACACTAAAAGTGATCATAAAAGTATGTACATCATATTGGCATAACAGTGAATCATATATTTGCATGAATCTCAAATAAACTACCACAACATATGGTCGTTAACATGAATCATATACCTGCATGAACCTAAATTAAACTACCACAAACATGTAGTTGTTAACTTCCAACATAAATCACATACTTGCAAATATCCAATCGTTATACCACAACATTTCCAAATCGTTTAGAATCAAAGCAACATACAAATATAGATTATTATCACCACAAATCGAATACAATTCTATTTCTCATTTTACATAAATCAAAACACAATTATTTATTCACATCGGAATAGCACTCTACTTACAACGTATGACGAATCTTCAATTCAGGAATCTGAATTCTGAATTTGGAGATGCTATCCTTTGTTGTAGGCGTTGTTTTGATTGACGTTGCTTTAAGCTTTCGAATTGTCTCCTAATTGTCTCTCAATTTCTGACGGCTATTCCTAGTATTTCCTCAGCAGCATGACGGTCTCATCTTCATTTTAGTTTGTGTGAATTAGGTGGAGTCTTAGGTCCTTTTTATAGAGTTTGCGAGTTGATTAGGACCGTCGATGGAGCTTGGTTTAATAATAGCCGTTCGTTTGAAGGAGAGACCAATCAGGAGCTGACACCTAGCCCTTGTGACAAGGAAAGGCTCAGGAATTCGGCCAAACACAGACCAGGCCAGCCAGGGGGCTGGGTTCGACCTGGCTCAGGGGCCAGGTCGACCCCCCAGTCGACCCCCCAGGTCGACTATGTAGTCGACCTAGGTGCCCCAGGTCGACTACCCAGTCGACCTGGGTGCCTTGGGCGGGAAAATTCCTGCCCTGGCCAAATCTGGCCCGATTTTTGAAATTTAAATTTGTTTTCTGAGCTGTTTTGGTCTGTTTGAATTTTAAACTGAATTCTGAAACTTCCGGAGGCCATATCTCCCTCATACGGAGTCCGTTTTACGCAAACTCGGAATCTATCTCAAGCAGAATTCTGAGACGAACGCAATGGCGTATCCCGTTTCCCTTAATTCTTTGATTTGAAATTAGTTATACTTTATTTTGTTAATTTCACTATTATAGAATACACGGGGTGTTACAGGGTTTCTAGTCGTTGACGGAAGTGGAGGGGGGACAGGCGAAGGTGGTGAGGCACAAGGTGGGGGTGGGTTCGCCGGAGGTTGGTTTGAGGGGCTAGGCTAGGGTTTCTTGCGGTGGCGAGGGTTTCTTAGAGGAGGAGAGGGAATCGAAGAAGGGAGGGCTGTAGAGAGGGGTGGCGGCTGTAGGGGAGGCCCGGGCGAGGTGATGGGTGGCCGGATGCGGTGGAAGACGATGCGCGATATAGGGTTCCTCCCCTTTTTTTTTGGTTGACTTAGATCTGAGAGAATAAAGGGGCCAAGGGCCCTTATATAAAAATATATTTATTTAATTATTTAATTCCATAAAGTAACTTTTAATTTCGACCTCGAAACGAGACCCACCGCCTGTCGTTCCTAGCTAATTACCCCCATTCCGAACATAATGGGATATGTATCGTAAGCTGATTCGATTGTTTCGATCAGTTTCCGTCAAAATCAAAATATAACTCTATATATTGAATCTGAACGCGCATTTCAATTTAACGGGGCTACATACGAACTTTAAAAATTCCAGAAAAATATTTTCTAGCTTCGTATTAACGATACGGTCCAAACAAAACTAATTTCGTCGAATTCTGAGACCGTTTGAAAAATGGCCATTTTCCAGTCGATTAAAATCAACTAAAACTGGTCAAATGTGTTCTCCTTCGCCACACTCACATATTGATTCGAAAAATTATGAATTTTGAAACCTAGCAATAATTTGACACTGCGGATCCAACAAAAGTGGTTTCGTCGAAAACCGAGGTCGTTTGCAAAATGACTATTTTCAAGGGCCTGAATTCCATAGCGACTATTCTGTATTTTCAACTGGGCGTATCTTTTGATTCCCGCTATGAAATTTCAATTTTTCGGATTCGTTGGAAAGATATTCTCAATTAGATTCAAATATTTTTGGTTTCGCTAAAATCCGGTTTATTTTGAATCTTGCACATTCATTTGAAATTTGAAATCGAATTGTTGAACTACCACGCCATTTTCAATTCCTTTTATAATTAAAATAAAATATTTATATTCTAACGACGATCTATATAAATATATACATTCAAATTCCATTTAAAATAATTTCGTGTCATTATTATTTAAAATAATCCATTTTAAATATTCAAAATCTGCCAAAATTGCCAAAATAAAATTTTTAAATTGGCTCGGATTTCCGGGTTGTTACAATCTCCCCCACTTAAAACTTTTCGTCCCCGAAAAGGAACGAAGCCGAAAGTTTTTTTACAAACCAACTCAACTTTCCATTATTTTCTTTACGGCTTAAGTTCTTCAACTTTTCAGTTTCTAAGAACTTTTCAAATTTTTCAAAAATTTGGCTAACACCCTAAATTTTCGAAAATTTCGCCATAACCTCCCCTGCACCGGGGACTTCGGGATATTTCATATAGCCTCCCATGGCCTCTTCAATCCAAAAGAAAAGGGAAAAGCCAAGCGGCTAGCCAAGCGACTAGCCAATCGGCTCATAAAATCATCCAAACTCAAGAAATTAGTAAACATGTACCTATTTGTCGGGCAAACAATTTTATTCCTCTGCTCTAGCCTCCTTGCAATGACCTGTTCAATGTATAGACATGTACATGCATGCAAATGCGATAAATTTTCAATACAATTCGATGTTTGGTGTTAAATTCAACTTGGTTCAACATTTTTCTTACCTTAGTTATATTCTACAATACCAATACATTTTTAAAACAAAAAGCATAATTACGTACGTACAAGCATCATACATACACTTACCTATATCCAAAACGCTATTTCATTACATTAAAACCAAACTTTCTAGGAAGTCGTGTCGTCTTCTTGCATAATTTCCAAAGTTGATAGCTCCTTTCCCTTGGATTTCTTATCACCCTTCTTTAACGGGCAATCTCGGGCTAGATGCCCTACTTCTTTGCATCGAAAGAACTTCTTTTCTTTTCCTAGATTTGTGGGTTTCTTCTTTACCTTCGGACACTTATGTACGAAATGCCCCGTCTCTTTGCATTTGAAACAAACTATGTCCATTCTCATCATTTTCTCCCTGCTTTTCTTTCTCTCAGGGCACCGAACGGCATAATGTCCTTCTTTTCTGCATAAACGGCAATAAAAACCCACGTACGTTCCTAAGTTCAACTCACGTTCTTTTTCTGCTTTCTGGTGAGCTCTCCTTGCTTGTTTCGGGGTCATCCAGAATTCAGTATGAGATAAGCCATAGTCATCCATATCCTATATAATATTTTTAGGATTTTTGTCAAGAGAGTTTGCATTATTTTTCACTTAACAATCATCTTGATTTTACTTTATTTATCATTCCAGTATTTTTATTAGTTGAATCAATAATCAAACATCACAGCCATCAATCAATTTGTTGATTAGATTTTCAAATATATATGATTTTTTATATACTAAAAAATCAGATTTCAATGTCAAGTCACAAACAGTAAATTTTAGTTAAGTTTTTGTTCTCACACCAGTCGATTGGAAATATATAGAAACCTCAGTTTCGAAACTCGAAAATAAATACTGGCGATGGTGCCCCATCACCAGAATTATCCCCGGGCAACTAGAGTATGATTCTATAACTATCCAGTGTATTAAAACCTCGAATACACACTTGCAAGGCGTATATGCAAAATCTTTATATATTGGATTGTCCAAATCAATTTAAAATAAATAGTCAAATACGTATGATACGATTTAAAAAATTTCAAAACAAAATTGGTTTTCATTTTAAAAATATACTCTTCACACTCGTTCTAGGATACTACTAATCCTATCTCTAACGAGTCATTCTCATTGGATACTACTAATCCAATTTCTGATGAATTCTTTTGTTTGGTTCTAATGTGTTATGTTCTCTAGCTCTGTAAACCAGAGCTCTGATACCAAATGTGACGACCCAAACTTCCCCGTGAAAGAAAGCCTGGATTGCTTCGAGAACACGACAAATCAGAACATAAATAGAAGATCATTTCATTGCTTATTACAACAATTCCATCAGAATATAAGAATATAACAGAGTATGAATAAATATTACACAAAAAAATATCAGAGATTTAAATTACATTTAAATACATCGCAGCGGAAAAACAATACAAAGCACAACTGAAAACAGATACACGGATACAGAGCTTTCCGAATATCGCTTCAGCTGAAAACTAGGATCCTGTGAATATAATTCTGCAAAACCAAAACTACTAGCTGCCCATGTGGGAATAGGGGCACCCAAAGTTTAGGTCAAAACAATAAACTCCAGGTCAGTCATGTGACTGGTGTGAGAACTTAAACAGTTATTAATCTTTGTTTTTAAAGTTAGGTAAATCAAGGGACAACGCCGTATAACACGGAACGGGTTTCCTCCCAAGAATACCAGTGTAGAAAACAAACAGTGCAATGCTAAATAAAGAACAATGAAGCTATTATAAGACCCAGGTCCCATCACCCGATGCAACGCAAGCTGGAGGATAGGGTTTTCCCTTATAATAGCCAAATATGCTTGATACGTGAAATTTCATCTTATATTATTACTATAAGAGAAGAAAACAATTTCAAATATAAATGTATCAATCATAGACGACATGGGTACCATATCATGTCGCCAATACTAGGCTCTACAATCAAAACCGCAAAATATCATATTTGGAAATTGGATTTCCATCATGGTGGCTCCTGATTCGAAAGATCGATCGCGTAGTGCCTTCCACAAAGGCTTACGTCTCAGCGAGAGAAAACACCGTAATGCACATCCGTACTTTTGGGAAATCGAGTATCACTGCGGCTTACGTCTCGGTGAGAGAAAACACCGCTTACTCTATCCCTCTGAGCACTAAGCTCAATCTCGGTCGACCGAATCCACGACACCACTAAGGTGCCCATCCTCTAAAAAGCATACTGATCAAACCATTAGTTTACCACCATACCGGGGTGTGAGGCTTGCGAATTAACGCTATACACAAAGCCGTGCTATATTAAAGCTGCACTTTGATCATCATCCACCAAACTTTGCTTTTCAAAAAAAAGTCTGGATCACTGCATCTCAGCATGCCACACTATCAATCCATATCGTACCACTGATTTCTGCCAATATATAACCTCTAAGCTCGTATGTCTCAGAGAAGGGCGTTAAGTAAGAGAATAAATTCTCCACCGCTAAACAGATATATATTTAGCAGATATCAACGAATACAATATAAAGGAATACAATGTCAGACACACCATCCATTTACAAGTCCGTACTAGGTATGAACGAAACCGAAGGCACTTTCCTCGCATATTCGTCGATCTCCAAGTACGTCCGGACGGCTACTACTTTAGCCCCCTTCAAGGTAGCTACTCCCATCGTGAGCATCAGTAGCACCCATCCATTCGATGTGAAGATCGTCGGTCTTGCACCGTCTTCAGTCTCTTTGACTTATCGTCGAATCAGTTATTCAGAATTGGTTATACCCGGCCTTTCTGAATAACTCGCGTATCTTAATCAATAAGTGCTATAAAACACAACATACGCATTATTCCAATTCATCAGTCACTAACCGTAAATTAGTAAGAGAACAATTCCCCAAATATTAACCCCGAAGGCCGAAACCAACATCAGATCAATACCCAGGAAACCATTCTTCTTAACTAACCTACAGCTAGTTTCTAAATTTCATATTCTTAGGGAAAGTTTCCCATTAATTTTATCAAAGATAAATTCTTTAAAATTTATTCTTTAATCTTCCTTTGGATGTCATTTCAAACTAGCTTATGGTTTTCCAAACTAGTCGAGATTAGCGAACCACACCGAAGTAATTATTTATTTTATTTCCCAATCCCAACCTATTCATCCATTGGATCAAAACTATTATTACCCCATAACTAACACCACGGTGTTATCGGTAAATTTATTTACCATTTCCCATTCAAATCTAATTAAAGATTGAACTATCGCTAGGAGTAAAACTGGTGATACTCCCCTTTCGGTCATTTCCAAATTTTGATAATTTAAATTATCAATTCATATTTCAATCTAATTAAAGATTCATTAAAACTCCGTTTACTGGGTTAAAGAACTAATGTCATTTAAAATACAGTCCACGATAAACCCAAATCACCTTCTATTTCAATTCCAATAAAATATATTAGAAATTCTGGTTATTTAAAATCCATTTCAAATTCAATTTATTTATTTCAAAAATAAATTGGTTTTAATTCTAGTTCAAAACTAGTTCATTTCAATAAAAATCTATTTTTATCTTTTCAAATATGGAGTTTTCCATCCCAGTTTTTCCCAAATCATTTATTTTGATTTTACACAAATTATAGATATTTTTAATAATTTTATCAAGGCCCATACAGTCGATTTCCATATACGGCCATCGAACTGCACTTACAGCAACCTTTTCTGAAATTGATTTGGACATATCTCCAAATCCAACCGTTCTATTTCAAATTTCTAATATTCATTGGAAAGCTCTTTTCGATACGAACCCAACGGTTCCGGTTTTAGGAGAATCTGACGGTCGGATCTCCCGTACTGTCCGTTCAATGTTAATGGTCGAAATTCGCGAACTGCCGCAGCGCGGCGCGTTCTATTCAGGCCATTATATTATATATATAATATATATTTCGTCGATTTCCTTTAAAAACGAATTTTATAAATCGTTTTAAATTCGTTTCAAAAACAATTTCAACTTCCATTTCAGTTTCAAATCAAAATTGAATATTTCTTTATAAATTCGTTTTACATTCATTTCTAATTGATTTGAATTCAAATTCGATTTCAATTCAAATTCATTTTCTTTACTATTCAATTTGAATTTGATTTGAATTCATTTTCTTTCCTACTCAATTTCAATTTCATTTTCCTTTCTATTCAATTTGAATTCATTTTCTTTTCTATTCAATTTGAATTTGATTTGAAATCTATTCAATTTCAATTTGATTTTCTAAATATTCGATTTTTAAATCTCTTTTCAATATTCATTTTAAAAACGAATATAATCGATATAAATATCGTTCGCGTCAAAATAGCGCATCTCTAATCAACACGTCTTTATATTTTTCAGTAACTTCGTTATTCTATCCCACAAATGAATCTATATTTCTTTCAACATATGACTAATCTCAACAAATGAGTACTGTCGACACGTGGCTATTTTTGTTATTTATTATATTTTATAAAATTATGATTTCTATCGTTTAATTTTTAATCAAACTCTACTGTAAATTAGCAAGAGAACGATTCCCTAAATGTTAACCCCGAAGGCCGAAACCAACATCAGATCAATATCCAGGAGGCCACTCATCTTATCTATTTTCCAGTTAGTTTCTAATTTCATATTTGACAAAGATGTAAATTTTGTTGTTAAAATATTTTACTCAACACATGAATATATATTCCTTTCATCACATGACTAATCTCAACAAATGAGTACTGTCAACACATGAATCTTTATTTTATAATATTCTTTATTTTCCCAATTGGAATGAGGCCCAATCAATTACCATATAATGTTAATTATAAGGATTCCATACAACACATGTATATAATAGCAACGATAAATAATCAACCATCATCCAAAGTGCACCACACAACTGCATAAGCATTAAATATAAATAATTAACGCTTACACAGTCTGTCAACCAATCGATCGACATAAAATTAAATAATTGGGATTAGTGTGCGCCAAATATCATCCCAACACCCGTGTGGGGTTTCAATGGGGCTGTCAACGGGTATGCGAAAAATCCGATATCCGTCTGCATACGTATCCGAAAATACGAAATATATCCGTTATCCGAGATGCGGATACGGATATCCGATATCCGAAAATCATTCCGGATACGGATATGGTTATAGTGGTATCCGTATCCGAAAAATATCCGTTCGATTTTCTGATACGTTTATGTATGTATATATATTATATAATTTTTAATTTATATTTAAGATTAAATTAATATATAAATTTCCTTAAAATAGCTAACCTAAACTCAACTATTTAATTATGAAGGAGTGTTGTATTTTGTATTATGCAACATTTCAAATCATATACTCGTTTTATTTTGTGGTATGGTTATAATTAAAACATAATTGTGTATAATGTGCTTCTATGATTTATGTTTTGTTTTATTTTAGTCTTAGGGTTGTGTATTTCACATTTTGAACACTTTATCTCTTAAAATATTTGTTGTAAGAAATCTATTTGATTCATGTCCTGCTTGTAATTTTTAATTAGATGTATTCACATTTTCAAAAAAAATATTTTATAAGTCAATTTTGTATGTGAGTGATATACTTGTAAACTTTTATTGTTTTATTTTCGGATATTTTTTCGGATATTTTCGGATATTTTTTGGATATTTTCGGATAACCACATCAAATGTACAGTTTTAAGTTTCGGATACGGATATTTCGGATATTTTCGGATATCTGTATTCGGTAAGGCGGATACGGATATTTTCGGATATCTGCGGATACGGATACAGATATTTTTAACTGGTATCCGCGGATATCGGATACGGATTCGGATACGGATTTTCATTTTCGGATACGGATTCGGATACGGCACTATCCGTATCCGACTGCATCCGTTTACAGCCCTAGGTTTCAATCCATAAACACTGAATATTATTTGTGCAGTCGGGCGATGTGTAAAATTTATCGTCCCAATCAATATCAGTCAAATCGGTGTACATAAACAAATCGTTCGATTTGAAAATAAATATTTATTTAATTTACACCCACGTTAAAAATTATATTTTTAACGATAAAAATATTTTCTTTCAACACATGAATTTCTATACAGCTCATTTATTCAATAAAATGATATTTTTATTTTTCTAACTTAATTTAGAAAATTTCGGCGGCATAACGGCACGATACTAGAAACGGGACAAGGCCTAGCCTTATCCCCAGTCTATTAATGGAAACCGCCATACACAAATCAAATTATAATCAATTCAATTCAACCAAACGATCAAATTCAAACCAATATTCTAATCAATCACCAAACAACCAAAAAACAAGTCATCCATGATCTGTGGACGACAGGTGTCTGGTGCTGCTAAGCACCGTCTGCATCCTAGTATATATTTTAACTAGAAATTTAAAATAAAAGTGAGGAGTTCTCACCTTGGAGTTCCACTCCGCCGTGCTTTGCTTTTGGAACTGCTGAACCGTCTTCATCGGTTTGAAATTCTAATGCAGTTCCTTTCACGCTGTTCACAATAAAAATTATATTTTTATTTCACTATATATATAATAAAAATCAGATTTTTACTTCGTTACATATATGATAAAAATTATATTTTTGTATTCTCTATTATATAAAAATACTATTTTCAATCCACTACATATACAAAGATCGAATTTTTATTTCGCTTCATATATAAAAATCGTATTTTTATTCGCTAACAATCCTATATTTTCAAAACAACGACATCTATATTTTCAAAACAACGATATTTATATTTTCAAAACAATTTTAAACTGATTTGAAAATAATTTTTAAACTGATTTTAAAACTGATTTTATATAACACTAACTAATACATATAAAAACTGACTTACATTAAGTTAAAACTAAGATCAAATAAAATAAAATAACACAAAAAAATCTTACTTTTTCTTTCTTCTTGTTCGCAGGGGGGGGGGGGGGTTTCTGGACGTTGACGGAAGTCGAGGGGGGACAGGCAGAGGTTGTGCGACACGAGGTGGGGGTGGATTCGCGAGAGGTTGGTTTGAGGGGCCGGGCTAGAGTTTCTTGCGGTGGCGGGGGTTTCTTAGAGGAGGAGAGGTAATCGAAGAAGGGAGGGCTGTAGAGAGGGGTGGCGGCTGTAAGGGAGGCTCCGACGTGGTGATGGGAGGCACGATGTGGTGGAAGATGATGCGCGATATAGGGTTCCACCCCTTTTGTTTTCTTTTTTTTATTTCGGTTGACTTCGATCTGAGAGAATAAAGGGGCCAAGGGCCCTTATATAAAAATATATTTATTTAATTATTTAATTCCATAAAGTAACTCTTAATTTCGACCTCGAAACGAGACCCACCGCCTGTCGTCCCTAGCTAATCACCCCTCATTCGAACACAATGGGATATGTATTGTAAGCTGATTCGATTGTTTCGATCAATTTCCGTCAAAATCAAAATATAACTCTATATATTGAATTTGAACGTGCATTTCAATTTTCCGGGGCTACATACGAACTTTAAAAATTCCAAAAAAATATTTTCTAGCTTCGTATTGACGATACAGTCCCAACAAAACTAATTTCGTCGAATTCTGAGACTGTTTGAAAAATGGCCATTTTCCAGTCGATTAAAATCAACTAAAACTAGTCAGACGCGTTCTCCTTCGCCACGCTCACATATTGATTAGAAAAATTATGAATTTTGAAATATAGCAATAATTTGACACTGCGGATCCAACAAAAGTGGTTTCGTCGAAAACCGAGGTCGTTTGCAAAATGACTATTTTCAAGGGCCTGAATTCCATAGCGACTACTCTGAATTTTCAACTGGGCATATCTTTTGATTCCCGCTATGAAATTTCAATTTTTCTGATTCGTTGGAAAGATATTCTCAATTAGATTCAAATATTTTTGGTTTTGCTAAAATCCGGTTTATTTTGAATCCTGCACATTCGTTTGAAATTTGAAATCGAATTATCGAACTACCGCGCCATTTTCAATTCCTTTTATAATTAAAATAAAATATTTATATTCTAACAACGATCTATATAAATATATACGTTCGAATTCCATTCAAAATAATTTCTCGTCATTATTATTTAAAATAATCCATTTTAAATATTCAAAATCCGCCAAAATTGCCAAAATAAAAAATTTAAATTGGCTCGGATTTCCGGGTTTTACATATATCCCTTTACTAATAATACAAATACTTTGCACATGGTGAAGCTTTTTTGAATTTGCAAAATTTCCCATTGACTCTTTTCACAAACAAAGTCTTTCCCACGTTGAAAACTAAATTTTTTGGTCTTTTTCTTCCGTTATACAACGTGTTACACCTTTCCTGCCCACGTTCTTTCGTAATTCCCCCTTAACGTTGCATCTTTTTATCTCCATCGCTTTCACAGTCCTAACCCTTCACAACACCGAAAATCAATTAGCAATTCAACTCCCAGCCGCAATGAGATCCCTAACTCAAAATCTGAGCACCCATTCCATCATCGATCCCAATCTTTCACCACTTAGTTCAGTGGCTTGGAACCCTAGTTTTAACACCAGGAACCGGAAGCAAGTTTCAACGCAGTTGCTTGGAACCCCAGTTTCGACGCCTAGAACCGGAAGCAAGTCCCAACGTAACTTATTTCAACATTATTTTTGTTAATTGATTGATAATGAATACAACTAGGTTTAGTGGTAGTATAAACGTATAATTGCAGTTTAGTAAGTGATACTTTACAGGATACTTCTCCAATCGTTTTAGAGTTGGGCTTCTGTTATTAACTATTACAGTTTGATAATTGAATTCATGTCACCTTTCTAGATTATTTATATATTTTTGTCTACTTTTCCCAACTATTTGTTTTCATCTTCGAAAGGGAGATGATGCTACAATGTGAACAATGGTTTTTGTCTGCTGTTTTATTTAATAATTTAGGGAAAGAAATTCAGGTGCTACTTCGATTTATGAATTGGTTTGACAAAAATGAATATAATCGTCCATATGTATTGGTAATCAAGCTGATTTGGGTTTGTGCTTTTGTAGATTTCTACATTTTGTTTTCTATGGAAGATGGTGTTCAAGAAGGAAAGCACTCTCTTAGGTAGTCTAACTCTAACCACACCATCAGCCAGTACGATGATGTCATCCACGATACAAATCTAAAAAACTGACAGTTCGTTCTTTTTCGATTTATAGGTTATTGATTTTTCTATTTTGCTTTCGCTTTCAAATGCTCTTATAACACTATTAACAGAATCCAAAACAATTTCTTTTTGCCTCCAATGTTGATTAAAATTCAGTTTTTTACATTTTAGCTGTTGGTTACGAATTTATTTAGGATTTTCAATCTTTTTTAATGTGTTCATAACTTCATACTGATGCTAATTCGGTTCTGATACACCAATTTTTTTCTCTTTACATTTTTGTTATCAGATCATTCTCACTCATCTTTCAGTCATCATAAGTCGTCCAATGTTATTTATGTAACCAGGTAATGGATAACGGTGTGAAAAATACGTACATGCCAACGTCATGCCGAATTCGCATGAACCTCACGTAGCACAGCTAAGCCATTGGATTATTGATGGGCATGGACCAGGTTTGTTACTTCATTGGTTTTTTTAGTCTCACTATTGATTAAAATTTGTGTTCAACCAGTACCTTCGTAATCTGTTTTTTATCACCATACCTTGCAATCTACTATGGCATTTTATTACACCTAACTGGGTTGGAAAGAACCGTTTGACAAGTTGTCGACTAACAGAATCTAAATAAACAGGTTTGGAAAAAGTCAATGCATAAACAGTTATTTATCGCATTTGCCTTCTCTACTTAAGTATAAATAAAAGTAGAAAATAATATTAAATTCCAATTCTTTGATGAAACATTGCTTCTTCTTCCTTATATGTTATTATTCCACTGCATGACCCTTAATGAGTACAGTCTTAATATTGTATATGTTATAATATTTAGGGATAAAGCTTTTGGAAATAAGCATGCATGTTTGCATTATTATTACATAATTTCCTTACTTTAAACCAATATTCTTTATTTAGGGATAAAAGTTATTAAAAAAAATTGCAGGAGTTCCAGTTTTATTATATAATCCCTTGCTGTAAAGTTTGATACTTCCATATTGATTAATAATTATAAAATTTGGCTATATCATAAGTTGGGTAGATTTCATAAATGTTGTATTAACTAATATAATCATCACAATTCTTAAATATATCCAATCATGGACTATCTATTGGTAAAGCCTTGAAGTACTCATTTTATTTCCGATTGGAAACGGTGGAACTATTTAATTGGTTTATGTCCAGCTGAGCACTAGTTTTAGCAGTAGATATCACATACTAATTTGTATTTGGCTTACATACACTCACGTGTATGATTTAACATTGATATTTCTCACAAGATGAGTACTTTAGTCGACAGGTAGCTTAATGTTTGTTCCACAAGTATTAGCAACTATTGTATATATGATTGTAATGTTAATGATGCAGATGTATCGCTTTCCTGCAATTGCTG
Organism: Allium sativum; assembly: GCA_030737875.1. Classification (NCBI taxonomy): domain Eukaryota; kingdom Viridiplantae; phylum Streptophyta; class Magnoliopsida; order Asparagales; family Amaryllidaceae; genus Allium; species Allium sativum. The sequence goes on from CM060909.1 coordinate 827,343,886, forward strand.
CTTTAACTTAATGAATTGATACATAATATATTTATAGTGCATGGATATTATATTAGTTAAATTCATGTGATATAATGCTAATCAACGCATATAAAGTTTAAACAATACTCCAAATTAGCCTGTGATTTTACTCCACAATCAATATTAAGATATGTATTTTTTAATCGCATAGCAGTACAGTTGAATTATTCTACTAAATTTAGTTTATCCGAATTTTACTCGACAAAAATATGATTTTCGGAGAATGGCATTTTTTATGAAGTCATTAGAAGTAAACATCAAACCCAAGTTAGGTCTAAAAAGATCAGGGTTTTAGTAAAATACCCTGAATTTGCATTTTATCATATGGCGCTTTGAAAACTTAGATGATTTGAGTCTTAAAGATAATGGTAATTATACCATTTGTTTTCAAATTTATGCATTTTAACCTCCTCTTACGCTGTTACCTTGACGTTCTTCTCACAAAGTTTAACAAACAAATAGTGGAACGTTCATACAGTTATTAGATGATGCATGAATATTAGGCAATATAATACATTTTGAGTGTTCAAGTATCAGAACTAGGATTGTCTGAATTTCCGCTAAATTTTGTTGTTCCCTTATTACTCTTATTTCACTCTACTTACCATCGACAAATAATAAAGTTTAGAGGTACAAATTAGGTTAGTCTCTACTTCTAATTCTACTTTAGTTTGTTCTGCTAATTCATTTACCTATTTTTCCTTCTCTATCATATTGACTTTTCATTGATGGATGTATCTTGAATTGTTCAGTAAATCATACATTATTTATCATGCATTTGTTTCCTTATTTCCTTTATTTCTTTTTCTGCATGCATTTACCACATTTCCACATATGCAATGCAAAACGTTCTTTGAAAACGTCAAATTGGAGCCTTTTCCATATTTTCCAAAATAACCATGTTAATTTGTTTACAGAATTGGTTATGTCGGGTTATTTATATAACTTCTAGAAATGGCTATGGAGTTTGTTTATTTTGTTGATTTGTTCATCATGTGTATGATTCTCAAAATAGTCGTAGCTGTTAATGCGAATGAACGATACGCTTCTACTTTATTTCCTTCACTAAGGTTGAAAATTTTCAACAGTTTTACCATCTTTTACATGTTTACAGGGTTTATGCATATGGCATTTAAAGATCACTCTTGGAAATATCTTACACAGTTTCGTAACAATAAGCACATTTATTCAGATTACTGCATGTTTATATCACGTCTTTTGTATTACAATTTTAGTTACACTTTTTAATTTTCCGTGATATCTACTGCATGCAGATATACATACACAAGGCACATACACAAGGCTCTACATTTAGATGAGTTTGTTTGATGTATGGAAGGTCGCACATGATGGTCCATGTTCAAATGTAGTTGATGGTTATTAAATATTGTGTAAGCATGTTTTGTTTTGTGTTAATGTATCGACTTAGATTGAAATGTTATTGTCAGTGAGTAGTTTTTGATTTTAGGTTGTACTGGCCAATTGTTGTGACCAACATGTTCTCTTTTTTCCCTTATTATATGCCTATTTATGTTTTGCTACAATACAACATGAGATGGTGCATTAGCTGTTTTGGTTATCCTGTTCTTGAAATCTCAAATAAGAATGCAAATATATGCTATTACTATCCTTTCTAAGGTGTACGTCAGCTTATTAATGTTCCATGTTTTACTTCAGCGTTTCTGTAAAATGTTCGATTCCATGTTTCACTTTAGCATTACTATATATGCATGTACATTGCAATTACAAACCTGTATGTGAACAATAAATTTAATACCATAACAATATTCCATGCAGAACTTATTTCCAGCTTTGGTTACATTTAATTATGCACACGTCCATCAGACGTGCGTAAGTACTGGTATACATACATACATACATACATACATACATATATATATATATATATATATATATAGAGAGAGAGAGAGAGAGAGAGAGAGAGGAGTGTTCAATGGAACCCCAAATAGTGAGCACCTCATTTGGCCCCCCATATAAACAAAGCATTTATATTAGAATAAATGAGTGGGAGGTGAGAGAATGAGTGGAGGGAGAGAGAAACGGGACACGTGGTGGAAATCAAGGGGTATTTTGTACATAAGAAAGGAGGATATATATGTCATTTCTTTTATCCACGTTCTGATCCCACTACCGCACTTCTCACGGTTTCTTCCCATTTTCCTTTTTCTTCCCACTGTCCTTCCTGTTTCTCATTACACTACTATTTCTACCTTTTCTCCCACTTTTCGAAAACAACACCGGGTCAATAATGGCAGAAATCAAATCAGCCGGAAGGAAGGTGAATCGATCAAAAGAGAAAAAAATTCGTAAAATCAACCGGAAGGAAGGTGAATCGATCAAAAGAGAGTAAAATTCGTATGCTATGGGTTCGGTGGTCCAGATCTACAGCACTTCAGACTAAGAACCATCTTCCACATTCTTTCTCTCATAATCGATGCTTTGGCATTTCCATCTCTTTAATCTCAGTGTTGATTGCCAAGAAGAGCTTCAAAGTGGTTCTAATCTTGCAGCTTTCGCCAGAACTTTCTACCCTCAAGTGAGTCTTCTATTGATTAGTCAGCTCAACTTTTGCGATTTCCTTTATAATTCCATACAAACTGCTATTTTGATTACTGTTAAAATCATTGATTTTCTAAGCTATTTGCTACAAACTGAATTTATAAATGATCCAATATTCTTTTTTAAGTCTAAACTGTTTTTTTTCTTAGGCTACAATTTTCTGTAAGTCTTCTGAAAAAAGAAGAAAAGGAAAACAAGATATAATTTTAGATAATTGGTTGCTGACTCAGATAATTTGAGAAGGAAGGTGAATCGATCAAAAGAGAATAAAATTCGTATGCAATGGGTTCGGTGGTCCAGATCTACAGCACTTCAGACTAATAACCATCTTCCTCATTCTTTCTCTCATAATCGATGCTCGGGCATTTCCATCTCTTTAATCTCAGTGTTGATTGGCAAGAAGAGCTTCAAAGTGGTTCTAACCTTGCAGCTTTCGCGAGAACCTTCTACCCGCAAGTGAGTCTTCAATTGATTAGTCAGCTCAACTTTTGCGATTTCCTTTATAATTCCATACAAACTGCTATTTTGATTACTATTAAAATCATTGATTTTCTAGGCTATTTGCTACAAACTGAATTTATAAATGATCCAACATTCCTTTTGAAGTCTAAACTGTTTTTTGCTTTGGCTACAATTTTCTGTAAGTCTTCTGAAAAAAGAAGGAAAAGGAAAACAAGATAAAATTTTAGATAATTGGTTGCTGACTCAGATAATTTGAGCAGACACAAAGTTCTTACTGTGGCTGTGTGAAGTACCGATGCCTTGCTCTTTGAAAATATGATGAATTTTATCTGCATAGAGGTACTAAAGATTTTTAACATGTTAGCCGTTTGATTTTTTGATGTGTTCTAATCCATTTTACGCAGGATTAAGTAGAAGCAAAAATAAAATAAAAAAATAGAGGAGGTTGTGATGATGATTTGAGTGAAATGGGTGAGATAGACTATCAATTAAGGTTAAGCTGAGAACTTGCTGAGCATGTTGAGAACTGTTATAGTTAAAAGTGTAAGTTTGTGTCTACTACTTAACTAAAGACGTTGGTAGATAAAGAATCCAGTCAGCTTCGAGTTCTTTCCAGTCAATTAGTAGATGATGCAGAGTACCAGGCTAATGCCATTATAAGTCCACTGATGTTGTATTAGTGGTTGTTAAGACCAGAGGTAGCCCATGCTTGGATGTTCTCATTATACATGTGTTACTTCATATGAAAGAGCAGGGAAAAGGTAATCTCATATTTGGTTAGTCTTACGTACTATGATGTTTGATTTTGTATTTTAATAAATGACTATCAGTTATCCATGTATAGGCATTAACCTTTGCTAATTTTTCTACATATGCAATTTTGTCCATCAAGTTTTGATAGCCCATGCCAACACAAGGTAATACCACAAAAACCATTAACTTTATGAATGGAGTTAAGGGCAAATTTATTGATTTTTTTACCAACTTCGATGATTTTCCTTAACGGAACTTATGATCGAGTTGCAATAAAATATTAAGGGTAAGGAATCTGATATAAAATTCAATTTATGTGACTATGAGGATTATATGAATCAGGTATATTTTTATGCATATAAGTTTAAAGGTTATTAATGACATTGTATTTGTCTTCTTTGGAGAAGAAAATGGTAGCCCCTATTGTATATGGTAAATAATCGTGCAAAAATTAAGTTGATATGAAGAGGAAAGGAATTAGAAATGAAATTATAGATGTTAACATTGCTAACATTCAATAATTTTAAGAGTAGTTTATTTTTGGATTAATGGATTGATTTTTTGTTGCGTTTTCCTTCACTTCATGTTGATCTTTCTCTTATTTTTATTTATCTTACTGCCCATTCTTCCTAATTCATTATTTGTTTTTTTTTTTCTGAAAACATTATAGATTCTTTTTCCATTCTTTTTATCCTCTTAACTTACAACAATTAAATAAAAATGATAAATGCTTGGTCCATTTAATTTTTTATTTCATTTTATGCATCCAGAAGATTAAGCATGGAAGTGTCATTCCTTATTTTGTCCTATTTTCTCTTTTTGCAATCTAGGTAGCTTAAAGGATGTATAGCATATTCATCTAAAGAAGTTTGTAAATGATGAACAAGGTATAACATATATTTGTTGTGTTGATATGGTCCCTCTCATTTTATTCTATGTTATGAGGAAGTTATACTGAAAAATTAACACTATATCCTAAGGAATGAAGAAGGGTACATTAATGAATAATAAGTTAAAAGGTAATTAGTGATAGTATTCCTTTTTTGAGAGGAGAAAATGACAAGTTTATATGGTAAATGACTGAATAAATGTCCAAGGTATTAGTATGCAATAACTAAGATAGGGAGATTGAAGCTAAATATGTTAAAAAAAATAAAATCCCAGTTAAAAATCGGACATTAGTTGCACCATTTACTGTATTGCATAGAAAGAATCTTATTTCCAATTTTCGCTTTTTGCAATGCAGGTAGCTTAAAGGATGTACATCATATTCATCTAAAGAAATTTGTAAACGATGAACAAGGTAATAACATATATTTTTTGTGTTGATATGGTCCTTATCATTTTATTCTATGTTATGAGGAAGTTGTAATGAAACATTAACACTATATTCTAAGGAATGAATAAGGGCACATTTATGAATATAAGGTTAAAAGGTAATTAATGGTAGTATTCCTTTTTTTAAGAGGAGAAAATGTCAAATTTATATGGTAAATGATTGAATAAATGTCCATGGTATTTGTATGCAATAAATAGGATATGGAGATTGAAGTTAAATATGTTAAAAAAATACAATCCCAATTCAAAATTGGACATAATTTCACCGTTTATTGTATTTCATAGAAAGAATCCTAATCATGACTGTTTAAGAAAGTTGAAGGTAGAGTTAGACAAGGTATCATCATTTGAAACTTCCTATTTTCTTATACTTTTATTTTTCGGTAATACTTTCAATGGTTTACATTGTGCTTTCTCTTACATGTATAGTATAATGAAAATTTAATGAATTCAATCATAGCTGTGTTAAATTGTTTCCTTTTTGGGTCTATAAGTTGTTTTGAGTCATTTAATTTATTAGGGTCTTTAGATTCATACATGTTTCAATAAACTATGTGACCTATCTGAATATAAGGGTAATTTTATTTCAATTTTTTATTACCTGTTATACCTTGATAGTTAGAGTTCAGCTTCCATCTTTAATAGTTGGTCAATTAACAAAATGCTTATCTTATATACTTTGGTTATTTTTCCCTTCTTTGTTTTCAGTTTATTTTGGAATACGATGGAGCTGTAGGAAGTGACTTTATAAATGTCCAGTTCAATTAAACCACAATCCTTCCATAGTACTTCTAAGCGGAACATATTTAAATCTGACAAAGTATTCAAACTTGATGTTCACATGGTACTAGAATAACACTTATTGAAATAATGAGTATGATTTAAATGTTAATGAAATATACAGACAATAATATTTATTACTGAAATTAACACTTACTAGATTACATAGTATGGTTTAATTGTTGCTGAAATAACACTTACTGAAAATATTGTGTGATTTAAATGTTACTGATTTTTTCCCACTGAATTAGCACTTATTACTAGAATAAACTATAACTGAAGACTTCATAACAGAGGTTAGGATGTCTAAAACCTTTGGCCACCATTTTTGATGTCAGATCAAGATACAATATGTTTGAAATGCAAGTCTGATATATATGGTTTAGATAAACATGTATTAAACGTTGATTTACATATGTTTAAAAAAAAGGCAATCTGGTTTTTTTTTTTTTTACTCAACTAACATTGGCAGTGGTTTTTCATTGATGTGATTTGATTAATTTTATGCCGATGCAATACCTTCTATTCATGTGAGTTTGTGTCCTATGATTTTGTTTCCAAATTTTTACGTTCATGGAAACCGAAACGAATGCGAAACAAAAGCAACCGTTAGTATAAATTTAGTTGAAAATATACTGATTTGCTTTTACTAATTTCAGTGATTCACATTACCGTGTTTTCCAGCATGTTCACTTGCCTTTTTTTTCTGCATGTTTAGGATGTTTTCCACCAACGGAAGCTTCAGCTTATTACTGCACATGAAAGTTTTGGAGAGAAAACCATTCAGAAGCATACTATTGAATATATTTTATGTTTCATGTGACAGTTTTTTAATGTAGCTTCCATTGCATTTTAATCTTTGTAACTTTGAACTGTTTCATTTTGTACTGTCGTTATGATGCTATTCGGTCCATTTGAAACTGACTGTAAATTCAACGTCAATTTAGAAAATATGTGCATGATGTATTAGTTTAATTTTTTTTAACTTTTATGTATTGCCTTTGACTACGCGTATTTTTATGAGATGTTGTAAGATTTTTTGTTATGTAGGCAGCTGTAATTGAGCAATAGTTAATAATATAAGAACTGCAACTTCAGACTGCAACTTACTTAACCTTTTTTTTTTTTGGGAACAGAACTCTACACTTCATTAACAATAACATTAAATGAATGCACGTACGCAAGAAATTTGAAGCTACGTATATACTTGAAACTCAAGTATATACAGATCATTTAGAAAATGTTGATTGTAAAGAAAACGTAAAGGGTAAGCCTCAGCTTCTCATACTAGATCGGAAATGCCTGCATCATCGTCAGATTTCCAGTATGTGCTGCATAACACATAAAATCTATAAATCAGTATAATACAAATAAAAAGCAAGCTAATGACCACAGAAGTTAAACATTCGTAAGACCAACATAGTAAAACACTATGTTGTGCAAGTAAAAGCTACAGTTTTGGTCCTCTAGCATATAATATAGTCAAATTTAAAAGGAAGACATAAGAAATAACAAGTGAAAATGATCGCAAAGATAAGTTCAGCTTACAAATATTGTTTACTGACTCTTCTTTCAGAAAATGATGTCAAATTACCTGTAACATCATTCAAATCTAAAGATAGAAACCTAGCTCTGTAAATTAGCTCGGACATTAAGCGGATTCTAAATATAGCATTTCATTATACCACAAAAATCCAACTTTTTTAAGCGATTATCATATTCTTGATTTTCATTTAGAAAGCAAGTGCTGCTTACTACTGCCAATAAGGATGTCTATTGGAATCTCCGCAAAACTTATCCCACATTTTCCGCATTGTCTTTTCATTTTTCACCGGTGGAGCTATTGCTGCAACCAGAAATGAAGGTGGAAGATAATAGATTCATATCTAAGAATGCTCTCCACAGATGCTAAACTCAAACATTATTGCATGTTCTCTTCCAGGCATCTTTGGTGAGCTTTATCTATGCACACGTCCATCGGACGTGCTTCCGTACTGGTATATATATATATATCTGCAATTAAACCAATTTGCTGTAATATTGTTTTTTTTAGCTAGATAACTGTCCATTGCATTTTTTTGTTATAAATGCATTGTAACGACCTATATTTTTATAGTATAATAATTAATTAATTTAATTGTATAAATAGTGATTGAGAGATTTAAATGGTCGTTGAATTAAATAATATTGAATATTTAATTAATATAAATAATATAATAATATATTTAATTTTTGAAATAGTTCGAAATAGGGGAATTCACAATATTGTGTGAATTGGATCATTTACAATATATAATTCAGTTTAGAGTTGAATTATATAAACGATAATTGAACGTATAATTTATATTATCTTTATTAATAGTTCTCTTGGAAGCACAAAGTTTTGGTCCGACCGTGAACTTCCCAAAATGCCCTTACATATGAGCGTTTATATATATAAATATAAAATTATTATTTAACCTAATATCCCCAATAAATTAGGCATTAAATGTTACTTAAATAAGGACCTAATAAACCTTTTAAACAACCTCTTTAATATCGCTAAAAAAGAGGATCTCTAAATAGGTTTCATTGCAAATTTTAATCCCTTCTCAATTTAGTTGCTATTTATTTTACTTTATGCATTTCATTGGTTCTAATGCTACGAATTTCCATGCGTAATTTACTGCATCCATTCAGGTTTTTATCATGCTATTAAAATTTTACATTCCAAAACAGTTGGCTTAAAACCGTTATTATATGTATGCACGATATTATTATAGTATAAACATATTTGTGTTTAAAATCAGAACTAAGATCATTTATATTTGGAATAAAGATCTACTAATTCAATTTATTTTCCATATATAGAGATTTATATTGACGTGGATATATGGCAATTTCTTATATGGTTAGAAAGCAAATTTGGCACTATATCGATGACAAATTTTTTTTAAATAATATTTAGATGCTAAGTTTAGGGCAGTTTCTTTGATTTAATTGCTATTTATTTTAGTTTATGCTTTTTCATTGGTTCTAATGCTACGAATTTCCGTGCATAATTTACTGCATCCATTCAGGTTTTTATTATGCAAATAATTTTTTACATTCCAAAACTGTTTTATTTAAACCTTTATTATATGTATACATGATACTATTATATATGTATAAACATATTTGTGTTTAAAATTAGAACTAAGGTCATTTATATTTTTCATATGGATATACTAATTCATTTTATTTTCCATATATAGAAATTTCTATTGATGTGGATATATGGCAATTTCTTATATGGTTAGAAAGTAAATTTGGCATTATACCAATGATAGTTGATTTTTCAATTCCTTATATGGAATTTTTATCCAATCCAATTTCAAATATAGATGGTACTAATAATTGGAATAAATCCCTAAAATTTTGCTGAGCCCAAAAAATAGCATCCGTTTTACCATGTTTTATTCATAGCTAAAAAATAGCATCTTCTGCATTTTAATGGTCCAGAAATATTCATCCGATACCTACAAATGCGACATTTCTAGAACATACCATACACTGCTTTAAATATCGTTCAACCATTCATATTCACATTTCTCTCCTCATCTTCACCACTCTTTGTTCATCACCATTGTTCTCTCTTCATTCACCCTTCCCTTCGTATTTTTAGGGAATTCTTAAAAAAGAACGGTCGTTATATAACCAATTCGTATTTTTTAAAAAAATTGTTGTGAAAATTACCTCTAAAGCAACTTTAATGTCGGTCTCAAAGGAAGTGAAGAGTCCGGTAGAGCCGTCATCACCTAAGATGTTGGGATTTGCGCAATGCTTTTCAACATCGTATTTGTCGTATTTGCGGCAGACCGCTTAAAGCCCTAGGTTAGTCATTATCTTTTAGTTCTTATTGTTTAGTTGTTAAACTTTGGGAATAAGCTTCATGCTCCTCAGTTTAATTTTCTTGGTGGTTTGAAGTTTGCAGGTTTCGATGGCACCTAGGGTTTGTAAATAGGAGTAAGAAGCAGAACTATTTAAAGGAGGTGTAACGGCCGGCAAATCCGTACTATCTAAGTTGACTAATAACACCACACGTCCAACCCAAATTGTACAGAAATACGAATCATTATTAGAAAGAAGTTAGAGGATGAGAAATAGAAAGAAAGAAATGTTAGAATAGAAGAAAACAAAGAAGACAAATCTCACAGTGGAACGAATAAAATATATAATATACATAACTTTTGAAATACCAATCAGTAACTGTATATACGTACCATTATCAGAGCACAACAGTTATTCCTGGAACAATTATAAACACCTGTTTCCAGACACAACATAGTACATAGCAGAAATACGATAGTCTATAGCTAACTGGTGAAGCCTCCTGCTTCCAGCTCTTCAAAGTGAATCTGGAAAATCCCGACTGCTTGACTGCCCGTACAAATTTGGACACCCAAGAGTTTAGGGAAAACAAAAACAAAATAAACTCTGGGTCAGTTATGGGACTAGTGTGAGTAAACTCCAATCATTTGTTTGACTTTAAAAATCCTTTCGAAAGAAATAATAATCGTAAGACCGATCCACAGATAAACACAGATGGTTTTTACCTTATGATAACCCAAAATATTTTTGATATCAAATCCAGTGATATTATAATAATGTCTAAATCAAATAAATAGAATCTAGCGGAACGCTTGCATCTCACGCTCCATACATGATATAATCAAAAACCACAGGGCGCTTATTGGAGACTGGATTTCCAACATGACAAGGTATGGAACCACCTTCCGATAGTGTATCTCTAGAGAGGAATACTCTAGGTTCAACAAGAACTTCTTGCAACCCGGCCCACACATGACCGACCACTCATTTCGCTTGAGTGTATATCATCAACGGTTGGGATCAACAACCGTTTCCCGAAAAGGGACAACATCGATAGATTAAAGAAGTAAAAGGAATTTCTCTAGATAGGTGATTATACACCCTAATGGGAGCGACCCACATAGCCATGCTCCCTGCCCGATTTTTTGTCATTTCCCGGTTGTTGAGGCCTGAGGCTATGATTTCTTATCATTCATTGATAGCACAATCACCTTGAATGCCACATTGTCAGATCCGTTAATCACTAATTGATTTGTACAAATATATTCTGGATATTATGCTAAGAGAATAAATTCTCCGCCACCATATATATTTATGATACCAACTTATGCGATCATTGGAAATACTCTGTCCGATATTCGACCATACACTTCGTTCTGGGACTGAACGAAACCGAAGGCACCATTTCTATTAATAGAAAAAGCCCTTGCACTCTACTCCACCTCTGATTATCTTCATATAATCTGATTCGCAATGCCACTGCGAATACGGAGTGGTTCTCGGATAATAATCCAACCAGTCTCTCCATATTGACAACGATATTGGCAAACACTTCGATAGTCAGTTATCTAGCTATCGAAGAAAAAACAAACATTCATTCATAGCATCAAACAATCACTGGACCCCTTAATTAATATTTCATTCATTAAATCATTTCTCCATTTCTTTATCAATATTTGTTAACCAAATATTTTCAATAAACATCTTGGTCTCTTATGCTATTTGGAAAACATTTCCATATATCGTCTTTTTTTATCTTCTATACTTAGAAAATATATTCTATTTATAATTGGAAAACTTTCAAATTACTTCTCTCTTCCACGACCATTCATTTATTTCTATACTTAGGAACATTTATTATTATATTTCTAAATTTACACTTACTTGGGTTAAAACGAATGTTGTGTAAAACATCGTTATAACAACCCAAAACACTGCATTCAACCAACTCTTATTCAAACATTTCTCTTCGAGAATGGATCTTGCTGTTTATCAGTTAGTAATGAAATCAATCAAGTTGGGGTATAATTACTTCTCAGACCTTGGCTGAATAACATCTTTAACTTCAAAACAGACAAGACCACTTATCGCAAATCATCAACACCATAAAAACCACTTATTCATTTTTAAAACGTGTGTATATATATATATATATTTCTCTTTCTATTTCCAGATTTTTGATTTCCTTTTTGTTTATAATATTCTATTTTTAAGTTTGTTTTCTTACCGGATTCTATACATATTGATATATAGATTTCTAATTATCAAATTATCTTAAAATATTCTAACTCCTTAAATTCCCGGAAAATTTCGCCATAACCTCCTTTGTACTGGTCGATAGTTCAAACCTCAACTCGCCTCTCTAGGCCCTTTCCATTCAAAAAGAAAATCAAAAAGCCAAGTGGCTTGCTGATTCGGCGCATAAAACCTCATATGAAAATTAAACATGTACCTTTTTGTTAGGCACTAAATTTATAAACTTCATTCTCTTTATTCCATACCTATTTAACACATATGCATCCATTTCTAATTTATTTCAACTCATTCTGGTCATTTTAACTTAGTTCACTAATTTATTATTTAATTATCTCTTTTGCCTATTTCACTTTCTATTACCATATGTAACATCCCAGATTTTAAGCAGTTATATGAGGAAATTTAAATTAGTTTAAATATTTAATTGGAATTATAAATGGATTTTTATTGAACTTATCGATATACGAATTAATATCGAACATATTTGTATCGTAATAAGAAATGATAATAATTTAATTCGCATATAGTGCCTAAATCGAAAACAATTCAGTCGAATAATATAAATTATATTTGAATTAGAAATGATAATAAATTTTTTTATTATTTATGAGCTTAATGGTTTGAGATTGATTTATATTTTAAATCAAATTTAATTTAAATTGTTAATTTAAGTTATTATCTCTTTTGTACAGTCGAATTAAATTTCATAATTTGTTCCACTGCATTCAGAATAGCGTTATAATCTTATAAACTTGGTCATTGCGTTAAATTAGCTATTCAGAAGGGCATGTTATAAACCATGAGATATTTTGTTATATTATATATTAAATAAAAGAAAAAAAATCACTTTAAATCTTTTTAAAGTAAAAACCAGTCGACCTACTCTTTGATAATGCCACCCTAATTTGTTAAATCACGCAACAGTTCCTTCTCAAGAAAACAACTTTGTCTCCAAGTTTCACGATCAGGCAGACCGAATTTTAATGGCGAAGTACTTTATGTTCCCTGCGCACTTATAAATTCAATTCGATAGCTTTGTTTTTCCTCATTCCAAACCCACGAAACAGTTCGAGCCTTCTCTTTTTTCTTCCTCATAGTGAAAATCAATTCACCGTTCATATTTAGAAAGGAAAGTAAATCGAAACTTAAGTTTTTCCCCAATTCGAAGAAATCAAAATCGAAGACCAAGAGATAATCGCTATCTCGTGATGTTGGGGACACCGCGAATTCCTGAAATCTGTGAGATGCTCGCGAATTACGAGTGATAGAGGGATGCGATTGGGTGCTCCGGAGAGGTCGACATGGTTATTAGTTGCGAACTGGAGTGGTGCGATTTGGTTTTGGTCTCGATTTGAGACAGCGTGGATTTAGGGCATGCGATGGGGTTTTCTTGAAGCTCGAAAGATACTGGTAGCGGTCTCGTGTAGAAGGTGGTTTGTCGTGAGTCTTTATTGAGTAGCAGAGGGTATTATTGAGGCCGAAATTGAATTGGGCGTGGTGTTCATGGGGTTTGCGATTCTGGTAAAGGTCGAGTAAGTGAACTGGGGTGGAGCTCGTGCGAACTAATGATGAGTTGGGTGTGTTTAACAGTTAAATTAATGGGATATAAAGGGGATCGACACTGTATTTTGGGATGTTGGAAGCTCAGGAAGGGTTGTCTCTTGGAGGAGTTTGGCTGTAGTAATGGTTGTGGGTGTTAGAAAATATGAATTAAGTATCTGCGAATTGGTTGATGAAATACTGGAGTGAATATTGTAAAGTTATGGGGCACGAGGAATAGCGTATAGTTGGGAAGAAAAGATATTGAAATTGAGAAAAAAAAGCATTTTGAAATTATTGAAGTAGGTTTGTCAAGAAGGAGACAATGCAAGTCATCCTCAAGGCTTTGTTGGGATTTCTTTTGGCATTTGTTTTCCTTCTGTGGTTTCCGGAGTTGCTTTTTGAATAACCTGGAGATGTCCGGGGATTTTCTTCGTCGACTAGTCGAGAAATTTCCAAGGAAGTAAGGTATATGTATTATAAAAAATTAATTTCGTAGAATAATTAATTTAGTTGTTTAAGTAAGTTAATTTAAAATGAATAGAGTTTAATCGAAAATAAAATCAAATGAATTATATGAATCGACCCGAACTTCCCCGGTCTCCGAAGAGATGAGAAAGGACGAATTACTGTGAGGACAAGACAAAATAGAATGCAAACAGAAGAACATTTCATTGTATATTACAACAATTCCACCAGAATACAAGAATATACCGAGTATAAATGAATATTATACAACAAAGAATATCAGAGATTTAAATACAGTATTGCAGCGGAAAAAAAATACAAAACACAACTGAAAGAAATACACGGATACAGAGCTTTCCGAGCATCGTTCCAGCTGTAAATCAGGATCATGTGAATATAAATCTGCAAAACCAAAACTACTAGCTGCCCGTGTCGAAAATAGGGGCACCCAGAGTTTAGGTTAAAACAATAAACTCCAGGTCAGTCATGTGACTAGTGTGAGAACTAAAACAGTTACTTAAACTTTACTTTAAAAGAGAGTAATTCAAGGGACCACGCCGTATAACACGGAACGGGTTTCCTCCCAAGAATACCAGTGCATAGAATAAACAACACAATGCTTTTCGAAAAATGAAGCTATTATAAGTCCCAGGTCCCATCACACAATGCAACGCAAGCCGGAGGATAGGGTTTTACCTTATAACAGCCAAACATGCTTGGTACGTTTAAAACAAATCATTTGATACTATAATAAGTGTATAGTGTCAAAACAATTTCAATCATAAATATAAATCATAGACGGCATAAGTGCCCCATACCACTATGTCGCCATACTAGGCTCTACAAATAAAACCGAAATACACGTATTGGAAATTGGATTTCCGTCATGAGTCGAGGCAAGGGGCAAGCTCCTCTCCGCTTCGAGACACTCTAGCAAATGTCCCAGGACTACACACTCTGGGTAACCCTGGATTCGGTTGGGCCGGTCCTCTCTTACGTTTGAGGATTAATTATGCCTGAACACACGTTTCCCGGTCCTTACAGACCTATAATCGAGGCGCCTCATTCCAACAACCACAAAGCTGAAAAGTATATAAATGTCAGGGCTGGTAAGTCACTGACACCACCAAATCTAGAAAGAAACGTCGTGTCCGTATCCCGTTTTTGACTCATACCGAGGTGTGAGGCTCGCGAATTCACGTTATACACAAAGCTACGCCACAAAGGCCGTGCTTTGATCATCAACCACAAGACTTTTCTTTTCAACAGAAGCCTTGATCCATGCAACTCAGCGTGCCACACAGGCAATTCATGCCATGCGATTGATATCTATCGATATATAACCTCTAAGCTCGTACGTCTTAGAGAAGGGCGTTAAGCAAGAGAATAAATTCTCCGCCGCCAAACAGATATATATTTAACAGAAATCAATCAACACAGAATAAAATCCAATGTCAGACACACAATCCATTTACAAGTTCGTTCTGGGTCTGAACGAAACCGGAGGCACTTTCCTCGCATATCCATCGATCTCCAAGTACGTCTGAACGATTACCAACTGTTTCCCTCATCTTGGGTGTACAGCCCAATCGAGATCATCAGTAAACACCCAAACGATGTGAAGACTTCCGGTCTTCAACCACCGTCTTCATCTTCGACATCTCGTCGAATCGGTTATTCAGAATGGGTATAACCCGGCCTTTCTGAATAACCCACGTATATGATAAACAAATGTTACACAAACACAACTTACGCCTCATTCCAATTTATTAGTCACTAACCGTAAATTAGCAAGAGAACAATTCCCTAAATATTAACGCCGAAGGCCGAAACCAACATCAGATCAATACCCAGGAAACCATTCTTCTTAACCAACCTACAGCTAGTTTCTAAATTTCAATTCTTAGGGGAAGGTTCCCATTAATTTTATCAAAGATAAATTCTTTAAAATTTATTCTTTAATCTTCCATTGGGTGTAATATCAAACCAAATTATGGTTTTCCAAACTAGTCGAGATTAGCGAACCACACCGAAGTAATTGTTTATTTTATTTCCCAATCCCAACCTATTCATCCCATGAAGTAAAACTGGTAATACTCCATATCTAACACCACGGTGTTATCGGTAAATTTAATTACCATTCCACGTTCAAATCTAATTAAAGATTTAACTATCGCTTGGAGCAAAACTGGTGATACTCCATTCTCGCTCATTTGCCAATTTTGATAATTTAAATTATCAATTCACATTTCAATCTAATTGCAGATTCATTAAAACTCCTTTTACTGGGTTAAAGAACTAATGTCATTTAAAACACAGTTCACGATAAACCCAAATCACATTCTATTTATTATCGGGTTAAAGAACAAGTGTTATTTAAAACACCCTTCACGATAAACCCACTAATCAATTCAATTTAAAACCCATTTCAAATCCTATTTATTTATTTAAAAATAAATGGATTTTAATTTTAGTTCAAAACTAGTTCATTTCGATAAAAATCTATTTTTATCTTTTCAAACATGGAGTTTTTCATCCCAATTTTTCCCAAATCATTTCTTATGATTTTACACAAATTATTAATATTTTTAATAATTTTATCAAGGCCCGTACAGTCGATTTCCATCAACGGCTATCGAACTGCACTTACAACGACCTTTTCCAAATTTGATTTGGACGTATCTCCAAATCCAACCGTTATATTTTAAATTTCTAATATTCGTTAGAAAGCTCTTTTTGATACGAACCCAACGGTTCCGGTTTAGGGAGAATCCGACGGTCGGATCTCCCGTAATGTCCGTTCGAAATTAATGGTCGAAATTCGCGAACTGCCGCGGCGCGGCGCGTTCTATTCAGGCCATTATATTATATATATATAATATATATTTTGTCGATTCCTATTTAAAACGAATTTTATAAATAGTTTTAAATTCGTTTCAAAAACAATTTCAACTTCTATTTCAATTCAACTCAAAATTGAATTTTTCCTTATAAATTCGTTTTAAAATTCATTTCTATTCAATTCAAACTTCAATTCAATTTGAATTCATTTCAATTTGTTTTCAATTTAATTCGAATCCGTTTTCAATTCAATTCGAATTCGTTTTATATTTAATTCATTCGTTTTATATTCAATTCATTTCAAATTGGTTTTCTATTCAATTCAATTCAAATTCGTTTTCTATTCAATTCAATTCAAATTCGTTTTCTATTCAATTCAATTCAAATTCGTTTTCTATTCCATTCAATTCAAATTCGTTTTCTATTCAATTCAATTCAAATTCGTTTTCTATTCGATTCAATTCAAATTCGTTTTCTATTCAATTCAATTCAAATTCGTTTTCTATTCGATTCAATTCAATTTCGTTTTCTATTCGATTCAATTCAAATTCGTTTTCTATTCGATTCAATTCAAATTCGTTTTCTATTCGATTCAATTCAAATTCGTTTCTATTCGATTCAATTCAAATTCGTTTTCTATTCGATTCAATTCAAATTCGTTTTCTATTCAATTCAATTCAAATTCGTTTTCTATTCAATTCAATTCAAATTCGTTTTCTATTCAATTCAATTCAATTCAAATTCGTTTTCTATTCAATTCAATTCAAATTGGTTTTCTATTCAATTCAATTCAAATTCGTTTTCTATTCAATTCAATTTAAATTCGTTTTCTATTCAATTCAATTCGAATTGGTTTTCTATTCGATTCAATTCAATTTGGTTTTCTGTTCAATTCAATTTTGTTTTCTATTCAATTCAATTCAAATTCGTTTTCTATTCGATTCAATTCAAATTCGTTTTCTTTTCAATTCAATTCTAATTCATTTTCTATTCAATTCAATTCAAATTGGTTTTCTATTCAATTCAATTCAAATTCGTTTTCTATTCGATTCAATTCAAATTCGTTTTCAATATTCATAATAAAAAAATGAATATAATCGATATAAATATCGTTCGCGTCAAAATAACGCATCTCTAATCAATACGGCTTTATATATTTCAATAATTCCGTTATCCTATTCAACCAATGAATATTTATTCTATTCAATACGTGAATCTAAATATTTCGTTCAACACATGACTAATCTCAACGGATGAGTACGGTCAATACATGAACCTTTATTTTATAATGATAAAGATGTAAATTTTATTGTTAAAATATTTCGTTCAACACATGACTAATCTCAACGGATGAGTACGGTCAACACATGAACCTTTACTTTATAATATTCTATATTTTCTAAATCGGAATGAGGCCCAATCAATTACCATATAAAGCTAATTATATGGATTCCATACAACACATGTATATAATAGCAACGATAAATAATCAACCATCATCCAAAGTGCACTACACTGTATAAGCATCAAATATAGATATCTAACGCTTATAACAGCCTGTCAATCAATCGATCGACATACAACTAATTATTGGGATTAGTGTATGCCGTATTTTATCCCAATACCCGTGTGGGGTTTCAAACAATCAAACACATATTTTATTTGTGCAGTTGGGCGATGTGTAAAATTTATCGACCCAATCAATATCAGTCAAATCAGTGTATATAAACAAATCGGCCGATTTGTTTATAACCATTTATTTATTCACATTCACGTTAAAAATTATATTTTTAACGATAATTAATTTATTTCAACCACCTACATTTTATTATCGATTTCACATCAACATCACAAACAATTTCACAACACATCAATTAAACAAACAAGCCATCCATGGTCTGTGGATGACAGGTGTCAGGTGCTACTAAACACTGTCTGCATCCTAGTATATATATATATAACTAGAAATAGAAATTTGAGTGAGAAGTTCTCACCGATAGCTATCCAATACCACGACTCTTCATTTAGAGAAATCTTCATCGTTCTCGCCTTTTGTCACTTTCGTTGCCCGTAGCCACTACATATATAAAAATTGAAATTTTATTTCGCTATTCAATATATAAAAATTGAATTTTTTCTTCGCTATTCAATATATAAAAGTCGAATTTTTACTTTGCTATTCAATATATAAAAATCGAATTTTTACTTTGCTATTCAATATATAAAAATCGAATTTTTACTTTGCTATTCAATATATAAAAATCGAATTTTTACTTTGCTATTCAATATATAAAAATCGAATTTTTACTTTGCTATTCAATATATAAAAATCGAATTTTTACTTTGCTATTAAATATATAAAAATCGAATTTTTACTTTGCTATTCAATATATAAAAATCGAATTTTTAACACTTCTATAATGTAAAAATCATATTTTTATCCTTACACAGTATAAAAGATTATATTTTATGCTTTCTATAATATAAAAATCAATTTTTTATATATATATTTTTGTTATCCTTTTTAAAAATCCTACCTTGTTCAGTAAAAAAAAACAAAACTGAAAATTAAAACAAAAGGTAAAAGCTTGCATTGATTTACAGCGGAGAGGGATGGGGGTGAGTGAACGTCGGGCGGTGGCGCTCTAAGGAGGGGGGAGCTGCTGCAATCCGTCGGAGGGTGGTGGTCTCATGGCGGCGGAGGGGGTTTGCAGGAGGCGGCGGCGGTTTTCTGATGAGAGGGAGGGGGCTTCGTGTCGGCAGATAGAGGAGCGGGGGTTCGCGCGACGCCCCTGGGGAATAAGGAGGAGCGACGGAGGGTGGCTGGGGGTCTCGTTGGCGCTAGGCGCGACGCTTGGGAGGGCGACGGTGGCACGGGGATCGATCCCGATCCCCTTTTCTCTTTTTTTATTTTATTTTGTTTTCTGATTGAATGAACGAGAAAAGAGGGGGGGCCAGAGTATAAGGGGAGAGAAGAGGGGTTTTTTTTATTTTAAATTTCAAAAAGTTGACTTTTTCATATGACCTCTAAACGAGGCCCACCGCCTGTCGTCCATTGCTAATTACCCCCATTCCGAACACAATGGTATATGTATCGTAAGGTGATTCGACCGTTTCGATCAGTTTCCGTTAAAATCAACATATAACTCTATATATTGAATTTGAACGCGCATTTCAATTTACCGGGGTCACATACTAACTCGAAAAATTCCAGAAAAATATTTTCTAGCTTCGTATTGACGATACGGTCCTAACAAAACTAGTTTTGTCGAATTCTGAGACCATTAGAAAATTGGCCATTTTCCAGTCGATTAAAATCAACTGAAACTGGTCAAACGCGTTTTCCTTTGCCACGCTCACATATTGATTCGAAAAATTATGAAATTTGGAATCTAGCAATAATTTGACATCACGGATCCAACAAAAGTGGTTTCGTCGAAATCCGAGGTCGTTTGCTAAATTCCCATTTTTAAGGGCCTGAATTCCATTGCGACTATTCAGAATTTTCAACTGGACATATCTTTTGATCTCCGCTATGAAATTTCAATTTTTCGGATTCGTTGGAAAGATATTCTCAAATAGATCCTAATGATTTTGGTTTCACTAAAATCCGGAATGTTTTGCACCCGGTACGTTCAATTGAAGTTTGAAGTCGAATTATCGTACTACCGCGCCATTTTCAATTCCTTTTATAATTATATATACTTATTTATATTCTAATGACGACGTATATAATATATACGTTCTAATTATATTCAAAATAAATTTCTCGTCGATATTATTTAAAATATTCTATTTTAAATGTTCAAAATTCACTAAAATTGCCAAAATAAATATTTAAAACTGGCCCGGATTTTCGGGTTGTTACATTATAGGAGCAAGTAGATTCAACTCGAGTGGATTCATAGAAAGCAATAATAGAGAATTGAATGGGATATTCATCGATAGGAAATCAAGGTGAGTAAATCTCACTTAAAGTTTTTTTTAATCGTTAAAAATAAATTCTTGATTGCTTGGATGTTTGCATGAATTATTGAATTACTATGGTCCAATATATTAGTTATTTAGGCTTGGTGATTGTGGTTATTGGATATTTCCCGCAGTACCATTAGGGCATCTCCAGTGGATTCAGGGCTGAATATTCAGCCCTGAGTTGGGCTGTATGCGCCAGTGGTCTGGCGCCTACATTACAGGTGCCAGATTCTGGCGCCTGTAATGCAGGCGCCAGAATTCTGGCGCCTGTGTTGTAGGCGCCAGAATCCTGGCGCCTATAACACAGGCGCCAGGATTCTGGCGCCTATAAACCCCCCTCCGCCATTTTTTTTCCTCATTTTTTCACCTCAAGCTTCTCTTTTTA
Source organism: Allium sativum (assembly GCA_030737875.1). Taxonomy (NCBI): domain Eukaryota; kingdom Viridiplantae; phylum Streptophyta; class Magnoliopsida; order Asparagales; family Amaryllidaceae; genus Allium; species Allium sativum. The sequence goes on from CM060909.1 coordinate 827,365,130, forward strand.
ATTTTGTTTTTAATAGAAAATTGAAGTGAGATGCCGCCGCGATCTAATAAAGTTGGAAGAAGAGTTCGACGTAAGCCCTCTGATGAGCAAGCAGGTCCAGTACACACACCTCCGGCTCCTGGAGTATCAGCAGATGAGCTTCGTGTCCTTCACGATCTTCCAGAGGGTTATCAGCATAGAGATGATACTGCATTTGACTCGATACCGGTATAACTTTAACGTTAATTATTTATAGTATTGCTCATTTAATATGTTCGTACGAGCCTAATAACTGTTACTAAATTGGAAAACATTCCTTATTTCATTATATATAGGATCATCACATTCATTGTCGAGGTAGTTGGGCGAAGTGCATTCTTAAATTTTATGACAAACTCCCCCCTTCTATTAAAGATAGGTTGCATCGAAGTCCTTTTGGACAGTTTTTATCGATTAGGCCGATTCAGTCGTTGGACAGAACTCTATTACATGCACTCTGCGAGAGGTGGTGGCCGACCACACATACATTTCATTTTTCTGACTTTGAGCTTGGTATCACACCTCTCGATTTCTATATGTTGGCTGGTATTGAGATTGATCATATTGATCGGAGACCTGTTTCTTTTGATGACTTGTACGAGTCGGTTCGGTTGTATTCCGTCTTCTTACCCCTTTTGGATGAGTCTCACGTTAGTAGTGGTGCGGTTACTTTGACTTACCTCCAGCAGTACATCACTGCTAACTCCTGTCGACTAGAGCTTGTGGATGGGGTGACTAGGGCATTTCTATTGTACTTGTTTGGTTCGACATTTTTTTCGAACCACAGAAGTACCATTCGTTTGGGGTATCTAGCTTCACTTACTATGTTGGATCAGCTTGATACGATAGATTGGGGCACAGCTATATTAGGTAATTTGTACTCTGCATTAGATTCATATGTGTTGGGAGACGTTAGAGAGATGCAGGCTTTGTGGTTTATTTTTCCCTTTTGGTACTATGAGTATACGGCCAACATGCATCGACGCATGGTAGAGATGGCGAGTCAAGTTGGTGAGCAGTTCTTTCCGCGGATGAGATGGTGGGAGGCTATTCATTACGTACCTCGTTCTCCAGTGGGTGTACGTCATGAGTTGATGGAGGCTAGGATACAGCTGGACATGCGTAGTCGGGGAAATTTGATACGCACTCCTTGGGCCTCACATTTGGCTCATTTGACAGATGCAGGTATTATTACCGACGCCCACCCGATGACGGTTGCATATACACTATCTATTCGTCGGGTGGCTTTACATACCCCCACTTTTTTGCCCATGTGGTATTTGGGCGAGAGATGTGCGTATCAGACTAGCAGTGATACGCGTATACCCAGAGATCCTTTACCTTGCGAGGACCTGTTTGGTAGACATCGGTTGATTGGATCAGAGTATATACAGGCACTACGACAGGCTGGTTGGGTTGATATTGGCCCTTTCTTCATTTTTGGGGATTACGATTTCTATTGGCATCGAGTTGCTCCACGTAGACTTCTATGTCCGGATTATGCTCGGGGGATGAACTCCGATCATTTAGGACCTCATATGGGAGCCGGTAGGGTTCAGATACCACAGGTTCCATTTCTCCCTACTCCGTCACAGTTTTCACAACCTCCGATGCAGATAGAGCCAGATTGTATGTTTAGAGCATACGACATTTTGGGTACCGTTATTGAGCAGCCGATAGTGTTTCCAGATGACCCCGATTATCCAGGGGTACCCTCAGCCGGACTATACCCTCCATACCAGGTATGGTTATTACATAGTTAAAGTTACGTACAGTTATTATTAATAGTTCTCTTTAAACGAATTCATACAAGTAATTCACGTCATATATCTCTGTAGTACACACATTTGTTGGATCAGTCTAGAGTCACCCTTGCCGTTTACCATGAGATGACTCTTTCGCATGCTCAGATGCTACATCAGCAGTACCTTAGTCATACAGAGATGTTGGAGTCTCAGATCGATGAGTTATCAGAGAGACTTAAGGCTCAGGGGCCGTTTGCACACGTTGGTCCGAGTTGGTCTTCGACTAGAGATTTTGATGAGGCAACTAATCTTGGTGATTTGCCGACCCATTATGCCGATGAGGACGACGATGCGGCTGTTGACGATGATGCTGATGTTGATGATGACGGTGTTGATGATGAGGATGATGTAGACGACGACGTCGATGACGATGTTGGTGATGATGATAGAGATGACGATGGGGGCGACGATGATGGAGGTATTGCTTTTTAGTCCTGTAGTGATGGTGATGGAGTTTTTTTATATGGTTTCATGTATCTTGTTGATGTACTTATGTAGTGTATTGTAGTATTGCATTGTACTTGTTCTGATGGTTAGTTGACTGTTGTAGTAAGTCCATTTGTTTTACTGATGTTGTATTTGTGGACTTTGGTTTGGTGATGGAGGTTTTTATATGGTTTCTATATCTTCGCTTACTATAGTATTTGTGGACTTTGGTTTGGTGATGGAGTTTTTTATATGGTTTCTATATCTTCGCTTACGTCAGTATTTGTGGACTTTGTTATCTCTAAGTTGTACGTGTGAACTTCGGAATTTGTACTGTTGTATTTGTGGACTTTTGTATTAAGTTGTAGTTACCATTCGTCTTCTTGTTAATTACCATCACTAGATAATTATATAACATGTTTTCTTCTTGAACGCAATCACATTTCAATAACTTAATACAAACTTAGAGATGGTAGCAACTCTAGCCCAATACACTCTAGCCCAATACAACTCTAGCCCAATACAAACTTAATACAAACACAAGGCAGCCACTTACGTAATACATTACAAACACAAACAGCAAACTCAAAATACATTACAATTAATAAGGGAGTTTCCTAATCAGTTCCGTAACGGGTTAGCCAATCGTAACGAAGTTTATACGCTTCGTAGCCAAAAAAATCCTCACCGTATTCGAACAGATAACGAGAATCATATGTTGCTCGATTTGTTTTAAATATGTTTTTGTTTTCATTTGTCTCGATAATCTTTGTGTATCGATCACAAGCATCTGCAAAACGATGATTAGCCATTTGTAGTTCAACTGATGTTCGTCTAGTCGGCCGAGAACGATGGTTGTTGTGTAGCCTCGTGATCAATTCCCATCTTTCTTTATATGTTAAACCCCCTCCACTCTGCATTAGTTTCCACTCCCTTTTATCAACCTCAATATAGGCTTTGACGAGGGCTAGCAAATCCTTGGATGAAAATGGGGGAGGTGTAGATGTCGATGCTTGACCACAATTATGAGGTCGCCTTACTGAAGCTGGACGCGTTACTGGAGCTGGACGCGTTTCTGGAGCTGGACGCGGAGCTAGAAGCACCCGATGCTGGACCTGCAAAGGAACTTCATCAATTTGCGTATCAGGAACTAATCCAACTTCATTCTCGTTGACTTGACTTCGATCATACTCATCAAATATGATGTCCATTTGTTCATCACTTATTTCCCAATCGGCCATAGAAAGGAACATTGTTGTTTGAAGAAATAAAGGTTATAGAATGGATCATCAAATATGTGGTACTTATACAGCTCATACCCTATGTTCTTAACTTCGGTCACATGTACAAAGGGCCAAACGTGGGAATGAGTATTCACATACAACAGGACAAACGTGGTAATGAGTAATCATGTAACACCTCGTAATTTTATAACATTAAAATTCACAAATTAAAGTATACTTAATTTTTAGAAAAGAATTAAGTGAAATGGGTTGCGTAGAGAAATATATATATATATATTGATATATATATATATAAGTTAAAAATTAAATAAATAAATATGCGAAAAAGTTCAAAACAGCGAATTGGGAGGGGAAATAACCGAACCGGCCCATTTTTGAGGTCAACCCGAGCCCTGCTGGTTCAACTAGGGGTTAATCCAGGTTGTTTGGCTGTCAACCCGTGGGCCGATTCGCTCAAATGCAGATTTTGCATTTGATTGGTTCTCATGGTTCAGGGTTAATCTAATGGTCCTAAATAACTTCCAACACCTATAAATACATCCTAATGCTAACCCTAAACCTAATTAAAATAGAATAGTTACCGTCGCCATGGAAATCAATGGAGCCGCCGCCAACCAAGAAAGAAGAAAAGCAAATTCAATTCTAATTCTCTCAACCCTAAAGCAAAGCAAAACTCTCTCTTTTCTTCTCTAAATTGTGAGTATGATGATCTTAACAAGATTATTATCATTTTAATTAAGTTAAGTTATGAATGGATTATGAGTAGATGATGTGAATTATCATATATGTTGTTGTAAACCCCTTTTGCTATCATGTATATTGTAAATCCAATGTTATGTGATGATGATATCTTACATGTTGTAAATCATGCTATGATGATGTTATGTATGTTGAAAGTTTCTATGCTAAGTTGTGATGAATCATACATGTTAAAAAGGCCATGATGTTACCATCTATGCTAGTTAGTTCATATTAATTAAATCATCATGTTTGGGTTATGTTGATCTATATGACAAGTCACATATGCAAGTTAGATTGATTAGAAAAGTTATGAACATATACCAAGACATCTATTATGACATCTAGAGTTATGCTATGACATATGTGATATCCTATGCTAGTTCACACCATCATTATGTTGCCTAAAAACCACATATGCAAGTTTATGTATAGATTTGGGCTATGATCATATCATATAAAATGAGACATTTAACAAGTTGACACCATTTGATCCTTAACATGTGTAGTTTATGCAAGTTTCACCCCTATTATGATTAGATTTATTTTAATTGTCTATATGTTGTGATAATTTATCTTTGTGCTAGGTGTTAGACTATACAAGTCTAGCCTATATTATGCGTTGAATAAGCGAACGTATAAACGTGGGGTAGGGGTAATATTAAGGGTTTAATATTAAAAAGTTGGGGTGCAATTGATATGATTTTGCATGCCATAAGTGGATGGCCATAATTGAGTCAATTACGGACATCATTAAAAGTTGACTTAATTAATAATTTGAATAGGGAATTATTAAAACTGGGGTAAAAGATTTTAAGTGTTAATCAATGCTTAGGACACGAGGTTGGACTCGTTTGTGACGTAAACCTACCCGGACCCGTCCGGTAAATCCAGTGGTCACAAATGTCAGCCCAATGTGAGAGGTCCTAGGCCTAAACTAAAGCATAACGGTTGTAAAGACATGAGGTTAGACTCTTTTATGGTGTAAGACTGCCTGGACCCGCCCGGTAAATCCAGCTGCCATAAATACCAGTTTAATGTGAGAGGTCTTTATGAGGTTATGGCCTGAATGAATTAAGAAATACTTAACCAGATAAACATGTAAGGTGGGACATGGGGGTTAAGTAGGTGCCTTGGGTGGCATGAGGAATCTAGGGGGTGCCCTTAGTGGCATGTGAAATACGATTAGTAAGACAAAACCAAACACACATGTAAATGAACATGACTAAGATGGTTAAGTGGGATATACTAGTGACAAGCTTAGGTGGGTAGCTTGTGGGGGCCCATTTCAACCAGTATCCCAAACGTATCTTTGTGGGCTCGACCCAAGTTGAGGACGGGACACGCATGCTGGGTTCGACTGTAAGAGGCCAAAACGGGGAGCGGTGGCAACGCAATTCCAACGGGTTTCGTATGCGTGTGTGGATCCGGGCTGGTAGGTAAGACGTTGTATCGTGTAGGTATAAGCCGTGCATTCTCAGTTGTATTGGGTTGCCACTTTAGGGGAGTGATACACCCCACTGTGGGGCCAACACGGGTATCTACGAGTAGGGAGCCGATCGAAAGTGGGTAGTGGGGTACACCTAGTGGAGATAGGGGCAGACGACACCTATGTAGTCAGCTAGGGGTACGTAAGGCTATTTATATTGTTTCTGTGCGAAGCAAGTGGGATCAACCTTTAGGGTGACTGGTGCGGTGCAGTGTAGTAATGTGCAGTGCAGCGTAGTAATGTGCGGTGCAGTATAGTAATTATTCGTTAGTAATTAGGTTTGCCTTTACCGTTATCTTAAACGCTATCTTTATCTTCCTAATAGTTCATAGACATTTACTTGTCTTCCAGCTTATGCCTTAGTCTAGTAATCTTGATAATAGTATTGTTAGAATTGTCATACTCGCCAGACTTTATGTCTGACCCCCTCCATTTCTATCCTTTTCCCCCTCCAGGTCCTCTGGTTGGGCCCAGCTCTAGTGGAGTTTGATTGGATTGCTTCATCTCTTTGGAAAGTTTGGACCCTTGAAGTAAAGTCCAGCTTGTTATCTTCTTTAATGGCTATTTGTGTAATAGGATTATGTATTTTTTTTATGAAGATGGATAATGCACTTGACTCTTATTAATGGTTTTGTGATGTAATAAACATGTTTTCGCTGCAATAAAATGAAGTTTTAGTTTTCAAGTACTACTTATTATCAATCTTGTTGTAATTTTTCTGTTCTATATTCACTTATAACCTCCATGGAAGTTAATGCATTCCCTTTGTGAGTGACATTAATGGACGTGGGGTGTTACACGTGGTATCAGAGCTTAAGGTTACCAGAACATATAAAAATACTTTAGAAAAATAGTTGTTTTTGGAGGAAGTGTTTTCAAAAACATGTTTTAATGAGAAATTTAAAGAGGAAGTTTTTATGAAAAACATAATCCTCAAATAGCCACATATCTTTATCTTTCGAATTCTCCATTTTGAATCTTTCCTTTTTCGTTTCAGCATGGCTGAAGATCTTAATCTACCCGACGGTGTAACGATACCAAGATGGTATAGGAGGCTATTGGAGGCTAGGGCCGCTGCAGGTCCAGCCAATGTTCCTCCACCACCAGTTGCACCCGTTCCTCCTCCTCCTCCTCCTCGCGTAGATACTTTTGCAAAGACGTGCAAGGAATTCAAGGCTATGGGTGGAAAACCATTTCAAGGGTCAGAAACGTTTGTGGAAGCTAGAGATTGGCTTAAGGAGGTGGAAGAATTGCTAGAAATCTTTGAAGTAGAAGAAGGGAGGAGAGTTCGATTAGCAGCTTGGTTGATGAAGGGAGAGGCCTCGTTTTGGTGGGAGGTCACTAATGGGGAGCGTCCTGTTGACTCTTGGGCGGATTTCAGATGTAGGTTCGAGGCGAAGTTTCTCTCAAGGGCGGAAGAAAATCTATATATGGTTCTTGACATTGAAGCAAGGAAGCTCATCAGTGAAAGAATATGTCAATAAATTTAATCAGTTAGCAAGGTTTGGCTTGGACTTAGTGAACACGCCGGAGAAGAAGGCGCTGAGCTTCGTGAATGGCTTGAATGAACCATTGCAAGGGTTGGCTATGACCCACATCCCTATGGGGGCCACCTTTGAGAAGTTTGTAGAAATGGCGCTTATGCATGAGGAGAAAAGTGCTAAAGCTGATAAGGCACCCGAGAAGAAGGGGGATCAGAAGAAACCACAACAGCAAAACAAGAAGGGTGGAAAAGACAATAACGGCAAGGGAAAGAAGAAATGTTTTAACTGTGGGACACCAGGCCATCTCAGCAAGGATTGCCGAAAGAAAAAGAAGATTGGCTGTTTTCATTGTGGCGATGCGGGACATTTAGTGAAGGACTGCCCAAAGAAGGGGCAGAGGGCAGGAGCTACCTCGGGAGGACAGGTGCAGGCTCTTATGGCACCAGGGCAGGCTAGGGGACAAGTTCAGGCTCTTGCGGTCCCACCGCTGCAAGAACGAGGTAGAACCATTTCTGTTGAAAACTTAGTTTTTCTGTTTGATCATCCTGTCCGTACCTTATTCGATTCGGGCGCATCACATTCGTTTATCTCTACATCATTAGTTGAATCACTGCACTTAAACACCAGTTTAGTAGAGGATCCCTTAGTTGTTTCGAATCCAATAGGGGGCTCAGCTTATTTGTCCATGATGTGTTTGGATTTGAAAATTTCCATACTTAGCGTTGAATTTAGATGTGATGCTTATGTGTTGGGCTTCACGGGCTATGGGCTAATTTTAGGAATGGATTGGTTATCCAGAAATAGGGTCGTTCTTGATTGTGAAAGGAGAGTAGTTAGGCTCATGACTCGCCTTGGCAACACTCTCGAAATCTTTTGTAATCCCATAAATTCGGTTATGCTAAGTTATCTAGAATCGCTTGACGCGTCTGAGGAAAATCTACGATCTGTTAGAGTGGTCCGAGAATATTCGGATGTGTTTGAGGAGGTGAAGGGCTTGCCTCCGAAGCGGGAGATAGATTTTCGAATATATCTTGTAGATAATGCGAAACCAGTATCTTTGCCAGTACGCCACATGGCTCCACGTGAAAGGAGGGAACTCGATAAGCAAGTGAAGGGGTTCATAAGACGAAGTATATCGGAGTGGGGTTCTCCAGTAGTATTTGCCACGAAGGCGGATGGGTCCCTTAGACTGTGTGTGGACTATAGAGAACTTAATAAACTTACTAAGAAGAACAGACACCCACTGCCGATGATTGATGATCTCTTCGATCAGTTAGTTGGCGCCTCAGTGTTTTTGCAGTTGGACTTAGCCACTGGGTTCCATCAGTTGAGAGTGGATGAGGATAGCATAGACAAGACTGCCTTTAGGACTCCGGACGGTTTCTATGAATGGCTAGTGATGCCCTTCGGTTTGACAAACGCCCCAGCATATTTTGTTGATTTGATGAGTAGGGTGTTTAGGGAGTACCTTAACAAATTTGTGGTAGTCTTTGTAGATGACATCTTGATCTTTTCTAAGGATGAAGAAGAGCATGCCCTACATCTTAGGGAAGTGTTGGAGACCCTACGAGCGCATAGCCTTAAGGCTAAATTTTCTAAGTGTCACTTCTGGAGGAAGGAAGTACGGTTCTTGGGGCACGTGGTTTCCAAAGAAGGGATAGCCGTGGATCCCGCGAAGGTGGTGGCCATCCAAGATTGGAAGGTTCCTAAAAATGCTACCGAAGTAAGAAGTTTCTTGGGGTTGGCTAGCTACTATAGGAAGTTTATCAAAGACTTCGCAAAGATATCAGCTCCATTGACACGCTTGACGAAGAAGAACCTAGTTTGCACATGGGACGTAGATTGTGATGATGCGTTCCAACGGTTGAAGAGAGCTTTGACCTCAGCCCCAGTCTTTGTACTGCCAGACGGGAGTAAGCCATTTACCGTTTATACTGATGCTTGTGGGACAGGACTAGGCGCAGTCTTAATGCAAGAGGGTATGGTAATAGCCTATGGTGGAAGGCAGTTGAGAGCGCATGAGAAAAATTATCCTATACATGACCTAGAATTGGCCGCTATTGTATTCGCGCTTAAGTCTTGGCGTCATTATCTTCTTGGCGAGAAATTTGAATTATTCACTGACCACAAGTCTTTAAAATACCTATTCTCTCAAAAGGACTTGAACTTAAGGCAGCAAAGGTGGATGGAGTTCTTAGCGTCCTACGACTTCGAAATAGCCTATACCCCTGGCAAGGGTAACGTGGTGGCAGACGCCTTAAGTAGAAAAAGATTATCCTTAAGTCCTTTGTTTGTTGAGCGGCGAAGTTTAGAATTCATTTCGATGTTTGACTTTAGACCTTCCATTGACTTCGTACCCGGTTTGCTAGCATCCTTGGAGGTCAGACCTACGCTTTTGGGATGGATTGGCGAGGCACAACGAGACGACCCGCAGTTGGTTGAGCTAGTAGAAAAAAATCAAAGGAGGGGAGTCATCAAGCCATCTCCGTAGGTATACCGTAGACGATAAGGGTTGGTTACGTAGGGACGGTAGACTTTGTGTACCAAAAGACGATGACCTAAGGAAGATTATTCTTGACGAAGCACATCGTTCGAAGATGACCATTCATCCCGACGGGGACAAGATGTACAAAGACATGAAGAGAGTTTACTTTTGGGCCGGCATGAAGAAAGACGTGGCCGAGTATGTCACTAGATGCTTGGTGTGCTAATAAGTAAAAGCGGAGCAAAAGAAACCCGGTGGGTTGCTTCACCCCTTGGAGGTTCCACTATGGAAATGGGAAAGCATCTCGATGGATTTTGATGATTGATTACCGCGATCAAGGAAGGGTAATACAGGAATTTGGGTTATAGTAGATAGACTTACTAAAAGCGCCCATTTGATTCCCGTAAAGAGTAAGAGGACTGCTCCATGGTTAGCCTCCGTATACGTTCGAGAAATAGCGAGCGACGGTGATCCTATTTTCACTAGCGAATTTTGGAGAAGCTTACAAGAGGCGGTAGGGACTCAGTTATGTTTGGGCACCGCATATCATCCTCAGACGGATGGCCAGACCGAGAGGGTGAATCGCATTCTAGAGGATCTGTTGAGGCTATGTATCCTAGACTTTGGGGGTACGTGGGAAGAGCATCTTCCATTGGTGGAGCTCGCATATAATAATAGCTTTCAGTCCAGCATTGGTATGGCACCTTTCGAAGCTCTTTATGGACGACCTTGTCGTTCACCTACATGTTGGTGGGAATCTACGGACAAGATCTTACTTGGGCCCGATATGACGAGGGAGACTTCGGAGAAGATCGACTTGATTCGAAGGAGGATGAAAGCAGCATAGGATAGGCAGAAATCTTATGCGGATAAGAGGAGGACAGATCTCGAGTTTGAAGTTTGGGACATGGTCTTTGTCAAAGTGTCTCAATTACGAAACGTTGTTCGCTTTGGGTCCGTTGGGAAATTAGCACCAAGGTTTGTAGGGCCGTTTCCTAGTAAGGAGAGGATTGGACGAATGGCGTATAGAGTGGAGTTGCCCGAGAGACTTAGTGGTGTACATGACGTATTCCATGTGTCACATTTGAGGAAGTGCTTGCACGAGACCGCGGAAGTGGTAGAGCCGAGCTTGCTTAGAGAGGTGGAGATAGAGCGTGATGCGACAATTCGACGAGCTCCTATGCGCATTCTTGGGTCGGAGATCAAGAGGTTGAGGAATCGAGAGGTCAGACTAGTCAAAGTGCAATGGGGAGATGATGAGAGCAACGCTACTTGGGAGACAGAAGAGAAAATGCGTTCACGATACCCTTTCCTTTTCGAGGGTATGTCCTTTAATTTCTCCTTTATCGCTTATCTTGTACTTATCTTATCTTTAGTATATCCTCTCGCTAGTATCATTGACCTTTAGTTAGGATAATCCTATGGTTGAAACATGTGTTTGAGACATGTTATATATGGTGGATGCAAAGTGGATGCAAGTGTTTGCTAGTGGTTGCTCGTGGATGCATATACACACACTATTAGGCACCAGATCGGCTCAGTCACTTCATATTGCATATTGCATATATATGGATGTATTTAGTAAAATGGATGTATAATGGTTGTATTATCATATAGTTGCTGCATTCGGGTGGATGGTTGTGCACGCATATAGAATTAATATGTATCACTAGGAATCTTTTGCATACATATTGGACGCATGGCACTATCATGAATTGCACTAAGGAGGTCGACTGAATCAGTAGACCGCCTAATTTTGCATTAGATATGGACATATACACACACTGTGCATATAAGCATTAAAGCATTAGAAGTCTTTTAAGGACAATGGATGCCGGTGTTTGATGGTTGAGTAGATGGACGATTAGATGGTAAGATATACATTCTTCTTGACTTGGAGATTTCGGGGACGAAATCCTTTAAGGAGGGGAGAATGTAACACCCCGTAATTTTATAACAATAAAATTCACAAATTAAAGTGTACTTAATTTTTAGAAAAGAATTAAGTGAAATGGGTTGCGTAGAGAAATATATATATATATATAAATTAAAAATTAAATAAATAAATAAATAAATATCGGAAAAAGTTCAAAACAACGAATTGGGAGGGGGAATAACCGAACCAGCCCATTTTTGAGGTCGACCCGAGCCTTGCTAGGTCGACTAGGGGTTAATCCAGGGTGTTTGGCTGTTAACCCGTGGGCCGATTCGCTCAAATGCAGATTTTGCATTTGATTGGTTCTCATGGTTCAGGGTTAATCTAATGGTCCTAAATAACTTCCTACACCTATAAATATATCCTAATGCTAACCCTAAACGTAATTAAAATAGAATAGTTACTGTCGCCATGGAAATCAATGGAGCCGCCGCCAACTAAGAAAGAAGAAAAGCAAATTCAATTCTAATTCTCTCAACCCTAAAGCAAAGCAAAACTCTCTCTTTTCTTCTCTAAATTGTGAGTATGATGATCTTAACAAGATTATTATCATTTTAATTAGGTTGAGTTATGAATGGATTATGAGTAGATGATGTGAATTATCATATATGTTGTTGTAAACCCCTTTTGCTATCATGTATATTGTAAATCCAATGTTATGTGATGATGATATCTTACATGTTGTAAATCATGCTGTGATGATGTTATGTATGTTGAAAGTTTCTATGCTAAGTTGTGATGAATCATACACGTTAAAAAGGCCATGATGTTACCATCTATGCTAGTTAGTTCATATTAATTAAATCATCATGTTTGGGTTATGTTGATCTATATGACAAGTCACATATGCAAGTTAGATTGATTAGAAAAGTTATGAACATATACCAAGACATCTATTATGACATCTAGAATTATGCTATGACATATGTGATATCCTATGCTAGTTCACACCATCATTATGTTGCCTAAAAACCCCATATGCAAGTTTATGTATAGATTTGGGCTATGATCATATCATATAAATTGAGACATTTAACAAGTTGAAACCTTTTGATCCTTAACATGTGTAGTTTATGCAAGTTTCACCCCTATTATGATTAGATTTATTTTAATTGTCTATATGTTGTGATAATTTATCTTTGTGCTAGGTGTTAGACTATACAAGTCTAGCCTATATTATGCGTTGAATAAGCGAACGTATAAACGTGGGGTAGGGGTAATATTAAGGGTTTAATATTAAAAAGTTGGGGTGCAATTGATATGATTTTGCGTGCCATAAGTGGATGGCCATAATTGAGTCAATTATGGACATCATTAAAAGTTGACTTAATTAATAATTTGAATAGGGAATTATTAAAACTGGGGTAAAAGATTTTAAGTGTTAATCAATGCTTAGGACACGAGGTTGGACTCGTTTGTGACGTAAACCTGCCCGGACCCGCCCGGCAAATCCAGTGGTCACAAATGTCAGCCCAATGTGAGAAGTCCTAGGCCTAAACTAAAGCATAACGGTTGTAAAGACACGAGGTTAGATTCTTTTATGGTGTAAGACTGCCCGGACCCGCCCGGCAAATCCAGCTGCCATAAATGCCAGTCTAATGTGAGAGGTCTTTATGAGGTTATGGCCTGAATGAATTAAGAAATACTTAACCAGATAAACACATAAGGTGGGACATGGGGGTTAAGTAGGTGCCTTGGGTTGCATGAGGAATCTAGGGGGTGCCCTTAGTGGCATGTGAAATACGATTAGTAAGACTTAACCAAACACACATGTAAATGAACATGACTAAGAGGGTTAAGTGGGATATACTAGTGACAAGCTTAGGTGGGTAGCTTGTGGGGGCCCATTTCAACTAGTATCCCAAACGTATCTTTGTGGGCTCGACCCAAGTCGAGGACGGGACACGCATGCTGGGTTCGACTGTAAGAGGCCAAAACGGGGAGCGGTGGCAACGCAAGTCCAACGGGTTTCGTATGCGTGTGTGGACCCGGGCTGGTAAGTAAGACGTTGTTGCATCGTGTAGGTATAAGCCATGCATTCTCAGTTGTATCGGGTTGCCACTTTAGGGGAGTGATACACCCCACTGTGGGGTCAGCACGGGTATCTACGAGTAGGGAGCCGATCGAAAGTGGGTAGTGGGGTACACTTAGTGGAGATAGGGGCAGACGACACCTATGTAGTCAGCTAGGGGTGCGTAAGGCTATTTATATTGTTTCTGTGTGAAGCAAGTGGGATCAACCTTTAGGGTGACTGGTGCGGTGCAGTGTAGTAATGTGCGGTGCAGTATAGTAATTATTCGTTAGTAATTAGGTATGCCTTTACCGTTATCTTTAACGTTATCTTAAACGCTATCTTTATCTTCCTAATTGTTCATAGACATTTACTTGTCTTCCAGCTTATGACTTAGTCTAGTTATCTTGATAATAGTATTGTTAGAATTGTCATACTCGCCAGACTTTATGTCTGACCCCCTCCATTTCTATCCTTTTCCCCCTTCAGGTCCTCAGGTTGGGCCCAGCTCTAGTGGAGTTTGATTTGATTGCTTCATCTCTTTGGAAAGTTTGGACCCTTGAAGTAAAGTCCAGCTTGTTATCTTCTTTAATGGCTATTTGTGTAATGGGATTATGTATTTTGTTTTATGAAGATGGATAATGTACTTGACTCTTATTAATGGTTTTGTGATGTAATAAACATGTTTTCACTGCAATAAAATGAAGTTTTAGTCTTCAAGTACTACTTATTATCTGTCTTGTTGTAATTTTTTTGTTCTATATTCACTTATAACCTCCATGGAAGTTAATGCATTCCCTTTGTGAGTGACATTAATGGACGTGGGGTGGTACAAATCACGTCTTACATCAAATCAATTCAGCTTTATGCCCAGTCAACTGTTTACTGAAAATCCAGACAGCCATTTGTTGAAGGCACATTCTTTCATGCAGTTAGATTTTTCATTTAAAAATTTTTTGGTCCCCCGATATATAGAGGTATCGTTTTAGTGTACTGATTCAGAAAAATAACTTCATTTTAAAAAAATCCCTAGATCATTGCCAACTTCATACGAGTACGATGATATTATTGTTGGACCTTCACCTACAAATCCTTCTTCGCCAAGGGAGCCGACCGAATGGTACGTTGAAATGGAGGAGCGACATCATGAGGAAATGCGCCAGATGGAGTTAGATGCTAGGATGGAACAAATGCAATTAGGTCGTCGAAACCAATGTCATATCCGTCAACAACGTCAACTCTGAAGAACACATGAGGTGATCCCTCCTGTCCCAGCTCTCGGTGAATCAGAAGAGGTTCAGTCGCGGAATATTGTATGTTTTTGTGGTTTTGAAGCACCACAATTAGTTGTCCGACATGGTAACGACGTTGGACGTTGTTATTATCGTTGTCCAATACCTGCAAATGGATGCGCCTTCGGTATGTGGGTGGACGAACGCTTTCCTACCAGAGCTATTACGTACACTTTAGAATTGGAAGAAGAAATACGAAAGCTCCGCAACCAAGTAAATGACCTTAGTGAAGCAAATATCCGTCTTCAGCACGGTTTAAATTAGATCACCTTCACATGTATCTGTTTTTGTTTTATGTTGGGCGGGAAGGTCTAAGATCACCTTCACATGTATCTGTTTTATGTTTGCCTTAGTAAATGGCTATGATTATTAATATGTACAATGGTCATATATTGAACGATGAGTTGTACAATGGTCTTCCATTGTTTGTTAAGTTCTACTAATTATCATGATGCTT
The DNA here is from genome assembly GCA_030737875.1 of Allium sativum. NCBI lineage: Eukaryota > Viridiplantae > Streptophyta > Magnoliopsida > Asparagales > Amaryllidaceae > Allium > Allium sativum. Next base: position 827,380,515 of record CM060909.1, read on the forward strand.
TTAGAACATTTAGAGGTGGACAACAACAACAACAGTTACAACAGTAAAAACATATCTGAGACGTGGACAACAACAACAGTTACAACATTTAGAAGTGATAAAGTTCAATCTTACGAACACAAACGACCAATCTAAAGAACAATAAGAAAGATTCAACAAACAACTACCAGGGCTTTCAGACAAATCCATCTCTATTTGGATTGGCAACAATCTTGTCCAAGCGTCTTATTTGTGCTTGCGCTTCCAGTGCAAACTGACGTCCACGTTCACACATCGGCGGATCGATCCACTGCTTAAAAAAGTAGCAATCGATTTCCTCAGGAAAAATCTTGTGGTCCTCGTAAGCTTCACAACCAAAATATCGACGACCAGCATTTTTTTGGGTTTCAGAGACAACCACGACCGTTTCTGCTCCACAACGACATAAAGGGTTGGATCCACCATCAACTAGTGGCTCGACAACTTCGGTTTCAAAAACAACCTCTTTTCCAGGTCGTTGATTGCTCGAAGCCTCATCAGTAATTATAAACTTGTCCATGGCTCAAACTTGGAAATGCTGCGTGATATTATGAGCTTACATAGCATAAAACCAGCCCGTATATATATATTTTAGAATTTAACTGTAGACCAGTGCTCCATCCAGCTATACGCACCCGTTGGCCAGTAGTATGTACATTCATCCAGTCACATGTGTACAGTGGAGGATATGACCAAACACTATAGATGAATACGACCATACCATCCATGGCTTCAGTCCCACATGGCTACAGTTCACGAATACGGCTACAGTTCACAAAGATGACCATTCACAAGGCAGCCATTATTTATGACCATTCATAACATGGCTACAGTCTCACCATGTACACTGTACACTGACACACTGACATGGAGCATACAAACAATTCATCATGGCTACAGTCACATGGGATTGGAAAAGTAATTGATTAGTCCCAACGCTTCCATGGTATACATATACTGGTTGGACAATAAGGTTCACAACCACATTTCAAACTCCACAATTTACATTCACAACTTATAACTTTCAAAATAATGTCTGGTCATTTACTGAAAGCAATAATGTTATGCGATAGAGACTCTGAAAACGAAGTGTACGCTTCAGCTCAACAGCAAGAAGAAGAGGAACTAATAAAAATCTACCATGAAGCGTACAGATCCACTAGCGGACAACACGGTGGCTCAACCGTGGGTCGAAGATACTTTCACCGGGATCATGCGGCATTTCATAAAACACTAATAAAAGATTATTTTGCTTCAGATCCAACTTACGGCCCATCCATTTTCCGCAGACGATTTAGAATGAGTCGACCTTTATTTGTAAGAATTCTTAAAAGTATTCAGTTGAATAATAAATACTTCATTTTTAAGCAGGACGCTGCAAAAAAACAAGGATTGAGTGGGCATCAAAAGATGACCGCAGCTTTGAGGATGTTAGCGTATGGCACACCCGCCGACGCTCTAGATGATGCTTATCGTATTGCTGAGAGTACCGCATTGGAAAATCTAGATCATTTCTGTCAATCAGTGGTGGACATTTATGGGGATGAATACCTCCGTACTCCCAACGAAGCTGACGTTGCTAGATTGCGTGAAATGCACGAAAATCGCGGCTTGCCTGGGATGTTAGGGAGTCTAGATTGTATGCATTGGGAGTGGAAGAACTGTCCTAAAGCTTTCCATGGAGCGTACAATGGTAAAAAAAAAAACCAACAATCATCTTAGAAGCTATTGCATCTCATGATCTGTGGATATGGCATGCGTTTTTTGGAATGCCTGGTTCACTTAACAACCTCAATGTTATTGAGCGATCACATTTGTTTAGCAATTTGGCGTAGGGTAAATCAACTCATGTATCGTTTACAATTGGGCACAACACATACGAGCATGGTTACTATTTAGGAGATGGAATTTATCCTAAATGGAGCACGATTGTGAAGACATTTTCAAATCCACTAACTCCGAAACAGAAAAAATTTGCTAGTATGCAGGAGGGGCAAAGGAAAGATGTTAAGCAAGCTTTTGGGGTTCTTCAATCAAGATTCGCAATGGTTAGTAATCCTTGTAAGTTATGGAAGCGGTCGAAAATGTCTAAAATTATGTTCTGTTGTATCATTCTGCATAACATGATAATTGAAGATGAACGCGAGATGGTTTACCCAGATTACGAGTACGAAGGATCTAGACAACCCCCTCAGATATTCTGAATTTCCGATGAACCAATCCACGGACAGTACGATATGTTTAACGCCGATAAACATGAAATATATCGTAATGCGGCACTTCACAATCGGCTTCAAAAAGATCTAATGGATCACATTTGGAACTCTTATGGCAATCAGTAGATTAAATTTCATAAGCTATGTTTTATTAAGTTTATTTGCTTTGTAATCTGTACAATTTATGTTATGTAGTATGTTGAATTGTTTTGATGTGGTAATATTAGTTGATACATATATACGGACATAAACAAAATAGAATACCAATACTTAATTCATACTACAAAACACTACTTAATTCGATACAATAAAGGTTGTGCATGACTTCATAAGTCAAATACAGTATAAATGGGAATACACCACTACCTAACTAAATTACATACGTCTTGATCCGGCCCGACTATCTACAATACGCTGTTTGTAATCCATCCAGTACTGCCTAGATAGTGGATCCATTCCCGTAACATCGTTTTCCATTACCATAGTCTCTTGATGTTCCCGCTCCAACTCGAACCTACCCCGTTCAATCTCGGTCAACTATTTTAATATCTCCAGTTTTTCTGAACTATTTCGTAGACGATCTTCATTTTCTTTCGCATGTTTCTCGTACATCTTCGCCAAACGAGAATCAAGCTGGGTTTGAACAACATTTTTCCTTTTCGCAGCATGTTGACCCATTGGTCTAGCATCTTCATCAATTTGGGTGTTTTCTTCTGCACCCTCGTTAGAATCGTGTTGTGAAGAATCTCCTGGACTTGAAGTATACGAATTTCGGTTTGTCCTTTTCTTCTCTTTACCCTTTGATTGAACATCTCTTAAGCTCTTCGCATTACTAGAACTCCATTTGGGATTACTAACGAGTACGTCATAACAATTAGCAAACTGGTAGTAATGAGGTTTTTTTATACCATTTTCTCTTGGAAATAATTTCAAGAATTGATCGTTCGCCATTCGCTTCTGAAAATGATGATAACGTAATAACTGTTTGTATACATTCATGCTATAGAAATGGAAAAATTATTCAACCAAATTATAGTTTTCAAGATTATTACCAGTTCGGCTTCGCCTCCCATTCCACTAGGGTTCGCAGTTCTGATTTTGTGAACTTGAGACTCGAAGAATTGGGTTTGTCGATTAATCTTTCCAAATTGACCAGTAAGTGCAAAGATTGATCTCGTCTTGGATACGTGTTTCTTGTTGTACGCAGCCGTAACTTTACCCCAGAATACCTCACTGCTTTGGTCATTTCCCTTCGCCGAGTCGTTAGAAAAGTGGCAGTATATATAGCAGAGATATTTATCTTCGTCTGCAGTCCAAGGAGCAAATGAATGAAACGATAGCGGAGGAGCAGAATGAGGGATAAAATCTTCGACTGGTTGAGAATCGATATCCCAAGTATTCGAATTCATCGCTTCGTTGTAGGAGTTGAATGGAAATGACATAGCTTGCTGCTTACGATTTTGGGTGGAAGTAGATAAATTTGTGTGTCTTTCAAAGTGATATTCATACATGAATATATTGAAGAAATATGACCGTTTCTAGTTGTTGTAATCTGAAATATGACCATTTATAGCCGTTGTGGTTTAAAATATAACCGTTTATAGTTGTTGTATTCCGAAATACGACCGTTGGAGGGGTAATACGGTTACGACAAGTGCTGGAAGGGGGGGTCGGATCCTGGCGCCTATAGTACAGGCGCCAGGATCCTGGCGCCTACATTGTAGGCGCCAGAAGTTGGCGCCTACAATGAAGGCGCCAGGATCCTGGAGCCTACACTACAGGCGCCAGGATCCGATTTAGGATCCTGAATTGGATCCTGAATCGGGGCCTTCATATTCAGGCTTAATTGCACCATTGGGTGCAATTACCTTAATATTACGAGCTGAATTTGAGCCACTGGAGATGCTCTTAGCGGATGCTCGCAGTATCATTAGCGGATGACCCTACGCCCACGTATATAAGTGGATCCCTTTTTTTTTACCGCGATATCCTGCCTTGAAGCAGGATTGGTATTATTTTTGTTGACTAACATTTGTGGATGCAGGGAAAACAGGTTGGAGGGATCCAACTGGATTCCTCAAATTTATTTATTGTTGTTTACATATCTATATATGTATGTGATGTGTGAATTGAATGGATGATTTGTGTGTTAGATATTAGAATATCACTAGCCCTAGCCCTAGATATTTATTTTTAAAATATCATAAAAGGGATTTTTGGGTTTTAAAAGGGAAATTTTATTTTTGAAATAGAAATGGAATTTTGAATGAGATGTGGAATATTAACTTGTTTTTAATAATAAAAACAAGTAACTGAAATTATAAACGATGTTTATAATGGAAAGGAAAATCATTATTTTGTTTTAAATTCAAATATGAAGTTTAAAAGGAAAAATTGTTTTCCAAAGTGGAAATTGGATTTCAAAGAGAGTTTGAAATCGAAAACTTGTTTTAATATTTAAAACAAGAAGTGTTATTTATAAACAAGGTTTATAAATAGAAAGAAATATTATCATTTGATAATATTAAATTTCAAATTTAAGTATGAATTTAAAATGGAAAACTTTATTTTTCGAAATGGAAATTTGATTTCAAATGGACTTTGAAATCAGAAGCTTGTTTTAATACTCAAAGCAAGAAGCGAAATTTATTAATGATATTTGTAAATAAGAGAAAAATATTGTTGTTGGATAACTTGAAATTTTAATTCAAGTATGAACTTTAAAAGGTGATTTTGAAATCTTTTCAAGAAGAAACGATGGAATTTATTCCGACGTTCGGAATGTAAACTGGTTTTAAATATATCCACTTGGAATTATGATTTGAATTCAGCGATGTCGAATTCATAGAAATAAAATTATTCTTTTCAGAAAAGATAGTGAAATTGTATAAAATTAAATGTAATATGAAATGGGTTATAGGTTTATATGCATATATATATATATATGTATATATGTATATGTATATATATATGATAAAAATAAATATAATGAGAATCGAATTCAAGGGGAAGTTGTTTTAATAAATAAAATAAGGGGGTTAATTTATAAACAAAATTTATAAATGTGATGAAGAAATTTTCATCAGATAAATTATAAAATGAATTTTCCCAAAGGGGATATGGCTTATGATACCATATTTGAATAGACTAGAAGCTAAGATTTTATCGAGTGTTGGTATTACAAGTTGTTATCTATCTCAAGATAAGAACGTTGTCGGTCAAGGTCTGAGAGGTAAATAAAATACCCCAACTTGAACGACTTCACTATTATCAAGGGATGATATTAGTTTGTAATGCAAATAGATATTGAATAAATCGATTTTTTCCCCATAAAGGAATTTATAATTGGAATTCGATTCTGTCGAATTTTATAAATAATTTAACTCCAAGTGGATTTGAAATGAATATAGAATTGGAGTTTGAATAAATTTATAGCCGAGTTAGGAATGTGAAAGTAAATAATCGAAAGTTTGAATGATCAGTATTGTTACGTTAAATTTGGATAACGGGTTTGAATTATTTTAAATACTGAAATGGAGTTGAAATTTATTTATAAACAAAGTTTTAAACGTTTATATTAAATTTAATTAAAACGAACTGGCCGCAGCGTGGTAGTTCGTAAATTGGCAATTCGAACTTCAATTGAGTATATAGAACTCAGTATAAGTCGGAATTCGATGAAACAAGAAACGAGCGGACCTACTAAATGATATTTTTCAAATGGAAGAGAAAAACCTTGATTTCGTCATATAGATTTTGAGTTATGTCAAAATCAAATTTTCAGAAAAACAGCGCCATAATCGTTTTAAACCATGTTGGTTTATTAAATAAAATAAATGGATGTTGAGTGAATAAAAATCCGAATTTCCAATAGTAAAAATCCAGATTTGAGTTATAAATTAAATATAAACTCAAGTGGAGTAGACGAAGTGATTTTTGGGATAAAGGATCAGATTTTTAAGGATCGAATGAAATTAACTAATTTCTTTGAAATTAGTTACTATAGTTTTGGCCGAATTTAACTTTATTAAAGTGATTTAAATTTGTTATTTGAATTGGGAAAGCTGAATATGAAACATGAATCAGATTTTGGAATTTGAAATTTGTATGGTATTCAACTTATATATATAAGCGAATGGAAGTATATTTAAACGGGAGAGGTTCAAACTGAATGTGGATCAAGTAAAAAGGGTAAATCGGAAATAAAGCGTTAAAGAGGATGCGATTAAAATCTTAAAGCGTTGGATTGATCATAAATTGTGAATGGTTGAGTAAATTGTAAGATAGGTATGGGATGAAGAGTATGAAGAGAGTATGAAGGTTATAATTTATGTGCCCGACAAAAAGGTACATGTTTAAATTTCCATATGAGGTTTTATGCGCCGAATCGGCAAGCCGCTTTGCTTTTTGATTTTCTTTTTGAATCGAAAGGGCCCAGAGAGGCGAATTGAGGTTTGAACTATTTGCCGGTACAAAGGAGGTTATGGCGAATTTTTCCGAAAATTTAAAGAGTTAGAATATTTTTAAGAAATTTTGATAATAGAAATCGATATAACAATACATATAGAATTCGCTAAGAAAATGAATTTAATATAAAATATTAGAAAGGGCCAGTGATTGTGAAATTGTTTTGATGGATGTTTATTTTTCCTTTGTTAGTTAAATCACCGACTATCAAAGATTTTGACCATCGTTGTCAATACGGAGAGACCGGTTGGATTTAATATCCGAAAACCACTCCGTATAGGCATAGGCGTGGCGAATTAGATTATGCTGAAAATAATCAAAGGACTGAAAATCAAAGAGCTGTTATGGTTGTCTAATCCCAGGACAACTTTTATGGACAAATGTCTGACAAAGTATTCCTAACGGTCACATAAGACGATCTTTTCAAGGTATTACGTCTAGTGGCAGAGAAATTCATTTCTCTTAGCTTTTATACCCGTAATAGTTTTGGAAAGATCAATGAGTGATTTGACGGGTTTGACGATGTGGCATTCAAAGTGTATGGTGGCCAAATGTTCTAAAAGATAGACGTAGCCTGAAGCCTCACAACCGGGAAATGACAAAAATCGGGCAGGCAGCATGGCTATGTGGGTCGCTCCCATTAGGGTGTATAATCACCTATCTAGAGAAATTCCTTTTACTTCTTTAATCTATTCGATGCTGGGAAACGGTGGTTTGATGTGATGAGAAGGAATTTCGCTCGGTCCGAACCAGTCGCTAAACCGATCCAGGCCGTTCGAAACGCCCTATCGTTTGAGAACACGACAAAACAGAACGCATACAGAAGAACATTTCATTGTATATTACAACAATGCATCAGATTACAAGAATATACAGAGTAAAAATGAATATTACACAGAAATATCAGAGATTTAAATTACATTTAAATATATAGCAGCGGAAAATAATACAATACACAACTAGAAGAGATATACGGATACAAAGCTTTCCGGATATCGTTCCAGCTGTAAACCAGGATCCTGTGAATATAAATCTGCAAAACTACTAGCTTCCCGTGTCGAAAATAAGGGCACCCAGAGTTTAGGTTAAAACAATAAACTCCAGGTCAGTCATGTGACTGGTGTGAGAACTAAAACGGTTAATCTTTATTTTTAAAGTTAGGTAAATCAAGGGACCACGCCGTATAACACGGAACGGGTTTCCTCCCAAGAATACCAGTGCATAAAACAAACAGCGCAATGCTAAATAAAGAAAAATGAAGCTGTTATAAGACCCAGGTCCCATCACACAATGCAACGCAAGCCGGAGGATAGGGTTTTTACCTTATAACAGCCAAGCATGCTTGATACGTTTAAAACACATTATTTGATACTATTATAAGTGCATAGTGTATAAAACAACTTCAAATCATAAGTATCAATCATAGGCGGCATGGGTACCATATATCATGTCGCCATACTAGTTCTACAACCAAAACCGCAAATGTCACGTATTTGGAAGTTTGGTTTCCGTCTGCGAACCGAGGCCAGGGATCGTCCTCTATCGATTCGAGACTGTCTAGCCCGAGCCTCAGGAATAGCCGCAACTGCCCCATGGAGCGACAGGGCCGGTCCACCGATGTGGATTATTATGCCTGAACACTACGTTTCCCCGCCCTTTGGGGCGTAAATGAGCCAACGAATGACTCCATCGGACCCGGATCGTCCGATCAAACCGAGGCGCCTCGCAACAGCAACAACCACACAGGTGAAAAGTATATAAATGTTAGGGCTGGTAGGTCACTGACACCACCCTAGCTAGAAAGAAATGCATGCCCTCCCTGAGGTCCTCTCCCGTTTTTGGTTCACAACCGGGGTGCGAGGCTCGCGAATTCACGTTACACAAAGCTGTGCCACACAGGCTGTGCTTCGATCATCACCACAAGACTTTGCTTTTCAACAGAAGCCTCGATCAATTGTCACTTAGGCATGCCACACAGGCAATTCACTCCATGCGTTTGATATCCATCAATATATAACCCCTGAGCTCGTACGTCTCAGAGAAGGGCGTTAAGCAAGAGAATAAATTCTCCGCCGCCAAACAGATATATATTTAATAGAGATCAATCACACGGACTAAAATCCAATGTCAGACACACAGTCCATTTACAAGTTCGTTCTGGGTCTGAACGAAACCGAAGGCACCTAGTACCTCGCATATCCATCGATCTCCAAGTACGTCTGGACGATCACAAACTGTTTCCATCTTCTTGGGTGTACAGCCCAATCAAGATCATCAGTAATCACCCAGACGACGTGAAGACTTCCGGTCTTCGACCACCGTCTTCATCTTCGACACCACGTCGAATCAGTTATTCAGAATGGGATAAACCCGGTCTTTCTGAATAACTCGCGTATATATTATAAAAGTGTTACACCAACACAACATACGCCTCATTCCAAGATAAATTCTTTAAATTTATTCTTTAATCTCCTTTGAATATCAATTCAAACTAGTCGGGATTAGCGAACCACACCGAAGTAATCATTTATTTTATTTCCCAATCCCAACCTATTCATCCCATGAAGTAAAACTGGTAATACTTCATATCTAACACCACAGTGTTATCGGTAAATTCAATTACCATTTCACGTTCAAATCTAATTAAAGATTTAACTATCGCCTGGAGCAAAACTGGTGGTACTCCATTTTCGATCTTTTCAATCTAATTAAAGATTCATTAAAACTCCACTTAGTTTTAATCTTTAACTGGGTTAAAGAATCAGTGTCATTTAAAAACACAGTTCACGATAAACCCAAAATCACATTCATTAATTATCGGGTTAAAGAACAAGTGTTATTTAAAACACTGTCCACGATAAACCCAAAAATCAATATCAATTCAATTCCAATTAAATATCATTTAATTGGTACACTTCATTAAATCTAAATAAAAAGATTTAATCTTTTCTCAACTGGGTTCAAGAACAGTGTTAGTGAAGACATCATTCACGACAAACCCAAATCACATTTGATATTCAATATAAGGCTCTGAATAGAAAATATATCGGCTTATATTCAATATCAAATTCTACGATTAACAAATGTCGTATTGGAAATAACGATGTAAATATATATCTTTCAAATTTCCATAATAACATCTGTATAATCACGAATCCCAACATCGAAATATTCCGAAGACAATTTCGATTCAAATCCACTCCAATGCAATCATTGGAAATTTTGGTTATTTTTAAAACCCCTTTCAAATTCAATTTATTTATTTAAAAATAAATAGAATTTTAATTCTAGTTCAAAACTAGTTCATTTCGCTAAAAATCTATTTTTATCTTTTCAAACATGAAGTTTTTCATCCCAAATCTTCACAAATCATTTCTTATGATTTTACACAAATTATTACTATTTTTAATAATTTTATCAAGGCCCGTACAGTCGATTTCCATCAATGGCCATCGAACTGCACTTACAACGACCTTTTTCGAATTTGATTTGGACATAATTCCAAATCCAACCGTTAGATTTCTAATTTATCACATTCGTTAGAAAGCTCTTTTCGATACGAACCCAACGGTTCCGGTTTTAGGAGAATCCGACGGTCGGATCTCCCGTAATGTCCGTTTGAAATAAATGGTCGAAATTCACGAACTGCCGCGACGCGGCACGTTCTATTCAGGCCATTATATTATATATATAATATATATAATATATATATCGTCGATTTCCATTTAAAACGAATTATATAAATAGTTTTAAATTCGTTTCAAAATTCATTTCTATTCAATTCAAATTTCAATTCAATTTGAATTTATTTCAATTCGCTTTCAATTCAATTTGAATTCGTTTTCAATTCATTTCGAAATCGTTTTCAATTCAATTCATTTCGAAATCGTTTTCAATTCAATTCATTTCGAAATCGTCGATTTCGAAATCACTTTCCAATATTCATTTTAAAATGAATAAAATCGATATAAATATCGTTCACGTCAAAATGGCGTCAATCTAATCAACACGACTTCATAAATTTCTATTTTCAAATTTTCTTTATTTTTCAAATTGGAATGAGGCCCAATCAATTACCATATAAAATTAATTATATGGATTTCCATACAACACATGTATATAATAGCATTGAAAAATAATCAACCATCAACCAAAGTGCACTACACTGTATAAGCATCAAATATAGATATTCAACGCTTATAACAGCCTGTCAATCAATCGATCGACATATTTAATCAATCAGGATGAGTGAACTTCAAATTTCATCCCAACACCCGTGTGGGGTTTCAAACAAACAAACACAAATTTTATTTGTGCAGTTGGGCGATGTGTAAAATTTATCGACTCAATCAATGTCCTTCAAATAGGTGTACATAAACAAACCGTCTGGTTTGTAAATGAATATTCATTTATTCACATTCACGTTAAAAATTATATTTTTAACGATAAAACATTTTATTTTAACTTATGAATTTCTATTCAGTTCATTCTTTAAATAAAATGATATTTTTATTTTTCTAACATATTTTAGAAAATTTCAGCGGCATAACGGCACGATACTAGAAACGGGACGAGGCCTAGCCTTATCCCCGGTCTAGTGAAGGCCCACGCCATTCACACATCAATCAATCCATTCAATTCACCCAAACAACTCAATTTCAATTCAAATATCCAACTAATCTATGCAACCAAACAAACAAGTCCATGGTCTGTGGACGATTGTGTCGGGTGCTACTAAACACCGTCTGCATCCTAGTATATATATATAACTAGAAAAATAAATTGAAAGGTGAGAAATTCTCACATATAGCTATCCTAGCTCCACGGCACTTCTAATGCAGGAAATCTTCGCCAACTCGCCTTCGTTGTCCGCTTTCACTACATATGCAAAAATCGAATTTTTACTTCGCTATTCAATATATAAAAATCATATTTTTATTTCGAAGTTCAATATATAAAAATTCTATTTTTCTTTCGAAGTTCAATATATAAAAATTCTATTTTTCTTTCGAAGTTCAATGTATAAAAATTCTATTTTTCTTTCGAAGTTCAATATATAAAAATTCTATTTTTCTTTCGAAGTTCAATATATAAAAATTCTATTTTTACTACGATGCTATATAGATAAAAATTATATTTTTAATTCTCTACCTAAACAAAAACCATATTTCTACCACTTCTATATAGTAAAGATTATATTTTTAATACTTTAAAAATATAAAAACTATATTTTTAATACTTTAAAAATATAAAAATCATATCTTTTTCTATATTCAAAAATTCATATCTTTTTCTATATTCAAAAATTCATATCTTTTTCTATATTCAAAAATTCATATCTTTTTCTATATTCAAAAATTCATATCTTTTTCTATATTCAAAAATTCATATCTTTTTCTATATTTTCAAAACAAGGTTGTTTATATTTTCAAAGTTGTATTTTGTTCTTCACATGATAAAAATCTTATTTTAAAACCAATGGTAATCTTATCTTACAAACCATGACAATTTTATTTTAAAACAAAGTATAATTTTATTTTTCTTGTTTAAATCCATTTTATAAAAACCATACTTTTATTGCAAATAAATAAAATAAAATGAAACTACCTTTTCACTGTTTGAAATCGCTCCAGGATATGGCTCACCGAAGAATCCATCATCCCCGGCTGGGAGGCTCGCTGCTCGAAGGAGGAAAGTCGATCGAGGGGAGGGTTTGGAGCTCACCGGTCTGGTGAAGGAGAGATGGGCGTCGAATTGGAGAAGCAGGGGGTGGAGGAGCGGAGCGCCGTCGCGTTGGAGGGTCGGGGTAGTTAGGGGGAGGCGGTGGCAGGTCGTCCGAGGTCAGGGTCTCGGTGGTCAACGCGGTGGAGGGTTTTGGGGTTGCGGTGGATCGGAGGGCGCGAGGTGGAGGCTGGAGGAGGAGATGCGGTGGGGGCGCCTCGGCGTGGTGGTCGGCGTCGAGACTGACGACGGGGCGGGGCTCCGCCCCCCTTTTTTTTTTCTTTCTGAATTACTTTGTGAACGGGGGGGCCAGAACGGTTAAAGGGGGAGAGGGTTTCTTTTTTTTTTTTATTATTTTATTATTTTTAAAAGTTGACTTTTACATACGTCATCAAAACGAGGCCCACCACCTGTCGTCCATAGCGTTTAACCCCCATTCTGAACACAATGGGATATGTATCGTCAGCTGATTCGGCTGTTAAAATCAGTTTCCGTTAAATTTACATTTAAATCACTATATTGAATTTTAAACGTACATTTCAAATTACCGGGGTCACATACTAACTCTATAAATTGCAGAAAAATATTTTCTAGCTTCGTATTGACGATACGGTCCTAGCAAAACTAGTTTCGTCGAATTCTGAGATCGTTTGAAAAATGGCCAATTTCCAGTCGATTAAAATCAACTAAAACTGGTCAAACACGTTTTCCTTTGCCACGCTCACATATTGATTCAGAAAATTATGAAATTTGGAATCTAGCAATAACTTGACACTGCGGACCCAACAAAACTGGTTTCGTCGAATTCCGAGGTCATTTGCAAAATGTCCATTTTTAAGGGCCTGAATTCCATAGCGACTATTCAGAAATTTTAACTGGGCATATCTTTTGATTCCCGCTACGAACTTTTGATTTTTCGGATTCGTTGGAAAGATATTCACTATTAGATTCCATTATTTTTTGTTTCACTAAAATCCGGATTGTTTTGCACCCGGTACATTCAATTGAAGTTTGAAATCGAATTATCGAACTACCGCGCCATTTTCAATTCCTTTTATAATTATATATAATTATTTATATTCTAACGACGACGCGTATACTATATACGTTCGAATTATATTCAAAATAAATTTCTCGTCGATTTTATTTAAAATAATCTATTTTAAATATTCAAAATTCGCTAAAATTGCCAATTTAAAAATTTCAAACTGGCTCGCATTTTACGGGTTATTACAATCTCCCCCACTTAAAACTTTTCGTCCCCGAAAAGGAACAAAGTCGAAAGTGGTTTGACCATTCAATTCTAAGTTCGATCTGGCTTCCATTCTCCAACCCTTTGGTTTCTGAGAATTTTCAAAATTTCAAAAATTTGGCTAACACCCTAAATTTTCGAAAAATTTCGCCATAACCTCCCCTGCACCGGGAGCATCGGGGAATTTCAAATAGCTTCCCCGGTCCTTCAGATCTCAAAAAGAAAAAGAAAAAGCCAAGCGGCTAGCCAATAGGCTCACAAAATCATCATCACCCAAACAAAACAGGAAATTATGTAGTAAACATGTACCTATTTGTCGGGCAAACAAATTTTATTCTCTGGCTCTAGCCTCCTTGCTATGACCTGTTCAATGTAAGTATATGTATATGCAAGCAAACGCAACCAATTATCAATATAAGTCAATATGTGATTCCATTAGGCATAATGGTTCAAAATTATCAAATAAATAAACAAACAACACAAATAGCTATCAATTAGTGAATTAGAGTTTCAAATTCATAAATTTTGATATATATACAGAAAATCATGTTTTTGATGCCAATTCACAACAATAAATCTATCTATATAAGTTTTGGTCCTCACACCAGCCTAATGGAAATATATAGATATCACACCTTCGAAACACGAATATAAATATTGATAATGCGGCCGCATTACCAAAATTATCTCCGGGCGACTAGAGTGTGATTCTATATCTATCCAGTATATTAAAATTTCAAATACACGCGGATCAGACGTATACGCAAAATCTATATATACTGGATTGTCCACATCAATATAAATAAATAACCAAATACGAATAGTTGATTTAGATTTTCAAAACAAAATTTGTTTTCATTTGAAAAATATACTCATCACACTCGTTCTAGGATACTACTGATCCTATCTCTAACGAGTCATTCTAATTGGATATTACTAACCCAATATCTGATGAATTCTTTCGTATGGTTCTAATGTGCCTTGTTCTCCAAGCTTTGTAAACCAAAGCTCTGATACCAAATGTGACGAGAAGGAATTTCGCTCGGTCCGAACCAGTCGCTAAACCGATCCAGGCCGTTCGAAACGCCCTATCGTTTGAGAACACGACAAAACAGAACGCATACAGAAGAACATTTCATTGTATATTACAACAATGCATCAGATTACAAGAATTTACAGAGTAAAAATGAATATTACACAGAAATATCAGAGATTTAAATTACATTTAAATATATAGCAGCGAAAAATAATACAATACACAACTAGAAGAGATATACGGATACAAAGCTTTCCGGATATCGTTCCAGCTGTAAACCAGGATCCTGTGAATATAAATCTGCAAAACCAAAACTACTAGCTGCCCGTGTCGAAAATAAGGGCACCCAGAGTTTAGGTTAAAACAATAAACTCCAGGTCAGTCATGTGACTGGTGTGAGAACTAAAACGGTTAATCTTTATTTTTAAAGTTAGGTAAATCAAGGGACCACGCCGTATAACACGGAACGGGTTTCCTCCCAAGAATACAAGTGCATAAAACAAACAGCGCAATGCTAAATAAAGAAAAATGAAGCTGTTATAAGACCCAGGTCCCATCACACAATGCAACGCAAGCCGGAGGATAGGGTTTTTACCTTATAATAGCCAAGCATGCTTGATACGTTTAAAACACATTATTTGATACTATTATAAGTGCATAGTGTATAAAACAACTTCAAATCATAAGTATCAATCATAGGCGGCATGGGTATAATATATCATGTCGCCATACTAGTTCTACAATCAAAACCGCAAATGTCACGTATTTGGAAGTTTGGTTTCCGTCTGCGAACCGAGGCCAGGGATCGTCCTCTACTGATTCGAGACTGTCTAGCCCGAGCCTCAGGAACAGCCGCAACTGCCCCATGGAGCGACAGGACCGGTCCACCGATGTGGATTATTATGCCTGAACACTACGTTTCCCCGCCCTTTGGGGCGTAAATGAGCCAACGAATGACTCCATCGGACCCGGATCGTCCGATCAAACCGAGGCGCCTCGCAACAGCAACAACCACACAGGTGAAAAGTATATAAATGTCAGGGCTGGTAGGTCACTGACACCAACCTAGCTAGAAAGAAACGCATGCCCTCCCTGATGTCCTCTCCCGTTTTTGGTTCACAACCGGGGTGCGAGGCTCGCGAATTCACGTTACACAAAGCTGTGCCACACAGGCTGTGCTTTGATCATCACCACAAGACTTTGCTTTTCAACAGAAGCCTCGATCAATTGTCACTTAGGCATGCCACACAGGCAATTCACTCCATGCGTTTGATATCCATCAATATATAACCCCTGAGCTTGTACGTCTCAGAGAAGGGCGTTAAGCAAGAGAATAAATTCTCCGCCGCCAAACAGATATATATTTAATAGAGATCAATCACACGGACTAAAATCCAATGTCAGACACACAGTCCATTTACAAGTTCGTTCTGGGTCTGAACGAAACCGGAGGCACCTAGTACCTCGCATATCCATCGATCTCCAAGTACGTCTGGACGATCACAAACTGTTTCCATCTTCTTGGGTGTACAGCCCAATCAAGATCATCAGTAATCACCCAGACGACGTGAAGACTTCCGGTCTTCGACCACCGTCTTCATCTTCGACACCACGTCGAATCAGTTATTCAGAATGGGATAAACCCGGTCTTTCTGAATAACTCGCGTATATATTATAAAAGTGTTACACCAACACAACATACGCCTCATTCCAAGATAAATTCTTTAAATTTATTCTTTAATCTCCTTTGAATATCAATTCAAACTAGTCGGGATTAGCGAACCACACCGAAGTAATCATTTATTTTATTTCCCAATCCCAACCTATTCATCCCATGAAGTAAAACTGGTAATACTTCATATCTAACACCACAGTGTTATCGGTAAATTCAATTACCATTTCACGTTCAAATCTAATTAAAGATTTAACTATCGCCTGGAGCAAAACTGGTGGTACTCCATTTTCGATCTTTTCAATCTAATTAAAGATTCATTAAAACTCCACTTAGTTTTAATCTTTAACTGGGTTAAAGAATCAGTGTCATTTAAAAACACAGTTCACGATAAACCCAAAATCACATTCATTAATTATCGGGTTAAAGAACAAGTGTTATTTAAAACACTGTCCACGATAAACCCAAAAATCAATATCAATTCAATTCCAATTAAATATCATTTAATTGGTACACTTCATTAAATCTAAATAAAAAGATTTAATCTTTTCTCAACTGGGTTCAAGAACAGTGTTAGTGAAGACACCATTCACGACAAACCCAAATCACATTTGATATTCAATATAAGGCTCTGAATAGAAAATATATCGGCTTATATTCAATATCAAATTCTACGATTAACAGATGTCGTATTGGAAATAATGATGTAAATATATATCTTTCAAATTTCCATAATAACATCTGTATAATCACGAATCCCAACATCGAAATATTCCGAAGACAATTTCAATTCAAATCCACTCCAATGCAATCATTGGAAATTTTGGTTATTTTTAAAACCCCTTTCAAATTCAATTTATTTATTTAAAAATAAATAGAATTTTAATTCTAGTTCAAAACTAGTTCATTTCGATAAAAATCTATTTTTATCTTTTCAAACATGAAGTTTTTCATCCCAAATCTTCACAAATCATTTCTTATGATTTTACACAAATTATTACTATTTTTAATAATTTTATCAAGGCCCGTACAGTCGATTTCCATCAATGGCCATCGAACTGCACTTACAGCGACCTTTTTCGAATTTGATTTGGACATAATTCCAAATCCAACCGTTAGATTTCTAATTTATCACATTCGTTAGAAAGCTCTTTTCGATACGAACCCAACGGTTCCGGTTTTAGGAGAATCCGACGGTCGGATCTCCCGTAATGTCCGTTTGAAATAAATGGTCGAAATTCACGAACTGCCGCGACGCGGCACGTTCTATTCAGGCCATTATATTATATATATATATAATATATATAATATATATATCGTCGATTTCCATTTAAAACGAATTATATAAATAGTTTTAAATTCGTTTCAAAATTCATTTCTATTCAATTCAAATTTCAATTCAATTTGAATTTATTTCAATTCGCTTTCAATTCAAATTGAATTCGTTTTCAATTCATTTCGAAATCGTTTTCAATTCAATTCATTTCGAAATCGTTTTCAATTCAATTCATTTCGAAATCGTCGATTTCGAAATCACTTTCCAATATTCATTTTAAAATGAATAAAATCGATATAAATATCGTTCACGTCAAAATGGCGTCAATCTAATCAACACGGCTTCATAAATTTCTATTTTCAAATTTTCTTTATTTTTCAAATTGGAATGAGGCCCAATCAATTACCATATAAAATTAATTATATGGATTTCCATACAACACATGTATATAATAGCATTGAAAAATAATCAACCATCAACCAAAGTGCACTACACTGTATAAGCATCAAATATAGATATTCAACGCTTATAACAGCCTGTCAATCAATCGATCGACATATTTAATCAATCAGGATGAGTGAACTTCAAATTTCATCCCAACACCCGTGTGGGGTTTCAAACAAAAAAACACAGATTTTATTTGTGCAGTTGGGCGATGTGTAAAATTTATCGACCC
This sequence comes from Allium sativum, assembly GCA_030737875.1. NCBI lineage: Eukaryota > Viridiplantae > Streptophyta > Magnoliopsida > Asparagales > Amaryllidaceae > Allium > Allium sativum. The sequence goes on from CM060909.1 coordinate 827,398,849, forward strand.
AATCAATGTCCTTCAAATAGGTGTACATAAACAAACCGTCTGGTTTGTAAATGAATATTCATTTATTCACATTCACGTTAAAAATTATATTTTTAACGATAAAACATTTTATTTTAACTTATGAATTTCTATTCAGTTCATTCTTTAAATAAAATGATATTTTTATTTTTCTAACATATTTTAGAAAATTTCAGCGGCATAACGGCACGATACTAGAAACGGGACGAGGCCTAGCCTTATCCCCGGTCTAGTGAAGGCCCACGCCATTCACACATCAATCAATCCATTCAATTCACCCAGACAACTCAATTTCAATTCAAATATCCAACTAATCTATGCAACCAAACAAACAAGTCCATGGTCTGTGGACGATTGTGTCGGGTGCTACTAAACACCGTCTGCATCCTAGTATATATATATAACTAGAAAAATAAATTGAAAGGTGAGAAATTCTCACATATAGCTATCCTAGCTCCACGGCACTTCTAATGCAGGAAATCTTCGCCAACTCGCCTTCGTTGTCCGCTTTCACTACATATGCAAAAATCGAATTTTTACTTCGCTATTCAATATATAAAAATCATATTTTTATTTCGAAGTTCAATATATAAAAATTCTATTTTTCTTTCGAAGTTCAATATATAAAAATTCTATTTTTCTTTCGAAGTTCAATATATAAAAATTCTATTTTTCTTTCGAAGTTCAATATATAAAAATTCTATTTTTCTTTCGAAGTTCAATATATAAAAATTCTATTTTTACTACGATGCTATATAGATAAAAATTATATTTTTAATTCTCTACCTAAACAAAAACCATATTTCTACCACTTCTATATAGTAAAGAATATATTTTTAATACTTTAAAAATATAAAAACTATATTTTTAATACTTTAAAAATATAAAAATCATATCTTTTTCTATATTCAAAAATTCATATCTTTTTCTATATTCAAAAATTCATATCTTTTTCTATATTCAAAAATTCATATCTTTTTCTATATTCAAAAATTCATATCTTTTTCTATATTTTCAAAACAAGGTTGTTTATATTTTCAAAGTTGTATTTTGTTCTTCACATGATAAAAATCTTATTTTAAAACCAACGGTAATCTTATCTTACAAACCATGACAATTTTATTTTAAAACAAAGTATAATTTTATTTTTCTTGTTTAAATCCATTTTATAAAAACCATACTTTTATTGCAAATAAATAAAATAAAATGAAACTACCTTTTCACTGTTTGAAATCGCTCCAGGATATGGCTCACCGAAGAATCCATCATCCCCGGCTGGGAGGCTCGCTGCTCGAAGGAGGAAAGTCGATCGAGGGGAGGGTTTGGAGCTCACCGGTCTGGTGAAGGGGAGATGGGCGTTGAATTGGAGAAGCAGGGGGTGGAGGAGCGGAGCGCCGTCGCGTTGGAGGGTCGGGGTAGTTAGGGGGAGGCGGTGGCAGGTCGTCCGAGGTCAGGGTCTCGGTGGTCAACGCGGTGGAGGGTTTTGGGGTTGCGGTGGATCGGAGGGCGCGAGGTGGAGGCTGGAGGAGGAGATGCGGTGGGGGCGCCTCGGCGTGGTGGTCGGCGTCGAGACTGACGACGGGGCGGGGCTCCGCCCCCTTTTTTTTTTATTCTTTCTGAATTTCTTTGTGAACGGGGGGGCCAGAACGGTTAAAGGGGGAGAGGGTTTTTTTTTTATTATTTTATTATTTTTAAAAGTTGACTTTTACATACGTCATCAAAACGAGGCCCACCACCAGTCGTCCATAGCGTTTAACCCCCATTCTGAACACAATGGGATATGTATCGTCAGCTGATTCGGCTGTTAAAATCAGTTTCCGTTAAATTTACATTTAAATCACTATATTGAATTTTAAACGTACATTTCAAATTACCGGGGTCACATACTAACTCTATAAATTGCAGAAAAATATTTTCTAGCTTCGTATTGACGATACGGTCCTAGCAAAACTAGTTTCGTCGAATTCTGAGATCGTTTGAAAAATGGCCAATTTCCAGTCGATTAAAATCAACTGAAACTGGTCAAACACGTTTTCCTTTGCCACGCTCACATATTGATTCAGAAAATTATGAAATTTGGAATCTAGCAATAACTTGACACTGCGGACCCAACAAAACTGGTTTCGTCGAATTCCGAGGTCATTTGCAAGATGTCCATTTTTAAGGGCCTGAATTCCATAGCGACTATTCAGAAATTTCAACTGGGCATATCTTTTGATTCCCGCTACGAACTTTTGATTTTTCGGATTCGTTGGAAAGATATTCACTATTAGATTCCATTATTTTTTGTTTCACTAAAATCCGGATTGTTTTGCACCCGGTACATTCAATTGAAGTTTGAAATCGAATTATCGAACTACCGCGCCATTTTCAATTCCTTTTATAATTATATATAATTATTTATATTCTAACGACGACGCGTATAATATATACGTTCGAATTATATTCAAAATAAATTTCTCGTCGATTTTATTTAAAATAATCTATTTTAAATATTCAAAATTCGCTAAAATTGCCAATTTAAAAATTTCAAACTGGCTCGCATTTTACGGGTTATTACATTTGAGCCCAACCGTTGGTGATATACATTCGATACACTCAAGCGAAATGAGTGGTCGATCATGTGTGGGCCGGGTTGCAAGACGTTCTTGTTGAACCCAGTGTATTCGCCTCTAGAGATACACTATCGGCAGGTGGTCCCATACCTTGTCATAGTTGGAATCCAATCTCTAATAAGTGCCCTGCGGTTTTTGATTTTATACTATGCATGTAGAGCGTGAGATGCAAGCGTTCTACTATTTGGTTATTTATTTGATTAGACATTATTATAATATCACTGGATTTTGATATCAAAAATGGTTTGGGTTATAGTAAGGTAAAAACCGTCCGTGTTTATGTGTGGATTGGTCTTACTATTATCTTTTTCTTTCAAAGATTTTTTTAAGTTAAACCATATGGTTGGAGTTTACTCACACCAGTCCCATGACTGACCCAGAGTTTATTTTGTTTTGTTTTCCTAAACTCTTAGGTGCCCGAATTTGTACGGGCAGGTCAAGTGTTTCAGGCTTTTACAGATACACTTAGAGGAGCTGTAAGCAGGAGGCTTCACCGTTAGTTATCTAGAGTTATTTCCGCTGTATCAAATATTGTATTGTCCTCTGATGATGGTATGTATGTATGACACAAATTTTGTATTCAAGATTATGTTGTATAATATATTTTATTCATTCCGCTGTGAGATTCTGTATTGTCATTTTTGTTCTTCTTCTATCTTTTCTATTTTCTTTAACCCTAATGACTCGTATTTCTGTATTATTTGAGTTGGACGTGTGTTGTATTAGTCAGCTCAGATAGTACGGATTTGCGGGCCATTACACCATATTTTAACTTGCTTGTAAACTAATTTAAATTCTAAATTCGAATTCAGGTTTCCTTTTTGATTTTGAATACAATTTCTCACATCACATACACTTATCCCAAAGCCCAATTCCTGTCAAAATTCGATTTAACTAATTATTCTTTAAATAAATAAATCTTGTTATATTCAATAACTAAAAATCTGATTTTTGTCTCAAAAATCATTTCACTTACTTCACTGGAGTTCATATTTATTTTATATCTCCAGTCTGGATTTTCTACTGGAAATTCGGATATTATTTACTTAAAATCCTTTTATTTATTTAAATAAACAGTTATGGTTTTATAATGGTTTTAGCGCTGTTTTCCTGAAAACTTGATTTTGACATAACTCAAAATCTACAAGTCGAAAACCCAGATTTTTCTCTTCCATTAGAAAACTATTATCAAATTGGTCATGACGATTCTTGTTTCAAAGAATTCTGACTTAAATTGAGTTCTGTACACTTAGTTGAAGTTCGAATCGCCAATTGACGAACTGCCGCGCTGCGGTGAGTTCGTTTTAATTATATTTAAATATAAACATTTAAACTTCATTTATAATAAATTTCAATTCCATTCTAATATATTTTTAATATATATTAAATCCAGTTTTCAAATCCAACTTAATATTTTCGATTATCTCTAATTGTCGATTTTTCATTACTCAGTTACCAATTCCATTACAACTCCATTTCTGTTATTATTTTCTAATTCCATTAGAAATAAATTAGTTTATAAAATTCGATAAAATCAAATTCTAATTATAATCCATTGGATTTTCCTTAATTCAACTTATATTTCGAATTTTGGAATATAATCAATCATTCTATTTCAATCACTTCCCACTTTTAAATTCATAATTGAATTTAAATATTTAAATTATTCAAATGATAATTATCCCACTTAATTTATAAACTTTGTTTATAAATTTAACTTCCTTGTTTCATATATTTAAACAAGATCCCTTTTCAAATTCTATTTGAAACTCCATCCCTTTGATATTCAGAATTGCGGAATAAAAACTGTTGTTCACTTTCAAATGATTTCAAATTCTATTTTTAAATTCATATTTGAATTTAAATATTCCAATTATATCTTGATAATTAATTTATTATATTTATAAACACCATTTTATAAATTTCCTTGTTTTATATTTAAACAAGTCTATTTCGAAATCTATTTAAAACCAAAATCTTATTTTGGAAATTTCTATTTATAATAACTTACATATATAACACCCAATTTATTTTCACATTCAATTTAACTCCTATTTAAATAAATTTGAATTAATCGAATTCAAATCATAAATCCTTACGGATTTATTTTAGTTCAATTTATATTCTGAACATCAGAATAAATTCCATCGTTTACTTCTTTAAAACGATTTCCCCATTTCTATTTTTAAATTCACATTTGAATTTAAATATTCAAATTATCCAATGATAATTTTTCCACTTTATTTACAAACGCTATTTATAATTTCACTTCAAATCTTGTATTATTAATTTATAAACAACGTTTATAAATTCACTACTTGTTTTATTTATTCAAAACAAGGTAATATCTTTAGCCCCTTCGAAATTTGAATTCTATTTTAGAAAAATAGATTTTCCATTAATAAACTGAAATATCCTTTTCATGATATTTTTATATATCAACATTTTTGAGCCATTGACATTCAACAATCAAAACACCCAATTTATCAACCATAGGTTTTCAAACACATCATATATAACAATATATATGATAACAAACAAACAATATTATTTTTGAGGAATCCAGTTGGATTCCTCCAACCTGTTTTCCTGCATCCACAGACGTTAGCCAACATAAATAATACTCATCCTGCTTCGAGGTAGGATATCGCGGTATAGAAGGTCATCCACTATCATAGCGTGGGGCGTATAGGGTCATCTGCTAATGATACTACGGGCATCCGCTAATGATACTGCAGGAATCCAACCACCAATATATATATATATATATATATATATATATATATATATAATAACCACAACAACCAATCCTAAATAACTAATATATATTTAATAATAGCCGCAGTAATATTTTAATGCAACCAAACAACCAACGAACAATTATTTTAACGAATAAAATAATTATAAATAAAAATATAAGTGAGATTTAGTCACCGAGATTTATATCATCGAATACCCAATTTGAATTAAATCGAGCACCATTTGATTTAAATAAAATTCCAGCCAACTCTGATCGATTCCAGATAAATTCCAGATTTTTAAGATCTGCAATAGTGATTTCAACTTACTTCATTTAGTTAAATTCTGATTTCGTATGAAACAAATACTCGCTTTATAAACTTGTATACATATATTTTTTCTTTTAATTTAACCATTACTAATCATTTAAATTAAATAAATAAATTTTACTTAACTGAGTCTTAATCCATCTCTCTCCTTTCAGTTTTCAAATTCTAAATTAATGGTAAATGAGATTTTTCCTTAATAGTATAAATTTCAGTTTGTATGTATATAAATTAACCAATATAAATAAATTTAATTAACTAATCTTACCTTAATTCCCTTATTGACCATCTCGTTGAACTCCTCCTTCAACATCGCAACTCTACTTTACTGATCCTTAAACAAGTGCCACTCTTCTCTTCCCTGAAACGAGCACAAGCAGGTAGCCATCTCAACGAGTACCGTGTCTCACCCCAAATCAACGCGACAGCTAGTGTAACGACCAAGAATTTCGCTCGATCCGAATCAGTCGCTAAACCGACCAAGACTGTTCGAAACCCCTGATTGTTATGAGAACACGACAAATTCGAACGCAGACGGAAGAACATTTCATTGTATATTACAACAATTTCATCAGAATACAAGAATATACAGAGTATGAATAAATATTATATAGAAAATATCAGAAATTTAAATTACATTCAAATACATCGCAGCGGAAAATAATACAAAACACAACTACAAGTAATACACGGATACAGAGCTTTCCGGGTATCGTTCCAGCTGTAAACCAGGTTCCTATGAATATAAAACTGTAAAACCAAAACTACTAGCTGCCCGTAGCCACTACATATATAAAAATCAAAATTTTATATTGTTGCTATGTATATAAAAATTCAATTTTTATACCACTACTATATAGATAAAAATTCTATTTTTATAATTCTAATCATATAATAAAATTATATTTCTACTTCATATATTTTTATAATGCTTCCATCTATATAAAAATTATATTTTTATATATCTACTTCTTAGATAAAGATCGAATTTTTATCTTACTACACTTATAAAAATTATATTTTTAACCTTTCTATAATATAAAGATTATATTTTTAACCTTTTTATACTATAAAAATCATATTTTCATTCTTTCTATAATATAAAAGTCAAATCCTTTTAATTTTATTCATATGAATATAAATCATATTTTTATATTTAAAAACAAATCAGATTTTTTTTATACAGTAACTATATCTCAAAACAGAAATAAATTGAAATAAATGTAAATAAAATAAATAAGAAAAAAACTTACTGTTTTTGGGGTCAGGCGGGTGGTGGCTCGCCGGAGCGGCGTTGGCAAGGGGGCGTGCGGAGGGTGAAGTTGCGGTCTAGGGGGGTGTTCGGCTTGGGGACTACGAGATTTGAGAGGGGGAAAGGAAGAGCGTCCGAGACAGGCACGGTCGGCGTCTGGCGGTGGACCTAGGGTGGTGGCGGACTCCCGATGTGGCGGTGAGGTCTGAGCGTGGGGCCAGTGGAGCTGCATCCTCGTTTGAAGAAGGGGAGAGAGGAAGAAAAGGGGGGCCACTGGTGGAGGCAGCGGCTTTGGCAGGCGGAGGCATCGGAGGACGGAGCGATGGAAGGGGCGTCGATCGTCATCGCGATTTGAGGGAGGCGGTTTTCTTTCGATTTAGGTCTGGAAATAAACGAGGGGGCTGAGATAAAAAAGGAGGGGGCCAATATATATTTTATAATATATTTTTTTTAATTTCAAAAAAGTACCTTTTTATTTCGAACTTGAAATCGAACCCACCGACTGTCATCCCTAGCTAATTAGCCCCATTCCGAACACAATGGGATATGTTTCGTAACTCAATTCTAACGTTTCGATCAGTTTCCGCTAAAATCAAAATATAAATCAATGTATATTCAATTCAAACGTACAAATCAATTTACCAGGGCCACATATAGTCTCTAAAAATTCCAGAAAAATTATTTCTAGCTTCGTATTGACGATACGGTCATAACAAAACTAATTTCATCGAATTCTGAGACCGTTTGAAAAATGGCCATTTTCTGGTCGATCGAAATTGACTAAAACTGCCAAAACGCGTTTTCCTGTGCCACGCTCACATATTGACTCAGAAAATTATGAATTTTGGAAACTAGCAATAACTAGACATTCCGGATCCAACAAAAGTGGTTTCGTCGAAAACAGAGGTCGTTTGCAAAATTTCCATTTTTAAGGGCTAAAATTCCATAGTGACTATTCTGAATTTTCAACTGGGCATATCATTTTATTCCCGCTATGAAATTTCAATTTTTCGGATTCGTTGGAAAGATATTCTCAAATAGATTCTAATATTTTTGGTTTCGCTAAAATCTAGTGTATTTTGAATCCCGTACACTCATTTGAACTTTGAAATCGAATTTTCAAACTACCGCGCCATTTTCAATTCCTTTTATAATTATAAAATAAATATTTATATTCTATCGACGATCTATATAAATATATACGTTCGAATTCTATTCAAAAAAAAATTCGTCGTCATTATTTAGAATTATTTTAAATATTCAAAACTCACTAAAATTGCAAAAAAAAAAAAAAAAAAAATTGGCTCGGATTTCCGGGTTATTACAGCTAGAATTTGTACTGCGACGGGAAGAACATCGCAACCTCCAGAAATCACCCTCTTCGAACTCGCGCTTGCAATAGAACCTAGGTCAGTCTCTTCCTAAAATCAATGCGCTCACCCAATCGAACGCCACAATTTTGATTAAAGGCGATCCTTAGTGTAATAACCAGGAAATCTAAGGCAATTTAAAATTTTTATTTTGGCAATTTTAATGAATTTTGAATATTTAAAATGATTTATTTTAAATAATAATGACAAGAAATTTATTTTGAATTGAATTAGAATGTATATATTTATTTGAATCGATGTTAGAATATAAATATTTTATTTTAATTATAAAAGGAATTGAAAATGGCACGGTAGATCGAAAATTCGATTTCAAATTTTGAATGAATGTAAAGGATTCAAAATAAACCAGATTTTATCGAAACAAATAATATTTGAATCTATTTGAAAATATCTTTCCAACAAATCCGAAAAATTGAAATTTCATAGCGGGAATCAAAAGTTACGCCCAGTTGAAAATTCAGAATAGTCGCTATGGAATTCTGGCCCTTAAAAATGGAAATTTTGCAAACGGCCTCAGTTTTCGACGAAACTACTTTTGTTGGATCCGGTATGTGTAGTTATTGCTAGATTCCAAAATTCGTAATTTTCTGAATCAATATGTGAGCGTGGCGAAGTAAAACGTGTTTTAACAGTTTCAGTCAATTTTGATCGACTAGAAAATAGCCATTTTTCAAACGGTCTCACAATTTGACAAAATTAGTTTTGTTAGAACCGTATCGTCAATATGAAGCTAGAAAATATTTTTCGGGAATTTTTAGAGTCTGTATGTGGCTCCAGTAAATTGAAATGTGCGTTCAAAATCAATATATAGATTTATATTTTGATTGTAACGAAAACTGATTGAAACGATCGTATTGGCTTATGAAACATATCCCATTATGTTCGGAAAGGGGGTATTTAGCTAGGGGCAACAGTCGTTGGGTCTTGTTTGGGGTTCGAATTAAAAGTCAACTTTTTGGATAATTAAATTAAATAAATAATTAAATATATAAATTTCCCTTTACTCCCTCTCTCTCTCCTCTAGTTCAAAACCGAAAAAAATATATCCATCGTGCCCTAGCCCCGCGCCGCTAGAGCCTCGACCCCCCTCCTTCGCGCGCCACCGGCGGTCCACTCCCCCTCCCTCCAAACGCCTGACCGAGACCCCCCTTCCCTCTTCCTCCCTCTCCCAAAAAGACAACGCCCCAGAAGCCGCACCCCCTCCCCTTTCCGACGCAGCGCCGACGCACTAGCCCCCTCCCTCCACCCTCCGCCTGCGCCGTGACCCATCCTCCTCCTACCTCTCCTCTTCTCCCCCTTGAATGTGAAGAAACCGCCCCCCCTCGATTTTTACAGTAAGTTTTTATTTATTTATTTTCAGTTCTTATTTATATATATAAAAAATATAATAACATGAGGCATTGATTTTTTAAATGACATGAAGCTTTGATTTTCAACTTCAATAGGAAGTGATTTTTATTTGTTTAAAGATTAGATTTTTATGATGTTAAAGATTTGATTTTTTTATGAAAATTCTTAGAATATAAAAATATGATTTTTATATTATAGAAAGATTAAAAATATGATTTTTATATAATAGAGTATAAAAATATGATTTTTATATAATAGAGAATATAAAAATGTGATTTTTATATGAGTGGCGATATAAAAAAAATAATCTTTATTAGAAGAAGAGTGATAAAAATATAATTTTTATTATGAAGTTAGCGTGGTAAAAATATGATCTCTATTATATGAACACCGGTATAAAAATATAATTTTTATCTATATAGTAGCAGTATAAAAATGTGATTTTTATCCATGTAGCGTAGTTATAAAAAAATGGTTTTTATATACATAGCAACAATATAAAGATGCGATTTTTATATATGTAGTGGATACGGACAACGAAAGTGACAAAAGGCGAGCACTATGAAGATTTTCTACATATGAAGAGTCGCGGTGTTTGGTTAAGCTTATCGGTGAGAACTTCTCACTTTAATTCATGTTTTCTAGTTAAAATTATATACTAGGATGCATACGGTGCTTAGCAGCACCCGACACCCGTTGTCCACAGACCATGGACGACTTGTTTGATTTTGTTGTGTGGTGAAAATTGATTGTGATGTGGAATGAATGGAAATATATTCATGTGTTGAAATAAATTTTTTATAGTTAAAAATATAATTTTTAACGTGAATGTGAATAAATAAATATTCATTTACAAATCGGACGATTTGTTTATGTACGCCCATTTTACTGATATGGATTGGGACGATAAATTTTACACGTCGCCCAACCACACATAATATTCAGTGTTTATGGATTGAAACCCCACACGGGTGTTGGGATGATATTTGACGTACACTAATCCCAATTGTTTATTGGTATGTCGATCATTTGATTGACAGACTGTGTAAGCGTTAATTAGTTATATTTAATGCTTATGCAGTTGTGTGGTGCACTTTGGATGATGGTTGATTATTTATCATTGCAATTATATACATGTGTTGTATGGAATCCATATATGTAATAACCCGGAAAATGTGAACCAATTTAAAATTTTTAAAATTGGTTAATACCAAAGAATTTGAATAATTGAAATAGCATATTTCAATAAAATAGAGAATTAGGAATAGTAAGGCAGTTTGAAATTTTGAATACAAACTTTGTCTGACTGTACCAGGTGGAAAATATAACGGATTTTAGCGAAACTGAAAATATTTAAATCTGTTTATGAATACCTTTCTAACGAATCTGAAAAATCGAAGTTTCATAGCGGGAATCAAAAGTTATGGCCAAATGAATTTTCAGAAAGGTCGCTATATAGCATATATAGCCCTTGAAAATTGATATTTTGCATACGACCTCGGGATTCGACGAAACCACTTTTGTTGGGTCCGGGATGTCAAATTATTGCTAGGTTTCAAATTTCATAATTTTTGAAGCTGGTATGTGAGCGGGGCAAAAGAAAATGTGATTGGTCAATTTCTGTTAAAATGGGTCGACCTAAAAATGGCCGTTTTTCAAACGAGCTCAGAACTCGACGAAACTGGTTTTGTTAGGACCTTATCGTCAAAACAAAGCTAGATTTATTTTTTTTGGAATTTTTCGATTCAGTTTGTGGCCCTGGTAAAAGAAATGTACGTTCAAATTAAATATTGAATGTTTTATACTTTAATTTGAAAAATAACTGACTGTAACAGTCAAATTGGCCAACGAAACATATCTCATTGTGTCCGGAATGGAGGTATTTAGCTAGGGGCGACAGTCGTTAGGTTTGATTTCGAGTTCGTTTGTAAAAACACTATTTAAATTTTCCTATAAAGTCTCGACCAATAGGAATTTTCCTTTAAAAAAAAATCTCAAAAACCCTAGCCGCCACAGACGAAACCGACGATCCAGGAAGCTCCGACCTTCCCCTTCGTTTTCCCGCCGCCACAGGCGACGCTAAGCCGCGCCACCACCGCCGTTCGACAGCCCCTCCTCCCCTCTCCACATCCGACCAAACGCCGCCCTCCTGAACCACGCCGAGGAAGTCGCCGCCTTCCTGACGCCGCGCCGCATTCCTCCGACCACCGAAGGGAACCGCACCACCACCGACAGGGAGCTGGTTCGTAGCTCTTCCACGTGGCACCACCCGATCAAAGCAACGATCGACAGATTTCACGAATTTTTCAACCCTAGTTTCGGATCAAAAATAAAGGTACGACCTTTATTATTCTGAATTGAAAATAACACTATAAAACGTTGCAAAACTTTGAAAAATAATATCTTTTTCGTTCGTTAACGAAATTCGATGAAACAGGAGACACCATGACCACAAGGAGGCTCTCTACCATCTAGAAGAAGCCGTGGATTTTTCTGATTTTCCTAGGATTTTTAGCACTGCAATAACCAATGTGAGGAATCTAAACTAAATTGTGTGAATGGAATCGCGTTGTATAAATTATATAAGCGGAGTGTAAATTATATACGCATTGTATACCTTACGTACATGTGTTGTATAAGTTATATTAGCGATGTATAAATTATACAAGCGTTGAATGAAACATATATGCTTTGAATTGTGATGAATTGCAAGTGAATTATAATATAATATATATATATACTCCCCTCGTCCACAGACCATGGGCGATATTTATTGTTTGTGATTGACGTGATATTATATGGTATGACGAATGGTTGGAAATAATTGTTTGTGGTTGATTTTGTGGTTGAAAAATACCTTTGTGGTTGAAAAATACCCTCTTGTGGTTGAAACAAATTAGAATAGGATTGTGGAATTGAAAATAAAACATGCCGCCTGCGTGCGAACTAGATGCATGATCCCCATTGTCAAAAACCGCGAGGTTTTAAGGTAGAGCGAGGAGCCGTACTAGGGACGGTCCCGGTTTTAACTACCCTGCCGTTATGCTGCCGAAATTTTCTGAAATATACATGTGTTAGAATAATTTTCATTCGTTGAAATAAATAACGTACGTTGAAGCGAATATTCATGTGTTGAGTTGCAATTCATTCGTTGAGTTGAAATTCATGTGTTGAATATTATTTGAATTTAAACAAATAGCTTTAGCGATAAAAATAACATTTTTATATATATACAAACTATTGAGAATATTCATGTGTTGAATTGAAATTCGTTCGTTGAGTTGAAATTCATGTGTTGAATATTATTCGAATTTAAACAAATAGCGTTAGCGATAAAAATCACATTTTTATATATATACAAACTATAGAGAATATTCATGTGTTGAGTTGCAATTCATTCGTTGAGTTGAAATTCATGTGTTGAATATTATTCGAATTTAAACAAATAGCTCTAGCGATAAAAATCACATTTTTATATATATACAAACTATAGAGAATATTCATGTGTTGAATTGAAATTCGTTCGTCGAGTTGAAATTCATGTGTTGAATGTTATCGTATGTTAAAATAAAATGAATCGACAATAAAAACTACATTTTTATTGTGAATATGAAGTGTTAAAAACATTCACGTGTTGGATAAATATTTTTGATGATAAAAATATTTCTTTTATCATGTATACGCTTTGATAAAAATACACACGTGTTGAAATAAATAATAGTTTGCCAGAAATATTATTATTAGCTTCGTTCTGCATATATATACATGTGTTGAACAGGAAGAATGGATTAGCTGTAGAGTAAAGAAATTATTTGCGTGCCCGACAAATAGGTAAACCTTGATGAGTTTGCTGCGCAATTTTATTTTTATATCAACTCCTGTGAAGGCCATTGGATGCGGAGTGCTGGTTATTCTGTGTGAAATAATAAATATCGCCATAGGATAGTAACAATTAATTTTGAACTACACTACATGGCATACTTCTTGACGATAGGCATACTTAATCATATTCCACATAAGCAATTGGAGCTTGTGTGACGAGGTGAAAGATTTACCATACGAGCGAGAGGCTTGTATGGCGATGACTATATACTACAGGTTGAACTGATGACTGATATGGACTATATAAAATATAACGATGAATTGCCAGATTAATAAAAACCCCACACGGGTCTGGAGTTGACAATAATCACGTCGCTTTAGTTATTAGATACGGCACATGGACTATTTATTTCCACACGGAAACGGGGTGACGAGAATTTATTCTCTGGAGTGATTATCTATACAGGCTCCCCCGTAAACACCAGAATATATGACTATAAATATGTGGATGCTTTTTAGGATTTATTGGGCACCTAACACGGCCTAATAAATTTCCAAACCCCTCCCCGTACAAAGGAGGTTATGGCGAAATTTTTCGAAATATTAAGGCGTTAGTGAAATATTTGAAGTGAAAACGAAGTTGGAATTATAGAATGAACTATAGTTGGAATTAAAGAATGAACTATATTTATATATAAATATAAATATAATTAAAAGGAATCGAAGCCGTGCAGTTCGTGTTTCGGAATCGTAATTTGAAACGATTAGTACGAGAAATCCGACCATCGGATTTTCCCGAAACCGCAACAGCTGGGTTCGCCTTGGAAATATCTTCCCAATGGCACCAACCTTGTAAAAATCCAACGATTGGATTGTCCGGAATGTTTAATTAAAATCTGAAGAAAAACAGCGCCAGAATCGTTTATATTTATATATTAATATAAATATAATTAAATTAAATCGAATAACGACGCTGCAGTTCGAATTTTGAAACCGTAACTTAAAACGACTAGTGTGGAAGATCCGACCATCGGATTCTCACGAAACTGGAACCGTTGGGTTCGCTTTGGGAATATCTTCCCACTGATATAGACTTTGTAGAAATCCAACGGTTAGATTTTCCGATATGTGTAAAACAAATTAGGGGGAAAACAGCGCCAGTGCCACGGCACGACCTGAAACGTCGTTTAATTAAATATGGCCATTTTTAAATAAATAAAAATGGCGAAAAATCGTTATAAAATATTATAAGCAACATAGATTGTAAATAGACCAATTGGGCTTGAATTGTTTGATATTTGATGGTTGCATGTGCTTGACACGAAAATAACACTAAAGAACTGAAAGATGGATGTCGAATAATATAACCATGGAAAGAATCGATTTAAATTCTAATGACGTGAATTATTTGAAAAGGCCGAGCTAACCCTCATTTCAAATAATTCATCGAGCGATTCGAATTGGAAAATGCAAAGACGATTCAAGACCGACGATCTTCGTATCGGTTGGATGGGCGTTGCTGAGGTTCCTGACCGGAGTAGCTACTGGAAAGGGACGGAGGTAGTAGCCGTCTGAACGTATGTGTTGATTGGACGGATATACGAGGAATTTGACGCCTCCGGTTTCGTTTAGACCCAGAACGGACTTGTAAATGGACTGTGTGTCTGACATTGGATTTTGTTCTATACTGATTGATCTCTGTTAAATATATATCTGTTTGGCGGTGGAGAATTAATTCTTTTTCTTAACGCCCTTCTCTGAGACATACGAGCTCAGAGGTGATATATGGATGGAAATCAATTGTATGGAGTGGACTGCCTATGTGGCATGCCAAGATGCTGTGATCAAGGCTTTTGTTGCAAAGCAAAGTCTTGTGGATGATGATCAAAGCACGGTCTACTTGGCCTGGCTTTGTATATTGTGTGGATTCGCGAGCCTCACACCTCGGTATGAGTGAAAAACGGGATACGGACCGCTGGGAGAGCACGACGTTTCTTTCTAGCTATGGTGGTGTCAGTGACTTACCAGCCCTGACATTTATATCTACTTTTCACCTTTGTGGTTGTTGGAATGCGAGGCGCCTCGATTATAGGTATGTAAGGACCGGGAAACGTGTGTTCAGGAATTGCCAATCCTCAAACGTAAGAGAGGACCGGCCCAGCCGAATCCAGGGTTGCCCAGAGTGTGTAGTCCTGAGGTATTTGCTAGAATGTCTCGAAGCGGAGAGGAGCTTGCCCCTTGCCTCGACTCATGACGGAAATCCAATTTCCAATACAAAATAACGGACTCGATTGTAGAACTAGTATGGCGACATAGTATATGGTAGCTATGCCACCTATGATTGATATTTATGATGCTATTCATTTTTGAAACATATATGCACTAGTAATAATATCAATTGATTTTGCTTTACACGTATCAAGCATATTTGGCCATTATAAGGGAAAACTCTATCCTCCGGCTTGCGTTGCATTGTATGATGGGACTTGAGTCTTATAATGGCTTCATTCTTTTAAAAAAGCATCGCATTGTTTTAAAGAATTCACTTTGTTTTAAATGCACTAGCAATCACTGGAGTAAACCCGTTCCGCGAAAGTGGCGTGGTCCTATGATTTGCGTATTACTGTTGTTTAAACTGTTAAATAGAATCCTCATACCAGTCCCCATGACTGACTCGTTGTTTGTTTCACTTTGCAAACGCGGGTGCCCTTATTTTCACACGGGCAGCCTAGTTCACAGGTGACAGGTTGTTTTTGGCTCTGCACTGTTGCATAGAGTGCATTTTGGCTCATGGCGAGGCTAACTTCACAGAGATGACTTTGACATTTTCCGCCATTATTGTGCTTATATTATGATTCCGCCACAGGCAATGCAGACTACTTTACTTTCAGTATTTATTCCCGTATGTATATGTACCGCCTTCGGCGATGTAGACTGATACCCTTATTATGTCTCACTGCATGTATGTATTCCGCCTCTGGCGATGATGACTGATCACTTCCCTTTTTATTTACTAAGTTATATCCTACGCTGTGCTATTCTGATGTTGTTACATGTTGTGATTCCGCTGTCATATCCATGTAAAATTATTCTATTTATTGTTTTTGCTATTATCTGTACTCTGGTATGATGATTAATGTGTTTTATTCCAATGATTATCCTTAATACCGCCCCTCGGATTTTGGGATCGTCACAGTTGGTATCAGAGCTTTGGTTAACCTTAGTTCCGGGATCTAACACATTAAACACCTTGTCAGAATAGAATCAGTAGTGTTCTAAGGCGAGTAGCTCATTAGAGATAGGATTAGCAATGTCCTAGAATGAGCTAAGCAGATTAGCAAAACAATTTGATCAGTACATCATTACCTTTCCTTATGTTCCCCTGCTTTATCATTTATGAAAATTATCAAATCTGTGAGCTTGACTCTTTTCTTGCTTATACAGTACTCTTTTTGATGGCTACACGAGCAGCAGCAGCTAGAAGAGGCCGTGGAGGCCGAGCAGGAGTAGCAGGAGGACGGGGCAATATCCCCGTAGTTGAGGGAGGCCCTACTGTTCAGCCACCAGCACCCGAGGACTTCGAGCTAGACAGAGTAGCGAAGAGGTATAGGAACCTTGGGGGAAAACCTTTTTCTGGCACTGGTACAGTGACAGAGGCTATAGCTTGGTTGAAGACCCGTGAAAAGATCTTTGAAGGCATGGGTTTGGGAACCAACAACAAAGCACGACTAGGTATTTGGCTCCTACAAGAGGAAGCAGAGCTGTGGTGGGATGCCATCACCTCAGAGGATGCAGCAGGTACTGTCAGGACCTGGGAGCAATTCAAAACCATGTTCAACGAGAAGTTTGTACCTGAACAGGCTTTAGAGAGGATGCGAGAGCAGTTTGCTAATCTCCAGTAAGGAGATCTCTCTATCCAGGATTACCTCAATAAATTCACCCAGTTGTCGCGCTATGCTCCAGAGCTTATTATGACCAACAAGGCAAAGAACAAGAGATTCATATTTGGGCTAAAGCGCAAGTGCCATGACAGAGCCATGAGTAACATCAAACACTCCTTCTCGGAATTGGTAGAAATGGCTTGCAATTATGAAGATATGGATGAAAGGCATGCCAGCCAAGACCGTGCCAAAAGCCAAGCTGGAAATAAGCGCAAGGCTTCAACAGAACAGCCAGAGTCTAGCATTACCGCGGCCGCTACTCAGAAACCTGGAAAGATCCCCAAAGGAAATTGCTACAACTGCGGGAAGCCAGGTCATTTTTCTAATGTATGCAAAGCCCCGAGGAAGCCAAAGGCAAATCCAGACTCAGCCGAATGCTACAATTGCCATAAGAAGGGGCACTATAGCAGGAACTGTCCTCTGAAGCAGAATGCACAAGTGGCTCATGTGTATGACGGGGAGACCCCGCCAGCTACCACCGATGGATCAGGTAAACCCGACGTCTTGGGAGGTACCCTTACCAGTAAAAATATTCCTGTTTCTATACTTTTTGATACTGGTGCGTCACGTAGCTTCATTTCTGGTAACATTGTTCACAAGTTAAAATTGAAACGAAGAAAGCTTAAGGAACCAGTTAAAGTTCAAAACTCGATAGGAGGTTCGGTTACTCTCAGTACCTATTGCAAATTACCTATTTCCTTTTCGCGATACCGATTTCCTTTTTATTCGATTGTCATGGACCTTTCCGAATTTGATATCATACTGGGGCTAGACTGGTTGACAAAATATAAGGCCGGAGTTAGATGTGCCGAGGGAATCGTTAAAGTCGAAACGAAGCTTGGACCTATATATATACCATGCCACGGTTCAGAAATTAATAGAACAGAATATTGGTCTTCTTTAGAAGTTACTCCCCCTTCATTAGAAAAGATACCGGTCGTTAAAAACTATGCGGATGTGTTTGAAGAAGTAGAAAACTTACCGCCCCAAAGAGAAATTGAATTTAGAATAGATCTAATTCCTAACGCCCGACCAGTAGTACATCCAATTAAAAGAATGGCCCCGAAAGAAAAAGAAGAGTTAGGTAGTCAGACCCGGGAATTGCTTTGGAAAGGTCTGATCAGACCGAGCTTTTCAGCTTGGGGAGCAGCTGTAGTATTTGTCCCGAAATCAGATGGTACTCTAAGACTTTATGTTGATTACCAAGATCTCAATAAGCAGACACTGAAGAAAAAATATCCCTTGCCACGAATAGATGATCTGTTAGATCAATTAAATGGAGCAACAGTCTTCTCCAGGATGGACCTAGCTACAGGTTTCCACCAATTACGTATAGCAGAAGACTGTATTCCTTTGACAGCCTTCAGGGGTCCCGATTTATTCTACGAATGGTTAGTAATGCCGTTCGGCTTGTGTAATGCTCCGGCATACTTCGTCGATCTTATGAACAGAGTGTTCCGTGGTGTATTGAATAAATTTGTTCTGGTCTTCATCGATGACATTTTAATCTACTCCAAGTCGGAAGGCGAACATGGGAAACATTTAGAACAAGTGTTGAAAATTCTAAGGAGAAATGTCTTGAAAGCTAAATTTTCTAAATGTGTCTTCTGGCAAGATGAAGTTAAGTTCCTAGGCCATGTCGTATCAAAAGAAGGAATTGCTGTAGATCCAAGCAAAATTACAGCGATTCAGAACTGGAAACAACCTACTACCCCCACAGAAGTTCGAAGTTTCCTTGGATTGGCCAGTTACTATCGGAAATTCGTTCAGGATTTTTCAAAGATATCTGGTGTATTGACAAAGCTTACCAACAAGCATGAGAAATTCAAATGGACTCCCGAATGTGAAGAAGCCTTCCAGGAGCTGAAACTGAAATTGACGACCGCTCCAGTATTGACAATTGTAGAAGGCAACCAAGACTTGACTGTATGGACAGACACTTCTATTAGAGGGCTAGGCGCAGTACTAATGCAAAAAGGCCAAGTGGTCACTTATGCCAGCCATCAGCTAAAGCCGCATGAAAGAAACTTGCAACTCATGATCTTGAGTTATTAGCTATCGTGTTTGCTTTGAGAATCTGGAGGCATTATTTATTGGGCGAGAAGTTCGAACTATTTACTGATCATCAATCATTGAAATATCTATTCACTCAGAAAGATCTAAACTTGAGACAACAATGTTGGTTAGAGTTCCTTGCAGCATATGATTTTGAAATTCTATACACTCCAGGGAAAGCCAATGTTGTAGCAGACGTGCTCAGCAGAAAGAATGAAATCATTGCCAGTTTTATCATTACGTCTTCATTAATTGACAGGATCTCGACCCTTTAAAAAGAGGATAATTTTGTAAAAGTAATGATCAAAGGAATCAATGAAGGCATAGACTCCAGCTTCCAAGTGGATAGTGAGGGAGTTTTGAGATTAAAAGGAAGAATTTGTGTTCCCGACATCTCCGAGATGAAGAGAGAAGTGCTTGATGAATGCCACAAGTCCAAATTAAGTATCCATCCCGGTGTGAGCAAAATGTATAACGATATCAAGCGCACATTCTGGTGGAAGGCGATGAAAAGGGATATCTCATTATATGTTAGCAGATGCCCCACTTGTCAGCTAGTTAAGAGCGATCAGCAGAAATTAGCGGGATTATTACAACCATTGGAAGTTCCAGGTTGGAAGTGGGAGAAAATTTCGATGGACTTCATTGATGGCTTGCCTCGAACTAAGAAAGGAAACGACAGTATATGGGTAATCGTAGATTGCTTCACGAAGACTGCCCATTTCATACCTGTCTGATCCAATAGAACGGCTCAAAGTTTAGCAAAGATTTACTTCAAAGAAATAGTTAAACTACATGGAGTGCCGCTCAATATAGTCAGTGATAGAGATCCCCTGTTTACTAGCAAATTCTGGGAAGCATTCCAGACATAATTGGGATCCAAATTGAATTTAAGCACCGCTTATCACCCACAGACAGACGACCAAACTGAACGGGTGAATAGAATTCTAGAAGATTTACTGCGGGCTTGCGTTATCGATTTTGGAGGCTCATGGGAAGATCACTTACATTTAGCCAAATTTTCTTATAACAATAGCTATCAAGCGAGTCTGGGAATGTCTCCATTTGAAGCATTATACGGTAGACCATGCAGATCTCCCGCATGTTGGGTAGAACCTGGCAATAGACTTGTGTTAGGGCCCGATATGATTCGAGAAGCATCGGATAAAGTCGATTTCATTAAGAAGCGATTGAAAACCGCACAGAGCCGACAGAAAAGTTATGCTGATGCGAGAAGAAGAGACTTATCGTTTGTCGTAGGCGATTATGTTTATTTAAGAGTTTCTCCAATGCGGGGAGTAATCAGATTTGGCAAGACTGGGAAGTTGGCACCGAGATTTATTGGTCCCTTTCCTATACTTGAACGGATTGGAACTCTTGCATATAGGGTTTCATTACCTGATTGGTTGCCTGGTGTACATGATGTGTTCCACATGTCTCAACTCAGAAAACATGTTCATGATCCAGATCTAGTTGTGGAAGAAGCAGCGCAACAGGATATTGACATAACTCCAGAATTAGCACTCAGAAGAGAGCCATTAAAGATAGTTGGCAAAGAAACTAGAGAGCTAAGGAGCAAAAAGATTCCTTTAGTCAAAGTGCAGTGGAGTAGTGATCCTAGAGACTGTACTAGGGAGACCGAGGAAAGCATTAAGCAAGCCTACCCCAAATGCAGAGTGGACATCTCTGACTAACTCCGGTGCAAGGTACCTTTACAATACTTTGCATTTACATTTTATTTCCTACTTAGCTGTTATTTCCTTTTCGAGGACGAAAAGTTTTAAGTGGGGGAGATTGTAATAACAAGGAAAATGTGAACCAATTTAAAATTTTTAAAATTGGTTAATACCAAAGAATTTGAATAATTGAAATAGCATTTTTCAATAAAATAGAGAATTGGGAATAGTAAGGCAGTTTGAAATTTTGAATACAAACTTTGTCTGATTGTACCAGGTGGAAAATATAACGGATTTTAGCAAAACTGAAAATATTTAAATCTGTTTATGAATACCTTACTAACGAATCTGAAAAATCGAAGTTTCATAGCGGGAATCAAAAGTTATGGCCAAATGAATTTTCAGAAAGGTCGCTATATAGCATATATAGCCCTTGAAAATTGATATTTTGCATACGACCTCGGGATTCGACGAAACCACTTTTGTTGGGTCCGAGATGTCAAATTATTGCTAGGTTTCAAATTTCATAATTTTTGAAGCTAGTATGTGAGCGGGGCAAAAGAAAATGTGATTGGTCAATTTCTGTTAAAATGGGTCGACCTAAAAATGGTCGTTTTTCAAACGAGCTCAGAATTCGACAAAACTGGTTTTGTTAGGACCGTATCGTCAAAACAAAGCTAGATTTATTTTTCTGGAATT
Organism: Allium sativum; assembly: GCA_030737875.1. Lineage (NCBI taxonomy): Eukaryota > Viridiplantae > Streptophyta > Magnoliopsida > Asparagales > Amaryllidaceae > Allium > Allium sativum. The sequence goes on from CM060909.1 coordinate 827,420,733, forward strand.
TTTCGATTCAGTTTGTGGCCATGGCAAATTGAAATGTACGTTCAAATTAAATATTCAATGTTTTATACTTTAATTTGAAAATTAACTGACTGTAACAGTCGAATTGGCCAACGAAACATATCCCATTGTGTCCGGAATGGGGGTATTTAGCTAGGGCGACAGTCGTTGGGTTTGATTTCGAGTTCGTTTGTAAAAACACTATTTAAATTTTCCTATAAAGTCTCGACCAATAGGAATTTTCCTTTAAAAAAAAATCTCAAAAACCCTAGCCGCCACAGACGAAACCGACGATCCAAGAAGCTCAGACCTTCCCCTTCGTTTTCCCGCCGCCACAGGCGACGCTAAGCCGCGCCACCACCGCCGTTCGACAGCCCCTCCTCCCCTCTCCACATCCGACCAAACCCCGCCCTCCACCTTCGCCGGAATCGCCTGAACCACGCCGAGGAAGTCGCCGCCTTCCTCCGACCACCGAAGGGAACCGCACCACCACCGACAGGGAGCTGGTTCGTAGCTCTTCCACGTGGCACCACCTGATCGAAGCAACGATCGATAGATTTCACGAATTTTTCAACCCTAGTTTCGGATCAAAAATAAAGGTATGACCTTTATTATTCTAAATTGAAAATAACACTATAAAGCGTTGCAAAACTTTGAAAAATATTATCTTTTTCATTCGTTAACGAAATTCGATGAAACAGGAGACACCGTGACCGCAAGGAGGCTCTCTACCATCTAGAAGAAGCCGCGGATTTTTCTGATCTTCCTAGGATTTTTAGCACTGCAATAACCAATGTGAGGAATCTAAACTAAATTGTGTGAATGGAATCGCGTTGTATAAATTATATAAGCGAAGTGTAAATTATATACGCATTGTATACCTCATGTACATATGTTGTATAAGTTATATTAGCGATGTATAAATTATACAAGCGTTGAATGAAACATATATGCTTTGAATTGTGGTGAATTGCAAGTGAATTATAATATATATATATATATATATATATATATATATATATATATACTCCCCTCGTCCACAGACCATGGACGATATTTATAGTTTGTGATTGACGTGATATTATATGGTATGACGAATGGTTGGAAATAATTGTTTATGGTTGATTTTGCGGTTGAAAAATACCTTTGTGGTTGAAAAATACCCTCTTGTAGTTGAAACAAATTAGAATAGGATTGTGGAATTGAAAATAAAACATGTCGCCTGCGTGCGAACTAGATGCATGATCCCCATTGTCAAAAACCGCGAGGTTTTAAGGTAGAGCGAGGAGCCGTACTAGGGACGGTCCCGGTTTTAACTACCCTGCCGTTATGCTGCCGAAATTTTCTGAAATATACTTGTGTTAGAATAAGTTTCATTCATTGAAATAAATTACATACGTTGAAGCGAATATTCATGTGTTGAGTTGCAATTCATTCGTTGAGTTGAAATTCATGTGTTGAATATTATTTGAATTTAAACAAATAGCTTTAGCAATAAAAATCACATTTTTATATATATACAAACTATAGAGAATATTCATGTGTTGAATTGAAATTCGTTCGTTGAGTTGAAATTCATGTGTTGAATATTATTCGAATTTAAACAAATAGCTTTAGCGATAAAAATCACATTTTTATATATATACAAACTATAGAGAATATTCATGTGTTTAGTTGCAATTCATTCGTTGAGTTGAAATTCATGTGTTGAATATTATTCGAATTTAAACAAATAGCTCTAGCGATAAAAATCACATTTATATATATATACAAACTATAGAGAATATTCATGTGTTGAATTGAAATTCGTTCGTCGAGTTGAAATTCATGTGTTGAATGTTATTGTATGTTAAAATAAAATGAATCGACAATAAAAACTACATTTTTATTGTGAATATGAAGTGTTAAAAACATTCACGTGTTGGATAAATATTTTTGATGATAAAAATATTTCTTTTATCATGTATACGCTTTGATAAAAATACACACGTGTTGAAATAAATAATAGTTTGCTAGAAATATTATTATTAGCTTCGTTCTGCATATATATACATGTGTTGAACAGGAAAAATGGATTAGCTGTAGAGTAAAGAAATTATTTGCGTGCCCGACAAATAGGTAAACCTTGATGAGTTGGCTGCGCAATTTTATTTTTATATCAACTCCTGTGAATGCCATTGGATGCGGAGTGCTGGTTATTCTGTGTGAAATAATAAATATCGCCATAGGATAGTAACAATTAATTTTGAACTACACTACATGGCATACTTCTTGACGATAGGCATACTTCATCATATTCCACATAAGCAATTGGAGCTTGTGTGATGAGCTGAAAGATTTACCATACGAGCGAGAGGCTTGTATGGCGATGACTATATACTACAGGTTGAACTGATGACTGATATGGACTATATAAAATATAACAATAAATTGCCAGATTAATAAAACCCCACACGGGTCTGGAGTTGACAATAATCACGTCGCTCTAGTTATTAGATACGGCACATGGACTATTTATTTCCACACGGAAACGGGGTGACGAGAATTTATTCTATGGGGTGATTATCTATACATGCTCCCCCGTAAACACCAGAATATATCACTATAAATATGTGGATGCTTTTTAGGATTTATTGGGTGCCTAACACGGCCCAATAAATTTCCAAACCCCTCCCCGTACAAAGGAGGTTATGGCGAAATTTTTCGAAATATTAAGGCGTTAGTGAAATATTTGAAGTGAAAACGAAGTTGGAATTATAGAATGAACTATAGTTGGAATTATAGAATGAACTATATTTATATATAAATATAAATAAAATTAAAAGGAATCGAAGCCGTGCAGTTCGTGTTTCGGAATCGTAATTTGAAACGATTAGTACGAGAAATCCGACCATCGGATTTTCCCGATACCGCAACCGCTGGGTTCGCCATGGAAATATCTTCCCAACGGCACCAACCTTGTAAAAATCCAACGGTTGGATTTTCCGAAATGTTTAATCCAAATCTGAAGAAAAACAGTGCCAGAATCATTTATATTTATATATCAATATAAATATAATTAAATTAAATCGAATAACGACGCTGCAGTTCGAATTTTGAAACTGTAACTTCAAACGACTAGTGTGGAAGATCCGACCGTCGGATTCTCACGAAACTGGAACCGTTGGGTTCGCTTTGGGAATATCTTCCTACTGATATAGACTTTGTAGAAATCCAATAGTTAGATTTTCCGATATGTGTAAAACAAATTAGGGGAAAAACAGCGCCAGTGCCACGGCACGACCTGAAACGTCGTTTAATTAAATATGGCCATTTTTAAATAAATAAAAATGGCGAAAAATCGTTATAAAATATTATAAGCAACATAGATTGCAAATAGACCAATTGGGCTTGAATTGTTTGATATTTGATGGTTGTATGTGCTTGACACGAAAATAACACTAAAGAACTGAAAGATGGATGTCGAATAATATAACCATGGAAAGAATCGATTTAAATTCCAATGACGTGAATTATTTGAAAAGGCCGAGCTAACCCTCATTTCAAATAATTCATCGAGCGATTCGAATTGGAAAATGCAAAGACGATTCAAGACCGATGATCTTCGTATCGGTTGGATGGGCGTTGCTGAGGTTCCTGACCGGAGTAGCTACCGGAAAGGGACGGAGGTAGTAGCCGTCTGAACGTATGTGTTGATTGGACGGATATACGAGGAATTTGACGCCTCCGGTTTCGTTCAGACCCAGAACGACCTTGTAAATGGACTGTGTGTCTGATATTGGATTTTGTTCTATACTGATTGATCTCTGTTAAATATATATCTGTTTGGCGGTGGAGAATTTATTCTTTTGCTTAACGCCCTTCTCTGAGACATACGAGCTCAGAGGTTATATATGGATGGAAATCAATCGTATGGAGCGGACTGCCTATGTGGCATGCCAAGATGCTGTGATCAAGGCTTCTGTTGCAAAGCAAAGTCTTGTGGATGATGATCAAAGCACGGTCTACGTGGCATGGCTTTGTATATTGCGTGGATTCGTGAGCCTCACACCTCGGTATGAGTCAAAAACGGGATACGGACCGCTGGGAGAGCACGGCGTTTCTTTCTAGCTATGGTGGTGTCAGTGACTTACCAGCCCTAACATTTATATCTACTTTTCACCTTTGTGGTTGTTGGAATGCGAGGCGCCTCGATTATAGGTCTGTAAGGACCGGGAAATGTGTGTTCAGGAATTGCCAATCCTCAAACGTAAGAGAGGACCGGCCCAGCCGAATCCAGGGTTGCCCAGAGTGTGTAGTCCTGAGGCATTAGCTAGAATGTCTCGAAGCGGAGAGGAGCTTGCCCCTTGCCTCGACTCATGACGGAAATCCAATTTCCAATACGAAATAACGGACTCGATTGTAGAACTAGTATGGCGACATAGTATATGGTAGCTATGCCGCCTATGATTGATATTTATGATGCTATTCATTTTTGAAACATATATGCACTAGTAATAATATCAATTGATTTTGCTTTATACGTATCAAGCATATTTGGCCATTATAAGGGAAAACTCTATCCTCCGGCTTGTGTTGCATTGTAGGATGGGACTTGAGTCTTATAATGGCTTCATTCTTTTAAAAAAGCAACGCGTTGTTTTAAAGAATTCAATTTGTTTTAAATGCATTAGCAATCACTAGAGTAAACTCATTCCGCGAAAGTGGCGTGGTCCTATGATTTGCGTATTACTGTTGTTTAAACTGTTAAATAGATTCCTCATACCAGTCCCCATGACTGACTCGTTATTTGTTTCACTTTGCAAACGCGGGTGCCCTTATTTGCACACGGGCAGCCTAGTTCACAGGTGACAGGTTGTTTTTGGCTCTGCACTGTTGCATAGAGTGCATTTTGGCTCATGGCGAGGCTGACTTCACAGAGATGACTTTGACATTTTCCTCCATTATTGTACTTATATTATGATTTTGCCATAGGCGATGCAGACTACTTTACTTTCAGTATTTATTCCCGTATGTATATGTACCGCCTTCGGCGATGTAGACTGATACCCTTATTATGTCTCACTGCATGTATGTATTCCGCCTCTGGCGATGATGACTGATCACTTCCCTTTTTATTTACTAAGTTATATCCTACGCTGTGCTATTCTGATGTTGTTACATGTTGTGATTCCGCTGTCATATCCATGTAAAATTATTCTATTTATTGTTTTTGCTATTTTCTGTACTTTGCTATGATGATTAATGTGTTATATTCCAATGATTATCCTTAATACCGCCCCTCGGATTTTGGGATCGTCACAATATAATTAACATTATATGGTAATTGATTGGGCCTCATTCCAATTTGGAAAACAAAGATTCATGGTTGAATAGAAAAATATAGTCATGTGTTGACGATACTCATGAGTTGAGAATATTCATGTGTTGGAACTTATCATGTGTTAAACGAAATATTTTAACAATAAAATTAGAAACTAACTGGAAACTAGTTAAGATGAGTGGTTTCCTTGGTATTAATCTGATGTTGGTTTCGGCCTTCGGGGTTAATACTTAGGGAATCGTTCTCTTACTAATTTACGGTTGGAGTCTGGTTAAGAATTAGAAATCATAATTTTATAAAATATATTAAATAACAAAAATAGTCATGTGTTGACGATACTCATGTGTTGAGAATATTCATGCGTTGAAAGAAATATATATTCATGTGTTGAAGAAAATATTCATTTGTTGAATAGAATAACGAAGTTATTGAAATATATAAAGTCGTGTTGATTAGATATGCGCCATTTTGACGCAAACGATATTTATATCGATTATACTCATTTTTATAATGAATATAGAAAAAGAAGTGATGTCAAAATATAATATTTTGAAAATATTATCATTTATATATTAATGATATGGAATATTCAATTTTGATTTAAAATTGAATATGAAGTTGAAATTGTTTTGAAAATGCATTTAACACGATTTATAAAATACGTTTTGAATTGAAATCGACGAAATATACATAATATATATATATTATATATATTTAATGGCCTGAATAGAACGCGCCGTGCCGCGGCAGTTCGCGAATTTCGACCATTGACTTCGAATTGACGTTGTGGGAGATCCGACCGTCGGATTCTCCTGAAACCAGAACTGTTGGGTTCGTATCGAAATGAGCTTTCCAATGAGTATTATAAATTTGAAATCTAACGGTTGGATTTGGAATTATGTCCAAACCAATTTTGGAAAAGGTCGGTGTAAGTGCAGTTCGACGGCCGTTATTGGAAACCAACTGTACGGGCCTTGATAAAATTATTAAAAATATTAATAATTTGCGTAAAATCATAATAAATGATTTAGAAAGAACTGGGATGAAAAATTCCATATTCATAAGGATAAAAATATATTTTTATCGAAATGAACTAGTTATGAACTAGAATTATAATCCAATATTTTTGAATAAATGAATTGGATTTGAAGTGGTTTTAAAAATAATCAGAATTTCCAATATACGAATTGGAATGGATTTGAATTGAAATTATCTTCGGAATATTTCGATGTTGGATTTCGTGATTATACAGCTATGGTAGTGGAAATTTGAAAGATATATTTATATCGATATTTCCAATACGATATTTGTTGGTTTCAGAATTTGATATTGAATATAAGCCGATATATTTTCTATTCAGAGCCTTGTATTTAATATCAAATGGGATTTTGGGTTCATCGTGAATGGTGTCTTAAATAACACTGTTCTTGAACCCAGTTTAGAAAAGAATAAATCTTTTAATTAAGATTTAGTGAAATTTTCCAGTTAATTAGTATTTAATTGGAATTCAATTTAAATTGGTTTTTGGGGTTTATCGTGAGCAGGTGTTTTGAATAACACCTGTTCTTTAACCCGATTAACAATGGAAAGTGATTTTTGGTTTATCGTGAACCGTGTTTTAGATGACATTGGTTCTTTAACCCAGTTAAAGACATGATATTATTTTTGGGAAGATTAAAACTAAGTGGAGTTTTAATGAATCTTTAATTGGATTAAAGTGATCGAGAATGGAGTATCACCAGTTTTGCTCCAAGCGATAGTTAAATCTTTAATTAGATTTGAATGTGAAATGGTAATTAATATTTACCGATAACACCGTGGTGTTAGATATGGAGTATTACCAGTTTTGCTCCATGGGATGGATAGGTTGGGATTGGGAAATAAAATAAATAATTACTTCAGTGTGGTTCGCTAATCCCGACTAGTTTGGAAAACCTTAACATGGTTTGAAATAATATCCAAAGGAAGATTAATGAATAAATTTAGAAGAATTTATCTTCGAAAAAATTAATGGGAACCTTTCCCTAAGAATGTGAATATTTGAATAAAAGAATATTTTAAATTTGAATGGGGCGTATGTAGTGTTTGTGTAGCACTTGTTTATTATATACGCGAGTTATTCGGTAAGGCCGGGTTTATACCCATTCTGAATAACCGATTCGACGATAAGTCGAAGATGAATATGATGGTTGAAGACCGGAGGTCTTCACATCGTTTGGATGATTACTGATGATCTTGATTGGGCTGTACACCTAAGAGGAGGGAATCAGTTGGTGATCGTCCAGATGTACTTGGAGATCGATGGATATGTGAGGAATAAGGTTCCTCCGGTTTCGTTCAGGCCCAGAACGAACTTGTAAATGGACTGTGTATCTGACATTGCATTTTATTCTATGTGATTGATTTCAATTAAATATATATCTGTTTGGCGGCGGAGAATTTATTCTCTTGCTTAACGCCTTTCTCTGAGACGTACGAGCTCAGAGGTTATATATTGATGGATATCAATCGCATGGCATGAATTGCCTATGTGGCAAGCCTAAGTGGCAAATGATCAAGGCTTCTATTGAAAAGTAAAGTCTTGTGGTTGATGATCAAAGCATGGCCTGTGTGGAATAGCTTTGTATATGGCGTTAATTTGCGAGCCTTACACCTCGGTATGAGTCAAAAACAGGATTGGACTGCAGGGAGAACACGACGTTTCTTTCTAGCTATGGGTGGTGTCAGTGACCTACCATGCCTGACATTTACATTATTTTTCACCTGTGTGGTTGTTGGAATGCGAGGCGCCTCGGATATAGGTCCGATAGGACCGAGAAACGTGTGTTCAGGAATAATTAATCCTCAAAAGTAGGAGAGGACTGACCCTGAAGCATCTAGGATCGCTGTGTGTGGTCCTGAGACATTTGCTAGAGTGTCTCGAACGGAGAGGAGCTTGCCCCTTGCCTCAACTCATGATGGAAATCCAATTTCCAATACGACCTTTGCGGTTTTAATTGTAGAACTAGTAGGGCAGCATGATATATGGTACCCATGCCGCCTATGATTGATACATTTATATTTAAAGTTGTTTTCTTCACTTATAGTAATTATAAAATAAGAAATTTAACGTATCAAGCATTATTTGGCTATTATAAGGTAAAACCCTATCCTCCGGCTTGCGTTGCATTGTGTGATGGGACCTGGGTCTTATAATAGCTTCATTTTTCTTCATCTAGCATTGCGCTGTTTGTTTTATACACTGGTATTCTTGGGAGGAAACCCGTTCCATGTTATACGGCGTGTCCCTTGATTTACCTAACTTTAAAAATCAAATTAATAACTGTTTTAGTTCTCACACCAGTCACATGACTGACCTGGAGTTTATTGTTTTAACCTAAACTCAGGGTACCCTTATTTTCCGCATGGGCAGCTAGTAGTTGGTTTTGCATATTATATTCACAGGATCCTGGTTTATAGCTGGAACGATACTCGGAAAGCTCTGTATCCGTGTATTTCTTTCAATTTTGTGTTGTATTATTTTTCCGCTGTTATGTATTTAAATGTAATTTAAATCTCTGATATTTATCAAATGTGTAATATTTATTCATACTCTGTATATTCTTGTATTCTGATGGAAATTGTTGTAATAGAAATGAAATGTTCTTCTGTTTGGGTTCTGATTCGTCTTGTCCTCAAAGCAATTCGTTCTTTCTCTTCTCTTCGGAGACCGGGGAAGTTCGGGTCGCCACATTTGGTATCAGAGCTTTGGTTTACAGAGCTCAGAGAATAAGGCACATTAGAACCATACGAAAGAATTCATCAGAGGATGGATTAGAAATATCCAATAAGAATGACTGGTTAGAGATGGGATCAGTAGTATCCTAGAACGATTGTAAAGAGTGAAATTTTTGAAATAAAAATTTGCAAACAAGTTTTGTTTTGAAAATTTAAACCATTTTGTACGTATTTGAATATTTTATTTGTATTGAATTTGGACAATCGAGTATATAAAGATTTTGCATATACGCGTCATGAACATATATTCGAAGTTTTAATATATTGGATAGATATAGAATCATACTCTAGTCGCCCGGGGACAATTCTGATGATGATTGCAACATCATCAGTATTTGTGTTCGAGTTTCGAAAGTGGGATTTCTATATATTTCAATTAGACTGGTGTGAGAACCAAAACTGGATAGGATTATTGTTGTGATTTGGCATCAAAAACATGATTTTCTGTATATATATCAAAATTATGAATTTGAAACTTTAATTCACTAATTGATTGCTGGTTTTGTTGTTTGATTATTGGTTTCATTTATTAAAATTTTGAACCATTTAGCCTAATTGAACCGAATATTGAACTGTATTGAAAAAAAAAAGATTACAATTGTATGCATATACATGTATATCTATTGAACAGGTCATAGCAAGGAGGCTAGAGCAGAAGATTAAAATTGTTTGCCCGACAAATAGGTACATGTTTACAAATTTATTGGGTTTGGGTGATTTTATGAGCCGATTGGCTAGCCACTTGGCATTTTCTTGACACAACCCAAACTCCCCCGATAAGGAAAGCCCGGATTGCGTTGAGGACAAGACCAATCAGAATGCAAATAGAAGAACATTTCATTGTTTATTACAACAATTCCATCAGAATATAAGAATAGACAGAGTATGAATAAATATACATTCGACAAATATCAGAGATTACAATAAATTACATCTAAATACATCGCAGCGGAAAATAATACAAAACACAACTAGAAGTAATACACGGATACAGAGCTTTCCGAGTATCATTCCAGCTGTAAATCAGGATCCTATGAATATAAATCTGCAAAACCAAAACTACTAGCTGCCCGTGCGGAAAATAGGGGCACCCAGAGTTTAGGTTAAAACAATAAACCCCAGGTCAGTCATGTGACTAGTGTGAGAACTAAAACAGTTATTAATCTTTATACCGGGGTGTACCTAACCCTGTAGTCACTATCCCGTTTTTGACTCATACCGGGGTGTGAGGCTCGCGAATTCACGTTATACACAAAGCTGCGCCACACAGGCCGTGCTTTGATCATCAACCACAAGACTTTTCATTTCAACAGAAGCCTTGATCAATTGCCACTTACGCGTGCCACACTGGCAATTTACTCCATGCGACTGATGTTGTCAACACATGACTAATCTGAACGAATGAGTACTGTCCACGTGTGATTATTTTTGTTATTTAATATATTTTATAAAAATTATGGTATCTTTCATTTGATTTCAAATCAGACTCCAACCGTAAATTAGTAAGAGAACGATTCCTTAAATATTAACCCCGAAGGCCGAAACCAACATCAGATCAATATCCAGGAGACCACTCATCTTATCTATTTTCCAGTTAGTTTCTACCTAAACTCTGGGTGCCCTTATTTTCGACACGGGCAGCTAGTAGTTTTGGTTTTGCAGATTTATATTCACAGGATCCTGGTTTATAGCTGGAACGATGCTCGGAAAGCTCTGTATCCGTGCATTACTTTCAGTTGTGTTTTATATTGTTTTTCCGCTGCTATGTGAATTTATTGTAATCTCTGATATTTATCGAATGTATATTTATTCATACTCTGTATATTCTTGTATTCTGATGGAATTGTTGTAATAAGCAATGAAATGTTCTTCCGTCTGCGTTCTGATTTTTCTTGTCCTCAAACGATCAGGGGTTTCGAACGGTCTTGGTTGGTTTAACGATCGATTTTGATCGAGCGAAATTCCCTGCCGTCACAGATGTCCATCGATATACAACCTCTGAGCTCGTACGTCTCAGAGAAGGGCGTTAAGCAAGAGAACCGCCAAACAGATGTATATTTAATAGAGATCAATCAACACAGAATAAAATCCAATGTTAGACACACAATCCATTTACAAGTTCGTTCTGGGTCTGAATGAAACCGGAGGCACTTTCCTCGCATATCCATCGATCTCCAAGTACGTCTGGACGATCACCGACTGATTCCCTCATCTTGGGTGTACAACCCAATCAAGATCATCAGTAATCACCCAAACGATGTGAAGACTTCTGGTCTTCAACCACCGTCTTCATCTTCGACATATCGTCGAATCGGTTATTCAGAATGGGTAGAAACCCGGTCTTTCTGAATAACCCACATATATAATAAACAAATGTTACACAAACACAACAAACGCCTCATTCCAATTCAGAATATTCTTTTATTCACAAAATCACATTCTTAGGGAAAAGTTCCCATTAATTTTATCCAAGATAAATTCTTCTAAATTTATTCTTTAATCTTCCTTTGGATATCATTTCAAACCATATTATGGTTTTCCAAACTAGTCGGGATTAGCGAACCACACCGAAGTAATTATTTATTTTATTTCCCAATCCCAACCTATATATCCCATGGAGAAAAACTGGAAATACTCCATATCTAACACCACGGTGTTATCGGTAAAATTAATTACCATTTCACGTTCAAATCTAATTAAAGATTTAACTATCGCTTTGGAGCAAATCTGGTGGTACTCCATTTTCGATCACCTTTCAGATTTGATAATTTAAATTATCAATTCACATTTTAATCTAATTAAAGATTCATTAAACTCCACTTAGTTTTAATCTTTTCAAAAATCAATATCCTGTCTTTAACGGGGTTAAAGAACCAATGTCATCTAAAACCCGGTTCACGATAAACCCAAAATCACATTCAAATTCAATCCCAATTAAATATTATTTAATTGGTATACTTCATTAAATCTAAATAGAAAGATTTAATCTTTTTCTCTATTGGGCTTAAGAATAGTGTTAATGAAGACACCATTCACGACAAACCCAAATCACATTTGATATTAAATACAAGGCTCTGAATAGAAAATATACCGGCTTATATTCAATATCAAATTCTGAAACCAACAAATATCGTATTGGAAATAACGATATGAATATATCTTTCAAATTTCCACAACCATATCTGTATAATCACAAAATCCAACATCAAAATATTCCGAAGATAATTTCGATTCAAATCCATTTCCACTTTATATATATTGGGAGTTCTGGTTATTTTCAAAGCCATTTTCAAATTCAATTTATTTATTTCAAAAATAAATTGATTTTAATTCTAGTTCAAAAATAGTTCATTTCGATAAAAATCTACTTTTATCTTTTCAAATGTGGAATTTTTCATCCCAGTTCTTTCCAATTCACATATTATGATTTTACACAAATTATAGATATTTTTAATAATTTTATCAAGGCCCGTACAATCGATTTCCATCAACGGCCATCGAACTGCACTTACAGCGACCTTTTCCAAATTTGATTTGGACATAATTCCAAATCCAACCATTAGATTTCAAATTTCTAATATTCATTGGAAAGTTCTTTTCGATATGAACCCAACGGTTCTGGTTTTAGGAGAATCCGACGGTCGGATCTCCCGCAACGTCAATTCGAAATCAATGGTCGAAATTCACGAACTGCCGTGGCGCGGCGCGTTCTATTCAAGCCATTATATATATAATATATATATATATATATATATTTCATCGACTTCCTTTTAAAACGTATTTTATAAATCTTTTTAAATTCGTTTTCAAAACTATTGAACTTCATATTCAATTTCAAATCAAAATTGAATATTTCATATCATTACTATATAAATGATAATATTTTCAAAACGTTATATTTTGAAATCACTTATTTTTCTATATTCATTATAAAAACGAATATAATCGATATAAATATCGCTCACATCAAAATGGCGCAACTCTAATCAACACGGCTTTATATACTTCAATAAATTCGTTATTCTATTCAACAAATGAATATTTATTCTATTCAACACATGAATCTATATTTCTTTCAACACATGAATATTCTAACACATGAGCAGTGTCAACACATGACTATTTGTATTATTTAATATACTTTATAAAACTATGGTATCTATCGTTTGATTTTTAAATCAGACTCCAACCGTAAAGTAGTAAGAGAATGATTCCCTAGGTATTAACGCCGAAGGGCGGAACCAATATCAGATCAATACCCAGGAAACCACTCATCTTATCTATTTTCCAGTTAGTTTCTAACTTTAAATATGATAAAGATTTAAATTTTATTGTTAAAATATTTCTTTCAACACATGATAATTTTCAACACATGATTATTTATTTTATTCAACACATGAATATATATTTCATTCTATTCTTTATTTTCCCAATTGGAATGAGGCCCAATCAATTACCATATAATGTTAATTATATGGATTCCATACAACACATGTATATAATCACAACAATAAATAATCAATCATCATCCAAAGTGCACCACACTGTATAAGCATCAAATATAGATATCTAATGCTCACACAGTCTGTTGACCCATCGATCGACATACAACTAATCAATCGGGATGAGTGGACTTCAAATATCATCCCAACACCCGTGTGGGGTTTCAAATCAACAAACACATATTTTTATTCACACACACACGTTAAAAACAATATTTTTAACGATAAAATATTTTTAACTATATAAATATTTTATTTCACGTCACACAATCAATTTTCATCACAACAAACAATCAAACATACATGCCATCCATGGTCTGTGGATGACGGGTGTCGGGTGCTGCTGAGCACCGTCTGCATCCTAGTATATATTTTTAACTAGAAAAACAAGATTTAAGGTGAAAAGTTCTCACCGACTAGCTAATCCAAACGCCACGACCCTTCATATGTAGGAAATCTTCATCGTGCTCGCCTCTTGTCACTTTTGTTGCCTGTAGCCACTACATATATAAAAATCACATTTTTATATTGTTGCTATGTATATAAAAATCATATTTTTATAATCACTCCATATGGATAAAAATTCTATTTTTACATCGCTGCTATATAGATAAAAATTCTATTTTTACATCGCTACTATATAGATAAAAATTCTATTTTTACATCGATGTTCATATAATAAAGATATTATTTTTATCACGCTATTCCCTATATAAAGATTTCGCCTTTTCAAAAATAAAGATTTCGCCTTTTCAAATATAAATATTTCGCCTTTTCAAATATAAAGATTTCCCCTTTTCAAATATAAAGATTTCGCCCTTTCAAATATAAAGATTTCGCCTTTTCAAATATAAAGATTTCGCCTTTTCAAATATAAAGATTTCGCCTTTCCAAATATAAAGATTTCACCTTTTCAAATATAAAGATCAAATCTTTTCAAATATAAAGATCAAATCTTTACTATCTATATAATATAAAAATCGTATTTTTACTTCACTAAAAATCATATTTTTAATACTTCCTATACTATAAAAATCATATCTTTCCCTCATGAACACACCATAAAGGTCTCATCTTTTATTCTTGTTCATATATAAATAAAAATTCACGTCATTTCCTTATCATGCCATAATGTAAAATAAATAAACAAATAAAATAAAATAAAACTGATTTTTTTCTATCCTTTTTAAGCTAATTACACTTAATAAACAAATATAAATAAATTAAACCACTCACAGTCGAACGGGAAGAGGGGGATTGCTTCGCTGCGTCGGAGGTGGAGATGGGGCTGAGGGGCGTCGGCCAATCGGAGGTGGTGCTGGAGAGGCTGAGGCCACGGTGGTGGACCAGGGCGCCGGGGTTCGTGGATTTTGGCACGGGGTTTGGGGTTGGGGTTGTGGAGATCGCGGTTTGGGGCTGGGTGCTCGAACGAGGGAGGAGGAGCTAAGGGGGGATCGCGGTTGCGCCATCCATGGCGGCACAGGCGGAGAGGCTGCGTCAGCTGGACTGGAAGCTTCGCACGTGGTGGTGGGGGTTTGGCGCCAGGCGCGGTGGTCGTGGGAGGCTCGCGGTGAGGTGGATGTGGGCGGAGGTTGCGGTTTTAGGTAGAAAGGGGGCCACGTCGATGTCTGAAAGGGGAGGGAAAGAGAAGAGAGCGAGCAGACGAGGGGGCGTGGTCGAGGGTGGAGGCTCCATCGCCAGAGGGGGCGCGACGTCCGATCGATGGTGGGGTGACGGGCAAAGGCACGAGGGGGGGGGGGGGGTCTTTTCGATTTAGGGTTTTAAAACAGATCGGGAGGAAATGAAAATGAAAAGGCAGGGAGGGGGTGTATGTAAAAGAGTATGAACATATATATTATATTTTAATTTATTTCCTCTAAGGGTTGATTTTTATTCGATCACCAAACGAGGCCCAACGACTTTCATTCCTAGGGTAATACCCCTATTCCGAACATAATGGGATATGTTTCGCAAGCCCATTCGATCGTTACGATCAGTTTTCGTCAAAATCAACATATAACTCTATATATTGAATTTGAACGCGCATTTCTATTTACTGGGGTCACATACTAACTCGAAAAATTCCAGAAAAATATTTTCTAACTTATTATTGACGATACGGTCCTAAAAAAACTAATTTCGCCCAATTCTGAGACCGTTAGAAAAATGGTCATTTTCCAGTCAATTAAAATCAACTAAAACTGGTCAAACGCGTTTTCCTTTGCCACGCTCACATATCGAGTCAAAAAATTACGAAATTTGAAACCTAGCAATAACTCGGCATCACGGACCCTACAAAAGTGGTTTCGTCGAAATCCGAGGTCGTTTGCAAAATTCCCATTTTTAAATGCCAGAATTCCATAGCGACTATTCTGAATTTTCAACTGGACATAACTTTTGATTCCCGCTATGAAATTTCGATTTTTCGGATTCGTTGGAAAGATATTCTTAATTAGATTCAATTATTTTTGGTTTCGCTAAAATCCGGTTTATTTTGCACCCGGTATGTTCAATTGAAGTTTGAAATCGAATTATCGAACTACCGCGCCATTTTCAATTCTATTTATAATTATATATAAATATTTATATTCTAACGACGACGTATATAAATATACGTTCAAATTCCATTCAAAATAAATTTCTAGTCGATATTGTTTAAAATAATCATTTTAAATATTCAAAATTCATCGAAATTGCCAAAATAAAAATTTTAAATTGGCTCGCATTTCCAGGTTGTTACAATCTCCCCCACTTAAAACTTTTCATCCCCGAAAAGGAACGAAGCCGAAAGTTGTTTTACAAATCAACTCAACTTCTTATTTTCGTTACGGCTTAAGTTCTTCAACTTTTCAGTTTCTAAGAACTTTTCAAATTCTTCAAAAATTTGGCTAACACCCTAAATTTTCGAAAAAATTCACCATAAACTCCCCTGCACCGGGGACTTCGGGTTATTTCATATAGCCTCCCATGTCCTTCTTCAACTCAAAAGAAAAAGAAAAGCCAAGCGGCTAGCCAATCGGCTCATAAAATCATCATCACCCAAACAAAATAGTAAATTATGTTAAACACGTACCTATTTGTCTGGCAAACAAATTTTATTCTTCTGCTCTAGCCTCCTTGCTATGATCTGTTCAATGTAAGTACATGTATATGCAAGCAAATGCAACCAATTTCAAACAATTCAATATTTGATTCAATTAGGCGTAATGGTTCAAAATTTCAAACAAATAGACAAACAACACAACCAGCAATCAATTAGTGGATTAACGTTTCAAATTCACAATTTTGATACCTATACAAAAAATCATGTTTTTGATGCCAAATCACAACAATAAATCTATCTAGTTTTGGTTCTCACACCAGTCTAATGGAAATATATAGAAATCACACCTTCGAAACACGAACATAAATACTGATGATGTCCGGACATCACCAGAATTATCACCGGGTGTCTAGAATGTGATTCTATATCTATCCAGTATATTAAAACTTCGAATATACGTTCATGACGCGTATACGCGAAATCTTTATATATTGGATTGTCCAAATCAATACAAATAAATTATTCAAATACGTATAAAATGGTTTAAATTTCAAAACAATATTGTTTTCATTTAAAAAATATACTCTTCACACTCGTTCTTGGATATTACTGATCCTATCTCTAACGAGTCATTCTAATTGGATATTACTAATCCAATATCTGATGAATTCTTTCGTTCAGTTCTAATGTGCCTTGTTCTCGAGCTCTGTAAACCAAAGCTCTGATACCAAACTGACACAACCCGAACTCCCCCGGTAAGGAAAGCCCGTATTGCGTTGAGGACAAGACCAATCAGAACGCACATAGAAGAGCATTTCATTGTTCATTACAACAATTCCATCAGAATATAAGAATAGACAGAGTATGAATAAATATACATTCGACAAATATCGGAGAGTACAATAAATTACATCTAAATACATCGCAGCGGAAAATAATACAAAACACAACTAGAAGTAATACACGGATACAGAGCTTTCCGAGTATCGTTCTAGCTGTAAATCAGGATCCTATGAATATGAATTTTCAAAACCAAAACTACTAGCTGTCCGTGCGGAAAATAGGGGCACCCAGAGTTTAGGTTAAAACAATAAACCCCAAGTCAGTCATGTGACTAGTGTGAGAAATAAAACAGTTATTAATCTTTATTTTAAAGTTCGATAAATCAAGGGACCACGCCGTATAACACGGAACGGGTTTCCTCCCAAGAATACCAGTGCATAAAACAAACAGCGCAATGCTAAATAAAGGAAAATGAAGCTATTATAAGACCCAGGTCCCATCACACAATGCAACGCAAACTGGAGGATAGGGTTTTTACCTTATAATAGCCAAAGCATGGTTGATACGTTTAAAACACATTATTTTGATATTACTATAAGTGTATAGTGTCAAAACAATTTCAATCATAAATATCAATCATAGGCGGCATGAATGACCCATACCACTATGTTGCCATACTAGGTTCTACAAATAAAACCGCAATATCACGTATTGGAAATTGGATTTCCGTCATGAGTCGAGGAAAGGGGCAAGCTCCTCTCTGATTCGAGACAATCTAGCAAATGTCCCAGGACCCC
The DNA here is from genome assembly GCA_030737875.1 of Allium sativum. NCBI lineage: Eukaryota > Viridiplantae > Streptophyta > Magnoliopsida > Asparagales > Amaryllidaceae > Allium > Allium sativum. The sequence continues at coordinate 827,438,955 of CM060909.1, forward strand.
ACTATGATCCTTGGATCTTCAGGGCCGGTCCTCTCTTACTTTTGAGGATTAATTATTCCTGAACACACGTTTCCCGGTCCTAACAGACCTATATCTGAGGTGCCTCGTATCCAACAACCACACAGGTGAAATGTATATAAATGTCAGCCAGTTTAAGCACTGACACCACCCATAGCTAGAAAGAAACGTCGTGCTTTCCCTGCAGTCACTATCCCGTTTTTGACTCATACCGGGGTGTGAGGCTCGCGAATTCACGTTATACACAAAGCTGAGCCACAAAGGTCGTGCTTTGATCATCAACCACAAGACTTTGCTTTTCAACAGAAGCCTTGATCAATTACCACTTACGCGTGCCACACTGGCAATTCACTCCATGCGACTGATGTAACTCGATATACAACCTCTGAGCTCATACGTCTCAGAGAAGGGCGTTAAGCAAGAGAACCGCCAAACAGATGTATATTTAATAGAGATCAATCAACACAGAATAAAATCCAATGTCAGACACACAATCCATTTACAAGTTCTGAACGAAATCGGAGGCACTTTCCTCGCATATCCATCGATCTCCAAGTACGTCTGGACGATCACCGACTGATTCCCTCATCTTGGGTGTACAGACCAGTCAAGATCATCAGTAATCACCCAAACGATGTGAAGACTTCCGGTCTTCAACCACCATCTTCATCTTCGACATATCGCCGAATCGGTTATTCAGAATGGGTAGAAACCCGACCTTTCTGAATAATCCACGTATATAATAAACCAATGTTACATAAACACAACAAACGCCTCATTCCAATTCAGAATATTTTTTTATTCACAAAATCACATTCTTAGGGAAAAGTTCCCATTAATTTTATCTAAGATAAATTCTTCTAAATTTATTCTTTAATCTTCCTTTGGATATCATTTCAAACCATATTATGGTTTTCCAAACTAGTCGGGATTAGCGAACCACACCGAAGTAATTATTTATTTTATTTCCCAATCCCAACCTATATATCCCATGGAGCAAAACTGGTAATACTCCATATCTAACACCACGGTGTTATTGGTAAAATTAATTACCATTTCACGTTCAAATCTAATTAAAGATTTAACTATCGCTTTGGAGCAAAAATGGTGGTACTCCATTTTCGATCACCTTTCAGATTTGATAATTTAATTATCAATTCACATTTCAATCTAATTAAAGATTCATTAAAACTCCACTTAGTTTTAATCTTTTCAAAAATCAATATCCTGTCTTTAATTGGGTTAAAGAACCAATGTCATCTAAAATACGGTTCACGATAAACCCAAAATCACATTCAAATTCAATCCCAATTAAATATTATTTAAATGGTACACTTCATTAAATCTAAATAGAAAGATTTAATCTTTTTCTCTATTGGGCTTAAGAACAGTGTTAATGAAGACACCATTCACGACAAACCCAAATCACATTTGATATTAAATACAAGGCTCTGAATAGAAAATATATCGGCTTATATTCAATATCAAATTCTGAAACCAACAAATATCGTATTGGAAATAACGATATGAATATATCTTTCAAATTTCCACAACCATATCTGTATAATCACAAAATCCAACATCGAAATATTCCAAAGATAATTTCGATTCAAATCCATTTCCACTTTATATATATTGGGAGTTCTTGTTATTTTCAAAGCCATTTTCAAATTCAATTTATTTATTTCAAAAATAAATTGATTTTAATTCTAGTTCAAAAATAGTTCATTTCGATAAAAATCTACTTTTATCTTTTCAAATGTGGAATTTTTCATCCCAGTTCTTTCCAATTCACATATTATGATTTTACACAAATTATAGATATTTTTAATAATTTATCAAGGCCCGTACAGTCGATTTCCATCAACGGCCATCAAACTGCACTTACAGCGACCTTTTCCAAATTTGATTTGGACATAATTCCAAATCCAACCGTTAGATTTCAAATCTCTAATATTCATTGGAAAGCTCTTTTCGATACGAACCCAACGGTTCCAGTTTTAGGAGAATCCGACGGTCGGATCTCCCGCAACGTCAATTCGAAGTCAATGGTCGAAATTCACGAACTGCCGCGGCGCGTCGCGTTCTATTCAGGCCATTATATATAATATATATATATATATATATATTATATAAATTTCATCAATTTCCTTTTAAAACGTATTTAAAAATCGTTTTAAATTCGTTTTCAAAACTATTCAACTTCATACTCAATTTCAAATCAAAATTGAATATTTCATATCATTACTATATAAATGATAATATTTCAAAACGTTATATTTTGAAATCAGTTCTTTTTCTATATTCATTATAAAAACGAATATAATCGATATAAATATCGCTCACATCAAAATGGCGCAACTCTAATCAACACAACTTTATATATTTCAATAAATACGTTATTCTATTCAACAAATGAATATTTATTCTATTCAACACATGAATCTATATTTCTATCAACACATGAATATTCTCAACACATGAGCACTGTCAACACATGACTATTTGTATTATTTAATATACTTTATAAAATTATGGTATCTATCGTTTGATTTTTAAATCAGACTCCAACCGTAAAGTAGTAAGAGAATGATTCCCTAGGTATTAACGCCGAAGGCCTGAACCAATATCAGATCAATACCCAGGAAACCACTCATCTTATCTATTTTCCAGTTAGTTTCTAACTTTAAATATGATAAAGATGTAAATTTTATTGTTAAAATATTTCTTTCAACACATGATAATTTTCAACACATGATTATTTATTTTATTCAACACATGAATATATATTTCATTCTATTCTTTATTTTCCCAATTGGAATGAGGCCCAATCAATTACCATATAATGTTAATTGTATGGATTCCATACAACACATGTATATAATCACAACAATAAATAATCAATCATCATCCAAAGTGCACCACACTGTATAAGCATCAAATATAGATATCTAATGCTCACACAGTCTGTCGACCCATCGATCGACATACAACTAATCAATCGGGATGAGTGGACTTCATATATCATCCCAACACCCGTGTAGGGTTTCAAATCAACAAACACATATTTTTATTCACACACACACGTTAAAAACAATATTTTTAACGATAAAATATTTTTAACTATATAAATATTTTATTTCACGTCATACAATCAATTTTCATTACAACAAACAATCAAACATACAAGCCATCCATGGTCTGTGGATGACGGGTGTCGGGTGCTGCTAAGCACCGTCTGCATCCTAGTATATATTTTTAACTAGAAAAACAAGATTTAAGGTGAGAAGTTCTCACCGACTAGCTAATCCAAATGCCATGACCCTTCATATGTAGGAAATCTTCATCGTGCTCGCCTCTTGTCACTTTCGTTGCCCGTAGCCACTACATATATAAAAATCACATTTTTATATTGTTGCTATGTATATAAAAATCATATTTTTATAATCACTCCATATGGATAAAAATTCTATTTTTACATCGCTGCTATATAGATAAAAATTCTATTTTTACATCGCTACTATATAGATAAAAATTCTATTTTTACATCGATGTTCATATAATAAAGATATTATTTTTATCACGCTATTCCCTATATAAAGATTTCGCCTTTTCAAATATAAAGATTTCGTCTTTTCAAATATAAAGATTTCGCCTTTTCTAATATAAAGATTTCGCCTTTTCCAATATAAAGATTTCGTCTTTTCCAATATAAAGATTTCGCCTTTTCAAATATAAAGATTTCGCCTTTTCAAATAAAAAGATTTCGCCTTTTCAAATATAAAGATCAAATCTTTTCAAATATAAAGATCAAATCTTTACTATCTATATAATATAAAAATCGTATTTTTACTTCACTAAAAATCATATTTTTAATACTTCCTATACTATAAAAATCATATCTTTCCTTCATGAACACACCATAAAGGTCTCATCTTTTATTCTTGTTCATATATAAATAAAAATTCACGTCTTTTCCTTATCATGCCATAATGTAAAATAAATAAACAAATAAAATAAAATAAAACTGATTTTTTTCTATCCTTTTTAAAGCTAATTACACTTAATAAACAAATATAAATAAATAAAACCACTCATAGTCGAACGGGAAGAGGGGGATTGCTTCGCTGCGTCGGAGGTGGAGATGGGGCTGAGGGGCGTCGGCCAATCGGAGGTGGTGCTGGAGAGGCTGAGGCCGCGGTGGTGGACCAGGGCGTCGGGGTTCGTGGATTTTGGCACGGGGTTTGGGGTTGGAGAGATCGCGGTTTGGGGCTGGGTGCTCGAACGAGGGAGGAGGAGCTAAGGGGGGGGGGGGGGTCACGGTTGCGCCATCCATGGCGGCGCAGGCGGAGGGGCTGCGTTGGCTAGACTGGAATCTTCGCACGTGGTGGTGGGGGTTTGGCGCCAGGCGCGGTGGTCGTGGGAGGCTCGCGGTGAGGTGGATGTGGGCGGAGGTTGCGGTTTCGGGTAGAAAGGGGGCCACGTCGATGTCAGAAAGAGGAGGGAGAGAGAAGAGAGCGAGCAGACGAGGGGGGCATGGTCAAGGGTGGAGGCTCCGTCGCCAGAGGTGGCGCGACGTCCAATCGATGGTGGGGCGACAAGCAAAGGCACGAAGGGGGGGTCTTTTCGATTTAGGGTTTTAAAACTGATCGGGAGGAAATGAAAATGAAAAGGAAGGGAGGAGGTGTATGTAAAAGAGTATGAACATATATATTATATTTTAATTTATTTCCTCTAAGGGTTGACTTTTTATTCGATCACCAAACGAGGCCCAACGACTGTCGTCCCTAGGGTAATACCCCTATTCTGAGCACAATGGGATTTGTTTCGCAAGCTCATTCGATCGTTACGATCAGTTTTCGTCAAAATCAACATATAACTCTATATATTGAATTTGAACGCGCATTTCAATTTACTAGGGTCACATACTAACTCGAAAAATTCCAAAAAAATATTTTCTAACTTCATATTGACGATACGGTCCTAACAAAACTAATTTTGCCCAATTCTGAGACCGTTAGGAAAATGGCCATTTTCCAGTCGATTAAAATCAACTGAAACTGGTCAAACGCGTTTTCCTTTGCCACACTCACATATCGATTCGAAAAATTATGAAATTTGGAATCTAGCAATAATTTGACATCGCGTATCCTATAAAAGTGGTTTCGTTGAAATCCGAGGTCGTTTGCAAAATTCCCATTTTTAAGGGCCAGAATTCCATAGCTACTATTCTGAATTTTCAACTGGACATAACTTTTGATTCCCGCTATGAAATTTCGATTTTTCGGATTCGTTGGAAAGATATTCTCAATTAGATTCAATTATTTTTGGTTTCGCTAAAATCCGGTTTATTTTGCACCCGGTATGTTCAATTGAAGTTTGAAACCGAATTATCGAACTACCGCGCCATTTTCAATTCTATTTATAATTATATATAAATATTTATATTCTAACGACGACGTATATAAATATACGTTCGAATTCCATTCAAAATAAATTTCTCGTCGATATTGTTTAAAATAATCATTTTAATTATTCAAAAATTCATCGAAATTGCCAAAATAAAAAATTTAAATTGGCTCGCATTTCCGGGTTGTTACATTTCTTTTTCTTTTGGATTGGTGAGGGCCATGGGAGGCTGTTTGAAATATCCCGAAGCTCCCGGTGCTGGGGAGGTTATGGCGAAATTTTTTGAAAATTGAGGGTGTTAGCCAAATTTTTGAAGAATTTGAAAAGTTCGTAGAAACTGAAAAGTTGAAGAACTTAAGCCGTAAAGGAAATAAAGGAAGTTGAGTTGATTAGTTAAAAAACTTTCATCTTTGTTCCTTTTCAGGGACGAAAAGTTTTAAGTGGGGGAGATTGTAATAACCCAGAAATCTGAGCCAATTTAAAATTTTTATTTTGGAAATTTTAATGAATTTTGACTATTTAAAATGGTTTATTTTAAATAATAATGATGAGAAATTTATTTTGAATTGAATTAGAACGTATATATTTATTTGAATCAATGTTAGAATATAAATATTTTATTTTAATTATAAAAGGAATTGAAAATGGCGCGGTAGTTCGAAAATTCGATTTCAAATTTTAAATGAATGTAAAGGATTCAAAATAAACCAGATTTTTGCGAAACCAATAATATTTGAATCTATTTGAAAATATCTTTCCAACGAATCCGAAAATTGAAATTTCATAGCGGGAATCAAAAGTTACGCCCAGTTGAAAATTCAGAATAGTCTCTATGGAAATCTGGCCCTTAAAAATGGAAATTTTGCAAACGACCTCGGTTTTCGACGAAACCACTTTTGTTGGATTCGGGATGTCTAGTTAATGCTAGATTCCAAAATTCGTAATATTTTGAATCAATATGTGAGCATGGCGAAGTAAAACGTTTTTTAACAGTTTCGGTCAATTTTGATCGACCAGAAAATAGCCATTTTTCAAACGGTCTCAGAATTTGACAAAATTAGTTTTGTTAGATATGCATCATCAATATGAAGCTAGAAAATATGTTTCGGGAATTTTTAGAGTCTGTATGTGGCCCCAATAAATTGAAATGTGCATTCAAAATCAATATATAGATTTATATTTTAATTGCAATGAAAACTGATCGAAATGATCGAATTGGCTCATGAAACGTATCCCATTGTGTTCGGAAAGGGGGTGATTAGCTAGGGCGACTGTCGTTGGGTCTCGTTTGGGGCTCGAATAAAAGGTCAACCTTTTGGATAATTAAATTAAATAAATAATTAAATATATAAATGTCCCTTTACTCCCTCTCTCTCTCCTTCAGTTCAAAACCGAAATAAAAAAAGAAAAAGAAAATATCCATCATGCCCTAGACCCGCGCCGCCAGAGCCTCGACCCCCCCCTTCACGCGTAGTCGGCGATCCACTCCCCCCTCCAAACGCTTGACCGAGACCCCCCTTCCCTCTTCCTCCCTCTCCTAAAAAGCTGATGCCCCAGAAGCCGCACTCCCTCCCCTTTCTGATGCAGCACCGACGCCCTAGCCCCCTCCCTCCACCCTCCGCCTGCGCCGTGACCCATCCTCCTCCTCCTACCTCTCCTCTTCTCCCCCTTGAACGTGAAGAAACCGCCCCCTCGATTTTTACAGTAAGTTTTTATTTATTTATTTTCAGTTCTTTTTTATATATAAAAAAATATAATAACATGAGGCATTGATTTTTTAAATGACATGAAGCTTTGATTTTCAACTTCAAAAGGACGTGATTTTTATTTGTTTAAAGATTAGATTTTTATGATGTTAAAGATTTGATTTTTATATGAAAATTCTTAGAATATAAAAATATGATTTTTATATTATAGAAAGATTAAAAATATGATATTTATATAATAGAGTATAAAAATATGATTTTTATATAATAGATCATATAAAAATGTGATTTTTACATGAGTGGCGATATAAAAATATAATCTTTATTAGAAGAAGAGTGATAAAAATATAATTTTTATTATGATTTTAGCGTGGTAAAAATATGATCTCTATTATATGAACACCAGTATAAAAATAGAATTTTTATCTATATAGTAGCAGCATAAAAATGTGATTTTTATCCACGTAGCGTAGTTATAAAAATGTGATTTTTATATACATAGCAACAATATAAAGATGCGATTTTTATATATGTAGTGGATACGGACAATGAAAGTGACAAAAGGCGAGCACGATGAAGATTTTCTTCATATGAAGAGTCGCGGTGTTTGGTTAAGTTTATCGGTGAAAACTTCTCACTTTAATTCTTCTTTTCTAGTTAAAATTATATACTAGGATGCAGACGGTGCTTAGCAGCACCCAACACCCGTTGTCCACAGACCATGGACGACTTGTTTGATTTTGTTGTGTGGTGAAAATTGATTGTGATGTGGAATGGATGGATAAATATTCATGTGTTGAAATAAAAAAATTATAGTTAAAAATATATTTTTTAACGTGAATGTGAATAAATAAATATTCATTTACAAATCAGACGATTTGTTTATGTACGCACATTTTACTGATATGGATTGGGACGATAAATTTTACACGTCGCCCAACTGCACAAATAATATTCAGTGTTTGCGGATTGAAACCCCACACGGGTGTTGGGATGATATTTGACGTATACTAATCCCAATTGTTTAGTGGTATGTCGATCGTTTGATTGGCAGAATGTGTAATCGTTAATTAGTTATATTTAATGCTTATGTAGTTGCGTGGTGCACTTTGGATGATGGTTGATTATTTATCATTGCGATTATATACATGTGTTGTATGGAATCCATATAATTAACATTATATGGTAATTGATTGGGCCTCATTCCAATTTGGAAAATAAAGATTCATGTGTTGAATAGAAAAAAATAGTCATGTGTTGATGATACTCATGTGTTGAGAATATTCATGTGTTGAAACTTATCATGTGTTGAACGAAACATTTTAACAATAAAATTAGAAACTAACTTGAAACAATTTAAGATGAGTGGTTTCCTGGGCATTGATCTGATGTTGGTTTCGGCCTTCGGGGTTAATACTTAGGGAATCGTTTTCTTACTAATTTAGGGTTGAGTCTGATTAAGAGTTAAACGATAGGAATCGTAATTTTATAAAATATATTAAATAACAAAAATAGTCATGTGTTGACGATACTCACGTGTTGAGAATATTCATGTGTTGAAAGAAATATATATTCATGTTTGAAGAAAATATTCATTTGTTGAATAGAATAACGAAGTTATTGAAATATATAAAGCCGTGTTGATTAGATATGCACAATTTTGACGCGAATGATATTTATATCGATTATATTCATTTTTATAATGAATATAGAAGAAGAAATGATTTCAAAATATAATATTTTGAAAATATTATCATTTATATATTATTGATATGGAATATTCAATTTTGATTTAAAATTGAATATGAAGTTGAAATTGTTTTGAAAACGAATTTAAAACGATTTATAAAATATGTTTTGAATTGAAATTGACGAAATATACATAATATATATATCATATATATTGAATGGCCTGAATAGAATGCGCCGCGCCGCGGCAGTTCGCGAATTTCGACCATTGACTTCGAATTGACTTTGCAGGAGATCCGACCGTAGGATTCTCCTAAAACCAGAACCATTGGGTTCGTATCGAAAAGAGCTTTCCAATGAATATTAGAAATTTGAAATCTAACGGTTGGATTTGGAATTATGTCCAAACCAAATTTGGAAAAGGTCGGTGTAAGTGCAGTTCGACGGCCGTTATTGGAAACCGACTGTACGGGCCTTGGTAAAATTATTAAAAATATAAAAAATATTAATAATTTGTGTAAAATCATAATAAATGATTTAGAAATAACTAGGATGAAAAATTCCACATTCATAAGGATAAAAATATATTTTTATCGAAATGAACTAGTTATGAACTAGAATTATAATCCAATATTTTTGAATAAATGAATTGGATTTGAAGTGGTTTTAAAAATAATCAGAATTTCCAATATACGAATTGGAATGGATTTGAATCGAAATTATCTTCGGAATATTTCGATGTTGGATTTCGTGATTATACAGCTATGTTAGTGGAAATTTGAAAGATATATTTATATCGTTATTTCCAATACGATATTTATTGGTTTCAGAATTTGATATTGAATATAAGCCGATATATTTTCTATTCAGAGCCTTGTATTTAATATCAAATGGGATTTTGGGTTCGTCGTGAATGGTGCCTTAAATAACACTGTTCTTGAACCCAGTTTAGAAAAGAATAAATCTTTTAATTAAGATTTAGTGAAATTGTCCAGTCAATTAGTATTTAATTGGAATTGAATTTAAATTAGTTTTTGGGGTTTATCGTGAGTAGATGTTTTGAATAACACCTGTTCTTTAACACGATTAACAATGGAAAGTGATTTTGGGTTTATCGTGAACTGTGTTTTAGATGACATTGGTTCTTTAACCCAGTTAAAGAAATGATATTGATTTTTGGGAAGATTAAAACTAAGTGGAGTTTTAATGAATCCTTAATTTGATTAAAGTGATCGAGAATGGAGTATCACCAGTTTTGCTCTAAGCGATAGTTAAATCTTTAATTAGATTTGAACTTGAAATGGTAATTAATATTTACCGATAACACTGTGGTGTTAGATATGGAGTATTACCAATTTTTCTCCATGGGATGAATAGGTTGGGATTGGGAAATAAAATAAATAATTACTTCGATGTGGTTCGCTAATCCCGACTAGTTTGGAAAACCTTAACATGGTTTGAAATGATATCCAAAGGAAGATTAAAGAATAAATTTAGAAGAATTTATCTTTGATAAAATTAATGGAAACCTTTCCCTAAGAATGTGAATATTTGAATAAAAGAATATTCTAAATTGGAATGAGGCATATGTTGTGTTTGTGTAGCACTTGTTTATTATATACGCGAGTCATTCGGAAAGGTCGGGTTTATACCCATTCTGAATAACCGATTCGACGATAAGTCGAAGATGAAGACGCTGGTTGAAGACCGGAGGTCTTCACATCGTTTGGATGATTACTGATGATCTTGATTGGGCTGTACACCCAATACGAGGGAATCAGTTGGTGATCGTCCAGACGTACTTGGAGATCGATGGATATGTGAGGAATAAGGTTCCTCCGGTTTCGTTCAGACCCAGAACGAACTTGTCAATGGACTGTGTGTCTGACATTGGATTTTATTCTGTGTGATTGATTTCTATTAAATATAAATATGTTTGGCGGCGGAGAATTTATTCTCTTGCTTAACGCCCTTCTCTGAGACGTACGAGCTCAGAGGTTATATATTGATGGATATCAATCGCATGGCATGAATTGCCTGTGTGGCATGCCTAAGTGGCAAATGATCAAGGCTTCTATTGAAAAGCAAAGTCTTGTGGTTGATGATCAAAGCACGGCCTGTGTGTCATAGCTTTGTGTATGGCGTTAATTCGCGAGCCTTACACCTCGGTATGTGTCAAAAACGGGATTGGAGTGCAGGGAGAACATGACGTTTCTTTCTAGCTATGGGTGGTGTAAGTGACCTACCGGCCCTGACATTTACATTATTTTTCACCTGTGTGGTTGTTGGAATGTGAGGCGCCTCGGATATAGGTCTGATAGGACCGGGAAACGTGTGTTTAGGAATAATTAGTCCTCAAAAGTAGGAGAGGACCGGCCCTGAAGCATCCAGGATCGATGTGTGTGGTCCTGAGACATTTGCTAGAGTGTCTCAAACGGAGGGGAGCTTGCCCTTTGCCTCGAATCATGACGGAAATCCAATTTCCAATACGACCTTTGTGGTTTTAATTGTAGAACTAGTCAGGCGACATGATATATGGTACCCATGCAGCCTATGATTGATACATTTATATTTGAAGTTGTTTTCTTCACTTATAGTAATAATAAAAGATGAAATTTAACGTATCAAGCATTATTTGGCTATTATAAGGTAAAACCCTATCCTCCGGCTTGCGTTGCATTGTGTGATGGGACCTGGGTCTTATAATAGCTTCATTTTTCTTTATTTAGCATTGCACTGTTTGTTTTATACATTGGTATTCTTGGGAGGAAACCTGTTCCATGTTATACGGCATGGTCCCTTGATTTATCTAACTTTAAAAATCAAATTAATAACTGTTTTAGTTCTCACACCAGTCACATGACTGACCTGGAGTTTATTGTTTTAACTAAACTCTGGGTGCCCTTATTTTCCGCACGAGTAGCTAGTAGTTGAGTTTTGCAGATTTATATTCACAGGATCCTGGTTTACAACTGGAACGATACTCGGAAGGCTCTATATCCATGTATTTCTTTCAGTTGTGTGTTGTGCTATTTTTCCGCTGCTATGTATTTAAATGTAATTTAAATCTCTGATATTTATCAAATGTGTAATATTTATTCATACTCTGTATATTCTTGTACTCTGATGAAAATTGTTGTAATAGCAATGAAATGTTCTTCTGTTTGGGTTCTGATTCATCTTGTCCTCAAAGCAATTCGTTCTTTCTCTGATCTTCGGAGACCGGGGAAGTTCGGGTCGCCACACTTAGCGTCGAGCTTGAATCGCAGAACCCTATCGGGCCTTCCATGAAATCGCACAACACAATCAATGTCAAAACCCTCAGAGAACACCGTGATGTTTGAAGTCGTACCCCAATCCGTAAACTAAATCTTGCTTCCAGGATTCGAAACCTAATTTGAATTCGATTTTTTACCTTTTCTCTTCTTTTTTATATATAGTTGCGGTTTCCATTTTTGAGAGACGGAGACAAGTGGATTTGGGTTTGAATGGAATGAATAAAGCTTTGATTTTTAACTATTGTGAATGGATGGAATGAATTTTTGAAGGGCGGCTTCTTTGTTCGATTATTTTGAGGAGTGAAAAGATTAAAAAAATGGGAAGGAGAGTATATCACGCGTATTAATAGAAGAAGAGGGGAACCAACAGTATGTTTTAATTAAATGGTTGTCTAACGAAGTACAGACACAATCTATATCGATTTGATTTCGATTTTATATTAATTTGATATAAAGAGATTTTTTATTATTTTTACATGGATATCGATTTGATTTCGAACCTATCCACAATCAAACATGTCGAGGTCCATTAATTTAAATCACAAACCGCTATTTTTGTGTATAGACCGACATTTAAATGTAATAACATTATTCTGAACACAACGGAATAGATTATAATAATTAATTCGAACGTTCATACATAATAACTATATTAAATTGATATAATATAATTTAAATTCATAAATAGTAAATTTCTCGATAATATATTATTGTTATCATCGTTTATAGTCAAATACAATTTATATTGATCATCTAAATTGTTCGGATTCAGTTTTAACTTCAATTTCAATTATATTTCGTATTACGATAATTTAATATATTCGATATTAAATCGAAATCGATTATTAAATCGATAACTTAATATAAAAATCCATTTATAATATCATCTCAATATTTAAAACCATATTAAATATTTAAAATAAATCGTTCAAAAATCTAGGTCGTTACAGGAAGGGTCTGATTGCTTATTCTGCTTGCTAGAAATCTTCATGTAAGACTCCTCAGAAATGAAGCCATTATTCCTCCCATTGACATGCATAATATAGTCACCTACCATAAATGTACCAATTTTTCTTCAGAAATAATTTAAGTACAAATACACACACAAATGCATATGTGTAACTCCATCTTCAACATTTTATGCAGATATACTTTCAACTTTTTTATGTTGTTACTCTTTCAGAGTTTTGGCAGTTTCACATAATATTTATAAGATACACAATATTTGATGAATAATCATGTAAAATTTATTTTAAGTTCCTTTCTTTTAATGCAAGCTTATGAAGTAGCAATCACCATCAATGAAATATATCTTAATCCTAGTGATTGTTTTATATTTAAAACTTTGCATTCATGCATGTCATTCGTATGTCAATTTACTATTTGGTATTCCTATTTTTTTCCTCTTTAGTGGTAGTTTATAAATTATGCAAAATTTACATAATTAATATGCGAACATATATAAAATACACAATAATTTAGAAATAAAATTTCACGCGTGAAGCGCTTGCCACGACCATACGCGAAGCGCGTGCCATGAACACATGCAAAGCGCATGCCATGACGCTTGTAGTTATAATCGAGCTCGAAATGGCGTGGCAGTTCGTAATTTGGTGATTTGAACTTTAAATCAATATACAGAATCCGTTTTAAGCCGGATTCCTTTGAAACAAGAAACGTTCGGGGCTGGTGAAGTATAATTTTCTAGTGGAAGAGAAAAATCGAGATTTCGTTGTGTAGATTTTGAGTTGTGTCCAAATCAAATTTTCGAAAAGTCGCTATGGAATTCCTTTATAATTTTATAACGATTTGTTTTTATTATAAAAGGATTTTAATATAAATTGGATATTGATTTAACACTGGATTTGAAATATCAAGTTATAAATTCAGATAGGAATATTGTGTAGCTGTATGGTATTCTAGTGTGAATATATACGATAATATTTATTTATAAATATTTAACTTAATTGTTTTTAAATATATTTATATTTAAATTGGTTTATTTAGAGCTTTAAAAATAGCCAGCTTTGCAAACGAACTCCGTTTTCGACGAAACTAATTTCGTTGAATCCGGAATATTAAATTATTATTATATTTCAATTTTCATGATTTTTGGAGTTAGTATGTGGCCATATGGGATTTTAATGTGAAAAACAGTCGATAATTTGACTTTAAAAATACGTTGTATGAGAAAACAGATTCAGAATTCAATTAAACAAGTTTCGTTGGGTCCGTAATGTTGAACTGTAGCTGCATGCCAATTTTCGTGATTTTAGTGTATTGTATGTGATCATATGGTTTTAGAATGAAAATACAAGTAACGATTCAATAGAAATTAATATAAAGATCGAATAAAAATATGTATAAATCTACTATAAATACACCACAACCCTTCCTAACCCTAAATCATTTTTTTTCTTTGGTCAACTTTTCCGTCGTTGTATTTCTTCCTATAGTAAAATATTTGATCTTCTTAAATTCTTATAAAACCAAATAAATTCCATAAAATCCTGGAATGAAGGTAAATAAGATGCTACGGTGATTCTCTACAATCTAAGGTGGTTCTTGAAGGGTGCGAACTATGTTGGGTTCGCTGTCTCATAACAGACGCAAGCTAGGTGTAATAACCCGGAAATCTGGGCCAGTTTAAAATTTTTATTTTGGCAATTTTGTTGAATTTTGATTATTTAAAATGAATTATTTTAAATAATATCGACGAGAAATTTATTTTGAATATAATTCGAATGTATATATTCGTTTGAATCGTCGTTAGAATATAAATAATTATATATAATTATAAAAGGAATTGAAAATGGCGTGGTAGTTCGATAATTCGATTTCAATTTTCAATTGAATGTACCGGGTGCAAAATAAACCGGATTTTAGTGAAACCAAAAATAATGGAATCTAATTGAGAATTTCTTTCCAACGAATCCGAAAAATCGAAATTTCATAGCGGGAATCAAAAGATATGTCCAGTTGAAATTTCTGAATAGTCGCTATGGAATTCAGGCCCTTAAAAATGGAGATTTTGCAAATGACATCGGATTTCGACGTAACCACTTTTGTTGGATCCGTGATGTCAAGTTATTGCTAGATTCCAATTTTCATAATTTTTCGAATTAATATGTGAGCGTGGCAAAGGAAAATGCATTTGACCAGTTTTAGTTGATTTTAATCGACTGGAAAATGGCCATTTTTCCAACGGTCTCAGAATTCGACGAAACTAGATTGTTAGGACCGTATCGTCAATACGAAGCTAGAAAATATTTTTTGGGAATTTTTCGAGTCCGTATGTGACCCCGGTAAATTGAAATGTATGTTTAAATTGAATATATAAAGAATTATATTTTAAATTCAACAGAAACTGATCGAAACGGCTGAATTGGCCTACGATACATATCCCATTGTGTTCGGAATGGGGGTAAAATGCTGGGGACGACAGTCGGCGGGTTCGATTTCGAGTTGAAATAAAAAGGTTGCTTTTAAGAAATTTAAAATAATTAAATAATATAAAACCCCCTATAACCTTTTCCTTCCCCCCCCCCCTTCTCATTCACATTTCATTAATAAAAAGAAATAAAAAAACCACGGTGCCTCTCGATCTCGCGCCCCCTTCGTCGTCGGTGACTGTCCGTCGCTCCTCCAAGACCAACGTCGCTCCGATCTTCACCCCCTTCCTCTCTCCTCCTCGCTTCTCTTCTTCCCCGCGTTCGAAGCTCGAACCCGCCGAACCCTAAACCCCCAATTCGAGACCGCGAGCTGCAGTACGCCACCGCCCCTGCCCTGACCTGCGCCACCTCCCTCCGACCTGCTGAGACCCCCACATCGCCTGCTGACCACCACCGACCCCCGAAGACCCCCCTCCGACCAAAAAACCCTGAATTTTGGTGAGTTTTCTGATTTTTAATTTCTGAAAAATATATATAGGATCTTTAGTTTATGAAAGTCTCAATTTTTATATGGTTAAAGTCTAGATTTTTATATACTTAAAGTTTAGATTTTTTTTTAGTGTAAACATGAAAAGAAATGATTTTTCCTCGTAAAAAATTAGATCTTTAAAATGAAAAAGAATGGATTTTTATATGCAAAAGAGATTTGGTTTTGTTAAAGTAAAAAGATTCGATTTTTAATTTGCAATAAGAAAGGATTTTTCATTTGTAAAAAGATTTAATTTTATAATGAGAAAGGCGGAATTTTTATAATGAGAAAGGAGGAATTTTTACAACACGAAAGGTGAAATTTTTACAACATGAAAGGTGAAATTTTTACAACATGAAAAGTGGGATTTTTTAAAGAAGTTAAAGATATAATCTTTGTCTAGTTAAAAATATAATTTTTGACAAGTCAAAGATATAATTTTTGACAAGATAAGAATAATATCTTTTATATTCATGTAGCCGTATATGAATATAATCTTTTATAAGTGAAGGAGCAGTAAAAATATAATTTTTATACTAGTCGCATATTAAAAATATGATTTTTATATAGGTATGATAGTAAAAATATAATTTTTATTATAGTAGAGTAATAAAAATATAATCTTTGTTAAGAGAAGAGCAAAATAAAAATATAATTTTTATAATGAAGTGAAGATAAAAAATTTATTTTCATATATATGAGGTGAAGATAAATGTGACGGCAAGGAATTTCGCTCGGTCCGAACCAGTCGCTAAACCGACCCAGACCGTTCGAAACACCCTATCGTTTGAGAACACGACAAAATAGAACGCAAACAGAAGAACATTTCATTGTATATTACAACAATGCACCAGATTACAAGAATATACAGAGTATAAATAAATATTACACAGAAATAACAGAGGTTCAAATTACATTTGAATACATCGCAGCGGAAAATAATACAATACACAACTAGAAGAGATATACGGATACAAAGCTTTCCGGATATCATTCCAGCTGTAAACCAGGATCCTGTGAATATAAATCTGCAAAACCAAAACTACTAGCTGCCCGTGTCAAAATAAGGGCACCCAGAGTTTAGGTTAAAACAATAAACTCCAGGTCAGTCATGTGACTGGTGCGAGAACTAAAACAGTTAATCTTTATTTTAAAATTAGGTAAATCAAGGGACCACGCCGTATAACACGGAACGGGTTTCCTCCCAAGAATACCAGTGCATAAAACAAACAGCGCAATGCTAAATAAAGAAAAATGAAGCTGTTATAAGACCCAGGTCCTATCACACAATGCAACGCAAGCCGGGGGATAGGGTTTTCCCTTATAACAGCCAAAGAATGCTTGATACGTTTAAAACAAATCATTTGATACTATTATAAGTGTATATTGTAGAAAACATCTTCAAATCATAAGTATCAATCATAGGCGGCATGAATGCCCCATCCCACTATGTCGCCATACTAGGCTCTACAAATAAAACCGCAAATGTCACGTATTTGGAAATTGGATTTCCGTCTATGAACCGAGGCAAAAGATAGTCCTCAACCGATTCGAGACTGTCTAGCCCGAGTCTCAGGATCAGAGCTCGAGTGACCCTTGGATCGTCAGGGCCGGTCCACCGATGTGGATTAAAATGCCTGAACACTACGTTTCCCCGCACTTTGGGGCGTAAATGAGCCAACTAATGACTCCATCGGTTCGAGAACGACCGATATATCCGAGGCGCCTCGCAACAGCAACAACCACATAAGTCAAACTCGTCAGGGCGTGTAAAACCACTGACGCCACTTTTTAGCTAGAAGGAAACGCATGCCCTCCCTGAGGTCCTCTCCCGTTTTTGGTTCATACCGGGTGTGATACTCGCGAATCAACGTTACACAAAGCTACGTCACACAGGCCTTGCTTTGATCATCACCACAAGACTTTGCTTTTCAACAGAAGCCTCGTTCAATTGCCACTTAGGCATGCCACACAGGCAATTCACTCCATGCGTTTGATATCCATCAATATATAACCCCTGAGCTCGTACGTCTCAGAGAAGGGCGTTAAGCAAGAGAATAAATTCTCCGCCGCCAAACAGATATATATTTAATAGAGATCAATCACACGGAATAAAATCCAATGTCAGACACACAGTCCATTTAACAAGTCCGTTCTGGGTCTGAACGAAACCGGAGGCACCTAGTACCCCGCATATCCATCGATCTCCAAGTACGTCTAGACGATCACTAACTGTTTCCATCTTCTTGGGTGTACAACCCAATCAAGATCATCAGTAATTACCCAAACGACGTGAAGACCTCCGGTCTTCGACCATCGTCTTCATCTTCGACTTATCGTCGTATCAGTTATTCAGAATGGGATAAACCCGGTCTTTCCGAATAACTCGCGTATTTTTTAAATAAGTGTTACACAAACACAACATACGCCTCATTCCAATTCATCAGTCACTAATCGTAAATTAATCAAGAGAATAATTCCACAAATATTAACCCCGAAGGCCGAAACCAACATCAGATCAATATCCAGGAAACCATTCTGCTTAGCTAACCGACAGTTAGTTTCTGAATTTCACATTCATAGGGAAAGGTTCCCATTAATTTTATCAAAGATAAATTTCTCGAATTTATTCTTTAATCTATTTTTGAATATCAATTCAAAACTAGTCGGGATTAACGAACCTTACCGAAGTAATCATTTGTTTTAATTTCCCAATCCCAAACTATTCATTCCATGAAGTAAAACTGGTCATACTTCATATCTAACACCACGGTGTTATCGGTAAATTCAATTACCATTTCACGTTTAAATCTAATTAAAGATTTAACTATCGCCTGGAGTAAAACTGGTGATACTCCATTTCGATTATTTCAATCTAATTAAAGATTCATTAAAACTCCACTTAGTTTTAATCGTTAACTGGGTTAAAGAATCAGTGTCATTTAAAACACGGTTCACGATAAACCCAAAAATCAATACCAATTCAATTCCAATTAAATATCATTTAATTGGTACACTTCATTAAATCTAAATAAAAAGATTTAATCTTTTATCAACTGGGTTCAAGAACAGTGTTAGTGAAGACACCATTCACGACAAACCCAAATCACATTCGATATTCAATACAAGGCTCTGAATAGAAATATATCGGCTTATATTCAATATCAAATTCTACGACTAACAAATGTCGTATTGGAAATAACGATATAAATATATATCTTTCAAATTTCCATAACAACACCTGTATAATCACGAATTCCAACATCGAAATATTCCGAAGACAATTTCGATTCAAATCCACTCCAATGCAATCATTGGAAATTCTGGTTATTTTTAAAACCCTTTCAAATTCAATTTATTTATTTAAAAATAAATGGAATTATAATTCTAGTTCAAAACTAGTTTATTTCGATAAAAATCTATTTTTATCTTTTCAAATATGGAGTTTTTCATCCCAATTCTTCTCAAATCATTTCTTATGATTTTACACAAATTATTACTATTTTTAATAATTTTATCAAGGCCCGTACAGTCGATTTCCATCAACGGCCATCGAACTGCACTTACAACGACCTTTGTCGAATTTGATTTGGACGTATCTCCAAATCCAACCATTAGATTTTGAATTTCTAACATTCGTTAGAAAGCTCTTTTCGATACGAACCCAACGGTTCCGGTTTTAGGAGAATCCGACGGTCGGATCTCCCGTAATGTCCGTTTGAAATAAATGGTCGAAATTCACGAACTACCGCGGCGCGGCGCGTTCTATTCAGGCCATTATATTATATATATAATATATATAATATATACTTCGTCGATTTCTATTTAAAACGAATTATATAAATAGTTTTAAATTCGTTTCAAAAGCAATTTCAACTTCCTTTTCAATTCAAATCAAAATGGAATTCTTCTTTATAAATTCGTTTTGAAATTCATTTCTATTCAATTCAAATTTCAATTCAATTTGAATTCGTTTCAATTCGCTTTCAATTCAATTTGAATTCGTTTTCAATTCAATTCATTTCGAAATCGTTTTCAATTCAATTCATTTCGAAATCGTTTTCAATTCAATTTATTTCGAAATCGTTTTCAATTCAATTCATTTCGAAATCGTTTTCAATTCAATTTATTTCGAAATCGTTTTCAATTCAATTCATTTCGAAATCGTTTTCAATTCAATTCATTTCGAAATCGTTTTCAATTCAATTCATTTCGAAATCGTTTTCAATTCAATTCATTTCGAAATCGTTTTCAATTCAATTCATTTCGAAATCGTTTTCAATTCAATTCATTTCGAAATCGTTTTCAATTCAATTCATTTCGAAATCGTTTTCAATTCAATTCATTTCGAAATCGTTTTCAATTCAATTCATTTCGAAATCGTTTTCAATTCAATTCATTTCGAAATCGTTTTCAATTCAATTCATTTCGAAATATTCGATCTCAAAATTACTTCTCCATATTCATTTTAAAATGAATAAAATCGATATAAATATCGATCACGTCAAAATGGCGTCAATCAAATCAACACGGCTTCATATATTGATATTTTCAAATATTCCATTTCGAATATCTCTATTTCAAACATTCCTATTTCTAAACTGGAATGAGACCCAATCAATTACCATATAAAATTAATTATATGGATTTTCATACAACACATGTATATAATAGCATTGAAAAATGATCAACCATCAACCAAAGTGCACTACACTGTATAAGCATCAAATAAAGATATCTAGCGCTTATAACAGCCTGTCAATCAATCGATCGACATATTTAATCAATCAGGATGAGTGAACTTCAAATTTCATCCCAACACCCGTGTGGGGTTTCAAACAATCAAACGCATATTTTATTTGTGCAGTTGGGCGATGTGTAAAATTTATCGACCCAATCAATGTCCTTCAAATAGGTGTACATAAACAAACCGTCTGGTTTGTAAATGAATATTTATTTATTCACATTCACGTTAAAAATTATATTTTTAACGACAAAACATTTTATTCCAACATATGAATTTCTATTCAGTTCATTCTTTAAATATAATGATATCTTTATTTTTCTAACTTATTTTAGAAAATTTCGGCGGCATAACGGCACGATACTAGAAACGGGACGAGGCCTAGCCTTATCCCCAGTCTAGTGAAGGCCCACGCCATTCACACATCAATCAAATCAATTTATTTCACCAAACAATTCAGTTTGAAATCAAATCATCTAACTAATCTATGCAACCAAACAAACAAGTCCATGGTCTGTGGACGATTGTGTCGGGTGCTACTAAGCACCGTCTGCATCCTAGTATATATATATAAATAGAAAAAGAAATTGAAAGGTGAGAAATTCTCACTTATAGCTATCCAGCTCCACGACTCTTCCTTTAGAGAAATCTTCATCATTCTCGCCTTTTTATCATCTTCGTTGCCCGTAGTCACTACATATATAAAAATCGAATTTTTACTTCGCTATTCAATATATAAAAATCAAATTTTTACTTTTTAAAATATCGTCTTTTCACTTTTAAAAATATCTTCTTTTGCATTTTAAAAATCTAGTCTTTTGCATTTTAAAAATCTAGTCTTTTGCATTTTTAAAAATCTAATCTTTAGCATTTTAAAAATCTAATCTTTTGCATTTTTAAAAATCTAATCTTTAGCATTTTAAAATCTAATCTTTTGCATTTTTAAAAATCTAATCTTTAGCATTTTAAAAATCTAATCTTTAGCATTTTAAAAATCTAATCTTTAGCATTTTAAAAATCTAATCTTTTGCATTTTAAAAATCTAATCTTTAGCATTTTAAAAATCTAATCTTTAGCATTTTAAAAATCTAATCTTTAGCATTTAAAAAATCTAATCTTTAGCATTTTAAAAATCTAATCTTTATTTTATAACGCCTAAAGATTATACTTTTATACATAAGAAAAATCCCATTTTTCATTACATAAAAATCATAATTCTATACGATAAAAATCTCTCCTTTTCTTTAATAAAAACTTGATCTTTCCTATAACCAAAATCATATTATTATTTAGTTTTAAAAAAATCACAAAATTTCAGTTTTAAAACTTAAAAAAAAATCAGTTTTAAACTTTAAATAAAATCAAACTTGAAATTTAAACTTACCTTAGCTTTGAAGGAGGAGGATTGCGTCGAACCGAGGAAATAGGGGAAGGGAAGCGTCGCGCGAGGTAGGCGGAGGGGGATAGGGTGGCGCGACGAAGGTAAGGGGGCGAGGCGATTTGGGGAATCGGGTTTGGTTTCGAGCGCGTGGATCAGGGAATTGAAGATGGAGGAGAGAGGAGCGAGGAGATGGAGGGGAGATCGAAGTGGGGAGGGGCGCCGAGGTCGGGTGGCACGGTGGTCCTCGCCAGTACTGGCGAACGGAATCGGGGGGGGGGGGGGGGGGCTGAGCGTTCTTCCCCCTTCTTCTATTTTTTTTTGATTTGTAAATCGATTGTAACGGGGGGGGCAGAGATAAAGGAAGAGAAAGGTTTTTTTTTTATTTTAAAAAAATTATTTAATTATTTTATTTTTGAAAAAAAAAGTTGACTTTTACATACGACCTCTAAACGAGGTCCACCGCCTGTCGTCCATAGCGGTTTACCCCCATTCCGAACACAATGGGATATGTACCGCAGGCCAATTCGGTCGTTTCGATCAGTTTCCGTCAAATTTACATTTAAATCATTATATTGAATTTTAAACGTACATTTCAATTTACCGGGGCCACATACGAACTTTAAAAATTCCTGAAAAATATTTTCTAGCTTCGTATTGACGATACGGTCCTAACAAAACTAGTTTCGTTGAATTCTGAGACCGTTTGAAAAATGGCCAATTTCCAGTCGATTAAAATCAACTAAAACCGGTCAAACGCGTTTTCCTTTGCCACGCTCACATATTGATTCGAAAAATTATGAAATTTAAAACCTAGCAATAACTTCACATTCCGGACCCAACAAAAGTGGTTTCGTCGAAATCCGAGGTCGTTTGCAAAATTCCCAATTTTAAGGGCCTGAATTCCATAGCGACTATTCAGAATTTTCAACTGGACATATCTTTTGATTCCCGCTATGAAATTTTGATTTTTCGGATTCGTTGGAAAGATATTATCAATTAGATCCCATTATTTTTGGTTTCACTAAAATCCGGATTGTTTTGCACCCGGTACATTCAATTGAAGTTTGAAATCGAATTATCGAACTACCGTGCCATTTTCAATTCTATTTAATTATATATAAATATTTATATTCTAACGACGACGTATATAAATATATACGTCGAATTCTATTCAAAATAAATTTCTCGTTGATATTATTTAAAATAATTCATTTTAAATAATCAAAATTCGCTAAAATCGCCAAAATAAAAATTTTAAACTGGCCCAGATTTTTCGGGTTATTACAATCTCCCCCACTTAAAACTTTTCGTCCCCGAAAAGGAACAAAGCCGAAAGTGGTTTGATTAATCAGCTCTACGTTCGATCTGGTTTCCATTCTCCAACTCTTTAGTTTTTGAGAATTTTCAAATTTTCAAAAATTTGGCTAACACCCTAAATTTTCGAAAAAATTTCGCCATAACCTCCCCTGCACCGGGAGCATCGGGGAATTTCAAATAGCTTCCCCGGTCCTTCAGATCTCAAAAAGAAAAAGAAAAAGCCAAGCGGCTAGCCAATAGGCTCATAAAATCATCATCACCCAAACAAAACCGTAAATTATGTAGTAAACATGTACCTATTTGTCGGGAAAACAAATTTTATTCTTCGGCTCTAGCCTCCTTGCTATGACCTGTTCAATATAAGTGCAAGTATATGCAAGCAAATGCGACCAATTTTCAATACAATTCAATATTCGATCAAATTAGGCATAATGGTTCAAAATTTTCAAACAAATAAACAACCAACACAAACATCAATCAATTAGTGAATTATCATTTGAAATTCATAATTTTGATACATACACAAAAGTCATGTTTTTGATGCCAAATCACAACTATAGACCCTATCTAATTTTGGTTCTCACACCAGTCTAATGGAAATATATAGAAATCTCACCTTCGAAACACGAAAATAAATTCTAATGATGACGCGTCAATCATTAGAATCATGTCCGAGCGACTAGAGTGTGATTCTATATCTATCGAATATATTTGAGGCTTCAATACACGTGGATCAGACGTATACTAAAATCTCTATATATTTGATTGTCCAAATCAATGTAAATAAATAATCAAATACGTATAATTGATTTAAATTTTCAAAACAAAACTTGTTTTCATCAGAAAAATATACTCTTCACACTCGTTCTAGGATACTACTGATCCCATCTCTAACGAGTCATTCCCGTTGGATATTACTAATCCAATATCTGATGAATTCTTTCGTATGGTTCTAATGTGCCTTGTTCTCCGCTTTGTAAACCAAAGCTCTGATACCAACTGTGACGGCAAGGAATTTCGCTCGGTCCGAACCAGTCGCTAAACCGACCCAGACCGTTCGAAACACCCTATCGTTTGAGAACACGACAAAATAGAACGCAAACAGAAGAACATTTCATTGTATATTACAACAATGCACCAGATTACAAGAATATACAGAGTATAAATAAATATTACACAGAAATAACAGAGGTTCAAATTACATTTGAATACATCGCAGCGGAAAATAATACAATACACAACTAGAAGAGATATACGGATACAAAGCTTTCCGGATATCATTCCAGCTGTAAACCAGGATCCTGTGAATATAAATCTGCAAAACCAAAACTACTAGCTGCCCGTGTCAAAATAAGGGCACCCAGAGTTTAGGTTAAAACAATAAACTCCAGGTCAGTCATGTGACTGGTGTGAGAACTAAAACAGTTAATCTTTATTTTAAAATTAGGTAAATCAAGGGACCACGCCGTATAACACGGAACGGGTTTCCTCCCAAGAATACCAGTGCATAAAACAAACAGCGCAATGCTAAATAAAGAAAAATGAAGCTGTTATAAGACCCAGGTCCTATCACACAATGCAACGCAAGCCGGGGGATAGGGTTTTCCCTTATAACAGCCAAAGAATGCTTGATACGTTTAAAACAAATCATTTGATACTATTATAAGTGTATATTGTAGAAAACATCTTCAAATCATAAGTATCAATCATAGGCGGCATGAATGCCCCATCCCACTATGTCGCCATACTAGGCTCTACAAATAAAACCGCAAATGTCACGTATTTGGAAATTGGATTTCCGTCTATGAACCGAGGCAAAAGATAGTCCTCAACCGATTCGAGACTGTCTAGCCCGAGTCTCAGGATCAGAGCTCGAGTGACCCTTGGATCGTCAGGGCCGGTCCACCGATGTGGATTAAAATGCCTGAACACTACGTTTTCCCGCCCTTTGGGGCGTAAATGAGCCAACTAACGACTCCATCGGTTCGAGAACGACCGATATATCCGAGGCGCCTCGCAACAGCAACAACCACATAAGTCAAACTCGTCAGGGCGTGTAAAACCACTGACGCCACTTTTTAGCTAGAAGGAAACGCATGCCCTCCCTGAGGTCCTCTCCCGTTTTTGGTTCATACCGGGTGTGATACTCGCGAATCAACGTTACACAAAGCTACGCCACACAGGCCTTGCTTTGATCATCACCACAAGACTTTGCTTTTCAACAGAAGCCTCGTTCAATTGCCACTTAGGCATGCCACACAGGCAATTCACTCCATGCGTTTGATATCCATCAATATATAACCCCTGAGCTCGTACGTCTCAGAGAAGGGCGTTAAGCAAGAGAATAAATTCTCCGCCGCCAAACAGATATATATTTAATAGAGATCAATCACACGGACTAAAATCCAATGTCAGACACACAGTCCATTTAACAAGTCCGTTCTGGGTCTGAACGAAACCGGAGGCACCTAGTACCCCGCATATCCATCGATCTCCAAGTACGTCTGGACGATCACTAACTGTTTCCATCTTCTTGGGTGTACAGCCCAATCAAGATCATCAGTAATTACCCAAACGACGTGAAGACCTCCGGTCTTCGACCATCGTCTTCATCTTCGACTTATCGTCGTATCAGTTATTCAGAATGGGATAAACCCGGTCTTTCCGAATAACTCGCGTATTTTTTAAATAAGTGTTACACAAACACAACATACGCCTCATTCCAATTCATCAGTCACTAATCGTAAATTAATCAAGAGAATAATTCCACAAATATTAACCCCGAAGGCCGAAACCAACATCAGATCAATATCCAGGAAACCATTCTGCTTAGCTAACCGACAGTTAGTTTCTGAATTTCACATTCATAGGGAAAGGTTCCCATTAATTTTATCAAAGATAAATTTCTCGAATTTATTCTTTAATCTATTTTTGAATATCAATTCAAAACTAGTCGGGATTAACGAACCTTACCGAAGTAATCATTTGTTTTAATTTCCCAATCCCAACCTATTCATTCCATGAAGTAAAACTGGTCATACTTCATATCTAACACCACGGTGTTATCGGTAAATTCAATTACCATTTCACGTTTAAATCTAATTCAAGATTTAACTATCGCCTGGAGTAAAACTGGTGATACTCCATTTCGATTATTTCAATCTAATTAAAGATTCATTAAAACTCCACTTAGTTTTAATCGTTAACTGGGTTAAAGAATCAGTGTCATTTAAAACACGGTTCACGATAAACCCAAAAATCAATACCAATTCAATTCCAATTAAATATCATTTAATTTGTACACTTCATTAAATCTAAATAAAAAGATTTAATCTTTTCTCAACTGGGTTCAAGAACAGTGTTAGTGAAGACACCATTCACGACAAACCCAAATCACATTCGATATTCAATACAAGGCTCTGAATAGAAATATATCGGCTTATATTCAATATCAAATTCTACGACTAACAAATGTCGTATTGGAAATAACGATATAAATATATATCTTTCAAATTTCCATAACAACACCTGTATAATCACGAATTCCAACATCGAAATATTCCGAAGACAATTTCGATTCAAATCCACTCCAATGCAATCATTGGAAATTCTGGTTATTTTTAAAACCCTTTCAAATTCAATTTATTTATTTAAAAATAAATGGAATTATAATTCTAGTTCAAAACTAGTTTATTTCGATAAAAATCTATTTTTATCTTTTCAAATATGGAGTTTTTCATCCCAATTCTTCTCAAATCATTTCTTATGATTTTACACAAATTATTACTATTTTTAATAATTTTATCAAGGCCCATACAGTCGATTTCCATCAACGGCCATCGAACTGCACTTACAGCGACCTTTTTCGAATTTGATTTGGACGTATCTCCAAATCCAACCGTTAGATTTTGAATTTCTAATATTCGTTAGAAAGCTCTTTTCGATACGAACCCAACGGTTCCGGTTTTAGGAGAATCCGACGGTCGGATCTCCCGTAATGTCCGTTTGAAATAAATGGTCGAAATTCACGAACTGCCGCGGCGCGGCGCGTTCTATTCAGGCTATTATATTATATATATAATATATATAATATATACTTCGTCGATTTCTATTTAAAACGAATTATATAAATAGTTTTAAATTCGTTTCAAAAGCAATTTCAACTTCCTTTTCAATTCAAATCAAAATGGAATTCTTCTTTATAAATTCGTTTTGAAATTCATTTCTATTCAATTCAAATTTCAATTCAATTTGAATTCGTTTCAATTCGCTTTCAATTCAATTTGAATTCGTTATCAATTCAATTCATTTCGAAATCGTTTTCAATTCAATTCATTTCGAAATCGTTTTCAATTCAATTTATTTCGAAATCGTTTTCAATTCAATTCATTTCGAAATCGTTTTCAATTCAATTTATTTCGAAATCGTTTTCAATTCAATTCATTTCGAAATCGTTTTCAATTCAATTCATTTCGAAATCGTTTTCAATTCAATTCATTTCGAAATCGTTTTCAATTCAATTCATTTCGAAATCGTTTTCAATTCAATTCATTTCGAAATCGTTTTCAATTCAATTCATTTCGAAATCGTTTTCAATTCAATTCATTTCGAAATCGTTTTCAATTCAATTCATTTCGAAATCGTTTTCAATTCAATTCATTTCGAAATATTCGATCTCAAAATTACTTCTCCATATTCATTTTAAAATGAATAAAATCGATATAAATATCGATCACGTCAAAATGGCGTCAATCAAATCAACACGGCTTCATATATTGATATTTTCAAATATTCCATTTCGAATATCTCTATTTCAAACATTCCTATTTCTAAACTGGAATGAGGCCCAATCAGTTACCATATAAAATTAATTATATGGATTTTCATACAACACATGTATATAATAGCATTGAAAAATGATCAACCATCAACCAAAGTGCACTACACTGTATAAGCATCAAATAAAGATATCTAACGCTTATAACAGCCTGTCAATCAATCGATCGACATATTTAATCAATCAGGATGAGTGAACTTCAAATTTCATCCCAACACCCGTGTGGGGTTTCAAACAATCAAACGCATATTTTATTTGTGCAGTTGGGCGATGTGTAAAATTTATCGACCCAATCAATCTCCTTCAAATAGGTGTACATAAACAAACCGTCTGGTTTGTAAATGAATATTTATTTATTCACATTCACGTTAAAAATTATATTTTTAACGACAAAACATTTTATTCCAACATATGAATTTCTATTCAGTTCATTCTTTAAATAAAATGATATCTTTATTTTTCTAACTTATTTTAGAAAATTTCGGCGGCATAACGGCACGATACTAGAAACGGGACGAGGCCTAGCCTTATCCCCGGTCTAGTGAAGGCCCACGCCATTCACACATCAATCAAATCAATTTATTTCACCAAACAATTCAGTTTCAAATCAAATCATCTAACTAATCTATGCAACCAAACAAACAAGTCCATGGTCTGTGGACGATTGTGTTGGGTGCTACTAAGCACCGTCTGCATCCTAGTATATATAAATATATATAAATAGAAAAAGAAATTGAAAGGTGAGAAATTCTCACTTATAGCTATCCAGATCCACGACTCTTCCTTTAGAGAAATCTTCATCATTCTCGCCTTTTTATCATCTTCGTTGCCCGTAGTCACTACATATATAAAAATCAAATTTTTACTTCGCTATTCAATATATAAAAATCAAATTTTTACTTTTTAAAATATCGTCTTTTCACTTTTAAAAATATCTTCTTTTGCATTTTAAAAATCTAGTCTTTTGCATTTTAAAAATCTAGTCTTTTGCATTTTTAAAAATCTAATCTTTAGCATTTTAAAAATCTAATCTTTTGCATTTTTAAAAATCTAATCTTTAGCATTTTAAAAATCTTATCTTTTGCATTTTTAAAAATCTAATCTTTAGCATTTTAAAAATCTAATCTTTAGCATTTTAAAAATCTAATCTTTAGCATTTTAAAAATCTAATCTTTAGCATTTTAAAAATCTAATCTTTAGCATTTTAAAAATCTAATCTTTAGCATTTAAAAAATCTAATCTTTAGCATTTTAAAAATCTAATCTTTATTTTATAACGCCTAAAGATTATACTTTTATACATAAGAAAAATCCCATTTTTCATTACATAAAAATCATAATTCTATACGATAAAAATCTCTCCTTTTCTTTAATAAAAACTTGATCTTTCCTATAGCCAAAATCATATTATTATTTAGTTTTAAAAAAATCACAAAATTTCAGTTTTAAAACTTAAAAAAAAATCAGTTTTAAACTTTAAATAAAATCAAACTTGAAATTTAAACTTACCTTAGCTTTGAAGGAGGAGGATTGCGTCGAACCGAGGAGATAGGGGAAGGGAAGCGTCGCGCGAGGTAGGCGGAGGGGGATAGGGTGGCGCGACGAAGGTAAGGGGGCGAGGCGATTTGGGGAATCGGGTTTGGTTTCGAGCGCGCGGATCAGGGAATTGAAGATGGAGGAGAGAGGAGCGAGGAGATGGAGGGGAGATCGAAGTGGGGAGGGGCGCCGAGGTCGGGTGGCGCGGTGGTCCTCGCCAGTACTGCGAACGGAATCGGGGGGGGGGGGGGGGGGGGGGCTGAGCGTTCTTTCCCCTTCTTCTATTTTTTTTTTTGATTTGTAAATCGATTGTAACGGGGGGGGGGGGGCAGAGATAAAGGAAGAGAAAGGTTTTTTTTATTTTAAAAAAATTATTTAATTATTTTATTTTTGAAAAAAAAAGTTGACTTTTACATACGACCTCTAAACGAGGTCCACCGCCTGTCGTCCATAGCGGTTTACCCCCATTCCGAACACAATGGGATATGTACCGCAGGCCAATTCGGTCGTTTCGATCAGTTTCCGTCAAATTTACATTTAAATCATTATATTGAATTTTAAACGTACATTTCAATTTACCGGGGCCACATACGAACTTTAAAAATTCCTGAAAAATATTTTCTAGCTTCGTATTGACGATACGGTCCTAACAAAACTAGTTTCGTTGAATTCTGAGACCGTTTGAAAAATGGCCAATTTCCAGTCGATTAAAATCAACTGAAACCGGTCAAATGCGTTTTCCTTTGCCACGCTCACATATTGATTCGAAAAATTATGAAATTTAAAACCTAGCAATAATTTCACATTCCGGACCCAACAAAAGTGG
Organism: Allium sativum; assembly: GCA_030737875.1. Taxonomy (NCBI): domain Eukaryota; kingdom Viridiplantae; phylum Streptophyta; class Magnoliopsida; order Asparagales; family Amaryllidaceae; genus Allium; species Allium sativum. The sequence goes on from CM060909.1 coordinate 827,469,616, forward strand.
TTTCGTCGAAATCCGAGGTCGTTTGCAAAATTCCCAATTTTAAGGGCCTGAATTCCATAGCGACTATTCAGAATTTTCAACTAGACATATCTTTTGATTCCCGCTATGAAATTTTGATTTTTCGGATTCGTTGGAAAGATATTATCAATTAGATCCCATTATTTTTGGTTTCACTAAAATCCGGATTGTTTTGCACCCGGTACATTCAATTGAAATCGAATTATCGAACTACCGCGCCATTTTCAATTCTATTTAATTATATATAAATATTTATATTCTAACGACGACGTATATAAATATATACGTCGAATTCTATTCAAAATAAATTTCTTGTCGATATTATTTAAAATAATTCACTTTAAATAATCAAAATTCGCTAAAATCGCCAAAATAAAAATTTTAAACTGGCCCAGATTTTCCGGGTTATTACAATAAAAATTCGATTTTTACATATGTAGAGAATACGGGCGAAGAAAGTGGCAAGAGGCAAGAACGGCGAAAATTTCTACCTAAGAAGTGTCGTGGGATTGGATTAGCTATTGGTGAGAACTCCTCACCTTTAATTTAATTTTCTAGTCAAAATATATACTTGGATGCAGACGGTGTTTAGTAGCACCCGACACCCGTCGTCCACAGACCATGGACGGCTTGTATGCTTGTTTGTTTGATTTTGATGTGTAGTTGATTGTGTGATGTGAAATGAAATAAAATATTTATATAGATGAAATAAAATATTTTATAGTGGAAAATATTTTATAGTTAAAAATAGAATTTTTAATGTGTATGAAATGAAATAAAAATAAACAAATCGGGCGATTTGTTTATATACACACATTTGACTGATATTGATTGGGACGATAAATTTTACACATCGCCCAACTGCACAAATAAAATCTGTGTTTGATTGTTTGAAACCCCACACGGGTATTGGGATGATATTTGACGTACACTAATCCCGATTGTTTAGTTGTATGTCGATCGATGGATTGACAGACTGTTATGAGCGTTAAATATTTATATTTGATGCTTATACAGTGTGGAATGCACTTTGGATGATGGTTGACTATTTATCGTTGTTGATATATACCCGTGTGGTAGAAAATCCATATAATTAACATTATATGGTAATTGATTGGGCCTCATTCCAGTTTAGAAGTAGAAATATTTGAAAGAGAAATATTTGAAATAGAATATTTGAAATAGAAATATTCGAAATGGAATATTTGAAAATATCAATATATAAAGCCGTGTTGATTAGATTGACGCCATTTTGACGTGAACGATATTTATATCGATTTTGTTCATTTTATAATGAATATCGAAAGTGATTTCAAGATCTGAAATTTTGAAAAGAATTAGAATTCAAATTGAAATTGAATAGAAGTGAATTCGAATTGAAATTGAATAAAAGTGAATTCGAATTGAAATTGAATAGAAATGAATTCGAATTGAAATCAATTTGAAATGAATTTAAAACGAATTTATATTGGAATATTCAATTTTGATTTGAAATTGAACATGAAGTTGAAACCTTTTTGAAAACGAATTTAAAACGATTTATAAAATTCATTTTGAAAGGAAATCGACGAAGTATATATTATATATTATGTATATATAATATAATGGCCTGAATAGAACGCGCCGCGCCGCGGCAGTTCGCGAATTTCGACCATTGACTTCGAACGGATATTGCGGGAGATCCGACCGTCGGATTCTCCTAAAACTGGAACCGTTGGGTTCGTATCAAAAAGAGCTTTCTAACGAATATTAGAAATTAGAAATCTAACGGTTGGATTTGGAATTATGCCCAAATAAAATTTGGAAAAGGTCGCTGTAAGTGCAGTTCGATGGCCGTTGATGAAAATCGACTGTACGGGCCTTGATAAAATTATTAAAAATAGTAATAATATGTGTAAAATCATAAGAAATGATTTGAGAATAATTGGGATGAAAAACTCCATATTTGAAAAGATTAAAATAGATTTTTATCGAGATGAAATAGTTTTGAACTAGAATTAAAATTCTATTTGTTTTTAAATAAATAAATTAGATTTGAAATGGTTTTGAAAATAACCAGAATTTCCAATAATTGCATTGGAATGGATTTGAATCGAAATTGTCTTCGGAATATTTCGATGTTGGATTTCGTGATTATACAGGTGTTGTTATGGAAATTTGAAAGATATACATATTTATATCGTTATTTCCAATACGATATTTGTTGGTCGTAGAATTTGATATTGAATATAAACCGATATATTTTCTATTCAGAGCCTTGTATTTGATATCAAATGTGATTTGGGTTTGTCGTGAATGGTCTCTTCATCAACACTGTTCTTGAACCCAGTTGAGAAAAGATTAAATCTTTTTATTTAGATTTAATGAAGTGCACCAATTAAATGATATTTAATTGAAATTGAATTGATATTTGGGTTTATCGTGTACAGTGTTTTAAATAACATTCTTTAGCCCGATAATTAATGGAATGTGATATTGGGTTGTCGTGAACGGTATCTTCAATAATACTGTTCTTAGACCCCAAGGAGTTTAGAAAATCAGAAACTAACTGGAGATTAGTTAAGTTGAATGGTTTCTGAGGTATTGATCGGATGTTGGTTTCGGCCTTCGGGGTTAATACTTAGGAAATTGCTCACTTGCTAATTTATAGTTAGGGACTGATTGAAATGTGTTGTGATTTTGGGTTTATCGTGAACCGTGTTTTAAATGACACTGATTCTTTAACTCAGTCACAGATTAAAACTAAGTGGAGTTTTAATAAATCTTTAATTAGATTGAAATGATCGAGAATGGAGTATTACCAGTTTTGCTCTAGGCGATAGTTAAATCTTTAATTAGATTTAAACGTGAAATGGTAATTAAATTTACCGATAACACTGTGGTGTTAGATATGAAGTAAGACCCGTTTTACTTCATGGGATGAATAGGTCGGGATTGGGAAACAAAACAAATGATTACTTCAGTAAGATTCGTTAATCCCGACTAGTTTGAAGTGATACTCAAAAGGATAGATTAAAGAATAAATTTAAAGGATTTATCTTTGATAAAATTAATGGGAACCTTTCCCTATGAATGTGAAATTTAGAAACTAACTGTCGGTTAGCTAAGCAGAATGGTTTTCTGGATATTGATCTGATGTTGGTTTCGGCCTTCGGGGTTAATATTTGGGGAATTATTCTCTTGTTAATTTACGGTTAGTGACTGATGAATTGGAATGAGGCGTATGTTGTGTCTGTGTAACACTTATTTATTATATACGCGAGTTATTCGGAAAGACCGGGTTTATCCCATTCTGAATAACTGATACGACGATAAGTCGAAGATGAAGACGGTGGTCGAAGACCGGAGGTCTTCACGTCGTTTGGGTGATTACTGATGATCTTGATTGGGATGTACACACATGAAGATGGAAACAGTTGGTGGTCGTCCAGACGTACTTGGAGGTCGATGGATATGCGGGGTACTAGGTTCCTCCGGTTTCGTTCAAACCCAGAACGGACTTGTAAATGGACTGTGTGTCTGACATGGGATTTTTGTGTGATTGATTTCTATTAAATATATATCTGTTTGGCGGCGGAGAAGTTATTCTCTTGCTTAACGCCCTTCTCTGAGACGTACGAGCTCAGGGGTTATATACTAATGGATATCAAACGCATAGAGTGAATTGCCTGTGTGGCACGCCTAAGTGGCAATTGATCAAGGCTTCTGTTGAAAAGCAAAGTCTTATGGTGATGATCAAAGCACATCCTATGTGGCACAGCTTTGTGTAACGTGAATTCGCGAGCCTCGCACCCCAGTTGTGAACCAAAAACGGGAGAAGGACCTCTGGGAGGGCATGTGTTTCTTTCTAGTTAGAAGTGGCGTCGGTGGTTTTACACGCCCTGACGAGTTTGACTTATGTGGTTGTTGCTGTTGCGAGGCGCCTCGGTTTGATCGGACGATCCGGGTCCGATGGAGTCATTTAGTTGGCTCACCTACGCCCCATAGGGCGGGGAAACGCATGTTCAGGCATTTTAATCCACATCGGTGGACCGGCCCTGACGATCCAAGGGCCCACCTGAGTCTGGGTCCTGAGGGGCGGCCTAGAGCGTCTCGAATCGGTTGAGGACTATCTTTTGCCTCGGTTCATAGATGGAAATCCAATTACGTGACATTTGCGGTTTTATTTGTAGAGCCTAGTATGGCGACATAGTGGGATGGAGCGCTTACGCCGTCTATGATTGATACTTATGATTTGAAGTTGTTTTATACACTATGCACTTATAATAGTATCAAATAATCTGTTTTAAACGTATCAAGCATTCTTTGGCTATTATAAGGTAAAAGCCCTATCCTCCGGCTTGCGTTGCATTGTGTGATGGGAACTGGGTCTTATAATAGCTTCATTTTTTCTTATTTAGCATTGCGTTGTTTGGTTTACGCACTGGTGTTCTTGGGAGGAAACCCGTTCCGTGTTATACGGCGTGGTCCCTTGATTTACCTAACTTTAAAAATAAAGATTAATAACTGTTTTAGTTCTCACACCAGTCACATAAATGACCTGGAGTTTATTGTTTTAACCTAAACTCTGGGTGCCCTTATTTTGACACGGGCAGCTAGTAGTTTTGGTTTTGCAGATTTATATTCACAGGATCCTGGTTTGCAGCTGGAATGATATCCGGAAAGCTTTGTATCCGTATATCTCTTCTAGTTGTGTATTGTATTATTTCCGCTGCGATATGTTTAAATGTAATTTAAATCTCTGATATTGCTGTGTAATATTCATTCATACTCTGTAAATTCTTGTATTCTGATGGAATTGTTGTAATATACAATGAAATGTTCTTCCGTCTGCATTCTGTTGTGGTTTGTTCTCGCACTATCCGCGCTTTCCTCACCGGGGAAGTTACGGGTCTTTACACTAGGGCTGAATGTTTTAGGGGTTTCGAGCATCGATTAAAAGTTTGGAGATGGTTTTTGGCTTTAGAATGGTACTTAGCTGTTGCATGGAGATTTAGGGGAGAATCGTTGAAAGAAAGTGCTGCACCTTTTGGCTGTGCGTGAGCAACAACAGTGGAATATCGAGGTGAAATTGGAGGGTGCGTGTTTAGTAAAAATGGCACCAGTTTGTAAAGATTCTAGAAAGAAGATTTATGGTAATTATTTTGTGATTTATTGTTGAGTAGAAAATGAGTTTTGGATCGAAGAATGTGGCGAAATGGCTAGGGAAATAATCAGGTTCCTGTAGCGTGAGAGTGGAAGAAGGGATAAGTGTGGCATTATGAGTTTAAAATGGTGATTAAGGTTGACTAATTAAATATTTAATTAAGTTAATAACCGTATATTGTTTATAAACTTGTAAAATAAATATCTTGCTCATATGTGATTAGAATTCAGCGAAACAAGATCCATTGGGATTGTAACACCCCGCAAATTCTATAACTGTGAAATTAACAAATTAAAGTATAGTTAATTTCAAATCAAAGAACTAAGGGAAACGGGATACGCCATTGCGTTCATCTCGGAAAAATACGCGAAATAGAGTCCGAGTTTTCGAAAAACGGAGTCCGTATGAAGAAGATATGGCCTTCGGAAGTTTTTGAATTAAATTTAAAATTCAAACAGAATAAAATAAGCTCAGAAAAATTAAAAGTGGGGCCCAATGGGCCAGGGCGGAAGAACACCCGCCTCACGCACCCAGGTCGACTGGGCTGTCGACCTGGTCTAACCTGGTCGACAGGCCTGTCGACAGGGGTGTCGACTTGGTCCAGACCAGGTCGAGCCCAGTCTAACCCGGCTGGCCTATTCTCTGTTGGTCGATTTTCTGTGGTCTGCTTTGTCATTAGGGCTAGGTGGCAGGCTCTAATTGGTCTCTCCTTAGGATGAACGGCTACGATCAATCCAAGCAACATCAATGGTCCTAATCAGTTCATAACCTCTATATAAACAACCCTAGACTAAACCCTAATCTATTCATTCAAAAATAAGAACAAAGCCGCCATGTTGCTGAGGAACGACTAGGGGTAGCCACCAAATTGGAGAGAGGATTAGGAGGCAAATTCTAAGGCATAAAGCAACTCAATCAAATCAAACCGCGTCTTCAATCCCTAAATTAGAGAATTCATCACACCATTGTAAGTAGAGTTGAAACACCCCACCTCCGTTAGGGTCACTCTCAAAGGGAATGCCCTAATTTTGGTGGAGGTTTATAAGTACAAGTCACAGATATACAAGACAGATATAAGAACACATATTTGTAAACAGCGGAAGAACAACAAACTTTATTTCATAAAGTCAAATACATGTTACAACAACATCCTTTCCAAGAACATAACATAACACTTTCATAATCTGTCTTGAGTACATTATTTAAAGAAGCATAAATAAAACATAGATAAACTGCAAAAGCCCCATAGTGGATTGTCCAAAGCCATAGTTCAAAACAGGAAAGTCCAAGCAATACATTTCTCTTCTTCAAGCTGGATGTTGAGGTTGGTCAAGCTGCTGTGTTCCCTCCCTGAGGACCTGGGGGGGGGGGGGAACGGAAGAAAGAAGACGAAAGAAAAGTAGAGTCAGACATAAAGCCTGAGTAAGTCTAGTACTATTTTGTCTATGAATAAAGAACTGGGTATGATAAGTAAAAACAAGAAGTGGGCATGCACTAAAAACTTGGTTAAGTTGTCTAGGGTCGAATATACTATCGTACCCCATGTTGATCTCTGAACCCATATAAACTAGTTTCCAACTGGCACCCCAAAATCAGGGTGACGTGATCCATTCTATGATGATCAGCTCCTACTCGCATAGTTACATGTGTCTTACGGCCCCCGATGTTGTAGTTACCTATGCTGATCCCACCATGGGGTGTATCAAGTCCCATAGTGGCAACCCGACACAACCTTAGAGTGCACATGTATGCTACTGGTGTCCAGTGCCTTATTTTTCTGCGCCGGAGTGTGTGCACGCCCGCACTCCGTTGGAACCTACACTGCTACACCACCGCCGTCGCTTTGACCTCTTACAATCAGCCCAGTAATCGTGCCCCACCCTGCCTAGTTTCAGGGTATCCTGATACACCTTCTAGGGTTACTGCTGAAAAGGGTCCCCCGTTACTAGGTTTTCTATCTCTAGCCAACATGCTAAGTTGGTTAAGTGTTTCCTAACCTAACCCCCACCAGTCCGTTTTGTTTAGCATGTTCCATTTTGATTAAGTCTTTAGTTCACTTAATCCTATCAATCCTGACTCAGCCTTAATTGTCTTATTAAGGCCCTGACCTCTCACATTAGACAGGTATTGTTGTGGCTGCCTGTTGCCGGTTGGTTCCGGGCAGTCTTACGCCACAACTCAGTCTAACCTCAGGTCCTTGCTGGGCTCCATGTTTAACCTCCCACATTGGATAGGTATTGTTGTGACTACTGGACAGCCGGGCGGTTCCGGGCAGGTTTACATCACAACTCAATCCAACCTCGGGTTAAACACCTCGTATGTTCTACATTTACATATTTTGTCATTCCTCTTTATTTCTTATATGTAAATATTTGCGGCCCATTATTAAGTTAATGGTGTAAAGGTTACACCAATCATGGGCCCAACCCATACTTGAACTTGGGCCCTTCTATTTTATATTTTCATTCATTAGTAATTTTAACCCAACGTTATTTTCCCCCGTTTAACACGTCCGTTTATATATATTTTGGGCTTAGCCTTTTAAAGCCCAAATTAGCCATGCGAAAAGGGGAGGCTTAAAGCGTAATTACATACACAAAGAGGGGAATGTGAGCGCATGAACTTGCAATACGACGTTGGAAATACAAAATAGAAACTGGTGTACTTGCATAGTGGTAACATAGGTGACATGAATCAAAGCATGTGAACTTGTAATTGAGATATCATTATTGTCACATGAACCTATATTTTTATTTAGGCATAATGTCAAACATAAGCATGGCATAAATATTTCTAGCATAAGCATGGCATAATGTCAAACATAAGCATGGCATAATATCAAACATAAGCATGGCATAAGTATAGTTAAATTTGTTCACATAACCATGGCATAAATATTTCTAACATGAAATCATGATTCTTACTTTAGCCATGTAAACTTACAAAAAGGGACCTTTTGAACCTAACCTAGCCATGTACCACATATGTCATCATATAATTCTTGTAAACAAGATAGACCTAATCATGGTTGCCAAATATCAATCATAGCCTAGCCATATTCATAAGTTTGCAAATAGGTTTTCTAGTACAAAAGCATGGCTTAATACATAATGCCAAATTCTCAACATAATTTCATATGGATAATAACCAAACTTGTTCCAATTACTTACAAAATGATTTATGCACAAAAATATACATCATGGTGGCATAGAAGCAAACCCCAAACTTGCATGAATTTAAATCAACTACATACATGTAGCTTCAACATGGATTACATAATTTGCGAAATATTCCAAACGTATACTTGCATAGAACTACCGCATGTAGTTCTTTATAATGAATAACATAATTCATAAATATCCAAACGTATATAATATTTCAAATTGATAAGAACGCACAAATATGAATTACTTTATTGCCACAATTCAAGCATACAAACCAACACAATTGTTTATTCATACCAAAGTAATACTCTACTTACAATGGTGTGATGAATTCTCTAGTTTAGGGATTGAAGACGCAAATTCCTTTGTTGAATTGATTTGTTTAGGTTGCTTTAAGCTTTAGAATCTTCCTCCTAATCCTCTCTCCAATTTGGTGGCTACTCCTAGTCGTTCCTCAGCAACATGGCGGCTATGTTCTTATTTTTGAATGAATAGATTAGGGTTTAGTCTAGGGTTGTTTATATAGAGGTTAGGAACTGATTAGGACCATTGATGTTGCTTGGATTGATCGTAGCCATTCATTCTAAGGAGAGACCAATTAAAACATGCCACCTAGCCCTAGTGACAAAGCAGACCACAGAAAATCGACCACATAGAGAATAGGCCAGCCGGGTTAGACTGGGCTCGACCTGGGTCTGGACCAGGTCGACACCCCTGTCGACAGCCCTGTCGACAGGCCTGTCGACCTGGTTAGACCAGGTCGACAGCCCAGTCGACTTGGTGGGTCAGGCGGGTGTTTTTCCGCCCTGGCCCATTGGGCCCCATTTTCGAATTTAAACCTGATTTATTCTGTTTGAATTTAAACTTGATTCTCAAACTTCCGAAGGCCATATCTTCTTCATACGGACTCCGTTTTTCGAAAACTCGGACTCTATTTCGCGTATTTTTCCGAGACGAACGCAATGGCATATCCCGTTTCCCTTAGTTCTTTGATTTCAGATTAATTATACTTTAATTTGTTAATTTTACAGTTATAGAATTTGCGGGGTGTTACATTCTCCCCCACTTAAAAGGATTTCATCCCCGAAATCTTCAAGTTAGGAGGAATGTATATCCTAACATCCAATCATCCATCTATTCATCCATCAAACACGAGCATCCATTGTCCTTAAAAGACTTCTAATGCTTCATGATCATATGCGAAGTGTGTGTGTACATGAACTTATTTAATGCAAAATCAGGCGGTCTACTGATTCAGTTGACCTCCTTAATGCGAATTATGTAAGTGTCATGCATCCATTATGTATGCAAATTTTCCTATTCTTGATTCTACATGAGTGCACAATCATTCATTACAAATGCAACATCCATATGACAACACATTAAAGTTCAACCATATACGAATGCAAACATATATGTATATGCAATATGAAGTGACTGAGCCGATATAAAACCCAGATTGTGTGTGTATATGCAACCACGAGCAACCACTAGCAATCACTTGCAACCACTTGCAACCATCATCCATAACATGTTTCAACTACATGTTTTCATCCAAAAAGATTCTACCTAAAGGATAAGGTCGAGGAAATATACCTAAAAAGATAGATAAAAGCGCAACTTAAGGAAAATGAAAGATCAAGGATGTACCCTCGAACAGAAAAGGGTAGGCTGTGCGGATTCTAGCTTCAGTTTCCCAAGTCGCGTCGCCCTCGGCGTCGCTCCACTGAACTTTGACGAGCTTGACTTCGCGGTTGCGTAGTTTCTTCATTTCCGTTCCTAATATGCAGGTTGGAACCTTCCTTATGGTTGCTTCGCATTCCACTTCGGCCTCTTCGAGGATATTTGGCTCTACCACTTTAGCAGACTCATGTAGACATTTTCGGAGATGTGAAACGTGAAAAACGTTGTGGACTCCAGCCAACTTCTCGGGTAGCTCTAATCTATAGGCCATTTTCCCAATTTTCTCGATAATAGGGAATGGCCCTACGAACCTTGGTGCCAGTTTTCCTGTGGTTCCAAAACGAACAACGTTCCTTAGCGGTGATACCTTGAGAAAAACTCTGTCTCCAACTTCAAATTCAAGGTCGGTCCTCCTCTTGTCGGCGTAGGACTTTGGTCTGTCTTGGGCCGTCTTCATCCTTCTTCGTATTAAGTCTACTTTCTCTGAGGTCTCTCGGATCATATCTGGTCCAAGTATGAGCTTATCCGTGGACTCCCACCAACAAGTGGGCGATCGGCACGGTCTTCCATATAAAGCTTCGAAGGGCGCCATTCCGATGGTTGCTTGATAGCTGTTGTTGTAGGCGAATTCTACCAAAGGAAGGTGGTCTTCCCATGTCCCTCCGAAGTCAAGGACGCATAGTCTTAAGAGGTCTTCCAAAACTCTATTCACTCTCTCTGTTTGGCCGTCGGTTTGGGGATGATAGGCTGTGCTCAAGCATAACTGCGTTCCTACTGCTTCTTGCAGACTCCGCCAAAACTCGCTGGTGAAGATGGGGTCTCGGTCACTAACAATGCTAGATGGTATTCCATGGAGTCGAACGATTTCCTTGAGGTAAAGTGATGCTACGGATGAGGCAGTTCTCTTACTTTTGACAGGTAAAAAGTGGGCGCTTTTAGTAAGCCTATCCACTATTACCCAAATGCTAGTGTTGCCTCTCCTAGACCTAGGCAGCCCATCGATGAAGTCCATTGAGATGCTATCCCACTTCCACTGCGGGACCTCCAGAGGATGTAGTAGTCCGCTAGGCTTTTTCTGTTCCGCTTTAACCTGTTGGCACACCATACACTTAGAAACGAATTCTGCCACGTCCTTTTTCATGCCGTTCCAGAAGAAAGTCCTTTTTATATCTTTGTACATTTTATCTCCGCCTGGGTGTATCGTCATCTTGGAATGATGCGCTTCCTCGAGAACCTTCCTTACTAAATCTTTTGTCTGTGGGACGCATAGTCTTCCGTCTCGCCTTAGTAAACCTTTATCGTCAATGGAGTATCTGTTGAGGTGACTTGAAGTCTCACCCCTAATTAGCCTATCAATCATTTCCACAAGCTGAGGGTCTTCGCGTTGTGTTGCCCCTACTGAATCCACTAAAGTCGGGCGCACTTCGAGAGATGCAAGCAAGCCCGGTACGAAATCGGAGGAAGGCCTAAAGTCGAAGCTGGCTATGAACTCTAGGCTTTGTCTTTCAACAAACAACGGGCTTAGGGTCAATTTCTTTCGGCTCAACGCGTCTGCCACTACGTTGCCTTTGCCCGGAGTGTAGGAGATTTCGAAATCGTACGAGGCAAGAAACTCCATCCATCTTTGTTGCCTCAAGTTAAGATCCTTCTGCGAGAAAAGATATTTCAACGATTTATGGTCAGTGTAAAGTTCGAACTTCTCACCTAGGAGATAGTGTCGCCAAGACTTGAGTGCAAAGACGATGGCGGCTAACTCAAGATCGTGGGTTGGGTAGTTCTTTTCGTGCACCTTCAATTGCCTCCCGCCATAAGCTACTACCCTTCCTTCTTGCATTAAGACGGCGCCTAGCCCTGTCCCACATGCATCCGTATAAACAGTGAACATCTTGCTCCCATCTGGCAGCGTCAAAACTGGGGCTGTTGTGAGAGCCCTTTTTAGTCGTTGGAAAGCAAACTCGCAATCCAAGTTCCAATTGAACGCTAGGTTCTTCTTAGTCAATTTCGTGAGCGGAGCTGAGATTTTCGCAAAATCCCTTATGAACTTCCGATAGAAACCTGCTAGTCCTAGAAAACTTCGGACCTCAGTTGCATTCCTTGGTGTCTTCCAATCCTGTACCGCTACTACCTTAGCTGGGTCCACCGCTAACCCTTGTTTGGATACTATGTGCCCAAGGAACCTCACCTCTTCTCTCCAAAAGTGGCATTTGGAGAACTTGGCTTTTAGTTGATGGACTCGCAAAGTTTCCATGATTGCCCTTAGGTGCTGAGCATGTTCCTCTTCACTCTTTGAGAAGATAAGGATATCATCTACGAAGACCACTACGAATTTGTTGAGGAAATCTCTAAATACCCTACTCATCAGGTCCACGAAGTAAGCAGGTGCATTTGTCAAGCCGAAAGGCATGACAAGCCATTCAAAGAAACCGTCTGGGGTTCTGAACGCCGTTTTATCGATGCTATCTTCAGCCACCCTTAGCTGATGAAAACCGGTTGCTAAATCGAGTTGGGAGAAAACAGACGCTCCTACAAGCTGGTCAAACAAATCGTCAATTCTAGGGAGAGGGTGCCTATTCTTTTTCGTTAGCTTGTTGAGCTCCCTATAGTCAACACATAGACGGAGTGAACCATCCGCCTTTGTAGCGAACACCACTGGAGCGCCCCATTCTGAAATGCTCCTCCTAATGAACCCCTTTTCTAGAAGCTCTTTAATCTGTTTACTGAGCTCTTTCCTTTCTCGTGGAGCCATATGTCTAACGGGTCACGCAACTGGCTTTGCATTATCTACAAGATATATGCGGAAGTCTATTTCCCGCTTTGGAGGCAAGCCCTTCACCTCTTCGAAGACATCCGGATATTCCCGGACCACTCTAACTGATTGCAAATTTTCAACAGAGGCATCTAGCGATTCAAGATAACTAAGCATAACCGCATACGAGGGATTACAAGAAATTTCCAAAGTATTACCGAGCTGGGTTAGGAGCCTAACAACCCTTTTCTCACAATCAAGGATGGCCCCATTAGTGGATAGCCAATCCATACCCAAAATCAAACCATACCCCGAAAAGCCCAAAACAAAGGCACTACATTGAAATTCTACGCTTAGAATAGAAATTTTCAATCCCACACAGATCATAGACAAATGAGCTGGGCCCCCAATTGGGTTTGAAACAATTAAGGGGTCCTCTACCATACTAGTTTCTAGGTGCAGAGATTCTACTAAAGCAGACGAGATAAAGGAGTGTGATGCGCCAGAATCAAATAAAGTGCGAACGGGGTGATCATAAAGATAAACTACACTTTCTACAGAAGTATTTATACCTCGCTGTTGCAGAGGTGGCGCTTCCAGCACATGAACCTGTGCCCCTGGGGTGGATCCAGCCCTCTGCCCCTGTCCTCGTTTCTTTGGGCAGTCCTTAGCCCTATGGCCTGTCTCACCGCAAGAAAAGCACCCGCCATTCTCCTTGGCCTTCTTTTTCCGGCAGTCCTTTACTAAGTGCCCCACTTTGCCACAGAAATTACACTTCCTCTTCTCTTTGTTGCCTTTCCCGCCCTTCTTAAAGTCTGTCTTCTTGGGCTGCAAACCCTCTTTCTTCTTGCCCTTATCCTCTTCATTCAGCAATGCCATTTGCACCAATCTTTCATACGTGGCTCCCATGGGTATATGGGTCATGGCCAAACTGTGTAATGGCTCATTTAACCCTTTGACGAAACGGAGAGCCTTCTTGTGCGGGGTGTTGACTAGGTCAAGCCCAAACCTAGCCAGCTCATCGAACTGATTCACATACTCTCTGACCGTCTTGTCCCCTTGCTTAAGAAATAAGAATTTTTCCAACTGCAAACTTCTTTCCGCATCTGAGAGAAATTTAGTCTCAAACCTTGCCCTAAAGTCCTCCCATGTCTCCACTGGTCTTTCAGCATTAGTGACTTCCCACCGGTAGGAAGCCTCGCCCTTCAATAGCCACACTACCAACTGTACTTTTTGTCTATCTTCTACCTCAAAGATGATGAATAGGTCCTCAGTTTCTTTCAGCCAATTTCTAGCTGCTACGAAGGACTCAGTTCCATGGAAATCCCTTCCTCCCATAGCTTTAAAATCTTTACATATCTTAGCAAACGTGTTTCCCCGAGGAGGAGGTGGAGGAAAAGGTGCCGCTGCGGCTGGATGATTTCCTTCAGCTGGGGGAGGAGGAATGGTAGGACCTGGCTGAGTGGCCCTTGCTTCTAAGAACCGTCTAAACCAACCAGGTATTGGCACCCCTTCCGGCAAGTTAAGTTCTTGGGACATGCTGAAACAAAAAGGATAGATTCAAAACGAAGGATAAGAGATAGTTCCTATGGCTTTGGGGGGTGAACTTTGCCTTTTTAAAATAAAATAATATTTTTCTTTTAAAAATGCTTCTTTAAATTTCCTTTTTGAAAATAATTTTTCAAAACTTTTTATCTTATCTGGTAAACCTATGCTCTGATACCAAGTGAAACACCCCACCTCCGTTAGGGTCACTCTCAAAGGGAATGCCCTAATTTTGGTGGAGGTTTATAAGTACAAGTCACAGATATACAAGACAGATATAAGAACACATATTTGTAAACAGCGGAAGAACAACAAACTTTATTTCATAAAGTCAAATACGTGTTACAACAACATCCTTTCCAAGAACATAACATAACACTTTCATAATCTGTCTTGAGTACATTATTTAAAGAAGCATAAATAAAACATAGATAAACTGCAAAAGCCCCATAGTGGATTGTCCAAAGCCATAGTTCAAAACAGGAAAGTCCAAGCAATACATTTCTCTTCTTCAAGCTGGATGTTGAGGTTGGTCAAGCTGCTGTGTTCCCTCCCTGAGGACCTGGGGGGGGGGGGGAACGGAAGAAAGAAGACGAAAGAAAAGTAGAGTCAGACATAAAGCCTGAGTAAGTCTAGTACTATTTTGTCTATGAATAAAGAACTGGGTATGATAAGTATAAACAAGAAGTGGGCATGCACTAAAAACTTGGTTAAGTTGTCTAGGGTCGAATATACTATCGTACCCCATGTTGATCTCTGAACCCATATAAACTAGTTTCCAACTGGCACCCCAAAATCAGGGTGACGTGATCCATTCTATGATGATCAACTCCTACTCGCATAGTTACATGTGTCTTACGGCCCCCGATGTTGTAGTTACCTATGCTGGTCCCACCATGGGGTGTATCAAGTCCCATAGTGGCAACCCGACACAACCTTAGAGTGCACAGGTATGCTACTGGTGTCCAGTGCCTTATTTTTCTGCGCCGGAGTGTGTGCACGCCCGCACTCCGTTAGAACCTACACTGCTACACCACCGCCGTCGCTTTGACCTCTTACAATCAGCCCAGTAATCGTGCCCCACCCTGACTAGTTTCAGGGTATCCTGATACACCTTCTAGGGTTACTGCTGAAAAGGGTCCCCCGTTACTAGGTTTTCTATCTCTAGCCAACATGCTAAGTTGGTTAAGTGTTTCCTAACCTAACCCCCACCAGTCCGTTTTGTTTAGCATGTTCCATTTTGATTAAGTCTTTAGTTCACTTAATCCTATCAATCCTGACTCAGCCTTAATTGTCTTATTAAGGCCCTGACCTCTCACATTAGACAGGTATTGTTGTGGCTGCCTGTTGCCGGTTGGTTCCGGGCAGTCTTACGCCACAACTCAGTCTAACCTCGGGTCCTTACTGGGCTCCATGTTTAACCTCCCACATTGGATAGGTATTGTTGTGACTACTGGACAGCCGGGCGGTTCCGGGCAGGTTTACATCACAACTCAATCCAACCTCGGGTTAAACACCTCGTATGTTCTACATTTACATATTTTGTCATTCCTCTTTATTTCTTATATGTAAATATTTGCGGCCCATTATTAAGTTAATGGTGTAAAGGTTACACCAATCATGGGCCCAACCCATACTTGAACTTGGGCCCTTCTATTTTATATTTTCATTCATTAGTAATTTTAACCCAACGTTATTTTCCCCCGTTTAACACGTCCGTTTATATATATTTTGGGCTTAGCCTTTTAAAGCCCAAATTAGCCATGCGAAAAGGGGAGGCTTAAAGCGTAATTACATACACAAAGAGGGGAATGTGAGCGCATGAACTTGCAATACGACGTTGGAAATACAAAATAGAAACTGGTGTACTTGCATAGTGGTAACATAGGTGACATGAATCAAAGCATGTGAACTTGTAATTGAGATATCATTATTGTCACATGAACCTATATTTTTATTTAGGCATAATGTCAAACATAAGCATGGCATAAATATTTCTAGCATAAGCATGGCATAATGTCAAACATAAGCATGGCATAATATCAAACATAAGCATGACATAAGTATAGTTAAATTTGTTCACATAACCATGGCATAAATATTTCTAACATGAAATCATGATTCTTACTTTAGCCATGTAAACTTACAAAAAGGGACCTTTTGAACCTAACCTAGCCATGTACCACATATGTCATCATATAATTCTTGTAAACAAGATAGACCTAATCATGGTTGCCAAATATCAATCATAGCCTAGCCATATTCATAAGTTTGCAAATAGGTTTTCTAGTACAAAAGCATGGCTTAATACATAATGCCAAATTCTCAACATAATTTCATATGGATAATAACCAAACTTGTTCCAATTACTTACAAAATGATTTATGCACAAAAATATACATCATGGTGGCATAGAAGCAAACCCCAAACTTGCATGAATTTAAATCAACTACATACATGTAGCTTCAACATGGATTACATAATTTGCGAAATATTCCAAACGTATACTTGCATAGAACTACCGCATGTAGTTCTTTATAATGAATAACATAATTCATAAATATCCAAACGTATATAATATTTCAAATTGATAAGAATGCACAAATATGAATTACTTTATTGCCACAATTCAAGCATACAAACCAACACAATTGTTTATTCATACCAAAGTAATACTCTACTTACAATGGTGTGATGAATTCTCTAGTTTAGGGATTGAAGACGCAAATTCCTTTGTTGAATTGATTTGTTTAGGTTGCTTTAAGCTTTAGAATCTTCCTCCTAATCCTTTCTCCAATTTGGTGGCTACTCCTAGTCGTTCCTCAGCAACATGGCGGCTATGTTCTTATTTTTGAATGAATAGATTAGGGTTTAGTCTAGGGTTGTTTATATAGAGGTTAGGAACTGATTAGGACCATTGATGTTGCTTGGATTGATCGTAGCCATTCATTCTAAGGAGAGACCAATTAAAACTTGCCACCTATCCCTAGTGACAAAGCAGACCATAGAAAATCGACCACATAGAGAATAGGCCAGCCGGGTTAGACTGGGCTCGACCTGGGTCTGGACCAGGTCGACACCCCTGTCGACAGCCCTGTCGACAGGCCTGTCGACCTGGTTAGACCAGGTCGACAACCCAGTCGACTTGGTGGGTCAGGCGGGTGTTTTTCCGCCCTGGCCCATTGGGCCCCATTTTCGAATTTAAACCTGATTTATTCTGTTTGAATTTAAACTTGATTCTCAAACTTCCGAAGGCCATATCTTCTTCATACGGACTCCGTTTTTCGAAAACTCGGACTCTATTTCGCGTATTTTTCCGAGACGAACGCAATGGCGTATCCCGTTTCCCTTAGTTCTTTGATTTCAGATTAATTATACTTTAATTTGTTAATTTCACAGTTATAGAATTTGCGGGGTGTTACAAGAGTATTACTTTGGTATGAACAAATAACTGTGTTGGTTTGTATGCTTGAATTGTGGCAATAAAGTAATTCATATTTGTGCGTTCTTATCAAATTGAAATATTATATACGTTTGGATATTCTTGAATTATGTTATTCAATTATAAAGAACTACATGCGGTAGTTCTATGCAAGTATACGTTTGGAATATTCGCAAATTATGTAATCCATGTTGAAGTTACATTGAAATTTATGCAAGTTTGGGGCTTTGCTATTATGCCATCATAATGGGTATTTTTATACAAACATCATTTTTGTGAAGTAATTGGAATAAGTTTGGGTTATCATAATCCATATGAAATTATGTTAAAAATTGGGCATCATGTATTAAGCCATGCTTTTGTACTAGAAAACCTATTTGCAAACTTAGGAATATGGCTAGGCTATGAATGATATTTGGCATAATTAAAATCCATGATTAAGTCTATCTTGTTTACAAGAATTTTATGATGTCATATGTGGTACATAGCTAGGTTAGGTTCAAAAATCCCTTTTTGCAAGTTTACATGACTAAAGTAAAAATCATGATTTCATGTTAGAAATATTTATGCCATGGTTATGTGAACAAATACTTATGCCATGCTTATGTTTGACATTATGCCATGCTTATGTTTGACATTATGCCATGCTTATGTTAGAAATATTTATGCCACGCTTATGTTTGACATTATGCCTAAATAAAAATATAGGTTCATGTTGTAGTTATGACTATGTGTCAATAATGATACCCAATTTAGATTCTTATCTCAACTACAAGTTTACATGGCTTGATTCATGTCACCTATGCTTTATGACCAAAGTATATGTTACCACTATGCAAGTACACCAGTTTCTATTTTATATTTCCAACGTCATATTGCAAGTTCATGCGCTCACCTTCCCCTTTTTGTGTATGTAATCACGCTTTAAGCCTCCCCTTTCGCATGGCTAGGTTGGGCTTTAAAAGGCTAAGCCCAACATTTATATAATAAACGGACGTGTTAAACGGGGGAAAATAACGTTGGGTTAAAATTACTAATGAATAAAAATATAAAATAGAAGGGCCCAAATTCAAGTATGGGTTGGGCCCATGATTGGTATAACCTTTGCACCATTAACTTAATAATGGGCCGCAAATATTTACATATAAGAAAATAAAGAAGAAAGACAAAATATGTAAATGTAGAACATACGATGTGTTTAACCCGAGGTTGGATTGAGTTGTGATGTAAACCTGCCCGGAACCGCCCGGCTGTCCAGTAGTCACAACAATACCTATCCAATGTGGGAGGTTAAACATGGAGCCCAATAAGGACCCGAGGTTAGACTGAGTTGTGGCGTAAGACTGCCCGGAACCAACCGGCAACAGGCAGCCACAACAATACCTGTCTAATGTGAGAGGTCAGGGCCTTAATAAGACAATTAAGGCTGAGTCAGGATTGTTAGGATTAAGTGAACTAAAGACTTAATCAAAATGGAACATGCTAAACTAAACGGACTGTTGGGGGTTAGGTTAGGAAACACTTAACCAACTTAGCATGTTGGCTAGAGATAGAAAACCTAGTAACGGGGGGACCCTTTTCAGCAGTAACCCTAGAAGGTGTATCAGGAAACCCTGAAACTAGGCAGGGTGGGGCACGATTACTGGGCTGATTGTAAGAGGTCAAATCGACGGCGGTGGTGTAGCAGTGTAGGTTCTAACGGGGTGCGGGCGTGCACACACTCCGGCGCAGAAAAATAAGGCACTGGACACCAGTAGCATACCTGTGCACTCTAAGGTTGTGTCGGGCCGCCACCATGGGACTTGATGCACCCCATGGTGGGACCAGCATAGGTAACTACAACATCGGGGGCCGTAAGACACATGTAACTATGCGAGTAGGAGCCGATCATCATAATGGATCACATCACCCTGATTTATGGGGTGCCAGTTGGAAACTAGTTTATATGGGTTCAGAGATTAACATGGGGTACGATAGTATATTCGACCTTAGACAACTTAACCAAGTTTATGGTGCTGCCCACTTCTTGTTTATACTTATCATACCCAGTTCTTTATTCATAGACAAAATAGTACTAGACTTACTCAGGCTTTATGTCTGACTCTACTTTTCTTTCGTCTTCTTTTCTTCCGTTCCCCCCCCCCCAGGTCCACAGGGAGGGAACACAGCAGCTTGACCGGTCTTAGCATCCAGCTTGAAGAAGAGAAATGTATTGCTTGGACTTTCCTGTTTTGAACTATAGCTTTGGACAATCCACTATGGGGACTTTTGCAGTTTATCTATGTTTTATTTATGCTTCTTTAAATAATGTACTCAAGACAGATTATGAAAGTGTTATGTTATGTTTTTGGAAAAAGATGTAAGACAATCATGGTGATGCTTTGTAACACGTATTTGCTTTTATGAAATAAAAGTTTGTTGTTTTTCCGCTGTTTATAAATATGTGTTCTTATATCTGTCTTGTATATCTGTGACTTATACTTATAAACCTCCACCAAAATTAGGGCATTCCCTTTGAGAGTGACCCTAACGGAGGTGGGGTGTTTCACTTGGTATCAGAGCATAGGTTTACCAGATAAGATAAAAAGTTTTGAAAAATTATTTTCAAAAAGGAAATTTAAAGAAGCATTTTTAAAAGAAAAATATTATTTTGTTTTAAAAGGCAAAGTCCCCAAAGCCATAGGTATTATCTCTTATCCTTCGTTTTGAATCTATCCTTTCGGTTTCAGCATGTCTGGAGATCTTACTCCCCAGATGCTAACGCTTTCACTCCTCCTCCTCCACGTGAACCATCAAGCGGAAGAGTCCCAGAGTAGGAAGACGAATAATAGTCAAACAAGAAAGGATCGTAACAGTAATAATAAGAAACGAGAAAAAAGGAAATACAATTTTTGTGGTAAGGAGGGGCACATAGCCAAGGATTGTAGAAAGAGGAGAAGAAAGCAAGGTGAATGTTTTCATTGTGGGGAGACTGGACACATCAGCAAAGACTGCCCTGAGAAGACAGACTTTGAGAAGGGCGGGAAAGACAACAGGTCCCGAGAGAAGAGGAAGTGTAATTTCTGTGGCAAAGTGGGGCACTTAGTAAAGGACTGCCGGAAAAAGAAGGCCAAGGAGAATGGTGGGTGCTTTTCTTGTGGTGAGACAGGCCACAGGGCTAAGGACTGCCCAAAGAAACGAGGACAGGGGCAGAGGGCTGGATCCACCCCAGGGGCACAGGTTCATGTGCTGGAAGCGCCACCTCTGCAACAGCGAGGTATAAATACTTCTGTAGAAAGTGTAGTTTATCTTTATGATCACCCCATTCGCACTTTATTTGATTCTGGCGCATCACACTCCTTTATCTCTTCTGCTTTAGTAGAATCTCTGCACCTAAAAACTAGTATGGTAGAGGACCCCTTAATTGTTTCAAACCCAATTGGGGGCCCAGCTCATTTGTCTATGATCTGTGTGGGATTGAAAATCTCTATTCTAAGCGTAGAATTTCAATGTAGTGCCTTTGTTTTGGGCTTTTCGGGGTATGGTTTGATTTTGGGTATGGATTGGCTATCCAGTAATGGGGCCATCCTTGATTGTGAGAAAAGGGTTGTTAGGCTCCTAACCCAGCTTGGTAATACTTTGGAAATTTCTTGTAATCCCTCGTATGCGGTTATGCTTAATTATCTTGAATCGCTAGATGCCTCTGTTGAAAATTTGCAATCAGTTAGAGTGGTCCGGGAATATCCGGATGTCTTCGAAGAAGTGAAGGGCTTGCCTCCGAAGCGGGAAATAGACTTCCGTATATATCTTATAGATAATGCAAAGCCCGTTGCGCTGCCCGTTAGACATATGGCTCCACGAGAAAGGAAAGAGCTCAGTAAACAGATTAAAGAGCTTCTAGAAAAGGGGTTCATTAGGGGGAGCATTTCAGAATGGGGCGCTCCAGTGGTGTTCGCTACAAAGGCGGATGGTTCACTCCGTCTATGTGTTGACTATAGGGAGCTCAACAAGCTAACGAAAAAGAATAGGCACCCTCTCCCTAGAATTGACGATTTATTTGACCAGCTTGTAGGAGCGTCTGTTTTCTCCCAACTCGATTTAGCAACCGGTTTTCATCAGCTAAGGGTGGCTGAAGATAGCATCGATAAAACGGCGTTCAGAACCCCAGACGGCTTCTTTGAATGGATTGTCATGCCTTTCGGCTTGACAAATGCACCTGCTTACTTCGTGGACTTGATGAGTAGGGTATTTAGAGATTTCCTCAACAAATTCGTAGTGGTCTTCGTAGATGATATCCTTATCTTCTCAAAAAGTGAAGAGGAACATGCTCAGCACTTAAGGGCAATCATGGAAACTTTGCGAGTCCATCAACTAAAAGCCAAATTCTCCAAATGCCACTTTTGGAGAGAAGAGGTGAGGTTCCTTGGGCACATAGTATCCAAACAAGGGTTAGCAGTGGACCCTGCTAAGGTAGTGGCGGTACAGGATTGGAAGACACCAAGGAATGCGACTGAGGTCCGAAGCTTTCTAGGACTAGCAGGTTTCTATCGAAAATTCATAAGGGGTTTTGCGAAAATCTCAGCTCCGCTCACGAAGTTGACAATTGTTTATTTTCAAGAGATAATTCATCTATGTGGGATACCTTCTAGTAAGTGAACAAGATCCAAGATTCACTAGTGAATTTTGGAGAGCTTGCATGGAACCATGAGTACGCAGTTAGGCTTGAGCCAAGTATACTAGAAGTAGAGTAGGTGAAAAAGGAACGAGGGGCAATAGTGAAATAGGTTCCAACTCATATTTTGGAAACAAGAATTAAGAAGCTACGAAATTGTGAAGTTAAAGACGGACAAAGCATAATGGAGTTAAGCTCAAGAAATGCGACTTAGAAGATTGAAGACTAGATTCGTGCATAATATCTCTTCTTAAGAGTATATCCTTGATCCCTCTCTTCCTGTAGAGCTTACTTGCATCTTTTCTGTATATCCTCTCGGTCCCATTCTCAATCCAATTTCTGTTGCAAACCCCATAGGGAGTATGACTCATCTGTTAGTAACACATGTTGGGGCTCGAGGGTGTTCATTGGTTTGACTAAAGTTTTTGGGTTTTATAGGATACAGATTGGTCTTAGGAAGGGACTCCCTTGTGACCTAAAAGGAGTCCATCATGCTTAGTTTCCTAGAATCATATATGGTGGTTGGGTTGAGTAACTCTTTGGGTGTCAGTCTGATGTTGATTTCGGTCTTCGGGGCTGATGCTTAGAGAGTTCTTCTCCTAATCAATATATATGTGGCATAGGTTTTCAGTTTTGACATTGCCTAATGGGCACAAAGTTTTTACTTGCTTCTATCATTCGACTATACCTTTAGATAGGAACAATTGGGAAAAATGTCCTATAAATTAGAGCTACCCGAGAAGTTGGCTGGAGTCCACAATGTTTTTCACGTTTCACATCTCCGAAAATGTCTACATGAGTCTGCTAAAGTGGTAGAGCCAAATATCCTCGAAGAGGCCGAAGTGGAACGCGAAGCAACCATAAGAAAAGTTCCAACACGCATATTAGGAACGGAAGTGAAGAAGCTACGCAACCGTGAAGTCAAGCTCGTCAAAGTTCAGTGGAGCGACGCCGAGGGAGACGCGACTTGGGAAACTGAAGCTAGAATACGCACTGCCTACCCTTTTCTGTTCGAGGGTACATCCTTGATCTTTCCTTTTCCTTAAGTTGCGCTTTTATCTATCTTTTTAGGTATATTTCCTCGACCTTATCTTTTAGGTAGAATCTTTTTGGATGGAAACATGTAGTTGAAACATGTTATGTATGATGGTTGCAAGTGGTTGCAAGTGGTTGCTAGTGGTTGCTCGTGGTTGCATATACACACACAATCTAGGTTTTAGATCGGCTCAGTCACTTCATATTGCATATGCATATATGTTTGCATTCGTATGTGGTTGAACATTAATGTGTTGTCATATGGATGTTGCATTTGGATTGAATGATTGTGCACTCATGTAGAATCAAGAATAGGAAAATTTGCATACATAGTGGATTCATGGCACTTACATAATTCACATTAAGGAGGTCAACTGAATCAGTAGACCGCCTGATTTTGCATTAGATAAGTTCATGTACACACACACTTTGCATATGATCATGAAGCATTAGAAGTCTTTTAAGGACAATGGATGCTCGTGTTTGATGGATGAGTAGATGGATGATTGGATGTTAGGATATACATTCCTCCTAACTTGAAGATTTCGGGGATGAAATCCTTTTAAGTGGGGGAGAATGTAACACCCCGCAAATTCTATAACTGTGAAATTAACAAATTAAAGTATAATTAATTTCAAATCAAATAACTAAGGGAAACGGGATACGCCATTGCGTTCGTCTCGGAAAAATACGCGAAATAGAGTCCGAGTTTTCGAAAAACGGAGTCCGTATGAAGAAGATATGGCCTTCGGAAGTTTTTGAATTAAATTTAAAATTCAAACAGAATAAAATAAGCTCAGAAAAATTAAAAGTGGGGCCCAATGGGCCAGGGCGGAAGAACACCCGCCTCACGCACCCAGGTCGACTGGGCTGTCGACCTAGTCTAACCAGGTCGACAGGCCTGTCGACAGGGCTGTCGACAGGGGTGTCGACCTGGTCCAGACCAGGTCGAGCCCAGTCTAACCCGGCTGGCCTATTCTCTGTTGGTCGATTTTCTGTGGTCTGCTTTGTCATTAGGGCTAGGTGGCAGGCTCTAATTGGTCTCTCCTTAGGATGAATGGCTACGATCAATCCAAGCAACATCAATGGTCCTAATCAGTTCATAACCTCTATATAAACAACCCTAGACTAAACCCTAATCTATTCATTCAAAAATAAGAACAAAGCCGCCATGATGCTGAGGAACGACTAGGGGTAGCCACCAAATTGGAGAGAGGATTAGGAGGCAAATTCTAAGGCATAAAGCAACTCAATCAAATCAAACCGCGTCTTCAATCCCTAAATTAGAGAATTCATCACACCATTGTAAGTAGAGTATTACTTTGGTATGAACAAATAATTGTGTTGGTTTGTATGCTTGAATTGTGGCAATAAAGTAATTCATATTTGTGCATTCTTATCAAATTGAAATATTATATACGTTTGGATATTCTTGAATTATGTTATTCAATTATAAAGAACTACATGCGGTAGTTCTATGCAAGTATACGTTTGGAATATTCGCAAATTATGTAATCCATGTTGAAGTTACATTGAAATTTATGCAAGTTTGGGGCTTTGCTATTATGCCATCATAATGGGTATTTTTATACAAACATCATTTTTGTGAAGTAATTGGAATAAGTTTGGGTTATCATAATCCATATGAAATTATGTTAAAAATTGGGCATCATGTATTAAGCCATGCTTTTGTACTAGAAAACCTATTTGCAAACTTAGGAATATGGCTAGGCTATGAATGATATTTGTCATAATTAAAATCCATGATTAAGTCTATCTTGTTTACAAGAATTTTATGATGACATATGTGGTACATAGCTAGGTTAGGTTCAAAAATCCCTTTTTGCAAGTTTACATGACTAAAGTAAAAATCATGATTTCATGTTAGAAATATTTATGCCATGGTTATGTGAACAAATACTTATGCCATGCTTATGTTTGACATTATGCCATGCTTATGTTAGAAATATTTATGCCATGCTTATGTTTGACATTATGCCTAAATAAAAATATAGGTTCATGTTGTAGTTATGACTATGTGTCAATAATGATACCCAATTTAGATTCTTTTCTCAACTACAAGTTTACATGGCTTGATTCATGTCACCTATGCTTTATGACCAAAGTATATGTTACCACTATGCAAGTACACCAGTTTCTATTTTATATTTCCAACGTCATATTGCAAGTTCATGCGCTCACCTTCCCCTTTTTGTGTATGTAATCACGCTTTTAGCCTCCCCTTTCGCATGGCTAGGTTGGGCTTTAAAAGGCTAAGCCCAACATATATATAATAAACGGACGTGTTAAACGGGGGAAAATAACGTTGGTTTAAAATTACTAATGAATAAAAATATAAAATAGAAGGGCCCAAATTCATGTATGGGTTGGGCCCATGATTGGTGTAACCTTTGCACCATTAACTTAATAATGGGCCGCAAATATTTACATATAAGAAAATAAAGAAGAAAGACAAAATATGTAAATGTAGAACATACGATGTGTTTAACCCGAGGTTGGATTGAGTTGTGATGTAAACCTGCCCGGAACCGCCTGGCTGTCCAGTAGTCACAACAATACCTATCCAATGTGGGAGGTTAAACATGGAGCCCAATAAGGACCCGAGGTTAGACTGAGTTGTGGCGTAAGACTGCCCGGAACCAACCGGCAACAGGCAGCCACAACAATACCTGTCTAATGTGAGAGGTCAGGGCCTTAATAAGACAATTAAGGCTGAGTCAGGATTGTTAGGATTAAGTGAACTAAAGACTTAATCAAAATGGAACATGCTAAACTAAACGGACTGTTGGGGGTTAGGTTAGGAAACACTTAACCAACTTAGCATGTTGGTTAGAGATAGAAAACCTAGTAACGGGGGGACCCTTTTCAGCAGTAACCCTAGAAGGTGTATCAGGAAACCCTGAAACTAGGCAGGGTGGGGCACGATTACTGGGCTGATTGTAAGAGGTCAAATCGACGGCGGTGGTGTAGCAGTGTAGGTTCTAACGGGGTGCGGGCGTGCACACACTCCGGCGCAGAAAAATAAGGCACTGGACACCAGTAGCATACCTGTGCACTCTAAGGTTGTGTCGGGCCGCCACCATGGGACTTGATACACCCCATGGTGGGACCAGCATAGGTAACTACAACATCGGGGGCCGTAAGACACATGTAACTATGCGAGTAGGAGCCGATCATCATAATGGATCACATCACCCTGATTTATGGGGTGCCAGTTGGAAACTAGTTTATATGGGTTCAGAGATTAACATGGGGTACGATAGTATATTCGACCTTAGACAACTTAACCAAGTTTATGGTGCTGCCCACTTCTTGTTTATACTTATCATACCCAGTTCTTTATTCATAGACAAAATAGTACTAGACTTACTCAGGCTTTATGTCTGACTCTACTTTTCTTTCGTCTTCTTTTCTTCCGTTTCTCCCCCCCCCCCCAAGGTCCACAGGGAGGGAACACAGCAGCTTGACCGGTCTTAGCATCCAGCTTGAAGAAGAGAAATGTATTGCTTGGACTTTCCTGTTTTGAACTATAGCTTTGGACAATCCACTATGGGGACTTTTGCAGTTTATCTATGTTTTATTTATGCTTCTTTAAATAATGTACTCAAGACAGATTATGAAAGTGTTATGTTATGTTTTTGGAAAAAGATGTAAGACAATCATGGTGATGCTTTGTAACACGTATTTGCTTTTATGAAATAAAAGTTTGTTGTTTTTCCGCTGTTTATAAATATGTGTTCTTATATCTGTCTTGTATATCTGTGACTTATACTTATAAACCTCCACCAAAATTAGGGCATTCCCTTTGAGAGTGACCCTAACGGAGGTGGGGTGTTTCAGGGATCGTATGGATGACGGCTACACGATGGAACTGACTGGGAGTGAATTGAAGCTCGTTACAATTTATAGTGAAATAAATTGTCTGATTGGAATCAACGACGGTTATCGTTATTTAACGATAAACCGACCAATGTGAGTAAATCTCACTAACTCTATACAGTATATATTTTTTATAAATATAATGTGGTATTGATAAATGATGATTGATTGCTGTGTGTTGATTGTTTGGTTGAATTACTGATGTATTGTATGAAATTATAACGATATATATAAATCGTTATTCAAATATTGATTCTGTTTATCAGAATATTTCATATTGAAATGAAATCGATGTTGTTAATATTGTTTAACATCTGTGGATGCAGGAAACAAGTTGAAGGGATCCAAATGGATTCCTCAATATTTATAATACTGTTTGTTTTCATATACTCTGATATATGATGTGATATATAATCTGTGATTGATTACGATGACACTGGTCAAGTTATTTGGTATTTTAAATACCATATGAAATACTGGAAAGTAAAAAGGAAATTTTCAAAGTGAATATGAAAATGAAAGGGTTTATATAAAATAAATAGAATTATATGAAAGGATTTATATAAAATAAATAGAATTATAAAAAAGGATTTATATAAAATGATTAGAATTATATAAAAGGATTTATATAGAATAAATAGAATTATAAAAAGGAATATAATTAAGGAATATTTATTTAGAAAATAAATAGAATTTTATAAAAGGAAATATTTAAAAATAAATAGAATTATAAAAGGAATATTGATTTAGAAAGTAAATAGAACTGTAAAAGGGGAATATTTGGAAAATGAATAAGTTTTATAAAAAGAGAATTTTACATTAGGAAGGTTTAGACTCGTGCTTCGCACACGGGTGTAACATGATATTGATTTAAAGTAAATATTTTGAAAATAAAATATTGTAAAGGAATTTGGGTTTGAAGTAGGAATTTAAATGGAATTACTGAAATTAGAAACCGACTGGAAATTAGTTGAGTTAAATGGCTTTCTGGGTATCGATTTGATGTTGGTTTTGGCCTTCGGGGTTAATAGGTAGGGGGTTGTTATCTTACTAGTTTACAATTAGAGACTGATATATGTGAGAAGATAGTGATGCGTGAATCAGAAATGGGAATGTTTTCCAAAGTTAATAACGTATATTTTCAAAAATTAGAAAATAAGGATTGGATGAATATATGGAAACGAGAAATGGGGAAATGAATAAATGTTGATTGATGATTGATCGATAGAATTCCCATCTGGAAATAATATCGTTGTTTGCACACATGTTTGTCTTTGATAGTTAAATAACCGACTATCAAAGTTTTTGACCATTTTTCCGTCATCAATACGGAGAGACCGGGATCAGATTCATTATCCGAAAATCACTCTGTATGGATGTTAGCATTGAGATCAAATACGATGAAGATAATTGAAGACGAAGTTATGCAAGGGCAATCATGTTTACAAAATAATACCTTCAGTCTATCCAGTCCCAGGACGACAAGTATGGAAGAATGTCTGACAGGGTATATTTAATAGATCGCGTATGTTGATCTCTTCAAACGTATTTACATTTGGTGGAAGAGGAATTCGTTTCTCTTAGCTGTTTACCCATGGTATATTTGGAGAAATCAATTTGCGATTTGGCGGGTATGACAATGTGACATTCAAAGTAATTAAATGTGTGATCTATACGTTATGGCCCCTAGCCTCACAACTAGGAAATGGTATAAAATCGGGTAGGTCGCATGGCTAAGTGGTTAGCTACCAATTAGGGTGTATTGTCACATAATCTAGAGTTTCATTTATTTCG
Source organism: Allium sativum (assembly GCA_030737875.1). NCBI lineage: Eukaryota > Viridiplantae > Streptophyta > Magnoliopsida > Asparagales > Amaryllidaceae > Allium > Allium sativum. The sequence continues at coordinate 827,498,740 of CM060909.1, forward strand.
ATAATCTATTTCGATGTTGTCCCTGTAACAACTCGGAAAATCCGAACCAATTTAAAAGTTTTATTTTGGCAATTTTGATGAATTTTGAATATTTAAAATGAATTACTTTAAATAATAACGACGATAAATTTATTTTCAACGAAGTTAAAACGAATAAATTTATTTTAACTATATAACGAGTCTGAAATGGAGCGGCAGTTCGAAGATTCGATTTTCAAATGAATGTACAGAATTCAATATAAGTCAGAATTGAATGAGACAAGAAATATTTGAATCTGTTTAATCATATCTTTCTAACGAAGCCAAGGAACTGAGATTTCACTTTAGAAGTTGAAAGATATGCTTAGTTCAAAATTCAGAAAAGTCATTGTGGATTTTATATATATTATATATATATATATAAAGGCCCTTAAAAATAGCCATTTTGCAAATAACCTACGTTTTTGATGAAACCACTTTTGTTGGATCCAGGATGTCAAATTATTGCTAGATTCCAAAATTCATAATTTTCTGAATTAATATGTGCGCATGGCGAAAGAAAACGTGTTTGAACAGTTTCATTCAATTTGGATCGATCAGAAAATGGCCATTTTTCAAACGGTCTTCAAATTTGATGAAATTGGTTTTGTTAGGACCGTATCGTCAATACAAAGTTAGAAATAATTTTTCTGGAATTTTCAGATTCCGTATGTGGCCCCGGTAAATTGAAATGTACGTTTATAAGTGAATATATAAATTTATATTTTAATCTCAATGAAAACTAATTGAAACAATCGAGTTGGCTTATGAAACATATTCCATTGCGTTCAGAATGAGGGTAATTAGCTAGGGACGATAGTCGTTGGGATTGAATCGGAGTTCGAATTAAAAACCAACTTTTTGGAATTAAAAATAATAGGAAAAAATTATATATATAAACCCTTATTTCCTCTAGACCTAGATCAAACCCTCCAGTTGTGGTCAACCTGAATGTCGCGCCTCCCTTTCCTTCGATACCCCGAGAGTTTCCATGAAAAAAAAAAAACCAATCGACCCCCCCCCCCACAAGGCTACGCCGCCGCGCCGGAACCCATCCCCCACCTCTGCCGCGATGACCAGACCCCCCTCTGCGTCTCCAGCCTCCTCCTGCCCTCTCCTCTTTAGCACCGCGCCATAACCCTTCAAATCGAGAGTCGCGCCCAAGAAAGCCGCCGCACTCAGCCCTACGTGCCACCACTGATGTAACGACCCGGAAAATCTGAACCAATTTAAAAATTTTAAATTGGCCATTTTTGTGAATTTAAAATAAATATTTTAATTAATAACAACGAAAAGTAAGTTTGAATCGATGTTTGAAAATAAATATAATTACTTTGAATTATAAACAAGGCCTAAAATGGCGCGACAGTTTCAAATTTTCATTTTAAACTTTGACTGACTGTATCGGGTGCAAAACAAAACGTATTTTAGTGAAACCAAAAATATTTAAATCTGTTAGTGAATATCTTTCTAACGGATCTGAAAAATTGAAGTTTCATAGCGGGAAGCAAAAGTTATGGCTAAATGAATTTTCTAAAAGGTCGCTATGGAGTTTATATAGCCCGTGAAAATGGCCATTTTGCAAACGACCTCGGAATTCGACGAAACCACTTTTGTTGGATCCGGGATGTTAAACTATTACTAGATTTCAAATTTCATAATTTTTGAAGCCAGTATGTGAGCGTGGCAAAGGAAAATGTGTTTGGTCGATTTCTATAAAATTGGATCGACCAGAAAAGGGCCATTTTTCAAACGGTCTCAGAATTCGACGAAACTTGATTTGTTGGGACCGTATCGTCAAAACGTAGCTAGATTTATTTTTCGGGAATTTTTAGAATCAGAATGTGGCCCCGACAAATTGAAATGTACGTTTAAATCAAATATTGAATGTTTTATATATTAATTTGAAGGAAAACTGTCTGAAACAGTCGAATGGGCCTACGAAACATATCCTATTATGTTCGGAATGGGGGTATTTAGCTAGGGGTGATAGTCATTGGGTTCAATTTGGTGTTAGTATGAACAAGCAAATATTTTTCAAATTAAAAGAATTAAATAATATAAATAGGGGGGAGTCAAAATTGGTCAAACAAAACCCTAGCCCTTTTTTTTATATAAAAATCGCGCCGCCACTTCAGAAGAGAAAACCGACGAGTCCCTTCTTCCAACCTTCCTCCTCCTTGATCTCACCATCCCCTCAACGATTTCCAAAATTTCCAAAAGGAAAACCTTCGTCTCAATGAGGTCTATCTGTAACAACCCGGAAAAGAGAGCCAATTTAAAATTTTTATTTTGGCAATTTTAGTGAATTTTCAATATTTAAAATGAATTATTTTAAATAATATCGACAAGAAATTTATTTTTAATAGAATTCGAACGTATATATTTATACGCATCGTCGTTAGAATATAAAATTTATTTATAATTATAAATAGAATTGAAAATGGCGCGGTAGTTCGATAATTCGATTTCAAACTTCAATTGAATGTACCGGGTGCAAAATAAACCGGATTTTAGCGAAACCAAAAATAATGGAATCTAATTGAGAATATCTTTCTAATGAATCCGAAAAATCGAAATTTCATAGCGGGAATCAAAAGATATGTCCAGTTGAATTTTCAGAAAGGTCGCTATAGAGTTTATATAGCCCGTGAAAATGGAAATTTTGCAAACGACCTCGGTTTTCGACGAAACCACTTTTTTTGGATCCGTGATGTCAAGTTATTTCTAGGTTTCAAATTTCATAATTTTTCGGATCAATATGTGAGCGTGGAAAAGGAAAATGCATTTGACAGTTTTTGTTGATTTTAATCGACTGGAAAATGGCCATTTTTTGTAATGACCCGCATTGGCAGATGTATTAGAATTAATTTATTTAATTATTTAAAAGGTAATTAAAAGAATTTATTGGTCGTGGAATTAAATAATGGTAAATATTTAGTTAAAATAATAAATTAAATAATATATATAATTCAGTAATAATAAAAAATAGTGAAATTCACAGTATGGTGTAATTTGGGTTATCTAAAATATATATATCAGTTAGGAGTTGAATTATATTGACGAATATGTTCAATCGACGTCCGTTTGAACGTATAATTATAATATAATTAAAATAGAGCTTGAAATGGCACTGCAATTCGCTATTTGGTGATTCGAACTTCAACTGAATGTACAGGATTAGTTTTAAGCCGGATTTCTGTGAAACAAGAAACGTGGGGAGCTGGTGGAGTATATCTTTCTAGTGGAAGAGAAAAATCGGGATTTCGTCCTGTAGATTTTGATTCACGTCCAAATCAAATTTTAGAAAGAGTCGCTGTGGAATTCCTTTATAATTTATAAAGGAATTATTTATATTTTAAAAAGGAATTTCAATATAAATCGAATATCGGGTTGACCCAGAAGTGAATATCGAGTTAGAAATTCATATAGGAATATTCTGAAGCTGTACGGTATTCCATGTGAATATAGACAAGAATATTTAATTTTAAATATTTAATTTAATTATATTTAAATATATTTATATATTTAAATAGGCTATTTAGAGCTTTAAAAATAGTCACTTTTGCAAACGAAGTCGGAATTCGACGAAACTAGTTTTATTGGATCCGCAATGTCAAATAGTTGTTAGATTTCCAGTTTCGTGATTTTTAGAGTCACTGTGTGGCCGTACGGATTTTTAGAGTGAGAAACAGTCGGTAATTCGACGGTTAAAAATACGCTGTGTGAGCAAACAAAGTCGGAATTCGACGAAACCAGTTTCGTTGGGACCGTAATGTCGAACTCTACATACATGTCCAGTTTGGTGATTTTTGGGTATCGTACGTAGTCGCAGAGATTTTTAGAAGTCAGATACAAGGATAGTTTGGTGATTTTTGGGTATCGTACGTAATGTCGTCTGTCTACAGCCACAAGCGGTACCAACCACAATCAGCCTATATAAACCATCCAACGAACACAACAAACGATTTTCCCAAGGAAGAAAATTCAAAACAAAAGAAATAAAATTCCACAAAATTCTCTAAATCTGGAAACAACTTGATTTGAACTCGTGGTAAGCAGCTCGTCGTCTCCATGTGATTTTCAAGTGGTGCGACGCGGGTTTGCAGATGCTCGAAGAAGCAACAGTAAACTAGGGTTCAGCTTTAAGGTCGTTGTGGGCAGAACTGAGTTGAACGAAGGGCACCGCCATGCTTCTGGAGGCAAGTCGCTTCGTTTGGGGTCGATCAGTGGATCGCCGATGCTTCCTGGTGATTTGCGATAATGGCTTTGGCCATTTTAGGGTGCCAGTTTTGATTCAACGAAGGGGATCGAGCATGGGGGAAAGGGATTGGTCGGGTAGAGAATGAGGAGGCAAGGTAAACGGTGGTGGTTGCGCCCTGAACCGGTGACTGAGGTGGTGGAAGGATGCGGTCAACTGGAGGTCAACGGGGGACAAATTCCTGGAGATCGAATTTCCTGTTTTGGGGTAGAAGGAAATCGGGCACGGGTTGGTATATAAGATGCCGATGGGCTCAATATAGTTGGGCCAAGGGAGAACCAAAGGGGTGAGGCCCATTTAGAAAATTTAAAATCCATGTTTTTTATTTATTTAATTGTGTTAAATTCTAAATTTCATAACTGAGTCATACGTTATCGGAATTGGACGAAACATGATCCGACAGGATCGTATGGACGGACACTACACAATGGGACTGACCGCAAGTCCATCTGAGCTCGTTACAATTTATGGCAAAATAAATTGTCCGTCAAAATCATATAACGCAAACCGTTATTTAACGATTAACGCGCCAATGTGAGTAAATCTCGCCAACTCTAAACAGTTTATAATTTCATGTTGTATTTTTAGAACTGTTAGAAATTGTCTGATTTACTCTGTGTTGACTGTTTGATTGAACTGCTAGTCAGTTAGTTGAATTTCTATATTGATTCTGTTTAACAGAATATATCATATGGAAATGAAAGTGATGTTATCTATATTGTTTAACATCTGTGATGCAGGGAAACAGGTTGGAGGAATCCAACTGGATTCCTCAACAGTTATTTTACTGTGATTTATATATTGTGATATATAATGTGATATATAATCTGTTGGCGATTATATGTGTTTGGACGATAATGAACATCGTGATTTGATATGATTGAATACCATAACATACCAGAATGTTGATAAGGAATTATTTCAAAGTGATATTGAAATGAAAATATTATAAATGGAATATTTATAAATAAGGAATATTTATAAAATTTGGAATATTTAGAAATAGGAGATATTCAAAAAGGAAATAATTTCAAACCATTTTCTTTTTGAATGGAAAGGCCTGTGTGGCAGGTTTGGGGATTTTCCCGATGATCCCATTACAAAGGAGGTTATGGCGAATTTTTCAGAGAATTTAAGGAGTTAGAATATTTCAAGAATAAATTTGAAAAGGAAATATTTGTAAACCATTTACAAATAGAATTGAAAAGGAAACGTTATAAAAGTAAATCTTTATAAATGATTAAACGTTGTTAAAAGGGAATCTTTTCAAATGGATAAACGTTATCAAAAAAGGAGAAATCGAATAGGGTATTCGAAGTTAGTTAATCGAATATGTTATTCAAAAGGGGTAGTCGAGTCAAGTTATTCAAATAGAGTTAATCAGTTAGAGTTAATCAGTTAAGGTTAATCCAAATGAGTTGTTATCTCGTACGACTGCTAGCGTAATTCGCAGGGCTGTAAATAGCCTAAGGCGGTCGGATGTTTCCTGAGGGAGTCAGGCGTAACCATTGTGATCGTTGCGATCTAGAGTCAAGCGAATGAAGTTAAATCGAACATTAGTTATTCGATAGGAGTTAAGTTCTTGAGTTAGATTATCGAGATAAGTGAGTCGAGTTAAGTTCGTCGAGAAGGGAGTTATCGATTATAGTTTAATCGAAAGGAGTTATCGATTATAGTTTAATCGAAAGGAGTTATCGATTATAGTTTAATCGAAAGGAGTTATCTATTAGTTAAATCGAAAGGAGTTATCGAATATAGTTTATTCGATGGAGTTAATCGATTTGAGTTAAATCAAATGAGTTAATCGAATACAGTTTATTCGAATAGAGTTAGAGGAGTTAATCGAATATAGTTTATTCGAATAGAGTTAAAGGAGTTATCGAATATAGTTTATTCGATGGAGTTAATCGATTTGAGTTAAATCAAAGGAGTTAATCGAATATAGTTTATTCTAATAGAGTTAGAGGAGTTAATCGAATATAGTTTATTCGAATAGAGTTAGAGGAGTTATCGAATATAGTTTATTCGACAGAAGTTAGGTGAAAGGGGTTAGTCGAGTAGAGTAAATCAAATAGAGTTAACCCAATAGGGTCAGTCCAATAGAGTTAATTGAAAAGAGTTAATCGAATATAGTTATTCGAAAGAAAGGTTAAGTAAGGAAGTTAGTTAAAGAAATATAAAGTGAACTTTGCCTATTTCAAGGTTGGAAGTGTTGTTCAGTTAAGGTCTGAGAGGTAGTTCTACCCCAACTTGATTGGCTTCGTTTTTAACTGAGGAATGGTTAAGGTTCGGCAGTAAAGGATGGTAAAGTGAATTTAGTAATTAAAGAAAATGGTTGAGTTGGCATAGCGATGTTTTATCTAAACATCTGTTTAATCCAAACAAGGAATGGAAATGTTTTCCAAACAAGGATCAGAAATGTTTTCTAAATACATAAAACAAGGAATGGAAATGTTTCCAGTGTTAATAACGTATATTTTCTAAATATAGAAAATAGCAAATGTTGAATATAGGGAAACAGGAGATGTAAAATGAACTAAAGAGATAAATGTTAAATGATGTTTGTTTGATATAATTTCCATCTGGAAATAATATCGTTGTTTGCACACTTGTTTTCTTTGATAGTTAACTCATAGACTATCGAAGTTTTGACCATTTTTAACGTTGTTAATATGGAGAGACCGGTTGGATTATTATCCAAAGAACCACTCTGTATTGGCATAAGCGTTGCGAATCATTTATTCCAAGATAATTGAAGACGGAGTAAAGTGCAAGGGTTGTTGTATAAATCTTAGATAACAGTGACTAAGATGGATATACTGAATAGTGCCTTCGGATTGTCCAGTCCCAGGACAACGTATATGGAAGAAGGTCTGACAGAGTATACCCAATGGATCGCGTAAGTTGATCTGTCCAAACGTATTCACGTTGGTGGCGGAGGAATTCGTTTCTCTTAGCTGTATACCTGGGTTATGTTTGGATAAGTCAATTTGTGATTTGGCGGGTATGACGATGTGATATTCTAAGTGTATGGGTGAATGTCTGACAGAGTATTTCCAGAAAGGTCACGAATATTGATTTCTTCAACTGTACCAAGAGTGGAAGCGGAGAAGGAAACTTCTCTCAGCTGACACATAATGTATGGTTGTAGACGTCAAATCAGTGATTTTGATGGATCTGACAATGTGGCATTCGAAGTGAATCTGATGTGATGAGAAAGCGTAGCTTCTAGCCTGATCAATCGGTAAATGACAGAAATCGGCCAGGTAGCATGGCTATGTAGGTCGCACCTATTAGGGTGTATAATCACCTGATCTAGAGTTTCATTTATTTCTATAATCTATTGTTGATGCTGTCCCATTCGGGAAACGGTTGCTGATCCCAGCCGTTGGTGATATACATTCGATACACTCAAGCAAAATGAGTGGTCGGTCATGTGTGACTGAGTTACAAGATGTTCTTGTTGAACTCCAGTGTATCGTTCCTAGAGTACACTTATCGGAAGGTGGTTCCATACCTTGTCATAGTTGGAAATCCATTATCCAATACGTGCCTGCGATTTTGATTGTATACTATATATGTAGAACGTGAGATGAAAGCGTTTCTGCTAGATTGATATATATTTGTACTTAGACATTATTATAATATCTGAATGATATTGCTTGTCAAAGATGTTGGATTCTCATAAGGGAAAAACCCATTCCGTATTCACGGCGTGGTCTTATGAGATATCATATATATGTTAAACTGTGTTAAACTATTTTACTCACACCAGTCCCATGACTGACCCGGAGTTTACTTTGTTGTTTTCCCTAAACTCTTGGGTGCCTAAATTTGTACGGGCAGTCAAGTAGTCGGGATTTACAGATATACTTGAAGAGCTGGAGCAGGAGGCTTCTGGATCATATAGCTATAGTTTATTTCCGCTGTGTTGTAAGTGTTGTACTCTGATAAGTGCTATTGTATACATAACTGTAATATTTCAAAGTTATGTTATATATAATATGTTATTCGTTCCGCTGTGAGGTTCGTGTTACTCTGATGCTGTGTTCTTCTTCTTCTTCTATTCTAAGTTTCTATCTTATCTATCCTCACCCTCTAATTTCTTTCATTAATTATCGGGATTTTTCGATGTTTTGGTTATCGACATCGAGCTTATGTCGATAACCAAAGTCGCTGAAAATCCGGGTCGTTACATTTTTCAAACGGTCTCAGAATTCGATGAAATTAGTTTTGTTAGGACCGTATCGTCAATACAAAGCTAGAAAATATTTTTCGGGAATTTTTCGAGTTAGTATGTGACCCCAGTAAATTGAAATGCGCGTTCAAATTCAATATAAAGAGTTATATGTTGATTTTGATGGAAACTGATCGAAACGATCGAATCAGCTTACGATACATATCCCATTGTGTTCGGAATGGGGGTAATTAGCTATGGCCGACAGGCGGTGGGCCTCGTTTCGAGGTCGAAATAAAAAGTCAACTTTTTTTGAAATAAAATAATATAAAAATAAAAACTGTCTCTCTCCTCTCCCCTCTCTCTCTATACTATCAGACCCCCCTATCGTTCAATTCATTCCAGGAAGAAATTAAAAAAAAATGCAGAATCGCCGCCCCTCTCCACCCCCGATTAGCTCGCCGCCGCCGCCTAGGGAGGGGCCACCGCACCAAGCCCCTCCTCTTCCCTGCTCCTCCCTCTTCTTCTCCCGCATCGCCCTCCCTCCTTCGATCCTCTCGCACCGCCCCTCTTCGACCTCCACCGCCACCGCCTGCCACTCCTTCCACCGCCTGCCACTCCCTCCACCGCCTGCCACAGCTCCCCCGCCAACCGCGCAGCCATCCTCCAACCTCGACTCCCCCTCTCGCTCCATCCGCCCCTTCTTTTCACCCCTTTTTGCCGCCGCAACCACCAGTGAACCCCTCCCCGCGAGCCACAAGAGACAGTGAAAGCCCCTCCCTATTTTCACGCTGTGTAATAACCCGGAAAATCTGGGTCAGTTTAAAATTTTTATTTTGGCAATTTTAGCGAATTTTGATTATTTAAAATGAATTATTTTAAATAATATCGACGAGAAATTTATTTTGAATATAATTAGAACGTATATATTATATACGTCGTCGTTAGAATATAAATATTTATATATAATTATAAATAGAATTGAAAATGGCGCGGTAGTTCGATAATTCGATTTCAAACATCAATTGAATGTACCGGGTGCAAAACAATCCGGATTTTAGTGAAACCAAAAATAGTAGGATCTCGTTGTGAATATCTTTCCAACGAATCCGAAAAATCAAAATTTCTTAGCGGGAATCAAAAGATATGTCCAGTTGAAAATTCTGAATAGTCGCTATGGAATTCAGGCCCTTAAAAATGGACATTTTGCAAGCGACCTCGGATTTTGATGAAACCACTTTTGTTGGATCCGCAGTGTCAAGTTATTGCTAGATTCCAAGTTTCATAATTTTTCGATTCAATATGTGAGCGTGGCAAAGGAAAACGCGTTTGACCAGTTTTAGTTGATTTTAATCGACTGGAAAATGGCCATTTTTCCAACGGTCTCGGAATTCGACGAAACTAGTTTTGTTAGGACCGTATCGTCAATACGAAGCTAGAAAATATTTTTCTGCAATTTATAGAGTTAGTATGTGACCCCGGTAATTTGAAAGGTATGTTTAAAATTCAATATAATGATTTAAATGTAAATGCAACGGAAACTGATCAAAACGGTCGATTCAGCTTGCGGTACATATCCCATTGTGTTCGGAATGGGGGTGAAACGCTATTGGCGGCAGGCGGTGGACCTCGTTTAGAGGTCGTATGTGAAAGTCAACTTTTTAATAATTAAATAATAATAATAATAATAAAATATTTTCCTCCCCTTCCTCCTATATAGTTCTGCCCCCCCTTATTTTCGAAATCGATTCAGTTTATATATATAAAAAAAAAACCCTAGCTCGTCGAACGATAGCCGCTGCCATCCCCTCCGCTCCCCGCCTCCCCTTCACGGCGCCGCACCCCTAGACCACCCCCTCACCTCCGACTCCCCCCTCTCCATCTCGATTTCCCCAAAAACCCGATGCCCCCCTGACGCGTGCGAACCCGTCACACCCCTTGGCCTCGCCACCACCCACCACCGCACCTCCTCCACCCCCTGCTAACCCTGACACGCTGACGAACCCCCCCCCCTCCGGATGAAGATACCGTGAGTATTTTATTTATTAATTGTGTTTGTTTATTTAATGTAATTACGATAAAAATCAGTTTTTATTATTATTGTTATTTTGCATTATGCCATGAAAAGAAATAGGATTTTTCTTATTATATATATAACATGAAGAGATTAGATCTTTGTTTGTAAAAGGTAAGATTTTTATTCGTAGAAAAATATGAGATTTTTAACGTGAAAGGTGAAATTTTTACAATGAGAAAAGTGATTTTTAATTTGTATGACAAAGGAAAATTATGATTTTTATATATTGAACATCGAAGTAAAAATGTGATTTTTATATATTGAACATCGAAATAAAAATATGATTTTTATATATTGAACTTCGAAATAAAAATATGATTTTTATATATTGAACTTCGAAATAAAAATATGATTTTTATATATTGAACTTCGAAATAAAAATATGATTTTTATATATTGAACTTTGAAATAAAAATATGATTTTTATATATTGAACTTCGAAATAAAAATATGATTTTTATATATTGGATAGCGAAGTAAAAATTCGATTTTTACATAGGTAGTGAAAGCGGGCGACGAAGATGACAAAAAGGCGTGAAAGATGAAGATTTCTATAAAGGAAGTGTCGTGAAGTTGGATAGCTAAAGGTGAGCATTTCTCACCTTTCAATTTCTTTTTCTAGTTATATATATATACTAGGATGCAGACGGTGCTTAGTAGCACCCGACACAATCGTCCACAGACCATGGACTTGTTTGTTTGGTTGCATAGATTAGTTGGATATTTGATTTGAATTTGGTTGTTTGGTGAATTTGATTGATGTGTGAATGGCGTGGGCCTTCACTAGACCGGGGATAAGGCTAGGCCTTGTCCCGTTTCTAGTATCGTGCCGTTATGCCGCCGAAATTTTCTAAAATAAGTTAGAAAAATAAAAATATCATTTTATTGAATAAATGAACCGAATAGAATATTCATAGGTTGAATAAAATGTTTTATCGTTAAAAATATAATTTTTAACGTGTAGTGAATAAAATAAAATATTCATTTACAAACCAGACGGTTTGTTTATGTACACCTATTTGAAGGACATTGATTGGGTCGATAAATTTTACACATCGCCCAACTGCACAAATAAAATATGCGTTTGATTGTTTGAAACCCCACACGGGTGTTGGGATGAAATTTGAAGTTCACTCATCCTGATTGATTAAATATGTCGATCGATTGATTGACAGGCTGTTATAAGCGTTGGATATCTATATTTGATGTTTATACAGTGTAGTGCACTTTGGTTGATGGTTGATTATTTTTCAAGGCTATTATATGTGTGTAATGCATGAAAATCCATATAATTAACTTTATATGGTAATTGATTGGGCCTCATTCCAATTTGAAAAATAAAGAATAATATAAAATAAAGGTTCATGTGTTGACAGTACTCATCCATTGAGATTGGTCATGTGTTGAACGAAATATTTTAGTAATAAAATTTACATCTCTATCAATATAAAATAAAGGTTCATGTGTTGACAGTACTCATCCATTGAGATTGGTCATGTGTTGAATGAAATATTTTGATAATCACAACTATTTTGAAAAAGAAATATTTGAAATAGAATATTTGAAAATAGAAATTTATGAAGCCGTGTTGATTAGATTGACGCCATTTTGACGTAAACGATTTATATCGATTCTATTCATTTCGAAATGAATTGAATTGATAACGATTTCGAAATGAATTGAATATAACGATTTCGAAATGAATTGAATATATAACGATTTCGAAATGAATTGAATTGATAACGATTTCGAAATGAATTGAATATAACGATTTCGAAATGAATTGAATATATAACGATTTCGAAATGAATTGAATTGAAAACGATTTCGAAATGAATTGAATATATAACGATTTCGAAATGAATTGAATATAAAACGATTTCGAAATGAATGGAATTGATAACGATTTCGAAACGAATTGAATATAACGATTTCGAAATGAATTGAATATATAACGATTTCGAAATGAATTGAATATAAAACGATTTCAAAATGAATTGAAAACGAATTCAAATTGAATTGAAAACGATTTTGAAATGAATTGAATTGAAAACGAATTCAAATTGAATTGAAAGCGAATTGAAATGAATTCAAATTGAATTGAAATTTGAATTGAATAGAAATGAATTTTAAAACGAATTTATAAAGGAGAATTCAATTTTGATTTGAATTGAAAAGAAAGTTGAAATTGCTTTTGAAACGATTTTAAAACTATTTATATAATTCGTTTTAAATAGAAATCGATGGAGTATATATTATATATATAATATAATGGCCTGAATAGAACGCGCCGCGCCGCGGCAGTTCGTGAATTTCGACCATTTATTTCAAACGGACATTACGGGAGATCCGACCGTCGGATTCTCCTAAAACCGGAACCGTTGGTTTCGTATCGAAAAGAGCTTTCTAAAGAATATTAGAAATTAGAAATCTAACGGTTGGATTTGGAATTATGTCCAAATCAAATTCGTAAAAGGTCGCTGTAAGTGCAGTTCGATGGCCATTGATGGAAATCGACTGTACGGGCCTTGATAAAATTATTAAAAATAGTAATAATTTATGTAAAATCATAAGAAATGATTTAGAAAGAATTGGGATGAAAAACTCCATATTTGAAAAGATAAAAATAGATTTTTATCGAAATGAACTAGTTTTGAACTAGAAATATAATTCTATTTATTTTTTTTAATAAATAAATTGGATTTGAAATGGTTTTGAAAATAACCAGAATTTCCAATGATTGCATTGGAGTGGATTTGAATCGAAATTGTCTTCGGAATATTTCGATGTTGGAATTCGGGATTATACAGATGTTGTTATGGAAATTTGAAAGATATATATATATTTATATCGTTATTTCCAACACGACATTTGTTAATCGTAGAATTTGATATTGAATATAAGCCGGGATATTTTCTATTCAGAGCCTTGTATTTAATATCAAATGTGATTTGGGTTTGTCGTGAATGGTGTCTTCATTAACACTGTTCTTGAACCCAGTTGAGAAAAGATTAAATCTTTTTATATAGATTTAATGAAGTGTACCAATTAAATAATATTTAATTGGAATTGAATTGATATTGATCTTTGGGTTTATCGTGAACAGTGTTTTAAATAACACTCGTTCTTTAACCCGATAATTAATGGAATGTAACTTTGGGTTTACCGTGAACCGTGTTTTAAATGACACGGATTCTTTAACCCAGTTAACGATTAAAACTAAGTGGAGTTTTAATGAATCTTTAATTAGACTGAGATGATCGAGAATGGAGTATCACCAGTTTTGCTCCAGGCGATAGTTAAATCTTTAATTAGATTTGAACGTGAAATGGTAATTGAATTTACCGATAACACCGTGGTGTTAGATATGAAGTACTTCCAGTTTTACTTCATGGGATAAATAGGTTGGGATTGGGAAGTTAAAACAAATGATTACATCGGTAAGGTTCGTTAATCCCGACTAGTTGAATCGAAATTCAAAAGAAGATTAAAGAATAAATTCAAGGAATTTATCTTGGATAAAATTAATGGGAACCTTTCCCTATGAATGTGAAATTTAGAAACTAACTGTCGGTTAGCTAAGCAGAATGGTTTTCTGGATATTGATCTGATGTTGGTTTCGGCCTTCGAGGTTAATATTTGGGAAATTATTCTCTTGATTAATTTACGGTTAGTGACTAATGAATTGGAATGAGGCGTATGTTGTATTTGTGTAACACTTAATTAAAATATACGCGAGTTATTCGGAAAGACCGGGTTTATCCCATTCTAAATAACTGATACGACGATAAGTCGAAGATGAAGACGATGGTCGAAGACCGGAGGTCTTCACGTCGTTTGGGTAATTACTGATGATCTTGATTGGGCTGTACACCCAAGAAGATGGAAACAGTTAGTGATCGTCCAGACGTACTTGGAGATCGATGGATATGCGGGGTACTAGGTGCCTCCGGTTTCGTTCAGCCCCAGAACAGACTTGTAAATGGACTGTGTGTCTGACATTGGATTTAGTCCGTGTGATTGATCTCTATTAAATATATATCTGTTTGGCGGCGGAGAATTTATTCTCTTGCTTAACGCCCTTCTCTGAGACGTACGAGCCCAGGGGTTATATATTGATGGATATCAAACGCATGGAGTGAATGGCCTGTGTGGCATGCCTAAGTGGCAATTGATCGAGGCTTCTGTTGAAAAGCAAAGTCTTGTGGTGATGATCAAAGCAAGGCCTTTGTGGCGTAGCTTTGTGTAACGTTTGCTTCGCGAGTTTCACACCCGGTATGAACCAAAAACGGGAGAGGACGTCAGGGAGGGCATGCGTTTCTTTCTAGCTAGAAGTGGCGTCAGTGGTTTTACACGCCCTGACGAGTTTGACTTTTGTGGTTGTTGCTGTTGCGAGGCGCCTCGGATTGATCGGTCGTTCTCGAACCGATGGAGTCATTTAGTTGGCTCATTTACGCCCCATAGGGCGGGGAAACGCATGTTCAGGGTTTAAGTTTAGTCCACATCGGTGGACTGGCCCTGAGGATCCAAGGGTCACTCGAGCTTTGATCCTGAGACATGGGCTAGATTGTCACGAATCGGTTGAGGACTATCTTTTGCCTCGGTTCATAGACGGAAATCCAATTTCCAAATACGTGACATTTGCGGTTTTATTTGTAAACCTATATATGGCGACATAGTGGCATGGGACGCTCATGTCGCCTATGATTGATACTTATGATTTGAAGTTGTTTCATACACTATGCACTTACTATAGTATCAAATGATTTGTTTTAAACGTATCAAGCATTCTTTGGCTGTTATAAGGGAAAACCCTATCCTCGGCTACGTTGCATTGTGTGATGGGACCTGGGTCTTATAACAGCTTCATTTTTCTTTATTTAGCATTGCGCTGTTTGTTTTATGCACTGGTATTCTTGGGAGGAAACCCGTTCCGTGTTATACGGCGTGGTCCCTTGATTTACCTAACTTTAAAATAAAGATTAATAATTGTTTTAGTTCTCACACCAGTCACATGACTGACCTGGAGTTTATTGTTTTAACCTAAACTCTGGGTGCCCTTATTTTGACACGGGCAGCTAGTAGTTTCGGTTTTGCAGATTTATATTCACAGGATCCTGGTTTACAGCTGGAACGATATCCGGAAAGCTTTGTATCCGTATATCTCTTCTAGTTGTGTATTGTATTATTTTCCGCTACGATGTATTTAAATGTAATTTAAATCTCTGATATTTCTGTGTAATATTTATTTGTTTATACTCTGTATATTCTTGTAATCTGATGCATTGTTGTAATATACAATGAAATGTTCTTCTATATGTGTTTTGTTGTGGCTTGTTCTCGAACTATCCGACGCTTTCCTTTACGAGGAAGTTACGGGTTTTCACAGTTGGTATTAGAGCTTAGGTTTACAAAGCTCAGAGAACAAGGCATATTAGAACCATGCGAAAGAATTCATCAGATATTGGATTAGTAAAATCCAATGAGAATGACTCGTTAGAGATAGGATCAGTAGTATCCTAGAACGAGTGTGAAGGGTATATTTTTAAAAATGAAAACCAATTTTGTTTTGAAAATTTAAATCACTTTTTACGTATTTGACTATTTATTTATATTGATATGGACAATCTAGTGTATTAAGATTTTGCATATACGCGTCATGAACGTATATTCGAAGTTTTAATATATTATATAGATATAGAATCACATTCTAGACGCCCGGAGATGATTCTGATGATTGTAGCTACATCATCAGAATTTATGTTCGAGTTTCGAAGGTGTGATTTTCTATATATTTCCATTAGACTGGTGTGAGAACCAAAACTAATATAGCTAGAATACATTGTTGTGATTTGGCATCAAAACATGATTTTCTTTATATATATCAAAATTATGAATTTGAAACGTTAATCCACTAATTGATTGATGTTTGTGTTGCTTGTTTATTTGTTTGATAATTTTGAATCATTTAGCCTAATTGAACCGAATAATGAATTGTATTGAAATTTGGTCGCATTTGCTTGCATATACTTGCACTTACATTGAACAGGTCATAGCTAGGAGGCTAGAGCAGAGAATAAAATTTGTTTGCCCGACAAATAGGTACATGTTTACTACATAATTTACTGTTTTGTTTGGGTGATGATGATTTTATGAGCCTATTGGCTAGCCGCTTGGCTTTTTCTTTTTCTTTTTGAGATTAGAAGGACCAGGGAAGCTATTTGAAATTCCCCGATGCTCCCGGTGCAGGGGAGGTTATGGCGAAATTTTTTGAAAATTTAGGGTGTTAGCCAAATTTTTGAAAATTTGAAATTTCTCCGAAACTAAAAAGTTGGAGAATGGAAGCCAGATCGAACGTAGAGCTGATTAATCAAACCACTTTCGACTTTGTTCCTTTTCGGGGACGAAAAGTTTTAAGTGGGGGAGATTGTAATAACCCGGAAAATCTGGGTCAGTTTAAAATTTTTATTTTGGCAATTTTAGCGAATTTTGATTATTTAAAATGAATTATTTTAAATAATATCGACGAGAAATTTATTTTGAATATAATTAGAACGTATATATTATATACGTCGTCGTTAGAATATAAATATTTATATATAATTATAAATAGAATTGAAAATGGCGCGGTAGTTCGATAATTCGATTTCAAACTTCAATTGAATGTACCGGGTGCAAAACAATCCGGATTTTAGTGAAACCAAAAATAGTAGGATCTCGTTGTGAATATCTTTCCAACGAATCCGAAAAATGAAAATTTCTTAGCGGGAATCAAAAGATATGTCCTTTTGAAAATTCTTAATAGTCGCTATGGAATTCAGGCCCTTAAAAATGGACATTTTGCAAGCGACCTCGGATTTCGATGAAACCACTTTTGTTGGATCCGCAGTGTCAAGTTATTGCTAGATTCCAAGTTTCATAATTTTTCGATTCAATATGTGAGCGTGGCAAAGGAAAATGCGTTTGACCAGTTTTAGTTGATTTTAATCGACTGGAAAATGGCCATTTTTCCAACGGTCTCGGAATTCGACGAAACTAGATTTGTTAGGACCGTATCGTCAATACGAAGCTAGAAAATATTTTTCTGCAATTTATAGAGTTAGTATGTGACCCCGGTAATTTGAAAGGTACGTTTAAAATTCAATATAATGATTTAAATGTAAATGCAACGGAAACTGATCGAAAAGGTCGATTCAGCTTGCGGTACATATCCCATTGTGTTCGGAATGGGGGTGAAACGCTATGGGCGGCAGGCGGTGGACCTCGTTTAGAGGTCGTATGTGAAAGTCAACTTTTTAATAATTAAATAATAAAAAAAAAATATTTTTTCTTCCCCTTCCTCCTTTATACTTCTGCCCCCCCCCCCCCTTATTTTCGAAATCGATTCAGTTTATAAAAAAAAAAAAAAACCCCTAGCCCGTCGAACGAAAGCCGCTGCCATCCCCTCCGCTCCCCGCCTCCCCTTCACGGCGCCGCACCCCTAGACCACCCCCTCACCTCCGACTCCCCCCTCTCCATCTCGATTTCCCCAAAAACCCGATGCCCCCCTGACGCGTGCGAACCCGTCACACCCCTTGGCCTCGCCACCACCCACCACCGCACCTCCTCCACCCCCTTCTGACCGTGACACGCTGACGAACCCCCCCTCCGGATGAAGATACTGTGAGTATTTTATTTATTAATTGTGTTTGTTTATTTAATGTAATTACGATAAAAATCAGTTTTTATTATTATTGTTATTTTGCATTATGCCATGAAAAGAAATAGGATTTTTCTTATTATATATATAACATGAAGAGATTAGATCTTTGTTTGTAAAAGGTAAGATTTTTATTCGTAGAAAAATACGAGATTTTTAACGTGAAAGGTGAAATTTTTACAATGAGAAAAGTGATTTTTAATTTGTATGACAAAGGAAAAATATGATTTTTATATATTGAACATCGAAGTAAAAATGTGATTTTTATATATTGAACATCGAAATAAAAATATGATTTTTATATATTGAACTTCGAAATAAAAATATGATTTTTATATATTGAACTTCGAAATAAAAATATGATTTTTATATATTGAACTTCGAAATAAAAATATGATTTTTATATATTGAACTTCGAAATAAAAATATGATTTTTATATATTGAACTTCGAAATAAAAATATGATTTTTATATATTGGATAGCGAAGTAAAAATTCGATTTTTACATAGGTAGTGAAAGCGGGCGACGAAGATGACAAAAAGGCGTGAAAGATGAAGATTTCTATAAAGGAAGTGTCATGAAGTTGGATAGCTAAAGGTGAGAATTTCTCACCTTTCAATTTCTTTTTCTAGTTATATATATATACTAGGATGCAGACGGTGCTTAGTAGCACCCGACACAATCGTCCACAGACCATGGACTTGTTTGTTTGGTTGCATAGATTAGTTGGATATTTGATTTGAATTTGGTTGTTTGGTGAATTTGATTGATGTGTGAATGGCGTGGGCCTTCACTAGACCGGGGATAAGGCTAGGCCTTGTCCCGTTTCTAGTATCGTGCCGTTATGCCGCCGAAATTTTCTAAAATAAGTTAGAAAAATAAAAATATCATTTTATTGAATAAATGAACCGAATAGAATATTCATAGGTTGAATAAAATGTTTTATCGTTAAAAATATAATTTTTAACGTGTAGTGAATAAAATAAAATATTCATTTACAAACCAGACGGTTTGTTTATGTACACCTATTTGAAGGACATTGATTGGGTCGATAAATTTTACACATCGCCCAACTGCACAAATAAAATATGTGTTTGATTGTTTGAAACCCCACACGGGTGTTGGGATGAAATTTGAAGTTCACTCATCCTGATTGATTAAATATGTCGATCGATTGATTGACAGGCTGTTATAAGCGTTGGATATCTATATTTGATGCTTATACAGTGTAGTGCACTTTGGTTGATGGTAGATTATTTTTCAAGGCTATTATATGTGTGTAATGCATGAAAATCCATATAATTAACTTTATATGGTAATTGATTGGGCCTCATTCCAATTTGAAAAATAAAGAATAATATTAAATAAAGGTTCATGTGTTGACAGTACTCATCCATTGAGATTGGTCATGTGTTGAACGAAATATTTTAGTAATAAAATTTACATCTTTATCAATATAAAATAAAGGTTCATGTGTTGACAGTACTCATCCATTGAGATTGGTCATGTGTTGAATGAAATATTTTGATAATAACAACTATTTTGAAAAAGAAATGTTTGAAATAGAATATTTGAAAATAGAAATTTATGAAGCCGTGTTGATTAGATTGACGCCATTTTGACGTAAACGATTTATATCGATTCTATTCATTTCGAAATGAATTGAATTGATAACGATTTCGAAATGAATTGAATATATAACGATTTCGAAATGAATTGAATTGATAACGATTTCGAAATGAATTGAATATAACGATTTCGAAATGAATTGAATATATAACGATTTCGAAATGAATTGAATTGAAAACGATTTTGAAAAGAATTGAATATATAACGATTTCGAAATGAATTGAATATAAAACGATTTCGAAATGAATGGAATTGATAACGATTTCGAAATGAATTGAATATAACGATTTCGAAATGAATTGAATATATAACGATTTCGAAATGAATTGAATATAAAACGATTTCAAAATGAATTGAAAACGAATTCAAATTGAATTGAAAACGATTTCGAAATGAATTGTATTGAAAACGAATTCAAATTGAATTGAAAGCGAATTGAAATGAATTCAAATTGAATTGAAATTTGAATTGAATAGAAATGAATTTTAAAACGAATTTATAAAGGAGAATTCAATTTTGATTTGAATTGAAAAGAAATTTGAAATTGCTTTTGAAACGATTTTAAAACTATTTATATAATTCGTTTTAAATAGAAATCGATGGAGTATATATTATATATATTATATATATAATATAATGGCCTGAATAGAACGCGCCGCGCCGCGGCAGTTCGTGAATTTCGACCATTTATTTCAAACGGACATTACGGGAGATCCGACCGTCGGATTCTCCTAAAACCGGAACCGTTGGGTTCGTATCGAAAAGAGCTTTCTAAAGAATATTAGAAATTAGAAATCTAACGGTTGGATTTGGAATTATGTCCAAATCAAATTCGAAAAAGGTCGCTGTAAGTGCAGTTCGATGGCCATCGATGGAAATCGACTGTACGGGCCTTGATAAAATTATTAAAAATAGTAATAATTTATGTAAAATCATAAGAAATGATTTAGAAAGAATTGGGATGAAAAACTCCATATTTGAAAAGATAATAATAGATTTTTATCGAAATGAACTAGTTTTGAACTAGAAATATAATTCTATTTATTTTTTTAATAAATAAATTGGATTTGAAATGGTTTTGAAAATAACCAGAATTTCCAATGATTGCATTGGAGTGGATTTGAATCGAAATTGTCTTCGGAATATTTCGATGTTGGAATTCGGGATTATACAGATGTTGTTATGGAAATTTGAAAGATATATATATTTATATCGTTATTTCCAACACGACATTTGTTAATCGTAGAATTTGATATTGAATATAAGCCGGGATATTTTCTATTCGGAGCCTTGTATTTAATATCAAATGTGATTTGGGTTTGTCGTGAATGGTGTCTTCATTAACACTGTTCTTGAACCCAGTTGAGAAAAGATTAAATCTTTTTATTTAGATTTAATGAAGTGTACCAATTAAATAATATTTAATTGGAATTGAATTGATATTGATCTTTGGGTTTATCGTGAACAGTGTTTTAAATAACACTCGTTCTTTAACCCGATAATTAATGGAATGTGACTTTGGGTTTATCGTGAACCGTGTTTTAAATGACACGGATTCTTTAACCCAGTTAACGATTAAAACTAAGTGGAGTTTTAATGAATCTTTAATTAGACTGAGATGATCGAGAATGGAGTATCACCAGTTTTGCTCCAGGCGATAGTTAAATCTTTAATTAGATTTGAACGTGAAATGGTAATTGAATTTACCGATAACACCGTGGTGTTAGATATGAAGTACTACCGGTTTTACTTCATGGGATAAATAGGTTGGGATTGGGAAGTTAAAACAAATGATTACATCGGTAAGGTTCGTTAATCCCGACTAGTTGAATCGAAATTCAAAAGAAGATTAAAGAATAAATTCAAGGAATTTATCTTGGATAAAATTAATGGGAACCTTTCCCTATGAATGTGAAATTTAGAAACTAACTGTCGGTTAGCTAAGCAGAATGGTTTTCTGGATATTGATCTGATGTTGGTTTCGACCTTCGGGGTTAATATTTGGGAAATTATTCTCTTGATTAATTTACGGTTAGTGATTAATGAATTGGAATGAGGCGTATGTTGTGTTTGTGTAACACTTATTTAAAATATACGCGAGTTATTCGGAAAGACCGGGTTTATCCCATTCTGAATAACTGATACGACGATAAGTCGAAGATGAAGACGATGGTCGAAGACTGGAGGTCTTCACGTCGTTTGGGTAATTACTGATGATCTTGATTGGGCTGTACACCCAAGAAGATGGAAACAGTTAGTGATCGTCCAGACGTACTTGGAGATCGATGGATATGCGGGGTACTAGGTGCCTCCGGTTTCGTTCAGCCCCAAAACAGACTTGTAAATGGACTGTGTGTCTGACATTGGATTTAGTCCGTGTGATTGATCTCTATTAAATATATATCTGTTTGGCGGCGGAGAATTTATTCTCTTGCTTAACGCCCTTCTCTGAGACGTACGAGCTCAGGGGTTATATATTGATGGATATCAAACGCATGGAGTGAATGGCCTGTGTGGCATGCCTAAGTGGCAATTGATCGAGGCTTCTGTTGAAAAGCAAAGTCTTGTGGTGATGATCAAAGCAAGGCCTTTGTGGCGTAGCTTTGTGTAACGTTTGCTTCGCGAGTTTCACACCCGGTATGAACCAAAAACGGGAGAGGACGTCAGGGAGGGCATGCGTTTCTTTCTAGCTAGAAGTGGCGTCAGTGGTTTTACACGCCCTGACGAGTTTGACTTATGTGGTTGTTGCTGTTGCGAGGCGCCTCAGATTGATCGGTCGTTCTCGAACGGATGGAGTCATTTAGTTGGCTCATTTACGCCCCATTGGGCGGGGAAACGCATGTTCAGGGTTTAAGTTTAATCCACATCGGTGGACTGGCCCTGAGGATCCAAGGGTCACTCGAGCTCTGATCCTGAGACATGGGCTAGATTGTCTCAAATCGGTTGAGGACTATCTTTTGCCTTGGTTCATAGACGGAAATCCAATTTCCAAATACGTGACATTTGCGGTTTTATTTGTAAACCTATATATGGCGATATAGTGGCATGGGACGCTCATGCCGCCTATGATTGATACTAATGATTTGAAGTTGTTTCATACACCATGCACTTACTATAGTATCAAATGATTTGTTTTAAACGTATCAAGCATTCTCTGGCTGTTATAAGGGAAAACCCTATCCTCGGCTGCGTTGCATTGTGTGATGGGACCTGGGTCTTATAACAGCTTCATTTTTCTTTATTTAGCATTGCGATGTTTGTTTTATGCACTGGTATTCTTGGGAGGAAACCCGTTCCGTGTTATACGGCGTGGTCCCTTGATTTACCTAACTTTAAAATAAAGATTAATAACTGTTTTAGTTCTCACACCAGTCACATGACTGACCTGGAGTTTATTGTTTTAACCTAAACTCTGGGTGCCCTTATTTTGACACGGGCAACTAGTAGTTTCGGTTTTGCAGATTTATATTCACAGGATCCTGGTTTACAGCTGGAACGATATCCGGAAAGCTTTGTATCCGTATATCTCTTCTAGTTGTGTATTGTATTATTTTCCGCGGCGATGTATTTAAATGTAATTTAAATCTCTGATATTTCTGTGTAATATTTATTTGTTTATACTCTGTATATTCTTGTAATCTGATGCATTGTTGTAATATACAATGAAATGTTCTTCTATATGTGTTTTGTTGTGGCTTGTTCTCGAACTATCCGACGCTTTCCTTTACGGGGAAGTTACGGGTTTTCACACGCTGTAAGTTTTATTCATTTTTAAATATAAAGCTTAGCTTTTTTTGTGATTTTCATGAGTAAAAAGTTAGGATTTTTAGCTTATAAAAAAATGTGATTTTTGATTGCAAAAAGGAGCGGTTTTTAGTTATAAATAGACATGATTTTTTGTCATGTGAAGAAGAGGTTAAAAATATAAATTTTTATATAAAGAGGTTAAAAATATAATTTTTATAATATAGAGAGGTTAAAAATATAATTCTTATATATATAGAGATATAAAAATATAATTTTTATATATGTAACAGAGTTATAGAAAAAAATATGAATTTTATTATATTTGAAAAGGCGAAATCTTTATATTTGAAAAGGCGAAATCTTTATGTAGAGAATAGCGTGATAAAAATAGAATTTTTATCTATATAGTAGCGTTGTAAAAATAGAATTTTTATCTGTATAGTAGCGTTGTAAAAATAGAATTTTTATCTATATAGTAGTAGTATAAAAATATGATTTTTATATACATAGCAACAATATAAAAATATGATTTTTATATATATAGTGGCTACGGGCAACGAAAGTGACAAAAGGCGAGAACGACGAAGATTTCTACATATGAAGAATCGTGGCGTTTGGATTAGCTTGGGTGAGAACTTCTCACTTTAAATCTTTTTTTTCTAGTTAAAATATATACTAGGATGCAGACGGTGCTTAGTAGCACCCGACACCCGTCATACACAGACCATGGATGGCTTGTATGTTTGATTGTTTGTTGTGATGAAAATTGATTGTGTGACGTGAAATAAAATATTTATATAGTTAAAAATATTTTATCGTTAAAAATATTGTTTTTAACGTGTGTGTGAATAAAAATATGTGTTTGTTGATTGAAACCCCACACGGGTGTTGGGATGATATTTGAAGTCCACTCATCCCGATTGATTAGTTGTATGTCGATCGATTGATTGACAGGCTGTTATAAGCGTTAGATATCTATATTTGATGCTTATACAGTGTGGTGCACTTTGGATGATGATTGATTATTTATTGTTGTGATTATATACATGTGTTGTATGGAATCCATATAATTAACATTATATGGTAATTGATTGGGCCTCATTCCAATTGGAAAAATAAAGAATAGAATGAAGTATATATTCATGTGTTGAATAGAATAAATAATCATGTGCTGAAAAGTATCATGTGTCGAAAGAAATATTTTAACAATAAAATTTACATCTTTATCATATTTAAAGTTAGAAACTAACTGGAAAATAGATAAGATGAGTGGTTTCCAGGGTATTGATCAGATATTGGTTCCGGCCTTCGACGTTAATACCTAGGGAATCATTCTCTTACTACTTTTACAGTTGGAGTCTGATTTAAAAATCAAACGATAGATACCATAGTTTTATAAAATACATTAAATAACAAAAATAGTCATGTGTTGACAGTGCTCATGTGTTGAGAATATTCATGTGTTGAAAGAAATATAGATTCATGTGTTGAATAGAATAAATATTCATTTGTTGAATAGAATAACGAAGTGATTGAAGTATATAAAGCTGTGTTGATTAGTGATGTGCGGTTTTGACGCGAACGATATTTATATCGATTTTATCCGAATATCGAAAAGGAAGTGATTTCAAAATATAACATTTTGAAAAGATATATATCGATGATGTGGAATATTCAATTTTGATTTGAAATTGAATAGGAAGTTGAATCGTTTTGAAAACGAATTTAAAACGAATTATAAATACGTTTTAAAAGGAAATCGACAAAATATATATAATATATATATGTATTATATATAATGGCCTGAATAGAACGCGCCGCGCCGCGACAGTTCGCGAATTTCAACCATTGACTTCGAATTGACGTTGCGGGAGATCCGACCGTCGGGTTCTCCTGAAACCGGAACCGTTGGGTTCGTATCGAAAAGAGCTTTCTAATGAATATTAGAAATTTGAAATCTAACGGTTGGATTTGGAATTATGTCCAAATCAAATTTGAAAAAGGTCGCTGTAAGTGCAGTTCGATGGTCGTTGATGGAAATCGACTGTACGGGCCTTGATAAAATTATTAAAAATAACAATAATTTGTGTAAAATCATAAGAAGTGATTTGGGAAAAATTGGGATGAAAAACTCCATATTTGAAAAGATAAAAATAGATTTTTAACAAAATGAACTAGTTTTGAACTAGAATTAAAATCAATTTATTTTTGAAATAAATAAATTGAATTTGAAAGTGGTTTTAAAAATAATCAGAATTTCCAATACGCGAATTGAAATGGATTTGAATCGAAATTATCTTCGGAATATTTCGATGTTGGGTTTCGTGATTATACAGATATGGTTGTGGAAATTTGAAAGATATAGTTTATATCATTATTTCCAATACGATATTTGTTGGTTTCAAAATTTGATATTGAATATAAGCCGGTATATTTTCTATTCAGAGTCTTGTATTTAATATCAAACGTGATTTGGGTTTGTCGTGGATGGTGTCTTCATTAACACCGTTCTTAAAACCAGTTGAGAAAAAGATTAAATCTTTCTATTTAGATTTAATGAAGTGCACCAATTAAATGATATTTAATTGGAATTGAATTTAAATTTGATTTTGGGTTTATCGTGAGCGGTGTTTTGAATAACACATGTTCTTTAACCCGATTAACAATAGAGTGTGATTTTGGGTTTATCGTGAATCGTGTTTTAAATGGCATTGGTTCTTTAACCCAATTAAAGTCAAAATATTGATTTTTGGGAAGATTAAAACTAAGTGGAGTTTTAATGAATCTTTAATTAGATTAAAATGTGAATTGATAATTTAAATTATCAAATATAAAGGGTGATCGAGATTCGAGTATCGCCAGTTTGGCTCCCAAGCGATAGTTAAATCTTTAATTGGATTTGAACGTGAAATGGTAATTAATTTTACCGATAACACCATGGTGTTAGATATGGAGTATTACCAGTTTTGCTCCAGGGGATGAATAGGTTGGGATTGGGAAATAAAATAAATAATTACTTTGGTGTGGTTCGCTAATCCCGACTAGTTTGAAATGATATCCAAAGGAAGATTAAAGAATAAATTTAGAAGAATTTATCTTGGATAAAATTAATGGGAACCTTTCCCTAAGAATGTGATGTTGTGAATAAAAGAATATTCTGAATTGGAATGAGGCGTTTGTTGTGTTTGTGTAACATTTGTTTATTATATACGTGGGCTATTCAGAAAGGCCGGGTTTCTACCCATTCTGAATAACCGATTCGACGGTAAGTCGAAGATGAAGACGGTGGTTGAAGACCGGAAGTCTTCACATCGTTTGGATTATTATTGATGATCTTGATTGGGCTGTACACCCAAGATGAGGGAATCAGTTGGTGATCGTCCAGACGTACATGGAGATCGATGGATATGCGAGGAAAGTGCCTCCAGTTTCGTTCAGACCCAGAACGAACTTGAAAATGGATTGTGTGTCTGACATTGGATTTTATTCTGTGTTGATTGATCTCTATTAAATATACATCTGTTTGGCGGCGGAGAATTTATTCTCTTGCTTAACGCCCTTCTCTGAGACGTACGAGCTCAGAGGTTGTATATCGATGGACATCAGTCGCATGGAGTGAATTGCCAGTGTGGCACGCGTAAGTGGCAATTGATCAAGGTTTCTGTTGAAAAGCAAAGTCTTGGGGTTGATGATCAAAGCACGATTTGTGTG
The DNA here is from genome assembly GCA_030737875.1 of Allium sativum. Taxonomy (NCBI): domain Eukaryota; kingdom Viridiplantae; phylum Streptophyta; class Magnoliopsida; order Asparagales; family Amaryllidaceae; genus Allium; species Allium sativum. Next base: position 827,526,060 of record CM060909.1, read on the forward strand.
GCGCAACTTTGTGTATAACGTGAATTCGCGAGCCTCACACCTCGGTATGAGTCAAAAATGGGATAGTGACTGCAGGGAGAGCACGGCGTTTCTTTCTAGCTATGGGTGGTGTCGGTGCTTAAACTGGCCGACATTTATATACTTTTCACCTGTGTGGTTGTTGGATGAGACGCCTCGATATTAGGTCTGTTAGGACCGGGAAACATGTGTTCAGGAATAACTAATCCTCAAAAGTAAGAGAAGACCGGCCCTGAAGATCCAAGGATTGCTGTGTGCTGTCCTAGGACATTTGCTAGAGTGTCTCGAACGGAGAGGAGCTTGCCCCTTGCCTCGACTCATGACGGAAATCCAATTTCCAATACGTGATATTGCGGTTTTAATTCTAGAACTAGTATGGTGACATGATATATGGTACCCATGCCGTCTATGATTGATATTAATGATTGAAATTGTTTTGACACTATACACTTATTATAGTATCAAATGATTTGTTTTAAACGTACCAAGCATGTTTGGCTATTATAAGGGAAAACCCTATCCTCCGGCTTGCGTTGCATTGTGTGATGGGACCTGGGTCTTATAATAGCTTCATTTTTCTAAAAACCATTGCGCTGTTTATTGATATGCACTGGTATTCTTAGGAGGAAACCCGTTCCGTGTTATATGGCGTGGTCCCTTAATTTACCGAACTTTAAAATAAAGATTAATAACTGTTTTAGTTCTCACACCAGTCACATGACTGACCTGGAGTTTATTGTTCTAACCTAAACTCTGGGTGCCCCTATTTTCCGCACGGGCAGCTAGTAGTTTTGGTTTTGCAGATTTATATTCACAGGATCCTGATTTACAGCTGGAACGATGCTCGAAAAGCCCTGTATCTGTGTATCTTCTTCAGTTGTATTTTGTATTATTTTCCACTGCTATGTAATATATTGTAATCTCTGATATTTATCGAATGTATTTTATTCATTTATACTCTGTATATTCTTGTATCTGATGGAATTGTTGTAATTAACAATGAAATGTTCTCCTGTTTGCGTTCCAATTTGTCCTGTTCTCAAAATGATCAGGGGTTTCGAACGGTCTTGGTCGGTTTAACAATCGATTCGGATCGAGCGAAATTCCTGTCCGTTACAGTTGGTATCAGAGCTTTGGTTTACAGAGCTCGAGAACAAGACACATTAGAAGCGAACGAAAGAATTCATCAGATATTGGATTAGTAATATCCAATTAGAATGACTCGTTAGAGATAGGATCAGTAGTATCCTAGTATGAGTGCGAAGAGTATATTTTTCAAATGAAAACAAATTTTGTTTTGAAATTTAAATCATTTTATACGTATTTGAATATTTATTTATATTGAATTTGGACAATCTAGTATATGATTATTTTGCATATACGCGTCATGAACGTATATTCGAAGTTTTAATATACTGGATAGATATAGAGTCACACTCTAGTCGCTCAGAGATGATTTTGATGATGGAGCTCCATCACCAATATTTTTGTTCGTGCTTCGAAGGTGTGATTTCTATATATTTCCATTAGACTGGTGTGAGAACCAAAACTAGATAGATATATTGTTGTGATTTGGCATCAAAACATGATTTTCTGTATATATATATCAATATATGAATTTGAAACGTTAATTCACTAATTGATTGATGGTTGTGTTGTTTGTTTATTTGTTTGATATGTTGAACCATTTAGCCTAATTGTACCGAATATTGAATTGTATTGAAAATTGGTCGCATTTGCATGCATATACATATATAATGTGTGAACAGGTCATAGCAAGGAGGCTAGAGCAGAAGAATAAAATTGTTTTGCCCGACAAATAGGTACATTGTAACACCCCACGTCCGTTAGTGTCACTCACAAAGGGAATGCACTAAGTTCTGTGGAGCATTATGGGTAAAAGATGCAGATAAATTACAAGACAGACAAACATTAAACAACGGAAAATAAAACTTTGCTTTATTGACAAAATAATTTGTACAAGGTTCCTTTACAATATCAGAGTATCAACTGTCTTTACAAAATAAAGAAGCATAAAATACATTTATATTCCCCAATGTAACAAAAGCCAGCCATAGCAATCCAAAGCCGATGCATCCAAGATTCTTCAAGCTTGGAAAGAGAAATCATCCCAAAACAAATCTGAGCTATCCTATTTCCTCCTTAACGACCTGGGGGGGGGGGGGGGGAGAACGGAAGAAAGAAGACGAAAGAAAAACAGAGTCAGACATAAAGCCTGAGTATGTTCAGTAACTTCTAGCATGTGAACATGGAAAACAAAACGACATGAATTAACTGAATACAAGATTATACCATGACGATAGGGTCAACAAGATGAGACAAGGTAGTCACAAGATATGCTAAGATAAACTGGATACGCTCTAATACTTTCGCTGCTTCGCTATTTACTTGTTATACTGGTTTCTATATCTCTGCACCGCCTAACTAGTGTTTCAACTAGTAACGATAACGTGATCCCAATCCCTGTATTTTCCATCGCCTTCAGGCATCCATTTATTAGTTGTTACCTAGATCTAATCTAGGGTTTTCTATCCACTGCTTTCTAGATTTAACTATAGTTTTACGCTATCTGCTGAACGCTTTTCGAGTTCAGGGTTTATGCCACCTAGTCCAACTAGGGATTACGCTACCTGTCGAACAATGCCCCCAAGTCTAGGACACACTACCTAGAGTGGTATATGTTCCTAGGCTTCCCCACGTATGTATCGCGAATCGTTATCGCTTGTCTAGATGCACATGTCCTGTAATGTGCGATCCGAGTCCGGTGACAGGGCAAATCAAGGAATACAAAACTCGGTCGGGAGCTTTCAGATATCTGTCGATGCAGATGCTAAGGTCTGTTTTTACTCCAGTGGCTATGGTCCCACTTGACCCCTCCCTCAGCTAATGAAAGGCACACCTTGTAAAATGAGAACTATACGCCGGCCCCCGGTGCCCCACTATCCTATGGCCATCCGCAACCATAACTAGATAGCAAGTATATGGTCTTTTGGAGTTCTCCGCCTTTCCGCTTCACGTATCTCGATTGACTCAAGATGGATGGTAGATGACGAGTTGCTATCACAGGGCTACCGTCTTCTCGCCGAATCACGCTGGTCCATCCTAGTCTTTAGGTTGCCACACATATATATTGCAACCAAGGCATACCCTCGGTTCTTCTAACGCAGACCTTAACCTCTGTGAGCCCAGGATGATCATCTGCAGCCTCACAGAGGGATACCAAGAGTACCCTCACGTCCCCTTGAAGCCTCGGGCTTCGTAACCCAATTCGTTGGAGCCTTCTTAAAACCATATGGATGTCCGCTCCTTCGTGTTATACTAAGAATTACTACTTAGTTCTACTAACTAAGGTTTACCACTTAGTTTCCAAATTCCTTGTTTTCTTAACTAAGTTTTACTACTTAGTCCCTTTTTCAACTGAGGTTTACTATTTAGTTTTCTTTCTCGCCAGGTTGGGTTGGTTAAGTGTCTTTAGTCGATTGAAGCTATCTTAACCCTCTTCCCTTATCCTATCACACTGGTTAAGTGTTATCCCTTTATGCTTTTTACTTAACCCTATTCATTTATCATATTCTGATGGTTAAGCATTCAAGTTTACTTAACCCTATGGTCTAGTCCAGCTAACATATTAATTTGGCTAAGTGTATTACTTAACCCCAACCTCTAGTCTAATTAACATGTTAAATTGGCTAAGTGTATTAACTTTACTTAACCCCACCTTCTAGTCTAGTCAACATGTTAATTTGGCTAAGTATTCCCATGGACTTAACCCTCCCATTCTAGCTTTAACTGTGCTAAGTTGGTTAAGTGTTCCTTAACCTTCCCATTCTAGCTTTAATTAATAAATTAAAGCCGCAACCTCTCACATTAGACAGATATTGCTGCGGTTACTGGATGTGCCGGTCGGTTCCGGGCAGGTTTACACCGCAACTCAGTCTAACCTCGGGTTAGGCATATTCATGTTTTCTAAGTTCAAAGGGTTTTTGATTAATTTCCAAATCTGGTTTTGAAAACAACCATCCCGTCCTTCGGATCAGTTAGGGATAGCCAGGGAGGGCAGGAAACTTGTATTTTCCAAACCCAAGCCTAGACACTATCCTCTCTGTCACCCTAGAACCTTCTGGTCTATGTGTTATAAAAAGGGGTGTTATCAAAATACTTTTCTTTTGTTAACAATTTATTTCAAAAGCCCATTTCCCCTTTTTAGACAAATTTGGCCTATATTTATTTGTCAAGCCTACTAGTATACTTATATTCTAGGCCCAAGTCCTAACCCAACATGCAGTTTAGGCCATTTCCTATTTCATTGCCGAAACTAGATTAAATATCCTAGTTTATAATTTATGGCCAAAATTTAACCAAGTTACATATTTTGTGGTAAATGAACAATTTAACATTTATGACGAATTCTATAAGTAAATTACTCCTAATTTACTGATTTCATTACTACTCTTTTAATGTACATTGTCACATTTATTATTATGGCCCATTCTCTCTTATTTATCATATTTATACTTTTTGGTATGTAAATTATACCAAGTTTAGTATCGCTAACCATAATTTATTCTAAACATGACAATTGCTCACAATTATGAATAAATTCAAAATTGTGCTAATATACTTATTCCAAATCAACCTTAATTAACCCAATCTTGGTTTAACATCCTAATTCACAACTTATGGCAAAACTAGAATTATTTTTCTAGTTTACATTTTATGCCTAAAATTTAGCTTACTTACTAACGCTAAATTTAATATGTCAAAATCACATATTCCCTAATCCATGTCAAATTTCCCCGTTTTCATTTTAATATGCATGTCATAATACATATTCCAAATTATGCCAATTTCCAAGTTTACAACTACGTTCATATTCATTTCCATGTTTTTCCCCAAATCGCATTCCCACCGTTCGAATAATCGTGATTCAACCTAGATTATAAATAAATCTAGATTCGTAGATAAAAAAGGGAATGAATCAAAATGACAAGAAGGAATAATTGGCATAAAAAGGTTTGGATAACAATGTAGGTTCAAGAATATGGGTAGACCTAACTAAATAGGTAAATTCCCACTGTCTTAAAACCAAAGAATGGACAAAATAGGTTCAAGAACGTGGGTAGACCTAACTTAATAGGTAAATTCCCACTGTCTTAAAACCAAAGAAAAACCAAGGAACAGGTAGAATAAATAATTGGGTTTAGACCCAACTTCTCAATCACAAAACTAAAGCAATATTTTCCTAATCATAAATCATGGGTGTCAAAATCACAGTTGTCCTCATTATGTCATAAGTAATAGTTTATGTCCAAATCAAAGGTATAGGCCTAGTCAAGGAAATAATCCTTGTAGTCACAGTCACAGTCATAGGAAATGTCCATAGTCATATGCGATGTTCATAGTCCAAAAGGGAAAAATAATTCCCATAGTCATAAGTCATTGTCATAGGCAATGTTCATATGTCCCAAAATCAAAGGCTTATGTCATAGTCCAAAGGCATATGCTTTCAAAGGCCACAGTTCTATAGTCATTGTCACGGTTACAGTCTTATTTGTCCTCGAATCATAACAGTTCTTAATTCAATCCAAGAGTATAAACACAGATTCGAAGAGAGAGAGAGAGAGATTTGGCATATTCCTTTATTCCTTTAATTTCATGTCACAAATAAAACAAAATATTCAGATCTAGAAATAACCAACTTACAGAAAATAGATCTAGAAAAGAAGGAAAGCATGGCTATGATTCGTGCGTCGTTGCTTGAAACTTGTTTGAGCTAGCCTTTGAATTCTTCACTTGAAACTTTGATTTGAATCCCTCCTTAAAAGTCTTTTAGCAGCATCTCCTCGTCTTGAATCATATTTTATTTTATTTATTTAAGAAAATTTAGAGGAGGGGAAGAAGCCATGAATCTTAGCAGCATAAGGATAGAAGAGAATTGGTGCAAAGAGAATGAAGACTAGTGCTGTTTATATAGCTGCTCAAGACCTTATCGTACACGCAGCGCTGAGTCAGCATTGAACCTAGTTAAGAAAATAGTCCAGGTACGTAGATGAATCTAGCCAAACCTTATCATACATGCAGCGCTGAGTCAGCATTGGGTCCTACAAGCTATTTTGGCGTAAAAGTTTGATTTTCAAATTTTTGAATTTCTGGAATTTATTTAACTGTTTTATTCACATGAAATATTCTTATATGTATACAATTTCTCTAACGACCATTTTACGCGTATATATATACGCACAACTTTCATTTTATTTTCAAAATTCAAATGATGTTGCCATATTTCATTGACTGTAGCCTTATCTTGAATTTTATCTTTCGCATACATATATTTTTGTATATATATATTTATATTTCTCATATGTATATATATATTTTCTTTATTTCCTTATACGTACGTTCTTATCCTTTCAAATTTTGAATTTGTATACGTACATATATTTGCATGTTTAGTTGGCCCTCTCTAAAACAATGATAAAAAATTATGCCGCCGCCGGGGTTCGAACCCCCGACCTCCATGCTACCAATCCAATGCCTTAACCAACTGAGCCACAGAGGCTTTTGTTAATAAGTCTTAGAACAATAATAATTATTGTTCTCTCCTTACCTCTTTTTTTCATGTTAGTTACAATACTTAAATTAAACAACTGCATGGATCTTTTTCTTTTAATTTTTCTTTTTAAAAATTAATTATACTTTAATTTGAGAAACTTAATGTCACAGAATTACGGGGTGTTACATACATGTTTACAATATTTACTGTTTTGTTTGGGTGATGATGATTTTATGAGCCGATTGGCTTTTTCCTTTTCTTTTGGGTTGAAGAAGGCCATGGGAGGCTATATGAAATATCCCGAAGTCCCCGGTGCAGGGGAGGTTATGGCGAAATTTTTCGGAAATTTAGGGTGTTAGCCAAATTTTTGAAAATTTTGAAAAGTTCTTAGAAACTGAAAAGTTGAAGAACTTAATCCGTAGTCAAAACAATGGAAGTTGAGTTGGTTTATAAAACAGCTTTCGGCTTCGCTCCTTTTCGGGGACGAAAAGTTTTAAGTGGGGGAGATTGTAACAACCCGGAAATGCGAGCCAATTTAAAATTTTTATTTTGGCAATTTTAGTGAATTTTGAATATTTAAAATGAATTATTTTAAATAATATCGACGAGAAATTTATTTTGAATAGAATTCGAACGTATATATTTATACGCGTCGTCGTTTGAATATAAATTTTATTTATAATTATAAATAGAATTGAAAATGGCGCGGTAGTTCGATAATTCGATTTCAAACTTCAATTGAATGTACCGGGTGCAAAATAAACCGGATTTTAGCGAAACCAAAAATAATGGAATCTAATTGAGAATATCTTTCTAACGAATCTGAAAAATCGAAATTTCATAGCGGGAATCAAAAGATATGTCCAGTTGAATTTTCAGAAAGGTCGCTATAGAATTTATATAGCCCGTGAAAATGGAAATTTTGCAAACGACCTCGGTTTTCGACGAGACCACTTTTGTTGGATCCGTGATGTCAAGTTATTGCTAGGTTTCAAATTTCATAATTTTTCGAATCAATATGTGAGCGTGGCAAAGGAAAATGCATTTGACCAGTTTTAGTTGATTTTAATCGACTAGAAAATGGCCATTTTTCAAACGGTCTCAGAATTCAATGAAATTAGTTTTGTTAGGACCGTATCGTCAATACGAAGCTAGAAACTATTTTTCGGGAATTTTTCGAGTTAGTATGTGACCCCAGTAAATTGAAATGCGCGTTCAAATTCAATATATAGAGTTATATGTTGATTTTGACGAAAAACAATCGAAACGATCGAATCAGCTTACGATACATATCCCATTGTGTTCGAAATGGGGGTAATTAGCTATGGACGACAGGCGGTGGGCCTCGTTTCGAGGTCGAAATAAAAAGTCAACTTTTTTTGAAATAAAATAATATAAAAATAAAAACTCTCTCTCTCCTCTCCCCTCTCTCTCTCTCTATACTATCAGAGCCCCCTATCGTTCAATTCATTCCAGGAAGAAATAAAAAAATGCAAAATCGCCCCCTCCCCCCCCCCCCCCGATTAGCTCGCCGTCGCCGCCTAGGGTGGGGCCACCGCACCAAGCCCCTCCTCTTCCCTGCACCTCCCTCTTCTTCTCCCGCATCGCCCTCCCTCCTTCGATCCTCTAGCACCACCCCTCTTCGACCTCCACTGCCATCGCCTGCCACTCCCTCCACCGCCTGCCACTCCCTCCACTGCCTGCCACAGCTTCCCCTCCCACCGCGCAGCCATCCTCCGACCTCGACTCCCCCTCTCGCTCCATCCGCCCCTTCTTTTCCCCCCTTTTTGCCGCCGTAAGCACCAGTGAACCCCTCCCCGCGAGCCACAAGCGACAGTGAAAGCCCCCCCCTCTTTTCATGTTGTAAGTTTTATTCATTTTTAAATATAAAGCTTAGCTTTTTTTGTGATTTTCATGAGTAAAAAGTTAGGATTTTTAGCTTAGAAAAAAAATGTGATTTTTGATTGCAAAAAGGAGCGATTTTTAGTTATAAAAAGACATGATTTTTTGTCATGTGAAGAAGAGGTTAAAAATATAATTTTTATAATATAGAGAGGTTAAATATAATTTTTATAATATAGAGAGGTTAAAAATATAATTCTTATATATATAGAGATATAAAAATATAATTTTTATATATGTAACAGAGTTATAGAAAAAAATATGACTTTTATTATATTTGGAAAGGCGAAATCTTTATATTTGAAAAGGCGAAATCTTTATGTAGAGAATAGCGTGATAAAAATAGAATTTTTATCTATATAGTAGCGTTGTAAAAATAGAATTTTTATCTATATAGTAGCGTTGTAAAAATAGAATTTTTATCTATATAGTAGCGTTGTAAAAATAGAATTTTTATCTATATAGTAGTAGTATAAAATATGATTTTTATATACATAGCAACAATATAAAAATATGATTTTTATATATATAGTGGCTACGGGCAACGAAAGTGACAAAAGGCGAGAACGACGAAGATTTCTACATATGAAGAATCGTGGCATTTGGATTAGCTTGGTTGAGAACTTATCACTTTAAATCTTGTTTTTCTAGTTAAATTATATACTAGGATGCAGACGGTGCTTAGTTGCACTCGACACCCGCCATCCACAGACCATGGATGGCTTGTATGTTTGATTGTTTGTTGTGATGAAAATTGATTGTGTGACGTGAAATAAAATATTTATATAGTTAAAAATATTTTATCGTTAAAAATATTGTTTTTAACGTGTGTGTGAATAAAAATATGTGTTTGTTGATTGAAACCCCACACGGGTGTTGGGATGATATTTGAAGTCCACTCATCCCGATTGATTAGTTGTATGTCGATCGATTGATTGACAGGCTGTTATAAGCGTTAGATATCTATATTTGATGCTTATATAGTGTGGTGCACTTTGGATGATGATTGATTATTTATTGTTGTGATTATATACATGTGTTGTATGGAATCCATATAATTAACATTATATGGTAATTGATTGGGCCTCATTCCAATTGGGAAAATAAAGAACAGAAAGAAGTATATATTCATGTGTTGAATAAAATAAATAATCATGTGCTGAAAATTAACATGTGTCAAAACAATAAAATTTACATCTTTATCATATTTAAAGTTAGAAACTAACTAGAAAATAGATAAGATGAGTGGTTTCCAGGGTATTGATCTGATATTGGTTCCGGCCTTCGGCGTTAATACCTAGGGAATCATTCTCTTACTACTTTACAGTTGGAGTCTGATTTAAAAATCAAACGATAGATACCATAGTTTTATAAAATATATTAAATAACAAAAATATTCATGTGTTGACAGTGCTCATGTGTTGAGAATATTCATTTGTTGAAAGAAATATAGATTCATGTGTTGAATAGAATAAATATTCATTTGTAGAATAGAATTACGAAGTGATTGAAGTATATAAAGCCGTGTTGATTAGTGATGCGCCATTTTGACGCGAACGATATTTATATCGATTTTATCCGTATATCGAAAAGGAAGTGATTTCAAAATATAACATTTTGAAAAGATATATATCGATGATGTGGAATATTCAATTTTGATTTGATATTGAATAGGAAGTTAAATCGTTTTGAAAACGAATTTAAAACGAATTATAAATACGTTTTAAAAGGAAATCGACGATATATATTATATAATATATATATGTATTATATATAATGGCCTGAATAGAATGCGCCGCGCCGCGGCAGTTCGCGAATTTCGACCATTGACTTCGAATTGACGTTGCGGGAGATCCGACCGTCGGATTCTCCTGAAACCGGAACCGTTGGGTTCATATCGAAAAGAGCTTTCTAATGAAAATTAGAAATTTGAAATCTAACGGTTGTATTTGGAATTATGTCCAAATCAAATTTGAAAAAGGTCGTTGTAAGTGCAGTTTGATGGCCGTTGATGGAAATCGATTGTACGACCCTTGATAAAATTATTAAAAATAACAATAATTTGTGTAAAATCATAACAAGTGATTTGGGAAAAATTGGGATGAAAAACTCCATATTTGAAAAGATAAAAATAGATTTTTATCAAAATGAACTAGTTTTGAACTAGAATTAAAATCAATTTATTTTTGAAATAAATAAATTGAATTTGAAAGTGGTTTTAAAAATAATCAGAATTTCCAATACGCGAATTGAAATGGATTTGAATCGAAATTATCTTCGGAATATTTCGATGTTGGGTTTCGTGATTATACAGATATTGTGAAAACCCGTATCTTCCCCGGTGAGGAAAGCGCGGATAGTTCGAGAACAAGCCAAATCAGAACGCAGACGAAAGAACATTTCATTGTTATTTTACAACAATTCCATCAGAATACAAGAACATACAGAGCATAAATAAATATTACACAGAAATATCAGAGATTTAAATTACATTTAAATACATCACAGCGGAAAATAATACAATACACAACTAGAAGAGATATACGGATACAAAGCTTTCCGGATATCATTCCAGCTGTAAACCAGGATCATGTGAATATAAATCTGCAAAACCAAAATTACTAGCTGCCCGTGTCAAAATAAGGGCACCCAGAGTTTAGGTTAAAACAATAAACTCTAGGTCAGTCATGGGACTGGTGTGAGAACTAAAACAGTTGTAAATCTTTATTTTAAAGTTAGGTAAATCAAGGGACCACGCCGTATAACACGGAATGGGTTTCCTCCCAAGAATACCAGTGCATAAAACAACAGCGCAGTGCTAAATAAAGAAAAATGAAGCTATTATAAGACCCAGGTCCCATCACACAATGCAACGCAAGCCGGGGGATAGGGTTTTTACCTTAAAATAGCCAAGAATGCTTGATACGTTTAAAACAAATCATTTGATACTATTATAAGTGCATATTGTATAAAATATCTTCAAATCATAAGTATCAATCATAGACGGCATAAGCACCCAATCCCACTATGTCGCCATACTAGGCTCTACAAATAAAACCGGAATACACGTATTGGAAATTGGATTTCCACCATGGTGGCTCCTGATTCGAAAGATCGATCGCATAATGCAATTCCCCACGGCTTACGTCCCAACAAGAGAAAACACCGTCTGCACATCCGCACTTTTGGGACCAGAGTATCACCGCGGCTTACGTCCCAGCGAGAGAAAACACCGCTTACTCTATATATCCCTGAGCACTAAGCTCATCTCAGTCGACCGAATCCACGAAACCACTAAGGTGCCCGTCCACTAAAAGGCATACTGATCAAACCATCAGTTTACCACCATACCGAGGTGTGAGGCTCGCGAATCAACGCTATACACAAAGCCATGCTATATTAAAGCTGCGCTTTGATCATCATCCACCAAACTTTGCTTTTCAACAAAAGTCTGGATCACTGCATCTCAGCAAGCCACACTATCAATCCATATCGTACCACTGATTTCTGCCAATATATAACCTTTGAGCTCGTATGTCTCAGAGAAGGGCGTTAAGCAAGAGAATAAATTCCCCGCCGCCAAACAGATATATATTTAGCAGAGATCAACGAATACAATATAAAGGAATACAATGTCAGACACACCATCCATTTACAAGTCCGTTCTAGGTCTGAACGAAACTGGAGGCACTTTCCTCGCATATCCGTCGATCTCCAAGTACGTCTGGACAACCACCAACTGATTCCCTCATCTTGGGTGTACAGCCCAATCAAGATCATCAGTAATCACCCAAACGATGTGAAGACTTTCGGTCTTCGACCACCGTCATCATCTTTGACTTATCGTCGAATCGGTTATTCAGAATGGGTATAAACCCGGCCTTTCCGAACAACCCACGTATGTTGTAAACAAATGTTACACAATCACAACATACGCCTCATTCCAATTCATCAGTCACTAACCGTAAATTAGCAAGAGAACAATTCCCCAAATATTAACCCCGAAGGCCGAAACCAACATCAGATTAATACCCAGGAAACCATCCTTCTTAGCTAACCTACAGTTAGTTTCTAAATTTCACGTTCTTAGGGAAAGGTTCCCATTAATTTTATCAAAGATAAATTCTTTAAAATTTATTCTTTAATCTTCCTTTGGATACCATTTCAAACCAAATTATGGTTTTCCAAACTAGTCGGGATTAGCGAACCACACCGAAGTAATTATTTGTTTTATTTCCCAATCCCAACCTATTCATCCCATGAAGCAAAACTGGTAATACTCCATATCTAATACCACAGTGTTATTGGTAAAATTAATTTCCATTCCATGTCCAAATCTAATTAAAGATTTAACTATCGCTTTGGAGCAAAACTGGTGATACTCCATTCTCGATCTTTTCAATCTAATTAAAGATTCATTAAAACTCTACTTAGTTTTAATCTTTAACTGGGCTAAAGAATCAGTGTCATTTAAAACACGGTTCACTATAAACCCAAAATCACATTACATTAATTATCGTGTTAAAGAACAAGTGTTATTTAAAACACTGTTCACGATAAACCCAAAAATCAATATCAATTCAATTCCAATCAAATATTATTTAATTGGTACACATCATTAAATCTAAATAAAAAAATTTAATCTTTTCTCAACTGGGTTCAAGAGCAGTGTTAATAAAGACACCATTCACGACAAACCCAAATCACATTTGATATTAAATACAAGGCTCTGAATAGAAAATATACCGGCTTATATTCAATATCAAATTCTACGATCAACGGATATCGTATTGGAAATAATGATATAAATATATCTTTCAAATTTCCCATAACAATACCTGTATAATCACAAAATCCCACATCGAAATATTCCGAAGACAATTTCGATTCAAATCATTTCCAATCTATATATTGGAAATCCTGGTTATTTTCAAAACCATTTCAAATCCACTTTATTTATTTTAAAAATAAATAAATTATTATTCTAGTTCAAAACTAGTTCATTTCGATAAAAAATCTATTTTTATCCTTTCAAATATGGATTTTTTCATCCCAATTCTTCACATATCATTTCTTATGATTTTACACAAATTATTATTATTTTTAATAATTTTATCAAGGCCTGTGCAGTCGATTTCCATCAACAGCCATCGAACTGCACTTACAGCGACCTTTTCCAAATTTGATTTGGACATAATTCCAAATCCAACCGTTAGATTTCAAATTTCTAATATTCGTTAGAAAGATCTTTTCGATACGAACCCAACGGTTCCGGTTTTAGGAGAATCCGACATTCGGATCTCCCGCAATGTCCGTTCGAAGTCAATGGTCGAAATTCACGAACTGCCGCGGCGCGGCGTGTTCTATTCAGGCCATTATAATATATATATATATATATATATATATATTTCGTCGATTTCCTTTTTAAAATCAATTTTATAAATCATTTCAAATTTGTTTCAAAAACAATTTCAACCTTTATTTCAAATTCAAATCAAAATTAAATTTTCCATTATAAATTCTTTTTACATTCACTTCTATTTGATTTCAATTCAAATCGATTTCAATTCCATTTCAATTCATTTTCAATTGAATTCAATTCAATTCAAATTTGTTTTCTATTCGATTTAATTCAAATTCGTTTTCAATTCGATTTAATTCGAATTCGTTTTTTATTCAATTCAATTCGAATTCGTTTTCTATTAAATTCAATTCGAATTCGTTTTCTATTAAATTCAATTCAAATTCGTTTTCTATTAAATTCAATTCGAATTCGATTTCTATTCAATTCAATTCGAATTTGTTTTCTATTAAATTCAATTCGAATTCGTTTTCTATTCAATTCAATTCGAATTCGTTTTCTATTCAATTCAATTCGAATTCGTTTTCTATTCAATTCAATTCGAATTCGTTTTCTATTCAATTCAATTCGAATTCAGTTTGAATTTCAATTTTATTCTAATTCGTTTTCTATTCAATTCAATTCGAATTCGTTTTCTATTCAATTCAATTCGAATTCAGTTTGAATTTCAATTCTTTTCAAAATATCAGATTTTGAAATCACTTTCGATATTCATTATAAAATGAATAAAATCGATATTTATTATAAAATCGATATAAATATCGTTCACGTCAAAATGGCGTCAATCTAATCAACACGGCTTCATATATTTCTATTTTCAAATATTCTATTTCAAATATTTCTTTTTCAAATATTTCTATTCAAATATTTCTTTTTCAAATATTTCCATTCAAATATTTCTATTTCAAATATTTCCATTTAAATATTTCTATTTCAAATATTGAATGAAGCCCAATCAATTACCATATAATGTTAATTATATGGATTTTCTACAACACATGTATACAATAACAACGATGAATAATCAACCATCATCCAAAGTGCATTCTACACTGTATAAGCATCAAATATAAATATTTAACGTCATGACAGTCTGTCAATCATTTGATCGACATACAACTAATTATTAGGATTAGGGTATGTCCTATCATCCCAATACCCATGTGGGGTTTTCAAACAATCAAACACAGATTATATTTGTGCAGTTGGGCGATGTGTAAAATTTATCGTCCCAATCAATATCAGTCAAATGTGTGTACATAAACAAATCGTCCGATCTGTTTATTTTTTTCTCATTTCATATACACGATAAAAATTCTATTTTTAGCTATAAAATATTTTCAACTATATAAATATTTTATTTCACATCACATTACACAATCAACTACACATCAGAATCAAACAAACAAGCATACAAGCCGTACATGGTCTGTGGACAACGGGTGTCGGGTGCTACTAAACACCGTCTGCATCCTAGTATATATTATTAACTAGAAAACAAAATTAAAGGTGAGAAGTTCTCATAGAATTGCTAATCCAATCTCACGACTCTTCTTATGTAGAAATCTTCGTCGTTCTTGCCTCTTGTCACTTCCCTTGCCCGTATTCTCCACATATGTAAAAATAGAATTTTTACTTCGCTATTCAATATATAAAAATCGAATTTTTACTTCGCTATTCAATGTATAAAAATCGAATTTTTTACTTCGCTATTCAATATATAAAAATCGAATTTTTACTTCACTATTCAATATATAAAAATCAAATTTTTACTTTGCTATTCATTATATAAAAATCGAATTTTTACTTTGCTATTCAATATATAAAAATCGAATTTTTACTTCGCTATTCAATATATAAAAATCGAATTTTTACTTCGCTATAAAAATCCTATCTTTTTAACTATAAAAATCTTATCTTTTTAACTATAAAAATCATGCCTTTCAGTTTTAAAAATCATGTTAATTCAGTTTTAAAAATCATGTTAATTCAGTTTTAAAAATCATGTTAATTCAGTTTTAAAAATCATGTTAATTCGTTTATAAAAATCATGTTAATTCGGTTATAAAATAAAAAGAAGAAGAAGAAAGGAAAGGGGGGACTCACAGTAAATCGATTGGAGGAGGGAGCATCGATGGGGGGAGAGGGAACCTGAACGGAGGCGGCGGTGGTTGCTGAGGCCAGCGGTGGGCGGTTTCTGGCGGGTTTACGAGAGGGAGGGGGGTTGCGACTGAGTTATTGGGGCCAGAGGGAAGTTCGACGGAGGCGGGTGAAGGCCAGGGAGGGGCGCTCGATCGGTGCGGTGGCTTTTCTGGTGAGTGGCGGTGGATCTGGGTGAAGGTGACAGGGGAATCGGGTCAGGGAGGGGACGATTTTTTCTTTTCTTTTATTTATTTAATTATGTTCTGAAGTCAATGGGGGAGGAAGAGAAAGGTATGGGGGTGGAAATATATATATATTATTTAATCAATTTATTTTAATTTTCTCCTAAAAGCAACCTTTTAATTCGAACTCAAAATTAAACCCACCGACTGTCACCCATAGCTAATTACCCCCATTCCGAACACAATGGGATATGTTGCGCAAGCCAATTCGGCCGTTTCGATCAATTTTCGCCAAAATCAACATATAACTCTATATATTGAATTTGAACGCGTATTTCAATTTACTAGGGTCACATACTAACTCGAAAAATTCCAGAAAAATATTTTCTAGCTTCGTATCGGCGATACGGTCCTAACAAAACTAGTTTCATCAAATTCTAAGAACGTTTGAAAAATGGCCATTTTCCAGTCGATTAAAATCAACTAAAACTGGTCAAACGCGTTTTCCTTTGCCACGCTCACATATTGATTCAAAAAATTATAAAAATTGGAATCTAGCAATAACTTGACATCATGGATCCAACAAAAGTGGTTTTGTCGAAATCCGAGGTCATTTGCAAAATGGCTATTTTCAAGGGCCTGAATTCCGTAGCGACTATTCAGAATTTTCAACTGGACATATCTTTGATTCCTGCTATGAAATTTCGATTTTTCAGGTTTTTTGGAAAGATAGTCACAATTAGATTCCATTATTTTTGGTTTTGCTAAATTCTGGTTTATTTTGAATCCTGTATATTCATTTGAAGTTTGAAATCGAATTATCGAACTACCGCGCCATTTTCAATTCCTTTTTTATATATAAATAAATATTTATATTCTATCGACGATCTATATAATATATACGTTCGAATTCTATTCAAAATAAATTTCTCGTCGATATTATTTAAAATAATTCATTTTAAATAATCAAAATTCGCTAAAATTGCCAAAATAAAAATTTTAAATTGGCCCAGATTTTCGGGTTATTACAATCTCCCCCACTTAAAACTTTTCGTCCCCGAAAAGGAACGAAGCCGAAAGTTGTTTTAAAAGCCAACTCAACTTTCTTAGTTTTGACTACGGCTTAAGTTCTTCAACTTTTCAGTTTCTAAGAACTTTTCAAATTTTTCAAAAATTTGGCTAACACCCTAAATTTTCGAAAAATTTCGCCATAACCTCCCCTGCACCGAGAGCACGGGAAAATCCTGAAATTGCCATACAGGCCTTCTGATCTCAAAAAGAAAATGCCAAGCGGCTAGCCAATCGGCTCATAAAATCATCATCACCCAAACAAAACAGTAAATTATAGTAAACATGTACCTATTTGTCGAGCAAACAATTTTATTCTTCTGCTCTAGCCTCTTTGCTATGACCTGTTCAAGATAAGTACATGTGTATGCAAGCAAATGAGACTAAATTTCAATACAATTCACCTTTTGGTTCAAATTGGCTATATGGTTCAAATTTTAATTAATCCAAACAGTAATCAAACAACACAACCATCAATCAATTAGTTGATTAGCTTTTCAAATTCATAACTTTGATATATATTCTAAAAATCAGATTTTTGATGCAAAATCACAACAATAAGCCCTATCTAATTTTGGTTCTCACACCAGTCAATAGGAAATATATAGAAATCTCACTTTCGTCACTCGAATATAAACACTGATAATGTGATCACAATTATCAGAATCATCCCCGAGCGAGTAGAGTGTGATTCTATATCTATCCAGTATATTAAAACTTCAAATATACGCGGATCAGACATATACGCAAAATCTATATATATTGGATTGTCCAAATCAATTTAAAATAAATAACCAAATACGAATAATTGATTTAAATTTCAAAACAAAAATTGTTTTCATTTTAAAAATACACACTTCACACTCGTTCTAGGATACTACTGATCCTATCTCCAACGAGTCATTCTCGTTGGATATTACTAATCCAATTTCTGATGAATCTTTTCGTATGGTTCTAATGTGTCTTGTTCTCTGAGCTTTGTAAACCAAAGCTCTGATACCAACTGTGAAAACCCGTAACTTCCCCGGTGAGGAAAGCGCGGATAGTTCGAGAACAAGCCAAATCGGAACGCAGACGAAAGAACATTTCATTGTTATTTTGCAACAATTCCATCAGAATACAAGAACATACAGAGCATAAATAAATATTACACAGAAATATCAGAGATTTAAATTACATTTAAATACATCGCAGCGGAAAATAATACAATACACAACTAGAAGAGATATATGGATACAAAGCTTTCCGGATATCATTCCAGCTGTAAACCAGGATCCTGTGAATATAAATCTGCAAAACCAAAACTACTAGCTGCCCTTGTCAAAATAAGGGCACCCAGAGTTTAGGTTAGAACAATAAACTCCAGGTCAGTCATGGGACTGGTGTGAGAAGTAAAACAGTTGTAAATCTTTATTTTAAAGTTAGGCAAATCAAGGGACCACGCCGTATAACACGGAACGGGTTTCCTCCCAAGAATACCAGTGCATAAAACAACAGCGCAATGCTAAATAAAGAAAAATGAAGCTATTATTAGACCCAGGTCCCATCACACAATGCAACGCAAGCCGGAGGATAGGGTTTTTACCTTATAGTAGCCAAGAATGCTTGATACGTTTAAAACAAATCATTTGATACTATTATAAGTGCATATTGTATAAAATATCTTCAAATCATAAGTATCAATCATAGAAGGCATAAGCGCCCCATCCCACTATGTCGCCATACTAGGCTCTACAAATAAAACCGGAATACACGTATTGGAAATTGGATTTCCATCATGGTGGCTCCTGATTCGAAAGATCGATCGCGTAATGCAATTCCCCACGGCTTACGTCCCAACAAGAGAAAACACTGTCTGCACATCCGCACTTTTGGGACCAGAGTATCACCGCGGCTTACGTCCCAGCGAGAGAAAACACTGCTTACTCTATATATCCATGAGCACTAAGCTCATCTTGGTCGACCGAATCCACCACACCACTAAGGTTCCCATCCACTAAAAAGCATACTGATCAAACCATCAGTTTACCACCATACCGAGGTGTGAGGCTCGCGAATCAACGCTCTACACAAAGCCATGCTATATTAAAGCTGCGCTTTGATCATCATCCACCAAACTTTTCTTTTCAACAAAAGTCTGGATCACTGCATCTCAGCATGCCACACTATCAATCCATATCGTACCACTGATTTCTGCCAATATATAACCTCTGAGCTCGTATGTCTCAGAGAAGGGCGTTAAGCAAGAGAATAAATTCCCCATCGCCAAACAGATATATATTTAGCAGAGATCAACGAATACAATATAAAGGAATACAATGTCAGACACACCATCCATTTACAAGCCGTTCTAGGTCTGAACGAAACCGGAGGCACTTTCCTCGCATATCCGTCAATCTCCAAGTACGTCTGGACGACCACTAACAGATTCCCTCATCTTGGGTGTACAGCCCAATCAAGTTCATCAGTAATCACCTAAACGATGTGAAGACTTTCGGACTTCGACCACCGTCATCATCTTCGACTTATCGTCGAATCGGTTATTCAGAATGGGTATAAACCCGGCCTTTCCGAACAACCCGCGTATATAGTAAAAAAATGTTACACAATCACAACATACGCCTCATTCCAATTCATCAGTCACTAACCGTAAATTAGCAAGAGAACAATTCCCCAAATATTAACCTCGAAGGCCGAAACCAACATCAGATTAATACCCAGGAAACCATCCTTCTTAGCTAACCTACAGTTAGTTTCTAAATTTCACGTTCTTAGGGAAAGGTTCCCATTAATTTTATCAAAGATAAATTCTTTAAAATTTATTCTTTAATCTTCCTTTGGATATCATTTCAAACCAAATTATGGTTTTCCAAACTAGTCGGGATTAGCGAACCACACCGAAGTAATTATTTGTTTTATTTCCCAATCCCAACCTATTCATCCCATGAAGCAAAACTGGTAATACTCCATATCTAATACCACGGTGTTATTGGTAAAATTAATTACCATTCCATGTCCAAATCTAATTAAAGATTTAACTATCGCTTTGGAGCAAAACTGGTGATACTCCATTCTCGATCTTTTCAATCTAATTAAAGATTCATTAAAACTCCACTTAGTTTTAGTCTTTAACTGGGTTAAAGAATCAGTGTCATTTAAAACACGGTTCACTATAAACCCAAAATCACATTACATTAATTATCGGGTTAAAGAACAAGTGTTATTTAAAACACTGTTCACGATAAACCCAAAAATCAATATCAATTCAATTCCAATCAAATATTATTTAATTGGTACACTTCATTAAATCTAAATAAAAAGATTTAATCTTTTCTCAACTGGGTTCAAGAGCAGTGTTAATAAAGACACCATTCACGACAAACCCAAATCACATTTGATATTAAATACAAGGCTCTGAATAGAAAATACACCGGCTTATATTCAATATCAAATTCTACGACCAACAAATATCGTATTGGAAATAACGATATAAATATATCTTTCAAATTTCCCATAACAATACCTGTATAATCACAAAATCCCACATCGAAATATTCCGAAGACAATTTCAATTCAAATCCATTTCCAATCTATACATTGGAAATCCTGGTTATTTTCAAAACCATTTCAAATCCACTTTATTTATTTTAAAAATAAATAAATTATTATTCTAGTTCAAAACTAGTTCATTTCAATAAAAATCTATTTTTATCCTTTCAAATATGGAGTTTTTCTTCATAAATCATTTCTTATGATTTTACACAAATTATTATTATTTTTAAATAATTTTATCAAGGCCTGTGCAGTCGATTTCCATCAACGGCCATCGAACTGCACTTACAGCTACCTTTTCCAAATTTGATTTGGACATAATTCAAAATCCAACCATTAGATTTCAAATTTCTAATATTCGTTAGAAAGCTCTTTTCGATATGAACCCAACGGTTCCTGTTTTAGGAGAATCCGACGGACGGATCTCCCGCAATGTCCGTTCGAAGTCAATGGTCGAAATTCACAAACTACCGTGGCGCGGCGCGTTTTATTCAGGCCATTATATATAATATATATATATATATATTATATATTTCGTCGATTTCCTTTTTAAAACGAATTTTATAAATCATTTCAAATTTGTTTCAAGAACAATTTCAACCTTTATTTCAAATTCAAATCAAAATTGAATTTTCCCTTATAAATTCTTTTTACATTCACTTCTATTTGATTTCAATTCAAATCGATTTCAATTCCATTTCAATTCGTTTTCAATTGAATTCAATTCAATTCAAATTTGTTTTCTATTCGATTCAATTCAAAATCGTTTTCAATTCGATTCAATTCGAATTCGTTTTCTATTCAATTCGAATTCGTTTTCTATTAAATTCAATTCGAATTCGTTTTCTATTAAATTTAATTCAAATTCGTTTTATATTAAATTCAATTCGAATTCATTTTCTATTCAATTCAATTCGAATTCATTTTCTATTCAATTCAATTCGAATTCGTTTTCTATTCAATTCAATTCGAATTCGTTTTCTATTCAATTCAATTCGAATTCGTTTTCTATTCAATTCAATTCGAATTCGTTTTCTATTCAATTCAATTCGAATTCGTTTTCTATTCAATTCAATTCGAATACATTTTGAATTTCAATTCTATTCGAATTCGTTTTCTATTCAATTCAATTCGAATTCGTTTTCTATTCAATTCAATTCGAATTCAGTTTGAATTTCAATTCTTTTCAAAATATCAGATTTTGAAATCACTTTCGATATTCATTATAAAATGAATAAAATCGATATTTATTATAAAATCGATATAAATATCGTTCACGTCAAAATGGCGTCAATCTAATCAACACGGCTTCGTATATTTCTATTTTCAAATATTCTATTTCAAATATTTCTTTTTCAAATATTTCTATTCAAATATTTCTTTTTCAAATATTTCCATTCAAATATTTCTATTTCAAATATTTCCATTCAAATATTTCTATTTCAAATATTGAATGAAGCCCAATCAATTACCATATAATGTTAATTATATGGATTTTCTACAACACATGTATACAATAACAACGATGAATAATCAACCATCATCCAAAGTGCATTCTACACTGTATAAGTATCAAATATAAATATTTAACGCTCATGACAGTCTGTCAATCAATCGATCGACATACAACTAATTATTGGGATTTGGGTATGTCCTATATCATCCCAATACCTGTGTGGGGTTTTCAAACAATCAAACACAGATTTTAATTGTGCAGTTGGGTGATGTGTAAAATTTATCGTCCCAATCAATATCAGTCAAATGTGTGTATATAAACAAATCGTCTGATCTATTTATTTTTATTTCATTTCATATACACGTTAAAAATTCTATTTTTAGCTATAAAATATTTTCAACTATATAAATATTTTATTTCATTTCACATCACATTACACAATCAACTACACATCAAAATCAAACAAACAAGTATACAAGCCGTCCATGGTCTGTGGACGACGGGTGTCGGGTGCTACTAAACACCGTCTGCATCCTAGTATATATTATTAACTAGAAAACAAAATTAAAGGTGAGAAGTTCTCACAGAATTGCTAATCCAATCTCATGACTCTTCTTATGTTGAAATCTTCGTCGTTCTTGCCTCTTGTCACTTCCCTTGCCCGTATTCTCCACATATGTAAAAATCGAATTTTTACTTCGCTATTCAATATTAAAAATCGAATTTTTACTTTGCTATTCAATATATAAAAATCGAATTTTTACTTCGCTATTCAATATATAAAAATCGAATTTTTACTTCGCTATTCAATATATAAAAATCAAATTTTTTCTTTGCTATTCAATATATAAAAATCGAATTTTTACTTCGCTATTCAATATATAAAAATCGAATTTTTACTTTGCTATTCAATATATAAAAATCGAATTTTTACTTCGCTATTCAATATATAAAAATCGAATTTTTACTTTGCTATAAAAATCCTATCTTTTTAACTATAAAAATCTTATCTTTTTAACTATAAAAATCATGCCTTTCAGTTTTAAAAATCATGTTAATTCAGTTTTAAAAATCATGTTAATTCAGTTTTAAAAATCATGTTAATTCGGTTTTAAAAATCATGTTAATTCGGTTATAAAAATCATGTTAATTCGGTTATAAAATAAAAAGAAGAAGAAGAAAGGAAAGGGGGGACTCATAGTAAATCGGTTGGAGGAGGGAGCATCGATGGGGGGAGAGGGAACCTGAACGGAGGCGACGGTGGTTGCTGAGGCCAGCGGTGGGCGGTTTCTGGCGGGTTTACGAGAGGGGGGGGGGGTTGCGACTGAGTTAATGGGGCCAGAGGGAAGTTCGACGGAGGCGGGGGAAGGCCATGGAGGGGCGCTCGATCGGTGCAGTGGCTTTTTTGGTGAGTGGCGGCGGATCTGGGTGAAGGCGACGGGGGAATTGGGTCTGGGAGGGGACGATTTTTTCTTTTATTTTATTTATTTAATTATGTTCTAAAGTCAATGGGGGAGGAAGAGAAAGGTATGGGGGTGGAAATATATATATAATATTTAATCAATTTATTTTAATTTTCTCCTAAAAGCAACCTTTTAATTCGAACTCAAAATTAAACCCACCGACTGTCACCCATAGCTAACTACCCCCATTCCGAACACAATGGGATATGTTTCGCAAGCCAATTCGGCCGTTTCGATCAGTTTTTGCCAAAATCAACATATAACTCTATATATTGAATTTGAACGCGTATTTCATTTTACTGGGGTCACATACTAACTCGAAAAATTCCAGAAAAATATTTTCTAGCTTCGTATCGGCGATACGGTCCTAACAAAACTAGTTTCGTCAAATTCTGAGAACGTTTGAAAAATGGCCATTTTCCAGTCGATTAAAATCAACTGAAACTGGTCAAACGCGTTTTCCTTTGCCACGCTCACATATTGATTCGAAAAATTATAAAAATTGGAATCTAGCAATAAATTGACATCATGGATCCAGCAAAAGTGGTTTCGTCGAAATCCGAGGTCGTTTGCAAAATGGCTATTTTCAAGGGCCTGAATTCCATAGCGACTATTCAGAATTTTCAACTGGACATATCTTTTGATTCCCGCTATGAAATTTCGATTTTTCGGGTTCATTGGAAAGATAGTCATAATTAGATTCCATTATTTTTGGTTTCGCTAAATTCCGGTTTATTTTGAATCCTGTATATTCATTTTAAGTTTGAAATCGAATTATCGAACTACCGCGCCATTTTCAATTCCTTTTATATATATAAATAAATATTTATATTCTATCGAAGATCTATATAATATATACGTTCGAATTCTATTCAAAATAAATTTCTCATCGATATTATTTAAAATAATTCATTTTAAATAATCAAAATTCGCTAAAATTGCCAAAATAAAATTTTTAAATTGGCCCAGATTTCCGGGTTATTACAGATATGGTTGTGGAAATTTGAAAGATATATTTTATATCGTTATTTCCAATATGATATTTGTTGGTTTCAAAATTTGATATTGAATATAAGCCGGTATATTTTCTATTCAGAGCCTTGTATTTAATATCAAACGTGATTTGGGTTTGTCGTGGATGGTGTCTTCATTAACACCGTTCTTAAACCCAGTTGAGAAAAAGATTAAATCTTTCTATTTAGATTTAATGAAGTGCACCAATTAAGTGATATTTAATTGGAATTGAATTTAAATTTGATTTTGGGTTTATCGTGAGCGGTGTTTTGAATAACACCTGTTCTTTAACCCGATTAACAATAGAGTGTGATTTTGGGTTTATCGTGAATCGTGTTTTAAATGGCATTGGTTCTTTAACCCAGTTAAAGTCAGGATATTGATTTTTGGGAAGATTAAAACTAAGTGGATTTTTAATGAATCTTTAATTAGATTGAATGTGAATTGATAATTTAAATTATCAAATCTGAAGGGTGATCAAGATTGGAGTATCGCCAGTTTTGCTCCCAAGCGATAGTTAAATCTTTAATTGGATTTGAACGTGAAATGGTAATTAATTTTACCGATAACACTGTGGTGTTAGATATGGAGTATTACCAGTTTTGCTCCAGGGGATGAATAGGTTGGGATTGGGAAATAAAATAAATAATTACTTCGGTGTGGTTCGCTAATCCAGACTAGTTTGAAATGATATCCAAAGGAAGATTAAAGAATAAATTTAGAAGAATTTATCTTGGATAAAATTAATGGGAACCTTTCCCTAAGAATGTGATGTTGTGAATAAAAGAATATTCTGAATTGGAATGAGGCGTTTGTTGTGTTTGTGTAACATTCGTTTATTATATACGTTGGCTATTCAGAAAGGCCGGGTTTCTACCCATTCTGAATAACCGATTCGACGGTAAGTCGAAGATGAAGATGGTGGTTGAAGACCGGAAGTCTTCACATCGTTTGGATGATTATTGATGATCTTGATTGGAATGTACACCCAAGACGAGGGAAACAGTTGGTGATCGTCCAGACGTACTTGGAGATCGATGGATATGCGAGGAAAGTGCCTCCGGTTTCGTTCATACCCAAAACGAACTTGAAAATGGATTGTGTGTCTGACATTGGATTTTATTCTGTGTTGATTGATCTCTATTAAATATACATCTGTTTGGCGGCGGAGAATTTATTCTCTTGCTTAACGCCCTTCTCTGAGACGTACGAGCTCAGAGGTTGTATATCGATGGACATCAGTCGCATGGAGTGAATTGCCAGTGTGGCACGCGTAAGTGGCAATTGATCAAGGCTTCTGTTGAAAAGTAAAGTCTTGTGGTTGATGATCAAAGCACGGCCATTGTGGCCCAGCTTTGTGTATAACGTGAATTCGCGAGCTTCACACCTCGGTATGAGTCAAAAACGGGATAGTGATTGCAGGGAGAGCACGACGTTTCTTTCTACCTATGGGTGGTGTCGGTGCTTAAACTGGCCGACATTTATATACTTTTCACCTCTGTGGTTGCTGGATGAGGCACCTCGATATTAGGTCTGTTAGGACCGGAAAACGTGTGTTCAAGAATAACTAATCCTCAAAAGTAAGAGAGGACCGGCCCTGAAGATCCAAGGATTGCTGTGTGCGGTCCTGGGACATTTGCTAGAGTGTCTCGAACGGAGAGGAGCTTGCCCCTTGCCTCGACTCATGACGGAAATCCAATTTCTAATATGTGATATTGCGGTTTTAATTGTAGAACTAGTATGGCGACATGATATATGGTACCCATGCCGTCTCTGATTGATATTTATGATTGAAATTGTTTTGACACTATACACTTATTATAGTATCAAATGATTTGTTTTAAACGTACCAAGCATGTTTGGCTATTATAAGGGAAAACCCTATCCTCCGGATTGCGTTGCATTGTGTGATGGGACCTGGGTCTTATAATAGCTTCATTTTTCTAAAAAGCATTGCGCTGTTTATTGATATGCACTAGTATTCTTGGGAGGAAACTCGTTCCGTGTTATACTGCGTGGTCCCTTAATTTACCCAACTTTAAAATAAAGATTAATAAATGTTTTAGTTCTCACACCAGTCACATGAATGACCTGGAGTTTATTGTTTTAACCTAAACTATGGGTGCCCTTATTTTCCGCACGGGCAGCTAGTAGTTTTGGTTTTGCAGATTTATATTCACAGGATCCTGATTTACAGCTGGAACGATGCTCGGAAAGCTCTGTATCCGTGTATCTTCTTCAGTTGTATTTTGTATTATTTTCCGCTGCTATGTAATATATTGTAATCTCTGATATTTATCGAATGTATTTTATTCATTTATACTCTGTATATTCTTGTATCTGATGGAATTGTTGTAATTAAAAATGAAATGTTCTCCTGTTTGCGTTCCAATTTGTCCTGTTCTCAAAACGATTAGGGGTTTCGAACGGTCTTGGTCGGTTTAACGATCGATTCAGATCGAGCGAAATTCCTGACCGTTACAGTATTAATCCAACGGTTGAGATGGATTTTTATTGTCTAGATATCTTGAATTTCATGCCTAAAGAGGCCATGTTCACATCAGTTTTCAAAGGCGCAGAGGCCATCATGAGGGCTGCCGCTGCCGGCGACGGGGGAGCTGACGATGGCGATCGTCGTGGTGGTGGATGATCCGGGTCCCAGCCCCTCTGGTGGCGTGCGCAAGCAAGGGGATCGGTGGAGAAAATGGGTTCAATGTTAACGGCTTTCCAGATGTAAAAGGAGTTAATTTATTTAATTATATTTTAATTATTTCAAAATGATAATCAATGTATTTATTATCATAACTCTCTCATACAGCGTCGGAATTCAACGATTTCGAAAGCATTGGAACTGTCTTGGCTTGAGCTACATAATGAAATAGACCGGAACAAATTCAGAAGAAGTCAGGATTTTTGATTGAATTAAACGTAGAGTTTAGTTCAATTAAAATAAGCATTATTCAACGATTTCAAAACCGACCAATGTGAGAATTCTCTCACTTTAAATTTTCTGTATAGCTATTTATTTTGTAACTGCATATATGAACTGCTCCCCGTCGTCCACAGATCATGGACGACTTGTTTGATTGTATTTTGTGTGAAAATTGATCATGATGTGAAATGAAATAAATATATATATATTAAAAAGTGAAAATATCGTATATATTGAAAAGTGAAAATATCGTATATATTGAAAAGTGAAAATATCGTATATATTGAAAAATGAAAACATCGTATATATTGAAAAGTGAAAATATCGTATATATTGAAAGTGAAAATATCGTATATATTGAAAGGGAAAATATCGTATATATATTGAAAGTGAAAATATTGTATATATTGAAAAGTGAAAATATCGTATATATTGAAAAGTGAAAAAATTATATATATGAAAGGTGGAAATAATATATATATATATATATATATATATATATATGAAATGAAAACGATATATATATGAAATATGAAAACGATATATGTATGAAATGAAAACAATATATATATGAAGAGTGAAAACAATATATATATATGATATGAAAACGAAATATATATGACATGAAAACGAAATATATATATGATATGAAAACAAAACATATATGAAGAGTGAAAACAATATATGTATTAAGAGTGAAAACAATATATATATGAAGAGTGAAAACGATATATATATGAAATGAAAACGATATATATTTGAAATGTGAAAACGATATATATATGAAATGTGATAACGATATACATATGAAAAATGAAAACGATATATATATATATGAAATGTGAAAATGATTTGATTGTTAAAAATATAATTTTTAACATATATATGTACACTGTATAAAATTGTCATGTATATGAAATATTCGATTTTGATATAAAATTGAGAATGAATTCGAATTGAATTGAACAGAAAATGAATTCGAATTGAATTGAATATAAAATGAATTCGAATTGAAATGAATTTGAAATTTGAATTGAATTGAAATGAAATGAATTTAAAACGAATTTATAAGGAAAAATTCAATTTTGTTTTGAATTTGAAATGGAAGTTGAAATTGTTTGGAAAACGAATGTAAAACGATTTATAAAATTCATTTTAAATAGAAATCGACGAAATATATATTATATATATTATATATATATAATATAATGGCCTGAATAGAATGCGCCGTGCAGCGGTAGCTCGCGAATTTCGACCATTGACTTCGAACGGACATTACGGGAGATCCGACCGTCGGATTCTCCTGAAACCGGGACCGTTGGGTTCGTATCGAAAAGAGCTCTCTAAAGAATATGAGAAATTTGAAATCTAATGGTTGGATTTGGAATTATGTCCAAATCAAATTTGGAAAAGGTCGCTGTAAGTGCAGTTCGATGGCCGTAGATGGAAATCGTCTGTACGGGCCTTGATAAAATTATTAAAAATATCAATAATTGGTGTAAAATCATAAGAAATGAATTGTGAAGAATTGGGATGAAAAACTCCCTATTTGAAAAGATAAAAGTAGATTTTTATCGAATTGAACTAGTTTTTAACTAGAATAATAATTTATTTATTTTTAAAATAAATAAATTGGATTTGAAATGGTTTTGAAAATAACCAGAATTTCCAATATATGAATTGGAATGGATTTGAATCGAAATTATCTTCGGAATATTTCGATGTTGGATTTCGTGATTATACAGATATGGTTGTGGAAATTTGAAAGATATATTAA
Source organism: Allium sativum (assembly GCA_030737875.1). Lineage (NCBI taxonomy): Eukaryota > Viridiplantae > Streptophyta > Magnoliopsida > Asparagales > Amaryllidaceae > Allium > Allium sativum. The sequence goes on from CM060909.1 coordinate 827,555,502, forward strand.
TATCGTTATTTCCAATACGAAATTTGTTGGTTTCAGAATTTGATGTTGAATATAAGCCGATACTATTTTCTATTCAGAGCCTTGTGTTTAATATCAAATTGGATTTGGGGTTTGTCGTGAACTGTGTTTAAATGACATTAGTTCTTTAACCCGCATAAAAGCAGGATTAATTTCCAAAAAGTAGAACAATCAATATGATATGATTTTAGAGATGAAACCAATTGGGGTTTGAATAAATCTTTAATTAGAGCGGTGATTAAATTTACCAAAACACGTGATGTGATTAAACCAAATTTACTTAGTTGTCGATATTGATTGTGGTTGATTGATTGTTTGGATGGTGCTCGACCAGTTTATGAGCACAATATGCTTTTACATTTAGCATTGGGTTGGGTAAAGATATATGTGTGCTAACACCTTGTGAAACACTTCACGATTTGACGATAAGGTGTTTAGCGATGTTGTGTTCATTTCAAATTTAATGAATGATTTTGAAATGATATATTTTTCTTAAGTGAAAAGAAATGTATTCCCGATTTTGGACAGGGAATGTTTTATGAAAAGGTTTTATAAAACAGAAAGGATTTCGAGGCCTAAAACTCGATGATTTCGAAATGATTTAGAAATGTATTATGGTTTTACATTGTAGTTCATGACATATTCGATTAGTTGCTATTAATGATGTACCTGTTTGGTGGCGGAGAATTTATTCTCTTGCTTAACACCCTTCTTTGAGACGTACGTGCTCAAAGGTTATGTGATTAATAGTGACTGATCATATTTGTTAATTACTGATGTGAAGTACTATATTTTGAAAGTACTTGTGATTATTATGTTGTGAAATGATTTTCCCTACTTCGGGATATGAAATGATTTAGTATGTGGCTAATGAGTCGGGTAACCCTGAGACTAAAAGTATGGGTGAGAGGGCGGTGTATGCTCTCCATGTGTGGGAGGTGCATCGTCGGTGTAGCCTGCTCCTATGTGGGTAGGTGCACATTTATATATCGAGTTGCGAGGTGCGTACCCTTTGCCTTGTCGATGGGGAGCACGATATTTGGTTGCATACTTGTCTGTATGCATTGTTATGTTTTGGAATTCATATTTCCAAACGTTTTGATTTGAGATCCTGAAGTGAAATCTACTTTCATATAGAACGTTAGATAGGTATTTCAAATGATTTGAAATAAGAAATCGGGAATAAAATCCAAAGGAATAATTTCTGTAAATTGAATTGGATTTGGAAAATCTAAGTGTAGCGATTAATCTAAGTGGGTAGATTGGGATATTGCATGTTGATTGATGCATAGTAGATCCATATATCTATATTGATTGTTGTTTATACATTAGCATTCATGGGGGTAAACCCATTTCGCGTTAGCGGCGTGGTCCCGTGATATGCCATATGATTTATATAAGGTTATAACTATTTAGAGTTTCTCACACCAGTCCCATGACTGACCTGTAGTTTGCTTTTCCCTTGCAAACTCGGGTGCCCCTATTTTCCACACAGGCAGTCGAGTAGTTTATTTTGCAGATATATAAGTAGGATTCTGGATCGAATCTTAAAGCTATGTCCAGTGCATTTATCGTCTTCCACTGTGTTATTTATTTATTTCCGCTATGTATTTTGTTACATTTATGTAAATTTATCTTCCGCTGTGTATTATTTTCGATATACTCTGATATTCTGTACTCTGATGTAACATTATTATGATGTTTATAAAAGTCTTCTGTTATTTGTTCTGATGTGTTGTATACCCAGAGTTAGCGAATGTGGGATCCGAACGGTTTTGGTCGATTTAGCGATCGATTAGGTCCGGGTGAAATCCGTGTCGTTACAGCTGGTATCAGAGCTTTGGTTAACTCAAATCTTTGGGGTACAACTCGTTAGAACTGAACAAAAGACTCATCAGAGGTAGGATTAGTAATATCTTATAGAAGAATCCTCATTAGAGATAGAATCAGTAGCATTCTAGAATGAGTGACTCGTTAGAGATGGGGTTAGAAATGCCCCAGAATGAGTTGAGGGTAATATGATTATATATAACGTATTTGTGATTATATATATAATCCTATCTTAGAAAATTTGATTTTTGATTATATAAAATTATATGATTGAAAAATTAATTAACCAATTTATTGCTGGTTGTGTTGTTTGATTATTAATTTGATTAATAAAAATACTGAGTTGATAACTCCAATAAGAGAATGTAAGGTGAATTAGCCAAATCGAATCAAATATTGAACTGTATTGAAAATTTATTGCAAATGCATACATGTACATATATATATATATATATATATATATATATATATGTGTGTGTGTGTGTGTGTGTGTGTGTGTGTGTTAACAGGTCATAGCAAGGAGGCTAGAGAAAAGGAATAAAATTGTTTGCCCGACAAACAGGTACACGTTTATTGTATTTCTTGGGATTTTATGATTTTATGAGCCGATTGGCTAGCCGCTTGGCTTTTTCTTATTCTTTTGGATTGGTGAGGGCCATGGGAGGCTATTTGAAATATCCCGAAGCTCCCCGTACAAAGGAGGTTACGGCGAAATTTTTCGAAAATTTAGGGTGTTTGTAACACCCCGTAATTTTATAACATTAAAATTCACAAATTAAAGTATACTTAATTTTTAGAAAAGAATTAAGTGAAATGTGTTGCGCAGAGAAATATATATATTGATATATATATATATAAATTAAAAATTAAATAAATAAATATGTGAAAAAGTTCAAAACAGCGAATTGGGAGAGGGAATAACCGAACCGGCCCATTTTTGAGGTCGACCCGGCCCTGCTGGGTCGACTAGGAGTTAATCCAGGGTGTTTGGCTGTCAACCCGTGATCCGATTCGCTCAAATGCAGATTTTGCATTTGATTGGTTCTCATGGTTCAGGGTTAATCTAATGGTCCTAAATAAGTTCCTACACCTATAAATACATCCTAATGCTAACCCTAGACCTAATTTAAATAGAATAGTTACGTCGCCATGGAAATCAATGGAGCCGCCGCCAGCTAAGAAAGAAGAAAAGAAAATTCAATTTTAATTCTCTCAACCATAAAGCAAAGCAAAACTCTCTCTTTTCTTCTCTAAATAGTGAGTATGATGATCTTAACAAGATTATTATCATTTTAATTAGGTTGAGTTATGAATGGATTATGAGTAGATGATGTGAATTATCATATATGTGGTTGTAAACCCCTTTTGCTATCATGTATATTGTAAATCCAATGTTATGTGATGATGATATCTTATATGTTGTAAATCATGCTATGATGATGTTATGTATGTTGAAAGTTTCTATGCTAAGTTGTGATGAATCATACATGTTAAAAAGGCCATGATGTTACCATCTATGCTAGTTAGTTCATATTAATTAAATCATCATGTTTGGGTTATTTTGATCTATATGACAAGTCACATATGCAAGTTAGATTGATTAGAAAAGTTATGAACATATGCCAAGACATCTATTATGACATCTAGAATTATGCTATGACATATGTGATATCCTATGCTAGTTCACACCATCATTATGTTGCCTAAAAACCCCATATGCAAGTTTATGTATAGATTTGGGCTATGATCATATCATGTAAATTGAGGCATTTAACAAGTTGACACCTTTTGATCCTTAACATGTGTAGTTTATGCAAGTTTCACCCCTATTATGATTAGATTTATTTTAATTGTCTGTATGTTGTGATAATTTATCTTTGTGCTATGTGTTAGACTATTCAAGTCTAGCCTATATTATGCGTTGAATAAGCGAGCGTATAAACGTGGGGTAGGGGTAATATTAAGGATTTAATATTAAGATGTTGGGGTGCAATTGATATGATTTCGCATGCCATGAGTGGATGACCATAATTGAGTCAATTATGGACATCATTATAATTGGACTTAATTAATAATTTGGATAGGGAATTATTAAAACTGGGGTAAAAGATTGAAAGTTGTCAATCAATGCTTAGGACACGAGGTTGGACTCGTTTGTGACGTAAACCTGCCCGGAACCGCCCGACAAATCCAGTGGTCACAAATGTCAGCCCATTGTGAGAGGTCCTAGGCCTAAACTAAAGCATAACAGTTGTAAAGACACGAGGTTAGACTCTTTTATGGTGTAAGACTGCCCGGAACCGCCCGGCAAATCCAGCTGCCATAAAAGCCAGTCTAATGTAAGAGGTCTTTATGAGGTTATGGCCTGAATGAATTAAGAAATACTTAACCAGATAAACATGTAAAGTGGGACATGGGGGTTAAGTAGGTGCCTTGGGTGGCATGAGGAATCTAGTGGGTGCCCTTAGCGGCATGTGAAATACGATTAGTAAGACTTAACCAAACACACATGTAAATGAACATGACTAAGAGGGTTAAGTGGGATATACTAGTGACAAGCTTAGGTGGGTAGCTTGTGGGGGCCCATTTCGACCAGTATCCCAAACGTATCTTTTTGGGCTCGACCCAAGTTGAGGACGGGACACGCATGCTGGGTTTGACTATAAGAGGCCAAAACGGGGAGCGGTGGCAACGCAAGTCCAACGGGTTTCGTATGCGTGTGTGGACACGGGCTGGTAGGTAAGACGTTGCATCGTGTAGGTATAAGCCATGCATTCTCAAGTTGTATCGGGTTGCCACTTTAGGGGAGTGATACACCCCACTGTGGGGCCAGCACGGGTATCTACGAGTAGGGAGCCGTTCGAAAGTGGGTAGTGGGGTACACCTAGTGGAGATAGGGGCAGACGACACCTATGTAGTCAGCTAGGGGTACGTAAGGCTATTTATAAAGTTTCTGTGTGAAGCAAGTGGGATCAGACAATAGGGTGACTGGTGTGGTGCAGTGTAGTAATGTGCGGTGCAGTGTAGTAATCATTCGTTAGTAATTAGGTGTGCCTTTACCGTTATCTTTAACGTTATATTTCACGTTATCTTTATCTGCTCATTCCATACCTAATAGTTCATAGACATTTACTTGTCTTCCAGCTTATGCCTTAGTCTAGTTATTTTGATAATAGTATTGTTAGAATTATCATACTCGCCAGACTTTATGTTTGACCCCCTCTATTTCTATCATTTTTCCCCCTCCAGGTCCTCAGGTTGGGCCCAGCTCTAGTGGAGTTTGATTGAATTGCTTCATCTCTCTTTGGAAAGCTTGGACCCTTGAAGTAAAGTCCGGCTTGTTATCTTCTTTAATGGCTATTTGTGTAATGGGATTATGTATTTTGTTTTATGAAGATGGATAATGTACTTGACTCTGATTAATGGTTTTGTGATGTAATAAACATGTTTCCGTTGCAATAAAATGAAGTTTTAGATTTCCAAGTACTACTTATTATCTGTCTTGTTGTAATTTTTCTGTTCTATATTCACTTATAACCTCCATGGAAGTTAATGCATTCCCTTTGTGAGTGACATTAATGGACGTGGGGTGTTACACGTGGTATCAGAGCTTAAGGTTACCCGAACAGATAAAAATACTTTAGAAAAATAGTTATTTTTGGAAGACGTGTTTTCAAAAACATGTTTTAATGAGAAATTTAAAGAGAAAAGTTTTTAAGAAAACATAATCCCCAATAGCCACATATCTTTATCTTTCGAATTCTCCATTTTGAATCTTTCCTTTTTTGTTTCAGCATGGCTGAAGATCTTAATCTACCCGACGGTGTAATGATACCAGGATGGTATAGGAGGCTATGGGAGGCTAGGGCCGCTGCAGGTCCAGCCAATGTTCCTCCACCACCAGTTGTACCCGTTCCTCCTCATCCTCGCGTAGATACTTTTGCAAAGACGTGCAAGGAATTCAAGGCTATGGGTGGAAAACCATTTCAAGGGTCAGAAACGTTTGTGGAAGCTAGAGATTGGCTTAAGGAGGTGGAAGAATTGCTAGAAATCTTTGAGGTAGAAGAAGGGAGGAGAGTTCGTTTAGTAGCTTGTTTGATGAAGGGAGAGGCCTCGTTTTGGTGGGAGGTCACTAATGGGGAGCGTCCTATTGACTCTTGGGCGGATTTCAGACGTAGGTTCGAGGCGAAGTTTCTCTCAAGGGCGGAAGAAAATCTATATATGGAAAGGGTCTTGACATTGAAGCAAGGAAGCTCATCAGTGAAAGAATATGCCAATAAATTTAATCAGTTAGCAAGGTTTGGCTTGGACTTAGTAAACACGCCAGAGAAGAAGGCTCTAAGGTTCGTGAATGGCTTGAATGAACCATTGCAAGGGTTGGCTATGACCCACATCCCGATGGGGGCCACCTTTGAGAAGTTAGTAGAAATGGCGCTCATGCATGAGGAGAAAAGTGCTAAAGCTGATAAGGCACCCGAGAAAAAAGGGGATCAGAAGAAACCCCAACAGCAAAACAAGAATGGTGGTAAAGACAATAATGGCAAGGGAAAGAAGAAATGTTTTAACTGTGGGACCCCAGGCCATCTCAGCAAGGACTGCCGAAAGAAAAAGAAGACTGGTTGTTTTCATTGTGGCGATGCGGTACATTTAGTGAAGGACTGCCCAAGGAAGGGGCAGAGGGCAGGAGCTACCTCGGGAGGACAGGTGCAGGCTCTTATAGCACCAGGGCAGGCAAGGGGACAAGTTCAGGCTCTCGCTGTCCCACCGCTGCAAGAACAAGGTAGAACCATTTCTGTTGAAAGATTAGTTTTTCTATTTGATCATCCTGTCCGTACCTTATTCGATTCGGGCGCATCGCATTCGTTTATCTCTACATCATTAGTTGAATCACTGCACTTAAACACCAGTTTAGTAGAGGATCCCTTAGTTGTTTCGAATCCAACTGGGGGCTCATCTCATTTGTCCATGATGTGTTTGGATTTGAAAATTTCTATACTTTGCGTTGAGTTTAGATGTGATGCTTATGTGTTAGGCTTCACGGGCTATGGGCTAATTTTAGGAATGGATTGGTTATCCAGAAATGGGGTCGTTCTTGATTGTGAAAGGAGAGTAGTTAGGCTCGTGACTCGCCTTGGCAACACTCTCGAAATCTTTTGTAATCCCATAAATTCCGTTATGCTAAGTTATTTAAAATCGCTTGACGCGTCTGAGGAAAATCTACGATCTGTTAGAGTGGTCTGAGAGTATTCAGATGTGTTTGAGGAGGTGAAGGGCTTACCTCCAAAGCGGGAGATAGATTTTCGAATATATCTTGTGGATAATGCGAAACCAGTATCTTTGCCAATACGCCACATGGCTCCTCGTGAAAGGAGGGAACTCGATAAGCAAGTGAAGGAGTTGCTTGAGAAGGGGTTCATAAGACGAAGTATATCGGAGTGGGGTGCTCCAGTAGTATTTGCCATGAAGGCGGATGGGTCCCTTAGACTTTGTGTGGACTATAGAGAACTTAATAAGCTTACTAAGAAGAACAGACACCCATTGCCGAGGATTGACGATCTCTTCGATCAGTTAGTTGGCGCCTCAGTGTGTTCGTAGTTGGACTTAGCCAATGGTTTCCATCAGTTGAGAGTGGTTGAGGATAGCATTGACAAGACTGCCTTTAGGACTCCAGACGGTTTCTATGAATGGCTAGTGATGCCCTTCGGTTTGACAAACGCCCCCGCATACTTTGTTGATTTGATGAGTAGGGTGTTTAGGGAGTACCTTAACAAATTCGTGGTAGTCTTTGTAGACGACATCTTGATCTTTTCTAAGGATGACGAAGAGCATGCCCTACATCTTAGGGAAGTGTTGGAGACTCTTCGAGCACATATCCTTAAGGCTAAATTTTCTAAGTGTCACTTCTGGAGGAAGGAAGTACGGTTCTTGGGGCACGTGGTTTCCAAAGAAGGGATAGCCGTGGATCCCGCGAAGGTGGTGGCCATCCAAGATTGGAAGGTCCCTAAAAATGCTACTGAAGTGAGAAGTTACTTGGGGTTGGCTGGCTACTATAGGAAGTTTATCAAAGACTTCGCAAAGATATCAGCTCCCTTGACACGCTTGACGAAGAAGAACCTAGTTTTCACATGGGACGTAGATTGTGATGATGCGTTCCAACGATTGAAGAGAGCTTTGACCTCAGCCCCAGTCTTAGTGCTGCCAGACGGGAGTAAGCCATTTACCGTATATACTGACGCTTGTGGGACAGGACTAGGCGCAGTCTTAATGCAAGAGGGTAGGGTAATAGCCTATGGTGGAAGGCAGTTGAGAGCGCATGAGAAGAATTACCACACGCATGACCTAGAGTTGGCCGCTATCGTTTTCGCGCTTAAGTCTTGGCGTCATTATCTTCTTGGCGAGAAATTCGAATTATTCACTGACCACAAATCGCTAAAATACTTATTTTCTCAAAGGGACTTGAACTTAAGGCAGCAAAGGTGGATGGAGTTCTTAGCATCCTACGACTTCGAGATAGCATATACCCCTGGCAAGGGTAACGTGGTGGCGGACGCCTTAAGTCGAAAAAGATTATCCTTAAGTCCTTTGTTTGTTGAGCGGCGAAGCTTAGAATTCATTTCGATGTTTGATTTTAGACCTTCCGTCGACTTCGTACCCGGTTTGCTAGCATCCTTAGAGGTTAGACCTACGCTTTTGGGATGGATTGGCGAGGCACAGCGAGACGACCCACAGTTGGTTGAGTTAGTAGAAAAGCTCAAAGGAGGGGAGTCATCAAGCCATCTCCGTAGGTATACCCTAGATGTTAAGGGTTGGTTACGTAGGGACGGTAGACTTTGTGTACCAAAAGACGATGACCTAAGGAAGACTATTCTTGACAATGCACATCGTTCGAAGATGACCATTCATCCCGGCGGGGACAAGATGTACAAAGACATGAAGAGAGTTTACTTTTAGGCCGGCATGAAGAAAGACGTGGCCGAGTATGTCGCTAGATGCTTGGTGTGCCAACAAGTAAAAGCGGAGCAAAAGAAACCCGGTGGGTTGCTTCACCCATTGGAGGTTCCACTATGGAAGTGGGAAAGTGTCTCGATGGATTTTGTGGATGGATTACCAAGATCGAGGAAGGGTAATACGGGTATTTGGGTTATAGTAGATAGACTTACTAAGAGCGCCCATTTCATTCCCGTGAAGAGTAAGAGGACTGCTCCATGGTTAGCTTCTGTATACGTCCGAGAGATAGTTCGTTTGCACGGTGTTCCTTCTAGCATAGTGAGCGACCGCGATCCTATTTTCACTAGCGAATTTTGGAGAAGCTTGCAAGAGGCGGTAGGGACTCAGTTATGTTTGGGCACCGCATATCATCCTCAGACGGACGGCCAGACCGAGAGGGTGAATCACATTCTAGAGGATCTGTTGAGGCTATGTATCCTAGACTTTGGGGGTACGTGGGAAGAGCATCTTCCATTGGTGGAGTTCGCATATAATAACAGCTTTCAGTCCAGCATTGGTATGGCACCATTCAAAGCTCTTTATGGACGACCTTGTCGTTCACCTACATGTTGGTGGGAATCTACGGATAAGATCTTACTTGGGCCCGATATGATTAGGGAGACTTCGGAGAAGATCGACTTGATTCGAAGGAGGATGAAAGCAGCACATGATAGGCAGAAATCTTATGCGGATAAGAGGAGGACAGATCTCGAGTTTGAAGTTGGGGACATGATCTTTGTCAAAGTGTCTCCATTACGGAACGTTTTTCGCTTTGGGTCCGTTGGGAAATTAGCACGAAGGTTTTTTAGGGCCGTTTCCTATTAAGGAGAAAATTGGACAGATGGCGTATAGAGTGGAGTTGCCCGAGAGACTTAGTGGTGTACACGACGTATTCCATGTGTCACATTTGAGGAAGTGCTTGCACGAGACCACGGAAGTGGTAGAGCCGAGCTTGCTTAGAGAGGTGGAGATAGAGCGTGATGCGATAATTCGACGAGCTCCTACGCGCATTCTTGGGTCGGAGATCAAGAGGTTGAGGAATCGAGAGGTCAGACTAGTCAAAGTGCAATAGGGAGATGATGAGAGCAACGCTACTTGGGAGACAGAAGAGAAGATGCGTTCACGATACCCTTTTCTTTTTGAGGGTATGTCTTTTAATTTCTCCTTTATCTCTTAGCTTGTACTTATCTTATCTTTAGTATATCCTCTCACTAGTATCTTTGACCTTTAGTTAGGATAATCCTACGGTTGAAACATGTGTTTGATACATGTTATGTATGGTGGATGCAAAGTGGATGCAAGTGTTTGCTAGTGGTTGCTCGTGGATGCATATACACACACAATTAGGCACCAAATCGGCTCAGTCACTTCATATTGCATATTGCATATATATGGATGTAGTTAGTAAAATGGATGTATAATGGTTGTATTATCATATAGTTGTTGCATTCGGGTGGATGGTTGTGCACGCATATAGAATTAATATGTATCATTAGGAATCTTTTGCATACATATTGGACGCATGGCACTATCATGAATTGCACTAAGGAGGTCGACTGAATCAGTAGACCGCCTAATTTTGCATTAGATATGGACATATACACACTGTGCATATAAACATTAAAGCATTAGAAGTCTTTTAAGGACAATGGATGCTAGTGTTTGATGGTTGAGTAGATGGACGATTAGATGGTAGGATATACATTCTTCTTGACTTGGAGATTTCGGGGACGAAATCCTTTAAGGAGGGGAGAATGTAACACCCCGTAATTTTATAACATTAAAATTCACAAATTAAAGTATACTTAATTTTTAGAAAAGAATTAAGTGAAATGGGTTGCGCAGAGAAATATATATATTGATATATATATAAATTAAAAATTAAATAAATAAATATGCGAAAACGTTCAAAACAACGAATTGAGAGGGGGAATAACCGAACCGGCCCATTTTTGAGGCCAACCCGAGCCCTGCTGGGTCGACTAGGAGTTAATCCAGAGTGTTTGGCTGTCAACCCGTGGGCCGATTCGCTCAAATGCAGATTTTGCATTTGATTGGTTCTCATGGTTCAGGGTTAATCTAATGGTCCTAAATAACATCCTACACCTATAAATACATCCTAATGCTAAACCTAGACCTAATTAAAATAGAATAGATACCGTCGCCATGGAAATCAATGGAGCCGCTGCCAACAAAGAAAGAAGAAAAGAAAATTCAATTCTAATTCTCTCAACCCTAAAGCAAAGCAAAACTCTCTCTTTTCTTCTCTAAATAGTGAGTATGATGATCTTAACAAGATTATTGTCATTTTAATTAGGTTGAGTTATGAATGGATTATGAGTAGATGATGTAAATTATCATATATGTGGTTGTAAACCCCTTTTGCTATCATGTATATTGTAAATCCAATGTTATGTGATGATGATATCTTATATGTTGTAAATCATGCTATGATGATGTTATGTATGTTGAAAGTTTCTATGCTAAGTTGTGATGAATCATACATGTTAAAAAGGCCATGATGTTACCATCTATGCTAGTTAGTTCATATTAATTAAATCATCATGTTTGGGTTATTTTGATCTATATGACAAGTCACATATGCAAGTTAGATTGTTTAGAAAAGTTATGAACATATGCCAAGACATCTATTATGACATCTAGAATTATGCTATGACATATGTGATATCCTATGCTAGTTCACACCATCATTATGTTGCCTAAAAACCCCATATGCAAGTTTATGTATAGATTTGGGCTATGATCATATCATGTAAATTGAGGCATTTAACAAGTTGACACCTTTTGATCCTTAACATGTGTAGTTTATGCAAGTTTCACCCCTATTATGATTAGATTTATTTTAATTGTCTGTATGTTGTGATAATTTATCTTTGTGCTATGTGTTAGACTATTCAAGTCTAGCCTATATTATGCGTTAAATAAGCGAACGTATAAACGTGGGGTAGGGGTAATATTAAGGATTTAATATTAAGATGTTGGGGTGCAATTGGTATGATTTCGCATGCCATGAGTGGATGACCATAATCGAGTCAATTATGGACATCATTAAAATTGGACTCAATTAATAATTTGGATAGGGAATTATTAAAACTGGGGTAAAAGATTGAAAGTTGTCAATCAATGCTTAGGACACGAGGTTGGACTCGTTTGTGATGTAAACCTGCTTGGAACCGCCCGGCAAATCCAGTGGTCACAAATGTCAGCCCAATGTGAGAGGTCCTAGGCCTAAACTAAAGCATAACAGTTGTGAAGACACGAGGTTAGACTCTTTTATGGTGTAAGACTGCCCGGAACCGCCCGGCAAATCCAGCTGCCATAAAAGCCAGTCTAATGTGAGAGGTCTTTGTGAGGTTATGGCCTGAATGAATTAAGAAATACTTAACCATATAAACATGTAAAGTGGGACATGGGGGTTAAGTAGGTGCCTTGGGTGGCATGAGGAATCTAGTCGGTGCCCTTAACGGCATGTGAAATACGATTAGTAAGACTTAACCAAACACACATGTAATTGAACATGACTAAGAGGGTTAAGTGGGATATACTAGTGACAAGCTTAAGTGGGTAGCTTGTGGGGCCCCATTTCGACCAGTATCCCAAACGTATATTTGTGGGCTCGACCCAAGTCGAGGACGGGACACACATGCTGGGTTTGACTATAAGAGGCCAAAACGGGGAGCGGTGGCAACGCAAGTCAAACGGGTTTCGTATGCGTGTGTGGACCCGGGCTGGTAGGTAAGACGTTGTTGCATCGTGTAGGTATAAGCCGTGCATTCTCAAGTTGTATCGGGTTGCCACTTTAGGGGAGTGATACACCCCACTGTGGGGCCAGCACGGGTATCTACGAGTAGGGAGCCGATCGAAAGTGGGTAGTGGGGTACACCAAGTGGAGATAGGGGCAGACGGCACCTATGTAATCAGCTAGGGGTACGTAAGGCTATTTATAAAGTTTCTGTGTGAAGCAAGTGGGATCAAACAATAGGGTGACTAGTGTGGTGCAGTGTAGTAATGTGCGGTGCAGTGTAGTAATCATTCGTTAGTAATTAGGTGTGCCTTTACTGTTATCTTTAACGTTATCTTTCACGTTATCTTTATCTGCTCATTCCATACCTAATAGTTCATAGACATTTACTTGTCTTCCAGCTTATGCCTTAGTCTAGTTATTTTGATAATAGTATTGTTAGAATTATCATACTCGCCAGATTTATGTCTGACCCCCTCTATTTCTATCCTTTTCCCCCCTCCAGGTCCTCAGGTTGGGCCCAGCTCTAGTGGAGTTTGATTGAATTGCTTCATCTCTCTTTGGAAAGCTTGGACCCTTGAAGTAAAGTCCAGCTTGTTATCTTCTTTAATGGCTATTTGTGTAATGGGATTATGTATTTTGTTTTATGAAGATGGATAATGTACTTGACTCTGATTAATGGTTTTGTGATGTAATAAACATGTTTCCGTTGCAATAAAATGAAGTTTTAGATTTCCAAGTACTATTTATTATCTGTCTTGTTGTAATTTTTCTGTTCTATATTCACTTGTAACCTCCATGGAAGTTAATGCATTCCCTTTGTGAGTGACATTAATGGACGTGGGGTGTTACAGTGTTAGCCAATTTTTTGAAGAATTTGAAAATTCTCAGAAACTGAAAAGTTGCAGAATCGAAGCCAGATTGAAAGTAGAGTTGATTAATCAAACCACTATCGACTTTGTTCCTTTTCGGGGACGAAAAGTTTTTAGTGGGGGAGATTGTAACGACCAGGAAATTCTGAACCAATTTAAAATTTTTAAATTGGCTATTTTAGTGAATTTAAAATAATTAAAATAAATATTTTAATTAATAACAACGAAAAGTAAGTTTGAATCGACGTTTGAAAATAAATATAATTACTTTGAATTATAAACAAGGCCTAAAATGGCGCGGCAGTTACAAATTTTCATTTCAAACTTTGACTGACTGTACCGGGTGCAAAACAAAACGGATTTTAGTGTAACCAAAAATATTTAAATCTGTTAGTGAATATATTTCTAACGGATCTGAAAAATCGAAGTTTCATAGCGGGAAGCAAAAGTTATGGCTAAATGAATTTTCTGAAAGGTCGCTATGGAGTTTATATAGCCCGTGAAAATAGCCATTTTGCAAACGACCTCGGAATTCGACGAAACCACTTTTGTTGGATCCGGGATGTTAAACTATTACTAGGTTTCAAATTTCATAATTTTTGATGCTAGTATGTGAGCGTGGCAAAGGAAAATGTGTTTGGTTGATTTCCATAAAATTGGATCGACCAGAAAAGGGCCATTTTTCAAACGGTCTCAGAATTCGACGAAACTAGTTTTGTTGGGACCGTATCGTCAAAACATAGCTAGATTTATTTTTCGGGAATTTTTAGAATCAGAATGTGGCCCCCACAAATTGAAATGTACGTTCAAATCAAATATTGAATGTTTTATATTTTAATTTGAAGGAAAACTGACTGAAACAGTCGAATGGGCCTACGAAACATATCCCATTGTGTTCGGAATGGGGGTATTTAGCTAGGGGCGACAGTCGTTGGGTTCAATTTGGTGTTAGTATGAACAAGCAAATATTTTTCAAATTAAAAGAATTAAATAATATAAATGGGGGGGAGTCAAAATTGGTCAAACAAAACCCTAGCCCCTTTTTTTTTTATAAATCGCGCCGCCACTTCAGAAGAGAAAACCGACGATTCCCTTCTTCCATCCTTCCTCCTCCTCGATCTCGCCATCCCCTCAACGATTTCAAAAATTTCCAAAAGGAAAACCTTCGTCTCAATGAGGTCTATCAATCCAACGGTTGAGATGGATTTTTATTGTCTAGATATCTTGAATTTCATGCCTAAAGAGGCCACGTTCGCATCAGTTTTCAAAGGCGCAGAGGCCATCCTGAGGGCCGCCGCTGCCGGCGACGGGGGAGCTGACGATGGCGATCGTCGTGGTGGTGGATGATCCTGGTCCCAGCCCCTCTGGTAGCGTGCGCAAGTGTAATGACCCAGAAAATCTGAACCAATTTAAAAATTTTAAATTGGCTAAAATAATGGATTTTAAATATTTAAAATAAATATTTTAAATAATAGCAATGAAAAGTGAGCTTGAATCGACATTTGAAAACGAATATATTTAATTCTAATTATAAACAAGGCCTGAAATGGCGCTGCAGTTTCAAAAAATTGAATTCAAACTTTGTCGGACTGTACCGGGTGCAAAACAAAACGGATTTGAGTGAAACCAAAAATATTTAAATCTGTTAGTGGATACCTTTCCATCGAATCTGAAAAATCGAAGTTTCATAGCGGAAAGCAAAAGTTATGGCCAAATGAATTTTTAGAAAGGTCGCTATGGAAATTATATAGCCCGTGAAATTGGCCATTTTGCAAACGACCTCGGAATTCGACGAAACCACTCTTGTTGGATCCATGATGTGAAGTTATTTATAGGTTTCAAATTTCATAATTTTTGAAGCTAGTATGTGAGCGTGGCAAAGGAAAACGTGTTTTGATCAATTACAGTTAAATTGGATTGACCAGAAATGGGCCTTTTTGCAAACAGTCTCAGAATTCGACAAAACTAGTTTTGTTGGGACCGTATCGTCAAAACATAGCTAGATTTATTTTTCGGAAATTTTTAGAATCAGTTTGTGGCCCTGGCAAATTGAAATGCACGTTCAAATTTAATATTAAATGTTTTATATTTTAATTTGAAGGAAAACTGACTGAAACTGTCGAATGGGCCTTCGAAACATATCCCATTGTGCTCGGAATGGGGGTAAAACGCTAGGGACGACAGTCGTTGGGTTTGAATCGGTGTTAGTGTGGATTAGAGGGTATTTTTGGGATTTTAAAATAAATAAATATAAAAAAATTTCCTTGGCCAATCATATTATTCCACTCCTTTCTCTCTCCCCGTAAATGTTCTGGAGCAACGGCGGCCGCGTCTTCTTTCTTCTCTCCTCCGTTCTGGCAAATCCCTTCACCAAACCACCTCGCTCCAGTTGGGTTTTCTGAAGATCTCCACGTCCTCTTCCAATCCATGCCAGCCACAATCTCCAACACCTCGTGAATCGCGAGAATCGAGGCCAGGAAATCCCTTCGTTTGCGCCTAATTTCCCGCGCCACCTGGAGTTCGAGTTCGCCATGGGTGGTACCCCTGGGTGCGCCGCTCCAAGCCCGACAAGGTGGTAAAGGCTGATCGTCATATCACGCATCGATTCGCGCGAAATCCGGAGACCTAGTTTCGAACGAATAGTGAAAGGTACGGCCTTGTATATTTAAAACTGATTTCAACAGTTTTAAAGCGTTGCAAACTTTGAAAAATCATATCTTTTTCATGCTGTAACGAAATTCGATGAAATAGGAGACATTGGACCCGTGAGGACGTCTTCTACATTTTAGAAGAGACCGCATATTTTTCTGAGCCTTCCGCTATTTTTGGTGGAGTGGAACCCAATGTGAGATTTCTAATTTATAAACGATATGGGAAACGACGATGTATAAATTATATAGTCGATGCATGGGTTAAATAAGCGTTGTACACCTTATGTATAAGCGTTGTATAAGTTGTACGTTCGATGTATAAGTTATATATGCGTTGTAAAAATTATATATGTGTTGAAATAGAAGTGAATTACTATATATATATATATATATACATACGCCCCTCGTCCACAAACCATGGACGATATTTATTGGTTGTGATTGGTGTGAAAATTGATTGATAGTGAATGGTTGATTGGAATTGTTTGTGGTTGATATTGATTGATTGTGGTTGAAAAATACCCATTAGTGGTTGAGAAATATTTGGTTGATACCACATAGGATTAGTTTGTGGAAATGAAATAAATATACATGCCGCCTGCGTGCGAACTAGATGCATGATTCCCCATTGTCAAAAACCGCGAGGTTTTAAGGTAGAGCGAGGAGCCGTACTAGGGACGGTCCCGTTTTTAACTACCCTGCCGTTATGCTGCCGAAATTTTGAATAATATTCATGTGTTTGAATTATTTTCATTTGTTGAAACTATATTTATTCGTTGAATAGAAAACCTTCATGTGTTGAGTCGATATTCATTTGTTGGATAGAAATTCATGTATTGAATGGTGTTCGTGTTTTAAATATAAAAATCACATTTTTATCTATATATATAAGCTATAGAAAACCTTCATGTGTTGAATCGATATTCATTCGTTGAATTGAAATTCATGTGTTGAATAGTATTCATGATTTGAAATGAATTGTTTTATAATAAAAATCCTATTTTTAACGTCCATATGAAATATATAAAATAATCTTATTTTGAAATAAATTGTTTTATAATAAAAATTCTATTTTTATCACCTATATGAAATATATAAAATAATCGTGTTTTGAAATAAATTGTTTTACGTTAAAAATCACATTTTTATTATATACATGAATTGGTAAAAATAGTGAAGTGTTGAAATAGAAGCCAATTAGATAAGAATATCATTTTTATCAAATGTATGAAAAGAATATAGTTTCAAATCGAAGAATCGATATATATATATATATATATATATATAGAATTAAAATATATCGAATAACGACGCTGCAGTTCGTATTTTGAAACCGTGATTTCAAACGATTATACTGAGAGATCCTACCATCGGATTTTCCCGAAACCGCAACCGTTGGGTCCGCTTTGGAAATATCTTTCCAACGGCACCAACTTTGTAAAGATCCAACGGTTGGATTGTCTAGAATGTTTAATTCAAATCTGAAGAAAAACAGTGCCAGAATAGATTATATATATATATATATATATATGAATATAATTATATTTAATTGAATAACGACGCTGCAGTTCGTATTTTGAAATCGAAACTTCAAACGATTGTACTGGGAGATCCGACCGTCGGATTTTCCAGAAACTGGAGCCGTTGGATTCATTTTGAAAAGATCTTTCTAATGATGTAAATTTTGTGAAGATCCAACGGTTAGATTTTCAGATATGTGTAAATCAAATCTGGAGAAAAACAGCGCCACGACCGCGTTATGGCCCGAAGCGTCGTTTTGAATAAATTGGCTATTTTAAAATAAATAAAAATAGCGATAAATCGTTATAAAATATTATAAACGATATGGATTTGAAATTTAGAAATTAACTGAAGGTTGGCTAAGTCGAATGGTTTCTTGGGTATTGATCTGATGTTGGTTTCGGCCTTCGGGGTTAATATTTGGGAAATCGTTCTTTTACTGATTGACGGTTAGTGACTAATGAATTGAATTGTTGCGTATGTATGTTAGTGTTTCACTTGTTTATTATATACGCGAGTTGCTCAGAAAGACCGGGTTTATCCCATTCTGAATAACTGAATCGACGATAGGAAGTTGAAGATGAAGACGGGGGTTGAAGACCGATCTTCACCTCGTTTGGATGGTCACTGAGGTCCTGATTGGGAGACATCCCGAAATATGGATAATTAGTGGTGATCATCCCGACGTACGTGGGAATTGATGAATATGCGAGGTATTTAGTGCCTCCGGTTTCGTTCAGACCCAGAACGGACTTGCAAATGGACTGCGTGTCTGACATTGGAATTCATTCTGTTCGATTGATAACCATCAGTTGCGTGGTGTGAATTGCCTTTATGGCATGCTAAGATGCAGTGAACAGGGCTTCTGTTGAAAAGCAAAGTCTTGTGATTGATGATCAAAGCACCGCCGGTGTAGCGTAGCTTTGTGTATAACGTGAATTCGCGAGCCTCACACCCCGGTATGGACCAGAAACGAGAGAGGACATCAGGAAGGGCCTGCGTTTCTTTCTAGCTAGGAGTTGTGTCGGTGTTTTTACACGGCCTGACATTTTACTTATGTGGTTGTTGTTGTTGCGAGGCGCCTCGGATATACCAGTGACTATGTGAAGCCGAAGGAGCCATTCGTTGGCTCGTTTACGCCCCATAGGGAGGGGAAACGCAGTGTTCAGGCATAAGATTCCACATCGGTGGACCGGCCCTGACGATCTAAGGGGCAATTGCGGCTGTTCCTGAGGGGCGGACTAGAGCGTCTCGAATTCGGTGAGGACGATCCCTTGCCTCGGTTCATGACAGAAATCCAATTTCCAAATACGACATCGTGCGGTTTTGATTGTATATATATATGGCGACACGATATATGGTACCCATGCCGTCTATGATTGATAGTTATGATTCGAAATTGTTTTTGAAACATATAAACACTAGTAATAATATTAATTGCTTTTGTTTTATTCGTATCAACCATATTTTGGCCATTATAAGGTAAAACTCTATCCTCCGGTTTGCGTTGCATTGTGTGATGGGAACTGAGTCTTATAATGGCTTCATTTTTATAAAAAGCATTGCGATGTTTAAAAGAATGATTTGTTTTAAAAAGCACTGGTGACTCGATGGAGTAAACCCGTTCCACGAAAGTGGCGTGGTCCTGTGATTAGCCATATTATAAATGTGTAGAGTAGATTTCTCATACCAGTCCCATGACTGACTCGTAGTTTGTTTCACTTTCAAACTCGGGTGCCCCTTTTTCTACACGGGCAGCCTTGTATTCAGGTTTAGCTGGTTCTTTCTGGAGAGCTGGAGCTGAAGATGGATTCTATTATTTATCTATTTTTATGCTGTTCAGCTCCTATTGTACATATTATGTTTGTTTTCCGCTGTAGACATTTATGTATAGCTGAACTGTATTTGTACTAAGTATGATCCTGTATACTGTGTAACTCTGATGATTTCGTTTATCCAGTATTCTATTGTTCATTATCTGGTGTATTTATTTAATTCTGTTCTGCTATTATCTGTTTCTGTGTTATATTCCAAAGATAACCCTTGTCTCCGTCTGTACGGGATATGGGGTCGTCACAACGTGGTATCAAAGCCTTGGTTAAGCTTAGTTCTGGAATATAAGATATTAACGAACTTGTCAGAAATAGAACCAGTAGCGTTCTAGGATGGGTAACTCATTACAGATAGGATCAGTAATATCCTGGTATGAGTAGCATAATGAAATAGCACCTAGATAGACGCATTTACATTCAAGTATTTGCCTCTATATTTTGAAATATCTTTTCTGTTGACTTGACACTTGATCTGCTATTTGCAGAAGAACTAGAAAATGAGTACCAGAAACAGAAGAAGTGATACTGACCCGGATATAGAAGCTCTATTTATGAAATATAAAATTGATTTGTATGATTTTGAAAAGTTAAAAACAAATTGATTGCTGTTTGTGTTGTGTGATAGTAGATTTTATTAATTAAATTATTGAAACAATAGTTAATTTAATCAATAATAGAATGAATAGTAGAATTTATTCGATTAAATCACACATTGAACTGATTAGAAAATAGATAGAAATATATATACATGTGCATTATATATGTTTAAACAGGTAAATGGATAGCTGTTGAGTAAAGATTTTATTTGCGTGCCCGACAAATAGGTAAACCTTAATGAGTTAGAAGCGAAATATTATTATATCAACTCCTGTGAATGCCATTGGATGCGGAGTGTTGGTTGTTCTGTGTGAAATAATAAATATCGCCATAGGATAGTAACAATTAATTTTGAACTACATTACATGGCATACTTCTGGAAGATAGGCATACTTCATCATATACCATATAAGCATTTGGAGCTTGTGTGACGAGGTGGAAGATTTACCATACGAGCGAGAGGCTTGTATGGCGATGACTATATTTTACAGGTTGAACTGATGACTGATATGGACTATTTAAATTATAACGATAAAATTGCCAGATTAATAAAACCCCACACGGGTCTGGAGTTGACAATAATCACGTCTCTCTAGTTATTAGATATGGCACGTGGACTATTTATTTCCCACACGGGACGAGGTGACGAGGATTTATCCTCTGGAGTATTTAAAATACACACTCCCTCAGGCTTTGACAGGGTGACGAGAATTTATTCTCTGGGGTTATTATCAATACACGCTCCCCTGTAAACACCAGAATATATCACTATAAATATGTGTATGCTTATTAGGATTTATTGGGTACATAATACGGCCCAATAAATTTCCAAACCTCTCTCCGTACAAAGGAGGTTATGGCGAAATTTTTCGAAAATTCCGGGTGTTAGCCAAATTTTTGAGGAATTTGAAAATTCTCAGAAACTGAAAAGTTGGAGAATGGAAGCCAGATCGAATGTAGAGTTGATTAATCAAACCACTTTCGACTTTGTTCCTTTTCGGGGACGAAAAGTTTTAAGTGGGGGAGATTGTAACGACCTAGAAAATCTGAACCAATTTAAAATTTTTAAATTGGCTAAAATAATGGATTTTAAATATTTAAAATAAATATTTTAAATAATAGCAATGAAAAGTGAGTTTGAATCGACATTTGAAAACGAATATATTTAATTCTAATTATAAACAAGGCCTGAAATGGCGCTGCAGTTTCAAAAAATTGAATTCAAACTTTGTCGGATTGTACCGGGTGAAAAACAAAACGGATTTGAGTGAAACCAAAAATATTTAAATATGTTAGTGAATACCTTTCCAACGAATCTGAAAAATCGAAGTTTCATAGCGGAAAGCAAAATTTATGGCCAAATGAATTTTTAGAAAGGTCGCTATGGAAATTATATAGCCCGTGAAATTGGCCATTTTGCAAACGACCTCAGAATTCGACGAAACCACTTTTTTTGGATCTGGGATGTGAAGTTATTGCTAGGTTTCAAATTTCATAATTTTTGAAGCTAGTATGTGAGCGTGGCAAAGGAAAACGTGTTTTGATCAATTACAGTTAAATTGGATCGACCAGAAATGAGCCTTTTTGCAAACGGTCTCAGAATTCGACGAAACTAGTTTTGTTGGGACCGTATCGTCAAAACATAGCTAGATTTATTTTTCGGGAATTTTTAGAATCAGTTTGTGGCCCTGGCAAATTGAAATGTACGTTCAAATTTAATATTGAATGTTTTATATTTTAATTTGAAGGAAAACTGACTGAAACAGTCGAATGGGCCTTCGAAACATATCCCATTGTGCTCGGAATGGGGGTAAAACGCTAGGGACGACAGTCGTTGGGTTTGAATCGGTGTTAGTGTGGATTAGAGGGTATTTTTGGGATTTTAAAATAAATAAATATAAAAAAAAATTCCTTGGCCAATCATATTCTTCCACTCCTTTCTCTCTCCCCGTAAACGTTCTGGAGCAACGACGGCCGCGTCATCTTTCTTCTCTCCTCCGTTCTGGCCAATCCCTTCACCAAACCACCTCGCTACAGTTGGGTTTTCTGAAGATCTCCACGTCCTCTTGCAATCCATACCAGCCACAATCTCCAACACCTCGTGAATCGCGAGAATCGAGGCCAGGAAATCCCTTCGTTCGCGCCTAATTTCCCGCGCCACCTGGAGTTCGAGTTCGCCGTGGGTGGTACCCCTGGGTGCGCCGCTCCAAGCCCGACAAGGTGGTAAAGGCAGATCGTTATATCACGCATCGATTCGCGCGAAATCTGGAGACCTAGTTTCGAACGAATAGTGAAAGGTACGTCCTTGTATATTTAAAACTGATTTCAACAGTTTTAAAGCGTTGCAAACTTTGAAAAATCATATCTTTTTCATGCGGTAACGAAATTCGATGAAACAGGAAACATTGGACCCGTGAGGACGTCTTCTACATTTTAGAAGAGACCACATATTTTTCTGAGCCTTCTGCTATTTTTGGTGGAGTGGAACCCAATATGAGA
Organism: Allium sativum; assembly: GCA_030737875.1. NCBI lineage: Eukaryota > Viridiplantae > Streptophyta > Magnoliopsida > Asparagales > Amaryllidaceae > Allium > Allium sativum. The sequence goes on from CM060909.1 coordinate 827,578,072, forward strand.
TTTCTAATTTATAAACGATATGGGAAACGACGATGTATAAATTATATAGTCGATGTATGGGTTATATAAGCGTTGTCACCTCATGTATAAGCGTTGTATAAGTTGTACGTTCGATGTATAAGTTATATATGCGTTGTAAAAATTATATATGTGTTGAAATAGAAGTGAATTGCTATATATATATATATATATATATATGTATATATATATATATACGCCCCTCGTCCACAAAGCATGGACGATATTTATTGGTTGTGATTGGTGTGAAAATTGATTGATAGCGAATGGTTGATTGGAATTGTTTGTGGTTGATATTGATTGATTGTGGTTGAAAAATACCCATTAGTGGTTGAGAAATATTTGGTTGAAACCACATAGGATTAGTTTGTGGAAATGAAATAAATATACATGCCGCCTGCGTGCGAACTTGATGCATGATTCCTCATTGTCAAAAACCGCGAGGTTTTAAGGTAGAGCGAGGAGCCGTACTAGGGACGGTCCCGGTTTTAACTACCCTACCGTTATGCTGCCGAAATTTTGAATAATATTCATGTGTTTGAATTATTTTCATTTGTTGAAACTATATTTATTCGTTGAATAGAAAACCTTCATGTGTTGAGTCGATATTCTTTCGTTGGATTGAAATTCATGTGTTGAATGGTGTTCGTGTTTTAAATATAAAAATCACATTTTTATTTATATATATTAGCTATAGAAAACCTTCATGTGTTGAATCGATATTCATTCGTTGAATTGAAATTCATGTGTTGAATGGTATTCATATTTTGAAATAAATTGTTTTATAATAAAAATCCTATTTTTAACATCCATATGAAATATATAAAATAATCTTGTTTTGAAATAAATTGTTTTACAATAAAAATCCTATTTTTAATTTTTATCACCTATATGAAATATATAAAATAATCGTGTTTTGAAATAAATTGTTTTACGTTAAAAATCACATTTTTATTATATACATGAATTGGTAAAAATAGTGAAGTGTTGAAATAGAAGCCAGTTAGATAAAAATATCATTTTTATCAAATGTATGAAAATAATATAGTTTGAAATCGACGAATCGATATATATATAAATAGAATTAAAATATATCGAATAACGACGCTCTAGTTCGTATTTTGAAACCGTGATTTCAAACGATTGTACCGAGAGATCCGACCATCGGATTTTCCCGAAACCGCAACCGTTGGGTCCGCTTTGGAAATATCTTTCCAACGACACCAACTTTGTAAAGATCCAACGGTTGGATTGTTTGGAATGTTTAATTTAAATCTGAAGAAAAACAACGCCAGAATTGATTATATTTATATATAAATATATGAATATAATTATATTTAATCGAATAACGACGCTGGAGTTCGTATTTTGAAATCAAAACTTCAAACGATTATACCGAGAGATCCAACCGTCGGATTTTCCCGAAACTGGAACCGTTGGATTCGTTTTGAAAAGATCTTTCTAATGATGTAAATTTCGTGAAGATCCAACGGTTAGATTTTCAGATATGTGTAAATCAAATCTGAAGAAAAACAGCGCCACGGCCGCGTTATGGCACGAAGCGTCATTTTGAATAAATTGGCTATTTTAAAATAAATAAAAATAGCGATAAATCGTTATAAAATATTATAAACGACATGGATGTGAAATTTAGAAATTAACTGAAGGTTGGCTAAGTCGAATGGTTTCTTGGGTATTGATATAATGTTGGTTTCGGCCTTCGGGGTTAATATTTGGGAAATCGTTCTCTTACTGATTGACGGTTAGTGACTAATGAATTGAATTGTTGCGTATGTATGTTAGTGTTTCACTTGTTTATTATATACGCGAGTTGCTCAGAAAGACTGGGTTTATCCCATTCTGAATAATTGTATCGACGATAGGAAGTTGAAGATGAAGACGGGGGTTGAAGACCGATCTTCACCTCGTTTGGATGGTCACTGAGGTCCTGATTTGGAGGCATCCCGAAATATGGATAATTAGTGGTGATCGTCCCGACGTACGTGGGAATCGATGAATATGCGAGGTATTTAGTGCCTCTGGTTTCGTTCAGACCCAGAACGGACTTGCAAATGGACTGCGTGTCTGATATTGGAATTCATTCTGTTCGATTGATAACCATCAGTTGCGTGGTGTGAATTGCCTTTGTGGCATGCTAAGATGCAGTGAACAGGGCTTCTGTAGAAAAGCAAAGTCTTGTGATTGATGATCAAAGCACCGCCGGTGTAGCGTAGCTTTGTGTATAATGTGAATTCGCGAGCCTCACACCCCGGTATGGACCAGAAATGGGAGAGGACATCAGGGAGGGCCTGCGTTTCTTTCTAGCTAGGAGTTGTGTCGGTGTTTTTACACGGCCTGACATTTTACTTATGTGGTTGTTGCTGTTGCGAGGCGCCTCGGATATACCGGTGACTATGTGAAGCCGAAGGAGCCATTCGTTGGCTCGTTTACGCCCCATAGGGAGGGGAAACGCAGTGTTCAGGCATAAGATTCCACATCGGTGGACCGGCCCTGACGATCCAAGGGGCAGTTGCGGCTGTTCCTGAGGGGCAGGCTAGAGCGTCTCGAATTCGGTGAGGACGATCCCTTGCCTCGGTTCATGACGGAAATCCAATTTCCAAATACGACATCGTGCGGTTTTGATTGTACATATATATGGCGACATGATATATGGTACCCATGCCGTCTATGATTGATAGTTATGATTCGAAATTGTTTTTGAAACATATAAACATTAGTAATAATATCAATTGCTTTTGTTTTATTCGTATCAACCATATTTTGGCCATTATAAGGTAAAACTCTATCCTCCGGTTTGCGTTGCATTGTGTAATGGGAACTGAGTCTTATAATGGCTTCATTTTTATAAAAAGCATTGCGATGTTTAAAAGAATGATTTGTTTTAAAAAGCACTGGCGATCCGATGGAGTAAACCCGTTCCACGAAAGTGGCATGGTCCTGTGATTAGCCATATTATAAATGTCTAGAGTAGATTTCTCATACCAGTCCCATGACTGACTCGTAGTTTGTTTCACTTTCAAACTCATGTGCCCCTTTTTCTACACGGGCAGCCTTGTATTCAGGTTTAGCTGGTTCTTTCTGGATAGCTGGAGCTGAAGATGGATTCTATTATTTATCTCTTTTTATGCTGTTCAGCTCCTATTGTACATATTATGTTTGTTTTCCGCTGTAGACATTTATGTATAGCTGAACTGTATTTGTACTAAGTATGATCCCGTATACTGTGTAACTCTGATGATTTCGTTTATCCAGTATTCTATTGTTCATTATCTGGTGTATTTATTTAATTCTGTTCTGCTATTATCTGTTTCTGTGTTATATTCCAAAGATAACCCTTGTCTCCGTCTGTACGGGATATGGGGTCGTCACAACAAGCAAGGGAATCGGTGGAGCAAATGGGTTCAATGTTAACGGCTTTCCAGATGTAAAAGGAGTTAATTTATTTAATTATATTTTAATTATTTCAAAATGATAATCAATGTATTTATTATCATAACTCTCTCATACAGCGTCGAAATTCGACGATTTCGAAAGAATTGGAACTGTCTTGGCTTGAGCTACATAATGAAATAGACCGGAACAAATTCAGAAGAAGTCAGTACTTTTGATTGAATTAAACGCAGAGTTTAGTTCAATTAAAATAAGCATTATTCAACGATTTCAAAACCGACCAATGTGAGAATTCTCTCACTTTAAATTTTCTGTACAACTGACCAGTGCCGACGCGAAGACCCCTCTGCAGCAGCGCTGACGCTAAGACCCCCCCCCCCCCCCCGGCTGAAAAAAACAGTAAGTCTTCCTATTTATTTATTTTCTTTTAGATCCGTTTTTTTTATTGTAAACCATTGAAAAAATATATTTATATATAAAGCAATACTTTTGTTTATATATAAAATTAGGAAAAGATTTGATTTATATTAATGATTTTGAAATAAAAGATTTGATTTTTATATGAAGACAAAGGATAAAAGTGTGATCTTTATGTATAGGATTTGAGAATAAAGATATGATCTTTGAAATATAAAGATTATATTTTTATTTAGGAAAAGATTATATTTTTACTTATGGAAAGTTAAGATTTTTGTTTGTGTAAAGATAAAAAATTTATGTATATAAAGACAAGGTTTTTAACAATATAAAGTTATGATTTTTAGCGAAGTAAAAATATAGTCTTTAGTTATATAAAAAAATATAATTTTGAGTTAGAAGAAAAAATAATTTTTAGTAAACGAAGATGTGAATTTTAGTCGTATAAAAATGCGAATTTTATAATATTTTCAATGTGGAAAAAAATATGATCTTTGTAGAAATAACATCGTTTTAAAAATATGATCTTCATATAAAGGAAATCGTTATGAAGTTATGATTTTTATATAGAAAGAGAATTTATAAAATGTGATTTTTATATATATATAAGGTTATAAAAATATAATTTTTATTATATGGAAAGCGTTATTAAAAACATGATTTTTAACGTATACCGAGTGAAACAGATCTCGTTGGAAACATGGAGAAGATTTTTTACATATGAAGAGTCGCGGTTTTTGGTTAAGATTAAGTGTGAGAACTTCTCACTTTTATTTTATTTTCTGTTTGAAATATATACTAGGATGCAGACGGTGCTCAGCAGCACCCGACACCCGTTGTCCACAGACCATTGACGACTTGTTTGTTTGTTTGGTTATGTTGTGAAAATTGATTGTGTGATGTGGAATGGAATAAAATATTTTGTAGTTAAAAATACTTTATTGTTAAAAATCTAATTTTTAACGTGTATGAATAAAATAAATATTCATAAACAAATCAGACGATTTGTTTATGTACACCGATTTGACTGATATTAATTGAGACGATAAATTTTACACATCGCCTAACTGCAAAAATAAAACCTGTGTTTGATTTTTTGAAACCCTACACGGGGATTGGGGTGATATTGGACATACACTAATCCCAATAGTTAGTTGTGTGTCAATCGATCGGTAGACAAGCTGTGTGAGCGTTGAATATTTATATTTGATGCTTATGCAGTGTAGAATGCATCCTGGATGATGGTAGAATGTGTTAGATTGTTGTTATGTACATGTGTTGTATGAAATCCATATAATCACATTACATGGTAATTGACTGTGTCTGATTCCAGTTCAGAAAGGAATGAATATTTTAAAATAACGATTATTTTAAAATAATGAATATTTTAAAATAATATTCAGTAAAAGATCAAAATTTGATTTTGATGTCCAATTTGGGATGGATACGAATATATTTAAATATACAAAGCCGTATTGATTAGATTAATGCCATTTTGACATGAATGATATTTATATCGATTTTATTCATTTTTATAATGAATATCGAAAAAGGAATTGATTTCAATATCTAATGTTTTGAAAATATTATTATTTATATATCGATGATATGGAATATTCCATTTTGATTTGAAATTGAATATGAAGTTGACGTCATTTTGAAAACGAATTTAAAACGATTTATAAAATACGTTTTAAAAGGAAATCGACGAAATATATATTATATATATTATATGTATAATATAGTGGCCTGAATAGAATGCGCCGCGCTGCGGTAGTTCGCGAATTTCGACCGTTGACTTCGAATGGACATTACGGGAGATCCGACCGTTGGATTCTCCTAAAACCGGAACCGTTGGTTTCGTATCGAAAATAGTTTTCTACCAAATATTGGAGTTTTGAAATCTAACGGTTGGATTTGGAATTATGTCCAAATCAAATTTGGAAAAGATCACCGTAACTGCGGTTCGATGGCCGTTTATGGAAATCGACTGTACGGGCCTTGATAAAATTATTAAAAATATCAATAATTAGTATAAAATCCTAATAAATGATTTGGAAAGAATTAGGATGAAAAATTCCATATTTGAAAAGATAAAAATATATTTTTGTCGAAATGAACTAGTTTTGAACTAAAATTAAAAATCCAATATTTTTGAATAAATAAATTGGATTTGAAATGGTTTTAAAAATAACCAGGATTTCCAATATATGATTGGAATGGATTTAAATCGAAATTATCTTTGGAATATTTCGATATTGGATTCCGTAATTATACAGATATTGTGGAGGAATATGGAAGATATAGATATATCGTTATTCCAATACGATATTAGTTGATTTCAGAATTTGATATTGAATATAAGCCGATATATTTTCTATTCAGAGCCTTGTATTCAATATCAAATTAGATTTTGGGTTTGTCATGAATGGTATCTTTAATAAAAATGTTCTTAAACCCAACAGAGTTAAGAAAATCAGAAACTAACTACGGTTAGTTAAGTCGAATGGTTTCCTGGGTATTGATCTGATGTTGGTTTCGGCCTTCGGGGTTAATACTTAGGGAATTGTTCACTCGCTAATTTACGTTTAAAGGCTGATGGAATGGAATTTGATTTTGGGTTTATCGTGAACCGTGTTTTAAATGACATTGGTTCTTCAACCCAGTTAAAGACAGGATATGATTTCCCAAGTTAAACAATCGTAAATATTGATTTTTGGGAAGATTAAAACCAAGTGGAGTTTTAATGCATCTTTAATTAGATTGAAATGATATCCAAAAGAATTTATCTTTGGTAAAATTAATGGGAACCTTTCCCAAAGTATATGAATATTTGGATAAAGAAATATTCTGGATTGGAATGAGGCGTATGTTGTGTTTTTAAAGCACTTGTTTATTATATGCGCGAGTTATTCAGAAAGACCTTGTTTGTCCCATTCTGAATAACTGATTCGACGATTTTCGAGGATGAAGACGGTGGTGGAAGACCAGAGGTCTTCACATTGTTTGGACGATTAATGATGTCTTGATTGGGCTGTACACCCTAGACAAGGTAATAAGTGGTGATCGTCTAGACGTACTTGGAGATCGACCAGATATGCGAGGACCTCTCCCTTGTATTGGACATACGGTGGAGGAATAATGTGCCTTCGGTTTCGTTCTGACCCAGAACGAACTTGTAAATGGATGTGTGTGTCTGTCATTGGATTTTATTCTGCGTGATTGATATACATCGGTTGCATAGCGTGAATTGCCCATGTGGCATGCTGAGATGCAAATGATCAAGGCTTCTATTGAAAAGAAGAGTCTTGTCGTTGATGATCAAAGCATGACTTTAATAAAGCGTAGCTTTGTATAGCGTTAATTCTCCAGCCTCACATCCCGGTGTGAGCCAGAAACGGGAGAGGACATCAGGGAGCTCATGCGTTCCGTTCTAGCTAGAAGTGGTGTCATCGTTTTGCACGCCCTGGCATTTTACTTATGTGGATGATGGATAGAGAGGTGTCTCGGTTATATCGGTTGTTCCGGGACCGATAGTTTGGTTGGGATATGACCAGTTTACGCCCCATAGGGCGGGGAAATGCATTGTTCAGGCATTTTAATCCACTCCGTATGGACCGGCCCTGACGATCCAAAGGCTTGATAGAGTATTTGCCTAAGACATGGGCTAGATTGTCTCGAAGCGGTAAGGACGATCCCTTGCATTGGTTCACAGATGGAAATCCAACTGCCAATATGACATTTTTCGGTTTTAATTGTAAACCTATATATGCCGACATAGTTGTATGGGGCACTTATGCCGTCTATGATTGATACTTATGATTGAAATTGTTCTGACACTATACACTTATAGCAATAATAAAACATGAATTTTATGTACCAAGCATTCTTGGCTATTATAAGGTAAAAACTCTATCCTCTGGCTTGCATTGCATTGTGTGATGGGACCTGAGTCTTATAATAGCTTCATTGTTCTTTATTTAGCATTGCGCTGTTGTTTTTATGCACTAGTATTCTTGGGAGGAAACCGTTCCATTCTATACGGCGTGGTCCCTTGATTTACCTAAATTTAAAATCAGATTTGTAACTGTTTTAGTTCTCACACCAGTCTCATGACTGACCTGGAGTTTATTGTTTTAACCTAAACTCTGGATGCCCCTATTTTCCACACGGGCAGTTAGTAGTTTTGGTTTTGCAGATTTATATTCACAGGATCCTAGTTTACAGTTGGAATGATATTCAGAAAGCTCTGTATCTGTATATTCTTTTCAGTTGTGTTTTTTATTATTTTCCGCTGCATTGTAACTTGTAAATCACTGATATTTAGTAAATGTGTAATATTTATTCATACTCTGTATATTCTCGTATTCTGATGAAATTGTTGTAATAAGCAATGAAATGTTCTTCTATTTGTGTCTCGATGTGGCTTATTCTTAATTCAATCCGGGCTTTCCTTCACGGGGAGTGAAACACCCCACCTCCGTTAGGGTCACTCTCAAAGGGAATGCCCTAATTTTGGTGGAGGTTTATAAGTATAAGTCACAGATATACAAGACAGATATAAGAACACATATTTTTGAATAGCGGAAAACATCAACAACTTTTATTTCAACAAAATACGTGTTGCACAAACCATGTCATAATTTGTTTTACAATACTTCCAAAAAACATAACATCTTCATAACTGTCTTGATTACATTATTTAAAGAAGCATAAAGAAAACATAAATAAACTGCATAAGTCCCATAATTGCTATCAAAAGCTATAGTTCAAAACGAAAATGATCCAAGCAATACATTCTTTCTCTTCAAGCTGGATGTGAAAGCTGGTCAAGCTGCGGTATTCCCTCCCTGTGGACCTAGGGGGGGGGAACGAAAGAAAAGAAGGCGAAAGAAAAGTAGAGTCAGACATAAAGCCTGAGTAAGTCTAGGACTATTCAGTCTATGAATAAAGAACTGGGTATGATAAGTATAAACTGGAAATGAGAAAGTGCCATAAACTAAGTTAAGTTGTCTAGGTTCGAATATACTATCGTACCCCATATTAATCTCTGTACCCATATAAACTAGTTCCCAACAGGCACCCCATAATTAGGGTGAAGTGATCCATTTCTGATGATCGGCTCCTACTCTCATAATTACATGTGTCTTACGGCCCCCGTTGTTGTAGTTACCTATGCTGGTCCCACCATGGGGTGTATCAAGTCCCATGGTGGCGGCCCGACACAATTCTAGAATGCACAGGTATACTACTGGTGCCCAGTGCCTTATTTTTCTTCCCCGGAGTGTGTGCACGCCCGCACCCCATTAGAACCTACACTGCTGCACCACCGCCGTCGATTTGACCTCTTACAGTCAGCCCAGTAATTGTGCCCCACCCTGCCTAGTTCATGGTATCCTGATACACCTTGTAGGGTTACTGCTGAAAGGGTCCCCCGCTACTAGGTTTTCTATTTCTAGCCAACATGCTAAGTTGGTTAAGTGTTTTGTAAACCTAAACCACAATCAGTCTGTATAGTTTAGCATGTTCCATTTTGATTAAGTATTAATTCAATTTACTTAATCCTATCAATCCCGACTCAGCCTTAATTGTCTTATTAAAGCCTTGACCATTCACATTAGACAGGTATTGTTGTGGCTGCCTGTTGCCGGTTGGGTCCGGGCAGTCTTACGCCACAACTCAGTCTAACCTCGGATCTTTATCAGGCTACGTGTTTAACCACCCACATTGGATAGGTATTGTTGTGACTACTGGACAGCCGGGCGGTTCCGGGCAGGTTTACATCACAATTCAATCCAACCTCGGGTTAAACACATCGTATTTTCTAAATTTACATATTTTGTCTCTTTTCTTTTTATATGTAAATATTTGCGGCCCATTATTCAAATTCATCTTTATTGGGTAAAATTAATTTATACCACTTAATTGTTTTTCAAGGTTGTTGGCATGCGTCAAACATGCCAACACATATGTTCAATATTTTAACCCAAACGTCATTACCCCCGTTTTACACATTCGCTACAATATAAGATATATTGGGTTTAACATTTAAACCCAACTTGGCCATATGAAAAGGGGAGGCTTATAACATGGTGTTTATAAGGTAACATAAAAATGGGAGTGTGAACGCATGAACTTGCAACATAACGATTCAATTAACATGAATTAGGCACATGTGAACTTGCATTGTAATAGCATATAATCATGGCATAAACAATACTTAAACATGAATCATTCTTTTCATATAATCATGGCATAAACATACCTAAACATGAACCATTCTATTCGTACAAACTTGCAATTGGAATGTAAATCTAACTTAATTATGTGTCACATATATCACCATATGATTTTGATAACAACTTAGGCCTAAAACATGTTTTCAACTAGGCATAATACCAAACATAGTTTAATCATGTTCATAAAAATGCTTACTTTTGTTTTTAATACAAAAGCATGATTTGCCAATTCCAACATAGATTCATATAAACCACAGTACTTAGTCGAGTCCAATTACACACTAAAAGTGATCATAAAAGTATGTACATCATATTGGCATAATAGTGAATCATATTCTTGCATGAATCCCAAATAAAATACCACAACATATGGTTGTTAACATGAATCATATACTTGTATGAATCCCTAAATAAAATACCACAACATACGGTGGTTAACATGAATCATGTACTTGTATGAATCCCAAATAAAATATCACAACACATGGTTGTTAACTTCCAACATAAATCGCATACTTGCAAATATCCAATCGTATACCATAACATTTCCAAATCGTTTAGAATCAAAATAACATACAAATATAGATTATTATCGCCACAATTCCATTTCTCACTTTACACAAATCAAAACACAATTATTTATTCACATCGGAATAGCACTCTACTTACAACGTATGAAGAATCTTCAATTCAGGAATCTGAATTCTGAATTTGGAGATGCTATCCTTTGTTGTGGGCGTTGTTTTGATTTTAATTGACGTTGCTTTAAGCTTTCAAATTATCTCCTAATTGTCTCTCAATTTCTGACGGCTATTCCTAGTCTTTCCTCAGCAGCATGACGGTCTCATCTCCATTTTAGTTTGTGTGAATTAGGGTGAGTCTTAGGTCCTTTTTTAGAGTTTGTGAGTTGATTAGGACCGTCGATGGAGCTTGGTTTAATAATAGCCGTTCGTTTGAAGGAGAGACCAATTAGGAGCTGACACCTAGCCCTAGTGACAAGGCAAGGTTCAGAAAATCGACCAAACACAAATCAGGTCAGCCAGGGGTGCTGGGTTCGACCTGGCTCAGGGGCCAGGTCGACAGGCCAGTCGACACCGTGTTGACTTGGCAGTCGACATGGGTGACCCAGGTCGACTGCCCAGTTGACCTGGGTAGCCCCAGGTCGACCTGGGTAGCCCCAGGTCGACTACCAAGTCGACATGGGGGCCTTGGGCGGGAAAATTCCCGCCCTGGCCAATTCGGCCCGATTTTGAATTTTAAATTGGTTTTTCTGAGCTGTTTTGGTCTGTTTGAATTTTAAACTGAATTCTGAAACTTCCGGAGGCCATATCTTCTTCGTACGGAGTCCGTTTTGCGCAAACTCGGACTCTATCCCAAGCAGAATTCCGAGACGAACGCAATGGCGTATCTCGTTTCCCTTAATTCTTTGATTTGAAATTAGTTATACTTTAATTTGTGAATTTCACTGTTATAGAATACACGGGGTGTTACAGGGAAGTTCGGGTCATTTCAGTTTGGTATTAGAGCTCTGGTTTATAGAGCTCGGAGAACAAGACGCGTTAGAACCATACGAAAGAATTCATCAGAGAATGGATTAGTAATATCCAATGAGAATGGCTCATTAGAGATAGGAACAGTAGTATCCTAGAGTGAGTTAGAAGAGTATGATTTAATGAAAACAAATTTTGTTTTGAAAATTAAATCCAATTGTACGTATTTGGATATTTTATTTGACATTTATTTTGACAATCAAGTATATAGAGAATTTAATATACGTCTGATCCACGTGTTTTTGAATCCTCGAATATACTAGGTAGATATAGAATCACACTCTAGTCGCCCGAAGATGATAATGATGATATCACGTGCATCGTCAGTATTTATGTTCGAGTTTCGAAAGTGGGATATCTGTATATTTTCAATTGACTGGTGTGAGAACCAAAACTAGATAGGGTTATTTGTTGTGATTTGGCATCAAAAATTTGATTTTTGGACTATGTATTAAAGTTATGAATTTGAAAAGATAATCAACTAATTGATTGCTAATTGTTGATTGTGTTATGTGATTATTCATTTAAACCATTATGTGAAAGAAAGGTAAATTTAGACCAAATTGAACCAAATATTGAACTGTATTGAAAAATTGTTTGGAATTGCATACATGTACATGCATATATATTGAACAGGTCATTGCTAGAAGAAAAAATTATTTTCCCGACAAATAGGTACATGTTTATTGTATTTCTTGTGGTTTTTGATGATTTTATGAGCCGATTGGCTAGCCGCTTGGCTGTTTCTTTTTCTTTTTGGATTGGAGAGGCCTGTATGGCAATTTCGGGATTTTTCCGGTGCTCCCGTATAGGGGAGGTTATGGCAAAAAAATTCGACAATTTAGCGTGTTAGCCAAATTTTAGAAAATTTTGAAAAGTTCTTAGAAATTGAAAAGTTGAAGAACTTAAGCCATAATGAAAATAATAAAAATTGAGTTGATTAGTAAAACAACTTTCAGCTTCGTTCCTTTTCGGGGATGAAAAGATTTTAAGTGGGGGAGATTGCAACAACCCGGAAAATCCGAACCAATTTAAAAATTTTATTTTGGCAATTTTGATGAATTTTGAATATTTAAAATGAATTATTTTAAATAATAATGACGATAAATTTATTTTCGATGAAGTTAAAATGAATATATTTATTTTAATTATATAACGAGCCTGAAATGGCGCGGTAGTTCGAAAATTCGATTTCAAATTTCAAATGAATATACAGAATTCAATATAAGTCAGAATTGAACGAAACAAGAAATATTTGAATCTGTTTAATCATATCTTTCTAACGAAGCCAAGGAACTAAGATTTCACTTTAGAAGTTGAAAGATATGTCTAGTATAAAATTCAGAAAAGTTGTTGTGGAATTTATATATATATATATATATATATATATATATATATAAAGGCCCTTAAAAATAGCCATTTTGCAAACAACCTCCGTTTTCGACGAAACCACTTTTGTTGGATCCGCGATGTCAAATTATTTCTAGATTCCAAAATTCATAATTTTCTGAATCAATATATGAGCATGGCAAAAGAAAACGTGTTTGAACAATTTCATATCAATTTGGATCGACCAGAAAATGGCCAATTTTCAAACGGTCTTCGAATTTGATGAAATTGGTTTTGTTCGGACTGTATCGTCAATACGAAGTTAGAAATAATTTTTCTAGAATTTTAGAGTCCGTATGTGGCCGCGGTAAATTGAAATGTACGTTTATAAGTGAATATATAGATTTATACTTTAATCTCAATGAAAACTATTCGAAACGATCAAATGGTTTGCTAAACATATTCCATTGCGTTCGGAATGAGGGTAATTACCTAGGGATGATAGTCGTTGGGCTTGAATCGGAGTTCGAAATAAAAACCAACTTTTGGAATTAAAAATAATAGAAATAAATTATATATATAAACCCTTATTTCCTCTAGACCTAGGTCAAACCCTCCAGCCGTGGTCAACCTGAATGTCGCGCCCCTCTTTCCTTCGATACCCCGACAGTTTCCACGGAAAAAAACCAATCGCGCCCCCCCAAGGCTACGCCGCCATGTCGGAACCCATCCCCCACCTCCGCCGCGATGACCAGACCCCCCTCTGCGTCTCCAGCCTCCTCCTTCCCTTTCCTCTTTAGTCCCGTGCCATAACCCTTCAAATCGAGAGTCGCGCCCAAGAAAGCCGCTGCGCTCAGCCCGTCGTGCCACCACAGGCCAGTGCCGACGCCAAGACCCCCCTGCAGCAGCGCTGAAGCTAAGACCCCCCTCCTCACTGAAAAAAACAGTAAGTCTTCCTATTTATTTATTTATTTATTTTTATTATTTATTTTCTTTTAGATCCGATTTTTTTTATATTGTGAACCATTGAAAAAATATATTTATATATAAAGCAATACTTTTGTTTATATATAAAATTAGGAAAAGATTTGATTTATATTAATGATTTTGAAATAAAAGATTTGATTTTTATATGAAGACAAAGGATAAAAATGTGATCTTTACGTATAGGATTTGAAAATAAAGATATGATCTTTGAAATATAAAGATTATATTTTTATTTAGGAAAAGATTATATTTTTACTTATGGAAAGTTAAGATTTTTGTTCGTGTAAAGATAAAAAATTTATGTATATAAAGATAAGATTTTTAACAATATAAAGTTATGATTTTTAGCGAAGTAAAAATATAGTCTTTAGTTATATATATAAAAAAAAAAATTTGAGTTTGAAGAAAATATAATTTTTAGTAAAATAGGATGTGAATTTTAGTCGTATAAAAATGCGATTTTTATAATATTTTCAATGTGGAAAAAATATGATCTTTATAGAAATAACATTGTTTTAAAAATATGACCTTCATATGAAGGAAATCGTTATGAAGATATGATTTTTTATATAGAAAGAGAATTTATAAAAATGTGATTTTTATATATATAAGAACGTTATAAAAATATAATTTTTATTATATAGAAAGCGTTGTTAAAACATGATTTTTAGCATATACCGCGTGAAACAGATCTCGTTGGAAACATGGCGAAGACTTTCTACATATGAAGAGTCGCAGTGTTTGGTTAAGCTTAAGGATGAGAACTTCTCGCTTTTGTTTAATTTTCTAGTTGAAATATATACTAAGATGTAGACGGTGCTTAACAGCACCCGACACCCGTTGTCCACAGACCATGGATGACTTGTTTGTTTGTTTGGTTATGTTGTGAAAATTGATTGTGTGATGTGGAATGGAATAAAATATTTTGTAATTGAAAATACTTTATAGTTAAAAATATATTTTTTAACGTGTATGAAAAAATAAATATTCATAAACAAATCAGATGATTTGTTTATGTACACCGATTTGACTGATATTAATTGGGACGATAAATTTTACACATCGCCCAATTGCACAAATAAAACCTGTGTTTGATTGTTTGAAACTCCACACGAGTATTGGGGTGATATTGGACATACACTAATCCCAATAGTTAGTTGTATGTCAATCGATCGGTTGACAAGCTGTGTGAGCATTGAATATTTATATTTGATGCTTATGCAGTGTAGAATGCACTCTGGATGATGGTAGAATGTGTTAGATTGCTGTTATGTACATGTGTTGTATGGAATCCATATAATCACATTATATGGTAATTGACTGTGTCTGATTCCAATTCAGAAAGGAATGAGTATTTTAAAATAATGAATATTTTAAAATAATATTCAGTAAAAGATCAAAATTTGATTTTGATGTCCGATTTGGGATGGATACGAATATATTTAAATATATAAAGCCGTATTGATTATATTAATGCCATTTTGACGTGAACGATATTTATATTGATTTTATTCATTTTTATAATGAATATCGAAAAAGGAATTGATTTCAATATCTAATGTTTTGAAAATATTATTATTTATATATCGATGATATGAAATATTCCATTTTGATTTGAAATTGAATATGAAGTTAAAATCATTTTGAAAACGAATTTAAAATGATTTATAAAATACGTTTTAAAAGAAAATCGACGAAATATATATTATATATATTATGTATATAATATAGTGGCCTGAATAGAACGCGCCGCGCTGCGGTAGTTCGCGAATTTCGACCATTGACTTCGAACGGACATTACGGGAGATTCGACCGTTGGATTCTCCTAAAACCAGAACCGTTGGGTTCGTATCAAAAAGAGCTATCTAACGAATATTGGAGTTTTGAAACCTAACGGTTGGATTTGGAATTATGTCCAAATCAAATTTGGAAAAGATCACCGTAACTGCGGTTCGATGGCCGTTTATGGAAATCGACTGTACGGGCCTTGATAAAATTATTAAAAATATCAATAATTAGTGTAAAATCCTAATAAATGATTTGGAAAGAATTGGGATGAAAAATTCCATATTTGAAAAGATAAAAATATATTTTTGTCGAAATGAACTAGTTTTGAACTAAAATTAAAAATCCAATATTTTTGAATAAATAAATTGGATTTGAAATGGTTTTAAAAATAACCAGGATTTCCAATATATGATTGGAATGGATTTAAATCGAAATTATCTTCGGAATATTTCGATATTGGATTCCGTGATTATATGGATATTGTGGAGGAATTTGGAAGATATAGATATATCGTTATTCCAATACGATATTAGTTGATTTCAGAATTTGATATTGAATATAAGCCGATATATTTTCTATTCAGAGCCTTGTATTCAATATCAAATTGGATTTTGGGTTTGTTGTGAATGGTATCTTTAATAATACTGTTCTTAAACCCACTGGAGTTAAGAAAATCAGAAACTAACGGGAGATTAGTTAAGTTGAATGGTTTCCTGGGTATTGATCTAATGTTGGTTTTGGTCTTCGGGGATAATACTTAAGGAATTGTTCACTCGCTAATTTACGGTTAATGGCTGATGGAATGGAATGTGATTTTCGGTATATCGTGAACCGTGTTTTAAATGACATTGGTTCTTTAACCCAGTTAAAGACAGGATATGATTTCCCAAGTTAAACAATCATAAATATTGATTTTTGGGAAGATTAAAACCAAGTGGAGTTTTAGTACGTCTTTAATTAGATTGAAATGATGTCCAAAGGAATTTATCTTTGATAAAATTAATGGGAACCTTTCCCAAAGTATATGAATATTTGGATAAAGAAATATTCTAGATTGGAATGAGGCGTATGTTGTGTTTTTGTAGCACTTGTTTATTATATACGCGAGTTATTCAGAAAGACCGGGTTTATCCCATTCCGAATACTAATTTGACAATGTGTTGAGGATAAAGACGATGGTTGAAGACCGGAGGTCTTAACATCGTTTGGATGATTACTGATGTCTTGATTGGGCTGTACACCCAAGATAAGGAAGTGTTGATCATACAGACGTACTTGTAGATCGACCGGATATGCGAGGACCTCTCCCCTGTATTGGACATACGGTGGAGGAATAACGTGCCTTCGGTTTCGTTGTGACCCAGAACGAACTTGTAAATGGATGTGTGTCTGTCATTGGATTTCATTCTGTGTGATTGATATACATTGGTTACATATCATGAATTGCCTGTTTGGCATGCTGAGATGCAAATGATCAAGGCTTCTGTTGAAAAGAAGAGTCTTGTTGTTGATGATCAAAGCATGACTTTAATATAGCGTAGCTTTGTGTAGCGTTAATTCGCTAGCCTCACACCCCAGTGTGAACCAGAAACGGGAGAGGACATCAAGAGGGCATGCGTTTCCTTCTAGCTAGGAGTGGTGTCAGCGTTTTGCACGCCCTGGCATTTTACTTATGTGGATGATGGATAGCGAGGCACCTCGGTTATATCGGTCGTTCCGGGGCTGATAGTTTGGTCGGGATATGACCATTTTACGCCCCATAGGGCAGGGTAACACATTGTTCAGGCATTTTAATCCACTCCGTGTGGACCAGCCGTGACGATCCAAAGGCTTGACAGAGTACTTGCCTGAGACATGGGCTAGATTGTCTCAAAGCGGTAAGGACGATCCCTTGCCTTGGTTCACAGATGGAAATCCAACTTCCAATATGACATTTTTCGGTTTTAATTTAAACCTATATATGGTGACATAGTGGTTTGGGGCACTTAAGCCGTCTATGATTGATACTTATGATTGAAATTGTTTTGACACTATACACTTATAGTAATAATAAAACATGAAATTTTATGTACCAAGCATTCTTGGCTATAATAAGGTAAAAACTCTATCCTCCGGCTTGCGTTGCTTTGTGTGATGGGACCTCAGTCTTATAATAGCTTCATTGTTCTTTATTTAGCATTGCGCTGTTGCTTTTATGCATTGGTATTCTTGGGAGGAATCCTGTTCCGTGCTATACGGCGTGGTCCCTTGATTTATCTAACTTTAAAATCAGATTTATAACTGTTTTAGTTCTCATACCAGTCACATGGCTGACCTGGAGTTTATTGTTTTAACCTAAACTCTGGGTGCCCCTATTTTCCATATGGACAGCTAGTAGTTTTGGTTTTGCAAATTTATATTCACAGGATCCTGGTTTACAGCTAGAATGATATTCGGAAAACTCTGTATCCGTATATTCTTTTCAGTTGTGTTTTGTATTATTTTCCGCTGCATTGTGACTTGTAAATCTCTGATATTTAGTAAATGTGTAATATTTATTCATACTCTATATATTCTTATATTCTGATGAAATTGTTGTAATAAGCAATGAAATGTTCTTCTGTTTGTGTCCCGATGTGGCTTGTTCTCAATTCAATCCGGGCTTTCCTTCACGGGGAAGTTCGGGTCGTTTCAGTCCCTTTCAGGAATTGGTTGCTGATCCCAACCGTTGGTTATAATACATTCGGTACACTCAAGAGAAATGAGTGACTAGTCATGTATAGCCTGGGTTGCAAGAGGTTCTTGTTGAACCCGGTGTATTCCTCTCTAGAGATACACTATCGGAAGGTGGTCCCATATCTTGCCAATTGGAATTCATTAACCAATAAGCACATGCGGTTTTTATTCTATATTATGTATGTGGAACGTGAGATGAAAGCTTTCAACTAGATGATTATTATATTGTGATTGATAGACACTATTAGAATATCAAAAGAGTTTTGATATAAAGTTTATCATTTCGTTCGAAAAGATTTTTGAAATGTTAAATCAAGTGTTTTGGATTCTCATAAGGGAAAAACCCGTTCCGTGTTATATGGCATGGTCTTATGAGATATCGTTTATTTTCTCAAAATGTTTTAAATTGTTTTATCACACCAGTCCATGTCGCTTTCCGATGTGTTGTAAGTGTTTTACTCTGATAATGTTACCGCATACATATACTGATTTTAATTTAAAGATATGTTATCTATTATATGTTGTTCGTTCCGCTGTGAGATTCGTGTTACTTTGATGTTGTTGTATGTTCTTCTTCTTCTGTTCTAATTTTCTATCTTATTTATTCTCACCCTCTAACTTCTTTCATTAACTATTCGGTATTTCTGATGCTGGATAGTCGACATTGCGTTTATGTCGATAACCAAGGTCGTGAAAAGCTGGGTCGTTACAGTGGTATAAGTGCTAAAGGTTAAGTAATTACCTTGGCTCTGTGGTGTGACTCAGTAGAGATGGGGTTAGTAATGCCTTAGATTGAGTTGAGTGTATATATACGCGAGAGCGTATGAGTAGATTTTATAAATATTGTTTTCAATTGTGATGATTTATTGGTTGAGTTGTTTATGAGTTACGGTCGATCTATTTGATCCACTGTATCGGTAGGAGCTTCTGAACACTCTAATACGATGAACCGACATAGCATGTTTTGAAAAAAGGGTAAATGAAATAATTTTACCCAAATTTATTTTGATATGAAAGAATTGAAATTTTTATAATATACTAGATGTGTTCACTGTTATTATAATCGAATGAGATTATAATTGGAATGGTTATATAAATAGCCAATGAGAATTCATGTAAGTGTAATATATGAAATCAGATAAATTAAATCTGGATTAAAATCAGAATTTGGAATTAAAATTCCAAAAACATGAAAAGTGTTTGTAAATGGAATTGAATTAAGTATAAGAGAAATTTAAAACCCTGGGAGATTTTAGGAATGTTTTCCAAGCATTGGGAATAGTATTTTGAAATAGATTTCAATATGGAAGTATTTAGAAATGGTTTTAAAAGTGATATAGTATTGAAATCACTTCGATAGTTGGGAAATAACCCTAATGATGAATTGCCACATCATTAGTGCTCATTTTTGAGTTGCTAAGTGACGGATTACTACCAAAGATTTTGTTTATGAATTGTTTTGTGAAAAGCAAGTTGTTTTGAATCCTGAAAGGGGATATCTGGTTTTCGAAAAGCTAAACTATTTGAAAATACCTGGGGAAGATTGTTTAAATTAAAACAAATTAAATTAGAATTTGTAAAAGCAAATAGAAATAGAAATTGAATTGAAATCAGTTAAGTAGAAATTGATTAAGAAAATATCGAATAAAATTAGATTGATGAGTTAGGAATTTGGAATTTGAGAATGGAATTTGAGTTGACGATGGAATTCGACTTAAGTATAAGCGAATGATTGCGTTGAGGATAAAAACTAATGGAGTTTGATTGGGTTGACATTGGTATATGTTGAATTGGTAGCAAATGAAAGTGAATGAGTTAAATGCCCGACAAAAAGGTACAAGTTTATATTTCATATTGGTATGAGAATTTTATGAGCCGATTTGGAAAGCTGCTTGGCTAGTTGTATCGATTGAGCCGTACAAAGGAGGTGCCCGTGAAATATTTCAGAAATTTAAGGTGCTAGTAAATTTTCAGGATTTTTGGAAATTTTCGTTAATAGATCTTAATTGATATTTTAATCAAAATAAATTGGTTCAGTTGAAACTGAAGTAAAAGAAATGAACAAATAATTTGTAACCTAGTTTATAGGGTTTGTTTTCTACCTTAGCAATTTTGAGGACGAAATTATTTTAAGGGGGAAAGAATGTAACGACCCGTATTTTTACAATATAGTAATTAATTAATTAATTATATAAATAGTGATTGAGAGATTTAAATGGTTGTTGAATTAAATAATATTGAATATTTAATTAATATAAATAATATAATAATATATTTAATTTTCGAAATAGTCGGAAATAGGGGAATTCACAATATTGTGTGAATTGGATCATTTACAATATATAATTCAGTTTAGAGTTGAATTATATTAACGAATATATTATATAAACGATAGTTGAACGTATAATTTATATTATAATTATAATCGAGCTCGAAATGGCACGGCAGTTCGTAATTTGGCGATTCGAACTTTAAACGAATATACAAAATCCGTTTTAAGCCGAATTCCTGTAAAACAAGAAATGTTCGGGGCTGGTGAAGTATATTTTTCTAGAGGAAGAGAAAAATCGAGATTTCGTTGTGTAGATTTTGAGTTGTGTCTAAATCAAATTTTCGAAAAGTCGCTATGGAATTCCTCTATAATTTTATAACGATTTATTTATATTATAAAAGGATTTTTAATATAAATTGGATATTGATTTAACACTGGATTTGAAATATCGAGTTATAAATTCAGATAGGAATATTCTAGTGTGAATATATACGATAATATTTATTTATAAATATTTAATTTAATTGTTTTAAAATATATTTATATTTAAATTGGTTTATTTAGAGCTTTAAAAATAGCCAGTTTTACAAAAGAACTCTGTTATCGACGAAACTAATTTTGTTGGATTCGGAATATTAAATTATTGTTAGATTTCAATTTTTGTAATTTTTGGAGTTAGTATATGGCCGTACGGGATTTTAATGTAAAAAACAATCGATAATTTGACTTTAAAAATACGTTGTGTGAGCAAACAGATTCAGAATTCGACGAAACAAATTTCACTTGGTCCGTAATGTTGAACTGTAGCTGCATGCCAGTTTTCGTGATTTTTGAGTATCATATGTGATCATACAGATTTTTAGATTGCAAATACAAGTAATAGATCAATAGAAATTAATATAAAAATCGAATAAAAATATATAAAAGTCTGCTATAAATACACCACAACCCTTCCTAACCCTAAATCATTCTTCTCCTTTGGTCGTCAACTTTTTCGCCGCTGTATTTCTTCGTATTGTAAAATATTTGATCTTCATAAATTCTTATAAAACCAAATAAATTCCATAAAATCATGGAATGAAGGTAAATGAGATGCCAGTGTGACTCTCTACAATCTAAGGTGAATCTTGAAGGGTGCGAACTGTGTTGGGTTCGCTGTGTCATAACAGACGCAAGCTAGGGCTGAATGTTTTAAGGGTTTCGAGGATCGATTCAAAGTTTGGATATGGTTTTTGGCTTTAGAATGGTACTTAGCTGTTGCGTGGAGATTTAGGGTAGAATCATCGAAAGAAAGTGCCGCACCTTTTGGTTGTGTGTGAGCAACAACAGTGGAATATCGCGGTGAAATTGTAGGGTGCGAGTTTAGTAAAAATGGCACCAGTTTGTAAAGATTCTAGAAAGAAGATTTATGGTAATTATTTTATGATTTATTATTGAGTAAAAAATGAGTTTAGGATCGAAGAAAGTGGCGAAATGACTAAGGAAATAATTGGGTTCCTGTAGCGTGAGAGTGGAAGAAGGGATGAGCGTGGCATTAGGAGTTTAAAATGGTATTAAGGTTGACTAATTGAATATTTAATTAAGTTAATAACCGTAAATTGTTTATAAACTTGTAAAATAAATATCTTGCTCATATGTGATATGAATTCAGCAAAACAAGATCCGTTGGGATCGTATGGACGACGGCTACATGATGGAACTGACTGGGAGTGAATTAGAGCTCGTTACAATTTATAGTGAAATAAATTGTCTGATCGGAATCAACGACGGTTATCATTGTTTAACGATAAACCGACCAATGTGAGTAAATCTCACTAACTCTGTACAGTTTATATTTTTATAAATATAATGTGGTACTGATAAATGATGATTGATTGTTGTTTGTTGATTGTTTGGTTGAATTGCTTATGTATTGTTTGAAATTATAGATAACGATATATATAAATCGTTAATCAAATATTAATTCTGTTTATCAGAATAATTCATATTGAAACGAAATCGATGTTATTTATATTGTTCAACATCTGTGGAGCAGGGAAACAGGTTGGATGGATCCAAAATGGATACCACAATATTTAAAATATTGTTTATTTTCATATACTATGATATATGATGTGATATATAATCTGTGATTGATTATGATGACACCGATCATGTTATTTGGTATTTTAAATACCATATGAAATACTGGAATGTAAAAATGAAATTTTCAAAGTGAATATTAAAATGAAAGGATTTATATAAAATAAATAGAATTATATAAAATTATTTATATAAAATAAATAGAATTATATAAAAGGATTTATATAAAATGAATAGAATTATATAAAAGGATTTATATAGAATAAATAGAAGTATAAAAAGGAATATAATTATGGAATATTTATTTAGAAAATAAATAGAATTTTTATAAAAGGAAATATTTATAAAATAAATAGAATTATAAAAGGAATATTGATTTAGAAAGTAAATAGAACTGTAAAAAGGAAATATTTGGAAAATGAATAGAGTTTTATAAAAAGAGAATTTTACATTAGGAAGGTTTAGACTCGTGCTTCGCACACGGGTGTAACATGATATTGATTTAAAGTAAATATTTTGCAAATAAAATATTATAAAGGAATTTGGGTTTGAAGTAGGAATTTAAATGGAATTACTAAAATTAGAAACCGACTGGAAATTAGTTGAGTTGAATGGCTTTCTGGGTATCGATCTGATGTTGGTTTCGGCCTTCGGGGTTAATACGTAGGGGGTTGTTCTCTTACTAGTTTACAGTTAGAGAATGATATATGTGAGAAGATAGTGATGCGTGAATTAAAAATGGGAACGTTTTCCAAAGTTAATAACGTATATTTTCTAAAATTAGAAAATAAGGATTTGATGAATATACGAAAACAAGAAATGGGGAAATGAATAAATGTTGATTGATGATTGATTGATAGAATTTCCATCTGGAAATAATATCGTTGTTTGCACACATGTTTATCTTTGATAGTTAAATCACTGACTATCAAAGTTTTTAACCATTTTTCTATTCTCAATACGGAGAGACCGAGATCAGATTCATTATCTGAAAACCACTCTGTATGGACGTTAGCGTTGCGATCAAATATGATGAAGATAATTGAAGACGGAATTATGCAAGGGTTGTCCTATTTGCAGAATAGTACCTTCGGCCTGTCCAGTCCCCGGACGACCTGTATGGAAGAATGTCTGACAGGGTATATTTAATAGATCGCATAAGTTGATCTCTTCAAACGTATTTACGTTTGGTGGCGGAGGAATTCATTTCTCTTAGCTGTTTACCCATGGTATGTTTGGAGAAATCAATTTGTGATTTGGCGGGTATGACGATGTGACATTCAAAGTAATTAAATGTGTGATCTATACGTTATGGCCTCTAGCCTCACAACTAGGAAATGGTATAAAATCAGGTAGGTCGAGTGACGACCCCAAACCCCGTACTGACGGTGGCAAGGGTGATCCATGGAATATAACACAGAAACAGATAATAGCAGAACAGAGTTAAATGAATACACCAGATAATGAACAATATAATATACTGGATAAAAGGTGATTTTTATATTTAAAACACGAATACCATTCAACACATGAATTTCTAATCAACGAATGAATATCGATTCAACACATGAAGGTTTTCTATTCAACGAATAAATATAGTTTCAGCAAATGAAAATAATTCAAACACATGAATATTATTCAAAATTTCGGTAGCATAACGGCAGGGTAGTTAAAATCGGGACCGTCCCTAGTACAGCTCCTCGCTCTACCTTAAAACCTCGCGGTTTTTGACAATGGGGATCATGCATCTAGTTCGCACGTAGGCGGCATGTATATATTTATTTCATTTCCACAAACTAATCCTATGTGGTTTCAACCAAATATTTCTCAACCACAAATGGGTATTTTTCAACCACCATCAATCAATATCAACCACAAACAATCCCAAACAACCATTCGCTATCAATCAATTTTCACACCAATCCCAACCAATAAATATCGTCCATGGTTTGTGGGCGAGGGGTGTGTATATATATATTTATTTATTTATATATAGCAATTCACTTCTATTTCAACACATATATAATTTTTACAATGCATATATAACTTATACATCGAACGTACAACTTATACAACGCTTATACAAGAGGTGTACAATGCTTATATAACTCATACATCGACTATATAATTTATACATCGTCGTTTTCCATATCGTTTATAAATTAGAAATCTCACATTGGGTTCCACTCCACCAAAAATAGCAGAAGGCTAAGAAAAATATGCGGTCTCTTCTAGAATGTAGAAGACGTCCACACGGTCACGATGTTTCCTGTTTCATCGAATTTCGTCAACAAACGAAAAAGATATGATTTTTCAAAGTTTGCAACGGTTTAAAGGTGTTAAAACTGTTGAAAATATATATAAGTCGTACCTCAGCTGAAAGGTTCAAAAACTAGGTTTGCAATTTTTGATCAAACCGTGAATCGATAGGAGGATCGGCCGATGCAGCGACGAAGAGGGGGGAGACGCGCGTCTGCGCGCGGTGGTGGGGGTCCACTCGGTGGTTCCAGGCGACGGCGACGGCGGATTGAAGTCGCCGACTTCAGAACGTCGATTCTCCCTCCACAGGCCGCGAAAAATTCCAAACTTTATATGGATTTGAAGATCTCGAGAAGATCTTCAAAAAGTTTAACTGTGGCACGAGCTAATTCGGCGTGGATTGATCGGAAAATGAGGGAGAAGGTTTTGAACGGTTTCCGCCTTCGATCGGGGAGAGAGAAAAAGGATTTTTCTTTTTTTTTATATAAAAATTCTGATTGGTCGGGGAAGTTTTAAAGGGGTTTTCTGACGCGACCACCAATCTAAACCCAACGACTGTCGTCCCTCGCGTTTTACCCCCATTCCGAACACAATGGGATATGTTTCGAAGGCCCATTCGAATGTTTCAGTCAGTTTTCCTTCAAATTAAAATATAAAACATTCAGTATTTAATTTGAACGTACATTTCAATTTGCCAGGGCCATAAACTGATTCAAAAAATTCCAGAAAAATAAATCTAGCTATGTTTTAACGATACGGTCCTAATAAAACTAGTTTCGTCGAATTCTGAGACCGTTTGCAAAAAGGCCCATTTCTGGTCGATCCAATTTAACTATAATTGACCAAAACACGTTTTCCTTTGCCACGCTCACATACTAGCTTCAAAAATTATGAAATTTGAAACCTAGCAATAACTTCACATCCCGGATCCAACAAAAGTGGTTTCGTCGAATTCCGAGGTCGTATGCAAAATGGCCAATTTCCCGGGCTATATAAATTCCATAGCTACCTTTCTGAAAATTCATTCGGCCATAACTTTTGCTTTCCGCTATGAAAATTCGATTTTTCAGATTTGTTAGAAAGGTATTCACTAACAGATTTAAATATTTTTGGTTTCGCTAAAATCCGTTTTGTTTTGCACCCGGTACAGTACGACAAAGTTTGAATTCAATTTTTGAAACTGCAGCGCCATTTCAGGCCTTGTTTATAATTATAATTAATTATACTCGTTTTCAATTGTCGATTAAAACCCAGTTTTCATTGCTATTATTTAAAATATTTATTTTAAATATTTAAAATCCATTATTTTAGCCAATTTAAAATTTTTAAATTGGTTCAGATTTTCTGGGTCATTACAGGTCGCATGGCTAAGTGGTTAGCTACCAATTAGGTTGTATTGTCACCTAATCTAGAGTTTCATTTACTTCTATAATCTATTTCGATGTTGTCCCTTTTGGGAAACGGTAGCTGATCCCAACCGTTGGTGATAATACATTCGGTACACTCAAGCGAAATGAGTGACCGGTTATGTTTAGCCTGGGTTGCAAGATGTTCTTATTGAACCCGGTGTATTCCTCTCTTGAGATACTGTAACATCCGTAAGTCTCACATCGTGGAAGCCTGTGTGAAGTGGGTACTCATATAGTAGAGTCCATCTCTTACTAACGCCGAGGACTTTTGAGGAACAAAACCCCACACCTATACGGTGGCTAAGTTGGGGACAATATCTTGCACAAACGGAGATGCGAGCTGTTACAGTGGTATTAGAGCCAATACCTAGCCGGAATTGTTCCTCCTGTGTGGACCACAGCGCCTGGGTGAGGTGTTTGTGAGCCAACGGGGACGTTGGGCTCGGTAGGAGGGGAGGATGTAACATCCCTAAGTCCCACATCGTGGAAGCCTGTGTGAAGTGGGTACTTATATAGTAGAGTCCATCTCTTACTAACGCCGAGGCCTTTTGAGGAACAAAACCCCACGCCTACACGGTGGCTAAGTTAGGGACAATATCTTGTGTGAACGGAGGTGCGAGCTATTACAGATACGCTATCGGAAGGTGGTTCCATACCTTGCCAGTTGGAATTCATTAACCAATAAGCGCCTGCGGTTTTTGATTATATATTATGTATGTGGAACGTGAGATGAAAGCATACTACTAGATGATTATTATATTGTGATTGATAGATATTATTATAATATCAAAAGAGTTTTGATATGAAGTTTATCATTTCATTCAAAAAGATTTTTGAAATGTTAAATCAAGTGTTTTGGATTCCCATAAGGGAATAACCAGTTCCGTGTTATACGGCGTGGTCTTGTGAGATATCGTTTATTTTCTCAAACTGTTTTAAATTGTTTTACTCACACTAGTCCATGTCGCTTTCCGCTATGTTGTAAGTGTTGTACTCTGATAATGTTACTGCATACATGCACTGATTTTATTTTAAAGACATGTTATCGGTTATATGTTGTTCGTTCCGCTGTGAGATTCGTGTTACTATGATGTTGTTGTATGTTCTTCTTCTTCTATTCTAATTTTCTATCTTATCTATCCTCACCCTCTAACTTCTTCCATTAACTATCCGGTATTTTCGATGCTTGGATAGTCAATATTGCGTTTATGTCGATAACCAAGGTCGCGAAACCCGAGTCGTTACATGCATTAATTGTGGTTGTTATGCTAATATCATAAATACATTAAATGCTTCGGCTATGGAAATTAAATAATTTGGCTTGTTTCTATTAGGAATAAGATAAGACATTTTTTATTTAGATGCATTTATATTTAATAGATACATATATTTTATATGTATAGCGCATGTGAAAGATATGTTGCACTCTCTCATATTTTGTTTAGCATACAATAAAAGGAGCAATAATTTGCATGTTTATTTAAACTGCATCATTTATGGGTTAGTTAAGTATTCCAATAATAAACCGAAGGAAAAATGACATAGTATCATTTTATGTAGCTATACTATGGTAAGATATATATCTTAGCTATTATGTTCAATAATGTTATTTAACAAGACATTTGCTGTCATTTATATGTAATTTTTTATGTGGCATTAATTCTTGCATTAGTTTATGATATTTGTCATATAATTTATTTATGATGAATTGTATCATATTTACTAAGGGAATTACATAAATATAGCCACATACCTAAAGAAAAAATTAAAATAGCTATGACTAACACATTTTATGCTACAGTAAGAGTTTTGCTCTGGAATTTTTAAGTCTTACATGGTAGTAAAACATTTTTTAGTGTATTATGGCACATAGGAGCGATAGAGGTGGTGAGTATGACTTTAACACTCTTAAGGCATTCTGCGAGAAAAATGGCATAGTTTACGAAACTACAGCCCCATATACACCTGAACAAAACGGTATAGCTGAAAGAAAAACAGAACCTTAAAGAATATGACAAATTCTATGCTTATTAGTTTTGGACTTCCTAATAATATGTTAGGGGAGCTATTCTTTTTTGCTTGTCATGTTTTGAACAAGTTTCCTCACAAGAAGCTCGGTAAAACCCATATGAGCTATGGAAAGTTCGAGTTCCAGATTTGAAATACTTGAAAGTGTGGGGTGCCGAGCAAAGGTTGGCATACCCAGTTTTAAGAGGGAAAAAATTGGTCCTAAATTATTGATTTCATTTTTATTGGCTATGCATATCAAAGTGTCTCTTATTGTTTTCTTGTTAAAGGGGCTAACAACTCTTATGCAAATGGTAATATTATTGAGGCAAGAGACGCTGAATTTTTTGAAAATATTTTTCCTTGGAAAATATCTCAATCTTATGATAATTTATCATATGTTAGAAGTTCTGATAGTTTACCTATTACTTCCCCTATTACTAATGATAATTCTGTTTTGGAACCAAGGAGAAGCAAAATGGCATGAAAGGATAACAGTTTTGGATCAGATTTTATCACTGCTTTTTTATCTGAATCTATTATAGTAGATGATGATTTTGTTCGTATCTTTATATTGGAAGATGATCCAAGAACCTATGATGAGGCAATGAAGTCAGTTGATGTTATTTTTGGAAGAAAGCAACAAATAAAATTTACATGTTTCAACCTGAAGGGTTCATTATTCCAGGTCAAGAGAACAATGTTTTATAAATTAGTCAAGTCATTGTACGGACTCAAGCAAGCTCCAAAGCAATGATATGACTAATTTGACAAAACTATGATTGGTAATGGTTTTCATGTTAATAAAGGTGATTCATGTGTTTATTCCAAACATGATTCCCATGGTTGTGTGATTATTTGCCTTTATGTGGGTGATATGCTGCATTTTGGTACTAACGTGGATCGAGTAAATGAGACAAAGGAATTTTTGAATTCGAATTTTGAAATAAAAGACACGAGTGAGGCAGATGCGATTTTGGGAGTGAAAATCAAAAGGACTCCATATGACATCTGTCTTACTCAGTTACATTATGTTGAAAACTTCTTAAAACTTTTGACTCATTTAATGTAGATCCTATTAGGACTTCTTATTATTATAGTATCTACCTAAAGAAAAATAAAGATGATCCAGTTTGTCAGCCTAAATATGCTAGAATTATTGGTAGTGTTATGTTTCTTATGAATTACACTCGACTTGACTTTGCTTATTCTGTTAATAGATTTAAGTACACTCACAGCCAAAACAATGATCATTGGGTCACATTAAAGAGGTTTCTTAGGTGCCTAAAAGGTACCATGGATTGGGGTTTGCACTTCTCCAAATTTCCAGGAGTTTTGGAGGGTTTTTGTGATGCCAACTAGGTATCTGAAAACGATGAAGTTAACTCCACTAGGGGTTATTTCTACACTCTTGGGGTTCATGTTGTATTCTGGAATCTAGTAAGCAATCCTGTACTACTATGGCTACTATGGAATATGAATTTATTGCTCTTGAATTGGCAGGTCATGAGGTAGAATGGTTGAGAAATGTGCTTGTTGATGTTCCAATGTGGGGAAAACGAACACCTTTAGTTGCAATTCATTGTGATTCACAAGCTGCACTTGTTGTTGCAAACAACCACGCATACAATGGAAAGAAAAGCCACATTCGTTTGAAGCATAAGACCGTCACAGATTTGTTGTCTAGAGGAGTGATATCACTAGACTATGCAAAGTAAGTGTTGAAAACAATAGCGGAAATGATTTCTTTGGATGATGCCAGGAAAGGGCAGGTAGATTTTGTAACGAACTGGGATTTTCGACCCAGAAAATCAACATAAAACCTATGTTAATTATTCAGGTATCGAACATTCCAGATCATTAATAGAAAGAAGTTAGAGGGTGAGAATAGATAAATAGAAAATTAGAATAGAAGAAGAAGAAGAAGAACACAATCAGAGTAAACATGAATCTCACAGTGGAACGAATAAAATATATTATAACATAACTTTGAAATAAAACAGTATATTTATACAATAACATTATCAGAGTACAACACTTACACACAGCGGGAATAACAATAGCTATATAGTCCTGAAGCCTCCTGCTTCAAGCCCCTCCTAGTGTATCTGTAAAGACCTGAACTACTTGACTGCCCGTACAAATTTGGGCACCCAAGAGTTTAGGGAAAACAAAACAAAAATAAACTCTGGGTCAGTCATGGGACTGGTGTGAGTAAACTCAAATCATCGGTTTAACTTTACAAAATTCTTTTCAAAAGAAAAGATAATCGTAAGACCGATCCACACATAAACATGGATGGTTTTTACCTTACGATAACCCAAAACACTTTTGGAAATCAATACTTCTCTGATATTATAATAATGTCTAATCACAAGTAATTATCAATCTAGCAGAACGCTTGCATCTCACGTTCCACATAAATAGTATACAAACAAAACCGCGGGTGCTTATTGGAGATTGGATTCCGACTATGACAAGGTATGGGACCACCTGCCGATAGTGTATCTCTAGAGGCGAATACACTGGGTTCAACAAGAACGTCTTGCAACCCGGCCCACACATGACCGACCACTCATTTCTCTTGAGTGTATCGAATGTATATCACCAACGGTTGGGAGCTACCCACCGTCTTCCCGAAAAGAGGCAGCATCGAACATAGATAAAGAATGAAATGGATTTTCTTTAGATAGGTGATATACACCCTGATGGGAGAGACCCACTTAGCCATGCTGGCTGCCCGATTTCTTTCATTTCCCGGTTGATGAGGCTTGAGGTCATAACGTATCTTTGATACACCTGACCACCATTCACTTTGAATGCCACATAGTCATACCCGGCAAATCACAAATTGATTTCCCCAAAAATACCACGGGTATAAAGCTAAGAGAAACGAATTCCTCCGCCACCAAACGTAAGTACGTTTGAAGAGATCAACTTACGCGATCCGTTAGATATACTTTGTCAGACATTCGTCCATTCACGTTGTCCTGGGACTGGACAAACCGAAGGCACTATTCTGTAAACAGGACAGCCCTTGCATAACTCCTTCTTCAATTATCTTCATCATAATTGATCGCAACGCTAACGTCCATACAGAGTGGTTTTCAGATAATGAATCTGATCCCGGTATCTCTGTATTGATGATGGAAAAATGGTCAAAAACTTCAATAGTCGGTGATTTAACTATCAAAGAAAAATAGGAGTACAACCAACGATCTTATTTCCAGATAGAAATTCGATCGATCAATCAACATTCAACACTGATCTCCTTTAATTTAATTTATCATTAATTTATTCATTTCCCATTTCTATATATTTGTAAATTCTTATTTTCTAAATTTAGGAAATGTACATTATTAATCATTGGAAAACATTTCCATATTTACTCCCATTTCTTGTTTTCTATATTAGAAAACATTTCTGATTCTTATTTGAAAAACATTTCCAAAACTCCTTCATTGGATTTAAATAAATGTTTAAATAAAACATCACTAAGCCAATTCAAACCATTACACTCATTAACTAAATTCACTTAACCAATCTTCACTATCGAACCTTACCCATCTCTTAGTAAAAAACAAAGTCAATCAAGTTGCGGTATAATTACCTCTCAGACCTTAACTGAACAACAATTCTAACCTCAGAATAGACAAAGTTCACCCTTTTAAATCCTTTAACCAACTTCCTTATGTAACTCGGATTCTATTTATGAATCCACTTCTTTATTTTAAAACATTGATTATAATTATAGTGTTATAATCCCTTCTTCTTAAATATCTAACTTCAAAATATAACTTTTATTCCTTAATTTAACTAAATAACTAAACCACTAATTTATAAATAAATAAGTAAATCTTGATTAAAAACAGAAAGTAAATATTACTTTCCTGAATTCGATATAATCGAATTCAACGTATAATTCTCTTTCGAAAGATCTCTACTCGATAACTCCTTTACAAATAAAACTATATTTGATAACTCTTTCTTCGAATAACTATATTCGATAATCTCTCTTCGAATGATTTACATTCGATTAACTCTCTTCGAATGGTTTACATTCGATTAATCTCCTTTCGAATAAACTATATTCGATTAACTCCCTTAATTCTATTCGAATAAACTATTTCGAATAACTCCTTTAATTCTATTTGAATAAACTATTTCGAATAACTCCTTTAATTCTATTCGAATAAACTATTTCGAATAACTCCTTTAATTCTATTCGAATAAACTATTTCGAATAACTCCTTTAATTCTATTCGAATAAACTATTTTGAATAACTCCTTTAGATTAACTCACTTGGATTAACTCGATTTGATTAACGCATCTTGACTAACTCAACTCGATTAACTCAACTTGATTAACTTACTTGATTAACTCAACTTATTTAACTCAACTTATTTAACTCCTATCGAATAACTAATATTCGATTAACTTATATTCGAATAACTATGTCTGTTTTAACTTTATTTCGAATGGCTAATATTCGATTTTATTCCACTCGCTTGACTCTAGATCGCAGCGATCACAATGGTTACACCTGATTCCCTCAGGAAACATCCGACCGTGGTAGGCTATCTGCAGCCCTGCGAATTACGCTAGCAGTCGTACGAAATGGCAACTCATCCTGAATAACTATGTTTGACTCACTCTATCTCAAATAACTATATTCGATCAACTCTAACTAAATAACTAATATTCAATTAATCCTAATTCGATTAACTATGTTCAATTTACTCTATCTAGTTAACTCTTACTGGTTAACTCTATCTAATTACTCTAACTGGTTAACTCTAATCGATTAACTCTAACTCTAATCAATTAATTCTAATTGATTAACTCTAATCAATTACTCTATTCGAATAACTAATATTCAATTATCTCTCTTTTATTTTGATTAACACGTTTTGATTAACTCCTTTAATTAACTCTATGTCCATATTTAGTTTCAATTATCGATGTTGAAATCGATTTGTACTTCTCTATATAAGTCCCGACTTATATATTCTATTTATACAATGATAAACATTTCATTTAATTTATAAAATATTATTTATAAATTTATCTTCTCAATCTATCGGTTGGAATAGATTCTATTTAAAATCTTTGCTTTAATTCCATATCATGTTATACCCGTGTGCGAAGCACGGGTCTAAACCTTTCAAATATAAAATTCTCTTTTATACTATTCTATTCACTTTTCAAGTATTTCTCTTTTATGATATCTTATTTAATTTCTAAATAAATATTCCTTTTATCTTTCTATTTAACAAATAAATATTCCTTTTTAATCTATTTGCAAATGTTTTACAAATATTTCCCTTTTTAATTCTATTTGTAAATGTTTTACAAATATTTCCCTTCAATTCTATTTATTTGTTTAACAAATAAATATTCCTTTTTAATCTATTTATTTTTAATTAAATATTTTTAAAAAAATCTTTTGATTTTATAAATATTTCTTTTTCAATATAACATTGAAAATTTCCTTTTTAACATTCCAGTATTCCTTATGGTATTTAACATACCATATAACAATGATCGGTATCATTCAAACATACAAAATCAACAACATAATTTATATCACATCATATAACACAATATATGAAAATAGTAAAATAAATGTTGAGGAACCCAGTTGGGTCCCTCCGACCTGTTTCCCTGCATCCACAGATGTTAAACAATAAAATTAACATCAATTTCATTTCACTATGAAATATTCTGCTAAACAGAATCAATATTTGATTAACGATTTATATCTATATCGTTATCTATATTTTCAACCAATTAACTAGCAGTTCAACCAAACAGCCAACACACAGCAAACAATTATTTATAGATTCTAAAAATATTTTATAAAAATATAAATTGGGTAGAGTTAGTGAGATTTACTCACCTTGGACGATAATCGTTAATAACGATAACCATCGCTTGATTCTGACGGACAATTTATTTCTCCATAAATTGTAACGAGCTCGAATTCACTCCCAGTCAGTTCCAGTTTGTAGCGCTCGCCCATACGATCCCAACAGATTTGACCGTTCGAAATTCTGAAATCGTATGTTAAAGTTACAATTTTTTTTATCATGCTTGATTTAAATAACATAAAATTAACTAATTCATACTTGAGCAAACCTTATTGGGCCTTTCCTTCTTGAAGCCCACTCAATACTCCTACCCGCACTTGCTACTACTATAGCCTATTCTTCCCACTCACACAGATAATCCCGTTCCCACTCCTAAGCCATTACCAAACTTCACTTTCACAGCCCCATTTTCCAAAATCCGTCCACTTCTTTATTAACTAAAACATTTGATTAATTAACACCTATATCCCTTTTAAAAACTTGATTCCCTCTCCTCATCATCTTCTCCAAACAAAACTCCAAACTGTATACTGCTGCTTCCATAACCATGCTTCTCGCTCACGGTTCTCCCTCACCGAGCCATCGTTCAACAAACCACCACTACCAAAATTCATCCTTCCGGATGAGCTTCTCCTCCATCCTAAAATCATCAACCTCGGTTTCAGGAAGTCAATCGCGTTGTTGGCTTTTATCGATGGTTATAGTAAATCACGTGACATCTTCATCAACTGAACTCCCCGAAAAAATACATACCAGGTGCTATTCAGGCTCCTGAATCCAAATCCGCCATCAGCTCAACAACGATCGCCTGTGTAATGACCCGCATTGGTAGAGGTATTATAATTAATTTATTTAATTATATAAATAGTGATATA
Source organism: Allium sativum (assembly GCA_030737875.1). Lineage (NCBI taxonomy): Eukaryota > Viridiplantae > Streptophyta > Magnoliopsida > Asparagales > Amaryllidaceae > Allium > Allium sativum. The sequence continues at coordinate 827,613,301 of CM060909.1, forward strand.
GGGAATTAAATGGTCGTGGAATTAAATAATGGTGAATATTTAATTAAAATAATAAATTAAATAATATATTTAATTCTGAAATAATTAGAATTGGCTGAAATGGCGATATGGTGTGAACTGGAACATCTGTGATATTTAATTTAGTTTAGAATTGAATTAGAATAACGAATATATTATTTGAACGACAGTTTGAACGTATAATTATATTATAATTAAAATCGAGCTCGAAATGGCGCCGTAGTACGCAAATTGGCGATATGAACTTCAAACGAATATACAGAAGCCATTTCAAATCGGATTTCTGTGAAACAAGAAACGTGTGGAGCTGGTGGAGTATATCTTTCTAGTGGAAGAGAAAATTTCGGATTTCGTTGTGTAGATTTATATTTATGTCCAAATAAAATTGTAGAAAAGTCACTATGGAATTCCTTTATAATTTATAAAGGAATTATTTATATTTTAAAAAGGAAATTCAATATAAATCGAATATCGGGATGACCCAGATTTCAAATATCGAGTTAGAAATCCATAGGAGTATTCTGGAGCTGTATGGTATTCCACTGCGAATATATACGATAATATAAATTTATTTATATTAAATTTAATTATATTTAAATATATTTATATATTTAAATAGGCTATTTAGAGCTTTAAAAATAAACACTTTTGCAAACAAAGTCGAAATTCAACGAAACTAATTTTGTTGGATCCGCAATGTCGAATTATTATAAGATTCCAAGTTTGGTGATTTTTAGAGTCACTGTGTGGTCGTACGGATTTTTAGAGTGAAAAACAGTCAGTATTTCGACGGTTTAAAATACGCTGTGTGAGCAAATGGAGTCGAAATTCGACGAAACCAGTTTCGTTGGGTCCGTGATGTCAAAATCTAGCTACAAGCACACTTTCATGATTTTTAGATATCGTGTGTGTTCGTAGGAATTTTTAGATTGCAGAAACAGATATAAAATGATTAAAATAAAATATCTAAAAATATCTAAATTCCCTATATATACCCCCTTAACACTTTTAACCTAATTCACTTCCTCAAATCATACCCGCCGTCAATATTTTCTTCCTCACAGCAAATTTCTCACTTCATAATTCAATAACAAATACAAATAAAATCAAATAAATTGAAAGTTGGTTTCTTTGGATTCATATAGGAATTAGCTTCGATCTGGTGTACAAATAGGAGGGTGCACGTTCATTGACTGGGCATCGAAGGTGAACAGCGACAGTCTTTGTGGGTTAGGGTTCAATGTTTGAGGATTTGAGGGGGGTTGATGCTTGAATCCATAATCGGTTTTGGGTTTAGGCGAGTAATTCGAGCTTGTAGTAGAAGTAAGATTGGAGTTCGAACAGAAAAATGTCGCACCTGGACACTGCGTACGGTGGAAGACGCAGCTCGACGCTGTTGAGTCCAAGAGTGCGGGTTAGATGACGGGTACACGAAGTAGAAGGGGTTGGTGAGAGATGATCGCCGGTGGAGGTCGTTCGTTGAATGGTGGTCCGGAGAGGGAGAATGGGGAGAACGATTGAGCGGTAATGGCTGGGTAAAAAGGAGGAAGCATGGATTCTTGCTGTAGAAGGGGGAGGAGAGAATATAGTGGGTTGGTTAGGTAATGGGCTGATTTCAAGAAAAGGGTGAGGCCCAGTATATATAAGCCTAAGTTTATTTTAATTTAAAATCATATACTAACTTATAAATGTTATATCGTACTCATACGATATCAGATTGACGAACCGTAAGTTGCGTTGGGATCGTATGGACGGTGGCTACGCATTGGAGCTGACTGGGAGTGGATTGAAGCTCGTTTGAAATTATGGCAAAATAAATTGTTTGATTCAAATCAAACAGACAGTTTATCGTTCTTTAACTATGAACTGCCAATGTGAGTAAATCTCACTAACTCTGAACAGTTTATAATTTCATGTTGTATTTTTAGAACTGTTAAATATTGGTTGATTGACTGTTTGATTGAACTGCTAGTCAGTTAGTTGAATTTCTATATTGATTCTGTTTGACAGAATATATCATATGGAACTGAAAGTGATGTTATCTATATTGTTTAACATCTGTGATGCAGGGAAATAGGATGGAGGAACCCAACTGGGTTCCTCAACATTTATTTTACTGTTTTTCATATATTGTGATATATGATGTGATATATAATCTATTGTCGATTTTATGTGTTTGGACGATATTGATCATCGTGATTTGATATGTTGAATACCATAACATTACGGAATGTTGATAAGGATATTTTCAAAGTGATATTTGAAAATAAAATATTTATAAATGGAATATTTATAAATAAGAAATATTTATAAATTGGAATATTTATAAGTAGGAGATATTTAGAAAAAAGGAAATAATATAATCAAAGAATAGATTTGAAAAGGAAATATTTGCAAACCATTTGCAAATAGAAGATTAGAAAAGGAAATATTTGTAAATCATTTACAAATAGAATTGATAGGAAATATTTAGAAATAAATAGAGTAAAAAGGAAATTTATTTATAATGGAATAGGACGTTATAAAAGGGAAAACGTTATAAAAAGGAAACTATTATAAGAAGGAAATCATTTTGAAGTGGAGAACCGTTACTAAAAGTAAATCTTTAAAAATGAATAAACGTTGTTAAAAAGGAAATCTTTATAAAGCGAATAAAGGAATAAAATCGAATATGGTATTCGAAAGGAGTTAAATCGAATATGGTATTCGAAAGGAGTTAAATCAAATATAGTTACTCGAAGGGAGTTAATTGAATATGGTATTCGAAAGTTAGTAAATCGAATATGTTATTCGAAGGGGTTAGTCGAGTCGAGTTAGTTGAGTAGAGTTAATCGAATCTTTGTTATTCGAATAAGAGTTAATCAGTTAGAATTAATTGGTTAGAGTTAATTCGTAAGAGTTAATCGGTTAGAGTTAATCAAACAGAGTTAATCGATTAGAGTTAAAATAAAGAAGTTGATCGAATATAGTTTATTCGAATAGAAGCAATTGAGTTAATCGAATATTAGTTATTCGAATAAGAGTTAAATAGAGTTATCGAATATACCTTATCGAAGGAAACAATTATCGAATAGAGATGATTCGAAAGAGAGTTACGTAAGTAAGTGTTAAAGTTTTAAAGGATAAACCTTGTCTATCCCGAAGTTTAAACCATTGTTCAGTTAAGGTCTGAGAGGTAATTATACCCTAACTTGATTGACTTCGTTTTTAACTAAGTAATGGCTAAGGTTTGATAGTAAGTGGTGATTAAGTGAATATAATTAATAAGTGTAATGGTTTGAGTTGGCATCGCGATGGTTTCTTTAAACATCCGCCTATGTCCAATGTACAAGTTTGGAAATGTTTTCCAATAAGAACCAGAATTGTTTTCTGATATAGAAAACAAGAAATGGAAATGTTTTCCAACGGTAATAACGTATATTTTCTAAATTTAGAAAATAAGAAATGTTGAATATAGGGAAACAGGAGATGAAAAATGAACTAAGGAGATAAATGTTGAATGATGATTGATCGATATAAATTTCCATCTGGAAATAATATCGTTGTTTGCACACCTGTTTTTCTTTGATGGTTAAATCACAGATTATCAAAGTTTTGACCATTTTAACATTGTTAATATGGAGAGACCGGTTGGATTATTATCCAAAGAACCACTCTGTATTGGCATAAGCGTTGCGAATCATATATGCCAAAGATAATTGAAGACGGAGTAAAGTGCAAGGGCTATCTTATAAGTCTTAGATAATAGTGCCTAAGATGGATATACTGAATAGTGCCTTTCGTTCATCCTGTTCCTGGATGACTTGTATGGATGAATGTCTGACAGAGTATTTCCAGACGATCACGTATATTGATTTCTCTAACCGTACCAAGAGTGGAAGCGGAGAAGGAAACTTCTTTAGCTAACACGTAATGTACTGTTGTAGACGTCAATTAGTGATTTTCGATAGATCTGACAATATGGCATTCGAAATGAATCTGATGTGATGATGAAGCGTAACCTCAAGCCTCATCAACTGGTAAATGACAGAAATCGGGCAGGCAACATGGCTAAGTCGGTCGCTCTGAAGTAGGGTGTATAATCACCTGATCTAGAGTTTCATTTATTTCTAAAAATCTATTGTTGATGCTATCCCATTCGGGAAACGGTTGCTGATCCCAACCGTTGGTGATATACATTCGATACACTCAAGCGAAATGAGTGGTCGGTCATGTGTGGCCGGGTTGCAAGATGTTCTTATTGAACCCAGTGTATTCCTTTCTAGAGGTACACTAGCGAAAGGAGGTTCCATACCTTGTCATAGTGGGAAATCCATTACCCAATACGTGCTTGCGGTTTTGATTGTATACTATATATGTAGAACGTGAGATGAAAGCGTTTCTGCTAGATGATTATTATATTGTGGTTGATAGACATTATTATAATATCAAAAAGTTTTTGATATAAAGATAATTTGGATTCTCATAAGAGAAAAACCCGTTCCCTTACACGGCGTGGTCTTATGAGATATCATTTACCCGCTTGAACTGTTTTACTCATACCAGTCCCATGACTGATCCGGAGTTTATTTTGTTTTGTTTTCCCTAAACTCTTGGGTGCCCAATTTTGTATGGGCAGTCAAGTAGTCGGGATATATAGATACATGAAGAGCTATAGCAGGGGGCTTCAAGATCATATAGCGATAGTTTATTTCCGCTGTGTTGTAAGTGTTGTACTTTGATAATGATGTGTATTTAAGTACATATGTATATTTCAAGTTATGTTATATATATTATATGTTATTCGTTCCGCTGTGAGGTTCATGTTACTCTGATGTTGTGTTCTTCTTCTTCTATTCTAAGTTCTATCTTATATATTCTCACCCTCTGTTTTCTTTCTATTAATTTCCTGATTTTCAGTTTAATTTGGGGTTGGACTTGTGTTTTTGGTCATCTCAAATTGGAACGGATTTTCGGGTCATTACAATTGGTATCAGAGCTTAAGTTAAGAGAATTACCTTGGCTCTGTGGCGTGACTCAGTAGAGATGGGGTTAGTAATACCCTAGATTGAGTTGAGTGTATATATACGAGTGAACGTATTTGTTATTGATATAAAAATTGTTTTATATTATGGTGATTTATTGGTTGAGTTGTTTACGAGTTCTGGTCGATCAGTTTGATCCACTGTATCGGTAGGGAGTTTATAAACACTCGAATATGATGGGTCGGCACAATATGTTTTGAAAAGAGGGTAAATTAAAATAAGTTTACCCAAGGTATATCTTGATATAGAGAAGATATATATATATATATATCAAAATTATAATATAGTGGATATATTGGTTGTTATTATAATCGAGTAAGATTATAAATTGAATGGTTATGTAAATAACCAATCAGAATTCATATAAGTGAAATTCGTGAAATCAGATGAGTTAAATCTGAAATGTAAACCAAAAATTGAATTAAAATTCTGGAGAATTGGATAAGTGTTTGTAGATGAATTTGGATTAAAAATAAGGAAAATTTAAGATCTTGGGAGATTTTATATTGTTTTACAAGCAGTGTGAATTATATATTGAAATGAATTTCAAAGTGGAAATGTTTAGAAATGGTTTTATAGTATTGAACTCACTTCGATCGCTGGAAAATAGATTCTGATGATGACAACTGCATCATCAGTATTCATTTTCGAGTTGTAAGTGACGAATTACTACCAGAGATACTGTTTTGAATTTGTTTTGGGAAAGACAAGTTGTGTTGAATTTCAAAATGGGATTTATAATATAGAATTTGATATATAGAATTTGAATATAGAAATTCAAAATGGGATTTATAATATAAAATTGAATAGAAATTGAATAGAATTAACTAAGTCGAAGAGGAATTAGTTAATCGAGTTTTGAATTTGAAGTTGAACTTTGAAAGGTGAATTGGATTTGTAAATGGATATTCGAAATCGAATATAGAACTTAAATTTGAAATTTGGATTCAAATTAGTTAATAAGCAAGTTAAAATATATTTGAATGTGTCATGTTCAAATATAAAAGTGAAATAGACTAAAGAGTTAATTAACAAATTAATTAACAAATTGAGTTAAAATGATCAGGTATAGTTAAAATTGATTGGGCAGGTATAAATATACATGAGATAGGTATGGAGAAGGTATGAAGGTATATAAATAGAATGCTTGACGGAAAGGTGTGTATTTAGTTCATATATGAGATTTTATGCGTCGTATCGGCTAGCCGCTTGGCTTTTTCTTTTTCTTTTGGATTGGTAAGGGCCATGGGAGGCTATTTGAAATATCCCGATGCTCCCGGTACAAAGGAGGTTATGGCGAATTTTTCCGGGAATTTAAGGAGTTAGAATATTTTTAAGATAATTTGATAGTTAGAAATCAACGTTATCGATATATATATATATATATATATATATATATATATATATATATATAGAAGTCGATAAGGAAACGAACTTAGAAATAGAATAGTAAAATCAAAAAGGAAGACTAAGAATAAAATCTAGTAAGAATAGAAAGAGGAAGCGTATACGTGTTTAAAAGTGAATAAGTAGTTGTATGGTATTGATTATTCGAGTAAGTAGTCATATCTGTTTTGAAGTTATAAATGTTATTCAGTCAAGGTCTGAGAGGTAGTTATACCCCAACTTGATTGATTTCATTATTAACAAATAAATAGTAAGATTTCAGGCTCGAAGATCAATGTTGAATAAGAGTTGGTTTAATATAGTATTTGGGTTGTCGTAATGATGTTTTACACAACATCCGTTTTAACCCAAATAAGTGTAAGCTTGGAAATATAATAAAGAACATTTCCTAAGTATAGAAATAAACGAGATCGGAAAAGAGATAAGTAATTGGAATATTTTCCAATTATAAATAGCATATATTTTCTAAAGTTTAGAAAATAAAGGAAGGCGATATTCGGAAATGTTTTCCAAATAACGTAAAAGGCCAATATGGTTATTGAAAATATTTGGTTAACAAATATTGATAAAGAAATAGAGAAGTGATTTAACTAATGGAATATTAATTAAGGGCTCAGTGACATGTTCACAAGGAAAATTTGATTTTTTTGAAAGAGTAAACTGTTTGAAAACTCCCAGGGAAAGACTGTTTGAATTAAAAACAAATTTAACAGAAATTTTTGAAAGCAAATTGGGATTAAAGAAAAGCCAGTAAAGTGGTAATTGAGGTTGAATTAGAATGATATCAAGACAAATTGGATTGTGAGATTCAAATTTGAAGTGTAATGGGATAATCAAGTTAAGAGTTGGGAATCGAGAAGAAACTCGAGAGAAAATGATATTTGGCTCGGATATAAGCGATTGGTGGTGTTGTGGATAAAAGCAGATTGGAATTTGATTGGGATAACATTGGTATATGCTGAGTTGATAGCATATGGAAGTGATAGAGTTGATATGCCTGACAAAAGGTGCAAGTTTATATTTCTATTGGATATAAGATTTATGAGCCGAATTGGCAAGCCGCTTGGCTGTTTGATTTTCTTTTGAGTTGGAGAAGGCCCAGAGAGGCGAGTGGGAGTTTGACCGATTGACCAGTACAAAGGAGGTGCTGGCAAAAAATTTCGAAAAATTAAGGTGTTAGAAAATTTTCAGGATTTTTGAAAATTTTCGTTGATAAGAATTAATTAATAATTTAATTGAAATTAAATTGGTTCAGTTGAAACTGAAGTTAAGAAGTGAACAAATATTTTCTAACTAGTCGATAGGGTCGTCCTCTACCTTTTAGCAATTTCAAGGACGAAATTATTTTAAGTGGGGAAGATTGTAATGACCCGCATTGGCAGAGGTATTATAATTAATTAATTTAATTATATAAATAGTGATATAGTGAATTAAATGGTCGTGGAATTAAATAATGGTGAATATTTAATTAAAATAATAAATTAAATAATATATTTAATTCTGAAATAATCAGAATTGGCTGAAATGGCGATATGGTGTGAACTGGATCATCTGTGATATATAATTCAGTTTAGAATTGAATTAAAATAACGAATATATTATTTAAACGACAGTTTGAACGTATAATTATATTATAATTAAAATCGAGCTCGAAATGGCGCTGCAGTTCGTAAATTGGCGATTCGAACTTCAAACGAATATACAGAAGCCGTTTCAAATTGGATTTCTGTGAATCAAGAAACGTGTGGAGCTGGTGGAGTATATCTTTCTAGTGGAAGAGAAAAATTGGGATTTCGTCGTGTAGATTTTGATTTATGTCCAAATCAAATTTTAGAAAAGTCGTTTTGGAATTCCTTTATAATTTATAAAGGAATTATTTATATTTTAAAAAGGAAATTCAATATAAATCGAATATCGGGATGACCCAGATTTCAAATATCGAGTTAGAAATCCATAGGAGTATTCTGGAGCTGTATGGTATTCCACTATGAATATATATGATAATATAAATTTATTTATATTAAATTTAATTAAATTTAAATATATTTATATATTTAAATAGGCTATTTAGAGCTTTAAAAATAGCTACTTTTGCAAACAAAGTCGGAATTCGATGAAACTAATTTTTTTGGATCCGCAATGTCGAATTATTGTTAGATTCCAAGTTTGGTGATTTTTAGAGTCATTGTGTGGTCGTACGGATTTTTAGAGTGAAAAACAGTCAGTATTTCAACGGTTAAAAATACGCTGTGTGAGCAAACGGAGTCGGAATTCGACGAAACCAGTTTCGTTGGGTCCGTGATGTCAAAATCTAGCTTCAAGCACACTTTCATGATTTTTAGATATCGTGTATGTTCGTAGGAATTTTTAGAGTGCAGAAACATATATAAAATGATTAAAATAAAATATCTAAAAATATCTAAATTCCCTATATATACCCCATTAACATTTTTAACCTAATTCAATTCCTCAAATCATACCCGCCATCAATATTTTCTTCCTCACAACAAATTTCTCACTTCATAATTCAATAAAAAATACAAATAAAATCGAATAAATTGAAAGTTGGTATCTTTGGATTCATATAGGAATTAGCTTCAATCTGGTGTACAAATGGGAGGGTGCACGTTCACTGACTGGGCATCGAAGGTGAATTGCGACAGTCTTTGTGGGTTAGGGTTCAATGTTTAAGGATTTGAAGGGGGTTGATGCTTGAATCCATAATCGGTTTTGGGTTTAGGCGAGTAATTCGAGCTTGTAGGAGAAGTAAGGTTGGAGTTCCCACAAAAAATGTCGCACCTGGACACTGTCTACGGTGGAAGACGCAGCTCGACGCTGTTGAGTTCAGGAGTGCGGGGTAGATGACGGGTACACGAAGAAGAAGGGGTTGGTGAGAGATGATCGCTGGTGGAGGTCGTTCGTTGAATGGTGGTCCGGAGAGGGAGAATGGGGAGAACGATTAAGCGGTAATGGCTGGGTAAAAAGGAGGAAGCGTGGATTCTTGTTGTAGAAGGGGGAGGAGAGAATATAGTGGGTTGGTTGGGTAATGGGCTGAATTCAAGAAAAGGGTGAAGCCCAGTATATATAAGGCTAAGTTTATTTTAATTTAAAATCATATAATAACTTATAAATGGTATATCGTACTCATACGATATTAGATTGACGAACCGTAAGTTGTGTTGGGATCGTATGGACGGTGGCTACGCACTGGAGCTGACTGGGAGTGGATTGAAGCTCGTTTGAAATTATGGCGAAATAAATTGTTTGATTCAAATCGAACAAACAGTTTATCGTTCTTTAACGATGAACTGCCAATGTGAGTAAATCTCACTAACTCTGAACAGTTTATAATTTCATGTTGTATTTTTAGAACTGTTAAATATTGGCCGATTGACTGTTTGATTGAACTGCTAGTCAGTTAGTTGAATTTCTATATTGATTCTGTTTAACAGAATATATCATATGGAACTGAAAGTGATGTTATCTATATTGTTTAACATCTGTGATGCAGGGAAACAGGTTGGAGGAACCCAACTGGGTTCCTCAACATTTATTTTACTGTTTTTCATATATTGTGATATATGATGTGATATATAATCTATTGTCGATTTTATGTGTTTGGACGATATTGATCATCGTGATTTGATATATTGAATACCATAACATACCGGAATGTTGATAAGGATATTTTCAAAGTGATATTTGAAAATAAAATATTTATAAATGGAATATTTATAAATAAGAAATATTTATAAATTGGAATATTTATAAATAGGAGATATTTAGAAAAAAGGAAATTATAAAATCAAAGAATAGATTTGAAAAGGAAATATTTGCAAACCATTTGCAAATAGAAGATTAGAAAAGGAAATATTTGTAAATCATTTACAAATAGAATTGATAGGAAATATTTAGAAATAAATAGAGTAAAAAGGGAAATTTATTTATATTGGAATAGGACGTTATAAAAGGGAAAACGTTATAAAAATGAAACTTTTATAAGAAGGAAATCATTTTGAAGTGGAGAACCGTTACTAAAAGTAAATCTTTAAAAATGAATAAACGTTATTAAAAAGGAAATCTTTATAAAGCGAATAAAGGAGTAAAATCGAATATGGTATTCGAAAGGAGTTAAATAGAATATGGTATTCGAAAGGAGTTAAATCGAATATAGTTATTCGAAGGGAGTTAATCAAATATGGTATTCGAAAGTTAGTAAATCGAATATGTTATTCGAAGGGGTTAGTAGAGTCGAGTTAGTTGAGTAGAGTTAATCGAATCTTTGTTATTCGAATAAGAGTTAATCAGTTAGAATTAATTGGTTAGAGTTAATCCGTAAGAGTTAATCGGTTAGAGTTAATCGGTTAGAGTTAATCAAACAAAGTTAATCGATTAGAGTTAAAATAAAGAAGTTGATCGAATATAGTTTATTCGAATAGAAGCAATTGAGTTAATCGAATATTAGTTATTCGAATAAGAGATAAATAGAGTTATCGAATATACCTTATCGAAGGGAAGAATTATCGAATAGAGATGATTTGAAAGAGAGTTACGAAAGGAAGCGTTAAAGTTTTAAAGGATAAACCTTGTCTATCCCGAAGTTTAAACCATTGTTCAGTTAAGGTCTGAGAGGTAATTATACCCCAACTTGATTGACTTCGTTTTTAACTAAGGAATGGCTAAGGTTTGATAGTAAGTGGTGATTAAGAGAATATAGTTAATAAGTGTAATGGTTAGAGTTGGCATCGCGATGGTTTGTTTAAACATCTGCCTAAGTCCGATGTACGAGTTTGGAAATGTTTTCCAATAAGAAACAGAATTGTTTTCTGATATAGAAAACAAGAAATGGAAATGTTTTCCAATGGTAATAACATATATTTTCTAAATTTAGAAAATAAGAAATGTTGAATATAGGGAAACAGGAAATGAAAAAGGAACTAAGGAGATAAATGTTGAATGATGATTGATCGATATAAATTTCCATCTGGAAATAATATCGTTGTTTGCACACCTATTTTTCTTTGATGGTTAAATCACAGACTATCGATGTTTTGACCATTTTAACGTTGTTAATATGGAGAGACCGGTTGGATTATTATCCAAAGAACCACTCTGTATTGGCATAAGCGTTGCGAATCATATATGCCAAAGATAATTGAAGAAGGAGTAAAGTGCAAGAGCTATTGTATAAGTCTTAGATAACAGTGCCTAAGATGGATATACTGAATTGTGCCTTTCGTTCATCCTGTTCCTGGATGACTTGTATGGATGAATGTCTGACGGAGTATTTCCTGACGATCACGTATATTGATTTCTCTAACCGTACCAAGAGTGGAAGCGGAGAAGGAAACTTCTTTAGTTAACACGTTATGTACTCTTGTAGACGTCAATTAGTGATTTTTGATGGATCTGACAATGTGGCATTCGAAGTGAATCTGATGTGATGATGAAGCGTAACCTCAAGCCTCATCAACCAGTAAATGACAGAAATCGGGCAGGCAGCATGGCTAAGTCGGTCGCTCCGAAGTAGGGTGTATAATCACCTGATCTAGAGTTTCATTTATTTCTAAAAATCTATTGTTGATGTTGCCCCATTCGGGAAACGGTTACTGATCCCAACCGTTGGTGATATACATTCGATACACTCAAGCGAAATGAGTGGTCGGTCATGTGTGGCCGGGTTGCAAGATGTTCTTGTTGAACCCAGTGTATTCCTTTCTAGAGGTACACTAGCGAAAGGTGGTTCCATACCTTGTCATAGTTGGAAATCCATTGCCCAATACGTGCTTGCGGTTTTGATTGTATACTATATATGTAGAACGTGAGATGAAAGCGTTTCTGCTAGATGATTATTATATTGTGGTTGATAGACATAATTATAATATCAAAAAGTTTTTGACATAAAGATAATTTGGATTCTCATAAGAGAAAAACCCGTTCCGTTACACGGCGTGGTCTTATGAGATATCATTTACCTGCTTGAACTGTTTTAAACTGTTTTACTCATACCAGTCCCATGACTGACCCGGAGTTTATTTTGTTTTGTTTTCCCTAAACTCTTGGGTGCCCAATTTTGTACGGGTAGTCAAGTAGTCGGGATTTACAGATACATGAAGAGCTGGAGCAGGAGGCTTCAGGATCATATAGCTATAGTTTATTTCCGCTGTGTTGTAAGTGTTGTACTTTGATAATGATGTATATTCAAGTACAGATGTATATTTCAAGTTACGTTATATATATTATATGTTATTCGTTCCGCTGTGAGGTTCGTGTTACTCTGATGTTGTGTTCTTCTTCTTCTTCTTCTATTTTAAGTTCTATCTTATCTATTCTCACCCTCTGCTTTCTTTCTATTAATTTCCTGATTTTCAGTTTAATTTGGGGTTGGACTTGTGTTTTTGGTCAGCTCAAATTGGAACGGATTTTCGGGTCATTACAGCCTGTAATCCCTCAAATCCGGAACCCTAGTTCTGCGGCTTCCACTGTCCAGATGATCAAACGGGTGTGCATGATACAAAGAAGGTACCAGATGAAAGCTCTTCTTAACATGAACTCAAGGATCAAGTTGTTATGATTTTAGGAATTTTATTCAGTTTTATTTGCATTTTTCTTTGAGGATTGAAATGTTTTACTGAAAGGGAAAAAAACTGCGACGCATTCCTTAGACTAGAGAAAAATGTAATTAGGTTTAGAAGGTTGTAATGATATTATATAGGATATTTTTAATAGTTTTATATTCGAATATTTTATTTATTTTTAATCAACCGCTATTCGTATTTACTGTTAAAAATTCCTATGATCACATAAAATACTCAAATTTGATGAAAATTGACATGCAGCTACGGTTCGACATTGCGGACCTAACGAAACTAGTTTCGTCCAATTCCAACTTCGTTTGCTCACACAGTGTATTTTTAACCATCAAAATACTAACTGTTCTTCACATTAAAATCCCGCACGGCCACATACTGACTTCAAAAATCATGAAAATTGAAATCTAGCAATAATTTAATATTGCGGATCCAACAAAATTAGTTTCGTCGAAAACGGAGGTCGTTTGCAAAACTAGCTATTTTTAAAGCTCTAAATAGACCATTTAAATATATAAATATATTTAAAAATAATTAAACTAAATATTTAAAAATAAATATTATCATATATATTCACACTAGAATACCATACAATTCCAATTGGATTTATAACTCGTTATTCCAAATCCAGTGTTACATCGATATTCGATTTATACTTAAAATCCATTTTAAAATATAAATAAATCGATATAAATTATAAAGGAATTCCATAGCGACTTTTTGAAATTTTGATTTGGATATAACTCAAAATCTATACAATGAAATCCCGATTTTTCTCTTCCATTAGAAAAATATACTTCACCAGCTCCGAACGTTTCTTGTTTCACAGAAATCCGATTTAAAACGGACCCTGTATATTCAGTTGAAGTTCAAATCGCCAAACAGCGAATTGCCACGCCATTTCTAGCTCGATTTTAATTATAATATAATTTATAAGTTCAACTGTCGTTATTTAATTTTATTCGTTATCCAATTTCAATTCTAAACTGAATTAAATATTTTGAATTGTCCAATTCACACAATATTGTGAATTCTGTTAATTCCAATTATTTCAGAAATAATTATATTACCCTATTATTTATATTAATTAAATTTCAATATTGTTTAATTAAACGACCATTTAAACGTCTAATCACTATTTAAATAATTAAATAAATTAATTATAATACCGTGAAAATATCGGACATTACAGATACGAAGACCATAATGTTGCTGAAGCTAGTACCTCGTCCAAGACCAGCATAATTGATTTGTTGCTTATTGCAACTCTACCTTCGGACAATTATTTGAAGCAGAACGGTCTTTACAGTTTGGCTTGTGAAGAAGAAACCCCTATTGAAAGCGAGAAAGACTGTAACGGTGATACCAAAAGCGATGCTTCTTGAACTTAGGCTAATAATTTTATAGACCATTCTTTTTGGAGGCAAGTTCACATGTTGTTTGTTTTGAGAGTTACATTACAAAGAGCCAAAGAAGATCTGGAGTTTTGGTATTTATGTCACCACAGGAAAAGATGAACCAATGGAGAAACATTTAATTGGGAGTATTTAAACAAGCGTTTATTGTAATAGGAAGTTATACATAATATGAATAAATAGTTTAGATCGAAGAATTTAAGCGGAGTACTTGAATTTATGATTTTAGTTTAATTAACATACAGTTAATTATTTAATTATTTGTTGTGTAATATGTGTTTAATAATTGTAAATAAAATACTATAAAATAAACTCAATATTTCATTCAATCACAACCATATATTATTCGTTCATATACTAGCAAAACAAGCGAACGACAAAAGCAAATTGAATAAACTAAAAAAACAATCAAACAAATCTAACTACCAATATACCACCACAAAATATTCTCTACAAATAACCGATGTACCCACGTAGGTCGTGATTAGATACCGCTTGTAGCATATCCAAGACAGATGATCAGTGCAAAATGTCTTCATAATCTCTCGACTTTGAACATCGGGAACATGAGACGTATGAGAATAAAATTGCATCATCGCCTCAGTGAAATGGTATGTCAGTACCAAAGGTCGTGATATGATGCATAACTCACATGTCTACTGGAGAAGTGGTATTTGTGCTAGACGGTAAGGTGTCATCAGTTATTCAATGATCATACAAAGATATATTTGCAGCAGTGAATGACTAAGACTGAAGCTTGGGCTAGAGCAGTGGAACGACTGGTCGCTGATATTATCAAGTGTCACTTCTTATGCATCCACCAAACATCACATATTTCTCTCTGAAATTCAAGGGAGCATTACTTTCCAACCTCTAGAACTAGGGGTGAACAACATTCGGTTGAAATCGAATTAACCAACCGAGCCAATTTACTTCGGTCGGTTTGGTTGGTTTTTGAAACTAGATCGGTTTGAGTTTGTTTAGAAATTATTATTTTTTGGTTTTCGGTTAACCAAACTAGTCGAACTTTTACAATATTATCCAATTATATAGCATCATAACACTTTAAATAATTGGTTTAGTGAGAGAATACAAAGTTCACTTGTTAAAATAAATCAATATTTATTATTAATATAAAAAATACAAAAGAAAATCTCTTCAAAAATAAATTTAAGTTTTGCTTTGAATGAAATAATCACTTAAGCAATGAGACCTCTTTCTAGTTTGGTTAAATCGGTTACCGATCGAATTAACCGAATTAATTCGATTCTGATCGGTTCGGTTTAGAAGTCTTTCGGTTTCAATTAGGTTTGTTATTTTTATCTTTAAACTGACCATACCGATCGAATGCTTACCCTTATCCAGAACGTCCTGTAGCATCGTTCCACTATTCCTTAGGTTGTCGAGTAAATCATACTCCACATCCCAACTCCCCGGAAATCTCTAGCAACATGTTCCAATCCTTTTAAATACGCCTCAGCTTGTCTCATTTATTCTTTGCGTCTATCTTGGTCTAACCATCATTAAATGTATCATTGAAATGTGCGTCTACTTCTAGTAGGGTTGTCAATGGGTCGGGATGTGTAACACCCCGTATGTTGAATAACTTGCTATAATATAAAACAGGGCAGAATTAAATTTTAAATTCTGAATCAAGGGAAACGGGCTATGCCATTGCGTTCGTCTCGGAAAAATACGCGAAATAGAGTCCGAGTTTTCAAAAATCGGAGTCCGTATGACCGAGTTAAGGCCCGAAGAAGTTTTCAGAAAAATTCAAAACAGATTTAATTATAAAAATTTCAAGTTTCAGAAGAGGCGGGAAAATTCCCGCCAGACTGAGGGAGTCGACCCAGGGGTCGACATGGGTGTCGACCCCCCCCCCCCAGGGGTCGACCCAGGGGTCGGTCTGTGTGACCTGGGTGCAACCTGATGGGGTTTGGGCTATGTTTTAGGGCTAGTGACGAAATCTGATGGCTCTAATCTGATTTAAGGTTAATCTAATGGCCTAAAACACCTAACTAATCTATAAATACACCCTAAGACTACCCTAATTCATACTAAAAATAGATACAATGTCGTTATGCCGTCAAAATGCAACTTGAAGGAGCCTCCATCAAATTGTAGAAGAAGATAACCTCTCAATTCAACCTCTAATCAACTCTAGCAACTTAATCTTCTTCATAGGAGTGCTAATCAACAAGTTTTGAGTTTCTATAGCCTTAATGACCAATTGTTGAAATTATTATGATAGGATATAATGAGGTTATGGCTATGAATGTGGATCAATGCAAGTTATGTTATCATATGCTATGTGTTCATGATGTTATGCAAGTTATGCAAGTTATATGCTATGTGTTCATGATGTTATGCAAGTTATGCAAGTTGTATGCTATGTGTTCATGATGTTATGCAAGTTATGCAAGTCATATGCTATGTGATCATGATGTTATGCAAGTTATGTAAGTTTTATGCTATGTGATCATGATGTTATGCAAGTTATGCAAGTCATATGCTATGTGATCATGATGTTATGCAAGTTATGCAAGTTTTAGGCTATGTGTTCATGATGCTAGTTATGCAAATCGCTATGATAAACATTGATCCATTATGACACCATGTTATGCAAGTTTGGTGTTTGATTATATGTAAGTTCATATATGATATGTTATGCAAGTTTGGTGTATGATTATATGCAAGTTCATATATGACATGTTATGCAAGTTTGGTGTTTGATTATATGCAAGTAACATGTGCAAGTTTACACCTTAGTATGATATGCATACATATGCAAGTTAACCCCTTTGTATGTCATACATACATATGCAAGTTTACCCCTTTGTATGACATAAGTAGCTTATGCAAGTTACCCTCCTTATGACATATGTGATTCATGCAAGTTTGGGTTGATTATTTATGCTAGTTGGGTTTGATGCTATATGCATGTTGACACCTTTAAAACCCATGTTGATGCTAATGTTATGCAAGTTGAACCCATTATATGTGTGATGAATCTTCCCTTTTGAATATGTCATGTTAGCGAATTACATGGGGAACGATGGGGTTAATATACATGTTAATGAAATGGTGTGAAGTTGGTATGGTTATGCATACTATAAAGTGGATGGACATAATTGAGTCAATTATGTACATCGTTAAATTTGTAATTAATTAGGGATAATTAATACAAATTATGGGGGTGATTAATTAGGTGTAATTAAACGGCTAAGACACGAGGTTGGACCCTTTTGTAGCATAAGACTGCCCGGAACCGACCGGCAAATCCAGCGGCTACAAATGATTGGCCCAATGTGAGAGGTCTTAGGCATAAACTAAACACGTGACAAGTGTAAAGACACGAGGTTAGACTCGGTTATGGTGTAAGGCTGCCCGGACACGACCGGCAAATCCAGCTGCCATAAAAGATAGTCTAATGTGAGAGGTCTTTACAACGGTTACGTTCTTAATCAACTAAGAAACAGTTAACCAGATAAGCATGTAGTGTGGCATGAGGGGTTAAGTGGGTGCCTTGGGTGGCATGTGGAAATCAAGTAAGTGCCTTGGGTGGCATGTGGAAATCAAGTGGGTTGCCTTGGGTGGCAATAGAAAATACGATTAGAATACTTAACCAAGTGGAAACATGTAATTAAACATGATTAAAGGGTTAAGTGGGATGCACTAGATAAAGGGACAAGCTTAGGTGGGTAGCTTGTGGGGGCCCATTTCAACCAGTAACCCATATTTATCTTATTGGGCTCGACCCATGTCGAGGACAGGACACGCGTACTGGGCTTGACTATAAGAGGCCAAAACGGGTTAGCGGTGGCAACGCAAGTCCAATGGGTTTCATATGCGTTTGTGGACCCGGGCTGGTAGGTAAGACGTTGTTGCATCGTGTAGGTATAAGCCGTGCACCATTGGTTGTATCGGGTTGCCACTTTGGGTAGTGATACACCCCACTGTGGGGCCAGCACGGGTATTTACGGTAGGGAGCCGATCGCTTAGGGAGTAGTGGGTACACCTAGTGGAGATAGGGGCAGACGGCACCTATGTAGTCAGCTAGGGGTACATGAAACTACTGGGTAAATTTTCTAAGTCCTTGGGTGGGATCAACCTTTAAGTAGGAATGACTGGTGTGGTGCAGTTAGTAATTACCCTTGGGTGGGTAGATGCGTCTTTACCGTTATCTTAGTTCATCCTATGTCTAGTTGGCTACTTAGTGTAGTCATTTATCCCCACTCATCACTGTACCAAGTTTATATCATACCCTAATTACTTTAATGATTGTGTTGTTAAAGTTATAGGGCTCACTCAGACTTATGTCTGACCCCGTTGTTTTTATCTTTTTCCCCCTCAGGTCCTCAGGTTGGGCCTAGCACTAGTGGGCTTTGATCATATTTCTTTATCTATCTTTTGGAGCTTTGACCGTGGTGTAAAGCCCAGCTTATCTTTTCTATTATGGCTATTAGTTACTTAGTGGGATTATGTACTTATGTTTTTATCAGGATGGATATTTGGTACTTGACTCTTTTATGGTGTTGTAACTAAACATGTTTACCTTCTGCTGCAATGAAATGATGTTTTAGATTTTCAAGTATTTATATCTGTCTTGTTGTAATTTTTCTGTTCTATATTCACTTAAAATACTCCACCGAAGTTAAGGCATTCCCTTAGTGAGTGACCTTAGCGGATGTGGGGTATTACACGTGGTATCAGAGCTGAAGGTTACCGGAACAGATAAAATTTTTAGAAAAACTATTTTTCTAAAAAAAAAAACATTTTCGGAAGAAGTATTTTCAAAAACATGTCTTTTGAGAGAAAAGTTTTTGAAAGAAAAGCATAATCCGCAATAGCCATATCTTTTTCTTTCGAATTCTCCGTTTTGAATCTTTCCTTTTTCGTTTCAGCATGGCTGAAGATCTTAACTTTCCGGAGGGTGTGACGATACTAGTATGGTATAGGAGATTGATAGAGGCTAGGGCCTCCACTGCGGGTCCAGCAAATGTTCCTCCACCAACAGTAGCACCCGATCTTCCTCCTCCCCTTCCTCCTCCTCGCAAGGATACTTTTGCTAAGACTTGCAAGGAATTTAAGGCTATGGGAGGGAAACCTTTTCAAGGATCAGAAACTTTTGTGGAAGCTAGGGATTGGCTTAAGGAGGTGGAAGAATTGATAGATATCTTTGAGATGGGAGAAGGAAAGAAAGTCAAGTTAGCGGCTTGGTTGATGAAGGGAGAGGCCTCATTCTGGTGGGAGGTCACTAATGGAGAACGCCCTGTTGACTCTTGGGCGGATTTCAGGCAAAGGTTCGTGGCAAAGTTTCTCTCAAGGGCGGAGGAAAACTTTGTATATGGAAAGGTTCTTGACTCTAAAGCAAGGAAACGTATCAATGAAGGAATATGTCAACAAGTTTAATCAATTGGCAAGGTTTGGCATAGACATGGTGAATACACCGGAGAAGAAGGCTTTGAGGTTCGTTAAAGGCTTGAATGAACCGATGCATGGATTGGCTATGACTCACATCCCTATGGGGGCCACCTTTGAGAAGCTAGTAGACATGGCACTCATGCATGAGGAAGAGAAGGGTCCCAATGCTAATAAGGCACCCGAGAAGAAAGGAGATCAGAAGAGACCTCAACAGCAACAGCAAAACAAGGGTGGGAAAGGCAACGGTGGCAAGGGAAAGAAGAAGTGCTTCAATTATGGGACAGCAGTCCACCTAAGCAAAGATTGTCGGAAGAAGAAGAAGACTGGCTGCTTCCACTGTGGCGAAGCAGGGCATCTAGTGAAGGACTGCCCTAAGAAGGGGGAAAGGACGGGATCTACCTCAGGAGGACAGGTGCAAGCTCTTATGGCACCAGGTCAGGCAAGGGGGCAAGTTCAGGCTCTCGCGGTTCCACCGATTCAGGAAAGAGGTAGAACTATTTCCGTTGAAAGTCTGGTTTTTCTGTTTGATCATCCTGTCCGTACTTTGTTTGACTCTGGCGCATCGCATTCGTTTATCTCATCATCATTAGTTGAGTCACTGCACTTAGACACCAGTCTAGTAGATGATCCCTTGGTTGTTTCAAACCCAATTGGGGGCTCCACTTATTTGTCCATGATATGTTTGGGTTTGAAGATTTCTATACTTAGCGTTGAGTTTAGATGTGATGCTTTCGTTTTGGGCTTCATGGGCTATAGGTTGATTTTGGGCATGGACTGGTTATCCAGTAATGGTGCCGTTCTTGATTGTGAAAGAAGAGTTGTTAGGCTCATGACCCGCTTGGGTAACACTCTCGAGATTTCTTGTAATCCCATGGATTCTATTATGCTAAGTTATCTTGAATCGCTTGACGCTTCGGTCGAGAGTTTGCGATCTGTTAGAGTGGTCCGAGAGTACTCGGATGTGTTTGAGGAGGTGACGGGCTTACCTCCGAGGCGGGAGATAGACTTCCGAATATATCTGGTGGACAATGCTAAACCAGTATCTTTGCCAGTGCGCCATATGGCTCCTCGTGAGAGGAGGGAACTCCATAAGCAAGTAGGGGAGTTGCTTGAGAAGGGGTTCATAAGACGAAGTATATCGGAGTGGGGTGCTCCAGTAGTTTTTGCCACGAAGGCGGATGGGTCCCTCAGACTTTGTGTAGACTATAGAGAACTCAATAAGCTCACAAAGAAGAATAGACACTCATTGCCGAGGATTGATGATCCCTTTGATCAGTTGGTTGGCGCCTCAGTGTTTTCGCAGTTGGACTTGGCCACGGGGTTTCATCAGTTGAGAGTGGTTGAGGATAGCATAGACAAGACTGCCTATAAGACTCCGGATGGTTTCTGTGAGTGGCTGGTGATGCCATTTGGTTTGACGAACGCCCCTGCATACTTTGTTGATTTAATGAGTAGGGTGTTCAGGGAGTACCTTAATAAGTTCGTGGTGGTCTTTGTGGATGATATCTTAGTATTTTCTAAGAGTGAAGAAGAGCATGCCCTACATCTAGGGAAGTGTTAGAGACTCTTCGAGCGCATAGCCTTAAGGCTAAATTTTCTAAATGTCACTTCTGGAGGAAGGAAGTGCGGTTCTTAGGGCACGTGGTCTCTAAGGAAGGGATAGCTGTGGATCCCGCGAAGGTAGTATCCATCCAAGATTGGAAGGTACCAAAGAATGCTACCGAGGTGAGGAGTTTCTTGGGGTTGGCTGGCTACTATAGGAAGTTTATCAAGGACTTCGCGAAGATATCAGCCCCATTAACTCGCTTGACGAGGAAGAATCTAATCTTCGCATGGGACGTAGATTGTGATGATGCGTTCCGACGGTTAAAGAGAGCTTTAACCACAGCTCCAGTCTTAGTGTTGCCAGATGGGAGTAAGCCATTTGTTGTCTATACCGATGCTTGTGGGACAGGACTGGGCGTAGTCTTAATGCAAGAGGGAAGGGTAATAGCCTACGGTGGAAGGCAGTTGAGAAAGCATGAGAAAAATTACCCTACCCATGATTTAGAGTTGGCCGCTATTGTTTTTACGCTTAAGACTTGGCGCCATTATCTTCTTGGCGAGAAATTCGAATTGTTCACTGACCACAAATCATTGAAGTACTTGTTTTCTCAGAAGGATTTGAACTTGAGACAACAAAGGTGGATGGAGTTCTTAGCATCCTATGATTTCGAGATAGCGTATACCCCTGGCAAGGGTAACGTGGTGGCGGACGCCTTGAGCAGAAAAAGGTTGTCCTTGAGTCCATTGTTCGTGGAACGACGAAGCTTGGAATTTATCTCAATGTTTGATTTCAGACCTTTCGTTGACTTTGTACCCGGTTTGCTAGCATCCTTAGAGGCTAGACCTACTCTTTTGGGATGGATTGGCGAGGCACAGCGGGACGACCCACAGTTGGTTGAGTTGGTAGAGAAGCTCATAAGGGGGGAGTCGTCCAGCCATTTGAGTAGGTACACCCTAAACGATAGGGGGTTCTTGCGTAGAGATAGTAGACTTTGTGTACCGCAAGACGAAGGTTTGAGGAAGGCTATTCTTGATGATGCACATCGTTCTAGGATGACTATTCATCCCGGTGGGGATAAGATGTACCAAGACATGAAGCGAGTTTTCTTTTGGGCCGGTATGAAGAAAGATGTGGCCGAGTATGTCGCTAGATGCTTGGTGTGCCAACAAGTGAAAGCGGAGCAAAAGAAACCCGGTGGGTTGCTTCACCTATTGGAAGTTCCGCAATGGAAGTGGGATAGCGTCTCGATGGATTTTATTGATGGGTTACCGAGGTCGAGGAAGGGTAATACGGGAATTTGGGTTGTGGTAGAATGACTTACTAAGAGCGCCCATTTCATACCCGTGAAGAGAAAGAGGACTGCTCCATGGCTAGCTTCAGTTTACCTTCGAGAGATAGTTCGGTTGCATGGTGTACCCTCTAGCATAGTGAGCGATCGAGATCCCATCTTCACTAGCGAGTTTTGGAAGAGTTTGCAAGAAGCAGTGGGGACTCAGTTGTGTTTGAGCACCGCATATCATCCTCAGACGGACGGCCAGACCGAAAGGGTGAATCGTGTTCTGGAAGACCTTTTGAGGCTTTGTATCTTGGATTTTGGAGGTACATGGGAAGAGCATCTTCCATTGGTGGAGTTCACGTATAATAACAGCTTTCAGTCCAGTATTGGTATGGCTCCTTTCGAAGCTCTTTATGGAAGGCCTTGTCGATCACCTAAATGTTGGTGGGAATCTACGGATAAGATCTTGCTTGGGCCTGATATGGTTAGAGAGACTTCGGAAAAGATTGATTTGATTCGAAGAAGGATGAAAGCGGCGCAAGGCAGACAGAAATCTTACGCGGATAAGAGGAGGACGGATCTGGAGTTTGATGTTGGGGACATGGTCATTGTCAAAGTATCTCCATTACAGAATGTTGTTCGCTTTGGGTCCATTGGGAATTTGGCACCAAGATTTGTAGGACCGTTTCCTATTAAGGAAAGGATTGGATGGGTGGCATATAGAGTGGATTTACCCGAGAGACTTAGGGGTGTGCATGACGTATTCCATGTGTCACATTTGAGGAAGTGCCTACATGAGACCGCAGAGGGGGTAGAATCGAGCTTACTTAGAGAAGTGGAGGTAGAGCGTGATGCAACTATTCGACGAGCTCCTACCCGCATCCTTGGGTCAGAGATTAGGAAGTTGAGGAACAGAGAGGTGCGACTAGTCAAAGTGCAATGGGAAGAGGATGAGAGCAATGCTACTTGGAAGACAGAAGCGAAGATGCGTTCACTGTACCCATTCCTTTTTGAGGGTATGTCTTTTAACTTCTCCTTTATCGTTTGTCTAATACTTATCTTATCTTTAGTATGTCCTCTCATTAGTACCTTTGACCTTTAGATAGGGTAAACCTATGGTTGAAACATGTGTTTGAGACATGTTATGATTGATGGATGCGTGTGGATGCAAGTGGTTGCTAGTGGTTGCTCGTGGATACATATACACACACTTTAGACACTAGATCGGCTCAGTCACTTCATATCGCATATTGCATATAACTGCGTGTAGGTAGCTATATTAATGATTGTATAATGGTTGTGTTATCATATGGATGATGCATTTTGGTGAATGATTGTGCACTCATGTAGAAATGGTATGTGTCGATAGGGTTCTTTCGCATACATATTGGATGCATGACACTATCATGGTTTGCATTAAGGAGGTCAACTGAATCAGTAGACCGCCTGATTTTTCATTAGACAGGGAACATATACACACACTCTTTGCATATGTTCATACAGCATTAGAACTTTAAGGACAATGGATGCCAGTGTTTGATGGTTTAGTAGATGGTTGTTTGATTGGTAGGATACGTTCTTCTTGACTTAGTGATTTCGGGGATGAAATCCTTTAAGTAGGGGAGAATGTAACACCCCGTATGTTGAATAACTTGCTATAATATCAAACAGGGCAGAATTAAATTTTAAAATCTGAATCAGGGGAAACGGGCTATGCCATTGCGTTCGTCTTGGAAAAATACGCGAAATAGAGTCCGAGTTTTCGAAAATCGGAGTCCGTATGACCTAGTTAAGGCCCGAAGAAGTTTTCAGAAAAATTCAAAACAGATTTAATTATAAAAATTTCAAGTTTCAAAAGAGGCGGGAAAATTCCCGCCAGACTGAGGGAGTCGACCCAGGGGTCGACATGGGTGTCGACCCCCCCTAGGGGTCGACCCAGGGGTCGACCCTGAGGTCGACCCCCCTGTCGGTCTGTGTGACCTGGGTGCAACCTGATGGGGTTTGGGCTAGGTTTTAGGGCTAGTGACGAAATCTGACATCTCTAATCTGATTTAGGGTTAATCTAATGGCCTAAAACACCTAACTAATCTATAAATACACCCTAAGACTACCCTAATTCATACTAAAAATAGATACAATGTCGTTATGCCGTCAAAATGCAACTTGAAGGAGCCTCCATCAAATTGTAGAAGAAGATAGCCTCTCAAATCAACCTCTAATCAACTCTAGCAACTTAATCTTCTTCATAGGAATGCTAATCAACAAGTTGTGAGTTTCTATAGCCTTAATGACCAATTGTTGAAATGATTATGACAGGATATAATGAGGTTATGGCTATGAATGTGGATCAGTGCAAGTTATGTTATCATATGCTATGTGTTCACGATGTTATGCAAGTTATGCAAGTTATATGCTATGTGTTCATGATGTTATGCAAGTTATGCAAGTTGTATGCTATGTGTTCATGATGTTATGCAAGTTATGCAAGTCATATGCTATGTGATCATGATGTTATGCAAGTTATGTAAGTTGTATGCTATGTGATCATGATGTTATGCAAGTTATGCAAGTTATGCAAGTCATATGCTATGTGATCATGATGTTATGCAAGTTATGCAAGTTTTAGGCTATGTGTTCATGATGCTAGTTATGCAAATCGCTATGATAAACATTGATCCATTATGACACCATGTTATGCAAGTTTGGTGTTTGATTATATGTAAGTTCATATATTGTATGTTATGCAAGTTTGGTGTATGATTATATGCAAGTTCATATATGACATGTTATGCAAGTTTGGTGTTTGATTATATGCAAGTAACATGTGCAATTTTACACCTTAGTATGATATGCATACATATGCAAGTTAACCCCTTTGTATGTCATACAAACATATGCAAGTTTACCCCTTTGTATGGCATAAATAGCTTATGCAAGTTACCCTCCTTATGACATATGTGATTCATGCAAGTTTGGGTTGATTACTTATGCTAGTTGGGTTTGATGCTATATGCATGTTGACACCTTTAAAACCCATGTTGATGCTAATGTTATGCAAGTTGAACCCATTATATGTGCGATGAATCTTCCCTTTTGAATATGTCATGTTAGCGAATTACGTGGGGAACGATGGGGTTAATATACATGTTAATGAAATGGTGTGAAGTTGGTATGATTATGCATACTATAAAGTGGATGGACATAATTGAGTCAATTATGTACATCGTTAAATTTGTAATTAATTAGGGATAATTAATACAAATTATGGGGGTGATTAATTAGGTGTAATTAAATGGCTAAGACACGAGGTTGGACCCTTTTGTAGCATAAGACTGCCCGGAACCGACTGGCAAATCCAGCGGCTACAAATGATTGGCCCAATGTGAGAGGTCTTAGGCATAAACTAAACACATGACAAGTGTAAAGACACGAGGTTAGACTCGGTTATGGCGTAAGGCTGCCCGGACCCGACCGGCAAATCCAGCTGCCATAAAAGATAGTCTAATGTGAGAGGTCTTTACAACGGTTACGTTCTTAATCAACTAAGAAACACTTAACCAGATAAGCATGTAGTGGGGCATGAGGGGTTAAGTGGGAGCCTTGGGTGGCATGTGGAAATCAAGTAAGTGCCTTGGGTGGCATGTGGAAATCTAGTGGGTTGCCTTGGGTTGCAATAGAAAATACGATTAGAATACTTAACCAAGTGGAAACATGTAATTAAACATGATTAAAGGGTTAAGTGGGATGCACTAGATAAAGGGACAAGCTTAGGTGGGTAGCTTGTGGGGCCCATTTCAACCAGTAACCCATATGTATCTTATTGGGCTCGACCCATGTCGAGGACGGGACACGCGTACTGGGCTTGACTATAAGAGGCCAAAATGGGTTAGCGGTGGCAACGCAAGTCCAACGGGTTTCATATGCATGTGTGGACCCGGGCTGGTAGGTAAGACATTGTTGCATCGTGTAGGTAAAAGCCATGCACCATTGGTTGTATCGGGTTGCCATTTTGGGGAGTGATACACCCCACTGTGGGGCCAGCACGGGTATCTACGGTAGGGAGCCGATCGCTTGGGGAGTAGTGGGTACACCTAGTGGAGATAGGGGCAGACGGCACCTATGTAGTCAGCTAGGGGTACACGAAACTACTGGGTAAATTTTCTAAGTCCTTGGGTGGGATCAACCTTTAAGTAGGAATGACTGGTGTGGTGCAGTTAGTAATTACCCTTGGGTGGGTAGATGCGTCTTTACCGTTATCTTAGTTCATCCTATGTCTAGTTGGCTACTTAGTGTAGTCATTTATCCCCAGTCATCACTGTACCAAGTTTATATCATACCCTAATTACTTTAATGATTGTGTTGTTAAAGTTATAGGGCTCACTCAGACTTATGTCTGACCCCGTTGTTTTTATCTTTTCCCCCTCAGGTCCTCAGGTTGGGCCTAGCACTAGTGGGCTTTGATCAGATTTCTTTATCTATCTTTTGGAGCTTGGACCGTGATGTAAAGCCCAGCTTATCTTTTCTATTATGGCTTTAGTTACTTAGTGGGATTATGTACTTATGTTTTTATCAGGATGGATATTTGGTACTTGACTCTTTTATGGTGTTGTAACTAAACATGTTTACCTTCTACTGCAATGAAATGATGTTTTAGATTTTCAAGTATTTATATCTGTCTTGTTGTAATTTTTCTGTTCTATATTCACTTAAAATACTCCACCGAAGTTAAGGCATTCCCTTAGTGAGTGACCTTAGCGGGTGTGGGGTATTACAGGATGGGTCGGGATGGGTCGGGTTCGGGTCGGGTCAGGTCAAGTCGTGTTCGGGTTGAGTTCAAGTCGGGTCAGCTCAACCTGTCTATTAAACGGGTCGGTTTCAAGTTGTCCCATTTATAATCATGTGGGTTTCGGGTTTAATTCGTCTAATCCATTAAGAAAAATATTTGTATAAAAAGACGTGAATGAACATGAAAATATGAAAGAAGGGTATTATCATCATTCACTTGTTGCAAGCTAAGATGAGAATAAAAATGTAAAAAGTTGTTAATGTCTGAATAAACATGAAAGCGTGAAAAAATGTTAAGTGTTAGTGTGTATGAATAATTGAATAACGACAACATCCTTCATTTTTCAAGCTAAGATAAGAATTTTACAATAATATAAAGCCCATAAACGGGTTAGTCGGGTCAAATTCGGGTTTCGTGGGTCAACCCTAAACCCAACCGTTTATAAACGGGTTAAAGTCGGGTTGACCCTAAAATGACCCGTTATTAAACGGGTCGGGTCAACTCGCTAATTTCCCATGCGGGTTTCAGGTCGTATTGGAAATTGACAGCCCTAACTACCAGTAAAAATGAATTTATGCTTCCTCGTAGGTCTAGATGATTGACGTGTATTTCAATGAACGATTCAGTGCGTTCATACGTCCAATTCTTTATAGACAAGGACAAAAAAAGAGCAGAACCAGAGGCGGATAAGTGTTTCATAACATTGCAAAGGCAAAAATGCGAAATTGTAAAAAAGATTTTAAAAATGCAATAGAGAACAAAAAATTAAGCATATAAATGGAGAAATTTACCTAAAAAAATATCACTGTCGAACAAAAAAAATTGAAAATGGATGAAAAAGAGAGTTGCTGTCGAATTTGGTGGGAGGAAATTAGCTGAGTGGCCGAGCATTTATCAAATTGACCGTTAGGGAGGTTTGCTTGGCCAAAATAAAATTCTATGAAGCCAAAAGATAATGTCCATTCTTCGGTGATGTTGTAACAACCTGGATTTTCAAAACCAATTTAAAAATTTTATTTTACCTATTTTAATGGGTTTTGAGAATTTAAAATGATTTATTTTAGATAATAACGACTAAAAATTTATTTAAATCGAAGTTAGAACATATAAATTTATTTTAATTATAAAAGTAGCTTGAAATGGCGTGGTAGTTTGAAAATTCGATTTTAATTTTCAAATGAATGTACAGAAGTCAAAGTAAATCGGATTTCAGTAAAACCAGAAATATTTGAATTTGTTTAATTAGATCTATCTAACTAATGTGAAAAACTGAGATTTCTTAATATTAATTGGAAGTTATGCATAATTTAAAATTTAAAATAGTTGCTATGGAATTTATATATATTTTAATATAATATATAGTCCTTAAAAATAGCCATTTTGCAAACGACCTCCGTTTTCGACAAAACCACTTTTGTTGGATTCGGAATGTCAAATTATTGCTAGATTTTAATTTTCATAATTTTTGGAATTGATATGTGAGCGTGGTAAATTTTAATGCGTTTGGTACTTTCAGTTTAAATTTAATCGACTGGAAATTGACCATTTTTCAAACGGTCTCCAAATTCAACGAAATTAATTTTGTTAGAACTGTATCGTCAAAACATTGCTAGATTAATCTATTTGGAATTTTTGGAGCCGATATGTGGCCCCGGTAAATTAAAATGTACGTTGAATTCAATTTTGAATGTTATATTAATTAATATTTTAATTTTGATGAAAACTTATCAAAACAATCAATTTGGCTTGCGAAACATATCCCATTGTGTCCGAAATGGAGGTATTTAGCCAGGGGCGATAGTCATTGGGTTTAATTTGGAGTTCAGATGGATAAACTAGTATAAGTGGAATTAAATAATATAAAATAATTAATATAAATAACCCCTACTCTTTATAAAACCCTAGTCAATGACTATACGTGGTCAATAGGAGCCTCCATCGATTCCAATGGCAGAAATGCTCCAGCCTTCTCATGCCTTCTCCTCTTCAATCCGTAAATCATTTCGATAATCGCCCAAAACAAAAATCAAAGAGCGTAGGGAGATCTTTAATCTCAATAGGTATGATCTGAAACAAGGATCGGTAGCGGCCTAATTTTCTCCCTAAAGTCATCGTGTTATGTTTGATTATTGGGGCGCCAGGAAGCTCGAGTTTCGAGCTGTTACCAGTAAGAGGAGCCGACGTCGAGGGCCACATCGTGGAGCATTTTGATCGAGCTCCGACGCAAGGAGGTAGCGTGCGTGATGAAAGTTTTGGGGGTGGTTTCATGGGTTGTGGGTTCAATTATTTACTGAAGAAGGAGAAAGAAGATGCGGCACTTCTTTTTAATTGAGGTTTAAGGAGAGAATAATTATGTTAATTTTATAATTAATTATATTAATAATGTAGTTAACCTTTAAACTATCTTATTTTGCTCAAATCAAAACAGAATCACGTGATTTTAGATCCATTGGAGTCCTCTTTTCGAGATCTAGGCAATGGAACTGACTGGGAGGAAAACGGACCTAGCTACAATTTTAGAAGGAGTGGAAACCAATGTGATATCTCTAAATTCAATTGAAATGGAAAATAAAATATATCATAGGTTGCAGACGGGGATTAGTAGCTTCTTACACTACTTTATGTACAAACCATGGATGATTTGTGTGATATGTGTGTTGTATATAATATATATATATATGTGATCGTGATGTGAATAAAATATATATATGGAATGTGAATAAAACATATATATGCGATGTGAATAAAATATATATATATATATATATATGCGATGTGAATAAAATATATATATATGAAATGTGAATAAAATATATATATGCGATGTGGACAAAATATATATATGAAATGTGAATAAAATATATATATGAAATGTGAATAAAATATATATATGAAATGTGAATAATATATATATATGTGCGATGTGAATAAAATATATATATGAAATGTGAATAAAATATATATATGAAATGTGAATAATATATATATATATATATATATATATATATATACGATGTGAGTAAAATATGTATGAAATGTGAATAAAATATATGTAATAACCCGAAAATTCCCATCCTTCGAATTGACTGCAAGGCCCGATCCGAAAGTCAAAAATCGTCGGTTCACTAACTTTGGGCATACAACACATCAGAACAAGTAACAGAAGGCTTTTATAAACATCATAATAATGTTAATCAGAGTACAGAATATATCAGAGTACATCAATAAATTATAATACAGTCGAAGATTAATTTATAATGCTGCGGAACCAATAAACCACAGCGGAAGCCTATCAATCCTCTAGACACAGCTTTAAGCTTCGATCCAGAATCCTGCTCACTAAATAAATATCTGCAAAACAAACCACTCGACTGCCCGTGTGGAAATAAGGGCACCCGAGTTTGCAAGTGAAAACAAACTACAAGTCTGTCATGGGACTGGTATGAAAAATCTTACTTCTTATCTAATATTAAGGCTAATCACATGACCACGCCGCTAACGCGGAACGGGTTTACTCCATTGGATTGCCAGTGCATAAAATAAGTAAATCTTTTAAAACAACTCAATGCTTTTTAGAAAAATGAAACTATTATAAGACTCAAGTCCCATTACACAATGCAACGCAAACCAGAGGATAGAGTTTTAACTTATAATGGTCAAACATGATTAATACATATAAAATAATAATCATTTGATATTATTACCAGTGTCTAATCAGTTTAAAACACTTTCAAAATAAATGTATCAATCCTAGATGGCATAGTACCTCATCCTACTACGTCGCCATATATAGGTTTACAATCAAATCCGTTATGTCGTATTGGAAATTGTGTTTCCATCATGAGTCGAGGCTAAGAATCATCCTCACCGATTTTGAGACACTTTAGCAAATGCCTTAGGACCCGGACGCTGGCGAGCCCTGGGTAGCAGCAGGGCCGGTCCACAAATACTTTAATGGATTGGTTATTCCTGAACAATATGTTTTCCGGTCCTATAGGACCTATCACTTGGCCAGTAGCGACCAATATCCGAGGGCCCTCACAATCCATCATCCACATAAGTAAAAATATCTAGGCTCCATACCACGACACCACTTCTAGCTAGAAAGAAATGCATGCACTCCCTGCCGTCCTCATTCCGTTTTTGACTCATACCGGGGTGTGAGTCTCGCGAAGTAATGCTATACACAAAGCTATGCTAAATAAAGCTGTGCTTTGATTATCAACCACAAGGCTCTACTTTTTAACAAAAGCCTTGATCATTTGCATCTTGGCATGTCACATTGTCTGTGACGATCCCAAAACCCCGTACGATGGTGTTAAGGATAATCATTGGAATATAACACATTAATCATCATTAGCAGAGTACAGATATTAGTATAAACAGGAAATAGAATAATTTACAAAAATATGACAGCGGAATCATATAAATATCACCACATCTGAGAGCACATTGCAGGATACAACCTAGTGCATAATAATACATAATCAGTCTACATTGCCTGTGGCAGAATCACATAAATAGAGAGCACATAAACAAAACATTAGTCTACATCGCCTGTGGCGGAATCATAATACATATACAGTAATGGCGGAAAAAGTCATAGTCATCACTGTGTAGTCAAGCCTCGCCATGAGCACAAAAAGTGCACCTCTGCTGCGGTGCCAAGCCAAAATATGCCATCTACCTGATACTAGGCTGCCCATGTGAAAATAAGGGCACCCGAGTTTGCAAGGTGAAACAAACTACAAGTCAGTCATGGGACTGGTATGAGAAATCTACTTAACTAAATATACAACAACAATAAGGCAAATCAAAGGACCACGCCACTTTCACGGAACGGGTTTACTCCAATGAATGCTAGTGCATGAAATAAAGTAAATTTCAAATCATCGCATTGCTTTTTATAAAAATGAAGCCATTATAAGACTCAGGTCCCATCACACAATGCAACGCAAGCCGGAGGATAGAGTTTTACCTTATAATGGCCAAGAAATGCTTCATACGTATAAAACAAAAGTGTTTGATATTATTACTAGTGCATATATGTTTCAAAAGCAGATTGAATCGTAAATATCAATCATAGACGGCATGGGTACCATATATCATGTCGCCATACTAGTAATACAATCATATCCGAAATTTCATATTGGAAATTGGATTCCATCATGAGTCGAGGCAAGGGGCAAGCTCCTCTCCGCTCGAGACACTCTAGCAAATGTCCCAGGATCGCACACAGCGGTCCCCAGAATCGGCTGGGCCGGTCCTCTATTACTTTTGAGGATTGGCAATTCCTGAACAGACGTGTCCCGGTCCTTACAGACCTATAATCGAGGCGCCTCGCATTCCAAAAACCACACAGGTGAAAAGTATATATAAATGTCAGGGCTGGTAGGTCATTGACACCACAGTAGCTAGAAAGAAACGTCGTGTTTTCCCAGCGGTCCTAATCCCGTTTTTGACTCATACGGAGGTGTGAGGCTCGCGAATCCACGCTATACACAATGGTATGCCACTCAGACCATGCTTTGATCATCAACCACAAGACTTTGCTTTGCAACAGAAGCCTTGATCATATGCCACTTAGGCGTGCCACACAGGCAATTCACTCCATGCGACTGATTTCTATTGATATATAACCTCTGAGCTCGTACGTCTCAGAGAAGGGCGTTAAGCAAGAGAATAAATTCTCCGCCGCCAAACAGATTTATATTTAATAGAGATCAATCAGCACAGAACAAAATCCAATGTCAGACACACAGTCCATTTACAAGTTCGTTCTGGGTTTGAACGAAGCCGGAGGCACCATATCCCTCGCATATCCGCACAATCAACAATACGTCCGTACGGCTACCACTTCAGCTCCTTCAAGGTAGCTACTCCAATCATGAGCATCAGTAGCGCCCATCCATCCAATGTGAAGATCGTCGGTCTTGAACCGTCTTCAACTCTTCGACTTCTCACCGTCGATCGATTATTTGAAATGAGAATGAACTCGGCCTTTTCAAATAATCCACGTATATTTAGATTTTCAAATCAATTCTTCACATGGTTAAATTATTCAACATTCACATTTCAGTTCCTTAGTATAATTTTCATGTCAAACACATTCAACCATCAGACATCAAGCAAACCAAGCAAAATCGGTTTATTTCTATTCTATATCGCCTATAATATTTTATAATGATATATCGCCATTTTTATTTATTTAAAAACGACCATATTTAATTGAACGACATTTCAGGTCATGCCGAGGCACTGGCGATGTTTTTCCCCAAATTTGTTTTACACATATCTGAAAATATAACTGCTGGATCTTCACAAATTTTATGTCATTAGAAAGATCTTTTCAAAACGAATCCAATGGTTCCAGTTTTGGGAAAATCCGATGGTCGGATCTCCCGCACTAGTCGTTTGAAGTTACGATTTCAAAATACGAACTACAGCGTCGTTATTTGATTTAATTTAATTATATTTATATTTATATATAAATATAATCAATTCTGGTGCTGTTTTTCTTCAAATTCAAATTAAACATTCCAGACAATCCAACCGTCGGATCTTTACAAAGTTGGTGCCGTTGGTAAGATATTTCAAAGGCGAACCCAACGGTTGCGGTTTCGGGAAAATCCGATGGTCGGATTTCCCGCACTAATCGTTTGAAATCACGGTTTCAAAACACGAACTGCATGGCCACGATTCTTTTTAATTATATATATATAGTTCATTCGGCGATTTCAATATCGTTTTCACTTCAAATATTTCACTAACGCCTTTAAATTTTGGAAAATTTCGTCATAACCTCCTTTGTACGGGAAGGGCTGGGAAAATTTCTCAAATAGCCACACGGGCATCTCATCTCAAAAAGAAAAAGAAAAAGCCAATCAGCTCATAAAATCATCACCCAAGCAAAATAGTACCTATTTGTCGGGCACACAATTTTATTCCTCTTCTCTAGCCTTTTTGCTATAACCTGTTCAATAAATATGCATGTACATATGTGCAATTCTTATCACTTATCGTTTTCCATTCAATTTCATATTTGATTCGATTTGGTTTAAAGTCACCATTCATTCTAATGTTGCATACATAAGCAAAAATCATATCATTAGCTAATTAATGAATATTTCAACTCATGCATATTTATTCGAACAAGTGGTTATTTTCAACACTTCACATTTCGTTTAAAAATGATATTTTTGGCGAACTAAAATATATTTCAACACATGACCATTTATTTAGTTCCTACACATGTTAAAAATAATATTCATGGCAACCAAATATTTATTTCAACATTCGTATATTTTTAGCAAATCACATACATGATAAAAATGGTATTTTTATCATCAAAAATATTTATTCAACACATGAATGTTTTTAACACTTCATATTCTCAATAAAAATGTAATTTTTATTGTTCGATCTTTTATTCAACACATGAACCTTTTCAACACACGCACTTCTCAACACATGAGCATTTCCACACATGGATATTTTATATAGTTTGCACATATAAGAAAGATGTAATTTTTATTGTTGAAACAATTTATTTATAACACGAATATTTTACATACTTCTTCTATATAATAAAAATGTGATTTTTATTGTTTAAACACTTTATTCATTCAACACATGAATTTAATTTTCAACACATGACTTCTCAACACATGAGCATTTCCACACATGGATATAGTTTTAACACATGACTTTAGTTTCAACACATGTAAATAATTTCAACATATGAAAATAATTCTAACACATGAATATTATTCAAAATTTCGGCAGCATAACGGCAGGGTAGTTAAAACCGGCACCGTCCCAAGTACGGCTCCTCGCTCTACCTTAAAACCTCGCGATTTTTGACAATGGGGATTTCATACATCTAATTCGCACGCAGGCGAGTATGATTTTTCTTTTCCATAATTCATTTCAAATTTGTTTCAAACACCAATGGGTATTTTTCAACCACAACCAAACAATATCAACCACAAACAATTCTATCAACCATTCGCATTATTCACCAAAATTTTCACACCAATTCACAATCAATAAATATCGTCCATGGTTTGTGCACGAGGGGAGTATATATATATATATATATATTATTTCCATTCCAACACACAAATCATTTAAACAATGCATGTATAATTCGTACTTCGCTCATATAACTTATACAATGCATGTACATGAGGTATACAATATGTATATAATTTATATTTCGCTCATATAACTTATACAACGCATGTACATGAGGTAAACAACACGTATATAATTTATATTTTGCTTATATAATTTATACATGACATTTTTATTCACATTTCAGTTTAGAAATCTCACATTGGTTTTCGAGATGCTAAAAATCGTAGCTAGCTCAGAAAAATCCGCGGTCCCTTATAGATTGTAGAGAGCGTCCTTGCCGTCACGATGTTTCCTATTTCATCAAATTTCGTTAACACACCATAAAGATATGATTTTTCAAAGTTTGCAACACTTAAAAGTGTTATTTTCAGTTCAAATATAATAAATCTTATACCTTTCAATGTTGTTCAAAACTAGGTTTCCAATTTCCGAACGAACCGCTGCACGATAGGATATTTGGCTTGTACCACGCGAAAGAGGGTCGAGGGGGCCTCGGGCGCGTGGCAGTGGCGTTCAACTCAGTGGGGCCCAGCGTTCGTGGCGGCGGCGGAAAGGTCGGGGCATTGGAGGGGGAAACTCGAGGTAGGAGCAACGATAGGGGGAGTTCTTTATATGGATTTGAAGAGGGGGAGGATATCTACAAAAAGTTCATCTGGGGGTAGGGGTGATTCGGGCTTTGGCGATCTGAAATCGCTTGGGAAGCGGGGAGGAGTCTTCCGCCGTCGAGATCGGGGGTTACGCGGGGGGGTGGGGGTGGTTTGAGTTTTTTTTTTTAATTATGAATGGAGAAATCCTATTGGTCGATGGTTTTATTGAATTTTAAAATAGTGTTTCTCCACACGAACACCAATTCAAACCCAACGACCGTCGCCTCTAGCTAAATACCCCCATCCCGAACACAATAGGATATGTTTCGTAGGCCAATTCGACTGTTATAGTCAGTTATTCTTCAAATTAAAATATAAAACATTCAAATTCTGTTTTGAACGTACATTTCAATTTGGCAGGGCCACAAACTAATTCGAAAAATTCCAGAAAAATAAATCCAGCTATGTTTTGACGCTACGGTCCCAACAAAACTAGTTTCGTCGAATTCTGAGACCGTTTGAAAAATGGCCATTTTCTGGTCGATCCAATTTAACATAAATTAACCAAACACGTTTTCTTTTTCCACGCTCACATACTAGCTTCAAAAATTATGAAATTTGAAATCTAGCAATAATTTGACATCCCGGATCCAACAAAAGTGGTTTCGTCGAATTCCGAGGTCGTTTACAAAATGTCTATTTTCAAGGGCTATATATTCTCTATAGCCACCTTTCTGAAAATTCATTTGGCGATAACTTTTGATTCCCGCTATGAAACTTCGATTTTTCAGATTCGTTAGAAAGATATTCAT
Organism: Allium sativum; assembly: GCA_030737875.1. Classification (NCBI taxonomy): domain Eukaryota; kingdom Viridiplantae; phylum Streptophyta; class Magnoliopsida; order Asparagales; family Amaryllidaceae; genus Allium; species Allium sativum. Next base: position 827,650,325 of record CM060909.1, read on the forward strand.
AAACAGATTTAAATATTTTTGGTTTCACTATAATCCGTTAGATTTTGCACCCGGTAAAGTCAGTCAAAGTTTGAATTCAAATTTTCAAACTGCTACACTATTTCTAATTCATTATTTTATTGAAATATTCTATTTCAATTGTTTAAATTCCTTTAAAATATCCAATTTAAAAATTTTTAATTGGCTCGTATTTTCCGGGTTGTTACATTGTCATGTCTCGCCATGCGACTGATGTCTATCAATATATAACCTCTAAGCTCGTACATCTCAGAGAAGTGTGTTAAGCAAGAGAATAAATTCTCCACAACCAAACAGTTATATATTTAATAGAAATCAATTCACACAGAATGAAGTCTAATGTCAGACGCACATCCATTTACAAGTTCGTTCTAGGTCTGAACGAAACCGGAGACACCTTATTCCTCGTCCCGTATGTCCAATACAAAAGAGAGGTTCTCGCATATCCGGACAATCAACAAGTACGTCCAGACAACTACCACTTTAACCTTTCCTGGGAGCAAACCAATCCAGGGCATCAATAGCCATCCATTCGATGTGAAGATCACCGGTCTTCAACCACCATCTTCAATGTCTTCGATTTTCAACCATCGTATAATTATCTGAAATGAGATTGAACTCAGTCTTTTCAAATAATTCTCGAATATATATAATTAAAATCATTTCATATCGTTAATATTATTTTATAATGATTTATCGCTATTTTTATTTATATAAAAATAGCCCATTTAATTTGAACGACGTTTCAGGTCATTATGTGGCCCTGGCGCTATTTTCATCCAAATTTGAATTACACATTTCTCGAAATATAATCGTTGGATCTTAACAAATTTTATTTTGTTGGAAAGATCTTCCCAAAGCGAACCTAACGGTTCGGTTTTGGGAAAATCCGACGGTCGGATCTTTCGGTATAATCATTTAAAGTTACGATTCCAAAACACGAACTACCATGCGCATTTTGTTTATTTTTAATTTATATATATATATAATTCGTTCGAAGATTTAACTAACACATTAAAAATAATTTTTTAAACAAATAAAATATATATTAACATATAAACATTTTCCTACTTTGTGTAATAACCCGGAAATCTGGGCCAATTTAAAATTTTTATTTTGGCAATTTTAGCGAATTTTGATTATTTAAAATGAATTATTTTAAATAAAAACGACGAGAAATTTATTTTGAATAGAATTCGAACGTATATATTATATAGATCGTCGTTAGAATATAAATAATTACTTATATATATAAACAAGGAATTGAAAATGGCGTGGTAGTTCGATAATTCGATTTCAAAATTCAAATGAATGTACCAGGTGCAAAATAAACCGGATTTTAGTGAAACTAAAAATATTTGAATCTAATCGAGAATATCTTTCCAACGAATCCAAGAAATCAAAATTTCATAGCGGGAATCAAAAGATACGTCCAGTTGAAAATTCTGAATAGTCGCTACGAAATTCAGGCCCTTAAAAATAGCCATTTTGCAAACGACCTCGGATTTCGACGAAACCACTTTTGTTGGATCCGTGATGACTAGTTATTGCTAGGTTTCAAATTTCATAATTTTTCGAATCAATATGTGAGCGTGGCAAAGGAAAACGTGTTTGGCCAGTTTCAGTTGATTTTAATCGACTGGAAAATGGCCATTTTTCAAACGGTCTCAGAATTTGACGAAACTAGTTTTGTTAGGACCGTATCGTCAATACGAAGCCAGAAAATATTTTTTGGGAATTTTTAGAGTCCGTGTGTGGCCCTGGTAAATTGTAATGTGCGTTTGAATTGAATATATAAAGATTTATATTTTAAATTCAATGGAAACTGATCGTAACGGTCGAATTGGCTTGCGATACATATCCCATTGTGTTCGGAATGGGGGTAAAACGCTAGGGATGACAGTCGTTGGGTCTCGTTTCGAGTTCGAATAAAAAGTCAACTTTTCATTGAAAATTAAAATAAATAATAATTAAATAAATATAATATTGGCCCCTTTTTATCTCAGCCCCCTCGTTTATTTCTAAACCTAAATCGAGAAAACAGCCTCCCTCAAATCGCAATGGCGATCGACGCCTCTCCCGCCGCTCCGTCCACCGATGCCTCCGCCTGCCAAGGCCGCCGCCTCCACCAGCAGCTCGCCCCCCTTTCTTCCTCTCTCCCCTTCTTCGAACAAGGATCCGCTTCCCTAGCCCTACGCCCAGACCTCGCCGCCCACTACCCCGTACCGCACTCCACCACCACACCATCCCACGCCTCCTAACTGAAACCCCAACCCCACTAGCCGCCTCCAGTACCGAAGTCCACCACCGCAAGCTCGAAGCTCTTTTATATGCGCGCAGATTGAGAGGCAGCGGAGCTGCTAATTCGAGGCCGCTGAAAGTGTTAGGTGACGATGCTGACAGCTTCAAGGAGGAGGTCACGGTCGTTAAACCTAGGTGACGAGCTCAGCTCGTATTCAAATCCAGGAAGAAGGTGAGTTTCTACGATTTTTATAAATGCAAAGATGAAATTTTTAGCAATATAAAAAATTAATTTGAAAGTATAGATTTTTATATAGGAAGACTCGATTTTTAGAAGTAAAAAAGATTAGAATTCTATAAATGAAAGGGTAATATTTTTATATATGTGAAAGGAGAATAAAAATCGAATTTTTATATATGTGAAAGGAGAATAAAAATCGAATTTTTATATATGTGAAAGGAGAATAAAAATCGAATTTTTATATTGTAGAAGTATAAAAATATAATCTTTTATATTGTAGAAGTATAAAAATCGAATTTTTATATTGTAGAAGTATAAAAATATAATCTTTTATATTGTAGAAGTATAAAAATATAATCTTTTATATTGTAGAAGTATAAAAATATAATCTTTTATATTGTAGAAGTATAAAAATATAATCTTTTATATTGTAGAAGTATAAAAATATAAACTTTTATATTGTAGAAGTATAAAAATATAATTTATATATATATAGCGAAGTAAAAATCTGATTTTTATTATATATATAGTGAGATAAAAATGTGATGTTTAAATGTGAACAGCGTGACAAAGACTATGTTGGAAGTACGGACAAATCCAGACGGCTCAGCAGTTCAACAGCAAAGCACGGCGGAGTGGAACCCTCAGTGAGAATTTCTCACTCTTCAATCTCATTTTCTAGTTATAAATATATACTAGGATGCAGACGGTGTTTAGTAGCACCCGACACCCATCGTCCACAGACCATGGACGGCTTGTATGCTTGTTTGTTTGATTTTGATGTGTGATTGATTGTGTGATGTGATGTGAAATGAAATAAAATATTCATATGAATGAAATAAAATATTCATATGAATGAAATAAAATATTTTATAGTGGAAAATATTTTATAGTTAAAAATAGAATTTTTAACGTGTATATGAAATGAAATGAAAATAAACAGATCGGACGATTTGTTTATATACACACATTTGACTGATATTGATTGGGACGATAAATTTTACACATCGCCCAACTGCACAAATAAAATCTGTGTTTGATTGTTTGAAACCCCACACAGGTATTGGGATGATAGATGACATACACTAATCCCAAAAATTCGTTGTATGTCGATCGATTGATTAACAGACTGTTATAAGCGTTAAATATCTATATTCGATGCTTATACAGTGTAGAATGCACTTTGGATGATGGTTGATTATTCATCGTTGTTATTGTATACATGTGTTGTAGAAAATCCATATAATTAACATTATATGGTAATTGATTGGGCCTCATTCCAGTTTTGAAAAAAGAAATATTTGAAAAAGAAATATTTGAAAAATAAATATTTGAAATAGAAATATTTGAAATAGAATATTTGAAAATAGAAATATATGAAGCCGTGTTGATTAGATTGACGCCATTTTGACGTGAACAATATTTATATCGATTTTATTCATTTTATAATGAACATCGAAAGGGATTTCAAAATCTGATATTTTGTAAAGAAATAAATTCGAATTGAAATTGAATATAAATGAATTCGAATTGAAATTGAATATAAATGAATTGAAATTGAAATTGAATTGAAACGAACTGAAATTGAATTAGAAATCAATTTGAATTGAAATCAATTTGAAATGAATTTAAATCGAATTTATAAGGAAAAATTCAACTTTGATTTGAATTTGAAATGAAGTTGAAATCGTTTTGAAAACGAATTTAAAACGATTTATAAAATACGTTTTAAAAAGGGGAATCGATGAAGTATATATTATATATATAATAAAATGGCCTGAATAGAACGCGCTGCGGCAGTTCGCGAATTTCGACCATTGACTTCGAACGGATATTACGGGAGATCCGACCGTCGGATTCTCCTAAAACCGGAACCTTTGGGTTCGTATCGAAAAGAGCTTTCAAACGAATATTAGAAATTAGAAATCTAATGGTTGGATATGGAATTATGTCCAAATCAAATTTGGAAAAGGTCGTTGTAAGTGCAGTTCGATGGCCATTGATGGAAATCGACTGTACGGGCCTTGATAAAATTATTAAAAATAGTAATAATTTGTGGAAAATCATAAGAAATGATTTGTGAAGATTTGGGATGAAAAACTCCATATTTGAAAAGATAAAAATAGATTTTGATCGAAATGAACTAGTTTTGAACTAGAATTATAATTCTATTTATTTCTAAATAAATAAATTGGGTTTGAAATGGTTTTGAATAACCAGAATTTCCAATATTTATATTGGAATGGATTTGAATCGAAATTGTCTTCGGAATATTTCAATGTTGGATTTCGTGATGATACAGATATTGTTATGGGAATTTGAAAAGATATATTTATATCGATATTTCCAATACGATATTTGTTGGTCGTAGAATTTGATATTGAATATAAGCCGGTATATTTTCTATTCAGAGCCTTGTATTTAATATCAAATGTGATTTGGGTTTGTCGTGAATGGTGTCTTCATTAACCCTGTTCTTGAACCCAGTTGAGAAAAAGATTAAACCTTTTATTTAGATTTAATGAAGTATACCAATTAAATAATATTTAATTGGAATTGAATTCGAATTGATTCTTGGGTTTATCGTGAATGGTGTTTTAAATAACACTCGTTCTTTAACCCGATAATTAATAGAATGTGATTTCGGGTTGTCGTGAACGGTATCTTCAATAATACCGTTCTTAGACCCAAGGGAGTTAAGAAAATCAGAAACTAACTAGAGATTAGTTAAGCAGAATGGTTTTCTGGATATTGATCTGATGTTGGTTTCGGGGTTAATATTTGGGGAATTATTCTCTTGTTAATTTACGGTTAGTGACTGATGAATTGGAATGAGGCGTATGTTGTGTTTGTGTAACACTTGTTTATTATATACGCGAGTCGCTCAGAAAGACCGGGTTTATCCCATTCTGAATAACTGAATTGACGATAAGAAATCGAAGATGAAGACGATGGTCGAAGACCAGAGATCTTCACCTCGTTTGGATGGTAACCGAGGTCCTGATTGGGAGGCATCCCGAAATATGGATAATGAGTGGTGATCGTCCAGAGGTATGTGGTGATCGATGGGTTTGCGAGGTATTTAGTGCCCCCGGTTTCGTTCAGACCCAGAACGGACTTGCAAATGGAAAGTGTGTCTGACATTGGATTTTATTTTGTGTTGATTGATCTTTATTAAATATACATCTGTTTGGCGGCGGAGAATTTATTCTTTTGCTTAACGCCCTTCTCTGAAACGCACGAGCTCAGAGGTTGTATATCGATGGACATCAGTCGCATGGCATGAATTGCCTGTGTGGCATGCTAAGATGCAGTGATCAGGGCTTCTGTTGAAAAGCAAAGTCTTGTGGTGATGATCAAAGCATCGCCGGTGTGGCGTAGCTTTGTGTATAACGTAAAATCGCGAGACTCACACCCCGGTATGAACCAGAAACGGGAGAGGACATCAGGGAGGGCCTGCGTTTCTTTCTAGGTAGGGTGGTGTCAGTGACCTACCAGCCTTGACATTTATATACTTTTCACCTGTGTGGTTGTTGCTGTTGCGAGGGGCCTCGGTTTGATCGGACGATCCGGGTCCGATGGAGTCATTCGTTGGCTCGTTTATGCCCCAAAGGGCGGGGAGACGTAGTGTTCAGGCATAATAATCCACATCGGTGGACCGGCCCTGACGATCCAATGGGCAGTTGCGGTTGTTCCTGAGACACGGGCTAGAGCGTCTCGAATTCGGTAAGGACTATCCTTTGCCTTGGTTCATGACGGAAATTCAATTTCCCAATACGTGATTTTGCGGTTTTAATTGTAGAACTAGTATGGCGACATGATATATGGTACCCGTGCCGTATATGATTGATACTTATGATTTGAAATTGTTTTGACACTATACACTTATAATATTATCAAATGATTTGTTTTAAACGTACTAAGCATGTTTGGCTATTATAAGGGAAAAACCCTATCCCCTGGCTTGCGTTGCATTGTGTGATAGGACCTGGGTCTTATAATAGCTTCATTTTTCCAAAAAGCATTGCGCTGTTTTGTTATTTGCACTGGTATTCTTGGAAGGAAACCCGTTCCGTGTTATACGGCGTGGTCCCTTGATATATCTGATTTAAAGTAAAGTTTTAAATAACTGTTTTAGTTCTCACACCAGTCCCATGACTGACTTGGAGTTTATTGTTTTAACCTAAACTCTGGGTGCCCCTATTTTGACACGGGCAGCTAGTAGTTTTGGTTTTGCAGATTTATATTCACAGGATCCTGGTTTACAGCTGGAACGATATCCGAAAAGCTTTGCATCCGCATATCTCTTTCAGTTGTGTATTGTATTATTTTCCGCTGCTATGTAATGTATTGTAATCTCTGATATTTTATGAACTGTAATGTTTATTTGTTTATACTCTGTATATTCTTGTATTTTGATGAATCGTTGTAATATACAATGAAATGTTCTTCCGTCTGCGTTCTATTTTGCCGTGTTCTCAAAACAATCAGGCGTTTCGAACGGTTTAGCGATTCATTCGGATCGAGCGAAATTCCTTTTCGTCACAGCTGGTATCAGAGCTTTGGTTTACCAAGCTCAGAGAACAAGACACATTAGAACCATACGAAGAAATTCATCAGATATTGGGTTAGTAATATCCAATTAGAATGGCTCGTTAGAGATAGGATCAGTAGTATCCTAGAACGAGTGTGAAGAGTATATTTTAAAATGAAAACAATTTTTGTTTTAAAAATCTAAATCAATTATTCGTATTTGATTATTTATTATATATTGATTTGGACAATCTAAATATAGGCCTAAAGGTGTGAACTTGCATATATGAATATAGTTCTCATCCAAAACTTGCATAGGCCATAGTCATAAACTTGCATAAAACTATGTAGATCATAAATCTAAATCTAAAGGTGTAAACTTGCATATATGTGAATCCAATTTCGACCTAAACTTGCATATAGTCATTTCACTTGGTTCTCATGTAAACTTGTGTACAATTCACATAGAAACTAGCATATAATATACACCCAAACTTGCATATAAAATGATGTCAAACATGAATCAAGTTGAACATAGGTGATTGGGCATATACAAAGCAATCTACAACAAAAACTGTCATTACGAACAACTAGCATATATTCACAAAATATCACATTTTCCAATGTTTCACAAACATAGCCATATAACCCAATTTATAACTCAACCCAATTAACTTGTTAATTATCTTATTAAAGAAATTGAACTCACAACTCAAAGAAGGACTTGAGTTCTGGGATCTGAGTTCTGAAATTGATTTAGCTCGCCTTTGAAGTAGACAAATTCGTTGTTGTTGTTGTTATAGACTTGAGTTGAATTGAGTTGATTAACTTTACTTTTCCTCTAGTCGATGACGGCTATTCTAGGTTGCAAGGTGATAGCATGACGGCCATGGTTCTAATTTTGATTTGGTTTTAGGGTTTGAGTTTACATGTGTTTATATAGAATTTAGGATTAGTTTAGGCCATCCGATTAACCTAGAATCAATCAAGACCATCCAGTCAAGATAGAGTGACACCTCGGCCCTAATGACTCAGTACTGAATCACAAAATCGTCATCTTTCAGATCTGCCTCGGGGGGGGGGGGGGGGGGGGTTGACCCCCAGGTCGACCTATAGGGGGGAGGTCGACACTAGGGTCGACCCCCAGGTCGACCTGGCTTTGGGCGCGAAATTTCCCGCCCTGCCCAGTTCTGAGTCTGAATATGTTTTTTTTTTGAATTTAAATTTGAATTTCTGGAAACTTCTGACAACCATAACTTCTTCATACGAAGTCCAATTTACGCAAACTCGGACTCTATCTCAACCAGAATTCCGAGACGAACACAATGGCGTAACCCGTTTCCCTTGATTCTCATATTTGAAATTAAGTATTCTTTATTTTGTTAACTTTAATATTTAAAATTATGGGGTGTTACATTCTCCCCTCCTTAAAGGATTTCGCCCCCGAAATCTCCAAGTTAAGGGGAATGCATATCCTAACATCCAACGATCCATCTACTCAACCTTCAAACACAAGCGTCTATTATCCTAACAAGATTTCTAATGCTATATGAACATATGCAAGGAGTGTGTATATGTTTCTTATCTAATGCAAAATCAGGCGGTCTTCTGATTCAGTTGGCCTCCTTAATGCAAATCATGATAGTGCCATGCGTCCATTATGTATGCGAAAGAATCCTATCGATACATATTATTTCTACATATGTGCACAACCATTCATCAAAATGCAGCATCCATATGATAACACAACCACTACACATCCATTAATTAAATATGCACACACATTTATATGCAACATGAAGGTGATTGAGCCGATCTAGTGCCTAAGGTGTGTGTACATGCATCCATGAGCAACCACTAGTAGCAACCACTTGCATCCATTTGCATTCATCAAACATAACATGTCTCAAACACATATTTCAACCATGGGGTTCTTCCTAACTAAAGATCGAAGATGTCATCGCAAAGATAATACTAAAAGATAGGAAAAGTATCAACAAAGCGGTAGAAAAAAAAGAGAAAATAAAACATACCCTCAAAAAGGAAAGGGTACAACGTACGCATCTTATCTTCCGTCTCCCAAGTCGCGTCTCTTTGATCATCCCCCCATTGCACTTTGACCAACTTGACCTCTTTGTTGCGAAGCTTTTTGACCTCCGATCCGAGAATGCGTGTAGGAGCTCGTCTGATCGTAGCATTGCGCTCTACTTCCTCTTCTTCGAGCGTGATCAGCTCTATCACTTCCGCCGTATTGTGTAAACACCTATGCAAATGTGAAACGTGAAATGCGTCATGAACTCCGCTGAACTTTTCCGTTAACTTCACTCTATACGCCATATGCCCAATCCTCTCTGTAATTGGAAAGGGTCCTACAAACCTTGGTTCCAACTTCCCTACTGATCCAAAACGGACTACGTTTCTCAAAGGTGACACCTTAATAAAAACCATGTCCCCAACATCGAACTCAAGATCGGTTTGTCTCCTATCAGCATATGACTTCTGTCGGTCCAGCGCCGTCTTCATTCGCCGTTGAATCCGGTATATCTTCTCCGATGTCTCCCTAATCATGTCAGGTCCAAGCAAAACCTTATCCGTGGATTCCCACCAACATGTAGGTGATCGAAACGGTCGTCCATAAAGAGCCTCAAAAGGTGCCATGCCAATGCTAGCCTGAAAACTATTATTATAGGCGAACTCTACTAATGGAAGGTGCTATTCCCATATTCCTCCAAAGTCTAGAATGCATAACCTCAGAAGGTCTTCTAGAATTCGATTTACACACTCGGTCTGGCCGTCCATCTGAGGGTGATAAGCGGTACTTAAGCATAACTGTGTCCCAACCGCCTCTTGTAAGCTTTTCCAAAATTCGCTTATGAAAATAGGATCTCTATCACTCACAATGTTGGAGGGTATGCCATGCAAACGAACTATTTCTCTAAGGTAAACAGATGCTAACCATGCGGCGGTCCTTCTACTTTTAACGGGAATAAAATGGCACTTTTAGTAAGTCGGTCTACAATTACCCAAATCCCCGTATTACCCTTCCTTGATCTTGGTAACCCATCTAAAAAATCCATGGAAACGCTTTCCCCATTCTAAAGAGGAATCTCTAAAGGATGGAGCAAACCTCCAGGCTTCTTTTGCTCTGCCTTAACTTGTTGGCACACTAAGCATCTAGCAACGAACTCGGCCACGTCCTTCTTCATTCCGGCCCAAAAGAAAACCCGCTTCATATCTCTATGTATCTTATCACCACCGGGATGTATGGTCATCTTAGAGCGATGTGAGTCTTCAAGAATTGCCTTCTTCAAACTTTCGTCTTGTGGTTCGCAAAGCCTCCCATATCTACGTAACCAACCTCTCTCATCTATAGCATATCTATCAAGATGTCTTGAGGAATCCCCTCCTATAAGCTGGCTTACTATCTCAACCAACTCTGGGTCGTTTCGTTGTGCCTCTCCAACTCGACCCAAAAGTGTAGGTTGCTCCTCTAACGATGCCAATAATCCGGGTACATAATTGACAGAGGGTCTAAAGTCAAAGGAAGATATATACTCCAAACTCTGCCGCTCTACGAACAAAGGACTTAAAGTTAACTTCTTTCTACTTAAGGCATCGACTACAACATTACCCTTGCCAGGGGTATATGAAATATCAAAATCGTAGGATGCCAAAAACTCCATCCATCTCTGTTGCCTCAAGTTTAGGTCCTTTTGAGAGAATAAGTACTTTAGCGACTTATGGTCTGTATACAACTCAAACCTCTCGCCAAGCAAATAATGACACCATGACTTAAGCGCAAAAACTATGACCGCCAACTCCAAGTCGTGGGTAGGGTAATTTTTCTCGTGGGCTTTCAACTGTCTTCCAACATAGCATATCACCCTTCCTTCTTGCATTATAACTGCGCCAAGCCCTATCCCGCAAGCATCGGTATATACAATGAATGTCTTACTCCCGTCTAGAAAAACTAAAACTGGAGCTGTCGTCAAAGCCCTCTTCAGACATTGGAAAGCATCGTCACAGTCAATGTCCCAAGTAAAAGTCAAGTTCTTTTTCGTTAATCGAGTGAGAGGGGCTGATATCTTCGCGAAGTCCTTAATGAACTTCCTATAATAACCAGCCAGCCCTAAAATGCTTCTTACTTCTGTTGCGTTCTTAGGCGTTTTCCAATCTTGGATTGCCACTACCTTAGTGGGATCCACAGCTATCCCTTCTTTAGAGATCACGTGTCCTAAGAACCTCACTTCTTTTCTCCAAAAATGGCACTTGGAGAACTTAGCTTTAAGTTGATGCGCTCGTAGGGTCTCTAAGACTCCCCTAAGATGTAGGGCATGCTCTTCTTCATTTTTAGAGAAAACCAGAATATCGTCTACAAAGACTACCACAAACTTGTTCAGAAACTCCCTACTCATTAAGTCAACAAAGTATGTGGGTGCATTCGTCAAACCAAAAGGCATGACGAGCCACTCGAAGAAACCGTCAGAAGTTCTAAATGCAGTCTTATTGATGCTATCTTCAGCCACCCTTAGCTGATGAAACCCTATAGCCAAATCCAGTTGTGAGAAAACTGAAGCACCCACCAGCTGATCGAATAAATCGTCTATTCTCGTTAACGGGTGTCTGTTCTTCTTTGTTAGCTTATTCAGCTCTCTATAGTCCACGCACAATCCAAGTGAACCATCAGCTTTTGTAGCAAAAACGATTGGAGCACCCCACTCCGAAATACTTCTTCTTATGAACCCCTTCTAAAGCAATTCTTTCACTTGCTGACTAAGTTCTCTTCTCACTCTTGGAGCCATGTGGCGCACTAGTAATGCAACTGGCTTTGCATTATCTACTAAGTATATTCGAAAGTCTATCTCATGCCTCGGGGGTAAACCTCGAACTTCATCGAAGACATCCGAGTATTCACGGACCACTCTAACAGACTGCAAATTCTCAACAAACGCGTCTAGAGATTCTAGATAACTTAGCATAACTGAATTCATGGGATTACAAGAGATTTCGAGAGTGTTGCCCAAGCGAGTTGTAACGACCCGCATTCTACGCATCATAGGATCGTAGAATATTTGTTTCTTTCACATATGAAGTCGTATGGTCATGTAACTTTGGGAGACGGCCATTGGGGTCATTTTCCATGTTCAAGATTTTTATCGATTTTTAAATGACCATTTTACCCCTAGTTGGTACTGTTTTTGCCATAACTTTTGACTGGAAAGGAATTTTGACCTGAAACCACTTCCATTGGCTCTGGATGATGGTTTACAATTCCGTAGAGTGGTCACATTAGCCAAACGGACTCACTGTTTCGGAGATATGGCTGAAACAAGTTTCAGATGGTGAAAAACAGCTTAATTGGGCTTAACCGGGTAACTAGCAGCTAGGCCCAAAGGGGATTTCGGGATTGGAGATGTATAGGTGCTGATTAGGGTTAGAAAACATTTCTTTCAGCCGCCACTTTCATTCTTGGAACCCTAGCAATGGCCTCCAACACCCAAATCACCTTCTAACCACTTTCTAATCAAGTTTTGGCCTAATCTACATCAAATCAAAGAAGATCTTCACCAAATCAGTATTAGAGCTGCTGTTAGACATCAGTATTCACCCAAATCAGCGAGGTTTCAGTTCTGAAAATTTTATTGGTGGCCAAGGCGAGTGATTTGCATAGTTTTGCACTAATTACGGTTAATTAAGGGTAATTAGTTAAGATTAGCGAATTTATAAATTAATAAATTCTGGAAAAATGTTTAGAAGTTCTTAAATAATATTTTATGCCTCTGTTAGAAATTTGGTTTGATTTGGTTAAGTTTTGTTAACCCTATGATTAGTTTTGCTTAAATATACTTAAGGGAAATATGGGATTTTGGGTATGTTTGATCCATTTTACATACTATAGTTATTGTTTTGATGTTTGTGGTTGATGTTACATTTTGCTATGACTGTATGACATGATTTGTGATTGTCTAGAAGTGTTAGATTGGTCGAAAACGCCGTCGAACGACGTAAACAGTCACTGGAATGAGTTGCAGGAATTTGGCCGATCCGGACTGGATCGGAGGGAGGAGCCCGAACCGAACTGACCAGGAGACCTCCCCACGAACTGATGTTCTGGAGTCATGTTTCCTCACAAGCTGAACGGAAGGAGCATATCCGAACCGAACCGACCTGGTGCTATGGAGCTAGAATTCCGAGCCGACCCGATGGAGAAGCTTGAGAGACCCGACCCGATCCGATTGCTTGGGGAGAAGGACCGAACCAGAGGAGTTTTCCATGAAGCCAGGAGGTGTGGACTCCAATCCGAACCGCTGGACGAAGATCACCCCGATCCGACCCGAAGCAGAGAGGAAGGTTGACCCGATCCGAACCGATCCGATTGCTTAGGGAGGAGTATTCCGATCCGAACCGAGGAGCTGATGACCACGACCTGAAGTAAAGTAAAGTGAAGAAATGAAGACCGGTCAGGAAAAGAAGGCGATGACCAGAACCCGAGAGGCAAAGGAAGTCCAAATGAGGAGCTTTGACTCAGGATCCAGTTGGGAACCAATGAGTGAGCTTCATGATTGGGCTTTGCTGCGGGACGTGTGCAAAGGGGTTGTCGATGTCTGTAGCTTTGAATCACTTTGTGTAGGGAGTACGTGAACGGATTCAGGGCCACAATGGCCTAGGTAAGACTAAAGGGACTATAGACCAATGTAGTGGGTCATTTGTAAATATTTGGTAATGACTCCATGTGGTAAGCTTGGTAGTAGCAGTAGTTGTACAAGTCGAACTCCGTCACTACTTCGATGGGTCTAGTGATTGACAGTGGTGGACATCGTATGCTTTACGCACTAAGTGAGAGACGTGAGGATTGTTGCTATGGTTGATATATTTCCCACCATTATGACATGCATACCCCCATCCCCGTATTATTCACACCATCTGTTTAGTGACACCTTAGAGTATTGTACGGTATGAAGTGCTAACTCTTTGGTTGTAGGTCCAGGTTCAGGTATGGTTTAGTATACCTGTTATTGTTCTGTTTAGATGCTCATCGCTCATACCAGACTTTTTGTCTGACCCAGAGTTTTATGTCTCTTCTTATTACTCTGGGTGCTCACACGAGCAGACTATAGACAGGTTAGCTGGTGATGCGCGAGTAGCTGATTCGGAGACGAGCAGGAGGCTTCCACTTATGATACATATAGTATTCTCCCTGTGTTGTTGAAGATCACTGCTTGGGCATTAGTAGTGCATCTTCTACTTTATCTTTCATTTGTTTTAGAGACAGTAAATCTGGAAAGTTGTAATAAGCTGTATTTTGATTTCCACTGCTATGTTGGTTTATTTTTCAGCTTATGCATTGTCTCTCCTGTTTTATGTCAAGATTATGTTATAATTATATTTTGTTCCATGTGTTGTGAGACATTCTACAGGTTCTTTGTTGTTTCTTCGTCTCCTTTCTTTTCTTATGACGACCGTTCCGTGCTAACTGGACATGTGTACAACGCACCTTTGAAGTAAATATCGGTTGGTGCGGGGTGGGCCGTCACATTTGGTATCGAGCTCTAGGTTGCGTAGTTAACCTAGGGAAGTTATCAGGGAGAGATAGTATAGGTATATCAGAGTGCGTATTTGTGATTACTTTGGTTTTCAAAAGCTATATGTATATGTACTATTAGTATAGCTAAGGATAAAGTCGTACTGCACTAGCACCACTATGGAGATGGTTAATCGTTTTCTCTGTGCAGATTAAGCGATGAGCCGATACGCAAGGGGTACCAGTAGAGGAGCCAATAATGGGAATGTTGCTGACATGAGGACGATGTTTACTGACCTCATGAGAGAGATGCTTAGGGACGTGCAGAGGGCAGCTCCCAATGGTGAAAATGGTGGTGCTCCACTAGTGCAGGCGCCTAGGGCCGATTTCACCAAGCTGAATAAGGATTATACTAGTCTTGATGGGAAGTCGTTCCACGGAACGGAGTCGGCTACGGATGTTCAAGATTGGTTGGATATTTGCGAACGTATCTTCGAGGATTTGGGTATCGAGGATGCGATGAAGAGAAAGCTAGCGTCCCGTCAGCTGCAAGGGCGGGCAATGAATTGGTGGAATGTTATAAATGCAGCTACTCCTGAGGATCAGATTACTTGGGAGCAGTTTAAGGTTCGCTTTAGCGAGAAGTTCATTCCAGCTGCTCAGAAGTCAGTGCTGTTTAAGAAATTCTTGGAGCTCAAGCAGAATGGCCGAGCTGTCTCGGAGTATATTGCCGAATTCGACATTTTGTCAAAGTATGGGTTATCTCTTATTGATACTGCCGAGAAGAAGAATGAGAAATTCATAATTGGTTTGGATCAGTACTTGGGGGAAAGGCTTATTAACCAAATCGATGAGACATTTGAATCAATTTTGGGGAAAGAATTAAGGTCAGAGAGTCTTTACCCTAAGCCGAAGACCGAGGTTGCATCTGCAGAGGAACCGAAACCGCAAGCAAGCGGTGGAGGTAAGAATGGTTCTCAGAATAAGAGGAAGCAGAGTCAGACTAAGGATGGCCAGAAGAAATAGAATAAGCAAGATGTTGAGTGCTTCAGCTGTGGTAAGAAGGGCCATTATGCTAGTAATTGTCGGGCCAAGCCAGCGGATAGGAGGTGCTTCAACTGTGGCCAAGTGGGACATCACAAGGACAAGTGTCCGCAACCCCCTAAAGAAAAGCAAATGGTGAAAGCATATGCCCTTAATGCTATTCCTTCTTCGTCGAATGCCCCAACTGCGGCGGAGAAGGGAAAGAATGTCATTATTCAAGGTATGCTTTCCATTTATAATGTTCCTGTTAGAGTTTTGTTTGATACCGGGGCTTCCAGTTCTTTCATATCTAGTTCCCTGGTAGATAGGTTGGGATTGGAGCCCGAGATTGTCGATAGACCTTTAGTAGTGACGAATCCAATTGGTGGTTCAACTAACCTTAACATGATTTTTCGTAATGTGGTCTTATCGAGTCATGGATGCATGTTTGTTTGTGATTGCTTTGTTTTGGGCTTTACTGGGTTTGGCATTATTTTGGGAGTAGATTGGCTCCAAAGATACGGGGTGGTGGTAGACTGTGAGGGCTTTTTAGTGACAGCTAGAGCGGACGATGGGCGGAGGGTAGTGTTTGGTGGTCTACCCAGTGAGGGGGTAATGGCTAGTTTTCTAAATTCCCTCGACATCCCGCATAGTGAGTTGTCAGGTTTGCCCGTGGTTGGCCAGTATCCGGATGTCTTCGAAGAAGTGACCGGGCTTCCACCACATCGAGAGATTGAGTTCTGTATTGACTTGGTGAAAGATGACAAACCTATAGTGATGCCACTTCGTCGTATGGCACCAGGGGAGCAGCGAGAGCTCGGGGTGCAAGTCAGCGATCTTTTGAAGAAGGGATTTATCAGAAGGAGTGTTTCTGAGTGGGGAGCACCAGTTGTGTTTGCTACCAAGGCGGATGGTTCCCTTCGTTTGTGTGTAGACTACCGCGAGTTGAATAAAGTGACGAGGAAGAATAAGTATCCTCTACCACGGATAGATGATTTGTTTGTTCAGTTGAGTGGCGCGAGGGTATTCTCTCAGTTGGATCTCGCGACAGGTTTTCATCAGCTTAGAGTGGAAGCTGAGAGTATAGCTAAAACGGCATTTCGGACGCCGTCTGGATTTTATGAGTGGTTAGTCATGCCATTCGGGCTGACCAATGCCCCAGCATATTTTGTGGATCTTATGAATAGGGTATTCAGAGTTCAGTTGAATAAGTTTGTCCTTGTGTTCGTGGATGATATTTTGGTCTACTCAAGAACGGAGGAAGAACACAAGGAACATTTAAGAATAGTGATGGAGGTGTTGAGAAAACACCAATTGAAAGCAAAGTTTTCTAAGTGTCACTTCTGGAGGAGGGAAGTGAGGTTCTTGGGCCATGTTGTTTCAGAGAATGGTATCGCCGTGGATCCTTCAAAGGTGGCTACGGTACAAGATTGGTCTACGCCCAAGAATGCAACGGACATAAGAAGTTTCTTGGGATTAGCTGGATATTATCAGAAGTTTATCCAAGGTTTCTCCAAGATAGCAGCACCATTGACCCAGTTGACCAAGAAGAATCAAGATTTTGTCTGGGATGAAAGGTGCGAGAATGCATTCAAGAGTCTAAAGGACAAGTTGACATGCGCACCAGTGTTAGTCATTCCTAAGGGGAATGAAGAGATGACGGTATACACGGATGCCTGTGGTACCGGACTAGGTGCTGTATTGATGCAAGGCGGTAGGGTTGTAGCTTATGCAAGTCGGCAATTGAAACCGCACGAGAGAAGATACCCTACCCATGATTTGGAATTGGCAGCGATCGTGTTCGCGTTGAAGATGTGGAGACATTATCTCTTGGGAGAAAGATTCGAGTTGTTTACCAATCATAAATCGTTAAAGTATCTCTTCTCTTAGAAAGATCTAAATCTCCGGCAGCAAAGGTCACTAGAATTCTTGGCTTCCTATGATTTTGACATCGCATATACACCAGGAAAGGGCAATGCGGTAGCCGATGCATTGAGTAGAAGACATGCCATTTTAGGGGCTATGTTTCTTGAATGGAAGCAACTGGAGTACATCGCTGGGTATGATTTCAGACCAAAGTGCGAATTGGATCCAGAAATGTTGGCAAGTTTGACGATCAGACCCACTTTGATTGAGCGGATTGGTTCCAGTCAGAGGAGCGATCCTAACTTATTGGAAGTCATCTCCAAGTTAGAGATGGGTATCGACGAGGAGATGAACAAGTATGGGCTTGATCGAGATGGATGGCTTAGAAAGAATGGAAGACTAGTTGTACCCAATGTCAATGGATTGAGAGATGAAGTGCTTAGAGAATGTCATCACTCAAAACTAACTATACACCCTGGTGGTACCAAGATGTATCGAGATATGAAGCATACCTACTACTGGGAAGGGATTAAAAGAGACATTGGGATGTTTATATCCAAATGCATGAATTGCCATCTAGTTAAAGCTGAGCAAAAGAAACCTAGTGGTTTGCTACAACCATTAGAAATTCCAGAATGGAAATGGGAACAAGTGTCAATGGATTTCATTGATGGGTTACCAAGGACTAGATCGGGTCATGATAGCATTTGGGTGATTGTGGACCGATTGACTAAGAGTGTGAGGTTTATACCCATCAAGTCAAACAGGACAGCAGCTAAGTTAGCGGAACTGTATATAAAGTGGGTAGTGAGGTTTCATGGAATACCCAAGGGCATTGTGAGTGACCGAGATCCGTTGTTCACTAGTGGATTTTGGAAGAGCTTACAAGAGGCGTTAGGATCAGAATTACATCTCAGTACCGCGTATCATCCTCAAACCGATGGTCAAACAAAGAGGGTGAATCATATACTGGAAGACCTCTTGAGAGCTTGTGTACTAGATTTTGGTGGATCATGCGATGACCATTTGCATCTAGTAGAGTTTGCATATAATAATAGCTACCAATCCAGTATCGGTATGGCTCTGTTTGAAGCTTTGTACGGAAGACCGTGCAACTCACCGTCATGTTAGGTAGAAACTGGCGAGAAGTTTGTGCTTGGACCCGATGTTATAAGAGAAACTTCAGCTAAGCTTAAGATTATCCAACAGCGAATGAAGGCTGCCCAAGATAGGCAGAAAAGTTATGCTGATGAGAGGAGAAGAGAATTAAAGTTCTCTATTGGCGACTTGGTGTTTGTCAAGATATCTCCGTTGAAGAGCGTGATACGATTTGGCAGGAGAGGCAAGTTAGCACCAAGATTTGTTGGTCCTTTCCGAGTTCTTGAGCAAATTGGGAATTTGGCATATAAAGTTGAATTACCAGACAAAATGGCAGGAGTTCACAACGTATTTCATGTTTCCCAGTTGAGGAAATTCGTGCACGACCCAGATGTGACTATTTCACCTGATCAGTTGGATGATGTCAAAGTTGAACCCGAAGCGATTGGGAACCGCAAGCCTGTGCTATTGTTGGGAACGATACGAAGCAACTTCGAAGAAAAGTGGTGAATCTAGTCAAAGTCCACTGGGGCGAGGATGAGAATGACTGTACTTGGGAGACAGAGGAGAGCATTAGGAAGACGTATCCAGAACTCTTCGCCGGGTAAGATTTTAACTTCGATTAGTCTTTCCGCATGCTAGGATAGGCTTGTTTGCTTGTTTTGCATGTTTGATTGTTGTATGTGTCTGTTAGGCATGCGGGATATGTTTTGGGTTAAGGAATTTCGGGGACAAAAATTCTTAAATAGGGGAGAGTGTAACGACCCGCATTCTACGCATCATAGGATCGTAGAATATTTATTTCTTTCATATATGAAGTCGTATGGTCATGTAACTTTGGGAGACGACTACTGGGGTCATTTCCCATGTTCATGATTTTTGTCGATTTTTAAATGACCATTTTACCCCTAGTTGGTACTGTTTTGGCCATAACTTTTGACTGGAAAGGAATTTTGACCTGAAACCACTTCCATTTGCTCTGGATGATGGTTTACAATTCCGAAGAATGGTCACATTATCCAAACGGACTCACCGTTTGGGAGATATGGCTGAAACAAGTTTCAGATGGTGAAAAACAGCTTAATTGGGCTTAACCGGGTAATTAGCAGCTTGGCCCAAAGGGGATTTCGGGATTGGAGATGTATTGGGGCTGATTAGGGTTAGAAAACAATTCTTTCAGCCGCCACTTTCCTTCTTGGAACCCTAGCAATGGCCTCCAACACCCAAATCAACTTCTAATCACTTTCTAATCAAGTTTTGGCCTAATCTACATCAAATCAATGAAGATCTTCACCAAATCAGTATTAGAGCTGCTGTTAGACATCAGTATTCAACCAAATCAGTGAGGTTTCAGTTCTGAAAATTTTATTTGTGGCCAAGGTGAGTGATTTGCATAGTTTTGCACTAATTACGGTTAATTAAGGGTAATTAGTGAAGATTAGCGAATTTATACATTAATAAATTCTGGAAAAATGTTTAGAAATTCTTAAATAATATTTTATACCTCTATTAGAAATTTGGTTTGATTTGGTTAAGTTTCGTTAACCCTATGATTAGTTTTGCTTAAATATACTTAAGGGAAATATGGGATTTTGGGTATGTTTGATCCATTTTAAATACTATAGTTATTGTTTTGATGTTTGTGGTTGATGTTAAATTTTGCTATGACTGTATGACATGATTTGTGATTGTCTAGAAGTGTTAGATTGGTCGAAAACGCCATCGAAAGGCGTAAACAGTCGCTGGAATGAGTTGCAGGAATTTGGCCGATCCGGACCGAATCGGAAGGAGGAGCCCGAACCGAACCGACCAGGAGACCTCCCCACGAACCGATGTTCTGGAGTCATGTAGCCTCACGAGATGAACGGAAGGAGCATATCCGAACCGAACCAACCTGGTGCTATGGAGCTAGAATTCCGAGTCGACCCGATGGAGAAGCTTGAGAGACCGGACCCGATCCGATTGCTTGGGGAGAAGGACCGAACCAGAGGAGTTTTCCATGAAGCCAGGAGGTGTGGACTCCGATCCGAACCGCTGGAGGAAGATCACCCTGATCCGAGCCGAAGTAGAGAGGAAGGTTGACCCGATCCGAACCGATCCGATTGCTTAGGGGGGAGTATTCCGATCCGAACCGAGGAGTTGATGACCACGACCTGAAGTAAAGTAAAGTGAAGAAATGAAGACCGGTCCGGAGAAGAAGGCGATGACCAGAACCTGAGATGCAAAGGAAGTCCAAATGAGGAGCTTTGACTCAGGATCCAGTTGGGAACCAATGAGTGAGCTTCATGATTGGGCTTTGCTGCGGGACGTGTGCAAAGGGGTTGTCGATGTCTGTAGCTTTGAATCACTATGTGTATGGAGTACGTGAACGGATTCAGGGCCACAGTGGCCTAGGTATGACTAAAGGGACTATAGACCAATGAAGTGGGGTCATTTGTAAAGATTTGGTCATGACTCCATGTGGTAAGCTTGGTAGTAGCAGTAGTTGTACAAGTCGAACTCCGTCACTACTTCGATGAGTCTAGTGATTGACAGTGGTGGACATCGTATGCTTTACGCACTGAGTGAGAGACGTGAGGATGGTTGCTATGGTTGATATATTTCCCACCATTATGACATGCACACCCCCACCCCCGTACTCTTCACACCATCTGTTTAGTGGCACCTTAGAGTATTGTACGGTATGAAGTGCTAACTCTTTGGTTGCAGGTCCAGGTTCAGGTATGGTTTAGTATACCTGTTATTGTTCTGTTTAGATGCTCATCGCTCATACTAGACTTTTTGTCTGACCCGGAGTTTTATGTCTCTTCTTATTACTCTGGGTGCTCACACGAGCAGACTAGAGACAGGTTAGCTGGTGATGCGTGAGTAGCTGATTCGGAGGCGAGCAGGAGGCTTCCACTTATGATACATATAGTATTCTCCCTGTGTTGTTGAAGATCACTGCTTGGGCATTAGTAGTGCATCTTCTACTTTATCTTTCATTTGTTTTAGAGATAGTAAATCTGGAAAGTTGTAATAAGCTGTATTTGGATTTCCGCTGCTATGTTGGTTTATTTTTCAGCTTATGCACTGTCTCTCCTGTTTTATGTCAAGATTATGTTATTATTATATTTTGTTCCATGCGCTGTGAGACATTCTACAGGTTCTTTGTTGTTTCTTCGTCTACTTTCTTTTCTTATGACGACCGTCCCATGCTAACTGGACATGTGTACAGCGCACCTTTGGAGTAAATATCGGTTGGTGCAGGGCGGGCCGCCACACGAGTCATAAGCCTAACCTCTCTCTTTTCACAATCTAGGACGTCTCCATTACTAGATAACCAATCCATGCCCAGAATTAACCCATAGCCCGTGAAGCCCAAAACATAAGCATCGCATCTAAACCCAACGCAAAGTATAGAAATTTCCAAATCCAAACAAATCATCGACAAATAGGCTGAGTCCCCAATTGGATTTGAAACAACTAAGGGATCCTCTATTATACTAGTGTTTAGGTGGTGTCTCAACTAAAGCAGTAGATATAAAAGAGTGCGATGCATCGGAATCAAAGAGTGTGCGGATAGGATGATCAAAAATATAAAATAAACTTTCAACGGAAATCGCTTTACCTCGTTCTTGCAGCGGTGGGACCACAAAAGCCTGGACCTGCCCCCTTGCCTGCCCTGGTGCCATGAGAGCCTGAAACTGCCCTCTATAGGTAGGCCCTACACTCTGCCCTTTCTTTGGGCGGTCCTTAATCAGATGTCCTGCCTTGCCACAGCGGAAACAACCAGTCTTCTTCTTCTTCCTACAGTCTTTGCTTAGATGGCCTGGTGTCCCACAGTTAAAGCATCTTTTTTTTCCTTTGCCATTGTTGTCTTTACCACTCTTCTTGTTCTGCTGTTGCTGTTGTGGTTTCTTTTGATCCCCTTTCTTCTCAAGTGCCTTATTAGCATTGGCACCTTTCTCCTCTTCATGCATAAGCGCCATGTCAACTAGTCTCTCTAAGGTGGCCCCCATAGGGATGTGGGTCATAGCTAACCCATGTAGCGGCTCGTTCAAACCCTTAACAAATCTCAGGGCCTTCTTTTCGGGTGTATTCACCAAGTCCAAGCCAAATCTTGCCAATTGATTGAACTTTTTGATGTACTCTTTCACTGATAGATTTCCCTGCCTCAATGCCAAAAACCTTTCCATGTATAGATTCTCTTCGCCCCGTGATAGAAACTTTGCCTCAAACCTACGCCTGAAATCTGGCCATGTATCGATTGGACGCTCTCCATTAGTGACCTCCCACCAAAACGAGGCCTCATCCTTCATTAACCAGGCAACTAACTAGACCTTTCTTCCATCTTCTACCTCAAAGATTCCAAACAATTCTTCCACCTCCTTTAGCCAATTTCGAGCTTCAACAAACGTCTCCGACCCGTGAAAAGGTTTCCCGCTCATTGCCTAAAAGTCCTTGCATATCTTTGCGAAAGTATCAACACGGGGAGGAGGAGGAGCATTTGTTGGGCCTACAACATGGGCCCTAGCTTCCAGATACCTTCTAAATCAACCTGGTGTCGGTATCCCTTCGGGTATCTCGGGAATTCCAGACATGCTGAAAAGAAAATAAAGAGATTCAAACGAAGAATTCGAAAGAAAGATATATGGCTCTTGGGGGTTATGTTTTTAAAATAAAATTTTCTCTTGAAAATACTCTCCTTAAAACGGATTTTTGAAAGTATTTCTTTGTAAAAGTGCTTTTTGAAAAATAGTTTTTCAAAATTCATATCTGGTCTGGTAACCTTCGGCTCTGATACCACGCGTGACACCCCATCTCCATTAAGGTCACTCACTAAGGGAATGCCTTAATTTTGATGGAGCGTTTATTATTTATAGAACAAAAAAAGTAAACAAGACAGATAAATATATTGGTACTTGGAAAATAAAAACCACTTTTATTGTAGCGGAGAAATAGTTTGGTTACATTACATCAAAAACCAACAACAAAACCGAATACACTCATTATCCATCTTGCCAAATAAGTTCTGAGTACATAAAATAAAAGACATAACATCAACATAAAACAGCCATAAATAAGATAGCCTGAACTTTACTTCAGCGATTCAAGCAACTTCCCAAAGAAAGAGATAAAGCTGTCCAAGTCAAGCTCCACTAGTACTAGTCCCACCCTGAGCACCACGGGGGGGGGGGGGGGGGGGGAAGAAAAGAGGTGGAAATAAAGGGGGTCAGACATAATATCTGGCGAGTGCAATAATATAATCATTAAGGTAACTAAGATAAGGCATAAATTGGAAAATAAGGAAATGATTGTGAACAAATGGGCATGACAAAGCAAACAAAGGAAATAAGATGAACAAAGATAGCGTTAAAGGCGCACCTAATCACTACAAGATAATTACTACATTGCACCACACCAAACACCCTAAAAGTTGATCCCGCCTACCAAACTTAATAATGATAATAGTAGTTTCGTGTACCCCTAGCTGCATCCATAGTTGTCGCCTGCCCCTATCTCCACTAGGTGTACCCACTACCCCCATTCAATCGGCTCCCTAACTCGTAGATACCTGTGCTGGCCCCACAGTGGGGGTGTATCACTCCCCAAAGTGGCAACCCGATACCACCAAAAATGCACGGCTTATATCTACACGATGCAACAGCGTCTTACCTACCAGCCCGAGCCCACAAGACACATGACCCTGTTGGACTTGCGTTGCCACCGCTAACCCGTTTTGACATCTTACAATCAAACCCAGTACGCGTGTCCCGTCCTCGACTTGGGTCGAACCCACAAAGATACTTAATGGGTTACTGGTTTGAAAAAGGTCCCCATGTATGACACAAGCTTTCCACCTATGCTTGGTCCCCTCTAAGGTTTTCCCCACTTAACCCCATTCTTTTTCATGTCCTCTTACATGTTTCAATCTTGGTTAAGTGCATCTAATCGTATTTCACATGCTACCCAAGGCACCCACTTAATTTCACATGTCACCCAAGGCACCCACTTAACCCCCCCATGTCCTACAACATGTTTATCTGGTTAAGTGTTTCTTAATCCATTAACACCGCAACCTTGTAAAGACCTCCCACATTAGACTAGCATTTGTGGCAGCTAGATTTTCTGGGCGGGTCCGTGCGGTCTTACACCACAAACGAGCCTAACCTCGTGTCTTTACAATTGTTACGCATTTAATTCGGTCCTTTGACCTCTCACATTATACTGGCATTTGTGGCTGCTGGATTTGCCAGGTGGGTCTGGGCAGTCTTACACCATAAAAGAGTCAAACCTCATGTCTTAGGCAGTTTATTATTACACATCTTCATTTAACCCCAAATTGGATTAATATCCCTATTCAAATTTATAAAATAAATTCCCAATTTATTTATGTCCATAATTGTCTCTTAAAATTATGTCCATAAATACCAATTTTTCCAATTAGTGTCTTAAGTCAATTATATGCCTTTTTAAGGCCATTTATGCCAATTCTCAATATGTGTATATTCAATATTACCCCCATCGTCCCCACTTTTTTTGTTCATTTATCATGATATATATATATATATATATATATATATATATATATATATATATATTAGACAATAAATTAGTCTAACACATAAAAGAGAAGAAATGCCGCAAATATGCATGACATACAAATTGGATCTAACTTACAAATAAGGACTACAACATATCTAGCATAAACTTGTTATTGTCATGAATTTAAACATAGGCCTAAAGGTGTGAACTTGCATATATGAATATAGTTCTCATCCAAAACTTGCATAGGCCATAGTCACAAACTTGCATAAAACTATGTACGTCATAGATCTAAATCTAAAGGTGTAAACTTGCATATTTGTGAATCCAATTTCTACCTAAACTTGCATATAGTCATTTCACTTGGTTCTCATGTAAACTTGTGTACAATTCACATAAAAACTAGCATATAATCTAGACCCAAATTTGCATATAAAATGATGTCAAAGATGAATCAAGTTGAACATAGGTGATTGGGCTTATACAAAGGAATCTACAACAAAAACTGTCATTATGAACAACTAGCATATATTCACAAAATATCACATTTTCCAATGACAAACATAGCCATATAACCCAATTTATAACTCAAACCAATTAACTTGTTAATTATCTTATTAAAGAAATTGAACTCACAACTCAAAGAAGGCCTTGAGTTCTGGGATCTGAGTTCTGAAATTTATTTTGCTTGTCTTTGAAGTAGACAAATTCGTTGTTGGTGTTGTTATATACTTGAGTTGAATTGTGTTGATTAGCTTTACTTTTCCTCTAGTTGATGACTGCTATTCTAGGTTGCAAGGTGATAGCATGACGGCCATGGTTCTATTTTTGATTTGGTTTTAGGGTTTGAGTTACATGTGTTTATATAAAATTTAGGATTAATTTAGGGTATCCGATTAACCTAGAATCAATCAAGACCATTGAGTCAAGATAGAGTGACACCTCATCCCTAATGACTCAGTACTAAGTCACAAAATCGTCATCTTTCAGATCTGCCGGGGGGGGGGGGGGGGGAAGGTCGACCCCAAGGTCGGCCTGTAGGGGGGTCGACATTAGGGTCGACCCTAGGCCGACCTGGCCTTGGGCGGGAAATTTCCCGCCCTGCCCAGTTCTGAGTCTGAATTCGTTTTTTGTCTTGAATTTAAATTTGAATTTCTGGAAACTTTCGACAACCATAACTTCTTCATACGAAGTCCAATTTACGCAAACTCAGACTCTATCTCAACCAGAATTTCGAGACCAACACAATGGCGTAACTCATTTCCCTTGATTCTCACATTTGAAATTAAGTATTATTTAATTTGTTAACTTTAATATTTAAAATTACGGGGTGTTACATTTTTCAGCTAAATAAATAAATTAAAAACTTACATTTCAGTTGGTCAAAGGAGAGCAAG
The DNA here is from genome assembly GCA_030737875.1 of Allium sativum. NCBI lineage: Eukaryota > Viridiplantae > Streptophyta > Magnoliopsida > Asparagales > Amaryllidaceae > Allium > Allium sativum. The sequence continues at coordinate 827,676,792 of CM060909.1, forward strand.
AAGGGACGTGTCTGCGCTCGGGAGGCGGAGCTGGGGAGGTGCCGCTGGCCGAGGTGCTCGTCGGAGGTGGTCTGGAGGCGTTCGGCTATGGTTTGAAGGAGTGGGTCGCGGTGGAGAGGCTTGGGGTGGAATGGCACCAACGCTTGGAAGAGGGAGGGGGAAATCTGGCGGTGGGGCGCGGTCAGGGGTGCTCTCGACGATGGGGTGGCAACCCGGGCTGAGGTCAACAGGGGAGGGGTAACGGGTTACGGGTTTTATTTTTTTATTTTTTTTTCACTCGATCTGAAAATGAGGGAGATAAAAGGGGGTGGGCCATATATATTAATATATTTTTATATCATTTTTAATCCCATAAAGCAACTTTAAATTTCGATCTCCAAACGAGACCCACCGCCTGTCATCCCTAGCTAATTACCCCTATTCCGAACACAATGGTATATGTCCCGTAAGCCAATTCTATCGTTTCGATTAGTTTTCGTTCAAATTAAAATATAAACCAATGTATATTGAATTTGAATGGACATTTCAATTTACCGGGGCCACATGCTGACTCTAGAAATTGCAGAAAAAATATATCTAGCTTTGTTTTGATGATATGGTCCTAACAAAACTAATTTCATTGAATTCTGAGACCGTTTGAAAAATGGTCATTTTCTGGTCGATCGAAATTGACTGAATCTGTCAAAAGATGTTTTACTTCGCCACTCTCACATATTGATTGAGAAAATTATGCAAATTGGAATCTAGCAATAATCTGACATTCCAGATCCAACAAAAGTGGTTTCATCGAAAACGAAGGTCGTTTGCAAAATTTCTATTTTTAAGGGCCTTTATATATATTAATATATCTAAAAATTCCACAGCGACTTTTCTGAATTTTAAACTGGACATATCTTACACTCTATAAAGTGAAATCTCAGTTTCTTACATCCGTTAGAAAGATATTGTTAAACAGGTTCAAATATTTATTGTTTCGCTGAAATCCGATTTATTTTGAATCCTGTACATTCATTTGAAATTTGAAATCGAATTTTCGAACTGCCGTGCCATTTTCGGCTCGTTATATAATAAAAATAAATTTATTCGTTTTAACTTCGTCGAAAATAAATTTTCCGTCATTATTATTTAAAATAAATTATTTTAAATATTCAAAATCCATTAAAATCGCCAAAATAAAAATTTTAAATTAGCTCAGAATTTCCGTGTTGTTACAAAGGTCCCCTCTGGTCCACAGCTGAAAAACAGATTCATACGTCTGAATAATTTAGGTCAGATGTCTGAACTGGGATTTTCTGTAACACGCAGGGTTTTAGTTCATTTTGGACCTCTTTCAGACGTCTGAATTATTTTGTTTCGACGTCTGAATTTCAATTCAGACTTCTGAATTAATGTTTTCTGACTTCTGAATTTCTTTATTTGATTTCATAATTATTTGAAGCAGGTCAGGCATCTGATCCAGAATATTCAGACGTCCGAACCTGCTCCTGATTATAAATTTGACTAGAAAACATGTTCAAAACGATGTCGACAAATGCCAGAGGGCCTATGATGTTTCCTATGCAAAAATGACGCATCCAAGGCTTGCCGACGCAACTTATAACACCCAATTTCACATGCACACTAAGAATCATAATATAAATCATTGAAATGAAATCAAACTTCATAAATTGGAAATGTCATCACATAAATGAATTATCAAAACCAAATACACACTTCATAAGAGACAACACATGCCAAAGGCACTACTTATACAAGTATACAAGCTTGTGGTATAGATGTGAGTTCATAGGAACTCACCTTGGTGTTAATGGAGCAATCAACAAGAAGGAATCCAAGCTAAAGGTGTTATCCTATCACAAGAATCAACAAAGACCACCCTACACACATCAAACCCAATAGTCCTATGAATTAGGGGCATAGAAATTCTCAAGTAGCATAGAGGAGATGATGGAGAAGATATAGATCAACTTACCTAAGCTAGGAGATGAGGAAACACAACAAAGATTGGATTTTTATGAGGTTCTAGGGCTTAGAATTTAATTTTCCATTCTCTAAGCTTAGGAACAAAGAAAAAGAGCAATTGAAGAAGTAAATGAGAGAGGGAGGTGGTTGGGTGCCTATTTGTGCTGTCCAAATAGGTATGGGTGCACAAATTTGCACCTTAGCCCTTCCAAACAACTCCAATTATCCCGAATTCGAAATGTATCGATGCTTATACTCAAAAAGATTGTAAACGATGTTCCGGAACCAATGGAAGTAGTCCCGAGTCATAATTCTATCATTTACAAAAATTCACCTTTTCGGGGACAAAACTAATATATCGATTCAATATTTGAATATTCATTTAAATAATCTGTTATGAATTTTACGGGTTGTTACAGACTTCCCCCCTTAAAGAAATTGCGTCCCCGCAATTATTCAAAATAAACTACTAGAGTAACAACAGAAAAATTTTAAATTCTCAACAAGAGCACAAAGAAAATTTCACCTTATGAGAATTGGTCCGGATGAGAATGCTCAATGGAATCCTTAGTTTCCCATGAGCAATCCTTCATATTAGCGGACCATTGGACTTTAACAAGGGGAATTTCTTTATTAGGAGGTGTTTTACTTCCGTGGCAACAATTCGGAGGGGTTGTTTCTCATTGGTAAGATTCAGTGAAATTTCTATCTCTTCAAGAACATGGGGCTCAATAGCAATGTGAGATTTCCCCAATTTCTTCCGTAGTTAAGAAACATGGAACACATTATGAATGGAGGAAAAACAATCTGGTAGCTTTACGCGATATGAAACAACCCCAACGCACTCGGTGACGGGAAACGGGCCAATGAATCTTGGCGCTAATTTTCCTGATATGCTAAATCGCATAACACCCTTCATGGGTGATACACGAATAAAAACCAAGTCCCCCACGGAAAATTCTAACTTTCTTTTCTTGCTATCAGCATTGGACTTTTGCCGACTTTGAGCTCATTTCATGCGGCGACGTATAAGCTCAACCTTCTCCATGGCATCTTGGACAATATCGGGGGCTAAAATCAACTTTTCTCCGGTTTCGAGCCAACAAGAAGGAGATCGGCATGGCCTTCCGTAAAGGGCTTCAAAAGGTGCCATGCCAATACTCGATTGATAACTATTGTTGTATGAGAATTCCACAAGAGGAATGTGGTCTTCCCAACTTCCTCCAAATTCAAGAATGCAAGCGCGGAGGAGATCCTGAAGAATTTGATTTACCCGCTCCTTTTGCCCATCGCTTTTTAGATGATAGGCGGTACTAAGATTAAGCCTTGTTTCCAAAGATCCTTGGAGACTCCTCCAAAATCCGCTAGTAAACAATGGATCACGATCACTCACAATGGAAAGAGGGATTCTATGTAGTCGAACGATCTCTTTAACATAAAGCTTAGTAAAAAGCGGAGAGGCGCGATTAGATCGAATGGGTAAAAAGCGTGCGGATTTGGTAAGGCGATCCATAATTACCCATATAATATCATGGCCATGACGAGAATGGGGCAATCCGTCAATAAAATCCATGGAAACAATTTCCCACTTCCATATGGGAATTTCTAATGGTCGCAACAACCCGTCGGGCCTTTGATGTTCGGCCTTCACAAGTTGGCGAGTTGTGCAATAACTAACAAAGTTTGCAACATTTCATTTCATCCCCTCCCAATAATAGAGTAGCTTCATGTCCGCATACATTTTGCTACTCCCAGGATGGATAGTAAATTTAGAATGATGAGAATCATCCAAAACGGTTTTGCGCAAATCATCTTGACTTAAGATAGTAAGTCGTCCGAATTTTTGAATGGCACCTCTTGAATCGAGGCTATAGTCACCATTCTCTTCAACATAAGATTTATTTCTAAGATCATGGCCGATACGGGCCAATTCGGGATCTTGCGTTTGTGCTTCATAGACACGGTCAAAAAGGGATGGATGAGCCACAAGGCTACATATTATGGGAGTGGAAACCGGGTTGGAGTAACAACTCTGAATCTCGCACGAAGATAATAATTCAAGATCCTTCCACTCCGATAACATCATGGAAAAGACCGCATGTTGCTTACGACTAAGGGCTCGGCGACGCAATTTCCTTTACCGGGCGTATAAAGAATATCTAGATCATAAGAAGCAAGAAACTCCATCCACCGTTGTTGTCGTAAATTGAGTTCCTTTTGAGAAAACAAAAATTTGAGCGACTTATGATCCGTGTAAAGCACAAATTTTTCCCTTAAAAGGTAATGGCACCATATTCGGAGAGAGAAAACAACCGCGGCGAGCTCTAAATCATGAGTTGCATATCGAGTCTCGACCGGTTTTAATTGCCTAGATGCATATGCAATTACATGTTCTCGTTGCATGAGAACGACCCCTAGATCAACGTGGCTAGCGTCGGTATAAACAACAAGATCTTGTTTCCCCTTGGGGATAACAAGAATGGAAGCATTAGAAAGAAGTTCTTTGAGCTTTTGAAATGCGGCTTCACACTTGTCCGACCAAGTGTATTTTACTTCCTTCTTTGTCAAATGAGTGAGTGGGACGGCGATGTCAGAAAAATCTTTAATGAATCGACGGTAACAACCCGCCAATCCAAGTAAGCTACGAATTTCCGTCACCCTCTCCGGTCTCTTCCAATTTTGAATGGCTTCAATCTTAGATGGATCGACTGAAATTCCGGACTCGGAAATAATATGCCCAAAAAATTTCACGCTTGCTCGCAAAAAATGGCATTTGGAAAACTTGGCTTTCAATTGGTGGTTTCTAAGTGTTTCCAAAACGGCACGAAGGTGGTTCTCATGTTCTTCCTCTGTTTTAGAATAAACAAGGATGCCATCAATAAATGCAAGCACGAACAGATCGAGAAAGTACCTAAAAACACAGTTCATGAGATCGACAAAATAAGCCGAGGCATCTGTTAATCCAACGACATTACTAACCATTCATAAGAACCAAGTCGGGTCTGAAAGAAGTCAACGGAATGCTATCCTCCGCGATGCGTAATTGGTGAAATCCGGTGGCTAAGTCCAATTGGAAAAAGATCTAGCACCATTAAGTTGATCAAAAAGATCGTCTATGCGCAGAAGAGGATATCTATTTTTGATGGTGAGGTCATTAAGCTTGCGGTAGTCAACGCAAAGCCTAAGAGTTCCATCCTACTTTTTCACAAAGATTGTCGAGGCTCCCCAAGGCGAGGAACTTGAGCGTATAAATTGTTTCTTCTCTAATTCGGATAATTGCTTGCTCATTTCTTCATTTTCCTTGTTAGATAACCGATAAGAGGGACGCGTGACAGGAAGGGACCCGGGAATTATATTAATCCGGAATTCAATAGCTCAATTAGGAGGAAGACCTAACACGGGCTCAAATATATCGGGAAATTCTCGAACAACCACAATTCGAGATATCATATCCTCCTCATCATCGTTATCCACATCCTGAGAATTGGGAGCAAATAATAATGCCATAAATCCCATGTCTGGATTTGGAAGTACTAGTACTACACAGTCTTTGGATTGAAGATGCTGACGATAAATTGTCCGTTCCAGACATAATATGTGGACTTCATAACGGAGAAGCCAATTCATTCCCAAAATAATTCCAAAACCCAAATAGCGCATAACATGCAAGTCCGCTAGGAATGGGTAACCACTTAAAAAAAATTCAATGTCGCGACATAAGAAACTAAGAGTAGTTGGTCCCCCTATGGGATTAGTAACCGATAAAGAAGTCATCAAACAAACAGTATTCAAAGAATTAGCATGCACAAGTTCTTGTGAAATAAAAGAATGAGATGCGCCCGTATCAAAAAGAACTCGTGTTGGGTGTCCATGGAAATCAATTATACCATCGAGAATAGAATTTAATGTACCTGGGACCGAAGTAGCATTGGGAGGAGCTTGTATGACATTGAGCTTTCCACTCCTATTAGGAGGACGAGTGGGACATGTGTTTATCAAGTGGCCTTGCTTCTTGCAATAACAGCAAGTAAGAGGCTTAGTGCACGCAAAGGCGATATGCCCCTTTTCTCCGCAATTGAAGCATTCGCCATTGCGGAACCTAGATGTCCCGGTCTCAGAGGCCACTTGTTTCGCCTTCTTATTGGGATGGACCCAAGGCTTCTTCCTAGGTCCTCCCTTTTTGTTGGTGTTGCCTTTGTTTTGAGAACCCACGGCTTCGCCATCGTTGGGTCGTTTCTAGACCACTTCAAATTGTATTGCAATATTTACCAATTCATCGAATGTTTCGGATAAATTAAGGGTCAATGGCTTCTCAAGACATTTCTTGAGCCCATGAATAAAGCGCAAGTTCTTCTTCTTCAGGGTGTTAATATACTCGAGTCCATACTTGGATAGCGAGTCAAAAGAAGCGGCATACTCTACCACAGTAAATGTGCCTTGAACAAGGTCTTGAAAGCGACGTGATAGTGCTATTTTCTCTCCGTCCGGTATGAATTTAGTCTCGAACCTTTACGTAAATAGGTTCCAAGTAAGGTTCGCTTCGAGAGTATCAATCGTGAGCAATTCATACCAGATCAACGCTCGTTCTTGGAGCATGCTAGAAATTACTTGTATCTTATTCAAATCACTAAGATCCATGCGAGTAAAGATGTGTAATGACCCGCATTGGCAGAGGTATTATAATTAATTTATTTAATTACATAAATGGTGATTAAAAGGATTTAATGGTCGTTGAATTAAATAATGGTGAATATTTAATTAAAATAATAATTAAATAATATATTTAATTCTGAAATAATCAGAATTGGCTGAAATGGCAATATGGTGTGAACTGGATCATCTGTGGTATTTAATTCAGTTTAAAATTGAATTAGAATAACAAATATATTATTTGAACGACAGTTTGAATGTATAATTATATTATAATTAAAATCGAGCTCGAAATGGCGCTGCAGTTGGTAATTTGGCGATTTGAACTTCAACTGAATATACAGGGTCTATTTTAAATCGGATTTCTGTGAAACAAGAAACGTTCAAAGCTGGTGAAGTATATTTTTCTAGTGGAAGAGAAAAATCAGGATTTCGTTGTGTAGATTTTGATTTATGTCCAAATCAAATTTTCGAATAGTCGTTGTGGAATCGTTTATAAACCATAATGATATATTTAGTTATAATTAAATATTGGCCTTAAATTTAGACAAGCCCTTTAAGATGTAGTAGTAATTTAATTTTTAGAATTTTACTGTAATTTTTAATTAATTTAATAAGCACTTTTTATTTTGGAGTATTTTGCACCCTTAACCAACATTTCGGGGTTTCACAGAATAAGCTAATGGACCGGTATTATTATATTGTTGGAATCGTGGTGTCTTGCTCGACACAACAGTATTTTTATATCTGTCGATGGCGATCCGTACATTTATAAGGGTTTAAGTAACGAGTACCAATCGTTTAAAACGTAAGTAGGTCTAAGTTCATTTCTTCTTTACCATCGTTTTACTGTCTGGCTTATAAACGCCTCAGTCCTACTTTATTTGTAATATTTCGTTGAGTTGGATGATACACATTTTAAAAGAAGAAAAGCATGCCTCCACATAGTCCAAGTAAATACTACCGCATCAAATATGGAACACGTCATTTTGGCCTACCTCAGTTGTTTCGATTCTGGAGAACTCGAAGCCACGTTCATCTTAAACTGTGGAAACCATTTTCACCACAAAAATAATATCTAAGACTCCTATATAAACCTATCATTCATCTCCAAACAAAACAAGCCGCCATTTTACTTAATACTTCAAGATATTAAAATAAAGGATTTACTCACTTAAAACAAATAACGTTGGATCTAATGGACTCCTGCGCTTAGGAGCTTCACACTGGAATGCATCATGGAAGGTGCGATGGAAATCTCTGTCACCTCATTTCATCACCGAAAGGCTAGGGTTGGGGTCCAAGGTCGATTTGGTGGACGAGGGACAAAGCCGACGGTAGTGGGATGTCAGATGGGTGGGGGCGCACCAATCGCCGGATTTTGGTGGTCTCCGGTCACGTTTTTGCAGGTGTGTGGCGGTGAGAGGTCAGAGACGCAACTACCTAGGAGGGGACCGAATGTGATCGAGTATGGCACGAATGGGGTGAGAGGTTGGACAGTGTCGAGAGGAGCATGCCGGTTGTGTTCGTTTTGGATTTAACGTTGTGGGGAGGTGCGGTTGTTGTTGGCAGTCGGAGGGGGGAAGTTCTGGTGAGTTGAACGGGTTTGGCTTTAGCTGAAATGAGGGTGCATTTTTGTAGATGGTGAAGAAACAAAGAGGGAGAATTCGATTTACTGTTGCGATTTGTGAAGAAACGTAGTGTGCTGAGATGGAGAGGGAGGGGTCGGTCTGGAATGAGAGTTGAAGAGCAGGTGACTGTTTTAAATCTCTGGATGAATTATGTTATTGAGGAAGAAGCATATGAACAAGGGATTAAGGCGTGTCATGATTTAAACAGTGGTGGATGTTGAGTTTTAAACAAACTTGGTTTCTGGTATATCAAATGATGGAGGAAGGCTTCGGTGATGGGCTGAATGTAAAAGGGAGTTGGGCCATTATTTTTCCAAGTGGGCTGGTTCAAAATTTAAAGGTTAAGGCCCGAATTTCATAAAAGAAAATTTAGTTTATCTTAATTTAATTATGTGTATAAACTTGTAAATATCGTAACTCCTGCATACTGTGACAACCCGCCTTTTCTAAATAATCCAAGTTGACAATATAACCACACATGTCCAACTCGAACGATTCAAAACTGACAGATAATCAATTTAGGGTGTATAATAGAATCAGATCATAGAATCACATATACAGAATAACACAGAATCTCGCAACGGAAATGAAATAATATACATAAGCAGTTCATGAAGCCACTTAAATAGTTACAATTTAATTATACAATATAGCGACTCATAAAGTTCGCAAATACAAGCCAAACGGAAATAGGAACTAATACTGGATAGGATGGAGTCTTCGACTAGGTCTTTGGCTCCAAATAAAGTGCTTCTCGAGAACACTGCAATACTCAGTCTGACCCGAGCAAAATGAGAAAAATACAAAACACTCGAGTCAGGTCTAAACATTCTAATGTGATTAGATCTAAACTCAGATGCAAATAACTCAAGAGATGTTACGGTATTTTCCATCTCTTAAGGATCCGTTAAACTATCTATATATAGTATGATACGCTATTATATGTAATGTCTATCAGTAATATAAAATATTTAAAATAGCGTTAAGGCTTTACATTGATCCCCCTTAACACGTTTTTAAACAATGTGGTCTATGCAGGTCCTGTAACACAACCAGTAGAACGTCGGTAGCCAGTGAGTCCCCTATAGGCACACGTTAAATAGAAACTCGTAATGGTCGCGCATAAGGATAAAACGTATGACAAGGCACGTGAGGCAATGCCCAAGGTAGGATACTACCAATTTGCCTGATCCGGACTGGTGGTAACCCCTAACAGCCCACCGCAACACAACACTTCCAAAATCAAGGGTGATCACCAAATAACAAAAATATAATACACGAAGAAGCGTGTCTGCTAGAGGTAGCTAGCCTCAATGGCCCGGCACGGCTCCTGTTTTAGTCATTTCAAATTAGACAAAAGTGTTTGTCATCCATTATCGTTCACTTTCTTCAATCCAATAAACGTACACCAAGAACAATCACTTTACGAACGTAGTTAACAAAGTGGTTCCAGTATCGACAGAGAATGTGTCCATAACTGGCTCCGGTCTCTTTGACAACTAACGTCATTCAATTTATTTTTCATTGATTTATTTCGAATAGATCAAAGCATAATTTGTATTTCAACTTCTTATTTAAAATTGAACTATCAAATATTCCAATTTGAAATATTAACAACATTTTTATCCTTTGCACTTGTAAACTTAACTTTGTGTCTAATTCCAAAGTTCCAAATCAATAAATCAAGGTTGTATTTTTCTTTTATAAAATTTACAATTTCCAACTATTGAATACTGCACTCAAATTTCAAAATTATACTTCATTTAACTAAATTGTTTTCCTCAACTAAATTTGTATCTAAATTTACAATTTTGAGATTTATTTCCTTAAATATTTAGGCTAACGTTTTTTCTAATAAGAGGTTCAACAATGGTTATTTCAATAAGTTCAAATAAAATTTAAATCACTTAATATTCTATTCATCAATTTAAATCAATTTTTTTTATGTATATAATTTAAACCAAAGTTTAATCATCGAAATTTGAAAATATTCTATGATTTTTAAAAATGGGAATTTAAAATTTGAAATACGTATAATGAAATGTTGAAGCTGTGAAAATTTCGTCGAAAAATTTGAATGTCGTCGGTCGTGCAATTTTGAGTGCAAAGGTGCGCATAACAGTTCGATTTTTAGCGATTTTAAAATCTCTTCAAAACAAGTTCGGACAAACATGAAAAATATTCTAGTCGTTGACAGTAATCCAACGGTGAAATTTGTTTCGCAAAAATCGGACGTTTTGACCTCCGTTTCACATCCGCATTTTTACGTCAAAGGGGTCCGTAACGCGTTTTTGAACGGAGCATGCAGACACTGCAAATTATATACCGTTGTGTCTGTCTCGTCGCGCTGATTACCGAAATATACTCACTTGTCAGTTTCGGTATTCGGTTCGCGCTGAAACTGTGAAAAAGCTTGCACAGTTCATTTTTGAAATAGAGCCATTTGAGTTCGATGTGTCCCTTTTACGATTTTACATATTTTTCTAAAATTTTGGGTCTGCAAAAGACGTATTTTTATTTTATTAACCTACTTAATTTTTCTTTTTTCAAAGCTTATGTATGGTTGAACCATGCATGCTTTTGATTTATATTCATGCACATTGTTCATTAATACATCACACTCATCTATGCATGCTTTTGTGTCCAACGCAAATCATATTACAAAAAGTTTACTTCTTTTTTTCTATTTTTACTCACGTCTCTACCCAAAATGCTTAGACATGCATGCATTTTGTCCCACTTCTACTTTATATTTTCACCTTTCCTACACACTTCCATTTTAAAACACAGTAAGCCTATTTTCACAAGTCTGTAGACTCCATTAATCATTTGCATGCCATGCACTTACTACCCATCCACTTTACCAATAGTGGCTCCTCCCTTTTTGTTATGCAACGTTCATTCTTATATATATATATATATATATATATTTTGAGTGAGTTGCTTAGTTCATGGAAAATATATATGGCGTGTCCTTTTTGTTGCTCACAAGAATGGCTTTAGAGAATGGAAAAAAAGTCTCAGTTTGAAAATAAAAGAACAAAAGTAAATATGTTGCCTGGAAATGAAAAAGATCCCATTCATTTTAAGCGTGCAAATGCCAGGAAGAAAGAACCAAAAATGAATGGATCCATCCCAAAAAGAAAATGAGAAGTTTCTTTACTGTCTAAAATAATAAGAAATTGTCATTTTTCTGTTGCGTCAAGAAGGTAAGGTGTTTGCATTTTTATTTTTTTTTATTTTAGTAACACAGCAAGTTCCTGTGTATGTCCGCACTGCATTCCAAACACAACACAACGCACAGTTAAACACAAATACATCCCACGCTTAACGCAACACACATGGTTCCATTTAAATATTCTGGTGATGCATGGACAAATTTCTTTGATATTAAGATGGCAATATTCATATGAAATGGCAATACTGAGTGCCAAAACCATATATACACACACACTACTAAACTTACCACCAGTATGCAATATCATCAATATGGACTAATATTAATTATTTTCAAATCATTTATCTCTTTCAGGTCACAGATATATAAATATACTTGGTCAATTACACTAGAGAAGTTTAGACATGAGTAACGACTCACCTTCGGTTCCGAGAGCTAAGTGATGACGATGAGATGTTGTCGATAAGAGAGCGCGGAGTTAGAGAGGGATGGAGCGGCTTCAGCAAGAGGAGAGAAAGCGTAGAGCAAGAGGATGGAGGGCTGAGTGCGTGGGCTTTGGGATGAAGAGTGGTGCTGGCGGTTACTTCATGCATGCATTTTCTTGGTCTGTTATTCTCTTTTGATATTTTTCTTTATTTTTTTTTATACGAACAAAGTTTTTCAGAAGGAAGAAAAATAGTTAGGGAGAAGAGACAATGAAAAGAAGGGAGAGAGAGCGAAGAGGTTTGGGCTGCCATATATAAGTATATAATAGTGGTAGGTGAATTCTTGTATTCATTTGCAAATAACATGCCTGCACCACTCCTCATTTAATGCAAGAAGAAAATTTTTGTCTTCGTTCACTTCTCATTTAATGCTAAGTACTCTCCTACACTATTATTGGATTTTTGAGAAGATATTTTTTTCTTGTTTGTTTGTAAACATTCTTAGTAGGTCACGCACATTAATTTCAGTCTGATTGTTGATGTTGCACTTCTTTACAGGGTCACCTGTATGAAAATAACTGTCTATCCATTTGTCTTTACGGACACCAAAATACCAGTATAAATATACCATTGGAATCAGGACGTCGTGACGAACACAACGGCACACAGTTATCAGTGATTTGAATGTTTTATAAAAATTCTATTTTTATTTTTAATTTCACTTGGTTTAATGAACGGTCATTTAAATTTATTCAGTTTAAATTGATCAGAATTACACGGAACGAACTTATAACGTTTTGATTACAAAGTTAATTTCAAATACTTTTCATACAAATATTTTATTTTTATCAATAAACATTGAATATATTCATTCTAATAACTAAATTTAATCGTTTTATTTTATTTGCTTGTTTATTTCTTGGAATTTATTGTTAAATAATTTTTTTTTCCGATTTGAAAACTCAGGTCGTTACATTCTCCCCTACTCAAGTCTTTTCGTCCTCGAAAAGAACGGAACAAGGAAAAGTAAAGAAATAAGCAGAAACATAAGAATGATTTAAAGATGAATTGAGTACCTTATGCAAACAATTCAGGATTTGAGGCACGGATACTCTCCTCAGTTTCCCAAGTGCAATCTCTGTCTTCTCTACTCCACTGAACTTTGACGAGATTAACTATCTTCCTTCTAAGTTGCTTTGTATCTTTATCGACTATACGAAGTGGTCTTCTTTCAATAGTAAGATTTGGCTCAACATCCATATCTTTAAATAAAGCTGGCTGGACTATATCTAATGGGTCATGTACATATCTGCGAATATGTGAAACATGGAATACATTATGCACACCCGATAGTTTCTCCGGCAAATCAACCCTATAAGCCAAACCGCCAATCTTTTCTAAGATGGGAAAAGGACCAACAAATCTCGGAGCAAGCTTCCCTTTCTTTCCAAAACGAATCACGTTCTTCAAAGGTGAAATTTTCAGAAATACAAGATCACCAACAACAAATTCCAAATGTCTCCTCTTTCCATCAGTGTACTTCTTTTGCCTATCCTGAGCAATCTTCATCCTCCTTTTGATTTCTCCAACTTTTTCAGAAGCTTCCAAAATCATTTCAGGGCATAGAACAAGTCGATTTCCAGATTCAATCCAACAAGATGGAGATTTACATGGTCGTCCATACAGAGCGTCGAACAGTGCCATTTTAATACTCGCCTGAATTTCAAAGATTTATTCAAGATTTACATTTATTTAAACATGAATTTTAATTTGAATTAAATTACCTGATAGCTATTATTATAGGTGAATTCAACGAGATGGAGATGATCTTCCCAAGATCCCCCAAAATCTAAAGCACAAGCACGAAGCAAATCCTCCATAATTTGATTTACTCTTTCGGTCTGACCGTCTGTCTGAGGGTGATAGGTGGTGCTCAAATTCAATTGAGTTCCCAAAGTTATCTGGAAAGCTTTCCAGAATTTGCTAGTAAAAATGGGATCTCTATCACATACTATGCTAGACGGAACACCATGAAGTCAGACTATATCCTTCATATAGAGCTCGGCTAAACTTAAAGCAGTTCGAGTTGTCTTTATAGGAATAAAGTGGGCTGATTTGGTTAGTCTATCAACAATAACCCAAACGCTTTCATTTCCCCTCCTAGTCCTTGGTTATCCATCCATGAAATCCATAGAAATTTGATCCCATTTCCAGTTAGGAATTTCTAAAGGCTGTAACAAACCTGCAGTCTTCTGATGGTCGGCTTTTACTTGTTGGCAAGTGGCGCATCTACTGATATGAATAGAAATGTCTCTCTTCCTTCCACTCCACCAATAAAGCTTCTTCATATTCAGATACATCTTAGTGACCCTAGGATGAATAGAAAGTTTAGACTGATGATTCTCTCTAAGCACCTCCTGTCTTAGACCATCCACATTCGGAACGCAAATACGATTGTTGATCCTCAAAATTCCATTGGTACCAATTTCAGCGCCCCATCCCTTCTGCACATTAACAACTTCTTTATTGAGAACGCTTTCCTTTATTCGCCTAAGCATTTCATCTTCTTCTTGCTTAGCAATAATGCGATCCATAAGAGCTAGAGAAGCAGTAATTTGGAAAAACATTGCTTTGTTTCTACTCAAAGCATCGGCTACCACATTAGCCTTTCCGGGGGTATAGTTGATGTCGAGGTCATAGGATGCTAAGAACTCGAGCCATCTGACTTGCCTCTGATTCAGATCCTTCTGAGAAAAGATATACTTCAATGATTTGTGGTCAGTGAAGAGTTCAAATTTAATTCCCAAAAGATGGTGTCTCCACAACTTAAGAGCAAAAACTACAGCAAGTAGTTCTAAGTCATGCGCTACATAATTAACCTCATGAACTCTGAGTTGTCTGCCAGCATAAGCAATAACTTTACCATGCTGCACAAGAACAGCTCCCAAACCTTCTCCGCAAGCATCGGTATAAACAGTCAAACCTTCACTTCCATCCAGAATAGTAAGAACAGGAGCAGAAGTTAACTTGCGTTTAAGTTCATTAAATGCTTTTATACACTTATCTCTCCAATCGAACTTAACATTCTTTCCAGTCAAAGTTGTGAGTGGTGAAGAAATTCGAGCAAAATTTTCGATGAATCTCCTATAATAACCAGCTAAGCCGAGGAAACTACGAATATCGGTTGGAGTTTCAGGAGTCTTCCAATCCTAAAAGTTTAAGAATTATGAATACCTATATAAGAGAGATAAGATAAATCGAATAAGAATGAATGGATGTTTTAAATAAAGGGCTTACTTTGATTACGACGATCTTAGCTGGATCTACCGAAATTCCATTCTCCGAAACAATATGTCCAAGAAACCTAACTTCATCTCTCCAGAAATGACACTTAGAAAACTTGGCCTTCAGTTGATGATCTCTCAAAGTTTTAAGAACAAACTTGAGATGCTCCTCATGTTCTTCTTTAGTCTTAGAAAAGACTAGAATATCATCAATAAAGACAAGGACAAACCTATTTAGAACATCCCGGAATACTCTGTTCATGAGGTCAACAAAGTAAGTTGGGGCATTAGTTAAACCAAATGGCATAACTAACCATTCATAGAAACCGTCTTCTGTTCGAAAAGCTGTTTTGGGAATACTATCTTCAGAAATTCGAAGTTGGTGAAAACCTGTGGCAAGGTCGAGTTGAGAAAATATCTTGGCTCCGTGCAGTTGATCAAATAGGTCATTAATGCGAGGCATTGGATATCGGTTCTTGTGAGTAAGCTTATTCAGTTCTCGATAGTCTACGCACATTCTCAGAGAACCGTCTGACTTAGTAACAAATACAACTGCAGCTCCACATTCTGAATGACTTCGGCGAATTAGATCTTTAGAGAATAGTCTTCGATTTGCACCTTTAATTCAATCTTCTCCTTAGGTGTCATTTTTCTTGGAGCAAGTAAAACGGGTCTAGCTCCTTGAATGAGATTAATATGGAATTCGATTTTACGATGAGGTGGTAAGGAAATTACTTATCCAAAAACATCAAGAAAATGCTGAACAGGAGTAGTGCTAAGATCGCTAAGATGAGAATCGAGAGAGAAAATGAAACTTCCTGCAATATCTTGAGGCAATTAACATTCGATCTTCAAGGGTTTACCTTTATCACAACGAAAAGAGACAGTTCGAGCTTGAGATAAGAACAATATTTGAGAAATTTAAACCAAAGAGAATCCTAATTAAAGAAAATAGGCTAAAGTTTAAAAAGAGATTTTGAAAATAGGTTTGATTTTAAACATTTTATACTTTCAAAATACGTTCTCTCGAAAATGATTCTACTCATTCTAGGGTATTGCTAACCCTATCTTTAATGAGTTTTACCCCCAGGCTAAGGTGTTTCTAAACCTTCACTCTGATACCAACTGTGACAACCCGCCTTTTCTGAATAATCCAAGTTGACAATATAACCACACATGTCCAACTCGAACGATTCAAAACTGACAGATAATCAATTTAGGGTGTCTAATAGAATCAGATCATAGAATCACATATACAGAATAACACAGAATCTTGCAACGGAAATGAAATAATATACATAAGCAGTTCATGAAGCTACTTAAACAGTTACAATTTAATTATATAATATAGCGACTCATAAAGTTCGCAAATACAAGCCAAACGGCAATAGGAACTAATACTGGATAGGATGGAGTCTTCGACTAGGTCTTTGGCTCCAGATAAAGTGCTCCTCGAGAACACTGCAATACTCAGTCTGACCCGAGCGAAATGAGAAAAATACAAAACACTCGAGTCAGGTCTAAACATTCTAATGTGATTAGATCTAAACTCAGATGCAAATAACTCAAGAGATGTTACGGTATTTTCCATCTCTTAAGGATCCGTTAAACTATCTATATATAGTATGATACGCTATTATATGTAATGTCTATCTGTAATATAAAATATTTAAAATAGCGTTAAGGCTTTACATTGATCCCCCTTAACACGTTTTTAAACAATGTGGTCTATGCAGGTCCTGTAACACAACCAGTAGAACGTCGGTAGCCAGTGAGTCCCCTATAGGCACATGTTAAATAGAAACTCGCAATGGTCGCGCATAAGGATAAAACGTACGACAAGGCACGTGAGGCAATGCCCAAGGTAGGATACTACCAATTTGCCTGATCCGGACTGGTGGTTACCCCTAACGGCTCACCGCAACACAACACTTCCAAAATCAAGGGTGATCACCAAAAAACAAAAATATAATACACGAAGAAATGTGTCTGCTAGAGGTAGCTAGCCTCAATGGCCCGGCACGACTCCTGTTTTAGTCATTTCAAATTTGACAAAAGTGTCTGTCATCCATTATCATTCACTTTCTTCAATCCAATAAACGTACACCAAGAACAATCACTTCACGAACGTAGTTAACAAAGTGGTTCCAGTATCGATAGAGAATGTGTCCATAACTGGCTCCGGTCTCTTTGAGAACTAACGTCATTCAATTTATTTTTCATTGATTTATTTCGAATAGATCAAAGCATAATTTGTATTTCAACTTCTTATTTAAAATTGAACTATCAAATATTCCAATTTGAAATATTAACAACATTTTTATCCTTTGCACTTGTAAACTTAACTTTGTGTCTAATTCCAAAGTTCCAAATCAATAAATCAAGGTTGTATTTTTCTTTTATAAAATTTACAATTTCCAACTATTGAATACTGCACTCAAATTTCAAAATTATACTTCATTTAACTAAATTGCTTTCCTCAACTAAATTTGTATCTAAATTTACAATTTTGAGATTTATTTCCTTAAATATTTAGGCTAACGTTTTTTCTAATAAGAGGTTCAACAATGGTTATTTCAATAAGTTCAAATAAAATTTAAATCACTTAATATTCTATTCATCAATTTAAATCAATTTTTTTTATGTATATAATTTAAGCCAAAGTTTAATCATCGAAATTTGAAAATATTCTATGATTTTTAAAAATGGGAATTTAAAATTTGAAATACGTATAATGAAATGTTGAAGCTGTGAAAATTTCGTCAAAAAATTTGAATGTCGTCGGTCGTGCAATTTTGAGTGCAAAGGTGCGCATAACAGTTCGATTTTTAGCGATTTTAAAATCTCTTCAAAACAAGTTTGGACAAACATGAAAAATATTCTAGCCGTTGACAGTAATCCAGCGGTGAAATTTGTTTCGCAAAAATCGGACGTTTTGACCTCTGTTTCACATCCGCATTTTTACGTCAAAGGGGTCCGTAACGCGTTTTTGAACGGAGCATGCAAACACTGCAAATTATATACCGTTGTGTCCGTCTCGTCGCGCTGATTACCAAAATATACTCACTTGTCAGTTTCGGTATTCGGTTCGCGCTGAAACTATGAAAAAGCTTGCACAGTTCATTTTTGAAACAAAGCCATTTGAGTTCGATGTGTCCCTTTTACGATTTTACATATTTTTCTAAATATTTTGGGTCTGCAAAAGACGTATTTTTATTTTATTAACCTACTTAATTTTTCTTTTTTCAAAGCTTATGTATGGTTGAACCATGCATGCTTTTGATTTATATGCATGCACATTGTTCATTAATACATCACACTCATCTATGCATGCTTTTGTGTCCAACGCAAATCATATTACAAAAAGTTTACTTCTTTTTTTCTATTTATACTCACGTCTCTACCCAAAATGCTTAGACATGCATGCATTTTGTCCCACTTCTACTTTATATTTTCACCTTTCCTACACACTTCCATTTTAAAACACAGTAAGCCTATTTTCACAAGTCTGTAGACTCCATTAATCATTTGCATGCCATGCACTTACTACCCATCCACTTTACCAATAGTGGCTCCTCCCTTTTTTTTATGCAACGTTCATTCTTATATATATATATATATATATATATATATATTGAGTGAGTTGCTGAGTTCATGGAAAATATATATGGCGTGTCCTTTTTGTTGCTCACAAGAATGGCTTTAGGGAATGGAAAAAAGTCCCAGTTTGAAAATAAAAGAACAAAAGTAATTATGTTGCCTGGAAATGAAAAAGATCCCATTCATTTTAAGCGTGCAAATGCCAGGAAGAAAGAACCAAAAATGAATGGATCCATCCCAAAATGAAAATGAGAAGTTTCTTTACTGTCTAAAATAATAAGAAATTGTCATTTTTCTGTTGCGTCAAGAAGGTAAGGTGTTTGCATTTTTTATTTTATTTTAGTAACACAGCAAGTTCCTGTGTATGTCCGCACTGCATTCCAAACACAACACAACACACAGTTAAACACAAATACATCCCACGCTTAACGCAACACACATGGTTCCATTTAAATATTCTGGTGATGCATGGACAAATTTCTTTGATACTAAGATGGCAATATTCATATGAAATGGCAATACTGAGTGCCAAAACCATATATATACACACTACTAAACTTACCACCAGTATGCAATATCATCAATATGGACTAATTTTAATTATTTTCAAATCATTTATCTCTTTTAGGTCACATATATATAAATATACTTGGTCAATTACACTAGAGAAGTTTAGACATGAGTAACGACTCACCTTCGGTTCCGAGAGCTAAGTGATGACGACGAGATGTTGTCGATAAGAGAGCGCGGAGCAAGAGAGGGATGGAGCGGCTTCAGTAAGAGGAGAGAAAGCGTAGAGCAAGAGGATGGAGGGCTGAGTGCGTGGGCTTTGGGATGAAGAGTGGTGCTGGCGGTTACTTCATGCATGCATTTTCTTGGTCTGTTATTCTCTTTTGATATTTTTCTTTGTTTTTTTTTATACAAACAAAGTTTTTCAGAAGGAAGAAAAATAGTTAGGGAGAAGAGACAATGAAAAGAAGGGAGAGAGAGCGAAGAGGTTTGGGCTGCCATATATAAGTATATAATAGTGGTAGGTGAATTCTTGTATTCATTTTCAAATAACATGCCTGCACCACTCCTCAATTAATGCAAGAAGAAAATTTTGGTCTTCGTCCACTTCTCATTTAATGCTAAGTACTCTCCTACACTATTATTGGATTTTTGAGAAGATATTTTTTTCTTGTTTGTTTGTAAACATTCTTAGTAGGTTACGCCCATTAATTTCAGTCTGATTGTTGATGTTGCACTTCTTTACAGGGTCACCTGTATGAAAATAATTGTCTATCAATTTGTCTTTACGGACACCAAAATACCAGTATAAATATACCATTGGAATCAGGACGTCGTGACGAACACAACGGCACACAGTTATAAGTGATTTGAATGTTTTATAAAAATTCTATTTTTATTTTTAATTTCACTTGGTTTAATGAACGGTCATTTAAATTTATTCAGTTTAAATTTATCAGAATTATACGAAACGAACTTATAACGTTTTGATTACAAAGTTAATTTCAAATACTTTTCATACAAATATTTTATTTTTATCAATAAACATTGAATATATTCATTCTAATAACTAAATTTAATCATTTTATTTTATTTGCTTGTTTATTTCTTGGAATTTATTGTTAAATAATTTTTTTTCCGATTTGAGAACTCAGGTCGTTACATACGTTGTCGAAAATTTACGAAACAGGATCCGACAGGATCGTATGGACGAGAGCTCCACAATGGAACTGACTGAGAGTTGATTGGAGCTCGTTTTAATTTATGGCGAAATAAATTGTCTGATTCAAATCAAACAACAGTTTATCGTTCTTTAACGAAGAACTGCCAAAGTGATTAAATCTCACTAACTCTGAACAGTTTATAATTTCATGTTGTATTTTTGGAACTGTTAAATATTGTTGATTGACTGTGTGTTGACTGTTTGATTGAACTGCTAGTTAGTTAGTTGAATTTCTATATTGATTCTGTTTAACAGAATATATCGTATGGAACTGAAAGTGATGTTGATTTTATATTGTATAACATCTGTGGATGCAGGGAAACAGGTTGGAGGAATCCAACTGGATTCCTCAACATTTATTTTACTGTGATTCATATATTGTAATATATGATGTGATACATAATATGTTGTCAATTATATGTGTTTGAATGATATTGGTCATCATGATTTGATGCGTTAAATACCATAACATACCGGAATGGTGAAAAGGAAATTTTCAAAACGAATATTGAAATAGATTTATGTACAAAATCAAAGAAGATTTTATAAAAGGAATTATTTTAAATGGAATATTTATAAATAAAAAAATATTAATAAATGGATTATTTATAAATAGAAAATACTTAGCAATGAAACCCTAAAGGAATTATTTTCAAACCATTTGCAAATAGATTAGAACGAGAAAGGTTTGTAAACCATTTACAAATCAATCAGAAAGAGGAATATTTGTAAAACCTTTACAAATGAAATCAAAAGGAGGTATTTGTAAAACCATTTACAAATAGAATTGAAAAGGAAATTTGTTTATAACCGAATAGGATGTTATAAAAAGGAAAACGTTACTAAAAAGGAAATCATTTGAAAAGTGAAGAACCGTTACTAAAAGTAAATCTTTATAAATGAATAGTTCATTCAAATGGAGTTAATCGAATTTAGTTATTCGAATAGAGTTAAATCAAATACTTTATTCGAAATGGGGTTAGTCGAGTCGAGTTAGCTGAATAGAGTTAATCGAATATTTGTTATTCGAATAAGAGTTAACCAGTTAGAGTTAATCAATTAGAGTTAACCAGTTAGAGTTAATCAGTTAGAGTAAATCGAACTAGAGTTATTCAAATGGAGTTTATCGATTATTAGTTTATTCGAATAGAGTTAAAGGAAAGGAATTATCGATTATTAGTTAATCGAAAGGAGTTATAGATTATTGGTTATTCGAAGGAGTTATCAAATTTAGTTATTCGATGGAGTTAATTAATTAGAGTTAAAATAAATGGGTTAATCGAATATAGTTTATTCGAATAGAATCAAATGAGTTAATCGAATATTAGTGATTCGAAATAGAGTTAAATAGAGTTATCGAATATTAGTTATTCGAATAAGAGTTAAATAGAGTTATCGAATATTAGTTATTCGAATAGAGTTAAATGGAGTTAAAGGAATAAATCGAATATAGTTTATTCGAATGAAATTAAAGGAGTTAATCGAATTTGGTTTATTCGAATAGAGTTAAAGGATTTATCGACTAGAGTTGATCAGTTAGAGTTAATCCAATAGCGTTAGTCCAATAGAGTAAATTGAATAGAGTTATCGAATATACCTTATTCGAAGGAAAGAATTATCGAATAGAGATGATTCGAAAGAGAGTTACGTAAGGAAGTTTGTTAAAGAATTAAAAGGTGAACTTTGTCTATTTCAAGGTCAGAAACATTGTTCAGTTAAAGTCTAAGAGGTAGTATTACCCCAACTTGATTGACTTCATTTTTAACTAAGGAATGGTTAAGGTTCGATAGTAAAGGTGGGTTAAAGGAATTTAGTTAATAAGCGTAATGGTTTGAGTTGGCATCGTGATAGTTTGTTTAAACATCTGTCTAAGTCCAATGAAGGAGTTTTGGTAATGTTTTCCAAAATAAGAACCAAAAATGTTTTCTGATATAGAAAACAAGAAATGGAAATGTTTTCCAATGGTAATAACATATATTTTCTAAATTTAGAAAATAAGAAATGTTGAATATAGGGAAATAGGAGATGAGAAATGAACTAAGGAGATAAATGTTAAATGATGGTTGATCGATAGAAATTTCCATATGGAAATAATATCGTTGTTTGCACACCTGTTTTTCTTCGATAGTTAAATCACAGACTATCGAAGTTTTGATCATTTTAACGTTGTTAATATGGAGAGACCAGTTGGATTATTATCCAAAGAACCACTCTGTATTGGCTTAAGCGTTGCGAATCATATATGCCAAGGATAATTGAAGACGGCGTAAAGTGCAAGGGCTATTGTATAAGTCTTAGATAACAGTGCCTAAGATGGATGTACTGAATAGTGCCTTCGATTCATCCTGTTCCTGGATGACTTGTATGGATGAATGTCTGACAGAGAATTTCCAGAAAGGTCACGTACATTGATTTCTTCAATCGTACCAAGAGTGGAAGCGGAGAAGGAAACTTCTTTTAGCTGACATGTAATGTATGGTTGTAGACGCCAATCGGTGATTTGATGGATTTGACGATGTGACATTCGAAGTGAATCTGGTGTGATGATAAAGCGTAGCTTCTAGCCTCACATCCGGTAAATGACATAAATTGGCCAGGCAGCATGGCTAAGTCGGTCGCTCTGAAGTAGGGTGTATAATCTCCTGATCTAGAGTTTCATTTATTTCTAAAAATCTATTGTCGATACTATCCCATTCGGGAAACGGTTGCTGATCCCAACCGTTGGTGATATACATTCGATACACTCAAGCGAAATGAGTGGTCGGTCATGTGTGGTCTGGTTGCAAGATGTTCTTGTTGAACCCAGTGTATTCCTTTCTAGAGGTACACTAGCGAAAGGTGGTTCCATACCTTGTCATAGTTGGAAATCCATTACCCAATACATGCTTGCGGTTTTGATTGTATACTATATATGTAGAACGTGAGATGAAAGCGTTTCTGCTAGATGATTATTATATTGTGTTGATAGACATTATTATAATATCAAAAGGTTTCTGATATAAAGATAATTTGGATTCTCATAAGGGAAAAACCCATTCCGTTATACTGCGTGGTCTTATGAGATATCATTTACCTGCTTGAACTGTTTTAAACTGTTTTACTCACACCAGTCCCATGACTGACCCAGAGTTTATTTTGTTTTGTTTTTCCTAAACTCTTGGATGCCCAATTTTGTACGTGCAGTCAAGTAGTCAGGATTTACAGATACTTGAAGAGCTAGAGCAGGAGCCTTCAGGATCATATAGCTATAGTTATTTCCGCTGTGTTGAAAGTGATGTACTTGATAATGATATGTATATTCAAGTAAAATCTTTTATTTCAAAGTTTTGTTACATATATTATATGTTTTTCGTTCCGCTGTGAGATTCGTGTTACTCTGATGTTGTGTTCTTCTTCTTCTTCTATTCTAAGTTTCTATCTTATCTTTCCTCACCCTCTAATTTCTTTCGTTAACTATTCGGTTATTTTCGATCCTTGGATGTTCGATATGTGTCGTATATCGGATAACCAAGATCGCAAAAATCCGGGTCGTTACAGTTGGTATCAGAGCTTAAGGTTAACTGATTTACCTTGGCTCTGTGGCGTGACTCATTAAAGATGAGGTTAGTAATACCCTAGATTGAGTTGAGTGTATATATATGAGTGAGCGTATATGTTATTGATATAAAGTGGTTTTATATTGTGGAGATTCATTGGTTGAGAAGTTTATGAGTTCTGCTCGATCTGTTTGATCCACTGTATCGGTAGGAGTTTATAAACACTCGAATGCGATGGGTCGACACGATATGTTTTGAAAAGAGGGTAAATTAAAATAATTTTACCCAAAGTATATTTTGATATATATATATTGGTTGTTATTATAATCGAGTAAGATTATAAATTAAATGGTTATGTAAATAACCAATCAGAATTCATATAAGTGAAATACGTGAAATTAGATGAGTAAAATCTGAAATTTAAACCAGAAATTGAATTAAAATTCTGAAGAATTGGATAAGTGTTTGTAAACGGATTTGGATTAAAAATAAGGAAAATTTAAGATCCTGGGAGATTTTAAATTGTTTTACAAGCAGTGTGAATTTTATTTTGAAATGATTTTCAAAGTGGAAATGTTTAGAAATGGTTTTATAGTATTGAACTAACTTCGATCGCTGGAAAATAGATTCTGATGATGACAACTGCATCATCAGTATTCATTTTCGAGTTGTAAGTGACGAATTACTACCAGAGAAACTGTTTTGAATTTGTTTTGGGAAAGACAAGCTGTGTTGAATTTCAAAATGGGATTTATAATATAGAATTTGATATATAGAAATTGAATAGAATTAACTAAGTCGAAGAGGAATTAGTTAATCGAGTTTTGAATTTGAAGTTGAACTTTGAAAGGTGAATTGGATTTGTAAATGGATATTCGAAATCGATTATAGAACTTAAATTTGAAATTTGGATTCAAATTAGTTAATAAGCAAGTTAAAATATATTTGAACATGTCATGTTCAAATATAAAAGTGACATAGACTAAAGAGTTAATTAACAAATTTATTAACGAATTGAGTTAAAACGATCAGGTATAGTTAAAATAAATTGGGCAGGTATAAATATACATGAGATAGGTATGGATAAGGTATGAAGGTATATAAATAGAATGCTCGACGAAAAGGTATGTATTTAATTCATATATGAGATTATATGCGCCCTATCGGCAAGCCGCTTGGCTTTTTCTTTTGGATTGGTGAGGGCCATGGGAGGCTATTTGAAATATCCCAATGCCCCTGGTACAAAGGAGGTTATGCCGAATTTTTCCGGGAATTTAAGGAGTTAGAATATTTTTAAGATAGTTTGATAGTTAGAAATCAACGTATCGATATGTATATATATACAGAAGTCGATAAGGAAACGAACTTAGAAATAGAATAGTAAAATCAAAAAGGAAGACTAAGAATAAAATCTAGTAAGAATAGAAAGAGGAAGCGTATACGCGTTTAAAAGTGAATAAGTAGTTGTATGGTATTGATTATTCGAGTAAGTAGTCATATCTGTTTTGACGTTATAAAGGTTATTCAGTCAAGGTCTGAGAGGTAGTTATACCCCAACTTGATTGATTTCATTATTAACAAATAAATAGTAAGATTTCAGGCTCGAAGATCAATGTTGAATAAGAGTTGGTTTAATATAGTATTTGGGTTGTCGTAACAATGTTTTACACATGATCCGTTTTAACCCAAATAAGTGTAAGCTTGGAAATATAATAAAGAATATTTCCTAAGTATAGAAATAAACGAGATCGGAAAAGAGATAAGTAATTGGAATATTTTCCAATTATAAATAGCATATATTTTCTAAAGTTTAGATAATAAAGGAAGGCGATATTCGGAAATGTTTTCCAAATAACATAAAAGGCCAATATGGTTATTGAAAATATTTGGTTAACAAATATTGATAAAGAAATAGAGAAGTGATTTAACTAATGGAATATTAATTAAGAGCTCAGTGACATGTTCAAAAGGAAAATTTGATTTTTGAAAAGAGTAAACTATTTAAAAACTCCCAGGGAAAGACTGTTTGAATTAAAAACAAATTTAATAGAAATTGTGAAAGCAAATTTGAATTAAAGTAAAGCCAGTAAAGTGGTAACTGAGGTTGAATTAGAGTGATATCAGGACAAATTGGATTGTGAGATTCAAATTTGAAGTGTAATGGGATAATCAAGTTAAGAGTTGGGAATCGAGAAGAAACTCGAGTTGAAATTATAACAACCCGCAAATTCTGAACCAATTTAAAAAAATTATTTTAGAAAATTTTAATGAATTTTAAGAATATAATATAATTTATTTAAATAATAATGGTTAAAATTTATTTCTATCGAAGTTAAAACGAATACATTTTAATTTAAATATAAAAGGAGTTAGAAATAGCGCGGTAGTTTGAAAATTTAATTTTAAACTTTGACTGAATGTACAGGATTCAAAATAAATCAGAATTGAGTGAAACAAGAAATATTTAAATCTATTTAATCATATCTTTCTAACGAATCTGAAAATTGAAATTTCGTTTTAAAAATCAAAAGTTATGGCTAGTTCAATTTTTAGAAAAGTCGCTGTAGAATTTAATTATATATATAATATATATGGCCCAAAAGGTTACTTTTCATATACGAATGAATTTGGACTCGAAACCACTTCCATTGAGTCCGGAATGATGTTTCTGCATTTAAAAAAAATAAACACTTATATATTTCGAGTTTAGGAAATTATTTGTTTAAAAATGTATTTTTAATATTAAATATATAGCCCTCTTTCCACATGGGCAGTCGAGTAGCTCATTTGGCAGATATATTAAGCAAAGATCCTGGATTGAAGACTGAAGCTGTGGCCAGAATGTTGATAGCCTTCCACTGAGATTAGTTCCGCTGAAATGTATTAATTTTTGTAATTTATCTTCCGCGGTAATATTATCCAATGTACTCTGATATATATTCTGTACTCTGATGTAACATTTATTATGATGTTATAAAAGTCTTCTGTATTTGTTCTGATGTGTTGTATGCCCAAAGTTGATGAATCCGCAGATTTCCATTCTTTGGTTCAGACCTGTGTGGTTTATGGTCGATTCGGAGGGTGGGAATTTCTGGGTTATCACTGTTGGTATCAGAGCTCTGGTTAGCTCAAATCTTTGGGGTACAACTTGTTAGAACTGAACAAAAGACTCATCAGAGGTAGGATTAGTAATGTCCTATAAAACAGAATTCTCATTAGAGATAGGATCAGCAGTCTCCTAGAATGAGAAAACTCATTAGAGATGGGGTTAATAATGCCCTAGAATGAGTTCAGAGTGAAAAGTCTATAATTAACGTACTTGTGATTATATATATAATTCAATTTTAGAAAATATGATTTTTGAATACATGAAAGTTATATATTTTGAAAATATAATCAACTAATTGATTAGAAAGTGTATTGTGTGAATTTAAATTCATCTAATTAAATTATTAAACAATAAAAGAATGAAAATTAAATTGGTTGAATAAACGACTTTTAGCTTCATTTCCTTTTCAAGGACGAAAAGATTTTAAATGGGGGAGATTGTAACAACCCGCAAATTCTGAACTAATTTAAAAATTTTATTTTAGAAAATTTTAATGAATTTTAAGAATATAATATAATTTATTTAAATAATAATGGTTAAAATTTATTTCTATCTAAGTTAAAACGAATACATTTTAATTTAAATATAAAAGGAGTTAGAAATAGCGCGGTAGTTTGAAAATTTAATTTTAAACTTTGACTGAATGTACAGGATTCAAAATAAATCAGAATTGAGTGAAACAAGAAATATTTAAATCTGTTTAATCATATCTTTCTAATGAATCTGAAAAATTGAAATTTCGTTTTAAAAATCAAAAGTTATGGCTTGTTCAATTTTTAGAAAAGTCGCTGTAGAGTTTAATTATATATATAATATATATGGCCCAAAAGGCTACTTTTCATATACGAATGAATTTGGACTCGAAACCACTTCCACTGAGTCCGGAATGATGTTTCTGCATTTAAAAAGTATAAACACTTATATATTTCGAGTTTAGGAAATTATTTGTTTAAAAATGTATTTTTAATATTAAATATATAGCCCTTGAAAATAGTCATTTTTCAAACGACCTCTGTTTTCGATGAAACCACTTTTGTTGGATCCGGAATGTCAAAATATTGTTAAGTTTAATTTTTCATAATTTTTAGAATTAATTTGTGGCCGTGGCAAAAAGATTTCTGTTTTGTCAATTTACAGTAAAAATTAAACGACTTGAAAAAGGCCATTTTTCAAACAGTCTCAGAATTCAACGAAATTGGTCTCGTTAGAACCGTATCGTCATAAGAAAGCTAAAAATATTTTTTTTAGAATTTTCGGAGTCCGTATGTGGCCCCGGTATATTTAAATGTACGGTAGAAATTAAATTATTTATTTAATATTGTATTTTTCAATTAAAACCGAAAAAAACGTATAGACATCAGAATTGGAGCCCGGGATAGCCTTTCGCGTTCAGAAGGCCTCAAAACGTTAAGATCGACAGTAAGCAGGCCCAAATCGGAGAAAGTCCGAAAATCCACCTTTTTAGCACATTTTTCGAAATTTAATATTAAAATAATATTTAATTTCGGGCTGAAACCCTAATGGAGCAGCCGCCGCCCAGAGTTCAATGGCTGAAATCATCCGATTTTCAAATGCTTAGATCTCTCAATCCGTTCAACGAAATTTGACGTATGATTGTAACACCCCACCTCAGCTAGGGTCACTCGCAAAGGAATGCACTAGCTTTAGAGGGGTATTATTGGTAAGCATGTACAGAAATATTACAAGACAGAACATATAAAATAGCGGAAGTAAAACCAACTTTCATATCATTAATAAATAAGGTCTAAAGCCTTTTACATCAGAGAATTTCTTACATGGAAACCTGTCTTGCAATAGTAAAGAAGCATAAAAACCTTTTCATAAATTATTCCCCAAGTAAAACGGTAAAGTAGCCATAGCCAAGAAAAGTCCGAGCCATACATGATGACCTTCAAACAGGAGAAGTCCGAACTAACAATAGCATTTCCTCCCTGTAACCTGGGGGGAAACGGAAGACAAGAGGCGAAACAAAACGGGGTCAGTCATAAAGATTGGTAAGCCCTATCTACTATCAGTATATAAACTAGTAAAGTTAACTCGCATGAGGAACTGAGATGAACATAAGTATGATGACAAGATAGATAAGCTAAACCAAAATAACAGGATGAACTACTGTACCAAGATAAACGAGTGCGTCATGATAAACTACGGTGTCAAGATAAATCAAGGTATCACATTGTCAGGTTTCTATCAAGTATACCATTCCAAGGTATCTATCATGTATAACATCCTAAGGTATTTATCATGTATATTTGCTCTGCACCTCTCGTACTAGTATCCCAACCCGCGTTATGTGTTGACTATGAATGTCCCTTGCCCAATGTCATGTAATGGTCCATGTCAACCTAATATATAGCATATGTGGGTTTTTCCCACTCGTATGTTTCTTTCCCTGTATAAGTTCAGTCCTTTGCCGTAGGCCGTACAGGCTTCCCCATGTAAATCTATACCACCTCATCGTAGTACCATTTTATCCTTGAAGTTGTTTTCGACTGCTAACCTTGGTCTGGTTATGTTTTCTTACCATGAACTATCGCGTGTTTACCTAGAGTTTATGCCACTTAGGACCGCTAGGGATTATGCTACCTAACGCACAGCAACCAAGGCATACCCTTGGCTCTTCTTCCGCAAACCTTAACCTCTGTGAGCCCTGGTTTCATGGACCACCCGCAACCTCACAGAGGGATACCAAGAGTATCCTCACGTTTCCCCGAAGCTACCGCTTCGTCACCCAGTTCGTTGGAGCCTTTATCTAAATCAGATATTGCTCCCCCTCGTGTGTTTAAGCGATGACCTACCGTATCAGGTTACTCATCTATCTGTGAACTGGTCCAAATCCCTTGACTAATAATTATTACTTAGTTCCCTAAACTAAGGTTTACCACTTAGTCTCCTTTCCCGTTATCCTTGTTAATCCCGGTTTTCCACCTAGTCCCCTGAACTAGGGTTTTGTCTAATGGGTTAAGTATTGTCATTTAAGTTCATGACTTAACTTGCCTACGAATCATATCAAGATTTGGCTAAGTATTCAAGTCCAAGACCTAGCCCTACAAGTTGGTTAAGTAAACCAAGAAGCTCATGACTTAACCCTATTCAATCCTCAAGTCAAATTGGTTAAGTATTTGTTTATCTTAACCCTATCAGATTATCGTGTTAGATTGGTTAAGCATAGATTATCTTGACCTCATCGGATTATCGAGTCGGATTTGTTAAGTATAAGTTAACTTAACCCCATCCACTAATCGTATTAGAATGGTTAAGTATATTTAAACGGTCTTGTGACTTAACCCTATCAAGTTATCATATTAGATTGGTTAAGTATGGTTGCTTAACCTCATCCAATCATCGTGTATAATTGATTAAGTATAAGTTACTTAACCTCATTAAATTATCATGTTAAGTTGGTTAAGTATTGGTTACTTAACCACATTGAATTACCAAGTTTAGATTGGTTAAGTGTTTAACTTAACCCCATCGAATTACCGTGTTTAGATTAGTTAAGTGTAGGTTACTCAACCCCATCTAATTACCGTGTTTAGATTAGTTAAGTGTAGGTTACTTAACCCCATCTAATTACCAAGTCAAATTAGTTAAGTGTCATTAAGAAATCAAGTCCGGTTTAACTTAACCTACCCATTCATGTCATATCGGTTAAGTGTCATTAGTCAAATTTACTTAACCTTATCATGTGGCATTAATTAAATTAATGCACTTTTAACCTCTCACATTAGACCTTGTTGTGGTTACTAGTTAAGCCGGGCGGGTCCGGCTAGATTTACACCACAACCTAGTCTAACCTCGGGTTTTAAGTGCTATGTGACCAACTACTCACATTGGGTCCTATTGTTTGTAGCCACTAGTTAAGCCGGGCGGGTCCGGGTAGATTTATGCTACAAACTCAACCCAACCTCGAGTTGGCCACTTTCATGTTTGGTCTAGTGTCTTATTACACTTACAACCCATACGTGTCAAGTTTTCAAGTCCCTTGTTCATAGCCAAAATTACATGTTGTCATGTTTATACCAATTTACCCAAATCATGTTTCATGTCATTAAAGTTTACCCATAACGTAACCCCAACAATTTTAAACTCGCATATAAATTCGCAACAACGCATAATGGATTAAAAGAAGGAACTTGGCAAAGGTATGACAAAAGGGGTATAAGGCCGCAAGTTAAACATGGTGGCATATGAGACATAATGTGTTCAGAAACTTGCATGTTACATTATTAAGCCCCAAAAACATGCATAACCCCAAAACTTAGCATATAGGCGAATCATGGTGATAGATGACATAGAAAAATGGCTAGTAGTTCGCATATAGCATTCTATGCATGTTAACTTAAGGGATAAGAGAGTTCTTATGTTGCATAATGCAACATTTCAACATAAAGCTTATAGCTTTTAGCCCACAAAATCAAGGTGATGACTTTTACGAATATGCATAGTACAAATCTACACATAACATGATAGTTTCTAAGCATGCAACCTACTCAAGTTCAAACCCAAAGCTTGCAACATGAACATTTAACTTCATAGTTAATATCTAAGAGTAGGAGGGGGCTTCCAATGCTATGAAGGCACAAATCAATATATAAAAAAGATTGAGACGAAGCCACACTAGCAAAAACCCCAAACCAATAAGCTCCAATAAAACCCTTGAGAAAATAATAAGAAAGATCCTTGCTTTGATGTATAAAGGTTGCAACTTTAGCCTTGAATCGAGCTTAGCAACTCTCATGTAACTTAGAAACACTCAAATGATCATCTAATCTCTCAAGAGAATGAAGATAGAATGTATGACAAGAGGATGGAGGCTAGGGTTTTGAGTGGAGTCCATGATCATTAGAAATTTTGGCATAGTTTAGTTGTAGGATCAATTAATAAGGGTTTAGGCTAGGTTAGGGGTCTTTTTATAGAGATTAGGAGTAGTTTAGGCCGTAGGATAAACCCTAAATTGAATCTGAGCCATCAACTCCCGTCAGAAACCAACAAAAGAGGACCCAACATGCCAAAATGGTGCACCAGAAAAATTGGTCCGACAGGGGGGGGGGGGGGGGGTCGACCCCTGGGTCGACATAGGTGTCGACCCCTGGGTCGACATGGGTGTTGACCCATTGGGGGGTCGACACAAGTGTCGACCCCTGTGTCGACCCTGCCTGGGGCGGGAAAATTCCCGCCTATCCTGTTTTGGCTGAAATTCAAACCTGAATTCGAATTTGAACTGTTTCCGGGCTTGGAATTTTCTGAAAACTTCATCGGGCCATAACTTGGTCATACGGACTCCGTTTTTCGAAAACTCGGACTCTATTTCGCGTATTTTTCCGAGAAGAACGCAATGGCACAGCCCGTTTCCCTTGATGAAGATTTTAGAATTTAATTCTGCCTTGATTTACATTATAACATGTTATTAGAAATACGAGTTGTTACATTCTCCCCTCCTTAAAGGATTTCGTCCCCGAAATCTCCAAGTTAGGAAGAACGTATCCTACCATCCATCATCCATCTACTCAAAACATCATCCACAAGTAATCATTGTCCTTAAAAGATTTCTAATGCTGTATGAACATATGCAGAAAGTGTTTGTATATGTTCCTTAGCTAATGCTAATGATCAGGCCTGAATGATCTTCTAATGCAAATTATGTTTAGTGCCATGAATCCAACATGTATGCAAATAGTCCTAGACATATAAACACTATATGTGTGCACAACCATTCATTCATATGCAACATCCACATGATAACACATTCAATTTCATCCATAAACAGGTATAAATACTCGTGCATATGCAATATGAAATGTGAGTGTGTCGATCTAGTATCTAATGTGTATTCGCGCTTCCACGAGCAACCACTTGCAACCATTTGCAACCATATCAATCATAACTTGTTTGAAAAACATGTTTACATCCATAGGTTTCTACCTAATGTTCTCACGATAGGATCGAGGAGATAAACAAGGTAAACTCCCCACGGGGTTTGCAACAGAAACAGGACCGAGAGGATATTCACCAAAAGATAACATGCGAGCAAGCTCTACAGGAAAAACCAGGGATCCAGGATATAGTCTTAAAAAGAGATATTGATGCGCGTATCTAGCCTTCAACCTTCTAAGTCGCCCTCCCTTGAGCTTAATTCCATTGTGCCTTGACCGTCTTTTAACTTCATGATCCCATAGCTCCTTGATTCCTATTTCCAAGATATGAGTTAGAACTCATTTTATTATCGCCTCTTATTCCACTTTCACTTATCCTTTTCCTAGTATACTTGGCTCAAACGTATCCACTTACTCATGCAATCTCTCCAAAACTCACTAGGGAATTCTGGATCTCGTCTGCCGATGCCAATCCATGTTGCCAAGTGTACTTACTAGGGTGATCCCCATAACTCATGCATAAGCGAAACGAACCATCCGACTTAGCGGCGAATTCTACTCGAACGGATTACCAATCAACTGCATCCCGAGATTCTAGGTAACTAACCATGACAGAACCCAAAAGGTTATATGAGACTTCGAGGGTATTACCAATGTGAGTCGAGAGTCTAACTACCCTCTTTCCAAAACCGAGAATGGCACCCCTTATTGGGTGACCACTTTATCCCTAGAATCCATCCGTAGCCGAGACATGTCATTCTCAAATCCAAACAAGTCATGAAGAAATGGACCGACTCTCCAACCAGATTTTGGGACAAAAGTGGGATCTTCTACCATGCTAGTACTAAGGTGCAGAGACTTAACTATCGAAGCAGACTTAAATGATGCGATGATCAAAACAAAGTCTAGACGGGACGATAGAAAAGAAAGGCTAAGCCTTTAACAGAAACGGTACCATTCCTATTAGGTACGCTAGAAATGAGAGCATACAATTGCCCTCTCGCTGATCTTGTCCTTATCTTTCTTCGTGGACTAATCCATACCAACAAGTTGCTTATCCTTAAGCCCGTGTCCTTTATCCTTGCTCTTATTATCCCTTCTTATAACTTCGGTAACAGATCTCTCGAGAACTTCCTCCATCGCACGGGAAAACACCTACGTGGCTAGACAAAGATTAGTCACAGTTAGAACTACTGTGACTACAGATGGAGGAAAGAAAGGAAAAGAGATTCGATCAAGGAATCAAAGGATAGTGCTAATGGCCTTTGGGGAATAGCCTTTTAAAACAAAACTTTTCTTGAAAAATGCTTCTTTGTAAACGGTTTTTCAAATAGTTTTCAGAAGGTTTTTTAATTTTTTTTTTTTTTTTGCCCAGTCTGGTAACCTTCTGCTCTGATACCAAATGTAACACCCCACCTCCACTAGGGTCACTCGCAAAGGAATGCACTAGCTTTAGAGGGGTATTATTGGTAAGCATGTACAAAAATATTACAAGACAGAACATATAAAATAGCGGAAGTAAAACCAAATTTCATATCATTAATAAATAAGGTCTAAAGCCTTTTACATCAGAGAATTTCTTACATGGAAACCTGTCTTGCAATAGTAAAGAAGCATAAAAACCTTTTCATAAATTATTCCCCAAGTAAAATGGTAAAGTAGCCATAGCCAAGAAAAGTCCGAGCCATACATGATGACCTTCAAACAGGAGAAGTCCGAACTAACAATAGCATTTCCTCCCTGTAACCTGGGGGGGAAACGGAAGACAAGAGGCGAAACAAAACGGGGTCAGTCATAAAGACTGGTAAGCCCTATCTACTATCAGTATATAAACTAGCAAAGTTAACTGGCACGAGGAACTGAGATGAACATAAGTATGATGACAAGATAGATAAGCTAAACCAAAATAATAGGATGAACTACTGTACCAAGATAAACGAGTGTGTCATGATAAACTACGGTGTCAAAATAAATCAAGGTATCACATTGTCAGGTTTCTATCAAGTATACTATCCCAAGGTATCTATCATGTAAAACATCCTAAGGTATTTATCATGTATATTTGCTCTGCCCCTCTCGTACTAGTATCCCAACCCGCGTTATGTGTTAACTATGAATGTCCCTTGCCCAATGTCATGTAATGGTCCATGTCAACCTAATATATAGCATATGTTGGTTTTTCCCACTCGTATGTTTCTTTCCCTGTATAAGTTCAGTCCTTTGCCGTGGGCCATACGGGCTTCCCCATGTAAATCTATACCATCTCATCGTAGTACCATTTTATCCTTGAAGTTGTTTTGGACTGCTACCCTTGGTCTGGTTATGTTTTCTTACCATGAAATATCGCGTGTTTACCTATAGTTTATGCCACTTAGGACCGCTAGGGATTATGCTTCCTAACGAACGTTTTCGTGTCTCGGTTTGGGTTTTAGCCACCTAGGGCTACTAGGGATTATGCTACCCGTCAACCGCGCCCTTTTATCCCACGTATGAATCGTGAATCGTTTTCCATGTCTAGACGCACATGTATCTCAAATGTGCCATCCGAGTTCCATGCCAGGGCAAATCAAGAAATACGGAACTCGGTCGGGAGTTTTAAGTCATCTGCCGGTGCAGATATCAAGGTCTGTTTTTGTATCCGTGGCTATGGTCCCACGTGACCCCTCCCTCAACTACTGAAAGGCAAAACAAGAAAAGTCATGTACGAGAACTATGCTACAGCCATCGATGCCCTCTTTCCGGACGGCTAACCTCACCCATACCTAGATAGCAAGTATGGTTTGTTGGGTGTTCCCTGCCTTTCCGTACGTACACGATTGACTAAAGATGGTAGGTGGCCGACGAATGTGCTATCTAGGGCTACCGTGAAAATATCGCCGACCCCATGCTAATCCACACCAGTCTTTAGGTTGCTCGCACAGCAACCAAGGCATACCCTTGGCTCTTCTTCCGCAGACCTTAACCTCTGTGAGCCCTGGTTTCATGGACCACCCACAACCTCACAGAGGGATACCAAGAGTATCCTCACGTTTCCCCGAAGCTACCGCTTCGTCACCCAGTTCGTTGGAGCCTTTATCTAAATCAGATATTGCTCCCCCTCGTGTGTTTAAGCGATGACCTACCGTATCGGGTTACTCATCTATCTGTGAACTGGTCCAAATCACTTGACTAAGAATTATTACTTAGTTCCCTAAACTAAGGTTTACCACTTAGTCTCCTTTCCCGTTATCCTTGTTAATCCCGGTTTTCCACCTAGTCCCCTGAACTAGGGTTTTGTCTAATGGGTTAAGTATTGTCATTTAAGTTCATGACTTAACTTGCCTACGAATCATATCAAGATTTGGCTAAGTATTCAAGTCCAAGACCTAGCCCTACAAGTTGGTTAAGTATACTAAGAAGCTCATGACTTAACCCTATTCAATCCTCAAGTCAAATTGGTTCAGTATTTGTTTATCTTAACCCTATCAGATTATCGTGTTAGATTGGTTAAGCATAGATTATCTTGACCTCATCGGATTATCGAGTCGGATTGGTTAAGTATAAGTTAACTTAACCCCATCCACTAATCGTATTAGAATGGTTAATTATATTTAAACGGTCTTGTGACTTAACCCTGTCAAGTTCTCATATTAGATTGGTTAAGTATGGTTGCTTAACCTCATCCAATCATCGTGTATAATTGATTAAGTATAAGTTACTTAACCTCATTAAATTATCATGTTAAGTTGGTTAAGTATTGGTTACTTAACCACATTGAATTACCAAGTTTAGATTGGTTAAGTGTTTAACTTAACCCCATCGAATTACCGTGTTTAGATTAGTTAAGTGTAGGTTACTCAACCCCATCTAATTACCGTGTTTAGATTAGTTAAGTGTAGGTTACTTAACCCCATCTAATTACCAAGTCAGATTAGTTAAGTGTCATTAAGAAATCAAGTCCGGTTTAACTTAACCTACCCATTCATGTCATATCGGTTAAGTGTCATTAGTCAAATTTACTTAACCTTATCATGTGGCATTAATTAAATTAATGCACTTTTAACCTCTCACATTAGACCTTGTTGTGGTTACTAGTTAAGCCGGGCGGGTCCGGGTAGATTTACACCACAACCTAGTCTAACCTCGGGTTTTAAGTGCTATGTGACCAACTACTCACATTGGGTCCTATTGTTTGTAGCCACTAGTTAAGCCGGGCGGGTCCGGGTAGATTTATGCTACAAACTCAACCCAACCTCGAGTTGGCCACTTTCTTGTTTGGTCTAGTGTCTTATTACACTTACAACCCATACGTGTCAAGTTTTCAAGTCCCATGTTCATAGCCAAAATTACATGTTGTCATGTTTATACCAATTTACCCAAATCATGTTTCATGTCATTAAAGTTTACCCATAACGTACGCTTTTAAACTCGCATATAAATTCGCAACAACGCATAATGGATTAAAAGAAGGAACTTGGCAAAGGTATGACAAAAGGGGTATAAGGCCGCAAGTTAAACATGGTGGCATATGAGACATAATGTGTTCACAAACTTGCATGTTACATTATTAAGCCCCAAAAACATGCATAACCCCAAAACTTAGCATATAGGCGAATCATGGTGATAGATGACATAGAAAAATGGCTAGTAGTTCGCATATAGCATTCTATGCAAGTTAACTTAAGGGATAAGAGAGTTCTTATGTTGCATAATGCAACATTTCAACATAAAGCTTATAGCTTTTAGCCCACAAAATCAAGGTGATGACTTTTACGAATATGCATAGTACAAATCTACACATAACATGATAGTTTCTAAGCATGCAACCTACTCAAGTTCAAACCCAAAGCTTGCAACATGAACATTTAACTTCATAGTTAATATCTAAGAGTAGGAGGGGGCTTACAATGCTATGAAGGCACAAATCAATATATAAAAAACATTGAGACGAAGCCACACTAGCAAAAACCCCAAACCAATAAGCTCCAATAAAACCCTTGAGAAAATAATAAGAAAGATCCTTGCTTTGATGTATAAAGGTTGCAACTTTAGCCTTGAATCGAGCTTAGCAACTCTCATGTAACTTAGAAACACTCAAATGATCATCTAATCTCTCAAGAGAATGAAGATAGAATGTATGACAAGAGGATGGAGGCTAGGGTTTTGAGTGGAGGCCATGATCATTAGAAATTTTGGCAGAGTTTAGTTGTAGGATCAATTAATGAGGGTTTAGGCTAGGTTAGGGGTCTTTTTATAGAGATTAGGAGTAGTTTAGGCCGTAGGATAAACCCTAAATCGAATCTGAGCCATCAACTCCCGTCAGAAACCAACAAAAGAGGACCCAACATGCCAAAATGGTGCACCAGAAAAATTGGTCCGACAGGGGGGGTCGACCCCTGGGTCAACATAGGTGTCGACCCCTGGGTCGACATGGGTGTCGACCCATTGGGGGGGTCGACACAGGTGTCGACCCCTGTGTCGACCCTGCCTAGGGCGGGAAAATTCCCGCCTATCCTGTTTTGGCTGAAATTCAAACCTGAATTCGAATTCGAACTGTTTCCGGACTTGGAATTTTCTGAAAACTTCATCGGGCCATAACTTGGTCATACGGACTCCGTTTTTCGAAAACTCGGACTCTATTTCTCGTATTTTTCCGAAGCGAACGCAATGGAACAGCCCATTTCCCTTGATTCATATTTTAGAATTTAATTCTGCCTTGATTTACATTATAATATGTTATTATAAATACGGGTTGTTACAATGATATACCAAATCGAAGAGAATTCAGAGAGCTACAAATCTATACGGTCAAGATCGGGTTTTGATTCACGGATTTTGCGAATTCTAACCAAGAAGGGGCTGCGGTTTTTGGTGATTTGCGGGTCCTAGGGGAGGCCGAGCTCGACATGGTTGGAGGCGGCTCTTGGCGTGGCGGTTCGAACGGAGGTGGTTGATCGGCGCCAGGGGCTTCTGGTGAGGTGCGACTTTGGCATAGGAACATGGGATATGGGTTCGGCCGATGGAAAACACAGTGGAAGAAGAAAGGTCCGCTTCTTTTTTTTATTATTTTATTATTTAATTTGTCCGATCTTTAAAAAATTCATAACTCTTTCATACGAGGTCCGTTTTACAAACCGTAAGTTGCATTGGATTCGTCTTTCCGAGAGCTTCGCGATGGCGCAGACCGCAGCTGAAACGGAGAGAGTCGAATTTCATCCAAATTTCAATGTGAAATTTCTTTAAGTTAAATTAATTAGATAATTTATTTATTTATTTTTATAATATTCGTTCAGATCTTACTTGTATGATATGTTATGTTGATTTTCTGTTGGATGAATGTATTATCATATGGGTTGTTGTGCATACTCGAATACGTTTGTTATAGATTTGGTTTTTATTGAATTGAATTATATAACCAATTCAATATTCATTTTGCGATGGAAAATTTATAGATCTACATACATAGTAGAAAGAAAGGAAGAAGAAAAAAAGGGAAAATAAAATCTTTTTTTAGATCTGATTCAATATGGAAAATAAATTTCCTCTTATTTGAATGGAATGGATTTAACAAAGAAAATAAAATTTTCTTTTATTTCAATAAATTGGATGCAAAGTAGAAAATTAAAATTTCCTTTTTATCTAAATTGATTTGATTTTTATTTTTGTGTTACAACGCAAATATTAACATGAAGGAAAAAGTGTTTACTTTCATTTTTGTGTTTCAACACAAATATCTACATGTATGAGAGAAAAAAAAAATAGTTACATATATGTATGCAACTATTGCCTATAGTTGCATACATATATGCAACTATTTGAATACACATGCACATATTTACGCATGCCTGTTTAAATATTGCATATATATATATATATATATATATATATATATATGTTTTTTTTTTGTATAATTGCATATATATGTGTGCATATAAGTCAAAATATGTGCAAAACTAAACAAACTGTACACGTATGTATTTATTTTTTTAATAAATGCATCAGAAGATGCATGTTTTCAAAGTATGTGCATACATTTATGCATTTGCACTGCAACTTAGAAGCGAAACTGAAATAAATGCATACATGTATGCATATAATTGAATTATATGCATCTTTTGATGCATTTTACTGCACTTCGTTGTTTCTATGCATACATGTAAAAACGCACCCTTTATTTTGTTTATTTTTATTTGTGTCTTTAAACACAAATACATGCACCGTACATCGAATATGATTATTTTGTATCTTTAAAAACCAATGCATACATTATGTACTGAAATATATTTCATTTGTGTCCCTAACACAAATATTTGCATCGTACATTGATTAACATTTTGATTTGGGTTTCAAACACAAATTTTATATGGAGAGAAGAAAAAAATATCTTTTTGTTTGCATCTAAAACTGTAACATTTTTGTTTGTGTTCTCCAACGCAAATATAACCTGATTTTAAGTGGCGCATTTTTATTTGCATTTTTCAATGCAAATATTGCATGAAACCAAAAGTTCACATTTTTTTTACATTCCACAATGTAAGCAATACATGAAAATAAAAAAAATTATATTCTTTTGTTTGCATTCTACAATGCAAACGAAACGTAGAAAATAGAAAATACATTTTTGCATCCTATCATGCAAATGATACAAGAAGAAAAAAATTACATTTTTTTGTTTACAACTTTTGTTGCAAACAAACAAGAAAATACAATTTGCATTTTTGGTTTGCAAATTTAGATGCAAACTAATTTACATTTTTATTTGCATTCCATCATGCAAATAAAACAAAAGAGATAAAATTTCATTTGTTGTTTGCAACCTTAGTTGCAAACAAACAAGAAGAATAAAAATTACATTTTGTTTGCAAATTTAGATGCAAACAAATTTATTAAAAACAAAAGATACATTTTTGTTGCATGTTTTAAATGTGAACAAAGCATTAAAATAAAAGTTACATTTTTATTTATTTATTTACTTCACTTGATGTAAATAAACATAAAATAAAGAGTTGTTCTTTTATTTACATTTCTTGATGTAAATAAAACTAGAAATTTAATATTACACTTTTATTTGCTTTACTCAACGCAAATAAAACAGGAGAATAAAAGAAATATTTTCATTTGCAATCCTTAATGCAAATAAATTATGAAATGAAAAGTTACAATTTTTATTTACATACTTCTATGTAAATAAACATCAAATTAAAAAGCTGAATCTTTATTTGCATTCTCTATTGCAAATAAAGCATGAAATGAAAAGTTATAATTTTGTTATTATTTGTATTCCCTATTACAAATGGGATTAAAGATTTTATTCTTCTTCTCATTTATTTACAATGAAAAGTACTGAAATAAAAGATTATATTTTTATCGACATTTTACATGTGATAAAGGAATAGAAATAAAGAATTCATTCTTATTGACATTTTACAGGCAATAAAAGGAATATAAATAAAAGAGACATTTTTATCATCGTGTTATATATTGTGTATTACACTGCCATAGGCAAGTTACCTGACTTGTTTATGTGATTGGGTCGATTATTTTTACACATCGCCCAAGTGCACAAATAATTTATTATTTGTTTGCTGGTTGAAACCCCACACGGGTGTTGGGATGAAAATTAACATACACTAATCCCAATATTTAGTTGTATGTTGATCGTTAGATCGACAGGCTGCGATGGGCGTTATTATTTAATTTTAACGCTTACACAGTTGGAATTTACACTCTGGATGTAAATGGATGACTTGATGATTATATTGTTACTGTTATATAGGATATGTGTGATATCCATATAATCCAAATTATATGGTAAATAATTGAGTCGCTTTCCGATTCAGGTGTTCTTTTAAATAAGAATAATCTTACATTAGAAATTCTTTTTATATAAAGGATATATTTTCATAAATTTTTTTTTATTAAATATGTTAAAACAAAGAATATTTGTAAAAGATAAAAATCTTTTATGTAAAGAATATTTTTAATGATTATTTCTAAAATATGTTTTCTTATAATAATGAATTAATATTTAAAGGGAAATCCTTTAATTAAGATTATTAGAATTTGCAATTATATTTCATGATATGAGATACATTGAGATGTGAAGTGGATTTATCGTGGACAGTGTTTTTAAATGACATTTGTCCTTTAATCCAATTTACATCGAAATTATTATTTGGAATTTATAAATCTATTTTATAGATTTAAAAAGTCATTTTCTAAAAATATTTTTCCAATTTAATAAAATAAATTGGAATTAAATGGAAATTCGATTGGTAATAATCGAGATGGGCTTCTGTAATAGAAGACCGATATTATATATGGAATTTAAGAGGCTTTGCCGTTATTCCATGTATATTGTTAGTCCGATACAGAAATTCACATCGATTATGTATTGATTGATTTCTATGGAATTCCATATTTTGGAAATTGATTTGTGGGTTTATCGTGAACTGTGTTTTAAATGACACGAGTTCTTTAACCCGTTTAAAAGAAGATTTATTCCTTAAAATAAATGATCTGCGAAAATGATTTTTGATATTAAATCAAATTTAGAATTTTTAATAAATCTTTTAAGGAAGATTTATGATTTAAATTATTAATTTATCTTTGATAGAATTAATGAAAATCTTTTAAAATAAATATCTTATTAAAAGAATATTCGGGGTCGGAATGTGACATAATGTGTGATTTTCCAATATTTGATTTTTAATCACAAAATACGCGAGTTATTCAGAAAGACCGGGTTTAACACATTCTGAATAATCATCACGACGATCAAGAGTCGAAGAAGAAGACGGTGGTTGAAGACCGAAGGTTTTCACATCGTTGGGATGATGATGACTGGTATCTTGAATTGGGACAGTACATTCCAAGGCAAGATATTTGGTAATGATCATCCAAACGTATTTGGAGATCGACGGACACGTTGTTTCGCTCAGACCCAGAGCGGACTTGTAAATGGATTGCGTGTCTGACATTGTATTCTTTTCTACTGTATTTGTTGAACGCTACCGATTATATATTTCTGTTTGGTGGTGGAGAATTTATTCTTCACTTAACACCCTTCTCTAAGGCGTATGAGCTTAGAGGTTATATATATATTGGTAGATGATCAATGATATGGTAGGGTCTGACAATGTGGCATGCTAAGATGCAATTGATCCAGGCTTTGTTGAAAAGCAGGCCTTGTGGTTGATGATCAAAGCACAGTCTATTTAGGCATAGCTTTGTGTATATCGTGACTTCGCGAGCCTCACAGCCCGGTAGAGTCTAAAACGGGAGAAGGGAACGCAGGGAGTGCACACGTTTCTTTCTAGCTAGAAGTGGTGTCATGGTATGGAGCCCAGACATTTACTTATGTGGTTGTTGGATTTTTAGAGGCCTCTGATTTATGCGGTCGCCCTCGGTCGTATTATAGGTTCAATAGGACCGGGGAGCGCGTGTTCAGGAATAACTAATCCACTAAAGCAATTGTGGACCGGCCCTGCAGGATCCAAGGGTTCGCCAGCGTCCGAATCCTGGGGCATTGCTAGAGTGTCTCGAATCGGTAAGGACTTCCTCCCTAGCCTTGACTCATGATGGAAACCCAATTTCCAATACGCCCCTTTACGGTTTTGATTGTATTACTAGTACGGCGACATAGCAGATAGTAGCTATGCCGTCTAGAATTGATATTATGATTGAAATGTTTTAATTAAAATATATATACACTAATAACAATATCGTATTTTGCGTATTTATCATTTCTTGACCATTATAAGGTAAAACCCTATCCTCTGGTGTGCATTGCATTGTGTGATGGGACCTGGGTCTTATAATGGTTTCATTTTTCTAAAAAGCATTGCGTTATTTGACGATTTACTTTAGTTATGCACCGACAATCCAATGGAGTAAACCTGTTCCGCGTTAGCGGCGTGGTCCTGTGATTAGCCTTCTATTTAGATAATTTAGGTTAAGAATTCTTACACCAGTCCCACGACTGACCTGTAGTTTGTTTCACTTTGCAAACTCGGGTGCCCTCTTTCCACATGGGCAGTCGAGTAGCTCATTTGGCAGATATATTAAGCAAAGATCTTGGATTGAAGACTGAAGCTATGGCCAGAATGTTGATAGCCTTCCACTGAGATTAGTTCCGCTGAAATGTATTAATTTTTGTAATTTATCTTCCGCTGTAATATTATCCAATGTACTCTGATATATATTCTGTACTCTGATGTAACATTTATTATGATGTTATAAAGTCTTCTGTATTTGTTCTGATGTGTTGTATGCCCAAAGTTGATGTATCCGCAGATTTCCATTCTTTGGTTCAGACCTGTGTGGTTTATGGTCGATTCGGAGGGTGGGAATTTCCGGGTTATCACAGAAATGATATTTG
Organism: Allium sativum; assembly: GCA_030737875.1. Taxonomy (NCBI): domain Eukaryota; kingdom Viridiplantae; phylum Streptophyta; class Magnoliopsida; order Asparagales; family Amaryllidaceae; genus Allium; species Allium sativum. The sequence goes on from CM060909.1 coordinate 827,721,155, forward strand.
GCTCGGATATAAGCGAATGGTTGTGTTGTGGATAAAAGCAGATTGGAATTTGATTGGGATGACCCTTGTATCCGCTGAATCGATAACAGGTGGAATGGATATAATGATATGGCGATAAAAGGTACAGGTTTATATTTCTATTGGATATAAGATTTATGAGCTGAATTGGCAAGCCGCTTGGCTTTTTGATTTTCTTTTGGGATGGAGATGGCCCAGAGAGGTGAGTTAGAGTTTGACGTATTGACCAGTACAAAAGAGGTGCTGGCAAATTTTTTCAAAAAAAAAAGTTAAGGAGTTAGAAAATTTTCGGGATTTTTGGAAATTTTCGTTGATAAGAATTAATTAATAATTTAATTGAAATTAAATTGGTTCAGTTGAAACTGAAGTTAAGAAGTGAACAAATATGTTCTAACCAGTCGATAGGGTCGTTCTCTACCTTAGCAATTTCGAGGGCGAAATTATTTTAAGTGGGGAAGAATGTAATGACCCGCATTAGCAGAGGTATTATAATTAATTTATTTAATTATATAAATGGTGATTAAAAGGATTTAATGGTCGTTGAATTAAATAATGGTGAATATTAAATTAAAATAATAATTAAATAATATATTTAATTCTGAAATAATCAGAATTGGCTGAAATGGCAATATGGTGTGAACTGGATCATCTGTGATATTTAATTCAGTTTGAAATTGAATTAGAATAACGAATATATTATTTGAATGACAGTTTGAACGTATAATTATATTATAATTAAAATCGAGCTCGAAATGGCGCTGTAGTTCGTAATTTGGCGATTTGAACTTCAATTGAATATACAGGGTCTATTTTAAATCGGATTTTTGTGAAACAAGAAACGTTCAGAGCTGGTGAAGTATATTTTTCTAGTGGAAGAGAAAAATCAGGATTTCGTCGTGTATATTTTGATTTTGTACAAATCAAATTTTCGAATAGTCGTTGTGGAATCATTTATAAACCATAACGATATATTTAGTTATAATTAAATATTGGCCTCGAATTTAGACAAGCCCTTTGAGATGTAGTAGTACTTTAATTTTTAGAATTTTACTGTAATTTTTAATTAATTTAATAAGCACTTTTTATTTTGGAGTATTTTGCACCCTTAACCAACATTTCGGGGTTTCACAGAATAAGTTAATGGACCGATATTATTATATTGTTGGAATCGTGGTGTCTTGCTCGTCACAACAGTATGTTTATATCTGTCGATGGCGATCCGTACATTTATAAGGGTTTAAGTAACGAGTAACAATCGTTTAAAACGTAAGTAGGTCTAAGTTCATTTCTTCTTTACCATCGTTTTACTGTCTGGCTTATAAACGCCTCAGTCCTACTTTATTTGTAATATTTCGTTGAGTTGGATGATACACATTTTAAAAGAAGAAAAGCATGCCTCCACATAGTCCAAGTAAATACTACCGCATCAAATATGGAACACGTCATTTTGGTCTGCCTCGGTTATTTCGATTCTGGAGAACTCGAAGCCACGTTCATCTCAAACTGTGGAAACCATTTTCACCACAAAAATAATATCTAAGACTCCTATATAAACCAATCGTTCATCTCCAAACAAAACAAGCCACCACTTTACTTAATCCTTCAACAAATTAAAATAAAGGATATACTCAATTAAAACAAATAACGTTGGATCTAATGGACTCCTGCGCTCAGGAGCTTCACACTGGAATGCATCATGGAAGGTGCGATGGAAATCTCTATCACCTCATTTCATCACCGAAAAGCTAGGGTTGGGGTCCAAGGTCGATTTGGTGGACGAGGGACAAAGCCGACGGTAGTGGGATGTCAGATGGGTGGAGGCGCACCCATCGCCGGATTTTGGTGGTCTCCGGTCACGTTTTTGCAGGTGCGTGGCGGTGAGATCCAGAGACGCAACTACCTAGGAGGGGACCGAATGTGATCGAGTATGGTAAGGATGGGATGAGAGGTTGGACAGTGTCGAGAGGAGCATGTCGGTTGTGTTCGTTTTGGATTTAACGTCGTGGGGAGGTGCAGATGTTATTGGCAGTCGGAGGGGGAAGTTCTGGTGAGTTGAACGGGTTTGGCTTTAGCTGAAATGAGGGTGCATTTTTGTAGATGGTGAAGAAACAAAGAGGGAGAATTCGATTTACTGTTGCGATTTGTGAAGAAACGTAGTGTGCTGAGATGGAGAGGGAGGGGTCGGTCTGGAATGAGAGTTGAAGAGCAGGTGACTGTTTTAAAACTCTGGAGGAATTATGTTATTGAGGAAGAAGCATATGAACAAGGGATTAAGGCGTGTCATGATTTAAACAGTGGTGGATGTTGAGTTTTAAACAAACGTGGTTTTTGGTATATCAAATGATGGAGGAAGGCTTCGGTGATGGGCTGAATGTAAAAGGAAGTTGGGCCGGTATTTTTCCAAGTGGGCTGGTTCAAAATTTAAAGGTTAAGGCCCGAATTTCATAAAAGAAAATTTAGTTTAGCTTAATTTAATTATGTATATAAACTTGTAAATATCGTAACTCCTGCATACGTTGTCGAAAATTTACGAAACAGGATCCGACAGGATCGTATGGACGAGAGCTCCACAATGGAACTGACTGAGAGTTGATTGGAGCTCGTTTGAATTTATGGCGAAATAAATTGTCTGATTCAAATCAAACCACAGTTTATCGTTCTTTAACGATGAACTGCCAAAGTGAGTAAATCTCACTAACTCTGAACAGTTTATAATTTCATGTTGTATTTTTAGAACTGTTAAATATTGGCTGATTGACTGTGTGTTGACTGTTTGAATGAACTGCTAGTCAATTAGTTGAATTTCTATATTGATTCTATTTAACAGAATATATCATATGGAACTGAAAGTGATGATGATTTTATATTGTATAACATCTGTGGATGTAGGGAAACAGGTTGGAGGAATCCAACTGGATTCCTCAACATTTATTTTACTGTGATTCATATATTGTAATATATGATGTGATATATAATCTGTTGTCAATTATATGTGTTTGAACGATATTGGTCATCGTGATTTGATGTGTTAAATACCATAACATACCGGAATGGTGAAAAAGAAATTTTCAAAATGAATATTGAAATAGATTTAGGTACAAAATCAAAGAAGATTTTACAAAAGGAATTATTTATAAATGGAATATTTATAAATAAAAATTTATTTATAAATGGATTATTTATAAATAGAAAATACTTAGCAATGAAACCCTAAAGGTATTATTTGCGAACCATTTGCAAATAGATTAGAACGAGAAAGGTTTGTAAACCATTTACAAATCAATCAGAAAGAGGAATATTTGTAAAACCTTTACAAATGAAATCGAAAAGGAGGTATTTGTAAAACCATTTACAAATAGAATTAAAAAGGAAATTTGTTTATAACCGAATAGGATGTTATAAAAAGGAAAACGTTACTAAAAAGGAAATCATTTGTAAAGTGAAGAACCGTTACTAAAAGTAAATCTTTATAAATGAATAGTTGATTCAAATGGAGTTAATCGAATTTAGTTATTCGAATAGAGTTAAATCAAATATGTTATTCAAAAAGGGGTTAGTCGAGTCGAGTTAGCTGAATAGAGTTAATCGAATATTTGTTATTCGAATAAGAGTTAACCAGATAGAGTTAATCAATTAGAGTTAACCAGTTAGAGTTAATCAGTTAGAGTAAATCGAACTAGAGTTATTCAAATGGAGTTTATCGAATATTAGTTTATTCGAATAGAGTTAAAGGAAAGGAATTATCGATTATTAGTTAATCGAAAGGAGTTATAGAATATTGGTTATTCGAAGGAGTTATCGAATTTAGTTATTCAATGGAGTTAATCGATTAGAGTTAAAATAAAGGAGTTAATCGAATATAGTTTATTCGAATAGAATCAATTGAGTTAATCGAATATTAGTGATTCGAAATAGAGTTATCGAATATTAGTTATTCGAATAAGAGTTTAATAGAGTTATTGAATATTAGTTATTCGAATAGAGTTAAATGGAGTTAGAGGAATAAATCGAATATAGTTTATTCGAATGGAATTAAAGGAGTTAATCGAATTTGGTTTATTCGAATAGAGTTAAAGGAGTTATCGACAAGAGTTGATCAGTTAGAGTTAATCCAATAGAGTAAATTGAATAGAGTTATCGAATATACCTTATTCGAAGGAAAGAATTATCGAATAGAGATGATTCGAAAGAGAGTTACGTAAGGAAGTTTGTTAAAGAATTAAAAGGTGAACTTTGTCTATTTCAAGGTCAGAAACGTTGTTCAGTTAAGGTCTGAGAGGTAGTATTACCCCAACTTGATTGACTTCATTTTTAACTAAGGAATGGTTAAGGTTCGATAGTGAAGGTGGGTTAAAGGAATTTAGTTAATAAGCGTAATGGTTTGAGTTGGCATCGCGATGGTTTGTTTAAACATCTGTCTAAGTCCAATGAAGGAGTTTTGGAAATGTTTTCCAAAATAAGAACCGGAAATGTTTTCTGATATAGAAAACAAGAAATGGAAATGTTTTCCAATGGTAATAACATATATTTTCTAAATTTAAAAAATAAGAAATGTTGAATATAGGGAAACAGGAGATGAGAAATGAACTAAGGAGATAAATGTTAAATGATGGTTGATCGATACAAATTTCCATCTGGAAATAATATCGTTATTTGCACACCTGTTTTTCTTCGATAGTTAAATCACAGACTATCGAAGTTTTGACCATTTTAACGTTGTTAATATGGAGAGACCGGTTGGATTATTATCCAAAGAACCACTCTGTATTGGCATAAGCGTTGCGAATCATATATGCCAAGGATAATTGAAGACGGAGTAAAGTGCAAGGGCTATTGTATAATCTTAGATAACAGTGCCTAAGATGGATGTACTGAATAGTGCCTTCGGTTCATCCTGTTCCTGGATGACTTGTATGGATGAATGTCTGACAGAGTATTTCCAGAAAGGTCACGTACATTGATTTCTTCAATCGTACCAAGAGTGGAAGCGGAGAAGGAAATTTCTTTTAAATGACACGTAATGTATGGTTGTAGACGCCAATCGGTGATTTGATGGATTTGACGATGTGACATTCGAAGTGAATCTGGTGTGATGATAAAGCGTAGCTTCTAGCCTCACATCCGGTAAATGACAAAAATCGGGCAGGCAGCATAGCTAAGTGGGTCGCTCCGAAGTAGGGTGTATAATCACCTGGTCTAGAGTTTCATTTATTTCTAAAAATCTATTGTCGATACTGTCCTATTCGGGAAACGGTTGCTGATCCCAACCGTTGGTGATATACATTCGATACACTCAAGCGAAATGAGTGGTCGGTCATGTGTGGCCGGGTTGCAAGATGTTCTTGTTGAACCCAGTGTATTCCTTTCTAGAGGTACACTAGCGACAGGTGGTTCCATACCTTGTCATAGTTGGAAATCCATTACCCAATACGTGCTTGCGGTTTTGATTGTATATTATATATGTAGAACGTGAGATGAAAGCGTTTCTGCTAGATGATTATTATATTGTGTTGATAGACATTATTATAATATCAAAAGGTTTCTGATATAAAGATAATTTGGATTCTCATAAGGGAAAAAACCGTTCCATTATACGGCGTGGTCTTATGAGATATCATTTACCTACTTGAAATGTTTTAAACTGTTTTACTCACACCAGTCCTGTAACGACCCGGAATTTTTGGGGCCAATTTAAAATTTTTATTTTAGAAATTTTAGTGTATTTTAATATTTAAAATAATCTATTTTAAATAGGAACGACTAAAAATTTATTTTAAAACGAATAGATTCAATTTAATTATAAAAGGAAATAAAAACAGCGCTGCAGTTTGAAAATTTGAATTTGAACTTTGACTGACTGTATAGGATTCATTTTAAATCAGAATTGAACGTAACCAGAAATATTTAAATCTGTTTAATCATATCTTTCCAACGAACCCGAAAAAGTGAAATTTCGTTTTAAAAATTAAAAGTTATGGCCAATTCAATTTTTAGGAAGGTCGCTGTAGAATTTATATATATATTATATAGGGCCCGAAAGGCTACTTTTCACATATGAAGGAATTTCGACTCGAAACCACTTCCATTGAGTTCGGAATGACGTTCCTGCATTGAAAAACAGTAAACACTTATATATTTTGAGTTTCGGAATTTATTTGTTTAAAAATGTATTTTTAGTATTAAATATCTTGGCCTTAAAATAGTCATTTTTCAAATGACCTCGGTTTTCGACGAAACCACTTTTGTTGGAACCAGAATGTGAAATTATTGCTAGATTTCAATTTTCATAATTTTTCGAATTAATATGTGAGCGTGGCAAAGGAAAACGTGTTTTGACTTTTTCAGTCAAATTTAATCGACTTGAAAATGGCCATTTTTCAAACAGTCTCAGAATTCGATGAAATTAGTCTTGTTAGAACCGTATCGTCAAAACATAACCAGAAATAATTTTTCTGGAATTTTTAGAGTCCGTTTGTGGCCCCGGTAGTTTAAAATGTACGTTTGAATTTAATAATTAAATGATTTATATTTTAATTTGAAGAAAAACATATCGTAACAGTCAAATTGGGTTACGAGGCATATTCCATTGCGTCCGGAAGGGGGGTATTTGCCTAGGGACAACACTTGTTGGGTTCGGTTTGGAATACGTGACATTAAATTGAAATTATTTGAATTAATATATAAATAATACGAAAAATACAGTATAAATACGGTCAGAATACGCTAAACCCTAACATCATATTACAGCCGCCGTATACTTGAAATTAATGGCCATAACGCTCCAGAATACAATCTTTTATTTCTTCCAATCCACTGAGAATTAAATCAAGTTCCATATACCGAATCGAAGAGGGAACTGAGCTCTTTAATTTGGTACAGTGATAATTGAGAATTGTTCACCAACGTTGCTGGAATCATGGCCCACAGGGGTGCCGTTCATGGTGGGTTTTTGATGAGGGGGGCCCACCGAGTTGCCTCGAAATTGGCGCGCGAGGAGAGGAGGTGAAGGGGCTTCGGGTGGTCAATGTTGATCGGCGGTGAGTGCTCCGGTGTGCGTGCGGCGACAGGATGTTGAGGCCGAATTTGGGTTACGGTTTGCTCCAGTAAACAGACGAAGGAAGAAGATGGTTTAGCCGTAGTTAATGAATGTAATTAAGAAGTAATTATATATTTAATTAATCTTTAATGTAATTAAACATTTAAATGATCATATCTTGACCATACGAACACAGATATGGACGAGATCAGAAGCGTTGGGTTCGTATAGAGGAGATCTAGATGATGAAGCAGATCAGGACTGGAACTGAACACCTTGAAATTTCAGACACAATTTAATGTGAGAATTCTATCTGTTTATTTATTTAAATTCAAAAATAAGTAATTGTGATGGTGATTTTCTTCTGATTCGTTGTTAAATTCCAATTGATCGTCATCGTTATGTAGACCTGGAGATGTGATGATCGTTGTGTTAAAAACAAATATACCGTACTTGTTATTACAGAAATTGATATTACTTGTGGAACGTAAATCGAATTGGCTGATATTGTTGTTGTGATCCGTTTGTTGTAATTGTATATAATGAAAAAAATAGGTTATAATAAAAATTTCATTTTTATTGTGTATGTAAAATATTTACTGTTTGAATTATTATGTAAAAATCAAAGATGTCATTTTTGATAGGAAGATTACATTAGAAAAAAAAATTCATTTTGTTAGCTAACGTTATGTTAGATCTAAAACATCATTTTATTTTAGACCATATCATGTTAAAACAAAAATAACATTTTGTTATGAACGCTACACTAGAACAGAAAAATAACATCTTTGTAGAAATTAACCTTTTTGTTATAAGTCTTACCCTAGGATATAAAGTAACATTTTATTTTGAAATGTTCCATTAAAATAGAGTTTGTAAACAAATAAAATTATCCTTTTTTATTTGTTTAGGTTAGAAATGTAGAACTTATTTTACAAATAAAATCACTTTTTAATTGTCCTTAAAACTTGTTCTTTTATTTGCATTTACAGATGTAAATATGTATTGAAAATAAAGTTTGTTCTTTTATTTGCATTAACAAATGCAAATAGTCATTAAAATATAGTTTGTTCTTTTATTTTCATTCACTAGTGCAAATATACATTGAAAATAGGTTTGTTCTTTATTTACATTCACTAATGTAAATAAGACGTTAAAATAAAAGCTGCACTTTTACTTTCAAATTAGAAGTTACCTTTTTATTTTAAAAAAGAGTAGAATGTAAGATAGGTTTTATTTTTAAAAATATCACATTTTGTTTATTAAAAAGAGTAGACAATAATATCACATTTTTGTTGTTAAAAGGGTTATAACAAAATTCATATTTTGTTTACATTAAAAAAGAATTAGACAAATTCATCAATTTTGGTCATAATAAAAGAATAGAATTGGACATTACATTTTATTTGTCATTTTAGATATAAATAAAAAAAGAAATACATGTTAATACTATTTTGTTATTAAAAGGAACATTTTAACATGTCAGTTCGAGATAAAAAGAAATACCCTTTTTATGTAAGCATATTAGAAATAACATTTTTATGAAATGTTAACAAAATAAAATTACCATTTTGTTGTATAAAATGTTAGCATTTTTAAAAAAATACCATTTTGGTTGTATGAAGTATTACCTTAGAAATAAAATAATATTTTGTTATACAGTGTTGCATTAGAATAAAAATACCATTTTGTGATGGATTGTTTATTTAGATTAAAAATGTCATTTCCATTAGGAATGTTCTATTAGATTAAAGTGTCATTTGATTAGAAATGTTATATTAGCAATAAACATGTCCTCTATATTAGAGATAAACTTGTCGTTTAGATTAGAGATAAACATGTCATTTATGTTAGTCAAATAAATATGTCATAGACCATGCCATGTTACACTAGAACATATGGTTTGTTGAAAGTAATTTATAAATATTCATTTATAATGTAATAGTGGAAATTGATTAAACTTATTAACCAATAATCTTTTTGGATGAACTGTTGTTGGCTGAAAACCCCACACGGGTGTTGGGATGACGTACACTATTCCAATCTTTACCTGTATGTCAATCGATGGATTGACAGTATGTGTTGAGCGTTATTTATATATTTATTTGAACGCTCACACAATTATAAATTTCACTCTGGTTGTGAATGGTTGTGTATTGATTATTTATCACTACTGTTATATACATGCTACGTATGAAATCCATACAACTGAAATTGTATGGTAATTGACTGAGTCACATTCCGATTCAATATATCTTTTGATATAAAGGATATTTTAAATAAAGAACATTTTAATATAAAGTATGTTTTAAAGAAATCTTTTAAAAATAAAGGATATTTTAAAATAACTAATATTTTAGAATAATATTAAGTGAAGGATAAAATATATAAATATGAAGCCGGGTTATGTAGAGACGCTATTTTTAACCCGAATGGGTTAACGATCGATTTTTATTCATTTTATAATGAATATTAAAAAGAAGGGATTTCAGAAATATAATATCTTGAAATATTATTATTTTAATATAATAAGGTATAGAATATTCAACTTTGCTTTAAAATTTGAAAATGAAGTTATAATCATTTTTAACAAATTTATAAATGTTTTATAAAATAATCGACGATATATATATTATATATTTATATAATGGCCTGAATAGAACGCGCTGTGCAGCGACCGTTCGCGAATTTCGACAATTAACTTTAAATTGACGTAACGGGAGATCTGACCGTCAGATTCTCCTAAAACCAGAACCGTTGGGTTCGTATCGAAAAGAGCTTTCCAATGAATGTAAGAGTTTTGGAATCTAACGGTTGGATTTGGAATTATGTCCAAATCAAATTTGAAAAAGGTCGTTATGGATGTAGTTCGGTGGCCGTTATTGGAAACCGACTGTACAGGCCTTAATAAAATTATTAAAAATATTAATAAATTATGTAAAATCATAATAAATGGTTTAGAAAGAATTGGGATGAAAATTTCCATATTTGAAGGGATAAAATATATTTTTATCAAAATGAACTATTTATGAACTAGAATAAATTTTTAAATTAAGATTTAATGAAGGTTTCTATTTAATTCATATTTAATTGGAATTAAATAAAATAAATTGGATTTGGATTGTCGTGAATGGTGTCTTCAATAACACTGTTCTTAAACCCAGTTGAGAAAAGAATAAATCTTTTAATTAAGATTATTAGAGTTTTTAATTATATTTAACAATTGAAATAAAAATAAATGTGAATTGGGTTTATCGTGAACGGTGTTTTTAGCGACATTTGTTCTTTAACTCAATTTACAGTGAGAATAAAATTTGGAATTTATAAATCTTTTATTAAGACTTAAATGAGAATTTTCCAAAAGCAAAGTTTTCCAATTTAATATATTGAATTGGAGTTGTATGGAATTCGAATTAATTATAACCGAGATAAGCTTCTGTAGAAGAAGACCGATACTACATATGGAATTTAAGAGGCCTTGCCGTTATTCCATTTATATTATTGGTTGGATACGGAAATTTATAATGATTATATATCGATTTGATTTCTGTGAAGATTCCATATTTTATGGAAGACGACTTTGGGTTTACCGTGAACTATGTTTTTAAGTGACATTAGTTCTTTAACCCAGTTAAGAATAGGATTTATCTCTTAAATCTAAAGAATCATTTAATAATGATTTTTGATATTTAAAACCATATGGTGTTTTGATTATATAAGAAAGATTTAAGAGTAAATATAAAGAATTTATCTTTGATAGAATAATTTGAATATGTTTATTTAAAAGAATATTCTGAATTGGAATTAGGCGTTGGATGTGTTTTTATAGTACTCGATTTTTAATTATAAAAATACGAGAGTTATTCGGAAAGATCGGGTTTAACCCATTCCGAATAATTTCTACGACAATGAAGAGTCGAAGATGAAGACGGTGGTTGAAGACCAACGATCTTCACATCGAATGGATGTGTTGCTGCAGAGACCCTGATGGGAGTAGCTACCTTGAAGGGGCATCAGTGGCGGCCGTCCGGACTATTGTTGATTGTTCAGATTTAGTTTTCGCTCAGACCCAGAGCATAAGCTAATGAATGGATGCGTATCTGACATTGGATTTCATTCCATGTGAGTTAAATCGATTTCTGTTAATGTATGTCTGTTTGGTGGTAAAGGATTTATCCTCTACTTAACACCCTGGTATATATTAATAGTGATTGATCGCATGGCGTGAATTGTCAATGTGGCACGCCAAGATGCCAATGATCAAGGCTTTTGTTGAAAAGCATGGGCCTTGTGGGATGATCAAAGCATAGTCTATTACAGCATAACTATGTGTATATTGTGACTTCGCGAGCCTCACACCCCGGTATGAGTCAAAAACGGGATATGGACTGCAGGGAGTGCACACGTTTCTTTCTAGCTAGTGGTAGTGTCAGCGCTTTAACACGGCCTGGCATTTTACTTATGTGGATGATGGATTTTGAGGCGTCTCGGGTTTTTATAGGCCGATAGTGGTCATATTATAGGTTCAAAGGAACCGGGAAACATGTGTTTAGGCATAATTAATCCACTACCCTTAGGTAGGGACAGACCCTGAAGATCCAAGGGTTCACTGCGGGGGATCCTGAGGCATTTGCTAGAGTGTCTCGAATCGGAGAGGAGCTTGCCCCTAGCCTCGACTCATGATGGAAAACCAACTTCCAATACGACCTTGCGGTTTTGATTGTAGAACTAGTATGGCGAAATGATATATGGTACCCATGCCGTCTATGATTGATACATTATGATTGAAATTGCTTTTGAAATATATATACTCATAGATATACACACTAATACTAAATCCGTTTTATCGTATCAAGCATCTCTTAACCATTATAAGGTAAAACCCTATCCTCCGGTTTGCGTTGCATTGTGTGATGGGACTTGGGTCTTATAATGGTTTCATTTTTCTAAAAAGCATTGCGTTGTTTAACGATTTACTTTAAGTTTATACACTGGCAATCCAATGGAGTAAACCCGTTCCGCGTTAGCGGCGTGGTCCTGTGATTAGCCTTATTATTAGATAGTTAAGTTAAGATTTCTCATACCAGTCCCATTACTGACCTATAGTTTGTTTCACTGGCAAACTCGGGTGCCCATATTTTCCACACGGGCAGTCGAGTAGCTTTTTGCAGATATATTTACAGGATCCTGATCTACAGCTGAAGCGATATTCGGAAAGCTTTGTATCCGTGTATTCCTTTCAGTTGTATATTTGTATTATTTTTCCGCTGCTATTTAAATGTAATTTAAATCTCTGATATTATTGTATTTCTATTTCTGTAATAAGTATTCATACTCTGTTACATTCTTGTACTCTGATGTAATTGTTGTAATCAGCAATAAAATGTTCTTCGGTTTGTGTTCTGATGTGTGTTGTTCTCAGAGCAATCCATCCTTTCCTTTACTGGGAAGTTTGGGTCGTTTCAAGTCCAATGACTGACCCGGAGTTTATTTTGTTTTGTTTTCCCTAAACTCTTGGGTGCCCAATTTTGTATGGGCAGTCAAGTAGTCGGGATTTACAGATACTTGAAGAGCTGGAGCAGGAGGCTTCAGGATCATATAGCTATAGTTATTTCCACTGTGTTGTAAGTGATGTACTTGATAATGATATGTATATTCAAGTAAAATCTTTTATTTCAAAGTTATGTTACATATATTATATGTTATTCGTTCTGCTGTGAGATTCGTTTTACTCTGCTGTTGTGTTCTTCTTCTTCTTCTATTCTAAGTTTCTATCTTATCTTTCCTCACCCTCTAATTTCTTTCATTAACTATTCGGTTATTTTCGATCCTTGGATGTTCGATATGTGTCGTATATCGGATAACCAAGATCGCAAAAATCCGGGTCATTACAAGATGCGCTCACATGTTCTGAGCCAATTCTAGACTTCGATTACCCCTTCGGAGCCCTTAAACGGTTTTCCACTTAGCTTGGAGAAATCGCTACATAAAGTTGCAAATCCAGATTTGGGATGCGTAGGAGGTGGAGGAGTGGCTGCCGCGTAGGCATTTGCAATAAGATCAAGAATTTGTTGAGTGCTCAACGTGACCGCTCTAACCACAGGGGGTGGAACTATATGCGGTGGGGCTACGGGAGGTGGAGCTTCGGGCCTGACATTCGCCCTAGCAGGATGACGACGAGGACGTCCAGCCATTTGTCTTCTTTAAGAAAGAAAGAAAGGAAAATGTCACTTAAAAATCAAGGATCAAAACCCTATTCTAGGATAGATAAGCAACCATGACTCAATCTAACCCTAAGCCTCAAACTCCTAAAAAGATGTCCGAGACATGATCCTTACTACAAAATTCTATATTGTTCCGAAGATTGGCTCTGATACCAACTGTAACGCCCCGCCTCTATACCCGCCATAGTCAAGTTCATTTCGTGTGAAATGTCGTCGGCCACAACGGAGAACAGGGTTGGTTAAGAGCGACCGTTAATATATTTACTCTTTCTTAGAATGTAACATCGAATGGCACGGCTGTACCAAAATTTTCGACATGACTATTCTAGGCGAAGGGCATCTACACAACGGCATAATAGCCTCGGAAAACATACATTATAATATAACACAGACAGTCACAGATATTCACATCATAAGCAAATAAACTGATATGAATATAACACCATAAGTGTTCACATCAATTAGAGGTCATACACAACACTCTAACTCCAAAATAATAAGTACATGTACCAAATCCCATACTAATAATGATACATGTCATAAAGGTAGTCAACTACATATATCCAAAAAGACTGCACTATAAAGTAGTTAAGCTAAGAGTCATCATAAGGTCCCAGCAGAAATGTCACCTAAGCACCTGTAACACTTGGGTCAGACCCAAGTATTATTTAAGAAAATAAACAATAAACGGACCAGTCAAACTATTCTCATCCATAACATGAGGCAATATTAAGAATTATAACATAAATGACATGATAGGAGTAAACATGATGATTCATAAATAATATGATATGCATGATGCCAACATATATAAAGTCTCATTAAATCTCATGACAAGGAAAGGGCATACAACAATTAAAAAAATTGACAAATGAATGCCAAACATAAATCAAATTGACGCACATCGCGTCAAAGTAATCAAGAATCCAGAAATCACTAAAAATCCAGAAAACATCATAAAAAGTGGATACCTCCCTGATGAGATACGATCTCTACATAGCGAACCCATATGTTTGAGCCGAAGCTCCCCACAGAGCTGTGTCGTGACCCCAGTAGAGGAAAACATCATAAAACGTGAAGGTTGGACCGAAGTCCTATAGGTGAAATCCAAGAATCGTAAAATCCACTAGGGCAATCGAGGACCACCAAACACAAGTCATAAAAGGACCGCATCGATCCGGTGAGCACGAATTACACCGAGATAGTTAATATAGGAAAATAGTTAAATGTCCCATAACCACTCGCTATTCTCGAATATTTACGAACCCGTTGTATATTCCACTAGAAATACAAAAGACAATCATTGCCACAGTTTTCAATCGAACGAGTTCAAGAATTAACAGTCGAAGTAAATGCAAGGGGTCATATTACTTGTTTTTACTAAGGCATTTAATTAGATTTCTCATACTAATGAGAAAAAGGTTTATAAAATATATACCAGTAGATTTGAAGAAGATTTATAAAACGATTTTGTAAAATAGCTTCATATAATGAAGTAAAATTAGAAACCATTTTTTTTGTAAAAGGATTCCATATCTAGTAATAATTAAAATCCTTTTTATATAATTTTGAAGTGGCAAATCTAGTGTAATATCGATCGAAATGATGACCGAACTAAGAATCTACGTTTTAATAACGTAAATTAAATCTCAGGGATATCGCTCATAAATTCATTTACAATGAATAAATAAAAATCAATAAAAATCGAGATGTAGAAATCTGTGCGGCAGGGAAACTGAAAAGTCACAAATAAAGTTGAAATGGGCCGAAACTCTGCAGAAAAACATATTCAGACGTCTGAATCATTTAGGTCAGACATCTGAACTGGGATTTTCAGAAACCCGCAGGGTTTTAGTTCATTTTGGCCCCCTTTCAGACATCTGAATTATTTTGTTCAGACGTCTAAATTTCAATTTAGACATCTGAATTAATGTTTTCGGACTTCTGAATTTCTTTATTTGATTTCATAATTATTTGAAGCAGGTCAGACGTCTGATCCAGAATATTCAGACGTCTGAACCTACTCCTGAGTACAAATTTGACTAGAAAACATGTTCAAAACGATGTCGACAAATGCCCGAAGGCCTATGATGTTTCCTATGCAAAAGTGATGCATCCAAGGCTTGCCGAAGCAACTTATAACACCCAATTTCACATGCATACTAAGAATCATAATAGAAATCATTGAAATGAATCAAACTTCATAAATTGGAAATGTCATCACATAAATGAATTAACAGAACCAAATACACACTTCATAAGAAACAACACATGCCAAAGGCACCACTTATACAAGCATACAAGCTTGTGGCATAGATGTGAGTTCATAGGAACTCACCTTGGTGTTAATGGAGCAATCAACAAGAAGGAATTCATGCTAAAGGTGCTATCCTCTCACAAGAATCAACAAAAACCACCCTACACACATCAAACCCAATAGTCCTATGAATTAGGGACACAGAAATTCTCAAGCAGCATAGAGGAGATGATGGAGAAGATATAGATCAAATTACCTAAGCTAGGAGATGAGGAAACACAACAAATATTGGATTTTTATGAGGTTCTAGGGCTTAGGATTTTTATTTCCCATTCTCTAAGCTTAGGAACAAAGAGGAAGAGCAATTGAAGAAGTAAATGAGAGAGTGAGGTGGTTGGGTGCCAATTTGTGTTGTCCAAATAGGTTTGGGTGCACAAATTTGCACCTTAGCCCTTCCAAACAACTCCAATTATCCCGAATTAGAAACGTATCGATGCTTATACTCAAAAAGATTGTAAACAACGTTCCGGAACCAATGGAAGTGGTCCCGAGTCATAATTCAATCGTTTACCAAAATTCACCTTTTCGGGGACAAAACTAATAAATTGATTCAATATTTGAATACTCATTTAAATAATCTATTGTGAATTTTACGAGTTATTACACAACCACTATACGTGGTCAGTAGGAGCCTCCACTGATTCCAACGGCAGAAATGCACCAGCCTTCCCATGCCTTCTCCTCTCAATCCGTAAATCATTTCAATAATCATCGAAAACAAAAATCAATGAGCGTAGGGAGGCCTTTAATCTCAATAGGTATGATCTGAAACAAGGATCGGTGACGGCCTAATTTTCTCCCTAAATTTGTCGTGTTCAAGTATGATTATTGGGGCTCCAGGAAGCTCGAGTTTCGAGCTGTTGCCGGTTAGAGGAGTTGACGTCGAGGGCCACGTTACGGAGCATTTTGATCAAGCTCCGACGCAAGGGGGTAGGGTGCGTGATGAAAGTTTTGGGGGTGGTTTTATGGGTTACGGGTTCAACTATTTACTGAAGAAGGAGAAAGAAGACGCAACTCTTCTATTTAATTGAGGTTTAAGGAGAGAATAATTATGTTAATTTTATAATTAATTATTTTAATAATGTAGTTAACATTTAAACTATCATATTTGGCTCAAATCAAAACAAAATCGTGTGATTTCAGATCCATTGGACTCCTCTTGTCGAGATCTAGGCAGTGGAATTGACTGGGAGGAAAACGGAGCTAGCTACAATTTTAGAAGGAGTGGAAATGAATGTGAGATCTCTAAATTCAATTGAAATGGAAAATAAAATATATCATAGGTTGCAGACGGGGCTTAGTAGCTCCTGACACTACTTTCTATACAAACTATGGATGATTTGTGTGATATGTGTGTTGTATATAATATTTATATATATGATTGTGATGTGAATAAAATATATATATGAAATGTGAATAAAATATATATATGCGATGTGAATAAAATATTTACATATATATATACACACGATGTGAATAAAATATATATATATATATATGAAATGTGTATAAAATATATATATGAAATGTGAATAAAATATTGTGTGAAATGTGAATAAAATATAGATATGCGATGCGAATAAAATATATATATGAAATGCGAATAAAATATATATATGAAATGTGAATAAAATATATATATGCGACGTGAATAAAATATATATCTGAAATGTGAATAAAATATATATATGAAATGTGAATAAAATATATATATACACGATGTGAATAATATCTATATATATATATATGAAATGTGAATAAAATATATATATATATATGAAATGTGAATAATATATATATATGATGTGAATAAAAAAATATAATTTTATTATATACGATGTGAATAAAATATATATATGAAATGTGAATAATATATATATATATAGACGATGTGAATAAAAATATGTATGCGATATGAAATATATGTGTGTGTTGAATAAAAATATATATGCGTTGTGAAATTATATATGCGTTGTATAATATATATATATATATATATGTATGTATGTATATATGGAATATATAAAATTGTCATGTGTTGAAATAAATATTGGATAGCTAAATTTTTATTTTGAACATGCATATGAAGTATATAAAATAGTCATGTGTTAAAATAAATATTGGTTGGCTAAAAATATTATTTTTAACATATATATGCACTATATAAAATGATCATATAAGGGAATTTTCAATTTTGATTTAAAATTGAAATGGAAGTTGGAATCATTTTCAAAATGAATTTATAAACGATTTATAAAATATGTTTTGAATGGAAATTAACGTAATATTATATATATATATATATATATATATATATATATAATGGCTTGAATAGAATGCGCCGTGCAGCGACCATTTACGAATTTCGACCATTAACTTCAAATTGATGTATCGGGAGATTCGACCGTCAGATTCTCCTAAAACTGGAACCGTTGGATTCGTATCAAAAAGAGCTTTCCAATGAATAGAAGTGATTTAAATTTGAACGATTGGATTTGGAATTATATCCAAATCAATTTCAGAAAAGGTCGCTATGAATGTAGTTCGGTGGCCGTTATTGGAAACTGACCAAAAGGGCCTTAAGAAAATAAGTAAACATATGGAAAAATTGTATAAAATCATAATAAACGATTTGGAAAGATTTTGGATGAAAAATTCCATATTTGAAAAGATAAAAATATATTTTTATCAAAATGAACTAGTTATTAACTAGAATAATAATCCAATTATTTTTAGAAATAATAAATTGGATTGAGAAATGGTTTTAATATAACCAGAATTTTCCAAGGTATGATTTGGAATGGATTTGAATGGAAATAATCTTCGGAAAATTTCGATATTGAATTCCGTGATTATATGGATATTGTTGAAGAATTTGGAAGATATTGATATCATTACTCCAATACAATATCAGTTAGTTTCAGAATTTGGTGTTGAATATAAGTCGATATTATTTCTATTCAGACCCTTATATTTAATATCAAATTAGGTTTTGGGGTTCATAGTGAACAATGTTTTAAATAACAGTCGTTCTTTAACCCAATTAACAGTGAAGATATAATTTGGAAATTATAATCGTTTAAATAAGATTAATGGAATTTTCCAAAGAAAAGTTTTCCAATTTAATATATTAAATTAGAATCGAATGGAATTCGATTTAGTGATAGTCGAGATGAGCTTCTGTAAAGGAAGACCATTACTATATATGGAATTTAAAAGGCTTTGCCGATATTCCACTTATAGTATTAGTTTGATATGGAAATTTATATCGATTACGACTGATCGGATTTCCGTGAAGGTTCCATTTTAATGGAAGATGATTTTGGGTTTGCTGTGAACGGTGTTTTTATATGACATTTGTTCTTTAACCCAATTAAAAGCAGGATTAATTTCCAGAAAGTTGAATAATCATTAAGTAATGATTTGTTAAATTAACAATGAACTAGATTTTTAATAAATCTTTAATTAGATTTGAATGAATGAATGGTAAGTAAATTTACCAAAACATGAGATGTGGTATAAACCAAATTTACTTGGTGGTTGATATTGATTGTGGTTGATTGATTGTTTGGATTGTGCTCGACCAGTTTATGAGCAGAATATACTTTTACATTTAGCATTAGATTGGGTAAAAATATCTATGTGCTAACACCTTGTGAAACACTTCACGATTTGACTATAAGGTGTTTAGCGATGCTGTTTATTACAAAATTTAATGAATGATTTTGAAATGGGATTTCCTTAAATGGAAAGAAGTGTTATTCCCAATTTTGGAAAGGGGATGTTTTCAATGATTTTGAAATGAGATTTCTTAAGTGAAAAAAATAGTATTCCCGATTTTGGACAGGGAACATTTTATAAAATGTTTTATAAAACAGCAAGGATTTCGAGGGCTAAACCCAAAGATTTTGAAATGATTTGGAAGTGTATTATGGTTTTACATTGTGGTTCATCACGTAACCGATTAGTTGCTATTGATAACGTATCTTTTTGATGACAGCGAATTTATTCTCTTGTTTAACACCCTTCTTTGAGGCATACGAGCTTAAAGGTTTTGTGATTTATAGTGACTGATCATATGTGTGAAATGCTAATGTAAAGTACTATAGTTTGAAAGTACTTGTGATTATTATGTTCTGAAATGATTTTCCCTACTTCGGGATATGAAATAATTTAGTATGTGGCTAAAGATTCAGGTAACCCATGTGACTAAAAGTATGGGTGTTATAGCCTTAAATGGCTTTGGGCAGTGTATGCTTCCATGTGTGGGAGGTGCATCGTCAGATTAGCCTGCTCCATCGGGGGAGGTGCACACACACACACACACGCACACACACACACACACACATATATATATATATATATATATATATATCTCCAGTTGCTTAGGTGCGTGCCCTTTGCCTTGTTGATGGGAGAAACCTCCTGATATTTGGTTGCATACTTGTTTGTATGCATTGTAATGATTTGGAATTCATATTTCCAAATGATTTGGTTTGAGATCCCGAAGTGAAATCTACTTTGATATAAAGGTAGATATGTGTTTCAAATGATTTGAAATGAGAAATCGGGAAATAAAGTCCAAAGGAATAATTTCTTCAAGTGAATTGGATTTGGAAAATCTAAGTGTGGTGGTTAATCTAAATGGGTAGATTGGAAAATTACATGTTGATTGATGCATTGTAGATCCATATCTCAAATATTGGTTGTTGTTTGTGCACTAGCATTCATGGGGGTAAAACCGTTCCTTGTTAGCGGTGTGGTCCTGTGATTTGCCTTCTCATTTATGTAAGTTAATTTTAAATTAAGAGTTTCTCATACCAGTCCCATGACTGACCTGGAGTTTACTATTTTAACCTAAACTCTGGGTGCCCATATTTTCCATATGGGCGGCTAGTAGTTTTGGTTTTGCAGATATTATTTTCCCATGATCCTGGATTTACAGCTGGTGCTATATTCGGGAAGCTTTTTATCCATGTATCTCTTTCAGTTGTATTATGTATTATTTTTCTGCTGCTTTGTTATTTAAATCTCTGATATTTTTTGATGTACATTATTTATTCATACTCTGTTATATTTTGTACTCAGATGTAACATTATTATGATATTTATAAAAGTCTTCTGTTATTTTTTCTGATGTGTTGTATGCCCAGAGTTAGCGTATCTGGGTTTTGAATAGTCTTGGTCGATTTAGCAGTCGATCAAGTCCGAGCGAACCTATATCGTCATGCAGATGTCTTCTTCCCATGACCCTGTTTCTTCTTCGTTTGATCATTTCTTCTCAAGTTCAAATTTCCTCGCTATTTCGTCTTTGTATTTCCATTTCTCCCTGTTTCTTCTCAAATCCAACCTCCCCCTAAATACAACTACTTTGCCGCCTTTATCGTTAATCCACTGCTGCAACAATCCGCCACCCTTTTTTTATAAGGTAAACTTCCATAGATCCATAGAAAAATATGTTTGACTATTAATGTTTTTGTTAAGTGCGTTGATGAGATTAGAATGCCGCATTTTAGTATTCATGATCTGCAGATTCTATATTTTGCATATTTTTTTTGATTGAGGTAGACTCTATATGATATTAATTCTCAGCAAATGCCAATAGGTTTCCAATTATGAATTCTCCTTCAATAACTTGTATGCGCCTTGGATTTTAAATCCATTATAATTTATTGCTGAAGCAGAGTGCCTTATTTTCTCTTCTTTTCTCTTAAAAGTCATCCATTGAGACTTTTCACGTATAATACTGGGTTGGTCTTGTGTTACCGAGAATGATTTGGTAGATTTTAAGAGAAATTATGTTTAGGGAGAAATTAATTTTATTTATAGTTTTGAAGCGAAAATGAGACATATGTTTTTTGGCTAAAATTCGGAATAGCTAAAACTATTGGTGGAGATTCTGATTGATTAAAAATGCATGTAGGAGCTTTCTCTTCTCAACAATGAACCATACATAAATAAATAGATAAATTAAATTTCCCAGATAAATGAGATGTAACTTTAACAATTTCTGAAAACTACCACTGAACAATTTTTGTGTTAGCTGTCTTTAGATGTTTTCCTCTCTTTGTTTGAGGATTCTGGACAAACTACACGTTCGTATGGACTTTTTTATTTGAGTTCTTATATCACAACGAATGAGATCATTGTTTTTTTCTATTAACATATCGACAAAGTGAATATCAAGTTGATGGCAAAATGTGCAACGTCCTAGATTTTCAGTCAATTTATTTTGAACATTTAATATTATTTTAATTGCTGAATTAGAAATATAAATGAATTTAATATTGAATTTATCGATTAAATCGATATAAGATTTAATATCGAAGATATTGAATTATAGAAATGAAATAATTGAGCTCTCAGTTAAAACTAAATCGAAACAGTTCAGTCGATCAATATAAATTCTATTGAAATTAGAAACGATAATAATAATTTATTATCGATGAACTTAATTGTTTGAAATCGATTTATATTTTAAATCGAATTTAATTTAAATCATTAATTTAAATTGTTATCTCTTCTATATAGTCGAATTAAATTTCAGAATTGGTTTCATTGACTCCAAAATAGTGTTATATCCTTATAACGTCCTTTGTTAAGGGGTTCGGGATTTTGAGTTAAGGAACCTCAAGATATTTTAGTTATTTAATCAAATCAAATTTAATGAGTATATGTACTTAATCCAATATACATTCTTCAGCCCAACCTATGGATTTTATCGTGCAAACCTATATTTTTCCCTCGAGCTGTTAAAAATGTATGCCTTCTTCGCTATCAAGGAAAACAAAAATTAAATGGCAACGTACTGTGGTCTCCCTCCTACTTCTATATAATGCGATAACACCTTAATTTTCCTATCCATTTTATTTCTGTTCCTCATTCACGTCATGATTTTGAAGTTCCCTTTTTGTCAAATTCAATCGAAATCCGGTTCATATATAAAAAAATTATAGAAGGGCGATGGGAATCGAAATCAAAACTGCCACAGCTCGACAACAAGGCACGAACGCTCGCGAATTGGGGATCGAAGACCACCAGGTCCTTTTGAGTTCGAATTTTACTGGAGGCATACGATGGTGATTTGGAGTTTACAGGTGGTTCGAACGTGGATCTGTGATGACAGGCGTTCGATTGGAGTTCACAAATTAAGGCAAAAGGGGGTGCACGATGGAGAGAAGAGAGGATATTATCGGAGCTCTGCTGCTGGAATTGAGAGCAACCCTGTTATTCCTGTCTGGTGCGATGCGGTATATGGTTGGGAAGAGGTCTTCCATGGATTTCTAATGAGATAGTCACGAGCTAGGGCAGTGCTCGAATGGTTGAACGGGAATCTAGGTGTCTGGACAACAGCGATGGTTATGGATTGGAAGGCAGTGCAGTATGTTGTTGGGGTGTTCACAAGTGGGTATGTGGCATTGTTTTGATGATCAGTTTACAGTAATATTCATGGTGCAACAACAGAACAGTGTGGAGCTGATGGAATTTGAGGAGTTTTAGTGGAGTGTAGTGATGATCAACTATGAAATGTTTGACAGAATATTGAAAAGAAATGGAGCGTTTATTTTGAAGATGTTTGGAGTTTTGTTCGTTGATTGGTGGAATAATACGTAGGACAACAAGGTACACATTTTTATTAGTTTAAATATTCATAGATAAATTTATTAATTTAGTTAATAGTTCGTTTAAAAATATAAAGGTTAACCGATAAAGTAAATAATCATAGGTATAAATTCATTCAGAGCAATTCGAATAGATACAAATCTGAGATGATATGGGATTTTAATCGAATATTCAACAAATAAGAAAATCAGGTGAGTAAACTCACTCTCTGGTTCGATTATAATTTATTATAATCGATTTTTTTTATTTAATACAAATATTTATATGCTATTGTGGATTGCTTGGTTGCATTGCAATTTATTGATAAATTGTGGTTATTATATATATTAGTTATTTAGGCTAGGTGGTTGTGGAAATTATATAAATATAAATATATATATATATATATATATATATATTGGATATCTCCTGCAGTACCATTAGCGGACAGTATCATTAGAAGATGACCCTATGTGCCCCACAATATATTATAGTGGATGACTTTCATATCGCGATATCTTGCCTTGAAGCAGGATTGGTATTATTTATGTTGACTAATATTTGTGGATGCAGTAAAACAGGTTAGAGGAGTCTAACTGGATTCCTCAAATTATTTTTGTCTGTTTTCATATTTATATATATGTGATGTGTTGAATTGGATTGACGTTTTGTGTGTTTGGATGTTTGAATATCACTGGCCCTAGATATCGATATTTAAAATATAATAAAAAGGGATTTTTAGATTTAAAAGGGAAATATATTTTTATGAAATAAAATTTAAATTTTCGAATAGGTTAGGAAAAATATTAACTTCTTTTTAATAAAAACAAGTAGCTGAATTTATAAACGATGTTTACAAGTGAATAGAAAAGTTATCGTCGGATAATTTAGAAATGTAAATTCAAGCATGTTATTAGAAGGGAAAAAATATTTTTTTTTCAAAGAAGATTTCAAATGGAATTTGAAATAGAGACTTGTTTAATATTTAAACAAGAAGTGTAATTATATACGGCTTTTATAAATGAGTGTGGAAAATTATCATTGGATAATTTATAAATTCAAATCTGAATATAAAAAGGGGATTGGGAATCACTTAAAAGAGTAAATGATGAATTTATTACGACGTTCGGAATATGAATTGAATTAGAATAATCTATATGGATTTATAATTAAAATTCGACTATGTCAAGTTTATAAAAATAATTAATTCCAGAAGATATAATGGAATTAAATTAAATAGGAATTTAATTTTAATATGGAAATAGATCTGCTAAGTTTATATATATAAGTTATACTAATAAAATATTCCAGAATTAGAATGGAGTTTCAAATAGATTATTAATATGGAAGTTGGTTTAATATAAAATAAGGAAGTTAAATTATAACAATGTTTATAAATATAGTGAAGTGATTTTCACTTGATAAATTCGAAAATAGATTTTTTTTCAAATATAAGAGATGCCATTTAAAAATCATATTTTTAATTGAGATAAAAGAGGGGATTTGTAACGTCCCGCATTTTTAGCGATTGAATAATTAATTTATTTAATTATTTCGATTTGGCGATATCGATAACATGAGTTAAATAATTTTGATTATTATAAATAGTGGAATAATAAATTTAATTTTTGAAATAGTTGAACTAAAAATATTGTGTGAATTGGATAATTCTAGATATTTAAATGGGTTAATATTTGAATTATAATAACAAATGTATTATTTTTATGACATTTGAACGTATTAATTAAAATATAAACTATAGTTGAGCTCATAACGTCGCGGTAGTTCGTAATATTGAGTTTTGAACTTTAAACGACTATATAGGATTCGTTTTAAGTCGGATTTCTTTGAAACGAGAAACGTTTGAATCTAATTCATTGTATTTCTCTAATAGAAGTGGAAAATTCAGATTTCGTCTTATAGATTGTGAGTTATGTCCAAATCAAATTTTCAAATAGTCGTTATGAAATCATTTATAAGCCATAACGGTTCATTTAATATAATTAAATATTGGTTTCGAATTTGGATAAGATTTTTGAGACGTATACTCAACTTAATTTATAAAATTTTATTGTAATTTTTAATTCGGAAAATAAATAACTTTTTGTTTAACGTATTGTTCCCCCTAGAGTAAGTCAACTTGTCTATTTTATTATATTTTTGGAGTCGTTGCACATTGCTTGAGACGATGATATTTTTATTTTTGTCGATATCTGTTCATATGTGAACGATATTTTTTTCCATAACGCTAAACTTTGAAGTCTTCAAATATAATAATATTGCCTGACCTAATATGTAAGAACCCGTAACTTCCCCGGTAAGGAAAGCGCGGATAGTTCGAGAACAAGCCA
The DNA here is from genome assembly GCA_030737875.1 of Allium sativum. Lineage (NCBI taxonomy): Eukaryota > Viridiplantae > Streptophyta > Magnoliopsida > Asparagales > Amaryllidaceae > Allium > Allium sativum. The sequence goes on from CM060909.1 coordinate 827,746,703, forward strand.
CGAAAGAAAGCAGACAGAAGAACATTTCATTGCTATTACAACAATTCCATCAGAATACAAGAATATACAGAGTATAAATGAATATTACACATTCGACAAATATCAGAGATTACAATACATTACATAGCAGCGGAAAATAATACAATACACAACTAGAAGTAATACACGGATACAAAGCTTTACGAGTATCGTTCCAGCTATAAATCAGGATCCGGTGAATATAAATCTGCAAAACCAAAACTACTAGCTAGCCGTGTCAAAAATAAGGGCACCCAGAGTCTAGGTTAATACAATAAACTCCAGGTCAGTCATGGGATTGGTGTGAGAACTAAAAACAGTTATTAATCTTTATTTTAAAGTTAGGTAAATCAAGGGACCACGCCGTATAACACGGAACGGGTTTCCTCCCAAGAACACCACTACATATAACAACAACGCAATGCTAAATAAAGAAAAATGAAGCTATTATAAGACCCAGGTCCCATCACACAATGCAACGCAAGTCGGAGGATAGGGTCTTACCTTATAATAGCCAAAGAATGCTTGGTACGTGAAATTTCATGTTTTATTATTACTATAAGTGTATAGTGTCAAAACAATTTCAAATCATAAGTATCAATCATAGACGGCATGAGTGCCCCATCCCACTATGTCGCCATACTAGGCTCTACAAATAAAACTGCAAAGTCACGTATTGGAAGTTGGATTTCCATCTGTGAACCGAGGCAAAAGATAGTCCTCAACCGATTCGAGAAAATCTAGCCCACGTCTCAGGTCAGAGCTCGAGTGACCTTGGAGCGACAGGTCCAGTCCACCGATGTGAATTAGACGAAATCTTAAACAATGCGTTTCCCCGCCCTATGAGGCGTAGGTGAGCAAACTAAATGACTCCATCGGTCCCAGATCGACCGATATAACCGAGGCGCCTCCAATTTCAACAACCATATGAGTCAAACTCGTCAGCCAGTTCAAGCACCGACGCCACTCCTAACTAGAAAGAAACGCATGCCCTCCCTCAGGTCCTTCTCCCGTTTTTGGTTCACACCGGGGTGTGAGGCTCGCGAATCAACGTTACACAAAGCTATGCCACACAGGCCATGCTTTGATCATCACCACAAGACTTTGCTTTTCAACAGAAGCCTTGATCATTTGCATCTTAGCATGCCACACAGGAAAACCACTCTATGCAACCGATATCAGTCACACAGAATGAAATCCAATGTCAGACACACAGTCCATTTACAAGTTCGTTCTGGGTCTGAACGAAACCGGAGGTACCTAGTACCCCGCATATCCATCGATCTCCAAGTACGTCTGGACGACCACTAACTGATTCTCTCCTCTTGGGTGTACGACCCAATCAAGATCATCAGTAACCACCCAAACGACGTGAAGACCTCCGGTCTTCAACCGCCGTCTTCATTTTCGTCTAATCGTCGTATCAGTTATTCAGAATGGGATAAACCCGGTCTTTCTGAATAACTCGCGTATATAATCAACAAGTGTTACACAAACGCAACATACGCCTCATTCCAATTCAGAATATTCTTTTATTCAAATATTCTTATACTTTGGGAAAGGTTCCCATTAATTTTATCAAAGATAAATTCTTTAAATTTATTCTTTAATCTTCTTTTGAATATCAATTCAAACTAGTCGGGATTAGCGAACCACACTGAAGTAATCATTTATTTTATTTCCCAATCCCAACCTATTCATCCCATGAAGTATAACTGTTCATACTTCATATCTAACACCACGGTGTTATTGGTAAATTCAATTACCAATTCACGTTCAAATCAAATTAAAGATTTAACTATCGCCTGGAGAAAAACTGGTGATACTCCATTCCCGACCTTCTCAATCTAATTAAAGATTCATTAAAACCCCACTTAGTTTTAATCTTCACAGAAACCAATATCCTGTCTTTAACTGGGTTAAAGAACCAATGTCGTTTAAAACATGGTTCACTATAAACCCAAAATCACATTCCATTAATTATTGGGTTAAAGAACAAGTGTTACTTAAAACACCGTTCACGATAAACCCAAAAATCAATTTCAAATTCAACTCCGATTAAATATCATTTAATTGGTACACTTCACTAAATCTAAATAAAAAGATTTAATCTTTTTTCTCAACTGGGCTTAAGAACAGTGTTAATGAAGACACCATTCACGACAAACCCAAATCACATTTGATATTAAATACAAGGCCTTGAATAGAAAATATATCGGCTTATATTCAATATCAAATTCTACGACCAACGATATATATATATATATATATATATATATATATATATATATATCTTTCAAATTTCCATAACAACATCTGTATAATCACGAAATCCAACATCGAAATATTCCGAAGACAATTTCAATTTAAATCCATTCCAATCCATATATTGGAAATTCTGGTTATTTTTAAAACCATTTCAAATCCAATTTATTTATTTTAAATAAATAAATAGATTATTATTCTAGTTCGAAACTAGTTCATTTCGATAAAAATCTATTTTTATCTTTTCAAATATGGAGTTTTTCATCCCAATTCTTCACAAATCATTTCTTATGATTTTACACAAATTATTGGTATTTTTAATAATTTTATCAAGGCCCATACAGTCGATTTCCATCAACGACCATCGAACTGCACTTACAGCGACCTTTTCCAAATTTGATTTGGACATAATTCCAAATCCAACCGTTAGATTTCAAATCTCTAATATTCATTAGAAAGCACTTTTCGATACGAACCCAACGGTTCTGGTTTTAGGAGAATCCGACGGTCGGATCTCCCGCAATATCCATTCGAAGTCAATGGTCGAAATTCAGGAACTGCCGCAGCGCGGCGCGTTCTATTCAGGCCATTATATTATATATATAATATATATAATATATACTTCGTCGATTTCCTTTTAAAACGTATTTTATAAATCGTTTTAAATTCATTTTCGAAACGATTTCAACTTCCTTTTCAAATTCAAATCAAGATTGAATTTTTCAATATAAATTCGTTTTGATTTCATTTCATATCGATTTCAATTCAATTTCAATCCGTTTTAAATTCAATTCAAAACGACTTCAATTCTATTTCAATTTAATTCGAATTTCAATTCTATTCGAATTTCAAATCCTTCAATTTAATTCGAATTTCAATTCTATTCAATTTAATTCGAATTTCAATTCACTTCAATTTAATTCGAATTTCAATTCACTTCAATTATTCATTTCAATTTGAATAAAATCGATATAAATATCGTTCACATCAAAATGGCGCAAATCTAATCAACACGGCATTATATATTTCTATTTTCAAATATTTCTATTTCAAATATTCCTATTTCAAATATTCCTATTTCTAATATTTCTATTTCTAATATTTCTATTTCAAAACTGGAATGAGGCCCAATCAATTACCATATAATGTTAATTATATGGATTTTCTACAACACATGTATAAAATAACAACGATAAATAATCAACCATCATCCAGAGTGCATCATACAACTGCATAAGCATTAAATATAAATAATTAACGCTTACACAGTCTGTCGACCAATCGATCGACATACAACTAAACAATCGGGATTAGTGTATGTAACAACCCGGAAAATACGAGCCAATTTAAAATTTTTAAATTGGTTATTTTAATGGAATTTGAACAATTGAAATAGAATATTTCAATAAAATAGTGAAATAGAAATAGTGAGTCAGTTTGAAAATTTGAATTCAAACTTTGACTGACTGTGCAGGGTGGAAAATATAACGGATTTTAGTGAAACTAAAAATATTTAAATCTGAATATCAATATCTTTTTAACGAATCTGAAAAATCGAAGTTTCATAGCCGGAATCAAAAGTTATGGCCGAGTGAATTTTCAGAAAGGTCGCTATATAGAATATATTGCCCTGGAAAATTGATATTTTGCAAACGACCTCGGAATTCGACGAAACCACTTTTGTTGGGTCCGGGATGTCAAACTAATGCTAGGTTTCAAATTTCATAATTTTTGAAGCTAGTATGTGAGCGTGGCAAAAGAAAATGTGTTTGCTCAATTTTTGTTAAATTGGATCGACCAGAAAATGGCCATTTTTCAAACGATCTCAGAATTCGACGAAACTAGTTTTGTTGGGACCGTAGCATCAAAACATAGCTAGATTTATTTTTCTGGAATTTTTCGAATCAGTTTGTGGCCCTGGCAAATTGAAATGTACATTCAAAGTTAAAATTAAATGTTTTATATCTTAATTTGAAGAATAACTGACTGTAACAGTCGAATTGGCCAACGAAACATATCCCATTGTGTCCAGGATGGGGGTATTTAGCTAGGGACGATAGTCGTTGGGTTTGAATTGGTGTCCGTGTGGAGAAACACTATTTAAAAATTTAATAAAACCATTGGCCAATCAGAAATTTTCTTTCATTATTTTTAAAAATAAAAAAACATCAGAAAACCCTTTTTCTCCCTTGACCGACGATCCACGTCGTTCGCCACTTCTCCTCCAAATCGCCACCGCCACAGGCGATTCCATCCTTCTCCACCCCCTACCTCGAAGCGCCTCCCTCTCCTGTTCAAATCCGACCCCACCTCGACGCTTCCCATCACCGCATCGACGAGATCCACTGCCACGAACGTCGCGACTTCCCATCGCCGCCACGAGAAGATCCGACCACCGAACCACCTCAAACCACCCTGCGCCGACTCCCCTTTCCTCCCACTTCCACGTCATCACCTCGGATCATCCTATCGTGCCTTGGTTCTCGCGAAAACTGCAACCCTAGTTTTGAACCATCGTGAAAGGTGAGTCCTTTTTGATGTTTGAACTTTGAAAAATCATATATTTATGGTGTGTTGACGAAATTCGATGAAACAGGAAACATCGGGACCGCAAGGAGGCTCTCTACCACATAGAAGAGACCGCGGATTTTTCTGAGTCATCTACGATTTTTAGCACTGCGAAAACCAATGTGAGAAATCTAAATTAAGTGAATTTGAATGGAAAATGTCGTGTATAAATTATATAAGCGAAATATAAATTACACACGTGTTGTATACCTCATGTACATGCGTTGTGTAAGCTATATAAGCGAAGTATGAATTATACATGCATAGAATAATTGATATATGTGTTGAAATGCAAGTGAAATATAGCAATTATATATATATACAAACCATGGACGATATATATTGTTGTGTATTGGTGTGAAATATTGGATGACAAATGCGAATGGTTGAATAATTGTTTGTGGTTGATATTGATTGGTTGTGGTTGAAAAATACCCATTGGTGATTGAAATAAATTGGAAATAATTGTGGAAATAAAAATAAAACATGCCGCCTACGTGCGAATTAGATGCATGAATCCCCATTGTCAAAAACCGCGAGGTTTTAAGGTAGAGCGAGGAGCCGTACTAGGGACGGTGCCGGTTTTAACTACCCTGCCGTTATGTTGCCGAAATTTTGAATAATATTCATGTGTTATAATTACTTTCATATGTTGAAATTATCTTCATGCATTGAAATTAAAGTCATGTGTTGAAACTATATCCATGTGTGGAAATGCTCATGTGTTGAGAAGTGATGTGTGAAAATTAAATTCATGTGTGAATGAATGAAGTGTTTAAACAATAAAAATCACATTTTTATAATATATATGAAGTATGTAAAATATTCGCCTTATATATAAATAGTTTCAACAATAAAAATTTCATCTTTCTTATATGAACAACATATATAAAATATCCATGTATGGAGGTGCTCATGTGTTGAGAAGTGTGTGTATTGGAAAAGTTCATGTGTTGAATAAAAAGATTGAACAATAAAAATTACATTTTTATTGAAACTATGAAGTGTTAAAAACCTTCATTTGTTGAACAAATATTTTAAATGATAAAAATATCATTTTTATCATATATGTGATATGCTAAAGATATGCGAGCGTTGAAATAAATATTTGTGAAAGAAATATTATTTTTAACATGCATAGGAACTAAATAAAATAGTCATGCATTGAAATATATTTTAGTTCGCCAAAATTATCATCTTTGAAATGTGAAGTGTTAAAAATGACCACTTGTTCAAATAAATATGCATGAGTTGAAATATTCATTAATTAGCTAATGATATGATTTTTGCATATGCATGCAACATTAGAATGAATGGTGTTTTTAAACCAAAGTGAATCAAATATGAAGTTGAATGGAAAATGATAAGTGATAAGAATTGTATATATGTACATGCATATTTATTGAACAGGTTATAGCAAAGGGGCTAGAGAAGAGGAATAAAATTTTATGCCCGACAAATAGGTACACGTTTACTGTTTTGTTTGGGTGATGATTTTATGAGCCTATTGGCTAGCCGCTTGGCTTTTTCTTTTTCTTTGTGACATGAGACGCCCGTGTGGCTATTTGAGAATTTTCCCAGCCCCTCCCGTACAAAGGAGGTTATGGCGAAATTTTCCAAAATTTAAAGGCGTTAGTGAAATATTTGAAGTGAAAACGATATAGGAATTTTTGAATGAACTATATTTATATAAATATATAAATAAAATTAAAACGAAACGTGGCCGTGCAGTTCGTGTTTTGAAACCGTGATTTCAAATGACTAGTGCGGGAAATCCGACCATTGGATTTTCCCGAAACCGCAACCGTTGGGTTTGCCTTGGAAATATCTTTCCAACGGCACCAACTTTGTAAACATCCGACGGTTGGATTGTCTGAAATGTTTAATTCAAATCTGAAGAAAAAACAACGCCAGAAACGATTATATTTATATATATATAAATATAATTAAATTAAATCGAATAACGAAGCTGCAGTTCGTAATTTGAAATCGTAACTTCAAATGACTAGTGTGGAAGATCCGACCGTCGGATTTTCCCGAAACTGAAACCGTTGGATTCGTTTTGAAATAATCTTTCTAATGATATTAAATTTGTAAAGATCCAAAGGTTAGATTTTCAGATATGTGTAAAACAAATTTAGTGAAAAACAGCGCCAGTGCATCAGCACGACCTGAAACGTCGTTTAATTAAATATGGTCGTTTTAAATGAATAAAAATGGCGATATATCGTTATAAAATACTATAAACGATATAGAGTGGAAATAAACCAATTTTGTTGTGTTTGCTTGATATGTGATGGTTGAATGTATTTAACATGAAAATTATAACTAAAGAACTGAAATGTGGATGTTGAATAGTCTAACCATGTGATAAATTGATTTGAAAATATAAATATACGTGGGTTATTTGAAAAGGCCGAGTTCATCTCATTTCAAATAATCGATCGACGTTGAGAAGTCGAAGAGTCGAAGACGGTTGAAGACCGACGATCTTCACATTGGATGGATGGGCGCTACTGATGCTCGTGATCGGAGTAGCTACCTTGAAGGAGCTGAAGTAGTAGCCGTCCAGACATACTGTTGATTGTATGGATATGCGAGGATTTGGTGCCTCCGGTTTCGTTCAAACCCAGAACGAACTTGTAAATGGACTGTGTGTCTGACATTGGATTTTGTTCTATGCTGATTGATCTCTGTTAAATATATATCTGTTTGGCGGTGGAGAATTTATTCTCTTGCTTAACTCCCTTCTCTGAGACGTATGAGCTCAGAGGTTATGTATTGATAGAAATCAGTCGCATGGAGTGGATTGCCTGTGTGGCACGCCTAAGTGGCATATGATCAAGGCTTCTGTTGCAAAGCAAAGTCATGTGGTTGATGATCAAAGCATGGTCTGTGTGACGTAGCTTTGTGTATAACGTGGATTCACGAGCCTCACACCTCGGTATGAGTCAAAAACGGGATAGTGACTGCAGGGAGAGCACGACGTTTCTTTCTAGCTAAGGTGGTGTCGGTGACCTACCAGCCCTGACATTATATACTTTTCACCTGTGTGGTTGTTGGAATACGAGGCGCCTCGATTATAGGTCTGTAAGGACCGGGAAACATGTCTTCAGGAATAACTAATCCTCAAAAGTAAGAGAGGACCGGCCCTGAATATCCAAGGATCATAGTGGGGTCCTGAGACATTTGCTAGAGTGTCTCAAATCGGAGAGGAGCTTGCCCCTTGCCTCGACTCATGAAGGAATCCAATTTCCAATACGAAATATGCGGATGTGATTGTATTACTAGTATGGCGACATAGTAGATGGTAGCTATGCCGCCTAGGATTGATATTTATGATTGAATTCGCTTTTGAAACATATATGCACTAGTAATAATATCAAACACTTTTGTTTTATTCGTATGAAGCATTTTTGGCCATTATAAGGTAAAACTCTATCCTCCGGCTTGCGTTGCATTGTGTGATGGGACCTGAGTCTTATAATGGCTTCATTTTATAAAAAGCATTGCGATGATTTAATCATTTACTTTATTTCATGCACTAGCACTCATTGGAGTAAACCCGTTCCGCGAAAGTGGCGTGGTCCTTTGATTTGCCTTATTATTGTTGTTAATAAGTTAAGTAGATTTCTCATACCAGTCCCATGACTGACTCGTAGTTTGTTTCACCTTGCAAACTCGGGTGCCCTCATTTTCACACGGGAAACCTAGTTATAGGTATCTGGTGCACTTTTGGCTCATGGCGAGGCTTGACTACACCGTGCTGACTTTGACTCTCTCCGCCATAATAGTATATGTATTATGATTCCGCCATTGGCGATGTAGACTGATATTTATTTTGTGTACTCTTTATGTATGATTCCGCCTCTGGCGATGGTGACTGATTATGTATTATTATGCACTAAGTTGTATCCTGCACTGTGCTCTCTGATGTGGTGATATCTATATGATTCCGCTGTCATAAGTGTGTAAATTATTCTATTTTATGTTTATGCTATTATCTTTGATCTGCTAATGGTGATTGATGTGTTATATTCCAATGATTATCCTTAACACCGTGTCACGGGGTTTTGGGATCGTCACAGTGTACGTCAAATATCATCCCAATACCCGTGTGGGGTTTCAAACAATCAAACACAGATTTTATTTGTGCAGTTGGGCGATGTGTAAAATTTATCGTCTCAATCAATATCAGTCAAATGTGTGTATATAAACAAATCCTTCGATTTGTTTATATTTATTTCATTTTAAATACATGTTAAAAATTCTATTTTTAACTATAAAATATTTTTAACTATATAAATATTTTATTTCATTTCACATCACATCACACAATCAACTACACATCAAAATCAAACAACCAAGCATACAAGCCGTCCATGGTCTGTGGACGACGAGTGTCGGGTGCTACTAAACACCGTCTCCATCCTATTATATATTTCAACTAGAAAATTAAATTTAAAAGTGAGGAGTTCTCACCAATAGCTAAACCAATTCATCACGACTCTTCATATGTAGAACATCTTGTCGTGCTCGCCTTTTGTTACTTTCGTCGTCCACATCCACTACATATATAAAAATCACATTTTTATATTCCCTATTATATAAAAATTATATTTTTATCATCGTAAAAATCGTATTTCTACTTCGCTAGATATATAAAGATCAAATTTTTATTATCTATATAATATAAAGATCATATTTTTAATCTTTCCATAATATAAAAATCATATTTTATTTTAATAAAGATCAAAAAAAAATTTATCCGCTAACTTAAATATAAAAATCAAAATTTTATAATGCGAACTTCATAGTAAAAATCATGTTTCTCTAAACAAGCTATATTCATATTTTTCAAAACAAAATTATTTATATAAGAATTTACATTTTAAATACAATGCTATATAAAAATATATATATTTAAAACTGATTTTAAACTAAGCTATAAAAATATAAACTTTTCCTTAATAAAAATATCAGCTTTATCTTTATAGAAATATACCGATTTTCTATATCTAAATAAAATAAAATAAAGGTCGAATTCCATATACATAAAAAAATCATAAAGGCTTACAGTAATATGAGGAAGGAGGGGGTGGTGTTTGCGTCGGAGTTGGTGTCGGTGGACCATCATGGGGCGGAGCAGGTCATGGGGCACGGGGGCGGTGGGTCTGGTGGTGCTCGCGCGTCGGTGTACTGAAGGATTGGGGAGGAAGGCCTTTAATCGGAGAAGAGGGGAGGTTTGAGGGGGCGACGACGGGGGGAGGAGGGGCTTCGGCGAACGGCGGCACGACAAGGGTGGGGGCAACGCAGGCGGCGACTGAGCTAGGGCTCCGTTCCCCTTTTTTTATCTCAGAAAGAATGTCGGGGAGAGAGAAAGAAGGTGGGGGGTTTGTATATAAATTTAATTTTATTATTTTATTATTTTAAATTCCTTAAAAGCAACTTTTTATTTTCAACTCGAAATCAAACCCACCGCCTGTCGTCCATAGCTAATTACCCCCATTCCGAACACAATGGGATATGTATCGTAAGCTGATTCGATCGTTTCGATTAGTTTTCGTCAAAATCAACATATAACTCTATATATTGAATTTGAACGCGCATTTCAATTTACTGGGGTCACATACGAACTCTAAAAATTCCAGAAAAATATTTTCTAACTTCGTATTGACGATACAGTCCTAACGAAACTAATTTCGTCAAATTCTGAGACCGTTTGAAAAATGCCCAATTTCCAGTCGATTAAAATCAACTAAAACTGGTCAAACGCGTTTTCCTTTGCCACGCTCACATATTGATTCGAAAAATTATGAAATTTGAAACCTAGTAATAATTTGACATCGCGGATCCAACAAAAGTGGTTTCGTCGAAAACCGAGGTCGTTTGCAAAATGGCTATTTTAAGGGCCGAAATTCCATAGCGACTATTCTGAATTTTCAACTGGACATAACTTTTGATCCCCGCTATGAAATTTCAAATTTTTGGATTCGTTGGAAAGATATTCTCTATTAGATTCAAATATTTTTGGTTTCACTAAAATCCGGTTTATTTTGAATCCTGTACATTCATTTCAAATTTGAAATCGAATTATCGAACTACCGCGCCATTTTCAATTCCTTTTATAATTATAAATAATTATTTATATTCTAACGACGATCTATATAAACATATACGTTCTAATTCTATTCAGACTAAATTTTTTATCATTACTATTTAAAATAATTCATTTTAAATAATCAAAATTCACTAAAATTGCCAAAATAAAAATTTTAAATTGGCTTGGATTTCCGGGTCATTACAATCTCCCCCACTTAAAACTTTTCGTCCCCGAAAAGGAACGAAGCCGAAAGTTGTTTAACAAATCAACTCAACTTCCAGTATTTTCGTTACGGCTTAAGTTCTTCAACTTTTCAGTTTCTAAGAACTTTTCAAATTCTTTAAAAATTTGGCTCACACCCTAAATTTTCAAAAAAATTCGCCATAACCTCCCCTGCACCGGGGACTTCGGGATATTTCATATAGCCTCCCATGGCCTTCTTCAATCAAAAAGAAAACGAAAAAGCCAAGCGGCTAGCCAATAGGCTCATAAAATCATCATCACCCAAACAAAACAGTAAATTATGGTAAACATGTACCTATTTGTCGGGCAAACAATTTTATTCTTCTGCTCTAGCCTCCTTGCTATGATCTGTTCAATGTAAGTACATGTATATGCATGCAAATGCAACAAATTTTCAACACAATCCACTATTTGGTTCAATTTGGCTAAAGGTTCAACATTCAACTAATCAACCTATAATCAAACAACACAACCAGCAATCAATTAGTTATTAGCTTTTTAAATTCATAACTTTGATACATAGTCTAAAAAATCAGATTTTTGATGCCAAATCACAACAATAGGCCCTATCTAATTTCGGTTCTAACACCAGTCAATAGGAAATATATAGAAATCTCCCTTTCGTCACTCGAACATAAATTCTGATAATGATCGATCAATCATCAGAATCATCTCCGGGCGACTACAGTGTGATCCTATATCTACCCAACATATTAAAACTTCGAATACACGCGGATCAGATGTATACGCAAAATCTGTATATACTGGATAGTCCAAATCAATATAAATAAATAATCAAATACGAATAATTGATTTAAATTTTCAAAACAAAAATTGTTTTCGTTTTATAGATGTACTCTTCACACTCGTTCTAGGATACTACTGATCCCATCTCTAACGAGTCATTCCGATTGGATATTACTAATCCAATCTCTGATGAATTCTTTCGTTTGGTTCTAACGTGTCTTGTTCTCTGAGCTTTGCAAACCAAAGCTCTAATACCACTGTAAGAACCCGTAACTTCTCCAGTAAGGAAAGCGCGGATAGTTCGAGAACAAGCCACGAAAGAAAGCAGACAGAAGAACATTTCATTGCTATTACAACAATTCCATCAGAATTCAAGAATATACAAAGTATAAATGAATATAACACATTCGACAAATATCAGAGATTACAATACATTACATAGCAGCGGAAAATAATACAATACACAACTAGAAGTAATACACGGATACAAAGCTTTCCGAGTATCGTTCCAGCTATAAATCAGGATCCTGTGAATATAAATCTGCAAAACCAAAACTACTAGCTGCCCGTGTCGAAAATAAGGGCACCCAGAGTTTAGGTTAAAACAATAAACTCCAGGTCAGTCATGGGACTGGTGTGAGAACTAAAAACAGTTATTAATCTTTATTTTAAAGTTAGGTAAATCAAGGGACCATGCCGTATAACACAGAACGGGTTTCCTCCCAAGAACACCAGTGCATATAACAACAGCACAATGCTAAATAAAGAAAAATGAAGCTATTATAAGACCTATGTCCCATCACACAATGCAACGCAAGCCGGAGGATAGGGTTTTACCTTATAATAGCCAAAGAATGCTTGGTACGTGAAATTTCATGTTTTATTATTACTATAAGTGTATAGTGTCAAAACAATTTCAAATCATAAGTATCAATCATATATGGCATGAGTGCCCCATCCCACTATGTCGCCATACTAGGCTCTACAAATAAAACCGCAAAGTCACGTATTGGAAGTTGGATTTCCATCTGTGAACCGAGGCAAAAGATAGTCCTCAACCGATTCGAGACAATCTAGCCCATGTCTCAGGTCAGAGCTCGAGTGACCTTGGATCGACAGGGCCGGTCCACCGATGTGGATTAGACGAAATCCTGAACACTGCGTTTCCCCGCCCTTTGGGGAATAGGTGAGCCAACTAAATGACTCCATCGTTCCCGGATCGACCGATATAACCGAGGCGCCTCCAATTCCAACAACCACATGAGTCAAACTCGTCGGCCAGTTCAAGCACTAACGCCACTCCTAAATAGAAAGAAACGCATGCCCTCCCTGAGGCCTTCTCCCATTTTTGGTTCACACCGGGGTGTGAGGCTCGCGAATCAACGTTACACAAAGCTATGCCACACAGGTCGTGCTTTGATCATCACCACAAGACTTTGCTTTTCAACAGAAGCCTTGATCATTTGCATCTCAGCTTGCCACACAGGAAAACCACTCTATTCAACCGATATCAGTCAAACAGAATGAAATCCAATGTCAGACACACAGTCCGTTTACAAGTTCGTTCTGGGTCTGAACGAAACCGGAGGCACCTAGTACCCCGCATATCCATCGATCTCCAAGTACGTCTGGACGACCACTAACTGATTCTCTCCTCTTGGGTGTACGGCCCAATCAAGATCATCAGTAACCACCCAAACAACGTGAAGACCTCCAGTCTTCAACCACCGTCTTCATCTTCGACTAATCGTCGTATCAGTTATTCAGAATGGGATAAACCCGGTCTTTCCGAATAACTCGCGTATATAATCAACAAGTGTTACACAAACACAACATATGCCTCATTCCAATTCAGAATATTCTTTTATTCAAATATTCTTATACTTTGGGAAAGGTTCCCATTAATTTTATCAAAGATAAATTCTTTAAATTTATTCTTTAATCTTCTTTTGAATATCAATTCAAACTAGTCGGGATTAGCGAACCACGCCGAAGTAATCATTTATTTTATTTCCCAATCCCAACCTATTCATCCCATGAAGTAAAACTGTTCATACTTCATATCTAACACCACGGTGTTATCGGTAAATTCAATTACCATTTCACGTTCAAATCAAATTAAAGATTTAACTATCGCCTGGAGCAAAACTGGTGATACTCCATTCCCGACCTTCTCAATCTAATTAAAGATTCATTAAAACCCCACTTAGTTTTAATCTTCACAGAAACCAATATCCTGTCTTTAACTGGGTTAAAGAACCAACGTCGTTTAAAACACGGTTCACTATAAACCCAAAAATAAAATCACATTCCATTAATTATTGGGTTAAAGAACAAGTGTTACTTAAAACACCGTTCATGATAAACCCAAAAATCAATTTCAAATTCAACTCTGATTAAATACCATTTAATTGGTACACTTCACTAAATCTAAATAAAAAGATTTAATCTTTTTTCTCAACTGGGCTTAAGAACAGTGTTAATGAAGACACCATTCACGACAAACCCAAATCACATTTGATATTAAATACAAGGCTCTGAATAGAAAATATATCGGCTTATATTCAATATCAAATTCTACGACCAACAAATATCGTATTGGAAATAACGATATATATATATATATATCTTTCAAATTTCCATAACAACAGTTGTATAATCACGAAATCCAACATCGAAATATTCCGAAGACAATTTCGATTTAAATCCATTCCAATCCATATATTGGAAATTCTGGTTATTTTTAAAACCATTTCAAATCCAATTTATTTATTTTAAAAAAATAAATAGATTATTATTCTAGTTCAAAACTAGTTCATTTCGATAAAAATCTATTTTTATCTTTTCAAATATGGAGTTTTTCATCCCAATTCTTCACAAATCATTTCTTATGATTTTACACAAATTATTGATATTTTTAATAATTTTATCAAGACCCGTACAGTCGATTTCCATCAACGGCCATCGAACTGCACTTACAGCGACCTTTTCCAAATTTGATTTGGACATAATTCCAAATCCAACCGTTAGATTTCAAATCTCTAATATTTGTTAGAAAACTCTTTTCGATACGAACCCAACGGTTCCAGTTTTAGGAGAATCCGACGGTCGGATCTCCTGCAATATCCATTCGAAGTCAATGGTCGAAATTCACGAACTGCCGCAGTGCGGTGCATTCTATTCAGGCCATTATATTATATATATAATATATACTTCGTCGATTTCCTTTTAAAACATATTTTATAAATCGTTTTAAATTCGTTTTCGAAACGATTTCAACTTCCTTTTCAAATTCAAATCAAGATTGAATTTTTCAATATAAATTCATTTTGATTTCATTTCAAATCGATTTCTATTCAAATCGATTTCAATTCAATTTCAATCCATTTTAAATTCAACTCAAAACGACTTCAATTCTATTTCCATTTAATTCGAATTTCAATTCTATTCGAATTTCAAATCCTTTCAATTTAATTCGAATTTCAATTCTATTCAATTTAATTCGAATTTCAATTCACCAATTTAATTTGAATTTCAATTCACTTTAATTTAATACGAATTTCAATTCACTTCAATTATTCATTTCAATTTGAATAAAATCGATATAAATATCGTTCACGTCAAAATGGCGCAAATCTAATCAACATGGCTTTATATATTTCTATTTTCAAATATTTCTATTTCAAATATTTCTATTTCAAAAATTCCTATTTCAAATATTTCTATTTCAAATATTCCTATTTCTAATATTTCTATTTCTAATATTTCTATTTCAAAATTGGAATGAGGCCTAATCAATTACCATATAATGTTAATTATATGGATTTTCTACAACACATGTATAAAATAACAACGGTAAATATTCAACCATCATGCAGAGTGCACCATACAACTGCATAAGCATTAAATATAAATAATTAACGCTTACACAGTCTGTCGACCAATCGATCGACATACAACTAAACAATCAGGATTAGCGTACGTAAAATATCATCCCTATACTCGTGTGGGATTTCAAACAATCAAACATAGATTTAATTTGTGTAGTTAGGCGATGTGTAAAATTTATCGTCCCAATCAATATCAGTTAAATGTGTGTATATAAACAAATCCTTTGATTTGTTTATATTTGTTTCATTTTAAATACACGTTAAAAATTCTATTTTTAACTATAAAATATTTTTAACTATATAAATATTTTATTTCATTTCACATCACATCACACAATCAACTACACATCAAAATCAAACAACCAAGCATACAAGCCGTCCATGGTCTGTGGACGACGGGTGTCGGGTGCTACTAAACACCGTCTGCATCCTAGTATATATTTCAACTAGAAATTAAATTTAAAAGTGAGGAGTTCTCACCAATAGCTAAACCAATTCATCACGACTCTTCATATGTAGAACATCTCACCGTGCTCGCCTTTTGTTACTTTCGTCGTCCACATCCACTACATATATAAAAATCACATTTTTATATTCCCTATTATATAAAAATTATATTTTTATCATCGTAAAAATCGTATTTCTACTTCGCTAAATATATAAAGATCAAATTTTTATTATCTATATAATATAAAGATCATATTTTTAATCTTTCCATAATATAAAAATCATATTTTATTTTAATAAAGATCAATTTTTTTATCCGCTAACTTAAATATTAAAATCAAATTTTTATAATGCGAACTTCATAGTAAAAATCATGTTTTTCTAAACAAGCTATATTCATATTTTTCAAAACAAAATTATCTATATAAGAATTTACATTTTAAATACAATGCTATATATAAATATATATATATTTAAAACTGATTTTAAACTAAGCTATAAAAATATAAACTTTTCCTTAATAAAAATATCAGCTTTATCTTTGCAGAAATATACCGATTTCCTATATCTAAATAAAATAAAATAAAATAAAAGGTCGAATTCCATATACATAAAAAAATTATAAAGGCTTACGGTAATCGGAGGAAGGGGGGTGGTGTTTGCGTCGGAGTTGGTGTCGGTGGACCATCAGGGGGCGGCGCGGGTCATGGGTCATGGGGCGGTGGGTCTGGTGGTGCTCGCGCGTCGGTGTGCTGAAGGATTGAGGAGGAAGGCCTTTAATCGGAGAAGAGGGGAGGTTTGAGGGGGCGACGACGGGAGGGGGGTCTTCGGCGAACGGCGACGCGTCAAGGGTGGGGGCGACGCAGGCGGCGACTGAGCTAGGGCTTCGTTCCCCTTTTTTTTATCTTAGAAAGAAAGTCGGGGAGAGAGAAAGAAGGTGGAGGCTGTATATAAATTTAATTTTATTATTTAATTATTTTAAATTCCTTAAAAGCAACTTTTTATTTTCAGATCGAAATCAAACCCACCGCCTGTCGTCCATAGCTAATTACCCCCATTCTGAACACAATGGGATATGTATCGTAGGCTGATTCGATCGTTTCGATCAGTTTTCGTCAAAATCAACATATAACACTATATATTGAATTTGAACGTGCATTTCAATTTACTGGAGTCACGTAAGAACTCTAAAAATTCCAGAAAAATATTTTCTAACTTTGTATTGATGATACAGTCCTAACAAAACTAATTTCGTCAAATTCTAAGACCGTTTGAAAAATGCCCAATTTCCAGTCGATTAAAATCAACTAAAACTGGTTAAACGCGTTTTCCTTTGTCACGCTCACATATTGATTCGAAAAAATTTTAAATTTGAAACCTAGCAATAATTTGACATCGTGGATCCAACAAAAGTGGTTTCGTCGAAAACCGAGGTCGTTTGCAAAATGGCTATTTTTAAGGGCCGAAATTCCATAGCGACTATTCTGAATTTTCAACTGGACATAACTTTTGATCCCCGCTATGAAATTTCAATTTTTCGGATTCGTTGGAAAGATATTCTCTATTAGATTTAAATATTTTTAGTTTCACTAAAATCCGGTTTATTTTGAATCCTGTACGTTCATTTGAAATTTGAAATCGAATTATCGAACTATCGCGCCATTTTCAATTCCTTTTATAATTATAAATAGTTATTTATATTCTAATGACGATCTATATAAACATATACGTTCTAATTCTATTCAAACTAAATTTTTCGTCGTTACTATTTAAAATAATTCATTTTAAATAATCAAAATTCACTAAAATTGCCAAAATAAAAATTTTAAATTGGCTCGGATTTCTGGGTCATTACATAATATAACAACGTATAATAAATGGTTGTACATGATAATTATGCTAAATTGTAGAGTTAGAAAATAAACGTGATAATTATGCGTTCCTTTAATATAAATGAAACGTATGTGCGAGGTATACAATACACGCTATGTACAATGAAACTAATAACTCTTTAAATAATAATGATGAAGATGCCTAAGATATTTTGAAATGACAATGTTAAGAATCATTAATTTAGGAGGGGATGCAATCAAAGAGAGCGTGATTGTAAAGTGCTAATTTTCCATGAAAGCAGGATCAATGCAGCTTTGTGAAGGTACTTCAACAACTATTTCTTTCTTTTTTTCTTTTTTTGGGGTTCCAAGCAAGATTCAAGGTCACGTGAAAATAGGCTATCAAGATACGAACAAGCTCAGCTATTCTACATCAAGAGACGATTGTGCAGACCTTTTTGAATAACTAATCTATAATGAATAAGCATTCAAACCAAAACAGTTTGATTCATTTGAGTGGGATATTCAAATGGAAAATTCATTTGAAAGCAGGACACGGACAGTGGATAAAGTGCCCAGTTATATATCTAGAAATTAAAAACGTGCATGATATATAATACAAACAATTATTGTAACAAACAACTTTATACATACTATATATAGATACTTAAATCCATGTTGCCAATTAATTTATGATGAAGGCTATAGACAAGATTTTGGGCAAAATAACTATAGTACACACACAAACCAGAGTTGATCTGAAACGGAACGTATATGATAGCATGCATTTAGGACAGCTAAAATCAAAATATCTGCCGCAACTAATACCATATATAATATAATATATTACCAATCATAAAAATTTATATAAATAAAAATATGGTGTATCGTACGGCTTACTTAGCAAGTAAGGAAACTTGAAAAAGGATTGAAATAATAACTCATGGCAGAGCTACCCTGTTACTTAATGCCTAAGCGTACTACCCTATACGTATTTTCCCATCCAGCTATTACTTAAGGTGAAGTCTCTCCATGTTATAATTTCCTAACCTTAATTCATCATGGAAAAATTTATGAAATAAATTATATAAAGCTCATAAGTATGGGATAACTCATTATACATAGCTGCTGGGGTGGAGGAGGTTCGAGGTTCACTGCGTGGAAGGAGGACTGTGTATAGTTGTGGTGGGGGAAGTTTGCAGCAACAATGAGTTGTGCAGGGAGTTCAAAGCAGAAAGATGATGAGGGTGAATGTGGTATAATTAGTTGTTGAAGAAAAGTTGAACGCAGACTTGGATATCACGGCAATGGTGGGTTTGCCTGAAACTAAGACGTGGGGGTGACTGGTGGTTTATAATCTGGAATGGGGAGAATTAACATGGTGTTAATGTGAATAAAAGGAGTTGGGTATTTGGAAATATGGAGAACACGAGAGGAGGTTTTGTTGTAAAGTAGAAAAGTGCGTTTGAACGTGGGTGGAGAGAAAATGCGAAGGGGAACCAGGAGTAGTGACACAGGCGGGTTATAACGTGTGGTTTAATGGAGAACTAAATGAAGCAGGGGACGGTTTTTAAGTTTTTGGGAAGAAGAAGTTTGGGTTGGGTCTAGCATTTAAGTGGTGCGTCGGCCGATAACAAATAATGTGAAAGCCTAATTGAATATAATAACTTAATTTAAATAATGTATTAACTAGTAACTTTAATATCTTATGCATACATCGTCAGATTTTCAAACCGTCTGTCACGCTGGAATCGTAGGAATGCAGGCTACACAACAGAACTAGTCTGGAGAGATTTGGATATCATTTCAATTTCTGATGGAATTAAAAGTATGATATTATCAACCAAACGTTAACCGTTATTTAACGATTAACGAACAATGTGAGCAAACTCACTAACTCTGATCAGTTCTATAATTTTATAAATGTTACTTAAATATTTATAAATGATAATTGATTGTTGTGTGATGGTTGTTTGGATGAATAACGTTGGTTGAATGTTGATTTTTATTTATTATAATATCCCACATTGATATGGAAGTAGTATTATATATGTTGATTAACATTTGTGGATGCAGGGAAACAGGCTGGAGGAATCCAACTAGATTCCTCAATAATTATATTATTGTTTTTCATATATGGCATTATATGATGTGACAAATAATATGTGATTGATTATTGTTTTTTTGGATATTTGGACAACATTGATCTG
Source organism: Allium sativum (assembly GCA_030737875.1). Classification (NCBI taxonomy): domain Eukaryota; kingdom Viridiplantae; phylum Streptophyta; class Magnoliopsida; order Asparagales; family Amaryllidaceae; genus Allium; species Allium sativum. The sequence continues at coordinate 827,767,026 of CM060909.1, forward strand.
AAATAATTGGTATTTAAATATCATAAATATATTCTAATATATTAGAAAATAAATTGGGATTTTTATATAGGAATTTCTATATTTTAAAATTAGAAATTGAATTTCAATTTGGATTTGAAAGTAATAACTGGTTTTAATTATAATAAAACAAGCAGTTTGATTTATTAACTATATTTATAAATGAGATAAAATAATTATTTGTTAAATAATTATTATTAAACAATCTGTGAATGTCAATTCAAATATAAGTAACGGAAAGGGAAATCATTGAATTTATTCAGCGGTTCAAATGTGGATATGAATTGATAAATCCATAAGGATTTATAATTAGAATTCAACGATGTCAAATGTGTTAAAAATAAACTATCTTTGAAAATTTTATATTACATAATTCGGAATTTGACAAGATAATTAATACTCAATTTGAAACCGATATATATAATCGAAGGTAAAATCAAATTAGAACTATAAACTGATTCAAATATAATATACTATAAGGTTGATTTGCAAAAGAGATTTGATAATGAAGTTCTACAATAACTCGATAAATAGATTTTTACTTGCAATGGTATTTATAAATATGAATCAAGATTTGATTTGATAACATGAATCCAATTTCTGTAAAGAAATAAGATTCATGTATTAAAGTGGATAATGATTTTAGAAGAAAACAAATTTAATTGGTTACAAAAGGAAATTAGTAAGTATTTAAAATGATAAATTCAAACATGAATTTAGAAATCAAGTTAACCTGAAATGGTGAGTTTATTCCAACGTTCGAAACGTTGTTTGAATAGAGAGTATTCAAAAGTGAGTTATATGTTGGAATACGATTCTATCGAATTTAGGAAAGTACCATTACATTCTGGTTATTATCAAGATTTATTTATTTATCTAATTAATAAATTGTTTGTTTATTTGAATAACAGTTATATTTTGAAATTAAATATTTCAAAAGCAGAGATTATTACGTTATCGTTATAATCAAAGATTTCCATAAAGAAGTGGATTCGTAAACTGAATAGAGAGTTGTGTAAATAGTTTTGTAAGTAAGGAATTAAGAACATTAAAAACTGATGGAAATTAGTTATGTTGAATAGTTGTCTGAGTATCGATCTGATGTTGGTTTGGGCCTTCGGGGTTTATACTTAGGAAATTGTTCTCTTACTAGTTTACGGCTAGGGACTGATGGTGGTGGAAGGTTAGTGATGCGTGAATGAGAAATGGAAATGTTTTCCAAATGTAATTAGCATATATTTTCTTGATATTGAAAATAAGAAATTGTGGATATGGAAATGTTTTTCCGCAAATCGTGAGAGACTAAACGAGTTTAAGAAATATGGAAAATGGGAGATTTAGGAATGAATAAATTAATCATAAATTAATTTAAAGTGGCTGAGTATTGATTAAAGATTTATCCGTGTAATTTCCATTTGGAAATATGACCATTGTTTGTATGTATGTTTCCTTTGGTAGTTAAATAACCGGCTATCAAAGTTTTGACCCTTTTTCCGCTGTCAATACGGAGAGATCAGGATCAGATTTATTATCTGAAAACCACTTCGTATGGGCATTAGCGTTGCGAATCAAATATGATGAAGTTAATTGAAGATGGAGTTTGTGCATGGGTTGTTCAGGCGATTCTAGGTAGAAATTTCCTAAGATGGATTTACATAATAGTGTCTTCAGTTTGTCCAGTCCCAGGACAACGTGTATGGATGAATGCCTAACAGAGTATATCTAATATATCATGTAAGTTGATTTCTTCAAATGTATTTACGTTGGTGGCCGAGAAATTCGTTTCTCCTAGCTTTATACCCGTGGTATTTTTTGGGAAATCAATTTGTGATTTGGTGGGTATGATGATGAGGCATTCAAAGTAAATATAGATGTTATCTGTATAATAGTACGTTATAACCTCATGCCTTACCAACTGGGAAATAACGAAAATCGGGCTGGAAGCATGGCTAAGTGGGTCGCACCCAATTAGGGTATATTATCACCATCTAGAGAATATTCATATTTGTTACTTCTTATGCTTATGTATCTTCTGGGAACGATTATGTTGGTATACCTGTTGTAAGGTGATAATATATTCGGAACATTCAAGCGAAATGAATGGCCGATCATGTGTGGCCGAGTTACAAGATGTTCTTGTTGAACTCCAGTGTATCGCTTCTTGAGTACACTGATCGGAAGGTGGTTCCATACCTTGTCATAGTTGGAAATTCATTACTGTGACGGCCCGCCCCGCACCAGCCGGCATTTCCAATGAAAATGCGTTATGCCGATGTCCAACCAGCACGGGACGGTCGCCAAAGAAAGGAATTTGAACTAACAAGGAACCTGTAAAATGTCTCACAGCGCATGGAATAAAATATAATAATAACATACTTGACATGAAACAGGCGAGACAGTGCATAAGCTGAAAACTAAACCATAATCATCAATGCAGCGGAAATCCAAAATATAGTTTATGATCCATAACCGTTATTACAACTTCAAAATACTGTCTCTAAAGCAAAAGAAAGGAAAGGTACACTACTAATGCCCAAAGCAGTGACCATCAACAACACAGGGAGAATATATGTAGATAATACGTAGGAGCCTCCTGCCCGTCTCCGGATCAGCTACTCGTGCATAACCAGCTAACCTGTCTCTAATATGCTCGTTTAGGAGCACCCAGAGTAATAAGAAGAGACATAAAACTCTGGGTCATACAAAAGTCTGGTATGAGCGATAAGCAGCAAAACAGAACAATAACTGGTATAGTAGACCATACCTGAACCTGGACCTGCAACCAAAGAGTTAGCACTACATACTGTACAATACTATAAGGTGCCACTGACATATAGTGTAAAGTATACGGGGGTGGGGGTGTGCATGACATAGTGATGGCAAACAATCAATCATAGCAACCATCCTCACATTTCTCACTCAGTGCGTAAAGCATACGATATCCACTGCTTTGATCACCTAAATCCTTGCTATGATCACTCTGCCACATGGAATCATGATGACACCACTGCTCTGATCCATAGCCACTAGTCCTTGCTATGTCCACTCCGCCCCATGAAGTCATAACAACTCCACTGCACTGGCTCATAGCCATGCTACGATCACTATGCCCCATGGAGTAATAACTACCCCACTGCACTGATCCGTAGCCTAACATCCGTCTTGGTGGTGAATCAAAGTTATGGACGTCGATAACCCTTTGCACACGTCCCGCAGCAAAGCCCAACTCATGAAGTTAACCCGTTGGTTCCCAACTGGATCTTGAGATCTACTTCCTATTTGGACTTCCTTTGCATCTCGGGTTTTGGTCGAATTGGAGTCGGTCTTCAGAAAAGTCGTCGCGTAGTAGTAATAGCACACATCCGGTTCGGTTCGAATATGCATAGTGCTCCAGTCATCATCGGTTCGTTTTGGTCCAATGCTTCCTAGTATGCTCCTGGGTGTGGTTCGGTTCGGTGCTCCCCTTCTGGATCGGTCCGGATATCTTCTGCCTGGGTTCAGTTCGTATCTCTTGGTTCGGCTCTTGTACTTCAACTCATTCCAGTCCAACGTCCCCTGTTCAGTTCGGTGCCCATGGATCTCCTTGGTCCTCCGATCTGATCCCGCTCCGTAGCCCTAGTCCAATCTGATCCCAACCCCAACTCAACGCAAACGGCCTTCCTTCTTGCCAAGTCTTCTCAGGTTCCAAGTTCTGATCCGAATCAAATCCCTTTTCCCAGTCCCATTATCCGATCTGAGCCCCATACCCGATCCGATCCGGTCTGAAACTCTGCACATTTCCTATAACTTTTCCAGCGACTGTTTTACGCCATACGACGGCGTTTTCAGCCATTCTAACTCTTCTAATCAATCACAAAGCATACCATATAGTCATAGCAACATAGAGAACTAACCATAGACACCATAACAATGAATTATCATGTCAAAACGGATCAAACATACCCAAGAACCCATATTTCCCTTAATCATGTTTAAGCATAACTAATGATATGATTAGCAAAACTTAACCAAATTTTCTAACAGAGGCCTAAAACAATATTTCGAAATTTATAAATATTTTTCCAGATTTTAATCATGTTTAAATTCACTAATTAACACTAATCAATCCTAATTAGCCATAATTAGTGTAAAAAGGTGCTAATCACTAACCTTAGCCACAAACAAAATACCAAATCTGAAATTATCCTCTGTTTGGCGCTGTTCCCAAGGCTATACAGCAGTTCCGACCTTGATTTGGTGCTATTTCTCCTTAATTTGATGTAATTTAGCCAAATCTTCAATTTGAAAGTAGTTTAGAGGTGTTCTAGATGTTGGAGGTCATTACTAAGTTGAGAGGGATGATAAGTGGCGGCTGAAAAATGAGAAAAAGGTGTTCTCTAAACCCTAACAGCCCTTAAATACTCCAAATCCCGAAATCCCCCTCTGGGCCTAGCTGTTAATTACCCAATTAAGCCCGGTTATGGTGTTTTTCACCTTCTAAACCTTAATTCAGCCATATCTCTCAAACTGTAAGTCCGTTTTTCACATATGACCACTGTACGGAAAGGTAAACCATCATCCGGACCTAATTGAAGTGGTTTCAGGTCAAAACTCCTTTCTAATCAAAAGTTATGGCCGAAACAAGATCAGCTAGGGGCAAAATGGTCATTTAAAAATCGGCAAAAATCATGAACATGGGAAATGACCCCAATAGTCGTCTCCCAAAGTTACGTGACTATACGACTTCGTATGAGAAAGAAATATATATTCTATGATCCTTCGATGCGTAGAATGTGGGTCGTTACAATTACCCAATAAGAGCCCACGGTTTTTGATTATATATTATATATGTGGAACGTGAGATGAAAGCATTCTACTTGATTGCTATTTATTTGATTTAGATATTATTATAATATAAGAAAATATTGATCTTAAGAAATATTTTGGGTTATCCTAAGGTAAGAACCATCTGTGTTTATGTGTGGATCGGTCAAATGATTATCATTTCTTTTAAATGGATTTTCAAAGTTAAACCAAGTGATTAACTCACACCAGTCTCATGACTGACCCAGAGTTTATTTTATTTTGTTTTCCCTAAACTCTTGGGTGCCCAAATTTGTATGGGCAGTCAAGTAGTCCGTATTTTTCAGTTTACTTGGAGGAGCTTGGAGCAGGAGGCTTCAGAGTTAAATATATAGAGAGAGTTTATTTCCGTTGTGACGTTATGTGTTATAATGGTATGTATATACTGTTACAAGTTTGTATTTCAAAGTTATGTTATATAATATATTTTATTTGTTCCGTTGTAAGATTCGTGTTTACTCTAATTCAATTGTATTTTCTTCTTCATCTATTCTAATTTTCTTTCTATTCCTCACCCTCTAACTTCTTTCTATTGATGATCCGGTATTTTCGATATTTGAATAGTCAACATGGTGTTTTGTGTTGATTTTCGGAGTCGAAAATCCTTGGGTCATTACAGGATTTTTGTGTTAAGTAATATCAGTTTTAATTACAAACTCTTATCCGTCTCAAGATAATTACGTTGTCGATCAAGATCTGAGAGGTAAATAAAATACGCCAACTTGAACGACTTCATTATTATTGAGGGATGATATTAGTTTGTAATGGTGAAGGATGTTAAATTAATTGATTATTCCCATAAAAGAAATTTATAATTTGAATTCGATTATATCGAATCTTTTTATATAATAATTTATGGAAATTGGAATTTAATACATAAGTTGAGTTGTGAATAATTTACAATCGAATTATGAATTTTTAATAAAGTAATCGATGATTTTGGAAAATCAAGATGTTTAAAATAGTTGGAAAACTATTTTAATTTATATTAAGAAATGGAATTGGAATGTAATTATAAACGAAGTTTAAATGTTTATAATTAAATTTAATTAAAACGAACTCATCATAATGCGTTTGTTCGTAATATGGCATTTCAAACTTCGATTGAGTATATAAAACTCAATATAAGTCAGAATTAGATGAAACAAGAAACATCCAGACCTATTAATTAATAATTTCCTAATAAAAGAGAAAAATCTAAATTTCGTCTTATAGATTTTGAGTTATGTCAAAATCAAATTTTTAGAAAAACAACAGCATAATCGTTTTAAAACCGTAATGGTTTATTTAATTAAATAAAAGGATTTTCAGTGAATAAAAATATGAATTTCCATTAATAAAATCCAGACTTGAGCTATAAATTAAATATGAACTCAAGAGGAGTAAATGCATCAGTTTTTGGAATAAAAAACAGATTTTTAATTTTCAAATGACGTTAACTAATTTCTATGAAAATTAGTAAATAGAGCTTTTGGATCGAACTTAATTCGTTTAAGTGAATTGAATTTGTTAACTGAAATTGAGAACTCGAATATAAAACTTGAAATAGAATTTGGAAGCGAGCAAGGAATTTGAGTTTGATTTGTGTATAAGTGAAAACAAATATATTTGAACGTGATATGTTCAATTTAAAAGCAGATTAGGCAAAGAAGCTATTTAGGGACTAATTAGTGAATGGAAAGCGATTAAAGAAAAAGTGTTGGTTTGATTTGAAGCAAATTGGGAATGGGTGTATATATATGTGAAAAAGGTATGGAATGAAGAGAATGAAGATTATAATTTAAGTGGCCGACAAAAAGGTACATGTTTAAATTTTCATATGAGATCTTATGAGCCTACTGGGAAAGCCGCTTGGCTTTTTGATTTTCTTTTTGAATGGAAAGGGCCTAGAGAGGCGAGTTGGGGTTTTTGCTATTGACCATTACAAAGGAGGCTGTAATAACCCGAAAATGCGAGCCAGTTTAAAATTTTTATTTTAGCGATTTTAGCGAATTTTGAATATTTAAAATAGTTATTTTAAATAATATCGACGAGAAATTTATTTTGAATATAATTCGAACGTATATATTATATACGTCGTCGTTAGAATATATATAATTATATATAATTATAAATAGAATTAAAAATGGCGCGGTAGTTCGATAATTCGATTTCAAACTTCAATTGAATGTACCGGGTGCAAAACACTCCGGATTTTAGTGAAACAAAAAACATTAGGATCTAATTGTGGATATCTTTCCAACGAATCCGACAAATCAAGATTTCATAGCGGGAATCAAAAGATATGTCCAGTTGAAAATTCTGAATAGTCGCTATGGAATTCAGGCCCTTAAAAATGGACATTTTGCAAATGACCTCGGATTTTGACGAAACCAGTTTTGTTGGGTCCGTGATGTTGAATTATTGCTAGATTCCAAATTTCATAATTTTTCGAATCAATATGTGAGCGTGGCAAAGGAAAACACGTTTGACCAGTTTCAGTTGATTTTAATCGACTGGAAAATGGCCATTTTTCAAACGGTCTCAGAATTCGACGAAATTAGTTTTGTTAGGACCGTATCGTCAATACGAAGGTAGAAATAATTTTTCGGGAATTTTTAGAGACTGTATGTGGCCCCGGTAAATTGAAATGTGCGTTTAAAAATGGAATATATAAATTTAAATTTTGATTTGAAAGAAAACTGATCGTAACGGTTGAATTGGCTTGTGAAATATATCCCATTGTGTTCGGAACGAGGGTATTACGCTAGGGGCGACAGTCGGTGGACCTGATTTCGAGTTCGTATTAAAAAAACTACCTTTTTGGAAAATAAATAAATAAATAAATAAATAAATATTTAAAATACTTGGTCAACCACCCTTATTCTCTCTCTTCCCCTTCTTCCTTTCAGTACACGATCGGGTTCAAAAAAAAAAAAACCCGGCTTGCCCTCGTCGTTCAACCCTAGCCTCGTAAGGAGCGCCGCCGCCCCTGTTCCAGACGCCGCCGGCCTCATCTGCAACCACCCTCCCTTCGCTCCGCCTCCACTTCGTCCAGCCCCCTCCATCGAAGACCGCGATACCCTCTCGCTCAATCCCATCGACGGAGTCCCCATCGCAGCCACCGCCACCCTCCGGAGCACCACCGCCCGCAGTCGGCCGTCACCACCCTCGTTCACTTCCTCCAGGCCACGCAGCAGCACCCCACCCCCTCTCTCGCAGTCAACAGGAGAAAACCCCAACCCAGCGCGAGACCCTTGAACCGCCACCTGCTCGAAGCCGTGACACCCCCCTGCACCACCATCCAGCGCCTCAGCAACTCCTCCTCCCCTTGGACGTTGCGAACAACGTCGATTTCCCCCTTTCCAACTCGAACAAAGGTGAGTTTTTAATTTCTAATTTATATAAAAACTGATTTTCGTTTAGTTATAAAAAAAAAACATACGATTTTCAGTTTTAAATACATTGTTTTTGAAAAATAAAATAGCATAAATAAAAATATGCATTGTTCTTGAAAAATAGATTTGAATTTTTAGAAATAAAAATAGAATAGAATTTTTGGAAATAAGAAAAAAAAATTATTTTTAAGATTTTTATTAATACGAAGAACATGATTTTTCATTGTAAAAGAATATGATTTTCTTATATGTGAAGGCGTTATAAAAGTATGAACTTTATTGTTATCGTGAACAGTGTGAATAAGAGTGCGATGGAATTGACCGAAAGCAGAACAGAATCCAGATCGATCAGAAATTCAGAAACAGGAGGAGTGGAACCCTCGGTGAGAACTTCTCACTCTTCAATTCCTATTATAGTTATAAATATAAACTAGGATGCAGACGGTGTTTAGTAGCACCCGACACCCGTCATCCACAGACCATGGATGGCTTGTTTGTTAAATTGTTTGATTTCAAAAATTAATTAGATTATTTGATTGAAATTGAATTGTTTGGTGAGAATGAATGGATTTGATTGATGTGTGAGTGGCGTGGGCCTTCACTAGACCGGGGATAAGGCTAGGCCTCGTCCCGTTTCTAGTATCGTGCCGTTATGCCGTCGAAATTTTCTAAAATATGTTAGAAAAATAAAAATATCATTTTATTTAAGGAATGAACTGAATAAAATTCATATGTTAAAATAAAATGTTTTATCGTTAAAAAAATAATTTTTAACGTGAAAGTGAATAAAATAAAATATTCATTTACAAACCAGACGGTTTGTTTATGTACACTGATTTGACTGACATTGATTGGGTCGATAAATTTTACACATCGCCCAACTGCACAAATAAAATCTGTGTTTGATTGTTTGAAACCCCACACGGGTGTTGGGATGAAATTTGAAGTTCACTCATCCTGATTGATTAAATATGTCGATCGATTGATTGAAAGGCTGTTATAAGCGTTAGATATCTATATTTGATGCTTATACAGTGTAGTGCACTTTGGTTGATGGTTGATTATTTTTCAATGCTATTATATACATGTGATGTATGAAAATCCATATAATTAACATTATATGGTGATTGATTGGGCCTCATTCCAATATAATATAAAGGGGCATGTGTTGAACGAATTATTTTTATAATAAAATTGACATCTTTATTAATATAATATAAAGGTTCATGTGTTGACAGTTTCATCCATTGAGATTGGTCATGTGTTGAACGAATTATTTTTATAATAAAATTTATATCTTTATCAATATAATATAAAGGTTCATGTGTTGACAGTTTCATCCATTGAGATTGGTCATGTGTTGAACGAATTATTTTTATAATAAAATTTACATCTTTATCAATATAAAATAAAGGTTCATGTGTTGACAGTTTCATCCATTGAGATTGGTCATGTGTTGAACGAAATATTTTTATAATAAAATTTGTATCTTTATCAATATAAAATAAAGGTTCATGTGTTGACTGTACTCATCCGTTGAGATTAGTCATGTGTTGAACGAAATAATTTAACAAAAATAGTCACACGTGGACGGTACTCATTCATTGAGATTAGTCGTGTGTTGACAAATAGAAATATTTGAAATAGAATATTTGAAAATAGAAATATATGAAGCCGTGTTGATTAGATTGACGCCATTTTGACGTGAACGATATTTATATCAATTTTATTTCGAAATGAATTGAATATATAACGATTTCGAAATGAATTGAATTTAAAATGATTTCGAAATAAATTGAATATATAACGATTTCGAAATGAATTGAATATATAACGATTTCGAAATGAATTGAATATATAACGATTTCGAAATGAATTGAATATATAACGATTTCGATATGAATTGAATATATAACGATTTCGAAATGAATTGAATATATAACGATTTCGAAATGAATTGAATATATAACGATTTCGAAATGAATTGAATATATAACGATTTCGAAATGAATTGAATATATAACGATTTCGAAATGAATTGAATATATAACGATTTCGAAATGAATTGAATATATAACGATTTCGAAATGAATTGAATATATAACGATTTCGAAATGAATTGAATATATAACGATTTCGAAATGAATTGAATATATAACGATTTCGAAATGAATTGAATATATAACGATTTCGAAATGAATTGAATATATAACGATTTCGAAATGAATTGAATATATAACGATTTCGAAATGAATTGAATATATAACGATTTCGAAATGAATTGAATATATAACGATTTCGGAATGAATTGAGTATATAACGATTTCGAAATGAATTGAATAGAAAACGAATTTGATTTCAATTGAATATATAACGAATTTGATTCAAATAGAAAACCAATTTGAATTGAATCGAATAGAAAACGACTTTGAAACCAATTTGAATTGAATCGAATAGCAAACGACTTTGGAATTGAATTGAATTGAAAACGAATTCAAATTGAATTGAAAGTGAATTGAAATGAATTCAAATTGAATTGAAGTTTGAATTGAATAGAAATGAATTTTAAAACGAATTTATAAAGAAGAATTCAATTTTGATTTGAATTGAAACGGAAGTTGAAATTGCTTTTGAAACAAATTTAAAACTATTTATATAATTCGTTTTAAATAGAAATCAACGAAATATATATTATATATATTATATATATAATATAATGGCCTGAATAGAACGCGCCGCGTCGCGGCCGTTCGTGAATTTAGACCATTTATTTCAAACGGACATTACGGGAGATCCGACTGTCGGATTCTCCTAAAACTGGAACCGTTGGGTTCGTATCGAAAAGAGCTTTCTAAAGAATATTAGAAATTCAAAATCTAACGGTTGGATTCGGAGATACGTCCAAATCAAATTCGAAAAAGGTCGCTATAAGTGCAGTTCGATGGCCATTGTTGCAAATCGACTGTACGGGCCTTGATAAAATTATTAAAAATAGTAATAATTTGTATAAAATCATAAGAAATGATTTGGGAAAATTTGGGATGAAAAACCCCATATTGGAAATGATAAAAATAGATTTTTATCGAAATGAACTAGTTTTGAACTAAATTTAAAACCCAATTATTTTTAAATAAATAAATTGGATTTAAAAAGGGGTTTTAAATAATCAGAATTTCTGATATATTTAAATGGATTTGAAATGGGTTTATCGTGAATGGTGTTTTAAATAACACTAGTTCTTTAACCCGATAACAAATAGAATGTGATTTGGGTTTGTCGTGAACTGTGTTTTAAATAACACCTAGTTCTTTAACCCAGTAAAAGGAGTTCTAACGAATCTGCAATTAGATTGAAGTGTGAATTTGTAATCTAAATTATCAAATTTAGAAATGAGCGAGAATGGAGTATCGCCAGTTTTGCTCCAAAGCGATAGTTAAATCTTTAATTAGATTTGAACGTGAAATGGTAATTAATTTTACCGATAACACCACGGTGTTAGATATGGAGTATTACCAGTTTTGCTTCATGGGATGAATAGGTTGGGATTGGGAAATAAAATAAATAATTACTTCGTTGTGGTTCGCTAATCTCGACTAGGTGGAAAAACCATAATTTGGTTTTAAATGACATCCAAAGGAAGATTACAGGATAAATTTTAAAGAATTTATCTTGGATAAAATTAATGGGAACTTTTCCCTAAGAATGTGGAATTTAGAAACTAGCTGTAGGTTGGCTAAGAAGAATGGTTTCCTGGGTATTGATCTGATGTTGGTTTCGGCCTTCGGGGTTAATGTTTGGGAAATTGTTCTCTTGCTAATCTGCGGTTAGTGACTAATGAATTGGAATGAGGCGTATGTTGTGTTTGTGTAACATTTGTTTTTAATATACGCGGGTTGTTCGGAAAGGCCGGGTCTACACCCATTCTGAATAACCGATTCGACGATAAGTCGAAGATGAAGATGGTGGTCGAAGACCGGAAGTCTTCACATCGTTTGGATTATTACTGACGATCCTGATTGGGCTGTACACCCAAGAGGATGGAAATAGTTGGTGGTCGTCCAGACGTACTTGGAGATGGATGGATACGCGAGGAAAGTGCCTCCGGTTTCGTTCAGACCCAGAACGGACTTGTAAATGGATTGTGTGTCTGACACTGGATTTTATTCTATGTTGATTGATTTCTATTAAATATACATCTGTTTGGCGGCAGAGAATTTATTCTTTTGCTTAACGCCCTTCTCTGAGACGTACGAGCTCAGAGGTTGTATATCGATGGACATCAGTCGCATGGCATGAATTGCCTGTGTGGCACGTTAAGATGCAATGATCAAGGCTTCTGTTGAAAAGCAAAGTCTTGTGGTTGATGATCAAAGCACAGCCTACGTGGCAGCTTTGTGTATAGCGTGAATTCGCGAGCCTCACACCTCGGTATGAGTCAAAAACGGGATACGGACTGCAGGGAGAGCACGACGTTTCTTTCTAGCTTTGGTGGTGTCAGTGACTTACCAGCCCTGACATTTATATACTTTTCACCTTTGTGGTTGTTGGATGAGGCGCCTCGATTATAGGTCTGTAAGGACCGGGAAACGTGTGTTCAGGCATAATTAATCCTCTAACGTAAGTGGGGACCGGCCCTGAAGCATCCAGGGGTTACCCAGTGTGCGTAATCCTGAGGCATTTGCTAGAGTGTCTCGAACGCGGAGAGGAGCTTGCCCCTTGCCTCGACTCATGACGGAAATCCAATTTCCAATACGTGGATTGCGGTTTTAATTGTAGAACTAGTATGGCGACATGATATATGGTACCAATGCCGTCTATGATTTATATTTGTGATTGAAATGTTTTGACACTATACACATATTATAGTATCAAATGATTTGTTTTAAACGTACCAAGCATGTTTGGCTATTATAAGGGAAAACCTTATCCTCCGGCTTGTGTTGCATTGTGTGATGGGACCTGGGTCTTATAATAGCTTCATTTTTCGAAAAAGCATTGCGCTGTTTATTCTATGCACTGATATTCTTGGGAGGAAACCCGTTCCGTGTTATACGGCGTGGTCCCTTGAATCACTCTCTCTTAAAGTAAAGATTTAAATAACTGTTTTAGTTCTCACACCAGTCACATGACTGACCTGGAGTTTATTGTTTTAACCTAAACTCTGGGTGCCCCTATTTTCCGCACGGGCAGCTAGTAGTTTTGGTTTTGCAGATTTATATTCACAGGATCCTGGTTTACAGCTGGAATGATATCCGGAAAGCTCTGTATCCGTATATCACCTTCAGTTGTGCTTTGTATTATTTTCCGCTGCTATGTAATTTATTGTAATCTCCGATATTTATCGAATGTAATTTATTCTTTTATACTCTGTATATTCTTGTATCTGATGCATTGTTGTGATATACAATGAAATGTTCTTCTGTTTGTGTTCTGATTTGTCATGTTCTCAACGTTCAGGGGTTTCGAACGGTCTAGATCGGTTTAACGACTGATTCGGATCGAGCGAAATTCCAGGCCGTCACATTTGGTATCAGAGCTTTGGTTTACAGAGCTCGAGAACAAGACACATTAGAACCATACGAAAGAATTCATCAGATATTGGATTAGTAATATCCAATTAGAATGACTCGTTAGAGATAGGATCAGTAGTATCCTAGAATGAGTGTGAAGAGTATATTTTTCAATTGAAAACCATTTTGTTTTGAAATTTAAACCATTTTAAAACGTATTTGAATATTTATTTATTTTGAATATGGACAATCGAGTATATAAAGATTTCGCGTATACGCGTCATGAACGTATATTCGAAGTTTTAATATACTGGATAGATATAGAATCATACTCTAGTGGCCCGAAGATGATTCTAATGATTGACTAGTTGTCATTAGTATTCATGTTCGAGTAACGAAGGTGTGATATCAATATATTTCCATTAGACTGGAGTGAGAACCAAAACTAATATAGTTAGAACACTTTGTTGTGAATTGGCATCAAAAACATGATTTTTTGTATATGTATCGAATTATGAATTTGAAACTCTAATCCACTAACCGATTGATGTTTGTGTTGTTTGCCTATTTGTTTGCTAATTTTTAACCATTATGCCTAATATAACCAAATATTGAACTGTATTGAAAATTGGTCGCATTTGCTTGCATATACATATACTTACATTGAACAGGTCATAGCAAGGAGGCTAGAGCAGAGAATAAAATTTGTTTGCCCGACAAATAGGTACATGTTTACTACATAATTTACTGTTTTGTTTGGGTGATGATGATTTTATGAGCCTATTGGCTAGCCGCTTGGCTTTTTCTTTTTCTTTTTGAGATTAGAAGGACCGGGGAAGCTATTTGAAATTCCCCGATGCTCCCGGTGCAGGGGAGGTTATGGCGAAATTTTTCGAAAATTTAGGGTGTTAGCCAAATTTTTGAAATTTTGAAAATTCTCAGAAACTAAAGAGTTGGAGAATGGAAGCCAGATCGAGAGTAGAGTTGAATAATCAAACCACTTTCGACTTTTGTTCCTTTTCGGGGACGAAAAGTTTTAAGTGGGGGAGATTGTAATAACCCGAAAATGCGAGCCAGTTTAAAAATTTTATTTTAGCGATTTTAGCGAATTTTGAATATTTAAAATAGTTATTTTAAATAATATCGACGAGAAATTTATTTTGAATATAATTCGAACGTATATATTATATACGTCGTCGTTAGAATATATATAATTATATATAATTATAAATAGAATTAAAAATGGCGCGGTAGTTCGATAATTCGATTTCAAACTTCAATTGAATGTACCGGGTGCAAAACACTCCGGATTTTAGTGAAACCAAAAACATTAGGATCTAATTGTGGATATCTTTCCAACGAATCCGACAAATCAAGATTTCATAGCGGGAATCAAAAGATATGTCCAGTTGAAAATTCTGAATAGTCGCTATGGAATTCAGGCCCTTAAAAATGGACATTTTGCAAATGACCTCGGATTTCGACGAAACCAGTTTTGTTGGGTCCGTGATGTTGAATTATTGCTATATTCCAAATTTCATAATTTTTCGAATCAATATGTGAGCGTGGCAAAGGAAAACGCGTTTGACCAGTTTCAGTTGATTTTAATCGACTGGAAAATGGCCATTTTTCAAACGGTCTCAGAATTCGACGAAATTAGTTTTGTTAGGACCGTATCGTCAATACGAAGGTAGAAATAATTTTTCGGGAATATTTAAAGACTGTATGTGGCCCCGGTAAATTGAAATGTGCGTTTAAAAATGGAATATATAAATTTAAATTTTGATTTGAAAGAAAACTGATCGTAACGGTTGAATTGGCTTGTGAAATATATCCCATTGTGTTCGGAACGAGGGTATTACGCTAGGGGCGACAGTCGGTGGACCTGATTTCGAGTTCGTATTAAAAAAACTACCTTTTTGGAAAATAAATAAATAAATATTTAAAATACTTGGTCAACCACCCTTACTCTCTCTCTCTTCCCCTTCTTCCTTTCAGTACACGATCGGGTTCAAAAAAAAAAAAAAAAAACCCCGGCTTGCCCTCGTCGTTCAACCCTAGCCTCGTAAGGAGCGCCGCCGCCCCTGTTCCAGACGCCGCCGGCCTCATCTGCAACCACCCTCCCTTCGCTCCGCCTCCACTTCGTCCAGCCCCCTCCATCGAAGACCGCGATACCCTCTCACTCAATCCCATCGACGGAGTCCCCATCGCAGCCACCGCCACCCTCCGGAGCACCACCGCCCGCAGTCGGCCGTCACCACCCTCGTTCACTTCCTCCAGGCCACGCAGCAGCACCCCACCCCCTCTCTCGCAGTCAACAGGAGAAAACCCCAACCCAGCGCGAGACCCTTGAACCGCCACCTGCTCGAAGCCGTGACACCCCCCTGCACCACCATCCAGCGCCTCAGCAACTCCTCCTCCCCTTGGACGTTGCGAACAACGTCGATTTCCCCCCCTTCCAACTCGAACAAAGGTGAGTTTTTAATTTCTAATTTATATAAAAACTGATTTTCGTTTAGTTATAAAAAAAAACATACGATTTTCAGTTTTAAATACATTGTTTTTGAAAAATAAAATAGCATAAATAAAAATATGCATTGTTCTTGAAAAATAGATTTGAATTTTTAGAAATAAAAATAGAATAGAATTTTTGGAAATAAGAAAAAAATTTATTTTTATGATTTTTATTAATACGAAGAACATGATTTTTCATTGTAAAAGAATATGATTTTCATATATGTGAAGGCGTTATAAAAATATGAACTTTATTGTTATCGTGTACAGTGTGAATAAGAGTGCGATGGAATTGACCGAAAGCAGAACAGAATCCAGATCGATCAGAAATTCAGAAACAGGAGGAGTGGAACCCTCGGTGAGAACTTCTCACTCTTCAATTCCTATTATAGTTATAAATATAAACTAGGATGCAGACGGTGTTTAGTAGCACCCGACACCCGTCATCCACAGACCATGGATGGCTTGTTTGTTAAATTGTTTGATTTCAAAAATTAATTAGATTATTTGATTGAAATTGAATTGTTTGGTGAGAATGAATGGATTTGATTGATGTGTGAGTGGCGTGGGCCTTCACTAGACCGGGGATAAAGCTAGGCCTCGTCCCGTTTCTAGTATCGTGCCGTTATGCCGTCGAAATTTTCTAAAATATGTTAGAAAAATAAAAATATCATTTTATTTAAGGAATGAACTGAATAAAATTCATATGTTAAAATAAAATGTTTTATCGTTAAAAATATAATTTTTAACGTGAAAGTGAATAAAATAAAATATTCATTTACAAACCAGACGGTTTGTTTATGTACACTGATTTGACTGACATTGATTGGGTCGATAAATTTTACACATCGCCCAACTGCACAAATAAAATCTGTGTTTGATTGTTTGAAACCCCACACGGGTGTTGGGATGAAATTTGAAGTTCACTCATCCTGATTGATTAAATATGTCGATCGATTGATTGAAAGGCTGTTATAAGCGTTAGATATCTATATTTGATGCTTATACAGTGTAGTGCACTTTGGTTGATAGTTGATTATTTTTCAATGCTATTATATACATGTGATGTATGAAAATCCATATAATTAACATTATATGGTGATTGATTGGGCCTCATTCCAATATAATATAAAGGGGCATGTGTTGAACGAATTATTTTTATAATAAAATTGACATCTTTATCAATATAATATAAAGGTTCATGTGTTGACAGTTTCATCCATTGAGATTGGTCATGTGTTGAACGAATTATTTTTATAATAAAATTTATATCTTTATCAATATAATATAAAGGTTCATGTGTTGACAGTTTCATCCATTGAGATTGGTCATGTGTTGAACGAATTATTTTTATAATAAAATTTACATCTTTATCAATATAAAATAAAGGTTCATGTGTTGACAGTTTCATCCATTGAGATTGGTCATGTGTTGAACGAAATATTTTTATAATAAAATTTGTATCTTTATCAATATAAAATAAAGGTTCATGTGTTGTCTGTACTCATCCATTGAGATTAGTCATGTGTTGAACGAAATAATTTAACAAAAATAGTCACACGTGGACGGTACTCATTCATTGAGATTAGTCGTGTGTTGACAAATAGAAATATTTGAAATAGAATATTTGAAAATAGAAATATATGAAGCCGTGTTGATTAGATTGACACCATTTTGACGTGAACGATATTTATATCAATTTTATTTCGAAATGAATTGAATATATAACGATTTCGAAATGAATTGAATTTAAAACGATTTCGAAATAAATTGAATATATAACGATTTCGAAATGAATTGAATATATAACGATTTCGAAATGAATTGAATATTTAACGATTTCGAAATGAATTGAATATATAACGATTTCGAAATGAATTGAATATATAACGATTTCGAAATGAATTGAATATATAACGATTTCGAAATGAATTGAATATATAACGATTTCGAAATGAATTGAATATATAACGATTTCGAAATGAATTGAATATATAACGATTTCGAAATGAATTGAATATATAACGATTTCGAAATGATTTGAATATATAACGATTTCGAAATGAATTGAAACGATTTCGAAATGAATTGAATATATAACGATTTCGAAATAAATTGAATATATAACGATTTCGAAATGAATTGAATATATAACGATTTCGAAATGAATTGAATATATAACGATTTCGAAATGAATTGAATATATAACGATTTCAAAATGAATTGAATATATAACGATTTCGAAATGAATTGAATATATAACGATTTCGAAATGAATTGAATATATAACGATTTCGGAATGAATTGAATATATAACGATTTCGAAATGAATTGAATAGAAAACGAATTTGATTTCAATTGAATATATAACGAATTTGATTCAAATAGAAAACCAATTTGAATTGAATCGAATAGAAAACGACTTTGAAACCAATTTGAATTGAATCGAATAGCAAACGACTTTGGAATTGAATTCAATTGAAAACGAATTAAAATTGAATTGAAAGTGAATTGAAATGAATTCAAATTGAATTGAAGTTTGAATTGAATAGAAATGAATTTTAAAACGAATTTATAAAGAAGAATTCAATTTTGATTTGAATTGAAACGGAAGTTGAAATTGCTTTTGAAACGAATTTAAAACTATTTATATAATTCGTTTTAAATAGAAATCGACGAAATATATATTATATATATTATATATATAATATAATGGCCTGAATAGAACGCGCCGCGTCGCGGCCGTTCGTGAATTTAGACCATTTATTTCAAACGGACATTACGGGAGATCCGACCGTCGGATTCTCCTAAAACTGGAACCGTTGGGTTCGTATCGAAAAGAGCTTTCTAAAGAATATTAGAAATTCAAAATCTAACGGTTGGATTTGGATATACGTCCAAATCAAATTCGAAAAATGTCGCTATAAGTGCAGTTCGATGGCCATTGTTGGAAATCGACTGTACGGGCCTTGATAAAATTATTAAAAATAGTAATAATTTGTATAAAATCATAAGAAATGATTTGGGAAAATTTGGGATGAAAAACCCCATATTGGAAATGATAAAAATAGATTTTTATCGAAATGAACTAGTTTTGAACTAAATTTAAAACCCAATTATTTTTAAATAAATAAATTGGATTTAAAAAGGGGTTTTAAATAATCAGAATTTCTGATATATTTAAATGGATTTGAAATGGGTTTATCGTGAATGGTGTTTTAAATAACACTAGTTCTTTAACCCGATAACAAATAGAATGTGATTTGGGTTTGTCGTGAACTGTGTTTTAAATAACACCTAGTTCTTTAACCCAGTAAAAGGAGTTCTAACGAATCTGCAATTAGATTGAAGTGTGAATTTGTAATCTAAATTATCAAATTTAGAAATGAGCGAGAATGGAGTATCACCAGTTTTGCTCCAAAGCGATAGTTAAATCTTTAATTAGATTTGAACGTCAAATGGTAATTAATTTTACCGATAACACCACGTTGTTAGATATGGAGTATTACCAGTTTTGCTTCATGGGATGAATAGGTTGGGATTGGGAAATAAAATAAATAATTACTTCGTTGTGGTTCGCTAATCTCGACTAGGTGGAAAAACCATAATTTGGTTTTAAATGACATCCAAAGGAAGATTACAGGATAAATTTTAAAGAATTTATCTTGGATAAAATTAATGGGAACTTTTCCCTAAGAATGTGGAATTTAGAAACTAGCTGTAGGTTGGCTAAGAAGAATGGTTTCCTGGGTATTGATCTGATGTTGGTTTCGGCCTTCGGGGTTAATGTTTGGGAAATTGTTCTCTTGCTAATCTGCGGTTAGTGACTAGTGAATTGGAATGAGGCGTATGTTGTGTTTGTGTAACATTTGTTTTTAATATACGCGGGTTGTTCGGAAAGGCCGGGTCTACACCCATTCTGAATAACCGATTCGACGATAAGTCGAAGATGAAGATGGTGGTCGAAGACCGGAAGTCTTCACATCGTTTGGATTATTACTGACGATCCTGATTGGGCTGTACACCCAAGAGGATGGAAATAGTTGGTGGTCATCCAGACGTACTTGGAGATGGATGGATACGCGAGGAAAGTGCCTCCGGTTTCGTTCAGACCCAGAACGGACTTGTAAATGGATTGTGTGTCTGACACTGGATTTTATTCTATGTTGATTGATTTCTATTAAATATACATCTGTTTGGCGGCGGAGAATTTATTCTTTTGCTTAACGCCCTTCTCTGAGACGTACGAGCTCAGAGGTTGTATATCGATGGACATCAGTCGCATGGCATGAATTGCCTGTGTGGCACGCTAAGATGCAATGATCAAGGCTTCTGTTGAAAAGCAAAGTCTTGTGGTTGATGATCAAAGCACAGCCTACGTGGCAGCTTTGTGTATAGCGTGAATTCGCGAGCCTCACACCTCGGTATGAGTCAAAAACGGGATACGGACTGCAGGGAGAGCACGACGTTTCTTTCTAGCTTTGGTGGTGTCAGTGACTTACCAGCCCTGACATTTATATACTTTTCACCTTTGTGGTTGTTGGATGAGGCGCCTCGATTATAGGTCTGTAAGGACCGGGAAACGTGTGTTCAGGCATAATTAATCCTCTAACGTAAGTGAGGACCGGCCCTGAAGCATCCAGGGGTTACCCAGTGTGCGTAATCCTGAGGCATTTGCTAGAGTGTCTCGAACGCGGAGAGGAGCTTGCCCCTTGCCTCGACTCATGACGGAAATCCAATTTCCAATACGTGGATTGCGGTTTTAATTGTAGAACTAGTATGGCGACATGATATATGGTACCCATGCCGTCTATGATTTATATTTATGATTGAAATGTTTTGACACTATACACATATTATAGTATCAAATGGTTTGTTTTAAACGTACCAAGCATGTTTGGCTATTATAAGGGAAAACCCTATCCTCCGGCTTGTGTTGCATTGTGTGATGGGACCTGGGTCTTATAATAGCTTCATTTTTCGAAAAAGCATTGCGCTGTTTATTCTATGCACTGATATTCTTGGGAGGAAACCCGTTCCGTGTTATACGGCGTGGTCCCTTGAATCACTCTCTCTTAAAGTAAAGTTTTAAATAACTGTTTTAGTTCTCACACCAGTCACATGACTGACCTGGAGTTTATTGTTTTAACCTAAACTCTGGGTGCCCCTATTTTCCGCACGGGCAGCTAGTAGTTTTGGTTTTGCAGATTTATATTCACAGGATCCTGGTTTACAGCTGGAATGATATCCGAAAAGCTCTGTATCCGTATATCACCTTCAGTTGTGCTTTGTATTATTTTCCGCTGCTATGTAATTTATTGTAATCTCTGATATTTATCGAATGTAATTTATTCTTTTATACTCTGTATATTCTTGTATCTGATGCATTGTTGTGATATACAATGAAATGTTCTTCTGTTTGTGTTCTGATTTGTCATGTTCTCAACGTTCAGGGGTTTCGAACGGTCTAGATCGGTTTAACGACTGATTCGGATCGAGTGAAATTCCAGGCCGTCACAGAGGCATTGGCGAAATTTTCTTGGAATTTAAGGAGTTAGAATATTTTTAAGAAATTTGGATAACTAGAAATCAATACTCCAATACACAGAAATCGATAAGGAATTTGTAAAGTGGTTTAATTAATATTAGAAAGGGCCAGTGATTATTTGATGGATATTTGTTTTCCTTTGATAGTTACATCAACGGCTATCAAAGATTTTTGACCATTGTTGTCAATACGGAGAGACCGGTTGGATTTAATATCTGAAAACCACTCCGTATAGGCATAGGCGTTATGAATTAGGTTATGCTGAAGATAAATTAATGATGGAGTAAAATGCAAGGGCTATTCTATTTGTCTAGACCCAGGACAACTTGTATGGACAAATGTCTGACGGAGTATTCCTAACAGATCACATAAGATGATCTTTTCAATGTATTACATCTGGTGGCGGAGGAATTCCTTTCTTTCAGATTTTATAACTGCAATATTTTTGGAAAGATTAACTAGTGATTTGACGGGTTTGACGATGTGGCATTCAAAGTAAATGGTGACCAGATGTTCTAGAAAAGTAAACATAGCCTCAAGCCTCACAACCGAAAAATGACAAAAATTGGGTAGGCAGCATGGCTAGTGCAACGTCCTGGGTTTCGCCCGACCCGACCGATCGCTAGATCGACCAAGACCGTTCAAAAGCCGAGTACGTTAACTCTGGGAATACAACAACATCATAACAATAACAACAGACTTTTATAAACATTACAATATTGTTAAATCAGAGTACATTGAATAAAATTACAGCGGAAGATAAATTTCAATAAATTAAATACAATAAACAGCGGAAGACTTTCTATTCTCTGGACACAGCTTTAGGCTTCGATCCAGAATCCTGCTCAAAAGATAAATATCTGCAAAATGCTACTCGACTGCCTGTGTGGAAAAGAGGGCACCCGAGTTTGCAAAGTGAAACAAACTACGAGTCAGTCATGGGACTGGTGTGAGAATTCTTAACTAATTTCACTAATAACAATAAGACAAATCCAAGAACCACGTCGCTAACGTGGAACAGGTTTACTCCAATGGATTGTCGTGCATAAATTAAAGTAAATTGTTAAACAACGCAATGCTTTTTGGAAAAATGAAACCATCATAAGACTCAAGTCCCATCACACAATGCAACGCAAACCGGAGGATAGAGTTTTACCTTATAATGGTCAAAAATGCTTGATACGTTAAAAACGAATTTGATATTATTATTAGTGTATATATGTTTCAAAAACATTTCAAAGTAAATGTATCAATCCTAGGAAGCATAGCTACCATATACTATGCCTCCGTACTAGTAATACAATCAAATTCGTACGGTCGTATTTGGAATTTGGTTTCCATCATGAGTCAAGGCTAGGGAGGAGCTCCTTACCAATTCGAGACACTCTAGCTAATGCCTCTGGATTCCCCGCAGTTAACCCTTGGATCCTGCAGGGCCGGTCCACACATACAGCTTCGTGGATTGGCAATTCCTGAACACACGTTTCCCGGTCCTATAGGACCTATCATCCGAGACGCGCCACATTCCATCATCCACATAAGTAAATATCAGCCAGTTTAAGCACCGACACCACTTCTAGCTAGAAAGAAACATGTTGCTCTCCCTGCGTTCCCCTCTCCCGTTTTAGACTCAACCGGGTTGTGAAGCTCGCGAAGTAACGTTATAACCACAAGGCCTGCTTTTCAACAAAGCCTTGATCATCTTCATCTTAGCATGCCACGTTGATAATTCACGCCATGCGATTGATAACCATTAATACACAACCTCTAAGGGTGTTGAGCAAGAGAATAAATTCTTCGCCACCAACGGTCGTATATTAATAGAAATCAATTTACATAGAACAAAATTCAACGTCAGACACACATCCATTTATAAGCTTATGCTCTGGGTCTGAGCGAAAGCCAAATCCGTACAAATCAATACTACGTCCGGATAACTACCATCTTAGCCCCGTCTTGGGAGCAAATCAATCAAGGGTCTCAAAACTAGTTACCCATTCGATGTGAAGATCGTCGGTCTTCAACACCGTCCTCCATATCTTCCATTTAAAACGTCGTATGATTATTTGAAATGAGTATAACTAGGTCTTTTCAAATAATCTTCGCATAATTATCATTTAAATTATTTCATAACGTTATTATTTATCACTATTTTTATTTTGATAAAAATAGATATAAATCGTTCCATGTAGTCATTAACATATAAGGGCAACGAACCAACCAAACAAACAACGCACAATCTTGTCCATGTATCCTATCAAGGTATCATGTTCAATGAACATTTCAATTCCATTCCCACATTTATTTATTTGTAAATAACAACCAAAATGTAACTTTCAATTTATTCTTTTACTGCATAGAAAATGTCATTAAAACATCTCTTTTTCTAATTTATTTACACTACGAGTAAATAAATGTTTTCCTTTTCTTCTACATGTCCTATTCACATGAGAATGTAAATGAAAGTGTCATTGAAAATAGTTTTTTTTTTATTTACATGAGAAAATGTAAATTTCTATTTCATATTTTATTTACACTCTTTCTCTCATTTTATTGGAAATGTAGTAATTCCATCTTATTCTTTACACTATAGAAAAATGTGATTTTTTTTATTCTTTACACTATATTCTCTTTTATTACATTATAAAGAAGGTAATTCTTCTAACTTCTTTTGTTACAAAGAAAAATTGTAATATTTCTTCTTTTGATTACATTAAGAAAAATGTAATTGACATTATACTGTAAATTCCTATCTTTCAATTGTATTGTAAAATTTCCTTCTTTAATTACGTTGTAAATGTAGTTAACATTACAGTGAAAAAATCTAACTTTTTAAATTACATTAAAGAAATGCAAATTTGATTACATCATCCAATTCTTCTTCTTAATTACGTTAAAATTGTAATTTTCAATATAATGTAAAATCCCTCTCTTTTAAATTACATTAAAAATGTAATTTTCATAACAGTGCAAATTTCTATCTTTTATAATTACATTAAAAAGGTAAATTTGATTCTAATGTCCAATTCTTCTTCTTAATTACATTAAAAATGTAATTTTCAATATAATGTAAAATCCTTCTTTTTTAAATTACATTAAAAATGTAATTTTCATAACAGTGAAAATTTCTATCTTTTATAATTAAATTAAAAAGGTAAATTTGGTTCTAATGTCCAATTCTTCTTCTTAATTACATTAAAATGTAATTTTCAATATAATGTAAAATCCTTCTTTAATTACATATAGAAATGTAATTTTTATTGCAAATTCTCATTCTTAATAAAAATGTGATTTATTTTTCATATACATAAACATGACATTTAAAATATGATTTTGATTCATATGCATTACCTTGACATTAAAATATTGTCTGATTTCATATGCATTATCATGACATTGAAATATGGTTTTATTTCATATGCATTAACTTGACATTAAAATATGGTTTTATTTCATATGCATTGACGCTACTCTAAAACATGATTTTGTATCATATGCACTGACGCTACTCTAAAACATGATTTTGTATCATATGCACTGACGCTACTCTAAAACATGATTTTGTATCATATGCACTGACGCTACTCTAAAACATGATTTTGTATCATATGCACTGATGCTACTCTAAAACATGATTTTGTATCATATGCACTATCATATACTAAAATATGATTCTATTTTCATATTTCTATTCAAACGCTAAAAATATATTTATTTTCCTATTTCTACACATCCGGTAAAAATAAGTTTGTTTTCATATCTTAACTGCGACGCTAAATATATAATTTTATTCATGTTTTAACTAAAACGATAAAAATATATATGATTATTTACATATTCTAACTAAAACGAAGAAAATATGAAAATAATCATATTCTACCTAAGACTGCTAAAAAATATATTTTAATCCACTTTTTCCATTAATGCTAAAAATATAATTATAATTCACTTATTCCATTAATGCTAAAAATATAATTATAATTCACTTATTCCATTAACATTAAGAATATAATTATAATTCACTTATTCCATTACACTAACAATATGATCATTCAAAATTATATAGCGCTTATAATTATAATATATTAACATTACACTAACAATATGATCATTTTAATGTAATGGCATGGAGCTTAAAATATGTTCATTTTAACTAAGATGACATAACGCTAAATTTATATTCATTTTAACTGAAATGACTTAACGTCGAATTTATATTCATTTTAACTTGAATGACATGACGCCAAATTCATATTCATAATTTTTAATGAAAACATTACTAATGTAAACATATTTTCTAACGTAAACATATTTGCTAATGTAATCATTATTTTCTAATGTAATCATATTTTAACACAACGCTAAAATATGTTCATTTTTCCTATAATTTAACATAATGCTAAAATTTGATTCATTTTCAATAAAATGACATAACGCTAAATTTATAATTCATTTTCAACTAAATTTACATAATGCTAAAATGTATTCATTTTTCTAAAATGACACAACGCCAAAATTTATATGTTAACCTTTTTCTATGTTTTCTAATATCGTATAAAGGAGTACGTCATATGTTAACATTTTTCCTATGTAAACTAATGTCAAATAAAGGAGTATTTTATATGTTTACGTTTTTGTTTCACCTATTTTATTTCAATCAAAAGTGACATTTTGTTTTATCTAAACTATTTTAACAAAATGAGTATTTTGTTAATTTATTATATTTTGGCAAAATGATAATCCTAATTCAAATTTGTCCATATTCATTTAACACAAATGTTAATTCTTGAAATAATAATTCCAACACAACATAGTGATTTGGTTTAACACTAGTTTTCAATTTACAACCCAATAACATTTCATTGTGATTTGGTTTATCACACTTTTCAATTTAAAAATCTAATAACATAACATAGACTAACAAACACAACATTGCTTTCAGATCTGAAATAGATCTAAAATAAAACTACATCCATCACAAACACAGATCTAAGTTATCACATAGATTCATGAACACAGATTTATAAATTAAGAAAAATAATTAAATTAAATTTTAAATTTAGAATTTCTCACTTTTGTATTTGTCAGAACTAGAACAAATTGAACATCAGAAATTTGTTCACACCGATCTAAGATGTTGTGTGATGTTGCGTTGTTGCAGGATTGTCAAATTTTTCGGGTTCTATATCGAATTGGATCAAAAACATGTTTTAAAAAATTAAAATTAAATTAAATTTAAAATTGCTCACCTAGGCCTTTGGATAGATAAATCAAAGAGAGGTAGAGCTTGTCACCGTTCGAAAATCATCACAATAGAATGAAACTTATTTTTTTCTTTTGATGGAGGAAGGACGAAGAGAATGGCGGCCATGGCTTGGAGAGGAAGGAAATAGAGGCGGCTCATTTTTCACAAATGGGGATGGAGAATTACATGAGGTAGAAATGGTAAAGAAAATAAGAGGAGAGGGATGGTGTAGTAATTTATTTCCGTTTTATTCACATGTTACAAAATTCAAATTTCAAACATATATAACTAATTTAAGGTTTGATCATGTAGATTTGTGTATATACATGCAAACGTTTATATATAATTTAAACCAATAAATCTATTAATTATTGTCATTCATTTTTTTCCTTTTCCTTAGTTGACTGTTTCTTTACATTACTTACAACATTAATTTGTAACCTATTTCATTACCCTTCCTTAATTTTTCCGTCATATACTTACCCTTTTATTCATATTTACAGAATTCAAACTTCAAATATATATATATTCTTGTAAAAATTTCCAATTCCATTCTTTCTTATTATTGTTTTTGACATACATTAATTACTAGTTATGGTACATAAATTTCAGTTATAATGTATGTTAATTAAAAATGTAACGTACATGAATTATTATTAAGAAGGGAAACTTATTAACTGAGTTTTTTTTATATTAATTTTTTATTGATCATCATAAACGAGTATTTCCATAATATGAAAGCAAATTACTTAACTGAAATTTGTTATAAGTAAATTTTCAACATTTTCATAAAAGATTTTCATGTAAGTCGACTTTTTAATACAAGGTAACACTCTCATAAGTTATTATATCTTACATAAAATAAAGGGAGGTTACATCTCAAATTTTGTTTTTAACTTTAAATTCAAAGATCAGTGTAAAATATTATAATTATTATATAAGTAACTACACAATGTATTTATTGTTTTCAAACTAACCATCGTGTGCAAAGCATAACATGTACTGATATTAAGAGAAATAAAAATTAGCATAAAATTTCTATGTATAAATTCATTTAATTTATGAACATATATATGTATAATGTAACATGGATGCACGTGCTAAAAATAAGGAAGGGAAGAGGCATTGAAAACTGCTGCCACGTTCCATATTAAAAAATAAAAAATTATTTATGAACAATACAAATTTAACCGTTACACCGTAAATTAAATGCCAATGTTAACGCTAAATTAACAAATTTATTTCACCCATTATTTCTTTATTTAGAATTAAACTACATATAAAGTTAAAATATTCTCTATTAGCAAAACATTCTCATTAAGAATTTTAATAAATAATCCTTATATTGCATGTAAATTGTTCACGCTCCGTATTTACATTAAAAAGAATATTCTTGACATATTTTAAATATATGTTTCTTTTCTCTTTTAGCAGTTAATTTCTAGCAATGTTAAAAATAATGTTTTTTTAACACTTTTATATTTCTAATATATATCTTTCTTTACTTCAAATAAAATAAATTTTTAATCGTTATTGTTTAAAATATCAAAAACTCATTAAAATTACTTAAAATAAATTTTAAATTTTACCCCAAAATCCAGGGTTGTTACAATCTCCCCCACTTAAAACTTTTCGTCCCCGAAAAGGAACGAAGTTAAAAGTGTTTTATTAATTAACTCATCTTTCTCTCTTTTATTGATTTCAATAATTTTATTAGTTGATTAACTTTCAAATATATAACTTTTATATATTCAAAAATCATATTTTCTAAAATAGATTATAATTACAAATACGTATATTATAAGCTTGTTACTCTCAACTCATTCTAGGGCATTACTAACCCTATTTCTAATGAGTTTTCTCATTCTAGGATACTACTGATCCTATCTCTAATGAGTATTCTTATTGGACATTACTAATCCAATCTCTGATGAGTCTTTTGTTTAGTTCTAACGAGTTGTACCCCAAAGATTTGAGCTAACCAAAGCTCTGATACCAACTGTAACGTCCCGGGTTTCGCCCGACCCGATTGATCGCTAGATCGACCAAGACCGTTCAAAACCCAAGTACGTTAACTCTGGGAATACAACAACATCATAACAATAACAACAGACTTTTATAAACATTACAATAATGTTACATCAGAGTACAGAACATATCAGAGTACATTGAATAAAATTACAGCGGAAGATAAATTTCAATAAATTAAATACAATAAACAGCGGAAGACTTTCTATTCTCTGGACACAGCTTTAGGCTTCGATCCAGAATCCTGCTCAAAAGATAAATATCTGCAAAAAGCTACTCGACTGCCCATGTGGAAAAGAGGGCACCCGAGTTTGCAAAGTAAAACAAACTACGAGTCAGTCATGGGACAGGTGTGAGAATTCTTAACTAATTTCACTAATAACAAAAAGACAAATCCAAGGACCACGCCGCTAACGCGGAACGAGTTTACTCCAATGGATTGTCGTGCATAAATTAAAGTAAATCGTTAAACAACGCAATGCTTTTTGGAAAAATGAAACCATCATAAGACTCAAGTCCCATCACACAATGCAACGCAAACCGGAGAATAGAGTTTTACCTTATAATGGTCAAAAATGCTTGATATGTTAAAAACGAATTTGATATTATTATTAGTGTATATATGTTTCAAAAACATTTCAAAGTAATTGTATCAATCCTAGGAAGCATAACTACCATATATTATGCCTCCGTACTAGTAATACAATCAAATTCGTAGGGTCGTATTTGGAATTTGGTTTCCATCATGAGTCAAGGCTAGGGAGGAGCTCCTTACCGATTTGAGACACTCTAGCTAATGCCTCTGGATTCCCCGTAGTTAACCCTTGGATCCTGCAGGGCCTGTCCACACATACAGCTTCGTGGATTGGCAATTCCTGAACACACGTTTCCCGGTCCTATAGGACCTATCATCCGAGGCGCGCCACATTCCATTATCCACATAAGTAAATATCAGCCAGTTTAAGCGCCGACACCACTTCTAGCTAGAAAGAAACGTGCTGCTCTCCCTGCGTTCCCTTCTCCCGTTTTAGACTCAACCGGGTTGTGAGGCTCGCGAAGTAACGTTATAACCACAAGGCCTGCTTTTCAACAAAGCCTTGATCGTCTTCATCTTAGCGTGCCACGTTGATAATTCACGCCATGCGATTGATAACTATTAATACACAACCTCTAAGGGTGTTGAGCAAGAGAATAAATTCTTCGCCACCAACGGTCGTATATTAATAGAAATCAATTTACATAGAACAAAATTCAACGTCAGACACACATCCATTTATAAGCTTATGCTCTGGGTCTAAGCGAAATCCAAATCCGTACAAATCAACACTACGTCCAGATAACTACCATCTTAGCCCCGTCTTGGGAGCAAATCAATCAAGGGCCTCAACACTAGTTACCCATTCGATGTGAAGATCGTCGATCTTCAACACCGTCCTTCATATCTTCCATTTAAAACGTCGTATGATTATTTGAAATGAGTATAACTCGGTCTTTTCAAATAATCTTCGCATAATTATCATTTAAATTATTTCATAACGTTATTATTTATCACTATTTTTATTTTGATAAAAATAGATATAAATCATTCCATGTAGTCATTAACATATAAGGGCAACGGACCAACCAAACAAACAACGCACAATCTTGTCCATGTATCCTATCAAGGTATCATGTTCAATGAACATTTCAATTCCATTCCCACATTTATTTATTTGTAAATAACAAACAAAATGTAACTTTCAATTCATTCTTTTACTGCATAGAAAATGTCATTAAAACATCTCTTTTTCTAATTTATTTACACTACAAGTAAATAAATGTTTTCCTTTTCTTCTACATATCCTATTTACATGAGAATGTTAATGAAAGTGTCATTGAAAATAGTTCTTTTTTATTTACATGAGAAAATGTAAATTTCTATTTCATATTTTATTTACACTCTTTCTCTCATTTTATTGGAAATGTAGTATTTCCTTCTTATACTTTACACTATAGAAAAATGTGAATTTTTTTTTTATTCTTCACACTATATTATCTGTTATTACATTATAAAGAATGTAATTCTTCTAACTTCTTTTGTTACAAAAAAATGTAATAGTTCTTCTTTTGATTACATTAAGAAAAATGTAATTGACATTATACTGTAAAATCCTATCTTTCAATTGCATTGTAAAATTTCCTTTTTTAATTACGTTGTAAATGTAGTTAACATTACAGTGAAAAATTCTAACTTTTTAAATTACATTAAAGAAATGCAAATTTGATTACATCATCCAATTCTTCTTCTTAATTACGATAAATTGTAATTTTCAATATAATGTAAAATCCCTCTCTTTTAAATTACATTAAAAATGTAATTTTCATAACAGTGCAAATTTCTATCTTTTATAATTACATTAAAAAGGTAAATTTGATTCTAATGTCCAATTCTTCTTTTTAATTACATTAAAAATGTAATTTTCAATATAATGTAAAATCCTTCTTTTTTAAATTACATTAAAAATGTAATTTCCATAACAGTGCAAATTTCTATCTTTTATAATTACATTAAAAAGGTAAATTTGATTCTAATGTCCAATTCTTATTCTTAATTACATTAAAAATGTAATTTTCAATATAATGTAAAATCCTTCTTTAATTACATATAGAAATGTAATTTTTATTGCAAATTCTCATTCTTAATAAAAATGTGATTTATTTTTCATATACATAAACATGACATTTAAAATATGATTTTGATTCATATGCATTACCTTGACATTAAAATATGGTCTGATTTTATATGCATTATCATGACACTGAAATACAGTTTTATTTCATATGCATTAACTTGACATTAAAATATGTTTTATTTCATATGCATTGACGCTACTCCAAAACATGATTTTGTATCATATGCACTGACGCTACTTTAAAACATGATTTTGTATCATATGCACTGACGCTACTCTAAAACATGATTTTGTATCATATGCACTGACGCTACTCTAAAACATGATTTTTTATCATATGCACTGACGCTACTCTAAAACATGATTTTGTATCATATGCACTGACGCTACTCTAAAACATGATTTTGTATCATATGCACTGACGCTACTCTAAAACATGATTTTGTATCATATTGTAACGCCCGGCCCCTAGACCCATGCTAACCAAGAGCAACACTAAGTGTTACTGTCGGAAAGCACGGAGAATGGGACTCGATAGGGCTAAAATTTGTTCTCATTCCTTTGAACGAACACTGGCACGAGAATTTAAATCTTCTTAACTTACCATTTGTGCTCAGTACAAGTTCAAAGAAATGGTACAAGAAAATTTCCCAGGTACATAGTGCAAAATATAATAGAATCAAGCACAGCACAATAACAACAGCAGAATACATAATACATATCATAATAGAAATGTCCAGAATACATGGTCCATCATACATAATATCACTTCCCAAAATACATAATAGTATACATACCATAATACTACACGCTACTGATAGTTTGAAGCTGCATAGTCCAAAACCCCAAAACGTGGAAAAAGATAAGAATGTTGCTGCAGTCCACGCAACCTAACCTGCAAACAATCCTCAACCTGACCCGAGGATTGTTTTAACAGAACAAATCACACGGGTTAGACTATGTCTAGTGTGAGTGAAGTAAGTATCTATGGACATTAAATAATTTAACAAATAAGGGTGCCACATGTATAAGTCAACATGGGGCGTATGAATGTTACAAAAATGTGAACAATTTAGCATGATCATCACATTAATATGCCATAATCGCAGGCATCGGTATTGTATATAACTCAATACAATACCAAACCAATTATCATATGTAAAGCAATATGATAATATAAAAAGTAAAGTTAAAGAGGCACAGGTATTGTATGTAAAGCAATACAATACCAAAACAATTATCATATATAAAGCAATATGATAATATAATCAAACGTTGGTTAAAATATCGGGTTTCCAAATTATCTTGGGTAATATCCCATTATTATTCAAACAAATTAGAAGTTAATATAGAATTATGAGAAGTACGGGATAAATATAATATGACTCATAACAGATACCAAATAAACAGACGCTGGTATTGTAAAATCACAGTGGTAGAGCTCTTGCGCGCGCGGAGACATCAGCACCGTAACCTACTCATAACGCCATAACGACACCTAGCGATCAACCCAGGATAACCAAGACGGTCTAAGGCGAAGGCCGTATGCTACCCGTTCACGGCACTACACGTGACACACCCACGCCTCCATCTGATGTAGTCTGTGATAGCATTCAAACATATACTTTGCATTCAAATTACAATTTATTTTCCTCAAAAATTGTAATTTATTTTTCCTCAAAAATTACAATTTATTTTCCACTGAGGCATTCAAACATATACTTTGCATGCATTGAAATAGCATGCATGAAACAAGTTTAATTGTACAACCTCTTCAACCTTTCAATATTTCAACAAATCCCATTCAAATTCATTTTCGATGATCAAGAATTCAAGAATAAATCATATTTAGGAGAAAGAGCTAATTTTCTATCAAGATGTCACCTTCAACCCATCATGTATGCACAAATAATGATTTGAAGGGGAAAAAGGTGGAAACTTCACTCACCTTCAATGCCAAAATGCAATCTTGAGGCTCTATAACAGCTTGCCTTTGATTACAATCCCTTTCCTTTCAAAAATCAAAGACCCTAAATCACAATTCATAAAAAAAAAACAAAAGGAAAGGATATGGAGGAACTGATTTGGGGATACTTACTTGAGGAATCGGGAATCTACTTCACTCTTAGATTGCAATTTCTAATTTTACTTTGATTTGATGAGAAGATTTGATCTCTTTTTTTTTTCCTCTCTTTTCTTACGGTGGATGAAGTTTCTGAATGAGGAAGAAGGAAAAATACGTATACTGATGTTTTAGTCGGTAGAAAGAGGGGTCATGTATTTTTATTCATAAGTCCCCCTCTAGAGTCTTCCTATGAAATATCTCCACCATATTTTATTATTTCCCCCTTATTATTATTTTTATTTTTATTTCTTCTATGCATACAATGAATATACCTTGTCTCATTAGGAGATTTTTTCTATATCATACATTTTAAATTAGTTTCTAGAGCTTTCCTAAAAAATGCATATATATATTTTTATTTTTATTTTATTTACATTTTTTCCTTTTATATTCTTTTCTTTTTATTTTCTTTTTATGAAAAATGGACATAAAATTCTCTTTACCTTATATTACACACATTTTCAACATTATGAAAACTTTTTTTTTCAATGCATACATGTAAACAACAAGAAAACACCATTTTATATATTATTTACAATAACACACATAACAATAACACATTTTATGAAATCAATCAAATTTTTCTACTAAAATTTGCACTTTTCATTGCATTGAAATTTGTCCTTTTTATTTCATGCGAAAAAAACTTGTACACAATGTTCACTAACTTATAATTACATATTTTTTTCATCTTTCTAAAAAAAATACATTTTTTTTTCAAAGTTCATTTGCTAAAATAAATTACATTATGCAACAAAACTGGTAAAATTCCTCATATTAACCATGCACAACGCATTTATTGATCGTCATCAATTTTTCCTCTCATCCATTTTAATATTTTAATGTCATTTATCTAATTTTCAAACAATATTTAATATAATTATTACCAAATTATTATTGGATTCCCAATCCAGTATCCCTAAAATAAAGGGGTTGTTACAGACTTCCCCCTTACAAATATTGCGTCCTCGCAATTTCTATGTAGGGGATACATCTGTAATAAACTTATAGATTCAACTCAAAACAAAAGGACATACCTTACTCAAGCGCCAAACAATTTAGGATAATGCCTCTGTGTCGACTCTTGTGTTTCCCAAGTGCAGTCCTTTGGATTACTTGACCACTGCACCTTGACTAAAGGAACCACTTTGCTACGAAGCTTCTTTGTCTCAGAGGCAATAATACGAATAGGCTCTCGAGTAAAAGTCATGTTGGGAGCGATCTCAAGCTGCTGCAACTGCTTCGGCTCTAAGACCTCTTCGGAATCCCTTAAACACTTCCTCAAGTGAGACACATGAAAGACGTTGTGCACACTCGATAAGTGTTCGGGTAAGGCAACCCTGTAGGCAAGTTTTCCAATTCGCTCCACGACAGGATAAGGGCCAATAAATCTCGGAGCAAGCTTACCAGTCTTACTGAACTTCATTACTCCTTTTAAAGGAGTAACCTTCACAAATACATGATCTCCAACACTAAACTCCAAGTCCTTTCTTCGACGATCTGCATAGGACTTTTGTCTATCCTGCGCCTCTTTCATCCTTCTTCTAATTAGGTCCACCTTCTCAGAAGCTTCACGCACAGTGTCGGGACCAAGCACCAACCTATCCCTAGTCTCAAGCCAGCACGAAGGAGATCTACAGGGTCTTCCATACAATGCTTCAAAAGGAGCCATGCCTATACTGGATTGAAAGCTATTGTTATATGCACACTCGACCAAGTATAGGTGGTCCTCCCAAGACCCGCCAAAATCAAGGATACAAGAGCGCAACAAATCCTCCAATATCTTGTTAACCCGCTCAGTTTGCCCATCGGACTGAGGATGATATGCTGAGCTGATATTCAACTTCATCCCCAAAGCAGACTGCAAGCTTCTCCAAAACCCACTAGTAAATAGTGGATCCCTATCACAAACTATAGCACTAGGTACACCATGGAGACGTACAACTTCCTTCACATATAGCTTTGCCAAATAAGGAGCGGTTCTTTTTGACTTGACTGGGATAAAATAGGCAGATTTAGTCAAACGATCCACTACTACCCATATGCTATCATGCCCTTGCTTTGATCTCGGCAATCCATCAATGAAGTCCATGGATACCTAAACAAAGCATTTATATTTACAGCATTACGCCGAAGGATCTAAGTATAAATAAACAATTTAGAATTTTAATTCACTTATACCTGATCCCATTTCCATAGCGGAATCTCTAATGGCTGAAGAAGACCGCTAGGCTTTTGGTGCTCGCACTTCACCAATTGGCAGGTAATACACTTCTTTACATACTCGCCTATGTCGCGCTTCATTCCTTCCCTGTAATATAGACGTTTCATGTCCATATACATCTTACCGCCACCTGGGTGAATGGTATATCGCGAACTATGGCAATCGCTCATCACCTCATGCCTAAGACCTACAACATTAGGTACAAAGATCCTGCCCTTCTTCCTTAAACAACCTTGAGCATCCAACTCAAATCCTTTCAAATCATCAGCATCATCTCCATTCTTCAGCCGATGAATACGCTCTAAAGCAGTAGGATCTTCTGTCTGAGCATGAGAAATCCTATCCATGAGGCTTGGTCTCATAACCATATTGGCCATCATCCTTCCAGAGCTATGAGTGGGCATATTACAATAGATTCCACTAGAAGCCAACACCTCCAAGTCTCGCCATTCAGCTATCATCATCGATACAACCGCTTGGTGTTTACGACTAAGAGCATCTGCCACTCGATTACCTTTCCCAGGTGTATACTGAATATCAAAATCATATGCAGCCAAAAACTCCAACCATCTTTGCTGACGCATATTCAACTCTTTTTGAGTGAAGAGGTATTTCAAAGACTTATGGTCAGTATAAAGGACAAACCTCTCACCCATGAGATAATGACGCCACAGCTTCAAAGCAAAAACTACAGCTGCCAGCTCCAAATCAGGTACAACATATCTAACCTCATTGGGTCTTAATTGTCTAGATGCATAAGCCACAACTCGTCCTTTCTGCATAAGCACAGCACCCAATCCAGACCCACAAGCATCAGTATACACCACAAGATCTTGATTACCTTCTGGAATCACCAAAACTGGTGCATTAGTGAGCATCTCCTTCAACTTAGAGAAAGCTTCTTCACACTTATCTGTCCACTCAAATCTTATACCCTTCTTCGTCAGCCTTGTCAAAGGAGTGACAATCTTCGAAAAATCCTTAACAAAGCGACGATAGTATCCTGCTAGACCGAGGAAGCTTCGAATCTCTGTAACAGTCTCGGGCCTTTTCCAATTCTGTATTGCTTCTATCTTAGAAGGATCCACAGCTAGACCGGCTTCGGATATAATATGGCCCAAGAACTTTACCTCCTTCTGCCAAAATTGGCACTTGGAAAACTTTGCTTTCAGCTTATGTTCCCTCAAAGTCTCCAAAACAATCCTCAAATGACCTTCATGCTCTTGCTCAGACTTGGAATAAACTAATATATCATCAATGAAGACCAAGACGAATCTATCAAGATAGCTTCTGAACACTCTATTCATCAGGTCTACAAAGTATGCAGGGGCATTCGTAAGTCCAAACGGCATTACCAACCATTCATAAGAGCCATATCGAGTGCGAAAGGCAGTGAGAGGGATGCTGTCTTCCGCTACTCGCAACTGATGGAATCCAGTGGCTAAGTCAAGCTGGGAAAAGACTTTTGCTCCACTTAACTGATCAAAAAGATCATCAGTACGAGGGAGTGGATACTTATTCTTTACTGTCAGCTCATTAAGCTTTCTATAATCAATGCACAAGCGAAGAGAGCCATCAGCCTTCTTTACAAAGACTGCAGCAGCTCCCCAAGGAGAGCTACTAGATCGGATGAACTGCTTCCCTTCCAATTCTGTCAACTGCTTTCGAAGCTCCTCCATCTCCACACGAGGCATACGATTAGGTGGTCTACTAACTGGTTGGGCTCCAGGGATAAGATCTATGCGAAACTCCACATCCCTCTTAGGCGGCAAGCCGGTAACAGGCTCAAACACATCACCAAAATCCCTGACAACAGGAACTCTAGTTATCTCCTAATCTTCTCGTGATTCAATGGAATGAAGAGAACCATGAGCATTAGGGCCTTGCGTATCAAGTGTTATATTAACGAGCCCTTTGAAAGATGGATGCTTCAAGGTAACAACTCTGTCTAAGCAACATAGACGAGCCTCATATCGATCCAACCAATCCATCTCCAAGATAATATCAAAGCCAAGATGCTCAAACACATGCAAATCACATGAGAAAGGGAGTCCTCCTAAAAAGATCTCGAGGTTCTTGCACAACATTCCAAGTGTTGCGGACCCGCCAATGGGATTCGCAACCCTTAGAGATGTGACGAGATAAATTACTTCTAAAGCATATCTATCAACTAAATCTTTAGATATAAATGAGTGTGATGCACCAGTGTCAAAAAAGTATGCAAATGAAAGTATCTTTAAATGGGGTTGTACTTTGCATAACTTGCTTCCCCTTCCTTTGGCTCGGACTAGGGTCTCCCTCCATGACATACAGTCTAGCAGCTTGTTTCTTCTTCGTGAGTTGTGGGCACTCGTTCCTTAAATGACCAATCTGGTGACACTCATAACACTCCCTTTGAGGACAAACATTAGCAAAATGCCCCTTAGCTCCACACTTATAGCATTCCACTCCACCTTTAGCTTGCTTTTGAGTGCCTGAAGCTTGTCCCTTCTTTTGCTTCTTTTGAGAATTCTGCTTCTTCTTAGGGAAGAATGGAGCTTTCCTCTTAGGTGCATCCTCATCTCTTTCACGATATAGATCTTCGTACCTCAAAGCCAGATCAACAATCTCATCAAATGTAGAGCGAAGCTGAGTCAAGAGCTGTTCTCTCAGCTTTCTACGCAGACCATCCACAAATTTTTGATTCTTTTTGAACGGGGTGTTGATCAAGTCTGCACCATACTTAGAGAGGGAGTTGAAGGTATTGACATACTCCAGAACTGACATATCCCTCTGCTTAAGCTCAATAAATCTACGAGTAAGGATGGCCTTCTCTGCCTCTGGAACGAACCTCAAATCAAATCGTTCCCTAAATCTTTCCTATGTAAGCTCTTCCTCTCCTCTCTCAGCATTCATAATGTCAAACCAATCAGCGGCATTGCCTTGGAGGAAGCTAGAAGCAATCTCGACCTTTTGACGGTCAGTCACACCCATGTGCCCAAAAACATGCTCACAAGTCTTAAGCCAGGCCTGAACTTCAACAACACCTTCTTTCCCAAGAAAAGACTTCCCTCCAAGGCTCGTAAAGTCCTTACACATACGAGCGAAATCAGCTCTAGGAGCAGCATTAGGAGCGGGTGCGGCTTGAGGCATGTTCCGCATCAACTCCAACCACTGCTCCATCGTCAAACGGGGAGGTCTTCCAGCCATCTTTCTCACTACTCTGCATATAGTGAGATATATCACTCAGCTGGAATTAAAATAATACTCACACTAGAACGTTAAAAATTGGGGTTTTGGTTCAGGTATGTACAACTATTATTATATAATGGGAGTGATACTGTAAAATAAACAGACATGTACGATGTTTCTACTGTCTTGTGCTAATCCATATTCTAAATATATTTTGTACTATGTCAAACCTGGCTCCGATACCAACAATGTAACGCCCGGCCCCTAGACCCATGCTAACCAAGAGCAACACTAAGTGTTACTGTCGGAAAGCACGGAGAATGGGACTCGATAGGGCTAAAAATTGTTCTCATTCCTTTGAACGAACACTGGCACGAGAATTTAAATCTTCTTAACTTACCATTTGTGCTCAGTATAAGTTCAACGAAATGGTACAAGAAAATTTCCCAGGTACATAGTGCAAAATATAATAGAATCAAGCACAGCACAATAACAACAACAGAATACATAATACATATCATAATAGAAATGTCCAGAATACATGGTCCATCATACATAATATCACTTCCCAAAATACATAATAGTATACATACAATAATACTACACGCTACTGATAGTTTGAAGCTGCATAGTCCAAAACCCCAAAACGTGGAAAAGATAAGAAAGCTGCTGCAGTCCACGCAACCTAACCTGCAAACAATCCTCAACCTGACCCGAGGATTGTTTTAACAAAACAAATCACACGGGTCAGACTATGTCTAGTGTGAGTGAAGTAAGTATCTATGGACATTAAATAATTTAACAAATAAGGGTGCCACATGTATAAGTCAACATGGGGCGTATGAATGTTACAAAAATGTGAACAATTTAGCATGATCATTACATTAATATGCCATAATCGCAGGCATCGGTATTGTATATAACTCAATACAATACCAAACCAATTATCATATGTAAAGCAATATAATAATATAAAAAGTTAAGTTAAAGGGGCACAGGTATTGTATGTAAAGCAATACAATACCAAAACAATTATCATATATAAAGCAATATGATAATATAATCAAACGTTGGTTAAAATACGGCGTTTCCAAATTATCTTGGGTAATATCCCATTATTATTCAAACAAATTAGAAGTTAATAAAGAATTATGGGAAGTACGGGATAAATATAATATGACTCATAACAGATACCAAATAAACAGACGCTAGTATTGTAAAATCACAGTGGTAGAGCTCTTGCGTGCGCGGAGACATCAGCACCGTAACCTACTCATAACGCCATAACGACACCTGGCGATCAACCCAGGATAACCAAGACGGTCTAAGGCGAAGGCTGTATGCTACCCGTTCACGGCACTACACGTGGCACACCCACGCCTCCATCCGATGTAGTCCATGACCCGCCGATCGGGAATCCCGATCAAACAACAAAATTGCCCAACGTAGCAGACCGTTTGACCTTTGGTGGTAGATGGGCGAAATTTGAAACCACCGCGATACAGGTAGCGAACCTGAATCAGGTCGACCAAGATGGAGTTTTGGCCCATTGGTTCAACAGAGTCCAATCTATCACAATCCCAAAATTAGAGTATTGTGAAATATTAATTTGTAAATTCATGCTTTGAAAACTCATAGTGTTTATAATGTCAAAACAATATAAAAAAAAAACTCATCATGGCAACTTCCATAAAAGTAAGTTTTATAAACCCAGTATACTTTACAAAAAGGATAACATCACATGTCCATAGATGGTTACACTTCCGTTTCGCTCTAATACACAAGTACCCCATAATACTTATGTATTATAACGAAACATAAGCATTGCTTAGCATGTTTAACTTGCTTGAAATTAATAAACTTATTCGATCATTTAATTTGTATATAACAAAATTTTCTTTAAAAGAGGAATTGCTTTCGAAAATTTCAAAGAAAAACGATTTACTACGGTAAACCTATAATTATTTTTAAAGGAAATCTTATTACAAATTTTTTTTTTTTTTTGAAAAAAAACAGCTCAAACTGGGCTGCACATGGTAGCCCGCATGGACTGCTTGTGCAACCCAACTGAGCTGCACTTGCAGCCCAACTGGGCTGCATAGTGCGGCCCGAATAAGCTGCACCTGCAGCCCCCTGGGCTGCACTTGCAGCCCAACTGGGCTGCATAGTGCGGCCCGAATGGGCTGCACCTGCAGCCCACCTGGGCTGCATAGTGCGGCCCGAATGGGCTGCGCCTGCAGCCCGCCTGGGCTGCACTGCAGCCCACACTTGGGCTACACCTGCAGCCCTCGTGGGCTGCACAGTGCAGCCCGCCAGGGCTGCACTGCAGTCCTCGTGGGCTGCACAGTGCAGTCCAGCACAGTGCACAATGATTATACCTTGTCTCATTAGGAGATTTTTTCTATATCATACATTTTAAATTAGTTTCTAGAGCTTTCCTAAAAAATGCATACATATATATTTTTATTTTTATTTTATTTACATTTTTTCCTTTTATATTCTTTTCTTTTTATTTTCTTTTTATGAAAAACGGACATAAAATTCTTTTTACCTTATATTACACACATTTTCAACATTATGAAAACTTTTTTTTTTCCAATGCATACATGTAAACAACAAGAAAACACCATTTTATATATTATTTACAATAACACACATAACAATAACACATTTTATGAAATCAATCAAATTTTTCTACTAAAATTTGCACTTTTCATTGCATTGAAATTTGTCCTTTTCATTTCATGCGAAAAAAACTTGTACACAATGTTCACTAACTTATAATTACATTTTTTTTCTTCTTTCTAAAAAAAAATACATTTTTTTTTTCAAAGTTCATTTGCTAAAATAAATTACATTATGCAACAAAACTGGTGAAATTCCTCATATTAACCATGCACAACGCATTTATTTATCGTCATCAATTTTTCCTCTCATCCATTTTAATATTTTAATGTCATTTATCTAATTTTCAAACAATATTTAATATAATTATTACCAATTTATTATTGGATTCCCAATCCAGTATCCCTAAAATAAAGGGGTTGTTACACATATGCACTATCATATACTAAAATATGATTTTATTTTCATATTTCTATTCAAACGCTAAAAATATATTTATTTTCCTATTTCTACACATCCGGTAAAAATAAGTTTGTTTTCATATCTTAACAGCGACGCTAAAAATATAATTTTATTCATGTTTTAACTAAAACGATAAAAATATATATGATTATATACATATTCTAACAAAAACGAAGAAAATATGATAATAACCATATTCTACCTAAGACTGCTAAAAAAATAATTTTAATCCACTTTTTCCATTAATGCTAAAAATATAATTATAATTCACTTATTCGATTAACGCTAAAAATATAATTATAATTCACTTATTCCATTAACGCTAAGAATATAATTATAATTTACTTATTCCA
This sequence comes from Allium sativum, assembly GCA_030737875.1. Taxonomy (NCBI): domain Eukaryota; kingdom Viridiplantae; phylum Streptophyta; class Magnoliopsida; order Asparagales; family Amaryllidaceae; genus Allium; species Allium sativum. Next base: position 827,809,740 of record CM060909.1, read on the forward strand.
TTACACTAACAATATGATCATTCAAAATTATATAGCGCTTATAATTATAATATATTAACATTACACTAACAATATGATCATTTTAATGTAATGACATGGCGCTTAAAATATGTTCATTTTAACTAAGATGACATAACGCTAAATTTATATTCATTTTAACTGAAATGACATAACGCCGAATTCATATTCATTTTAACTAGAATGACATGACGCCAAATTCATATTCATAATTTCTAATGAAAACATTACTAATGTAAACATATTTTCTAACGTAAACATATTTGCTAATGTAATCATTATTTTCTAATGTAAACATATTTTAACACAACGCTAAAATATGTTCATTTTTCCTATAATTTAACACAATGCTAAAATTTGATTCATTTTCAATAAAATGACATAACGCTAAATTTATAATTCATTTTCAACTAAATTTACATAATGCTAAAATGTATTCATTTTTCTAAAATGACACAACGCCTAAATTTATGTGTTAACCTTTTTCTATGTTTTCTAATATCGTATAAAGGAGTACTTCATATGTTAACATTTTTCCTATGTAAACTAGTGTCAAATAAAGGAGTATCTTATATGTTTACGTTTTTGTTTCACCTATTTTATTTCAATCAAAAGTGACATTTTGTTTATCTAAACTATTTTAACAAAATGAGTATTTTGTTAATTTATTATATTTTGGAAAAATGATAATCCTAATTCAAATTTGTCCATATTCATTTAACACAAATGTTAATTCTTGAAATAACAATTCCAACCAACACTACATAGTGATTTGGTTTAACACTAGTTTTCAATTTACAACCCAATAACATTTCATTGTGATTTGGTTTATCACACTTTTCAATTTACAAATCTAATAACATAACATAGACTAACAAACACAACATTGCTTTCAGATCTGAAATAGATCTAAAATAAAACTACATCCATCACAGACACAGATCTAAGCTATCACATAGATTCATGAACACAGATTTATAAATTAAGAAAAATAATTAAATTAAATTTTAAATTTAGAATTTCTCACCTTTGTATTTGTCAGAACTAGAACAAATTGAACGTCAGAAATTTGTTCACACCGATCTAAGATGTTGTGTGATGTTGCGTTGTCGCAGGATTGTCAAATTTGTCGGGTTCTGTATCGAATTGGATCAAAAACATGCTTTTAATAATTAAAATTAAATTAAATTTAAAATTTCTCACCTAGTCCTTTGGATAGATAAATCAAAGAGAGGTAGAGCTTGTCACCGTTCCAAAATCATCATAATAGAATGAAACTTATTTTTTTCTTTTGATGGAGGAAGGAAGAAGAGAATGGCGGCCATGGCTTGGAGAGGAAGGAAAGAGAGGCGGCTCTTTTTTCGCAAATGGTGATGAAGAATTACATGAGGTAGAAATGGGAAAGAAAATAAGAGGAGAGGGATGGTGTAGTAATTTATTTCCGTTTTATTCACATGTTACAAAATTCAAATTTCAAACATATATAACTAATTTAAGCTTTGATCATGTAGATGTGTGTATATACATGCAAACGTTTATATATAATTCAAACCAATAAATCCCTTAATTAATATCATTCATTTTTTTCCTTTTCCTTAGTTGACTGTTTCTTTACATTAATTACAACATTAATTTGTAACCTATTTCATTACCCTTCCTTAATTTTTCCGTCATATACTTACCCTTTTATTCATATTTACAGAATTCAAACTTCAAATATATAAAACTAATTAACATTATATATTCTTGTGAAAATTTCCAATTCCATTCTTTCTTATTATTATTTTTGACATACTTTAATTACTAGTTATGGTACATAAATTTCAGTTGTAATGTATGTTAATTAAAAATGTAACGTACATGAATTATTATTAAGAAGGGAAACTTATTAACTGAGTTTTTTTTTATTGATCATCATAAACGAATATTTCCATAATATGAAAGCAAATTACTTAACTGAAATTTGTTATAAGTAAATCTTCAACATTTTCATAAAAGAGTTTCATGTATGTCGACTTTTTAATACAAGGTAACACTCTAATAAATTATTATATCTTACATAAAATAAAGGGAGGTTACATCTCAAATTTTGTTTTTAACTTTAAATTCAAAGATCAGTGTAAAATATTATAATTATTATATAAGTAACTACACAATGTATTTATTGTTTTCAAACTAACCATCGTGTGCAAAGCATGACATGTACTGATATTAAGAGAAACAAAAATTAGCATAAAATTTCTATGTATAAATTCATTTAATTTATGAACATATATATATATATATATGTATAATGTAACATGGATGCACGTGCTAAAAATAAGGAAGGGAAGAGGAATTGAAAACTGCTGCCACTTTCCATATTAAAAAAAAATTATTAATGAACAATACAAATTTAACCGTTACACCGTAAATTAAATGCCAATGTTAACGCTAAATTCACGAATTTATTTCACTCGTTATTTCTTTATTTAGAATTAAACTACATATAAAGTTAAAATATTCTCTATTAGCAAAACGTTCTCATTAAGAATTTAAATAAATAATCCTTATATTACATGTGAATTGTTCACGCTCCGTATTTACATTAAAAAGAATATTCTTGACATATTTTAAATATATGTTTCTTTTCTCTTTTAGCAGTTAATTTCTAGCAATGTTAAAAATAATGTTTTTAACACTTTTATATTTCTAACATATATCTTTCTTTACTTCAAATAAAATAAAATTTTAATCGTTATTATTTAAAATATCAAAAACTCATTAAAATTACTTAAAATAAATTTTAAATTTTACCCCAAAATTCGGGGTTGTTACAGCTAGTTGAGTCATACCCAAATAGGGTATATTTGTCACCGATCTAGAGAAAATTCATTATTTATTCCTCTTTCAATTTTGTATCTTACGGATTATGGTTAGATGGCCGACAACCATGGGTGACAATATATTCGGTAACTCAAGCTAAATGAGTGGTCAGTCATGTATGGCCAAATTGCAAGATGTCCTCTTGAACCCTTGTGTATCCCCTCTAGAGTACATTGATCGCGAGGTGGTCCCAGACCTTCTCACAGTTGGAATCCAATCTCCAATAAGAGCTCTGCGGTTCTTGATTTTATACTATGTATGTAGAGCATAAGATGCAAGCGTTCTACTATTTGATTATTTATTTGATTAGACATTATTATAATATCACCAGATTTTGATATCAAAAAATGTTTTGGGTTATAGTAAGGTAAAATCCGTCCATGTTTATGTTTGCTCCAAATTTGGGACCAAACACCAAAGGTGTAAAGCTACACTTCACCGATTCGGTAAGAATATGGAACCGCGTAATCACAAAATAAACGAATAAAAACAACTAAGAACACAAAGGAATTTTTATAGTGGTTCGATTCAATATGAATCTACGTCCACTTTCAATCAATTCTCATTATGATATTCAAGCTTACGACATATGAATTTTCCCTCATTACAATCATTTCTCTCTTTTAACTCCATTTACGATTTAAATTTCTCTTAAATTGGCGAAGAGTTGGCGGAGTCTTTAGCTTAATAGTGAGAGAAGTATGGATCTTCAATCCTTTAAGTGCTTTGTCCCTTTCTCCATGATTTTGTAAGAATTTTGTATTAGATCGGGATTTAGAATGAATTAGAGAAGATATGAAATTGCTTGAATGATGTTGGAGTGATTCATCTTGTAGCTTGGATGAGATTGAAGGTGCTTAGATTCAATTGTAGAAAGCTCTCATGATCATTGACTTGGATTTGATCTTCATGAAGTTAGAGGAGTGTTGATGAATCCATAGAAGCCATTAAAGGAGTTGTAGATGAGCTTTGAATTTAACGGAGTCTCCTTATAGGAATGAATTTTCGGTTCCCCCCTCAAATGAATTATGAGGGTTACTTATAGGTGATTTTAGTCCGGGTGGCAATTCTGTAATTTATGCAGAAAAACACCATGACTCAACTCGCCATGACTCTGTACAGTATGAAAATCCCATACGGCATGACTTTAATGAATTACCGACATGGTGCTGTCCACACATGCGCACACGCCATGCTTTATATATAGGGACCCCAGTCCAAAGCTTTTACATCACATGCCGCTATATTAAAGACGTGGTTACAATCCCATAGCATTTCACGTTTTGTTTTGGATGTTTTTCCATTTTAATGGCGTAATGCAGAATAACGACATGACTTGCTTGGACTGGAATGCGACCTGATTTAGTGCTAGCGGTATGACCTGGATTAGCTTAACGACATTGAAGGAACTGTGATATGCCAAGTGAATTCACCCAATAATACACGACGTGAGTGGTTTAAGACTTTACAGCTGTCATAAGATAGATAATGAAGTAACAGTATTCATGTATGTAGTGCTCCCATACACCTTTGCCATGTGTCCTATTGTGTTGGGATCTATCTTTTTTACTTTATAGATGGGATGCAAGATACTTTCTAATCAGCCATGTATCCTTAAATGGTATGCCCCAAAACCATTTGTTGTCTACGAATCAGAACGTGCTCTGTTACGAATGCTGCAGATGTTCATGTCGTGAGTCTCATCTCCATCCATGTCGTTCACTATGGCTTGAGTTCCATTTTAGTCTCCAACTAGGATGGCTTACGTTACACGTTTTATCATCCATTTGACATAGAATAATCAACGTTAACCGACCCAATTTGATAAAGTTATTTCAACTCATTAGCTTACGACATGAATGATCCATGGTACTTATATTATGTTCCAAAAGATGAAATACCCCACGCTGTTAACTTGTACATGCGGCCTCTAACATGGATACTATGACATGAATTCTATGGCTCGAACAATTTTTACTAGGATGCATGATGACTTCCTTCAACTGGAACGCGACATAACTATAGTTTGCCATGCGAACCTCTTTTATTTAATAATATATTCATCGACATGAGTTCACACGTGACATGCTTGCTCACGCAAATTGTCTTCACACGACATGCTATATGGAAACGGATTGCTTCACGTGTGTGTTACACAATCTATTATCTACCAACTATCCTAGTTGGTACCAACCGCACGTCATGACCATGTCGTTAACACCGCTCGAACGTAGCGGTTACCATGGCGCACTGAATGACTTCATTGCATGTAACACCCCACGTCCATTGATGTCACTCACGAAGGGAATGCATTAATTTCCATGGAGGTTATAAGTGAATATAGAACAGAAAAATTACAACAAGACAGATAGTAAATAGTACTTGGAAATCTAAAACTTCATTTTATTGCAGCGGAAATTAAACATGTTTGTTACATCATAAAACCATAGATCATAACCAAGTACAATATCCATCTTCATAAAAACAAAATACATAATCCCATTACATAAATAGCCATTAAAAAGATAACAAGCTGGACTTTTGTAACAACCCGAAAATCTGGGCCAGTTTAAAATTTTTATTTTGCCAATTTTAGCGAATTTTGAACATTTAAAATGAATTATTTTAAATAATATCGACGGAAAATTTATTTTGAATAGATTAGAACGTATATATTATATACGTCGTCATTAGAATATAAATAATTATATATAACTATAAATAGAATTGAAAATGGCGCGGTAGTTCGATAATTCGATTTCAAATTTCAATTGAATGTACCGGGTGCAAAACAATCCGGATTTTAGTGAAACCAAAAACATTAGGATCTATTTGAGAATATCTTTCCAACGAATCCTAAAAATCAAGATTTCATAGCGGGAATCAAAAGATATGTCTAGTTGAAAATTCTGAATAGTCGCTATGGAATTCAGGCCCTTAAAAATAGATATTTTGCAAACGACCTCGGATTCCGACGAAACCACTATTGTTGGATCTGTGATGTCAAATTTTTGTTAGATTCCAAATTTCATAATTTTTTGAATCAATATGTGAGCGTGGCAAAGGAAAACGCGTTTGACCAGTTTCAGTTGATTTTAATCGACTGGAAAATGGCCATTTTTCAAACGGTCTCAGAATTCGACGAAACTAGTTTTGTTAGGACCGTATCATCAATACGAAGCTAGAAAATATTTTTTTGGGATTTATAGAGTTAGTATGTGACCCCAGTAAATTGAAATGCGCGTTCAAATTCAATATATAGAGTTATATGTTGTTTTTAACGGAAACTGATCGAAACGTTCGAATCAGCTTACGATACATATCCCGTTGTGTTCGGAATGGGGGTGAAACGCTATAGACGACAGGCGGTGGGCCTCGTTTCGAGGTCGAAATAAAAAGTCAACATTTTAGAAATTTAAAATATTAAAATAATTAAACCTCTCCCTCTCTCCTCTCCTTATCTTCTCCCCCCCCCCCCCCCCCCCGTTGAAATTCATTTCAAAAACGAAAATTAAAAAAAAAAGGGGAGGAAAGAATCGCGCGCCGCCAGGCGCGCTGACCATCGCGCCGCCGGAGCGGGCACAGCTCCGATCACCCCCCAATCCCTTAGGCCACGACCTCCCCTTCCCCTCCACCTTCCCTCCCGTCGCTCCCCCTCCTAGCACGAAGACCAAGGCCGAGCGCCCCTTCCCCTGCAGCTCCCGACGCCCCGACTTCAGCACCACCCTCCAGCGTCCCTCTGAACCCCCTCCCGACCACCAGCAAGGCGCAGCGGCACCCCACGCTCCTTCTCCGACTTCGGCAGTGAGTTCTTCGGGTTTTTTTTTTATCTTTTTATAATATATATAATCTCTATAGAATGGTCATACAAGAAAGAAAGGATCTTTTATTATAGAGAGTTCAAAATATAATTTTTATGATAAGTTTGAGGTGTTATAAAAATTATGATTTTGATTTATAAGAAAGATTATACTTTTATATAATAGAAATGTTAAAGATATAATTTTTCTATAGTAGAAATATTAAAAATGTTATTTCTATATTGTATAGATAATAAAGATATAATTTTTATATTATAGAAAGGCTAAAAATATCATCTTAATGTAGTAGAGGCAATTAAAATACAATGTGTATATAATATAGATGATAAAATTTCGATCTTTATTATGTAGGAAATATAAAAATATGATTTTTATATTAAATATATAATAAAAATGTGATCTTTATATGGTAGGATATAAAAAGACGATATTTTTATGTAGTGAAAGACGACATTTTTAAAGTAGAAAAAGGCGAAATCTTTAAATATGAAAAGGCGAAATCTTTAAATATGAAAAGGCGGAATCTTTATGTATAGAATAACATGATAAAAATAGAATTTTTATCTATATAGTATCGATGTAAAAATACAATTTTTATCTATATAACATCGCTGTAGAAATAGAATTTTTGTCTATATAGTAGCGATGTAAAAATAGGATTTTTATATATTGAATAGCGAAGTAAAAATTGGATTTTTATATATTGAATAGCGAAGTAAAAATTCGATTTTTATATATTGAATAGCGAAGTAAAAATTTGATTTTTATATATTGAGTAGCGGTGTAAAAATAGGATTTTTATATATTGAATAGCGAAGTAAAAATTTGATTTTTATATATTGAATAGCGAAGTAAAAATTCGATTTTTATATATTGAATAGCGAAGTAAAAATTTGATTTTTATATATTGAATAGCGAAGTAAAAATTCGATTTTTCTATATTGAATAGAAAAGTAAAATTCGATTTTTATATATTGAATAGCGAAGTAAAAATATGATTTTTTTTTTATATGTAGTAACTACGGGCAACGAAAGTGAAGAAAGGCAAGAACGACAAGATTTCTACATGAAGTGTCGTGAAGTTAGGATAGCATTTGGTGAGAACTTCTCACTCAAATTTCCTTTTCTAGTTATATATATATACTAGGATGCAGACGGTGCTTAGCAGCACCCGACACCCATCGTCCACAGACCATGGACGGCTTGTTTTTTTGATTGATGTGTTCTGAAAATTGACTGTGTTGTGGAATGATTGAATAATAAAATATTCTTGTGTTGAAAGGAAATAAAATATTTATATCGATAAAAATATTTTATCATTAAAAATATAATTTTTAACGTGAAAGTGAATGAATAAATATTTATAAACAAATCGGCCAATTTGTTTATATACACTGATTTGACTGATATTGATTGGGATGATAAATTTTACACATCGCCCAACTGCACAAATAAAAATCTGTGATTGTTGATTTGAAACCCCACGCGGGTTTTGGGATGTTATTTGGGGTACACTAATCCCAATTGTTTAATTGTATGTCGATCGATTGGTCGACAGACTGTGTAAGCGTTAATTATTTATATTTGTTGCTTGTGCAGTTGTGTGGTGCACTTTGGATGATGGTTGATTGTTTGTCATTGCTGTTATATACATGTGTTGTGTGGAATCCATATAATTAACATTATATGGTGATTGATTGGGCCTCATTCCAATCGGGAAAATAATGAATATCATAAAAGAAAATTCATGTGTTGAAACTATTCATGTGTAGAGTAAAATATTTTAAATAATAAAATCTACATCTTTATCATATTTAAAATTAGAACTACTTTACGGTGGAGTCTGATTGAAAATCAAACGATAGATACCCTAATTTTATAAAATATTTTACATAACCAAAAATAGACGTGTGTTGAAAGAAATATAATTCATGTGTTGAATGGGGTAAATATTCATTTGTTGAATAGAATAACGAATTTATTGAAATATATAAAGCCGTGTTGATTAGAGATGCATTATTCTGACGTGAACGATATTTATATCGATTTTATTCGTTTTATAATGAATATTGAAAAGTGATTTCAAAATTTAATATTTAGAAATGAAATTCAAATTAAATTATATTAAAATTCAAATTGAAATTTTATTGAATCAATTTGAAATGAATTCGAATCGAATAGAAAATGAATTCGATTCGAATTGAATAGAAAGTGAATTTGAATTCAAATTGAATAGAAATGAATTCAAATTGAATTAAATTGAAATTGAATTAAAACGAATTGAAATCGTTTTGAATGAAATTTAAAACGAACTAAAATTGAATTGAAATCAATTTGAAATGAATTCGAATAGAAAATGAATTCGATTCGAATTGAATAGAAAGTGAATTTGAATTCGAATTGAATAGAAGCGAATTTGAATTCGAATTGAATAGAAATGAATTCAAATTGAATTAAATTGAAATTGAATTAAAAACGAATTGAAATCGTTTTGAATGAAATTTAAAACGAACTGAAACTGAATTGAAATAAATTAGAAATGAATTCGAATTGAATTAAATAGAAGGTAAATTCAAATTGAATTGAAACGAATTAGAATTCGAATTAAATAAAATTGGAATGAATTCGAATCGAATTGAAATCAAATCGATTTGAAATTGAAGATGGAGTTGAAATTGTTTTTGAAACGAATTTAGAACGGTTTATAAAATACGTTTTAAAAGGAAATCGATGAAATATATATAATATATATATTATATATATAATGGCCTGAATAGAACGCGCCGCGCCGTGGTAGTTCGTGAATTTCGACCATTGACTTCGAATTGACGTTGCGGGAGATCCGACCGTCAGATCCTCCTAAAACCGGAACCGTTGGGTTCATATCGAGAAGAGCTTTCCAATGAATATTTGAAATTTGAAATCTAACGGTTGGATTTGGAATTATGTCCAAATCAAATTTGAAAAAGGTCGTTGTAAGTGCAGTTCGATGGCCGTTGATGGAAATCGACTGTACGGGCCTTGATAAAATTATTAAAAATGTCTATAATTTGTGTAAAATCATAAGAAATGATTTGGGAAAAATTGTGTTGAAAAATTCCATATTTGAAAAGGTAAAAATAGATTTTTATCGAAATGAACTAGTTTTGAACTAGAATTAAAATCCATTTATTTTTGAAACAAATAAATTGAATTTGAAAGTGATTTTAAAAATAATCAGTATTCCCAATACGTGAATTGGACTGGAGCTGAATCGAAATTATCTTCAGAATATTTCGATGTTGGATTTCGTGACTATACAGATATTGTTATGGGAATTTGAAAGATATATTATATATCGTTATTTCCAATCTGATGTTTGTTGGTTTCAGAATTTGATATTGAATATAAGCCGGTATATTTTCTATTCAGAGCCTTGTATTTAATATCAAATGTGATTTGGGTTTATCGTGAATCGTGTTTTAGATGACATTGGTTCTTTAACCAGGTTAAAGGCAAGATGTTGATTTTTGAAAGGATTAAAACTAAGTGGAGTTTTAATGAATCCTTAATTAGATTAAAATGTGAATTGATAATTTAAATTATCAAATCTGAAAAGTGATCGAGAGTGGAGTATCACCAGTTTTGCTCCAAAGCGATAGTTAAATCTTTAATTAGATTTGAGCGTGAAATGATAATTAATTTTACCGATAGCACCGTGGGGTTAGATATGGAGTATTACCAGTTTTTCTCCATGGGATAAATAGGTTGGGATTGGGAAATAAAATAAATAATTACTTCGGTGTGGTTCGCTAATCCCGACTAGTTTGAAATGATGTCCAAAGGAAGATCAAAGAATAAATTTAGAAGAATTTATCTTGGATAAAATTAATGGGAACCTTTCCCTAAGAATGTGATTTTGTGAATAAAAGAATATTCTGAATTGGAATGAGGCATTTGTTGTGTTTGTGTAACATTTGTTTATCATATACGTGGGTTATTCGGAAAGGCCGGGTTTATACCCATTATGAATAACCGATTCGACGAGATGTCGAAGATGAAGGCGGTGGTTGAAGACCGGAAGTCTTCACATCGTTTGGGTGATTACTGATGATCTCGATTGGGCTGTACACCCAAGATGAGGGAAACAGTTGGTGATCGTCCGGACGTACTTGGAGATCGATGGATATGCGAGGAAAGTGCCTCCGGTTTCGTTCAGACCCAGAACGAACTTGTAAATGGATTGTGTGTCTGACATTGGATTTTATTCTGTGTTGATTGATCTCTATAAAATATACATCTGGTTGGAGACGGAGAATTTATTCTCTTGCTTAACACCCTTCTCTGAGACGTACGAGCTCAGAGGTTGTATATCGATGGACATCAGTCGCATGGAGTGAATTGCCAGTGTGGCACGCGTAAGTGGCAATTGATCAAGGCTTCTGTTGAAAAGCAAAGTCTTGTGGTTGATGATCAAAGCACGGCCTGTTTGGCGTAGCTTTGTGTATAACGTGAATTCGCGAGCCTCACACCTCGGTATGAGTCAAAAACGGGAGACGGACCGCTGGGAGAGCACGACGTTTCTTTCTAGCTAGGGTGGTGTCAGTGACCTACCAGCCCTGACATTTATATACTTTTCACCTGTGTGGTTGTTGGAATGCGAGGCGCCTCGGATATAGGTCTGTAAGGACCGGGAAATGTGTGTTCAGGAATTGCCAATCCTCAAAAGTAAGAGAGGACCGGCCCAGCCGATTCCAATGATCAAAGTGGGGTCCTGAGACATTTGCTAGAGTGTCTCGCACGCGGAGAGGAGCTTGCCCCTTGCCTCGGCTCATGATGGAATCCAATTTCCAATACATGATAATTCGGTTTTATTTGTAGAACCTAGTATGGCGACATAGTGGTATGGGTCATTCATGCCGCCTATGATTGATATTTATGATTGAAATTATTTGGACACTATACACCTACAATAGTATCAAATAATGTGTTTTAAACGTATCAAACATGCTTTGGCTGTTATAAGGTAAAAACCCTATCCTCCGGCTTGCGTTGCATTGTGTGATGGGACCTGGGTCTTATAACAGCTTCATTTTTCTTTATTTAGCATTGCGCTGTTTGTTCTATGCACTGGTATTCTTGGGAGGAAACTCGTTCCGTGTTATACGGCGTGGTCCCTTGATTTACCTTACTTTAAAAATAAAGATTAATAACTGTTTTAGTTCTCACACCAGTCACATGACTAACCTGGAGTTTATTGTTTTAACCTAAACTCTAGGTGCCCCTATTTTCGACACGGGCAGCTAGTAGTTTTTGTTTTGCAGATTTATATTCACAGGATCCTGATTTACAGCTAGAACGATGCTCGGAAAGCTCTGTATCCGTGTATCACTTTTAGTTGTGCTTTTGTATTATTTTCCGCTGCGATGTATTTAAATGTAATTTAAATCTCTGATATTTGCTGAATGTAATTTATTCAGTTATACTCTGTATATTCTTGTATCTGATGGAATTGTTGTAATAACAATGAAATGTTCTTCGGTCTGCATTCTGATTTGTCCTGTTCTCAAACGATCAGGGGTTTTCGAACGGTCTTAGTCGGTTTAACGATCGATTCAGATCGAGCGAAATTCTTTGTCGTTACAGTTGGTATCAGAGCTTTGGTTTACAGAGCTCGAGAACAAGACGCATTAGAACCATACGAAAGAATTCATCAGATATTAGATTAGTAACATCCAATTAGAATGACTCGTTAGAGATGGGATCGGTAGTATCCTAGAACGAGTGTGAAGAGTATATTTTTCAAATGAAAACAATTTTGTTTTTAAATTTAAACCATTTTAAACGTATTTGATTATTTATTTTATTGAATATGGACAATCGAGTATATATTTCGCGTATACGCGTCATGAACGTATAATCGAAGTTTTAATATACTGGATAGATATAGAATCACATTCTAGACACCCGGGGATAATCCTGATGATGTGGCCACATCATCAGTATTTATATTCGTGTTTTGAAGGTATGATTTCTATATATTTCCATTAGACTGGTGTGAGAACCAAAACTAATATATGTAGAATACATTGTTGTGAATTGGCATCAAAAACATGATTTTTGCCTATATATCAAAATTATGAATTTGAAACTCTAATTCACTAATTGATTGATGTTTGTGTTGTTTGTTTATTTGTTTGATAATTTTGAACCATTTAGCCTAATGGAATCAAATATTGAATTGTATTGAAAATTGGTTGCATTTGCTTGCATATACATATACTTGCATTGAACAGGTCATAGCAAGGAGGCTAGAGCAGAGAATAAAATTTGTTTGCCTGACAAATAGGTACATGTTTACTATAATTTACTGTTTTGTTTGGGTGATGATGATTTTATGAGCCGATTGGCTAGCTGCTTGGCTTTTTCTTTTTCTTTCTGAGATCAGAAGGCCTATATGGCAATTTCGGGATTTTCCCGTGGCTCCCGGTGCAGGGGAGGTTATGGCGAAATTTTTCGAAAATTCCGGGTGTTAGCCAAATTTTTGAAATTTTTGAAAATTCTCAGAAACTGAAAAGTTGGAGAATGGAAGCTAGATCGAACGTAGAGTTGATTGATCAAACCACTTTCGACTTTGTTCCTTTTCGGGGACGAAAAGTTTTAAGTGGAGGAGATTGTAACAACCCGAAAATCTGGGCCAGTTTAAAATTTTTATTTTGGCAATTTCAGCGAATTTTGAACATTTAAAATGAATTATTTTAAATAATATTGATGGAAAATTTATTTTGAATAGATTAGAACGTATATATTATATACGTCGTCGTTAGAATATAAATAATTATATATAATTATAAATAGAATTGAAAATGGCGCGGTAGTTCGATATTTCGATTTCAAATTTCAATTGAATGTACTGGGTGCAAAACAATCCGGATTTTAGTGAAACCAAAAACATTAGGATCTATTTGAGAATATCTTTCCAACGAATCCGAAAAATCAAGATTTCATAGCGAGAATCAAAAGATATGTCCAGTTGAAAATTCTGAATAGTTGCTATGGAATTCAGGCCCTTAAAAATAGACATTTTGCAAACGACCTCGGATTCCGACGAAACCACTTTTGTTGGATAAGTGATGTCAAATTATTGTTAGATTCCAAATTTCATAATCTTTCGAATCAATATGTGAGCGTGGAAAAGGAAAACGCGTTTGACTAGTTTTAGTGGATTTTAATCGACTGGAAAATGGCCATTTTTCAAACGGTCTCAGAATTCGACGAAACTAGTTTTGTTAGGACCGTATCATCAATACGAAGCTATAAAATATTTTTCTGGGATTTATAGAGTTAGTATGTGACCTCGGTAAATTGAAATGCGCGTTCAAATTCAATATATAGAGTTATATGTTGTTTTTAACGGAAACTGATCGAAACGTTCGAATCAGCTTACGATACATATCCCGTTGTGTTTGGAATGGGGTGAAACGCTATGGACGACAGGCGGTGGGCCTCGTTTCGAGGTCGAAATAAAAAGTGAACATTTTAGAAATTTAAAATATTAAAATAATTAAACCTCTCCCTCTCTCCTCTCCTTATCTTCTCTCTGCCCCCCCTGCGTTGAATTCATTTCAGAAACGAAAAAAAAAAGGGGAGGAAAGAATCGCGCGCCGCCTGGCGCGCTGACCATCGCGCCGCCGGAGCGGGCGCAGCTCCGATCATCCCCCAATCCCCTAGGCCGCGACCTCCCCTCCACCTTCCCTCCCGTCGCTCCCCCTCCTAGCACGAAGACCAAGGCCGAGCGCCCCTTCCCCTGCAGTGCCCGACGCCCCGACTTCAGCACCACCCTCCAGCGTCCCTCTGAACCGCCTCCCGACCACCAGCAAGGCGCAGCGGCACCGCACGCTCCTTCTCCGACTTCGGCAGTGAGTTCTTCGTTTTTTTTTATTATTTTATAATATATATAATCTCTATAGAATGGTCATACAAGAAAGAAAGGATCTTTTATTATAGAGAGTTCAAAATATAATTTTTATGGTAAGTTAGAGGTGTTATAAAAATTATGATTTTGATTTATAAGAAAGATTATACTTTTATATAATAGAAATGTTAAAGATATAATTTTTCTATAGTAGAAATATTAAAAATGTTATTTCTATATTGTATAGATAATAAAGATATAATTTTTATATCATAGAAAGGCTAAAAATATCATCTTTATGTAGTAGAGGTAATTAAAATACAATGTGTATATAATATAGATGATAAAAATTCGATCTTTATTATGTAGGAAATATAAAAATATGATTTTTATATTAAATAGATAATAAAAATGCGATCTTTATATGGTAGGATATAAAAAGACGATATTTTTATGTAGTGAAAGACGACATTTTTAAAGTAGAAAAAGGCGAAATCTTTAAATATGAAAAGGCGGAATCTTTATGTATAGAATAACATGATAAAAATAGAATTTTTATCTATATAGTATCGATGTAAAAATAGAATTTTTATCTATATAACATCGCTGTAAAAATAGAATTTTTGTCTATATAGTAGTGGTGTAAAAATAGGATTTTTATATATTGAATAGCGAAGTAAAAATTCGATTTTTATATATTGAATAGCGAAGTAAAAATTCGATTTTTATATATTGAATAGCGAAGTAAAAATTCGATTTTTATATATTGAATAGCGAAGTAAAAATTCGATTTTTATATATTGAGTAGCGGTGTAAAAATAGGATTTTTATATATTGAATAGCGAAGTAAAAATTCGATTTTTATATATTGAATAGCGAAGTGAAAATTCGATTTTTATATATTGAATAGCGAAGTAAAAATTCGATTTTTATATATTGAATAGCGAAGTAAAAATTCGATTTTTATATATTGAATAGCGAAGTAAAAATTCGATTTTTATATATTGAATAGCGAAGTAAAAATTCGATTTTTCTATATTGAATAGAAAAGTAAAAATTCGATTTTTATATATTGAATAACGAAGTAAAAATATGATTTTTTTTTATATGTAGTGACTACGGGCAACGAAAGTGAAGAAAGGCAAGAACGACAAGATTTCTACATGAAGTGTCGTGAAGTTGGGATAGCTTTCGGTGAGAACTTCTCACTCAAATTTCCTTTTCTAGTTATATATATATATATATATATATACTAGGATGCAGACGGTGCTTAGCAGCACCCGACACCCGTCGTCCACAGACCATGGACGGCTTGTTTGTTTGATTGATGTGTTGTGAAAATTGACTGTGTTGTGGAATGATTGAATAATAAAATATTCTTGTGTTGAAAGGAAATAAAATATTTATATAGATAAAAAATATTTTATCGTTAAAAATATATTTTTTAACGTGAAAGTGAATAAATAAATATTTATAAACAAATCGGCCGATTTGTTTGTATACACTGATTTGACTGATATTGATTGGGATGATAAATTTTACACATCGCCCAACTGCACAAATAAAATTCTGTGATTGTTGATTTGAAACCCCACACGGGTGTTGGGATGATATTTGGGGTACACTTATCCCAATTATTTAATTGTATGTCATTGATTGGTCGACAGACTATGTAAGCGTTAATTATTTATATTTGATGCTTGTGCAGTTGTGTGGTGCACTTAGGATGATGGTTGATTGTTTGTCATTGCTGTTATATACATGTGTTGTGTGGAATCCATATAATTAACATTATATGGTGATTGATTGGGCCTCATTCCAATCGGGAAAATAATGAATATCATAAAAGAAAATTCATGTGTTGAAACTATTCATGTGTAGAGTAAAATATTTTAAATAATCAAATCTACATCTTTATCATATTTAAAATTAGAACTACTTTACGGTGGAGTCTGATTGAAAATCAAACGATAGATACCCTAATTTTATAAAATATTTTACATAACCAAAAATAGACGTGTGTTGAAAGAAATATAATTCATGTGTTGAATGGGGTAAATATTCATTTGTTGAATAAAATAACGAATTTATTGAAATATATAAAGCCGTGTTGATTAGAGATGCGTTATTCTGACGCGAACGATATTTATATCGATTTTATTCGTTTTATAATGAATATTGAAAAGTGATTTCAAAATTTAATATTTTGAAATGAAATTCAAATTAAATTAGATTAAAATTCAAATTGAAATTTTATTGAATCAATTTGAAATGAATTCGAATCGAATAGAAAATGAATTCGATTCGAATTGAATAGAAAGTGAATTTGAATTCAAATTGAATAGAAATGAATTCAAATTGAATTAAATTGAAATTGAATTATAACGAATTGAAATCGTTTTGAATGAAATTTAAAACGAACTGAAATTGAATTGAAATCAATTTGAAATGAATTCGAATCGAATAGAAAATGAATTCGATTCGAATTGAATAGAAAGTGAATTTGAATTTGAATTGAAGCGAATTTGAATTTGAATTGAATAGAAATGAATTCAAATTGAATTAAACTGAAATTGAATTAAAAACGAATTGAAATCGTTTTGAATGAAATTTAAAACGAATTGAAATTGAATTGAAATAAATTAGAAATGAATTCGAATTGAATTAAATAGAAGGTAAATTCAAATTGAATTGAAACGAATTAGAATTTGAATTAAATAAAATTGGAATGAATTCGAATCGAATTGAAATCAAATCGATTTGAAATTGAAGATGGAGTTGAAATTGTTTTTGAAACGAATTTAGAACGGTTTATAAAATACGTTTTAAAAGGAAATCGACGAAATATATATAATATATATATATATATTATATATATAATGGCCTGAATAGAACGCGCCGCGCCGCGGCAGTTCGTGAATTTCGACCATTGACTTCGAATTGACGTTGCGGGAGATCCGACCGTCGGATCCTCCTAAAACCGGAACCGTTGGGTTCGTATCGAGAAGAGCTTTCCAATGAATATTTGAAATTTGAAATCTAACGGTTGGATTTGGAATTATGTCCAAATCAAATTTGAAAAAGTCACTGTAAGTGCAGTTCGATGGCCGTTGATGGAAATCGACTGTACGGGCCTTGATAAAATTATTAAAAATATCTATAATTTGTGTAAAATCCTAAGAAATGATTTGGGAAAAATTGGGCTGAAAATTTCCATATTTGAAAAGGTAAAAATAGATTTTTATCGAAATGAACAAGTTTTGAACTAGAATTAAAATCAATTTATTTTTGAAACAAATAAATTGAATTTGAAAGTGATTTTAAAAATAATCATTATTCCCAATACGTGAATTGGACTGGAGCTGAATCGAAATTATCTTCGGAATATTTCGATGTTGGATTCCGTGACTATACAGATATTGTTATGGGAATTTGAAAGATATATTATATATCGTTATTTCCAATCTGATGTTTGTTGGTTTCAGAATTTGATATTGAATATAAGCCGGTATATTTTCTAATCAGAGCCTTGTATTTAATATCCAATGTGATTTGGGTTTATCGTGAATCGTGTTTTAGATGACATTGGTTCTTTAACCCAGTTAAAGGCAAGATGTTGATTTTTGAAAGGATTAAAACTAAGTGGAGTTTTAATGAATCCTTAATTAGATTAAAATGTGAATTGATAATTTAAATTATCAAATCTGAAAAGTGATCGAGAGTGGAGTATCACCAGTTTTGCTCCAAAGTGATAGTTAAATCTTTAAATAGATTTGAGCGTGAAATGGTAATTACTTTTACCGATAGCACCGTGGGGTTAGATATGGAGTATTACCAGTTTTTCTCCATGGGATATATAGGTTGGGATTGGGAAATAAAATAAATAATTACTTCGGTGTGGTTCGCTAATCCCGACTAGTTTGAAATGATGTCCAAAGGAAGATCAAAGAATAAATTTAGAAGAATTTATCTTGGATAAAATTAATGGGAACCTTTCCCTAAGAATGTGATTTTGTGAATAAAAGAATATTCTGAATTGGAATGAGGTGTTTGTTGTGTTTGTGTAACATTTGTTTATCATATACGTGGGTTATTCAGAAAGGCCGCGTTTATACCCATTCTGAATAACCGATTCGACGAGATGTCGAAGATGAAGACGGTGGTTGAAGACCGGAAGTCTTCACATCGTTTGGGTGATTACTTATGATCTCGATTGGGCTGTACACCCAAGATGAGGGAAACAGTTGGTGATCGTCCGGACGTACTTGGAGATCGATGGATATGCGAGGAAAGTGCCTCCGGTTTCGTTCAGACCCAGAACGAACTTGTAAATGGATTGTGTGTCTGACATTGGATTTTATTCTGTGTTGATTGATCTCTATTAAATATACATCTGGTTGGCAGCGGAGAATTTATTCTCTTGCTTAACGCCCTTCTCTGAGACGTAGGAGCTCAGAGGTTGTATATCGATGGACATCAGTCGCATGGAGTGAATTGCCAGTGTGGCACACGTAAGTGGCAATTGATCAAGGCTTCTGTTGAAAAGCAAAGTCTTGTGGTTGATGATCAAAGCACGGCCTGTTTAGCGTAGCTTTGTGTATAACGTGAATTCGCGAGCCTCACACCTCGGTATGAGTCAAAAACGGGAGACGGACCGCTGGGAGAGCACGACGTTTCTTTCTAGCTAGGGTGGTGTCAGTGACCTACCAACCCTGACGTTTATATACTTTTCACCTGTGTGGTTGTTGGAATGCGAGGCGCCTCGGATATAGGTCTGTAAGGACCGGGAAACGTGTGTCCAGGAATTGCCAATCCTCAAAAGTAAGAGAGGACCGGCCCAGCCGATTCCATGGATCAAAGTGGGGTCCTGAGACATTTGCTAGAGTGTCTCGAACGCGGAGAGGAGCTTGCCCCTTGCCTCGGCTCATGATGGAATCCAATTTCCAATACGTGATAATTCGGTTTTATTTGTAGAACCTAGTATGGCGACATAGTGGTATGGGTCATTCATGCCGCCTATGATTGATATTTATGATTGAAATTGTTTTGACACTATACACCTACAATAGTATCAAATAATGTGTTTTAAACGTATCAAACATGCTTTGGCTGTTATAAGGTAAAAACCCTATCCTCCGGCTTGCGTTGCATTGTGTGATGGGACCTGGGTCTTATAACAGCTTCATTTTTCTTTATTTAGCATTGCGCTGTTTGTTCTATGCACTGGTATTCTTGGGAGGAAACCCGTTCCGTGTTATACGGCGTGGTCCCTTGATTTACCTTACTTTAAAAATAAAGATTAATAACTGTTTTAGTTCTCACACCAGTCACACGACTGACCTGGAGTTTATTGTTTTAACCTAAACTCTGGGTGCCCCTATTTTCGACACGGCAGCTAGTAGTTTTGGTTTTGCAGATTTATATTCACAGGATCCTGATTTACAGCTGGAACGATGCTCGGAAAGCTCTGTATCCGTGTATCACTTTTAGTTGTGCTTTTGTATTATTTTCCGCTGCGATGTATTTAAATGTAATTTAAATCTCTGATATTTGTTGAATGTAATTTATTCAGTTATACTCTGTATATTCTTGTATCTGATGGAATTGTTGTAATAACAATGAAATGTTCTTCGGTCTGCATTCTGATTTGTCCTGTTCTCAAACGATCAGGGGTTTTCGAACGGTCTTAGTCGGTTTAACGATCGATTCAGATCGAGCGAAATTCTTTGCCGTTACAACTTTACTTCAACGGTCCAAGCTTTCCAAAGAGAGATGAAACAATTCAATCAAACTCCACTAGAGCTGGGCCCAACCTGAGGACCTGGAGGGGGAAAAAGGATAGAAATAGAGGGGTCAGACATAAAGTCTGGCGAGTATGTTAATTCTAACAATACTATTATCAAAATAACTAGACTAAGGCATAAGCTGGAAGACAAGTAAATGTCTATGAACTCCTAGGAAGATAAAGATATCGTTTAAGATAACGTTAAAGATAACGGTAAAGGCACACCTAATTACTAACGAATGATTACTACACTGCACCGCACATTACTACACTGCACCACACTAGCCACCCTGTTGTTTGATCCCACTTGCTTCACACAGAAACTTTATAAATAGCCTTACATACCCCTAGCTGACTACATAGGTGTCGTCTGCCCCTATCTCCACTAGGTGTACCCCACTACCCACTTTCGATCGGCTCCCTACTCGTAGATACCCGTGCTGGCCCCACAGTGGGGTGTATCACTCCCCTAAAGTGGCAACCCGATACAACTTGAGAATGTACGGCTTATACCTACACGATGCAACAACGTCTTACCTACCAGCCCGGGTCCATACACGCATACGAAACCCGATGGACTTGCGTTGCCACCGCTCCCCATTTTGGCCTCTTACAGTCGAACCCAGCATGCATGTCCCATCCTCGACTTGGGTCGAGCCCACAAAGATACATTTGGGATACTGGTCGAAATGGCCCCCCACAAGCTACCGACCTAAGCTTGTCACTAGTATATCCCACTTAACCCTCTTAGTCATGTTTATTTACATGTGTGTTTGGTTAAGTCTTACTGATCGTATTTCACATGACACTAAGGGCACCCCCTAGATTCCTCATGCCACCCAAGGCACCTACTTAACCCCCATGTCCCACCTTACATGTTTATCTGGTTAAGTATTTCTTAATTCATTCAGGCCATAACCTCATAAAGACGTCTCACATTAGACTGACATTTATGGCAGCTGGATTTGGCGGGCGGGTCCGGGCAGTCTTACACCATAAAAGAGTCTAACGTCGTGTCTTTACAACCGTTATGCTTTAGTTTAGGCCTAGGACCTCTCACATTGGGCTGACATTTGTGACCACTGGATTTGTCGGGCGGGTCCGGGCAGGTTTACGTCACAAACGAATCCAACCTCGTGTCCCAAGCATTGATTAACACTAAAAATCTTTTACCCCAGTTTTAATAATTCCCTATTCAAATTATTAATTAAGTCAACTTTTAATGATGTCCATAATTGACTCAATTATGGCCATCCACTTATGGCATGCAAAATCATATCAATTGCACCCCAACTTTTTAATATTAAATCCTTAATATTACCCCTACCCCACGTTTATACGTTCGCTTATTCAACGCATAATATAGGCTAGACTTGTATAGTCTAACACCTAGCACAAAGATAAATTATCACAACATATAGACAATTAAAATAAATCTAATCATAATAGGGGTGAAACTTGCATAAACTACACATGTTAAGGATCAAAAGGTGTCAACTTGTTAAATGTCTCAATTTATATGATATGATCATAGCCCAAATCTATACATAAACTTGCATATGGGGTTTTTAGGCAACACAATGATGGTGTGAACTAGCATAGGATATCACATATGTCATAGCATAATTCTAGATGTCATAATAGATGTCTTGGTGTATGTTCATAACTTTTCTAATCAATCTAACTTGCATATGTGACTTGTCATATAGATCAACATAACCCAAACATGATGATTTAATTAATATGAACTAACTAGCATAGATGGTAACATCATGGCCTTTTTAACATGTATGATTCATCACAACTTAGCATAGAAACTTTCAACATACATAACTTCATCATAGCATGATTTACAACATATAAGATATCATCATCACGTAACATTGGATTTACAATATACATGATAGCAAAAGGGGTTTACAACAACATATATGATAATTCACATCATCTACTCATAATCCATTCATAACTCAACCTAATTAAAATGATAATAATCTTGTTAAGATCATCATACTCACAATTTAGAGAAGAAAAGAGAGAGTTTTGCTTTGCTTTGCTTTAGGGTTGAGAGAATTAGAATTGAATTTGCTTTTCTTCCTTCTTAGTTGGCGGCGGCTCCATTGATTTCCATGGCGACGGTAACTATTCTATTTTAATTAGGTTTAGGGTTAACATTAGGATGTATTTATAGGTGTAGGAAGTTATTTAGGACCATTAGATTAACCCTGAACCATGAGAACCAATCAAATGCAAAATCTGCATTTGAGCGAATCGGCCCACGGGTTGACAGCCAAACACCCTGGATTAACCCCTAGTCGACCTAGCAAGGCTCAGGTCGACCTCAAAAATGGGCCGATTCGGTTATTTCCCCTCCCAATTCGCTGTTTTGAACTTTTTCGCATTTTTTTTTATAATTTATATATATATATATATCAATATATATATATATATATATTTCTCTGCACAACCCATTTCACTTAATTCTTTTCTAAAAATTAAGTATACTTTAATTTGTGAATTTTAATGTTATAAAACTACGGGGTGTTACATTCTCCCCTCCTTAAAGGATTTCGTCCCCGAAATCTCCAAGTCAAGAAGAATGTATATCCTACCATCTAATCGTCCATCTACTCAACCATCAAACACCAGCATCCATTGTCCTTAAAAGACTTCTAATGCTTTAATGTTTATATGCACAGTGTGTGTATATGTCCATATCTAATGCAAAATTAGGCAGTCTACTGATTCAGTCGACCTCCTTAGTGCAATTCATGATAGTGTCATGCGTCCAATATGTATGCAAAAGATTCCTAATGATACATATTAATTCTATATGCGTGCACAACCATCCACCCGAATGTAGCAACTATATGAAAATACAACCATTATACATCCATTTTACTAAATACATCCATATATATGCAATATGCAATATGAAGTGCCTGAGCCGATCTGGTGCCTAATAGTGTGTGTATATGCATCCACGAGCAACCACTAGCAAACACCTGCATCCACTTTGCATCCACCATACATAACATGTCTCAAACACATGTTTCAACCATAGGATTATCCTAACTAAAGGTCAAAGATACTAGCGAGAGGATATACTAAAGATAAGATAAGTACAAGCTAAGCGATAAAGGAGAAATTGAAGGACATACCCTAAAAAAGAAAAGGGTGTCGTGAACGCATCTTCTCTTTCGTTTCCCAAGTAGCGTTGCTCTCATCATCTCCCCATTGCACTTTGATTAGTCTGACCTCTCGATTCCTCAACCTCTTGATCTCCGACCCAAGAATGCGCGTAGGAGCTCGTCGAATTGTCGCATCACGCTCTATCTCCACCTCTCTAAGCAAGCTCGGCTCTACCACTTCCGCGGTCTCGTGCAAGCACTTCCTCAAATGTGACACATGGAATACGTCATGTACACCACTAAGTCTCTCGGGAAACTCCACTCTATACGCCACCCGTCCAATCCTCTCCTTAATAGGAAACGGCCCTACAAACCTTGGTGCTAATTTCCCAACGGACCCAAAGTGAACAACATTTCGTAATGGAGACACTTTGACAAAGACCATGTCCCCAACCTCAAATTCAAGATCCGTCCTTCTCTTATCCGCATATGATTTCTTCCTGTCTTGCGCTGCTTTCATCCTCCTCCGAATCAAGTCGACCTTCTCCGAAGTCTCCCTAATCATATCGGGCCCAAGTAAGATCTTATCCGTAGACTCCCACCAACATGTAGGCGAACGACACGGCCATCCATAAAGAGCTTCGAATGGTGCCATACCAATGCTAGACTGAAAGCTGTTATTATATGTGAACTCCACCAGTGGAAGATGCTCTTCCCATGTACCCCCAAAGTCTAGGATACATAGTCTCAAAAGATTCTCTAGAATGCGATTCACCCTCTCGGTTTGGCCGTCCATCTGAGGATGATATGCGGTGCTTAAACATAACTAAGTCCCTACTGCCTCCTGTAAGCTTCTCCAAAATTCGCTAGTGAAAATAGGATCGCGGTCGCTCACTATGCTAGAAGGAACACCGTGCAAACGAACTATCTCTCGAACTTATACAGAAGCTAACCATGGAGCAGTCCTCTTACTCTTCACGGGAATAAAATGGGCACTCTTAGTAAGTCTATCTACTATAACCCAAATTCCCGTATTACCCTTCCTCTATCGCGGTAATCCATCCACAAAATCCATCGAGATGCTTTCCCATTTCCATAGTGGAACCTCCAATGGGTGAAGCAACCCACCAGGTTTTTTTTGCTCCGCTTTTACTTGTTGGCACACCAAGCATCTAGCGACATACTCGGCCACGTCTTTCTTCATGCCTGCCCAAAAGTAAACTCTCTTCATGTCTTTGTACATCTTGTCCCCGCCGGGATGAATGATCATCTTCGAACGATGTGCTTCGTCAAGAATAGTCTTCCTTAGGTCATCGTCTTTTGGTACACAAAGTCTACCGTCCCTACGTAACCAACCCTTATCGTCTAGGTTATACCTACGGAGATGGCTTGATGACTCCCCTCCTTTGAGTTTTTCTACTAACTCAACTAACCGTGGGTCGTCTCGCTGTGCCTCGCCAATCCGTCCCAAAAGCGTAGGTCTGACCTCCAAGGATGCTAGCAAACCGGGTACGAAGTCAACGGAAGGTCTAAAGTCAAACATCGAAATGAATTCTAAACTTCGCTGCTCAACAAACAAAGGACTTAAGGATAATATTTTTCTACTTAAGGCGTCTGCCACCACGTTACCCTTGCCAGGGGTATAGGCTATTTCGAAGTCGTAGGACGCTAAGAACTCCATCCACCTTTGCTGCCTTAAGTTCAAGTCCTTTTGAGAGAATAGGTATTTTAAAGACTTGTGGCCAGTGAATAATTCGAATTTCTCGCCAAGAAGATAATGACGCCAAGACTTAAGCACGAAAACAATAGCGGCCAACTCTAGGTCATGTGTGGGGTAATTCTTCTCATGTGCTCTCAACTGCCTTCCACCATAGGCTATTACCCTGCACTCTTGCATTAAGACTGCACCTAGTCCTGTCCCACAAGCATCAGTATAAACGGTAAACGGCTTACTCCCGTCTGGCAATACTAAGACTGGGGCTGAAGTCAAATCTCTCTTCAAACGTTGGAACGCATCATCACAATCTACGTCCCATGTGAAAACTAGGTTCTTCTTCGTCAAGCGTGTCAATGGAGCTGATATCTTTGCGAAGTCTTTGATAAACTTCCTATAGTAGCCAGCCAACCCCAAGAAACTTCTCACTTCGGTAGCATTTTTAGGGACCTTCCAATCTTGGATGGCCACCACCTTCGCGGGATCCACGGCCATCCCTTCTTTGGAAACCACGTGCCCCAAGTACCGTACTTCCTTCCTCCATAAGTGGCACTTAGAAAATTTAGCCTTAAGGCTATGCGCTCGTAGGGTCTCCAACACTTCCCTAAGATGTAGGGCATGCTCTTCTTCATCCTTAGAAAAGATCAAGATGTCCTCTACAAAGACTACCACGAATTTGTTGAGGTACTCCCTAAACACCCTACTCATCAAATCAACAAAATATGCTGGGGCGTTTGTCAAACCGAAGGGCATCACTAGCCATTCATAGAAACCATCCGGAGTCCTAAAGGCAGTCTTGTCTATGCTATCCTCAGCCACTCTCAACTGATGGAACCCAGTGGCTAAGTCCAACTGCGAAAACACTGAGGCGCCAACTAACTGATCGAAGAGATCGTCCATCCTCGGCAGTGGGTGTCTGTTCTTCTTAGTAAGTTTATTAAGTTCTCTATAGTCCACACACAGTCTAAGGGACCCATCCGCCTTCGTGGCAAATACTACTGGAGCACCCCACTCCGATATACTTCGTCTTATGAACCCCTTCTCAAGCAACTCCTTCACTTGCTTATCGAGTTCCCTCCTTTCACGTGGAGCCATGTGGCATACTGGCAAAGATACTGGTTTCGCATTATCCACAAGATATATTCAAAAATCTATCTCCCGCTTCGGAGGCAAGCCCTTCACCTCCTCAAACACATCCGAATATTCTCGGACCACTCTAACAGATCGTAGATTTTCCTCAGACGCGTCAAGCGATTCTAGATAACTTAGCATAACCGAATTTATGGGATTACAAAAGATTTCGAGAGTGTTGCCAAGGCGAGTCACGAGCCTGACTACTCTCCTTTCACAATCAAGAACGGCCCCATTTCTGGATAACCAATCCATTCCTAAAATTAGCCCATAGCCCGTGAATCCCAACACATAAGCATCACATCTAAATTCAACGCTAAGTATGGAAATTTTCAAATCCAAACACATCATAGACAAATAAGCTGAGCCCCCTATTGGATTCAAAACAACTAAGGGATCCTCTACTAAACTGGTGTTTAAGTGCAGTGATTCAACTAATGATGTAAAGATAAACGAATGTGATGCGCCCGAATCGAATAAGGTACGGACAGGATGATCAAACAGAAAAACTAAGCTTCCAACAGAAATGGTTCTACCTCGTTCTTGCAGCGGTGAGACCGCGAGAGCCTGAACTTGTCCCCTTGCCTGCCCTGGTGCCATAAGAGCCTGCACTTGTCCTCCCGAGGTAGCTCCTGCCCTCTGCCCCTTCTTTGGGCAGTCCTTCACTAAATGTCCCGCATCGTCACAATATAAACAGCCTGTCTTCTTTTTCTTTCGGCAATCCTTGCTGAGATGGCCTGGTGTTCCACAGTTAAAGCACTTCTTCTTTCCTTTGCCATTATTGTCTTTTCTACCCTTCTTGTTTTGCTGTTGTGGTTTCTTCTGATCCCCCATCTTCTCAGGTGCCTTATCAGCTTTAGCGCTTTTCTCCTCATGCATGAGCGCCATTTCTACTAACTTCTCAAAGGTGGCCCCCATAGGGATGTGGGTCATGGCCAACCCTTGCAACGGTTCATTCAAGCCATTAACGAACCTCAGAGCCTTCTTCTCTGGTGTGTTTACTAAGTCCAAACCAAACCTTGCTAGCTGATTAAATTTGTTGACATATTCTTTTACTGATGAGCTTCCTTGCTTCAATGTCAAGAACCTTTCCATATATAGATTTTCTTCCGCCCTTGAGAGAAACTTCGCCTCGAACCTACGTCTAAAATCTGCCCAAGAATCAACAGGACGCTCCCCATTAGTGACCTCCCACCAAAACGAGGCCTCTCCCTTCATCAACCATGCTGCTAAACGAACTCTCTTCCCTTCTTCTACTTCAAAGATTTCTAGCAATTCTTCCACCTCCTTAAGCCAATCTCTAGCTTCCACAAACGTTTCTGACCCTTGAAATGGTTTTCTACCCATAGCCTTGAATTCCTTGCACGTCTTTGCAAAAGTATCTACGCGAGGAGAAGGAGGAACGGGTGCAACTGGTGGTGGTGGAACGGGTGCAACTGGCGGCGGCCCTAGCCTCTAACAGCGTCCTATACCATCCTGGTATCATTACACCGTCAGGTAGGTTAAGATCTTCAGCCATGCTGAAACGAAAAAGGAAAGATTCAAAATGGAGAATTCAAAAGATAAAGATATGGGCTATTGGGGATTATGTTTTTCTTAAAAACTTTTCTCTCTAAATTTCTCATTAAAACATGTTTTTGAAAACACTTCTTCCAAAAATAACTATTTTTCTAAAGTATTTTTATCTGTTCTGGTAACCTTAAGCTCTGATACCACGTGTAACACCCCACGTCCATTAATGTCACTCACGAAGGGAATGCATTAACTTCCATGGAGGTTATAAGTGAATATAGAACAGAAAAATTACAACAAGATAGATAGTAAATAGTACTTGGAAATCTAAAACTTCATTTTATTGCAGTGGAAATTAAACATGTTTGTTACATCATAAAACCATAGATCATAACCAAGTACAATATCCATCTTCATAAAAAAAACATACATAATCCCATTACATAAATAGCCATTAAAAAGATAACAAGTTGGATTTTACTTCAACGGTCCAAGCTTTCCAAAGAGAGATGAAACAATTCAATCAAACTCCACTAGAGCTGGGCCCAACCTGAGGACCTGGAGGGGGAAAAAGTATAGAAATAGAGGGGGTTAGACATAAAGTCTGGCGAGTATGATAATTCTAACAATACTATTATCAAAATAACTAGACTAAGGCATAAGCTGGAAGACAAGTAAATGTCTGTGTACTCCTAGGAAGATAAAGATAGCGTTTAAGATAACGTTAAAGATAATGGTAAAGGCACACCTAATTACTAACGAATGATTACTACACTGCACCGCACATTACTACACTGCACCACACCAGCCACCCTGTTGTTTGATCCCACTTGCTTCACACAGAAACTTTATAAATAGCCTTACATACCCCTAGCTGGCTACATAGGTGTCGTCTGCCCCTATCTCCACTAGGTGTACCCCACTACCCACTTTCGATCGGCTCCCTACTCATAGATACCCATGTTGGCCCCCACAGTGGGGTGTATCACTCCCCTAAAGTGGCAACCCGATACAACTTGAGAATGCACGGCTTATACCTACACGATGCAACAACGTCTTACCTAAAAGCCCGGGTCCACACACGCATACGAAACCCGTTGGACTTGCGTTGCCACCGCTCCCCGTTTTGGCATCTTATAGTCGAACCCAGCATGCATGTCCCATCCTCGACTTGGGTCGAGCCCACAAAGATACGTTTGGGATACTGGTCGAAATGGGCCCCCACAAGCTACCGACCTTAGCTTGTCACTAGTATATCCCACTTAACCCTCTTAATCATGTTCATTTACATGTGTGTTTGGTTAAGTCTTACTAATCGTATTTCACATGCCACTAAGGGCACCCCCTAGATTCCTCATGCCACCCAAGGCACCTACTTAACCCCCATGTCCCACCTTACATGTTTATCTGGTTAAGTATTTCTTAATTCATTCAGGCCATAACCTCATAAAGACCTCTCACATTAGACTGGCATTTATGGCAGCTGGATTTGCCGGGCGGGTCCGGGCAGTCTTACACCATAAAAGAGTCTAACCTCGTGTCTTTACAACCGTTATCTTTAGTTTAGGCCTAGGACCTCTCACATTGGGCTGACATTTGTGACCACTGGATTTGCCGGGCGGGTCCGGGCAGGTTTACGTAACAAACGAGTCCAACCTCGTGTCCTAAGCATTGATTAACACTTAAAATCTTTTACCCCAGTTTTAATAATTCCCTATTCAAATTACTAATTAAGTCAACTTTTAATGATGTCCATAATTGACTCAATTATGGCCATCCACTTATGGCATGCAAAATCATATCAATTGCACCCCAACTTTTTAATATCAAATCCTTAATATTACCCCTACCCCACGTTTATACATTCGCTTATTCAACGCATAATATAGGCTAGACTTGTATAGTCTAACACCTAGCACAAAGATAAATTATCACAACATATAGACAATTAAAAAAAATCTAATCATAATAGGGGTGAAACTTGCATAAACTACACATGTTAAGGATCAAAAGGTGTCAACTTGTTAAATGTCTAAATTTATATGATATGATCATAGCCCAAATCTGTACATAAACTTGCATATGGGGTTTTTAGGCAACATAATGATGGTGTGAACTAGAATAGGATATCACATATGTCATAGCATAATTCTAGATGTCATAATAGATGTCTTGGTATATGTTCATAACTTTTCTAATCAATCTAACTTTCATATGTGACTTTTCATATAGATCAACATAACCCAAACATAATGATTCAATTAATATGAACTAACTAGCATAGATGGTAACATCATGGCCTTTTTAACATGTATGATTCATCACAACTTAGCATAGAAACTTTCAACATACATAACATCATCATAGCATGATTTACAACATATAAGATATCATCATCACATAACATTGGATTTACAATATACATGATAGCAAAAGGGGTTTACAACAACATATATGATAATTCACATCATCTACTCATAATCCATTCATAACTCAACCTAATTAAAATGATAATAATCTTGTTAAGATCATCATACTCACAATTTAGAGAAGAAAAGAGAGAGTTTTGCTTTGCTTTAGGGTTGAGAGAATTAGAATTGAATTAGCTTTTCTTCCTTCTTAGTTGGCGGCGGCTCCATTAATTTCCATGGCGACGGTAACTATTCTATTTTAATTAGGTTTAGGGTTAGCATTAGGATGTATTTATAGGTGTAGGAAGTTATTTAGGACCATTAGATTAACCCTGAACCATGAGAACCAATCAAATGCAAAATCTGCATTTGAGCGAATCGGCCCACGGGTTGACAGCCAAACACCCTGGATTAACCCCTAGTCGACCCCGCAAAGCTCGGGTCGACCTCAAAAATGGGCCGGTTCGGTTATTTCCCCTCCCAATTGGCTGTTTTGAACTTTTTCGCATATTTATTTATTTATTTTTTAATTTTTATATATATAAAAATTAAAAAATAAATAAATAAATATGCGAAAAAGTTCAAAACAGCCAATTGGGAGGGGAAATAACCGAACCGGCCCATTTTTGAGGTCGACCCGAGCCCCGCTGGGTCGACTAGGGGTTAATCCAGGGTCAATATATATATATTTCTTTGCGCAACCCATTTCACTTAATTCTTTTCTAAAAAATTAAGTATACTTTAATTTGTGAATTTTAATGTTATAAAATTACGGGGTGTTACATTGCATGTCGCTTTGACCCCATGTCGCGTTGACGACTTTATCTTATGTCGTTTACACCGTTTTATGACATGGACATGTTTTGTGCGGACGATATGATTCACGTCGTAGCCGAACGAGTTGAGTTATGTCGTGTCTGAACAACTTGGACAGTTTTAAAACATTATTTTATGAACTATGTTTTCACAACAGGGTTAACATTTTCCCTCGAAGCTTGTAGTTTCTTATAGGAAATGCGGGCTTCGAAATGAGCATCATTGTTGATATATTCAGGTTGCTTTCTTTGATCTTGCATGATGTTGAGTTGTACATAATGTGATTTTGTTTGCGTTATCAATCTCTCGGGTGATCATGAAATGGATTTGCAGTAGGCCTTGTA
Organism: Allium sativum; assembly: GCA_030737875.1. Taxonomy (NCBI): domain Eukaryota; kingdom Viridiplantae; phylum Streptophyta; class Magnoliopsida; order Asparagales; family Amaryllidaceae; genus Allium; species Allium sativum. Next base: position 827,841,182 of record CM060909.1, read on the forward strand.
CTTGCTTGAATGTCCATCTCGATCTCAGACTGCTGGAACGTTTTAAGGTCCCAAGTCGTTATGTCAACTTGATTTATCAAATCATAGTATCAATCTAAGAATCAAGCCATTTGAGATGCCATGTTGTCCAAATGACCTTAATTCCTAAGTTGATAGAACGAACTGAAATTCTGATGGTGTTCCAACAACTTGGCTTTCCGACGACTTGAATCCACTGAATCAATGACTCGACTTGGTTACCCTAAGTTTCCTTCGACTTAAGTAGTCAATGACTTGAGTCTTTTGTGACATGAGCCAACTTAAATCATATTGCGACCTAATCTCTGTATGACTTAAGTCCTTTTACGACTTAAATATTAACCGGCTTAAGGATTAAGTCGACATGAGCTTTTAAAGATTAGATGGTTATCCAATCCTTTGAGCACCGTAGAATGTAAGTAATTCATGGCTCTTCCTTTGAAATTGAGCACCTTTGTGGCATGTTTCCTGCCTTATGAAAGCAATAAACATTTGTGTATTTTGGACTTATACGTTGCCATCGACCGTCCATATCGATAGCAGATTAAATAATTGTGAAAAATGAACTATGGCGGATTTTATCTCGAATTGAATGAAGTATCTGCCCAGAATTATTTTATTCAATGGTTCATCACTCTCAAATATTGTCTGCACAAATACGATGTTCTAATTCGAAACCACATTAACGCTTAAAATCAATTAATCGACTAAGTCGACCGTGGATTTCAAACATTATCGATTTATGACTTATATAATGGTATACAATATTGGAAAATACGTATCTGCGATTTATTTTCCGCTTCTTCTTGGAGAAGCTTCAGATCTTCGAGTCTTTATCTTGGAGGTATTTATCCTTCATTACGGGATAGACTTTTACGGCTCAGTGTTTGCGTGCTTTGTAGGCCAGTTCTGACATCGGAAACTCTACTGAATGCCCAAGTCTGTCTTTTATCATGTGCAAACTTCGAGTTAAACTCAACATTATTTACATGTAACACCCCACCTCCGTTAAGGTCACTCACAAAGGGAATGCCTTAACTTTGGTGGAGCATTTTAGTAAACAGAACAGAATATTACAAGACAGATAAACAGTACTTGAAAAATTATAACTTTATTACAGCGGAAAACAGAAATCAGTATGGTTACATCTTTTCAAATCACAATATCAGAATTCAAGTACAAAATATCAGTCTTGTACAAAAGCCTTCAGAATGCATAGTTTAAAATCATAATCCCCACAGAAGAAGACAAGCCATACTTTAAGCACCTCAAGCAGAAGGAATCCGGATCAAGCTAGAGTATTCCCTTCTACAAAACCTGGGGGGGAAACGGAAGAAAAGGAGGCGAAACAACAAGGGTCAGACATAAAGTCTGGCAAGTCCAGTGATTTTCAGCATATGAACAGATAATAATAATAATGACATGAAAGCAAAACTGGGTAAGAGATGGCAGTAACAAGAGCAGCTGATATACTTAGGTTAAACAGCAGAAACAGAATGATGTAGACTAAGCCATGCTTCTTATTTATATCTTATTTCTCTGCACTAATACTAGTATAACAGAATTAGGTGCCACCCTAATGTCTAAACTGAAACTGAAACGGGTACAGAATATTTTCCACAGAAGAGAGTGCTAGTAATGGGCCTTTACCACCCGAACAGAAACAGACAGAAACAGAATGCTAATAATGGGCCTTTACCACCCCAAGAGAAGGTACAGAAAAAACAAATTAATCCCTACGGAAACAAAATGTAGAATTAGGTGTACACTAGTAAATGGGCCTTTACCACCCGAAAAGACGGTACCACGCAGAAACAGACAGGTGTTACCACCCAACAGAAACAGACGGTACCAACAGAAACAGATAGAACTAAGTGTACCCTAAAACCCTACCCCAAGTGATCGGCTCCCTAATACATAAATACCCTGTGTCGGCCCCACAGTAGGGTGTATCACTCCCTAAAGTGACAACCAATTGGCACAGACCTATTTACAGATGTCACGGCGTCTTACATCCTCAGAGGAAGACCGGGATCCATGCATGCACATGACCCGGTTGGAACGCAACATCAACACCCCTCGCCATTATCAGAATGAACCGCTTATAATTAGTTCAGTAAGCGTGCCCGGACCCTACCTACTGTTGGGTCAAAGTTTTGATACCAGAAAGGGTTACTGACTAATACGGGTCCCAAACAACAGATGACACAAGTAATTCCCCTCCTAACCTTGTGTCCCCAGACTAACAGATTTCAGATTAACCTGCTTACAATTTCATACATACAGAATTCAGATCAACCAGTTCACGGACAAGTTTTCAGACTAACGGATCAGATATACAGATTTAACAGACTTACCGATTAACCAGTTACAGATTAACAGACTTACAGATTTGTCTAACTTTGTAATTGGGCCTACAGATTCACGGAACAGATTTATTAAATTCATCAGTCTAGTGGGTTTAATCCTATCCGCCCAACACGTTTTAGACATCATATTTATCTCAGATTTTCATTAATTAAATATTAATGCCCAGACCTCTCACATTAGACTGACAGTTTGCGGCTACTGGTTAGGCCGGTTGGTTCCGGGCAGATTTCTGTCGCAAACTGAGTCTAACCTCGGGTTTCAAGCACGTTATGACTAACATCTCACATTAGAACCTATTGTTTGCGGCCACTGGATGTGCCGGGCGGTTCCGGGCAGAATTACGCCGCAAACTCATTCTAACCTCGAGTTAGCCATGTTTATCTTTGCGGCCAATTAATTAATAATTTACCATTTATGCCCACGCCTAATATACATGTCAATTATTCATAGCTAATTCAGATTATGTCAATAACAGACTGAATATATCAACTTAACAGACATAGCAGATAACAGATTTAGGCGACTTAGCGGATTCAGCAGATTAAGCAAACTAGCAAACTTAGCAGATAACAGATTAGGCATCTCAAAAGATTTAGTTTAGCAGATTTGGCATTTTCAACAGACTTAGCAGATGATAGATTTGGCAGATGAACAGATCTAGCAGACTAGGCAGTGGAGCAGAACTAGCAGATTAAGCAATATAACAGAACTAGCAGATTAGGCAATATAACAGAACTAGCAGATTAGGCAAATATAGCAGAACTAGAAAATTATGCAAATATAACAGATTTAATCATTCCTTAAAGTTTCACAAACATATCTTGCCTAATTATAAATCTTGCCTAAGTTCACATACATAAATAATAGTCATGATTCACAATATGATCACATACCCCATGTTTGAATTAAATTTACATAGCATAGATTATGCTCATAATTTACCATATATCATATGTTTCAATTTTTATTAAACTTGCATAGTACAGAAGATTCATATATAAATTATACCAAATATATCCATCGATTACTATGCATGTCATATATCCCAAAGATCCCTTACTTAGGTGTTTATTTACATTAATAGATATCCTACTTTCATGTAAATCTTTATACCTAAGCCATATTCTCTTTATCTCAAATCATATGTTCAATACAGTCTATATTTATGTCCAATTATGTGTCCTCAAATCATATGCTCAATACCCCTTTATGTTATAAATATAACATGTCCAGTCATATGTCTCAGATTTATGTTCTAGCTACAGTCCATGTTCTTTCCTCAAATCAGTCACCTATTGGTCATTCCCAATTTATGCATCATTCATTTTACTGTCCCAAACATTTTAGCGTATTTTAATCTCTTATGAGATTGGCTCAGGCTCGTGGTAGCCTGGCTATAGAACAGAAAGCAGAAAGAAATACAGAATACGGTAGATTTAAACAGAACAGAACATATATAATCTCAGACTCAGATTTACAATTCATGTCATAATCAGAATTAACGTTTATATCGGAAAATAACTGTACTTGCCTTGGTTGGGTTAAAGAAATAACTTAATTGTTGTAGAATCGTTGCAGAAGCTTTAATATCTAGTTTGAATTGGGTTGCTTAGGTTGATGTTGATTAGCTTCTAGTTTTGATTCCAGCAGAGTAGCGACGCCATTTATATTTTTATTTAGAACAGAGGCAGAATAGAAGCAGAATAGAATTGTGTGTAGAGAAGGCTAGGTTTGGGGCTGTTTAAATAGGGTTAGGCGGACGAATCTAGGAAGAAAACGAGACCAGATACATAGGGATGCACCCAGGCCCAAAACCAGGTTCAGGGACCAGGTCGACACCCAAGTCGACTGCCCAGTCGACCTGGTCTGGGGGGTCGACTGCCCAGTCGACTCCCCAGTCGACCTGAGTCTGGGTGGGAAATTTCCCGCCCAGTCTGTTCTGCATTTGAAATTCGAATTTTGAATTTGAATTCGAGCTGTTTTGAACTCTGAATATTTCTGAAACTTTGGAGGGCCATAACTTGGTCATACGGACTCCGATTCTCACAAACTCAGACTCGTTTTGGAGCAGAATTTCGAGACGAACGCAATGGCACAACCCGTTTTCCCTGATTCTTATTTTATATTTTAATTATCCTCAGATTTGTTACTTATACGTTCACAGAAAATACGGGGTGTTACATTCTCCCCTCCTTAAAGGATTTCGTCCCCGAAATCTTCAAGTTTAGAAGAATGTGTCCTACCATCCAACATCCATCTACTCAATCATCTATCACTGGCGTCCATTGTCCTTAGAAACTTCTAATGTTGTATGAACATATGCAAAAGTGTGTGTATATGTTCCTTATCTAATGCAAAGATCAGGCGGTCCACTGATTCAGTTGACCTCCTTAATGCGAATTATGCCAGTGCCATGAGTCCAACATGTATGCAATTTTCCTACTCAATACATATCATTTCTATATGAGTGCACAACCATTCAGTCATATGCAACATCCATGTGCTGAGTCAATCATTTTGCATCCACAAAAATTGAAAATGCTCACACATCCATATGCAGTATGAGAGTGTTTTCGAGCCGATCTAGTGCCTAATGTGTGTATATGCATCCACGAGCAACCACTAGCAACCACTTGCATCCACTTGCAACCATCAAACATAACATGTCTCAAACACATGTTTACACCCATTAGTTTCTACCTAAAGTTCGAAGATTCAATCGATAGGATACAGTCGAATGATGGAAGCGAGTACAGATAAAACAAAAACTTGGCTCCCATTAGACATAGGTCCTAAGTATCGGCCCCGAAGACCGAAACCAACATCAAATTGACACCCAGAGGATTTCCCTCTTTGGATAGTGTCAAAACTGGAAATCTTAACCTTATCGGAGGTATTCAGATATTTACAGATTACTGGTATAGATCAGGTTACTGAACTAAGCATGATCAAACCCAGAATGTATGCATCCTACTTGACGCCTAACACATATATCTCTCAAACCCCAATCTCTCACAAACAGATGAGTCATAACCCTTATGGGTTTGAGTCTACAGCGGAATCAGAAACAATACTAGTATTAAAGTGCAGAGTATCGATTACAGAATCAAAATGCCAGAATCAGAAAGAGTTTTAACTCAACAATCAAATAAGAAAATTTAAACCTTCTACTTGAATTTTCTTATTTCTACCCTATCTACCAGTCCCTTGAGCATTCGCCTGTCCTCCAGAAGTGGGTTCTACCCTCTGCCCTTGCCCTCGTTTCTGCGGGTAGTCCCTAGTGAAGTGTCCCATCTCACCACAGTTGAAGCAAGTGCCCTTCCTTTTTCTGCAATCCTTGTTCAGATGAGTCGAGCTTCCATAAGTAAAGCACTTTTCCTCTTCTTATCTTCAGACTTCTCATCCTTCTTTTGTGTTTCCTTTTTGGGCCCTGCTTTCTTATTTTGTGGTTCTTCCTTCTTTGTCTCTTTCTGGCCCTTGTCTTCCTCGTGCAGTAGTGCCATGTCCACCAATTTCTCGTAACTTACTCTCATGGGTACATGGGTCATGGCTAGGCTATGTAGTGGCTCGTTCAATCCTTTAACAAAGCGGAGAGCCTTTTTATGCTGAGTGTTGACTAAATCTAGTCCGAACCTAGCTAGTTGGTTGAACTGGTTGACGTATTCCTTGATTGTCATACTTCCTTGCTTAAGATATAAGAACTTTTCCAGTTGTAGACTTCGTTCATCTTACGAGAGGAATTTTGTCTCAAACCTTGTTCTGAAATCCATCCATGTTTCAACTGGCCTCTCGGCGTTAGTGACTTCCCACCAATAGGAAGCTTCCTCTTTGAGCAGCCATACCGCCAACTGTACCTTCTGCCTATCGTCCACTTCGAAGATAACGAATAGATCCTCAGTTTCTTTGAGCCAGTTCCTCGCTTCTACGAATGATTCAGTTTCCTTGAAATCCTTTCCACCCATGGCCCTAAAATCTCTACAGATCTTTGAGAAAGCAATTGCACGAGGAAGGGGCGGAGGAGGGGGATCATTTGCTGGACCTGCGGCGGCGGTCCTAGCCTCAAGATATTGACGAAACCAACCGGGTACAAGAACACCCTCTGGTATCTCAGATGCTTCAGACATGCTGAAACGAAAAAGGAAAGATTCAATACAAAAAGGACTGAAAGAAAGTGTGACAGCCCGCCCCGCACCAACCGATATTTACTCCAAAAGTGCGCTGTACACATGTCCAATTAGCACGGAACGGGTCGTGAGAAGGAAAGGGAAGAAGGAAATGAACATACAAAGAACCTGTAGAATGTCTCACAGCGCATAGAACAAAATATAATAATAACATACTTGACATAAAACAGGAGAGACAGTGCATAAGCTGAAAATCAGAACTAAACATCATAGCAGCGGAAATCCAAAATACAGCTTATTACAACTTTCAAACTGTCTCAAAGCAAAAGTAAGATAAAGGAGGTACACTACTAATGCCCAAGTAGCGACCACCAACGACACAGGGAGAATGTGTGTATATATATCATACGTGGAAGCCTCCTGCCCGCCTCCGAATCAGCTACTCGCGCATCACCAGCTAACCTGTCTCTAGTCTGCTCGTGTGAGCACCCAGAGTAGTAAGAGGAGAAATAAAACTCTGGGTCAGACATAAAGCCTGGTATGAGCGATAAGCATCTAAAGTGAACAATAACAGGTAGACTAAAACATACCTAAACCTGGACCTACAACCAAAGAGTTAGCACTACATAATGTACAACGCTCTAAGGTACCATATCAAACAGTGTAAAGATACGGAGGTGGGGGAGGTGTGCATGTCATAGGGATGGCAAATAATCAAACATAGCATCCATCCTCACATCTCTCACTCAGTGCGTAAAGCATACGATATTCACCACTTTGATCACCCACATACCTTGCTACGATCACTCTGCCCCATGAAGTCATAAATGGCTTCACTGCACTGATAACGTAGCCACTAATCCTTTGCTATGTCCACTTTGCCCCATGGAGTCGCAAGAACCCCACTACACTGGCTCATAGCCTTACTAATCCTTACTATGTCCACTCTGCCCCATGGAGTCGCAATGACCCCACTGCACTGGCTCATAGTCTTACTAATCCTTACTATGTCTACTCTGCCCCATGGAGTCGCAATGACCCCACTGCACTGGCTCATAGTCTTACTACGCATCACCTTGCCCCTCGGGTCATAATGACCCTACTGCACTGATAACGTAGTCTTGCTACCATCACTTTGCCCCTCAGGTCATGATGACCCTACTGCACTGATAAGTAGCCCATCATTCATTCTTAGTGGTGAATCGAAGTTATGAACGTCGACAACTCCTTAGCACACGTCCCGCAGCAAAGCCCAACTCATGAAGTGACCTCATTGGTTCCCAACTAGTTCCGGGATCCTGAGCTCTAACTTCCATTTGGGCTGCCTTTGCATCTCGGGTTATTGGTCATCACCATCGAATTGGATCGGATCGGCCTTCAACATTCTTCATCGGATCGGATCGGCCTCATCTGGTTCGGATCGCGGTTCGCCCTTCCCAAGCACGGTTCGTGGCTCTTTCTTCCACTCGTGGTCGATCGGATCGTGGACCCCCTTCGGATCGTGCTTCATGCTCCTTGGCGTCGGTTCGTGGCTTCATCTCCAGGTCGGATCGTGACCAGCTTCGGATCGCGACTCGTGGATCGTGGGTGCATCGGATCGGGTTCCATCTCCACGCGATCGGGTCGTAATGCTCATTCGCGATCCGGATCGAAGTACTTCAGTTTGGGCACGGCGCTGCATCGATTCGTCTCGTGGGTCTAACCACGATCTGGTCGGGTCGTGGGAGGAATAAGCGATCCGATCCGGGTAACCTTCCAGCGACAGTTTACACGCCTCTCGACGGCGTTTTCGACCATTCTAACTATTGAAATCAATCACAAAACATACCATACAGTCATAGCAACACATACAAGGGACCTCGAACACCGAAACAACAATATGATAGGTTTAAATAGATCAAACATAGCCAAAACCCCATATTTTCCCTCAAGCATGTTTAGGCGAAACTAACCATATGATTAACAAAACTTAACCAAATCAACCCAAATTCATATCAGAGGTGTAAAACATCATTTTAGATTTTATAAATATTTTTCCAGAATTTTATCATGCTTAAATTCGCTAATTAACACTAATCACCCCTAATTAGCCATAATTAGTGTAAAACTATGCAAATCACTCACCTTAGCCACAAATAAACTAAGATCTGAAATAATTCTCTGATTTGATGTGATCTCTACGCTAAACAGCAGCTCCAACGTTGATTTGGTGTAGATCTTTCTTGATTAGGGGTTGCTAAGCCAAATCCTTGACCAAAAGGTGATTTGGAGGCGATTTAGAGGTTAGAGGCCATTTTTAGGGTTCCTTGGTGATAAGTGGAGGCTAGAAAACTGAAATGGAATGATCCTCTATCTCATTTCAGCCTCCCCATAACCCTAATCCTGAAATGAGTTATAGGCCTACTCACTAATCACCCGATTTGGCCCGGTTAAGCAGTTTTTCACCCTCCAAACCTTATTTCAGCCATATCTCCCAAACGGTAAGTCCGTTTGGCTATTATGACCACTCTACGGAAAGGTAAACCATCAAACGAATCCAGTGGAAGTGGTTTCAGGTCAAAATTCCCTTCCAATCAAAAGTTATGGCCAAAACAGTACCAACTAGGGGCAAAATGGTCATTTAAAAATCGATAAAAATCATGAACATGGGAAATGACGCTAATAGATGTTTCCCAAAGTTACATGACCATACGACTTCACATGGGAAAGAAATAAATATTCTACGATCCTCCGATGCGTAGAATGCGGGTCATTACACTCTCGCCCCCTTAAGAAATTTCGCCCCCGAAATTCCCTAATCCAAACACACACAAAGGTCCCGCATGCCTATCAATCATAGAACAGCAATCAAACATGCAAAACAAGTAAAATAAGTCTACCCTAGCATGCGGAATAACTAAATCGCAAAGTAAATCTTACCAGGCAAAGAGTTCTGGATATGCCTTCCTAATGCTCTCCTCTGTCTCCCAAGTACAATCGTTCTCGTCCTCGCCCCACTGAACCTTGACTAGCTTCACCGCCTTCCTTCGAAGTTGTTTCGTATCGTGCCCCACAATACGAATCGGCTTGCGGTTCCCAACCGCCTCGGGTTCTACTTCGAAGTCCTCTAACTGATCAGGTGAAATAGTAATATCTGAGTCGTGAACGAACTTCCTTAGTTGGGAAACATGAAACACATTGTGAACTCCCGCCATTTTCTCTGGTAAGCCAACTCTATATGCCAAATTCCCGACTAGTTCAAGAACAGGGAATGGGTCAACAAATCTTGGTGCTAATTTGCCTCTCCTGCCAAATCGTATCACGCTTTTTAACGGAGAGATCTTGACAAACACCAAGTCACCAACGGAGAATTTCAAGTCTCTTCTCCTCTTATCAGCATAACTCTTCTGCCTATCTTGGGCAGCTTTCATTCGTTGCTGAATGATCTTAATCTTATCCGAAGTTTCTCTCACCACATCTGGTCCAAGCACAAACTTCTCGCCAGTCTCTATCCAACATGATGGTGAGTTGCACGGTCTTCCGTACAAAGCTTCATATGGAGCCATACCGATACTGGATTGGTAGCTATTATTATATGCAAACTCTACTAGATGCAAATGGTCATCCCATGATCCACCAAAATCCAATATACATGCTCTCAAGAGATCTTCCAATATACGATTCACCCTCTCCGTCTGACCGTCGGTCTGAGGATGATATGCGGTACTGAGATGTAATCCTGACCCTAGAGCCTCTTGTAAGCTCTTCCAAAACCCACTAGTGAACAACGGGTCTCGGTCACTCACAATGCTTTTGGGTACTCCATGAAATCTCACTACCCACTTCATATACAGTTCTGCCAACTTGGCTGCCGTTCTGGTCGATTTGACTGGTATAAATCTTGCGCTCTTACTCAATCGATCCACAATTACCCAAATGCTACCATATCCCGATCTAGTCCTTGGTAAACCATCAATGAAATCCATCGAGACTTGCTCCCATTTCCATTCGGGAATTTCTAATGGTTGCAACAAACCACTAGGCTTCTTTTGCTCGGCTTTAACTAGCTGACAATTCATGCATTTGGATATAAACTTCCCAACGTCTCTTTTCATCCCTTCCTAGTAGTAAGTCTGTCTCATGTCTCGATATATCTTATTACCACCGGGATGTATAGTCAGTTTTGAGTGATGACATTCTCTAAGAACTTCATCCCTCAAACTATTCACGTTGGGCACAACTAGTCTTCCATTCTTCCGAAGCCATCCATCTCGATCAAGCCCATACACATTCATCTCCTCACCATCGATGTCCATCTCTAACTTGGAGATGATTTCTAATAGATTAGGATCGTCCCTCTGGCTAGAACCAATCCGCTCTATCAAAGTGGGTCTGATCGTCAAACTAGCTAGCATGACTGGATCCAATTCGCACTTTGGTCTGAAATCAAACCCCGCGATATACTCCAGTTGCTTCCACTCAAGAAACATTGCCCCTAGGCTGGCATGTCTCCTACTCAAGGCATCGGCTACCACATTACCTTTCCTAGGTGTATATGCGATATCAAAATCATACGAAGCCGAGAACTCTAACCATCTCTGCTGACGGAGATTCAGATCTTTCTGAGAGAAGAGATACTTTAACGATTTATGATCGGTAAACAACTCATATCGTTCTCCCAAGAGATAGTGTCTCCACATCTTCAGCGCAAATACAATCGCTGCCAATTCCAAATCATGGGTAGGATACTTCTTCTCATGCGGCTTTAGCTGTCGACTAGCATAAGCTACAACCCTACCTTCTTGCATCAATACAGCACCCAGTCCGGTACCACAAGCATCCGTGTATACCGTCATCTCTTCATTCCCTTTAGGAATGACTAACACTGGCGCACGCGTCAACTTCTCCTTTAGACTCTTGAAGGCATCCTCACACACTCCGTCCCAGACGAAGGACTGATTCTTCTTAGTCAACTGAGTCAACGGTGCTGCTATCTTGGAGAAGTCCTGGATGAACTTACGATAATATCCAGCTAATCCCAAGAAACTTCTTACATCTGTCGCATTCTTGGGTGTAGGCCAATCCTGTACCGTAGCCACCTTCGCAGGATCCATGGCAATACCATTCTCGGAAACAACATGACCCAAGAATCTTACTTCCCTTCTCCAAAAATGACACTTAGAGAATTTCGCTTTCAATTGGTGTTTCCTCAACACCTCCATCACTATCCTCAAGTGTCCCTTGTGTTCCTCTTCTGTCCTTGAATAAACAAGGATATCATCCACGAACACAAGAACAAACTTATTCAACTGATCTCTGAATACTCGATTCATAAGATCCACAAAGTAGGCTAGTGCATTGGTCAACCCAAACGGCATGACCAACCACTCATAAAATCCAGACGGCGTCCTAAATGCCGTTTTCGAAACACTCTCATCTGCTACTCGAAGCTGATGAAATCCTGTCGCGAGGTCCAACTGGGAGAACACTCTTGCTCCATCCAGTTGATCAAACAAATCATCTATCCACGGTAGAGGATACTTATTCTTCCTCGTTACCTTATTCAACTCGCGATAGTCCACACACAAACGAAGGGAACCATCTGCCTTAGTGGCAAACACAACTGGTGCTCCCCACTCGGAGACACTCCTTCTAATAAATCCCTTCTTCAAAAGATTGCTGACTTGTACCCCAAGCCCTCGTTGCTCTCTTGGTGCCAAACGACGAAGTGGCATCACTATAGGTCTGGCATCTTTCACTAAATCAATACGGAACTCAATCTCTCGGTGTGGTGGAAGCCCGGTCACCTCCTCGAAGACGTCCGGATACTGGCCAACCACGGGCACATCTGACAACTCATCCTGCGGGATGTCGAGGGAATTTACAAAACTAGCCATAACCCCATCACTAGGTAGACTACCAAACACTACCCTCCGCCCATCATCCGCCCTCACTGTCACCAAAAAGCCCTCACAGTCTACCACCACCCCGTATCTTTGGAGCCAATCGACTCCCAATATAATGCCATACCCAGTAAAGCCCAAAACAAAGCAATCACATACAAACATACATCCATGACTCGATAACACCAAATTCCTGTAAATCATACCAAGGCTAGTCGAACCACCAATCGGGTTCGTCACAACTAATGGTCTATCGACTATCTTGGGTTCCAGTCCCAACCTATCTACCAGGTCACTAGATATGAAGGAACGGGAAGCCCCAGTATCAAACAAAACTCGAACTGGTACATCATAAATAGAAAGCATACGTTGAATAACAACATTCTTCCCTTTCTCCGCTGCAGTTGGGGCATTTGACGAAGAAGGAACAGCATCAAGAGCATATGCTTTCACAATCTGCTTCTCCTTAAGAGGTTGCGGACACTTATCCTTCTGATGTCCCACTTGACCACAGTTGTAGCACTTCCTTTCCGCTGGCTTGGCCCGACATTCTTTAGCATAATGGCCCTTCTTCCCACAGCTGAAGCACTCAACATCCTTCTTGCTCTTTTTCTGGCCACCTTTAGATTGGTCATGCTTCCTCTTATTCTGAGAGCTATTCTTGCCTCCACCGCCTGCTTGCGGCCTTGACCCTTCTGCAGATGCAGCCTCAGTCTTTGACTTAGGGTAAAGACTCTCTGATCTCAAAGCTTTCCCCACGATCGATTCAAAAGTCTCATCGATGTGGTTGATAAGCCTTTCCCCCAAGTATCCATCCAAACCAGTAATGAACTTCTCATTCTTCTTCTCAGGAGTATCAATGAGAGACAGTCCATACTTCGACAAAGTGTCGAACTCAGCAATATAATCAGAAACTGACCTTCCGTTCTGCTTGAGTTCCAAGAACCTCTTAAACAACACTGACTTCTGGGCAGCCGGAATAAACTTCTCGCTAAAGCGAGCCTTGAACTGAACCCAAGTAACCTGGTCCTCTGGAGTAGCTGTTCTAATGGCATTCCACCAATTCATCGCTCGCCCTTGCAGCTGACGAGACGCTAGCCTTCTATTCATCGCATCCTCAAGACCCAAGTCATCAAAGATACGATCACAGCTATCCATCCAATCTTGAACATCTGTGGCCGACTCCGTTCCGTGGAACGGGTTTCCACCAAGATTAGTGTAATCCTTGCACAACTTGGCGAAATCGACCCTAGGCGCCTGCACTACTAGGCCAACACCAACTCCGGGGTTGGGAACTGCCCCTTGCACTTCTCTAAGCATGTCTCTCATGAGGTTAGTAAACATTGCCCTTATGTCAGCGGCATTCCCTTGGTTGGTCCCTCTACCAGCACCCCTCGTGTCTCGGCTCATCGTCAATCTGAAAAAGGGAAACGATTAACGACCCCATGGTGGTGCTAGTGCAGTGCAACCTCATTCTTATACTACTAATAGTATATACATACATAGCTTTTGAAAACCAAAATAATTACAAATACGCGCTCTCATATACGTACTAACTCTCCCTAGTGGCTTTCCCTAGGTTAACTACGCAACCTAGAGCTCTAATACCAAGTGTGACGGCCCGCCCCACACCAACCGACATTTACTCCAAAAGTGCGCTGTACACATGTCCAATTAGCACGGAACGGGTCGTGAGAAGGAAAGGGAAGAAGGAAATGAACATACAAAGAACCTGTAGAATGTCTCACAGCACATAGAACAAAATATAATAATAACATACTTGACATAAAACAGGAGAGACAGTGCATAAGCTGAAAATCAGATTAAACATCATAGCAGCGGAAATCCAAAATACAGCTTATTACAACTTTCAAACTGTCTCAAAGCAAAAGTAAGATAAAGGAGGTACACTACTAATGCCCAAGTAGCGACCATCAACGACACAGGGAGAATGTGTATATATATATATCATACGTGTAAGCCTCCTGCCCGCCTTCGAATCAGCTACTCGCGCATCACCAGCTAACCTGTCTCTAGTCTGCTCGTGTGAGCACCCAGAGTAGTAAGAGGAGACATAAAACTCTGGATCAGACATAAAGCCTGGTATGAGCGATAAGCATCTAAAGTGAACAATAACAGATAGACTAAAACATACCTGAACCTGGACCTACAACCAAAGAGTTAGCACTACATACTGTACAATGCTCTAAGGTACCATATCAAACAGTGTAAATATACGGAGGTGGGGGAGGTGTGCATGTCATAGGGATGGCAAATAAATCAAACATAGCATCCATCCTCACATCTCTCACTCAGTGCGTAAAGCATACGATATTCACCACTTCGATCACCCACATACCTTGCTACGATCACTCTGCCCCATGAAGTCATAAATGGCTTCACTGCACTGATAACGTAGCCACTAATCCTTTGCTATGTCCACTTTGCCCCATGGAGTCGCAAGAACCCCACTGCACTGGCTCATAGCCTTACTAATCCTTACTATGTCCACTCTGCCCCATGGAGTCGCAATGACCCCACTGCACTGGCTCATAGTCTTACTAATCCTTACTATGTCCACTCTGCCCCATGGAGGCGCAATGACCCCACTGCACTGGCTCATAGTCTTACTACGCATCACCTTGCCCCTCGGGTCATAATGACCCTACTGCACTGATAACGTAGTCTTGCTACCATCACTTTGCCCCTCAGGTCATGATGACCCTACTGCACTGATAAGTAGCCCATCATTCATTCTTAGTGGTGAATCGAAGTTATGAACGTCGACAACTCCTTAGCACACGTCCCGCAGCAAAGCCCAACTCATGAAGTGACCTCATTGGTTCCCAACTGGTTCCGGGATCCTGAGCTCTAACTTCCATTTGGACTGCCTTTGCATCTCGGGTTATTGGTCATCACCATCGAATTGGATCGGATCGGCCTTCAACATTCTTCATCGGATCGGATCGGCCTCATCTGGTTCGGATCGCGGTTCGCCCTTCCCAAGCACGGTTCGTGGCTCTTTCTTCCACTCGTGGTCGATCGGATCGTGGACCCCCTTCGGATCGTGCTTCATGCTCCTTGGCGTCGGTTCGTGGCTTCATCTCCAGGTCGGATCGTGACCAGCTTCGGATCGCGACTCGTGGATCGTGGGTGCATCGGATCGGGTTCCATCTCCACGCGATCGAGTCGTAATGCTCATTCGCGATCCGGATCGAAGTACTTCAGTTTGGGCACGGCGCTGCATCGATTCGTCTCGTGGGTCTAACCACGATCTGGTCGGGTCGTGGGAGGAATAAGCGATCCGATCCGGGTAACCTTCCAGCGACAGTTTACACGCCTCTCGACGGCGTTTTCGACCATTCTAACTATTGAAATCAATAACAAAACATACCATACAGTCATAGCAACACATACAAGGGACCTCAAACACCAAAACAACAATATGATAGGTTTAAATAGATCAAACATAGCCAAAACCCCATATTTTCCCTCAAGCATGTTTAGGCGAAACTAACCATATGATTAACAAAACTTAACCAAATCAACCCAAATTCATATCAGAGGTCTAAAACATCATTTAAGATTTTATAAATATTTTTCCAGAATTTTATCATGCTTAAATTCGCTAATTAACACTAATCACCCCTAATTAGCCATAATTAGTGTAAAACTATGCAAATCACTCACCTTAGCCACAAATAAACTAAGATCTGAAATAAATCTCTGATTTGATGTGAATCTCTATGCTAAACAGCAGCTCCAACGTTGATTTGGTGTAGATCTTTCTTGATTAGGGGTTGCTAAGCCAAATCCTTGACCAAAAGGTGATTTGGAGGTGATTTAGAGGTTAGAGGCCATTTTTAGGGTTCCTTGGTGATAAGTGGAGGCTAGAAAACTGAAATGGAATGATCCTCTATCTCATTTCAGCCTCCCCATAAACCTAATCCCGAAATGGGTTATGGGCCTACTCACTAATCACCCGATTTGGCCCATTAAGCAGTTTTTCACCCTCCAAACCTTATTTCAGCCATCTCCCAAACGGTAAGTCCGTTTGGCTATTATGACCACTCTACGGAAAGGTAAACCATCAAACGAATCCAGTGGAAGTGGTTTCAGGTCAAAATTCCTTTCCAATCAAAAGTTATGGCCAAAACAGTACCAACTAGGGGCAAAATGGTCATTTAAAAATCGACAAAAATCATGAACATGGGAAATGACTCTAATGGATGTTTCCCAAAGTTACATGACCATACGACTTCACATGGGAAAGAAATAAATATTCTACGATCCTCCGATGCGTAGAATGCGGGTCATTACAGAAAGATATATGGCTCTTGGGGATCATGTTTTTCAAAATAAGCTTTATTTTTTGAAAATACTTCCTTTCAAAACCTTTTTTTTTGAAAATAGTTTTCAAAAACTTTACCCAATCTGGTAACCTTCAACTCTGATACCAACTGTAACACCCCACCTCCGTTAAGGTCACTCACAAAGGGAATGCCTTAACTTTGGTGGAGCATTTTATTAAACAGAACAGAATATTACAAGACAGATAAACAGTACTTGAAAAATTATAACTTTATTACAGCGGAAAACAGAAATCAGTATGGTTACATCTTTTCAAATCACAATATCAGAATTCAAGTACAAAATATCAGTCTTGTACAAAAGTCTTCAGAATGCATAGTTTAAAATCATAATCCCCACAGAAGAAGACAAGCCATACTTTAAGCACCTCAAGCAGAAGGAATCCGGATCAAGCTAGAGTATTCCCTTCTACAAAACCTGGGGGGAAACGGAAGAAAAGGACGCGAAACAACAAGGGTCAGACATAAAGTCTGGCAAGTCCAGTGATTTTCAGCATATGAACAGATAATAATAATAATGACATGAAAGCAAAACTGGGTAAGAGATGGCAGTAACAAGAGCAGCAGATATACTTAGGTTAAACAGCAGAAACAGAATGATGTAGACTAAGCCATGCTTCTTATTTATATCTTACTTCTCTGCAATAATACTAGTATAACAGAATTAGGTGCCACCCTAATGTCTAAACTGAAACTGAAACGGGTACAGAATATTTTCCACAGAAGAAAGTGCTAGTAATGGGCCTTTACCACCCGAACAGAAACAGACCGAAACAAAATGCTAATAATGGGCCTTTACCACCCCAACAGAAGGTACAGAAACAGAAATAGATTAATCCCTACGGAAACAGAATGTAGAATTAGGTGTACACTAGTAAATGGGCCTTTACCACCCGAACAGACGGTACCACACAGAAACAGACAGGTGTTACCACCCAACAGAAACAGACGGTACCAACAGAAACAGACAGAACTAAGTGTACCCTAAAACCCTACCCCAAGCGATCGGCTCCCTAATACATAAATACCCTGTGTCGGCCCCACAGTAGGGTGTATCACTCCCTAAAGTGACAACCAATTGGCACAGACCTATTTACAAATGTCACGGCGTCTTACATCCTCAGAGGCAGACCGGGATCCATGCACGCACATGACCCGGTTGGAATGCACCATCAACACCCCTCGCCATTATCAGAATGAACCGCTTATAATTAGTTCAGTAAGCGTTCCCGGACCCTACCTACTGTTGGGTCAAAGTTTTGATACCAGAAAGGGTTACTGACTAATATGGGTCCCAAACAACAGATGACACAAGTAATTCCCCTCCTAACCTTGTGTCCCCAGAATAACAGATTTCAGATTAACTTGTTTACAAGTTCAGACATACAGAATTCTGATCAACCAGTTCACAGACAAGTTTTCAGACAAACGGATCAGATATACAGATTTAACAGACTTACCGATTAACCAGTTACAGATTAACAGACTTACAGATTTGTCTAACTTTGTAATTGGGCCTACAGATTTACGGAACAGATTTATTAAATTCATCAGTCTAGTGGGTTTAATCCTATCCGCCCAACACGTTTTAGACATCATATTTATCTCAGATTTTCATTAATTAAATATTAATGCCCTGACCTCTCACATTAGACTGACAGTTTGCGGCTACTGGTTAGGCCGGTTGGTTCCGGGCAGATTTCTATTGCAAACTGAGTCTAACCTTGGGTTTCAAGCACGTTATGACTAACTTCTCACATTAGAACCTATTGTTTGCGGCCAGTGGATGTGCCGGGCGGTTCCGGGCAGAATTACGCCGCAAACTCATTCTAACCTCGAGTTAGCCATGTTTATCTTTGCGGCCAATTAATTAATAATTTACCATTTATGCCCACACCTAATATACATGTCAATTATCCATAGCTAATTCATATTATGTCAATAACAGACTGAATATATCAACTTAACAGACATAATAGATAACAGATTTAGGCGACTTAACGGATTCAGCAGATTAAGCAAACTAGCAGATTTAGCAGATAACAGATTAGGCATCTCAACAGATTTAGTTTAGCAGATTTGGCATTTTCAACAGACTTAGCATATGACAGATTTGGCAGATGAACAGATCAAGTAGACTGGGCAGTGGAGCAGAACTAGTAGATTAAGCAATATAACAGAACTAGCAGATTAGGCAATATAACAGAACTAGCAGATTAGGAAAATATAGCAGAACTAGCAAATTAGGCAAATATGACAGATTTAATCATTCCTTAAAGTTTCACAAACATATCTTGCCTAATTATAAATCTTGCCTAAGTTCACATACATAAATAATAGTCATGATTCACAATATGATCACATACCCCATGTTTGAATTAAATGTACATAGCACAGATTATGCTCATAATTTACCATATATCATATGTTTCAATTTTTATTAAACTTGCATAGTACAGAAGATCCATATATAAATTATACCAAATATAGCCATCGATTACTATGTGTGTCATATATCCCAAAGATCCCTTACTTAGGTGTTTATTTACATTAATAGATATCCTACTTTCATGTAAATCTTTATACCTAAGCCATATTCTCTTTATCTCAAATCATATGTTCAATACAGTCTATATTTATGTCCAATTATATGTCCTCAAATCATATGTTCAATACCCCTTTATGTTATAAATATAACATGTCCAGTCATATGTCTCAGATTTATGTTCTAGCTACAGTCCATGTTCTTTCCTCAAATCAGTCACCTATTGGTCATGCCCAATTTATGCATCATTCATTTTACTGTCCCAAACATTTTAGCGTATGTTAATCTCTTATGAGATTGGCTCAGGCTCGTGGTAGCCTGGCTATAGAATAGAAAGCAGAAAGAAATACATAATAAGGTAGATCTAAATAGAACAGAACAGATATAATCTCAGACTCAGATTTACAATTCATGTCATAATCAGAATTAACGTTTATTCCGGAAAATAACTGTACTTGCCTTGGTTGGATTAAAGAACTTTAATTGTTGTAGAATCGTTGAAGAAGCTTTAATCTCTAGTTTGAATTGGGTTGCTTAGGTTGATGTTTATTAGCTTCTAGTTTTGATTCCAGCAGAATAGCGACGCCATTTTTATTTTTATTTAAAACAGAGGCAGAATAGAAGCAGAATAGAATTGTGTGTAGAGAAGGCTAGGTTTGGGGCTGTTTAAATAGGGTTAGGCGGACAAATCTAGGCAGAAAACGAGACCAGATACATAAGGATGCACCCAGGCCCAAAACCAGGTTCGGTGACCAGGTCGACACCCAGGTCGACTGCCCAGTCGACCTGGTCTGGGGGGTCGACTGCCCAGTCGACTCCCCAGTCGACCTGGGTCTGGGCGGGAAATTTCCCGCCCAGTCTGTTCTGCGTTTGAAATTCGAATTTTGAATTCGAATTCGAGCTGTTTTGAACTCTGAATATTTCTGAAACTTTGGAGGGCCATAACTTGGTCATACGGACTCCGATTCTCACAAACTCGGACTCGTTTTCAAGCAGAATTTCGAGACGAACGCAATGGTGCAACCCGTTTTCCCTGATTCTTATTTTAAATTTTAATTATCCTCAGATATGTTACTTATACATTCAAAGAAAATACGGGGTGTTACATTACATGATCGTGTAAACTTGACTACCTAGAAGCCTGCCAACATTGTCTGGTAATTCCCTAATTTGTCGGCTTGAACTTTTACAAACGCTCGTGCTTGACCATATCGTTCAGTCATGCTTGATCGTCATGTTGGTTTGAACACGCTCGACCCGACTTGGGTTCGAGTACGTTCAAACATGTATTGGTTTGAGTATGTATATTATTTGAAGATTTTCCTGTATTAGGGCCTTTGTACGCCGTTGTACATTCTGTATCGCTAAACTTTGCTTGATTTGATTCTGTGAACTTTGCTTGAGGCTTGGAATGCCAGAAAGTATTAAATTGCAATAATAGGGCAAATTTGACTTTTTGTAGCTTAAACATTGCGTAATAGTTCAAAACCAGATCTGTAATTTGGATTAATTTAAAAGCTACAAGCTTCCAGTTTGATGTATTTGAGTCTTTTGATAACTTGTAGAGGTCAAATTAGATAATTTTGATGTACAGATCATGATTTTGATGTACATTTTCAAGCCTTGTCGAACTATTAATCCGCAATATGTGCTCTGTAATTTGCAGTGTTCTTTGATATTGAGTTGCTTTAAATCCAGTAATCGTGTGTTTGTTGCGTTGAGATTCAGTTGTAGGTTTTTATCTGTTCTGAACTCCCTCATGTCAACACACCGCCCGAGCTTTAGCTTAGTAGATACTTTGAGGTCTTTGGGTTGGTGAAAGCACCAAAATTCTACATTGTTCTAGAGATTCGACTTGTCAATTCCGAGCTACCGTAGCTCTTGACTTATTGGTTGAGCTTATTTGCTTTGTGCCACCAGACATAAGACTAGCTGTCATTCTTGAAGATAGATCATTTCTGCCTAGACTAAACCTTTTATCTGAGCCTCTGAGGTTACGACCGTCACAACTTCTGGATTACGAGCGAATTAAAATTTCATTATCCCTTATCCTCTTGACAATTCTCCGGAGGGGTGTCATCTGATTGTTCGTCCTTTGATTTTATTGCAGTAGCTTGGTTGGACTTGGAAGTCTCAGTTTGAATTTGCACATGACTTTTGAACTGGTCGATGATACATATTGGCTTCCTACGTATCTTTTGCCTTATTCTGACGAACAGTGGTGCAATATTGGCTCAGTTTCATTGGAGGGTTTCCTTTAGAATAAGCACCTTTTTAGAAAATTTGTAATGAAGGGCTTTTGCACGCATTTGGCGGCAAATTCGTTGTCGATTGCTCAAGATGACAACGGGTTAGTCCAGTAAAAGGAGATAAATCATAAGAATCATTCAAAGATTCGAATGTGTTATCAATGTGAAGCTGTTTTTAGTTAGGAGTTTATGATTTGGTGGATACAGTTCATACTGATAATACTTAATTCGCTTATCGATAACACTCGAGATTTGTCAGTCCCGGTTTTGGACTACCAATTCTAAGTACTATCTTTCGAATTATCATTGTATTAGATTTTATATTTATGGAATGTGTGCACCAAACAATTTGCCTGACGGAATTCTGAATTTAGCTTGCCTTGATCAATTATTAGCGATGCCCCAGCCGATATGACTCATGTTCTTTGCCAATCCTTTTGGATGGCCATAATCGTAAGATTTTTGGTAAACTGAATAGCCTTGTGCATCACTGAATAAGTTGTGCCAGGCTAGCATTTTATACAATGCTTTTTACAGTATTCATCCTGAGGATCTTAAGCCTTGAGCCTTGGAACTAAGTTTTTGGTATTTGAATGTTGCACATTAATGAATCGCTTCTTTCTTTACTCCTGCATTTACTTATATTGGATTTTTTCCGTATTTCGGGATGCTTTACTGCACAATGCAACCTTGTGATACCGTTGTCTCTTCCAACCGTATCTGACATTATAGATCATCCTGGGCTAGACAAAACTTTGAATCTTCGCTTCACAACTGTTTGCCCCAGCACATGATTATTGCTTAACCTTTTTTATAACTCATGTTGATATCGTTGATGGATGCTTACTTCAATTCCTAGAGAAAAGATATCGCTCTATGGGACTATGCCATATCGGCATATTCGCCTTTTAAGCATTATTTATTTTTGAATTTGAAGCAGAGTATCATCAAGTTCTTTGAGTTACATACGATTGGAGGTTTGTAGGCGAGGAAGCTTTTGTGTTGAAAGACTCTTAATTTTTCTATGGCGAAGAGATTATTTTTCATAAGAGATTTCTTGTGATCTATTTTGACTGATATTTCAACCTTTTCTTCTTAATGAGGCTTGCAACTGGTTGTTGTTACCTAGCTGAATTTCCAAGGTTGAGTTTTACCAGCACAATGGACTTTGTTGACGTATCGAGTCATATCAATTTTTCCAGATTTTCCTTGATTCATTGTTACACTAGAATCTTCTAATTTGTTGGCAAAATCTTTTTTTAATCGGTTTATTTAGAGCTTCTGAGCATGCCGATATATCTAGGAACCTGGTTTTAATAGCTGGTTATATGCTTAAATTTTTTGAGGACGCTAATGAATAAAGTAGGGCCAAGATACTTCTTATCACAAAAAGAATCCTTTCGGAATCTGGGCTACTTGTATGCACTCAATCTTTTCCTTCTAGAGGAACTTCTTTTGCGTCCCGCTCTATGCTAAAAGCATCAGATTCCCCGGTCTGTGACAGGGAGTTTATATTGGAAAATTCCACCGGGAGGTTCCAATTTAAGAAAAAGTTAGGATCCTTCTATACAATTGGCTACGACCTTTCTTTTGTAAGCGGAAGAAGTCATGATGATTGACCAAATTAGATGTGCTCGATGAGCTCAAAGGGCTGCTGAGAACAGATTAGTCACGGAGGAGCGAGTCGATGCTAGTTTGCAGGAACGGTTTGAAAGCTAGAATAAACGGAACTTGAGCAAGAGAGAGATTAGATTTGTTTTTTACAAAGTAGCTTCTTCATCGCTTTGGCCGAGGCTTGGAAGTCAATTATTGTCAGTCTTGAGGGTTATGTTAAGGACGCGAGTCAACCAACCGCTGCCCCTTCCCTATTTAATCCGGAAAAAAAATATGACAGTTCCATTGGTTCTTACAGATATGGGAAAAGGAGTTGAAACTTTTCTGATTGCTCTTTTATGCCTCATGCAGCTTTTTACTTATAATTTCTTTTGACCGGATATTGTGTAATTGTCAACCTTCGCTTTTGGACTGTATACACAACTCATTCGATGATATAGAAATGCTTCTGTTTTGCTATAATTTAGCTTGCGCATTTCCATATGTTTGATTCTTTGCTAAGTATACGTCTTTTGGTTTCCACAGTGTCGTGACGAGCTTGTGGTATGTTTTTCAAGTATTGATTTTTCCTCAATGTGGTAGTGTTGCCCCCATACCAAAGTTCGTCACAAAATTAAGGGTAGGCGTGACCAACTATATCTGGAATTTCTTGGTCATGTGTTTTTGCCGCCATATTTGGGACTTCCTGGCCTACTCATGATCCAAGGATTCCTGGCAATTCAGGCCCTTCAGGGATTAGATTTGAATATATGCTCTCAGGGAGATCTTGGTTTTCGTGCCTTCGAAGAGGTCTTTGTAAATCCGTTATTCGTTGTAACTGAATAATTTAGTCACTTGTAGAATTTGTCGAACGCCTTCGAGAAGGTCTTTTGGTCCGTCACTAACCGAATTTGGAGGACCCGTCTTATGATCGGACACCCCCGAAGAGGTTTTTGAACCCGCCACTAACTGGATTTGGAAGACCTAGCATATGGCCGGACACCCCCGAAGAGGTTTTTGAATCCGCCACTAACTGGATTTGGAAGACCCAGCATATGGCCGGACACCCCCGAAGAGGTTTTTGAATCCGCCACTAACTGGATTTGGAAGACCCAGCATATGGCCGGACACCCCTGAAGAGGTTTTTAAATCCGCCACTAACCGGATTTGGAAGACCCAACATATGGTCGGACACCCCCGAAGAGGTTTTTGAATCTGCCACTAACTGGATTTGGAAGACCCAGCATATGGCCGGACACCCCCGAAGAGGTTTTTTACATCTGTTGTTCGTTGAGTCTGAATAATTCTAACGCTTGTCGAACTTGTCGGATGCCACCAAAGGGAAGTTTTACATCCGTTGTTCGTTGAGTCTGAACAATTCAGACGCTTGTCGAACTTGTCGGATGCCACCGAAGGGAAGTTTTACATCCATTGTTCGTTGAGTCTGAACAATTCAGACGCTTTTCGAACTTGTTGGATACCACCAAAGGGAAGTTTTACATCCGTTGTTCGTTGAGTCTGAACAATTCAGACGCTTGTCGAACTTGTCAAATGCCACCAAAGGGAAGTTCTACATATGTTGTTCGTTGAGTCTGAACAATTCAGATGCTTGTCGAACTTGTCGGATGCCACCGAAGAGAAGTTTTACATCCGTTGTTGTTGAGTCTGAACAATTCAGACGCTTGTCGAACTTATCGGATGCCACCAAAGGGAAGTTTTACATCCGTTATTGGTTGAGTCTGAACAATTCAGATGCTTGTCGAACTTGTCGGATGCCACCGAAGGGAAGTTTTACATCCGTTGTTCGTTGAGTTTGAACAATTCAGACGCTTGTCGAACTTGTCGGATGCCACCAAAGGGAAGTTTTACATTTGTTTTTCGTTGAGTCTGAATAATTCTGACGCTTGTCGAACTTGTCGGATGCCACCGAAGGGAAGTTTTACATCCGTTGTTCGTTGAGTCTGAATAATTCAGACACTTGTCGAACATGTCGGATGCCACCAAGAGGAAGTTTTACATCCGTTGTTCGTTGAGTCTGAATAATTCAGATGCTTGCCTAACTTGTCGGACGCATCCGGAGAGGTATTTGGGTCCGTCAGTAACTGGGTTTGGAAGGCCCAGAATCAATAGATGGATTTGGAAGATCCAGCATCTGAGCGGATGCCTCTGAAGAGGTCTCTAAAAACCCCGTGTTTATATCGCTATCCGGCCATGTATTAATGGCGTCGACGATGAACCAGGTGCCCCTCGGGGAGGTCTTTGGTTTAAAAAGCCCGGTGTTTGTATCGCTATCCAGCCATATCTTAATGGCGTTAGCGATGAACCAGGTGCCCCTTGGGGAGGTCTTTGGTTTAGGGTTGCGTTGTTCCACGGGGCAGACGCTAGTTCATTTATCGGGTTTTACCACAATTTGTTAGAACTAGGGTCAGGGACCTTGTAATTAAGAAGGCACCCCTTCGATGAAACTTACAACTTGTTTTGTAACCTGAACATTACATCATTTGGCTGTTCAGTTCCGGATTCCCCTTATTTTCCAGGCTGCGCTCCACACCTTCGTGTTTTCCGTGAATAATGTTTCAAGTACTGAGAAGTGAACACCTGAGCTATCCCACTCGGGATGCGCTCCAATGGTCACCAGGTTCCGCTAGGATACGGACGTGTTAACGTTCTTTTTAGAAGACGGTTGCTTCAACCGCTCCCTTCTTCTTTTTTCCCTTGTCAGTGAACTTCAGCGATGAAACCTGCTAAAGCCTATCCATTTATAGTTCTTCGAGGATGGTAAGTGATGTAATATTGGCTAAGCTCAATATCCTACTTTAATTATTCTTCCGAAGCTTATGAACGGAAGAGAACTTGCTTTAGCAGCTCATCGGTAAGAACTTTGATAGAATGGGCTTGGTAGTGTGGCATTTTCTTCTTTGAGGCAATGAGCAGACAATATGCTAACCTCTCCAACTTAGGATAGTTCAGCTTTGCCCCAGTAAGCTTTTTGTTAATGTAGTATGCTGATCATGGTACTTTTCCTCAGAGAAATGTTCTTTGAGTGAAACTCATAACCCTTTAGTTCGTTTACTGTGAAAATTGCTCACTATTCGACCCTTCGCAATCCCTTCCTTCTACTTTTCAAGGCAGTGCTTTTTACCTCTATACTTAGGTATATTTGTCACTTTGACTAGTGTTTTTAGGGGTTGTAACACCCCGTATTTTCTGAGAATATTAAAATAACAAATTAAAAAAAAATTATTTGAAAAAGAGGAATGAGAAAAGAATGATGTTTAGCTTTGTTCTAAGGTTTGTAAGCAAAAGACTTAGTAGCTCATTTGGTTAGAACATGTGACTTGCATACAAGAGGTACAGAGTTCGATCCCCGCCAGTGCCATATTTTTGTTTTAGGGGAATGGCTAAAAAGTGGCTTACTGTGAACACAGTTCAAAAAGTGGTTTAGTGTGAAAATGGTTAATTATGAAGAAGTTATTAAGCCATGAAGCTTGTATGCATATGAGAGAAATATATATATATATATATATATATATATATATGTAAAAATTAAATAAATAAATATTCAAAAAAAAAGTTCAAAACAGCGAATCGGGAGGGGGAATAGCCGAACCGCACCATTTTTGGAGTCAATCGGGAGGGTGTTTGGCTGCCAATCCATGGCCCGATTCGCCTTAAGGGCTAATATGGCATCTGAGTGGTCCAGATCAATTCTAGGATTAATCCTAAGGACTAAATGACTTCCTACACCTATATATACACGCTAAGACCTAACCCTAATTCATAAATATTATCTATGACACCATTATGCTGTCAAATTCTCTCTTAAACCCTAGCCG
Source organism: Allium sativum (assembly GCA_030737875.1). NCBI lineage: Eukaryota > Viridiplantae > Streptophyta > Magnoliopsida > Asparagales > Amaryllidaceae > Allium > Allium sativum. The sequence continues at coordinate 827,868,169 of CM060909.1, forward strand.
CTGCCTCTAAATCAAATCTCAAGTGTTCAACTTCAACTCAAATTAAAGATTACAGCTTCTACAACAATTCAAGAAGATAAATCAGCAACATCGCAACGTTTTTACATCAATTTCAGTGCATAATTCTATTCCTTAACCACGAAAGGTGAGTACGGTGATTTTCACAATATAATGGGATTAAAAGTAACATGATGAAGTTGTAAAGAGGATTCATATGTATGTATGTAATTTAAATCTCATCCAAGTCTTCACCTTTTTGATTCATGTCATCATTTGCCTATGTTTCTATGTAAAGTTCATACCTTTATTAGTTTATTCATGTTGAATCTGTCATTATGCCTCTATGCCAGTTTACATGCACCTTTATTTCATGATGTTGTGTTAATTCCAATTTTCTGTGATTTGATTCTCTCTTCTTATCCCTATTCCTTTTATTTTTGGATCTAGGCTACCTTCGAGCCTATGTTAAAAATACGCGCGAATGCAAATACGTGGGAACGATGGGAATATGTGAAATATGGAAAATTGGATATTATTGGATATTTTGGTAATTGGATAATATGTGAAATCGGCATATTTAGGTATGAATTACATGGAATTGATGAAATTGCCGATAATTGTAAATTTGTAATTGAGGCTAATTAATATGTAATTAGTGACAATTTGGAATAGGCAATATTATAAACATGATTTTATGTTTAATTGGATATACATGACATGAAAATTGGGTATGGGTGAAATATGATTATTAGTAAACCTTTGACACGAGGTTAGGCGCAATTGTGGCGTAAGACTTCCCGGAACCGCCCGGCAAATCCAGCTGCCACAATTGGACATCTAATGTGAGAGGTCAAAGGAATGAATTGTAGACGCAATGGTTAATGACATGAGGTTAGACCCGGTTTGTGGCGTAAGACTGCCCGGAACCGCCCGGCAAATCCAGCGGCCACAAAGCGTTCGGTCTAATGTAGGAGGTCATGCACCGTTCGTCATAAGGAATGAATTAAGGAATACTAACCATAATAAGACATGATTATGGTTAGAGGGTTGAGTGGGATGACATGTAAATTATGACATGTAAATATGGACTTAACCAAAATAAGATAAGACATGTAAATTATGACATGTAAGTATGGACTTAACCATAACATGTGTAAGACATGGACATTTAAATTAAAATGGTTAAGTGGGAGAAAAACCTAGTGGGGACCAAGCATAGGTGGGAGGCTTGTGTTGGATGGGGGACTCATTTCAACCAGTAACCCGTTTGAGTATCTAATTGGGCCCGGTACTAGGCCGGGGTTGGGGCACGCTTACTGGACTGGAATGTAAGAGGTCAATGTTAGTTCAGTAATTTTGAGGATGGCACACTATACACATATACACACACATGTATATGTACACACTATATGCACACTCATACAGGTATCAACTCAAGGCGAAGAGCTCAAGATATCACGACTACTCAGAAGAAAATTGCATATTTATTTTCTTAGATGTTATGTAAAATCTCGTGAAAAGATATGAGAAAAACATCTGCATTTATGTGTATGTGCAGGCGACAGACGTCTGTCCTATATTATAACAGATGTCTGTCACTATAGCAGGAATTTCATTCCTAGCACAGCACGGACATCTGTCATATATATAACAAACGTCTATCGCAGGCCTCAGGATAAAATTCCTGCATACACAGACGTCTGTCTGTTTAGTAACAGACGTCTGTCTATATATCCGAGTAACATCAGATATAGCAGACAGACGTCTGTCGCAAAATAAACAGACGTCTGTGCTGTACATACGACCGTATATTTCAAGTACCTCTTTATTCTGAAAGGGTATAACTTCTCACTCTTCTTCTTCAAAACGATTTTTCAAAAGGGATTTTGTTTTACAAAAGGATCTTTTCATAAATTACAACTCTTTGATAAAACCTTTGATTATCTATAAATAGATCAAGAGATCCATGCTCTCACTTCACTTACTCTCTTCTAGATCTATTTGATTTTCTGAAAAAGCTATTACTCTCTCAAGCCTTCTAAATTTCTCACAAGCATACTTTACTTCTATTCTCTCTAAGTACTTAAACTCTCATACCTATTCAAAGAGATTGTAGGAGAACCTTGTACCACTCAGTCAATATCAGTGTTTAATAGAACACAAGATTGTCGAGTTTTCTACTCGTCTGTAAACCTATTCCTCCGGGTAAAGAGAGGACAGTTTCTTATAGTTGAAAAGGCTGAAGGGGAGCTTCGGGACTGGACGTAGGACGGGAGGTCCGAACCAGTATAAAAGATTGGTGTGATTTTCTTTTACTTTATCTTTACCATTTACTGTCTGCTTCATATTAGATACTTGCTATTGCTTAAGACACATACTCGATCCTACTATATACTGACAATTGGTATCAGAGCAAGGTTTTAACAAATAACAGGTATTTTTGTTTGTTTCATCATGTTTAAAATGGCAAGTAATAGTGTTAATAGCATTTTTCAAGTGGGACAATCTACATAAAGACCACATTATTTAATGGGTCTAATTATGCTTATTGTTCAACATGTATGAGAATTTTTATGGAAGCTAATGGTTTAGAAATATGGGCTGCTACTCAAAAGAAATATGAACCTCCAACCACTGAATTAACTACTTGGACTGATGTTCAAAAAGCAGTAGCATCAAATAATTCAAAAGCCATGAATGTTTTATTTTGTGCATTAGATAGAAATGAGTTTTCATGAGTTATGATATGCAATACTGCTTATGATATATGGAGAACTCTACAAATCACTCATGAAGGTACTACAAAAGTCAAACAAACTAAAATATCAATTGTACAGAACCAATTTTCATCATTCAAAATGAAGACATGTGAAACTATTAGTGATATGTATACTAGATTTCAAACTATTCAACATGACTTAATGGCTCTTGGAATTAAGTTTACTGATTTTGATTTAGTTACTCGTATATTAAACTCATTGACTAATGAGTGGGAAAGAAAAGTATTAGCTATAGAAGAGGCTAATGACCTTTCTCAACTCAAGGTTGAAGAGTTAGTGGGAAATCTTTTGTCGTATGAAGCTAACTTGCAGGTTAGGAAAGAACAAAATGTTGAAAATAAAAATATAGCTTTTCAAGTGAATGAAGAAGATTCAGATTTGGATGAAGAAGAGATAGTGTTCATAGCAAAGAACTACAACAAATTCAAGAAATTCAGAAAGATGACAAAGTTTCAGAAGAACGACAAACCAAATTCAACAAATCAAACTTTGGTAAAATGCTATAATTGTGATGAATATGGACATATAAAGAAGGATTGTCTAAAGAATGATAAAAAGAAACAGAAGTTTGAGAAGTTCAAAAAGAAAAGAAGAGCGTTTCAAGTTACATGGGATGATTCGGAGTCATCTTCTTCGGAAAGCGATAGTGACAGTGACTCGGAACAAGCAAACGTGTGCTTTATGGCAGAAGTTGACGAGGTATGTCCTAAACTTACCTATAATGAAATCTTAGAAATTAGCATGGAACTAGATGACAAATTTAGAAAATAAAAGAAGTTAAATAAGGAGCTTTCTTCTAAGATAAATAGAATGGAAATAGAGATTGGACTTTTAAAAGATGAGAAAACCATTCTAGAAAAAGAGTTAGAAAATTCACAATCCAACAATGACAAGTTATCCTTGGAAAATGTTTCTTTTTCTAATAAACTTAGAAATATTGAATTAGAAAAAGAAGATCTTTTAGAAAATTATAATAAACTAAGTAATGATTTAGAAAATTCACTTTTTGAAAATTCAAAACTCAAAAGTGAACTAGAAAAAATTACAACTAATGTTTCAAAATTCAACAAGGGAAAACAAAATTTAGAAAATTTAATAAAAACTTCTAAACCATCCGGAAATAGAAGTGGTTTAGGGTACAAAAAGGATGGTACTTCTAAACATCATAGTTTTCTATATAGAAAATTTAAGAAAAAGGATGTTCTTAAGAAGGTTCAAACACATAGGGAAGAAAAATTAATTGGTCTTAAAAAGACTAATTTTCCAAAAGAAGTAAAAATATGGATTCCTAAAACTAACAACAAACTTTTTAGTGAAAAACATATTAAAAACTTCTTGCAAAATGTAATGTATAATTCAAATTATATTTTTATAGGTCCCAAACCCACATGGGTATGGCTACCTTCTTTGCCTAACATTTAGGACCCTAACGGAGGAAGTGGGTACCAATAAATTCTTTCTATCTTTCAGGTACATAAATCAAGACAAAAGGAGAAATGGATCTTGGATAGTGGCTGCTCCAAGCATATGACAGGAAATAAAAACATGCTATCAAATATAAAATACATGGATGGAGGGACTGTGACCTTCGGTGACAATTCAAAAGGATATGTCATTGGCATTGGTGAAGTCATAAATACTGGTATCTCTGACTCTCCTATTATATCTAATGTGTTATTAATTAAAAATTTGAAACATAATCTTTTAAGCATCAGTCAACTTTGTGATAAAAAAATTCAAATAAGTTTTGAAAAAGATAAATGTAACATTTTTGATGAGCATAAAAATTTAATTTTTGAAGGAATCAGAAATAGAAACATATACATCTTAAAAATGAAATCAAAACACAAGACAAATTTATGTTTAACCGTCAATCATGAGGATCCATGGTTGTGGCATAAAAGGTTTTGTCATATAAGTTTTAAAAATCTTAATAAATTATCTAAAAAGGAATTAGTCAGAGGTTTACCAAAGATTAATTTTAAAGTAAAAAATTTATGTGATGATTGTCAATTTGGTAAGCTTAAAAAGAGTTCCTTCAAATTAAAAAATAAAATATCCACTAGTCAACCTTTAGAATTACTTCATCTAGATCTTTTTGGACTTACTCAAACTCGTTCGTTAAATCATAATAAATATGTTTTTGTTATTGTAGATGATTTTTCTAGATTTACATGGACTCTTTTCTTAAAACACAAAAGTGATACCTTTAGATTATTTAAAATTTTTGCCAAACGAATAATGAATTTATTTGATTTAAAAATTAAAAAGATTCGAAGCGATCATGGAGGAGAATTTGAAAATGAATTTTTTTAAAGATTTTTGTAACAAGAAAGGAATTAGTCATAGTTTTTCAATTCCACGAACACCTCAACAAAATGGTGTCGTAGAAAGGAAAAATCGTAATTTACAAGGATGTGCCAGAACTCTTTTAAATAGTAGTAAATTACCTAAGTCTTTTTGGGCTGAAGCAGTGGCTACAGCATGTTATGTCTTAAATAGAGTAACTCTTCGTCCGTTAACAAAAAATACATGTTATGAAATACTTTATGGCAAGAAACCTAATGTTTCATATTTTAAAACCTTTGGATCAAAATGTTTTACATTAAATACAAAAGATAATCTTGAAAAGTTTGATCCAAAAGCTGATGAAGGAATTTTTATTGGATACTCTGATCGAAGTAAAGCTTACAGAATCTTTAATAAAAGAACTAATTCTATTGAAGAAAGTTTACATGTTTCTTTTAATGAAAATTTTCAAAATATTAAGAATTCGGATGAAGACGAAATAGAATTACAAAATAACACTACTTCTAATATTAATGAACCAGATAATAATGTTATTATACGATCACCTCCTCGTGTCTTAAAAGATCATCCGACAAATAATATGTGACGATCCCAAAACCCCATACCACGGTGTTAAGGATAATCATTGGAATATAACACATTAATCATCATTAGCAGAGTACAGATAATAGCATAAACAAGAAATAGGATAATTTACACAATATGACTGCGGAATCATATATATATCACCACATCAGAGAGCACAGTGCAGGATACTACTTGGTGTATAATAATACATAATCAGTCAACATCGCCAATGGCGGAATCATAATACATAAAGAGTACATAAACCAAATATCAGTCTACATCGCCTGTGGCGGAATCATAATACATATACAATAACGGCGGAAAAGTCACAATCATCACAATGTAGTCAAGCCTCACTATAAGCCAAAAGCGCACCTCTACTGCGGTGCCATGCCCAAAATATGTCAGCTACCTGTAACTAGGTTGTCCATGGGAAAATAAGGGAACCCGAGTTTGCAAGGTGAAACAAACTACGAGTCAGTCATGGGACTGGAATGAGAAATCTACTTAACTTACTAAACAACAATAATAAGGCAAATCAAAGGACCACGCCACTTTCAAGGAACGGGTTTACTCCAATGAGTGCTAGTGCATGAAATAAAGTAAACGGTTAAATCATCGCAATGCTTTTTATCAAAATGAAGCCATTATAAGACTCAGGTCCCATCACATAATGCAACGAAAGCCGGAGGATAGAGTTTTACCTTATAATAGCCAAAAATGCTTCATACGTATAAAACAAAAGTGTTTGATATTATTACTAGTGCATATACGTTTCAAAAGCAAATTCAATCATAAATATCAATCATAGACGGCATGGGTACCATATATCATGTCGCCATACTAGTAATACAATCACATCCGCATATTTCGTGTTGGAAATTGGATTCCATCATGAGTCGAGGCAAGGGGCAAGCTCCTCTCCGTTCGAGACACTCTAGCAAATGTCCCAGGATCGCACACAGCTGTCCTTGGAATCGGCTGGGCCGGTCCTCTCTTACTTTTGAGGATTAGTTATTCCTGAACACACGTTTCCTGGTCCTTACAGACCTATAATCGAGGCGCCTCGCATTCCAACAACCACACAGGTGAAAAGTATATATAAATGTCAGGGCTGGTAGATCACTGACACCACCCTAGCTAGAAAGAAACGTCGTGCTCTCCCAGCGGTCCTTCTCCCGTTTTTGACTCATACCCGGGTGTGAGGCTCGCGAATCCACGCTATACACAAAGCTACGTCACACAGACCATGCTTTGATCATCAACCACAAGACTTTGCTTTACAACAGAAGCCTTGATCATATGCCACTTAGCCGTGCCACACAGGCAATCCACTCCATGCGACTGATTTCTATCTATATATAACCTCTGAGCTTGTACGTCTCAGAGAAGGGCGTTAAGCAAGAGAATAAATTCTTCGCCGCCAAACAGATATATATTCAATAGAGATCAATCAGCACAGAACAAAATCCAATGTCAGACACACGGTCCATTTACAAGTTCGTTCGGGGTTTGAACGAAGCCGGAGGCACCAAATTCCTCGCTTATCTGCACAATCAACCATACATCCGGACGGCTACTACTTCAGCTCCTTCAAGGTAGCTACTCCAATCATGAGCCTCAGTAGCGCCCATCCATCCAATGTGAAAATCGTCGGTCTTCAACCGTCTTCAACTCTTCGACTTCTCATCGTCGATCGATTATTTGAAATGAGAATAAACTCGGCCTTTTCAAATAATCCACGTATATTTAGATTTTCAAATCAATTCATCACATGGTTAAATCACTCAACATTCACATTTCAGTTCATTAGTATAGTTTTCGTGTTAAATACATTCAACCATCACATATCAAGCAAACCAAGCAAAATCGGTTTATTTCCATTCTATATCGTCAATAATATTTTTCAATGATATATCGCCATTTTTATTTATTTAGAAACAGCCATATTCAACTAAACGACATTTCAGGTCGTGCCGAAGCACTGGCACTGTTTTTCACTAAATTTGTTTTACACATATCTGAAAATCTTACCGTTGGATCTTCACAAATTTTATATCATTAAAAATATCATTTCAAAACGAATCAAACGGTTTCAGTTTTGGGAAAATCCGACGGTCGGATCTCCCACACTAGTCGTTTGAAATCACGGTTTCAAATTACGAACTGCAGCGTCGTTATTCGATTTAATTTAATTATATTTATATTTATTTATAAATATAATCGATTCTGGCGCTGTTTTTCTTCAAATTTGAATTAAACATTCCAGACAATCCAACCGTCGGATCTTTACAAAGTAGGTGCCATTGGAAAGATATTTCCAAGGTGAACCCAACGGTTGCGGTTTCGGAAAAATCCAATGGTCGGGTTTCCCGCACTAGTCGTTTGAAATCACGGTTTCAAAATACGAATTGCACGGCCATGATTCATTTTAATTTTATTTATATTTATATATTTATATAAATATAGTTCATTCGACGATTTCAATATCGTTTTCACTTCAAAAATTTCACTAACGCCTTTAAATTTTGGAAAATTTCGCCGTAACCTCCTTTGTACGGGAGGGGCTGGGAAAATTCCCAAATAGCCACACGGGCGTCTCATCTCAAAAAGAAAAAGAAAAAGCCAAGCGGCTAGCCAATAGGCTCATAAAATCATCACCCAAACAAAACAGTAAACATGTACCTATTTGTCGGGCACACAATTTTATTCCTCTTCTCTAGCCTCTTTGCTATAACCTGTTCAATAAATACGCATGAACATATATGCAATTTTCATCACTTATCATTTTCTATTCAATTTCATTTTCGATTCACTTTGGTTTAAAGTCACCATTCATTCTAATGTTGCATACATAAGCAAAAACCACATCATTAGCTAATTAATGAATATTTCAACTCATGCATATTTATTTGGACAAGTGGTTATTTTTAACACTTCACATTTCAATAAAAAATGATATTTTTGGCGAACTAAACTATATTCCAACACATAACTATTTTATTTAGTTACTTTACATGTTAAAAATAATATTCACTTCACCAATATTTATTTCAACACTAGTGCATCTTTAGCAAATCACATATATGATAAAAATGGTATTTTCATCATCTAAAATATTTATTGAACACATGAATGTTTTTAACACTTCATAGTTTCAATAAAAATGTAATTTTTATTGTTCAACCTTTTATTCAACACATGAACCTTTCCGACATACACACTTCTCAACACATGAGCATTTCCACACATGGATATTTTATATAGTTCGTTCATATAAGAAAGATGAAAGTTTTGTTGTTGAAACTATTTATATATAAGGCGAATATTTTACATACTTCATATATATTATAAAAAGGTGATTTTTATTGTTTAAACACTTTATTCATTCACACATGAATTTAATTTTCACACATCACTTCTCAACACATGAGCATTTCCACACATGGATATAGTTTCAACACATGACTTTAGTTTCAACGCATGAAAATAATTTCAACATATGAAAATAATTCTAACATATGAATATTATTCAAAATTTTGGCAGCATAACGGCAGGGTAGTTAAAACCGGCACCGTCCCTAGTACGGCTCCTCGCTCTACCTTAAAACATCGCAGTTTTTGACAATGGGGATTCATGCATCTAGTTCGCACGCAGGCGGCATGTTTTATTTCATTTCCACAATTATTTCCAATTTGTTTCAATCACCAATGGGTATTTTTCAACCACAACCAAACAATATCAACCACAAACAATAATATCAACCATTCGCATTATTCACCCAATTTTTCACACCAATTCACAACAATAAATATCGTCCATGGTTTGTGGACGAGGGGGAGTGTATATATATATATATATATTCTATATTTCACTTGCATTTCAACACATATATCATTTAAACAATGCATGTATAATTCATACTTCGCTCATACAACTTATACTACGCATGTATATGTGGTATACAACACGTATATAAATTATATTTCGCTTATATAATTTATACATGACATTTTCTATTCAATTTCCTTTAATTTAGATTTCTCACCTTGGTTTTCGTAGTGCTAAAAATCGTAGATGACTCAGAAAAATCCGCGATCTCTTCTATGTGGTAGAGAGCCTCCTTGCGGTCACGATGTTTCCTGTTTCATCAAATTTCATCAACACACTAAAAAGATATGATTTTTCAAAGTTCAAACATAATAAAGCACTCACCTTTCAACGCTGGTTCAAACTAGGGTTACGGATTTTCTCGAAATCCGCGAAGTGTTGGAAGGATCGGAGGGTATCACGTGGAAGAGGGGAGAGAGGCGGTCCTGTCGGTGGTGGTGCGGTCGGATCTGGTGGCCGGAGTTGGCCGTGGCGATGCTGGGAAGTCGTCGACTTTGGGTCGACGATTCAGGCGATAGAGGCGACGAGGGGGGTCGAGGTAGGGTCGGATTTGAAGAGGGGAGGGAGGCGCGTCGAGGTAGGGTGGTGGCAGCGTCGGTAGGTGGCTGAGGCGGTCGGAAATCGCCTGGGAAGGTTCGAACGGTTTTCCGCCGTTAAACGAGAGAGAAGCGGGGTTTTTCTTTAATTTATGAAAGAAATTTTCTGATTCACCGATATATATATATTATTCAGAAAATTAGGGTTCTCACTTACGAACCCCAATTCAAACCCAACGACTGTCGCCCCTAGATAAATACCCCCATCCCGGACATAATAGGATATGTTTCGTAGGCCAATTCGACTGTTACTGTCAGTTATTCTTCAAATTAAAGTATAAAACATTTAATTTTAACTTTGAATGTACATTTTAATTTGCCAGGGCCACAAACTGCTTCGAAAAATTCCCGAAAAATAATTCTAGCTATGTTTTGACTCTACGGTCCCAACAAAACTAGTTTCGTCGAATTCTGAGATCGTTTGAAAAATGGCCCTTTTCTGGTCGATCCAATTTAACAGAAATTGACCAAACACATTTTCTTTTGCCACGCTCACATGCTAGTTTTAAAAATTGTGAAATTTGAAACCTAGCAATAGTTTGACATCCGGACCCAACAAAAGTGGTTTCGTCGAATTCCGAGGTCGTTTGCAAAATGTCTACTTTCAAGGGCTATATATTCTATATAGCGACCTTTCTAAAAATTCATTTGGCCATGACTTTTGATTCCCACTATGAAACTTCGATTTTTCAGATTCGTTAGAAAGATATTCATAAACAGATTTAAATATTTTTTGTTTCACTGAAATCCGTTATATTTTCCACCCGGCACAGTCAGTCAAAGTTTGAATTCAAATTTTCAAACTGCGTCACTATTTCTAACTCTTTATTTTATTGAAATATTCTATTTCAATTGTTCAAATTCCTTTGAAATAACCAATTTAAAATTTTTAAATTGGCTCGTATTTTCCGGGTCGTTACATAATATTATTGGAAATATAAATTCAAGAGTATCTACTAGACATCAACTTCATCAAATGAGCCATGTGGCCTTTATCTCATCACTCGAACCAAAGAATTATAAAGAAGCATCTAATGATGAATCATGGATACTAGCCATGCAAGAAGAATTTATCAATTTGAAAGAAATGAAGTTTGGGAATTACTCCCTCGACCAACAGAACAATCAGTAGTTGGAACAAAATGGATCTACAAAAATAAATTTGATGAAAATAGAAATATAATTCGTAATAAAGCACGTCTGGTTGCACAAGGTTACAACCAAGAAGAAGGAATTGATTATGAAGAAACCTTCGCTCCTGTAGCTCGACTAGAAGCAATTCGTATTTTACTAGCTTTTGTTGTTCATCATAATATTAAATTATTTCAAATGGATGTAAAAAGTGCATTTTTAAATGGTTACATAAAAGAACAAGTTTATGTTGAACAACCTCCACTCTTTCCACACGAACAATTTCCTAATCATGTTTACAAATTAAAAAGGCATTGTATGGTTTATAACAAGCACCTCGTGCTTGGTACGAAGATTAAAATCACATTTAATAAATTCTGGTTTCGAAATCGGGAAAGTAGACACAACTCTTTTTATAAAAAGAATTCAAAATGATATTTTAGTTATTCAAATTTATGTTGATGATATTATTTTTGGATCAACAAATGAATTTTTGTGTAATGAATTTTCTGACATAATGAAAAATCAGTTCGAAATGTCTCACATGGGAGAACTGAATTTCTTCCTTGGTTTACAAATTAAACAACTTAAAAATGGAATCTTTCTTAATCAAGAAGAGTATTAACAATCTATTAAAAAGATTTAACATGGACAATACATCCGGAAAACCAACACCAATGAGCATAACTGCTCATTTAGAAAAGGATGAAAATGGATAAGATTTTGATCAAAAATTATATCGTAGTATTATAGGCTCTCTTTTATATCTAACTGCAAGCAGACCTAACATAATGATGAGTGTATGCCTTTGTGCTCGTTTTCGAGCTCATCCTAAAGAATCTCACTATCGAGCTGTAAAAAGAATTTTAAGATATTTAAATATACAAGAGATTATGGTTTATTTTATCCTATTGGTAGCTCCTTTGAACTTGTATCATATAGTGATGCAGACTTCGGAGGTTGCAAGTCCGATAGAAAAAGCACAAGCGGTACATGTCATTTTCTAGGTCAATCACTCGTATCTTGGTTCAGTAAGAAACAAAATTCAATTTCACTATCAACATGCGAGGCAGAATATATATCTGCTGCACTAGCATGTTGAAACACCCCACCTCTGTTAGGGTCACTCTCAAAGGGAATGCCCTAATTTTGGTGGAGGTTTATAAGTATAAGTCACAGATATACAAGACAGATATAAGAACACATATTTGTAAACAGCGGAAAATCAACAAACTTTTATTTCATAAAAGCAAATACGTGCTACAACAACATCACCATACTTGTCTTACATCTTTTCCAAAACATAACATAACACTTTCATAATCTGTCTTGATTACATTATTTAAAGAAGCATAAATAAAACATAGATAAACTGCAAAAGCCCCATAGTGGATTGTCCAAAGCCATAGTTCAAAGCGAAAAAGTCCAAGCAATACATTTCTCTTCTTCAAGCTGGATGTTAAGGTTGGTCAAGCTGCTGTGTTCCCTCCCTGTGGACCTGGGGGGGGGGGGGAACGGAAGAAAAGAAGACGAAAGAAAAGTAGAGTCAGACATAAAGCCTGAGTAAGTCTAGTACTATTTTGTCTATGAATAAAGAACTGGGTATGATAAGTATAAACAAGAAGTGGGCAAGCACTATAAACTTGGTTAAGTTGTCTAGGGTCGAATATACTATCGTACCCCATGTTAATCTCTGAACCCATATAAACTAGTTTCCAACTGGCAACCCATAATCAGGGTGATGTGATCCATTCTATGATGATCGGCTCCTACTCGCATAGTTACATGTGTCTTACGGCCCCCGATGTTGTAGTTACCTATGCTGGTCCCACCATGGGGTGTATCAAGTCCCATGGCGGCGGCCCGACACAACCTTAGAATGCACAGGTATGCTACTGGTGCCCAGTGCCTTATTTTTCTGTGCCGGAGTGTGTGCACGCCCGCACCCCGTTAGAACCTACACTGCTACACCACCGCCGTCGATTTGACCTCTTACAATCAGCCCAGTAATCGTGCCCCACCCTGCCTAGTTTCAGGGTATCCTGATACACCTTCTAGGGTTACTGCTGAAAAGGGTCCCCCGTTACTAGGTTTTCTATCTCTAGCCAACATGCTAAGTTGGTTAAGTGTTTTCTAACCTAACCCCCACCAGTCCGTTTAGTTTAGCATGTTCCATTTTGATTAAGTCTTTAGTTCACTTAATCCTAACAATCCTGACTCAGCCTTAATTGTCTTATTAAGGCCCTGACCTCTCACATTAGACAGGTATTGTTGTGGCTGCCTGTTGCCGGTTGGTTCCGGGCAGTCTTACGCCACAACTCAGTCTAACCTCGGGTCCTTATTGGGCTCCATGTTTAACCTCCCACATTGGATAGGTATTGTTGTGACTACTGGACAGCCGGGCGGTTCCGGGCAGGTTTACATCACAACTCAATCCAACCTCGGGTTAAACACATCGTATGTTCTACATTTACATATTTTGTCTTTCTTCTTTATTTTCTTATATGTAAATATTTGCGGCCCATTATTAAGTTAATGGTGTAAAGGTTACACCAATCATGGGCCCAACCCATACTTGAATTTGGGCCCTTCTATTTTATATTTTCATTCGTTAGTAATTTTAACCCAACGTTATTTTCCCCCGTTTAACACGTCTGTTTATTATATATATTGGGCTTAGCCTTTTTAAAGCCCAACTTAGCCATGCAAAAAGGGGAGGCTTAAAGAGTGATTACATACACAAAGAGGGGAATGTGAGCGCATGAACTTGCAATATGACGTTGGAAATACAAAATAGAAATTGGTGTACTTGCATAGTAGTGACATATACTTTGGTCATAAAGCATAGGTGACATGAATCAAAGCATGTGAACTTGTAGTTGAGATAAGAATCTAAATTGGGTATCATTATTGACACATAGTCATAACTACAACATGAACCTATATTTTTATTTAGGCATAATGTCAAACATAAGCATGGCATAATGTCAAACATAAGCATGGCATAAGTATAGTTAAATTTGTTCACATAACCATGGCATAAATATTTCTAACATGAAATCATGATTCTTACTTTAGTCATGTAAACTTGCAAAAAGGGATTTTGAATCTAACCTAGCTATGTACCACATATGTCATCATATGATCCTTGTAAACAATATAGACTTAATTATGCAAAATATCAATCATAGCTTAGTCATATTCATAAGTTTGCAAATAGGTTTTCTAGTACAAAAGCATGGCTTAATACATAGATCATGGTGCCAAAATTTCAACATAGTTTCATATGAACTATAACAACCAAACTTGTTCCAATTACTTACAAAATGATTTATGCACAAAAATATACATCATGATGGCATAGTAGCAAAACCCCAAACTTGCATGAATTTCAATTAATCAACTACATACATGTAGCTTCAACATGGATTACATAATTTGCGAATATTCCAAACGTATACTTGCATAGAACTACCGCATGTAGTTCTTTATAATGAATAACATAATTCCCAAATCGATAAGAATCATAGTAACGCACAAATTATGAATTATTTATTACCACAACCAAGTATACAAACCAACACAGTTATTTGTTCATACCAAAGTAATACTCTACTTACAATGGTGTGGCGAATTCTCTAATTTAGGGATTTGAAGATGCGGTTTGATTTGATTGAGTTGCTTTATGCCTTAGAATCTGCCTCCTAATCCTCTCTCCAATTGGTGGCTACCCCTAGTCGTTCCTCAGCAACATGGCGGCTTTGTTCTTATTTTTGAATGAATAGATTAGGGTTAGTCTAGGGTTGTTTATATAGAGGTTATAAACTGATTAGGACCATTGATGTTGCTTGGATTGATCGTAGCCATTCATCCTAAGGAGAGACCAATTAGAGCCTTCCACCTGGCCCTAATGACAAAGCAGACCACAGAAAATCGACCAACATAGAATAGGCCAGCCAGGTTGGACTGGGTTCGACCTGGCTCTGGACCAGGTCGACATGCCTGTCGACAGCCCTGTCGACAGCCCTGTCGACCTGGTTAGACCAGGTCGACAGCCCAGTCGACCTGGGTGCATCAGGCGGGTGTTTTTCCGCCCTGGCCCATTGGGCCCCATTTTGGAATTTAAACTTGATTTTTCTGAGTTATTTTATTCTGTTTGAATTTTAAACTTAATTCAGAAACTTCCGAAGGCCATATCTTCTTTATACGGACTCCGCTTTTCGAAAACTCGGAATCTATTTCGCGTATTTTTCCGAGACGAACGCAATGGCGTATCCCGTTTCCCTTAGTTTTTTGATTTGAAATTAATTATACTTTAATTTGTTAATTTCACAGTTATAGAATTTGCGGGGTGTTACATTCTCCCCCACTTAAAAGGATTTCGTCCCCGAAATCTTCAAGTTAGGAGGAATGTATATCCTAACATCCAATCATCCATCTACTCATCCATCAAACACGAGCATCCATTGTCCTTAAAAGATTTCTAATGCTTCATGATCATATGCGAAGTGTGTGTGTACATGTACTTATCTAATGCAAAATCAGGCGGTCTACTGATTCAGTTGACCTCCTTGATGCGAATTATGTAAGTGCCATGAATCCATTATGTATGCAAATTTTCCTATTCTTTATTCTACATGAGTGCACAATCATTCAATACAAATGCACCATCCACATGTCAACACATAAGAATTCAACCATATACGAATGCAAACATATATGCATATGCAATATGAAGTGACTGAGCCGATCTAAAACCTAGATTGTGTGTGTATATGCAACCACGAGCAACCACTAGCAATCACTTGCAACCACTTGCAACCATCATCCATAACATGTTTCAATTACATGTTTCCATCCAAAGGGTTTCTACCTAAAAGATAAGGTCGAGGAAATATACCTAAAAAGATAGATAAAAGCGCAACTTAAGGAAAAAGAAAGATCAAGGATGTACCCTCGAAAAGAAAAGGGTAGGCAGTGCGTATTCTAGCTTCAGTTTCCCAAGTCGCGTCTCCCTCGGCGTCGCTCCACTGAACTTTGACGAGCTTGACTTCACGGTTGCGTAGCTTCTTCACTTCCGTTCCTAAGATGCGGGTTGGAACTTTTATTATGGTTGCTTCACGTTCCACTTCGGCCTCCTCGAGGATATTTGGCTCTACCACCTCGGCTGACTCATGTAGACATTTTTGAAGATGTGAAACGTGAAAAACGTTGTGGACTCCGGCCAACTTCTCGGGTAGCTCTAATCTATAGGCCATTTTCCCAATTTTCTCGATGATAGGGAATGGCCCTACGAATCTTGGTGCCAGTTTTCCTGTGGTTCCAAAACGAACAACGTTTCTTAGCGGTGATACCTTGAGAAAAACTCTGTCTCCAACCTTAAATTCAAGGTCGGTCCTTCTCTTGTCGGCATAGGACTTCTGTCTGTCTTGGGCCGTCTTCATCCTTCTTCGTATTAAGTCTACTTTCTCTGAAGTCTCTCGGATCATATCTGGTCCAAGTATGAGTTTATCCGTAGACTCCCACCAACAAGTGGGCGATCGGCACGGTCTTCCATATAAAGCTTCGAAGGGCGCCATTCCGATGGTTGCTTGATAGCTGTTGTTGTAGGCAAATTCCACCAAAGGAAGGTGGTCTTCCCATGTCCCTCCGAAGTCAAGGACGCATAGCCTTAAAAGGTCTTCCAAAACTCTGTTCACTCTCTCTGTTTGGCCGTCGTTTTGGGGATGGTAGGCTGTGCTCAAGCATAACTGCGTTCCTACTACTTCTTGCAGACTCCGCCAAAACTCACTGGTGAAGATGGGGTCTCGGTCACTAACAATGCTAGATGGTATTCCATGGAGTCGAACGATTTCCTTGAGGTAAAGTGATGCTAGGGATGAGGCAGTTCTTTTACTTTTGACAGGTAAAAAGTGGGCGCTTTTAGTAAGCCTATCCACTATTACCCAAATGCTAGTGTTGCCTCTCCTAGACCTAGGCAGCCCATCGATGAAGTCCATTGATATGCTATCCCACTTCCACTGTGGGACCTCCAGAGGATGTAGCAGTCCGCCAGGCTTTTTCTGTTCCGCCTTAACCTGTTGGCACACCATACACTTAGAAATGAACTCTGCCACGTCCTTTTTCATGCCGTTCCAGAAGAAAGTCCTTTTTATGTCTTTGTACATTTTATCTCCGCCTGGGTGTATCGTCATCTTGGAGTGATGTGCTTCCTCGAGAACCTTCTTCACTAAATCTTTTGTTTGTGGGACGCATAGTCTTCCGTCTCGCCTTAACAAACCCTTATCGTCGATGGAGTATCTGTTGAGGTGACTTGAAGTCTCACCCCTAATTAGCCTATCAATTGTTTCCACAAGCTGAGGGTCTTCGCGTTGTGCTGTCCCTACTGAATCCACTAAAGTTGGGCGCACTTCGAGAGATGCTAGCAAGCCTGGTACGAAATCGGAGGAAGGCCTAAAGTCGAAACTGGCTATAAACTCTAGGCTTTGTCTTTCAACAAACAACGGGCTTAGGGTCAATTTCTTTCGGCTCAACGCGTCTGCCACTACGTTGCCTTTGCCCGGAGTGTAGGAGATTTCGAAATCGTACGAGGCAAGAAACTCCATCCATCTTTGTTGCCTCAAGTTAAGATCTTTCTACGAGAAAAGATATTTCAACGATTTATGGTCAGTGTAAAGTTCGAACTTCTCACCTAGGAGATAGTGTCGCCAAGACTTGAGTGCAAAGACGATGGCGGCTAACTCAAGATCGTGGGTTGGGTAGTTCTTTTCGTGCACTTTCAACTGCCTCCCGCCATAAGCTACTACCCTTCCTTCTTGCATTAAGACGGCGCCTAGCCCTGTCCCACATGCATCCGTATAAACAGTGAACATCTTGCTCCCATCTGGCAGCGTCAAAACTGGGGCTGTTGTAAGAGCCCTTTTCAGTCGTTGGAAAGCAAACTCGCAATCCAAGTCTCAATTAAACACTAGATTCTTCTTGGTCAATTTCGTGAGCGGAGCTGAGATTTTCGCAAAATTCCTTATGAATTTTCGATAGAAACCTGCTAGTCCTAGAAAGCTTCGGACCTCAGTCGCATTCCTTGGTGTCTTCCAATCCTGTACCGCCACTACCTTAGCAGGGTCCACTGCTAACCCTTGTTTGGATACTATGTGCCCAAGGAACCTCACCTCTTCTCTCCAAAAGTGGCATTTGGAGAATTTGGCTTTTAATTGATGGACTCGCAAAGTTTCCATGATTGCCCTTAAGTGCTGAGCATGTTCCTCTTCATTCTTTGAGAAGATAAGGATATCGTCTACGAAGACCACTACGAATTTGTTGAGGAAATCTCTAAATACCCTACTCATCAGGTCCACGAAGTAAGCAGGTGCATTCGTCAAGCCGAAAGGCATGACAAGCCATTCAAAGAAGCCGTCTGGGGTTCTGAACGCCGTTTTATCGATGCTATCTTCAGCCACCCTTAGCTGATGAAAACCGGTTGCTAAATCGAGTTGGGAGAAAACAGACGCTCCTACAAGCTGGTCAAATAAATCGTCAATTCTAGGGAGATGGTGCCTATTCTTTTTCGTTAGCTTGTTGAGCTCCCTATAGTCAACACATAGACGGAGTGAACCATCCGCCTTTGTAGCGAACACCACTGGAGCGCCCCATTCTGAAATGCTCCTCCTAATGAACCCCTTTTCTAGAAGCTCTTTAATCTGTTTACTGAGCTCTTTCCTTTCCCGTGGAGCCATGTGTCTAACGGGTAACGCAACGGGCTTTGCATTATCTACCAGATATATGCGGAAGTCTATTTCCCGCTTCGGAGGCAAGCCCTTCACCTCTTCAAAGACATCCGGATATTCCCGGACCACTCTAACTGATTGCAAATTTTCAACAGAGGCATCTAGCGATTCAAGGTAACTAAGCATAACCGCATACGAGGGATTACAAGAAATTTCCAAAGTATTACCGAGCTGGGTTAGGAGCCTAACAACCCTTTTCTCACAATCAAGGATGGCCCCATTACTGGATAGCCAATCCATACCCAAAATCAAACCATACCCCGAAAAGCCCAAAACAAAGGCACTACATAGGAATTCTACGCTTAGGATAGAAATTTTCAATCCCACACAGATCATAGACAAATGAGCCGGGCCCCCAATTGGGTTTGAAACAATTAAGGGTTCCTCTACCATACTAGTTTTTAGGTGCAGAGATTCTACTAAAGCAGACGAGATAAAGGAGTGTGATGCGCCAGAATCAAATAAAGTGCGAACGGGGTGACCATAAAGATAAACTACACTTTCTACAGAAGTATTTATACCTCGCTGTTGCAGAGGTGGCGCTTCCAGCACATGAACCTGTGCCCCTGGAGTGGATCCAGCCCTCTGCCCCTGTCCTCGTTTCTTTGGGCAGTCCTTAGCCCTGTGGCCTGTCTCACCGCAAGAAAAGCACCCACCATTCATCTTGGCCTTCTTTTTCCGGCAATCTTTCACTAAGTGCCCCACTTTGCCACAGAATTTACACTTCCTCTTCTCTCGGGACTTGTTGTCTTTCCCGCCCTTCTCAAAGTCTATCTTCTCAGGGCAGTCCTTGCTGATGCGTCCAGTCTCCCCACAATGAAAACATTCACCTTGCTTTCTTTTCCTCCTTCTACAATCCTTGGCTATGTGCCCCTCCGTACCACAAAAATTGCATTTCCTTTTTTCTCGTTTCTTATTATTACTGTTATGATCCTTTCTTGTTTGACTATTATTCGTCTTCCT
The DNA here is from genome assembly GCA_030737875.1 of Allium sativum. Lineage (NCBI taxonomy): Eukaryota > Viridiplantae > Streptophyta > Magnoliopsida > Asparagales > Amaryllidaceae > Allium > Allium sativum. The sequence goes on from CM060909.1 coordinate 827,888,192, forward strand.
ACTCTGGGACTCTTCCGCTTGCTGGTTCACGTGGAGGAGGAGGAGTGAAAGCGTCAGCAGCTGGGGAGTAAGGTCTCCAGACATACTAAAACAGAAAGGATAGATTCAAAACGAAGGATAAGAGATTGTTCCTATGGCTTTGGGGGGGGGGGACTTTGCCTTTTTTTTAAAAAAAATAAAATAATATTTTTCTTAAAAATGCTTCTTTAAATTTCCTTTTTGAAAATAAATTTTTCAAAACTTTTTATCTTATCTGGTAAACCTATGCTCTGATACCAAGTGAAACACCCCACCTCCGTTAGGGTCACTCTCAAAGGGAATGCCCTAATTTTGGTGGAGGTTTATAAGTATAAGTCACAGATATACAAGACAGATATAAGAACACATATTTGTAAACAGCGGAAAATCAACAAACTTTTATTTCATAAAAGCAAATACGTGCTACAACAACATCACCATAATTGTCTTACCTCTTTTCCAAAACATAACATAACACTTTCATAATCTGTCTTGATTACATTATTTAAAGAAGCATAAATAAAACATAGATAAACTTCAAAAGCCCCATAGTGGATTGTCCAAAGCCATAGTTCAAAGCGAAAAAGTCCAAGCAATACATTTCTCTTCTTCAAGCTGGATGTTAAGGTTGGTCAAGCTGCTGTGTTCCCTCCCTGTGGACCTGGGGGGGGGGAAACGGAAGAAAAGAAGACGAAAGAAAAGTAGAGTCAGACATAAAGCCTGAGTAAGTCTAGTATTATTTTGTCTATGAATAAAGAACTGGGTATGATAAGTATAAACAAGAAGTGGGCAAGCACTATAAACTTGGTTAAGTTGTCTAGGGTCGAATATACTATCGTACCCCATGTTAATCTCTGAACCCATATAAACTAGTTTCCAACTGGCAACCCATAATCAGGGTGATGTGATCCATTCTATGATGATCGGCTCCTACTCGCATAGTTACATGTGTCTTACGGCCCCCGATGTTGTAGTTACCTATGCTGGTCCCACCATGGGGTGTATCAAGTCCCATGGCGGCGGCCCGACACAACCTTAGAATGCACAGGTATGCTACTGGTGCCTAGTGCCTTATTTTTCTGCGCCGGAGTGTGTGCACGCCCGCACCCCATTAGAACCTACACTGCTACACCACCGCCGTCGATTTGACCTCTTACAATCAGCCCAGTAATCGTGCCCCACCCTGCCTAGTTTCAGGGTATCCTGATAAACCTTCTAGGGTTACTGCTGAAAAGGGTCCCCCGTTACTAGGTTTTCTATCTCTAGCCAACATGCTAAGTTGTTTAAGTGTTTTCTAACCTAACCCCCACCAGTCCGTTTAGTTTAGCATGTTCCATTTTGATTAAGTCTTTAGTTCACTTAATCCTAACAATCCTGACTCAGCCTTAATTGTCTTATTAAGGCCCTGACCTCTCACATTAGACAGGTATTGTTGTGGCTGCCTGTTGCCGGTTGGTTCCGGGCAGTCTTACGCCACAACTCAGTCTAACCTCGGGTCCTTATTGGGCTCCATGTTTAACCTCCCACATTGGATAGGTATTGTTGTGACTACTGGACAGCCGGGCGGTTCCGGGCAGGTTTACATCACAACTCAATCCAACCTCGGGTTAAACACATCGTATGTTCTACATTTACATATTTTGTCTTTCTTCTTTATTTTCTTATATGTAAATATTTGCGGCCCATTATTAAGTTAATGGTGTAAAGGTTACACCAATCATGGGCCCAACCCATACTTGAATTTGGGCCCTTCTATTTTATATTTTCATTCATTAGTAATTTTAACCCAACGTTATTTTCCCCCGTTTAACACGTCTGTTTATTATATATATATTGGGCTTAGCCTTTTTAAAGCCCAACTTAGCCATGCGAAAAGGGGAGGCTTAAAGCGTGATTACATACACAAAGAGGGGAATGTGAGCGCATGAACTTGCAATATGACGCTGGAAATACAAAATAGAAACGGGTGTACTTGCATAGTAGTGACATATACTTTGGTCATAAAGCATAGGTGACATGAATCAAAGCATGTGAACTTGAAGTTGAGATAAGAATCTAAATTGGGTATCATTATTGACACATAGTCATAACTACAACATGAACCTATATTTTTATTTAGGCATAATGTCAAACATAAGCATGGCATAAGTATAGTTAAATTTGTTCAAATAACCATGGCATAAATATTTCTAACATGAAATCATGATTCTTACTTTAGTCATGTAAACTTGCAAAAAGGGATTTTGAATCTAACCTAGCTATGTACCACATATGTCATCATATGATCCTTGTAAACAATATAGACTTAATTATGCAAAATATCAATCATAGCTTAGTCATATTCATAAGTTTGCAAATAGGTTTTCTAGTACAAAAGCATGGCTTAATACATAGATCATGGTGCCAAAATTTCAACATAGTTTCATATGAACTATAACAACCAAACTTGTTCCAATTACTTACAAAATGATTTATGCACAAAAATATACATCATGATGGCATAGTAGCAAAACCCCAAACTTGCATGAATTTCAATTAATCAACTACATACATGTAGCTTCAACATGGATTACATAATTTGCGAATATTCCAAACGTATACTTGCATAGAACTACCGCATGTAGTCCTTTATAATGAATAACATAATTCCCAAATCGATAAGAATCATAGTAACGCACAAATTATGAATTATTTATTACCACAACCAAGTATAAAAACCAACACAGTTATTTGTTCATACCAAAGTAATACTCTACTTACAATGGTGTGGCGAATTCTCTAATTTAGGGATTTGAAGATGCGGTTTGATTTGATTGAGTTGCTTTATGCCTTAGAATCTGCCTCCTAATCCTCTCTCCAATTGGTGGCTACCCCTAGTCGTTCCTCAGCAACATGGCGGCTTTGTTCTTATTTTTGAATGAATAGATTAGGGTTAGTCTAGGGTTGTTTATATAGAGGTTATAAACTGATTAGGACCATTGATGTTGCTTGGATTGATCGTAGCCATTCATCCTTAGGAGAGACCAATTAGAGCCTGCCACCTAGCCCTAATGACAAAGCAAACCACAGAAAATCGACCAACATAGAATAGGCCAGCCAGGTTGGACTGGGTTCGACCTGGCTCTGGACCAGGTCGACATGCCTGTCGACAGCCCTGTCGACAGCCCTGTCGACCTGGTTAGACCAGGTCGACAGCCCAGTCGACCTGGGTGCATCAGGCGGGTGTTTTTCCGCCCTGGCCCATTGGGCCCCATTTTGGAATTTAAACTTGATTTTTCTGAGTTATTTTATTCTCTTTGAATTTTAAACTTAATTCAGAAACTTCCGAAGGCCATATCTTCTTCATACGGACTCCGCTTTTCGAAAACTCGGACTCTATTTCGCGTATTTTTCCGAGACGAACGCAATGGCGTATCCCGTTTCCTTTAGTTTTTTTTGATTTGAAATTAATTATACTTTAATTTGTTAATTTCATAGTTATAGAATTTGCGGGGTGTTACACATGTGCTCAAGTTCTTTATATGCAACAAACATTACGAGACTTTGGAAAATCTATTAACACCTATTTTTTGTGATAACACAAGTGCAATAAATTTATCAAAAAACCCTATTAATCACTCTCGAGCTAAGCATATAGACATTCGACATTATTTCTTACGTGATCATGTTGAAAAAGGAAATATTTCCTTAGAATTTGTAAATACTAACCAACAACTTGCAGATATTTTTACCAAACCCTTGAACGAAACAACTTTTATAATGCTATGAAGACAATTAGGTATTTGCTCTCTTACTGATATATAAAAAATTATTATTTTTACCTTGTTTTTCTCTATACCTTTCCTTTTTGGATGGTGTTGTCTATCTTCTGCATATTTTTCAGGATTAAAAATAGTAAAAATGTATCTATAAATCACTTCCTCTAAAATAAATTATTTTTCATACTAACAACAATGTCAAATCAGTCTTCTTCCTCGTTTAATATCACTTTCACACCGATAGCTTAGCTGATACACCTCATGATCCAACTCCAATTTCTCGAAATAAAACCATATACAAATGGCAGGACTATCGGTCCGGTTTCACACCAGATTCTAAAGTAACAAAACGGGCGTTATTCACCTCACCATATACAAACGGAAGATTGACGAAATCCATCATTATCAACAAGAACAACTAAGACTTCAAAAAGAATTGTATTTCGAACAGAAGACATCCTCTACTATATTGGCATATTTGCGACAAGTCGCGCTAAAATTTTGTAGCTCTCGTCATAAAGATGTTTCTGAACCTTTACCTCTACCGGTAAATCCGTTAGATCCATCTTCTTCTTTTCGAACGTCACAAGATTCGGTGAATCCTTGGACTACTCCAACACGACCACCATATTCACCAAACAAATAAAGCGGAGAATGTTTTTCTATTATTTTTCATTTTTATTCCCCAAATAATATAATGCATTATGAAGATGCATCCACATTACAACTAATTTCTTTTGCTTTGTTTGTGTAATATTTACAACAATAATTTATATTTATATGCACATTTAGTTCTAACTCAACACCTGAAGTCCTTAATTTTCACCTAACAGACGTCTGTACAAAGTCATTCAGACGTCTGAAGATCCTTAGTATATACTTTTCTTAGACTGACAGACGTCTGACGTATATACAACCAGACGTCTGAGCATTGTTTATTTTTAAAATATCCTTCAGCACAGACGTCTGTACTCAACACCACAGACGTCTAAATCAACTCTCGGATCTTATTACCTGCATAAACAGAAGTCTAACCTTTCAACCCACAGACGTCTGTTCCTACCCTCCCATCATAATTTTCATCTGTGCTTCAGCACAGACATCTGTTCAAATTGAAACAGACGTCTGTTCTCTCTCTCAGGAAATTTATCCTGTATAGGCAGACGTCTGTTTGTCCAGTGGCAGACGTCTGACTACAGATTTAAACGGTTACTTACCTTTTCTATATAACATCTTTTCACCTTTTACCTTTTTCACTTTTACATATCTTCATCCTCATACTCAATACCTAACCCTAATTCCCAAATTCGAAATTTTTAATGGATCCAAGAAAGGGTTCTTCCAAACGAAAGAAGACTAGCGAAGGATCTTCTTCTCAACCTCCTCCGCAAACTCAAGACAACCCCAATTATGCTACAAAACAGCAAATCAACGATTGGATAACCGAGCAATATGGCCAAGATCGATTGAAATCCTTGAAGAAAATGGCAATCCATCTAGGACCCTTTTATACTCTTGCTCAACTATCCCAATACGATGTCACTTCAATTCTCAATCGAACACGACTTACTCATCTAATTCAGTACGATGATAACCAAGGTATGATTGACACACTAGCCATCTACTTATTCTTTGCGAATTTGTGTTCAATTTCCGTCTGGTCTCCGTCTGATCCCGAGAATTGGGTGTGGTCATTAGTCTATGGTCAGGTTATAAAATTTAATATTGAAATACTAGGGCAAATATTGAACACATCCTATACCGGTACACGTTTAAAAGATTTACCTGATATGCGTTTACAACCTCGCAATCGAGTCACTCACCAGATATGGCAGGATGATCTTACCAAGATGACCCCTTCTCATTTTCGATCTCGACCACGGCTAATTAATCGAATGCTCATTAATACTGTCTTTCCAAGACTAGGGAGTCATGAGCAAGTTTATGACATCGACCACAAGGCCTTATATGCAATATTTAGCCAAACACGCATAAATTGGGCACAATACATCTTTGAACAACTTCGTGATTTTTGGTCTTCTAGTAAAAGATCAATCCCATACGGAGCATATCTAATGCGTATTTTCTGGTAACAAAATATAAATCTTTATCTTTCTTCCTATCCGGAAGTACCTATTGAACACAGTGGAATAAGTTTTGCAGCTCTAATGAAATTACCGGATCGCCCACCATCTATTATTCCATTCGACCAATGGCAAGCCCAACAAGCACATCCTCAACAACCTGCCCAACCTCCACAACACCGACAACGACATCACGTCGAACAAGGCGAACCTTCAGAATACTATTCCGATCCCGAGTTACAAGAAACTAAGGACCAAATGGACGCTAACCAGAACATCCACGATCTGACTTTAGCAAATCAAAGAAATTTATCGCAAAATCAACAAATTCTCGGAAAGAAAGTAACTCGATTAGAAAAATCATTCTCCACTCGGATGACTAAAGTCGAGAATGCTTTAGACAAAGTCTTTCGAACGCTTGGGAAGATCATGCGTAAAGTTCGTGGAAGGTCATCATCTAGTTCATCATCACCATCACCAACTCCACCTCCTACTGGACCTTTAGTTAGCTATGTTCCACCTCCACCTATTTCCACACATGAGTCACCTACGCATGCCGCTGGAAAGGAACCACTTGCATCAACAGAAGAATCTGAATGGGAACCGCATGACGACATTCTGGGAACATCACACGCTCTTGAGAATGTCAACTACTACAACACTGAACAATGGAGCAATACCACCAACCAAACATCAGATTTCTGGGGTTATTTCACCGATGACTAGTTTCCTAGTTTATCTTCTATGTTATGTTAACTTTTCGTAAACTTCTCTGGTCTGTACCTTAATAACTTTTACTACATGCTACTCTATTTGGTTCTGTTTTAGACTATCTATGCTTGTTTCTTTGACGTTTGTACGTTTTTGTTACGTTATTTTTGATAATGCCAAAAGGGGAGGAGATATTAAGGGTCAATAACTCAAGGGGAGCTTTATCAAAGTATAGTTGTCATCATCAAAAAGGGGGAGAATGTTAGTTCAGTAATTTTGAAGATGACACGCTATACACATATACACACACGTATATGTACACACTATATGCAAACTCATACAGGTATCAACTCAAGGTGAAGAGCTCAAGATATCACGGCTACTCAGAAGAAAATTGCATATTTATTTTCTTAGATGTTATGTAAAATCTCGTGAAAAGATATGAGAAAAACATCTGCATTTCTGTGTATGTGCAGGTGATTGACGTCTGTCCTATACTATAACAGACGTCTGTCACTACAGCAGGAATTTCATTCCTAGCACAGCACAGACGTCTGTCATATATATAACAGACGTCTGTCGCAGGCCTCAGGATAAAATTTCTGCATACACAGACGTCTGTCTGTTTAGTAATAGACATCTGTCTATATATCCGAGTAACATCAGATATAGCAGACAGACGTCTGTCGCAAAATAAACAAACGTCTGTGCTGTACATACGACCGTATATTTCAAGTACCTCTTTATTCTAAAAGGGTATAACTTCTCACTCTTCTTCTTCAAAACGATTTTTCAAAAGGGATTTCGTTTCAGAAAAGCATCTTTTCAGAAATTACAACTCTTTGTTAAAACCTTTGATTATCTATAAATAGATCAAGAGATCCATGCTCTCACTTCACTTACTCTCTTCTAGATCTATTTGATTTTCTGAAAAAGCTATTACTCTCTCAAGCCTTCTAAATTTCTCACAAGCATACTTTACTTCTATTCTCTCTAAGTACTTAAACTCTCATATCTATTCAAAGAGATTGTAGGAGAACCTTGTACTACTCAGTCAATATCAGTGTTTAATAGAACACAAGATTGTCAAGTTTTCTACACGTCTGTAAACCTATTCCTCCGGGTAAAGAGAGAACAGTTTCTTATAGTTAAAAAGGCCGAAGGGGAGCTTCGGGACTGGACGTAGGACGGGAGATCCGAACCAGTATAAAAGATTGGTGTGAGTTTCTTTTACTTTATCTTTACTATTTACTGTCTGCTTCATATTAGATACTTGCCATTGCTTAAGACACATACTCGATCCTACTATATACTGACAGTTAAAACGTGAATAGCGGTGCAACGCGAGTCCAACGGGTTCATGTGCGTGCATGTGTCTAGGCTGGTAGGTAAGACGTTGTTGCATCGTGTTGGTATGGCTGTGCATTTTATGCTGGTATTGGGGTTGCCACTTTGGGGAGTGATACACCCACTGTGGGGCCAGCACGGGTGCCTACGGGGTTTTGGGAGCCGATCGAATGGGTAGGGTAAGGGTACCTTAGCGGTGGTAGGAGCAAGCCAGCACCTACGATAGTAGCTAGGTACAAGTAACTACCAAGTTTGTCGTGTGGGTACATTTAGTGGGAAGGGATCAACCTTTAGTAAATAGAGACTAGTATATTTGCGGTGTAATTAAGTAATGTGGTGTAACTTAGCAAAAGTGCGGTGTAACGAAATACATGTTGGTTGAGTTGGATAGTCATTTGGGTGCTAGTCTGATGTTGACTTCGATCTTCGGGGTTAGTACTTGGAGGGTTGTTTGCTTAGCCAAGGTGTAGGATTGTCTTAGTACTTAGGAACGGAATCATCTTGTCCATCCTTTTTATCTACCTTATCTATGTTATAGCCATATCATGATGCCTATTTATGTCTTGATCATTTACCTTACCTATTATTTGTTAAAATTACTGGACTCGCCAGACATTATGTCTGACCCATTTTGTTTCCACCTCTTTTCTTTCCTTTCCCCCCCTCAGGTTTGCAAGAAGGGAATACTACAGCTTAGTGCTGATTTCTTTCAGTTGCATGAAGAGAGTAGATGTATCGCTTTGGACTCTCTCATCTTTATGGCTTTGCTTATGCTCAGTGGGGATTTATGCATTTATGTTATTTAAGTATTTTCTTCTTTATGTACTTTGAAGTTTTTGGAAAAGACAATTGATCCTGTTGTAATAGTTTTTGGAGATTACTTATGTAAGCTTGTTTTGAAGTTATGATGCTATGAAATAAGTTTTATCTTCCGCTGTGTTTTATTTATTTATTCTTGTAATCTATCTGTTCTATACTACTATAACGCTTCATGACATTAATGCATTTCCTTTGTGAGTGACATTAATGGCCATGGGGTGTTACACGTGGTATCAGAGCTATGGTTATAAGAACAGGTAAAAAGTTTGGGAAAAGTGTTTTCAAAAGTATTATTTTCATAGAAAGTATTTTCAAAAACTTGTTTTAAAGAAGCTATTTTCAAGGAAAGTTTACTTTAAAGAGCATAATCCCCGCAAGCCATATGTAATAACCTGGAAATCTGAGCCAATTTAAAAACTTTATTTTGGCAATTTTAGTGAATTTTGAATATTTAAATTAATTTATTTTATATAAAAACGACGAGAAATTTATTTTGAATAGAATTAGAACGTAGATATTTATTTGAATCATCGTTAGAATATAAATAACTATTTTTAATTATAAAAGGAATTGAAAATGGCGCAATGGTTCGAAAATTCGATTTCAAAGTTCAAATGAATGTACATGATTCAAAATAAACCGGATTTTAGTGAAACCAAAAATATTTGAATCTATTTGAGAATATCTAAAATTTCATAGCGGGAATCAAAAGATATGCCAAGTTGAAAATTCAGAATAGTCGCTATGGAATTTTGGGCCCTTAAAAATGGAAATTTTGCAAACGACTTCGGTTTTCGACGAAACCACTTTTGTTGGATCTGTGATGTCAAGTTATTGCTAGATTCCAAAATTCATAATTTTTCGAATCAATATGCGAGTGTGGCAAAGGAAAACGTATTTGACCAATTTCTGTCAATTTCGATCGACCTGAAAATGGCCATTTTTCAAACGGTCTCGGAATTTGACGAAATTAGTTTTGTTAGGACCGTATCGTCAATACGAAGCTAGAAGATATTTTTCGGGAATTTTTCTAGTTAGTATGCGGCCCCGGTAAAATGAAATGCGCGTTCAAATTCAATATATAGAGTTATATTTTGATATTGACGAAAACTGATTGAAACAGTCGAATCAGCTTGCGATACATATCCCAATATGTTCGGAATGGGGGTAATTAGCTATGGACGACAGGCGGTGGGTTCGATTTCGAGGTCGAAAATAAAAAGTTACTTTTAGAAATAAAAATAATTAAATATATATATTATAATATATGCACTCTCTCTCACTTTCCTCTCTCCCTCATTGACCAGACTAAGACCGAAGAAATAAAAAAAAGGGGAAAACCCCATCGCGGTCGCCCCAGGCGAGCCATCGCCGTCGCTACCCCCCCTCTGACTTCCGCCTGCCGCCACTATTCCCCCCTGCCGCGCCTCCTCCTTCTATTCTCTCTCCTCGTCTAAAATCGAGCCCCGAGCCACAAACCCGCCTCCCCTAAGCTCCGTGCCACCGCCCTTCCCCCACGCTAGCGCCGCCACCAATGTGCCCCGACCTCACTGCGCCGCGCCACAGCCCTCCTCAGCATAGCGTGCAACTGTGTCAGCCCCCTTCGCCTTCGAAAACCCTAGGAATGTAAGTTTTCTGATTTTACTCTTTACTTTCATATGGTTAGCAAGTTATAAAATACGTTTTAATTAGTTTATAGTATTAAAAATATGATTTTTATATTATAGAAGTACTAAAAATATGATTTTTATATTATAGAAGTATTGAAAATATGATTTTTATATTATAGAAGTATTAAAAATATGATTTTTATATTATAGAAAGTATTAAAAATATGATCTTTAGATGATAGAAGTATTAGAAATATGATTTTTATATTTTATAGAGAATAAAAATATGATTGTTATATTTTAGAAAGGATAGAAATATGATTTTTATTATGTAGAAGAAATAAATATATAATTTTTATATGATGTAGAGTATAAAAATATAATTTTTGTAGATGTAGCGAAATAAAAATCTGATTTTTATTATATATATATATGTTGAGATAAAAATGTGATTTTTATAGCGATGATATAAAAATTCGATCTTTATATATGAAGTAGAAATATAAAAATATAATTTTTATATAGAAAGAAACGGTGTAAAAATAGAATTTTTATCTATATAGTAGCGGTGTAAAAATAGAATTTTTATCTATATAGTAGCAGTGTAAAAATGTGATTTTTATATACATAGCTACAATATAAAAATGTGATTTTTATATATGTAGTGGCTATGGACAATGAAATTGACAAAAGGCGAACGACGAAGATTTCCTACATATGAAGAGTCGCGGTGTATTGGTTTAGCTAGTCGGTGAGAACTCCTGACTTTTAATTTATTTCTAGTTTGAAATATATACTAGGATGTAGATGGTGCTTAGTAGCACCCGACACCCGTCATCCACAGACCATGGATGGCTTGTTTGTTTGATTGATGTATAGTGAAAATTTGATTATGTGATGTGGAATGAAATAAAATATTTTATAGTGGAAAATATTTTATAGTTAAAAATATAATTTTTAACGTGTATATAAAATAAATGTTTATAAACAAATGGGACGATTTGTTTATATACACTGATTTGACTGATATTGATTGGGACGATAAATTTTACACATCGCCCAACTGCACAAATAAAAATATGTGTTTGTTGATTTGAAACCCCACACGGGTATTGGGATGATATTTGGCGTACACTAATCCCAATTATTTAGCTGTATGTTGATCGATTGGTCGACAGACTGCGTAAGCGTTAATTATTTATATTTAATGCTTATGCAGTGGCGTGGTGCACTCTGGATGATGGTTGATTATTTATCGTTGCTATTATATACATGTGTTGTAGAAAATCCATATAATTAACATTCTATGGTAATTGATTGGGCCTCATTCCAATTTAGAAAATAATTCATGTGTTGAATTGAAAATAAATTCATGTGTTGAATTGAAAATAAATTCATGTGTTGAATTGAAAATATATATTCATGTGTTGAAATAAAATATATATTCATGTGTTGAATAGAATAAATATTCATGTGTTGAATAGAATAAACATTCATGTGTTGAATAAAAGCTGTGTTAATTAGATTGACGCCGTTTTGACATGAACGATATTTATATCGATTTTATTCATTTTTATAATGAATATAGAAAAGAAAGTGATTTCAAAATTTAACGTTTTGAAAATATTATCATTTGTATATCGATGAAGTGGAATATTCAATTTTGATTCGGAATTGAATATGAAGTTGAAATCGTTTCGAAAACGAATTTAAAACGATTTATAAAATACGTTTTAAAAGAAAATCGACGAAGTATATATTATATTATATATATATATATATATATATATATATAATATAATGGCTTGAATAGAACGCGCAGCGCTGCGGCAGTTCGTGAATTTTGACCATTGACTTCAAGTGGACATTACGGGAGATTCGACCGTCGGATTCTCCTAAAACCGGAACCGTTGGGTTCGTATCGAAAAGAGTTTTCTAACAATATTAGAAATTTGAAATCTAACGGTTGGATTTGAAATTATGTCCAAATCAAGTTTGGAAAAGGTCGGTGTAAGTGCAATTCGATGGCCGTTGATGGAAATCGACTGTACAGGCCTTGATAAAATTATTAAAAATAGCAATAATTTGTGTGACATCATAAGAAATGATTTGGGAAGAATTAGGTTGAAAAACTCCATATTTGAAAAGATAAAAATAGATTTTTATCAAAATGAACTAGTTTTGAACTAGAATTATAATTCTATTTATTTTTAAAATAAATTAAGTGGATTTGAAATGGTTTTGAAAATAACCAGAATTTCCAATAATTGAATTAGAATGGATTTGAATCGAAATTGTCTTTGGAATATTTCGATGTTGGATTTCGTGATTATACAGATATTGTTATGGAAATTTGAAAGACATATTTATATCATTATTTCCAATACGATATTTGTTGGTCGTAGAATTTGATATTGAATATAAGCCGATATATTTTCTATTCAGAGCCTTGTATTTAAATATCAAATGTGATATGGGTTTGTCGTGAATGGTGTCTTCATTAACACTGTTCTTAAACCTAGTTGAGAAAAAGATTAAATCTTTTTAATTTGGATTTAATGAAGTGTACCAATTAAATGGTATTTAATTGGAATTGAATTTGAATTGATTTTTGGGTTTATCGTGAACGGTGTTTTAAATAACACTTGTTCTTTAACCTGACAATTAATGGAATGTGATTTTGGGTTTATAGTGAGCCGTGTTTTAAATAACATTGGTTCTTTAACCCAGTTAAAGACAGGACGTGATTTCCCAAGTTAAATAATCATTGGTAGTGATTATTGGGAAGATTAAAACCTAGTGGAGTTTTAATGAATCTTTAATTAGATTGAAATAATCGAGAATGGAGTATCACCAGTTTTGCTCTAGGCGATAGTTGAATCTTTAATTAGATTTGAACGTGAAATGGTAATTGAATTTACCGATAACACCGTGGTGTTAGATATGAAGTATTACCAGTTTTACTTCATAGGATGAATAGGTTGGGATTGGGAAATTAAAATAAATGATTACTTCGGTGTGGTTCGCTAATCCCGACTAGTTTGAATTGATATTCAAAAGGAGATTAAAGAATAAATTTAAAGAATTTATCTTTGATAAAATTAATGGGAACGTTTCCCAAAGTGTAAGAATATTTGAATAAAAGAATATTCTGAATTGGAATGAGGCGTATGTTGTGTTTGTGTAACATTTGTTTATTATATACGCGAGTTATTCAGAAAGACCGGGTTTATCCCATTCTGAATAACTGATTCGACGATGAGTCGAAGATGAAGACGGTGGTTGAAGACCGGAGGTCTTCACGTCATTTGGATAATTACTGATGATCTTGATTGGGTCGTATACCCAAGAGGATGGAATCAGTTGGTGATCGTCTAGACGTACTTGGAGGTCGATGGATATGCGAGGTACAAGGTGCCTCCAGTTTCATTCAGACCCAGAACGAACTTGTAAATGGACTGTGTGTCTGACATTGGATTTTATTCTATGTGATTGATTTCTATTAAATATATATCTATTTGGCGACGGAGAATTTATTCTCTTGCTTAACGCCCTTCTCTGAGACATACGAGCTCAGGGGTTGTATATTGATGGATATCAATCGCATGGAGTGAATTACCTGTGTGGCATGCCTAAGTGGAAAATGATCAAGGCTTCTGTTGAAAAGCAGAGTCTTGTGGTTGATGATCAAAGCACGACCTGTGTGGCGTAGCTTTGTGTAGCATGGATTCGCAAGCCTCACACCCCGGTTGTGAACCAGAAACGGGAGAGGACCTCATGGAGGACATGCGTTTCGTTCTAGTTAGAAGTGGAGTCAGTGGTTTTACACGCCCTGATGAGTTTGGCTTATGTGGTTGTTGCTGTTGCGAGGCGCCTCGGATATATCGGTGATTGTGTGGAGCCGATGGAGACATTTGGCTCATTTACGCTCCAAAGGGCGGGGAAATGCAGTGTTCAGGCATTTTAATCCACATCGGTGGACCGGCCCTGTAGCTCCAAGGGTCACTCGAGCTCTGATCCTGAGACTCAGGCTAGACAGTCTCGAATCGATAGAGGACTATCTTTTGCCTCAGTTTACAGACGGAAATCCAATTTCCAAATACGTGACTTTGCGGTTTTGATTGTAGAGGCTAGTATGGCGAGATGATATATGGTACGCATGTGGTCTATGATTAATTTTTATGATTGAAATTGTTTTGACACTATACACTTATAGTAATAATAAAACATGAAATTTAGCGTATCAAGCATTCTTTGGCTATTATAAGGTAAAACCCTATCCTCCGGCTTGTGTTGCATTGTGTGATGGGACTTGGGTCTTATAATAGCATCACTGTTCTTTATTTAGCATTGCGCTGTTGTTTTATGCACTGGTATCCTTGGGAGGAAACCCGTTCCGTGTTATACAGCATGGTCGCTTGATTTACCTAACTTTAAAATAAAGATTAATAACTGTTTTAGTTCTCACACCAGTCACATGACTGACCCGGAGTTTATTGGTTTAACCTAAACTCTGGGTGCCCTTATTTTAACACGGGCAGCTAGTAGTTTTGGTTTTGCAGATTTATATTCACAGGAACCTGGTTTACAGCTGGAACGATAATCGGAAAGCTCTGTATCTGTGTATTACTTCTAGTTGTGTTTTGTATTATTTTCCGCTGCAGCAATGTATTTAAATCTCTGATATTCTCTGTGTAATATTTATTTATACTCTGTATATTCTTATATTCTGATGGAATTGTTGTAATAACCAATGAAATGTTCTTCTGTTTGCGTTCTGATCTGTCGTGTCCTCAAAGTATCCGCTTTTTCCTTACCGAGGAAGTTATGGGTTCTTATAGTTGGTATCAGAGCTTTGGTTTACAGAGCTCGGAGAACAAGACACATTAGAACCATACGAAAGAATTCATCAGAGATTGGATTAGTAATATCCGACGAGAATGACTCGTTAGAGATAGGATCAGGAGTATCCTAGAACGAGTGGGAAGAGTAGTGTTTTTGAAATAAAAGTGAAAACAATTTTGTTTAATTTTTTTTTTTGAAAAAATTAAATCAATTATTCGCATTTGATTATTTATTTATATTGATTTGGACTATTAGGTATATAGAGATTTTAATATATGTCTGATCCACGTGTATCCGAAGCCTCCAATATACTGGATGGATATAGAGTCACACTCTAGTCGCCCGGGGATAATCCTGATGATGCGGCTGCATCATCAGTATTTATATTCGAGTGCCAAAAGCGTGATATCTATATATTTCCATTACACTGGTGTGAGAACCAAAATATAGTTAGAATATATTGTTGTGACTTGGCATTAAAAATGTGATTTTTTGACTATATATCAAAATTATGGATTTGAAAATCTAATCAACTAATTGATTGCTGATTGTGTTGTTTGATTATAGTTTGATTAATTAAAATGTTGAACCTTTAGCCAAATTGTATCAAATAGTGAGTGTATTGAAAATTTCTCGCATTTGCTTGCATATACATGTACTTACATTGAACAGGTCATAGTAAGGAGGCTAGAGCAGAAGAATAAAATTGTTTGCCCGACAAATAGGTACATGTTTACGAATTTATTGGGTTTTTGATGATTTTATGAGCCGATTGGCTAGCCGCTTGGTTGTTTCTTTTTCCTTTTGGATTGATGAGGGCCATGGGAGGCTATTTGAAATATCCCAAAGTCCCCGGTGCAGGGGAGGTTATGGCAAAAAAATTCGAAAATCTAGGGAGTTAGCCAAATTTTTGAAAAATTTGAAAAGTTCTTAGAAACTGAAAAGTTGAAGAACTTAAGCCGTAATGAAAATAATGAAAGTTGAGTTGATTTGTGAAACAACTTTCAGATTCGTTCCTTTTCGGGGTCGAAAAGTTTTAAGTGGGGGAGATTGTAATAACCCGGAAATCTGAGCCAATTTAAAAAATTTATTTTGGCAATTTTAGTGAATTTTGAATAGTTAAAATGAATTATTTTAAATAAAAACGACGAGAAATTTATTTTGAATAGAATTAGAATGTATATATTTATTTGAATCGTCGTTAGAATATAAATAATTATTTTTAATTATAAAAGGAATTGAAAATGGCGCGGTAGTTCGAAAATTCGATTTCAAAGTTCAAATGAATGTACAGGATTCAAAATAAACCGGATTATAGTGAAACCAAAAATATTTGAATCTATTTGAGAATATCTTTCCAACGAATCCGAAAAATAAAAATTTCATAGCGGGAATCAAAAGATATGCCCAGTTGAAAATTCAGAATAGTCGCTATGGAATTTTGGGCCCTTAGAAATGGAAATTTTGCAAACGACCTCGGTTTTCGACGAAACCACTTTTGTTGGATCCGTGATGTCAAGTTATTGCTAGATTCCAAAATTCATAATTTTTCGAATCAATATGTGAGCGTGGAAAAGTAAAACGCATTTGACCAGTTTTTGTCAATTTCGATCGACCTGAAAATGGCCATTTTTCAAATGGTCTCGGAATTTGACGAAATTAGTTTTGTTAGGACAATATCTTCAATACGAAGCTAGAAGATATTTTTTGGGAATTTTTCTAGTTAGTACGCGGCCCCGGTAAAATGAAATGCGCGTTCAAATTCAATATAAAGAGTTATATTTAAATATTGACGAAAACTGATCGAAATAGTCGAATCAGCATGCGATACATATCCCATTGTGTTCGGAATGGGGGTAATTAGCTATGGACGATAGGCGGTGGGTTCGATTTCGAGGTCGAAAATAAAAGGTTACTTTTTGAAATAAAAATAATTAAATATACATATTATAATATATGCACTCCCTCTCACTTTCCTCTCTCCCTCATTGACCAGACTAAGACCGAAGAAATAATAAAAAGGGAAAACCCCATCGCGGTCGCCCTAGGCGAGCCATCGCCGTCGCTACTCCCCCTCCGACTTCCGCCTGTCGCCGCTATTCCCCGCCCCCCCCCATGTCGCGCCTCCTCCTTCTATTCTCTCTCTCCTCGTCTAAAATCGAGCCCCGAGCCACAAACCCGCCTCCCCTAAGCGTCGTGCCACCGCCACCGCCCTTCCCCCACGCTAGCGCCGCTACCAATATGCCTCGACCCTACTGCGCCGCGCCACAGCCCTCCTCAGCCCAGCGTGCAACTGTGTCAGCCCCCTTCGCCTTCGAAAACCCTAGGAATGTAAGTTTTCTGATTTTACTCTTTATTTTCATATGGTTAGCAAGTTATAAAATACGTTTTAACTAGTTTATAGTATTAAAAATATATTTTTATATTATAGAAGTATTAAAAATATGATTTTTATATTATAGAAGTATTAAAAATATGATTTTTATATTATAGAAACTGTTAAAATATGATCTTTATA
Organism: Allium sativum; assembly: GCA_030737875.1. Taxonomy (NCBI): domain Eukaryota; kingdom Viridiplantae; phylum Streptophyta; class Magnoliopsida; order Asparagales; family Amaryllidaceae; genus Allium; species Allium sativum. The sequence goes on from CM060909.1 coordinate 827,905,902, forward strand.
TGATAGAAGTATTAGAAATATTATTTTTATAATTTATAGAGAATAAAAATATGATTGTCATATTTTAGAAAGGATAGAAATATGATTTTTATTATGTAGAAGGAATAAATATATAATTTTTATATGATGTAGAGTATAAAAATATAATTTTTTATAGATGTAGCGAAATAAAAATATGATTCTTATTATATATATATATGTTGAGATAAAAATGTGATTTTTATAGCGATGATATAAAAATTCGATCTTTATATATGAAGTAGAAATATAAAAATATATTTTTTATATAGAAAGAAACAGTGTAAAAATAGAATTTTTATCTATATATTAGCGGTGTAAAAATAGAATTTTTATCTATATAGTAGCACTGTAAAAATGTGATTTTTATATACATAGCTACAATATAAAAATGCGATTTTTATATATGTAGTGGCTACGGACAATGAAATTGACAAAAGGCGAACGACGAAGATTTCCTACATATGAAGAGTCGCGGTGTATTGGTTTAGCTAGTCCGTGAGAACTCCTCAATTTTAATTTATTTCTAGTTTGAAATATATACTAGGATGCAGACGGTTCTTAGTAGCACCCGACACCGTCATCCACAGATCATGGATGGCTTGTTTGTTTGATTGATGTATAGTGAAAATTTGATTGTGTGATGTGGAATGAAATAAAATATTTTATAGTTACAAATATAATTTTTAACGTGTATATAAAATAAATATTTATAAACAAATCGGATGATTTGTTTATATACACTGATTTGACTGATATTGATTGGGACGATAAATTTTACACATTGCCCAACTGCACAAATAAAAATATGTGTTTGTTGATTTGAAACCCCACACGGGTACTGGGATGATATTTGGCGTGCATTAATCCCAATTATTTAGCTGTATGTCGATCGATTGGTCGACAGACTGTGTAAGCGTTAATTATTTATATTTAATGCTTATGCAGTGGTGTGGTGCACTCTGGATGATGGTTGATTATTTATCGTTGCTATTATATACATGTGTTGTAGAAAATCCATATAATTAACATTATATGGTAATTGATTGGGCCTCATTCCAATTTAGAAAATAAATTCATGTGTTGAATTGAAAATAAATTTATGTGTTGAATTGAAAATAAATTCATTTGTTGAATTGAAAATATATATTCATGTGTTGAAATAAAATATATATTCATGTGTTGAATAGAATAAATATTCATGTGTTGAATAGAATAAACATTCATGTGTTGAATAAAAGCTGTGTTAATTAGATTGACGCCGTTTTGACATGAACGATATTTATATCGATTTTATTCATTTTTATAATGAATATAGAAAAGAAAGTGATTTCAAAATTTAACGTTTTGAAAATATTATCATTTGTATATCGATGAAGTGGAATATTCAATTTTGATTCGGAATTGAATATGAAGTTGAAATCGTTTCGAAAACGAATTTAAAACGATTTATAAAATACGTTTTAAAAGGAAATCAACGAAGTATGTATTATATATATAATATAAAGGCCCGAATAGAACGCGCCGCGCTGCGACAGTTCGTGAATTTCGACCATTGACTTCAAGAGGACATTACGGGAAATCCGACCGTCGGATTCTCCTAAAACCGGAGGTTGGGTTCGTATCGAAAAGAGTTTTCTAACGAATATTAGAAATTTGAAATCTAACGGTTGGATTTGGAATTATGTCCAAATCAAATTTGGAAAAGGTCGCTGTAAGTGCAGTTCGATGGCCGTTCATAGAAATCGACTGTACGGGCCTTGATAAAATTACTAAAAATAGCAATAATTTGTGTGAAATCATAAGAAATGATTTGTGAAGAATTAGGATGAAAAACTCCATATTTGAAAAGATAAAAATAGATTTTTATCAAAATGAACTAGTTTTGAACTAGAATTATAGTTCTATTTATTTTTAAAATAAATAAAGTGGATTTGAAATGGCTTTGAAAATAACAAGAATTTCCAATAATTGAATTGGAATGGATTTGAATTGAAATTGTCTTTGGAATATTTCGATATTGGATTTCGTGATTATACAGATATTGTTACGGAAATTTGAAAGAAATATTTATATCGTTATTTCCAATACGATATTTGTTGGTCGTAGAATTTGATATTGAATATAAGCCGATATATTTTCTATTCAGAGCCTTGTATTTTATATCAAATGTGATTTCGGTTTGTCGTGAATGGTGTCTTCATTAACTCTGTTCTTAAACCAGTTGAGAAAAAGATTAAATATTTTTAATTTGGATTTAATGAAGTGTACCAGTTAAATGATATTTAATTGGAATTGAATTTGAATTGATTTTTGGGTTTATCGTGAACGGTGTTTTAAATAACACTTGTTCTTTAACCCGACAATTAATGGAATGTGATTTTGGGTTTATAGTGAACCGTGTTTTAAATAACATTGGTTCTTTAACCCAGTTAAAGACAGGACGTGATTTCCCAAGTTAAATAATCATTAATAGTGATTATTGGGAAGATTAAAACCAAGTGGAGTTTTAATGAATCTTTAATTAGATTGAAATAATCGAGAATGGAGTATCACCAGTTTGCTCCAGGAGAAAGTTGAATCTTTAATTAGATTTGAACGTGAAATGGTAATTGAATTTACAGATAACACCGTGGTGTTAGATATGAAGTATTACCAGTTTTACTTCATGGGATGAATAGGTTGGGATTGGGAAATTAAAATAAATGATTACTTCGGTGTGGTTCGCTAATCCCGACTAGTTTGAATTGATATTCAAAAGGAGATTAAAGAATAAATTTAAAGAATTTATCTTTGATAAAATTAATGGGAATGTTTCCCAAAGTGTAAGAATATTTGAATAAAAGAATATTCTGAATTGGAATGAGGCGTATGTTGTGTTTGTGTAACACTTGTTTATTATATACGCGAGTTATTCAGAAAGACCGGGTTTATCCCATTCTGAATAACTGATTCGATGATGAGTCGAAGATGAAGACGGTGGTTGAAGATCGGAGGTCTTCACGTCGTTTGGATAATTACTGATGATCATAATTGGGCCGTACACCCAAGAGGAGGGAATCAGTTGGTGATCGTACAGACGTACTTGGAGATCGATTGATATGCGAGGTACAAGGTGCCTCTGATTTCATTTAGACCCAGAATGAACTTGTAAATGGACTGTGTGTCTAACATTGGATTTTATTCTTTGTGATTGATTTATATTAAATATATATTTGTTTGGCGGCGGAGAATTTATTTTCTTGGTTAACGCCCTTCTTTGAGACGTACGAGCTCAGGGGTTATATATTGATGGATATCAATAGCATGGAGTGAATTGCCTATGTGGCATGCCTAAGTGGAAAATGATCAAGGCTTCTATTGAAAAGCAGAGTCTTGTGGTTGATGATCAAAGCACGGCCAGTGCGGCATAGCTTTGTGTAGCATGGATTCGCGAGCCTCACACCCCGGTTGTGAACCAGAAACGGGAGAGGACCTTAGGGAGGACATGCATTTCTTTCTAGTTAGAAGTGGCATCAGTGGTTTTATACGCCCTGACGAGTTTGGCTTATGTGGTTGTTGCTGTTGCGAGGCGCCTCGGATATATCGGTGACTGTGTTGAGCCGATGGAGCCATTTGGCTCATTTACGCCCCAAAGGGCAGGGAAATGCAGTGTTCATGCATTTTAATCCACATCGGTGGACCAGCCCTGTCGCTCCAAGGGTCACTCGAGCTCTGATCCTGAGACTCGGGCTAGACAGTCTCGAATCGGTAGAGGACTATCTTTTGCCTTGGTTCACAGACAGAAATCCAATTTCCAAATACGTGACTTTGCAGTTTTGATTGCAGAGCCTAGTATGGTGACATGATATATGGTACCCATGTCGTCTATGATTAATATTTATGATTGAAATTGTTTTGACACTATAAACTTATAGTAATAATAAAACATGAAATTTAGTGTATCAAGCATTCTTTGGCTATTATAAGGTAAAACCCTATCCTCCGGCTTGTGTTGCATTGTGTGATGGGACTTGGGTCTTATAATAGCTTCATTGTTCTTTATTTAGCATTGCGTTGTTGTTTTATGAACTGGTATTCTTGGGAGGAAACCCGTTCCATGTTATACGGCGTGGTCCCTTGATTTACCTAACTTTAAAATAAAGATTAATTACTATTTTAGTTCTCACACCAGTCACATGACTGACCTGGAGTTTATTGTTTTAACCTAAACTCTGGGTGCCCTTATTTTGAAACGGGCAGCTAGTAGTTTTGGTTTTGCAGATTTATATTCACAGGAACCTGGTTTACAGCTGGAACGATACTCGGAAAGCTCTGTATCCGTGTATTACTTCTAGTTGTGTTTTGTATTATTTTCCGCTGAAGTAATGTATTTAAATCTCTGATATTTTCTGTGTAATATTTATTTATACTCTGTATATTCTTGTATTCTGATGGAATTGTTGTAATAAGCAATGAAATGTTCTTCTGTTTGCGTTCTGATCTGTCGTGTCCTCAAAGTATCCGCACTTTCCTTACCGGGGAAGTTATGGGTTCTTACACCATACATCTCTCTTTCGCTTCCCTTGTTTTGTAACTCTTTCTTTTTCTTTTTAGCATGTCTGGAGCATTTAACATACCAGAGGGTGTTCTTGTACCCCGTTGGTTTCGTCAATATCTCGAGGCTAGGGCCGATGCCGCGGGTTTGGCCGACATTCCTCCTCCTCCTCCACAAGCTCCAGTCATTCCTCCGCTTGGAGATGCTTTCTCCAAGATATGTAAAGACTTTCGGTCGATGGGTGGAAAACCTTTTAATGGGTCTGAAACGTTCGTTGAAGCTAGAAATTGGTTGAAAGAAGTGGAGGATCTATTTGGCATTTTCGATTTGGACGATTGTAAGAAGGTCCAATTGGTTGCTTGGTTAATGAAGCTTGATTTAGTGGGAGGTTACTAATGGAGGGCGTGTTGTAGAGACGTGGGCAGATTTTAGGGGAAGGTTTAAGTTGAAATTCCTTTCTCAAGCTGAGGAGAGTATGTACATGGAGAGGTTCTTGACATTGAAGCAGAAAAAATTGATCGTGAAGGAGTATGTGACCAAATTTAATAAGTTGGCGAGATTTGGGCTAGAGTTGGTGAATACGCCTCACAAGAAGGCCTTGAGGTTTGCAAAGGGCCTAAATGAACCGCTTCACAGTTTGGCTATGCCCCACATTCCAATGGGGGCTACGTACGAAAAGCTTGTTGATATGGCATACATCCATGAAGAAGAGAAGGGTGTAAGTACTTTTGGCCGCAAGATAAGAAGGAGGATCCAAAGAAAGCCCAACAACAAAAGAAAGGTGGTAAAGAAAAGAGGAAGTGTCACAACTGTGGGATACCCGGCCATTTGAAGAAAGACTATAGGAAGAAGAAGAAGTTCGCTTGTTATCATTGTGGTGATCCAGGTCATGTTGTCAAGGACTGTCCTAAGAAGCAAGGGTAGAGGGTAGGTTCTACTTCGGGAGGGCAGGTTCATGCTCTTATGACTCTAGGGCAGGAAGAAGGTAGAAAAATTTCTGTCGAAAGTTTGATTTTCTTGTTTGATCATCCTGTCCGTACTTTATTCGATTCTGGCGCATCACATTCGTTTATCTCTCCATCATTAGTTGAAACACTGCACTTAAATACTAGTCTCGTTGTGGATCCCATTATAGTCTCAAATCCTATTGGTGGGTCGGCTCATTTATCCATGGTTTGTAGGGATTTGAGATTGTCTATCTTAGGCGTTGGTTTTGAATGTAATGCTTTTGTGCTTGGTTTCATGGGCTATGGGTTGATTCTAGGGATGGATTGGCTAGCCAGACTGGTGCCATCCTAGATTGTGAATGAAGGGTAGTAAAATTGTTGACTCGTAGTGGAAAGACCCTTGATATTTCTTGTGGCCCTAGAGGATCGGTGATGCTTAGTTATCTTGAGTCACTTGACGCATCCAATGATGATTTACATTATGTTCGTATAGTCCATGAATATGTTGATGTCTTCGATGAGGTGAGGGGTCTAGCCCCAAAACGTGAGATAGACTTTCATATTTATCTTGTAGACAATGCAAAACCAGTATCTCTTTCAGTACGCCACATGGCTCCTCGTGAGAGGAGGGAACTCAATAAGCAAGTAGGGGAGTTGCTTGAGAAGGGGTTCATAAGACGTAGTATATCGGAGTGGGGTGCTCCAGTAGTATTTGCCACGAAGGCGGATGGCTCCCTTAGACTTTGTGTGACTATAGAGAACTTAATAAGCTTACTAAGAAGAATATACACCCACTGCCAAGGAGTGACGATCTCTTCGATCAGTTAGTTGGCGCCTCAGTGTTTTCGCAGTTGGACTTAGCCACTGGTTTCCATCAATTGAGAGTGGTTGAGGATAGCATAGGCAAGACTTCCTTTAGGACTCCGGACGGTTTCTATGAGTGGCTTGTGATGCCCTTTGGTTTGACAAACGCCCCCGCATACTTTGTTAACTTGATGAGTAGGGTGTTTAGGGAGTACCTTAATAAATTTGTGGTAGTCTTTGTAGGTGACATCTTGATCTTTTCTAAGAGCGAGGAAGAGCATGCCCTACATCTTAGGGAAGTGTTTTAGACCCTTCGAGCGCATAACCTTATAGAAAAATTTTCTAAATGTCACTTTTGGAGGAAGGAAGTGCGATTCTTAGGGCACGTGGTTTGCAAAGAAGGGATAGCTGTGGATCCTGCGAAGGTGGTGGCTATCCAAGATTGGAAGGTCCCAAAAATGCTACAGAGGTGAGGAGTTTCTTGGGGTTGGTTGGCTACTATAGGAAGTTTATCAAGGACTTCGCAAAGATATCAGCCCCATTGACATGCTTGACGAAGAAGAACCTAGTTTTCATGTGGGACGTAGATTGTGATGATGCGTTCCAACGTTTAATGAGAGCTTTGACCACAACCCCAGTCTTAGTGTTGCCAGATGGGAGTAAGCCATTTACCGTTTATATTGATGCTTGTGGGACAGGACTAGGCGCAGTCTTAATGCAAGAGGGTAGGGTAATAGCCTATGGAGGAAGGCAGTTGAGAGTGCATGAGAGAAATTACCCTACACATGACCTAGAGTTGGCTGCTATTGTTTTCGCGCTTAAGTCTTGGCGCCATTATCTTCTTGGCAAGAAATTCGAATTGTTCACAGACCACAAATCGCTAAAATACTTGTTCTCTCAGAAGGACTTGAACTTAAGGCAGCAAAGGTGGATGGAATTCTTATTGTCCTACGATTTCGAGATAGCATATACCCCTGGCAAGGGTAACGTGGTGGCAAATGCCTTAAGTAGGAAAAGGTTGTCCTTGAGTCCGTTGTTTGTTGAGCGGCGAAGCTTAGAGTTCATCTCTACGTTTGACTTTAGACCTTCCATTGACTTTGTACCCAGTTTGCTAGCATCCTTAGAGGTCAGACCTACACTTTTGGGACGGATTAGTGAGGTACAGCGAGATGACCTACAGTTGGTTCAGTTAGTAGAGAAGCTCATAAGGGGGAGTCATCAAGCCATCTCAGTAGGTATACCCTAGATGATAAGGGCTGGTTACGTAGGGACGGTAGACTTTGTGTACCACGAGACGAGAACTTGAGGAAGACCATTCTTGATGATGCACATTGTTCGAAGATGACCATTCATCCCGGCGGGGACAAGATGTACATGGACATGGGACGAGTTTACTTTTGGGCCAGTATGAAGAGGGATGTGGCCGAGTTTGTCGCTAGATGCTTGGTGTGCCAACAAGTAAAAGCAGAGCAAAAGTAGCCCGGTGGGTTGCTTCACCCATTGGAGGTCCCACAATGGAAGTGGGAGAGTGTCTCGATGGACTTTGTTGATGGGTTACCAAGATCAAGGAAGGGTAATATGGGGATTTGGGTCGTGGTGGACAGACTTACTAAGAGCGCCCATTTCATTCCCGTGAAGAGTAAGAGGACTGCTCCATGGTTAGCCTCCGTATACATTCGAGAGATAGTTCATTTGCACGGTGTTCCTTCTAGCATAGTGAGTGATCGCGATCCTATCTTTACTAGCGAGTTTTGGAAGAGCTTGCTTAGAGAGGTGGAAATAGAGCGTGATGCGATGATTCGACGAGCTCTTACATGCATTCTTGGGTCGGAGATTAAGAAGTTGAGGAATCGAGAGGTCAAGCTAGTCAAAGTGCAATGGGGAGATGATGAGAGCGACGCTACTTGGGAGACGGAAGAGAAGATGCGTTCATTGTACCGTTTTCTTTTCGAGGGTATGTCTTTTAATTTCTCCTTTATCGCTTAGCTTGTACTTGTTCTATCTTTAGTATGTCCTCTCACTAGTATCTTTGACCTTTAGATAGGGTAGTCCTATGGTTGAAACATGTGTTTGAGACATGTTATGTATGGTGGATGCATGTGGATGCAAGTGTTTGCTAGTGGTTGCTCGTGGATGCATATACACACACTTTAGGCACTAGATCGGCTCAGTCACGTTCATATTGCATATTGCATATAAATGGATGTATTTTGTAAAATGAATGTACATTGAATGTGTGTATCATATGGATGTTCCATTTAAATGAATGGTTGTGCACACATGTAGTAATGATATGTATAGGGTTCTTTGCATTCATGATGGATACATGGCACTATCATTATTTGCATTAAGGAGGTTGACTGAATCAGTGGACCGCCTGATTTTGCATTAGTATGCGGACATATACACACACTATGCATATGTACATGAAAAGCATTAGAAATCTTTTAAGGACCATGGTTGCTAGTGGTTGATGGTTGAGTAGATGGATGATTGGATGGTAGGATCGTTCTTCTTGACTTAGAGATTTCGAGGACGAAATCCTTTAAGTAGGGGAGAATGTAACACCCCGTATTTTCTAAGAATATTAAAATAACAAATTAAAGAATAATTTATTTGAAAAAGAGGAATGAGAAAAGAATGATGTTTAGCATTGTTCTAAGGTTTGTAAGCAAAAGACTTAGTAGCTCATTTGGTTAGAAGATGTGACTTGCATAAAAGAGGTACAGAGTTCGATCCCCGCCAGCGCCATATTTTTGTTTTAGGGGAATGGCAAAAAAGTGGCTTAGTGTGAATGTAGTTCAAAAAGTGGTTTAGTGTGAAAATGGTTAATTATGAAGAAGTTATTAAGCCATGAAGTTTGTATGCATATGAGAGAAATATATATATATATATATATATATATGTATGTATATATAAATTAAATAAATAAATATTCAAAAAAAAATTCAAAACAGTGAATCGGGAGGGGGAATAGCCGAAGCGCACCATTTTTGGAGTCGACCCAAGCCCCGCTGGGTTGACTAGAGGTCAATCCAGGGTGTTTGGCTGCCAACCCGTGGCCCGATTCGCCCTAAGGGCTGATATGCCATCTGAGTGGTCCAGATCAGTTCTAGGGTTAATCCTAAGGCCTAAATAACTTCCTACACCTATACATACACCCTAAGACCTAACCCTAATTCATAAATATTATCTATGATAGCATTATGCTATCAAATTCTCTCTTAAACCCTAGCCACCGCCTCTAAATCAAATCTCAAGTGTTCAACTTCAACTCAAATTAAAGATTACAGCTTCTACAACAATTCAAGAAGATAAATTAGCAACACCGCAACGTTTCTACACCAATTTCAGTGCATAATTCTATTCTTTAACCACGAAAGGTGAGTACGGTGATTTTCACAATATAATGAGATTAAAAGTAACATGATGAAGTTGTAAAGAGGATTCATATGTATGTATGTAATTTAAATCTCATCCAATTCCTCACCTTTTTTATTCATGTTATCATATGCCTATGTTTCTATGTAAAGTTCATACCTTTATTAGTTTATTCATGGTGAATCTGTCATTATGCCTCTATGCCAGTTTACTTGCCCCTTTATTTCATGATGTTGTGTTAATTCCAATTTTCTGTGATTTGATTCTCTCTTCTTATCCCTATTACCTTTATTTTTGGATCTAGGCTACCTTCGAGCCTATGTTAAAAATACGCACGAATGCAAATACGTGGGAACGATGGGAATATGTGAAATATGGAAAATTGGATATTATTGGATATTTTGGATAATTGGATAATATGTGAAATTGGCATATTTGGGTATGAATTACGTGGAATTGATGAAATTGCCTATAATTATAAATTTGTTATTGAGGCTAATTAATATGTAATTAGTGACAATTTGGAATAGGCAATATTATAAACATGATTATATGTTTAATTGGATATACATGAGATGGAAATTGGGTATGGGTGAAATACGATTATTAATAAACCTTTGACACGAGGTGAGGCGCAATTGTGGCGTAAGACAGCCCAGAACCGCCCGGCAAATCCATCTGCCACAATTGGACATCTAATGTGAGAGGTCAAAGGAATGAATTGAAGGCACAACGGTTAATGACACTAGGTTAGACCCGGTTTGTGGCGTAAGACTGTCTGGAACCGCCCGGCAAATCCAATGGCCACAAAGCGTTCGGTTTAATGTGCGAGGTCATGCACCGTTCGTCATAAGGAACAAATTAGGGAATACTAACCATAATAAGACATGGGTATGGTTAGAGGGTTAAGTGGGGTGACATGTAAATTATGACATGTAAATATGGACTTAACCGGAATAAGATAAGACATGTAAATTATGACATGTAAGTATGGACTTAACCATAGCATGTGTAAGACATGGACATTTAAATTAAAATGGTTAAGTGGGAGAAAAACCTAGTGGGGACCAAGCATAGGTGGGAGGCTTGTGTTGGATGGGGGACCCGTTTCAACCAGTAACCCGTTTGAGTATCTAATTGGGCCCAGTACTAGGCCGTGGTTGGGGCACGCTTACTGGACTGGAATGTAAGAGGTCAAAACGTGAATAGCGGTGGCAACGCGAGTCCAACGGGTTCATGTGCGTGCATGGGTCCGGGCTGGTAGGTAAGACGTTATTGCATCGTGTAGGTATGGCCGTGCATTTTATGTTGGTATCGGGGTTGCCACTTTGGGGAGTGATACACCCCACTGTGGGCCCAGCACGGGTGCCTACGGAGTTTTGGGAGCCGATCGAATGGGTAGGGTATGGGTACCTTAGCGGTGGTAGGAACAAGCCGGCACCTACGATAGCAGCTAGGTACAAGTAACTACCAAGTTTGTCATGTGGGTACAGTTAGTGGGAAGGGATCAACCTTTAGTAAATAGAGACTAGTAGATGTGCGGTGTAATTAAGTAATGTGGTGTAACTTAGCAAAAGTGCGGTGTAACGAAATACATGTTGGTTGAGTTGGATAGTCATTTGGGTGCTAGTATGATGTTGACTTCGATCTTCGGTGTTAGTACTTGGAGGGTTGTTCGCTTAGCCAAGGTGTAGGATTGTCTTAGTACTTAGGAACGGAATCATCTTGTCCATCCTTTTTATCTACCTTATCTATGTTACAGCCATATCATGATGCCTATTTATGTCTTAATCATTTACCTTACCTATTATTTGTTAAAATTACTGGACTCGCCAGACTTTATGTCTGATCCATTTTGTTTCCACCTCTTTTCTTTCCTCCCTCCCCCCCCCCCTCAGGTTTGCAAGGAGGGAATACTACAGCTTAATGCCGATTTCTTTCAGTTGCTTGATGAGAGTAGATGTATCTCTTTGGACTCTCTCATCTTTATGGCTTTGCTTATGCTCAGTGGGGATTTATGCATTTATGTTATTTAAGTATTTGCTTCTTTATGTACTTTGAAGTTTTCGGAAAATACAATTGATCCTGTTGTAATGGTTTTTGGAGATTACTTATGTAAGCTTATTTTGAAGTTATGATGCTATGAAATAAGTTTTATCTTCCGCTATGTTTTATTTATTTATTCTTGTAATTTATCTATTCTATACTACTATAACGCTTCATGACATTAATGCATTCCCTTTGTGAGTGACATTAATGGCCATGGGGTGTTACAGGGGTCGTAAAGTATCGTCGATTTTCAACGGAACAAGCGCTCGTCAAGCGTCATTTATTGCAATCAAGCCGAGTAAACTCGTCTTTGGCGATCTTGTTATGTACACTACTTGATTTCCCTTTTCGATCTTCCAGATGGTGCATTACACTTTCACTTTACATGCGGAATGATGCTCGTTGCACCCGATGCTTGGAATATCATTGTCAAGGCGTGTTATAAATATCACTTAGACTTGTGGAACTACAAGGAAGTAAACGTTCCTTGAACTGCATGGTGTTTAACTTGGCAAGTGACTTGCAGTTGGAAATTTGATGTTTCCAACTTCCTACTTACCCCTTTAATGAAATATGCGGATTTATGACACAGTGCCTATTTGCTATGCTTTTCATCGTATGATTCTGGATAAATTTTCAATTTTATTTGTAAAGTGGCACTCTAGATCACCGGGTTTACTCCATATGATGCTTTCGGTACCCAACATTTGGACTGTCCAAATGGGGTATGTTAACAAGGGTCGCCAGAGTTTATCAGACTGCGAGACAGTAAGCGCCCTGCAGTATTAAATCGATTTTAGTGATTTTCAATATAATGGAATAATCGAAGTAACGCAGATGCAGACTTCTCATTATATGAAAATCGACATAGTAATTGCTTAATTACAATTCCCCTTTTTACCATAGGAGGTTAATATTTGTAAAGGAAAGCATAACAATTTTTCATAAGAACCAAGTAGTTTTTTTTATGTAGAATGTTGACACAAGCAGTTGTTATTTCGGATTCCCAATGTTGAAACCTCATCAAAGGTCGACAGTTTGTTGATGCCATTCAGATGCTCCTGGCTGATAGCATATGGCCTTTGCAGGTTAGACTCAAATATTTCAATACCGGCTTTTACTGAGTTTCGGTATGGAAGTGTCGGGCAATCATTGGATGAACAGGAGCTTGTAATTCCATTGGGATCATTGCCTCTGTCGGGTTATACTCTTGAGAACTTGCATAGCTTTGCATCTTCCCTTAACTTTTATTGTCTGAGCGAGAACTATTCGCCGTAATATTGAACGTTGACTCTGCATGGTTACTCGTTGGAGCTTCTCCACTTGAGCTTGATCGTTTGACGGATATGCTTCGCTTTTGTGGAGTTGAAAGAGGATTTGTCGTATGCGGTTTCCTGGCATATTTTTGTAGCTTGCCCTTCTAACCAACATCTCGATTGAGCTTTTCAGATGTCTGTAATCATTAGTATCATGACCAGGTTGGTTGTGATAATGGCAGAAACTTCCAAATGTCACTGCTTTGTTTGAGATTTTTAATATTGATGGTGGCTTTGGAAAGAACCTGCACCTTTAGTGGCAAAGAACACGTTCTCCGAGGTATCATTTAATGGAGTTAATTCTTTAGACTTGAAAAGGTGAAATCTCTTGTTCGCTTTTTCCCCTTTGCCATATGTTCTTTTCGCCCTCCGACATACTTCTTGTGGCTTACTGGATAGGTAGGGGAAGAAGGTTGCTTGGACTTGCTTTCCTTATTATCATGATGACCACAATTCTCTATACGAAAATCTGAAATAGTAAGGTACATGCTCCTTGCCACACCAAGTTGTTCTACATGGTTTGTGAGGCTGGCTTGAGTGGTTTCGAGAGCCCATATTTGATTCAGCAACATCTCATTTGAAGCATCTATTTTCTGGTGCAAACTGGTCATAGCGGCAACAAATTCTCTTTGAGTTACATAATCCCTTGGAGTTTCATTCGCGGTTAGATTGTTGGCATGGGAATTGATGGGAGTATCCATAATAGCATTGTTAAAGGTTCCTACATGCTTAATGCTATTTCCTGGGATAGGTTCCTTGTCTTTGCATTGTTCCATGGGACATACATCGGCCCTTTTCTTTAATGGGACTTATTTGAACACTTCGAGATTTGTTTTGAAATCTTCAATGTTGGTTTCATTTCTAATATTCGACTGAACATCAACTTCATTTACCTCGTGATCGTGATTATGATCTAACACCAACGAGTGTGCATTTCCATTTAAGTCGGTTTCAATTTTGCGAGGTGCATCTTGGGAGTTCTTCTCAAATTGTTGCAGATGGTTCTTCCTAATCAACTCTTCAATCAATGATTTCAGATGCCTGCATTCGTTGGTGCTGTGGCCCGGCTGATTATGGTACCGACAGAACTTCCCGGATTTAGTCAGATGGTCATTCATTTTAATTGGCCGAGGCTCTGGGTAATATTTTGCGTCCTTTGTGGCAAGGTAGATGTTCTTGGGAGTGTTATTCAGAGGACTTAACTCAGACGAGTTAAGAAGGCGAAGTATTTTATTGGATTTGTGGTCGTTTCTGCTGTTGGCTCGCTTCGGCCCCTGAGTATTCTTTTGATCGCACTGAGTAGAAACACTTTTGGGAGCTTCAAGAAGTTGGTTACCACTGATGATCTGAAGAGGTATAGGGTGGTCGTCCACTCTCATGTTGTAACGACCCAGAAATTTCGACTACTAGAATGTGAGATTTATTATAGATTTAACTGAATAATCAATTTTATATTGGTGCTCTGATTAGAAATTGAAAACGAATATATGATTCTGAGTTGAATTGGATTCAATATTTAATTCAGGATGATGGATTGAAAATCAAATATTTATTATTGAAAATTTGAATTGATTTTTGTTGATGTTTGAATTGGATTTAAAATTCGATTTAAGAATGTAATTGGTTGAATAAACGTTATTGATGTTGGAGATTTCATTTGTTTAAATATGTGGGAAATGGCTTAGATATGTGTGTATATAAAGAAATTAAATTTAACGATTCAAATTTGGAAACGAACGGAATTACTAGTGAACTAACAGAATACAATTAGTGAACGAATAAATAATTTAAAAATAAAACAATGTCATATGAGAATGAAGTCGAATTTGCAACCAGATTAATTGCATTAAAATTGTAACGCGAAAACGAAGAGATGCATATAATTTCTGTGTGTGGAGTTATGTTCGCGATACAAATTTAAAGCGTTGCCTAATAATTCACCGTAGATTAAATATTAAATTAAACCTTAAACTAAATATAAATAAACTTGCCCCAGTTTTACCTACCGTAAAAATAACCTACACCAGATGAAACAACTAATCCGACCTATATACTGAAACGCGTAGACCTAAAAGCTAGTGACATTACGTTGTTTTTATCCGTTCTTTTCCTTCTATAAAGTGGAGCTTCTCATCCCATTTTTCTTCAGAAAACAAAGTTGTTTCTCCTTTCCAATTATTTCACCGTAAAATCATTCATTTTCCTTCAATCTTTAGAAAAATAAAACCTTCCTCCTCAAATTAATCGCAGACGTTTCAAGCTCCTCTTCCTTTCGTTGATCAAAGACCGAAACCGCCACCCTCCTTACAATCAATTCCTTTTCCGAATTGAAAGCAATGGCCACCACCAATCCGCTTCGCTGTTTCCTTCTCCGATCCGTCGCCTGAAGCATTACAATCTTCTCCAACAGTCGCAGGTTGCCGCCTTTTCCTCATCGCTGCCAAGCACGCAACAGTAAGAACGATGTTGTTTCAAGCTCACTGACGTCAACGTCTACGTTTTGATTTAGAGGAAACTCGGCCATAAGGTGAGTTTCTTTTGAAACTCAAGATTGATTAATTTCAGTTCAAGTATTTTGATTTTAATACAAACTAAGTATGGTAGCATGATTTTTGTGGTGTTTTTGTCTTGGGTTTGAATTGATGGATTATGGATGCAATTAAGGAAGAGGAAAAATGTGTTTATTGATGTCAGATATATGGCCTTTAGCTTATTACTAAATGTAAGTATATGTTGGTTACTGTTTGTTTTGTGAAATTGTTTGGCTTGTTAAAATCAACCCTGAACCCTCCAGATTTTATATGCATGTAGGTGTAGTCGTATTGGAACCACGCTATGCATTTGAGCACTTGAGATACTGTAGTTTCCATTTGTGTCCCTAAGTCTGTGTACATGTTGAAATCTGTCACACTGGTTATAATGCAGACTTGTGTCCCTTGTTAACATAAGGACCATAGGACTTATACCCCTAAACGGTAGCCTATAAGCCAGTCACACCATGTAGATTTGCAAAATTTCATACTCTTACTGCAAAATTTCATACTCTCACTACATAAAGTAAGGATGGATTTGTATAGTCTGTGACGTGTAGACATACCAATATTTGCATTATTTTGTGCAATCAAACCCCGACATGTCCGTTATTCAGGATGGACCACTTGTGACCATTACATACATGTACGTGTGTGCCGTATTCTTTTGTGCTTGACGGTTACATAACATGGGCAACATCATTCGTACCCTGTTTATTAAGTTGACAGAGCTTTTTGATATTACGGCCATGGTGATTGCTAAGCATACCTCCCGCAAGAGCTTGTTATCACTTTGTTCTAGGTTCAGGGCTTAGGTAGAAGACCATACCTGATATACACCAATCAGGAGGATGGAAATGAACCCCTGCCAACATAGACAAATCGAATGGATCATAAAATCCGAATCCCCTTCATATGATTCAAACTTATGTCATACCGGTTGATAACAGACGGTAACTAAAACATATGATTTATTTTGCTTGCGAATTGTTCACTGTTTTGTTATGATATAAAATAATAATAATAATAATACAGTTCGTTTGCGCATAACATATCGGAGTTCCCTTTGTTTTGGTCATCCGATCATCTTGCGTAAACTGGAAACGCATTTGCTCATGGAAGAGAGTATATGAAGCTGGTTCACTACTTGAAATGTTTTACTGAACATGGCTATTCATTTGTGTTTACATGGGAACATTGTGTACTTATGTGTTTAGTTGAACATGGCTATTCATTTGGGTTTATGATTAAGCAGAATTTAAATGGGGCATTTACATGCACTCAGTAGTAGGATTCGACTTCCATATATGCTTATCTGTTCCTACATTGTTTGTGTCAAACATTTAAGTCATTTAAGGATTAAATTCGGCAAACAAAATATAAGAACAATGATATATACTAAGTGAGTAAACATGGAAAAGTTCAGAGTTCGAGGTCAGTATCCAATAATCACTTTGATAGAAAAAAACTAAACATGAGCAAGATTCTTTAGGAAAATATTTCTAGCATGGAAAAGGTTCGAATACCGTGTCTTCTTTTTCTCATTTTATTCTGTTAGCCTTGGTTTAAAGTTTCACAAAAGCTATTAGTAATATGAGCGAACACTTCCCCCTCGTATGGGTGAATAAACCAATTTATTAATGTAATCAATAGTCTCTTAATATTTTTGAATCTTACTTTTTATAATTTTTGAAAAGTAGGACTGATATTTGCAACATTATCAGTTTTAGTATGGAGACCATCATGAAACTTCACTACACGTGCCCTATGTTATAGGATAGAAATGCTTAGTTTTTTTTGTAGTCCTACTGTTTGATGAGATGGTCCAAATACTGAAGAGTCCCAATATAACACTTTAAATTTTCTATACAGTTATGTTTAAATTCTTGTATATTAATGCTGGTATGCTTACATAATATTTATGAATGCTGGTATGCTTACATAATATTTATGAATGCTGGTATGCTTACATAATATTAAATGAAATTAGTGAAGTGTTTTAAAGGGGTAGTTAGCTTAAGGTACACCCCTGAAATGGCCACTGGACAGTAACGTGTAGCAGTTTTGACATATTTATGCTAATTCATGTGTTGTGAACAATTGGCCATTTTAATGCCTATCTTGCCATTTTCGTGTGTTGCCTAGTTCTGACATATTCATGCGCCTCCATCTTGGGTTAAAATCCTGAAATGCATTACACCTGGTGTTGATGACCATACCTTGCCTTACTATACTATACCCGTGTTCTTATGTTGTGCCTAATAGAGTTTGGTCACCGACTACTTAAATTTGGGAATATAGCCCTATATGCAAGCTAAAATTAGCTATTATATTCAGTTTACATTGAAGTAAATTTACTTGAACTGTGATTAATCCTGACTCGAGTGGTTTATGTTTTTGCATGAAACGCTTGGGTCAGACCCGAGCAGTACAAATTTAAAGGTTACAGCTTAGAATTTGAAGATTAACGAAGCTGGGGATTCCAAAGACGGCGCACTCTGAAGATTTAAACCAGTAATATTTTCATTGTATTCAAACTATTTTTTTTCCGCTGTGTATAGAAAAATCTTGTATTCAAATTCTCGATGTATAAAAGTTATATTTTTGTTGTTCAATAATGTGTATTTTAGTTATTCTGTATTTTTCTGTGTTGATTCTGATTTAAACTCTGTATGCTAAATAACATTCCGTCAATTTGAACGTTTTAAGTTGGTTTAATGATCAATTTGAAATGGTCAAAAAGACGGGACGTTACAGTTGGTATCAGAGCTTTGGTTTATTCAAAGCTTAGCTTATCGGGTTTAAATGAGTAGGATCGACACTAGAAAAGCAAATTTTGACAATAAAAAGGTTTCTAAATATGAATTTGAAAATGAAAATAATTTTAGAATAGATTTTGAAGAAAAAATTTGGAGAAATTATTTTTGAGACTATTATTTTGAAACTAATACAGCGGAAAAAGAATTTTGAGATTTGAATTTTGATTCGAAATCCCCAGTCTTCGGAAGTCTTCGAATCCGGGTTAGCGAGAATTGTTCTTCGATAAGATCCCCTTAGATTTGAATCTTGAATCCACTATCGAATGATATGATAGAAAGATAAATATAAGAGGATGAACAAATAAAATTCTTTACTTGTGTATTTTAGCAATTAAAGATAATTAAAATTTATTGGAATAAGGACTCAGACGAGAATTTGAATGAAGAAGAGAAATTTAAAATCATTTTAAAGATCAGACGATGAATTTTATTTCGATATTCGAAATATAGGTTAATGAAAATAAAATTGGAAAGGTTATTTGACTATGTCAAATTACATTACTAATGTATTTGCATTATTCAGAACCTGCAAGATAAAGTATAATTGGTTTCAAACCAATAAGGTATAATCAAATATATATATGAATTCGATAGTAAGATATAAACTTGTTAATTATTAAGTAAATTGTAAACAACAGTTATAAATTAAGTGAACCGTGAATGAGATTAAGCGAAGTATGAATGAAGTTTTCAAAAGAGATTTGAATGAAATCAAAGCAAATTTGGTGTGGCGAGTCCAGACTCTTATAAAAGGATTAATATTCACTTTTTAGAAGTGAACGACATTGAAAGCAAAAATTGTGGCAAATGAAATTGGGATATAGAGGAAATGAACGTTAGTGAGAGGCTAACATAAATCAGAATGGTAAGAACTGAAGAAAAAAAAGAGCCCGTACGTCAAGAACCAAGGAAGCCAGAACGTAAGGGAAATGAATTCGCAAAGTGAATGTTGAAATTGCGATAAGCAGTGATTTGATAAGAATTAAGAAATGAAGTTAAAGAATTTAAAAACTGACTGGAGCTTAGTTAAGCTGAATAAATTCCTGAGTATTGATATGATGTTGGATTCTGCCTTCGGGATTGATGCTTAGGAAGTTATTCGCTTGCTAATTTACGGTCGAGGTATGTGAATGTGAAGGGGTGATAATGCATGAAGGAGAAATTTGTGATAAGAAGAAGAATTCTGAACTTTGAGGGTATAAGGTTTTGAATTGAGTAAAGAATTGGATAAATTGAAAAAATGGTGAATAATTTGAGATTTGGAAGAAAATTGGGTTGGAATCAATATATTCATAAATATGAGTTTGAATAGATATCAGATACCCGAATTAATTAAGAAATCAAAACTAAAATTTTGAAATTGGATTTGAATTTAAGGATATTTGATTTTGAATATTGGATATAGAAATTTCCGGAACTCATATGGAAAATATATGAGAATAAAGGGAACTTGGAAACTAAAGATTTGGAAGACAATCGATAAAATTGTATACATAGAATTTATATAAGAACGAGATGTTTGATTTGGAAAGAAAATCTTATGTAAGTTGACATAAGTATGATTTATGAGAAGTATGAAATAAAATACTATATAGTATCCTATGTTTTCAAATCAAGATAAGGGAAGTACCTTCCTTCTCCTTTGAATTTCGAGTTTAGCTGAAATATGCTGCTGGTGGTAGTAGGTTGTCCGGACATAAAACTCATGAGTTGCCATTGAGTACGACTGCTAGCGTAATTCGCAGGGCTGGAGATAGCCTATGTTGGTCGGATGTTTCCTGAGGGAATCAGGTGTAACCATTGTGATTGCTGCGATCTAGAGTCATTGGAATTCGACCGTATAGCAAAATTCGCAGGGCTGCAGATAGCCTACGGCAGACGGATGTTTCTTGGGGGAACCAAGCGTAACCATTGTGATTGTTGCGATCTACAGTCGAATTGTAAGGGCGTAATCCACAGAGCTGTGAAAGCTTACGGGTATGGATGTTTCCTGGGGGACTCCGGCGTAACCATTGTGTACCTACGGTCCACAGTATTTTAGATAACTTAGTGATAGTGAGCCACCTGATTAATGCAGCAGTTTGCCTTCATGGCTTGATTGGTCCTCGTGACTTGATTTGTCTTCATAATTGGATGATTTGATTTCGTGATCCTGAGAGAGAGCAACCAACGCTCAATGACCTCAGATCGTCTTTTGATTCTTAAGTATCTTCCGTTGATCTGTCCATGACGAAATTCGCAGGGAAGTGAATTCCTACGGATACGGATGTTTTCTGGGGGATCCAGACGAAACCATTGTGTATCTGTGATTCATGAACAATCAACATCAATATCACATTGGTACTTTCCGTATCTGTTTCTAAAGAAATTTTTGACTGGGAGTTGAAACAAGGATATTTAGTACTTGGAGATTTTAGTTATACGCCTGACCAGCGTATGCCTAACATCTGTGAGAACGACAATAAACTTGTCAAACTCCGAGTTATCAAATATTTTCAAATTGTTGATTTTGAAATATACCTAACTAGATAAGTTAAATAAGAGAATTTCGGAGTAATGATACAAATATTTTTTGACAAAAATTATAAATGATTTCGGATTTTGGAAAATTTCAAGTCGACAATTTATAACTTGAAGAGAGATGTTATTTACACTCTTCAATGAATGTTTGGGGAAAGATAAAGTGTATTGAAGGTAAAACGATTGGATTGATGATTGCAAAAGCTTAGACCCATTACAGCTGCAACGATGAATGAGTATCGTTGACAAACGATATTATAATGAAGTTTGGAATAGTTTGAGATGTTTAAATCCAAATTATGCAGAGATTGAAAATTTAAAAGAGATTGGTTTTGAAAAGAAATTTGGGTTATCAAGTTAATTGAATGTGGCGGATAAACAAAGAAGGTCGATAGCTTAATATCGATATTTAAATTAGTTGTGGAAGAATCTCACACAAATATGAAAATTTAAAGTATAAATTTGTATAACTATAACGATTTCTCCTTTTCGGGGATGAAAAGTTTTAAAGGGGGGAAGAATGTAACGACCCCGAAATTTCGACTACTAGAATGTGAGATTTATTATAGATTTAATTGAATAATCAATTTTATATTCGTGCTCTGATTAGAAATTGAAAACGAATATATGATTCTGAGTTGAATTGGATTCAATATTTAATTCAGGATGATTGATTGAAAATCAAATATTTATTATTGAAAAATTGAATTGATTTTTGTTGATGGTTGAATTAGATTTAAAATTCGATTTAAGAATGTAATTGGTTGAATAAACATTATTGACATTGGAGATTTCATTTGTTTAAATATGTGCGAAATGGCTTAGATATGTGTGTATTTGAGTGTATATAAAGAAATTAAATTTAACGATTCAAATTTGGAAACGAACGGAATTACTAGTGAACTAACAGAATAAAATTAGTGAACGAATAAATAATTTAAAAATAAAACAATGTCGTATGAGAACGAAGTCGAATTTGCAACCAGATTAATTGCATTAAAATTGTAACGCGAAAACGAAGAGATGCATATAATTTCTGTGTGTGGAGTTATGTTCGCGATACAAATTTAGAGCGTTGCCTAATAATTCACCGTAGATTAAATATTAAATTAAACCTTAAATTAAATATAAATAAACTTGCCCCAGTTTTACCTACCGTAAAAATAACCTACACCAGACGAAACAACTAATCCGACCTATATACTGAAACGCGCAGACCTAAAAGTTAGTGACATTACGTTGTTTTTATCCGTTCTTTTCCTTCTATAAAGTGGAGCTTCTCATTCCCATTTTTCTTCAGAAAACAAAGTTGTTTCTCCTTTCCAATTATTTCACCGTAAAATCATTCATTTTCCCTCAATTTTCAGAAAAATAAAACCTTCCTCCTCAAATTAATCGCAGACGTTTCAAGCTCCTCTTCCTTTCGTTGATCAAAGACCGAAACCGCCACCCTCCTTACAATCAATTCCTTTGCCGAATTGAAAGCAATGGCCACCACCAATCTGCTTCACTGTTTCCTTCTCTGATCCGTCGCCTGAAGCATCACAATCCGCTCCAACAATCGCAGGTTGCCGCCTTTTCCTCATCGCTGCCAAGAACGCAACAGTAAGAACGATGCTGTTTCAAGCTCACTGACGTCAACGTCTACGCTTTGATTTAGGGGAAACTCGGCCATAAGGTGAGTTTCTTTTGAAACTCACGAATGATTAATTTCAGTTCAAATATTTTGATTTTAATACAAACTAAGTATGGTAGCATGATTTTTGTGGTGTTTTTGTCTTGGGTTTGAATTGATGGATAATGGATGCAATTAAGGAAGAGGAAAAATGTGTTTATTGATGTCAGATATATGGCCTTTAGCTTATTACTGAACGTAAGTATAGGTTGGTTACTGTTTGTTTTGTGAAATTGTTTGGCTTGTTAAAATCAACCCTGAACCCTCCAGATTTTATATGCATGTAGGTGTAGTCGTATTGGAACCATGCTATGCATTTGAGCACTTGAGATACTGTAGTTTCCATTTGTGTCCCTAAGTCTGTGTACATGTTGAAATCTGTCACACTGGTTATAATGCAGACTTGTGTCCCTTGTTAACATCAGGACCATAGGACTTATACCCCTAAACAGTAGCCTATAAGCCAGTCACACCATGTAGATTTGCAAAATTTCATACTCTTTCTGCATGCAAATTTGTTGATGCACTGCTTTGCGCGTTCATGTCTTGGTGGGTCTAAAACTTGTTGCTTTCTGGGACTCTTAGTTTTAAGCCTTGCCACTGTGTTTATGAATTAAGGAAATTTGCGAAGTGTTGTTCGGGTCTATACGTCCACTTTGTTTTGATCCCTTACTGCTTCTATTCTCTATACTTATGTCTGTCTAAACTGTGGTTTTACGGCCATGCAGTCCCTTAGGTAAATAATATTGTCATAAAGAGGTAATCATACTCACTACATAAAGTAAGGATGGATTTGTATAGTCTGTGACGTGTAGACATACCAATATTTGCATTATTTTATGCAATCAAACCCCGACATTTCCGTTATTCAGGATGGACCACTTGTGACCATTACATACATGTACGTGTGTGCCGTATTCTTTTGTGCTTGACGGTTACATAACATGGGCAACATCATTCGTACCCTGTTTATTAAGTTGACAGAGCTTTTTGATATTACGGCCATGGTGATTGCTAAGCATACCTCCCGCAAGAGCTTGTTGTCACTTTGTTCTAGGTTCGTGGCTTAGGTAGAAGACCATACCTGATATACACCAATCAGGAGGATGGAAATGAACCCCTGCCAACATAGACAGATCGAATGGATCATAAAATCCAAATCCCCTTCATATGATTCAAAATTATGTCATACCGGTTGATAACAGGCAGTAACTCAAACATATGATTTATTTTGCTTGCGAATTGTTCACTGTTTTGTTATGATATAAAATAATAATAATAATATAGTTCGTTTGCGCATAACATATCGGAGTTCCCTTTGTTTTGGTCATCCGATCATCTTGTGTAAACTGGAAACGCATTTGCTCATGGAAGAGAGTATATGAAGCTGGTTCACTACTTGAAATGTTTTACCGAACATGGCTATTCATTTGTGTTTACATGGGAACATTGTGTACTCATGTGTTTAGTTGAACATGGCTATTCACTTGGGTTTATGTTTAAGAAGAATTTAAATGGGGCATTTACATGCACTCAGTAGTAGGATTCGACTTCCATATATGCTTATCTGTTCCTACATTGTTTGAGTCAAACATTTAAGTCATTTAAGGATTAAATTCGGCAAACAAAATATAAGAACAATGATATATGCTAAGTGAGTAAACATGGACAAGTTCAGAGTTCGAGGTCAATATTCAATAATCACTTTGATAGGAAAAAACTAAACATGAGCAAGATTCTTTAGGAAAATATTTCTAGCATGGAAAAGGTTCGAATACCGTGTCTTCTTTTTCTCATTTTATTCTGTTAGCCTTGGTTTAAAGTTTCACAAAAGCTATTAGTAATATGATCGAACACTTCCACCTCGTATGGGTGAATAAACCAATTTATTAATGTAATCAATAGTCTCTTAATATTTTTGAATCTTACTTTTTATAATTTTTGAAAAGTAGGACTGATATTTGCAACATTATCAGTTTTAGTATGGAGACCATCATGAAACTTCACTACATGTGCCCTATGTTATGGGATAGAAATGCTTAGTTTTTTTTTTTTGTAGTCTTACTGTTTGACGAGATGGTCCAAATACTGTAGAGTCCCAATATAACACTTTAATGTTTCTATACTGTTATGTTTAAATTCTTGTATATGAATGTTGGTATGCTTACATAAGATTTACGAATGCTGGTATGCTTACATAATATTTATGAATGCTGGTATGCTTACATAATATTAAATGAAATTAGTGAAGTGTTTAAAAGGGGTAGTTAGATTAAGGTACATGCCTGAAATGGCCAATGGACAGTAACGTGTAGCAGTTTTGACATATTTATGCTAATTCATGTGTTGTGAACAATTGGCCATTTTAATGCCTATCTTGCCATTTTCGTGTGTTGCCTAGTTCTGACATATTCATGCGCCTCCATCTTGGGTTTAAATCCTGAAATGCATTACACCTGGTGTTGATGACCATACCATGCCTTACTATACTATACCCGTGTTCTTATGTTGTGCCTAATAGAGTTTGGTCACCGACTACTTAAATTTGGGAATATAGCCCTATATGCAAGCTAAAATTAGCTATTATATTCAGTTTACATTGAAGTAAATTTACTTGAACTGTGATTAATCCTGACTCGAGTGGTTTATGTTTTTGCATGAAACGCTTGGGTCAGACCCGAGCAGTACAAATTTAAAGGTTACAGCTTAGAATTTGAAGATTAACGAAGCTGGGGATTCCAAAGACGGCGCACTCTGAAGATTTAAACCAGTAATATTTTCATTGTATTCAAACTATTTTTTTTCCGCTGTGTATAGAAAAATCTTGTATTCAAATTCTCGATGTATAAAAGTTATTTTTTTGTTGTTCAATAATGTGTCTTTTAGTTATTCTGTATTTTTCTGTGTTGATTCTGATTTAAACTCTGTATGCTAAATAACATTCCGTCAATTTGAACGTTTTAAGTTGGTTTAATGATCAATTTGAAATGGTCAAAAAGACGGGACGTTACAGTTGGTATCAGAGCTTTGGTTTATTCAATGCTTAGCTTATCGGGTTTAAATGAGTAGGATCAACACTAGAAAAGCAAATTTTGACAATAAAAAGGTTTCTAAATATGAATTTGAAAATGAAAATAATTTTAGAATAGATTTTGAAGAAAAAATTTGGAGAAATTATTTTTGAGACTATTATTTTGAAACTAATACAGCGGAAAAAGAATTTTGAGATTTGAATTTTGATTCGAAATCCCCAGTCTTCGGAAGTCTTCGAATCCGGGTTAGCGAGAATTGTTCTTCGATAAGATCCCCTTAGATTTGAATCTTGAATCCACTATCGAATGATATGATAGAAAGATAAATATAAGAGGATGAACAAATAAAATTCTTTACTTGTGTATTTTAGCAATTAAAGATAATTAAAATTTATTGGAATAAGGACTCAGATGAGAATTTGAATGAAGAAGAGAAATTTAAAATCGTTTTAAAGATCAGACGATGAATTTTATTTCGATATTCGAAATATAGGTTAATGAAAATAAAATTGGAAAGGTTATTTGACTATGTCAAATTACATTACTAATGTATTTGCATTATTCAGAACCTGCAAGATAAAGTATAATTGGTTTCAAACCAATAAGGTATAATCGAATATATATATGAATTCGATAGTAAGATATAAACTTGTTAATTATTAAGTAAATTGTAAACAACAGTTATAAATTAAGTGAACCGTGAATGAGATTAAGCGAAGTATGAATGAAGTTTTCAAAAGAGATTTGAATGAAATCAAAGCAAATTTGGTGTGGCGAGTCCAGACTCTTATAAAAGGATTAATATTCACTTTTTAGAAGTGAACGACATTGAAAGCAAAAATTGTGGCAAATGAAATTGGGATATAGAGGAAATGAACGTTAGTGAGAGGCTAACATAAATCAGAATGGTAAGAACTGAAGAAAAAAAAGAGCCCGTACGTCAAGAACCAAGGAAGCCAGAACGTAAGGGAAATGAATTCGCAAAGTGAATGTTGAAATTGCGATAAGCAGTGATTTGATAAGAATTAAGAAATGAAGTTAAAGAATTTAAAAACTGACTGGAGCTTAGTTAAGCTGAATAAATTCCTGAGTATTGATATGATGTTGGATTCTGCCTTCGGGATTGATGCTTAGGAAGTTATTCGCTTGCTAATTTACGGTCGAGGTATGTGAATGTGAAGGGGTGATAATGCATGAAGGAGAAATTTGTGATAAGAAGAAGAATTCTGAACTTTGAGGGTATAAGGTTTTGAATTGAGTAAAGAATTGGATAAATTGAAAAAATGGTGAATAATTTGAGATTTGGAAGAAAATTGGGTTGGAATCAATATATTCATAAATATGAGTTTGAATAGATATCAGATACCCGAATTAATTAAGAAATCAAAACTAAAATTTTGAAATTGGATTTGAATTTAAGGATATTTGATTTTGAATATTGGATATAGAAATTTCCGGAACTCGTATGGAAAATATATGAGAATAAAGGGAACTTGGAAACTAAAGATTTGGAAGACAATCGATAAAATTGTATACATAGAATTTATATAAGAACGAGATGTTTGATTTGGAAAGAAAATCTTATGTAAGTTGACATAAGTATGATTTATGAGAAGTATGAAATAAAATACTATATAGTATCCTATGTTTTCAAATCAAGATAAGGGAAGTACCTTCCTTCTCCTTTGAATTTCGAGTTTAGCTGAAATATGCTGCTGGTGGTAGTAGGTTGTCCGGACATAAAACTCATGAGTTGCCATTGAGTACGACTGCTAGCGTAATTCGCAGGGCTGGAGATAGCCTATGTTGGTCGGATGTTTCCTGAGGGAATCAGGTGTAACCATTGTGATTGCTGCGATCTAGAGTCATTGGAATTCGACCGTGTAGCAAAATTCGCAGGGCTGCAGATAGCCTACGGCAGACGGATGTTTCTTGGGGGAACCAAGCGTAACCATTGTGATTGTTGCGATCTACAGTCGAATTGTAAGGGCGTAATCCACAGAGCTGTGAAAGCTTACGGGTATGGATGTTTCCTGGGGGACTCCGGCGTAACCATTGTGTACCTACGGTCCACAGTATTTTAGATAACTTAGTGATAGTGAGCCACCTGATTAATGCAGCAGTTTGCCTTCATGGCTTGATTGGTCCTCGTGACTTGATTTGTCTTCATAATTGGATGATTTGATTTCATGATCCTGAGAGAGAGCAACCAACGCTCAATGACCTCAGATCGTCTTTTGATTCTTAAGTATCTTCCGTTGATCTGTCCATGACGAAATTCGCAGGGAAGTGAATTCCTACGGATACGGATGTTTTCTGGGGGATCCAGACGAAACCATTGTGTATCTGTGATTCATGAACAATCAACATCAATATCACATTGGTACTTTCCGTATCTGTTTCTAAAGAAATTTTTGACTGGGAGTTGAAACAAGGATATTTAGTACTTGGAGATTTTAGTTATACGCCTGACCAGCGTATGCCTAACATCTGTGAGAACGACAATAAACTTGTCAAACTCCGAGTTATCAAATATTTTCAAATTGTTGATTTTGAAATATACCTAACTAGATAAGTTAAATAAGAGAATTTCGGAGTAATGATACAAATATTTTTTGACAAAAATTATAAATGATTTCGGATTTTGGAAAATTTCAAGTCGACAATTTATAACTTGAAGAGAGATGTTATTTACACTCTTCAATGAATGTTTTGGGAAAGATAAAGTGTATTGAAGGTAAAACGATTGGATTGATGATTGCAAAAGCTTAGACCCATTACAGCTGCAACGATGAATGAGTATCGTTGACAAACGATATTATAATGAAGTTTGGAATAGTTTGAGATGTTTAAATCCAAATTATGCAGAGATTGAAAATTTAAAAGAGATTGGTTTTGAAAAGAAATTTGGGTTATCAAGTTAATTGAATGTGGCGGATAAACAAAGAAGGTCGATAGCTTAATATCGATATTTAAATTAGTTGTGGAAGAATCTCACACAAATATGAAAATTTAAAGTATAAATTTGTATAACTATAACGATTTCTCCTTTTCGGGGATGAAAAGTTTTAAAGGGGGGAAGAATGTAACGACCCCGAAATTTCGACTACTAGAATGTGAGATTTATTATAGATTTAATTGAATAATCAATTTTATATTCGTGCTCTGATTAGAAATTGAAAACGAATATATGATTCTGAGTTGAATTGGATTCAATATTTAATTCAGGATGATTGATTGAAAATCAAATATTTATTAATGAAAAATTGAATTGATTTTTGTTGATGGTTGAATTAGATTTAAAATTCGATTTAAGAATGTAATTGGTTGAATAAACATTATTGACATTGGAGATTTCATTTGTTTAAATATGTGCGAAATGGCTTAGATATGTGTGTATTTGAGTGTATATAAAGAAATTAAATTTAACGATTCAAATTTGGAAACGAACGGAATTACTAGTGAACTAACAGAATAAAATTAGTGAACGAATAAATAATTTAAAAATAAAACAATGTCGTATGAGAACGAAGTCGAATTTGCAACCAGATTAATTGCATTAAAATTGTAACGCGAAAACGAAGAGATGCATATAATTTCTGTGTGTGGAGTTATGTTCGCGATACAAATTTAGAGCGTTGCCTAATAATTCACCGTAGATTAAATATTAAATTAAACCTTAAATTAAATATAAATAAACTTGCCCCAGTTTTACCTACCGTAAAAATAACCTACACCAGACGAAACAACTAATCCGACCTATATACTGAAACGCGCAGACCTAAAAGTTAGTGACATTACGTTGTTTTTATCCGTTCTTTTCCTTCTATAAAGTGGAGCTTCTCATTCCCATTTTTCTTCAGAAAACAAAGTTGTTTCTCCTTTCCAATTATTTCACCGTAAAATCATTCATTTTCCCTCAATTTTCAGAAAAATAAAACCTTCCTCCTCAAATTAATCGCAGACGTTTCAAGCTCCTCTTCCTTTCGTTGATCAAAGACCGAAACCGCCACCCTCCTTACAATCAATTCCTTTGCCGAATTGAAAGCAATGGCCACCACCAATCTGCTTCACTGTTTCCTTCTCTGATCCGTCGCCTGAAGCATCACAATCCGCTCCAACAATCGCAGGTTGCCGCCTTTTCCTCATCGCTGCCAAGAACGCAACAGTAAGAACGATGCTGTTTCAAGCTCACTGACGTCAACGTCTACGCTTTGATTTAGGGGAAACTCGGCCATAAGGTGAGTTTCTTTTGAAACTCACGAATGATTAATTTCAGTTCAAATATTTTGATTTTAATACAAACTAAGTATGGTAGCATGATTTTTGTGGTGTTTTTGTCTTGGGTTTGAATTGATGGATAATGGATGCAATTAAGGAAGAGGAAAAATGTGTTTATTGATGTCAGATATATGGCCTTTAGCTTATTACTGAACGTAAGTATAGGTTGGTTACTGTTTGTTTTGTGAAATTGTTTGGCTTGTTAAAATCAACCCTGAACCCTCCAGATTTTATATGCATGTAGGTGTAGTCGTATTGGAACCATGCTATGCATTTGAGCACTTGAGATACTGTAGTTTCCATTTGTGTCCCTAAGTCTGTGTACATGTTGAAATCTGTCACACTGGTTATAATGCAGACTTGTGTCCCTTGTTAACATCAGGACCATAGGACTTATACCCCTAAACAGTAGCCTATAAGCCAGTCACACCATGTAGATTTGCAAAATTTCATACTCTTTCTGCATGCAAATTTGTTGATGCACTGCTTTGCGCGTTCATGTCTTGGTGGGTCTAAAACTTGTTGCTTTCTGGGACTCTTAGTTTTAAGCCTTGCCACTGTGTTTATGAATTAAGGAAATTTGCGAAGTGTTGTTCGGGTCTATACGTCCACTTTGTTTTGATCCCTTACTGCTTCTATTCTCTATACTTATGTCTGTCTAAACTGTGGTTTTACGGCCATGCAGTCCCTTAGGTAAATAATATTGTCATAAAGAGGTAATCATACTCACTACATAAAGTAAGGATGGATTTGTATAGTCTGTGACGTGTAGACATACCAATATTTGCATTATTTTATGCAATCAAACCCCGACATTTCCGTTATTTAGGATGGACCACTTGTGACCATTACATACATGTACGTGTGTGCCGTATTCTTTTGTGCTTGACGGTTACATAACATGGGCAACATCATTCGTACCCTGTTTATTAAGTTGACAGAGCTTTTTGATATTACGGCCATGGTGATTGCTAAGCATACCTCCCGCAAGAGCTTGTTGTCACTTTGTTCTAGGTTCGTGGCTTAGGTAGAAGACCATACCTGATATACACCAATCAGGAGGATGGAAATGAACCCCTGCCAACATAGACAGATCGAATGGATCATAAAATCCAAATCCCCTTCATATGATTCAAAATTATGTCATACCGGTTGATAACAGGCAGTAACTCAAACATATGATTTATTTTGCTTGCGAATTGTTCACTGTTTTGTTATGATATAAAATAATAATAATAATATAGTTCGTTTGCGCATAACATATCGGAGTTCCCTTTGTTTTGGTCATCCGATCATCTTGTGTAAACTGGAAACGCATTTGCTCATGGAAGAGAGTATATGAAGCTGGTTCACTACTTGAAATGTTTTACCGAACATGGCTATTCATTTGTGTTTACATGGGAACATTGTGTACTCATGTGTTTAGTTGAACATGGCTATTCACTTGGGTTTATGTTTAAGAAGAATTTAAATGGGGCATTTACATGCACTCAGTAGTAGGATTCGACTTCCATATATGCTTATCTGTTCCTACATTGTTTGAGTCAAACATTTAAGTCATTTAAGGATTAAATTCGGCAAACAAAATATAAGAACAATGATATATGCTAAGTGAGTAAACATGGACAAGTTCAGAGTTCGAGGTCAATATTCAATAATCACTTTGATAGGAAAAAACTAAACATGAGCAAGATTCTTTAGGAAAATATTTCTAGCATGGAAAAGGTTCGAATACCGTGTCTTCTTTTTCTCATTTTATTCTGTTAGCCTTGGTTTAAAGTTTCACAAAAGCTATTAGTAATATGATCGAACACTTCCACCTCGTATGGGTGAATAAACCAATTTATTAATGTAATCAATAGTCTCTTAATATTTTTGAATCTTACTTTTTATAATTTTTGAAAAGTAGGACTGATATTTGCAACATTATCAGTTTTAGTATGGAGACCATCATGAAACTTCACTACATGTGCCCTATGTTATGGGATAGAAATGCTTAGTTTTTTTTTTTGTAGTCTTACTGTTTGACGAGATGGTCCAAATACTGAAGAGTCCCAATATAACACTTTAATGTTTCTATACTGTTATGTTTAAATTCTTGTATATGAATGTTGGTATGCTTACATAAGATTTACGAATGCTGGTATGCTTACATAATATTTATGAATGCTGGTATGCTTACATAATATTAAATGAAATTAGTGAAGTGTTTAAAAGGGGTAGTTAGATTAAGGTACATGCCTGAAATGGCCAATGGACAGTAACGTGTAGCAGTTTTGACATATTTATGCTAATTCATGTGTTGTGAACAATTGGCCATTTTAATGCCTATCTTGCCATTTTCGTGTGTTGCCTAGTTCTGACATATTCATGCGCCTCCATCTTGGGTTTAAATCCTGAAATGCATTACACCTGGTGTTGATGACCATACCATGCCTTACTATACTATACCCGTGTTCTTATGTTGTGCCTAATAGAGTTTGGTCACCGACTACTTAAATTTTGGCATATAGTTGAACACTAGAAACTGCCTATATGCAAGCTAAAATTAACTATTATATTTAGTTTACATTGAAGTCAATTTACTTGAACTGTGATTAATCCTGACTCAAGTGGTTTATGTTTTTGCATGAAACGCTCGGGTCAGACCCGAGCAGTACAAATTTAAAGGTTACAGCTTAGAATTTGAAGATTAACGAAGCTGGGGATTCCAAAGACGGCGCACTCTGAAGATTTAAACCAGTAATATTTTCATTGTATTCAAACAATTTTTTTTCCGCTGTGTATAGAAAAATCTTGTATTCAAATTCTCGATGTATAAAAGTTATATTTTTGTTGTTCAATACTGTGTCTTTTAGTTATTCTGTATTTTTCTGTGTTGATTCTGATTTAAACTCTGTATACTAAATAACATTCCGTCAATTTGAACGTTTTAAGTTGGTTTAATGATCAATTTGAAACGGTCAAGAAGACGGGATGTTACACATGTACTCCTCTGCCTTCTTATAGAACTTGTCAAGCGCAATCGGTTCCTTCATCTTTATCCATCTTCCAAATTAGCTTGTTTTGTCTATATAGTCGAGTAAAGCCATGAGAATTATGCGTGGCTCTGGATTCCTCATTTTAGACAAGGAAACATTAAATCGACTAAGGAAGGCTTTGACAGTTTCCCCTGGATTCTGCTTCATTGCTGAAAGTGTTATAGCATCCTTGGTTTTAGTAGTGTAGAGGCGGAACTGCTCCTTGAACTTTTTGGTGAGGTCAGAAAATCGATCGACAGACTTGGGTGGCAGCTTTGTGAACCATAGTGATGCGGCACCTTCTAAGTAGAGAGGAAAGTACGTGCATCTCATCTTATCAGTCGCCTTAGCTGCATTCATATGTCATTCATATTTGAATAGGAAGTAGTTCGGATCAACGAGACCGTTGTACGGAGGCAGAGTCGGAGGATTGAACTTCTTCGGACATTCTGCTCAAGGGATTCTTTCAGTGAATGGAGTCCTATCAGGAGAGAAGTCCCATTCTCTTTCGTCGTCCTTGCTAGCTTGACTTTTTTTCATGGCTTGTTCTATCATGTCCGAAATGTATTCTTAGGTGCTATGGCGCTCTGTGAAGCTAAGCTATTTACCAAATGTTCGTCTAAGCATATGATCTCAATTAAAGAGCCTAGGCCCTTTGCCTTCTCGACGAAGAGGTGCCCCTGTGATAGGATTATTGGCTTTTCGAGCATTCGCTTCGGAATGGTTCTTAACTTTTGATCTCAACTCTTCCATGTTAACTTCGTCCCCGTCACTTGCCTAATCATAATCGTCTTCCATATTGTCGTTGCGGTTATGATCGGAAGCGGGCGATTTATCATTCTCCTCGAGATCCACATGCACTTTAGGAGGGGCTTGAATTGGTTGAACATTTAAAAGAGCGTTCTTCTTTTCCATTAGAGCATCATTAGCATCCATCAAAGTTTTATTTGAAGTTTTGATTCGGCGGTTCACGTTGGCAATAGCGGCATTTAGTTCATTTCTAGTCACACCAGCTCCACTTATCGAGTTTTCACCAACATCTAAATGGTTAGTAAGTGGTGTTCCTTCATGAATAACAACATCGGTTTCTATCACGGTTTTGCTAACGGTCTTCTTAGACTTTGCCATGATTTCGGAGAAGGATGCATGTAACACCCCGTATTTTCTATTAAAGTTATAGTAACGAATCCAATAATACTTAAATTAAAATGTGAGAATTAAGGGAAACGGGTTATGCCATTGCGTTTATCTCGGAATTCTGCTTGAGATAGAGTCTGAGTTTGCGTTAATTGGACTTCGTATGAAGAAGTTATGGCCTCTAGAAGTTTCAGAAATTCAAACAGCTCAAGCCAGATTTCAAAATTCAAATAGAAGTCAGAAAACGGACTGGGCGGGAAAATTCCCACCCAGGTAGGTCGACCAAAGGGTCGACCCTAGTGTCGACCTCACCCCCTAGAGGTTGACCTAGGGGTCGACCTTAGGGTCGACCTTAGGGTTGACCTGGGGGTCGACCTGGCCCACGACCAGATCTGAATTTTGAACGACTGACGACTTGCTGCTGAGTCACTAGGGTTTCTGGATGGTCCTGATCTGCTCTGAGTGGCTGTGATTAACCCTAGGTTCATCCAACGGGTATAGTTAAACTGGAATTCTATATAAACAACTCAATGCCCAACCTATAAACACACAAAAAAATAATCCTAGAACTAAAATGTCGTCAGTAGAGGACTTGGAGTAGCCATCGCCGTTTTCAATTCAAAGACGAGTTAAAAGCTTACATCAAAAATCAGATTAAAACTAGTCTAACTCAACGATCTTCATCAAAGGCGCACATCTCCAATTTCAGAATTCAGATTTCAGAACGCAAGAATTCCTTTTTAGTTTGTAAGATGGTTATTACGCAGATTCAAACATTCTTTCAATTGAATCATGACATGTTGTAATTGGGATATGAAATGATGCTTATGTATAAGATTTGATTCTCGTTTATCTTAAAATATCATTGTAATTAATCATGTCTATATGCTTGTGGCGATGAACATGTTGTAATTAATCATGTCTATATGCTTGTGGCAATAAACATGTTGTATATTAATCATGTCTATATGCTTGCGGTGATGAACAACATTTTATGTCATTGGAACCTATTATAATTGGGTAATGGATTTATTTTGCCAATTAAATGGTAAAACATGTCATGTTATAAATTGGTGGTTATTTGCAAGTTTATGATCTAAATCACATGCTTACATGTTAGATTAACATTTAGAACTATGTCAAGTTGAATCTATTTATGTTGCAAGATTGGATTTGTAATCCTCTTATGTTTTAACACAAGTTATCATGCTAAGTTGTGATTTAAATAAGTTGGTCGTAGTTCTCTTATGTTGTAACACACATAAGTTATCATGCCAAGTTGTGATTTGAATATGTTCACAGTGGCTTTCTTATGTATTGACATACGTAAGTTAGTATGCTAAATTGTGGTTTAAAATTTTGTTTATATGTTAAACCTCCATGTTAGACCCATATCAAGTTTACATGAAAATTAGATTCAACTTAGTCACAAGTTCACCTTTACCTGTTTAATTAAGATAATGATACATCTATGCCAAGTTACACATGATAAGTTAAATGTATGCCATTTTATGTTAATTTCATGTTCCTTGTTTATTACCCTTTTTGTTTATGGGTTTGGGCTAATTTACTAGCCCAGCATTTTATGTGATTCATGCGTACGTTCCACGGGGGTAGCGATGGGAAAATATGAAATTATATGTAATTGGCATATTTGGCACATGCCAATGATTAGTGGCATTTAAATGGTATAATTTTTGTATACCAAAGATTATGAATATGATTTAGGGGAGAAGTGGGCCATGACAATAATTGATTTATAATTTACTTATAAGTATGAAGGATAAACATGTAAATTACATGGCATAGATTTGGTATATTTGATATACCATTTATTGTGAGCATAATCAAAGGATAATTATGGCATGATTAAATTAAGATTAACGTATACAAAGAATTAGAAATATATAGAAAATATGTGAATTTTGTAGAAGACGAATAAGCCTAACCCGAGGTTAGACCGAGTTGTGGTGTAAAACTGCCCGGAACCGACCGGCACATCCAGCAATGTAATAAACCGGAAATCTGAGCCAAATTAAAAAATTTATTTTGGCAATTTTAGCGAATTTTGAATATTTAAAATGAATTATTTTAAATAATAACGAAGAGAAATTTATTTTGAATAGAATTCGAACGTATATATTTATATAGATCGTCGTTAGAATATAAATATTTATTTATAATTATAAAAGGAATTGAAAATGGCGCGGTAGTTTGAAATTTCAATTTCGAATTTCAAATGTGTGTGCAGGATTCAAAATAAACCGAATTTTAGTGAAACCAAAAATATATGAATCTATTTGAAAATATCTTTTCAACGAATCCGAGAAATCAAAATTTCATAGCGGGGATACAAAGTTATGTCCAGTTGAAAATTCAGAATAGTCGTTATGGAATTCTAGCCCTTAAAAATGGAAACTTTGCAAACGACCTCGGTTTTCGACGAAACCACTTTTGTTGGATCCGGGATGTCAAATTATTGCTAGATTCCAAAATTCGTAATTTTTCGAGTTAATATGTGAGCGTGGCAAAGGAAAACGCGTTTGACCAGTTTTAGTTGATTTTAATCAACTGGAAAATGACCATTTTTCAAACGGTCTCAGAATTGGGCGAAATTAGTTTCGTTAGGACCGTATCGTCAATATGAAGCTAGAAAATATTTTTCTGGAATTTTTCGAGTTAGTATGTGGCCCCGATAAATTGAAATGCGCGTTCAAATTCAATATATAGAGTTATATTTTGATTTTGACGGAAACTGATCGAAACCATCAAATCAACCTATGATACATATCCCATTGTGTTTGGAATGGGGGTAATTAGCTATGGACGACAGGCGGTGGGCTCAATTTAGAGTTCGGATTAAAAAGTTACTGTTAGAAATTAAAATTATTAAAATAAATAAAAGAATATAAAGTCAATCCTTCTTTTCCTTAAACCCCCTCCTCTTTCTTCTATTCGATCAAAACACAGCCCCAAATCAAAACCCCCGTTCGACCTCGGAGCCACACCCCATCGCCAGTGGCGATCCGCGCCATCGCGCCCCCCTTGGTCGCTGCTCCGCCCGGCCTCCACAAGGCCGACGCCCTCCCCTACATGCTTCTCTCTCCTCTCCACGGCGCTCCAATCGAAGACCAAGATCCCAGGTCGAGCGGGAACCACCCCTGGCCGCCGGCGCCTGCTGCAACAGCCCACCCTCACACCTGAGCAACCATCTTCGACCACCGAACCATGCCAACCGCCACCGTCTCCAACCAGTGGGCCCCCATCCTCGAAAAACCGAATCGAATGTGAGTTTTATGATTTTAGGTTACAAGAAAGTTCTGATTTCTTATTTATGTTAAGATTTGATTTTTAATATGAAAAGGATTTGATTTTTAGAAAAGAAAAGATGGGATTTTTAAACTAGAAAAGCTATGATTTTTAGTTTAGCAAAGTTGAGATTTTTTTTTACAAAAAGCTGAGATTTTTAACGTATAAAAGAAATAATTTTTAACTTATAGAAGGTTCGATTTTTAACTTCAAAAAGGTTAAAAAATTTCTATGTGGAAAGATTAGATCTTTCTATATGAAAAGATAGGATTTTGTATTTGGTTGGAAAGCGAATAAAAATGTGATTTTTATATAATGTAGATAATAAAAATATGATTTCTATAGTATAGAAAGAATAAAAATATGATTTTTATATTATATAATTAGTAAAAAATCGATCTTTATATAAGAAGTAGAAATGTAAAAATATAATTTTTATATAGAAATAAGCGTTGTAAAAATATATGAATAGAAATAAAAATATGATTTATATTTATTGATATGAAGCAATAAAAATATAATTTTTGTTTGAACAGCGTGTGTATTGGAATTTCAAGCAGATCCAGACGGTTCAGCAGTTCAAAAGCAAAGCACGGCGGAGTGGAACCCTCGGTGAGAACTTCTCACTTTAAATTTTATTTTCTAGTTATAAAAATATATACTAGGATGCAGATGGTGCTTAGTAGCACCTGACACCCGTCGTCCACAGACCATGGACGGCTTGTTTGTTTGATTGGTGTGTTGTGAAAATTGATTGTGATGTGGAATGATTGAAAATAAATATTCATGTGTTGAAATAAATTAATTATCGTTAAAAATCTAATTTTTAGCGTGAATGTGATTAAATAAATATTCATTTACAAACCGGACGGTTTGTTTATGTACACATATTTGAAGGATATTGATTGGGACGATAAATTTTACACGTCGCCCAACTGCACAAATAATATTCAGTGTTTGTGGATTGAAACCCCACACGGGTGTGGGAATGATATTTGGTGTACACTAATCTCAATTATTTAATTGTATGTCGATCGATTGGTTGACAGACTGTGTAAGTGTTAATTATTTATATTTAATGCTTATGCAGTTGTGTGGTGCACTTTGGACGATGGTT
The DNA here is from genome assembly GCA_030737875.1 of Allium sativum. Taxonomy (NCBI): domain Eukaryota; kingdom Viridiplantae; phylum Streptophyta; class Magnoliopsida; order Asparagales; family Amaryllidaceae; genus Allium; species Allium sativum. Next base: position 827,944,395 of record CM060909.1, read on the forward strand.
GATTATTTATCGTTGCTATTATATAGATGTGTTGTATGGAATCCATATAATTAACATTATATGGTAATTGATTGGGCCTCATTCCAATTGGGAAAATAAAGAATATTATAAAATAAAGATTCATGTGTTGACAGTACTCATGTATTGAGATTAGCCATGTGTTTAAAGAAATATAGATTCATGTGTTGAATAGAACAAATATTCATTTGTTGAATAGAATAACGAAGTTATTGAAAAATATAAAGCCGTGTTGATTAGAGATGCGCTATTTTGACGCGAACGATATTTATATCGATTATATTCGTTTATATAATGAATATTGAAAAGAGATTTAAAAATCGAATATTTATAAAATGAAATCGAGTTGAATTGAAAAGAAAATAAATTCAAATTGAATTGAATATAAAATGAATTCGAATTGAATTGAATATAAAGTGAATTCGAACTGAAATGAATTCAGATCGGATTGTAATCGAATTGAAACTGAATTAAATAGAAATGCAATTGGAAATCGAGGTGAAATCGATTTGGAATGAATTCAAATCGAATTGAAAACGAACCGAAATTGAATTAAAATCGATTTGAATTGAAATCAAATAGAAATGAATGTAAAAAGAATTTATAATGGAAAATTCAATTTTGATTTGAATTTGAAATGAAAGTTGAAATTGTTTTTGAAACAAATTTGAAACGATTTATAAAATTCGTTTTAAAAGGAAATCGACGAAATATATATATATATATTATATATGTAATGGCCTGAATAAAACGCGCCGCGCTGCGGCAGTACGTGAATTTCGTCCATTGACTTCGAACGGACATTACGGGAGATCCGACCGTCAGATCCTCCTGAAACCGGAACCATTGGGTTCGTATCGAAAAGAGCTTTTCGATGAATATTATAAATTTGAAATATAATGGTTGGATTTGGAGATACGTCCAAATAAATTTTAGAAAAGGTCGCTGTAAGTGCTGTTCGATGGCCGTTATTGGAAATCGACTGTACGGGCCTTGATTAAATTATCAAAATTATCAATAATTAGTGTAAATTCATAAGAAATGATTTGTGAAGAATTGGGATGAAAAACTCCATACTTGAAAAGATAAAAATAGATTTTTATCGAAATGAACTAATTTTGAATTAGAATAATAATTTATTTATTTTTAAATAAATAAATTGGATTTGAAATGGTTTTAAAAGAAACCAGAATTTCCATCAATTGAATTGGAATGGATTTGAATCGAAATTGTCTTTGGAATATTTCGATGTTGGATTTCGTGATGATACAGATATTGTTGTGGGAATTTGAAAGATATATTAATATCGTTATTTCCAATACGATATTTGTTGGTCGTAGAATTTGATATTGAATATAAGCCGATATATTTTCTATTCAGAGCCTTGTATTTAATATTAAATGTGATTTGGGTTTGTCGTGAATGGTGTCTTCATTAACATTGTTCTTAAACCCACTTGAGAAAAAGATTAAATCTTTTTATTTAGATTTAATGAAGTGTACCAATTAAATGGTATTTAATTGGAATTGAATTTGAATTGATTTTTGGGTTTATCGTGAACGGTGTTTTAAATAACACTTGTTCTTTAACCCAATAATAAATGGAATGTGATTTTGGGTTGTCGTGAAAGGTATCTTCAATAATACTGTTCTTAGATCCAACTGAGTTAAGAAAATCAGAAACTAACGGGAGATTAGTTAAGTTGAATGGTTTCTTGGGTAATGATCTGATGTTGGTTTCGGCCTTCGAGGTTAATGCTTAGGGAATTGCCCACTTGCTATTTTACGGTTAAAGGCTGATAGAATGGAATGTGATTTTGGGTTTATCGCGAATCGTGTTTTAGATGACATTGATTCTTTAACCCAGTTAAAGATTAAAACTAAGTGGAGTTTTAATGAATCTTTAATTAGATTAAAATGATCGAAAATGGAGTATCACCAATTTTGCTCCAGGCGATAGTTAAATCTTTAATTAGATTTGAACGTGAAATGGTAATTGAATTTACCGATAACACCGTGGTGTTAGATATGGAGTATTGCCAGTTTTTCTCCTTGGGATGAATAGGCTGAGATTGGGAAATAAAATAAATAATTACTTCGGTGTGGTTCGCTAATCCCGACTAGCTTGAAGTGATATTCAAAGGAAGATTAAAGAATAAATTTAAAAGAATTTATCTTTGATAAAATTAATGGGAACCTTTCCCTAAGAATGTGAAATTTAGAAACTAACTGTGGGTTAGCTAAGCAGAATGGTTACCTGGTTATTGATCTGATGTTGGTTTCGGCCTTCGGGGTTAATATTTGGGGAATTATTCTCTTGTTAATTTACGGTTAGTGACCGATGAATTGGAATGAGGCATATGTTGTGTTTGTGTAACACTTTTTTATTATATACGCGAGTTATTCAGAAAGACCGGGTTTATCCCATTCTGAATAACTAATTCGACGTGGTGTCGAAGGTGAAAACGGTGGTCGAAGACCGAAGGTCTTCACGTCATTTGGACAATTACTGATGATCTTGATTGGGCCGTATACCCAAGAGGAGGGAATCGGTTAGTGATCGTCCAGGCGTACTTGGAGATCGATGGATATGCAAGGTACAAGGTGCCTCCGGTTTCGTTCAGACCCAGAACGAACTTGTAAATGGACTGTTTGTCTGACATTCGATTTTAGTCTGTGTGATTGATTTCTATTAAATATATATATATATCTATTTGGCGGCGGAGAATTTATTCTCTTTCTTAACGCCCTTCTCTGAGACGTACGAGCTTAGGGGTTATATATAGATGGATATCTAACGCATGGAGTGAATTGCCTGTGTGGCATGCCTAAGTGGCAATCGATCAAGGCTTCTGTTGAAAAGCAAAGTCTTGTGGTTGATGATCAAAGCACGGCCTGTGTGGCATAGCTTTATGTAGCGTTGATTCGCGAGCCTCACACCCCGGTTGTGAAACAGAAACGGGAGAAGTGCCTCAGGGGGGACATGCGTTTCTTTCTAGCTAGAAGTGGCGTCAGTGGTTTTACATGCCCTGACGAGTTTGACTTATGTGGTTGTTGTTGTAGCGAGGCGCCTCGGATATATCGGTGACTATGTGAAGCTGATGGAGTCATTCGTTGGCTCGTTTACGCCCCAAAGGGTGGGGAAACGTAGTGTTCAGGCATAATAATCCACATCGGTGGACCGGCCCTGACGATCCATAGGGCATTTGCGGCTGTTCCTGGGGCTCGGGCTAGACAGTCTCGAATCGGTAGAGGACTATCTTTTGCCTCGGTTCACAGATGGAAATCCAACTTCCAATACGTGACATGTGCGGTTTTGATTGTAGAGCCTAGTATTGGCGACATGATATATGGTACACATATCATCTATGATTGATATTTATGATTGAAATTGTTTTGACACTATATACTTATAATAGTATCAAATGATTTGTTTTTAACGTACCAAGCATGTTTGGCTATTATAAGGGAAAACCCTATCCTCCGGCTTGCGTTGCGTTGTTTGATGGGACCTGGGTCTTATAATAGCTTCATTTTTCTTTATTTAGCATTGCGTTGTTGTTTTATGCACTAGTATTCTTGGGAGGAAACCCATTCCGTGTTATACGGCGTGGTCCCTTGATTTACCAAACTTAAAAATAAAGATTAACAACTATTTTAGTTATCACACCAGTCCCATGACTGACTTGGAGTTTATTGTTTTAACCTAAACTCTGGGTGCCCTTATTTTGACACGGGCAGCTAGTAGTTTTGGTTTTGCAGATTTATATTCACAGGAACCTGGTTTACAGCTGGAATGATATCCGGAAAGCTTTGTATCCGTATATCTCATTCAGTTGTGTATTGTGTTATTTTCAGCTGCGATGTATTTAAATGTTATTTAAATCCCTGATATTTTGTGTGTAATATTTATTCATACTCCGTATATTCTTGTATTTTGATGGAATTGTTGTAATATACAATTAAATTTTCTTCTGTCTGCGTTCTTTTGTGTGTTGTTCTCGAAGTATCCGGGCTTTCCTTACCGGGGAAGTTGCGGGTTATCACTGTTGGTATCAGAGCTTTGGTTTACAAAGCTCAGAGAACAAGACACATTAGAACCATATGAAAGAATTCATCAGAGATTGGATTAGTAATATCCAACGAGAATGACTCGCTAGAGATAGGATCAGTAGTATCCTAGAACGAGTGTGAAGAGTACATTTTTAAATTGAAAACAATTTTTGTTTTGAAAATTTAAATCAATTATTCGTATTTGATTATTTATTTATATTGATTTAGACAATCTAGTATATATAGATTTTGCGTATACGTCTGATCCGCGTGTATTTGAAGTTTTAATATACTGGATAGATATAGAATCACTCTAGTCGTCCGGAGATGATTCTGATGATGCTACTGCGTCATCAGCATTTATATTCGAGTGTCGAAGGTGAGATATATATATATTTCCATTAGACTGGTGTGAGAACCCAAAATTAGATAGGGCTTATTGTTGTGATTTGGCACCAAAAATGTGATTTTTTACTATATATCAAAATTATGAATTTTAAAAGCTAATCAACTAATTGATTGATGGTTGTGTTGTATGATTATTGATTGATTAATTAAAATGTTGAACATTTAGCCAAATTGTATCAAAAAGTGAATTGTATTGAAAATTTATCGCATATGCATGTATGTACATGTACTTACATTGAACCGGTCATAGCAAGGAGGCTAAAGCAGAAGAACAAAATTGTTTGCCCGACAAATAGGTACATGTTTATTGTATTTCTTTGGGTTTAGATGATTTTATGAGCCGATTGGCTGGCCGCTTGGCTTTTTCTTTTGGATTAAAGAAGGCCACGGGAGGCTATATGAAATATCTCGAAGTCCCCGGTGCAGGGGAAGTTATGGCGAAATTTTTCGAAAATTTAGGGTGTTAGCCAAATTTGAAAAGTTCTTAGAAACTGAAAAGTTGAAGAACTTAAGCCGTAGTGAAAATAATGAAAGTTGAGTTGGTTTGTTAAACAACTTTCGGCTTCGTTCCTTTTCGGGGATGAAAAGTTTTAAGTGGGGGAGATTGTAATAACCCGGAAATTTGAGCTAATTTAAAATTTTTATTTTGGCAATTTTAGTGAATTTTGAATATTTAAAATGAATTATTTTAAATAATAACGACGAGAAATTTAATTTGAATAGAATTCAAACATATATATTTATATGGATCGTCGTTAGCATATATATATTTATTTATAATTATAAAAGGAATTGAAAATTGCGCGATAGTTTGAAATTTTGATTTCGAATTTCAAATGAGTGTGCAGGATTCAAAATAAACCGTATTTTAGTGAAACCAAAAATATTTGAATCTATTTGAAAATATCTTTCCAATGAATCCGAGAAATCAAAATTTCATAGCGGGAATAAAAAGTTATGTCCAATTGAAAATTCAGAATAGTCGCTATGGAATTCTGGCCCTTCAAAATGGAAATTTTGCAAACGACCTCGGTTTTCGACGAAACCACTTTTGTTGGATCTGCGATGACAAATTATTGCCAGATTCCAAAATTCGTAATTTTTCGAGTTAATATGTGAGTGTGGCAAAGGAAAATGCGTCTAACTAGTTTAAGTTGATTTTAATCGACTGGAAAATGACCATTTTTCAAACGGTCTTAGAATTGGGCGAAATTAGTTTCGTTAGGACCGTATCGTCAATACGAAGCTAGAAAATATTTTTTTGGAATTTTTCGAGTTAGTATGTGGCCCCGGTAAATTGAAATGCGCGTTCAAATTCAATATATAGAGTTATATTTTGATTTTGACGAAAACTGATCGAAACGATCGAATCAGCCTACGATACATATCCCATTGTGTTCGGAATGGGGGTAACTAGCTATGGACGACAGGCGGTGGGCTCAATTTAGAGTTTGGGTTAAAAAGTTACTTTTAGAAATTAAAATTATTAAAATAAATAAAAGAATATGAAGTCAACCCTTCTTTTCCTTAAACCCCCTCCTCTTTCTTCTATTCGATCAAAACACAGCCCAAATCAAAACCCCCGTTCGACCTCGGAGCCGCTCCCCATCGCCAGTGGCGATCCGCGCCATCGCGCCTCCCTTGGTCGCTGCTCCGCCAAGCCTCCACAAGGCCAACGCCCTCCCCTACGTGCTTCTCTTTCCTCTCCACGACGCTCCAATCGAAGACCAAGACCCCAGGTCGAGCGGGAACCGCCCCCGGCAGCCGGTGCCTGCTGCAACAGCCCACCCCCACGACTGAGCAACCATCTCCGACCACCGAACCATGCCAACCACCACCGTCTCCAACCAGTGGGCCCCCATCCTCGAAAAACAGAATCGAATGTGAGTTTTCTGATTTTAGGTTACAAGAAAATTCTGATTTCTTATTTATGTTAAGATTTGATTTTTAATATGAAAAAGATTTGATTTTTAGAAAAGAAAAGATTGGATTTTTAAACTATAAAGGCAATGATTTTTAGTTTAGCAAAGTGGAGATTTTTATTTATAAAAAGCTGCGATTTTCAACGTATAAAAGAAATAATTTTTAACCTATAGAAGGTTAGATTTTTAACTTCAAAAAGGTTAAATTTTTTCTATGTGAAAAGATTAGATCTTTCTATATGAAAAGATAGGATTTTGTATTTGGTTGGAAAGCGGATAAAAATGTGATTTTTATATAATGTAGATAATAAAAGTATGATTTCTATAGTATAGAAAGAATAAAAATACAATTTTTATATTATATAATTAGTAAAAATTCGATCTTTATATAAGAAGTAGAAATGTTAAAATATAATTTTTATATAGAAATAAGCGTTGTAAAAATATATGAAGTAGAAATAAAAATATTATTTTTATTTATTGAAATGAAGCAATAAAAATATAATTTTTATTTGAACAGCGTGAAAAGGACTGCATTGGAATTTCAAGCAGATCCAGACGGTTCAACAGGTCAAAAGCAAAGCACGACAGAGTGGAACCCTCGGTGAGAACTTCTCACTTTAAATTTTATTTTCTAGTTATAAAAATATATACTAGGATGCAGACGGTGCTTAGCAGCACCTGACACCCGTCGTCCACAGACCATGGACGGCTTGTTTGTTTGATTGGTGTGTTGTGAAAATTGATTGTGATGTGGAATGATTGAAAATAAATATTCATGTGTTGAAATAAATTAATTATCGTTAAAAATACAATTTTTAGCGTGAATGTGATTAAATAAATATTCATTTACAAATCAGACGGTTTGTTTATGTACACCTATTTGAAGGATATTGATTGGGACAATAAATTTTACACGTCGTCCAACTGCACAAATAATATTCGGTGTTTGCGGATTGAAACCCCACACGGGTGTTGGGATGATATTTGGCGTACACTAATCCCAATTATATAATTGTATGTCGATCAATTGGTCGACAGACTGTGTAAGCGTTAATTATTTATATTTAATGCTTATGCAGTTGTGTGGTGCACTTTGAATGATGGTTGATTATTTATCATTGCTATTATATACATGTTTTGTATGGAATCCATATAATTAACATTATATGGTAATTGATTGGGCCTCATTCCAATTGGGAAAATAAAGAATATTATACAATAAAGATTCATGTGTTGACAGTACTCATGTGTTGAGATTAGCCATGTGTTGAAAGAAATATAGATTCATGTGTTGAATAGAATAAATATTCATTTGTTGAATAGAATAACGAAGTTATTGAAAAATATAAAGCCGTGTTGATTAGAGATGCGCTATTTTGACGCGAATGATATTTATATCGATTATATTCGTTTTTATAATGAATATTGAAAAGAGATTTAAAAATTGAATATTTAGAAAATGAATTCGAATTGAATTGAAAAGAAAATAAATTCGAATTGAATTGAATATAAAATGAATTCGAATTGAATATAAAGTGAATTCGAATTGAAATGAATTCAAATCAGATTGTAATCGAATTGAAACTGAATTAAATAGAAATGCAATTGGAAATCGAAGTGAAATCGATTTGGAATGAATTCAAATCGAATTGAAAACGAACCGAAATTGAATTAAAATCGATTTGAATTGAAATCAAATAGAAATGAATGTAAAAAGAATTTATAATGGAAAATTCAATTTTGAATTGAATTTGAAATGAAAGTTGAAATTGTTTTTGAAACAAATTTGAAACGATTTATAAAATTCGTTTTAAAAGGAAATCGACGAAATATATATATATATATATATTATATATATAATGGCCTGAATAGAACGCGCCGCGCCGCGGCAATTCGTGAATTTCGACCATTGACTTTGAACGGACATTACGGAGATCCGACCATCGGATCCTTCTGAAACAGGAACCGTTGGGTTCGTATCGAAAAGAGCTTTCCAATTAATATTAGAAATTTGAAATCTAACGGTTGGATTTGGAGATACGTCCAAATCAATTTCAGAAAAGGTCGCTGTAAGTGCAGTTCGATGGCCGTTATTGAAAATCGACTGTACGGGCCTTGATAAAATTATCAAAAATATCAATAATTAGTGTAAATTCAAAAGAAATGATTTGTGAAGAATTGGGATGAAAAACTCCATATTTGAAAAGATAAAAATAGATTTTTATCGAAATGAACTAATTTTAAATTAGAATAATAATTCATTTATTTTTAAATAAATAAATTGGATTTGAAATGGTTTTAAAAGAAACCAGAATTTCCAATAATTGAATTGGAATGGATTTGAATCGAAATTGTCTTTGGAATATTTCGATGTTGGATTTCGTGATGATACAGATATTGTTGTGGAAATTTGAAAGATATATTAATATCGTTATTTCCAATACGATATTTGTTGGTCGTAGAATTTGATACTGAATATAAGCCGATATATTTTCTATTTAGAGACTTGTATTTAATATCAAATTTGATTTGGGTTTGTCGTGAATGGTGTCTTCATTAACACTATTCTTAAACCCAGTTGAGAAAAAGATTAAATCTTTTTATTTAGATTTAATGAAGTGTACCAATTAAATGGTATTTAATTGGAATTGAATTCGAATTGATTTTTGGGTTTATCATGAACGGTGTTTTAAATAACATTTGTTCTTTAACCCGATAATTAATGGAATGTGATTTTGGGTTGTCGTGAACGGTATCTTCAATAATATTTTTCTTAGATCCAACTGAGTTAAGAAAATCAGAAACTAATTGGAGATTAGTTAAGTTGAATGGTTTCTTGGGTATTGATCTGATGTTGGTTTCGGCCTTTCGGGTTAATACTTAGGGAATTGCTCACTTGCTATTTTACGGTTAAAGGCTGATGGAATGGAATGTGATTTTGGGTTTATCGCGAACCGTGTTTTAATTGACATTGATTCTTTAACCCAGTTAAAAATTAAAACTAAGTGGAGTTTTAATGAATCTTTAATTAGATTGAAATGATGGAGAATGGAGTATTACCAGTTTTGCTCCAAGCGATAGTTAAATCTTTAATTAGATTTGAACGTGAAATGGTAATTGAATTTACCGATAACACCGTGGTGTTAGATATGGAGTATTGCCAGTTTTGTTCCTTGGGATGAATAGGTTGGGATTGGGAAATAAAATAAATAATCACTTCAGTGTGGTTCGCTAATCCTGACTAGTTTGAAGTGATATTCAAAGGAAGATTAAAGAATAAATTTAAAAGAATTTATCTTTGATAAAATTAATGGGAACCTTTCCCTAAGAATGTGAAATTTAGAAACTAACTGTGGGTTAGCTAAGTAGAATGGTTTCCTGGTTATTGATCTGATGTTGGTTTCGGCCTTCGGGGTTAATATTTGGGCAATTATTCTCTTGTTAATTTACGGTTAGTGACTGATGAATTGGAATGAGGCGTATGTTGTGTTTGTGTAACACTTGTTTATTATATACGCGACATATTCAGAAAGACCGGGTTTATCCCATTCTGAATAACTAATTCGACGTGGTGTCGAAGATGAAGACGGTGGTCGAAGACCGGAGGTCTTCACGTCGTTTGGATAATTACTGATGACCTTGATTGGGCCGTACACCCAAGAGGAGGGAATCAGTTAGTGATCGTCCGGACGTACTTGGAGATTGATGGATATGCGAGGTACAAGGTGCCTCCGGTTTCGTTCAGACCCAGAACGAACTTGTAAATGGACTGTGTGTCTGACATTGGATTTTAGTCTGTGTGATTGATTTCTATTAAATATACATCTGTTTGGCAGCGGAGAATTTAGTCTCTTGCTTAACGCCCTTCTCTGAGACGTACGAGCTCAGGGGTTATATATAGATGGATATCAAACGCATGGAGTGAATTGCCTGTGTGGCATGCCTAAGTGGCAATTGATCAAGGCTTCTGTTGAAAAGCAAAGTCTTATGGTTGATGATCAAAGTGCGGCCTGTGTGGCATAGCTTTGTGTAGCGTTGATTCGCGAGCCTCACACCCCGGTTGTGAACCAGAAACGGGAGAAGGACCTCAGGGGGGACATGCGTTTCTTTCTAGCTAGAAGTGGCGTTAGTGGTTTTACACGCCCTGACGAGTTTGACTTATGTGGTTGTTGCTGTAGCAAGGCGCCATGGATATATCGGTGACTATGTGAAGCCGATGGAGTCCTTCGTTGGCTCATTTATGCCCCAAAGGGCGGGGAAACATAGTGTTCAGGCATAATAATCTACATTGGTAGACCAGCCCTGACGATCCATGGGGCAGTTGCGGCTTTTCCTGAGGCTCGAGCTAGACAGTCTCGAATCGGTAGAGGACTATCTTTTGCCTCAATTCACAGATGGAAATCGAACTTCCAATACGTGACATGTGCGGTTTCGATTGTAGAGCCTAGTATTGGCGACATGATATATGGTACCCATGCCGCCTATGGTTAATATTTATGATTGAAATTGTTTTGACACTATATACTTATAATAGTATCAAATGATTTGTTTTTAACGTACCAAGCATGTTTGGCTATTATAAGGGAAAACCCTATCCTCCGGCTTGCGTTGCATTGTGTGATGGGACTTGGGTCTTATAATAGCTTCATTTTTGTTTATTTAGCATTGCGCTATTGTTTTATGCACTGGTATTCTTGGGAGGAAAACCGTTCCGTGTTATATGGCGTGGTCCCTTGATTTACCTAACTTTAAAATAAAGGTTAACAACTGTTTTAGTTCTCACACCAGTCCCATGACTGACCTGGAGTTTATTGTTTTAACCTAAACTTTGGGTGCCCTTATTTTGACATGGGCAGCTAGTAGTTTAGGTTTTGCAGATTTATATTCACAGGAACCTAGTTTACAGCTGGAATGATATCCGGAAAGCTTTGTATCCGTATATCTCCTTCATTTGTGTATTGTATTATTTTCCGCTGCGATGTATTTAAATGTAATTTAAATTTCTGATATTTTATGTGTAATATTCATTCATACTCTGTATATTCTTGTATTCTTATGGAATTGTTGTAATATACAATGAAATGTTCTTCTGTCTGCATTATTTTGTGTGTTATTCTTGAAGTATTCGGGCTTTCCTTACCGGGGAAGTTGCGGGTCATCACAAGTGACCACAACAATACCTGTCTAATGTGGGTGGTTAGTGCATCAAGCCCAGAAAGACCCGAGGTTAGACTGAGTTGTGGTGTAAACCTGCCCGGAACCAACCGGCACATCCAGTAACCACAACAATATCTGTCTAATGTGAGTGGTTGGTGCTTTAATTAATTTATTTAATTAAGGTTCATGCATAAATCAAGCTAGAAATGGTGAGGTTAAGTAATTATGGAAAACACTTAACCGTAATAACATGTAAACTAGGCAAGTGGGTGAGGTTAATTAAAAATTCTGAACACTTAACCGTTGTAACATGTTAATTAAGCAGATGATAGGGTTAAGTTAACTAAGGTAACACTTAACCAAAACATATAATGACATGCGGTGGGGTTAAGTAATACAAGAGGAAAACATTTAACCAATTATATAACATGATGTATGGGAAGGGTTAAGTTAACACAAGAACAACACTTAACCAATATAACATGAATTGAGGTAGGGTCAAGTCAACACTAGAATGAAACACTTAACCAACATGACGTGACGGGTGGATGGGTTAAGTCAACTTGAATTGTTTAATGACACTTGACTAATATAACTTGATGAGCGAATGGGGTTAAGTTAAATGGGAAATACTTAACAAATATACTGTGCATCCTGAATCGTGTCGGGTCGCTATCATAAGGCTTGATACACCTTATGGTGGGGCCACCACAGAGTATCTACACGCAAGAGAGGGCCGACTGACACAGACACATGGAAACTTAATATAAGTAGGTAAGATAATCCCTAGTTGGACCTAGGTCACATAAACCCTGAATCCGAGAAGCATTCAATAGGTAGCATAAACCCCAGTGGCCTTGGGTAGCGTAAACCCTGGTTGAATCTAGTAAGCACTCGATAGTAAACCCTAGATTAGATCTAGATAATAAATGGAATCCTCACGATAGATGTACACCTGAAGGCTACCACAATTACGGGGGTTGGGATCACGATTATCGCATTATACAGATTATTAGTTGAGACATTAGCTAGGTGGAGCAGAGATTATAGTAATAGGTGTGATCACATGTTCAACCTATCTTGTCTTATATTAGGGTATTGTCCTATGTTCTGTTACTCCTGTCATGATCCCTTTTACTTGTTTAAATGCTAGTAATCACTGAACTTACCAGACTTATTGTCTGACCCGTTTTCTCTCGTCTTCTTTTTTTCCGTTCCCCCCTCCCCCAGGTAGTCAGGGAGGGAATAGCTCAGGTTTGTTTGGAACGTTATTCTTTCCAAGCTTGAAGACACTTTGACGTGTTGCCTTGGACTCTCTCTTCTACTGCTATGGCTGGCTCATGCTTTATTTGGGGAAATCATTTTATGCTTCTTTATTTTTGTAAGCAAGACAGGATACTTTGGTACTGTTAAACAATCTTTGTACAAATTGTTTATCAATGAAATAAAGTTTTATTTATTTGCCGCTGCTTTAATTGTCTGTCTTGTAATTTATCTGCATCTTTTACCTATAATGCTCCACCGAACTTAAGGCATTCCCTTTGTGAGTGACCTTAACGGAGGTGGGGTGTTTCACTTGGTATCAGAGCTGAAGGTTACCAGATCAGATAAAAAGATTTGAAAAGTTATTTTCAAACGATTTTAAAAGAAGCATTTTCAAAAGAAAAGTTTTGTTCTAAAGGCATATTCCCCAAAGCTATATGCACTATCTTTTGATCCTCTATTTGAATCCTTGTTTCCTTCTTTCTTGTGTCTCCGGGGCTCCTGGCTTTCTGGGAGGTAACCTCATCGCAGCATGGTTTCGTAGGCTCGACAAGGCTACGACACTTGCCAAAGGGCAAACAAGTGCCCAACTTCCATCTGTAGCCGTAGCAGTTTCACCTGCAGCTAGTTTTCTTTCGAGCTTTGTATGATTCTCTATGCGATTGAAGCAGCTTTCAACAGACATGTCAACAAGTTACACAAGGATGGCATAGTTGAGAATGACGGGGTTTGGCTAAGGACCACAACACATGGATGAAGATCCCATGGATATGGACTTGGTTCACAAAGGAGGGGAGGAAAGAATAGTTAAACCTAAAATAAGAGGAAGTACCTTTATTTTGGTATAACGGGTCGTATAATTAAGGGCAAGGGCAAGAACGAGGGACAAGATTTTCCGGAAGGCAAGTGCATGCTCTCACCGCCAGCATACTTGAGAGAGAGGCAGTAAGATTTCAGTTGAAAGAGTTTTTCCCTTTTGATTATCCTGTTAGTACTCCTTCTGATTTTAGCGCTTCACATCCGTATATATCTGCTTCCATAGTTGAGTTTCTGCACCCTAGATATTGTGCAGTAGAGGATCCCATTATAGTCTCAAATCCAATTGCTGGTTCGACCCATTTATCTTTGACTCATGAGGATCTGAGAATAGCTATATTTATGCTTATGTTTTTGGGCTATGGGTTGATTCTAGGCATTTATTGGTTAGCTAGTAATTATGAAATAAGGGTAGTTAAACTTTCGACTTGCCTCGAGAATACCCTTGAGATTTCGTACGACCCTAAGGGATCAGTTTGTCTTAGCTACCTAGAATCACTTTACTTATCCATCAACAATTTTCGATCCGCTGGGGTAGTCCATGAGTATGCAAGATATTTTGATTAGGGTAGGGGTTTTCCCCCTAAAAATCTGAGACAAACTTCTGCATGTATCTAGATGACACTGCAAAGCCAGTTATGCGATCAACGATAATTCTGGAGCAAGATTGGCGAGGATAGCCAGATTCGGTAAATTGCTCAATTGTTTGGTTATTTTGTTAGTATCATCTCACATAGATCATCCAAATTCGAAGGAGGTATCCCTGGGGTGCTTGTCTGATTTTGGTTTAGGCCTTTGGGGCTTGTACCTGAGGGATGTCGAGTTCGACTAGGATGGTTTGCGTGAGAAATAAATGGTTGGGGCTGGCACCCTAAGTTAGACTGACCTTAAGAGAGGTAATAAGCACATAGTAACCATTAGCTTTAGGCCCTCAGATTTGCAGCATGATGGATAAGCTAAGTAGAGGAGAGACCTCTAATCATCTTAGGTATATACACTTGGTATCATGATCAACATATGTTTTTTTCTTCTCGGGAGGATGATTCGACTACTTTGGATACCCTCTAGCATAGTAAGGGAGCGAGGTCCTATCTTTACTAGTGGGTTTTGGAAATGGAGGTCAAGAAGCTTCGCAATCGTGGAGTAAAATTAGTTAAGGTACAGTGGAGTGAAGCTCAAGAAGATGCGATTTCGAAGACGGAAGACTAAATACATTCATCATACCCTCTTTCTTGAGGGTATATCCCTGATCTCTTTTGCTAGGAATTTTAGGCATTCTTATTTCTATCTTTTTAAGTATATCCTCTCAGTCCTATCCTCGATCCTTAGGTAGAAGCCAATGGATGTAAACATGTGTTTGAGACATGTTATGTTTGGTGGATGCAAGTGGTTGCAAGTGATTGCTCGTGGATGCATATATACACATTAGGCACTAGATCGGCTCAGTCACTTTCATATTGCATATGCATGAGATAATTTTTATACATATGAATTGAAACATGATGTGTTATCATATGGATGTTGCATTTTTATGAATGATTATGCACTCATGTAGAAGTTATAAAGTACAATTAGGAATATTTGCATTCATAATGGACTCATGGCACGGACATAATTTGCATTAAGGAGGTCAACTGAATCAGTAGACCGCCTGATTTTGCATTAGATAAGGACATGTACACACACTATGCACATGATCATGAAGCATTATAAATCTTTTAAGGACAATGGACGCCTGTGTTTTATGGTTGAGTAGATGGGTGATTGGATGGTAGGATATAAGTTCTTCTCGACTTGAAGATTTCGGGGATGAAATCCTAAAAGGAGGGGAGAATGTAACACCCTGTATTTTCTGTTAACGTTATAGTAACGAATCCAACAATACTTAAAGTAAAATGTGAGAATTAAGGGAAACGGGTTATGCCATTGCGTTCGTCTTGGAATTCTGCCTGAGATAGAGTCCGAGTTTGCGTGAATTGGACTTCGTATGAAGAAGTTATGGCCTCCAGAAGTTTCAGAAATTCAAATAAATTCAAACAGCTCTAGCCAGATTTCAAAATTCAAACAGAAGTCAGAAAGCGGGCTGGGCGAGAAAATTCCCGCCCAGGCAGGTCGACCAGGGGGTCGACCCTAGTGTCGACCTCCCCCCCTAGAGGTCGACCTGGGGGTCGACCTGGCCCCCGGCCAGATCTGAATTTTGAACGACTGATGACTTGCTGCTGAGTCACTAGGGTTTCTGGAGGGTCCTGATCTGCTCTGAGTGGCTGTGATTAACCCTAGGTTCATCCGACGGCTATAATTAAACTGGAATTCTATATAAACCACTCAATGCTCAACCTAAAAACACATAGAAAAATAATCCTAGAACTAAAATGCCGTCAGTAGAGGACTAGGAGTAGCCGTCGCTGTTTTTAATTCAAAGACGAGTTAAAAGCTTACGTCAAAAATCAAATTAAAACTAGTCTAATTCAATAATCTTCATCAAAGTCGCGCATCTCTAATTTCAGAATTCAGATTTCAGAATGCAAGAATTCCTTTTTAGTTTGTAAGTTGGTTATTACGCAGATTTAAACATTCTTTCAATTGAATCATGACATGTTGTAATTTGGTTATGAAATGATGCTTATTATAAGATTTGATTCTCGTTTATCTTAAAATATCGTTGTAATTAATCATGTCTATATGCTTGTGGCGATGAACATGTTGTAATTAATCATGTCTATATGCTTGTGGCGATAAACATGTTGTATATTAATCATGTCTATATGCTTGTGGTGATGAACAACATTTTATGTCATTGGAATCTATTAAATTGGGTAATGGATATATTTTGCCAATTAAATGGTAAAACATGTCATGTTATAAATTGGTGGTTATTTGCAAGTTTATGATCTAAATCACATGCTTACATGTTAGATTAACATTTAGAACTATGTCAAGTTGAATCTATTTATGTTGCAAAATTGGATTTGTAATCCTCTTATGTTTTAACACAAGTTATCATGCTAAGTTGTGATTTAAATAAGTTGGTAGTGGTTCTCTTATGTTGTAACACACATAAGTTATCATGCCAAGTTGTGATTTAAATATGTTCATAGTGGCTTTCTTATGTTTTGACATACATAAGTTAGTATGCTAAATTGTGGTTTAAAATTTTGTTTATATGTTAAACCTCCATGTTAGACCCATATCAAGTTTACATGAAAATTAGATCTAACTTAGTCACATTTTCACCTTTACCTGTTTAATTAAGATAATGATACATCTATGCCAAGTTACATGTGATAAGTTAAATGTATGCTATTTTATGTTAATTTCATGTTCCTTGTTTATTACCCTTTTTGTTTATTGGTTTGGGCTAATTTACTAGCCCAACATTTTATATGATGCGTGCGTACGTTCCATGGGGGTAGCGATGGGAAAATATGAAATTGTATGTAATTGGCATATTTGGCACATGCCAATGATTAGTGGCATTTAAATGGTATAATTTTTGTATACCAAAGATTATGAATATGATTTAGGGGAGAAGTGGGCCATGACAATAATTGATTTATAATTTACTTATAAGTATGAAGAATAAACATGAAAATTACATGGCATAGATTTGGTATATTTGATATACCATTTATTCTGAGCATAATCAAAGGATAATTATGGCATGATTAAATTAAGATTAACGTATATAAAGGATTAGACATATATAGAAAATATGTGAATTTTGTAAAAGACGAATATGCCTAACCCGAGGTTAGACTGAGTTGTGGTGTAAAACTGCCCGGAACCGACCGACACATCCAGTGACCACAACAATATCTGTCTAATGTGGGTGGTTAGTGCATCAAGCCCAGAAAGACCCGCGGTTAGACTGAGTTGTGGTGTAAACCTGCCCAGAACCGACCGGCACATCCAGTAACCACAACAATATCTGTCTAATATGAGTGGTTGGTGCTTTAATTAATTAATTAATTTAATTAAGGCTCATGCATAAATCAAGCTAGAAATGGTGAGTTTAAGTAATTAGGGAAAACACTTAACCGTAATAACATGTTAACTAGGCAAGTGGGTGAGGTTAATTAAAAATTTAGAACACTTAACCGTTGTAACATGTTAATTAAGCAGATGTTAGGGTTAAGTTAACTAAGGTAACACTTAAACCAAAACATATAATGACATGTGGTGGGGTTAAGTAATACAAGAGGAAAACGCTTAACCAATTATATAACATGATGTATGGGAAGGGTTAAGTTAACACAAGAACAACACTTAATCAATATAACATGAATTGAGGTAGGGTCAAGTCAACACCAGAAGGAAACACTTAACCAACATGACGTGACGGGTGGATGGGTTAAGTCAACTTGAATTGTTTAATGACACTTGACTAATATAACTTGATGAGCGAATGGGCTTAAGTTAAATGGGAAATACTTAACCAATATAACCTGATGAATGAACAGGGTTAAGTTAATAAATCACACTTAACCAATCCAACATGATAAGCAAGAAAGGTTAAGTTAATAAGAACCACTTAACCAACAAGACTTGGCGAGTATAAGGTTAAGTAGACGTCGGGTAGGTGGGTAATATTAGTAAATATAGGCCCACAAAACTTAACCTTTAAATAAACATGCTTGAATCCGTGGGAATGTTAAGTGCACGTCGGGTTGGTGGGTAATATTAGTAAATATAGGCCCACAAAACTTAACCGTTAAGAAAACATGCTAGAATCGGTGCGAGGGTTAAGTACATCTCGTATAGGTGGGTAATATTTGTATATATAGGCCCACAAACTTAACCAGCAGGAAACCCTAGTAACGGGGACCCATTTCAGCAGTAAACCACATAGATGTATCATGGTACCCTGAAACTAGGCAGGGTGGGGCACGATTACTGGATTGGTTATAAGCGGTCAAAGATAACGGCAGGGGGTGCGTCAGTGTAGGTTCTGACGGTTTACGGGCGTGCACATACTCCGGAGTGGGAAAAAGCAAGCACTGGGTACCAGTAGTTATACACTATGCATCCTGAATCGTGTCGGGTCGCTATCATAAGGCTTGATACACCTTATGGTGGCACCAGCACAGAGTATCTACATGCAAGATAGGGCCGACTGACATAGACACATGGAAACTTAATACAAATAGGTAGCATAATCCCTAGTTGGACCTAGGTCGCATACACCCTGAATCCAAGAAGCGTTCAATAGGTAGCATAAACCCCAGTGGCCCTGGGTAGCGTAAACCCTGGTTGAATCTAGTAAGCACTCGATAGTAAACCCTAGATTAGATCTAGGTAATAAATGGAATCCTCACGATATATGTACACCTGAAGGCTACCACAATTACGGGGGTTGGGATCACGATTATCGCATTATACAGATTATTAGTTGAGACACTAGCTAGGTGGTGCAGAGATTATAGTAATAAGTGTGATCACATGTTCAACCTATCTTGTCTTATATTAGGGTATTGTCCTATGTTCTGTTACTCCTATCATGATCCCTTTTACTTGTTTAAATGCTAGAAATCACTGAACTTACCAGAATTATTGTCTGACCCGTTTTCTCTTGTCTTCTTTTCTTCCGTTCCCTCCCCCCAAGTAGTCAGGGAGGGAATTTCTCAGGTTTGTTTGGAACGTTACTCTTTCCAAGCTTGAAGACTCTTTGACGTGTTGCCTTGGACTCTCTCTTCTATTGTTATGGCTGGCTCATGCTTTATTTGGGGAAATCATTTTAAGCTTCTTTATTTTTGTAAGCAAGACACGATACTTTGGTATTGTAAAACAATCTTTGTACAAGCTGTTTATCAATGAATAAAGTTTTATTTATTTGTTGCTTCTTTAATTGTCTGTCTTGTAATTTATTTGCATCTTTTACCTATAATGCTCCACCGAACTTAAGGCATTCCCTTTGTGAGTGACCTTAACGGAGGTGGGGTGTTTCACTTGGTATCAGAGCTGAAGGTTACCGGATCATATAAAAAGATTTGAAAAATTATTTTCAAACGACTTTAAAAGAAGCATTTTCAAAAGAAAAGTTTAGTTATAAAGGCATATTCCCCAAAGCCGTATGCACTATCTTTTGATCCTCTATTTGAATCCTTGTTTCCTTCTTTCTTGAGTCTCCGGGGCTCCTGGCTTTTTGGGAGGTAACCTCATCGCAGCATGGTTTCGTATGCTCGACAAGACTACAACACTTGTCAAAGGGCCAACAAAGTAAATGTTGACCAGATGTTCTAGAAAAGTAAACGTAGCCTCAAGCCTCACAACCGGAAAATGACAAAAATTGGGTAGGCAGCATGGCTAGTTGAGTCATACCCAAATAGGGTATATTTGTCACCGATCTAGACAAAATTCATTATTTATTCTTCTTTAGATTTTGTAACTTACGGATTATGGTTAGATGGCCGACAACCATGGGTGACAATATATTCGGTAACTCAAGCTAAATGAGGGGTCAGTCTTGTATGGCCAAATTGCAAGATGTTCCTCTTGAACCCCAGTGTATCCCCTCTAGAGTACACTGATCGCGAGGTGGTCCCAGACCTTCTCATAATTGGAATCCAATCTCCAATAAGAGCTCTGCGGTTCTTGATTTTATACTATGTATGTAGAGCATAAGATGCAAGCGTTCTACTATTTGATTATTTATTTGATTAGACATTATTATAATATCACCGGATTTTGATATCAAAAAATGTTTTGGTTATAGTAAGGTAAAATCTGTCCATGTTTATGTTGCTCCAAATTTGGGACCAAACACCAAAGGTGTAAAGCTACACTTCACTGATTCGGTAAGAATATGGAACCGCGTAATCACAAAATAAACGAATAAAAACAAGTAAGAACACAAAGGAATTTTTATAGTGGTTCGATTCAATATGAATCTATGTCCACTTTCAATCAATTCTCATTATGATATTCAAGCTTACAGCATATGAATTTTCTCTCATTACAATCGTTTCTTTCTTTTAACTCCATTTACGATTTAACTTTCTCTTAAATTGGCGAAGAGTTGGCGGAGTCTTTAGCTTAATAGTGAGAGAAGTATGGATCTTCAATCCTTTAAGTGCTTTGGCCCTTTCTCCATGATTTTGTAAGAGTTTTGCATTAGATCCGGATTTAGAATGAATTAGAGAAGATATGAAATTGCTTGAATGATGTTCGAGTGTTTCATCTTGTAGCTCGGATGAGTTTGAAGGTGATTAGATTCAATTGTAGAAAGCTCTCATGATCATTGACTTGGATTTGATCTTCATGAAGTTAGAGAAGTGTTGATGAATCCATAGAAGCCATTAAAGAAGTTTAAGATGAGCTTTGAATTTGACGGAGTCTCCTTGTAGGAATGATTTTTCGGTCCCTCCCCCCCCCCCTCAAATGAATTATGAGGGTTATTTATAGGTGATTTTAGCCTGGGTGGCAATTCTGTAATTTATGCAGAAAAACGCCATGACTCAACTTGCCATGACTCCATCTCACCATGACTCTATACAGTATGAAAATCTCATATGGCATGACTTTAATGAATTACCGACATGGTGCTATCCACCCATGCGCACACGCCATGCTTTATATATAGGGACCCCAGTCCGAAGCTTTTACATCACATGACGCTATATTAATGACGTGGTTACAATCCCATAGCATTTCACGTTTTGGCTTGGATGTTTTTCCATTTTAATGGCGTAATGCAGAATAACGACATGACTTGCTTGGACTGGAATGCGACATGATATAGTGCTAGTGGTATGACCTGGATTAGCTTAACGGCATGGAAGGAACTGTGATATGCTGAATGAATTCACCAATAATACACGGCAAGAGTGGTTTAAGACTTTACACCTGTCCTAAGATAGATAATGAACAGTATTCATGTATGTAGTGCTCCCGTACACCTTTGCCACGTGTCCTATTGTGTTGGGATCTATCTTTTTACTTTATAGATGGGATACAAGCTGCTTTCTAATCCGCCATGTGTCCTTAAATGGTATGCCCCAAAACCATTTGTTGTCTACGAATCAGAACGTGCTCTGTTACGAATGCTGCGGATGTTTATGTCGTGAGTCCCATCTCCATCCATGTCGTTCACTACGGCTCGAGTTCCATTTTAATCTCCAACTAGGATGGCTTACGTTACACGTTTTATCATCCATTTGACATAATATAATCAACGTTAACCGACCCAATTTGATAAAGTTACTTCAACTCATTAGCTTACGTCATGAATGATCCATGGTACTTATATTATATTCCAGAAGATGAAATACCCCATGTTGTTAACTTGTACACGCGGCCTCTAACATGGATAATATGGCTTAAACAGTTTTTACTAGGATGCATGATGACTTCCTTCAACTGGAATGCGACATATCTATAGTTTTCCATGCAAACCTCTTTTATTTAATAATATCTTCATCGACATGAGTTCACACGTGACATGCTTGCTCACGCAAATTGTCTTAACACGACATGCTATATGGAAACGGATTGCCTCACGTGTGTGTTACACAATCTATTATCTACTAGCTGTCCTAGTTGGTATCAACCGCGCGTCATGACCATGTCGTTAACACCGCTCGAACGTAGCGGTTACCATGGCGCACTGAATGACTTCATTGCATTTCGTTCTGACGATATGACCCCATGTCGCGTTGACGACTTTATCTTATGTCGTTTACACCGTTTTACGACATGGACATGTTTTGTGCGGACGATATGATTCACGTCGTAGCCGAACGAGTTGAGTTATGTCGTGTCTGAACAACTTGGACAGTTTTAAAACATTATTTTCTGAATCGTGTTTTCACAACAGGGTTAACAGTTTATGTACGGGATGGTCTTACTATTATATTTTTCTTTCAAAAGGTTTTTCAAAGTTAAACAATACGGTTGGAGTTTACTCGCACCACTCCCATGACTGACCCATAGTTTATTTTGTTTGTTTTTCCTAAACTCTTGGGTGCCCAAATTTGTACGGGCAGTCAAGTGTTTTAGGCTTTTACAGATACACTTGGAGGAGCTTGAAGCAGGAGGCTTCACCGTCAGTTATTTAGAGTTATTTCCGCTGTATCAAATGTTGTGTTGTACTCTGATAATGGTCCGTATATATGATACTAGTTTTTGTATATAAAAGATTATGTTATATAATATATGTTATTCGTCCCACTGTGAGATTCTGATGTTTTCCTTTTGTTCTATCTTCTATCTATTTTTGTTTCTTTAACTCTAACAACTTGTAATTATGTGTTATTTGGGTTGGACGTATGTTGTATTAGTCAACTCAGATAGTACGGATTTGTTGGCCATCGCATTTGGTATTCGAGCTTAGGTTGAGCGAACACCTAGGCTTTGATGGGAGTTTACTCATTAGAGATAGGGTCAGTAGTACCCTAGAATGAGTTTGAGTTATGAGAGAGCGTATTTGTAATTGTTATAAAAAAAATGGTTTTATATTGTGTTGATTTATCGGCTGAGTGGTACATAAATTCCACATCGACGCGTTTGCTAATGTGACCTATAGGGATTCATAAACACTTGAACAGAGTAATTTGACACAGTATTGTTTTAAAAACGGGTAAATGAAATAATTTTACCCAAAACTATATTTTTATATGGAAGGAAGAATTTTTAGAAAATTATTATCATACAAGGATGTGTTGGTTATATTACTATAATCAAATGAGATTATAAGATTGAAATGGTTTCATATAACAAAATAGAACTTGTATATACAAATGATATGAAACTGAACTGGATTCAAACTAGAATTGGAATTAGATCCCAAAATGTTGGAAAATATTTTTACAAAGTATATTAAAATAATATAGCCTTGTTTTGGAAGAACTTCTGAATAAAAATCATTTTGTATAGATTTTGAAATGATTAAGCATTGAAATCACTTCAGTGGCTGAAAAATAATTCAGATGATGGATGGCCACATCATCGGTATTCATTTTCGAGTTTCTAATTGATGGATTGCTACCATATTATAATTTCCAATGCAAATTAATTTTAGAAGACGAGTTTTTTGTAAAATTCAAGTAGTTTGAATTTGTGGTTATAAATATATCTACATGATTTCTAAGAGATTTGAAATAAATACCGGGTATTTGAATTCTGGAATTTAAAACATAACTTGTGCAAGTTAAAGAGGTTGAAATATATAAATTGATTTGAAATCAATTTAACATTTGCCAGAAAAATAAATGGTTAATTTTAACCAAATAATACCAAAGATAACTAAAAAATTAGGTTTATTGTAAACGAAATAAATAAATTGATTATGAATCAATTTGAATAAATTTGGATGTATGTGAATGGAATATGAATGGAATGTGAATTAATTGGTTGGAAATCATTCGAATGAAATAAATATGAGTATATATGATATGTAATATGAATGGAATAATGTATATACTAAATATTGGAACTTACATTAACATATACGTTCTAAATATAAATGATATGACTTATTGGGATTGAATTCATATGTTTAATCATTTAAATAAATGAAAGTTGTTAGACCAAAAAATGGTCCTAACACCCAATTGAATATGATTTGCGAAGAATAATAATCTAAAACATAGAAAATCAGGCAGAGACAGACATTAACTAGCCTACGTCCACTTCATAGTTTCTTATTTCACTCCAGAATTACAATTACAATGAATACATTCACACAATCACTCGAATACAATGAATTATTCTCTCCGAATTCATTGATTTTTATTGGAGAATAAGGTGGTTGTTGATTGAGAAATTCGGCCATGGATGCCATTAATGAATTAAGTGTCTGAACTCCCCTCAACTGATGCACTGTATGTTTATTTATATGTGTAAAATCGGTTGGGATGTGTGGCCACGTGGCAACATCATAGAGGACTTCGAAAATGATGGAGAAAGTTGAGAGCGTGGCTTCATTCGTGGGATTACAAGTGTCAATCGGTCCGGGTAAATAGGCACAAGAATAGGTCTCCAATGAAGGGAAGTTGCGTGTTTCAGGCAGTTCGGTTAGGAGGCTTAGATCCGATCCGAACCGATGTTGTTGCAGCCATCCGATCCGA
Organism: Allium sativum; assembly: GCA_030737875.1. Lineage (NCBI taxonomy): Eukaryota > Viridiplantae > Streptophyta > Magnoliopsida > Asparagales > Amaryllidaceae > Allium > Allium sativum. The sequence continues at coordinate 827,969,097 of CM060909.1, forward strand.
CCCGACCTATTCCATCTGAACCAATCCGAGCAATCCCAATCTGATCTGATCCGGAGAGGGGGATCAGATCCGATCCAATCCGAAAGGAGGGATCCGATCCGATCCGAAAGGGGGATCCGATCCTGTGGCATTTGCATGTACAATTCAAGTTTTCCAACCTTCTATCACTCCATCTAAGTGATCATCAATCAATGTAAGTTATTACTCAAATTCCTGGCTTTGGGTAGCCTGGTCACAAAGCAGGCTAACATTTTGCCCCCCCAAAGTACATCTTATCTTAGATGAGATGTGCTTTAAATAAGTCGATCTAAATCTTTTTGAAACGTCATCCACCATTGAGGAGGCTTTACCAGATTGTTGTGTCCTATTGAGTAGTCCCATCATATGGATTTTTTCCTGTATAAATGGCTTGTCATATATCGCACTACTTCCGTTGATGTTTACCAGGCCAAATTCCATGGCTAGGGTGGTCAAGTTGATCAATTAATCGTCTAGATCTCTTCGAATCAAGAGGTTGAATTTCTTCACCATAAGTCAAATAGGATCGTTGGCTTCCGTATGAGATCATACATGCACAAGTTAATGCCAAATGATGTTGTCTTCCTATGCAAGTCAAGTGTATTATTAAGTCAGGCTTTCTTTTATGCAAAAGTCAATGTGTGAAGTAGTCATCCAAGTCATAGCGTAGTATCCGAATCTTCGGGCCTTCAGCTAGCATCTGGCTAATTGGGATATAGTGCTTCAGGATTGGCATATGGATCTGTCATTTGTGCTTGGATTTGGACTATCTCGATATCTGGATATTAATCTAGAGCTCCCTGATCGCATCGAATCGTAACAATAAGGTATCCAAAAGCCATTATCACTTTGGATCACTTTATAATCCCGTGATCACATACGAGTCAGCATGACATGTTGCTGAAAACGTGCAAGCCAATGGTTGTTATGATCATCACAATCCTAAGGCATTAGAGGAGTTTATCACACTCTCCATTTGATGCAATTGCGGGTCGAGTCTTTGGATTCTTGTTTGATCCGTTAGTTGGCTCACTTGGATGGTCGAGATGAATCATGTCATATTCCAGAGATATAGTGTATGTGTTCTAAATTATACACAAAATCAGGATCATGTTCAAAGCTAGTCTGTCAGTTGAAGCTCATGCTCCCAATCTCAGTGTACGATGAGTGAAGTCAGTGCTTATGCCCCCAGCATCATTGGGGATTGGACTTGGTCAATCGAATATCCAGTCTTCTAGCCTTTAAACTTTCTTTCTTCACATCAGGTTAGAGCTGCAGGTTTAACAATCTTGGTTGACAGTGTCGTTCCGTACTTCTTTCTTATGTCGTCAAGCATTAGAGTTGTATACGTGAATGGTCGAATAACATTCACGTCGATGTCATTCCATCTCTTTAGTCAGAAAGTGAGAATTGCCACATCGAGCGACAATGAACTTAGATACTCTACTTGCATCAGCCATGCAGTTGAGTAAGCTCGTCAATCATAAAAGCGAGGGAACGTTGTTAGGGAGTTATTCGGGCTCCTTCGTTCATGCTTTGGAATTATCCGAAATAGCCGTCATAGTATTGTTAAGTCTATCCCTTCTGCTTGGTTCCATTGAGCTTGACAATCAGGATTGCTGGATCGATTAATGAAATTGTTTCTTTTTGGAATTATGCATTCCTATCAATATTTTCCGGGGCTTTTCTTTTATCTTGATCGTTTCAGGAGTCAGATGACGCTTCATTCTTTGTCATGAAAACATTGAGAACATCCATTTCAATATAGATGTCCTCTTGTTGCAGGAATTTTTCTATCTCAGGATATAATTTGTCAACGTTTCTGGGAAAATCTCATGGCGTAAAGATATTGATGTTTACTCTAGAGGTGAATCCGCCAAGGCAACTTGGTGGGCCTCGTTGCAGAGAGACTTTGAAGTCTGAGTTACCCAGAATATCGGATACTGCTGCTATCAACACCATAGATGGTCCAGGTTGATCTACCGATGCCACCACGACATCGAATTTTAAGGAACGAATGCATAGTCTCGCCAAACCTTTGTTTGATTGAAGTGAGTAACATGACACTCTTGGGTCGATAGGCATGGATCTTTGAGCTGCATTTGAGATGTGCCACCATTGATGAAGCATTAAATAACATTGGTAATCTGGCCTTTGTTTTTGCAGAGTCGTTGCCAATTGCCCAATTTAGCACTGGTGCCCCCAGCATGAACTTTTGAAGTGGATGGAAGCTGGTCTCTCGTTTCTTTGTTCCGCATATGTAATAGTCTTCAATCAGGCTTTTGTCTTTTGATTCTAGATGGTGATCCGTTACTCGGATGTATGCTGGTTGTTCTTGAGGAGCCATTCTTCTGGTTATAGTCTGGGATCTTGGGGAACTCCGATAATAGTAAATGTGCCTAAAGTTGGTGGATAGTCAAATTATGTTGCTCGAAGCTCGTATCCCGTACTCCCCATCCACGAGGATTTTACTAAATGGTAATCATCTAATCCACGTATTCTCTGAATTTATACTCCCTCATCAATCTGTGAGTTGGAGTTTGATAAAAAAATGATTTGTTCGTGTCTAGGTCATGTTAGTCTTTGGTCTCCCATCCAGGCTCTGAGGTTCAGAGTCGGGTGGCGATAAAGTCAGATTATAGCTATCTCAAATGATCTCGTTTGCCCCCTACATTAAGAAATGGGGAACTTTATGTTGAATTTGAGTTGGATTTGAAACATTCATCCGAATTGGAGCAGAGGTTGGTCGGACTCCGTTTAAGTTTCTAGTGGCTCTTGCATTGCCGTCGTTTTCATCCAGAGTGTTACTTTAGAAGTTACATGCTGCATATGTCTAAGAAGAGTTTGATTTCCCCTTGTTTCATCCAAGTTGATGTTGTCAACTTGTCGTAGGGTCTCGTGCGATATGAACTACGAAGTAGGGAGTGTTCGAGCCAAGTTCGTTGTTGCTTGAATTCCCATGGTTCTCACTCCTGCGAGTAAATCTTAGTTTCTCGGCCTTCCATCTATCCAAGTAAAGAAGTTATCCATCATTTTCCGTCGTTTCTGGAGAAGTTCATCTTGCCGAGCATCTGGGTTCTCAATTCAGCAATGGCATCATCCATTTCATGTCTAGTCTGACATGCTGAGGGATCATCACAAGAAGAAATCTATTGGCTTTCTTCGTTCCTAGCGCCTTCTGCACCAACATCCTCGAATGGAAGAAATTTCTATCTTCTTTCTTCTTATCCCTTGAGTCGGAGTATCAAGCAATTCTCTTCCTTACAAGCTCGAAGTCAAAGTAATAGCATGCCCCCTCATCCGATTTGTTTCATCGAGAAATCAGACGAGACTAGCAAATGGACGTTCACTCTGCATCCGTTCAGTGGTCCTCAAGCGGCCTCCAATCCAGGGGTAATGGCATAAGACAGGTGGTGGTTTGATCACGTCCTTTTCAAATATAGACGAAGGGAGGCGCATTCTTGATAGTCAGGGAAATCTTTAATCCATAGAAATCCCGAATGCCATGACTGTGTCAGATCGTATTAAGACCAGAAAATCGACGATCACTAATTAAGGTCGGGTAGAAATCCAAGAATCCCAGGGCTTCGCCGGGTCCTTTCCAGCCACGAGTATTAAGTCTCATGACATGTCATTGAATAATTCACTCTCAAGGCCACTTTTGGATTTCCGCCTTGAGTTACGTAGGATGCTTATCATTAGGAATCAACATCAGCCTTCTGGATATGGCTCTTTATTTGTTTTCTACTAGCCTGCTGTTGTTGCAAGTGCGGGCCTCGCGTTCTTGACCAGTTATCCTTTGTAAATCTGCAATCAGCAAACAAAGTGGTATTCCTGCAATATCATACGTTTGCAAGTTTGTTATACATTTCAATCGAATATATTTGTAGTCAGAGCATTACTACACTGAGTAGTAAGAAATAAATCACATCACAAATCAGATAAGGGTTTCAATTCGGTATCCCTGCAAATCATAATCCCTGTAAATAAATATCATATCACAACCATCGTAGGGGTGTGATGTGTATGTAAGCCCCAATCAATAGTGAATAAAGTGCCTGGCCAGGGCTTGTTTGGGATTGATTAGGATCGATAGTGCATCGCCCCCCCATGTCCGGGAATGAGGGGTTCGGGCTCAACTTTCATTCTTGCCCCCGATCCTACAGCGGGGTAGGAGCCCTTCCATGGCATTTAATCGCAATTCCTTTTCACTCTCCTGTTGTATGCCCAGGGTAGAGTTCGAACTCAGCTTTCATTCTGCCCCCCAATCCTTCAGTGGGGTAGGAGTTCATTTGCAGTGCTCAGTCCCTGGCGCCTTTATACTCTCCCGTCGAATGCTCAGGGTAGAGTGGAATCAAGGCGGTCTTTTAATCGTGGTGCACCATCACGCCTTGGGGATGTCGTCTTCCCGTCCTTTATTCTCTCTCTCGAATCATGAGAGTTAGAGTTAATCAGGCGAACGGTCATGTCATTCGCCCCAGCTTTCCTTCTGCACACTAATTCCAAGATTGGGATTCTGCCGGCTCGAGTGTCGTTCTCGAACTCGATTTTAATCCATACTTCCCACTTCGCTCTGGCGGATGTACATTATCGGGAAAGTGGTCGGGCCACATTTGCCGAATATTTGCGTTCCTCCATTCAATCAATGGGAGGATTAATTAGCACCAAACTTCAGGTACCTGCATCAATCATGTCACACGAGTTAGTCATGTCAATAATTCAGGAAGCATGTAAAAGTAGATCGCATAATTGAAAAGTAAGCATATCAAGGGGCTGTACAGCCTCCTTTATTCGGATTCATGTAATCTGGTGGCATCGTGCATAGGACTGAGCCATGTAGACGGTCGAATTGCATCTATCTGAAATCGGATTCCAACTTTGAAATACAAAAGTCAATGCATAATTATCTTTATGTCTACCACGTATGAGCCAAGGAGTGATGGTCATCTCAGATCCTCCTTGAGCTATACAACTTCTTTCAGGCAGAGGGCGTGGCTTTGTAAACGAGCTGTTCAGTCAAGCTCATCATGGTATTGCTCCATAACTATCAGTAGCTCATAAAGGATGCAAATGTAAGTGTCATGGTTAAAGAGTAGTCCTGTTAAAGGAATGAATATGATTCTGTGTGAAAGTTGCATTGCATGCTATTTGTAGGTCCATTTTGCCTTGCCCAATCTCTGCCAGGGATGGCTTGATTGTGGTCTTGGGGTGACAAAGGCAATTAGGTAAATATTATAAGTGAATGACGAGGTTGTGTCTCCTCTGAATCACCTTTTTGCCCCCATGCTAAGGGCAAGGGTTGAATGTCAGGGAGTCATGTATGTATTGTTAATGGTATCATATAATCACTTTGGTGCTAGGACAGTAATTGTTAGGAGAATAATGGATCCATGCTCATAGAAGCTTTTCTGCTTTCCATGCCAAGAAATAGGATATGGCTGCTAGGGGGATAGTTATATCTCATCCATCCGCATATATGCCTACAATCCCATGTCGGGAATAAGATCTAATGGACAGATAATCAATCAACATCTAGGCTTAAGTGCTCTAAACTTTTAACTCTTCAATTTTCGGGAAAGGTTGAGGCAGTCTATTATGCAAGCCTATTATGTATCAGTTTTGAATTAAACGATGCAATCATGAGCAATCGACGTTGGAATCTCCGGTTGCACCCAATGTCTAGGACATGAGTTATTTGACTAATCCTCGATGAAGGGAGTGAAATTGTAAATCTCCACTTTCTAACTCCAAAACATCGTTTGTCAAAAGTTTCATTCGCGTTCATCTCCCATCTAGCGGGAGGCTGATTAGTGATTTTGTCCAATCATTTAGGGTGGTGAATTCAGCAATGAGGCTCGTTGGTGTCTGTCTTGGGACAACCTTTCAAGGGAAATAAGCATTGTGGCCTTGCATGTCATATCTCGAGGCATAAAGAGTGATGGCACGCCTTTCACTTCTCCTTGCTAAATGCATTCCATGCTACAGGAAGTTCATCATGAGGTTGTCTATGACTCTCTTCTGAGTTGTCGGAACTGTCTAACTTGGCCGGATTAATGACCTTTTTATTTTCCGTTCGTAGGACGTAAGATATGCTGTAACATTCCAATTCATCCAACAGCTCTTCTACCTGTTCTAGGTAAGCTACGAGTTATAGTCCCTTTATCTGGAGTTTCCTTCGAATCAATACATCTCAACGCCGGGTCATCGATCATTCATTGCACCGTTGGTATACAGTAACGGGTGCTTGTATTCATTTTTCATTTTGAAGGGCCATCTTCTTCATCTAACACATCCTCTTTGGGAATGGTAAATTTAGCGATGGATTCGGCTAATGTTTTGGGGATTGAGCAGTAGACACTAGGGTGCAATGTAAGCTTTGAATTCTGCTAGAGCTGGTCGGTCTAGACATTGATCAAATAAACTTGAGTATGATAGCATAGCTTGCGAGACTTTAAGTAATATTCATGCGTTATGTCACAATGGAAATAAGAAGTAGAGAGCTAATGTTTGATTCATATTTGCTTTAATCTCAAGCTCTCATCATTTGACCAAGGTCGTATGATGGCTGGTGAGCAGTCAAGTTGCTATAATCCAGGAAAGGATCCATAGGTCCAATCATGGCATGCGGTGGTTCAACTAGTACCTAACTATGGGCTCCAAAGTATGTTGACCTAACCCTTATTCGATGGAAATCAGTCTTCCTCAGTGTAGTTGATATCAGATAGCCATTGCAAAGGTTAGCCAAGTTCTTTGGGAGGTGAACCTCAGGACATATTTCATTCATCACATTATACGATTGAAGTGTAGCTTTGGGATGTTGGGATCCTTAGCTGCTTTCTGGTATCCCATTATTGGCAATCATGATCACTAAAATCATATGAATCATCTCCGGAGTAGTGCTCGGACTGTTCCATATAACCGTCATTCGATGCCCTGCCGATTGTACAAGTTTAAGTCGCATAAATAAGATGGTCACTACTCGTTAGCGAGCAACATCGGTTGCATCAGTGAAATCTATACACCATCAGAACTAAGGAAGAGGAAGTTGCTGTGAGACAATCATTGTCTTGTATACTGTCCTTGATAACAAGATGAATCTGATCGATAGCTCCTCAAATTGGCTTACTGACGTAAATAAGCGTCATGGCTATGGGAAGAATCCCAGTCGTTGCCATTTCATTGTTATATTCTTTGACTATCCATCAAATCTTCAATGATAAGCTTTGACGACTAGTGTTGGCCAAAATATATATGTCGAGCCGAAGGCGAGCCGTGCTCCGAGCCGAAGGCGAGGCCGTCAGTGGGTCCGGGCGCAGCGCTGGTGGGGGTCCAGGGCCCCGCAGTCCCAGCGGCGATCGACCTGGTGGGCACCGCACGATTTTTTTGATTTTGGAAGATGGAGCCTTTTCTGAAATGATCCAAAAAATGTATTTTATCGCAAAAACAGCTGTACCGGGTCGGATCGGAATTTGCCTTCAAGTAGCGGTTCAGAGGTGTCATCAGATCGCGGCTCGAGTCTGTCATCGGATCGGATCAGAGGTACGTCATCAGCAGGTGGTTGGTTCGGATCTCCCCATCTGGTTCGGATCGGAGGTTCTTTTTCAGGTAGGGTAGGACCCGATCCGACCACCTCAAGGATATTGGCCTGCACTTTATCTACATCCAATCCTAGGGCTTCTTTTGCATCCGACCCGGTCTCTTCATCTGCAACCGACCCGGTCTCTTCGCCTGCATTCGATTCAAAAGCTTTTCTGGACTCCATTTTTGATCTTCAACAATTTCTTCTGCATGGAACGGTGGTAACTTCACTTTTGGTAATTCCCACAATTTGCAAAGTCAATAGAATTCGCAGGATTTCATCATCGGACTCGGAGATCCAATAAGTAGAATGGAGAATCCTTAAACGCTGAGAATCTTCATTTCTCAGTGAAAGCACCAAAATGTTAGACCAAAAAATGGTCCTAACACCCAATTGAATATGATTTGCGAAGAATAATTATCTAAACATAGAAAATCAGGCGGAGACATGAGATTTATAGTGGTTCGGCATTAACTACCCTGCGTCCACTTCATAGTTTCTCATTTCACTCCAGAATTACAATTACAATGAATACATTCACACAATCACTCGAATACAATGAATTATTCTCTCCGAATTCATTGATTTTTATTGGAGAATAAGGTGGTTTTTGATTGAGAAATTCGGCCGTGGATGCCATTAATGAATTAAGCGTCCGAACTCCCCTCAAATGATGCACTGTATGTTTATTTATAGGTGTAAAATCGGTTGGGATGTGTGGCCACGTGGCAACATCATAGAGGACTTCGAAAATGATGGAGAAAGTGGGGATCATGGCTTCATTCGTGGGCTTACAAGTGTCAATCGGTCCGGGTAAATAGGCACAAGAATAGGTCTCCAATGAAGGGAAGTTGCGTGTTTCAGGCAGTTCGGTTAGGAAGCTTAGATCCGATCCAAACCGATGTTGTTGCACCCATGCGATCCGACCCATGCTATTCCATCCGAACCGATCCGAGCTATCCCAATTTGATCCGATCCGGAGAGGGGGATCCGATCCGATCCGAAAGGAGGGATCCGATCCGACCCGAAAAGGGGATCCGATCCAGTGACATTTGCATATACAATTCAAGTTTTCCAACCTTCTATCACTCCATCTAAGTGATCATCAATCAATGTAAGTTCATACTCAAATTCCTGGCTTTGGGTAGCCTGGTCACAAAGCAGGCTAACAAAAGCCATTGAAATCTCACATATATGAGACTGATGAGTTTAAATTGAGTAAGCACAGGTACATGGAACCGCCTGGCTTAAGCTTGGTTGTGCATATTGCTTAGTAATGAAGCAAACTCGTTAAATTATCGCTTATATAAGGTATGCTTAAGCAAAAATATTAAATTAGGATATATGAATTTTCTTTTCGACCGTATGGGTCGATATATACGTTTTCCTCTCTTTGGGTATATTGCAAAAGCTCCTCCGTCCAGTGGAGACTCTACGGAAAAATTTCCAAAATTTAGGGGGTTAGAAAAAATTTCAAAAATTATGATTTTTTTTTTCAAAGATAAATAGATAATTTTCAACTTGAATTTAATTTGAAGCTTTTAAATAGGAAATAGAAAATTAAATATTTCCGTGAAAACTTAAAATTGTATGGACTTGATTTATAGAATATGAGATACCGAGATATAACAAAATGGCCTTTTGAAAAGTTAACGGGTCTATAGCAGTTCTTTTGCCTTAATAATTTCGGGGAAAAAATTCTCTTAAGGGGGAAGGATTTACGTCCTATATTTTTAGTCAATTTATTTTGAACATTTAATATTATTTTAAATGTTGAATTAGAAATATAAATGAATTTAATACTGAATTTATCGACTAAATCAATATACGATTTAATATCGAAGATATTGAATTATCGAAACGATAATAATTGAATTCTCAGTTAATATTGAATCAAAACAGTTCATTCGATCAATATAAATTCTATTGAAATTAGAAACGATAAAAATTATTTATTATCGATGTACTTAATTGTTTGAAATAGATTTATATTTTAAATCGAACTTAATTTAAATCGTTAATTTAAATTATTATCTCTTCTACATAGTCGAATTAAATTTCAGAATCGGTTCCGTTGAGTCCAGAATAGCGTTATAACCTTATAATGTCCTTCGTTAAGTTAAAATAGGGGTTCAAGATTTTTAGTTAAGGGACCGCAAGATATTTTAGTTATTTAATCAAATAAAATCAAATTTAATTAGTGTATGTACTTAATCCAACATGCGTTCTTCAGGCCGACCTATGGATTTTACCGTGTGGACCTATATTGTTTCCTCGAGTTGTTAAAAATGTCTGCCTTCTTCGTTATCAAGGAAAACAGAAATTAAATTGCAACATACTATAGTCTCCCTCCTACTTCTATAAAACGCGATTACACCTTATTTTTCCTCTCCATTTTATTTATGTTCCTCTGCCACTTCACGATTTCGAAGTTTCCTTCTTTTCTCAAATTCAATTGAAATCAGGTTCAAATAAAAAGTATAAAAGGGTGATAGGAATTGAAATCAAAACCACCGCAGCTCGACAACAAGGCACAAATGCTCGCGAATTGGGGATTGAAGACTGCCAGGTCCTTTTGAGTTCGACTTTGACTGGTGGCGTACGATGGTGATTTGGAGTTCGTAGATGGTTCGAACATGGATCTGTGATGACAGGCGTTCGGTTGGAGTTTGCAAATTAGGGTAGATGGGGTCCGCGATGGGGAGAAGAGAGGAGATCGTTGGAGCTCGGCTGCTGGAATTGAAAGCGACCTTGTTATTCCTGATTGGTGCGATATGGTGGATGGTTGGGAAGAGGTCTATCGTGGGTTTCTTATGAGGTAGTCACGAGCAGGGGTAGTGCTCGAATGGTTGAACGTGAATATGGGTGTTTGGACTGCAGTGATGGCTGTGGATAGGAAGGCAGTGCAGCATGTTGTTGGGATGTTCAGAAGTGGGTTTGTGGCATTATTTTGATGATTAGTTTACAATAATATTCATGATGCAACAACAAGATAGTGTGGAGCTGATTGAATTTTAGAAATTCCAGTGGAGTGTAGTGATGATCGACTATGAAATGTTTGATGGAATGCCAAAAAGAAATAGAGCAATTATTTTGAAGATGTTTGGAGTTTAGTTCGTCGATTGGTCGAATAATTCGTAGGACAACAAGGTATACATTTTTATTAGTTTAAATATTCATAGGTAAATTCATTTATTTAGGTTAATAGTTCATTTAAAAATATAAAGGTTTAATCGATAAAGTAAATAATCATAGGTATAAATTCATTCAGAGTGATTCGAATAGATTCAAAGATGAGACAATATGGGATTTTAATCGTATATTTGACTAATAAAAAAAATCTGGTGAGTAAACTCACTCTCCGGTTTGATTATAATTTATTACAATCGAATTTTTTATTTAATACAAATATTTATATGTTGTTGTAGGTTTCTTGGTTGCATTTCAATTTATTGATAAGTTGTGGTTATTATATATATTAGTTATTTAGGCTTGGTGATTGTGGATATTATATATATATATATATATACATATATATATATATACATATATATATACATATATATATAGGCGAGCGTTCAATATCACCCGAAATATTGCAGCACCCCTAAATGCCCCCTGATTTCCACCACGTATCCCGTTTCTCTCTCCTTCCACTCATTCTCTCACCTCTTACTAACTTAAACTATTATAAATACTTGGTTTCAGTTGGGGGGTATTTGGGGTGCTCACTATTTAGGGTGTCATTGAACGCTCCATATATATATATATATATATATATATAAGATATTTCCCACGGTGCCATTAGCGTACAATATCATTAGCGGATGACCCTATGCGCCCCATAATATATTATAGTGGATGACCTTCATACCGCGATATCCTGCCTTGAAGCAGGATTGGTATTATTTATGTTGATTTACATCTGTGGATGCAGTAAAACAGGTTGGAGGAATCCAACTGGGTTCGTCAAATTAATTTTTGTTTGTTTTCATATTTATATATATGTGATGGGTTGAATTGGATTGATGGTTTGTGTGTTTGGATGTTTGAATATCACTGGCCCTAGATATCGAAATTTAAAATATCATAAAAAGGGAGTTTTAGATTTAAAAGGGAAACATTTTTTTTTGAAATAGAATTTAAATTTTTGAATAGGTTAGGAAAAATATTAACTTGTTTTAAACAAAAACAAGTAGCTGAATTGATAAACAATGTTTATAAATGAATAGAAAAATTATCTTCGGATAATTTAGAAATGTAAATTCAAGCGTGATCTCAAAAGGGAAAATTTATCTTTTTCAAAGAAGGTTTCAAATGGAATATGAAATAGAGATTTGTTTAATATTTAAAACAAGAAGTGAGATTTATGTACGGCATTTATAAAAAATGTTGAAAATTATCACTGGATAATTTATAACTTTAAAGTGAAGTCTGAATATAAAAAGGGGATGGGGAATCACTTAAAATGATAAACGATGAATTTATTCTGACGTTTGGAATATAAATTGAATTGGAATAATCTATATGGATTTATAGTTAAAATTTGACTATGTCGAGTTTATAAAAATAATTAACTCCAGAAAATATATTGGAATTATATTAAATTGGAATTTAAATTTTAATATTGAAATAGATCTGCTAAGTTTATATATATAAGTTATACTAATAAAATGTTCTTAAACGAGAATGGAGTTTCAAATAGATTATTAACATGGAAGTTTGTTTAATATAAAATAAGGAAGTTAAATTATAACAATGTTAATAAATATAACGAAGTAATTTTCATTTGATAAATTCGGGAATAGGTTTTTCCAAATATAAGAGATGGCATTTAAAAATCATATTTTTAAATGAGATAAAAGAGGGGATTTTTGTGTTAAGTAATGTCAATTTTATTACAAACTCTTATCCGTCTCAAGATAAGAACGTTGTCGATCAAGGTCTTAGTGGTAAATAATATACTCTAACTTGAACGACTTCACTATTATCGAGGGATGATATTAGTTTGCAAAGGTGAAGGATGTTGAATTAATTGATTATTCCCGTAAAAGAAATTTATAATTTGAATTCGATTATATCGAATCTTTTTATATAATAATTTAGGGAAACTGGAATTTAATATAGAAGCTGAGTTGTGAATAATTTACAACCGAGTTATGAATTTTCAATAAAGTAATCGATGATTCTGGAAAATCGAGATGTTTAAATTAGATTTGGAAAACAGTTTTAATTTATATTAAGAAATGGAATTGGAATTTAATTATAAATGAACTTTAAACTATTATAATTAAATTTAATTAAAACGAACTTGCCGCAGCGTGGTAGTTCGTAATTTGGCGTTTCGAACTTCGATTGAGTATATAAAACTCAATATAATTTGGAATTCATGAAACAAGAAACGTCCGGACCTATTGATTAATAGTTTTCTAATGGAAGAGAAAAATATATATTTTGTCTTATAGATTTAAGTTATGTCAAAATCAAATTTTCAGAAAACAACGCCATAATCGTTTTAAAACCGTAATGGTTTATTTAATTAAATAAAAGGATTTTTAGTGAATAAAAATTTGAATTTCCATTAGTAAAATTCGGACATGAGTTGTAACAACCTGGAAATTCTGGGCCAATTTAAAATTTTTATTTTGTCAATTTTGATGAATTTTGAATATTTAAAATGAATTATTTTAAATAGTGATGACGAGAAATTTATTTTGAATAGAATTAGAACTTATATATTTATATAGATCGTCGTTAGAATATAATTATTTATTTTTAATTATAAAAGGAATTGAAAATGGCGCGGTAGTTTGAAATTTCAATTTCGAATTTCAAATGAATGTACAGGATTCAAAATAAACCGGATTTTAGCGAAACCAAAAATATTAGAATCTATTTGAGAATATCTTTCCAACGAATCCGAAAAATCAAAATTTCATAACGGGAATCAAAAGTTATGTCCAGCTGAAAATTCAGAATAGTCGCTATAGAATTCTGGCCCTTAAAAATGGAAATTTTGCAAACGACCTCCGTTTTCGATGAAACCACTTTTGTTGGATCTGTGATGTCAAGTTATTGTTAGGTTTCAAAATTCGTAATTTTCTGAATCAATATGTGAGCGTGGCAAAGGAAAACGCATTTGACCAGTTTCAGTTGATTTTAATCAACTAGAAAATGGCCATTTTTCAAATGGTCTCAGTATTCGATGAAATTAGTTTTTTTAGGACCGTATCGTCAATACGAAGCTAGAAAATATTTTTCGGGAATTTTTAGAGTCAGTATGTGGCCCCGGTAAATTGAAATGTGCGTTCAAATTCAATATATAGATTTATATTTTGATTTTTACGAAAACTGATCGAAACGATAGAATCAGCTTACGATACATATCCCATAGTGTTCGGAATGGGGGTAATTAGCTAGGAGCGATAGTCGGTGGGTTCGATTTCGAGTTCGGAATAAAAAAGAAAACCTCTCTCCCTATACTCTCTCAGTCCCCCCCCCCCCCCTTCATTCTTTAAAATCGAAAAAAAAATAAAAAAAACCCAACGAACCCTAAATCGACCCCCAGCCGCCTTTCACCGCACCCCCCCCTACAGAAGCCGCCGCCGCTGGAGGTCACCCTCACCTCCGTCTACACCAGTCGCGCTCCCCTTCCTCCTCTTCTCACTCACCTCGCACGCTTCACCCAATTCAACCCCCCTCCCCCCCCCCCCCCCGCCGTACAGAAAGCCGCCTCCCCCTTGGCCAGCCAACCCTCCTCCGCCGCCTGAAGCACCAACTCCGACCCCACCTCCTTCTCCCTTTTCGAAAAACACCCAAAAGCCCGACTGTAAGTTTTTAATTTCAATTTCTTTAGATATTTATTTTCATTTATTTACAGTAGTTAATTTTAAAGGAGATGAAAACCAATTTTAAATGAAAAGATTATAGTTTGAAGACTATATTTTTATAGAGAACAAAGTTAATGTTTTTAAGATGATAAAGTTTATCTTTCAAAAACGATAAAGTTTTGATTTTTAAAAAAAGTAAAGAAGTGATTTTTAATGAAGCAAAAATATAATTTTTAGCAAAGTCTAAATATACGATTTTCAAACTAGAAAGATACAAATTTTATTATAATAAAAATATGATTTTTTATATTATAGAAAGATTAAAAATATGATTTTTATATTATAGAAAGATTAAAAATATGATTTTTGTATTATAGAAAGATTAAAAATATGATTTTTGTATTATAGAAAGATTAAAAATATGATTTTTATATTATAGAAAGATTAAAAATATGATTTTTATAGTGTCGAAATAAAAATTCGATCTTTATATTAGAAGTAGATATATAAAAATATAATTTTTATATAGGAAGGAGCGTTGTAAAAATATATGAATCATAAATGAAATGTGATTTATATTTATTGGAATGAAGCAAAAAAAATATAATTTTTATTATGAACAGCGTGGTAAGGACTGCATTGGCATTGCAGACAAATCCAAACGGTTCAGAAATTCAGAATAGAATGGCGGAGTGGAACCCACGGTGAGATCTTCTCACTTTAAATTCTATTTTCTAGCTATATGTGTATATACACTAGGATGTAGACGGTGCTTAGTAGCACCCGACACCCGTCGTCCACAGACCATGGACGGCTTGTTTGTTTAGTTGATTGTTTGGTGATTGATTTATTTGGTTGAATTTGGTTTGGTGTGTGAAATGGAATTGATTAGATTGGTATGTGTATGGCGCAGGCCATTATTAGACCGGGGATAAGGCTAGGCCTTGTCCCGTTTCTAGTATCATGTCGTTATGCCACCGAAATTTTCTAAAATTTGTTAGAAAAATAAAAATATCATTTTATTGAATAAATGAATTGAATAGAATATTCATAGGTTGAATAGAATATCTTAGTCGTTAAAAATATAATTTTTAAATGTGAATAAATAAATATTCATTAACAAATCGAACGATTTGTTTATGTATACCCATTTGACTGATATGGATTGGGACGATATATTTTACACATCGTCCAACTGCACAAATAAAAATCTGTGTTCGTTGACTAAAACCCCACAAAGGTATTGGGATGATATTTGACATATACTAATCCCGATTGTTTAGTTGTATGTCAATCGATAGGTTGACAGACAGTTGTGTAGTGCATTTTGAATGATGGTTGATTATTTATCGTTGTTATTATATACATGTGTTGTATGGAATCCATATAATTAACATTATATGGTGATTGACTGGGCCTCATTTCGATTTGGAAAATAAAGAATATTATAAAATAAAGATTCATGTGTTGAATAGAATAAATAGTCGTGTGTTGACGATACTCATGTGTTGAAACTATTCATGTGTTGAATAAAATATTTTAACAATAAAATTCACATCTTTATCATATATAAAAATTAGAAACTAACTGGAAACTAGTTAAGATGAGTGGTTTCCTGGGTATTGATCTGATGTTGGTTTCGGCCTTCGGGTTTAATACTTACGGAATCGTTCTCTTACTAATTTACGGTTGGAGTCTGATTAAGAATTAAACAATAGAAATCCTAATTTTACAAAATATATTAAATAACAAAAATAGTCATGTGTTGACGATACTCATGTGTTGAAAATATTCATGTGTTGAAAGAAATATATATATTCATGTGTTGAAGAAAATATTCATTTGTTGAATAGAATAACGAAGTTATTGAAATATACAAAGCCGTGTTGATTAGATTTGCGCCATTTTGATGCGAACAATATTTATATCGATTATATTCGTTTTTGTAATGAATATAGAAAAGGAAGTGATTTCAAAATATAATGTTTTGAAAATATTATCATTTTTATGTTAATAATATGGAATATTCAATTTTGATTTGAAATTGAATATGAAGTTTTGAATATGAAGTTTTGAAAATGAATTTAAACGATTTATAAAATACATTTTGAATTGAAATCGACGAAATATATATATTACATATATTAAATGGCCTGAATAGAACGCGCCACGCCGCGACCGTTCGCGAATTTCGACCATTGACTTCGAATTGACGTTACGGGAGATCCGACCGTCGGGTTCTCCTGAAACTGGAACTGTTGGGTTCGTATTGAAAAGAGATTTCCAATGAATATTAGAAATTTGAAATATAATGGTTGGATTTGGAATTATATCCAAATCAAATTTGGAAAAGGTCGTTGTAAGTGCAGTTCGGTGGCCGTTATTGAAAACCGACTGTAAGGGCCTTGATAAAATTATTAAAAATATTAATAATTTATGTAAAATCATAATATATGAATTGGAAAGAATTAGGATGAAAAATTCCACATTTATAAGGAAAAAATATATTTTTATCGAAATGAACTAGTTATGAAATAGAATTATAATCCAATGTTTTTGAATAAATAAATTGGATTTGAAGTGGTTTTAAAAATAATCAGAATTTCCAATATACGAATTGGGATGGATTTGAATTGAAATTATCTTTGGAATATTTCGATGTTGGATTTCGTGATTATACAGATATGGTTGTGGAAATTTGAAAGATATATTTATATCGTTATTTCCAATACGATATTTGTTGTTTTCAGAATTTGATATTGAATATAAGCTGATATATTTTCTATTCAGAGCCTTGTATTTAATAACAATGGGATTTTGGGTTCGTTGTGAATGGTGTCTTAAATAACACTGTTCTTGGACCCAGTGTAGAAAAGAATAAATCTTTTAATTAAGATTTAGTGAGATTGTCCAGTTAATTAGTATTTAATTGGAATTGAATTTAAATGTGATTTCGGGTTTATCGTGAGCGGTGTTTTGAATAACACCTGTTCTTTAACTTGATTAACAATGGAATGTGATTTTGGGTTTATCGTGAACCGTGTTTTAGATGACATTGATTCTTTAACCCAGTTAAAGAGAGGATATTGATTTGTGGAAAGATTAAAACTAAGTGGAGTTTTAATGAATCTTTAATTAGATTGAAATGATCGAGAATGGTGTATCACCAATTTTGCTCCAAAGCGATAGTTAAATCCTTAATTAGACTTGAACGTAAAATGGTAATTAATATTTACCGATAACACCGTGGTGTTAGATATGGAGTATTACCAGTTTTGCTCCATGGAATGAATAGGTTGGGATTGGGAAATAAAACAAATAATTACTTCGGTGTGGTTCGCTAATCACGACTAGTTTGGAAAACCATAATATGGTTTGAAATGATATCCAAAGGAAGATTAAAAAATAAATTTAGAAGAATTTATCTTTGATAAAATTAATGGGAACCTTTACCTAAGAATGTCAATATTTGAATAAAAGAATATTCTGAATTGGAATGAGGTGTATGTTGTGTTTGTGTAACACTTGTTTATTATATACGCGGGTTATTCTGAAAGGCTGGGTTTATACCCATTCTGAATAACTGATTCGATGTTAAGTTGAAGATGAAGACGATGGTTGAAGACCGGAGGTCTTCACATCATTTGGGTGATTACTGATGATCTGTATTGGGCTGTACACCCAAGATGAGGAAATCAGTTGGTGATCGTCCAGACGTACTTGGAGATCGATGGATATGCGAGGAATAAGGTTCCTCCGGTTTCATTCAGACCCAGAACGAACTTGTAAACGGACAGTGTGTCTGACAATGGATTTTATTCTGTGTGATTGATTTCTATTAAATATACATCTGTTTGGCGGTGGAGAATTTATTCTCTTGCTTAACGCCCTTCTCTGAGACGTACGAGCTCAGAGGTTGTATATCGATGGACATCAGTCGCATGGAGTGAATTGCCTGTGTGGCATGCCTAAGTGGCAGATGATCAAGGCTTCTGTTGAAAAGCAAAGTCTTTTGGTTGATGATCAAAGCACGACCTATGTGGCATAGCTTTGTCTATAGCATTAATTCGCGAGCCTCACACTTCGGTATGAGTTAAAAACGGGATAGTGACTACAGGGAGAGCACGACATTTCTTTCTAGCTATGGGTGATGTCAGTGACCTACCAGCCCTGACATTCATATACGTTTTACCTGTGTGGTTGTTGGAATGCGAGGCGCCTCGAATATATGGTCGATAACTGGCACTATGTGAGCCGATGTACAAACCATTTTATAGGTCCGATAGGATCGGGAAACGTGTGTTCAGGAATAACTAATCCTCAAAAGTAAGAGAGGACCGGCCCTGAAGATCCAGGATCGCTGTGTGTGGTCCTAAGACATTTGCTAGAGTGTCTCGAACGGAGAGGAGCTTGCCCCTTGCCTCGACTCGTGACGAAAATCGAATTTCCAATACGTGATTTTGCGGTTTTAATTGTAGAACCTAGTATGGTGACATGATATATGGTACCCATGTCGTCTATGATTGATACTTATGACTGAAATTGTTTTAAAACACCTATGCACTAGTAATAATATGAAATGATTTCGTTTTATACGTATCAAGCATGTTTGGCTGTTATAAGGGAAAACCCTATTCTCCGGCTTGCGTTGCATTGTGTGATGGGACCTGGGTCTTATAATAGCTTTATTTTTCCTAAAAAGCATTGCGTTGTTTTGTTATATGCACTAGTGTTCTTGGGAGGAAACCCGTTCCGTGTTATACGGCGTGGTCCCTTGAATTACTCTCTTTTAAAGTAAAGTTTTAATAACTGTTTTAGTTCTCACACCAGTCACATGACTAACCTGGAGTTTATTGTTTTAACCTAAACTCTGGGTGCCCCTATTTTCCACACGGGCAGCTAGTAGTTTTGGTTTTGCAGATTTATATTCACAGGAACTTCGTTTGCAGTTGGAATGATATTCGGAAAGCTCTATATCCGTATATTCTTTTCATTATGTTTTGTATTATTTTCCGCTGCTATGTATTGTAATTTAAATCTCTGATATTTTTTTGTTGTATAATATAGATTCATACTCTGTGATATTCTTGTATTCTGATGGAATTGTTGTAATAAGCAATGAAATGTTCTTCTGTTTGTGTTCCGATGTGTGTTGTTCTCAAAGCAATTCGTTCTTTCCTTCACGGGGAAGTTACGGGTTACTACAATATAAATTGAATATGAACTCAAGTTGAGTAAATGGATCGATTTTTGGAATAAAAAACAGATTTTTAATTTTTGAATGAAGTTAACTAATTTCTATGGAAATTAGTAAATAGAGTTTTTGGATCGAACTTAATTCATTTGAGTGAATTGAATTTGTTAACTGAAATTGAGAATTCGAATATGAAACTTGAATTAGAATTTGGAAGCGAGAAAGGAAATTGAGTTTGATTTGTGTATAAGTGAAAACAAATATATTCAAACGTGGTATGTTCGAATTAAAAGCAGATTAGGCAATGAAGCTATTTAGGGACTAATTAGCGAATGGAAAGCGATTAATGAAAAAGTGTTGGTTTGATTTGAAGCAAATGGGGAATGGGTGTATATATATATGTGAAACATGTATGGAATGAAGAGAAAGAAGATTATAATTTAGGTGCCCGACAAGAAGGTACATGTTTAAATTTTCATATAAGATTTTATGAGCCTACTAGGCAAGCTGCTTGGCTTTTTGATTTTCTTTTTAAATGGAAGGGCCCAGAGAGGCGAGTTGGGGTTTGAGTTATTGACCAGTACGAAGGAGGTGCTGGCGAAATTATCCGAGAATTTAAAGATTTAGAATATTTTAAAGATATTTGGATAACTAGAAATCAATTTAAAAATATATAGAATTCGATAAGGAATGTAGAAAGTTGTTTAATTAATATTAGAAAGGGCCAGTGATTGTTTGATGAATGTTTGTTTTCCTTTGATAGTTAAATCACCAGTTATCAAAAACTTCTGACCATCATTGTCAATACTTAGAGACCGGTTGGATTTAATATTCGAAAACCACTACATATAGGCATATGCGTTACGAATTAGGTTATATTGAAAATAAATTGAAGATGGAGTAAAATGCAAGGGCTTTTCTATTTGTCCAGACTCAGGACAACTTGTATGGACGAATGTATGACAGAGTATTCCTAATAGATTACATAAGACGATCGTTTCAAGACATTACGTCTGGTGGTGGAGGAATTCATTTCTCTTATCTTTTATATCTGTAATATTTTTGGAAAGATCAACTAGTGATTTGACAGGTTTGACGATGTGGCATTCAAAGTGAATGGTGATTAGATGTTATAAAAAAGTAAACGTAGCCTCAAGCCTCACAACCGGGAAATGACAGAAATCGGCAAGCAGCATGGCTAGTTAGGTCATACCCAAGCAGGGTATATTTATCACCGATTTAGAGAAAATTCATTTTTTATTCTTCTTTTGAATCTGTATCTTACGGATTACAGTTGAATGGCCGAAAACCGTTGGTGACAATTTATTCGGTACACTCAAGCTAAATGAGTAGTGGGTCATGTGTGGCCGGGTTGCAAGATGTTCTTGCTGAACCCCAATGTATCCCCTCTAGAGTATACTGATCGGGAGGTGGTCTCATACCTTGTCATAGTTGGAATCCAATCTCCAATAAGTTCCCTGCGGTTCTTGATTTTATACTATGTATGTAGAGCGTGAGATGCAATCGTTCTACTATTTGATTATTTAGTTGATTAGCCATTATTATAATATCATCGGATTTTGATATGAAAAAATGTTTTGGGCTATAGTAAAGTAAAAATAGTCCATGTTTATGTGTGGGCCGGTCTTACTATTGAAATGACCCAAACTTCCCCTTTTGGGAAAGCCCGGATTGAGTTGAGAACACGACAAATCAGAACACGAATAGAAGAACATTTCATTGCTTATTACAACAATTTACATCAGAGTACAAGAATATTCCAGAGTATGATTAATTATAAAACAGAAAATAATATCAGAGATTTAAAAATTACATAGCAGCGGAAAATAAAACATAAGTATAATGTGTAGCGGAAAAGCTTTTCGAATATAGCTCCAGCTGAAATCCAGGATCCTGTTAAATAGAAATCTGCAAAACCAAAACTATTGACTGCCCGTGTGGAAAATATAGGCACCCAGAGTTTAGGTTAATACAATAAACTCCAGGTCAGTCATGGGACGGGTATGAGAACTCAAAACAGTTATTAGATTGATTTTAAAGTTAGGTAAATCAAGGGACCACGCTGTAAACACGGAACGGGTTTACCCCCAAGAATACCAGTGCATAAAATAAACAACGCAATGCTAATTTAAGAAAAATGAAACTATTATAAGACTCAGGCCCCATCACGCAATGCAACACAACCCAGAGGATAGAGTTTTACCTTATAATAGCCAAAAATGCTTGGTAAGTGAAATTTCTCTTTTATTATTACTATAAGTGCATAGCGTGGAAATCAATTTCGAAAGTAAATGTATCAATCATAGACGGCATGAGTGTCTCATTCTACTATGTCGCCATATATAGGTTTACAATTAAAACCGCAAAGCTCGTATTGGAAAGTTGGATTTCCATCATAATGGCTCCTGATTCGAAGGATCTATCGCGTAGTGCAATACTCCACAGCTTACGTCGCAGGCATGCGAAAACACCGTAATGCACATCCGCGCTTTTGGGAAATCAAGTATCACTACGACTTACGTCCAGCAAGAGAAAACACTGCTTAATCTATCCTTATATGGGAATAGGGGAAATGCCCTATCCCTCATCACGGTCGACCGAATTCATACTAATATCGAAGGCATACTGATCTGACCATCAGTTCAACATCATACCGGGGTGTGAGGCTCGCGAAGTCACGCCACACAAAGCTGTGCTAATTAAAGCTATGCTTTGATCATCATCCACAAGGCTCTGCTTTTCAACAAAAGCCTTGATCAATGCATCTTAGCATGCCACATTGTCAATCCATACTGTACCATTGATTTCTGCCAATATATAACCTTTGAGCTCATACGTCTCAGAGAAGGGTGCTAAGCAAGAGATTAAATTCTCTGCCACCAAACAGATATATATTAGCAGAGATCAACGAATATAGCGTAAAGGAATACAACGTCACACATACCATCCTCTTACAAGCCCTTTCTTGGTCTGAACGAAATCGGAGGCACCATATTCCTCGTGCCGTATGTCCAATACCGAAGAGAGGCCATCGCATATCTGAACAATCAACAAGTACGTCCAGACGGCCACCACTGTAGCCCCTTCAAGGTAGCTACTCCAATCATAGGCATCAGTAGCAACTCATCCATTCAATGTGACGATCGTCGGTCTTGCACCGCCTTCAATCTCTTCAACTGTTAGTCGTCGTATTCATTATTCAGAATGGGTTTAACCCAGTCTTTCCGAATAATTCGCGTAATTTTTAATCAGGTGCTATAAAAACACATCCAACACCTCATTCCCATTCAGAATATTCTTTTAATAAAATATTCACTATTTTAGGGAAAGTTTCCCATTAATTTTGTCAAAGATAAATTCTTTTGAATTTATTCTTTTTAATCTCAAAAATAATTACTTAATGATTATTCGAATTTAAGAAATTAATCTTATCTTTAACTGGGTTAAAAAACTAATGTCAAACATTGTTCATAATAAACCCGAATCTTCTTCCATTAACTATGGAATCTACACGGAAATCATAATAGTATATAATCGATATAAATTCCCGTATCAGACTAATAATATAAATGGAATAACGGTAGAGCATTTTAAATTCCATATATAGTAACAGCCTTCATTCGCAGGAGCTCATCTCGATTATTACCAAATCGAATTCCATTCAGTTCAAATTTGTTATATTAAATTGGAAGTCTTTACTTTAGAAAATTCCCATTTAAATCTTAATAAAAGATTTATAAATTCCAAATTATCTCTTCATTGTTAATTGGGTTAAAGAACAAGTGTTATTTAAAACACCGTTCACGATAAACCCAAAATCTAATTCTTTTATTCAATTCCAATTTAATATAAATTAATTGGTAAAATTTCCTAAATCTTAATTAAAAGATTTATTATTTTCTAAACTGGGTTTAAGAACAGTGTTATTAAAGACACCATTCACGACAAACCCAAAATCCAATTTTACATTAAATATAAGGTTCTGAATAGAAATTATATCGACTAATATTCAATATCAAATTCTAAAACCAACAAATATCGTATTAGGAATAACGATATATATATATCTTCCAAATTCCTTACAATATTAATATAATAACATAATCCAATATCGAAATATTCCGAAGATAATTTCCATTCAAATCCATTCCAATATATATATAAATATATATTGGAATATTTTGGTTAATTCCTCACAATATTCGTATAATGATGGAATCCAATATCAAAATATTCCGAAGATAATTTCCATTCAAATCCATTCCAATATACATAAATATATATTGGAAAATTCTAGTTATTTGTTTGAAATTTCATTTTTATTATATATATATATAAGAAATATGAAAATGATCATTTGTTTGAAATAAAAATATGTTAACGATAAAGTTTACATTTTTTATTGAACATGTAAAAAAGATGAAAAATATCCATTGATTGAAATAGAAAAGTTAAACAATAAAAATTCACATTTTTATTGAATGTAGAAATAATGGATAATATTCATTGATTGAAATAAAATATTTAACAATAAAAATTTACATCTTCATTTTATATAAGAAATGGTGAAAAAGATTCAATTTTGAATAAAAATATTTTAATATTAAAAAATTACATTTTTTACGTAAGTATGATTCATTAAAATATTCATTGTTTAACATTAAAAATTACATTTTTTAATGTAAGTTTGATTTATCAAAATATTCATTGTTTGGATAAGAATATTCAATTTAGATATAAAATTAGAAAGGAAGTGGAAATCATTTTAAAATGCATTTATAAATAATTTAAAAAATATGTTTTAAATGGAAATCGAAGAAATATATATAATATATAATGGCCCGAATAGAACGCACCGCGCAGCGACCGTTCGCGAATTTCGAACATTAGCTTCAAATTGACATTAAAGGAGATCCAACAGTCAGATTCTCCTAAATCTGGAACCGTTGGGTTCGTATCGAAAAGAGCTTTCCATTGAATATAAAAGATTTGAAATTTAACGGTTAGATTTAGAGGTATGTCCAAATCAATTTCAGAAAAGGTCGCTATGGATGTAGTACAGTGGCCGTTATTGGAAACCGACTGTACGGGCAATAATAAAATTATTAAAAATATGGAAAAATTATGTAAAATCATAATAAATGGTTTGGAAAGATTTTTGATGAAAAATTCTAGTTTTGAAAAGATAAAAATATATTTTTATCAAAATGAACTGGTTATTAACTAGAATAATAATTTAGTTATTTTTTTAGAAATAAATAAATTGGATTTGAAAATGGTTTTTAAATAACCAGAATTTTCCAATATATATTTATATATATTGGAAAGGATTTGAATGGAAATTATCTTTGGAATATTTCGATATTGGATTCCGTTATTATACGAATATTGTGAGTAATTTGGAAGATATATATATATATATATATATCGTTATTCCCACTACGATATTTGTTGGTTTCAGAATTTTGTATTGAACATAAGCCGATATAATTCTTATTCAAAACTTTATATTTAATGTCAAATTGGATTTTGGGTTTGTCGTGAATGGTGTCTTTAATAACACTGTTCTTAAACCCAGTTTAGTTAAGAATAAATCTTTTAATTAAGATTTAGGAAATTTAACCAGTTAATTTATATTAAATTGGAATTGAATAAAAGAATTGGATTTTGGGTTTATCATGAACGGTGTTTTAAATAACACTTGTTCTTTAACCCAATTAACAGTGAAGAGATAATTTGGAATTTATAAATCTTTCATTAAGATTTAAATGGGAATTTTCCAAAGTATAGTATTCCAATTTAATATATTAAATTTGAATTAAATGGAATTCGATTCGGTAATAATCGAGATGAGCTCCTGCGAATGAAGGTTATTACTATATATGGAATTTAGAAGGCTCTGCCGTTATTCCATTTATATTATTAGTTTGATATGGAAATTTATATCGATTATATACTGTTATGATTTCCGTGTAGATTCCATAGTTAATGGAATAAGACTTGGGTTTATTGTGAATAATGTTTTTAAAAGACATTAGTTCTTTGACCCAGTTAAAGATAAGATTAATTTCTTAAATTCGAATAATCATTAAGTAATGATTTTTGAGATTAAAAAGAATAAATTCAAAAGAATTTATATGTAACACCCCGTATTTTCTGTGAATGTTAAAGTAACGAATTAAAGAATAATTAATTTTAAAAGTAAGAATTAAGGGAAACAGGTTACGCCATTGCGTTCGTCTCGGAATTCTACTTGGGATAGAGTCCGAGTTTGCGTAAATCGGACAACGTATGAAGAAGTTATAAGCCGTAGAAGTTTATATACACGAAAGGAAGTATATATATACACAAAATCATCTCTAGAACCAAAATAAGTCAAAGACGAATGAGCGGGAAAGATCCCGCTCAAATGGTTTAGACCCTCCTTAAGGGGGGTAGACATAGGTGTCGACCCCCCTTAAGGGGGTAGACCCCTTCCGAGATCCAATTCCTGTGACGATTTCTGTAGTTCTAAGCAGATGTGACCTTCTCTGATTGGACCGGTGATGAATTCTGATGTATTAGGGCTTATGTGTCATACAGTGATTGGCTGAGTGGCACATCTCTTTGGTTTGGATGGCCCTGATTTCTCCTAGACTGGTCTAAAGGCTAGAATTAATCCTAGACTTCTATATAATCAACTCAAACCCTAAACCTAAAACACATAAACACATTCTATAAAGCCGTCATGCTATCTCTCTCTAAACTAGCGTAGCCTCCATCTTCTTAAAACTAGAATATCTTCTTCAAATAGAAATCAATTAGAAAAACATCAATAGTCTGCATCAAAGGAATAGCTTAACAAATTCAGAAATCAGATTCCAGAATACAAGAATTGTTCTTTTTTCTGTAAGTTCAGTTATATTTCAGATTTAAATATAAATAAAAGTCATGACTAGAAATAAATCGAATCTAGAACTGTGCCTAATTGTGATTCTGATTCATGTTTATCCTTGTGATAAATCTGAAATTAACTATGCCTATGAAACTATTGTGATTTGTACAATTGAACCTATCATATTGTATATTAATTTGGTGATGCTTTTATGTTATGTTATGTTCATGTTCATAAACTAAGTCATGTTCATATATACTTATATGTTTAGATCTACGTGCTTGGTTTTATGTTATGTTATGAACATGTTCATAAACTAAGTCATGTTCATATATGCTTATATGTTTAGATCTACATGCTTACATGTTTAGATCCAAGTTAATACATATGTTTAAGATCTATGTAAATTCTTGTTCATATGCTTAAGATCTATGTTAATTGGATATAACTCAAGTACAAGTTCACATTGATATGCTTGATTAAGTTTATAATGTTCACGAAAAATTTGTATTACACACGCTTAGTTAGATTCATATTATTTTGTGTTGTTGGAATGCTACATGTTCCTTTCTTTTCCCTTTTGTTTATGAGTTAGGCTAATTTGCGAGCCTAACGTTCTATGCAAATTATGTGAAACGAATAACGGGGGGAAGCGTTCGGGGAAAACATTAAATTACATGCTAATGGCATAGATTGGCTCATAATCATGTAAATGATTAATAGCATGAAATGGTATAATTTGTATACCATTAATTATGAACATAATTTAAATAGTAAATGTGACATGACAACACTTGTGGATAATTAATATATAAACTTGACATAAATGACGAATATGTAAATTAAATAAAGGATGAACAAGCCTAACCCAAGGTTAGATTTAGTTGTGGTGTAAAACTGCCCGGAACCTCCCGGACAACCAGTAACCGCAACAACACCTATCTAATGTGAGAGGTTACTGAGTCATGCCCAAGAAAAACCCGAGGTTAGAATGAGTTGTGGTGTAAAACTGCTCGGAACCGCCCGGCACATCCAGTAACCGCAACAACACAGATCTAATGTGAGAGGTTGGTGCATTAATGAATCAATTATTGCTAATGAACAAGATATGTTAATTAAACAAATGGTAGGGTTAAGTTAACTAAGGCAACACTTAACCAGTACAACTTGTTAATTAAAAAAATGGTAGGGTTAAGTTAACTAAGGCAACACTTAACCAATACGACATGTTAATTAAACAAATGGTAGGGCTAAGTTAACTAAGGCAACACTTAACCAGTACAACATGTTAATTAATCAAATGGTAGGGTTTAGTTAACTAAGGCGACACTTAACCGATATAACATGATGTATGGTAGGGTTAAGTAACACAAGAAGGCAACACTTAACCAATATATAACATGATGTTTGGTATGGTTAAGTAACACAAGAAGGCAACACTTAACCTATATATATATATATATATATATATATATATATAACATGATGTATGATAGGGATAAGTAACACAAGAGGGCAACACTTAACCAATATAACATTATGAACAAGTGGGGTTAAGTTAATAGAAAACACTTAACCAATACAACATGATGTGTAGGTGGGTTAAGTTAACATGAATGGACAACACTTAACCAATATTACATGAACGAAGCGGATAGGGTTAAGGCAAGCTAAACCAATAATACGTATTGACTTGATCAGTGGGACGGTTAAGTACATCTCGTGTAGGTGGGTAATATTAGTATATTTAGGCTCATGAACTTAACCATTAAATAAACATGCTTGAATCAGTGGGAGGGTTAAGTACATGTCGTGTCGGTGGGTAATATTAGTATATATAAGCCCACAAACTTAACCGTTAAATAAACATGCTTGAATCGGTGGGAGGGTTAAGTACATCTCGTGTCGGTGGGTAATATTTGTATATATAGGCCCACTAACTTAACCAGTAGGAAACCCTAGTAACGGGGACCCATTTCAGCAGTAACCCACATAAGTGTATCATGGTACCCTAAACGAGGCAGGGTGGGGCACGATTACTGGGCTGATTATAAGCGGTCAAAATAGCGGCAGAGGGTACGTCAGTGTAGGTTCCAATGGTTTACGGGCGTACACGTACTCCGGAGTGGGAAAAAGCAGGCACTGGGTACCAGTAGTTATACGCTGTGCATCTTGAATCGTGTCGGGTTGATATCATAAGGATTGATACACCTTATGGTGGGACCAGCACATACACACAAGAGAGGGCCGATTGACATAGACACATGGAACTTTAATACAACTGGGGATCCGATCGATAGGGTAGTAAGGGCACATCCAACATCTTTGTGGCAATTAGGCTGATCGAGGTAAGATCCTCCTACTAGATGTACACCTGAAGGCTACCACAATTGCAGGGATTGGGATCACGTTGTAGTATTATCATTTTATACATATTACTAGTTGGGACACTAGTTAGGCGGTGAAGAGATGTAGAAATCAGAATAAAACGGTACTAGCGAAGAAGAGAAAGAGTAGAAGCGCATTCAATTTACTTTGCCTTATCTTGTCTTAAGTTATCTTGTTTTATGGTATTGTCCTATTTTCAGTTTATTCATGTCATGATTCTTTATCTTGTTTACATGCTGAAAAATCACTGGACTAACCAGACTTATGTCTGACCTGTTTTCTTTCGTCTTCTATTCTTTCATTTCCCCCCTCCAGGTAGTCAGAGAGGGAATAGCTCAGCTTAGTTTGGACCGTTTCTCTTTCCAAGCTTGGATATTCTGTGATGTATGGCTTGGAACCTCTTATCTTTGGCCATGGCTGCGATTGCACTTTAATTTGGGGACTTATGCTACTTTGTTATGTTTTATGCTTCTTATATACTTGGAAGTTTTTGAATCATGACAGATGTTTTATGTAATACTTTTAAGTATGATTGAGTCAATTGTTTTAAAAGCTTGACTGAACTACATTGCTTATAAAACGACTTTATTTTCCCCTGCTTTATTTTTCTGTCTTGTAATTTATCTGCATCTCTTACCTATAACGCTTCACTGAAGTTAATGCATTCCCTTTGTGAGTGACATTAATGGAGGTGGGGTGTTTCACTTGGTATCAGAGCTGAAGGTTACTAGATCAGATAAAAGATTTGATAAATTATTTTCAAAATGGTTTTAAAAGAAGCATTTTCTAAAGAAAAGTTTTGTTTTAAAGGCATATTCCCCAAAGCCATATGCATTATCTTTTGATCCTCTATTTGAATCCTTGTTTTCCTTCTTTACTGAGTCTCCAAGGGCTCCTGGCTTTCGGGAAGGTAACCTCATCGCGGCATGGTTCCGTAGGCTTGATGAGACTACGACACCTGTCAAAGGGCAAAAAAAGGCCCAACTTCCATGTAGTTGCAGTAGTTTCACCTATGGCTAATTTTCTTTCAAGCTTTGTAGGGTTTTCCGTGCGATGGTGGCAACTTTCAAGAGACTTGTCAACAAGCCACACAAGGATGGCAAAGATGAGAATGAGGGAGTTTGGCTAAGAAGCACAACCCAAGGATGAGAAACTCATGGATATGGACTTGGTTCACAAAGGAGGAAAGAATAGAAAAATCTAATACAAGAGGAAGTGTCGTTATTATGGTATAACAGGTCATATAATTAAGGACAAGGGCAAGAACAAAGGACAGGATTTTCAGGAGGGCAAGTGCATACTCTCACCGCCAGCGTACCTGAGAGAGAGGTAGTAAAGTTTCTATTGAAAAAGTCTAGTTTTTCTTTTTGATTATCTTGTTAGTACTCTTTTTTATTGTAGTGCTTCACATTTGTTTATTTCTACTTCCATAGTAGAGTCTCTACACCTTAGTGCTTGTATAGTAGAAGATCCCATTATTGTCTCAAATCCAATTGGTGGTTCTACTCATTTATCTTTGGTTTGTGAGGATTTGAAAATAGCTATATTAAGTAATGAGTATAAGTGCAATGCTTATGTTTTTTTTTGGTTTCATAGGCTATGGGTTGATTCTTGGCATGGATTGGTTAGCTAGTAATTGTGAAAGGAGGGTAGTTAGACTTTTGACTTGCCTCGGGAATACCCTCGAGATTTCGTGCGATCCTAATCACTTGATGCATCTATCGACGATTTGAGATCCATTGGAGTAGTCCATGAGTACACAGATGTTTTTGATTAGGTTAGGGGTTTGTCCTCTAAAACGCGAGATAGACTTCCGCATATATATAGTTGACAATGCAAAGCCAGTTGCATTACCTGTACGACACATGAATCCAAGGGAAAGGAAGGGCTCAGTAAACAAGTAAAAGAGTTACTTGAAAAGGGTTCATAAGGCGAAGTATTTCTGACTGGGGTGCTCCAGTCGTTTTCGTTACAAAGGAGGATGGTTCACCTCGCTTGTGCATAGATGATATTTTGGAATGAGGAAGAACATGCTTTGCATCTAAGGGAAGTCTTGGATACCCTCCAAGCCCATAACTTAAGGCGAAGTTCTCCAAAAATGCCATTTTTGGAGAGAAGAAGGTCTCTAGGACATGTGGTGTCCGAAGAAGGGATAGCAGTAGATCCCGCAAAAGTAGTTGTGGTGCAAGACTGGAAGGTCCCAAGGAATGCAACAGAAGTAAGAAGCTTTCTTGGACTAGCGGGCTAATATAGGAAGTTCATTAAGAACTTTGTCAAGGTATTAGCCCCACCTACTGGATTAACGAAGAAGAATCTAACCTTTGCTCAGGACATTGGTTGTGATGTCGCTTTCCAACAATCGAAGAGGGCTCTTACAACGACCCCAGTTTTGACTTTTACCTTACGGCAGTAAAAGGCTTACGGTATACACGGATGCATGCGGCACAGGACTAGGCGCCATTTTGATGTAAGGGTAAAGTCGTAGAGGATGCCTTAAGAAGAAAAAGGTTGACTTCAAGTCCTCTTTATGTGAAAAGGAAAAGTTCAGAATACATATCAAACTTTGATTTTAAAACCTTCGGTTAAGTTAGTAGTCGGCGTCGCTAGGAGTAAGACCTACGCTTTTGAAATAAATAGGGACTTCACAAAGAAAAGACTCTCAGATAGCTGACACAATGGATAAATCATGTAGAGAAGAGACCTCTAGTCACCTTAATAAATAAGCTTGCATGAAGCCACGAGTACGCAGTTATGTTTGAGCACCGTTTACCATCCTCTAACAGAAAGGGTGAATAGGATTTTGGAAGAAATTTTGAGGAAATGTTAGCATGACACGGTAGAAGTTGTAGTGCCAAGTATACTAGAAGAAGAAAAGGTGGAACGAGAGGCGACAGTGAAATGAGTTCTATCGCATATTCTGGAAACAGAAATTAAGAAGCTACACAATCGTGAAGTTAAGACAGTCAGAGCAATATGGAGTGAAGCTCAAGAAGATGCAACTTAGAAGACTAAAGACTAGATACGTGTATCATACCCTTTTTGAGGGTATATCCTTGATCTCTCTTTTTCTGTAAAGTTTATTTGCTAGTCTTTATCTTTTAAGTATATCCTCTCGGTCCTATCCTCGATCCTTAGGTAGAAGCCAATGGATGTAAACATGTGTTTGAGACATGTTATGTTTGTTGGATGCAAGTGGATGTAAGTTTTTGCTAGTGGTTGCTCGTGGATGCATATACACACACACTAGGCACAAGATCGGCTCCGCCACTTCCATATTTCATATGCATGAGTGAATTTTTATATATATGGATTGAAACTTGATGTGTTATCATATGGATGTTGCATTTGTATGAATGAGTGAGCACTCATGTAGAAGCTATAAAGTACGATTAGGAATAATTGCATACATGATGGACTCATAGCATTGACATAATTTGCATTAAGGAGGTCAACTGAATCAGTAGACCGCCTGATTTTGCATTAGATAAGGGCATGTACGCACACTATGCATATGATCATGAAATCATTACAATTTTTTTTAAGGATAATGGATGCCTGAGATAGATGGTTGAGTAGATGGAAGTTGAATGTTATGATACATTCTTCTTAACTTAGAGATTTCAGGGACGAAATCCTTTAAAGGAAGGGAGAATGTAACACCCCGTATTTTCTGTGAATGTTAAAGTCACGAATTAAAGAACAATTAATTTTAGAAGTGGGAATTAAGGGAAACAGGTTACGCAATTGCGTTTGTCTCGGAATTCTTCTTTGGGATAGAGTCCGAGTTTGCGTAAATCGGACAATGTATGAAGAAGTTATAAGTCGTAGAAGTTTGTATACGTGCAAGGAAGTATATATATATACACACAAAAGCATCTCTAGAACAAAAATAAGTCAAAGACGAGTGAGCGGGAAAGATCCCGCTCAAATGGTGTCGACCCCTCTTAAGGGGGGTCAACATAGGTGTCGACCCCCTTAAGGGGGTAGACATAGGTGTCGACCCCCCTTAAGGGGGGTAGACCCCTTCCGATTTCCAATTCCTATGACGATTTCTAGAGTTCTGAGCGGATGTGGCTTCTCTGTTTGGCCCGATGATGAATTCTGATGTATTAGGGCTTATATGTCGTACTATGATTGGCTGAGTCACACATCTCTTTGGTTTGGATGGCTATGATTTCTCCTGGACTGGTCTAAAGGCTAGAATTAATCCTAGACTTCTATATAATCAATTCAAACCCTAAACCTAAAACACATAAACACATTCTATGAAGCCGTCATGCTGTCTCTCTCTGAACTAGCGTAGCCTCCATCTTCTTAAAACTAGAAGATCTTCTTCAACTAGAAATCAATTAGAAGAACATCAATAGTCTACATCAAAGGAATAGCTTAACAAATTCAGAAATCAGATTCCAGAATACAAGAACTGTTCTTTTTTCTGTAAGTTCAGTTATATTTCAGATTAAATATATATAAAAGTCATGACTTGAAATAAATCGAATCTAGAACTGTGCCTAATTGTGATTCTGATTCATGTTTATCCTTATGACAAATCTGAAATTAATTATGCCTATGAGACTATTGTGATTTGTACAATTGAACCTATCATATTGTATATTAATTTGGTGATGCTTTTATGTTATGTTATGCACATGTTCATAAACTAAGTCATGTTCGTATATGCTTATATGTTTAGATCTACATGCTTGCTTTTATGTTATGTTATGAACATGTTCATAAACTAAGTCATGTTCATATATGCTTATATGTTTAGATCTACATGCTTGCATGTTTAGATCCAAGTTAATACATATGTTTAAGATCTATGTAAATTCCTGTTCATATGCTTAAGATCTATGTTAATTGGATCTAACTCAAGTACAAGTTCACATTGATATGCTTGATTATGTTTATATTGTTCATGAAAAATTTGTATTACATATGCTTAGTTAGATTCATATTATTTTGTGCTGTTGGAATGCTACATGTTCCTTTCTTTTCCCGTTTGTTTATGAGTTAGGCTAATTTGCGACCTAACGTTCTATGTAAATTATGCGAAACGAATAACGGGGGGAAACGTTGGGTTAAAACATTAAATTACATGCTAATGGCATAGATTGGCTCATAATCATGTAAATGATTAATAGCAAGAAATGGTATAATTTGTATACCATTAATTATGAACATAATTTAAATAGTAAATGTGACATGACAATACTTGTTGATAATTTACATATAAACTTGACATAAATGACGAATATGTAAATTAAATAAAGGATGAACATGCCTAACCCGAGATTAGATTGAGTTGTGGTGTAAAACTGCCTGGAACCTCCCGGCACATCCAGTAACCGCAACAACACCTATCTAATGTTAGAGGTTAGTACATCATGCCCAAGAAAAGCCCGAGGTTAGATTGAGTTGTGGTGTAAAACTGCCCGGAACCGCCCGGCACATCCAGTAACTGCAACAACACAGATCTAATGTGAGAGGTTGTGGCATTAATGAATCAATTAATGCTAATGAACAAGACATGTTAATTAAAAAAATGGTAGGGTTAAGTTAACTAAGGCAACACTTAACCAGTACAACATGTTAATTAAACAAATGGTAGGGTTAAGTTAACTAAGGCAACACTTAACCAGTACAACATGTTAATTAAACAAATGGTAGGATTAAGTTAACTAAGGCAACACTTAACCGATATAACATGATGCATGGTAGGGTTAAGTAATACAAGAAGGCAACACTTAACCAATATATAACATGATGTATGGTAGGTTTAAGTAACAGAAGAAGGCAACACTTAACCAATATATATAACATGATGTCTGATAGGGATAAGTAACACAAGAGGGCAACACTTAACCAATATAACATGATGAACGAGTGGGGTTAAGTAAATAGAAAACACTTAACCAATACAACATGATGTGTGGGTGAGTTAAGTTCACATGAATGGACAACACTTAACCAATATTACATGAACGAAGCGAATAGGGTTAAGGCAAGCTTAACCAATAATACGTATTGACTTAATTAGTGGGAGGGTTAAGTACATCTCGTGTAGGTGGGTAATATTAGTATATATAGGCCCACAAACTTAACCGTTAAATAAACATGCAAGAATCGGTGGTAGGGTTAAGTACATCTCGTGTAGGTGGGTAATATTAGTATATATAGGCCCACAAACTTAACCGTTAAATAAACATGCTTGAATCGATGGGAGGGTTAAGTACATCTCGTGTAGGTGGGTAATATTTGTAAATATAGACCCACTAACTTAACCAGTACGAAACCCTAGTAACGGGGACCCATTTCAGCAGTAACCCATATAGATGTATCATGATACCATGAACTAGGAAGGGTGGGCACGATTACTGGGCTGATTATAAGCGGTCAAAATAGCGGCAGGGGGTACGTTAGTGTAGGTTCTGACGGTTTACTGGTGTGCACGTACTCCGGAGTGGGAAAAATCAGGCACTGGGTACCAGTAGTTATACACTGTGCATCTTGAATCGTGTCGGCTTGCTATCATAAGGATTGATACAGTTTATGGTAGGACCAGTACAGGGTATCTACACGAAAGAGAGGGCCGATTGACCTAGACACATGGAACATTAATACAAGTGGGGAGCCGATAGATATGGTAGTAAGGGTACATCCAACATCTTCATGGCGATTAGATTGATCGAGGTAAGATCCTCCTACTAGATGTACACCCGAAGGCTACCACAATTGGGGGATTGGGATCACGTTGTAATATTACCATTTTATACAGATTACTAGTTGGGACACTAGTTAGGCGGTGCAGAGATATAGAAATCAGAATAACAGGGTAGTAGAAAAGCAGAAAAAGAGTAGAAGCGCATTCAGTTTACCTTGCCTTATCTTGTCTTAATTTATCTTGTTTTATGGTATTTTCCTATTTTCAGTTTATTCATGTCATGATTCATTATCTTGTTTACATGCTGGAAAATCACTAGACTTGCCAGACTTATGTCTGACCTGTTTTCTTTCGTCTTCTTTTCTTCTGTTCTCCCCCCGGTAGTCAGGGAGGGAATAGCTCGGCTTAGTTTGGACCGTTTCTCTTTCCAAGCTTGGAGATTCTGTGATGTATGGCTTGAAACTTCTTATCCTTGGCCATGGCTGTGAGTGCACTTTAATTTGGGGACTTATGCTACTTTGCTATGTTTTATGCTTCTTAAATACTTGGAAGTTTTTGAATCAAGACAGAAGTTTTATGTAATACTTTTAAGTATGATTGAGTCAATTGTTGTAAAAACTTGATTGAACTACGTTGCGTATAAAATGACTTTATTTTCCGCTGCTTTATTTGTCTGTCTTGTAATTTATCTGCATCTCTTACATATAATGCTTCACTGAAGTTAATGCATTCCCTTTGTGAGTGACATTAACAGAGGTGGGGTGTTTCATTATCTTTGATGAAATTAATGGGAACCTTTCCCTAAAATTGTGAATATTTTATTAAAAGAATATTCTGAATGGGAATGAGGCATTCGTTGTGTTTTTATAGCACCTGATTATAAATTACGCGAATTATTTGGAAAGACCGGCTTTAACCCATTATGAATAATGAATACGACAACTAACAGTCGAAGAGATTAACGGTGGTGCAAGTTCACATCGAATGGATGAGTTGCTACTGATGCCCATGATTGGAGTAGCTACCTTGAAGGGGCTATAATGGTAGCCGTCCGGACGTACTTGTTGATTGTTTAGATATGCGAGGACCTCTCTTCCGTATTGGACATACGCAACGAGGAATAAGGTGCCTCCGGTTTCGTTCAGACCCAGAACGGACTTGTAAATGGATGGTATGTCTGACATTGTATTCCTTTTACGCTATATTCGTTGATCTCTACTAATATATATCAACTTGGTGGCGGAGAATTTATTCTCTTGCTTAACACCCATCTCTGAGACGTATGAGCTCAGAGGTTATATATTGGCAGAAATATGGATTGACAATGTAGCATGCTAAGATGCATTGATGAAGACTTTTGTTTAAAAGAAGAGCCTTGTGAATGATGATCAAAGCATTGCTTTAATTAGCATAGCTTTGTGTAGCGTGACTTCACGAGTCTCACACCCAGGTATGATGGTGAACTGATGGTCAGATCAGTATGCTTTCGATATTAGTATGGATTCGGTCGACCGTGATGAGGGATAGGGCATTTACCCCGATTCCCATATAGGGATAGAGTAAGCGGTGTTTTCTCTCGCCGGGACGTAAGTCGCAGTGTTACTTGATTTCCTAAAAGTGTGGATGTGCATTGCGGTGTTTTCGCATGCCTGCGACGTAAGTCGTGGAGTATTGCACTACGCGATAGACCTTTCGAATCAGGAGCCATCATGATGGAAATCCAACTTTCTAATACGAGCTTTGCGGTTTTAATTGTAAACCTATATATGACGACATAGTGGGATGGGGCACTCATGCCGTCTATGATTGATACATTTACTTTTGAAATTGATTTCTACACTATGCACATATAGTAATAATAAAAGAGAAATTTCGCGTACCAAGCATTTTTGGCTATTATAAGGTAAAACTCTATCCTCCGGCTTGCGTTGCATTGTGTGATGGGACGTGAGTCTTATAATAGCTTCATTTTTCTTAAATTAGCATTGCGCTGTTTATTTTATGCATTAGTATTCTTGGGGTTAAACCCGTTCCGTGTTTACGGCATGGTCCCTTGATTTACCTAACTTTAAAATCAATCTAATAACTGTTTCGGGTTCTCATACCAGTCGCATGACTGACCTATAGTTTATTGTTTTAACCTAAACTCTGGGTGCCCATATTTTCCACACAGGCAGTCAGTAGTTTTGGTTTTGCAGATTTCTATTTAACAGGATCCTGGATTTCAGCTGGAGCTATATTCGGAAAGCTTTTCCGCTACGCATTATACTTATGTTTTACTTTCCGTTGCTATGTAATTTTTAAATCTCTGATATTATTTTCTGTTGTATAATTAATCATACTCTGGAAATTCTTGTACTCTGATGTAAATTGTTGTAATAAGCAATGAAATGTTCTTCTGTTTGTGTTCTGATTTGTCGTGTTCGCAACTCAATCTGGGCTTTCCCCAAAGGGGAAGTTTGGGTCATTTCATTTAGTATCAGAGCTTTGGTTTACAGAGCTCGAGAACAAGACACATTAGAACCGAACGAAAGAATTCATCAGAGATTGGATTAGTAATATCCAATAAGAATGACTAGTTAGAGATAGGATCAGCAGTATCCTAGAACGAGTGTGAAGAGTGTTATTTTTAAAATAAAAATGAAAATAAATTTAGTTTTGAAAATTTTATCTTAAAATATGTATTTGCAATATTATTATATTTTAATTTGGACAATCGAGTACATAGAGATTTTAATATACGTTTGATCTACGTGTATACGAAGTCTCAAATATACTAGATAGATATAGAATCACACTCTAGTCGCCGGGAGATGATTCTGGTGATATATATATATATATATCATCAGTGTTTATGTTCGAGTTTCAAAAGTGGGATATCTATATATTTCCAACTGACTGGTGTGAGAACCAAAACTAGTTAGGGTTTATTATTGTGATTTGCACTGAAATATGATTTTTGACTATATATAAAAGTTATATATATTTAAAAAGTTAATCACCTAATTGATTGTTGGTTGTGATGTTTGATGATTAGTTTAACTAATTAAAATATTGGAATGATAATTAATTTAACCACTATATAAATGAAAGGTAAATTTAGCCAAATTTAACAAATATTGAACTAAGTTGAAAATTTATTGGAATTGCATACATGTACATATATATGTGTAAATAGGTCATAGAAAGGAGATTAGAGAAGAGGAATAAAATTGTATGCCCAACTAATAAGTACATATTTACTGTTTTGTTTGGGTTTTGATAATTTTATGAGCCGATTGGCTAGCCTCTTGGCTTTTCTTTTTTTTTGGATTGGTGAGGGACCTGTGAAGCAAGTTGTGGTTTTAAATATTTCCCCGTACAAAGGAGTTTATGGCTAAATTTTAGGATGTTAGCCAAATTTTTGAGAAATTACAAAATTCTTAGAAACTGAAAATTTGAAGAATGAAAGCCAGAATGAAAGTTGAGTTGGCTGGTGAAACAACTTTCAGTTCCGTTCCTTTTCGAGGACGAAAAGATTTTAAGTGGAGGAGATTGTAACAATCCGGATTTTCAGAACTAATTTAAAAATTTTATTGTAGCAATTTTAAAGGATTTTGAATATTTAAAATGAACTATTTTAAATCATAACAACTAAAATTTTATTTAAACTAAGTTAGAACGAATAAATTTATTTTAATTATAAAATGAGCCCGAAATGGCGCGGCAATTTGAAAATTCGATTTCTAATTTCAATTTAATATACAGAATTTATTTTAAATCAGAATTGGATGAAACAAGAAAAACTAGAATCTGTTTAATTATATCTTTCTAACGAATGCGAAAAACTGAGATTTCACTTTATAAATTGAAAGTTATGTCTAGTTTAAAATTCAAAAAAGTCGTTGTAGAATTTATATATTTTTTAATATAATATATAGCCTTTAAAATTAACCATTTTGCAAACGACCTCCATTTTCGACGAAACCACTTTTTTTGGATCCGGAATGTCAAATTATTGCAAGGTTCCAATTTTCATAATTTTTGGAATTAATATGTGATCATGGAAAAAGAAAATGTGTTTTGTCAATTTTAATCAAATTGGATCGACCAGAAATGACCATATTTCAAACGGTTTCCAAATTCGATGAAATTAGTTTTGGTAGGACCGTATCGTCAAAACATAGCTAGGTTTATTTTTTGGGAATTTTTAGAGTCAGTATGTGACCCCGGTAAATTAAAATGTACGTTTAAATTCAATATATATTGATTTATATTTCAATTTAAAGAAAAACCAATCGAAACAGTCAAATTGGCTTGTAGGACATATCCCATTGTGTTCGGAATGGGGGTTATTAGCTAGGGCCGACACTCGTTAGGTTTGATTAGGAGTCCAGAACAATACAGGAGTTATATTGTAATTAAATAGAATTAATTAAATAAATAAAATAAGAAAGTACGTGTATAAATACACCGTATTTTTGTCAAATCCTAGCCATTTTAACGAGTCGCCATCCCTTTGTTTCAACGGCCAAAATCATCTAGATTTCATCCCCTAAATTCTTCCAAACCTATACGAATTAAATCATAAATTCAGCCCGAACTTGGTGGAGATTTTCGAGCTCTTTTGATCTATACGGGGGTGATCACTTTTAAGGTTATGGATTGGTAGTATTTGTGGCTGAAAGTCGACATGTTTGAGCACGGTTTCTGATGAGGATAAGCTACCGAATTTCGCGATATTCCAGGGGAAGGAGGCCCATGTGTATGACGTTCCCAAAACCCCGTGACACGGTGTTAAGGATAATCATTGGAATATAACACATTAATCATCATTAGCAGATCACAGATAATAGCATAAACAGAAAATAGAATAATTTACACACATATGACAGCGGAATCATATAGATAACATCACATCAGAGAAGCACAGTACAGGATACAACTTAGTGCATAATGATACATAATCAGTCACCATCGCCTGAGGCGGAATCATACATAAAGAGTACACAAAAGGAATATCAGTCTACATCGCCAGTGGCGGAATCATAATATAGATACAATAATGGCGGAGAAAATCCAAGTCAGCACGGTGTAGTCAAGCCTCGCCATGAGCCAAAAGGTGCGTCAGAAACCTGTAACTAGGCTGCCCGTGTGAAAATGAGGGCACCCGAGTTTGCAAGGTGAAACAAACTACGAGTCAGTCATGGGACTGGTATGAGAAATCTACTCAACTTATTAACAACAATAATGAGGCAAATCAAAGGACCACGCCACTTTCGCGGAACGGGTTTACTCCAATGAGTGCTAGTGCATGAAATAAAACAAACGATTAAATCAACGCAATGCTTTTTATAAAATGAAGCCATTATAAGACTCAGGTCCCATCACACAATGCAACGCAAGCCGGAGGATAGAGTTTTTACCTTATAATGGCCAAAGATGCTTCATACGAATAAAACAAAAGTGCTTGATATTATTACTAGTGCATATATGTTTCAAAAGCGATTTCAATCATAAATATCAATCATAGGCGGCATAAATGACCCATA
Source organism: Allium sativum (assembly GCA_030737875.1). NCBI lineage: Eukaryota > Viridiplantae > Streptophyta > Magnoliopsida > Asparagales > Amaryllidaceae > Allium > Allium sativum. Next base: position 828,010,196 of record CM060909.1, read on the forward strand.
CCACTATGTCGCCATACTAGTAATACAATCACAACCGCATATATCGTATTGGAAATTGGATTCCTTCATGAGTCGAGGCAAGGGGCAAGCTCCTCTCCGATTCGAGACACTCTAGCAAATGCCTCGGGACCGCACACAGCAATCCCCTGGATCCTCCAAGGCCGGTCCTCTCTTACTTTTGAGGATTAATTATTCCTGAACACACGTTTCCCAGTCCTTACAGACCTATAATCGAGGCGCCTCGCATTCCAACAACCACACAGGTGAAAAGTAGATATAAATGTCAGGGCTGGGAGGTCACTGACACCACCATAGCAAGAAAGAAACGTCATGCACTCCTTGGGTCCTTCTCCCGTTTTTGACTCATACCGGGGTGTGAGGCTCGCGAATTCACGTTATACACAAAGCTACGTCACACAGACCATGCTTTGATCATCAACCACAAGACTTTGCTTTGCAACAGAAGCCTTGATCATATGCCGCTTAGGCGTGCCACACAGGCAATCCACTCCATGCGACTGATTTCTGTCAATACATAACCTCTAAGCTCGTACGTCTCAGAGATGGGCGTTAAGCAAGAGAATAAATTCTCCGCCGCCAAACAGATATATATTTAACAGAGATCAATCAACACAGAACAAAATCCAATGTCAGACACACAGTCCATTTACAAGTCCGTTCTGGGTCTGAACGAAACCGGAGGCACCAATTCCTCGCATATCCGTACAATCAACAATATGTTTGGACGGCTACTACTTCAATTCCTTCATGGTAGCTACTCCAATCACGAGCATCAGTAGCGCCCATCCATCCAATGTGGAGATCGTTGGTCTTCAGTCGTCTTCGACTCTTCGACTTCTCAACGTCGATCGATTATTTGAAATGAGATAAACTCGGCCTTTTCAAATAACCCACGTATATTTAGATTTTCAAACCAATTAATCACAGGGTTGAACTATTCAACATTCACATTTCAGTTATTTAGTTACAATTTTCATGTCAAATACCTTCAGCCATCACATACCAAGCAAACACAACAAAATTGGTTTATTTCCACTCTATATCGTCTATAACACTTTATAACGACATATCGCCATTTTTATTTAATTTAAAACGGCCACATTTAATTAAACGACGTTTCAGGTCGTGTCGACGCACTGGCGCTGCTTTCCACTGATTTTGTTTTACACATATAGGAAAATCTAACCGTTGGATCTTCACAAATTTTACATCATTAGGAAGGTCTTTTCAAAACGAATCCAACGGTTCCAGTTTTAGGAAAATCCGACGGTCGGATCTTCCACACTAACCATTTGAAGTTACGATTTCAGTTTACGAACTGCAGCGTCGTTATTCGATTTAATTTAATTATATTTATATATATATATATAAATATAATCGTTTCTGGCGCTGTTTTTCACTAATTTTGAATTAAACATTCCAGACAATTCAACCGTCGGATCTTCACAAAGTTGGTGCCGTTGGAAAGATATTTCCAAGACGAACCCAACGGTTGAGGTTTCGGAAAAATCCAATGGTCGGATCTTCCGCACTAGTCATTTGAAATCACGGTTTCAAAATATGAACTGCACGGCCACGTTTCGTTTTAATTCTATTTATATTTATATATTTATATAAATATAGTTCATTCAATGATTTCCTATATCGTTTCCACTTCAATTATTTCACTAACGCCTTAAATTTTTGGAAAATTTCACCATAACCTCCTTTGTACGGGAGGGTCTGGGAAAATTCCCAAATAGCCACACGGGCGTCTCATATCAAAAAGAAAAAGAAAAAGCCAAGCGGCTAGCCACCAGGCTCATAAAATCATCACCCAAACAAAGCGGTAAATGTGTACCTATTTGTCGGGCACAAAATTCTATTTCTCTTCTCTAGCCCCTTTTGCTTTAACCTGTTCAATAGATATGCATGTACATATATACAATTTCTAACATTTATCATTTTCCATTCAATTGCATGTTTGATTTGCTTTGGTTTAAAAACACCATTCATTCGAATGTTGCATGCATAGGCTAAAATCATATCATTAGCTAGTTAATGTATATTTCAACTCATGCACGTTTATTTGAACAAGTGGCTATTTTTAACACTTCACAGTTCAAAGATGATAATTTTGGCGAACTAAAATAGATTTCAACACATGACTATTTTATTTAGTTCCTATGCATGTTAAAAATAATATTTCTATCACAAATATTTATTTCAACGTCCGCATATCTTTAGCATATCACACATATGATAAAAATGATATTTTTATCATTTATAATATTTATTCAACAAATAGACGTTTCAACACTTCATAGTTTCAATAAAAATGTAATTTTTATTGTTCGATCTTTTTATTCAACACATGAATATTTCCACTACACACACTTCTCAACAAATGAGCATTTCCATACATGGATATTTTATTTATGTTGTTCATATTAGAAAGATGAAATTTTGATTGTTGAAACTATTTATATAAGGCGAATATCTTGCATACTTCATATATATATATATATATATATGTGATTTTTATTGTTTAAACACTTCATTCATTCACAAATGAATTTTATTTTCACACAACACTTTTCAACACATGAACAATTTCCACACATGGATATAGTTTCAATATATGACTTTAATTTCTATGCATGAAAATAATTTCAACATATGAAAATAATTCTAACACACAAAGATTATTCAAAATTTTGGCAGCATAACGGCAGGGTAGTTAAAACCGGCACCGTCCCTAGTACGGCTCCTCGCTCTACCTTAAAACCTCGCGGTTTTTGACAATGGGGATTCATGCATCTAATTCGCACGCAGGCGGCATGTTTATTTTTATTTCCACAAATATTTCCAATTCATTTCAATCACCAATGGGTATTTTTCAACCACAACCAAACAATATCAACCACAAACAATTATTCAACCATTCGTATTTTTCACCCAATATTTCACACCAATTCACCACAATAAATATCGTCCATGGTTTGTGGACGAGGGGAGTATATATATATATATATTTTCAATATTTCACTTTCATTTCAACACATATATCAATTATTCTATGCATGTAAAAATTCATACTTCGCTTATATAGCTTACACTACGCATGTACATGAGGTATACAACACGTATGTAATTTATATTTCGCTTATATAAATTATACACGACATTTTCCATTCAATTTCACGTTAATTTAGATTTCTCACCTTGGTTTTCTGAGCGCTAAAAATCGATACGATGTCAGAAAAATCCGCAGCTTCTTCTATTGGGTAGAGAGCTTCCTTGCGGTCTCGATGTTTCCTGTTTCATCGAATTTCGTCAACACACCAAAAAGATATGATTTTTCAAAGTGTAAAGATCAAAGAAAAACTCACTTTCACGAGCTTCAAAACTAGGTTTACGAAAATCGCGAGATCCGTTGATCGTTGAGACGATCGGGGAGTTGGACGTGGAAGAGGGGAGGGAGGGCTTTAAATCGGTAGTGGTTTGAGGGGGTGCGGTGGCAGATCGGGGCGGCGGCGGCGCTGGGAAGGTCTGGAATTTGAGGCGTCGGTACGGGCGGCACAGGCGATGAGGGGCGGCGAGGCTTAGTCGGATTTGGAGAGGGGGCTGAGGCGCGTCGAGGTAGGGGGGTGGCGAAGTCTGGAAGCGCCTGAGGCGGCGGCGATTGAGGAGAGAAGGTGGGGAGCTCGGTCGCCGTTGAACGGGGGGGGGGGGGGGGGGTTTCTGTTATTTTTTTTTTTTAAATTTATGAAAGAAAAAATATGATTGGCCGAGACTATATTAAAATTTTTAAATAGTGTTTTCTCAAACGAACTCCTTTTTAAACCCAACGACTGTCGTCCCTTGCTAAATACCCCCATTCCGGACACAATGGGATATGTTTCGTGGGCCAATTCGACTGTTACAGTCAGTTATTTTTCAAATTAAAGTATAAAACATTTAATTTTTAACTCTGAACACGCATTTCAATTTGCCAGGGCCACAAACTGATTCGAAAAATTCCAGAAAAATAAATCTAGCTATGTTTTGACGCTACGGTCCCAACAAAACTAGTTTCGTCGAATTCTGAGGTCGTTTGAAAAATGGCCATTTTCTGGTCGATCGAATTTAATAGAAATCGACCAAACACATTTTCTTTTGCCACGCTCACATACTAGCTTCAAAAATTATGAAATTTGAAACCTAGCAATAGTTTGACATCCCGAACCCAACAAAAGTGGTTTCGTCGAATTCCGAGGTCGTATGCAAAATATCAATTTTCCAGGCCTATATTATATATACCGACTCTTCTGAAAATTCATTCGGCCATAACTTTTGATTCCCGTTATGAAACTTCGATTTTTCAGATTCGTTAGAAAGGTATTGACTAACAGATTTAAATATTTTTGGTTTCGCCAAAATCCGTTATATTTTCCACCCTGCACAGTCAGTCAAAGTATGAATTCAAATTTTCAAACTGACTCACTATTCTTAACTTACTATTTTATTGAAATACTCTATTTCAATTGTTCAAATTCCTTTGAAATAATCAATTTAAAATTTTTAAATTGGCTCGCATTTTCCGGGTTATTACAATCTCCCATACTTAAAACTTTTCGTCCTCGAAAAGGAAACAACAGTAAAGTAGGAAATAAAATGTAAATGCAAAGTATATAAAGGTACCTTGCACCGGAGTTAGTCAGAGATATCCACTCTGCATTTGGGGTAAGCTTGCTTAATGCTCTCCTCAGTTTCCCAAGTACAGTCTCTAGGATCACTGCTCCACTGCACTTTAACTAAATGAACCTTTTTGCTTCTGAGTTCTCTAGTTTCTTTGCCAACAATTTTTAATGGCTCTCTTCTGAGTGCTAATTCTGGAGTTATCTCCACATCCTGTTGCGCTGCTTCTTCTACAACAAGATCCGGATCATGCACATGTCTCCTCAGTTGAGATACGTGAAAAACATTGTGCACTCCAGGCAACCAATCTGGCAATTGAACCCTATAAGCAAGAGTTCCAATTCGCTCAAGTATAGGAAAGGGACCAATAAATCTCGGTGCCAACTTCCCAGTCTTTCCGAATCTGATTACTCCTCTCATCGGAGAAACCTTTAAATAAACATGATCACCAACAGCAAATGTCAAATCTCTCCTTCTAGAGTCTGCATAACTTTTCTGTCGGCTCTGGGCGGTTTTCAATCGCTTCTTGATGAAATCCACTTTATTCGATGCTTCTCTGATCATATCGGGTCCTAGTACAAGTCTGTTGCCAGGTTCTACCCAACATGCTGGAGATCTGCAGGGTCTGCCATATAATGCTTCAAATGGTGACATTCTCAAACTTGCTTGATAGCTATTATTATATGAGAATTTTGCCAAATGCAAATGATCTTCCCATGACCCACCAAAATCGATTATACAAGCCCGCAATAAATCTTCTAGAATTCTATTCACCCGCTCAGTTTGGCCATTTGTTTGTGGGTGATAAGCGGTGCTCATATTCAGTTTGGTCCCCAATTCTGTCTGGAAAGCCTCCCAGAACTTGCTAGTAAATAGCGGATCTCTATCACTGACTATGCTGATGGGAATTCCATGCAGCTTAACAATTTCTTTGAAATATATCTGTGCTAGACTTTGGGCAGTTCTATTGGATCTGACAGGTATAAAATGGGCAGTCTTCGTGAAGCGATCTATGATTACCCATATGCTGTCATTACCTTTCTTGGTTCGCGGCAAACCATCTATGAAATCCATGGAAATCTGTTCCCATTTCCAGCCTGGGACTTCCAACGGTTGCAACAGTCCAGCTAGCTTTTGCTGGTCACTCTTGACCAATTGACAAGTAGGGCATCTGCTAACATACAAAGAAATATCTCTTTTCATTGCCTTCCACCAGAAAGTGCGTTTGATATCGTTGTACATTTTACTCACCCCAGGATGGATGCAAAATTTGGATTTATGGCATTCATCCAGCACTTCTCTTTTAAGCTCGGGAATGTCGGGAACACATATTCTCCTATTCAGCCTCAGAACTCCCTCACTATCCACTAGGAAACTGGAGCCTTCGCCCCTCTGAATCCTTTTTACCATCTCTTTCACAAAATTGTCACTTTTCTGAAGTACATATATCCTATCAATCAATCCAGGTGTAATTATAAGATTGGCAATGATTGCGGTTTTCCTACTAAGTGCATCCGCTACTACGTTAGCTTTCCCTGGCGTATACAGGATATGAAGATCATACGCTGCAAGAAATTCTAGCCAACGCTGCTATCTCAGATTCAGATCTTTCTGGGTATATAAATACTTCAACGATTGATGATCTGTATACAGTATAAATTTCTCGCCCAATAAGTAATGTCTCCAGATTTTCAAGGCAAATACGATGGCTAGCAACTCAAGATCATGAGTCACATAATTCTTCTCATGCGGTTTCAATTGGCGGCTTGCATAAGCGAATATTTGGCCTCTCTGCATTAATACTGCACCAAGACCTCTAATAGAAGCATCTATCCAAACCGTTAAATCCTGATTGCCATCAATAATTGTTAACACTGGAGCGGTGGTCAGCTTCGATTTCAATTCCTGGAAAGCTTCTTCACAGTCGGAAGTCCACTTAAACTTCTCATGTTTCTTTGTGAGCTTCGTTAACGGACCGGATATCTTCGAAAAATCCTTAACGAACTTTCGATAATAACTAGCCAACCCCATAAAACTTCTAACTTCTGTGGGAGTAGTGGGTTGTTTCCAGTCTTGTATCGCTGTTATTTTGCTTGGGTCAACAGAAATTCCTTTCTCTGACACGACATGGCCAAGAAATTTAACTTCTTCTTGCCAGAAGACACATTTGGAGAATTTGGCTTTGAAGACGTTCTTCCTTAGAATCTCCAATACTTGTTCTAAGTGTTTTTCATGCTCGGGTTTTGATTTGGAGTAGATTAAAATATCATCGATGAATACGAGGACAAATTTATTCAGAACTCCCCTGAACACTCTATTCATTAGATCGACAAAGTATGCTGGAGCGTTGCATAGGCCAAACGGCATTACTAACCATTCATAAAATATGTCTGGGCCTCTGAAAGCTGTAACACCCCACCTCCGCCAGGGTCACTCGCAAAGGAATGCACTAGCTTTGGAGGGGCATTATTGATAAAACATGCATAATGATATAGCAAGGCAGGACATGACATATATATATATGTAAATAAACAGAGTAAGTAAATAAAACAGCGGAAGATTTAAAACCATTTCAAAACACAAGTCTGGTACATCAGAATGTCAATTTCCCAAAATTACAAGTCTGGATAAATACATCATTTGATACTCTGAAAATACATAAGTACTATCCCCAAATAAGAGTGATAAACCATAGCGGCTCAAGTCCAAAGCATACTTGAGCTATCCAAGGAAGCAGCTAAAATCCAAGCTAGGCTCCAGTATTCCCTCCCTGAGAACCTGGGGGGGGGGGGGGAAACGGAAGAAAAGAGGCGAAACAAAACGGGTCAGTCAAAAAGACTGAGTAAGCCCTGCTACGATCAGTCTATAAACTAATAAAGTTAACATCATGATGGAAACTGAGATGATCATAGATAACAACATCCTGGCATGGTAAATTACCTACAAGATATATAGAGGTATCATCGCATAAAACAAGGTTAAGTTTTGCACCACGGTGTACTAGCAAACCAACATAACAGGTATTGATCCCTTAGCCCAAACTTTGGCCCAATAACATGAAGTGACCTTAGTATAAGGTCCAACCCAACGGTCTAGTTGATCGGCTCCCTATAAGCCTAACACGTCAAGTGTTGATGTCCATACGGCCCACATATGGATGTAGGTAGTCTGTGCTGGGCCCACCTTTGGGTGTATCAAGCCCTCGGTTGTCGACCCCGGACACTTAAGCAATAATGCACAGCCCTAACCTACTGGTACCCGTGCCTCGAGTTTGTCCAACATCGGACTACGTGCACGTCCGTAGCCCGCCGGACCCGCACCGCTGTACCACTCGGCCATCGCCCTTTGGTCGTTTACATCCGTCCAGTAATCGTGCCCCGCCCTAGCCTAGTTTCTAGGGTTGTGATGATACCAAACTGGGATTACTGCCAGAACAGACCCGCCGCTAGGGTTTCCTAAGAGGGTTAAGTGTGATTTAACCCTTCACTAATCCTGGATTAAACTGGTTAAGTGTGGCTTAACCCCATTCTAATCCCTTGAACTCCCAAATGGATTAAACTAGTTAAGTGTAGCTAACGGTTCACAACTTAACCACATTCTAATCCCTTGAACTCCCAAATTGGTTAAGTATCAGTGGACCCTGACTTAACCCTAATCATGAGGCATTAATTAATTTAATGCACCTTAACCTCTCACATTAGACCTTGTTGTGGTTACTAGTTAGGACGGGCGGGTCCGGGTAGCTTTACACCACAACTTGGTCTAACCTCGGGTCTTGGCACCCCATGACCAACTTCTCACATTGGGTCCTATTGTCTGTAGCCACTAGTTAAGCCGGTCGGTTCCGGGTAGAATTACGCTACAAACTCAACCCAACCTCGAGTTGGCCACACTTATGTTTTTCTAAGTGTCATGTCCACTTTATTTCAAAACATAATTACAAGTCAACAATTACTTGGGTAGACCTAACTTAATAGGTAAATTCCCAAGGGGTAGACCTAACTTAATAGGTAAATTCCCAATCTTATATTTTCATGTATTTTAAGTTTACCCCAAAACCCCCAACGTCATTCTATCGCTTACATATTCGTGGTAACGCATAAAGGATAGGAAGAGGGAACTTGGCACAACATATATGATAAACTTGCACAACAATCATGCATAACATGTTAGACTTGTATAACTTAGCATAGTGATCTTGCATATTACCATAAACATACATAACATGTTAAACTTGCATAACTTAGCATAGTGATCTTGCATATTACCATAAACATGCATAACATGTTAAACTTGCATAACTTAGCATAGTGATCTTGCATATTACCATAAACATGCATAACATGTTAAACTTGCATAACTTAGCATAGTGAACTTGCATATTACCTTAATCATAACTTGTCAAACATGCACAACTTGTCATTTTAAACTTGCATAAATATGCATAACTTGTCAAAACATGCACAACTTGTCAAAACATGCACAACTTGTCATTTTAAACTTGCATAAATATGCATAACTTGTCAAAACATGCACAACTTGTCAAAACATGCACAACTTGTCATTTTAAACTTGCATAAATATGCATAACTTGTCAAAACACGCACAACTTGTCAAAACATGCACAACTTGTCATTTTAAACTTGCATAAATATGCATAACTAAATAAACATCCAAATCATGGCTTAGCAAACTTGCATAAACATGCATAACTTAATAAACATACAAATCATGGCTTAACAAACTTGCATAAACATGCATAACTTATAAATCTTGCAAATCATGGCTTAGTATACATGCATAACTTAATAGATTTGCAAATCATGGCTTAGTACCCTTGCATAACATGCACAACTCAATAAACATACATAAACCCCAACTTTCATCACACGTTAACTTTATAGTTTCTAAAATGAGGGTAAGAGGGCTTACAATGCTTATGCGGACTCAAATGAGCACAACAAATGCAAGAAACCCCTTATGCAACTAATTAAAGCCCCCAAATGCAAGCAAACTTGATCAAGACTCCTCCTTTATGATGCCAATTGAAAAACAAGCCTTTAATGCAAGCTAAGGAGAATCATACAAGCCTAAATACCCTTGTATGCATGGAAATCTCTTAGGGATTTGATTAGGAATTGTATGAAGAGGGTGGAGGCCATGAGAGTTTGGATTTTGGCATAGTTTAGTTACTAGGATGAATAATGAATGATTTAGGGTAGGTTAGGGTCTTATTTATAGATTAGGTTAGTGATTTGAACCATAGGATTAACCCTAGATTCAATTAGGTCCATCAGATCCCGGAACTCTCTAGAACCAAGCCCCTCTATCAAGCCCAAATCAGAAATGGTGCACCAGGCCAAGTAGCCCGGCCACCCCCTGTCGACAGGGCTGTCGACAGGGCAGTCGACATGCCAAGCCCCCTGTCGACAGGCCTGTCGACATGGGGTCCTGGGGGGATTTTTCCCGCCTTGGCCCAGCTTGCCCAATTCTTTAAATTTGAATCTGATTTTAAAACTTGAATTTTCTGAAAACTTCGACGGGCCATATCTGGGCCATACGGACTCCGATTTTCGAAAACTCGGACTCTATTTCGCGTATTTTTCCGAGACGAACGCAATGGCATAGCCCGTTTCCCTTGATTCCCATTTTATAATTTAATTCTGCCTCAATTTATGTTATAACAGATTATTGAAAATACGGGTTGTTACATTCTCCCCTCCTTAAAGGATTTCGTCCCCGAAATCTTCAAGTTAGGAAGAACGTATCCTACCATCCAATCATCCATCTACTCAAAGCATCATCCACGAGTAATCATTGTCCTTAAAGAATTCTAAATGTGGTATGAACATATGCAAAGGTGTGTGTATATGTACTTACCTAATGCAAAGATCAGGCGGTTACTGATATAGTAAACCTCCTTAATGCACATGTATGTCTTATCTAATGCAAAGATCAGGCGGTTACTGATACAGTAAACCTCCTTAATGCATATGTATGTCAGTGAAATGAATCCATATGTATGCAAATTCCTAACATAATTCATAATATCTATATGAGTGCACATAACTTTCACCCATATGCAACATCCATGTGATAACACACAATTTCCATCCATGAATAAGCATAAACACTCATGCATATGCAATATGAGGAGTGTGCGAGCCGATCTAGTGCCTAATCGTGTATAATGCATCCACGAGCAACCACTTGCAAACACTTGCAACCACTTGCAACCATCAAGCATAACATGCTTCAAATACATGTTTCAACCAAAAGGGTTTCTACCTAAGGTTCTCATGACAAGATAGACACGATAAACTAGATAAACTAGACAAACTCCTTTTTGGATTGCAAGAAATCCATTCAAACTTCGACATATAGTACTAACTAATGAGTCTTAACCCCCTTATGGAGTTTACAACAGAAATAAGATCAGGAATGGGACCGAGAGGATATATACAAAAGATAACTTGCAAGCAAGCTCCACAGGAAAACAAGGATCAAGGATGCACTCTTAAAAAGAGATATGATGCGCGTATCTAGTCTTCATTCTTCTTAGTCATGTTTCCTTGAGCTTAACTCCACTGTGCTTTGACTATCTTTCACTTCATGATTCCTTGGGTTCCTAACTCCTATTTCCCAAATTCGAGTTGGAACTCATATCATTATCGCCTCTCGTCTTTCTTTTCCACTTATTCTTCCTTCTGTATCCTTGGCTTAACCATACTATAACCTTATGATTTTATGAAAGCTCTCCAAAATTCACTAGGGAATCCTGGATCTCGTCCACTTACTATAAAGTATTCCACGCAGCAGAACTTTTCTTGAAAATACCAATCCACGTTGCCAATTGCCCTATAAACGTGATTTTCTCATGCTTAATCGAAATGAACCATCCGCCTATGAGTGATAGGCCATACCTAGATTCAATTTCCTACCCATGGCTTCCTGTAGGCTATTTCAAAACTGGCCAACTTCTTGAGGGTAAACCGTTTCTAACTATGATGCAGTCTCCTCGCTCTTCACCGGTACTGAGATGAGCACTCTTCGTAAGTCTACCTATTATGACCCCCATACCCGTATTCCCTTTTCTTTGATCTAGGTAATCTATCCACATAATCTATCGGGATGTTTTCACATTTCCCTTGCGGAACCTCCGGTGGAGATATCGGCCCACTGGGCTTCTATGACTTGGCCTTGACCTGGTGGCACAACAGGCATCCTGGGACCAACTCGGCCACCTCCTCGAGTGATGCGCATCTTCAAGAACCTTCTTCACCAAGTCTTTTACTCGAGGAACACATAATCTCTCATCGTGCCTTAGTCATCCCTTGTCATCTATAATATATTTAGTGAGGTGACTTAACATCTCGCCTCGAACCGACTGGTCCATATTCTTGACCAACTGCGGATCTTCTTCCTGCAAAACCCCCTTCTTGATCCAGAAGAGTAAGTCTAAGCCCCGGGAATGCTAACTAACTAGTCAAACAGAGGAGGCTTCTTACTTCAATTGCCCTCCTCAGAGTTTTCCGGTCTTAACCCGCAACCACTTTAACGGGATCCACCGTTAAGCCTTACTTAGGAACTATGTGCCCAAGAAATCCAACTTCTTTCCTCCAAAGTGACATTTGGAGAACTTGACCTTCCACTGGTGGGTCTAAGCGTATCCATCTCCTCCTTGAGATGTATAGCATGTTCTTCCTCGTTCTTTTGGGGAGATCAAAATATCGTCTAAGACGACCATGACAAACTTGTTCAAGGACTCCCTAAACACCCTACCCATCCAGTTTACGTAATATGCGGGTGCATTAGTCGAACCAAATAGTATGACTAGTCATTCTAAAACCCATCCAGAGTCCTAAACGCAGTCTTGTCAATTCCATCCTCAGCCATCCTAAGCTGATGGAATCCGGTAGCTAGATCAAAAGAAAACAGATGCTCCTACAAGCTGATCAAACAAATCATTGATCCTTGGTAACGGTTATCTTACGATAATCAACACATAAGCGAAACAAACTGTCCACATCAGTAACGAATACTACTGGAGCACCCTACTCGAAAATGCTTCGTCTCAGGAAGTTCTTCTTAAGCAACTCCTTGACTTGCTTTCTTAACTCTCATCTCGTGAGGTCACGTGCCTAGCCGGCCACGAAACTGGCTTGGTATTACCAACCAGATAATGCGGGAATCTATCCCATGTCTAAGGGTAACCCCTTTACTTCACCCAAGATATCAGGATATTCTCGGACCACCCTCACCGATTGTAAACTATCGATAGACGAGTTGAGGGACTCAAGATAACAATCATGACGGGACCCATAGGGTTGCTAGAAATTTCTAGGGTATTACCGAGGCGAGTCATGAGCCTCACACCCCTATATACAAAAACCCAGAATGGCTCCAAAACCGGACAACCATTCCATGCCCAAAACCAACCCATATCCCCTGAAACTGAGAATAAAACATCCCACGAGAATTCTATACTCAAGATAGAAATTTTCAAATCCACTCAGACCACAGACAGGCAGGCAGAACCCCCAATTGGATTTGAAACACATACGGGATCATCAATTACACTAGTACTTAGGTGCAAAACTTCCAACTAGATCAGATGAAATAAAGCATGCGATGTGCCAGAACCAAACAAAGTTCGAACAGGGAAAATCAGAAAATGTAAACAAGATTTTCAACAGAAACACTACCTCTATCATGAGCTGGAAGAACGGGGTTGAGGGGATGAATTCGCCCTCCAGATAGTCCTGCATACTGCGTCTGACCTTGCCCTTGTTTCCTTGGGCAATCCTTGCTGAAATGTCCAAACTCACCACAATCAAAGCATTCGCCCCGCTTTCTTTTTTCCTTCTTCCTACATTCCCTGGCTATATGTCCAACTCCTCCACAGAAGTTACATTTCATATTCTTGCCCCGTTTCCCGGAATTTACTCTCTTGCCTTGGGACTCATTCGCCTTGACCTCTTTCTTGTCATTGCTACCTTCTTCTTGAAGTAGGGCCAAATTCACTAAACTCTCGAAAGTCGCCCCCAAGGGTATATGAGACAGGGCCAAATCACGTAATGGCTCGTTTAATCCTAGAGTAAAGTGTAGGGCCTTCTTCTGAGCTGTATTAACCAAGTCTAAATCGTCCTGAGCCAGTTGATTAAACTTATCTATGTATTCCCTAATAGTCATGTCCCCTTGCTTCAGTGATAAGAATCTCAGTCCAAACCTTCCTCTAAAGTCACCCCAAGTCTCAATTGGCCTGGTCGCGGTGGTGACTACCCACCAACGTGCAGCTTCTTCCTTTAGCAACCATACTGCTAATAAAACCTTCCTGCGGTCACCTATATCAAAGGTGGCTAAAAGATCTTCGGTCTCTTTCAACCAATTCCTTGCCTCTACAAAAGTCTCGGTTCCAAAAAAAATTCCTGCAACCCATCGCCTTAAAATCCTGGCAAATCTCGGCGAAGTCAATTTGAGGATGCTGAGGGGAAGGAGGAAGAGGGACATCAACTACCGGAGGAGGAGTAATATTTGCGGGGCCGGCTTCGGTTGCCCTAGCCTCCAAAAGTCTCCTATACCAAACAGGCACGTGTACTCCCTCCGGAATGGCAAAGTTGTCGGCCATACTGGAAACGAGGAAAAAGATAGATTCAGAATGGAGAAAAACGAAGGAATTTTGCTAATGGCTTTTTGGGGAATAGCCTTTTAAAAATAACTAGACTTTTCTTTGGAAAATACTTTATACTTGGTTTTGAAAGTAGTTTTTCAAAAGTTTTAAAAACCCTTTTTATCCCTTCTCGTAAACCATATGCTCTGATACCAAATGTAACACCCCACCTCCGCCAGGGTCACTCGCAAAGGAATGCACTAGCTTTGGAGGGGCATTATTGGTAAAACATGCATAATGATATAGCAAGGCAGGACATGACATATATATATATGTAAATAAACAGAGTAAGTAAATAAAACAGCGGAAGATTTAAAACCATTTCAAAACACAAGTCTGGTACATCAGAATGTCAATTTCCCAAAATTACAAGTCTGGATAAATACATCATTTGATACTCTGAAAATACATAAGTACTATCCCCAAATAAGAGTGATAAACCATAGCGGCTCAAGTCCAAAGCATACTTGAGCTATCCAAGGAAGCAGCTAAAATCCAAGCTAGGCTCCAGTATTCCCTCCCTGAGAACCTGGGGGGGGGGGGGAAACGGAAGAAAAGAGGCGAAACAAAACGGGTCAGTCAAAAAGACTGAGTAAGCCCTGCTACGATCAGTCTATAAACTAATAAAGTTAACATCATGATGGAAACTGAGATGATCATAGATAACAACATCCTGGCATGGTAAATTACCTACAAGATATATAGAGGTATCATCGCATAAAACAAGGTTAAGTTTTGCACCACGGTGTACTAGCAAACCAACATAACAGGTATTGATCCCTTAGCCCAAACTTTGGCCCAATAACATGAAGTGACCTTAGTATAAGGTCCAACCCATCGGTCTAGTTGATCGGCTCCCTATAAGCCTAACACGTCAAGTGTTGATGTCCATACGGCCCACATATGGATGTAGGTAGTCTGTGCTGGGCCCACCTTTGGGTGTATCAAGCCCTCGGTTGTCGACCCCGGACACTTAAGCAATAATGCACAGCCCTAACCTACTGGTACCCGTGCCTCGAGTTTGTCCAACATCGGACTACGTGCACGTCCGTAGCCCGCCGGACCCGCACCGCTGTACCACTCGGCCATCGCCCTTTGGTCGTTTACATCCGTCCAGTAATCGTGCCCCGCCCTAGCCTAGTTTCTAGGGTTGTGATGATACCAAACTGGGATTACTGCCAGAACAGACCCGCCGCTAGGGTTTCCTAAGAGGGTTAAGTGTGATTTAACCCTTCACTAATCCTGGATTAAACTGGTTAAGTGTGGCTTAACCCCATTCTAATCCCTTGAACTCCCAAATGGATTAAACTAGTTAAGTGTAGCTAACGGTTCACAACTTAACCACATTCTAATCCCTTGAACTCCCAAATTGGTTAAGTATCAGTGGACCCTGACTTAACCCTAATCATGAGGCATTAATTAATTTAATGCACCTTAACCTCTCACATTAGACCTTGTTGTGGTTACTAGTTAGGCCGGGCGGGTCCGGGTAGCTTTACACCACAACTTGGTCTAACCTCGGGTCTTGGCACCCCATGACCAACTTCTCACATTGGGTCCTATTGTCTGTAGCCACTAGTTAAGCCGGTCGGTTCCGGGTAGAATTACGCTACAAACTCAACCCAACCTCGAGTTGGCCACACTTATGTTTTTCTAAGTGTCATGTCCACTTTATTTCAAAACATAATTACAAGTCAACAATTACTTGGGTAGACCTAACTTAATAGGTAAATTCCCAAGGGGTAGACCTAACTTAATAGGTAAATTCCCAATCTTATATTTTCATGTATTTTAAGTTTACCCCAAAACCCCCAACGTCATTCTATCGCTTACATATTCGTGGTAACGCATAAAGGATAGGAAGAGGGAACTTGGCACAACATATATGATAAACTTGCACAACAATCATGCATAACATGTTAGACTTGTATAACTTAGCATAGTGATCTTGCATATTACCATAAACATACATAACATGTTAAACTTGCATAACTTAGCATAGTGATCTTGCATATTACCATAAACATGCATAACATGTTAAACTTGCATAACTTAGCATAGTGATCTTGCATATTACCATAAACATGCATAACATGTTAAACTTGCATAACTTAGCATAGTGAACTTGCATATTACCTTAATCATAACTTGTCAAACATGCACAACTTGTCATTTTAAACTTGCATAAATATGCATAACTTGTCAAAACATGCACAACTTGTCAAAACATGCACAACTTGTCATTTTAAACTTGCATAAATATGCATAACTTGTCAAAACATGCACAACTTGTCAAAACATGCACAACTTGTCATTTTAAACTTGCATAAATATGCATAACTTGTCAAAACACGCACAACTTGTCAAAACATGCACAACTTGTCATTTTAAACTTGCATAAATATGCATAACTAAATAAACATCCAAATCATGGCTTAGCAAACTTGCATAAACATGCATAACTTAATAAACATACAAATCATGGCTTAACAAACTTGCATAAACATGCATAACTTATAAATCTTGCAAATCATGGCTTAGTATACATGCATAACTTAATAGATTTGCAAATCATGGCTTAGTACCCTTGCATAACATGCACAACTCAATAAACATACATAAACCCCAACTTTCATCACACGTTAACTTTATAGTTTCTAAAATGAGGGTAAGAGGGCTTACAATGCTTATGCGGACTCAAATGAGCACAACAAATGCAAGAAACCCCTTATGCAACTAATTAAAGCCCCCAAATGCAAGCAAACTTGATCAAGACTCCTCCTTTATGATGCCAATTGAAAAACAAGCCTTTAATGCAAGCTAAGGAGAATCATACAAGCCTAAATACCCTTGTATGCATGGAAATCTCTTAGGGATTTGATTAGGAATTGTATGAAGAGGGTGGAGGCCATGAGAGTTTGGATTTTGGCATAGTTTAGTTACTAGGATGAATAATGAATGATTTAGGGTAGGTTAGGGTCTTATTTATAGATTAGGTTAGTGATTTGAACCATAGGATTAACCCTAGATTCAATTAGGTCCATCAGATCCCGGAACTCTCTAGAACCAAGCCCCTCTATCAAGCCCAAATCAGAAATGGTGCACCAGGCCAAGTAGCCCGGCCACCCCCTGTCGACAGGGCTGTCGACAGGGCAGTCGACATGCCAAGCCCCCTGTCGACAGGCCTGTCGACATGGGGTCCTGGGGGGATTTTTCCCGCCTTGGCCCAGCTTGCCCAATTCTTTAAATTTGAATCTGATTTTAAAACTTGAATTTTCTGAAAACTTCGACGGGCCATATCTGGGCCATACTGACTCCGATTTTCGAAAACTCGGACTCTATTTCGCGTATTTTTCCGAGACGAACGCAATGGCATAGCCCGTTTCCCTTGATTCCCATTTTATAATTTAATTCTGCCTCAATTTATGTTATAACAGATTATTGAAAATACGGGTTGTTACAAAAGCGGTCAAAGGAACACACTCTTCTGCTATTCTCAATTGATGAAAACCTGTAGCTAGGTCCATTCGGGAAAATACTTTCGCCCCATTCAATTGGTCTAGCAAATCATCAATGCGGGCTAATGGATATTTATTTTTAAGCGTCTGTTTGTTGAGGTCTCGGTAATCAACACATAATCTAAGAGTACCATCCGACTTCGGGACAAACACAACAGCTGCACCCCAATTAGAAAAACTAGGTCTGATTAGACCCTTCCACAACAGTTGACGAGTTTGATCGCCTAATTCTTCTTTTTCTTTCGGAGTCATTCTACGAATTGGATGCACCACTGGTCTGGCATTAGGAATTAGATCGATTCGGAATTCTATTTCTCTTTGCGGAGGTAAGTTTTTAACTTCTTCAAACACATCCGCATAGTTGCTAACAATCGGAATCTTTTCTATGGAAGTGGGGATAAGTTCTAATGCTGACCAAAATTCTTCTCTATTCGGATTCGAACCATGACAGGGAATATATATATGTCCAAGCTCCGTTCGGATTTTAACGATTCTTTCCGCACACTTCACTTCGACTTCATATTTCGTTAACCATTCTAAACCAAGAATAACGTCGAATTCGGGAAAATCCATAACAATTAAATTAATGGGAAACTTGTAGAAGGAATAAGAGATTGGCACTCTACAACAGGAACTGAGAGTAACAGGACCCCCTATCGGGTTATGAACTTCAACCGATTCTTTAAGTTTTCGCTGTTTTAACTTTAATTTGTGCACTGTGTTTCTAGCAATAAAACAACGCGATGCACCTGTGTCAAATAATACATAAACAGGAATATTTTTAATTGTAAGGGTACCTCCCAAAACATCGGGTTTACCTGCTCCATCGGAAGCAGCTGGCGGGCTAGACCTGTCATAGACATGAGCTATAGTAGCTTTCTTCAGCAAAGGACAGTCTTTGACCAGATGATCGGTCTTGCGACAATTGAAGCACGAGCGAGGGTTCTGAGAGCCTTGGCTCGAGCCTTGAGAGTTTGTTTTCTGCCTCTTCGGAGCTGTGCAGACGTTTGAGTAGTGCCCCGGCTTACCGCAGTTAAAGCAACTTCCTCTTGGCGGCTTGCCAGTCTGAGGTTTGGAAGATGCTGCTTGGCTTGACTCGCCCTGATTTACAGCAGGCTTGCGCTTGTTTCCGGCTTGGCTTCTAGCGCGATCCTGATCCAGATGCCTTTGATCCAGGTCTTCATAGTTGCATGTCATTTCCACTAGCTCATTGAAATCCAGCTTGACATGGGCCATGGCTCTATCATGATATTGTCGTCTTAGTCCAAAGATAAACCTCTTATTTTTGGATTTCGCGGTAGCAACGAGTTCAGGAGCATAGGGCGACAACATTGTAAATTTGTTCAGATAATCCTGCACGGAAAGATCCCCTTGCTGGAGATTGGCGAAATCATCGTGCATTCTTTCTAGAGCTTGTTCTGGGACATATTTCTCCTTGAAGAGTTCTTTAAATCCATCCCATGTTCTTCCAGCTTCTCTATTCCCGGCGGTAAGAGATTCCCACCACAATTCGGCTTGTTCCTGCATAAGCCAGGCACCCATAACAGCTTTGTCTTCGTCTCCTAGCCTTAGGCCTTCAAGAATTTTCTCGCATGTTTTGAGCCATGCAAGAGCCTCTATTACGGTGCCAGTTGCCAAGAAGGTCTTGCCTCCTAAGTTCTTATATCTCTTAGCTACACGGTCGAGCTCGAAGTATTGAGCTGCCGGAGGTTGTATCAAAGGTCCTTCTTGGGCTGGGATTTCTCCCCTTCCTCGGCCTCAGCCGGCACGGCCTCCTCTAGCGGCAGCTGCTCTGGCAGCCATTTGTCAAATTCTGTATAAGCGACGGAAAAAGTCAGCTAACAGAAATGATAGTCTATTGCATAATTAAGCAGAAATTCCTACGGAAAGATAACGATGGACTGATCAATTGTTTTTGCTATTCTGCTCAGCTCATTCTAGGACTTTACTAGTCCTATCTCTAATGAGCGACTCGCCTTAGAATACTACTGATCCTATTTTGATGAAGTGATTAATGTGTTAGACTCCAGGACTAAGGTTAACCAAAGCTCTGATACCAGCTATGACGTTCCCAAAACCCCGTGACACGATGTTAAGGATAATCATTGGAATATAACACATTAATCATCATTAGCAGATCACAGATAATAGCATAAACAGAAAATAGAATAATTTACACACATATGACAGCGGAATCATATAGATAACATCACATCAGAGAAGCACAGTACAGGATACAACTTAGTGCATAATGATACATAATCAGTCACCATCGCCTGAGGCGGAATCATACATAAAGAGTACACAAAAGGAATATCAGTCTACATCGCCAGTGGCGGAATCATAATATAGATACAATAATGGCGGAGAAAATCCAAGTCAGCACGGTGTAGTCAAGCCTCGCCATGAGCCAAAAGGTGCGTCAGAAACCTGTAACTAGGCTGCCCATGTGAAAATGAGGGCACCCGAGTTTGCAAGGTGAAACAAACTACGAGTCAGTCATGGGACTGGTATGAGAAATCTACTCAACTTATTAACAACAATAATGAGGCAAATCAAAGGACCACGCCACTTTCGCGGAACGGGTTTACACCAATGAGTGCTAGTGCATGAAATAAAACAAACGATTAAATCAACGCAATGCTTTTTATAAAATGAAGCCATTATAAGACTCAGGTCCCATCACACAATGCAACGCAAGCCGGAGGATAGAGTTTTTACCTTATAATGGCCAAAGATGCTTCATACGAATAAAACAAAAGTGCTTGATATTATTACTAGTGCATATATGTTTCAAAAGCGATTTCAATCATAAATATCAATCATAGGCGGCATAAATGACCCATACCACTATGTCTCCATACTAGTAATACAATCACAACCGCATATATCGTATTGGAAATTGGATTCCTTCATGAGTCGAGGCAAGGGGCAAGCTCCTCTCCGATTCGAGACACTCTAGCAAATGCCTCGGGACCGCACACAGCAATCCCCTGGATCCTCCAAGGCCGGTCCTCTCTTACTTTTGAGGATTAATTATTCCCGAACACACGTTTCCCGGTCCTTACAGACCTATAATCGAGGCGCCTCGCATTACAACAACCACACAGGTGAAAAGTAGATATAAATGTCAGGGCTGGGAGGTCACTGACACCACCATAGCTAGAAAGAAACGTCATGCACTCCTTGGGTCCTTCTCCCGTTTTTGACTCATACCGGGGTGTGAGGCTCGCGAATTCACGTTATACACAAAGCTACGTCACACAGACCATGCTTTGATCATCAACCACAAGACTTTGCTTTGCAACAGAAGCCTTGATCATATGCCACTTAGGCGTGCCACACAGGCAATCCACTCCATGCGACTGATTTCTGTCAATACATAACCTCTAAGCTCGTACGTCTCAGAGAAGGGCGTTAAGCAAGAGAATAAATTCTCCGCCGCCAAACAGATATATATTTAACAGAGATCAATCAACACAGAACAAAATCCAATGTCAGACACACAGTCCATTTACAAGTCCGTTCTGGGTCTGAACGAAACCGGAGGCACCAATTCCTCGCATATCCGTACAATCAACAATATGTTTAGACGGCTACTACTTCAATTCCTTCATGGTAGCTACTCCAATCACGAGCATCAGTAGCGCCCATCCATCCAATGTGGAGATCGTTGGTCTTCAGTCGTCTTCGACTCTTCGACTTCTCAACGTCGATCGATTATTTGAAATGAGATAAACTCGGCCTTTTAAAATAACCCACGTATATTTAGATTTTCAAACCAATTAATCACAGGGTTGAACTATTCAACATTCACATTTCAGTTATTTAGTTACAATTTTCATGTCAAATACCTTCAGCCATCACATACCAAGCAAACACAACAAAATTGGTTTATTTCCACTCTATATCGTCTATAACACTTTATAACGACATATCGCCATTTTTATTTAATTTAAAACGGCCACATTTAATTAAACGACGTTTCAGGTCGTGTCGACGCACTGGCGCTGCTTTCCACTGATTTTGTTTTACACATATAGGAAAATCTAACCGTTGGATCTTCACAAATTTTACATCATTAGGAAGGTCTTTTCAAAACGAATCCAACGGTTCCAGTTTTAGGAAAATCCGACGGTCGGATCTTCTACACTAACCATTTGAAGTTACGATTTCAATTTACGAACTGCAGCGTCGTTATTCGATTTAATTTAATTATATTTATATATATATATATATAAATATAATCGTTTCTGGCGCTGTTTTTCACTAATTTTGAATTAAACATTCCAGACAATTCAACCGTCGGATCTTCACAAAGTTGGTGCCGTTGGAAAGATATTTCCAAGACGAACCCAACGGTTGAGGTTTCGGAAAAATCCAATGGTCGGATCTTCCGCACTAGTCATTTGAAATCACAGTTTCAAAATATGAACTGCACGGCCACGTTTCGTTTTAATTCTATTTATATTTATATATTTATATAAATATAGTTCATTCAATGATTTCCTATATCGTTTCCACTTCAGTTATTTCACTAACGCCTTAAATTTTTGGAAAATTTCGCCATAACCTCCTTTGTACGGGAGGGTCTGGGAAAATTCCCAAATAGCCACATGGGCGTCTCATATCAAAAAGAAAAAGAAAAAGCCAAGCGGCTAGCCAACAGGCTCATAAAATCATCACCCAAACAAAGCGGTAAATGTGTACCTATTTGTCGGGCACAAAATTCTATTTCTCTTCTCTAGCCCCTTTTGCTTTAACCTGTTCAATAGATATGCATGTACGTATATACAATTTCTAACATTTATCATTTTCCATTCAATTGCATGTTTGATTTGCTTTGGTTTAAAAACACCATTCATTCGAATGTTGCATGCATAGGCTAAAATCATATCATTAGCTAGTTAACGTATATTTCAACTCATGCACGTTTATTTGAACAAGTGGCTATTTTTAACACTTCACAGTTCAAAGATGATAATTTTGGCGAACTAAAATAGATTTCAACACATGACTATTTTATTTAGTTCCTATGCATGTTAAAAATAATATTTCTATCACAAATATTTATTTCAACGTCCGCATATCTTTAGCATATCACACATATGATAAAAATGATATTTTTATCATTTATAATATTTATTCAACAAATAGACGTTTCAACACTTCATAGTTTCAATAAAAATGTAATTTTTATTGTTCGATCTTTTTATTCAACACATGAATATTTCCACTACACACACTTCTCAACAAATGAGCATTTCCACACATGGATATTTTATTTATGTTGTTCATATTAGAAAGATGAAATTTTGATTGTTGAAACTATTTATATAAGGCGAATATCTTGCATACTTCATATATATATATAAAAATGTGATTTTTATTGTTTAAACACTTCATTCATTCACAAATGAATTTTATTTTTACACAACACTTTTCAACACATGAACAATTTCCACACATGGATATAGTTTCAATATATGACTTTAATTTCTATGCATGAAAATAATTTCAACATATGAAAATAATTATAACACACAAAGATTATTCAAAATTTCGGCAGCATAACGGCAGGGTAGTTAAAACCGGCACCGTCCCTAGTACGGCTCCTCGCTCTACCTTAAAACCTCGCGGTTTTTGACAATGGGGATTCATGCATCTAATTCGCACGCAGGCGGCATGTTTATTTTTATTTCCACAAATATTTCCAATTCATTTCAATCACCAATGGGTATTTTTCAACCACAACCAAACAATATCAACCACAAACAATTATTCAACCATTCGTATTTTTCACCCAATATTTCACACCAATTCACCACAATAAATATCGTCCATGGTTTGTGGACGAGGGGAGTATATATATATATATAATATTTTCAATATTTCACTTTCATTTCAACACATATATCAATTATTCTATGCATGTAAAAATTCATACTTCGCTTATATAGCTTACACTACGCATGTACATGAGGTATACAACACGTATGTAATTTATATTTCGCTTATATAAATTATACACGACATTTTCCATTCAATTTCACGTTAATTTAGATTTCTCACCTTGGTTTTCTGAGCGCTAAAAATCGATACGATGTCAGAAAAATCCGCAGCTTCTTCTATTGGGTAGAGAGCTTCCTTGCGGTCTCGATGTTTCCTGTTTCATCGAATTTCGTCAACACACCAAAAAGATATGATTTTTCAAAGTGTAAAGATCAAAGAAAAACTCACTTTCACGAACTTCAAAACTAGGTTTACGAAAATCGCGAGATCCGTTGATCGTTGAGACGATCGGGGAGTTGGACGTGGAAGAGGGGAGAGAGGGCTTTAAATCGGTAGTGGTTTGAGGGGGTGCGGTGGCAGATCGGGGCGACGGCGGCGCGGGGAAGGTCTGGACTTTGAGGCGTCGGTACGGGCGGCACAGGCGATGAGGGGCGGCGAGGCTTAGTCGGATTTGGAGAAGGGGCTGAGGCGCGTCGAGGTAGGGGGGTGGCGAAGTCTGGAAGCGCCTGAGGCGGCGGCGATTGAGGAGAGAAGGTGGGGAGCTCGGTCGCCGTTGAACAGGAGGGGCGGTTTCTGTTATTTTTTTAAAAAAAAATTTATGAAAGAAAAAATATGATTGGCCGAGACTATATTAAAATTTTTAAATAGTGTTTTCTCAAACGAACTCCTTTTTAAACCCAACGACTGTCGTCACTAGCTAAATACCCCCATTCCGGACACAATGGGATATGTTTCGTGGGCCAATTCGACTGTTACAGACAGTTATTTTTCAAATTAAAGTATAAAACATTTAATTTTTAACTCTGAACATGCATTTCAATTTGCCAGGGCCACAAACTGATTCGAAAAATTCCAGAAAAATAAATCTAGCTATGTTTTGACGCTACGGTCCCAACAAAACTAGTTTCGTCGAATTCTGAGGTCGTTTGAAAAATGGCCATTTTCTGGTCGATCCAATTTAACAGAAATCGACCAAACACATTTTCTTTTGCCACGCTCACATACTAGCTTCAAAAATGATGAAATTTGAAACCTAGCAATAGTTTGACATCCCGGACCCAACAAAAGTGGTTTCGTCGAATTCCGAGGTCGTATGCAAAATATCAATTTTCCAGGCCTATATTATATATACCGACTCTTCTGAAAATTCATTCAGCCATAACTTTTGATTCACGTTATGAAACTTCGATTTTTCAGATTCGTTAGAAAGGTATTGACTAACAGATTTAAATATTTTTGGTTTCTCCAAAATCCGTTATATTTTCCACCCTGCACAGTCAGTCAAAGTATGAATTCAAATTTTCAAACTGACTCACTATTCTTAACTTACTATTTTATTGAAATATTCTATTTCAATTGTTCAAATTCCTTTGAAATAATCAATTTAAAAATTTTAAATTGGCTCGCATTTTCCGGGTTATTACAATGTGTAGGCGCGTCAGGCGAGGGAAGATGATCGTCGTCCGATCATCTGTGGTGGGGCGGCGGTGCAACCCTAGTTTTCGGGTTTGGTTCAAAGACTGTAGTGTTAAGGAATCGGGGAAGAATGGTAATGTCAGGATTAAAGTACTAATTAGAAATTAAATTAATTAGTTTTCTTGATTATACAACTAAAGTTTAAAATCGTGTAACTTCTTCATACATCAACAGAATCGAACAAAACGAAATGCATTGGAACCGTCATGGAGAGCACTAAAAAATGGAATAGACTTGATCTGAAACAGAGACCATTTGGATTTTTGATAAAATTAAACATCAGTTTAATTTTATTAAAATAATCGTTATTCAACGATTTCAAAACCGACCACTGTGAGAACTCCTTTCACTCTAATTATTTTACAGTTAAATTTGTACTAGGATGTAGACAGTGCTTAGCAGCACCCGACACAAATGATTGTACAAACCAGTTGATTGTTTGTTTGGATTGTGATTTGGATTTTTAATGATTTATATGGTTGTATATATAAAATTATTTATATAAACTGTATATATATAAATTATCATGAAATTGAGAATAAAATGTTTTTAACAATAAGATTTCATTTTTATTGTATGTATGAACCACCAAAATTGTTCATGTTTAGGATAAAATATTTTGAACATTAAATTTGCATTTTTAATGTATAGGATCAATCATTTAAAAGATTAAATGTTGACAAAAATGTCCCTTTTAACATATTAGTTTAGAATAAGATAATTATATTTTAATCATATGTTTATTTGACAAAAATGTCAACTTTTTCATATTAGTTTAGAATAAAAGAATTATTTATTAATATATGTTTTGTTGAGAAAAATGTCATCTTTATCATGACAATGTAGGATAAAAGAATTATTTATTAATATATGTTTTGTTGAGAAAAATGTCATCTTTATCATGACAATGTAGAATAAAAGAATTATTTATTAATATATGTTTTGTTGAGAAAAATGTCATCTTTATCATGGCAATGTAGAATAAAAGAATTATTTATTAATATATGTTTTTTTGATAAAATTGTCATCTTTATCATGTTAGTAAAGAAATAAAATAAAATATTTGTGTTTAAAAGATAAGGATTTTTACAATAAAAATCACACCATTATTGCATGTTTTAAATCTCTAAAAACATTCATTGTTTGAACTAAAATATGTTAACAATAAAATATACATTTTTATTGTGTATGTGAATTAAATTAAAATATTGTCATGTTAGCGACGTTAATAATAAAATGTTCATGTCTAATAAAATATATTTATACAATAAAAATCATATTTTTATTGTATATGTTAATCAATAAAATATTCATTTACAAATCGGATGATTTGTTTATGTACACCCATTTATATGATATGGATTGGGATGATAAATTTTACACATCGCCCAACTGCACAAGTAAATAAACGGTTGATGTTTGATAACCCCACACGGTTATTGGGATAACATTTGACATACACTATCCCAATATTTAGTTGTATGTCAATCAACGGATTGACAGTCTGTGATGAGCATTATTTATTTATTTTAATGCTCACATAGTTGTAGAATGCACTCTGGATGTTGTATGAATTTTAATGATTGTTTATCATTATTGTTGTATACATGTGATGTATGAAATCCATATAACTGAAATTATATGGTAATTGTTTGAGTCGCATTCCGATTCAGAAATAAAGAATATTTTAAAATAAAGAATCCTTTAAAAATAAAGAATATTTTAAAATAATGAATATAATTAAAATAATATTCAGTGAAGTAATAAAAATGATCATATGTTGAATTATATGTTGTTAGATAAAAATATTATTTTTAACATGTATGTGAAGGGAACAAAATTTACATGTAATGGAATACACATTTTTTATTGTATTTATAAAATATGTAAAATGTTCATGTTTTGAAATAGAATAGGTTGAACAATAAAAATTTCATTATTATTATTATATATATATAATATGAAAATGATCATTTTTATTACTTCATTGAATATTATTTTAATTAAATTCGTTATTTTAAAATATTGTTTATTTTTAAAAGATTCCTTATTTTAAAATATTCTTTATTTCTGAATTGGAATGCGACTCAAACAATTACCATATAATTTCAGTTATATGGATTTCATACATCGCATGTATACAACAATAATGATAAACAATCATTAAAAATTCATACAGCATCCAGAGTGCATTCTACAACTGTGTGAGCATTAAAATAAATAAATAACGCTCATAACAAACTGTCAATCCATCGATTGACATACAACTAAATATTGGGATAGTGTATGTCAAATGTCATCCCAATATCCGTGTGGGGTTTTCAAATAACAACCGTTTATTTACTTGTGCTGTTGGGCGATGTGTAAAATTTATCATCCCAATCCATATCAGATAAATGGGTGTACATAAACAAATCATCTGATTTGTAAATGAATATTTTATTGATTCACATATACAATATAAATACGATTTTTATTGTATAAATATAATTTATTAGACATGAACATTTTATTATTAACGTCACTAACATGACAATGTTTTAATCTAATCTACATACATAATAAAAATGTATATTTTATTGTTAACATATTTTAGTTCAAACAATGAATGTTTTTAATGATTTAAAACATGCAATAAAGGTGTGATTTTTATTGTAAAAATCCTTATCTTTTAAACACAGATATTTTATTTTATTTCTTTACTAACATGATAAAGATGACAATTTAAACAAAACATATATTAATAAATAATTCTTTTATTCTACATTGTCTTGATAAAAATGACATTTTTCTCAACAAAACATATATTAATAAATAATTCTTTTATTCTATATTGTCATGATAAAGATGACATTTTTCTCAACAAAACATATATTAATAAATAATCCTTTTATTCCACATTGTCATGATAAAGATGACATTTTTTCAACAAAACATATATTAATAAAAAATTCTTTTATTCTAAACTAATATGATAAAGGTGACATTTTTGTCAAATAAACATATGATTAACATATAATTATCTTATTCTAAACTAATATGTTAAAAGGGACATTTTTATCAACGGTTAATCTTTTAAATGATTCATCGTATACATTAAAAATGCAATTTTAATGTTCAAAATATTTTATCCTAAACATGAACAATTTTGGTGGTTCATACATACAATAAAAATGAAATTTTATTGTTAAAAACATTTTATTCTCAATTTCATGATAATTTTTATATATACAGTTTATATAAATAATTTTATACATACAACTATATCAATCATTAAAAATCCAAATCACAATCCAAACAAACAATCAACTGGTTTGTACAATCAATGGTGTCGGGTGCTGCTAAGCACCGTCTACATCCTAGTATAAATTTAACTATAAAATAATTAGAGTGAAAGGAGTTCTCACAGTGGTCGATTTTGAAATCGTTGAATAACGATTATTTTAATAAAATTAAACCGGTGTTTAATTTTATCAAAAATCCAAATGGCCTCTGTTTCAGATCTGGTCTGTTCCATTTTGTAGTGCTCTCCAAGACGGTTCCAACGCATTTTGTTTTGTTTGATTCTGTTGATGTATGAAGAAGTTATAGGATTTTGAACTTTAGTTGTATAATCAAGAAATCTAATTAATTTAATTTTTAATTAACACTTTAATCCTCACATTACCATTCTTCCCTGATTCCTTAACACTATAGTCTTCGAACCAAACCCTAAAACTAGGGTTGCACCGCCGCCCCACCATGGATGATCGGACGGCAATCATCTTCCCTCACCTGACGCGCCTACACATGGGCCTCCTTCCCCTGGAATCTCGCGAAATTCGGTAGCTTCTCCTCGTCAGAAACCATGCTCAAACATGTCGACTTTCAGCCACAAATAGTCCCAATTCATAACCTTAAAACTGATCACCCCCGTATAGATCAGAAGAGATCGAAAATCTCCACCAAGTTCATGTTGAATTTATGATTTAATTCATATAGGTTTGGAAGAATTTAGGGGATGAAATCTAGATGATTTCGGCTGTTGAAACAAAGGGATGGCGGCTTGTTAAAATGGCTAGGGTTTGACAGAAATATGGTGTATTTATACACGTATTTTCTTATTTTATTTATTTAATTAATTCTATTTAATTTCAATATAACTCTTGTATCGTTCTGGACTCCAAATCAAACCCAACAAGTGTCGCCTCCAGCTAATAACCCCCATTCCAAACACAATAGGATATGTCCCGCAAGCCAATTCGACTGTTTCAATTGGTTTTTCTTTAAACTAAAATATAAATCATTATATATTGAATTTAAACGTACATTTTAATTTACTGGGGTCACATACTGACTCTAAAAATTCCCGAAAAATAAACCTAGCTATGTTTTGATGATACGGTCTTAACAAAACTAATTTCGTCGAATTTAGAGACCATTTGAAAAATGGTCTTTTTCTGCTCGATCCAATTTGACTAAAATTGACAAAACACGTTTTCTTTTGCTACGCTTACATATTAATTCCAAAAATTATGAAAATTGGAATCTAGCAATAATTTGACATTCCGAATCCAACAAAAGTGGTTTCATCGAAAATGGAGGTCATTTGCAAAATGGCTATTTTTGAAGGCTATATATTATATTAAAATATATATAAATTCTACAGTGTTATAAAACGAACACTGAACAGAAGAAATAAGGGAGAGAGGACATATGTATTTATTTAGATGTATTTTTATTTCTATTACATTGGCTCCTATATATATATAGGCTTTGGAGCTGATGTTTAACCTTTTCCCATGATGTGCGACTAAACAGAGAACTAATAAAAGCATATTCACAATATATATATATATATATATATATATTAAAACACCCCCCCCCCCCCTTGAATATGCATATTCAAAAACTTGAATGCTCTGCTAACCTGAAGTTGTCCATTTTAAAACATATATGACGATTGCTCCCCCTTATTATTATCTTGCTTGCATATATCCGTTCAGTCCATACAACTATTGTCTATTGCCTTCAAAACTCTATCAAGAAAACCCAATGGGAAAAACCTTGAACGAGAAAAAGAGTACAATGTCTGACATTATGAATATCATATTAAAAGATATTCCTTAAAAGAGTTTGATTCTTTAGGATCAAAACAATGCCTCATTAAAAACCTTTTTATGAAAAACCCTATGGGAAAAATCATAAACAAGGAAAAGAGTGCAAATTCATTTCATCTTTAGGTAACATGTTTTACAATGTTACATTAAGGATTGATACTTCAGGATCAAGATAATGCCTCATTAAAAACCTTACTAACAAAAACCCTGTGGGAAAAATATTAGTGAAGGAAAAAGTACATTACATCATAATTTCATATGCTCCCACTTATTTATAACTCATTATTCAATTAGTCTATTGATGTAGTCGACGCATGCCAATTTTGTATATCATCTTCTGGAATGTTCTGGAATGTTGATTTGGAAATTGCCTTTAAGAACGGATCTACCCTCTTTTCTTGAAACTAAATTTATTTCTCCTCTTTCTTGTTATCCTTTCATTCATGTATGAAGAGAAATTTAGAAGAAATGTGCTCCATCCTATCATCCTTGATATAATTTACTTGAATTTGAGCCATGCAAATTGCCTTGTCTTCATAAGTAATAGTTTACTGCATAAAAAGTTGTTTGATACTTTTGGATCAAAATGTTGCCTCGTTAAAACCTTACTAAGAAAAAACCGATGGGAAAAATCTTAGTGAAGGAAAAAGAGTACAATATAAAATGTCTTATTTACTACGTCAAAAGTAGTATGATACTTTTGGATCAATGTTATGCCTCGTTAAAACCTTATTAAGAAAAACCCAGTTGAAAAAATCTTAAATAAGGAAAAGAGTACATTATAACTTATTTTTGTATAACGACCCGAACTCCTCCGGTGAGGAAAGCCCGGATTGAGATGAGAACAACACACATCGGAACGCGGACAGAAGAACATTTCATTGTATATTACAACAATTCCATCAGAACACAAGAATATACAGAGTATGAATAAATATTACACAGAAAATATCAGATATTTAAATTACATTTAAATACATCTCAGCGGAAAAATAATAAAAAACACAACTGAAAGTAATACACGGATACAGAGCTTTCCGAGCATCGTTCCAATTGTAAATCAGGATCCTGTGAATATAAATCTGCAAAACCGAAACTACTAGCTGCTCGTGTCGAAAATAAGGGCACCCAGAGTTTAGGTTAAAACAACACACTCCAGGTCAGTCATGTGACTGGTGTGAGAACTAAAACAGTTATTAATCTTTATTTTAAAGTTCGGTAAATCAAGGGACCACGCCGTATAACACGGAACGGGTTTCCTCCCAAGAATACCAGTGCATAAAATAAACAGCGCAATGCTAAATAAAGAAAAATGAAGCTATTATAAGACCCATGTCCCATCACACAAAGCAACGTAAGCCGGAGGATAGGGTTTTTACCTTATAATAGCCAAAGCATGCTTGATACGTTTAAAACACATTATTTTGATATTACTATAAGTGTATAGTGTCAAAACAATTTCAATCATAAATATCAATCATAGGCGGCATGAATGACCCATACCACTATGTCGCCATACTAGGTTCTACAAATAAAACTGCAATATCACGTATTGGAAATTGGATTTCCGTCATGAGTCGAGGCAAGGGGCAAGCTCCTCTCCGATTCGAGACAATCTAGCAAATGTCTCAGGACCCCACTATGATCCTTGGATCTTCAGGGCCGGTCCTCTCTTACTTTTGAGGATTAATTATTCCTGAACACACGTTTCCTGGTCCTAACAGACCTATATCCGAGGCGCCTCGCATCCAACAACCACACAGGTGAAAAGTATATAAATGTCAGCCATTTTAAGCCCTGACACCACCCATAGCTAGAAAGAAACGTCGTGCTCTCTCTGCAGTCATTATCCCGTTTTTGACTCATACCGAGGTGTGAGGCTCGCGAATTCACGTTATACACAAAGTTGCGCTACACAGGCCGTGCTTTGATCATCAACCACAAGACTTTGGTTTTCAACAGAAGCCTTGATCAATTGCCACTTACGCGTGCCATACTGGACATTCACTCCATGCGACTGATGTCCATCGATATACAACCTCTGAGCTTGTACATCTCAGAGAAGGGCGTTAAGCAAGAGAATAAATTCTCCGTTGCCAAACAGATGTATATTTAATAGAGATCAATAAACACAGAATAAAATCCAATGTCAGACACACAATCCATTTACAAGTTCATTCTGGGTCTGAACGAAACCGGATGCACTTTCCTCGCATATCCATCGATCTCTAAGTACGTTTGGATGATCACCAACTATTTCTCTCCTCTTGGGTGTACAGCCCAATCGAGATCATCAGTAATCACCCAAACGATGTGAAGACTTCAGGTCTTCAACCACCGTCTTCATCTTCGACATATCGTCGAATCGGTTATTCAGAATGGGCATAAACCCGGCCTTTCTGAATAACCCACGTATATAATAAGCAAATGTTACACAAACACAACAAACGCCTCATTCCAATTCAGAATATATTTTTATTCACAAAATCACATTCTTAGGGAAAGGTTCCCATTAATTTTATCAAAGATAAATTCTTCTAAATTTAATCTTTAATCTTCCTTTGGATATCATTTCAATCCATATTATGGTTTTCCAACCTAGTCGGGATTAGCGAACCACACCGAAATAATTATTCATTTTATTTCCCAATCCCAACCTATTCATCCCCTGGAGCAAAACTGGTAATACTCCATATCTAATACCACAGTGTTATCGGTAAAATTAATTACCATTTCACGTTCAAATCTAATTAAAGATTTAACTATCGCTTTGGAGCAAAACTGGTGATACTCCATTCTCGATCACTTTTCAGATTTGATAATTTAAATTATCAATTCACATTTCAATCTAATTAAAGATTCATTAAAACTCCACTTAGTTTTAATCTTTTCAAAAATCAATATCCTGTCTTTAACTGGGTTAAAGAACCAATGTCATCTAAAACACGGTTCACGATAAACCCAAAATCACATTCAAATTCAGTCCCAATTAAATATTATTTAATTGGTACACTTCATTAAATCTAAATAGAAAGATTTAATCTTTTTCTCAACTGGGCTTAAGAACAGTGTTAATGAAGACACCATTCACGACAAACCCAAATCACATTTGATATTAAATACAAGGCTCTGAATAGAAAATATATCGGCTTATATTCAATATCAAATTCTAAAACCAACAAGTATCATGTTGGAAATAACGATATGAACATATCTTTCAAATTTCCACAACCATATCTGTATAATCACAAAATCCAACATCGAAATATTCCGAAGACAATTTCGATTCAAATCCATTTCAATTCACGTATTGGAAATACCTGGTTATTTTTAAAACCACTTTCAAATTCAATTTATTTATTTCAAAAATAAATTGATTTTAATTCTAGTTCAAAACTAGTTCATTTCGATAAAAATCTATTTTTATCTTTTCAAATGTGGAATTTTTCATCCTAGTTCTTCACAACCTATTTCTTATGATTTTACACAAATTATAGATATTTTTAATAATTTTATCAAGGCCCGTACAGTCGATTTCCATCAACGGCCATCGAACTGCACTTACAGCGACCTTTTCCAAATTTGATTTGGACATAATTCCAAATCCAACCGTTAGATTTCAAATTTCTAATATTCATTAGAAAGCACTTTTCGATACGAACCCAACGGTTCCGGTTTCAGGAGAATCCGACGGTCGGATCTCCCGCAACTTCAATTCGAAGTCAATGGTCGAAATTCACGAACTACCGCGGCGCGGCTCATTCTATTCAGGCCATTATATATATATATATATATATATATATATATATATTTCATCGATTTCCTTTGAAAACATATTTTATAAATTCGTTTTCAAAACTATTTCAATTCTATATTCAATTTCAAATCAAAATTGAATATTTCATATCATTACTATATAAATGATAATATTTTCAAAACGTTATATTTTGAAACCTCTACCTTTTCTATATTTTACATTCTCTAACATGAATAGTTCAAAAATTTACTAATCTGTACATAAAACTCACAACATAAACAAAAATAAACTACATGTCTCATATTCAATTTTTTTTCTCATTCTTCAATATGAATGATTTGAAAAACTTGTAAATTTATACATAAAATTCACAAACATAAAAATTATGTTTTTTTATTCAAAATATACAACCCATATAAAGATCTTTTAGATCTTTCTTTTTATATCAAAATTGATTTTTGCCTTTTTAGTAACTGCAGGTTCTAAATATTCCATGTAATGAAAAAAAAATTGCGTTCACTTCGGGTGTGCAAAATTAAGATCAACATTTAGATCTTAACTTAATATGATCTTCAGGATGCATATTTTCTTTATAAAAGTTTTCCTAAGAAACAATGAAATATTTCTTCTAGAAATATAATATGTTCCAAAATGACTATAATAAAACTTCAAGTTTTATCATTATTCATATATTGTTATTATATATTTTAAATTGAAGCAACTTTTCTAGAAAGTTATGTATGAGAGTCATTTTACTATTTTTCTTCAAGAAAATAGTATTTATTGTAAATGTAATGATCTCTTCCAATAATAAGTTTCTTCAAGAAATTATATGTAGCATAAATTTGGAATATAAGGCTTTTTCCTTTTTGTTGAAAATTATCCTTTCATTGATTTTTCAAATCCTTTCCTTTTACAGGTCATTAGTTATATGCAAATATTAAATGCAATTATATACTTTTATGCTTTATTTCATGTTTCTTGTTTGAATATGAACTTTATGTTCCTTGTTTGCATATAAACTTCAGGTTCCTTGTTTGCATATGAACTTCAGGTTGAATAAAATTTGTACATGAACTTTAGATCATATGAGCTTCCGGTCATTTGCATGTGAACTTCAGGTTCAATGACTCTTGCTTTGTGTTTGGAAGTATGACCATCTTCTGGTGGTCATAATGCTCCTTCAGGGAGTTCCATAAGTGGAGAGGATCTTTTTTCAGTCAAATATTTTAATTTTAGATCATCGTGGATATGGCCTCTTAAAAATATTAGGGCCTTTTCTTTGTCCTGCTGGGACATATTATTACCATTTTTAATGGTACTCTTTAAGCATTGAGGTTGTAAATGGATTTCAGTGTTCGACATTTTTGTGAACTACACAAAAATAATAATTGCAGATTCTTAATTAAACAAAATCCACATATCAGTATACATGTTCTATAATTATCAAAACGAATTAAAAAATTAACGAACAGATAAAACGATGAAACTGTAGTACTGTTATATCATTAAAAAAATGCAGATCTCGTAAAATAGAATAGGACCGTAGACATGCATGTAATTAATTGAATATATTATGGCACGGGATCATAAAAAAATATCCAACTCTGCAAGTCTTTCTCTATGCATTTACAATGAACTTCTTAAAATAATGAAATAATACAAACCGTCAAGGAGCCATACACCATGTTACATAACAAAAATAATGGCCACAGTAATACATATGTTGGTTAACAAGTAGCTTGCTATTTACATATATGCATACCTATTAACAATGGCTTCTCTATTATTAAAGAGATAAAGTAGCAAATGAAGATGTTTTATGTATGGCGTATGGGGTAAAAGATCCATATATAATATTATAAAAAGAAAATGAATGGATCTTCCTAAAAAAAATTGGTATACCAGATCAAATATGAATAGGTGGATATCTTAAAACCACTAAGTTAAAAATAATTAGATCTAAAAAGTTAGATCCACTGGAACATAATCTAAATCTACAAAAAGTATATAGATCCATAGATCAAATATTCTCAGATTGAAAATAATTGTAGAACAAATATAGAAATCCCCGAATTGATATTCTCAAATAAAAATTACTTACATGACAAATTCATAGATGTTGATCAAGAAGATTTCAACAAATAACTGTAATTGAATCTCGTGCTGATAATGTGTTATAAAACGAACATAGAACAGAAGAAATAAGGGAGAGAGGACATTTCTATTCATTTATCTGTATTTTTATTTCTATTACATTGGCTCCTATATATATAGGTTTTGGAGTTGATGTTGAACTTTTTCCCATGAAGTGGGACTAAACAGAGAACTAATAAAAGCATATTCACAATATTTATGTATATATTACAACATACAGCGACTTTTCTGAATTTTAAACTAGACATAACTTTCAATTTATAAAGTGAAATCTCAGTTTTTCACATTCGTTAGAAAGATATAATTAAACAGATTCTAATATTTCTTGTTTCAACCAGTTCTGATTTAAAATGAATTCTGTATATTAAATTGAAATTAGAAATCGAATTTTCAAACTACCACGGCATTTCAGGCTCGTTTTATAATTAAAATAAATTAATTCGTTCTAACTTAGTTTAAATAAAATTTTAGTCATTATTATTTAAAATAATTCATTTTAAATATTCAAAATCCATTAAAATTACTACAATAAAAATTTAAATTTGTACTGAAAATCCGGGTTGTTACAACCATTATGTTTTTCTTTTAAAAGGTTTTTCAAAGTTAAATAATATGGTTGGAGTTCACTCACACCAGTCCCATGACTGACCCAAAGTTTATTTTGTTTTTTTCCTAAACTCTTAGGTGCCCAAATTTGTACGGGCAGTCAAGTGTTGCAGGCTTTTATAGATACACTTAGATGAGCTTGAAGCAGGAGGCTTCATCATTATTTATTCAGAGTTATTTCCATTGTATCAAATGTTATGTTGTACTCTGATAATGGTTTGTATATATGATACTGGTTTTTGTATTTAAAAGATTATGTTATACAATATATGTTATTCGTTCCTCTGTGAGATTCTGATATTTTTCTTTTTTTCTATCTTCTATCTATTTATGTTTCTTTAACTCTAATGACTTGTAATTCTATGTTATTTGGGTTGGACGTATGTTGTATTAGTCGTACGGATTTGCAGGCCATCACAGAATGCATGTCCATTTGATATCAAAACAAAGGACTGAGGTATAGCTGCGCTGATTGTTCAATTTGAAATTAAACTCAAGTAGAGTGATACTGTTGTGATAAAAACCCATATGTGTAGTAGATATACCTTCAAAATATTTAGAATTAGACTTAAGACAGACCCTGCACGATTCAAATATCAACGTGACATAGTATGATGTGATTTTTACAATGCAACCGGAAAACCTGGGTAACAAATGGAAAATTTTCCATCACTACAAGAAAAATGATTTTTTGTAACGCACAAAAAAGCCACAAATCATTTTTGGTGGCATTTCGATAATTGTGATGTGAAAACATGCCACTAACAACAAAAATATTTGTTGCACTTTTAATAAATGCCACTGTAAATACTTTTATTGTAACGTTTTCCAAATTCTACCACGAATATTTCTGTAGTGCTTTGAAAACACCATAAAAAGCTTTTTGATGCTATTAACAAAATTTCCAATTTTACCCCTGATTTATGGTGGCGTTTACTCAATGCCACTACATGTATTTTTGTAGCGTTTTTAAAATGCTACTAAAAATTATTTATCAATTTACTGTGTTTTTTCATGTAATTATTTCTTGTTAATAGTCTATTTTGTTTCTACAATATAAATAAATAATCATTTACATAATCATCATGTTCAAACAATTAACCATATAATCAAGTATAATATGCAAAACCATTTCAATACAATAGTTTTCTGAATAAGTGACTGAAATCACATACAATAACCATTGATATACAAATTTACACATCTAGTACAAAGAAAATATTATACCTAACTAGTACTTACAAAACGCTTGATTACGCATAATTCTTTGTTGTATGCATAAGTGAAACCTCACACCATAAAAGTTCAACTTTGTTGTATGTATAGTCAGACGGCTCTTCCCTGATCTTACAATAAGATACACAAATCTGCACATAGTCCAAATCTGCAAACATAAATATGCTTACATATAGTCAGACCATAATTGTTAAAAATGATGCAAATCTAAAGATTGAGGAAGGAAAAAAAACTGGACATACTAATGGAGACGATGCAATATTTTTCAAACTTGTAATTGACCAAAACCGGCAATAATCCAAATGCCCTATAAAACAACATACGAGAGTGTATACCTCAGATTTAGTAGTTGAAACCAAGAGGAATGCATTGTTTTTGGCGTTGAAATTACTCTCTCGTTTATCTTGGCTGTTGTTTTGACTTAGATTAGCTTTACTGATCTTGAGAAAAACACAATTTGTAACACAGTCTTCACGTAATGCCAACCTACTGGAAAAAAATGCGTGTGGCCTCTAACTTGAGGTCTTTGGTTCAATTCTGGTTTTTATCTTAGGTTTTCGCTCTTATTATGACAAGCATTATTCCAATTAAAAAAATATGAAACATATAACTTTTAGTGGAAAATAGGCTGAAGGACAAACTTAGTTAAATTTTTGGTGAAACGTATGGATAGTTTGAAATTTGGGGAGAAGGACAACTTTTAGTGTAAAAGTGGAAATGACAGTGCCCCCCCCCCCCAAATTCCACTTTTACACTAAAAGTTGTTCTTCTCCCTAAATTTCAAACTTTCCATACTTTTCACCGATTTTTTTGTTAAGTTTGTCCTTTAAAAGAAAATCCTCTAACTTTTAAATAATAATCTGATTTTTTTTTAAGAAGGAAAGAAAGGTTAACGGTTAGAAAATCTTATTTGCAAGCCCATTAGACTACAGTTATGGACTTCAAAATAGTATTAAGCTGGACCATTTACGCATTAATTATTCAAACAATATCCAAACGCCCCTATCAATTAATGCTTGTTTCTCTCCACTAACAAAAAATGTATCAGCTGTTTCACCATTTTCAACTTTCATTGTCCAAGTTCCTCTCAATTTCACGATATAACCTATCTAGTAAATTCCGACTAGTGGCAAATTTTCCCTAAAATAAAAGACAACAATAAGATAAATGTAAGCCAACATGTTTGAAGATATGAAAAACAACAAGGAGTTTTTGCTACAAAGGCATGAAGATCCATATGATTTAATTGTATAAATAAATTAGAAACATATGACCAACTTTGTTGACGGGTAAAATTGTCGCACGCCAACACCCAATGTGTATGTGTGAAAAATTATCCAAATAAGCAGCACATAATGTAAATGCGGGGAGACAAAGCTTTTATAGTGGTTTGGCATTAACGCCTACATCCACTTTAAATCATCATTCATCATATCTTTTGTCGATTACAAAGTTGTACAAGTTCGGACAATAGCTAAGTACAAAGTGTTACAATATAATAACAAAATATATGTTTGTTCTACACTTTGACTAAATTGCCCTTCTTCCTCTTCGTTGAGAAATGTTGACTTGGTCAACACTATCCAAGTTTAGTGCTCATGTCCATGAAGTTCAAAAGTAGCATAACATTCCTTGTTAATGTTCAAGTGTTAATGGAAAACATGCATGCCATGTTTTAATTATCCATGCCATCTCCAATGGCTATGGTGAAGGTGTTGGAATACATTAATGAGTGTTTGGAGCTCTCAAGGTCCAAAAATTCCAAGGGAGAAGGATCCAAATGAACGCCAAGGGTTGGGGTATTTATAGGAAGGAAGGTAGGTGGGAGTAGGTAGGAAATGGGACCACATCCCCTTAATTCCGTACCCAAACTGAGGCCACCATACAGAAAATTCGCACCCTTTGGAGGGATGCAAAATTCGTACCCTACCAGGGGATTCCGCACACCCCCCCCCCCAGAGGGGTGCGAAATTCGCACCCTACCAGGGGTGAGGAATTTCACACCTGTGGGAGGGGTGCGAAATTCGCACCCCACCAGAGGGTGCGGAATTTCGCACCCTTAGAAGGGTGTGAAATTCGCATCCCACCGGGGGATACGAATTTGATGGAGCAAGGGACCGGAATCGTGCCATCGAGGGAGTCAAAGTTCCTGAATGCGAAGTGAGGGAATCCACGGTTTTGCTAGTCTGAAGTGAAGGGATCTGGGTTTTCGACATGCAGAAAATTGGGTGAATCGGGCGGTGCCCACTGGTTCGATCACCGCCGGGACTATGGGGCCTCGGACCCCCACCAGCACTCCGCTCGGACCCGCTTGACAGCTCGCCTTCGGCTCGGAGTACAGCTCGCCTTCAGATCGGATGATGGTTTGACTAAGTGTTCAATGGGCCCGAAAGAGGCCATCTGATAGAGGTTTCGGGTCTCGTTGTGTTTGTGACGCGACTTCGACCCAGCTGCTTTGTATTTTTTGACGCTTTAGCGCGTCGCTCACCAAATACTTGACGAGTGACGGCTTCAACAAAAAAGCGTGTCAACAAACTTGATCAGCTAGAGATGTATCTATACCTCTCGACCACCAAAAAATGAAGTGTTAATAGAGAATGACATCTTACTGTTGGTTCTACTACTTTGATGGTAGGTAAAGGTTTCCCAACGATTTTTTTCAGTGATTGTCTCGCCGATCTACATAACAACAACAAGATTTATATGCTAACTATTTTAGAAAGTAATTTTGATTTCACAATAAAATACTTTTCCATGTGGCATGCATCAATTAATTGATTGATTAAGAAGTATAATAATCTTATTTTGGTGTAACAGGCTAGCTCATTAATCGATTAATTTAATGCGGATGAGGGTGATTACGGAATCAAAACAATATTTTATGGGGTACTGAGAAATTGGAAGCTACCTTGGACGTAATAACAACATGATATGATTGTCCAGACAGTTATCATGACCGCATCAAACAGAACCGTAAAGGTATTCTATTTTTTGTATGTGTACTAGCAGCCCTCTTTGTGCATACAATTGTCAGTTCCTCTAACCATATAATCCAAATATTTTAGATCTTTCTAAATCCAACAGCTGCCTCAAAAGAGTTTTGGAAGAAACCTATCAAATTGTAGTTCATTCGGTTTCCATAGTCCCATAATCCATAAATAACCAAAATCATTTGAGAATGTAATAAAAACAATTATATGATTGTAACACAAAACAAGTTGATGTGTATGAAACTCTAAATGATGACTAAAGCATATTCTTTAACACCCCATGAATTCTCTAACATTAAGCTTCACAAATTAAACTGTAATTAATTCTAAATGAAAGAATTAAGGGAAATGGGTTACGCCATTACGTTCGTCTCGGAATTCTACTTGAGATAGAGTCCGAGTTTGCGCGAATCGGACTCCGTA
Organism: Allium sativum; assembly: GCA_030737875.1. NCBI lineage: Eukaryota > Viridiplantae > Streptophyta > Magnoliopsida > Asparagales > Amaryllidaceae > Allium > Allium sativum. Next base: position 828,051,820 of record CM060909.1, read on the forward strand.
TGAAGGAGTTATGACCTTCAGAAGTTTCAGAATAAAATTTAAATTCAAACAGCTTAGTTTTAAATTCGAAATTCGAAAAACAGGTTCAAACTGGGCTGGGCGGGAAAATTCCCGCCCAAAGACCAGGTCGAGCATAGGGTCGACCATGGTGTCGACCTGGCCACCCCAGATCGACCATAGTGTCAACCTGGCCACCCCAGGTCGACCATAGTGTCGACCTGCCAGTCGACCTACCTGGTCGACCTGGCTGGCTAGGTCTGGCTCTGGCTCGAATTTCTATGGCTCGGTGTGTCACTAGGGCTGACATGTCACCTCTTGATTGGCTCTTTGAACTTTGTATGGTCTAGATTCCTCCTATCTTCATCTGACGGCTCAAAACAATTTAAAAATCTATAAATACACCCTAAATCTCAACTGAAAATTCACATAAAAAAATAAGATGGGAGTCGTCATGCTGCCAGGAAGGAATTGAGCATAGCCGTCAAGAGAGAAAAGCTTAGAGACGAATCAAATTAAGAAGAAGATTAAAGTTTAATCAAATAAATCAACGCAACGTTAATCTACTCAAAGGAGCGCATCTCAATTTCAGAATTCAGAATCCAGAATTCAAGATTCTGCATTCGTTGTTAGTATAGTGACCTTTCAGAATATGAATAAAAACTGTGATGTGATTCGATGTAAATGAAAATAGAATTGTGTTATTGTATGAATATGATATAAATTTTATGTATTGTAATGATCCTGTCATGACTTGTGTATTGATATTTGTGGCCTAAATTGATTTATGCAAGCCTATTGGACATTTGTATATGAAAGTAATAGCAATAGAAAGTTGTGGCAAAAACTAGTAATTGATCCCTTTATGTTTATGTCGATGGCATGGACTATATACATTCACTAAGTCTAAATTAAGGCTTATGTAAACATGTTCTAGTTTTGAAAACTTTTATGCCTACATGACCCAAAACCTATGATATCATTCTTATGTTAATTTGCAAGTATAATTGGATCTATGTTAAGTATCGTTTGGGCTTCTTAAACTATGCAAGTTCACGTTGAAATAGGCTATGTGATTAGATGTTATAATTGGAAATTTTGGTGAATATACAACATGCTAGTTTTATGGTTGATATTATGCCAAGTTAAACATGTTTAAACACAAGTTTGTATTAGCCTAAACTATGCCATTTCATATGTCACCTACTTAGTTATACTTTGATTTGACTACAAGTTCACATGACCCATATTATATGTTAGTTGAATCGCTAAATTGCAAGTTCATGCACCACACACCTTTATGTATTACATGTTCTTGATTTCCCCTTTTTCTCACGTTTATAAGGTTGGGCTGAATTGTGACAAGCCCAACACATGTTATAATGTTACGAACGTACAAACGGGGGTAATAACGTTGGGTGTAAAACATGAAAATATATGTTGGCATGGTTGGCACATGCCAACGACAATGACATTTAAGCGGTATGGATTGATATACCCAAGAATAAAAGATATGACATTTACATATATAATTGAGAAATAATAAAATATGTAAATTTAGAAAACACGATATGCTTAACCCGAGGTTGGATTGAGTTGTGATGTAAACCTGCCCGGACCGGCCCGGCTGTCCAGTAGTCACAACAATACCTATCCAATGTGGGTGGTTAAGCATTGAGCCCAATAATGACCCGAGGTTAGACTGGGCTACGGTGTAAACCTGCCCGGAACCGACCGACACATCCAGTAACCGTAGTAATACCTGTCTAATGTGAGTGGTCTGGTGCTCTAAGAGGTTAAGGACGCGTGGTAGGGTTAAGTCAACTATAACACTTAACCAAATTCAATATGTTAACAAGAATTGATGGGTGGGGTTAGGTAAATACAGACACTTAACCACTTAACATGTTTGACTAGAAAATCCTGGTAACGAGGGACCCGTTTCAGCAGTAACCCAAGTTAGGTATCATGGTACCCTGAAACTAGGCAGGGTGGGGCACGATTACTGGGCTGATTGTAAGCGGCCAATGCGACGATGGTGGGTGCAACAGTGTAGGTTCTAACGGGTTGCGGGCATGTACACACTCCGGAGCAAACAAATAGGGCACTGGGGGCACCAGTAGTATAACCTATGCCTTCTAGAATTTGTGTCGGTGCCGCCACCATGGGTCTTGATACACCCCATGGTGGGACCAGCATAGGTATCTACAATTCTTGGGGGCCGTATGACACATATTTACGTGAGTAGGAGCCAATCTTTAAATAAAAATGGGGATCACTTCACCCTCAACGTGGGGTGCCAGTTAAAGTAAGCTCAAGTAGGTGCAGAGATATAGTATGGGTGCGATAGTACATTCGACACTTCCTTAGCTTGTGACATTTTCCTGTTTTCAGTTTATATCTATCATGCCCTTTTCTTATTCACATACTGAAGAGTTACTAGATTTACTCAGGCTTTATGTCTGACTCTATTTTCTTTTCGTCTTCTTTTCTTTCGTCCCCCCCTCCCCCAGGTCCACTGGGAGGAAACAACTCAGCTCAGTCAGACCCTTTACAAGCTCCAAGAACGTAGATGTATGATTTGGATCTCTTTTGCTCGGATTATGGCTTTGGATATCACTATGGGGATTCTTGTCACTTTATTTATGTTTTATGCTTCTTTAATAATCAAGACAGTAATGAGGTTGTAATGTTGGAAGTATTTTGAGACAATTATGGAATATTTTGTTTGAACACGTATTGATGAAATAAAAGTCTGTTTGGTTTCCGCTGTTTTAAAATATGTGTGTTTATATCTGTCTTGAGTATTTCTGTGGCTTTTACTTATAAACCTCCACCAAAGTTAAGGCATTCCCTTTGTGAGTGACCTTAACGGAGGTGGGGTGTTTCACTTGGTATCAGAGCATAGGTTTACCAGACAAGTTAAAAGTTTTTGAAATTGTTTTCAAAAAGAAAGTTTAAAGAAGCATTTTTTAAAAAAAATGTTATATTTTTTAGGAGGCATAATCCCCCAAAGCCATGTGCACTATCTTTCTCTATCCTTCGCTTTGAATCTTTCCTTTCTGTTTCAGCATGTCTGGGGACCTTACTCCCCAGCTACAGATGCTTTTACTCCTCCTCCTCCTCTACGTGAACCAGCAAACGGAAGAATCGCCGAACAAGAAGACGGATAATAGTCAAGGAGGAAAGGACCACAACAATAATAACAAGACAGGTGAGAAAAGGAAATGTTATTTCTGTGGCATTGTTGGACATGTGGTGAACGACTGCAGAAAGAAGAAGAGGAAGATGAGTGCTACTTGCTTCCATTGCGGTGAGGCTGGATACATGGCTAAGGACTGCCCTAAGAAGCAAGGGCAAGGCCCACAAGCAGAACCTTCTGGGGGTACCTCTATAACTTCTTCTCCTAGATGCTTTGTTTTATCCTGCTTATCTTCTCAATCCTATCTTGAGAACTTTAGGTAGAAATATTTCAGTAGAAAGTGTAGTTTATCTTTATGATCATCCAGTTTGTACACTTTTTGACTCTGGCGCATCACACTCCTTTATTTCATCTACCTTAGTAGAATCTCTGCATCTAGACACTAGTATGGTAGAGGATCCCTTAGTAGTTTCAAATCCAATTGGGGGGCTCCGCTCGCTTGTCAATGGTTTGTTTGGGTTTGAAAATCTCTATTCTCAGCGTTGAGTTTAGTTGTAATGCCTTTGTCTTGGGATTCTCAGGATATGGTTTGATCTTAGGCATGGACTGGTTATCCAGTAATGGGGCCATCCTTGATTGTGAGAAAAGAGTAGTTAGACTCTTGACTCGGCTTGGTAACACTCTAGAAATTTCTTGTAATCCCTTGAATGCTGTTATGCTTAGTTATCTAGAGTCGCTTGATGCTTCTGATGAGAATTTGCAATCAGTTAGAGTAGTCCAGGAATATTCGGATGTCTTTGAGGAGGTGAAAGGCTTACCTGTGAGGCGGGAAATAGACTTCCGCATATATCTCGTGGATAATGCAAAGCCTGTAACTTTACCTGTCAGACACATGGCTCCAAAGGAGAGAAAGGAGCTTAGTAAGCAGGTTAAAGAACTTCTCGAAAAGGGGTTCATTAGACGGAGCATTTCGGAATAGGGTGCTCCAGTGGTGTTCGCAACCAAAGCGGACGGTTCACTTCGCCTTTGCGTCGACTATAGGGAGTTAAACAAATTGACCAAGAAAAATAGGCACCCTCTTCCCCGAATCGACGATTTGTTTGATCAGCTTGTAGGTGCGACGGTCTTCTCCCAACTTGATCTGGCAACTGGGTTCCATCAGCTAAGAGTAGCTGAAGATAGCATTGATAAAACGACGTTCAGAACCCCAGACGGTTTCTTCGATGGCTTGTCATGCCTTTCGGCTTGACAAATGCACCCGCTTATTTCGTAGACCCAATGAGCAGGGTGTTCAGAGAATTCCTCAACAAATTTGTGGTTGTCTTCATAGATGATATCTTAATCTTTTCAAAGAATGAGGAAGAGCATGCTCAACATCTGAAAGAAATCATGGAAACTCTCCATTCACATCAGTTAAAAGCCGAATTCTCCAAGTGCCACTTTTGGAGAAAGGAGGTAAGATTTCTGGGGCATATAGTGTCCAAAGAGGGATTGGCTGTGGACCCTGCGAAAGTGGTGGCAGTACAAGATTGGAAGACACCAAGAAATGCAACCGAAGTTCGAATCTTTCTTGGGCTAGCCGGTTTTTACCGAAAGTTTATTAGGGATTTCGCGAAAACCTCAGCTCCACTCACAAGGCTAACAAAGAAGAATTTAGCATTTTTTTGGGATTTGGACTGTGACATTGCCTTCCAACGCCTAAAAAGAGCTCTTACAACAGCTCCAGTTCTAACTCTGCCTGACGGAAGCAAAATGTTCACAGTATACACAGATGCATGTGGAACGGGACTAGGTGTTGTTCTAATGCAAGAAGGAAGGGTAGTAGCTTATGGCGGAAGACTATTGAAAGTTCATGAAAAGAACTACCCAACCCACGATCTTGAGTTAGCCGCCATCGTCTTTGCGCTTAAGTCTTGGCGCCATTATCTCCTAGGTGAGAAGTTTGAATTATACACTGACCATAAATCGTTGAAATATCTCTTCTCGCAGAAGGATCTTAACTTGAGGCAGCAAACATGGATGGAGTTTCTTGCCTCGTATGACTTTGAAATTTCCTATACTCCCGGAAAAGGCAACGTGGTAGCAGACGCGTTGAGCCGAAAGAAACAGACCTTAAGTCCGCTCTTTGTGGAAAGGCAAAGCTTGGAGTATATAGCCAGTTTTAACTTTAGGCCCTCCTCGGACTTTGTACCGGGTTTGTTAGCATCTCTCGAAGTACGCCCTACTCTCTTGGACTCAATAGGGGCTGCACAATGTGAAGACCCTCAGCTTGTTGATGTGATTGATAAACTTATTAGGGGTGAGACTGCTAGTCACCTCAGTAGGTACGCCATCGATGATAAGGGTTGGCTGAGGCGAGATGGAAGATTATGCATCCCACAAGCAAGGGTGTAACACCCCGTGAATTATATAACATTAAGCTTCACAAATTAAAGTGTAATTTATTCTAAATGATAGAATTAAGGAAAATGGGTCACGCCATTGCATTCGTCTCGGAATTCTGCTTGAGATAGAGTCCGAGTTTGCGCGAATCGGACTCCGTATGAAGGAGTTATGACCTTCGGAAGTTTCAGAATAAAATTTAAATTCAAACAGCTCAGTAGGTATGCTATCGATGATAAGGGTTGGCTGAGGCGAGATGGAAGATTATGCGTCCCACAAGCAAGGGAGTTGACAAAGAAGGTTCTCGAGGAAGCGCATCATTCCAAGATGACTATACACCCTGGCGGTGATAAGATGTACAAGGATATAAAAAGGACTTTCTTTTGGAGCGGCATAAAGCAAGACGTGGCAGATTTCGTTTCTAAGTGCATGACCTGCCAACAGGTCAAGGCGGAACAGAAGAAGCCTGGAGGACTACATCATCCTTTAGAGGTCCCACAGTGGAAGTGGGATATCATTTCAATGGATTTCATTGATGGACTGCCTAGGTCGAGAAGAGGCAACACTAGCATCTGGGTAATAGTGGATAGGCTTACTAAAAGCGCCCACTTTATACCTATCAAGAGTAGAAGGACTGCCACATCTCTAGCATCTCTTTATCTCAAGGAAATAGTTCGACTCCATGGGATACCCTCCAGCATTGTTAGTGACCGAGACCCTATCTTCACAAGTGAGTTTTGGCGGAGTCTGCAAGAAGCTGTAGGCACACAGTTATCTTTGAGCACGGCCTATCACCCCAAACCGATTGTAACACCCCGTAATTTTGTTAATATTAATATTCACGAATTAAAGAATAACAAAACTCAGACATGAGAATTATGGGAAACTGGTTGCGCCATTATGTTCATCTCGGAATTCTAGTTGAGATAGAGTCCGAGTTTGCGTGAATTGGACTTCGTATGAAGAAGTTATGGCCATCGGAAGTTTCAGAAAATTCAAAACAGCTCACAGGAAATTTAAAATTCAAACAGAAAAGTGCAGAAGCGGGCTGGGCGGGAAAAATTCCCGCCTAGGCAGGTCGACTGGGGGGTCGACACTAGTGTCGACCTACCCCCCAGGTCGACTATAGTGTCGACCTGGGTGTCGACTTGGGTCTGGCGGCTAGGGTTTTTGACTGAGCCTGTTTTTGATTGAGTGATGACCCATTAGGGTTCTGACCTAATCATGTTGGCTGGGATTAGTTCTGTGTTGATCTGACGGTCTAAAATAAATCCTAACTCTATAAATACCTAGGTAGTCCCTCACCCTAATTCATAAGAAAAATAGAATAGTTACCGTCATACCGCCGCCATGGAACTCAGTGGAGCCGCCACCAACTAGGAAGGAAGAAAAGCTAATCAATCCTAATTCTACTCAACTCTAAAGCAAAGCAAAACTCTCTTTTCTTCTCTAATTTGGGAGTATGACCCACATCCCTTTGGGGGCCACCTTTGAGAAGCTTGTAGACATGGCACTCATGCACGAGGAGAAAAGCGCTAAAGTTGATAAGGCACCCGAGAAGAAAGGGGATTAGAAGAAACCACAACATCAAAACAAGAAGGGTGGTAAAGAAAATAATGGCAAGGGAAAGAAGAAATGCTTTAACTGTGGGACACCAGGCCATCTCAGCAAGGATTGCCGAAAGAAGAAGAAGACTGGCTGTTTCCACTGTGGCGAAGCGGGACATCTAGTGAAGGACTGCCCAAAGAAGGGGCAGAGGGAAGGAGCTACCTCGGGGGGACAGGTGCAGGCTCTTATGGCACCAGGGCAGGCAATGGGACAAGTTCAGGCTCTCGCGGTCCCTCCGCTGCAAGAACGAGGTAGAACCATTTCGGTTGAAAGCTTAGTTTTTCTATTTGATCATCCTGTCCGTACCTTATTTGATTCGGGTGCATCGTATTCGTATATCTCTACGTCATTAGTTGAATCACTGCACTTAAACACCAGTTTAGTAGAGGATCCCTTGGTTGTTTCGAATCAAATTGGGGGCTCAGCTTATTTGTCCATGATGTGTTTGGATTTGTAAATTTCTATACTTAGCATTGAGTTTAGATGTGATGCTTATGTGTTGGGCTTCACGGGCTATGGGCTAATTTTAGGAATGGATTGGTTGTCCAGAATGGGTCCGTTCTTAATTGTGAAAGGAGAGTAGTTAGGCTCGTGACTCGCCTTGGCAACACTCTCGAAATCTTTTGTAGTCCCATAAATTCCGTTATGCTAAGTTATCTAGAATCGCTTGACGCGTCTGAGGAAAATCTACAATCTGTTAGAGTGGTCTGAGAATATTCAGATGTGTTTGAGGAGGTGAAGGGCTTGCCTCCGAAGAGGGAGATAGATTTTCGAATATATCTTGTGGATAATGCAAAACCAGTATCTTTGCCAGTACGCCACATGGCTCCACGTGAAAGGAGGGAACTCGATAAGCAAGTGAAGGAGTTGCTTGAGAAGGGGTTCATAAGGCGAAGTATATCGGAGTGGGGTGCTCCAGTAGTATTTGCCACGAAGGCGGATGGGTCCCTTAGACTTTGTGTGGACTATAGAGAACTAAATAAGCTTACTAAGAAGAACAGACACCCACTGCCGAGGATTGACGATCTCTTCGATCAGTTAGTTGGCGCCTCAGTGTTTTCGCAGTTGGACTTAGCCACTGGTTTCCATCAGTTGAGAGTGGCTGAGGATAGCATTGAAAAGACTGCCTTTAGGACTCCAGATGGTTTCTACGAATGGCTAGTGATGCCCTTCGGTTTGACAAACGCCCCCGCATACTTTGTTGATTTAATGAGTAGGGTGTTTAGGGAGTACCTTAACAAATTCGTGTTAGTCTTTGTAGACGACATCCTGATCTTTTCTAAGGATGAAGAAGAGCATGCCCTACATCTTAGGAAAGTGTTGGAGACCCTACGAGCGCATAACCTTAAAGAAAAATTTTCTAAGTGTCACTTTTGGCGGAAAGAAGTGCGATTCTTAGGGCGTGTGGTTTCCAAGGAAGGGATAGCTGTGGATCCCGCGAAGGTGGTGGCCATCCAAGATTGGAAGGTTCCTAAAAATGCTACCGAAGTGAGAAGTTCCTTGGGGTTGGCTGGCTACTATAGGAAGTTTATCAAAGACTTCGCGAAGATATCAGCTCCATTGACACGCTTGACGAAGAAGAACTTAGTCTTCGAGTGGGACGTAGATTGTGATGATGCGTTCCAACGTTTAAAGAGAGCTTTGACCTCAGCCCCAGTCTTAGTATTGCCAGACGGGAGTAAGCCATTTACTGTTTATACTGACGCTTGTGGGACAGGACTAGGCGCAGTCCTAATGCAAGAGGGTAGGGTAATAGTCTATGGTGGAAGGCAGTTGAGAGCGCATGAGAAGAATTACCCTACACACGACCTAGAGTTGGCCGCTATTGTTTTCGCGCTTAAGTCTTGGCGTCATTATCTTCTTGGCGAAAGATTCGAATTATTCACTGACCACAAATCGCTAAAATACTTATTCTCTCATAAGGACTTGAACTTAAGGCAGCAAAGGTGGATGGAGTTCTTAGCATCCTACGACTTCAAAATAGCATATACCCCTGGCAAGGGTAACGTGGTGGCGGACGCCTTAAGTAGAAAAAGGTTATCCTTAAGTCCTTTGTTTGTTGAGCGGCGAAGCTTAGAATTCATTTCGATGTTTGACTTTAGACCTTCTGTTGACTTTGTACCTGGTTTACTAGCATCCTTAGAGGTTAGACCTACGCTTTTGGGACGGATTGGCGAGGCACAGCGAGACGACCCACAGTTGGTTGAGTTAGTAGAAAAGCTCAAGGGAGGGGAGTCATCAAGTCATCTCCGTAGGTATACCCTAGATGATAGGGGTTGGTTACGTAGGGACGGTAGACTTTGTGTACCAAAAGACGATGACCTAAGGAAGACTATTCTTGACGAAGCACATCGTTCGAAGATGACCGTTCATCCCGGCGGGGACAAGATGTACAAAGATATGAATCGAGTTTACTTTTGGGCCGGTATGAAGAAAGATGTGGCCGAGTATGTCGCTAGATGCTTGGTGTGCCAACAAGTAAAAGCGGAGCAAAAGAAACCCGGTGGGTTGCTTCACCCATTGGAGGTCCCACTATGGAAGTGGGAGAGTGTCTCGATGGATTTTGTGGATGGATTACCGCGATCAAGGAAGGGTAATACGGGGATTTGGGTTATAGTAGATAGACTTACCAAGAGCGCCCATTTCATTCCCGTGAAGAGTAAGAGGACTGCTCCATGGTTAGCTTCTGTATACGTCCGAGAGATAGTTCGTTTGCACGGTGTTCCTTCTAGCATAGTAAGCGACTGCGATCCTATTTTCACTGGCGGATTTTGGAGAAGCTTACAAGAGGCGGTAGGGACTCAGTTATGTTTGAGCACCGCATATCATCCTCATACGGACGGCCAAACCGAGAGGGTGAATCGCATTCTAGAGGATCTTTTGAGGCTGTGTATCCTAGACTTTGGGGTACATGGGAAGAGCATCTTCCATTGGTTGAGTTCGCATATAATAATAGCTTTCAGTCCAGCATTGGCATGGCACCTTTCGAAGCTCTTTATGGACGACCTTGTCGTTCACCTACATGTTGGTGGGAATCTACGGATAAGATCTTACTTGGGCCCGATATGATTAGGGAGACTTCGGAGAAGATCGACTTGATTCGAAGGAGGATGAAGGCAGCGCAAGATAGGCAGAAATCTTATGCGGACAAGAGGAGGACAGATCTCGAGTTTAAGGTTGGGGACATGGTCTTTATCAAAGTGTCTCCATTACGGAACGTTGTTCGCTTTGGGTCCATTGGGAAGTTAGCACCAAGGTTTGTAGGGTCGTTTCCTATTAAGGAGAAGATTGGACAGATGGCTTATAGAGTGGAGTTGCCCGAGAGACTTAGTGGTGTACACGACGTATTCCATGTGTCACATTTGAGGAATTGCTTGCACGAGACCGCAGAAGTGGTAGAGCGAGCTTGCTTATAGAGGTGGAGATCGAGCGTGATGCGACGATTCGACGAGCTCCTACGCGCATTCTTGGGTCAGAGATCAAGAAGCTGAGGAATCGAGAGGTCAGACTAGTTAAAGTACAATGGGGAGATGATGAAAGCAACGCTACTTGGGAGACGGAAGAGAAGATGCGTTCGCGATACCCTTTCCTTTTCGAGGGTATGTCCTTTAAATTTCTCCTTTATCGCTTATCTTGTACTTATCTTACCTTTAGAGTATCCTCTCGCTAGTATTCTTGACTTTTAGTTAGGATAATCCTATGGTTGAAACATGTGTTTGAGACATGTTATGTATGATGGATGCAAAGTGGATGCAAGTGTTTGCTAGTGGTTGCTCGTGGACGCATATACACACACTATTAGGCACTAGATCGGCTCAGTCACTTCATACTGCATATTGCATATATATGGCTGTACTTAGTAAAATGGATGTATGAGGATTTGTTTTATCATATGGATGCTGCATTCGGATGATGATTGTGCATGCATATAGAAATAATATGTTGCATTAAGGAACTTTTGCATACATAATGGACGCATGGCACTATCATGAATTGCATTAAGGAGGTCGAGTGAATCAGTGGACCGCCTGATTTTGCATTAGATACGGACATATACACACACTGTGCATTTAAACATGAAAGCATTAGAAGTCTATAAGGACAATGGATGCCTGTGTTTGATGGTTGAGTAGATGGATGATTGGATGTTAGGATATACATTCTTCTTAACTTGAAGATTTCGGGGACGAAATCCTTTAAGGAGGGGAGAATGTAACACCCCGTAATTTTGTTAATATTAATATTCACAAATTAAAGAATAACAAATCTCAGACATGAGAATTATGGGAAACGGGTTGCGCCATTATGTTCGTCTCGGAATTCTGGTTGAGATAGAGTCCGAGTTTGCGTGAATTGGACTTCGTATGAAGAAGTTATGGCCATCGGAAGTTTCAGAAAATTCAAAACAGCTCGCAGGAAATTTAAAATTCAAACAGAAAAGTGCAGAAGCGGGCTGGGCGGGAAAAAAATCCCGCCTAGGCAGGTCGACTGGGGGGTCAACACTAGTGTCGACCTGCCCCCCCCCCCCCCCCCAGGTCGACTATAGTGTCGACATGGGTCTGGCGGCTAGGGTTTTTGACTAAGCCTGTTTTTGACTGAGTGATGACCCATTAGGGTTTTGACCTAATCTGGTTGGCTGGGATTAGTTCTGTGTTGATCTGACGGTCTAAAATAAATCCTAACTCTATAAATACCTAGGTAGTCTCTCACCCTAATTCATAAGAAAAATAGAATAGCTACCGTCATACCGCCGCCATGGAACTCAGTGGAGCCGCCGCCAACTAGGAAGGAAGAAAAGCTAATCAATCCTAATTCTACTCAACTCTAAAGCAAAGCAAAACTCTCTTTTCTTCTCTAATTTGTGGGTATGATAGTCTTAACAAGATTATTATCATTTTAATTAGGTAAAGTCATGAATGGATTATGAGTAGATGATGTGAATTGTCGTATATGTTATCATGTATGTTATTAATCCTATGCTATGTGGTGATGATATCCTATATGTTGTAAATCATGCTATGATGATGTTATGTATGTTGAAAGTTTCTATGCTCAGTTGTGATGAATAATACATGTTAAAAAGCCATGACGTTACTATCTATGCTAGTTAGTTCATATTAATTAAATCATCATGTTTGGGCTATGTTGATCTATATGACAAGTCACATATGCAAGTTAGATTGATTAGAAAAGTTATGAACATATGCCATGACATCTATTATGACATCTAGAATTATGCTATGACATATGTGATATCCTATGCTAGTTCACACCCTCATTATGTTGCCTAAAAACCCCATATGCAAGTTTATGTATGGATTTGGGCTATGATCATATCATGTAAATTGTGACATTTAACAATTTGACACCTTTTGATCCTTAACATGTGTAGTTTATGCAAGTTTCACCCCTATTATGGTTAGATTTATTTTAATTGTCTATATGTTGTGATAAGTTATCTTTGTGCTATGTGTTAGACTATTCAAGTCTAGCCTATATTATGCGTTGAATAAGCGAACGTATAAACGTGGGGTAGGGGTAATATTAAGGATTTAATAATAAGAAGTTGGGGTGCAATTGATATGATTTTGCATGCCATGAGTGGATGACCATAATTGAGTCAATTATGGACATCATTAAAAGTGGACTTAATTAATAATTTGAATAGGGAATTATTAAAACTGGGGGTAAAAGATTATAAGTGATAATCAATGCTTAGGACACGAGGTTGGACTCGTTTGTGACGTAAACCTGCCCGGAACCGCCCGGCAAGTCCAGTGGTCACAAATGTCAGCCCAATGTGAGAGGTCCTAGGCCTAAACTAAAGCATAACAGTTGTAAAGACATGAGGTTAGACTCTTTTATGGTGTAAGACTGCCCGGACTCTTCTCTGGTTAAGTATGCTGATGGATTTTCATGAGTGGAAGCTCCCTGACTTGCCTCGTTTCTCGTGCCTTCATCCTCAAGACGGGGAAGTTTTCGTTTGGCCATTAATCCAATAGCCAATGAATCCTCTTCCTTTCAAGCTAGTAGAAGAAGTTGTATCGTGTGCCCCTTCCTGGCGCGCCAAAATGTTAGACCAAAAATAGGCACTAACACCCAAATGCTATGTAAAATCCTTACAGTCGCAAATCACAGAGAATAAATGCAGAAAAAGCAGTAAAATAATAGGAGACACATGAGATTTTTATAGTGGTTCGGCTCAATCCAAGCCTACGTCCACTTTATAGTTTCTTAAATCCTAAGAAGTTATTACAACGTTGTATGCTTGCGGTTTATACACGAAATCCTTGTGTTTACAATGAAAAAGAGGAGATTAGAGATTGAAATTATTCATGATAGCCTCGTGTTAAAATGATTTGAGTCGGCCTTCTTGTTACCCAAAAGTCCTTGCAATGGTGGAAGGAATGGCCAAAAGAGGAGAATTCAAAAGTCCCTTCAAATTGCCATATGATCGTGTATTTATAGGCGTAGAGGAGCCATAGGGAGCTCTGGAGCGGTTCAGATCGGGTGTGCCACGTGGCGAGCACAGAGGCGATCTCAGAAGTAGTGGAGCAGCGGTTACCAAGTCGTGTGGAGACAGGTGTCATCCGATCCGCATCTGTAGGAGGCGGTTATGGCAAGAGAATAAGTCAAGACTTCGCGTGCAGAAGCAGGTCCAGGGGGTCGGTTCGGGTCCGATCCGCACCGAGTTGATGTCTCCGATCCGAAGAGTGGAAGTATTTTAGTGCAGAATAATCCAGGCGGGTCGGGTCTTCCTTACCGAACCGACCTAGTTCATCCGATCCGAACCGGTTGAAGGTGAAGCCAAATTTCCAAATCCAAGTTTCCGGTTCTATATGCGTTCACGGAAACAGGCATAACTTTCAAACCGTAAGTCCGTTTTAGCCAAACGAAAGCTCAAACTGAAGCTAATTCAGAGGGCTACAAGAGTTGTAGAGCTCAGCTCCGTAATCGCTGTTTTCTAGCCCAGAAAAGGCCATCTGTTAGGAGTTCCGGGCCTTTCTTCGTTTGTGATGCGATTTCGACCAAATCGCTGCCTGTCTTCTGACGATGCTTCCAATACTGGAGCGTATTGTTGATCAGAGATTTCATGTGTGACTGCTTTGACTAAAAAGCGGGTCAACAGCTAGTAATTAGGTGTGCCTTTACCGTTGTCTTTAACGTTATCTTAAACGTTATCTTTATCTGCTCATTCCTTACCTAATAGTTCATAGACATTTACTTGTCTTCTAGCTTATGCCTTAGTCTAGTTATTTTGATAGTAGTATTGTTAGAATTATCATACTCGCCAGACTTTATGTCTGACCCCCTCCATTTCTATCCTTTTTCCCCCTCCAGGTCCTCAGGTTGGGCCCAGCTCTAGTGGAGTTTGATTGGATTGCTTCATCTCTCTTTGGAAAGCTTGGACCGTTGAAGTAAAGTCCAGCTTGTTATCATTTTAATGGCTATTTATGTAATGGGATTATGTATTTTGTTTTTATGAAGATGGATATTGTACTTGGTTATGATCTATGGTTTTATGATGTAACAAACATGTTTAATTTCCGCTGCAATAAAATGAAGTTTTAGATTTCCAAGTACTATTTATTATCTGTCTTGTTGTAATTTTTCTGTTCTATATTCACTTATAACCTCCATGGAAGTTAATTCATTCCCTTTGTGAGTGACATTAATGGACGTGGGGTGTTACACGTGGTATCAGAGCTTAAGGTTACCAGAACAGATAATTTTTTTAGAAAAACTATTTTTCTAAAGTATTTTTGGAAGAAGTTTTTTCGAAAACATGTTTTAATGAGTAATTTAAGAAAAACATAATACCCAATAGCCATATATCTTTATCTTTCGAATTCTCCATTTTGAATCTTTCCTTTTTCGTTTCAGCATGGCTGAAGATCTTAACATACCTGACGGTGTAACGATACCAGGATGGTATAGGAGGCTATTAGAGGCTAAGGCCGCCGCAGGTCCGGCCAATGTTCCTCCACCACCAGTAGCACCCATTCCTCCTCCTCGCGTAGATACTTTTGCAAAGACGTGCAAGGAATTTAAGGCTATGGGTGGAAAACCCTTCCAAGGGTCAGAAACATTTGTGGAAGCTAGAGATTGGCTTAGGGAGGTGGAAGAATTGCTAGAAATTTTTGAAGTGGAAGAAGGGAGGAGAGTTAAATTAGCAGCTTGGTTGATGAAGGGAGAGGCCTCGTTCTGGTGGGAGGTCACTAATGGGGAGCGTCCTGTTGATTCTTGGGCGGATTTTAGACGTAGGTTTGAGGCGAAGTTTCTCTCAAGGGCAGAGGAGAATCTATATATGGAAAAGTTCTTGACATTAAAGCAAGGAAGCTCATCAGTAAAAGAATATGTCAACAAATTTAATCAGTTAGCAAGGTTTGGCTTGGATTTAGTGAACACGCCGGAGAAGAAGGCTCTGAGGTCCGTTAATGGATTGAATGAACCGTTGCAAGGGTTGGCTATGACCCACATCCCTTTGGGGGCCACCTTTGAGAAGCTTGTAGACATGGCACTCATGCACGAGGAGAAAAGCGCTAAAGTTGATAAGGCACGCGAGAAGAAAGGGGATCAGAAGAAACCACAACAGCAAAACAAGAAGGGTGGTAAAGATAATAATAGCAAGGGAAAGAAGAAATGCTTTAACTGTGGGACACCAGGCCATCTCAGCAAGGATTGCCGAAAGAAGAAGAAGACTGGCTGTTTCCACTGTGGCGAAGCAGGACATCTAGTGAAGGACTGCCCAAAGAAGGGGCAGAGGGCAGGAGCTGCCTCGGGAGGACAGGTGCAGGCTCTTATGGCACCAGGGCAGGCAAGGGGACAAGTTCAGGCTCTCGCGGTCCCTCCGCTGCAAGAACGAGGTGGAACCATTTCTGTTGAAAGCTTAGTTTTTCTGTTTGATCATCCTGTCCGTACCTTATTTGATTCGGGCGCATCACATTCGTTTATCTCTACGTCATTAGTTGAATCACTGCACTTAAACACCAGTTTAGTAGAGGATCCCTTGGTTGTTTCGAATCCAATTGGGGGCTCAGCTTATTTGTCCATGATGTGTTTGGATTTGAAAATTTCTATACTTAGCATTGAGCTTAGATGTGATGCTTATGTGTTGGGCTTCACGGGCTATTGGCTAATTTTAGGAATGGATTGGTTGTCCAGAAATGGGGCCGTTCTTGATTGTGAAAGTAGAGTAGTTAGGCTCATGACTCGCCTTGGCAACACTCTCGAAATCTTTTGTAGTCCCATAAATTCCGTTATGCTAAGTTATCTAGAATCGCTTGACGCATCTGAGGAAAATCTACAATCTGTTAGAGTGGTCTGAGAATATTCAGATGTGTTTGAGGAGGTGAAGGGCTTGCCTCCAAAGCGGGAGATAGATTTTCGAATATATCTTGTAGATAATGCGAAACCAGTATCTTTGCCAGTACGCCACATGGCTCCACGTGAAAGGAGGGAACTCGATAAGCAAGTGAAGGAGTTGCTTGAGAAGGGGTTCATAAGACGAAGTATATCGGAGTGGGGTGCTCCAGTAGTATTTGCCACGAAGGCGGATGGGTCCCTTAGACTTTGTGTGGACTATAGAGAACTAAATAAGCTTACTAAGAAGAACAGACACCCACTGTCGAGGATTGACGATCTCTTCGATCAGTTAGTTGGCGCCTCAGTGTTTTCGCAGTTGGACTTAGCCACTGGTTTCCATCAGTTGAGAGTGGCTGAGGATAGCATTGAAAAGACTACCTTTAGGACTCCAGATGGTTTTTATGAATGGCTAGTGATGCCCTTCGGTTTGACAAACGCCCCCGCATACTTTGTTGATTTAATGAGTAGGGTGTTTAGGGAGTACCTTAACAAATTTGTGGTAGTCTTTGTAGACAACATCCTGATCTTTTCTAAGGATGAAGAAGAGCATGCCTTACATCTAAGGGAAGTGTTGGAGACCCTACGAGCGCATAACCTTAAAGCAAAATTTTCTAAGTGTCACTTTTGGTGGAAAGAAGTGCGATTCTTAGGGCGCGTGGTTTCCAAGGAAGGGATAGTTGTGGATCCCGCGAAGGTGGTGGCCATCCAAGATTGGAAGGTCCCTAAAAATGCTACCGAAGTGAGAAGTTTCTTGGGGTTGGCTGGCTACTATAGGAAGTTTATCAAATACTTCGCGAAGATATCAGCTCCATTGACACGCTTGACGAAGAAGAACTTAGTCTTCGAGTGGGATGTAGATTGTGATGATGCGTTCCAACGTTTGAAGAGAGCTTTGACCTCAGCCCCAGTCTTAGTATTGCCAGACGGGAGTAAGCCATTTACTGTTTATACTGACACTTGTGGGACAGGACTAGGCGCAGTCCTAATGCAAGAGGGTAGGGTAATAGCCTATGGTGGAAGGCAGTTGAGAGCGCATGAGAAGAATTACCCTACACATGACCTAGAGTTGGCCGCTATTGTTTTCGCGCTTAAGTCTTGGCATCATTATCTTCTTGGCGAAAGATTCGAATTATTCACTGACCACAAATCGCTAAAATACTTATTCTCTCATAAGGACTTGAACTTAAGGCAGCAAAGGTGGATGGAGTTCTTAGCATCCTACGACTTCGAAATAGCATGTACCCCTAGCAAGGGTAACGTGGTGGCGGACGCCTTAAGTAGAAAAAGGTTATCCTTAAGTCCTTTGTTTGTTGAGCGGCGAAGCTTAGAATTCATTTCGATGTTTGACTTTAGACCTTCTGTTGACTTTGTACCCGGTTTACTAGCATCCTTAGAGGTTAGACCTACGCTTTTGGGACGGATTGGCGAGGCACAGCGAGACGACCCACAGTTGGTTGAGTTAGTAGAAAAGCTCAAGGGAGGGCAGTCATCAAGCCATCTCCGTAGGTATACCCTAGATGATAGGGGTTGGTTACGTAGGGACGGTAGACTTTGTGTACCAAAAGACGATGACCTAAGGAAGACTATTCTTGACGAAGCACATCGTTCGAAGATGACCGTTCATCCCGGCGGGGACAAGATGTACAAAGATATGAAGCGAGTTTACTTTTGGGCCGGTATGAAGAAAGATGTGGCCGAGTATGTCGCTAGATGCTTGGTGTGCCAACAAGTAAAAGCGGAGCAAAAGAAACCCGGTGGGTTGCTTCACCCATTGGAGGTTCCACTATGGAAGTGGGAGAGTGTCTCGATGGATTTTGTGGATGGATTACCACGATCAAGGAAGGGTAATACGGGGATTTGGGTTATAGTAGATAGACTTACTAAGAGCGCCCATTTCATTCCCGTGAAGAGTAAGAGGACTGCTCCATGGTTAGCTTCTGTATACGTCCGAGAGGTAGTTCGTTTGCACGGTGTTCCTTCTAGCATAGTAAGCGACCGCGATCCTATTTTCACTAGCGAATTTTGGAGAAGCTTACAAGAGGCGGTAGGGACTCAGTTATGTTTGAGCACCGCATATCATCCTCATACGGACGGCCTAAATCGCATTTTAGAGGATCTTTTGAGGCTGTGTATCCTAGACTTTGGGGGTACATGGGAAGAGCATCTTCCATTGGTTGAGTTCGCATATAATAATAGCTTTCAGTCCAGCATTGACATGGCACCTTTCGAAGCTCTTTATGGACGACCTTGTCGTTCACCTACATGTTGGTGGGAATCTACGGATAAGATCTTACTTGGGCCCGATATGATTAGGGAGACTTCGGAGAAGATCGACTTGATTCGAAGGAGGATGAAGGCAGCGCAAGATAGGCAGAAATCTTATGCGGACAAGAGGAGGACAGATCTCGAGTTTGAGGTCGGGGACATGATCTTTATCAAAGTGTCTCCATTACGGAACGTTGTTCGCTTTGGGTCCGTTGGGAAGTTAGCACCAAGGTTTGTAGGGCCGTTTCCTATTAAGGAGAAGATTGGACAGATGGCTTATAGAGTGGAGTTGCCCGAGAGACTTAGTGGTGTAAACGACGTATTCCATGTGTCACATTTGAGGAAGTGCTTGCACGAGACCGCAGAAGTGGTAGAGCGAGCTTGCTTATAGAGGTGAAGATCGAGCGTGATGTGACGATTCGACGAGCTCCTACGCGCATTCTTGGGTCAGAGATCAAGAAGCTGAGGAATCGAGAGGTCAGACTAGTTAAAGTACAATGGGGAGATGATGAAAGCAACGCTACTTGGGAGATGGAAGAGAAGATGCGTTCGCGATACCCTTTCCTTTACGAGGGTATGTCCTTTAAATTTCTTTTTTATCGCTTATCTTGTACTTATCTTACCTTTAGAGTATCCTCTCGCTAGTATTCTTGACTTTTAGTTAGGATAATCCTATGGTTGAAACATGTGTTTGAGACATGTTATGTATGATGGATGCAAGTGTTTGCTAGTGGTTGCTCGTGGACGCATATACACACACTATTAGGCACTAGATCGGCTCAGTCACTTCATACTGCATATTTCATATATATGGTTGTACTTAGTAAAATGGATGTATGAGGATTTGTTTTATCATATGGATACTGCATTCGGATGATGATTGTGCATGCATATAGAAATAATATGTTGCATTAAGGAACTTTTGCATACATAATGGACGCATGGCACTATCATGAATTGCATTAAGGAGGTCGGCTGAATCGTGGACCGCCTGATTTTGCATTAGATACGGACATATACACACACTGTGCATTTAAACATGAAAGCATTAGAAGTCTATAAGGACAATGGATGCCTGTGTTTGATGGTTGAGTAGATGGATGATTGGATGTTAGGATATACATTCTTCTTAACTTGAAGATTTCGGGGACGAAATCCTTTAAGGAGGGGAGAATGTAACACCCCGTAATTTTGTTAATATTAATATTCAAAAATTAAGGAATAACAAATATCAGACATGAGAATTATGGGAAACAGGTTGTGCAATTGTGTTCGTCTCGGAATTCTGGTTGAGATAGAGTCCGAGTTTGCATGAATTGGACTTCGTATGAAGAAGTTATGGCCATCGGAAGTTTCAGAAAATTCAAAACAGCTCGCAGGAAATTTAAAATTCAAACAGAAAAGTGCAGAAGCGGGCTGGGCGGGGAAAATTCCCGCCCAGGCAGGTCGACTGGGGGGTCGACACTAGTATCGACCTACCCCCCCCTCAGGTCCACTATAGTGTCGACCTGGGTCTGGCGGCTAGGGTTTTTGAATGAGCCTGTTTTTGACTGAGTGATGACCCATTAGGGTTTTGACCTAATCTGGTTGGCTGGGATTTGTTCTGTGTTGATCTGACGGTCTAAAATAAATCCTAACTCTATAAATACCTAGGTAGTCTCTCACCCTAATTCATAAGAAAAATAGAATAGCTACCGTCATACCGCCGCCATGGAACTCAGTGGAGCCGCCGCCAACTAGGAAGGAAGAAAAGCTAATCAATCCTAATTCTACTCAACTCTAAAGCAAAGGAAAACTCTCTTTTCTTCTCTAATTTGTGAGTATGATAGTCTTAACAAGATTATTATCATTTTAATTAGGTTAAGTCATGAATGGATTATGAGTAGATGATGTGAATTGTCATATATGTTATCATGTATGTTATTAATCCTATGCTATGTGGTGATGATATCCTATATGTTGTAAATCATGCTACGATGATGTTATGTATGCTGAAAGTTTCTATGCTGAGATGTGATGAATCATACATGTTAAAAAGCCATGACGTTACTATCTATGCTAGTTAGTTCATATTAATTAAATCATCATGTTTGGGCTATGTTGATCTATATGACAAGTCACATATGCAAGTTAGATTGATTAGAAAAGTTATGAACATATGCCATGACATCTATTATGACATCTAGAATTATGCTATGACAAATGTGATATCCTATGCTAGTTCACACCATCATTATGTTGCCTAAAAACCCCATATGCAAGTTTATGTATAGATTTGGGCTATGATCATATCATGTAAATTGTGACATTTAACAATTTGACACCTTTTGATCCTTAACATGTGTAGTTTATACAAGTTTCACCCCTATTATGGTTAGATTTATTTTAATTGTCTATATGTTGTGATAATTTATCTTTGTGCTATGTGTTAGATTATTCAAGTCTAGCCTATATTATGCGTTGAATAAGCGAACGTATAAACGTGGGGTAGGGGTAATATTAAGGATTTAATAATAAGAAGTTGGGGTGCAATTGATATGATTTTGCATGCCATGAGTGGATGACCATAATTGAGTCAATTATGGACATCATTAAAAGTGGACTTAATTAATAATTTGAATAGGGAATTATTAAAACTGGGGGTAAAAGATTATAAGTGATAATCAATGCTTAGGACACGAGGTTGGACTCGTTTGTGACGTGAACCTCCCAGCAAATCAAGTGGTCACAAATGTCAGCCCAATGTGAGAGGTCCTAGGCCTAAACTAAAGCATAACAGTTGTAAAGACACGAGGTTAGACTCTTTTATGGTGTAAGACTGCCCGGACCCGCCCAGCATATCCAACTGCCATAAATGCCAGTCTAATGTGAGAGGTCTTTATGAGGTTATGGCCTGAATGAATTGAGAAATACTTAACCAGATAAACATGTAAGGTTGGACATAGGGGTTAAGTAGGTGCCTTGGGTGGCATGAGGAATATAGTGGGTGCCCTTAGTGGCATGTGAAATACGATTAGTAAGACTTAACCAAACACACATGTAAATGAATATGACTGAGAGGGTTAAGTGGGATATATTAGTGGACAAGCTTAGGTGGGTAGCTTGTGGGGGCCCATTTCAACCAGTATCCCAAACGTATCTTTGTGGGCTCGACCCAAGTCGAGGACGGGACACGCATACTGGGTTTGACAATAAGAGACCAAAACGGGGAGCGGTGGCAACGCAAGTCCAACGGGTTTCATATGCGTGTGTGGACCCGGGCTGGTAGGTAAGATGTTGTTGCATCGTGTAGGTATAAGCCGGGCATTCTCAAGTTGTATCGGGTTGCCACTTTAGGAGAGTGATACACCCCGCTGTGGGGCCAGCACGGGTATCTATGAGTAGGGAGCCGATCGAAAGTGGGTAGTGGGGTACACCTAGTGGAGATAGGGGCAGACGACACCTATGTAGTCAGCTAGGGGTATGTAAGGCTATTTATATTGTTTCTGTGTGAAGCAAGTGGGATCAACCTTTAGGGTGACTGGTGCGGTGCAGTGTAGTAATGTGCGGTGCAGTGAAGTAATTATTCGTTAGTAATTAGGTGTGCCTTTACCGTTATCTTTAACGTTATCTTAAACGTTATCTTTATCTGCTCATTCCATACCTAATAGTTCATAGACATTTACTTGTCTTACAGCTTATGCCTTAGTCTAGTTATTTTGATAGTAGTATTGTTAGAATTATCATACTCGCCAGACTTTATGTCTGACCCCCTCCATTTCTATCCTTTTTCCCCCTCCAGGTCCTCAGGTTAGACCCAGCTCTATTGGAGTTTGATTGGATTGCTTCATCTCTCTTTGGAAAGCTTGGACCGTTGAAGTAAAGGCCAGCTTGTTATCTTTTTAATGGCTATTTATGTAATGGGATTATGTATTTTGTTTTTATGAAGATGGATATTGTACTTGGTTATGATCTATGGTTTTATGATGTAACAAACATGTTTAATTTCCGCTGCAATAAAATGAAGTTTTAGATTTCCAAGTACTATTTATTATCTGTCTTGTTGTAATTTTCCTGTTCTATATTCACTTATAACCTCCATGGAAGTTAACTAATTCCCTTTGTGAACATTAATGGACGTGGGGTGTTACACCGATGGCCAGACGGAAAGGGTGAATAGAGTTTTGGAGGATCTTTTAAGACTTTGCGTTCTTGAATTTGGAGGGACGTGGGAGGATCACCTTCCTTTAGTAGAATTTGCCTACAACAACAGCTTCCAAGCTACCATAGGCATGGCACCCTTCGAAGCCTTGTATGGAAGACCGTGCAAATCACCAACTTGTTGGTGGGAGCCTACAGATAAGCTTATACTTGGGCCAGACATGATTCGAGAGACTTCGGAGAAAGTGAACTTGATACGTAGGAGAATGAAGACTGCCCAAGACAGACAGAAATCCTACGCCGACAAAAGAAGGACCGACCTTGAGTTTGAGGTTGGGGACAGGGTTTTCCTTAACGTATCTCCTTTAAGGAACGTCGTTCGCTTTGGATCCGCAGGAAAGCTAGCACCAAGATTTGTAGGACCATTTCCTATAATCGAGAAGGTTGGGAAGATGGCTATAGATTAGAGCTACCCGAGAGACTGGCCGGAGTTCACAACGTGTTTCATGTTTTTCACCTCCGGAAGTGTTTGCATGAGTCTGCGGAAGTAGTGGAACCTAGCATTCTGGAAGAAGCCAAAGTGGAACGGGAAGCAACTGTGAGGAAAGTTCCAACCCGCATCTTAGGAACTGAAGTGGAAAAGCTACGCAACCGCGAAGTCAAACTCGTTAAAGTTCAGTGGAGCGATGCCGAGGAAGACGCGACTTGGGAAACTGAGGACAGAATACGCGCTGCCTACCCTCTTCTTTTTGTGGGAACATCTTCGATCTCTCTTTTTCCTTAAGTTATGCTTTATCTATCTTTTTAGGTATATCTCCTCAGTCCTTTTCCTAACTCCTTAGGTAGAAAACAAATGGATGCAAACATGTATTTGAAAACATGTTATGGATGATGGCTGCAAATGGTTGCTAGTGATTGCTAGTGGTTGCTCGTGGATGCATATACACACACACCCTAGGTTATAGATCGGATCAATCACTTCATATTGCATATGCATATATGTATTCTCATTTGCATATGATTGAAACTTGATATAATGTCATATGGTCGTCGCATTTGTATGAATAGTTGTGCACTCATGTAGAATTATGAGTAGGAAAAATTTGCATACATAATGGATTCATGACACTTACATGATTCGCATTAAGGAGGTCAACTGAATCAGTAGACCGCCTGATTTCTGCATTAGATAAGGACATGTACACACACTATGCATATGATCACGAAGCATTAGAAGTCTTTTAAGGACAGTGAACGCCTGCGTTTCTTGGTTGAGTAGATGGACGGTTGGATGGTAGGATATACATTCTTCCTAACTTGAAGATTTCGGGGACGAAATCCTTTTAAGGAGGGGAGAATGTAACACCCCGTGAATTCTCTAACATTAAGCTTCACAAATTAAAGTGTAATTAATTCTAAATGAAAGAATTAAGGGAAACCGGTTACGCCATTGCGTTCGTCTTGGAATTCTGCTTGAGATAGAGTCCGAGTTTGCGCGAATCGGACTCCGTATGAAGGAGTTATGACCTTCGGAAGTTTCAGAATAAAATTTAAATTCAAAAAGCTCAGTTTTAAATTCGAAATTCGAAAAACAGGTTCAAACTGGGCTGGGCGGGAAAATTCCCGCCCAGAGACCAGGTCGACCATGGTGTCGACCTGGCCACCCCTGGTCGAACATAGTGTCGACCTGCCAGTCGACCTACCTGGTCGACCTGGCTGGCTAGGTCTGGCTCTGGATCGAATTTCTGTGGCTCGGTGTGTCACTAGGGCTGACATGTCACCTCTTGATTGGCTCTTTGAACTTTGTATGGTGTAGATTCCTCCTGTCTTCATCTGACGGCTCAAAAAAATTTAAAAATATATAAATACACCCTAAGTCTCAACTGAAAATTCACATAAAAAAATTAGATGGGAGTCGTCATGCAGCCAAGAAGGAATTGAGCATAGCCGTCAAGAGAGAAAAGCTTAGAGACGAATCAAATTAAGAAGAAGATTAAAGTTTAATCAAATAAATCAACGCAACGTTAATCTACCCAAAGGAGCGCATCTCAATTTCAGAATTCAGAATCTAGAATTCAAGATTCTGCATTCGTTGTTAGTATAGTGACCTTTCAGAATATGAATAAAAACTGTGATGTGATTCGATGTAAATGAAAATAGAATTGTGTTACTGTATGAATATGATATAAATTCTATGTATTGTAATGATTCTGTCATGACTTGTGTATTGATATTTGTGGCCTCAATTGATTTATGCAAGCCTATTGGACATTTGTATATGAAAGTAATTGCAATAGCAAGTTGTGGCAAAAACTAGTAATTGATCCCTTTATGTTTATGTCGATGGCATGGACTATATACATTCACTAAGTCTAAATTAAGGCTTATGTAAACATGTTCTAGTTTTTAAACCTTTTGTGCCTGCATGACCCAAAACTTATGATATCATTCTTATGTTAACTTGCAAGTATAATTGGATCTATGTTAAGTATTGTTTGGGCTTCTTAAACTATGCAAGTTCATGTTGAAACAGGCTTTGTGATTAGATGTTATAATTGGACATTTTGGTGAATATACAACATGCTAGTTTTGTGGTTGATATTATGCCAAGTTAAACATGTTTAAACACAAGTTTGTATTAGCCTAAACTATGCCATTTCATATGTCACCTACTTAGTTATACTTTGATTTGACTACAAGTTCACATGACCCACATTATATGTTAGTTGAATCGCTAAATTGCAAGTTCATGCGCCACACACCTTTATGTATTACATGTTCTTGATTTCCCCTTTTTCTCACGTTTATAAGGTTGGGCTGAATTGTGACAAGCCCAACACATGTTATAATGTTGTGAACGTACAAACGGGGGTAATAACGTTGGGTGTAAAACATGAAAATATATGTTGGCATGGTTGGCACATGCCAACGATATTGACATTTAAGCGGTATGAATTGATATACCCAATAATAAAAGATATGACATTTACATATATAATTGAGAAATAATAAAATATGTAAATTTAGAAAACACGATATGCTTACCCGAGGTTGGATTGAGTTGTGATGTAAACCTGCCCGGACCCACCCGGCTGTCCAGTAGTCACAACAATACCTATCTAATGTGGGTGGTTAAGCATTGAGCCCAATAATGACCCGAGGTTAGACTGAGCTACGGTGTAAACCAGCTCGGAACCGACCGGCACATCCAGTAACCGTAGCAATAACTGTCTAATGTGAGTGGTCTGGTGCTCTAAGAGGCTAAGGACAGATTGTAGGGTTAAGTCAACTATAACACTTAACCAAATTCAACATGTTAACAAGAATTGATGGGTGGGGTTAGGTAAATACAGACACTTAACCACTTAACATGTTTGACTAGAAAATCCTGGTAATGAGGGACCCGTTTCAGTAGTAACCCAAGTTAGGTATCATGGTACCCTGAAACTAGGCAGGGTAGGACACGATTACTGGGCTGATTGTAAGCGGTCAATGCGACGGTGGTGGGTGCAACAGTGTAGGTTCTAACGGGGTGCGGGCGTGCACACAATCCGGAGCAGACAAACAGGGCACTGGGGGCACCAGTAGAATAACCTATGCCTTCTAGAATTTGTGTCGGGGCCGCCACCATGGGTCTTGATACACCCCATGGTGGGACCAGCATAGGTATCTACAATTCTTGGGGGCCGTATGACTTATGTTTACGCGAGTAGGAGCTGATCTTTAAATAAAAATGGGGATCACTTCACCCTCAGCATGGGGTGCCAGTTAAAGTAAGCTCAAGTAGGTGTAGAGATATAGTATGGGTGCGATAGTACATTCGACACTTCCTTAGCCGGTGACACTTTCCTGTTTTCGGTTTATTTCTATCATGCCCTTTTCTTATTCACATACTGAAGAGTTACTAGATTTACTCAGGCTTTATGTCTGAATCTATTTCCGTTTCGTCTTCTTTTCTTCCGTTCCCCCCCCCCCCAGGTCTACAGGGAGGAAACAACTCAGCTCAGTCGGACCCTTTACAAGCTCCAAGAACGTAGATGTATGATTTGGATCTCTTTTGTTCGGATTATGGCTTTGGATATCACTATGGGGATTCTTGTCACTTTATTTATGTTTTATGCTTCTTTAATAATCAAGACAGTAATGAGGTTGTAATGTTGGAAGTATTTTGAGACAATTAAGGAATATTTTGTTTGAACACGTATTGATGAAGTAAAAGTCTGTTTGGTTTCCGCTATTTTAAAATATGTGTATTTATATCTGTCTTGAGTATTTCTGTGGCTTTTACTTATAAACCTCCACCAAAGTTAAGGCATTCCCTTTGTGAGTGACCTTAACGGAGGTGGGGTGTTTCATATTCTTAGCATAAAATTTTGATAGCACTCTTATATAATTACGCAAACTCACACACAATCTTTACATCTTCTAGTTGATGCTCTTTAAAAACCCATAGAAACATCTTAGTGAGTCACCTGTGTCATTCAAAAATGAAAACTTACATACACCATGTAAACTCTCTATACAACCACTCGCGAGTAATGTATAATACATCACTATGAGATACTTACATTGTCCGTACATTATATTGATATTCAACTCATGATATACCATAACTGATAAATACAACACAAGGGTTTCTATCAGTATGTAACAGTGAGATTCGTCCTTTCAATGTAACATTCGTTACATGAAAAGTAACGATAAGTGGATATAAATCATATAATTTAGACCATGCAACATATTATTATTTCAGCCAAGGCGTAGTAATGTCAATATTTAGTTGCGGCTAAGCAAATAGCATAACTACATATTTTGCTTATTTTTTCATGCTGATATTGTCCTTGTAAAGTTTATTCCTTGTTCAGGTATTAAAAAAAACACCATGAGTCTTATTTGAGCCACCAAAATATGTTTACAATTGAATGGAAAAATCGTATCGAGATGTAACAAAGAATGCAGACACCATAGAAGCAAATTATTTACCTTGTTTCAGCCATTATTTGAACTGTATCACATAGTTGCTTTGTAATGTCAAAGACTGTATGTTTTGAGGAAGCCACCTCTTCGCCTAGGATGACCTGTTGTGAATAGCACGCAATACATATTTACACATTATATATGCTGATATAAAAATGTAATTCAAAAAACGAAATTACACACACACGTCAACATACAAACACATGCATATATGTTTGACAACTAAGCACGTTAAGGTGAGACTGAGAGCACATTCTAGTGCCGCATGAGAGGCCTTGCATTCCATCAGATGAATAAAATAATAATACTGCAATTATCAAGTTATCATGAATTGGTCAGCATAACATGATCATGCATAAGGATATGATACTAATTATTCAACCTTTTTTGCAGAAATAACATCAGTGCAGATATTGCTAATTAACAAGAAGTTCCCTAGCCAAATCTGTTCAGAAAGTAATTTTGATTTCACAAAATCGCTCACTTCTTCTCCTTTCACTTTCTTGTGTTGAGAGAACTTTGCAACTTCCTTGAAGTCCACTTCACCTTCTTCTCCACCACTGCAACGTCAGCGTCAAACTGAAAGAAAATGAAAACATGCGAATTGAAATGAGAATCTGAGAAGCTTCACATATACAAATGTGTCTACTCCTAACCTGCAAACTGTTTTCTCTACTCCTAAAATAACTCCGAGCTTTGATCCAGCAAGTTCCCAAAAATGTTGGAAGGGATTCATTGATACTTTATTTCCCATGGACTGCCACAAAGCCAAAGCTGATCCTTTACGAGAAATTATGGCCATATCTGATGTGGGGTCTTTAATTGGCATGAAAGTCTCAGCTTGTTTAGTATAAACAACTCATCCATCAAGAAATGGGGTCTTTGATTGCCATGACAGGCTCGGCTTGTTTAGTATAAACAACACGTCCATCAAGAAATGGAGGTTTTGTATCTGCATCATAAAGCAAATAATATCAATGATCTTCCGGTTTAAAATACTAAGGCCACGGCTAGTCATGAGTGATGACTATAAATGTGATGAGCATAATAATAGCACATGAAAATGATATGACTTACTGAACACATGTAATGGAAACTTTAGATTCTTTATACTAATACAGATCACACTTGCGTGCACACACACACACAAATATTTTTCAAAGCCGATACAGTCACGGAAGACTACGAAAAGCTCTTCATCCATATCGTACTTTTTTTGAATCTGATAGTGTGTTTAAAATGAAGGGGATACAAAGGGTGCTACAAAACAACTATCTCTCATGTTACACACACACATCTCATCTCCATATCATACTGTTATTTAAATCAGATGGTGTGTTGAAAACGAAAGGGATACAAAGTGTGCTGCAAAATGACTATCTCTCTTGTTACACACACGCATATGTATACATATGATCAACAACCCCTTTATTAGCACCATTTTCTAGCCCTCATACAAGCCATAAGTCTATATTTATACATTCGTTCTTTATCTCTCCTGTTACATGGACCAAATACTTAAGTACTTGTGGCTGATATCAAGGACCACAAATGGTGCTATATAAATGCGGCAACCGATTCTAGTTCACACACTCACATATACATACATATAACGAGTATATCAGTATTGATACAAAGCACAATCGTACAAGTGCATATGTTTATGGAATAAAATATAAATCAGACACAAATCATTGATATGACATTGACTTTAAGTAAAAAATGGATAACTCATTAAGAAAAAAGTTTTTTTGGCGTAAAAGACACTCATGATTTATAGAATTTGAAAAGGAAAGGCAAACAACATAAATTTACCCTCACATAGAGATATACAAAACGTTAGGAACAAGGTAATTCTCCAAATAAAAATTAATACAAAACTAAACTCCTGGGTGAAATGAGGGACGGGCTTGTAGAGAAAATAGGACTAAATAACCATATAAAATAAGTAAAACTCTAGTTGGAATCCTTAGCTAGACTATATTAGCTATTTCTCAACCAAGCAAATTAACCTAAACTGGAGTTATTAATCAAACGGCACAATAACTGGTCAGTCCTAATTATTCAAACTGCAAAAATGTAAACAGGTCAATCCTAATTATTCAAATGACACAATAATTATTCAGAAGTTATTAATCAAAAATAACATATATAAAACCTAGCACATAATACAATCCATGAGAATGCCCTAGGATAATTGTTCAAATCAGTTTTTAGGATATTACCAGTTCAAGAGAATAAACCTACCATAGTAACAGTACTGATAAGGAATAGGAGCAAATAAACCAATAGAAAGTGTCGCTAGTGACAGGAACGAAGACTGGAAGCGGCGGAATCGGCTCACAGCAGTGGTTTTATTGAACTGTTTGAACAGAGAATAAATGGAAGAGGGGCGAGGAATAGCGGATTCAGCTTGTAGGTGTGACGGCCCGCCCCGCACCAGCCGACATTTCCAATGAAAGTACATTGTGCCAATGTCCAACCAGCACGGGACGGTCGCCAAATAAAGGAAAGAAGGAAATTTGAACTAACAAGGAACCTGTAGAATGTCTCACAGCGCATGGAATAAAATACAATAATAACATACTTGACATAAAACAGGCGAGACAGTGCATAAGCTGAAAACTAAACCATAATCATCATAGCAGTTGTAACAACCCGTGAATTCTATAACATTAAGCTTCACAAATTAAAGTGTAATTAATTCTAAATGAAAGAATTAAGGGTAATGGGTTACGTCATTGCGTTCGTCTCGGAATTCTGCTTGAGATAGAGTCCGAGTTTGCGTGAATCGGACTCCGTATGAAGAAGTTATGACCTTCGGAAGTTTCAGAATAAAATTTAAATTCAAACAGCTCAGTTTTAAATTCGAAATTCGAAAAACAGGTTCAAACTGGGATGGGCGGGAAAATTCCCGCCCAGAGATCAGGTCGACCATAGGGTCGACCTGGCCACCCCAGGTCGACCATAGTGTCGACCTGGGTGTCGACCTGCCAGTCGACCTGCCTGGTCGACCTGGCTGGCTAGGTCTGGCTCTGGCTCGAATTTCTGTGGCTCGGTGTGTCACTAGGGCTGACATGTCACCTCTTGATTGGCTCTTTGAACTTTGTATGGTCTAGATTCCTCATGTCTTCATCTGACGGCTCAAAACAATTTAAAAATCTATAAATACACCCTAAGTCTCAACTGAAAATTCACATAAAAAAATAAGATGGGAGTCGTCATGCTGCCAGGTAGGAATTAAGCATAGCCGTCAAGAGAGAAAAGCCTAGAGACAAATCAAATTAAGAAGAAGATTAAAGTTTAATCAAATAAATCAACGCAACGTTAGTCTACCCAAAGGAGCGCATCTCAATTTCAGAATTCAGAATCTAGAATTCAAGATTCTGCATTCATTGTAAATATAGTGACCTTTCAGAATATGAATAAAAAATGTGATGTGATTCGATGTAAATGAAAATAGAATTGAGTTATTGTATGAATATGATATAAATTCTATGTATTGTATTGATTCTGTCATGACTTGTGTATTGACATTTGTAGCCTAAATTGATTTATGCAAGCCTATTGGACATTCGTATATGAAATTAATAGCAATAGCAAGTTGTGGCAAAAACTAGTAATTGATCCCTTTATGTTTATGTCGATGGCATGGACTATATACATTCACTAAGTCTAAATTAAGGCTTATGTAAACATGTTCTAGTTTTGAAACCTTTTATGCCTACATGACCCAAAACCTATGGTATCATTGTTATGTTAATTTGCAAGTATAATTGGATCTATGTTAAGTATCGTTTGGGTTTCATAAACTATGCAAGTTCATGTTGAGATAGGCTATGTGATTAGATGTTATAATTGGACATTTTGGTGAATATACAACATGCTAGTTTTTTGGTTGACATTATGCCAAGTTAAACATGTTTAAACACAAGTTTGTATTAGCCTAAACTATGCCATTTCATATGTCACCTACTTAGTTATACTTTGATTTGACTGCAAGTTCACATAACCCATATTATATGTTTATTGAATCGCTAAATTGCAAGTTCATGCGCCACACACCTTTATGTATTACATGTTCTTGATTTCCCCTTTTTTCTCACGTTTATAAAGTTGGGCTGAATTGTGACAAGCCCAACACATGTTAAAATGTTGCGAACGTACAAACGGGGGTAATAACGTTGGGTGTAAAACATGAAAATATATGTTGGCATGGTTGGCACATGCCAACGACAATGACATTTAAGCGGTATGAATTGATATACCCAAGAATAAAAGATATGACATTTACATATATAATTGAGAAATAATAAAATATGTAAATTTAGAAAACACGATATGCTTAACCCGAGGTTGGATTGAGTTGTGATGTAAACCTGCCCGGACCCGCCCGGCTATCCAGTAGTCACAACAATACCTATCCAATGTGGGTGGTTAAGCATTGAGCCCAATAATGACCCGAGGTTAGACTGAGCTACGGTGTAAACCTGCCCGGAACCGACCGGCACATCCAGTAAACGTAGCAATACCTGTCTAATGTGTGTGGTCTGGTGCTCTAAGAGGCTAAGGACAGAGGGTAGGGTTAAGTCAACTATAACACTTAACAAAATTCAACATGTTAACAAGAATTGATGGGTGGGGTTAGGTAAATAGAGACACTTAATCACTTAACATGTTTGACTAGAAAATCCTAGTAATGAGGGACCCGTTTTAGCAGTAACCCAAGTTAGGTATCATGGTACCCTGAAACAAGGCGGGGTGGGGCACGATTACTGGGCTGATTGTAAGTGGTCAAAGCGACGGCGGTGGGTGCAACAGTGTAGGTTCTAACGGGGTGCGGGTGTGCACACACTCCGGAGCAGACAAACAGGGAACTGGGGGCACCAGTAGTATAACCTATGCCTTCTAGAATTTGTGTCGGGGCCTCCACCATGGGTATTGATACACTCCATGGTGGGACCAGCATAGGTATCTACAATTCTTGGGGGCCGTACGACACATGTTTACGCGAGTAGGAGCCGATCTTTAAATAAAAATAGGGATCACTTCACCCTCAGCATGGGGTGCCAGTTAAAGTAAGCTCAAGTAGGTGTAGAGATATAGTATGGGTGCGATAGTACATTCGACACTTCCTTAGCTTGTGACACTTTCTTGTTTTCAGTTTATATCTATCAGGCCCTTTTCTTATTCACATACAGAAGAGTTACTAGATTTACTCAGGCTTTATGTCTGACTCTATTTTCTTTTCGTCTTCTTTTCTTTCGTCCCCCCCCCTTAGGTCCACAGGGAGGAAACAACTCAGCTCAATCAGAGTCTTTACAACCTCCAAGAACGTAGATGTACGATTTGGATCTCTTTTGCTCGGATTATGGCTTTCGATATCACTATGGGGATTTTTGTCACTTTATTTATGTTTTATGCTTCTTTAATAATCAAGACAGTAATGAGGTTGTAATGTTGGAAGTATTTTGAGACAATTATGGAATGTTTTGTTTGAACATGTACTGATGAAATAAAAGTCTGTTTGGTTTTCGCTGTTTAAAATATGTGTATTTATATCTTTCTTGAGTTTATCTATGGCTTTTACTTATAAAACTCCACCAAAGTTAAGGCATTCCCTTTGTGAGTGACCTTAACGGAGGTGGGGTGTTTCACTTGGTATTAGAGCATAGGTTTACCAGACAAGATAAAAGTTTTTGAAATTGTTTTCAAAAAGAAAGTTTAAAGAAGCATTTTTCAAGAAAAAGTGTTATATTTTAAAAGACATAATCCCCCAAAGCCATATGCACTATCTCTCTCTATCCTTCATTTTGAATCTTTCCTTTCTGTTTCAGCATGTCTGGAGACCTTAACCTTCCTGAAGGAGTACTGATACCCGACTTGTTTAGGAGGTATTTAGAAGCGAGGGCCAATGGCGCGGGCCCAGCAGACATCCCTCCTCCAGTGGCCGCGGTTCCTCCTCCACCTCGTGGAAATGCCTTCGCAAAAACATGCAGAGACTTCAAGGAAATGGGTGGAAAAGACATTTATGGGACAGAATCCTTTGTAGGAGCAAGAAACTGGCTAAAGGAAACTGAGGATCTGTTTGTCATCTTCGGAGTTGATGACAGGCAAAATATACAACTAGCAGTATGGTTGCTTAAGGATGAAGCTTCCTATTGGTGGGAAATTACCAATGTTCAGAGGGCGGTGGAAACATGGGAAGACTTCAGGACAAGGTTTGAGATGAAATTCCTCTACCAAGCTGAAAGAAGCCTGCAAATGGAGAAGTTTCTAACTCTGAAACAGGGAAGTATGACAATCAGGGAGTATGTTAATCAGTTTAATCAGCTGGCCAGATTTGGGCTAGACTTAGTAAACACCCAACACAAGAAGGCACTTCGCTTCGTCAAGGGTTTGAATGAGCCTTTACACAGCCTTTCCATGACCCATGTATCCACGGGATCGACTTATGAAAGCTTGGTGGACATGGCATTGCTACACGAGGAAGACCACGGCAAGAAAGAAATTAAGGTGGAAGAGAAGAAAGAGGGTCTACAAACAAAGAAAACAGACTTCAAGAAAGGAGGGAAGAACAATAAGCCCCGTGAGAAGAGAAGGTGCAATTTCTGTGGCATTGTGGGACATATATCAAAAGACTGCCGAAAAAGGAAGGCGAAGATGGGTGGTTGCTTCCATTGTGGAGAAACTGGACACTAAGCTAAGGACTGCCCAAAGAAGAAAGGGCAGGGACAGAAAGCCGAATCCACTTCAGGGGGTCAGGTTCATGCGCTAGTGGCACCTCAGCAGGAACGAGGTAGTAAAATTTCTGTAGAAAGTGTAGTTTATCTTTATGATCATCCAGTTCGTACACTTTTTGACTCAGGCGCATCACACTCCTTTATTTCATCTGCCTTAGTAGAATCTCTGCATCTAGACACTAGTATGGTAGAAGATCCCTTAGTAGTTTCAAATCCAATTGGGGGCTCCGCTTACTTGTCAATGGTTTGTTTGGGTTTGAAAATCTCTATTCTCGGTGTTGAGTTTAGTTGTGATGCCTTTGTTTTGGGCTTCTCGGGATATGGTTTGATCTTAGGCATGGACTGGTTATCCAGTAATGGGGTGATCCTTGATTGTGAGAAAAGAGTAGTTAGACTCTTGACTCGGCTTGGTAACACTCTAGAAATTTCTTGTAATCCCTTGAATGCTATTATGCTTAGTTATCTAGAGTCGCTGCAATCAGTTAGAGTAGTCCGGGAATATCCGGATGTCTTTGAGGAGGTGAAAGGCTTACCTCCAAGGCGGGAAATAGACTTCCGCATATATCTTGTGGATAATGCAAAGCCTGTAGCTTTACCTGTCAAACACATGGCTCCAAAGGAGAGAAATGAGCTCAGTAAGCAGGTTAAATAACTTCTCGAAAAGGGGTTCATTAGACGGAGAATTTCGGAATGGGGTGCTCCAGTGGTGTTCGCTACCAAAGCGGACGGTTCGCTTCGCCTTTGCGTCGACTATAGGGAGTTAAACAAATTGACCAAGAAAAATAGGCACCCTTTTCCCCGAATCGACGATTTGTTTGATCAGCTTGTAGGAGCGTCGGTCTTCTCTCAACTTGATCTGGCAACTGGGTTCCATCAGCTAAGAGTAGCTGAGGATAGCATTGATAAGACGGCGTTCAGAACCCCAGACGGTTTCTTCGAGTGGCTTGTCATGCCTTTCGGCTTGACAAATGCACCGGCTTATTTCGTAGACCTAAGGGGCAGGGTGTTCAGAGAATTCCTCAACAAATTTGTGGTTGTCTTCGTAGATGATATCTTAATCTTTTCAAAGAATGAGGAAGAGCATGCTCAGCATCTGAAAGAAATTATGGAAACTCTCCGTTCACATCAGCTAAAAGCCAAATTCTCCAAGTGCCACTTCTGGAGAAAGGAGGTAAGATTTTTGGGGCATATAGTGTCCAAAGAGGGGTTGGCTGTGGAACCCGCGAAAGTGGTGGCAGTACAAGATTGGAAGACACTAAGAAATGCAACCGAAGTTCGAAGCTTTCTTGGGCTAGCCGGTTTTTACCGAAAGTTTATTAGGTATTTCGTGAAGATCTCAGCCCCACTCACAAGGCTAACAAAGAAGAATCTGGCGTTCACTTGGGATTTGGACCGCGAGTTTTCTTTCCAACGATTAAAAAGGGCTCTTACAACAGCTCCAGTTCTGACCTTGCCAGATGGAAGCAAAATGTTCACAGTATACACAGATGCATGTGGAACGAGACTAGGCGTTGTTCTAATGCAAGAAGGAAGGGTAGTAGCTTATGTTGGAAGACAATTGAAAGTCCATGAAAAGAACTACCCAACCCACGATCTTGAGTTGGCCGCCATCGTCTTTGCACTTAAGTCTTGGCGCCATTATCTCCTAGGTGAGAAGTTTGAATTATACACTGACCATAAATCGTTGAAATATCTCTTCTCGCAGAAGGATCTTAACTTAAGGCAGCAAAGATGGATGGAGTTTCTTGCCTCGTATGACTTTGAAATTTCCTATACTCCCGGCAAAGGCAACGTAGTAGCAGACGCGTTGAGCCGAAAGAAACTGACCTTAAGCCCGCTCTTTGTGGAAAGGCAAAGCTTGGAGTATATAGCCAGTTTTAACTTTAGGCCCTCCTCAGATTTTGTACCGGGTTTGTTAGCATCTCTCGAAGTACGCCCTACTCTCTTGGACTCAATAGGGGCTGCACAATGTGAAGACCCTGAGCTTGTTGATGTGATTGATAAATTTATTAGGGGTGAGACTGCTAGTCACCTCAGTAGGTACGCCATCGATGATAAGGGTTGGCTGAGGCGAGATGGAAGATTATGCATCCCACAAGCAAGGGTGTAACACCCCGTGAATTATATAACATTAAGCTTCACAAATTAAAGTGTAATTTATTCTAAATGATAGAATTAAGGAAAATGGGTCACGCCATTGCATTCGTCTCGGAATTCTGCTTGAGATAGAGTCCGAGTTTGCGCGAATCGGACTCCGTATGAAGGAGTTATGACCTTCGGAAGTTTCAGAATAAAATTTAAATTCAAACAGCTCAGTTTTAAATTCGAAATTCAAAAACATGTTCAAACTGGGCTTGTAACACCCCGAATTTTCTATTAACACTAAATTGCTAAAATATTAATAAGTGTGTAAGAGGGGGGATGTATCTAATATGAATATAAAAGTGTGTAAGAGAGGGGATGTATCTAATATGAATATAATAATATTAATAAGTGTGTAAGAGAGGGGATGTATCTAATATGAATATAAAAATATTAATAAGTGTGTAAGAGAGGGGATGTATCTAATATGTATATAAAAACAATAATAAGTGTGTAAAAGGGGGGGGGGATGTATCTAATGTGTACATTGTAGAATATATATATTTATATATATATTGCTGAGTGTTTGCTGAGTCACTTCTGACTCATTGCTGAGTCAACAAGATAAACCCCATCTTGTCTGAACGGCTGCGGTTATTTCTAGGTTAAATCTAATGGCCTAAATGCATTCTAAAATCTATAAATAAGTGGGTAGACCCTAAACCTAAATCACTTGTAAAATTAGAGAAGCTACCGTCATGCTGCTGCCATGGAGTTCAGCGTAGCCGTCACAAACTAAGAAGAGGAAGCCTAATCATCTACAACTAAATCTACACAAATCAAATCAAAAGATCTCTCTTTCTCTAATTCTTTTCTTTTGTTGGCGAGTATGATGATTCTCACAAGACTATTACAAACTAATTTGACTCAGTTATGAATGGGTCACAAGAAAGTGATGTGATTTGTAATTGTAAATTCTATATATTGTGGATCTCTTATTATGTTATTATGTTGTCGTATGATGTAAATTATATATGCTATTTCATGCTATGTTGTAAATTCTCTTATGCTATGTCGTGCTATGTTGAGAATCATGTCAAGCTATGTTATACTATCATACTATGCCATGTTATAAATCATGCTATATTATGTTGAAAAATCATGCTGTTGGATCATGCTTAAAGTTATGTTTTTTTTCTTAATTTAAATGGATCTTGTTTATGGGAATTTGCCTATTAGGTTAGGTGTACCCATAAACTTGAAACTATAATTAAATAAAACTTGATTATGGGAATTTGCCTATTGAGTTAGGTGTACCCATATAAAACCATGTTGTTAAAAAATTAGATGATGTTGATTCACACATGTTCATATGTAAGTTTATGAAAATTGATTGAGATTATATTAGGTGAATTTTGAACAAGTTGACACCTTTAGGTCCATGACATGTATAATCTATGCAAGTTGGACATATGCAAGTTTCACCCCTTATTATGATTCATTTGGTCACATATACATGTTGTTATTATGATAATCTCTTTTATGCTATGAGTTAGGCTATTCGAGTCTAACATATATTTTGCGAATAAACGTTCAAACGTGGGGTAGGGGTAATATTAGGAATTAATAAATTGGGTGCAATTTTGTAAGATTTTGCATACCATGAATGGATGTCCATAATTGAGTCAATTATGGACATTCTTAAAAATTGTAAGTAATTAATAATTCAAGTAGGGAATTATTAAAATTGGGGGAAAGTGGATTATTATTAATAATCAATGCTTAGGACACGAGGTTGGACCCGTTTGTGATGTAAACCTGCCCGGACCCGCCCGGCAAATCCAGTAGTCACAAATGTCGGCCCAATGTGAGAGGTCCTAGGCCCAAACTAAAGCATAACAGTTGTAAAGACACGAGGTTAGACTCTTTTATGGTGTAAGACTGCCCGGACCCGCCCGGCAAATCCAGCTGCCATAAATGCCAGTCTAATGTGAGAGGTCTTTATGAGGTTATGGCCTTAATGAACTAAGAAATACTTAACCAGATAATCATGTAAGGTGGGACATGGGGGTTAAGTAGGTGCCTTGGGTGGCATGAGGAATCTGGTGGTTGCCTTTAGAGGCATTTGAAATACGATTAGACTTAACCAAACACACATGTAAATGAACATGACTAAGTGGGTTAAGTGGGATGGACTAATGGGGACAAGCTTAGGTGGAATGCTTGTGGTAAATAGTGGGGGCCCATTTCAACCAGTATCCCAAAACGTATCTTTGTGGGCTCGACCCAAGTCGAGGACGGGACACGCATACTGGGTTTGACTATAAGAGGCCAAAACAGGGAGCGGTGGCAACGCAAGTCCAACGGGTTTCATATGCGTGTGTGGACCCGGGCTGGTAGGTAAGACGTTGTTGCATCGTGTAGGTATAAGCCGTGCATGTCCGTTGTATCAGGTTGCCACTTTAGGGGAGTGATACACCCCAGTGTGGGGCCAGCACGGGTATCTACGAGTTAGGGAGCCGATCGAATAATGGGAAGTAGGGTACACCTAGTGGAGATAGGGGCAGGCGGCACCTATGTAGTCAGCTAGGGGTACGTAAAGCCATTGGGAAAGTTTCTAAGTGAAGCTAAGTGGGATGAATCTTTAGGGTGACTGGTGTGGTGCAGTATAGTGTTTATCCTTTAGTATTTAGGAGCGCCTATAACGTTGCCTTTAGCGATTGTCTATGTCCTTAATCTGCTCTTCATAGACATTTTCTTGTTTTCCAGCTTATGCCTTAGTCCAGTTATTTTGGTAATAGTATTGTAGAATTATCATATTCACCAGACTTTATGTCTGACCCCCTCTTTTCCATCCTTTTTCTCCCTTCAGGTCCGTAGGTTGGGCCAAGTTCTAGTGGAGTCTAGTTGGATCGCTTATCTTCTGGAAAGCTTGGACTGCTGAAGTAAAGTCCAGCTTGTTATCTTTCTTTTTAATGGCTATTCATGTAATGGGATTTATGTACTTGTTTTATCAAGATAGATATTGTACTTGACATTGAATATGGTGTTATGATGTAATCAAACATGTTTTGACTTCTGCTACAATGAAATAAAGTTTTTGAATTTCCAAGTACTATTTTATATCTGTCTTGTTGTAATTTTACTGTTCTATATTCACTTAAAACCTCCATGGAAGTTAATGCATTCCCTTTGTGAGTGACATTAATGGACGTGGGGTGTTACACGTGGTATCAGAGCATAAGGTTACCAGAACAGATAAAAAAAAAATTTAGAAAAATATTTTTTTTTCTAAAGTATTTTTGGAAGAAGTGCTTTCAAAAAAAAAAAATGTTATTTAAAGAGAGTTTTTATGAAAAACATAATCCCAAATAGCCACATCCTTATCTTTATCTTTCGAATTCTCCATTTTGAATCTTTCCTTTTTCGTTTCAGCATGGTTTAAGATCTTAATCCCCCAGAAGGTGTGACGATTCCAGGGTGGTTTAGGAGATACTTGGAGGCTAGGGCCACCACTGCAGGCCCAGCGGATACTCCTCCACCCCTAGTTGCACCCATTCCTCCTCCTCCTCCTCCTCGTGTTGACACTTTTGCAAAGACGTGCAAGGAATTCAAGGCTATGGGAGGAAAAACTTTTCAAGGGACTGAGACGTTTGTGGAGGCCAGAGATTGGCTTAAGGAGACTGAGGAATTGTTGGATATCTTTGAAGTGGAAGATGGGAGGAAAGTCCGTTTAGCTGCTTGGTTAATGAAGGGAGAGGCCTCGTTTTGGTGGGAGGTCACTAACGGGGAACGTCCAGTTGATTCAAGGGCGGATTTCAGATGAAGGTTTGAGGCAAAGTTTCTTTCAAGGGCAGAGGAGAACTTAAATATGGAAAAATTCCTGGCACTAAAGCAAGGGAGCTCATCAGTAAAGGAATATGTCAATAAATTTAA
The DNA here is from genome assembly GCA_030737875.1 of Allium sativum. NCBI lineage: Eukaryota > Viridiplantae > Streptophyta > Magnoliopsida > Asparagales > Amaryllidaceae > Allium > Allium sativum. Next base: position 828,092,458 of record CM060909.1, read on the forward strand.
TCAGTTAGCAAGGTTTGGCTTGGAGTTGGTGAACACGCCAGAGAAGAAAGCTTTGAGGTTCGTTAGAGGCTTGAATGAACCGTTGCAAGGGTTGGCTATGACCCACATCCCTATGGGAGCCACCTTTGAAAAGCTAGTAGAAATGGCACTTATGCATGAGGATAAGGCAGTTGAAAAGAAAGGGGATCAGAAGAAACCCCAACAGCAAAATAAGAAGGGTGGTAAAAACAATAATGGCAAAGGGAAGAAGAAATGCTTCAATTGTGGGACGCCTGGCCATCTCAGCAAAGATTGTAGAAAGAAAAAGAAGACTGGTTGTTTTCATTGTGGAGATGCGGGACATTTTGTGAAGGACTGTCCAAAGAAGGGGCAGAGGGCAGGGTCTACCTCGGGAGGACAGGTGCAGGCTCTTATGGCACCAGGGCAGGCAAGGGGGCAAGTTCAGGCTATTGCGGCCCCACCACTGCAAGAAAGAGGTAGAACAATTTCTGTTGAAAGCTTAGTTTTTCTGTTTGATCATCCTATCTGTACCTTATTCGATTCTGGCGCATCTCATTCGTTTATCTCTGCATCATTAGTTGAATCACTGCACTTGAACACCAGTTTAGTAGAGGATCCCTTGGTCGTTTCAAATCCAATTGGGGGTTCGGCTCATTTGACCATGATATGTTTGGATTTGAAAATCTCTATACTTAGCGTTGAATTTAGATGTGATGCTTATGTATTGGGCTTCACGGGCTATGGGCTAATTTTAGGAATGGATTGGTTGTCTAGAAATAGGGCCATTCTTGATTGTGAAAGGAGAGTAGTTAGGCTTGTGACTCGCCTTGGTAATGCTCTCGACATCATTTGTAATCCCATAAATTCCGTTATGCTAAGTTATCTTGAATCGCTTGACGCGTCTGTAGAGAACCTGCGATCGGTAGAAGTGGTCCGGGAATATCCGGATGTGTTTGAGGAGGTGAAGGGCTTACCTCCAAAGCGGGAGATAGACTTTCGAATTTATCTTGTGGATAATGCTAAACCCGTATCTTTGCCAGTGCGCCGCATGGCTCCTCGTGAAAGGAGGGAACTCAATAAGCAAGTAAAGGAGTTGCTTGAGAAGGGGTTCATAAGACGTAGTATATCGGAGTGGGGTGCTCCAATAGTTTTAGCCACAAAGGCGGATGGGTCTCTTAGACTTTGTATGGACTATAGAGAACTAAACAAGCTTACTAAAAAGAACCGACACCCACTGCCGAGGATTGACGATCTCTTTGATCAGTTAGTTGGCGCCTCAGTGTTTTCGCAGTTGGACTTAGCCACTGGCTTTCATCAACTGAGAGTGGCTGAGGATAGTATAGATAAGACTGCTTTTAGGACTCCTGACGGATTCTATGAATGGCTAGTGATGCCCTTTGGTTTGACAAACGCTCCTACATATTTTGTTGATTTGATGAGTAGGGTGTTTAGGGAATACCTTAACAAATTCGTGGTAGTCTTTGTGGATGACATCTTAGTCTTTTCTAAGAATAAAGAAGAGCACTCCCTACATCTTAGGGAAGTGTTGGAAACCCTTCGAGCACATAACCTTAAGGCAAAATTTTCTAAGTGTCACTTCTGGAGGAAGGAAGTACGGTTCTTAGGGCACGTGGTTTCCAAAGAAGGGATAGCAGTGGATCCCGCAAAGGTGGTGGCCATCCAAGATTGGAAGGTCCCTAAAAATGCAACCGAAGTAAGAAGTTTCTTGGGGTTGGCGGGCTATTATAGGAAGTTTATCAAAGACTTCGCAAAAATATCAGCTCCATTAACACGGTTAACGAAGAAGAACCTGGTTTTTACGTGGGACAAAGATTGCGATGATGCGTTCCAACGTTTAAAGAGAGCCTTAACTTCAGCCCCAGTCTTAGTGCTGCCAGACGGGAATAAACCGTTTACCATCTATACTGATGCTTGTGGGACGGGACTTGGCGCGGTCCTCATGCAAGAGGGAAGAGTAATAGCCTATGGTGGAAGGCAGTTGAGGGTTCATGAAAAGAATTACCCCACGCATGACTTAGAGCTAGCCGCAATTGTTTTCGCGCTTAATTCTTGGCGTCACTATCTTCTTGGTGAGAAATTCGAACTGTTCACTGACCACAAATCATTAAAATACTTATTCTCTCAGAAGGATTTGAATTTAAGGCAGCAACGGTGGATGGAATTCTTAGCCTCCTACAATTTTGAAATAGCATATACCCCGGGCAAGGGTAACGTGGTGGCAGACGCCTTAAGTAGGAAAAGGTTGTCCTTGAGTCCGTTGTTTGTTGAACGACAAAGCTTAGAATTCATCTCTATGTTTGACTTTAGACCCTCCGTTGACTTAGTACCCGGTCTGTTAGCATCCTTGGAGGTTAGACCTACACTTCTAGGACGGGTTGGTGAGGCATAGCGAGACGACCCACGGTTGGTTGAGATAGTAGAAAAGCTCAAAGGGAGGAGTCGTCAAGCCATCTTCGTAGGTATACCCTAGACGATAAGGGTTGGTTACGAAGGGATAATAGACTTTGTGTACCGCAAGACGAAGACTTAAGGAAGGCCATTCTTGATGATGCTCATCGCTCAAAAATGACCATTCATCCCGGCGGGGATAAGATGTACAAAGATATGAAGCGGATTTTCTTTTGGGCCGGTATGAAAAAGGATGTGGCCGAGTACGTCGCTAGATGCTTGGTGTGCCAACGAGTTAAAGCAGAACAAAAGAAACCCGGTGGGTTGCTTCACCCATTAGAAGTTCCACTATGGAAATGGGAAAGCATCTCAATGGATTTTGTGGATGGATTACCAAGATCAAGGAAGGGTAACACGAGGATTTGGGTTATAGTAAATAGACTTACTAAAAGCGCCCATTTTATTCCCGTGAAAAGTAAGAGGACTGCTCCGTGGTTGGCTTCTGTATACATTAAGGAGATAGTTCGTTTGCACGGTATTCCTTCTAGTATAGTAAGCGACCGTGACCCCATCTTTACTAGCGAATTTTGGAAGAGTTTACAAGAGGCGGTATGGACTCAGCTATATTTGAGCACCGCATATCATCCTCAGACAGACGGCCAGACCGAGAGGGTGAATCGCATTCTAGAGGATCTTTTAAGGCTTTGTATCCTAGACTTTGGGGGTACATGGGAAGAGCACCTTCCGTTAGTAGAATTCGCATATAACAATAGCTTTCAGTCTAGTATTGGCATGGCACCTTTCGAAGCTCTTTATGGAAGGCCTTGCTGTTCGCCTACATGTTGGTGGGAATCTACCGATAAAATCCTACTTGGGCCCGATATGGTTAGGGAAACCTCGGAGAAGATTGAGTTGATTCGAAGGAGGATGAAAGTGGCACAAGATAGGCAAAAATCGTATGCTGATAAGAGGAGGACAGATCTTGAGTTTGACATTGGGGACATGGTTTTTATCAAAGTATCTCCGTTACAGAATGTTGCTCGCTTTGGGTCCGTGGGGAAATTAGCACCAAGGTTTGTAGGGCCGTTTCCTGTAAAAAACAGGTTTGGGAAGATGGCATATAGGGTGGAGTTGCCTGAGAAACTTAGTGGAGTACACGACGTATTCCATGTATCACATTTGAGGAAGTGTTTGCACAAGACCGCGGAGGTGGTAGAGCCGAGCTTGCTTAAAGAGGTGGAAATAGAGCGTGATGCAACAATTAGACGAGCTCCTACATGCATTCTTGGGTCGGAGATCAAAAAGTTGAGGAATCGAGAGGTCAGACTGGTCAAAGTGCAATGGGGAGATGATGAGAGCAACGCAACTTGGGAGACAGAAGAGAAGATGTGTTCGTTGTACCCTTTTCTTTTTGAGGGTATGTCTTTTAATTTCTCCTTTATCGCTTAGCTTATCTTATCTTATCTTTAGTATGTCCTCTCATTAGTATCTTTGACCTTTAGTTAGGATAATCCTATGGTTGAAACATGTGTTTGAGACATGTTATGTATGATGGATGCAAAATGGATGCAAGTGTTTGCTAGTGGTTGCTCGTGGATGCATATATACACACACTTTAGGCACTAGATCGGCTCAGTCACAACATATTGCATATATATGGATGTATTTAGTAAAATGGATGAACGATGGTTGTATTATCATGTGGATGCTGCATTCAGATGATGGTTGTGCACGCATATAGAAGTATTATGTAGCATTAAGAATCTTTTGCATACATAATGGATGCATGGCACGATCATAGTTGCATTAAGGAGGTCAACTGAATCAGTGGACCGCCTGATTTTGCATTAGATACGGACATATACACACACTGTGCATTTAAACATGAAAGCATTAGAAGTCTGTAAGGACAATGGATGCCTGTGTATGATGGATGAGTAGATGGACGTTTGGATGGTAGGATATACATTCTTCCAGACTTGAAGATTTCGGGGACGAAATCCTAAAAGGAGGGGAGAATGTAACACCCTGAATTTTCTATTAACACTAAAGTTGCTAAAATATTAATAAGTGTGTAAGAGGGGGGATGTATCTAATATGAATATAAAAGTGTGTAAGAGAGGGGATGTATCTAATATGAATATAATAATATTAATAAGTGTGTAAGAGAGGGGATGTATCTAATATGAATATAAAAATATTAATAAGTGTGTAAGAGAGGGGATGTATCTAATATGCATATAAAAACAATAATAAGTGTGTAAAAGGGGGGGGATGTATCTAATGTGTACATTGTAGAATATATATATATATATATATATTGTTGAGTGTTTGCTGAGTCACTTCTGACTCATTGCTGAGTCAACAAGATAAACCCCATCTTGTCTGAACGGCTGCGGTTATTTCTAGGTTAAATCTAATGGCCTAAATGCATTCTAAAATCTATAAATAAGTGGGTAGACCCTAAACCTAAATCACTTGTAAAATTAGAGAAGCTATCGACATGCTGCTGCCATGGAGTTCAGCGTAGCCGTCACAAACTAAGAAGAGGAAGCCTAATCATCTACACCTAAATCTACACAAATCAAATCAAAAGATCTCTCTTTCTCTAATTCTTTTCTTTTGTTGGTGAGTATGATGATTCTCACAAGACTATTACAAACTAATTTGACTCAGTTATGAATGGATCACAAGAAAGTGATGTGATTTGTAATTGTAAATTCTATATATTGTGGATCTCTTATTATGTTATTATGTTGTCGTATGATGTAAATTATATATGCTATGTCATGCTATGTTGTAAATTCTCTTATGCTATGTCGTGCTATGTTGAGAATCATGTCAAGCTATGTTATACTATCATACTATGCCATGTTATAAATCATGCTATATTATGTTGAAAAATCATGCTGTTGGATCATGCTTAAAGTTATGTTTTTTTTCTTAATTTAAATGGAGCTTGTTTATGGGAATTTGCCTATTAGGTTAGGTGTACCCATAAACTTGAAACTATAATTAAATAAAACTTGATTATGGGAATTTGCCTATTGAGTTAGGTGTACCCATATAAAACCATGTTGTTAAAAAATTAGATGATGTTGATTCACACATGTTCATATGTAAGTTTATGAAAATTGATTGAGATTATATTAGGTGAATTTTGAACAAGTTGACACCTTTAGGTCCATGACATGTATAATCTATGCAAGTTGGACATATGCAAGTTTCACCCCTTATTATGATTCATTTGGTCACATATACATGTTGTTATTATGATAATCTCTTTTATGCTATGAGTTAGGCTATTCGAGTCTAACATATATTTTGCGAATAAACGTTCAAACGTGGGGTAGGGGTAATATTAGGAATTAATAAATTGGGTGCAATTTTGTAAGATTTTGCATACCATGAATGGATGTCCATAATTGAGTCAATTATGGACATTGTTAAAAATTGGAAGTAATTAATAATTCAGGTAGGGAATTATTAAAATTGGGGGAAAGTGGATTATTATTAATAATCAATGCTTAGGACACGAGGTTGGACCCGTTTGTGATGTAAACCTGCCCGGACCCGCCCGGCAAATCCAGTAGTCACAAATGTCGGCCCAATGTGAGAGGTCCTAGGCCCAAACTAAATCATAACAGTTGTAAAGACACGAGGTTAGACTCTTTTATGGTGTAAGACTGCCCGGACCCGCCCGGCAAATCCAGCTGCCATAAATGCCAGTCTAATGTGAGCGGTCTTTATGAGGTTATGGCCTTAATGAACTAAGAAATACTTAACCAGATAATCATGTAAGGTGGGACATGGGGGTTAAGTAGGTGCCTTGGGTGGCATAAGGAATCTGGTGGTTGCCTTTAGAGGCATTTGAAATACGATTAGACTTAACCAAACACACATGTAAATGAACATGACTAAGTGGGTTAAGTGGGATGGACTAATGGGGACAAGCTTAGGTGGAATGCTTGTGGTAAATAGTGGGGGCCCATTTCAACCAGTATCCCAAAACGTATCTTTGTGGGCTCGACCCAAGTCGAGGACGGGACACGCATACTGGGTTTGACTATAAGAGGCCAAAACAGGGAGTGGTGGCAATGCAAGTCCAACGGGTTTCATATGCGTGTGTGGACCCGGGCTGGTAGGTAAGACGTTGTTGCATCGTGTAGGTATAAGCTGTGCATGTCCGTTGTATCAGGTTGCCACTTTAGGGGAGTGATACACCCCCACTGTGGGGCCAGCACGGGTATCTACGAGTTAGGGAGCCGATCGAATAATGGGAAGTAGGGTACACCTAGTGGAGATAGGGGCAGGCGGCACCTATGTAGTCAGCTAGGGGTACGTAAAGCCATTGGGAAAGTTTCTAAGTGAAGCTAAGTGGGATGAATCTTTAGGGTGACTGGTGTGGTGCAGTATAGTGTTTATCCTTTAGTATTTAGGAGCGCCTATAACGTTGCCTTTAGCGATTGTCTATGTCCTTAATCTGCTCTTCATAGACATTTTCTTGTTTTCCAGCTTATGCCTTAGTCCAGTTATTTTGGTAATAGTATTGTAGAATTATCATATTCACCAGACTTTATGTCTGACCCCCTCTTTTCCATCCTTTTTCTCCCTTCAGGTCCGCAGGTTGGGCCAAGTTCTAGTGGAGTCTAGTTGGATCGCTTATCTTTTGGAAAGCTTGGACTGCTGAAGTAAAGTCCAGCTTGTTATCTTTCTTTTTAATGGCTATTCATGTAATGGGATTATGTACTTGTTTTATCAAGATAGATATTGTACTTGACATTGAATATGGTGTTATGATGTAATCAAACATGTTTTGACTTCTGCTACAATGAAATAAAGTTTTTGAATTTCCAAGTACTATTTTATATCTGTCTTGTTGTAATTTTACTGTTCTATATTCACTTAAAACCTCCATGGAAGTTAATGCATTCCCTTTGTGAGTGACATTAATGGACGTGGGGTGTTACAGGGCTGGGCGGGAAAATTCCCGCCTAGAGACCAGGTCGACCATAGGGTCGACCATGGTGTCGACCTTGCCTCCCCAGGTCGACCATGGTGTCGACCTGGCCACCCCAGGTCGACCATAGTGTCGACCTGGGTGTCGACCTGCCAGTCGACCTGGCTGTCTAGGTCTGGCTCTGGCTCGAATTTCTGTGGCTCTGTGTGTCACTAGGGCTAACGTGTCACCTCTTGATTGGCTCTTTGAACTTTGTATGGTCTAGATTCCTCATGTCTTCATCTGACGGCTCAAAACAATTTAAAAATCTATAAATACACCCTAAGTCTCAACCGAAAATTCACAAAAAAAATAAGAAAGGAGTCGTCATGCTGCCAGGGAGGGATTGAACATAGCCGTCAAGGGAGAAAAGCCTAAGAGATTAATCAAATTAAGAAGAAGATTAAAGTTTAATCAAATTAATCAACGCAACGTTAGTCTACCCAAAGGTGCGCATCTCAATTTCAGAATTCAGAATCCAGAATTCAAGATTCTGCATTCGTTGTAAGTATAGTGACCTTTCAGAATATGAATAAAAACTGTGATGTGATTCGATGTAAATGAAAATAGAATAGTGTTATTGTATAAATTCTGTGTATTGTAATGGTTCTATCATGACTTGTGTATTGATGATTGTGGCATAAATTTGATTGATGCAAGCCTATTGAACAATTGTATATGAAAACAATGGCACTTGCAAGTTTGTGGCAAAAACTAGAATTTGATCCCTTTATGTTTATACCTATGGCATGGGCTATATACATTCACTAAGTCTAAATTAAGGCTTATGTAAACATGTTTTAGATTTGAAACCTTTTATGCCTACTTGACCCAAAAACTATGATATCATTCTCATGTTTATTTGCAAGTATAATTGGATCTATGTTAAGTATCGTTTGGGTTTCATAAACTATGCAAGTTCATGTTTATTTGCAAGTATAATTGGATCTATGTTGAGTATCGTTTGGGTTTCATAACCTATGCAAGTTCATGTTGAAATACGCTATGTGATTAGATGTTATAATTGGACAATTTGGTGAATATACAACATGCTAGTTTTGTGGTTGACATTATGCCAAGTTGAACATGTTTAAACACAAGTTTGTATTAGCCTAAACTATGTCATTTCATATGTTACCTACTTAGTTATACTTTGATTTGAATGCAAGTTCACATGAACGATCATTTATGTTAGTATCGCTAAATTGCAAGTTCATGCACCACACACCTTTATGTATTACATGTTCTTGATTTCCCCTTTTTCTCATGTTTATAAAGTTGGGCTGAATTGTGACAAGCCCAACACATGTTGCGAACAAATGGGGGTAATAACGTTGGATGTAAAACATGAAAATATATGTTGGCATGGTTGGCACATGCCAACGACAATGACATTTAAGCGGTATGAATTGATATACCCAAGAATAAAAGATATGACAGTTACATATATAATTGAGAAATAATAAAATTTGTAAATTTAGAAAACACGATATGCTTAACCCGAGGTTGGATTGAGTTGTGATGTAAACCTGCCCGGACCCGCCCGGCTGTCCAGTAGTCACTACAATACCTATCCAATGTGGGTGGTTAAGCATTGAGCCTAATAATGACCCGAGGTTAGACTGAGCTACGGTGTAAACCTGCCCGGAACCGACCGGCACATCCAGTAACCGTAGCAATATCTGTCTAATGTGAGTGGTCAAGTGCTCTAAGAGGCTAAGGACAGATGGTAGGGTTAAGTCAACTATAACACTTAACCAAATTCTACATGTTAACAAGAATTGATGGGTGGGGTTAGGTAAATACAGACACTTAACCACTTAACATGTTTGACTAGAAAATCCTGGTAACGAGGAACCCGTTTCAGCAGTAACCCAAGTTAGGTATCATGGTACCCTGAAACTAGGCAGGGTGGGGCACGATTACTGGGCTGATTGTAAGCGGTCAAACGACGGTGGTAGGTGCACAGTGTAGGTCTAACAGGGTGCGGGCGTGCACACACTCCGGAGCAGACAACCAGGGCACTAGGGACACCAGTAGTATAACCTATGCCTTCTAGAATTTGTGTCGGGGCCGCCACCATGGGTCTTGATACACCCCATGGTGGGACCAGCATAGGTATCTATAATTTTTGGGGGCCGTATGACACATGTTAACGCGAGTAGGAGCTGATCTTTAAATAAAAATGGGGATCACTTCACCCTCCTCATGGGGTGCCAGTTAGAATAAACTCAAGTAGGTGCAGAGATATAGTATGGGTGCGATAGTACATTCGACACTTCCTTAGCTTGTGACACTTTCCTATTTTCAGTTTATATCTGTCATGCCCTTTTCTTATTAACATACTGAAGAGTTACTAGATTTACTCAGGCTTTATGTCTGACTCTATTTTCTTTTCGTCTTCTTTTCTTTCGTTCCCCCTCCCCCATGTCCACAGGGAGGAAACAATTCAGCTCAGTCAGGCTCTTTACAAGCTCCAAGAACGTAGATGTATGATTTGGATCTCTTTTGCATGGATTATGGCTTTGGATATCACTATGGGGATTTTTGTCACTTTATTTATGTTTTATGCTTCTTTAATAATCAAGACAGTAATGAGGTTGTAATGTTGGAAGTATTTTGAGACAATTATGGAATGTTTTGTTTGAACATGTATTGATGAAATAAAAGTCTGTTTGGTTTCCGATGTTTTAAAATATGTGTATTTGTATTTGTCTTGAGTATTTCTGTGGCTTTTACTTATAAACCTCCACCAAAGTTAAGGCATTCCCTTTGTGAGTGACCTTAACGGAGGTGGGGTGTTTCACTTGGTATCAGAGCATAGGTTTACCAGACAAGATAAAAGTTTTTGAAATTGTTTTCAAAAAGAAAGTTTAAAGAAGCATTTTTCAAGAAAAAGTGTTATATTTTAAAAGACATAATCCCCCAAAGCCATATGCATTATCTCTCTCTATCCTTCGTTCTGAATCTTTCCATTCTGTTTCAGTATGTCTGGAGACCTTAACCTTCCTGAAGGAGTACCTATACCCGGCTGGTTTAGGAGGTATTTAGAAGCAAGGGCCAATGGCGCGGGCCCAGCAGACATCCCTCCTCCAGTGGTCGCGGTTCCTCCTCCTCCTCGTGGAAATTCCTTCGCAAAAACATGCAGAGACTTCAAGGCAATGGGTGGAAAAGTCTTTTATGGGACAGAATCCTTTGTAGGAGCAAGAAACTGGCTAAAGGAGACTGAGGATCTGTTTGTCATCTTCGGAGTTGATGCCAGGTAAAAGATACAACTAGCGGTATGGTTGCTTAAGGATGAAGCTTCCTATTGGTGGGAAATTACCAATGCTCAGAGGGCGGTGGAAACATGGGAAGACTTCAGGGCAAGGTTTGAGATGAAATTCCTATCCCAAGCTGAAAGAAGCCTGCAAATGGAGAAGTTCCTAACTCTGAAACAGGGAAGTATGACAATCAGGGAGTATGTTAATCAGTTTAATCAGCTGGCCAGATTTGGGCTAGACTTAGTAAACACCCAACACAAGAAGGCACTTCGCTTCGTTAAAGGTTTGAATGAGCCTCTACACAGCCATGCCATGACCCATGTATCCACGGGAGCGACTTATGAAAGCTTGGTGGACATGGCGTTGCTACACGAGGAAGACCACGGTAAGAAAGAAACTAAGGTGGAAGAGAAGAAAGAGGGTCTACAAACAAAGAAAATAGACTTCAAGAAAGGAGGGAAGAACAATAAGCCCTGTGAGAAGAGAAGGTGCAATTTCTGTGGCATTGTCGGACATATATCAAAAGACTGCCGAAAAAGGAAGGCGAAGATGGGTGGTTGCTTCCATTGTGGAGAAACTGGACACCAAGATAAGGACTGCCCAAAGAAGAAAGGGCAGGGACAGAAAGCCGGATCCACTTCAGGGGGTCAGGTTCATGCGCTAGTGGCACCTCAGCAGGAACGAGTTAGTAATATTTCTGTAGAAAGTGTAGTTTATCTTTATGATCATCCAGTTCGCACACTTTTTGACTCTGGCGCATCACACTCTTTTATTTAATCTGCCTTAGTAGAATCTCTGCATCTAGACACTAGTATGGTAGATGATCCCTTAGTAGTTTCAAATCCAATTGGGGGCTCTGTAACAACCCGGATTTTTACAACATGCTAAGACGAGAATCAAGGCAGAATTTAATTATCAAATCTGAATCAAGGGAAATGGACTATGCGATTGCGTTCGTCTCGGAAAAATACGCGAAATTGAGTCCGAGTTTTCGAAAATCGGAGTCCGTATGACCAAGTTATGGCCCGTCAAAGTTTTCAGAAAATTTCAAGTTCAAAAACAAGTTCAAATTTGAATTCAGATTTCAAATTCAGCCAAGCAGAAGAGACGGGAAAAATTCCCGCCACCCCCAAGTCGACTAGGGAGTCGACTTGGGAGTCGACACACCCCAGGTGGTGTGGACTGCCCAGTCGACACCCCTGTCGACTTGGGTGGTCGGCCAGTTTGGCGTGGGTGCACCTGACTTATTCCTCAAGACATGTTTGGAGGTTTGTGACGGATTTTGAGGGCTCAGATCTATCCTAGGGTTTATCCTATGGCCTAAACTACTCCTAATCTCTATAAAAAGACCTCTAAGCCTACCCTAAACCCTCACAAATCACTCATGCCACGAAGTGCCGCCAAAATCTATCTTGATCATGGCCTCCATCTCCAACTCCAAGAGCTCATGCATTCAAATCGGATCCGAATCAAAGGTGCTAGCTTGCTACATCAAATCAAGGGAGTGAATCAACGTTTCTATGCAAGTTTCATGACGATTCTTCAACAAAGGAGCCACCTTTCTTGGTCAAGACGATTCATGATCTTTCCCTAAGCCTCGCTATGTAAGTTCTAGCTACTTCTTGATCTAAACGGTAGTTTTAATGATGGCATGGAATAAAACGAGATTAAACTAAGTATGCTAGCCTATATGAACCTTGTCATGACTCTTTTGCTTGAACCTATGATTTTTAGCTATGCTTAGTGACTAAATCATGCCACTTATGTTATGTTTAACTTAGTCCATCATGAAAGATTGAACCTTTACTTGCGGAATGTTGGAATGAATGCTTGAAACCAATTTGACTTGTGAAATATGCACATGAATATGGCTTTAGGGCTTATGCATGTAAATGAATCCAAATCCCTTATGTTATCATGCATGCTTATGGCCAAATTCTCTTATGATATTATGCATGTTTGTGGCCAAATTCCCTTATGATTCTATGCATGTTTGTGGCCAAATTCCCTTATGCTACTATGCATGTTTATGGCCAACCCCTTTTTGACATCGTACATGTTTTGAGGCCAATATGTAGCATAGTATCCTTACCATGTGACTTGCTTCCACTTGGGTTGGAAATACGTTTGGGTAGCTTAGGGAAACCGTGAATACGACACGAAAATTTGACATGGGGTTTACATGAGAACATGACATTCATGATACATTTAAATGTGGTCATGACACGTAGGAAAACATGGAACTTGAACTAGACATGTGTGGGTTGTAAGTGTAATAAGACACTAGACTAAACAAGAAAGTGGCCAACTCGAGGTTGGGTTGAGTTTGTAGCATAAATCTACCCGGACCCGCCCGGCTTAACTAGTGGCTACAAACAATAGGACCCAATGTGAGTAGTTGGTCACATAGCACCTAAAACCCGAGGTTAGACTAGGTTGTGGTGTAAATCTACCTGGACCCGCCCGGCTTAACTAGTAACCACAACAAAGTCTAATGTGAGAGGTTGGGGTGCATTAATCTAATTAATGCCACATGAAAAGGTTAAGTAATTTTGACTAATGACACTTAACCGATATGACACGAATGGGTAGGTTAAGTGGAACCGGACTTGATTTCTTAACGACACTTAACCAAACAAGACAATTAGGGGATGGGGTTAAGTAATTTGCACTTAACCAATTGGACTTGGTAATTAGATTGGGTTAAGTAATCTATACTTAACTAATCTAAACACGGTAATTAGATGGGGTTAACTAATCTATACTTAACTAATCTAAACACGGTAATTAGATAGTGTTAAGTAACCTACACTTAACTAATCTAAACGCGGTAATTAGATAAGGTTAAGTAACTTACACTTAACCAATCTAAACACGGTAATTCGATGGGGTTAAAGTTAAACACTTAACCAATCTAAACTTGGAAATTCAATGAGGTTAAGTGACTTATACTTAACCAATTATACATGATGATTTGATGAGATTAAGCAACCATACTTAACCAATCTAATATGAGAACTTGATAGGGTTAAGTCACAAGACCGTTTAAATATACTTAACCATTCTAATACGATTAGTGGATGGGGTTAAGTTAACCTATACTTAACCAATCCGACTCGATAATCTGATGAGGTTAAGATAATCTATGCTTAACCAATCTAACACGATAATCTGATAGGGTAAACAAATACTTAACCAGTTTAACTTGATGATTGAATAGGGTTAAGTCATGAGCTTCTTGGTATACTTAGCCAACTTGTAGGGCTAAGTCTTGAGCTTAAATACTTATCCAATCTTGACATGATTCGTAGGCAGGTTAAGTCATGAACTTAAATGACAATACTTAACCCATTTGACAAAAACCTAGTTCAGGGGACTAGGTGGAAAATCGTAGTTAACAAGGATAACGGGAAAAGAGACTAAGTGGTGAACCTCAGTTTAGGAAACTAAGTAATAATTCTTAGTCAAGGGATTTGGACCAGTTAACAGATAGATGAGTAACCAGATACGGTAGGTCATCGCTTAAACACACGAGGAGGAGCAATATCTGATTTAGATAAAGGCTCCAACGAACTGGGTGACGAAGCGGTAGCTTCGGGGAAATGTGAGGATACTCTTGGTATCCCTCTGTGAGGTTGCGGATGGTCCATGAAACCAGGGCTCATAGAGGTTAAGGTATGCGGTAGGAGAACCAAGGGTATGCCTTGGTTGCTGTGCGAGCAACCTAAAGACTGGGGTGGATTAGCGTGGGTCGACGATATTTTCATGGTAGCCCTAGATAGCACATTCGTCGGCCACCTACCATCTTTAGTCAATCGTGTACGTACGGAAAGGCAGAGAACACCCAACAAACCATACTTGCTATCTAGGTATGGGTGAGGTTGGCCGTCCGGAAAGAGGGCATCGATGGCTGTAGTATAGTTCTCATACATGACTTTTCTTGTTTTTCCTTTCAGTAGTTGAGGGAGGGGTCACGTGGGACCATAGCCACGGATACAAAAACAGACCTTGATATCTGCATCGGCAGATGACTTAAAACTCCCGACCGAGTTCCGTATTTCTTGATTTGCCCTGGCACGGAACTCGGATGGCACATTGAGGTACATGTGCGTCTAGACATGGAAAACGATTCACGATTCATACGTGGGAGAAAAGGGCGCGGTTGACGGGTAGCATAATCCCTAGTAGACCTAGCTGGCTAAAACCCAAACCGAGACACGAAAACGGTCATTAGGTAGCATAATCCCTAGTAGACCTAGGTGGCTAAAACCCAAACTGAGACACGAAAATGTTCATTAGGTAGCATAATCCCTAGCGGTCTTAAGGGGCATAAACCCTAGGTGAACACGCGATAGTTCATGGAAGAAAACATAACCAGACCAAGGGTAGCAGTCCAAAACAACTTCAGGGATAAAATGGTACTACGTTGAGATGGTATAGTTTTACATGGGAAAGCCGTACGGCCTACGGCAAAAGACTAAACTTATACATGGAAAGAAACATATGAGTTGGGAAAACCTACATATGCTATATATATTAGGTTGACATGGACCATTACATGACATTGGGCAAGGGACATTCATAGTTAACACATAACGCGGGTTGGGATACTAGTACGAGAGGTGCAGAGCAAATATACATGATATATACCTTGGGATAGTATACTTGATAGGAACCTGATGATGTGATACCTTGATTTATCTTGACACCGTAGGTTATCATGATATCTTAGTTTAACTTGCTACAGTAGTTCATCCAGTTATCTTGGTTTAGCTTATCTATTTTGTCGTCATCCTTATGTCTACTTTCAGTTTATGCATGTCATGTTACCTTTACCTGTTTTTATACTGGAAGTAGATAGGACTTACCAGTCTTTATGACTGACCCCGTTTTCTTTCGCCTCTTTGTCTTCCGTTTCCCCCCTAGGTTTCAGGGAGGAAATGATGTTGTTTAGTTCGGACCTCTTATGCTTGAAGGTCATCATGTATAGCTTGGTCTTCTTTTGGCTATGGCTGCTTCACCGCTTTATTTTGGGAATAATTTATGAAAAGGATTTATGCTTCTTTACTATTGCAAGATAGGTTTTGATGTATTCTGATGTAAAAGGCTTTAGACCTTATTTTATAAGGTAATGAAAATTTATTTTACTTCCGCTGTTTTATATATGTTCTGTCTTGTAATGTTTCTGTGCATGTTTACCTCGATAATGCTTCACCAAACCTAGTGCATTCTCTTTGTGAGTGACCCTAGCGGAGGTGGGGTGTTACATTTGGTATCAGAGCAGAAGTTACCAGACTGGGCAAAAGTTTTTAAAACCTTCTGAAAACTATTTGAAAAACCGTTTACAAAGAAGCATTTTTCAAGAAAAAATTGTTTTTAAAGGCTATTCCCCAAAAGCCATTAGCACTATCCTTTGTTTCCTTGATTGAACCTCTTTTCCTTTCTTTCCTCCATCTGTAGTCACAGTAGTTTTAACTCCGACTAATCCTTGTCTAGCTACGTAATTGTTTTCCCGTGCGATGGAGGAAGTTCTCGAGAGACCTGTTACCGTGTTACAAGGAAGGGTAATAAGAGCAAGGATAAAGGACATGGACGTAAGGATAAGCAACTTGTTGGTATGGATTAGTCCACGAAGGAAGATAAGGACAAGATCAGCGAGAGGGCAATTGTATGATCTCATTTCTAGCGTACCTAAGAGGAATGGTACCGTTTCTGTTAAAGGTTTAGCCTTTCTTTTCTATCATCCCGTCCAGACTTTGTTTTGATCATCGCATCAATTAAGTCTGCTTTGATAGTTAAGTCTATGCACCTTAGTACTAGCATGGTAGAGGATCCCATTTTTGTCCCAAAAATCTGGTTGGAGAGTCGGTCCATTTATTCATGATTTGTTTGGATTTGAGAACGTCTATACCAAGTGTTGAGATTAGAAGCAATGCTTCTAATGTTGGGCTATGGATGGATTCTAGGGGTAAAATGGTTATCCAGTAAGGGATACCATTCTCGGTTTTGGAAAGAGGGTAGTCGGACTCTTGGCTTGCTTTGGTAATACCCTCGAAGCCTCGTGTAACCTTTTGGGCTTTGTCATGGTTAGTTACCTAGAATCACTTAATGTATTTATCGGAAATCTCTGATCCGATCAAGTAACGTTCGCCAATAAGGCGGATGGTTCATTCCGCTTAAGCATGGGTTATAGGAATCACCCTAGTAGGTACGCTTGGTAACATGGATTGGCATCGGTAAACGAGATCCAGAATTCACTAGTGAATTTTGGAGAGCTTGCATGAGTACGCAGGTATGTTTGGGTCGAGCATACTAGGGAAAGAATAAGTGGAAGAGAAACGAGAGGCGACAGTGAAATAAGTTCCAACTCATACCTTGGAAATAGGAATCAAGGAGCTACGAAATCATGAAGTCAAAGGCGGTCAAGGCACAATGGAATTAAGCTCAAGGAAATGCGGCATAGACGCGCGCATCATGTCTATTTTTAAGAGTATATCGTTGATCCCTGGTTCTCCTATAGAGCTTGCTTGCATGCTATCGCTTTGTGGATATCCTCTCGGTCCTGTTTCTGTTGCAAACCCCGTAAGGAGTTTGTCTTGTTTATCTTCTCGATCCTATCTTGGGAACCTTAGATAGAACTCTATGGATGTAAACATGTATTTGAAACATGTTATGATTGATATGGTTGCAAATGGTTGCAAGTGGTTGCTCGTGGATGCGTGAATACACATTAGATACTAGATTGACGCGGTCACATTTCATGTTGCATATGCACGGGTATTTATACTTGTTTATGGATGAAATTGAATGTGTTGTCATGCGGATGTTGCATATGGATGAATGTTTGTACACACATATAGTACTTATATGACTAGGACTATTTGCATACATGTTGGACTCATGGCACTAAACATATTTTGCATTAGAGAGATCATTTAGGCCTGATCATTAGCATTAGCTAAGGAGCATATACACACACGTTCTGCGTATGTTCATATGGCATTAGAAATCGTCTAAGGACAATGGTTGCCTGTGGATGATGTTTTGAGTAGATGGATGATGGATGGTAGGATACGTTCTTCCTAACTTGGAGATTTCGGGGACGAAATCCTTTAAGTTGGGGAGGATATAACAACCCGGATTTTTACAACATGCTAAGACGAGAATCAAGGCAGAATTTAATTATAAAATCTGAATCAAGGGAAACGGGCTATGCCATTGCGTTCGTCTCGGAAAAATACGCGAAACAGAGTCCGAGTTTTCGAAAATCGGAGTCCGTATGACCAAGTTATGGCCCGTCAAATTTTTCAGAAAATTTCAAGTTCAAAAACAAGTTCAAATTTGAATTCAGATTTCAAATTCAGCCAAGCAGAAGAGGCGGAAAAAATTCCTGCCACCCCCAAGTCGACTAGGGAGTCGACTTGGGAGTCGACACACCCCAGGTGGTGTGGACTGCCCAGTCGACACCCCTGTCGACTTGGGTGGTCGGCCAGTTTGGCCTGGGTGCACCTGACTTGTTCCTCAAGACATGTTTGGAGGTTTGTGACGGATTTTGAGGGCTCAGATCTATCCTAGGGTTTATCCTATGGCCTAAACTACTCCTAATCTCTATAAAAAGACCCCTAAGCCTACCCTAAACCCTCACAAATCACTCATGCCACGAAGTGCCGCCAAAATCTATCTTGATCATGACCACCATCTCCAACTCCAAGAGCTCATGCATTCAAATCGGATCTGAATCAAAGGTGCTAGCTTGCTACATCAAATCAAGGGTGTGAATCAACGTTGCTATGCAAGTTTCATGACGATTCTTCAACAAAGGAGCCACCTTTCTTGGTCAAGACGATTCATGATCTTTCCCTAAGCCTCGCTATGTAAGTTCTAGCTACTTCTAGATCTAAACGGTAGTTTTAATGATGGCATGGAATAAAACGAGATTAAACTAAGTATGCTAGCCTATATGAACCTTGTCATGCCTCTTTTGCTTGAACCTATGATTTTTAGCTATGCTTAGTGACTAAATCATGCCACTTATGTTATGTTTAACTTAGTCCATCATGAAAGATTGAACCTTTACTTGCGGAATGTTGGCATGAATGCTTGAAACCAATTTGACTTGTGAAATATGCACATGAATATGGCGTTAGGGCTAATGCATGTAAATGAACCCAAACCCCTTATGTTATCATGCATGCTTGTGGCCAAATTCTCTTATGATATTATGCATGTTTGTGGCCAAATTCCCTTATGATTCTATGCATGTTTGTGGCCAAATTCCCTTATGCTACTATGCATGTTTATGGCCAACCCCTTTTTGACATCGTACATGTTTTGAGGCCAATATGTAGCATAGTATCCTTACCATGTGACTTGCTTCCACTTGGGTTGGAAATACGTTTGGGTAGCTTAGGGAAATCGTGAATATGACACGAAAACTTGACATGGGGTTTACATGAGAACATGACATTCATGATACATTTAAATGTGGTCATGACACGTAGGAAAACATGGAACTTGAACTAGACATGTGTGGGTTGTAAGTGTAATAAGACACTAGACTAAACATGAAAGTGGCCAGCTCGAGTTTGGGTTGAGTTTGTAGCATTAATCTACCCGGACCAGCCCGGCTTAACTAGTGGCTACAAACAATAGGACCCAATGTGAGTAGTTGGTCACATAGCATCTAAAACCCGAGGTTAGACTAGGTTGTGGTGTAAATCTACCCGGACCCGCCCGGCTTAACTAGTAACCACAACAAAGTCTAATGTGAGAGGTTGGGGTGCATTAATCTAATTAATGCCACATGAAAAGGTTAAGTAATTTTGACTGATGACACTTAACCGATATGACACGAATGGGTAGGTTAAGTGGAACCGGACTTGATTTCTTAACAACACTTAACCAAACAAGACAATTAGGGGATGGGGTTAAGTAATTTGCACTTAACCAATTCGACTTGGTAATTAGATAGGGTTAAGTAATCTATACTTAACTAATCTAAACACGGTAATTAGATGGGGTTAACTAATCTAAACACGGTAATTAGATGGGGTTAACTAATCTATACTTAACTAATCTAAACACGGTAATTAGATAGGGTTAAGTAACCTAACTTAACTAATCTAAACGCTATAATTAGATAAGGTTAAGTAACTTACACTTAACCAATCTAAACACGTATATTTGATGGGGTTAAAATTAAACACTTAACCAATCTAAACTTGGAAATTCAATGAGGTTAAGTGACTTATACTTAACCAATTATACATGATGATTTGATGAGATTAAGCAACCATACTTAACCAATCTAATATGAGAACTTGATAGGGTTAAGTTACAAGACCGTTTAAATATACTTAACCATTCTAATACGATTAGTGGATGGGGTTAAGTTAACCTATATTTAACCAATCCGACTCGATAATCTGATGAGGTTAAGATAATCTATGCTTAACCAATCTAACACGATAATCTGATAGGTAAACAAATACTTAACCAGTTTGACTTGATGATTGAAAAGGGTTAAGTCATGAGCTTCTTGGTATACTTAGCCAACTTGTAGGGCTAAGTCTTGAGCTTAAATACTTATCCAATCTTGACATGATTCGTAGGCAGGTTAAGTCATGAACTTAAATGACAATACTTAACCCATTTGACAAAACCCTAGTTCAGGGGACTAGGTGGAAAATCGTAGTTAATAAGGATAACGGGAAAAGAGACTAAGTGGTGAACCTCAGTTTAGGAAACTAAGTAATAATTCTTAGTCAAGGGATTTGGACCTGTTCACAGACAGATGAGTAACCCGATACGGTAGGTCATCGCTTAAACACACGAGGAGGAGCAATATCTGATTTAGATAAAGGCTCCAACGAATTGGGTGACGAAGCGGTAGCTTCGGGGAAACGTGAGAATACTCTTGGTATCCCTCTGTGAGGTTGCGGATGGTCCATGAAACCAGGGCTCACAGAGGTTAAGGTCTGCGGTAGGAGAACCAAGGGTATGCCTTGGTTGTTGTGCGAGCAACCTGAAAACTGGGGTGGATTAGCGTGGGGTCGGCGATATTTTCATGGTAGCCCTAGATAGCACATTCGTCGGCCACCTACCATCTTTAGTCAATCGTGTACGTACGGAAAGGCAGAGAACACCCAACAAACCATACTTGCTATCTAGGTATGGGTCAGGTTGGCCGTCTGGGAAGAGGGCATCGATGGCTGTAGTATAGTTCTCATACATGACTTTTCTTGTTTTGCCTTTCAGTAGTTGAGGGAGGGGTCACGTGGGACCATAGCCACAGATACAAAAATAGACCTTGATATCTGCATCGGCAGATGACTTAAAACTCCCGACCGAGTTCCGTATTTCTTGATTTGCCCTGGCACGGAAATCGGATGGCACATTGAGGTACATGTGCGTCTAGACATGGAAAACGATTCACGATTCATACGTGGGAGAAAAGGGCGCGGTTGACGGGTAGCATAATCCCTAGTAGACCTAGGTGGCTAAAACCCAAACTGAGACACGACAACGTTCATTAGGTAGCATAATCCCTAGTAGACCTAGGTGGCTAAAACCCAAACCGAGACACGAAAACGTTCATTAGGTAGCATAATCCATAGTGGTCTTAAGGGGCATAAACCCTAGGTGAACACGCGATAGTTCATGGAAGAAAACATAACCAGACCAAGGGTAGCAGTCCAAAACAACTTCAGGGATAAAATGGTACTACGTTGAGATGGTATAGTTTTACAGGAGAAAGTCGTACGGCCTACGGCAAAAGACTAAACTTATACATGGAAAGAAACATATGAGTTGGGAAAACCTACATATGCTATATATATGAGGTTGACATGGACCATTACATGACATTGGGCAAGGGACATTCATAGTTAACACATAACGCGGGTTGGGATACTAGTACGAGAGGTGCAGAGCAAATATACATGATAGATACCTTAGGATAGTATACTTGGTATGAACCTGATGATGTGATACCTTGATTTATCTTGACACCGTAGGTTAACATGATATCTTAGTTTATCTTGCTATAGTAGTTCATCCAGTTATCTTGGTTTAGCTTATCTATCTTGTCGTCATCCTTATGTCTACTTTCAGTTTATGCATGTCATGTTACCTTTACCTGTTTTTATACTGGAAGTAGATAGGACTTACCAGTCTTTATGACTGTCCCTGTTTTCTTTCGCCTCTTTGTCTTCCGTTCCCCCCCCCCAGGTTTCAGGGAGGAAATGATGTTGTTTAGTTCGGACCTCTTATGCTTGAAGGTCATCATGTATAGCTTGGTCTTCTTTTGGCTATGGCTGCTTCACCGCTTTATTTTGGGAATAATTTATGAAAAGGATTTATGCTTCTTTACTATTGCAAGACAGGTTTTGATGTATTCTGATGTAAAAGGCTTTAGACCTTATTTTATAAGGTAATGAAAATTTGTTTTACTTCCGTTGTTTTATATATGTTCTGTCTTGTAATGTTTCTGTGCATGTTTACCTCGATAATGCTTCACCAAACCTAGTGCATTCCCTTTGTGAGTGACCCTAGCGGAGGTGGGGTGTTACAGGCTCCGCTTACTTGTCAATGGTTTGTTTGGGTTTGAAAATCTCTATTCTTAGCATTGAGTTTAGTTGTAATGCCTTTATTTTGGGCTTCTCGGGATATGGTTTGATCTTAGGCATGGACTGGTTATCCAGTAATGGGGCCATCCTTGATTGTGAGAAAAGAGTAGTTAGACTCTTGACTCTGCTTGGTAACACTCTAGAAATTTCTTGTAATCCCTTGACCGCTGTTATGCTTAGTTATCTAGAGTTGCTTAATGCTTCTGATGAGAATTTGCAATCAGTTAGAGTAGTCCGGGAATATCCGGATGTCTTTGAGGAGGTGAAAGGCTTACCTCCAAGGCGGGAAATAGACTTCCGCATATATCTTGTGGATAATGCAAAGCCCGTAGCTTTACCTGTCAGACACATGGATCCAAAGGAGAGAAAGGAGCTCAACAAGCAGGTTAAAGAACTTCTCGAAAAGGGGTTCATTAGACGGAGCATTTCGGAATGGGGTGCTCCAGTGGTGTTCGCAACCAAAGCGGACGGTTCGCTTCGCCTTTTCGTCGACTAGAGGGAGTTAAACAAATTGACCAAGAAAAAAGGCACCCTCTTCCCCGAAACGACGATTTGTTTGATCAGCTTGTAGGAGCGTCGGTCTTCTCCCAACTTGATCTGGCAACTGGGTTCCATCATCTAAGAGTAGCTGAAGATAGCATTGATAAGACGACGTTCAGAAACCCAGATGGTATCTTCGAGTGGCTTGTCATGCCTTTCGGCTTGACAAATGCACCCGCTTATTTTGTAGACCTAATGAGCAGGGTGTTCAGAGAATTCCTCAAAAAATTTGTGGTTGTCTTCGTAGAAGATATCTTAATCTTTTCAAAGAATGAGGAAGAGCATGCTCAGCATCTGAAAGAAATCATGGAAACTCTCCGTTCACACCAGCTAAAAGCCAAATTCTCCAAGTGCCACTTTTGGAGAAAGGAGGTAAGATTTCTGGGGCATATAGTGTCCAAAGAGGGATTGGCTGTGGAGTCTGCGAAAGTGGTGGCAGTACAAAATTGGAAGACACCAAGAAATGCAACCGAAGTTCGAAGCTTTCTTGGGCTAGCTGGTTTTTACCGAATGTTTATGAGGGATTTCGCGAAATTCTCAGCCCCACTCACAAGGCTAATCAAGAAGAATCTGGCATTCACATGGGATTTGGACTGCGAGTTTGCTTTCCAATGATTAAAAAGGGCTCTCACAATAGCCCCAGTTCTGACCTTGCCAGATGGAAGCAAAATGTTCACAGTATACATGGATGCATGTGGAACGGGACTAGGCGCTGTTCTAATGCAAGAAGGAAGGGTAGTAGCTTATGGCGGAAGACAATTGAAAGTTCATGAAAAGAACTACCCAACCCACGATCTTGAATTAGCCGCCATCGTCTGTGCTCTTAAGTCTTGGCGCCATTATCTCCTAGGTGAGAAGTTCGAATTATACACTGACCATAAATCGTTGAAATATCTCTTCTCGCAGAAGAATCTTAACTTGAGGCAGCAAAGATGGATGGAGTTTCTTGCCTCATATGACTTAGAAATTTCCTATACTCCCGGAAAAGGCAACGTGGTAGTAGACGCGTTGAGCCGAAAGAAACTGACCTTAAGCCCACTCTTCATAGAAAGGAAAAGCTTGGAGTATATAGCCAGTTTTAACTTTAGGCCCTCCTCGGATTTTGTACCGGGTTTACTAGCATCTCTCGAAGTACGCCCTACTCTCTTGGACTCAATAGGGGCTACACAACGTGAAGACCCTCAGCTTGTTGATGTGATTGATAAAGTTATTAGGGGTGAGACTTCTAGTCACCTCAGTAGGTACGCCATCGATGATAAGAGTTGGTTGAGGCGAGATGGAAGATTATGCGTCCCACAAGTAAGGGAGTTGACAAAGAAGGTTCTCGAGGAAGCGCATCATTCCAAGATGACTATACACCCTGGAGGTGATAAGATGTACAAGGATATAAAAAGGACTTTCTTTTGGAATGGCATTAAGCAAAACGTGGCAGATTTCATTTCTAAGTGCATGACCAGCCAACAGGTCAAGTGTAACAACCCGAAAATCTGGGCCAGTTTAAAATTTTTATTTTGGCAATTTTGGCGAATTTTGATTATTTAAATTAGATAGGGCCTATTGTTGTGATTTGGTATCAAAAACATGATTTTTGTATATGTATCAAATTATGAATTTGAAACTCTAATTCGCTAGACTGGGGATAAGGCTAGGCCTCGTCCCGTTTCTAGTATCGTGCCGTTATGCCGCCGAAATTTTCTAAAATATGTTAGAAAAATAAAAATATCATTTTATTTAAAGAATGAAATGAATAGAAATTCATATGTTGGAATAGAATGTTTTGTCGTTAAAAATATAATTTTTAACGTGAATATGAATAAATAAATATTCATTTACAAACCAGACGGTTTGTTTTTGTACACCTATTTGAAGGACATTGATTGGGTCGATAAATTTTACACATCGCCCAACTGCACAGATAAAATATGCGTTTGATTGTTTGAAACCCCACACGGGTGTTGGGATGAAATTTGAAGTTCACTCATCCTGATTGATTAAATATGTCGATCGATTGATTGACAGGCTGTTATAAGCGTTAGATATCTATATTTAATGCTTATACAGTTGTAAAAACCCGTAACTTCCCCGTAAAGGAAAGCGACGGATAGTTCGAGAACAAACCACAACAGAACACATACAGAAGAACATTTCATTGTATATTACAACAATGCATCAGATTACAAGAATATACAGAGTATGAATACATATTACACAGAAATATCAGAGATTTAAATTACATTTAAATACATAGCAGCGGAAAATAATACAATACACAACTAGAAGAGATATACGGATACAAAGCTTTCCGGATATCGTTCCAGCTGTAAACCAGGATCCTGTGAATATAAATCTGCAAAACCAAAACTACTAGCTGCCCGTGTCAAAATAAGGGCACCCAGAGTTTAGGTTAAAACAATAAACTCCAGGTCAGTCATGGGACTGGTGTGAGAACTAAAACAGTTATAATTCTTTATTTTAAAGTTCGGTAAATCAAGGGACCATGCCGTATAACACGGAACGGGTTTCCTCCCAAGAATACCAGTGCATAAAACAAACAGCGCAATGCTAAATAAAGAAAAATGAAGCTGTTATAAGACCCAGGTCCTATCACACAATGCAACGCAAGCCGGGGGATAGGGTTTTCCCTTATAACAGCCAAAGAATGCTTGATACGTTTAAAACAAATCATTTGATACTATTATAAGTGCATAGTGTATAAAACACTTCAAATCATAAGTATCAATCATAGGCGGCATGAACGGCCCATAACACTATGTCGCCATATATAAGTTTACAATCAAAACCGCAAGACGACGTATTGGAAGTTGGGTTATCATTTATGGTATGAACCGAGGCACGGGGCAAGATCCTCTACCGATTCGAGACAATCTAGTCCATGTCTCAGGATCAGAACGCATCAACCCTTTAGATCGTCAGGGCCGGTCCACCGATGTGGATTATTATGCCTGAACACTACGTTTCTCCGCCCTTTGGGGCGTAAATCTGGCCCGTCAGCCGACCAGAAGCATCGGCCGAAACCGATATCACGAGGCGCCTCGCTTTTCAGCAAGTAATAATAAGTAACATCCACATGAGTCAAACTCGTCAGCCAGTTCAAGCACTGACACCACTCCTAACTAGAAAGAAACGCATGTCCTCCCTGATGTCCGTCTCCCGTTTTTGATTCATACCGGGTGTGATACTCGCGAATCAACGTTACACAAAGCTACGCCACAAAGGCCGTGCTTCGATCATCACCACAAGACTTTGCTTTTCAACAGAAGCCTTGATCATTTGCATCTTAGCATGCCACACAGGCAATTCACTCCATGCGATTGATATCCATCAATATATAACCCCTGAGCTCATACGTCTCAGAGACGGGCGTTAAGCAAGAGAATAAATTCTCCGCCGCCAAACAGATATATATTTAATAGAGATCAATCACACGGACTAAAATCCAATGTCAGACACACAGTCCATTTACAAGTCCGTTCTGGGTCTGAACGAAGCCGGAGGCACCTAGTACCCCGCATATCCATCGATCTCCAAGTACGTCTGGACGATCACCAACTGTTTCCATCTTCTTGGGTGTACAGCCCAATCAAGATCATCAGTTTTCACCCAAACGACGTGAAGACCTCCGGTCTTCGACCATCGTCTTCATCTTCGACTTATCGTCGTATCAGTTATTCAGAATGGGATAAACCCGGTCTTTCCGAATAACTCGCGTATATTTTAAATAAGTGTTACACAAACACAACATACGCCTCATTCCAATTCATCAGTCACTAACCGCAAATTAATCAAGAGAATAATTCCCCAAATATTAACCCCGAAGGCCGAAACCAACATCAGATCAATATCCAGAAAACCGTTCTGCTTAGCTAACCGACAGTTAGTTTCTGATTTCACATTCATAGGGAAAGGTTCCCATTAATTTTATCAAAGATAAATTCTTGAATTTATTCTTTAATCTACTTTTGAATGTCAATTCAAACTAGTCGGGATTAGCGAACCTTACCGAAGTAATCATTTGTTTTAATTTCCCAATCCCAACCTATTCATCCCATGAAGTAAAACTGGTAATACTTCATATCTAACACCACGGTGTTATCGGTAAATTCAATTACCATTTCACGTTCAAATCTAATTAAAGATTTAACTATCGCCTGGAGCAAAACTGGTGGTACTCCATTTTCGATCTTTTCAATCTAATTAAAGATTCATTAAAACTCCACTTAGTTTTAATCTGTGGCTGGGTTAAAGAATCAGTGTCATTTAAAACACGGTTCACGATAAACCCAAAATCACATTTCCATTAATTATCGGGTTAAAGAACGAGTGTTATTTAAAACACTGTTCACGATAAACCCAAAAATCAATATCAATTCAATTCCAATTAAATATTATTTAATTGGTAAACTTCATTAAATCTAAATAAAAAGATTTAATCTTTTCTCAACTGGGTTCAAGAACAGTGTTAGTGAAGACACCATTCACGACAAACCCAAATCACATTCGATATTCAATACAAGGCTCTGAATAGAAAATATATCGGCTTATATTCAATATCGAATTCTACGACTAACAAATGTCGTATTGGAAATAACGATATATATATATCTTTCAAATTTCCATAACAACACCTGTATAATCACGAATTCCAACATCGAAATATTCCGAAGACAATTTCGATTCAAATCCACTCCAATGCAATCATTGGAAATTTTGGTTAACTTCAAAACCATTTCAGATTCAATTTATTTATTTAAAAATAAATAGAATTAAAATTCTAGTTCAAAACTAGTTTATTTCGATAAAAATCTATTTTTATCTTTTCAAATATGGAGTTTTTCATCCCAATTCTTTCTAAATCATTTCTTATGATTTTACACAAATTATTACTATTTTTAATAATTTTATCAAGGCTCGTACAGTCGATTTCCAACAATGGCCATCGAACTGCACTTACAGCAACCTTTTTCGAATTTGATTTGGACGTATCTCCAAATCCAACCGTTAGATTTTGAATTTCTAATATTCGTTTGAAAGCTCTTTTCGATACGAACCCAACGGTTCCGGTTTTAGGAGAATCCGACAGTCGGATCTCCCGTAATGTCCGTTTGAAATAAATGGTCGAAATTCACGAACTGCCGCGGCGCGGCGCGTTCTATTCAGGCCATTATATTATATATAAAATATATATAATATATATTTCGTCGATTTCTATTCAAAACGAATTATATAAATAGTTTTAAAATCGTTTCAAAACCTATTTCAACTTCCATTTCAATTCAAAGCAAAATTGAATTCTTCCTTATAAATTCGTTTTAAAATTCATTTCTATTCAATTCAAATTTCAATTCAATTTGAATTCATTTTCAATTCAATTCACTTTGAATTCGTTTTCAATTCAATTCATTTCGAAATCGTTTTCAATTCAATTCATTTCGAAATCGTTTTCAATTCAATTCATTTCGAAATCGTTTTCAATTCAATTCATTTCGAATTCGTTTTCAATTCAATTCATTTCGAAATCGTTTTCAATTCAATTCATTTCGAAATCGTTTTCAATTCAATTCATTTCGAAATCGTTTTCAATTCAATTCATTTCGAAATCGACAAAATCGATATAAATATCGTTCACGTCAAAATGGCGTCAATCTAATCATCACGGCTTCACATATTTCTATTTTCAAATATTCTATTTCAAATATTTCCTATTATCAAAATATTCTTTATTTTCACGATTGGAATGAGGCCCAATCAATTACCATATAAAGTTAATTATATGGATTTTCATACAACACATGTATATAATAACATGGAAAAATAATCAACCATCACCCAAAGTGCACTACACTGTATAAGCATCAAATATAGATATCCAACGCTTAAAACAGCCTGTCAATCAACCGATCGACATATTCAATCAATCAGGATGAGTGAACTGCATATTTCATCCTAACACCCATGTGGGGTTTCAAACAATCAAACACAGATTTTAGTTGTGCAGTTGGGCGATGTGTAAAATTTATCGACCCAATCAATGTCCTTCAAATAGGTGTACATAAACAAACCGTCTGGTTTGTAAATGAATATTTTATTTATTCTCATTCACGTTAAAAATTATATTTTTAACGACAAAACATTTTATTCCAACATATGAATTTCTATTCAGTTCATTCTTTAAATAAAATGATATTTTTATTTTTCTAACTTATTTTAGAAAATTTCGGCGGCATAACGGCACGATACTAGAAACGGGACAAGGCCTAGCCTTATCCCCGGTCTAGTGAAGGCCCACGCCATTCACACATCAATCATATCAATTTCCATTTCACCAAAACAATCAAATCCAAATCAAATAATCTAACCAACTACACAACCAATCAAACAAGTCCATGGTCTGTGGACGGGTGTCGGGTGCTACTAAACACCGTCTGCATCCTAGTATATTTATATAACTAGAAAAAGAGAATTTGAGTGAGAAGTTCTCACCGAAAGCTATCCTAGCTCCACGGCACTTCTAATGCAGGAAATCTTCGCCAACTCGCCTTTTGTCGCTTTCGTTGCCCGCTTTCACTACATACGTAAAAATCGAATTTTTACTTCGCTTTTCAATATATAAAAATCATATTTTTATTTCGATGCTCAATATATAAAAATCATATTTTTAATTCGAAGTTCAATATATAAAAATCATATTTTTAATTCGAAGTTCAATATATAAAAATCATATTTTTAATTCGACGTTCAATATATAAAAATCGAATTTTTAATTCAAAGTTCAATATATAAAAATCGAATTTTTAATTCAAAGTTCAATATATAAAAATCGAATTTTTAATTCAAAGTTCAATATATAAAAATCGAATTTTTAATTCAAAGTTCAATATATAAAAATCGAATTTTTTTTTTCCTTTTAAACAAAAATCATTTTTAACATTTACAAAAAAAATCAGTTTTTAACATTTCTAAAAAATTCGGTTTTAACATTAACAAAAATCAATTTTAACATTTACAAAAAAATTCAGTTTTTAACATTTCTAAAAAATTCAGTTTTAACATTAACAAAAATCAATTTTAACATTTACAAAAAAATTCGGTTTTTAACATTAACAAAAATCAGTTTAACATTTTCTTTAAACAAAAATCAGTTTTATTTTCTTTAAACAAAAATCAGTTTTATTTTCTTTAAACAAAAATCAGTTTTTAAAAACATAAAAATCAGTTTTATATATCATTTAAAAACATCCAGTGTTTAATTTGAATTTAAACCCAAAAATACTCATTGCGTCTTCCCCGTTGATTACTGCTCCAGCTTCAAATGGTGCTTCGAATGACCTCAGCACCTACAGCTTCAATCTGTTCGAACCGAGGCGCCGGAGTTAGATCCAAGGACCCCACGGGACCTCCATCGAATGCCGCACCTGTGCCCAAATTGTCGGCGGTTTTCACGAGGGGGGGGGTTTCGAACTGCATCGCGAGCGAGAGAGGGGGGGCTTCTGTCGGCGGTGGGGTGAACGGAGGTGGGGCGCCTCCGGCGGCGTCATCGACGGCCCTCCGTCGCCGCTTTCTCTCTTCCCCCTTTTCTCTTTTTTTTTTTATTTTGATCCTGAAAAAGTGAACGGGGGGGAGGTTATATGAAAATGTATATAAAAATTATTTAATTATTAATTTATTTTCACAAAGCATCTTTTTATTTCGACCTCGAAATCAAGACCACCGACTGTCGTCCCTAGCGTATTACCCCCATTCCGAACACAATGGGATATGTATCATAAGCTGATTCGGCTGTTACAATCGGTTTCCGTTAAATTTACATTTAAATCTCCATATTGAATTTTAAACGTACATTTCAAATTACCGGGGTCGCATACTAACTAGAAAAATTCTCGAAAAATATTTTCTAGCTTCGTATTGACGATACGGTCCTAACAAAACTAATTTCGTCGAATTCTGAGACCGTTGGAAAAATGGCCAATTTCCAGTCGATTAAAATCAACTGAAACGGGTCAAACACGTTTTCCTTTGCCACGCTCACATATTGATCCGAAAAATTATGAAATTTGAAACCTAGCAATAACTTTACATCCCGGACTCAACAAAACTGGTTTCGTCGAAATCCGAGGTCGTTTGCAAAATGTCCATTTTTAAGGGCCTGAATTCCATAGCGACTATTCAGAATTTTCTACTGGACATATCTTTTGGTTCCCATTAAGAAATCTTGATTTTTCGGATTCGTTGGAAAGATATTCACTATTAGATTCCATTATTTTTGGTTTCACTAAAATCCGGATTGTTTTGCACCCGGTACATTCAATTGAAGTTTGAAATCGAATTATCGAACTACCGCGCCATTTTCAATTCCTTTTATAATTATATATAATTATTTATATTCTAACGACGACGCGTATAAATATATACGTTCGAATTATATTCAAAATAAATTTCTCGTCGATATTATTTAAAATAATTCATTTTAAATATTCAAATTCAGCTAAAATTGCCAAAATAAAAATTTCAAACTGGCCCGCATTTTCGGGTTGTTACAATCTCCCCCACTTAAAACTTTTCGTCCCCGAAAAGGAACAAAGTCGAAAGTGGTTTGATTAATCAACTCTACGCTCGATCTGGCTTCTATTCTCCAACTCTTCAGTTTCTGAGAATTTCCCAAAATTTCAAAAATTTGGCTAACACCCTAAATTTTTGAAAAATTTCGCCATAACCTCCCCTGCAATGGGAGCATCGGGGAATTTCAAATAGCTTCCCCGGTCCTTCAGATCTCAAAAAGAAAAAGAAAAAGCCAAGCGGCTAGCCAATAGGCTCACAAAATCATCATCACCCAAACAAAACAGGAAATTATGTAGTAAACATGTACCTATTTGTCGGGCAAACAAATTTTATTCTCTGGCTCTAGCCTCCTTGCTATGACCTGTTCAATGTAATATATGCATATGCAAGCAAATGTGACCAATTTCAATACAAGTCAATATTTGATTCAATTAGGCATAATGGTTAAAAATTATCAAACAATTAAACAAACAACACAAACATCAATCAATTAGTGGATTAACGTTTCAAATTCATAATTTTGATATATAGTCAAAAATCAGATTTTTGATGCCAAATCACAACAATAGGCCCTATCTAATTTTGGTTCTCACACCAGTCTAATGGAAATATATAGATATCACACCTTCGTCACACGAATATAAATTCTGACGATGAGTACTCAACCATCAGAATCATCTTCGGGCCACTAGAGTATGATTCTATATCTATCCAATATATTAAAACTTCGAATACACGCGGATCAGACGTATACGCAAAATCTATATATACTGGATTGTCCACACCAATATAAATAAATAACCAAATACGAATAATTGATTTAAATTTTCAAAACAAAACTTGTTTTCACTTTTATTTTAAAAATTTACTCTTCACACTCGTTCTAGGATACTACTGATCCTATCTCTAACGAGTCATTCTAATTGGATATTACTAATCCAATATCTGATGAATTCTTTCGTATGGTTCTAATGTGCCTTGTTCTATGCTTTGTAAACCAAAGCTCTGATACCAACTGTGAAAACCCGTAACTTCCCCGTAAAGGAAAGCGACGGATAGTTCGAGAACAAACCACAACAGAACACATACAGAAGAACATTTCATTGTATATTACAACAATGCATCAGATTACAAGAATATACAGAGTATGAATACATATTACACAGAAATATCAGAGATTTAAATTACATTTAAATACATAGCAGCGGAAAATAATACAATACACAACTAGAAGAGATATACGGATACAAAGCTTTCCGGATATCGTTCCAGCTGTAAACCAGGATCCTATGAATATAAATCTGCAAAACCAAAACTACTAGCTGCCCGTGTCAAAATAAGGGCACCCAGAGTTTAGGTTAAAACAATAAACTCCAGGTCAGTCATGGGACTGGTGTGAGAACTAAAACAGTTATAATTCTTTATTTTAAAGTTCGGTAAATCAAGGGACCATGCCGTATAACACGGAACGGGTTTCCTCCCAAGAATACCAGTGCATAAAACAAACAGCGCAATGCTAAATAAAGAAAAATGAAGCTGTTATAAGACCCAGGTCCTATCACACAATGCAACGCAAGCCGGGGGATAGGGTTTTCCCTTATAACAGCCAAAGAATGCTTGATACGTTTAAAACAAATCATTTGATACTATTATAAGTGCATAGTGTATAAAACACTTCAAATCATAAGTATCAATCATAGGCGGCATGAACGGCCCATAACACTATGTCGCCATATATAAGTTTACAATCAAAACCGCAAGACGACGTATTGGAAGTTGGGTTATCATTTATGGTATGAACCGAGGCACGGGGCAAGATCCTCTACCGATTCGAGACAATCTAGTCCATGTCTCAGGATCAGAACGCATCAACCCTTTAGATCGTCAGGGCCGGTCCACCGATGTGGATTATTATGCCTGAACACTACGTTTCTCCGCCCTTTGGGGCGTAAATCTGGCCCGTCAGCCGACCAGAAGCATCGGCCGAAACCGATATCACGAGGCGCCTCGCTTTTCAGCAAGTAATAATAAGTAACATCCACATGAGTCAAACTCGTCAGCCAGTTCAAGCACTGACGCCACTCCTAACTAGAAAGAAACGCATGTCCTCCCTGATGTCCGTCTCCCGTTTTTGATTCATACCGGGTGTGATACTCGCGAATCAACGTTACACAAAGCTACGCCACAAAGGCCGTGCTTCGATCATCACCACAAGACTTTGCTTTTCAACAGAAGCCTTGATCATTTGCATCTTAGCATGCCACACAGGCAATTCACTCCATGCGATTGATATCCATCAATATATAACCCCTGAGCTCGTACGTCTCAGAGACGGGCGTTAAGCAAGAGAATAAATTCTCCGCCGCCAAACAGATATATATTTAATAGAGATCAATCACACGGACTAAAATCCAATGTCAGACACACAGTCCATTTACAAGTCCGTTCTGGGTCTGAACGAAGCCGGAGGCACCTAGTACCCCGCATATCCATCGATCTCCAAGTACGTCTGGACGATCACCAACTGTTTCCATCTTCTTGGGTGTACAGCCCAATCAAGATCATCAGTTATCACCCAAACGACGTGAAGACCTCCGGTCTTCGACCATCGTCTTCATCTTCGACTTATCGTCGTATCAGTTATTCAGAATGGGATAAACCCGGTCTTTCCGAATAACTCGTGTATATTTTAAATAAGTGTTACACAAACACAACATACGCCTCATTCCAATTCATCAGTCACTAACCGCAAATTAATCAAGAGAATAATTCCCCAAATATTAACCCCGAAGGCCGAAACCAACATCAGATCAATATCCAGAAAACCGTTCTGCTTAGCTAACCGACAGTTAGTTTCTGATTTCACATTCATAGGGAAAGGTTCCCATTAATTTTATCAAAGATAAATTCTTGAATTTATTCTTTAATCTACTTTTGAATGTCAATTCAAACTAGTCGGGATTAGCGAACCTTACCGAAGTAATCATTTGTTTTAATTTCCCAATCCCAACCTATTCATCCCATGAAGTAAAACTGGTAATACTTCATATCTAACACCACGGTGTTATCGGTAAATTCAATTACCATTTCACGTTCAAATCTAATTAAAGATTTAACTATCGCCTGGAGCAAAACTGGTGGTACTCCATTTTCGATCTTTTCAATCTAATTAAAGATTCATTAAAACTCCACTTAGTTTTAATCTGTGGCTGGGTTAAAGAATCAGTGTCATTTAAAACACGGTTCACGATAAACCCAAAATCACATTTC
Organism: Allium sativum; assembly: GCA_030737875.1. Taxonomy (NCBI): domain Eukaryota; kingdom Viridiplantae; phylum Streptophyta; class Magnoliopsida; order Asparagales; family Amaryllidaceae; genus Allium; species Allium sativum. Next base: position 828,127,143 of record CM060909.1, read on the forward strand.
CATTAATTATCGGGTTAAAGAACGAGTGTTATTTAAAACACTGTTCACGATAAACCCAAAAATCAATATCAATTCAATTCCAATTAAATATTATTTAATTGATAAACTTCATTAAATCTAAATAAAAAGATTTAATCTTTTCTCAACTGGGTTCAAGAACAGTGTCAGTGAAGACACCATTCACGACAAACCCAAATCACATTCGATATTCAATACAAGGCTCTGAATAGAAAATATATCGGCTTATATTCAATATCGAATTCTACGACTAACAAATGTCGTATTGGAAATAACGATATATATATATATCTTTCAAATTTCCGTAACAACACCTGTATAATCACGAATTCCAACATCGAAATATTCCGAAGACAATTTCGATTCAAATCCACTCCAATGCAATCATTGGAAATTTTGGTTAACTTCAAAACCATTTCAGATTCAATTTATTTATTTAAAAATAAATAGAATTAAAATTCTAGTTCAAAACTAGTTCATTTCGATAAAAATCTATTTTTATCTTTTCAAATATGGAGTTTTTCATCCCAATTCTTTCTAAATCATTTCTTATGATTTTACACAAATTATTACTATTTTTAATAATTTTATCAAGGCTCGTACAGTCGATTTCCAACAATGGCCATCGAACTGCACTTACAGCGACCTTTTTCGAATTTGATTTGGACGTATCTCCAAATCCAACCGTTAGATTTTGAATTTCTAATATTCGTTAGAAAGCTCTTTTCGATACGAACCCAACGGTTCCGGTTTTAGGAGAATCCGACGGTCGGATCTCCCGTAATGTCTGTTTGAAATAAATGGTCGAAATTCACGAACTGCCGCGGCGCGGCGCGTTCTATTCAGGCCATTATATTATATATAAAATATATATAATATATATTTCGTCGATTTCTATTCAAAACGAATTATATAAATAGTTTTAAAATCGTTTCAAAACCTATTTCAACTTCCATTTCAATTCAAAGCAAAATTGAATTCTTCCTTATAAATTTGTTTTAAAATTCATTTCTATTCAATTCAAATTTCAATTCAATTTGAATTCATTTTCAATTCAATTCACTTTGAATTCGTTTTCAATTCAATTCATTTCGAATTCGTTTTCAATTCAATTCATTTCGAATTCGTTTTCAATTCAATTCATTTCGAAATCGTTTTCAATTCAATTCATTTCGAAATCGTTTTCAATTCAATTCATTTTGAAATCGTTTTCAATTCAATTCATTTCGAAATCGTTTTCAATTCAATTCATTTCGAAATCGTTTTCAATTCAATTCATTTCGAAATCGTTTTCAATTCAATTCATTTCGAATTCGTTTTCAATTCAATTCATTTCGAAATCGTTTTCAATTCAATTCATTTCGAAATCGTTTTCATTTCAATTCATTTCGAAATCGTTTTCAATTCAATTCATTTCGAAATCGACAAAATCGATATAAATATCGTTCACGTCAAAATGGCGTCAATCTAATCATCACGGCTTCACATATTTCTATTTTCAAATATTCTATTTCAAATATTTCCTATTATCAAAATATTCTTTATTTTCACGATTGGAATGAGGCCCAATCAATTACCATATAAAGTTAATTATATGGATTTTCATACAACACATGTATATAATAACATGGAAAAATAATCAACCATCACCCAAAGTGCACTACACTGTATAAGCATCAAATATAGATATCCAACGCTTAAAACAGCCTGTCAATCAACCGATCGACATATTCAATCAATCAGGATGAGTGAACTGCATATTTCATCCTAACACCCGTGTGGGGTTTCAAACAATCAAACACAGATTTTAGTTGTGCAGTTGGGCGATGTGTATAATTTATCGACCCAATCAATGTCCTTCAAATAGGTGTACATAAACAAACCGTCTGGTTTGTAAATGAATATTTTATTTATTCTTATTCACGTTAAAAATTATATTTTTAACGACAAAACATTTTATTCCAACATATGAATTTCTATTCAGTTCATTCTTTAAATAAAATGATATTTTTATTTTTCTAACTTATTTTAGAAAATTTCGGCGGCATAACGGCACGATACTAGAAACGGGACAAGGCCTAGCCTTATCCCCGGTCTAGTGAAGGCCCACGCCATTCACACATCAATCATATCAATTTCCATTTCACCAAAACAATCAAATCCAAATCAAATAATCTAACCAACTACACAACCAATCAAACAAGTCCATGGTCTGTGGACGGGTGTCGGGTGCTACTAAACACCGTCTGCATCCTAGTATATTTATATAACTAGAAAAAGAGAATTTGAGTGAGAAGTTCTCACCGAAAGCTATCCTAGCTCCACGGCACTTCTAATGCAGGAAATCTTCGCCAACTCGCCTTTTGTCGCTTTCGTTGCCCGCTTTCACTACATACGTAAAAATCGAATTTTTACTTCGCTTTTCAATATATAAAAATCATATTTTTATTTCGATGCTCAATATATAAAAATCATATTTTTAATTCGAAGTTCAATATATAAAAATCATATTTTTAATTCGAAGTTCAATATATAAAAATCATATTTTTAATTCGAAGTTCAATATATAAAAATCGAATTTTTAATTCAAAGTTCAATATATAAAAATCGAATTTTTAATTCAAAGTTCAATATATAAAAATCGAATTTTTAATTCAAAGTTCAATATATAAAAATCGAATTTTTTTTCCTTTTAAACAAAAATCAGTTTTAACATTTACAAAAAAATTCAGTTTTTAACATTTCTAAAAAATTCAGTTTTAACATTAACAAAAATCAATTTTAACATTTACAAAAAAATTCAGTTTTTAACATTTCTAAAAAATTCAGTTTTAACATTAACAAAAATCAATTTTAACATTTACAAAAAAATTCAGTTTTTAACATTAACAAAAATCAGTTTAACATTTTCTTTAAACAAAAATCAGTTTTATTTTCTTTAAACAAAAATCAGTTTTTTATATCATTTAAAAACATCCAGTGTTTAATTTGAATTTAAACCCAAAAATACTCACTGCGTCTTCCCCGTTGATTACTGCTCCAGCTTCAAATGGTGCTTCGAATGACCTCAGCACCTACAGCTTCAATCTGCTCGAACCGAGGCGCCGGAGTTAGATCCAAGGACCCCACGAGACCTCCATCGAATGCCGCACCTGTGCCCAAATTGTCGGCGGTTTTCACGAGGGGGGGGTTTCGAACTGCATCGCGAGCGAGAGAGGGGGGGGCTTCTGTCGGTGGTGGGGTGAACGGAGGTGGGGCGCCTCCGGCGGCGTCATCGACGGCCCTCCGTCGCCGCTTTCTCTCTTCCCCCTTTTCTTTTTTTTCTTTTTTTGATCCTGAAAAAGTGAACGGGGGGGGGGGGGGGGGGGTTATATGAAAATGTATATAAAAATTATTTAATTATTAATTTATTTTCACAAAGCATCTTTTTATTTCGACCTCGAAATCAAGACCACCGACTGTCGTCCCTAGCGTATTACCCCCATTCCGAACACAATGGGATATGTATCATAAGCTGATTCGGCTGTTACAATCGGTTTCCGTTAAATTTACATTTAAATCTCTATATTGAATTTTAAACGTACATTTCAAATTACCGGGGTCGCATACTAACTAGAAAAATTCTCGAAAAATATTTTCTAGCTTCGTATTGACGATACGGTCCTAACAAAACTAATTTCGTCGAATTCTGAGACCGTTGGAAAAATGGCCAATTTCCAGTCGATTAAAATCAACTGAAACGGGTCAAACACGTTTTCCTTTGCCACGCTCACATATTGATCCGAAAAATTATGTAATTTGAAACCTAGCAATAACTTTACATCCCGGACTCAAAAAAACTGGTTTCGTCGAAATCCGAGGTCGTTTGCAAAATGTCCATTTTTAAGGGCCTGAATTCCATAGCGACTATTCAGAATTTTCAACTGGACATATCTTTTGGTTCCTATTAAGAAATCTTGATTTTTCGGATTCGTTGGAAAGATATTCACTATTAGATTCCATTATTTTTGGTTTCACTAAAATCCGGATTGTTTTGCACCCGGTACATTCAATTGAAGTTTGAAATCGAATTATCGAACTACCGCGCCATTTTCAATTCCTTTTATAATTATATATAATTATTTATATTCTAACGACGACGCGTATAAATATATACGTTCGAATTATATTCAAAATAAATTTCTCGTCGATATTATTTAAAATAATTCATTTTAAATATTCAAATTCAGCTAAAATTGCCAAAATAAAAATTTCAAACTGGCCCGCATTTTCGGGTTGTTACAACAGTGTAGTGCACTTTGGTTGATGGTTGATTATTTTTCAATGCTATTATATGTGTGTAATGTATGAAAATCCATATAATTGACTTTATATGGAAATTGATTGGGCCTCATTCCAATTTGAAAAATAAAAAATATTATAAAATAAAAGTTCATGTGTTGACAGTACTCATCCATTGAGATTGGTCATGTGTTGAACGAAATATTTTAGTAATAAAATTTACATCTTTATCGATATAAAATAAAAGTTCATGTGTTGACAGTACTCATCCATTGAGATTGGTCATGTGTTGAACAAAATATTTTAGTAATAAAATTTACATCTTTATCAATATAAAATAAAAGTTCATGTGTTGACAGTACTCATCCATTGAGATTGGTCATGTGTTGAACGAAATATTTTGATAATAACAACTATTTTGAAAAAGAAATATTTGAAATAGAATATTTGAAAATAGAAATTTATGAAGCCGTGTTGATTAGATTGACGCCATTTTGACGTGAACGATATTTATATCGATTTTATTCATTTTGAAATGAATTGAATTGAAAACGATTTCGAAATGAATTGAATTGAAAACGATTTCGAAATGAATTGAATTGAAAACGATTTCGAAATGAATTGAATTGAAAACGATTTCGAAATGAATTGAATTGAAAACGATTTCGAAATGAATTGAATTGAAAACGATTTCGAAATGAATTGAATTGAAAACGATTTCGAAATGAATTGAATTGAAAACGATTTCGAAATGAATTGAATTGAAAACGATTTCGAAATGAATTGAATTGAAAACGATTTCGAAATGAATTGAATTGAAAACGATTTCGAAATGAATTGAATTGAAAACGATTTGGAAATGAATTGAATTGAAAACGATTTCGAAATGAATTGAATTGAAAACGATTTCGAAATGAATTGAATTGAAAACGATTTCGAAATGAATTGAATTGAAAACGATTTCGAAATGAATTGAATGGAAAACGATTTCGAAATGAATTGAATTGAAAACGAATTCAAATTGAATTGAAATTTGAATTGAATAGAAATGAATTTTAAAACGAATTTATAAAGAAGAATTCAATTTTGATTTGAATTGAAAAGGAAGTTGAAATTGCTTTTGAAACGAAATTAAAACTATTCATATAATTCGTTTTAAATAGAAATCGACGAAATATATATTATATATATAATATAATGGCCTGAATAGAACGTGCCGCGCCGCGGCAGTTCGCGAATTTCGACCATTGATTTCAAACGGACATTACGGGAGATCCGACCGTCGGATTCTCCTAAAACCGGAACCGTTGGGTTCGTATCGAAAAGAGCTTTCTAACGAATATTAGAAATTTGAAATCTAACGGTTGGATTTGGAATTATGTCCAAATCAAATTTGAAAAAGGTCGCTGTAAGTGCAGTTCGATGGCCGTTGTTGGAAATCGACTGTACGGGCCTTGATAAAATTATTAAAAATAGTAATAATTTGTGTAAAATCATAAGAAATGATTTAGAAAGTATTGGGATGAAAAACTCCATATTTGAAAGGATAAAAATAGATTTTTATCGAAATGAACTAGTTTTGAACTAGAATTATAATTCTATTTATTTTTAAATAAATAAATTGAATTTAAAAAGGGTTTTAAAAATAACCAGAATTTCCAATGATTGCATTGGAGTGGATTTGAATCGAAATTGTCTTCGGAATATTTCGATGTTGGAATTCGTGATTATACAGATGTTGTTATGGAAATTTGAAAGATATATATTTATATCGTTATTTCCAATACGACATTTGTTAATCGTAGAATTTGATATTGAATATAAGCCGATATATTTTCTACTCAGAGCCTTATATTGAATATCAAATGTGATTTGGGTTTGTCGTGAATGGTGTCTTCACTAACACTGTTCTTGAACCCAGTTGAGAAAAGATTAAATCTTTTTATTTAGATTTAATGAAGTGTACCAATTAAATAATATTTAATTGGAATTGAATTGATATTGATTTTTGGGTTTATCGTGGACAGTGTTTTTAAATAACACTCATTCTTTAACCCGATAATTAATGAAGGTGATTTTGGGTTTATTGTGAACTGTGTTTTTAAATGACACGGATTCTTTAACCCAGTCACAGATTAAAACTAAGTGGAGTTTTAATGAATCTTTAATTAGATTGAAATAATCGAAATGGAGTATCACCAGTTTTGCTCCAGGCGATAGTTAAATCTTTAATTAGATTTGAACGTGAAATGGTAATTGAATTTACCGATAACACCGTGGTGTTAGATATGAAGTATAACCAGTTTTACTTCATGGGATGAATAGGTTGGGATTGGGAAATTAAAACAAATGATTACTTCGGTAAGGTTCGTTAATCCCGACTAGTTTGAATTGATATTCAAAAATAGATTATAGGATAAATTCAAGAAATTTATCTTGGATAAAATTAATGGGAACCTTTCCCTATGAATGTGAAATTTAGAAATTGACTGTCGGTTAGCCAAACAGAATGGTTTTCTGTATATTGATCTGATGTTGGTTTCGGCCTTCGGGGTTAATATTTGGGGAATTATTCTCTTGATTAATTTACGGTTAGTGACTAATGAATTGGAATGAGGCGTATGTTGTGTTTGTGTAACACTTATTTAAAATATACGCGAGTTATTCGGAAAGACCGGGTTTATCCCATTCTGAATAACTGATACGACGATAAGTCGAAGATGAAGACGATGGTCGAAGACCGGAGGTCTTCACGTCGTTTGGATAATTACTGATGATCTTGATTGGGCTGTACACCCAAGAAGATGGAAACAGTTGGTGATCGTCCAGACGTACTTGGAGATCGATGGATATGCGGGGTACTAGGTGCCTCCGGTTTCGTTCAGACCCAGAACGGACTTGTAAATGGACTGTGTGCCTGACATTGGATTTTAGTCCGTGTGATTGATCTCTATTAAATATATATCTGCTTGGCGGCGGAGAATTTATTCTCTTGCTTAACGCCCTTCTCTGAGACGTACGAGCTCAGGGGTTATATATTGATGGATATCAAACGCATGGAGTGAATTGCCTGTGTGGCATGCCTAAGTGGCAATTGATCGAGGCTTCTGTTGAAAAGCAAAGTCTTGTGGTGATGATCAAAGCAAGGCCTTTGTGGCGTAGCTTTGTGTAACGTTTTCTTCGCGAGTTTCACACCCGGTATGAACCAAAAACGGGAGAGGACGTCAGGGAGGACATGCGTTTCTTTCTAGCTAGAAGTGGCGTCAGTGGTTTTACACGCCCTGACGAGTTTGACTTATGTGGTTGTTGCTGTTGCGAGGCGCCTCGGATTGATCGGTCGTTCTCGAACCGATGGAGTCATTTAGTTGGCTCGCCTACGCCCCATAGGGCGGGGAAACGCATGTTCAGGGTTTAAGTTTAATCCACATCGGTGGACTGGCCCTGAGGATCCAAGGCTTGACTGAGTACTTGCCTGAGACACGGGCTAGAGCGTCTCGAATCGGTTGAGGACTATCTTTTGCCTCGGTTCATAGATGGAAACCCAATTTCCAAATACGTGACTTTGCGGTTTTGATTGTAAACATATATATGGCGACATAGTGTTATGGGGCGCTTATGCCGCCTATGATTGATACTTATGATTTGAAGTTGTTTTATACACTATGCACTTATAATAGTATCAAACAATTTGTTTTAACCGTATCAAGCATTCTTTGGCTGTTATAAGGTAAAAACCCTATCCTCCGGCTTGCGTTGCATTGTGTGATGGGACCTGGGTCTTATAACAGCTTCATTTTTCTTTATTTAGCATTGCGTTGTTGTTTCCTGCACTGGTATTCTTGGGAGGAAACCCGTTCCGTGTTATACGGCGTGGTCCCTTGATTTACCTAACTTTAAAATAAAGATTAACTGTTTTAGTTCTCACACCAGTCACATGACTGACCTGGAGTTTATTGTTTTAACCTAAACTCTGGGTGCCCCTATTTTGACACGGGCAGCTAGTAGTTTTGGTTTTGCAGATTTATATTCACAGGATCCTGGTTTACAGCTGGAACGATATCCGGAAAGCTTTGTATCCGTATATCTCTTCTAGTTGTGTATTGTATTATTTTCCGCTGCGATGTATTTAAATGTAATTTAAATCTCTGATATTTCTGTGTAATATTCATTTATACTCTGTATATTCTTGTAATCTGATGTATTGTTGTAATATACAATGAAATGTTCTTCTGTATGCGTTCTGCTGTGGCTTGTTCTCGAACTATCCGACGCTTTCCTTTACGGGGAAGTTACGGGTTTTCACATCAAGGCGAACATAAGAAACCTAGAGGACTACTTCATCCTTTAGAGGTCCCACAGTGGAAGTGGGATAGTGTGACGGCCCGCCCCGCACCAACCGACATTTACTCCAAAAGTGCGCTGTACACATGTCCAGTTAGCACGGAACGGGTCGCCAGAAGGAAAAGGAAGAAGGAAATGAACATACAAAGAACCTGTAGAATGTCTCACAGCGCATCGAACAAAATATAATAATAACATACTTGACATAAAACAGGAGAGACAGTGCATAAGCTGAAAATCAGAACTAAACATCATAGCTGCGGAAATTCAGAATACAGCTTATTACAACATTCAAACTGTCTCAAAGCGAAACAAGATAAAGGAGGTATACTACTAATGCCCAAGTAGCGACCACCAACGACACAGGGAGAATGTGTATATATATAATACGTGGAAGCCTCCTGCCCGCCTCCGGATCAGCTACTCGCACATCACCAGCTAACCTGTCTCTAGTCTGCTCGTGTGAGCACCCAGAGTAATAAGAGGAGACATAAAACTCTGGGTCAGACATAAAGCCTGGTATGAGCGATAAGCATCTAAAGTGAACAATAACAGGTAGACTAAAACATACCTGAACCTGGACCTGCAACCAAAGAGTTAGCACTACATACTGTACAACACTCTAAGGTATCATATCAATCAATATAAAGATACGGAGGTGGGGGAGGTGTGCATGTCATAATGATGGAAAACAATCAAGCATAGCATCCATCCTCACATCTCTCACTCAGTGCATAAAGCATACGATATTCAGCACTTCGATCACCCAACATTCCTTGCTACGATCACTTTGCCCCATGAAGTCATAAATGGCTTCACTGCACTGATAATGTGGCCACTAATTCCTCGCTATGTCCACTTGCCCCATGGAGTTATTCACCCCATATGCGCTGGCTCATAGCCTTACCAATCCTTACTATGTCCACTTGCCCTACGGAGTTATTCACCCCATCTGCGCTGGCTCATAGTCTTACTACGCATCACCTTGCCCCCTCAGGTCATAATGACCCTACTGCACTGATAACGTAGTCTTGCTACCATCACTTTGCCCCTCAGGTCATAATGACCCTACTGCACTGATAAGTAGCCCATCATTCCTTTTTAGTGGTGAATCGAAGTTATGAACATCGACAACTCCTTAGCACACGTCCCGCAGCAAAGTCCAACCATGAAGTGAACTCATTGATTCCCCACTGGTTCCGGGATCCTGAGCTCTAACTTCCATTTGGACTACCTTTGCATCTCGGGTTATTGGTCATCACCCTCAAATCGGATCGGATCGGCCTTCTTCTCTCTTCATCGGATCGGATCGGCCTTAGGCATTCGGATCGGGTCGCGCCTCTTGCATCGGATCGGGTCGTGGTCCTCCAGGTGATCGGATCTCCCTCCTCCATGGTCTCGTGAATCCAGTCTCCATCGGATCGGGTCTCCCCCTTCTAGTCGGATCATGAACTCCTTGCGGATCGCGTTCCAACGGGTCGGATCGTGCTACATGGATCGGGTCGTGACTTCCCATCAGTTCGTGAGGCTGGTCGATTCGTGGAAGGACGAGGCGGATCGCATAACAACCCCTCATATCGGATCGTGATCATCTGGTTCGGATCGGGGTGCGAAGCGCGAGTGCGAATCGCTGTCTTCGGATCGGATCGTGGCACATGCCCACGATCGGTTCGGGTCGGATAAAGGGGGTCCGATCCGATCCTGCCTGCAACTTCCTACAGCTCTTCCAGCGAGCAGTTTACGCCATTCGACGGCGTTTTCGACCATTCTAACTATTGAAATCAATCACAAAGCATACCATACAGTCATAGCAACATACATAATCAACCACAAGCATCGAAACATCAATATGATAGGTTAAAATGGATCAAACATACCCAAAATCCCATATTTCCCCTTAAGCATGTTTAGGTGAAACTAATGATAGGATCAGCAAAACTTAACCAAATTAACCTAAATTCATCTCAGAGGTCTAAAACATCATTTAGGAATTTATGAACATTTTTCCCGAATTTTATCATGTTTAAATTCGCTAATTAACAATAATCACCCCTAATTAGCCATAATTAGTGTAAAACTATGCAAATCACTCACCTTAGCCACAAAATAAACTAAGATCCGAAATAAATCTCTGATTTGATGTGAATCTCTATGCTAAACAGCATCCCCAAGTTGCTTTAGTGAAGATCTTCCTTGATTAGGGGTTGCTAAGCCAAATCCTTGACCAAAAGATGATTTGGAGGTGATTTAGAGGTTGGAGGCCATTTTTAGGGTTCCTTGGTGATAAGTGGAGGCTAGAAAACTGAAATGGAATGATTCTCCATCTCATTTCAGCCCTCCCATAACCCTAATCCCGAAATGGGTTATGGGCCTACTCACTAATCACCCGATTTGGCCCGGATAAGCAGTTTTTCACCCTCCAAATCTTGTTTCAGCCATATCTCCCAAACGATAAGTCCGTTTGGCTATTATGACCACTCTACGGAAAGAGAAACCATCAAACGAATCAAATGGAAGTGGTTTCAGGTCAAAATTCCTTTCCAATCAAAAGTTATTGCTAAAACAGTACCAACTAGGGGCAAAATGGTCATTTAAAAATCGACAAAAATCTTGAACATGGGAAATGACTCTAATAGATGTCTCCCAAAGTTATATGACCATAAGACTTCATACGGGAAAGAAATAAATATTCTACAATCCTATGATGTGTAGAATACGGGTCATTACACTCTCCCCCCCTTAAGAAATTTCGCCCCCGAAATTCCCTAACCCAAACACATACAAAGGTCCCGCATGCTTATCAATCATAAAACAAGCATCAAGCATGCAAAACAATTAAAATAAGTCTATCCTAGCGTGCGGAATAACTAAATCGCAAAGTAAATTTTACCAGGCAAAGAGTTCTGGATATGCCTTCCTAATGCTCTCCTCTGTCTCCCAGGTACAATCATTCTCGTCCTCGGCCCACTGAATCTTGACTAGCTTCACCGCCTTCCTTCGAAGTTGCTTCGTATCGTGCCCCACAATACGAATCGGCTTGCGGTTCCCAACCGCCTCGGGTTCTACTTCGAAGTCCTCTAACTGATCAGGTGAAATAGTCATATATGAGTCGTGAACGAACTTCCTTAGTTGGGAAACATGAAACACATTGTGAACTCCCGCCATCTTCTCTGGTAAGCCAACTCAATATGCCAAATTCCCGACTAGTTCAAGAACAGGAAATGGTCCAACAAATTTTGGTGCCAACTTGCCTCTCCTACCAAATCGTATCACGCTCTTTAACGGAGAGATCTTGACAAACACCAAGTCACCAACGGAGAATTTCAAGTCTCTTCTCCTCTTATCAGCGTAGCTTTTCTGCCTATCTTGAGCAGCTTTCATTCGTTGCTGAATGATCTTAATCTTGTCCGACGTTTCTCTCACCACATCTGGTCCAAGCACAAACTTCTCGCCAGTCTCTATCCAACATGATGGTGAGTTGCACGGTCTTCCGTACAAAGCTTCATATGGAGCCATACCGATACTGGATTGGTAGCTATTATTATATGCAAACTCTACTAGATGCAAATGGTCATCCCATGATCCACCAAAATCCAATATACACGCTCTCAAGAGATCTTCCAATATAAGATTCACCCTCTCCGTCTGACCGTCGGTCTGAGGGTGATATGCGGTACTGAGATGTAATCCTGATCCTAGAGCCTCTTGTAAGCTCTTCCAAAACCCACTAGTGAACAACGGGTCTCGGTCACTCACAATGCTTTTGGGTACTCCATGAAATCTCACTACCCACTTCATATACAATTCTGCCAACTTGGCTGCCGTTCCGGTCGATTTGACTAGTATAAATCTTGCGCTCTTAGTCAATCGATCCACAATTACCCAAATGCTATCATATCCCGATCTAGTCCTTGGTAAACCATCGATGAAATCCATCGAGACTTGCTCCCATTTCCATTCGGGAATTTCTAATGGTTGCAACAACCCACTAGGCTTCTTTTGCTCGGCTTTAACTAGCTGACAATTCATGCATTTGGATATAAACTTCCCAACGTCCCTTTTCATCCCTTCCCAGTAGTAAGTTTGTCTCATGTCTCGATACATCTTATTACCACCGGGATGTATAGTCAGTTTTGAGTGATGACATTCTCTAAGCACTTCATCTCTCAAACCATTTACGTTGGGCACAACTAGTCTTCCATTCTTCCGAAGCCATCCATCTCGATCAAGCCCATATACATTCATCTCCTCATCGATACCCATCTCTAACTTGGAGATGATTTCTAATAGATTAGGATCGTCCCTCTGACTAGAACCAATCCGCTCTATCAAAGTGGGTCTGATCGTCAAACTAGCTAGCATAACTGGATCCAACTCGCACTTTGGTCTGAAATCAAACCCCGCGATATACTCCAGTTGCTTCCATTCAAGAAACATTGCCCCTAAGCTGGCATGTCTCCTACTCAAGGCATCGGCTACCGCATTACCTTTCCCAGGTGGTTTGCGATATCAAAATCATACGAAGCCAAGAACTCTAACCATCTCTGCTGAAGGAGATTCAGATCTTTCTGAGAGAAGAGATACTTTAACGATTTCTGATCGGTAAACAATTCAAATCTTTCTCCCAAGAGATAGTGTCTCCACACCTTCAGCGCAAATACAATTGCTGCTAATTCCAAATCATGGGTAGGATACTTCTTCTCATGCGGCTTTAGCTGTCGACTAGCATAAGCTACAACCCTACCTTCTTGCATCAATACAGCACCCAGTCCAGTACCACAAGAATCCGTGTATACCGTCATCTCTTCATTCCCCTTAGGAATTACTATCACTGGCGCATGCGTCAACTTCTCCTTTAGACTTTTGAAGGCATCCTCACACACTCTGTCCCAGACGAAGGACTGATTCTTCTTAGTCAACTGAGTCAACGGTGTTGCAATCTTGGAGAAGTCCTGGATAAACTTACGATAATATCCGGCTAATCCCAAGAAACTTCTTACATCTGTTGCATTCTTGGGTGTAGGCCAATCCTGTACCGTAGCCACCTTCGCAGGGTCTACGGCAATACCACTCTCTGAAACAACATGACCCAAGAATCTTACTTCCCTTCTCCAAAAATGACACTTAGAGAATTTCGCTTTCAATTGGTGTTTCCTCAACACCTCCATCACTATCTTCAAGTGTCCCTTGTGTTCCTCCTCTGTCCTTGAGTAAACAAGGATATCATCCACGAACACAAGAACAAACTTATTCAACTGATCTCTGAATACTCGATTCATAAGATCCACAAAATAGACTGGTGCATTGGTCAACCCAAACGGCATGACCAACCACTCATAAAATCCAGACGGCGTCCTAAATGCCGTTTTCGGAACACTCTCATCTGCTACTCTAAGCTGATGAAATCCTGTCGCGAGGTCCAACTGGGAGAACACTCTAGCTCCTTCCAGTTGATCAAACAAATCATCTATCCACGGTAGAGGATACTTATTCTTCCTCGTCACCTTATTCAACTCGCGATAGTCCACACACAAATGAAGGGAACCATCTGCCTTAGTGGCAAACACAACTGGTGCTCCCCATTCGGAGACACTCCTTCTAATCAATCCCTTCTTCAAAAGATTGCTGACTTGCACCCCGACCTCTCGCTGCTCCTTTGGTGCCATACGACGAAGTGGCATCACTATAGGTCTGGCATCTTTCACTAAATCAATACGGAACTCAATCTCTCGGTGTGGTGGAAGCCCGGTCACCTCCTCGAAGACGTCCGGATACTGGCCAACCACGGGCACATCTGACAACTCATCCTGCGGGATGTCGAGGGAATTTACAAAACTAGCCATAACCCCATCACTAGGTAAACTACCAAACACTACCCTCCGCCCATCATCCGCCCTCACTGTCACCAAAAAGCCCTCACAGTCTACCACCACCCCGTATCTTTGGAACCAATCGACTCCCAATATAATGCCATACCCAGTAAAGTCCAAAACAAAGCAATCACATACAAACATACATCCATTACTCGATAAGACCAAATCCCTGCAAACCATACTAAGGCTAGTCGAACCACCAATCGGGTTCGTCACAACCAATGGTCTATCGACTATCTCGGGTTCCAGTCCCAACCTATCTACCAGGTCACTAGATATGAAGGAACGAGAAGCCCCAGTATCAAACAAAACTCGAATTGGTACATCATAAATAGAAAGCATACCTTGAATAACAACATTCTTCCCTTTCTCCGCCGCAGTTGGGGCATTCGACGATGAAGGAATAGCATCAAGAGCATATGCTTTCACAATCTGCTTCTCCTTAAGAGGTTGCGGGCACTTATCCTTCTGATGTCCCACTTGACCACAGTTGTAGCACTTCCTTTTCACTGGCTTGGCCCGACATTCTTTAGCATAATGGCCCTTCTTTCCACAGCTGAAGCACTCAACATCCTTCTTGCTCTTTTTCTGGCCACCTTTTGATTGGTCCTGCTTCCTCTTATTCTGAGAGTTATTCTTGCCTCCACCGCCTGCTTGCGGCTTTGGCCCTTCTGCAGATGCAGCCTCAGTCTTCGACTTGGGGTAAAGACTCTCTGACCTCAAAGCTTTCCCCACGATCGATTCAAAAGTCTCATCGATGTGGTTGATAAGCCTTTCCCCCAAGTACCCATCCAAACCAGTAATGAACTTCTCATTCTTCTTCTCAGGAGTATCAATAAGAGACAGTCCATACTTCGACAAAGTGTCGAACTCAGCAATATAATCAGAAACTGCCCTCCCATTCTGCTTGAGTTCCAAGAACCTCTTGAACAACACTGACTTCTGGGCAGCTGGAATGAACTTCTCGCTAAAGCGAGCCTTGAACTGAACCCAAGTAACCTGGTCCTCTGGAGTAGCTGTTCTAATGGCATTCCACCAATTCATCACTCGCCCTTGTAGCTGACGAGACGCTAGCCTTCTCTTCATCGCATCCTCAAGACCCAAGTCATCAAAGATACGGTCTCAGCTATCCATCCAATCTTGAACATCTGTGGCCGACTCCGTCCCGTGGAACGGCTTCCCACCAAGGTTAGTGTAATCCTTGCACAACTTGGCGAAATCGACCCTAGGCGCCTGCACTACTGGGCCAACACCAACTCCAGGATTGGGAACTGCCCCTTGAACTTCTCTAAGCATGTCTCTCATGAGGTTAGTAAACATTGCCCTCATGTCAGCGGCATTCCCTTGGTTGGTCCCTCTACCAACACCCCTCGTGTCTCTGCTCATCGTCAATCTGAAAAAGGGAAACGATTAACGACCCCATAGTGGTGCTAGTGCAGTGCGACTTCATTCTTATACTACTAATAGTATATATATATACATAGCTTTTGAAAACCAAAGTAATCACAAATACGCGCTCTCATATACGTACTAACTCTCCCTAGTGTCTTTCCCTAGGTTAACTACGCAACCTAGAGCTCTGATACCAAGTGTGACGGCCCGCCCCGCACCAACCGACATTTACTCCAAAAGTGCGCGGTACACATGTCCAGTTAGCACGGAACGGATCGCCAGAAGGAAAAGGAAGAAGGAAATGAACATACAAAGAACCTGTAGAATGTCTCACAGCGCATCGAACAAAATATAATAATAACATACTTGACATAAAACAGGAGAGACAGTGCATAAGCTGAAAATCAGAACTAAACATCATAGCAGCGGAAATTCAGAATACAGCTTATTACAACATTCAAACTGTCTCAAAGCGAAAGAAGATAAAGGAGGTACACTACTAATGCCCAAGTAGCGACCACCAACGACACAGGGAGAATGTGTATATATATAATACGTGGAAGCCTCCTTCCCGCCTCCGGATCAGCTACTCGCACATCACCAGCTAACCTGTCTCTAGTCTGCTCGTGTGAGCACCCAGAGTAATAAGAGGAGACATAAAACTCTGGGTCAGACATAAAGCCTGGTATTAGCAATAAGCATCTAAAGTGAACAATAACAGGTAGACTAAAACATACCTGAACCTGGACCTGCAACCAAAGAGTTAGCACTACATACTGTACAACACTCAAAGGTATCATATCAATCAATATAAAGATACGGAGGTGGGGGAGGTGTGCATGTCATAATGATGGAAAACAATCAAGCATAGCATCCATCCTCACATCTCTCACTCAGTGCATAAAGCATACGATATTCACCACTTCAATCACCCAACATTCCTTGCTACGATCACTTTGCCCCATGAAGTCATAAATGGCTTCACTGCAATGATAACGTAGCCACTAATTCCTCGCTATGTCCACTTGCCCCATGGAGTTATTCACCCCATCTGCGCTGGCTCATAGCCTTACCAATCCTTACTATGTCCACTTGCCCCCACGGAGTTATTCACCCCATTTGCGCTGGCTCATAGTCTTACTACGCATCACCTTGCCCCTCAGGTCATAATGACCCTACTGCACTGATAACGTAGTCTTGCTACCATCACTTTGCCCCTTAGGACATAATGACCCTACTGCACTGATAAGTAGCCCATCATTCATTCTTAGTGGTGAATCGAAGTTATGAACGTCGACAACTCCTTAGCACACGTCCCGCAGCAAAGCCCAACTCATGAAGTGACCTCATTGGTTCCCAACTGGTTCCGGGATTCTGAGCTCTAACTTCCATTTGGACTGCCTTTGCATCTCGGGTTATTGGTCATCACCATCGAATTGGATCGGATCGGCCTTCAACATTCTTCATCGGATCGGATCGGCCTTAGGCATTCGGATCGGGTCGCGCCTCCTGCATCGGATCGGGTCGTGGTCCTCCAGGTGATCGAATCGCCCTCCTCCATGGTCTCGTAAATCCAGTCTCCATCGGATCGGGTCTCCCCCTTCTAGTCGGATCATGAACTCCCTGCGGATCGCGTTCCAACGGGTCGGATCGTGCTACATTGATCGGGTCGTGACTTCCCATCAGTTCGTGAGGCTGGTCGATTCGTGGAAGGACGAGGCGGATCGCATAACAACCCCTCATATCGGATCGTGATCATCTGGTTCGGATCGGGGTGCGAAGCGCGAGTGCGGATCGCTGTCTTCGGATCGGATCATGGCACATGCCCACGATCGGTTCGGGTCGGATAAAGGGGGTCCGATCCGATCCTGCCTGCAACTTCCTGCAGCTCTTCCAGTGAGCAGTTTACGCCATTCGACGGCGTTTTCGACCATTCTAACTATTGAAATCAATCACAAAGCATACCATACAGTCATAGCAACATACATAATCAACCACAAGCATCGAAACATCAATATGATAGGATAAAATGGATCAAACATACCCAAAATCCCATATTTCCCCTTAAGCATGTTTAGGTGAAACTAATGATAGGATCAGCAAAACTTAACCAAATTAACCCAAATTAATCTCAGAGGTCTAAAACATCATTTAGGAATTTATGAACATTTTTCCCGAATTTTATCATGTTTAAATTCGCTAATTAACACTAATCACCCCTAATTAGCCATAATTAGTGTAAAACTATGCAAATCACTCACCTTAGCCACAAAATAAACTAAGATCCGAAATAAATCTCTGATTTGATGTGAATCTCTATGCTAAACAGCAGCCCCAAGTTGCTTTAGTGAAGATCTTCCTTGATTAGGGGTTGCTAAGCCAAATCCTTGACCAAAAGATGATTTGGAGGTGATTTAGAGGTTGGAGGCCATTTTTAGGGTTCCTTGGTGATAAGTGGAGGCTAGAAAACTGAAATGGAATGATTCTCCATCTCATTTCAGCCCTCCCATAACCCTAATCCCGAAATGTGTTATGGGCCTACTCACTAATCACCCGATTTGGCCCGGATAAGCAGTTTTTCACCCTCCAAATCTTGTTTCAGCCATATCTCCCAAACGGTAAGGCCGTTTGGCTATTATGACCACTCTACGGAAAGAGAAACCATCAAACGAATCAAATGGAAGTGGTTTCAGGTCAAAATTCCTTTCCAATCAAAAGTTATGGCCAAAACAGTACCAACTAGGGGCAAAATGGTCATTTAAAAATCGACAAATATCATGAACATGGGAAATGACTCTAATAGATGTCTCCCAAAGTTATATGACCATAGGACTTCATATGGGAAAGAAATAAATATTCTACAATCCAATGATGTGTAGAATACGGGTCATTACAGATAGCATTTCAATGGACTTCATTGATGGACTGCCTAGGTCGAGAAGAGGCAACACTAGCATTTGGGTAATAGTGGATAGGCTTACTAAAAGCGCCCACTTCATACCTATCAAGAGTAGAAGTACTGCCGCATCTCTAGCATCTCTTTATCTCAAGGAAATAGTTCGACTCCATGGGATACCCTCCAGCATTGTTAGTGACCGAGACCCTATCTTCACAAGTGAGTTTTGGCGGAGTCTGCAAGAAGCTGTAGGCACATAGTTATGTTTGAGCACGGCCTATCACCCCCAAACCGATGGCCAGACGGAAAGGGTGAATAGAGTTTTGGAGGATCTTTTAAGACTTTGCGTTCTTGACTTTGGAGGGTCGTGGGAGGATCACCTACCTTTAGTAGAATTTGCCTACAACAACATCTACCAAACTACCATAGGCATGGCACCCTTCGAAGCCTTGTATGGAATACCGTGCAAATCACCAACTTGTTGGTGGGAGTCCACAGATAAGCTTATACTTGGGCCAGACATGAGTCGAGAGACTTCGGAGAAAGTGGACTTGATACGTAGGAGAATGAAGACTGCCCAAGACAGACAGAAATCCTACGCCAACAAAAGAAGGACCGACCTTGAGTTTGAGGTTGGGGACAGGGTTTTCCTTAAGGTATCTCCTTTAAGGAACGTCGTTCGCTTTGGATCCGCAGGAAAGCTAGCACCAAGATTTGTAGGACCGTTTCCTATCATCGAGAAGGTTGGGAAGATGGCCTATAGATTATAGCTACCCGAGAGACTGGCCGGAGTTCACAACGTCTTTCATGTTTCTCACCTCTGGAAGTGTTTGCATGAGTCTGCGGAAGTGGTGGAACCTAGCATTCTGGAAGAAGCCAAAGTGGAACGGGAAGCAACTGTGAGGAAAGTTCCAACCCGCACCTAAGGAACTGAAGTGAAAAAGCTACACAACCGCGAAGTCAAACTCGTTACAGTTCAGTGGAGCGACGCCGAGAAAGACGCGACTTGGGAAACTGAGGACAGAATACGCGCTGCCTACCCTCTTCTTTTTGAGGGTACATCTTCAATCTTTCTTTTTCCTTAAGTTATGCTTTATCTATCTGTTTAGGTATATCTCCTCGGTCCTTTTCCTAACTCCTTAGGTAGAAAACAAATGGATGCAAACATGTATTTGAAAACATGTTATTGATGATGGCTGCAAATGGTTGCTAGTGATTGCAAGTGGTTGCTCGCGGATGCATATACACACACACCCTAGGTTATAGATCGGCTCAGTCACTTCATATTGCACATGCATATATGTATTCTCATTTGTATATGGTTGAAACTTGATATGTTGTCATATGGTCGTTGCATTTGTATGAATAGTTGTGCACTCATGTAGAATTATGAGTAGGAAAAATTTGCATACATAATGGATTCATGACACTTACATGATTCGCATTAAGGAGGTCAACTGAATCAGTAGACCGCCTGATTTCCGCATTAGATAAGGACATGTACACACACTATGCATATGATCACGAAGCATTAGAAGTCTTTTAAGTATAGTGGACGCCTGTGTTTGTTGGTTGAGTAGATGGACTGTTGGATGGTAGGATATACATTCTTCCTAACTTGAAGATTTCGGGGACGAAATCCTTTTAAGGAGGGGAGAATGTAACACCCCGTGAATTCTATAACATTAAGCTTCACAAATTAAAGTGTAATTAATTCTAAATGAAAGAATTAAGGGAAATGGGTCATGCCATTGCGTTCGTCTCAGAATTCTTCTTGAGATAGAGTCCGAGTTTGCGCGAATCGGACTCCGTATGAAGGAGTTATGACCTTCGGAAGTTTCAGAATAAAATTTAAATTCAAACAGCTTAGTTTTAATTTCGAATTTCAAAAATAGGTTCAAACTGGGCTGGGCGGGAAAATTCTCGCCCAGAGACCAGGTCGACCATGGTGTCGACCTGGCCTCCCAAGGTCGACCATAGTGTCGCCCTGCCAGTCGACCTACCTAGTCGACCTCTTGATTGGCTCTTTGAACTTTGTATGGTCTAGATTCCTCTTGTCTTCATCTGACGGCTCAAAACAATTTAAAAATCTATAAATACACCCTAAGTCTCAACTGAAAATTCACACAAAAAAATAAGAAAGGAGTCGTCATGCTGCCAGGGAGGGATTGAACATAGCCGTCAAGAGAGAAAATCCTAAGAGACGAATCAAATTAAGAAGAAGATTAAAGTTTAATCAAATTAATCAACGCAACGTTAGTCTACCCAAAGTAGCGCATCTCAATTTCAGAATTCAGAATCTAGAATTCAAGATTCTGCATTCATTGTAAGTATAGCGACCTTTCAGAATATGAATAAAAACTGTGATGTGATTCGATGTAAATGAAAATAGAATTGTGTTATTGTATAAATTCTGTGTATTGTATTGTTTCTATCATGACTTGTGTATTGATGTTTGTGGCATAAATTTGATTGATGCAAGCTTATTGAACAATTGTATATGAAAACAATGGCACTTGCAAGTTTGTGGCAAAAACTAGAATTTGATCCCTTTATGTTTATACCTATGGCATGGGCTATATACATTCACTAAGTCTAAATTAAGGCTTATGTAAACATGTTCTAGATTTGAAACCTTTTATGGCCACTTGACCCAAAAACTATGATATCATTCTCATGTTTATTTGCAAGTATAATTGGATCTATGTTAAGTATCGTTTGGGTTTCATAAACTATGCAAGTTCATGTTTATTTGCAAGTATAATTGGATCTATGTTGAGTATCGTTTGGGTTTCATAACCTATGCAAGTTCATGTTGAAGCAGGCTATGTGATTAGATGTTATAATTGGACATTTTGGTGAATATACAACATGCTAGTTTTGTGGTTGACATCATGCCAAGTTAAACATGTTTAAACACAAGTTTGTATTAGCCTAAACTGTGCCATTTCATATGTTACCTACTTAGTTATACTTTGATTTGAATGCAAGTTCACATGACCCATCATTTATGTTAGTATCGCTAAATTGCAAGTTCATGCGCCACACACCTTTATGTATTACATGTTCTTGATTTCCCCTTTTTCTCACATTTATAAAGTTGGGCTGAATTGTGACAAGCCAAACACATGTTGCGAACAAACGGGGGTAATAACGTTGGATGTAAAACATGAAAATATATGTTGGCATGGTTGGCACATGCCAGCGACAATGACATTTAAGCGGTATGAATTGATATACCCAAGAATAAAAGATATGACATTTACATATATAATTGAGAAATAATAAAATATGTAAATTTAGAAAACACGATATGCTTAACCCGAGGTTGGATTGAGTTGTGATGTAAACCTGCCCGGACCCACCCGGCTGTCCAGTAGTCACAACAATACCTATCCAATGTGGGTGGTTAAGCATTGAGCCCAATAATGACCCGAGGTTAGACTGAGCTACGGTGTAAACCTGCCCGGAACCGACCGGCACATCCATTAACCGTAGCAATATCTGTCTAATGTGAGTGGTCAGGTGCTCTAAGAGGCTGAGGACAGATGATAGGGTTAAGTCAACTATAACACTTAAACCAAATTCAACATGTTAACAAGAATTGATGGGTGGGGTTAGGTAAATATAGACACTTAACCACTTAACATGTTTGACTAGAAAATCCTAGTAACGAGGGACCCGTTTCAGCAGTAACCCAAGTTAGGTATCATGGTACCCTGAAACTAGGCATGGTGAGGCACGATTACTGGGCTGATTGTAAGCGGTCAAACGATGGCGGTGGGTTCATAGTGTAGGTCTAACGGGGTGCGGGCGTGCATACACTCCGGAGCAGACAACCAGGGCACTGGGGACACCAGTAGTATAACCTATGCCTTCTAGAATTTGTGTCGGGGCCGCCACCATGGGTCTTGATACATCCTATGGTGGGACCAGCATAGGTATCTACAATTCTTGGGGGCCGTATGACACATGTTAACGCGAGTAGGAGCCGATCTTTAAATAAAAATGGGGATCACTTCACCCTTAGCATGGTGTTCCAGTTAGAATAAACTCAATTAGGTTCAGAGATATAGTATCGGTGCGATAGTACATTCGACACTTCCTTAGCTTGTGACACTTTCCTATTTTCAGTTTATATCTATCATGCCCTTTTCTTATTCACATACTGAAGAGTTACTAGATTTACTCAGGCTTTATGTCTGACTCTATTTTCTTTTCGTCTTCTTTTCTTTCGTTTCCCCCCCCCCCCAAGGTCCACAGGGAGGAAACAACTCAGCTCAGTCAGACTCTTTACAAGCTCCAAGAACGTAGATGTATGATTTGGATCTCTTTTGCTCGGATTATGGCTTTGGATATCACTATGGGGATTTTTGTCACTTTATTTATGTTTTATGCTTCTTTAATAATCAAGACAGTAATGAGGTTGTAATGTTGGAAGTATTTTGAGACAATTATGGAATGTTTGAACATGTATTGATGAAATAAAAGTCTGTTTGGTTTCCGCTATTTTAAAATATGTGTATTTGTATATGTCTTGAGTATTTCTGTGGCTTTTACTTATAAACCTCCACCAAAGTTAAGGCATTCCCTTTGTGAGTGACCTTAACGGAGGTGGGGTGTTTCATATTCTTAGCAGAAAATTTTGATAGCACTCTTATATAATTACGCCAACTCACACACAATCTTTACATCTTCTAGTTGATGCTCTTTAAAAACCCGTAGAAACATCTTAGTGAGTCACCTGTGTCATTCAAAAATGAAAACTTACATACACCCTGTAAACTCTCTATACAACCACTCGCCAGTAATGTATAATACATCACTATGAGATACTTACATTATCCGTACATTATATTGATATTCAACTCATACTATACCATAACTGATAAATACAACACAAGGGTTTCTATCAGTATTTAACAGTGAGATCTGTCCTTTCAATGTAACATTCGTTACATGGAAAGTAACGATAAGTGGATATAAATCATATAATTTAGACCATGCAACATATTATTATTTCAGCCAAGGCGTAGTAATGTCAATATTTAGTAGCAGCTAAGCAAATAGCATAGCTACATATTTTGCTTATTTTTTCATGCTGATATTGTCCTGGTAAAGTTTATTCCTTATTCAGGTATTAAAAAAAACACCATGAGTCTTATTTGAGCCACCAAAATATGTTTACAATTGAATGGAAAAATTGTATCTAGATGTAACAAAGAATGCAGACACCATAAAAGCAAATTATTTACCTTGTTTCAGCCATTATTTGAACTGTATCACATATTTGCTTTGTAATGTCAAAGACTGTATGTTTTGAGGCAGCCACCTCTTCGCCTAGGATGACCTGTTGTGAATAGCACGCAATACATATTTACACATTATATATGCTGATATAAAAATGTAATTCAAAAAACGAAATTACACACACACATCAACATACAAACACACGCATATATGTTTGACAACTAAGCATGTTAAGGTGAGACTGAGAGGCACATTCTAGTGCCGCATGAGAGGCCTTGCATTCCATCAGATGAATAAAATAATAATACTGCAATTATCAAGTTATCATGAATTGGTCAGCATAACATGATCATGCATAAGGACATGATACTAATTATTCAACCTTTTTTGCAGAAATAACATCAGTGCGGATATTGCTAATTAACAAGGAGTTTCCTAGCCAAATCTGTTCAGAAAGTAATTTTGATTTCGCAAAATCGCTCACTGCTTCTCCTTTCACTTTCGTGTGTTGAGAGAACTTTGCAACTTCCTTGAAGTCCACTTCTCCTTCTTTCCACCACTGCAACGTCAGTGTGAAACTGAAAGAAAATGAAAATATGAGAATTGAAATGAGAATCTGAGAAGCTTCACATATACAAATGTGTCTACTCCTAACCTGCTCAACTATTTTCTCTACTCCTAAAATAACTCCGAGCTTTGATCCAGCAAGTTCCCAAAAATGTTGGAAGGGATTCATTCATACTCTATTTCCCATGGACTGCCACAGAGCCAAAGCTGATCCTTTACGAGAAATTATGGCCATATCTGATGTGGGGTCTTTAATTGGCATGAAAGTCTCAGCTTGTTTAGTATAAACAACTCATCCATCAAGAAATGGGGTCTTTGATTGCCATGACAGGCTCGGCTTGTTTAGTATAAACAACACGTCCATCAAGAAATGGAGGTTTTGTATCTGCATCATAAAGCACATAATATCAATGATCTTCCGGTTTAAAATACTAAGGCCACGGCTAGTCATGAGTGATGACTATAAATGTGATGAGCATAATAATAGCACATGAAAATGATATGACGTACTGAACACATGTAATGGCAACTTTAGATGCTTTATACTAATACAGATCACACTTTCGTGCACACACACACACACACACACACAAATATTTTTCAAAGCTTATACAGTCACGGAAGACTACGAAAAGCTCTTCATTTCACATCCATATCGTACTTTTTTTGAAACAGATAGTGTGTTTTAAATGAAGGGGATACAAAGGGTGCTGCAAAACAACTATCTCTCATGTTACACACACACATCTCATATCCATATCATACTGTTATTTAAATCAGATGGTGTGTTGAAAATGAACGGGATACAAAGTGTGCTGCAAAACGACTATCTCTCTTGTTACACACACGCATATGTATTCATATAATCAACAACCCCTTTATTAGCACCATTTTATAGCCCTCATACAAGCCATTAGTCTATATTTATACATTCGTTCTTTATCTCTCCTGTTACATGGACCAAATACTTAAGTACTTGTGGCTGATATCAAGGACCACAAATGGTGCTATATAAATGCGGCAACCGATTCTAGTTCACGCACTCACATACACATACATATAACGAGTATATCAGTATTGATACAAAGCACAATCGTACAAGTGCATATGTTTATGGAATAAAATATAAATCAGACACAAATCATTGATATGACATTGACTTTAAGTAAACAATGGATAACTCATTAAGAAAAAAAGTTTTTTTGGCGTAAAAGACACTCATGATTTATAGAATTTGAAAAGGAAAGGCAAACAACATAAATTTACCCTCACATAGAGATATACAAAACGTTAGGAACAAGGTAATTCTCCAAATAAAAATTAATACAAAACTAAACTCCTGGGTGAAATGAGGGATGGGCTTGTTGAGCAAATAGGACTAAATAACCATATAAAATAAATAAAACTCTAGTTGGACTACTTAGCTAGACTGTATTAGTTGTTTCTCAACCCAGCAAATTAACCTAAACTGGAGTTATTAATCAAACGACACAATAACTGGTCAGTCCTAATTATTCAAACTGCAAAAATGTAAACAGGTCAATCCTAATTATTCAAATGACACAATAATTATTTAGAAGTTATTAATCATAAATAACATATATAAAACCTAGCACATAATACAATCCATGAGAATGCCCTAGGATAATTGTTCAAATCAGTTTTTAGGATATTACCAGTTCAAGAGAATAAACCTACCATAGTAACAGTACTGATAAGGAATAGGAGCAAATAAACCAATAGAAAGTGTCGCTAGTGACAGGAACGAAGACTAGAAGCAGCGGAATCGGCTCACAGCGGTGGTTTTATTGAACTGTTTGAACAGAGAATAAACGGAAGAGGGGCAAGGAATAGCGGAATCAGCTTATAGGTGTGACGGCCCGCCCTGCACCAGCCGACATTTCCAATTAAAGTACATTGTGCCATTGTCCAACCAGCACGGGACGGTCGCCAAATAAAGGAAAGAAGGAAATTTGAACAAACAAAGAACCTGTAGAATGTCTCACAGCGCATGGAATAAAATACAATAATAACATACTTGACATAAAACAGGCGAGACAGTGCATAAGCTAAAAACTAAACCATAATCATCATAGCTGCTGTAACACCCCGTGAATTCTATAACATTAAGCTTCACATATTAAAGTGTAATTAATTCTAAATGAAAGAATTAAGGGAAATGGGTTACGCCGTTGAGTTCGTCTCGGAATTCTGCTTGAGATAGAGTCCGGGTTTGCGTGAATCGGACTCCGTATGAAGAAGTTACGACCTTCGGAAGTTTCAGAATAAAATTTAAATTCAAACAGCTCAGTTTTAAATTCGAAAAACAGGTTCAAACTGGGCTGGGCGGGAAAATTCCCGCCCAGAGATCAGGTTGACCATGGTGTCGACCTGGCCACCCCAGGTCGACCATAGTGTTGACTTGGGTGTCGACCTGCCAGTCGACCTGCCTGGTCGACCTGGCTGGCTAGGTCTGGCTCTGGATCGAATTTCTGTGGCTCGGTGTGTCACTAGGGCTGACATGTCACCTCTTGATTGGCTCTTTGAACTTTGTATGGTCTAGATTCCTCCTGTCTTCATATGACGGCTCAAAACAATTTAAAAATCTATAAATACACCCTAAGTCTCAACTGAAAATTCACATAAAATAATAAAATGGGAGTCGTCATGCTGCCAGGGAGGAATTGAGCATAGCCGTCAAGAGAGAAAAGCCTAGAGACAAATCAAATTAAGAAGAAGATTAAAGTTTAATCAAATAAATCAACGCAACGTTAGTCTACCCAAAGGAGCGCATCTCAATTTCAGAATTCAGAATTCAAGATTCTGCATTCATTGTAAGTATAGTGACCTTCAGAATATGAATAAAAACTGCGATGTGATTCGATGTAAATGAAAATAGAATTGTGATATTGTATGAATATGATATAAATTCTATGTATTGTAATGATTCTGTCATGACTTGTGTATTGATATTTGTGGCCTAAATTGATTTATGCAAGCTTATTGGACATTTGTATATGAAAGTAATAGCAATAGCAAGTTGTGGCAAAAACTAGTAATTGATCCCTTTATGTTTATGTCGATGGCATGGACTATATACATTCACTAAGTCTAAATTAAGGCTTATGTAAACATGTTCTAGTTTTGAAACCTTTTATGCCTACATGACCCAAAACCTTTGGTATCATTCTTATGTTAATTAGCAAGTATAATTAGATCTATGTTAAGTATCGTTTGGGTTTCATGAACTATGCAAGTTCATGTTGAGATAGGCTATTTGATTAGATGTTATAATTGGACATTTTGGTGAATGTACAACAAGCTAGTTTTGTGGTTGACATTATGCCAAGCTAAACATGTTTAAACACAAGTTTGTATTAGCCTAAACTATGCCATTTCATATGTCACCTACTTATTTATACTTTGATTTGACTGCAAGTTCACATGACCCATATTATATGTTAGTTGAATCGCTAAATTGCAAGTTCATGCGCCACACACCTTTATGTATTACATGTTCTTGATTTTCCCTTTTTTCTCACGTTTATAAAGTTGGGCTGAATTGTGACAATCCCAACACATGTTAAAATGTTGCGAACGTACAAACGGGGGTAATAACGTTGGGTGTAAAACATGAAAATATATGTTGGCATGGTTGGCACATGCCAATGACAATGACATTTAAGCGGTATAAATTGATATACCCAAGAATAAAAGATATGACAGTTACATATATAATTGAGAAATAATAAAATATGTAAATTTAGAAAACACGATATGCTTAACCCGAGGTTGGATTGAGTTGTGATGTAAACCTGCTCGGACCTGCCCGGCTGTCCAGTAGTCACAACAATACCTATCCAATGTGGGTGGTTAAGCATTGAGCCCAATAATGACCTGAGGTTAGACTGAGGTACGGTGTAAACCTGTCCGGAACCGACTGGCACATCCAGTAACTGTAGCAATACCTGTCCAATGTGAGTGGTCTGGTGCTCTAAGAGGCTAAGGACAGATGGTAGGGTTAAGTCGATTATAACACTTAACCGAATTCAACATGTTAACAAGAATTGATGGGTGGGGTTAGGAAAATACAGATACTTAACCACTTAACATGTTTGACTAGAAAATCCTGGTAACGAGGGACCCATTTCAGCAGTAACCCAAGTTAGGTATCATGGTACCCTGAAACTAGGCAGGGTGGGGCACGATTACTGGGCTGATTGTAAGTGGTCAAACCGACGGCGGTGGGTGCAACAGTGTAGGTTCTAACGGGGTGCGGGCGTGCACACACTCCGGAGCAGACAAACAGGGCACTGGGGGCACCAGTAGTATAACCTATGCCTACTAGAATTTGTGTCGGGGCCGCCACCATGGGTCTTGATACACCCCATGGTGGGACCAACATAGGTATCTACAATTCTTGGGGGCCGTATGACACATGTTAACGCGAGTAGGAGCCGATCTTTAAGTAAAAATGGGGATCACTTCACCCTCAGCATGGGGTGCCAGTTAAAGTAAGCTCAAGTAGGTGCAGAGATATAGTATGGGTGCGATAGTACATTCGACACTTCCTTAGCTTGTGACACTTTCCTGTTTTCAGTTTATATCTATCATGCCCTTTTCTTATTCACATACTGAAGAGATACTAGATTTACTCAGCCTTTATGTCTGACTCTATTTTCTTTTCATCTTCTTTTCTTTCGTCCCCCCCCCCCCCCAGGTCCACAGGGAGGAAACAACTCAGCTCAGTCAGACTCTTTGCAAGCTCCAAGAACGTAGATGTATGATTTGGATCTCTTTTGCTCGGATTATGGCTTTGGATATCACTATGGGGATTTTTTTCACTTTATTTATGTTTTATGCTTCTTTAATAATCAAGAAAGTAATGAGGTTGTAATGTTGGAAATATTTTGAGACAATTATGGAATGTTTTGTTTGAACACGTACTGATGAAATAAAAGTCTGTTTGGTTTCCGCTTTTTAAAATATGTGTATTTATATCCGTCTTGAGTTTATCTGTGGCTTTTACTTATAAACCTCCTCCAAAGTTAAGGCATTCCCTTTGTGAGTGACCTTAACGGAGGTGGGGTGTTTCACTTTGTATCAGAGCATAGGTTTACCAGACAAGATAA
Source organism: Allium sativum (assembly GCA_030737875.1). Classification (NCBI taxonomy): domain Eukaryota; kingdom Viridiplantae; phylum Streptophyta; class Magnoliopsida; order Asparagales; family Amaryllidaceae; genus Allium; species Allium sativum. Next base: position 828,156,893 of record CM060909.1, read on the forward strand.
AAGTTTTTGAAATTGTTTTCAAAAAGAAAGTTTAAAGAAGCATTTTTCAAGAAAAAGTGTTATATTTTAAAAGACATAATCCCCCAATGCCATATGCACTATCTCTCTATCCTTCGTTTTGAATCTTTCCTTTCTGTTTCAGCATGTCTGGAGACCTTAACCTTCCTGAAGGAGTACCGATACCCGGCTGGTTTAGGAGGTATTTAGAAGCGAGGGACAATGGCGCGGGCCCAGCAGACATCCCTCATCCAGTGGCCGCGGTTCCTCCTCCACCTCGTGGAAATGCCTTCGCAAAAACATGCAGAGACTTCAAGGCAATGGGTGGAAAAGACTTTTATGGGACAGAATCCTTTGTAAGAGCAAGAAACTGGCTAAAGGAGACTGAGGATCTGTTTGTCATCTTCGGAGTTGATGACAGGCAAAAGATACAACTAGCGGTATGGTTTCTTAAGGATGAAGCTTCCTATTGGTGGGAAATTACCAATGCTCAGAGGGCGGTGGAAACATGGGAAGACTTCAGGACAAGGTTTGAGATGAAATTCCTCTCCCAAGCTTAAAGAAGCCTGCAAATGGAGAAGTTTCTAACTCTGAAACAGGGAAGTATGATAATCAGGGAGTATGTTAATCAGTTTAATCAGCTAGCCAGATTTTGGCTAGACTTAGTAAACACCCAACACAAGAAGGCACTTCTCTTCGTCAAGGGTTTGATGAGCCTCTACACAGCCTTGCCATGACCCATGTATCCACGGGAGCGACTTATGAAAGCTTGGTGGACATGGCGTTGCTACAGGAGGAAGACCACGGCAAGAAAGAAACTAAGGTGGAAGAGAAGAAAGAGGGTCTATTTTATATCTGTCTTGTTGTAATTTTACTGTTCTATATTCACTTAAAACCTCCATGGAAGTTAATGCATTCCCTTTGTGAGTGACATTAATGGACGTGGGGTGTTACAGGGCTGGGCGGGAAAATTCCCGCCTAGAGACCAGGTCGACCATAGGGTCGACCATGGTGTCGACCTTGCCTCCCCAGGTCGACCATGGTGTCGACCTGGCCACCCCAGGTCGACCATAGTGTCGACCTGGGTGTCGACCTGCCAGTCGACCTGGCTGTCTAGGTCTGGCTCTGGCTCGAATTTCTGTGGCTCTGTGTGTCACTAGGGCTAACGTGTCACCTCTTGATTGGCTCTTTGAACTTTGTATGGTCTAGATTCCTCATGTCTTCATCTGACGGCTCAAAACAATTTAAAAATCTATAAATACACCCTAAGTCTCAACCGAAAATTCACAAAAAAAATAAGAAAGGAGTCGTCATGCTGCCAGGGAGGGATTGAACATAGCCGTCAAGGGAGAAAAGCCTAAGAGATTAATCAAATTAAGAAGAAGATTAAAGTTTAATCAAATTAATCAACGCAACGTTAGTCTACCCAAAGGTGCGCATCTCAATTTCAGAATTCAGAATCCAGAATTCAAGATTCTGCATTCGTTGTAAGTATAGTGACCTTTCAGAATATGAATAAAAACTGTGATGTGATTCGATGTAAATGAAAATAGAATAGTGTTATTGTATAAATTCTGTGTATTGTAATGGTTCTATCATGACTTGTGTATTGATGATTGTGGCATAAATTTGATTGATGCAAGCCTATTGAACAATTGTATATGAAAACAATGGCACTTGCAAGTTTGTGGCAAAAACTAGAATTTGATCCCTTTATGTTTATACCTATGGCATGGGCTATATACATTCACTAAGTCTAAATTAAGGCTTATGTAAACATGTTTTAGATTTGAAACCTTTTATGCCTACTTGACCCAAAAACTATGATATCATTCTCATGTTTATTTGCAAGTATAATTGGATCTATGTTAAGTATCGTTTGGGTTTCATAAACTATGCAAGTTCATGTTTATTTGCAAGTATAATTGGATCTATGTTGAGTATCGTTTGGGTTTCATAACCTATGCAAGTTCATGTTGAAATACGCTATGTGATTAGATGTTATAATTGGACAATTTGGTGAATATACAACATGCTAGTTTTGTGGTTGACATTATGCCAAGTTGAACATGTTTAAACACAAGTTTGTATTAGCCTAAACTATGTCATTTCATATGTTACCTACTTAGTTATACTTTGATTTGAATGCAAGTTCACATGAATGATCATTTATGTTAGTATCGCTAAATTGCAAGTTCATGCACCACACACCTTTATGTATTACATGTTCTTGATTTCCCCTTTTTCTCATGTTTATAAAGTTGGGCTGAATTGTGACAAGCCCAACACATGTTGCGAACAAATGGGGGTAATAACGTTGGGTGCAAAACATGAAAATATATGTTGGCATGGTTGGCACATGCCAACGACAATGACATTTAAGCGGTATGAATTGATATACCCAAGAATAAAAGATATGACAGTTACATATATAATTGAGAAATAATAAAATATGTAAATTTAGAAAACACGATATGCTTAACCCGAGGTTGGATTGAGTTGTGATGTAAACCTGCCCGGACCCGCCCGGCTGTCCAGTAGTCACTACAATACCTATCCAATGTGGGTGGTTAAGCATTGAGCCTAATAATGACCCGAGGTTAGACTGAGCTACGGTGTAAACCTGCCCGGAACCGACCGGCACATCCAGTAACCGTAGCAATATCTGTCTAATGTGAGTGGTCAAGTGCTCTAAGAGGCTAAGGACAGATGGTAGGGTTAAGTCAACTATAACACTTAACCAAATTCTACATGTTAACAAGAATTGATGGGTGGGGTTAGGTAAATACAGACACTTAACCACTTAACATGTTTGACTAGAAAATCCTGGTAACGAGGAACCCGTTTCAGCAGTAACCCAAGTTAGGTATCATGGTACCCTGAAACTAGGCAGGGTGGGGCACGATTACTGGGCTGATTGTAAGCGGTCAAACGACGGCGGTAGGTGCACAGTGTAGGTCTAACAGGGTGCGGGCGTGCACACACTCCGGAGCAGACAACCAGGGCACTAGGGACACCAGTAGTATAACCTATGCCTTCTAGAATTTGTGTCGGGGCCGCCACCATGGGTCTTGATACACCCCATGGTGGGACCAGCATAGGTATCTATAATTTTTGGGGGCCGTATGACACATGTTAACGCGAGTAGGAGCTGATCTTTAAATAAAAATGGGGATCACTTCACCCTCCTCATGGGGTGCCAGTTAGAATAAACTCAAGTAGGTGCAGAGATATAGTATGGGTGCGATAGTACATTCGACACTTCCTTAGCTTGTGACACTTTCCTATTTTCAGTTTATATCTGTCATGCCCTTTTCTTATTCACATACTGAAGAGTTATTAGATTTACTCAGGCTTTATGTCTGACTCTATTTTCTTTTCGTCTTCTTTTCTTTCGTTCCCCCTCCCCCATGTCCACAGGGAGGAAACAATTCAGCTCAGTCAGGCTCTTTACAAGCTCCAAGAACGTAGATGTATGATTTGGATCTCTTTTGCATGGATTATGGCTTTGGATATCACTATGGGGATTTTTGTCACTTTATTTATGTTTTATGCTTCTTTAATAATCAAGACAGTAATGAGGTTGTAATGTTGGAAGTATTTTGAGACAATTATGGAATGTTTTGTTTGAACATGTATTGATGAAATAAAAGTCTGTTTGGTTTCCGATGTTTTAAAATATGTGTATTTGTATTTGTCTTGAGTATTTCTGTGGCTTTTACTTATAAACCTCCACCAAAGTTAAGGCATTCCCTTTGTGAGTGACCTTAACGGAGGTGGGGTGTTTCACTTGGTATCAGAGCATAGGTTTACCAGAAAAGATAAAAGTTTTTGAAATTGTTTTCAAAAAGAAAGTTTAAAGAAGCATTTTTCAAGAAAAAGTGTTATATTTTAAAAGACATAATCCCCCAAAGCCATATGCATTATCTCTCTCTATCCTTCGTTCTGAATCTTTCCATTCTGTTTCAGTATGTCTGGAGACCTTAACCTTCCTGAAGGAGTACCTATACCCGGCTGGTTTAGGAGGTATTTAGAAGCAAGGGCCAATGGCGCGGGCCCAGCAGACATCCCTCCTCCAGTGGTCGCAGTTCCTCCTCCTCCTCGTGGAAATTCCTTCGCAAAAACATGCAGAGACTTCAAGGCAATGGGTGGAAAAGTCTTTTATGGGACAGAATCCTTTGTAGGAGCAAGAAACTGGCTAAAGGAGACTGAGGATCTGTTTGTCATCTTCGGAGTTGATGACAGGTAAAAGATACAACTAGCGGTATGGTTGCTTAAGGATGAAGCTTCCTATTGGTGGGAAATTACCAATGCTCAGAGGGCGGTGGAAACATGGGAAGACTTCAGGACAAGGTTTGAGATGAAATTCCTATCCCAAGCTGAAAGAAGCCTGCAAATGGAGAAGTTCCTAACTCTGAAACAGGGAAGTATGACAATCAGGGAGTATGTTAATCAGATTAATCAGCTGGCCAGATTTGGGCTAGACTTAGTAAACACCCAACACAAGAAGGCACTTCGCTTCGTTAAAGGTTTGAATGAGCCTCTACACAGCCTTGCCATGACCCATGTATCCACGGGAGCGACTTATGAAAGCTTGGTGGACATGGCGTTGCTACACGAGGAAGACCACGGTAAGAAAGAAACTAAGGTGGAAGAGAAGAAAGAGGGTCTACAAACAAAGAAAATAGACTTCAAGAAAGGAGGGAAGAACAATAAGCCCTGTGAGAAGAGAAGGTGCAATTTCTGTGGCATTGTGGGACATATATCAAAAGACTGCCGAAAAAGGAAGGCGAAGATGGGTGGTTGCTTCCATTGTGGAGAAACTGGACACAAAGCTAAGGACTGCCCAAAGAAGAAAGGGCAGGGACAGAAAGCCGGATCCACTTCAGGGGGTCAGGTTCATGCGCTAGTGGCACCTCAGCAGGAACGAGGTAGTAATATTTCTGTAGAAAGTGTAGTTTATCTTTACGATCATTCAGTTCATACACTTTTTGATTCTGGCGCATCACACTCCATTATTTCATCCACCTTAGTAGAATCTCTGCATCTAGACACTAGTATGGTAGAAGATCCCTTAGTAGTTTCAAATCCAATTGGGGGCTCCGCTTACTTGTCAATGGTTTGTTTGGGTTTGAAAATCTCTATTCTCAGCGTTGAGTTTAGTTGTGATGCCTTTGTTTTGGGCTTCTCGGGATATGGTTTGATCTTAGGCATGGACTGGTTATCCATTAATGCGGCCATCCTTGATTGTGAGAAAAGAGTAGTTAGACTCTTGACTCGGCTTGGTAACACTCTAGAAATTTCTTGTAATCCCTTGAATGTTGTTATGCTTAGTTATCTAGAGTCGCTTGATTCTTCTGATGAGAATTTGCAATCAGTTAGAGTAGTCCGGGAATATCCGGATGTCTTTGAGGAGGTGAAAGGCTTACCTCCGAGGCGGGAAATAGACTTCCGCATATATCTTGTGGATAATGCAAAGCCTGTAGCTTTACCTGTCAGACACATGGCTCTAAAGGAGAGAAAGGAGCTCAGTAAACAGGTTAAAGAACTTCTCGAAAAGGGGTTCATTAGACGGAGCATTTCGGAATGGGGTGCTCCAGTGGTGTTCACTACTAAAGCGGACGGTTCGCTTCGCCTTTGCGTCGACTATAGGGAGTTAAACAAATGGACCAAGAAAAATAGGCACCCTTTTCCCTGAATCGACGATTTGTTTTTTCAGCTTGTAGGAGCGTCGGTCTTCTCTCAACTTGATCTGGCAACTGGGTTCCATCAGCTAAGATTAGCTGAAGATAGCATTGATAATACGGCGTTCAGAACCCCAGACGGTTTCTTCGAGTGGCTTGTCATGCCTTTCGGCTTGACAAATGCACCCGCTTATTTCGTAGACCTAATGAGCAGGGTATTCAGAGAATTCCTCAACAAATTTGTGGTTGTCTTCGTAGATGATATCTTAATCTTTTCAAAGAATGAGGAAGAGCATGCTCAGCATCTGAAAGAAATCATGGAAACTCTCCGTTCACATCAACTAACAGCCAAATTCTCCAAGTGCCACTTTTGGAGAAAGGAGGTAAGATTTCTGGGGCATATAGTGTCCAAAGAGGGATTGGCTGTGGACCCCGCGAAAGTGGTGGCAGTACAAGATTGGAAGACACCAAGAAATGCAACCGAAGTTCGAAGCTTTCTTGGGCTAGCCGGTTTTTACCGAAAGTTTATTAGGTATTTCGCGAAGATCTCAGCCCCACTCACAAGGCTAACAAAGAAGAATATGGCGTTCACTTGGGATTTGGACTGCGAGTTTTCTTTCCAACGATTAAAAAGGGCTCTCACAACAGCTCCAGTTCTGACCTTGCCAGATGGAAGCAAAATGTTCAAAGTATACACAGATGCATGTGGAACGATACTAGGCGCTGTTCTAATGCAAGAAGGAAGGGTAGTAGCTTATGGTGGAAGACAATTGAAAGTCCATGAAAAGAACTACCCAACCCACGATCTTGAGTTGGCCGCAATCGTCTTTGCACTTAAGTCTTGGTGCCATTATCTCCTAGGTGAGAAGTTCAAATTATACACTGACCATAAATCGTTGAAATATCTCTTCTCGCAGAAGGATCTTAACTTGAGGCAGCAAAGATGGATGGAGTTTCTTGCCTCGTATGACTTTGAAATTTGCTATACTCCCGGCAAAGGTAACATAGTAGCAGACGCGTTGAGCCGAAAGAAACTGACCTTAAGCCCGCTCTTTGTGGAAAGGCAAAGCTTGGAGTACATAGCCAGCTTTAACTTTAGGCCCTCCTCAGATTTTGTACCGGGTTTGTTAGCATCTCTCGAAGTACGCCCTACTCTCTTGGACTCAATAGGGGCTGCACAACGTGAAGACCCTCAGCTTGTTGATGTGATTGATAAACTTATTAGGGGTGAGACTGCTAGTCACCTCAGTAGGTACGCTATCGATGATAAGGGTTGGCTGAGGCGAGATGGAAGATTATGCGTCCCACAGGCAAGGGAGTTGACAAAGAAGGTTCTCGAGGAAGCGCATCATTCCAAGATGACTATACACCCTGGCGGTGATAAGATGTACAAGGATATAAAAAGGACTTTCTTTTGGAGCGGCATGAAACAAGACGTGGCAGATTTCGTTTCTAAGTGCATGACCTGCCAACAGGTCAAGGCAGAACAGAAGTAGCCTGGAGGACTACTTCATCCTTTAAAGGTCCCATAGTGGAAGTGGGATAGCATTTCAATGGACTTTATTAATGGACTGCCTAGGTCGAGAAGAGGCAACACTAGCATCTGGGTAATAGTGGATAGGCTTACTAAAAGCGCCCACATTATACCTATCAAGAGTAGTAGGACTTCCGCATCTCTAGCATCTCTTTATCTCAAGGAAATAGTTCGACTCCATGGGATACCCTCCAGCATTGTTAGTGACCAAGACCCTATCTTCACAAGTGAGTTTTGGCAGAGTCTACAAGAAGCTGTAGGCACACAGTTATGTTTGAGCACGGCCTATCACCCCCAAACCGATGGCCAGACGGAAAGGGTGAATAGAGTTTTGGAGGATCTTTTAAGACTTTGCGTTCTTGACTTTGGAGGGACGTGGGAGGATCACCTTCCTTTAGTAGAATTTGCCTACAACAACAGCTACCAAGCTACCATAGGCATGGCACCCTTCGAAGTCTTGTATGGAAGACCGTGCAAATCACCAACTTGTTGGTGGGAGTCTACAGACAAGCTTATACTTGGGCCAGGCATGATTCGAGAGACTTCGGAGAACGTGGACTTGATACGTAAGAGAATGAAGACTGCCCAAGACAGACAGAAATCCTACGCTGACAAAAGAAGGACCGACCTTGAGTTTGAGGTTGGGGACTGAGTTTTCCTTAAGGTATCTCCTTTAAGGAACGTCGTTCGCTTTGGATCCACGGGAAAGCTAGCACCAAGATTTGTAGGACCGTTTCCTATCATTGAGAAGGTTGGGAAGATGGCCTATAGATTAGAGCTACCCGAGAGACTGGCCGGAGTTCACAACGTCTTTCATGTTTCTCACCTCCGGAAGTGTTTGCATGAGTCTGCGGAAGTGGTGGAACCTAGCATTCTAGAAGAAGCCGAAGTGGAACGTGAAGCAATTGTGAGGAAAGTTCCAACCCGCATCTTAGGAACTGAAGTGAAAAAGCTACGCAACCGCGAAGTCAAACTCGTTAAAGTTCAGTGGAGCGATGTCGAGCAAGACGCGACTTGGGAAACTGAGGACAGAATACGCGCTGCCTACCCTCTTCTTTTTGAGGGTACATCTTCGATCTCTCTTTTTCCTTAAGTTATGCTTTATCTATCTTTTTAGGTATATCTCCTCGGTCCTTTTCCTAACTCCTTCGGTAGAAAACAAATGGATGCAAACATGTATTTGAAAACATGTTATGGATAATGGCTGCAAATGGTTGCTAGTGATTGCTAGTGGTTGCTCGTGGATGCATATACACACACACACCCTAGGTTATATATCGACTTGATCACTTCATATTGCATATGCATATATGTATTCTCATTTGTATATGATTGAAACTTGATATGCTGTCATATGGTCGTCACATTTGTATGAATAGTTGTGCACTCAAGAAGAATTATGAGTTGGAAAATTTTGCATACATAATGGATTCATGACACTTACATGATTCGCATTAAGGAGGTCAACTGAATCAGTAGACCTCCTGATTTCTGCATTAGATAAGGACATGTACACACACTATGCATATGATCACGAAGCATTTGAAGTCTTTTAAGGACAGTGGACACCTGTGTTTGTTGGTTGAGTAGATGGACTATTGGATGGTAGGATATACATTCTTCCTAACTTGAAGATTTCGGGGACGAAATCCTTTTGAGGGGGGGAGAATGTAACACCCCGTGAATTCTATAACATTAACCTTCAAAAATCAAAGTGTAATTAATTCTAAATGAAAGAATCAAGGGAAATGGGTTATGCCATTGCGTTCGTCTTGGAATTCTGCTTGAGATAGAGTCCGAGTTTGCGTGAATCGGACTCCGTATGAAGAAGTTATGACCTTCGGAAGTTTCAGAATAAAATTTAAATTCAAACAGCTCAGTTTTAAATTCGAAATTCGAAAAACAGGTTCAAACTGGGCTGGGCGGGAAAATTCCCGCCCAAAGATCAGGTCGACCATAGGGTCGACCATGGTGTCCACCTGGCCACCCCAGGTCGACCATAGTATCGACCTGGGTGTCGACCTGCCAGTCGACCTGCCTGGTCGACCTGGCTGGCTAGGTCTGGCTCTGGCTCGAATTTCTGTAGCTCGGTGTGTCAGTAGGGCTGACATGTCACCTCTTGATTGGCTATTTGAACTTTTTATGGTCTAGATTCCTCCTGTCTTCATCAAACGGCTCAAAACAATTTAAAAATCTATAAATACACCCTAAGTCTCAACTGAAAATTCACATTAAAAAATAAGATGGGAGTCGTCATGCTGCCAGGGAGGAATTGAGCATAGCCGTCAAGAGAGAAAAGCCTAGAGACAAATCAAATTGAGAAGAAGATTAAAGTTTAATCAAGTAAATCAATGCAACGTTAGTCTACCCAAGGGAGCACATCTCAATTTCAGAATTCAGAATCCAGAATTCAAGATTCTGCATTCATTGTAAGTATAGTGACCTTTCAGAATATGAATAAAAACTATGATGTGATTCGATGTAAATGAAAATAGAATTGTGTTATTGTATGAATATGATATAAATTCTATGTATTGTAATGATTCTGTCATGACTTGTGAATTGATATTTGTGGCCTAAATTGATTTATGCAAGCCTATTGGACATTCGTATATGAAAGTAATAGCAATAGCAAGTTGTGGCAAAAACTAGTAATTGATCCCTTTATGTTTATGTCGATGGCATGAACTATATACATTCACTAAGTCTAAATTAAGGCTTATGTAAACATGTTCTAGTTTTGAAACCTTTTATGCCTACATGACCCAAAACATATGGTATCATTCTTATGTTAATTTGCAAGTATAATTGGATCTATGTTAATTATCGTTTGGGTTTCATAAACTATGCAAGTTCATGTTGAGATAGGCTATGTGATTAGATGTTATAATTGGACATTTTGGTGAATATACAACATGCTAGTTTTGTGGTTGACATTATGCCAAGTTAAACATGTTTAAACACAAGTTTGTATTAGCCTAAACTATGCCATTTCATATGTCACCTACTTAGTTATACTTTGATTTGACTGCAAGTTCACGTGACCCATATTATATGTTAGTTGAATCGCTAAATTGCAAGTTCATGCGCTGCACACCTTTATGCATTACATGTTCTTGATTTCCCTTTTTTTCTCACGTTTATAAAGTTGGGCTGAATTGTGACAAGCTCAACACATGTTAAAATGTTGCGAACGTACAAACGGGGGTAATAACGTTGGGTGTAAAACATGAAAATATATGTTGGCATGGTTGGTACATGCCAACGACAATGACATTTAAGCGGTATGAATTGATATACCCAAGAATAAAAGATATGACATTTACATATATAATTGAGAAATAATAAAATATGTAAATTTAGAAAACACGATATGCTTAACCCGAGGTTGGATTGAGTTGTGATGTAAACCTGGCCGGACCCGCCCGGCTGTCCAGTAGTCACAACAATACCTATCCAATGTGGGTGGTTAAGCATTGAGCCCAATAATGACCCGAGGTTAGACTGAGCTACGATGTAAACCTGCCTGGAACCGACCAAAACATCTAGTAACCATAGCAATACCTATCTAATGTGAGTGATCTGGTGCTCTAAGAGGCTAAGGACAGATGGTAGGGTTAATTCAACTATAACACTTAACCAAATTCAACATGTTAATAAGAATCGATGGGTGGGGTTAGGTAAATACAGACACTTAACCACTTAACAAGTTTGACTAGAAAATCCTGGTAACGAGGGACCCGTTTCAGCAGTAACCCAAGTTAGGTATCATGGTACCCTGAAACTAGGAAGGGTGGGGCACGATTACTGGGTTGATTGTAAGCGGTCAAAGCGACGGCGGTGGGTGCAACAGTGTAGGTTCTAACGGGGTGCGGGCGTGCACACACTCCGGAGCAGACAAACAGGGCACTGGGGGCACCAGTAGTATAACCTATGCCTACTAGAATTTGTGTCGGGGCCGCCACCATGGGTCTTGATACACCCCCATGGTGGGACCAGCATAGGTATCTACAATTCTTGGGGGCCGTATGACACATGTTAACGCGAGTAGGAGCCAATCTTTAAGTAAAAATGGGGATCACTTCACCCTCAGCATGGGGTGCCAGTTAAAGTAAGCTCAAGTAGGTGCAGAGATATAGTGTGGGTGCGATAGTACATTCGACACTTCCTTAGCTTGTGACACTTTCCTGTTTTCAGTTTATATCTATCATGCCCTTTTCTTATTCACATACTGAAGAGTTACTAGATTTACTCAGCCTTTATGTCTGACTCTATTTTCTTTTCATCTTCTTTTCTTTCGTCCCCCCCCCCCCAGGTCCACAGGGAGGAAACAACTCAGCTCAGTCAGACTCTTTACAAGCTCCAAGAACGTAGATGTATGATTTGGATCTCTTTTGCTCGGATTATTGCTTTGGATATCACTATGGGGATTTTTGTCACTTTATTTATGTTTTATGCTTCTTTAATAATCAAGACAGTAATGAGGTTGTAATGTTGGAAGTATTTTGAGACAATTATGGAATGTTTTGTGTAACACCCCGAATTTTCTATTAACACTAAAGTTGCTAAAATATTAATAAGTGTGTAAGAGGGGGGATGTATCTAATATGAATATAAAAGTGTGTAAGAGAGGGGATGTATCTAATATGAATATAATAATATTAATAAGTGTGTAAGAGAGGGGATGTATCTAATATGAATATAAAAATATTAATAAGTGTGTAAGAGAGGGGATGTATCTAATATGTATATAAAAACAATAATAAGTAAAGGGGGATGTATCTAATATGTACATTGTAGAAAATATATATATATTTATGACATGAATAGAAGTTTATTAATATGCTGAGTGTTTGCTGAGTCACTTCTGACTCATTGCTGAGTCAACAAGATAAACCCCATCTTGTCTGAACGGCTGCGGTTATTTCTAGGTTAAATCTAATGGCCTAAATGAATTCTAAAATCTATAAATAAGTGGGTAGACCCTAGACCTAAATCACTTGTAAAATTAGAGAAGCTACCAACATGCTGCTGCCATGGAGTTCAGCGTAGCCGTCACAAACTAAGAAGAGGAAGCCTAATCATCTACAACTAAATCTACACAAATCAAATCAAAAGATCTCTCTTTCTCTAATTCTTTTCTTTTGTTGGTGAGTATGATGATTCTCTCAAGACTATTACAAACTAATTTGACTCAGTTATGAATGGATCACAAGAAAGTGATGTGATTTGTAATTGTAAATTCTATATATTGTGGATCTCTTATTATGTTATTATGTTGTCGTATGATGTAAATTATATATGCTATGTCATGCTATGTTGTAAATTCTCTTATGCTATGTCGTGCTATGTTGAGAATCATGTCAAGCTATGTTATACTATCATACTATGCCATGTTATAAATCATGCTATATTATGTTGAAAAATCATGCTGTTGGATCATGCTTAAAGTTATGTTTTTTTTCTCTTAATTTAAATGGATCTTGTTTATGGGAATTTGCCTATTAGGTTAGGTGTACCCATAAACTTGAAACTATAATTAAATAAAACTTGAATATGGGAATTTGCCTATTGAGTTAGGTGTATCCATATAAAACCATGTTGTTAAAAAATTAGATGATGTTGATTCACACATGTTCATATGTAAGTTTATGAAAATTGATTGAGATTATATTAGGTGAATTTTGAACAAGTTGACACCTTTAGGTCCATGACATGTATAATCTATGCAAGTTGGACATATGCAAGTTTCACCCCTTATTATGATTCATTTGGTCACATATACATGTTGTTATTATGATAATCTCTTTTATGCTATGAGTTAGGCTATTCGAGTCTAACTTATATTTTGCGAATAAACGTTCAAACGTGGGGTAGGGGTAATATTAGGAATTAATAAATTGGGTGCAATTTTGTAAGATTTTGCATACCATGAATGGATGTCCATAATTGAGTCAATTATGGACATTGTTAAAAATTGGAAGTAATTAATAATTCAAGTAGGGAATTATTAAAATTGGGGGAAAGTGGATTATTATTAATAATCAATGCTTAGGACACGAGGTTGGACCCGTTTGTGATGTAAACCTGCCCGGACCCGCCCGGCAAATCCAGTAGTCACAAATGTCGGCCCAATGTGAGAGGTCCTAGGCCCAAACTAAAGCATAACAGTTGTAAAGACACGAGGTTAGACTCTTTTATGGGGTAAGACTGCCCGGACCCGCCCGGCAAATCCAGCTGCCATAAATGCCAGTCTAATGTGAGAGGTCTTTATGAGGTTATGGCCTTAATGAACTAAGAAATACTTAACCAGATAATCATGTAAGGTGGGACATGGGGGTTAAGTAGGTGCCTTGGGTGGCATGAGGAATCTGGTGGTTGCCTTTAGAGGCATTTGAAATACGATTAGACTTAACCAAACACACATGTAAATGAACATGACTAAGTGGGTTAAGTGGGATGGACTAATGGGGACAAGCTTAGGTGGAATGCTTGTGGTAAATAGTGGGGGCCCATTTCAACCAGTATCCCAAAACGTATCTTTGTGGGCTCGACCCAAGTCGAGGACGGGACACGCATACTGGGTTTGACTATAAGAGGCCAAAACAGGGAGCGGTGGCAACGCAAGTCCAACGGGTTTCATATGCGTGTGTGGACCCGGGCTGGTAGGTAAGACGTTGTTGCATCGTGTAGGTATAAGCCGTGCATGTCCGTTGTATCAGGTTGCCACTTTAGGGGAGTGATACACCCCACTGTGGGGCCAGCACGGGTATCTACGAGTTAGGGAGCCGATCGAATAATGGGAAGTAGGGTACACCTAGTGGAGATAGGGGCAGGCGGCACCTATGTAGTCAGCTAGGGGTACGTAAAGCCATTGGGAAAGTTTCTAAGTGAAGCTAAGTGGGATGAATCTTTAGGGTGACTGGTGTGGTGCAGTATAGTGTTTATCCTTTAGTATTTAGGAGCGCCTATAACGTTGCCTTTAGCGATTGTCTATGTCCTTAATCTGCTCTTCATAGACATTTTCTTGTTTTCCAGCTTATGCCTTAGTCCAGTTATTTTGGTAATAGTATTGTAGAATTATCATATTCACCAGACTTTATGTCTGACCCCCTCTTTTCCATCCTTTTTCTCCCTTCAGGTCCGCAGGTTGGGCCAAGTTCTAGTGGAGTCTAGTTGGATCGCTTAGCTTCTGGAAAGCTTGGACTGCTGAAGTAAAGTCCAGCTTGTTATCTTTCTTTTTAATGGCTATTCATGTAATGGGATTATGTACTTGTTTTATCAAGATAGATATTGTACTTGACATTGAATATGGTGTTATGATGTAATCAAACATGTTTTGACTTCTGCTACAATGAAATAAAGTTTTTGAATTTCCAAGTACTATTTTATATCTGTCTTGTTGTAATTTTACTGTTCTATATTCACTTAAAACCTCCATGGAAGTTAATGCATTCCCTTTGTGAGTGATATTAATGGACATGGGGTGTTACATTTTGTTTGAACACGTACTGATGAAATAAAAGTCTGTTTGGTTTCCGCTGTTTAAAATATGTGTATTTATATCTGTCTTGAGTTTATCTGTGGCTTTTACTTATAAACCTCCACCAAAGTTAAGGCATTCCCTTTGTGAGTGACCTTAACGGAGGTGGGGTGTTTCAGCAGCGGAAATCCATAATACAGCTTATGATCCATAACCATTATTACAACTTCAAAATACTGTCCCTAAAGCAAAAGAAAGGAAAGGTACACTACTAATGCCCAAAGCAGTGACCTTCTACAACACAAGGAGAATATATGTAGATAATACGTAGGAGCCTCCGGCTCATCTCCGGATCAGCTACTCGTGTATAACCAGCTAACATGTCTCTAGTATGCTCGTTTAGGAGAACCCAAAGTAATAAGAAGAGACATAAAACTCTTGGTCAGACAAAAGTCTGGTATGAGCGATAAGCAGCAAAACAGAACAATAACAAGTATACTAAACCATACCTGGACCTGGACCTGCAACCAAAGAGTTAGCACAACATACCGTACAATACTCTAAGATGCCACTAACATATGGTGTATAGGATACGGGGGTGGGGGTGTGCATGTCATAGTGATGTCAAACAATCAAGCATAGCAACCATCCTCACATCTCTCACTCAGTGCGTAAAGAATACGATATCCACCGCTTTAATCACCCAATACTTTGTTACGATCACTCTGGCCCATGGAGTCATGACGGCTCCACTGCACTGATCTGTAACCATTAATACTTTGCTATGTCCACTCTGCACCATGGAGTCATGATAACTCCACTGCGCTGGCTCATAGCCATGCTACGATCACTCTGCCCCATGAAGTAATAACTACCCCACTGCACTAATTCATAGCCTAACATTCGTCTTTCGGTGGTGAATCAAAGTTATGGACGTCGATAACTCCTTAGCACACGTCCCGCAGCAAATTCCAACCATGAAGTTAACTCGTTGGTTCCCAACTGAATCCTGAGTACAAACGTCCCATTTGGACTACCTTTGCATCTCGAGTTTTGGTCTTCTCCGGATAGGTTCAGTTGTCCACTTCTCTTCACTTCAGGTCGCACTCCCAGTTCGATTCATGGCTCACGTCTCTAGTCCAAGCACCTTGGTTTGGTTCGCCGTCACCCCTCTGGTTCGGATCGTGATTTCTCCCCCATAACATCAGGTCAGTTCGACTCGTGGCCCCATCTCCAGTACGGTTCGTGATTTCTTCACTCGAACGGGTCATGTCTTGAGCTCCCTCCCATGGCGGTTCAGATCGGGCTCCCTCTCTCGAGCGGGTCGGGTCGTGGTGCTAGCTCTAGAGCATTAGATCGTGGCTTGTTGCTTCAGGAGGTTCGTGATACTCAAGCTGAAACGGTTCAGGTCGAGGCACATATATCACGAGCATATTGCTACTGGAGTGGCTCATGATGGGTGGCCACGATCGGGTCAGTTTAGAAGGGAGCGATCCAATCCGGTTCCTGCACCATATTCTGCAGCTTTTCCAGCGATTGTTTTACGCCATACGATGGCGTTTTCGACTATTCTAACTGTTCTAATCAATCACAAAGCATACCATACAGTCATAGCAACATATAGAATTGACCACAAACACCCAAACAACAATTTGATATGTTAAAATGTATTAAACATACCCAAAACCCATATTTTCCTCTTAATCATGTTTAACAATAACTAATGTTATGATTAGCAAAACTTACCCAATTCAACCCAAATTTCTAACAGAGGCCTAAAACAATATTTTGAAATTTATGAATATTTTTCCAGAATTTAATCATGTTTAAATTCGCTAATTAACACTAATTACCCTTAATTAACCATATTTAATGTAAAAACAAGGCTAATCACTCACCTTTGCCATAATTAAAACTTTCAGAACTGAAAATCCTTTGATTTGGGTGAATACCAATGTCTAACAACAGGTCTAACTCAGAAATGGTGCTATTTCTCCTTGATTTGATGTTGCTAAGCTTAATCCCTGATTAGAGAGTGATTTAGGATGAAATTAGAAGGTGAAGGCCATTGATATGGTTTCTAAGAGGTAAATGGCGGCTAGAAAACTGAAATAGAATGAAAACCTAACTCATTTCAGCCTCCCCATAACCCTAATCCTGAAATGGGTTATGGGCCTATTCACTAATCACCTCATTTGGCCCGGTTAAGCAGTTTTTCACCTTCTAAACCTTATTTCGTCCATATCTCCCAAACGGTAAGTACATTTTTCACATATGACCACTCTACGGAAAGGTAAACCACCATCCGGATCTAATGGAAGTGGTTTAAGTCAAAATTCCTTCCCAATCAAAAGTTATGGCCAAAACAAGATCAGCTAGGGGCAAAACGGTCATTTAAAAATCGGCAAAAATCATGAACATTTGAAATGACCCCAATAGTCGTCCCCCAATGTCACACGACCATACGACTCCTTACGAGAAAGAAATAATATTCTACGATCCTCCGATGCGTAGAATGCGGGTCGTTTCATTCTCTACCCCCCCCCCCTTTAAGAAATTTCATCCCCGAAATTCCTTAACCCAAAACATACAAAGGATCCTGCATGCCTACCAATCATTAACAAAACAATAAAGCATACAAGACAACACAACAAGCCTATCCTAGCATGCGGTTTACTAACAAGGGAGTACTATACCGATATAAAAATCTTACCAGGCAAAGAGTTCTGGATACTTCCTCCTTATGTTCTCCTTTGTTTCCCAAGTACAGTCTTCCTCATCATCACCCCACTGAACTTTGACTAGTTTCACCGCCTTCCTTCGAAGCTGCTTTGTATCGTTCCCAACAATACGCATAGGCCTGAGGTTCCCAACTGCCTCAGCTTCAACCTCGATATCGTCCAACTGATCCGGTGAAATAGTCACACTAGGGTCGTGCACGAATTTCCTTAACTGGGAAACATGAAATACGTTATGAACTCCTACCATCTTCTCTGGTAATTCAACTTTATATGCCAAATTCCCAACTTGTTCAAGAACTGGGAATGGACCAACAAATCTTGGTATTAACTTGCCTCTCCTACCAAACCGTATCAGGCTCTTTAATGGAGAAATCTTGACAAAAACCAAGTCACCAATGGAGAATTTTAAGTATCTCCTCCCCTTATCAGCATAACTCTTTTGCCTATCTTGGGCAGCCTTCATTCGTTGTCGAATAACTTTGATCTTATCTGAGGTTTCTCTTATCACATCTGGCCTAAGCACAAATTTCTCACCGGATTCTAACCAACATGATGGTGAATTGCACGGTCTTCCGTACAAAGCTTCATATGGAGCCATACCAATACTGGATTGATGACTATTATTATATGCAAACTCTACTAGATGCAAATGGTTATCCCATGATCCACCAAAATCCAATATGCAAGCTCTCAAGAGACCTTCTAATACTCGATTCACCCTCTCCGTCTGACCGTCGGTTTGAGGATGATATGTGGTACTGAGGTGTAATTCTGATCCTAACGCCTCTTGTAAGCTCCTCCAAAATCCACTAGTAAACAACGGATCTCGGTCGCTCACAATGCCTTTGGGTATTCCATGGAATCTCACTACCCACTTTATATACAGTTCCGCTAACTTAGGTGCCATTTTATTCGACTTGACGGGTATAAACCTTGCAATTCTGGTTAATCGCTCCACAATCACCCAAATGCTATCACGGCCAGATCTAATCCTTAGTAACCCATCAATGAAGTCCATTGAGACTTGTTCACATTTCCATTCAGAAATTTCTAATGGTCGTAACAAACCACTAGGCTTCTTTTGCTCAGCTTTAACTAGCTGGCAGTTCATGCATTTGGATATAAACTTCCCAACGTCTCTTTTCATCCCTTCCCAGTAGTAGGTCTGCTTCATATCTCGATACATTTTTTTACCACCGGGACGTATAGTCAGTTTTGAGTAATGACATTCTCTAAGCACTTCATCTCTCAATCCCTTGACATTGGGCACAACTAGTCTTCCATTCTTTCTAAGCCATCCACTCGATCAAGCCCATACTTGTTGATCTCTTCGTCGATTCCCATCTCTAGCTTTGAGATGATTTCCAATAGGTTAGGATCGTCCCTCTGACTGGAACCAATCCGCTCAATTAAAGTGGGTCTGATCGTCAAACTTGCTAACGTTTCTGGATCCAATCTGCATTTTGGTCTGAAATCGTACCCAGCGATATACTCCAGTTGCTTCCATTCAACATAGCCCCTAAACTGGCATGTTCCTACTCAATGCATCAGCTACCGCATTGCCCTTTCCTGGGGTATATGCGATATCAAAATCATAGGAAGCCAAGAATTCTAACCATCTTTGCTGTCGGAGATTTAGATCCTTTTGAGAGAAAAGATACTTTAACGATTTATGATCGGTAAACAACTCGAATCTTTCTCCCAAGAGGTAATGTCTCCACATCTTCAATGCGAACACGATCGCTGCCAATTCCAAATCGTGGGTAGGGTATCTTTTCTCATATGGTTTCAGTTGCCGACTTGCATAAGCTACAACCCTACCTCCTTGCATCAAACAGCACCTAGTCCGGCACCAAATGCATCCGTATATACTATCATCTCTTCATTCCCCTTAGGAATGACTAATACTGGTGCACATGCCAACTTTTCCTTTATACTCTTAAATGCATTCCCGCACTTTTCTTCCCAAACAAAAGTTTGATTTTTCTTGGTTAACTGAGTCAACGTTGTCGCTATCTTGGAGAAGGCTTGGATAAACTTACGATAATATCTAGCCAATCCCAAGAAACTTCTTACGTCTATTGCATTCTTGGGCGTAGACCAATCCTGTACCGTAGCCACCTTGGTAGGGTCCACGGCAATACCATTCTCTAAAACAACATGGCCCAAGAATATCACTACCCTCCTCCAGAAGTGACACTTAGAAAACTTTTCTTTCAATTGGTGTTTTCTCAACACCTCTATCACTATCCTCAAGTGTTCCTTGTGTTCTTCCTCTATCCTCGAATAAACCAAGATATCGTCTACGAACACAAGAAAAAACTTATTCAATTGATCTCTGAATACCCTATTCATAAGATCCACAAAATACGCTAGTGCATTGGTCAACCCGAATGGCATGACCAACCACTCATAGAATCCAGACGGCGTCCGAAAAGACCGTTTTAGCTATACTCTCAGCTTCCACTCTAAGCTGATGAAAACTTGTTGCGAGATCCAAGTGGGAGAACACCCTAGCGCCACTCAACTGATCAAATAAATCATCTATCTGCAGTAGAGGATACTTATTCTTCCTCGTCACCTTATTCAATTCGCGGTAGTCCACACACAATCGAAGGGAACCATCTGCCTTGGTAGAAAACACAACTGGTGCTCCCCACTCAGAAACACTTCTTCTGATAAATCCCTTCTTCAAAAGATCGTTTACTTGCACCCCGAGCTCTCGCTGCACCCTTGGTGCCATACGACGAAGTGGCATCACTATAGGTCTGGCATCTTTCACTAAATCAATACGGAACTCAATCTCTCGGTGTGGTTGAAGTCCGGTCACTTCCTCAAAGACGTCCGAATACTGGCTAGCCACGGGAACATCTAACAACTCATCATGTGGGATGTCGAGGGAATTTACAAAACTAGCCATTACCCCATCACTAGGTAGACCACCAAACACTACCCTCCACCCATCATCCGCTCTAACTGTCACCAAAAAGCCCTCACAGTCTACCAACACCCTGTATATTTGGAGCCAGTCGACTCCCAAAATAATGCCAAACCCAGTAAAGCCCAAAACAAAGCAATCACAAGAAAACATACATCCACGACTCGATAAGACCACATTACAACAAATCATGCTAAGGCTAGTTGAACCACCAATCGGGTTCGTCACCGCTAAAGGTCTATCGACTATCTTGGGTTCCAATCCCAACCTATCTACCAGGTCACTAGATATGAAGGAACTGGATGCTCCGGTATCAAACAATACTCGAACAGGAATATCATAAACAGAAAGCATACCTTGAATGACGACATGCTTTCCCTTCTCCGCCGCAGTCGGGGCATTCGACGAAGAAGGAACAACATTGATAGCATATGCTTTCACAATCTGCTTTTCTTTAAGGGGTTGCGGACACTTATCCTTGTGATGTCCCACTTGGCCACAGTTGAAGCACTTCCTGTCCGCTGGTTTCGCTCGACATTCTTTAGCATAATGGCCCTTCTTACCACAACTAAATCACTCCACATCTTTCTTATTCTTTTTCTTCTGGCCATCCTTGGTCTGATTCTGCTTTCTCTTATTTTGAGAACCATTCTTGCCTCCACCGCTTGCTTACGGTTTTGGCTCCTCTGCAGATGCAACCTCAGTTTTCGACTTAGGGTATAGACTCTCTGATCTCAAAGATTTTTCCACAATTGATTCAAACGTCTCATCGATGTGGTTAATAGGCCTTTCCCCCAAGTACTGATCTAAGCCTGTTATGAACTTCTCATTCTTTGTCTCGGGAGTGTCAATAAGAGATAATCCATACTTCGACAGAGTGTCGAACTCAGCAATGTACTCCGAGACTGCCCTAAAATTCTGTTTAAGCTCCATGAACTTCCTAAACAACTCTGACTTCTGAGCAGCTGGGATAAACTTTTCACTGAATCGGGCCTTAAATTGATCCCATGTAACTTGATCCTCTGGAGTAGCTACCTTAATAGCATTCCACCAATTCATCACCCGTCGTTGCAGCTGATGGGATGCTAGCTTTCTCTTCATCGCATCCTCAATACCCAAGTCTTCGAAGATACGCTCACAGCTATCCAACCAATCCTGAACTTCTGTAGCCGATTCCGTTCTGTGGAACGGCTTTCCACCAAGACTAGTGTAATCCTTGCATAGCTTGGCGAAATCGGCCCTAGGAACGTGCACCGCTGCACCACCACCAATTGCAGCATTAGGAGCTTCCCTCTGAACATCCCTAAGAATTTCTCTCATGAGGTCAGTGAACATCGTCCTCATGTCAAGAGCATTCCCATTATTAGCTCCTCTACCAGTACCCCTCGTATATCGGCTCATCGTTCAATCTGTAAGGAGAAAACGATCAACCATCTCTTCAGTGGTGCTAGTGCAGTGCGACTCCATCCTTAAATATACTAATAGTATATATATAGCTTTTGAAAACCAAAATATGACAAATACGTGCTCTCATATATGTATTATCTCTCTTTGGTGTCTTTCCTAGGTTAACTACGCAACCTAGAGCTCTGATACCAAGTGTGACGGCCCGCCCGCACCAAACGACATTTCCAATGAAAGTATGTTGTGCCAATGTCCAACCAGCATGGGACGGTTGCCAAAGAAAGGAAAGAAGGAAATTTGAACTAACAAGGAACCTGTAGAATGTCTCACAGTGCATGGAATAAAATATAATAATAACATACTTGACATAAAACAGGCGAGACAGTGCATAAGCTGAAAACTAAACCATAATCATCATAGAAGCGGAAATCCAAAATACAGCTTATGATCCATAACCATTATTACAACTTCAAAATAATGTCTCTAAAGCAAAAGAAAGGAAAGGTACACTACTAATGCCCAAAGTAGTGACCATCAACAACACAGGGGGAATATATGTAGATAATACGTAGGAGCCTCATGCTCGTCTCTGGATCAGCTATTCGTGCATAACCAGCTAACTTGTCTCTAGTCTGCTCGTTTAGGAGCACCCAGAGTAATAAGAAGAGACATAAAACTCTGGGTAAGACAAAAGTCTGGTATGAGTGATAAGCAGCAAAGCAGAACAATAACAGGTATACTAAACCATACCTGAACCTGGACCTGCAACCAAAGAGTTAGCACAACATACCGTACAATACTCTAAGGTGCCACTAACATATGGTGTAAAGGATACGGGGGTGGGGGTGTGCATGTCATAGTGATGTCAAACAATCAAGCATAGCAACCATCCTCACATCTCTCACTTAGTGCGTAAAGCATACGATATCCACCGCTTTGATCACCCAATACTTCGTTACGATCACTCTGCCCTATGGAGTCGTGACGGCTCCACTGCACTGATCCGTAACCACTAATACTTTACTATGTCCACTCTGCCCCATGGAGTCATGATAACTCCACTGCACTGGCTCATAGCCATGCTACGATCACTCTGCCCCATGAAGTAATAAACCCCACTGCACTGATTCGTAGCCTAACTGAAACACCCCACCTCCGTTAGGGTCACTCTCAAAGGGAATGCCCTAATTTTGGTGGAGGTTTATAAGTATAAGTCACAGATATACAAGACAGATATAAGAACACATATTTTTGAACAGCGGAAAACAACAACTTTTATTTCATTTAAAATACGTGTTACACCAACCATACCATAATTGTCTTACAATACTTCCAAAAACATAACATCTTTATAACTGTCTTGATTACATTATTTAAAGAAGCATAACGAAAACGTAAATAAACTGCAAAAGTCCCATAGTTGCTGTCCAAAGCCATAGTCCAAAACGAAAAGATCCAAGCAATACATTCTTTCTCTTCAAGCTGGATATGAAGGCTGGTCAAGCTGCGGTATTCCCTCCCTGTGGACCTGGGGGGGAAACGGAAGAAAAGAAGACGAAAGAAAAGTAGAGTCAGACATAAAGCCTGAGTAAGTCTAGGACTACTCAGTCTATGAATAAAGAACTGGGTATGATAAGTATAAACTAGAAATGGGAAAGCACCATAAACTTAGTTAAGTTGTCTAGGGTCGAATATACTATCGTACCCCATATTAATCTCTGTACCCATATAAACTAGTTCCCAACGGGCACCCCATAATCAGGGTGAAGTGATCCATTTTATGATGATCGGCTCCTACTCGCATAGTTACATGTGTCTTACGGCCCCCGATGTTGTAGTTACCTATGCTGGTCCCACCGTGGGGTGTATCAAGTCCCATGGTGGCGGCCCGACACAATCCTAGAATGCACAGGTATGCTACTGGTGCCCAGTGCCTTATTTTTCTGCACCGGAGTGTGTGCACGCCCGCACCCCGTTAGAACCTACACTGCTGCACCACCGTCGTCGATTTGACCTCTTACAATCAGCCCAGTAATCGTGCCCCACCCTGCCTAGTTTCAGGGTATCGTGATACCTTGTAGGGTTACTGCGAAAAGGGTCCCCCGCTACTAGGTTTTCTATTTCTAGCCAACATGCTAAGTTGGTTAAGTGTTTTATAAACCTAACCCCCAATCAGTCTGTTTAGTTCAGCATGTTCCATTTTGATTAAGTACTAAAATAATTTACTTAATCCTATCAATCCTGACTCAGCCTTAATTATCTTATTAAAGCCTTGACCTCTCACATTAGACAGGTATTGTTGTGGCTGCCTGTTGTCGGTTGGGTCCGGGCAGTCTTACGCCACAACTCAGTCTAACCTCGGGTCCTTATTGGGCTCCGTGTTTAACCACCCACATTGGATAGGTATTATTGTGACTACTGGACAGCCGGGCGGTTCCGGGCAGGTTTACATCACAACTCAATCCAACCTCGGGTTAAACACATCGTATTTTTCTACATTTACATATTTTGTCTCTTTTCTTTTTATATGTAAATATTTGCGGCCCATTATTCAAATTCATCTTTATTGATTAAGATTTATTTATGCCATTTAATTGTTTTTCAAGGTTGTTGGCATGCGTCAAACATGCCAACACATATGTTCTATATTTTAGCCCAAACGTCATTACCCCCGTTTTATACGTTCGTTCCAATGTAAGGTGTGTTGGGTTTAATACTTAAACCCAATTTAGCCATATGAAAAGGGGAGGCTATAACATGGTGTTTATAAGGTGACATAAAAAGGGGAGTGTGAACGCATGAACTTGCAACGAACGATTCAATTAACATAAAATAGGCACATGTGAACTTGCAATTGTAACATCATATAATCATGGCATAACAGGAATCATTTTATTCATATAATCATAGCATAAACAATACTTAAACATAAATTATTCTATTCATCTAGTTATGGCATAGAAAATACTTAAACATGAATCATTCTATTCATATGGTTAATGCATAGACAATACTTAAACATGAATCATAGGTTCAACTAACCATGTAAACTTGAAATTAAGAATCTAACTAAATTAGATATCATTATTATTATTGGCACATGGTCTTGACTAGAAATATAAGTCTATATTTTTATTTAGGCATAATATAAACTAATCATGTTCATAAAACCACTACATGTTAACAAAAAGGTACTTACTTTTGTCACTAATACAAAGGTATGGTTCAACTAGAATTATCCCAACCTAATTCTTATATGAATCATGGTTTTCATTCTATTCATAGAATTATAACATAAACATATCTAAACTTACATCATGGTTTTTATTTTATCTATGTAAACTTGCAAGAGGAATGTAATTCTAATGTAATTCTAATGTAACTTATGATAACAACATGAGCCTAAAAACATGTTTTTCAATTGGGCATAATAAAGAACATAGTTTAGTCATGTTCATAAAATTAATACAAATTTACAATGATGCGTGCTTTTGTCACTATCACAAAAATATGATTTTTATACTTGAACTAATGTGCCAATTCCAACATAACTTCATATGAATCATAATACTCAAATGGATCAAATTACACTAAAGATGACCATAGAATTATACCTCATTTTGGCATAACAGTAAAACATATACTTGCATGAATCTCAAATAAACTATTACACGTATAGTTGTTACTTTCAACATGAATCATATACTTGCAATTATCAATGGGTGTTGTAAATAACTACCACAAACATGTAGTTTTCAATATGAATCATATGCTTGTATGAATCCCAATCGTACACCATAGAATTGCCAAATCGTTTAGAATCAAAATAACATACAAATATAGATTATTATCGCCACAATTCCATTTCGCAAATCACGTACTTGCAAATATCCAATCGTATACCACAATATTCCCAAATCGTTTAGCATCAAAGCAACATACAAATATAGATTATTATCGCCACAATTCCATTTCTTTCTTTACACAAATCAACACAATTATTTAATTCATATCGGAATAGCACTCTACTTACAACGTATGACGAATCTTCAATTCAGGAATCTGAATTCTGAATTTGGAGATGCTATCCTTTGTTGTAGGCGTTGCTTTGATTGATTTGATGTTGCTTTAAGCTTTTGATTTATCTCCTAATTGTCTCTCTATTTCTGACGGCTATACTTAGTCTCTCCTCAGCAACATGACGGTCTCATCTCCATTTTAGTTTGTGTGAATTAGGGTTAGACTTAGGTCCTTTTTATAGAGTTTGTGAGTTAATTTAGACCGTCGATGAAGCTTGGTTCAATAATAGCCGTTCGTTTGAAGGAGAGACCAACCAGGAGCTGACACCTAGCCCTAGTGACAAGGCAAGGCTCAGAAAATCGACCAAACACAGACCTGGCCAGCCAGGACTTGACCAGACCTGACCAGCAGGTCATTTTTGACCTGGGCGCACTTGGCAGGTGCGCCAGGTCAAAAATGTACTGGCGCACTTCCCAAGTGCACCAATGCATTTTTGTTCTGGCGCACTTCCCAAGTGCGCCAGTGCATTCTGACCCATTTTCTGGTTTTTCGCCCAACTTCGTTCGTCCATATCTTCTTCATACAATATCTGTTTTACGCAAACTCAGACTCTATTTCAAGCAAAATTCCGAGACGAACGCAATGGCGTATCCCGTTTCCCTTAATTCTTTGATTTGAAATTAGTTATACTTTAATTTGTGAATCTCACTGTTATAGAATACACGGGGTGTTACACTAACATTCGTCTTTTGTTGGTGAATCAAAGTTATGGACGTCGATAACTCCTCAGCACACGTCCCCTAGCAAAGTCCAACCATGAAGTTAACTTGTTGGATCCCAACTGGATCATGAGTACAAACTTACCATTTGGACTACCTTTGCATCTCGGGTTTTGGTCTTCTCCGGATCGGTTCAGTTGTCCACTTCTCTTCACTTCAGGTCTCACTCCCAGTTCGATTCATGGCTCACGTCTCTAGTCCAAGCACCTTAGTTCGGTTCGCAGTCACCCCACTGGTTCGGATCGTGATTTCTCCCCAATAGCATCAGGTCGGTTCGACTCATGGCCCCATCTCCGGTACGATTCGTGATGTCTTCACTCGAACGGGTCATGTCTTGAGCTCCCTCCCATGGCGGCTCGGATCGGGCTCCCTCTCTCGAGCGGGTCGGGTCGTAGTGCTAGCTCCAGAGCATCAGGTCGTGGCTTGTTCCATTAGGCGGTTCATGATACTCAAGCTGGAGCGGTTCGAGTCGAGGCACATATATCACGAGCAAATCGGTACTGGAGTGGCTCATGATGGGTGGCCCCGATCGGGTCGGTTCAAAAGGGGGCGATCCGATCTGGTCCTGCACCATATTCTGCAGCTTTTCCAGCGACTGTTTTATGCCATACGACGTCGTTTTTGACTATTCTAACTGTTCTAATCAATCATAAAGCATACCATATGGTCATAGCAACATATAGAATTGACCACAAACACCAAAACAACAATTTGATATGTTAAAATGGATCAAACTTACCCAAAACCCATATTTTCCCCTTAATCATGTTTAACAATAACTAATGTTAGGATTAGCAAAACTTAACCAAATCAACCCAAATTTCTAACAGAGGCCAAAAACAATATTTCAATATTTATAAATATTTTTCCATAATTTAATCATGTTTAAATTCGCTAATTAACACTAATTACCCTTAATTAACCATAATTAGTGTAAAAACAAGGCTAATCACTCACCTTTGCCACAATTAAAACCTTCAGAACTGATACTCCTCGGATTTGGATGAATACCAATGTCTAACAGCAGCTCTAACTCAGAAATGGTGCTATTTCTCCTTGATTTGATGTTGCTAAGCTTAATCCTTTATTAGAGAACAATTTGGGATGAAATTAGAAAGTGGAGGCCATTGTTAGGGTTTATAAGAGGTAAATGGCGGCTAGAAAACTGAAATAGAATGAAAAACCTAACTCATTTCAGCCTCCCCATAACCCTAATCCCGAAATGGGTTGTGGGCCCATTCACTAATCACCTGATTTGGCCCGGTTAAGCAGTTTTTCACATTCTAAACCTTATTTCGTCCATATCTCCCAAACGGTAAGTCCGTTTTTCACATATGACCACTCTACGGAAAGGTAAACCACCATCCGGATCTAATGGAAGTTGTTCCAGGTCAAAATTCCTTACCAATCAAAAGTTATGGCCAAAACAAGATCAGCTATAGGCAAAACAATCATTTAAAAATCGGCAAAAATTATGAATATGGGAAATGACCCCAATAGTCGTCCCCCAATGTCACACGACCATACAACTCCTTACGAGAAAGAAATAAATATTCTACGATCCTACGATGCGTTGAATGCGGGTCGTTACAATAGGGGTTTCTTTATTGAACTGTCTGACGTTAAGTAAATCATTTTAGGTGGATAAAACAAGAGAAAAGGGAAGTAGATTGAATAGACAAAAGAGGATATAACCTAGGGTTCTTTTCCGAAAGCGATTTGGGGGAAAGGGAAAAAAGCTTAAAAAAAAGTTGTAAGTACGAGTAAGAAGGAGTAGAAAATCGAAGGTCGCATTTATTTTGGGCTGCGCGGACTATTTTTCTTAGGGGGAAAGTGAAATATTTTTTTATTGCGTTTATATTGTGAATGAAAACATCTTTGCCTGCATTTGTAAATAAACGCCACTGATTTTTGCAATAAAAAATCAATTTTCTTGTAATTCATCATAGGTGTTGATCCATTATATTCATTTTAGGGCAAAGGAATTCGTCTAGCATAAATCCATGGGGAGCACATGTGAAAGTTATCTGCATATTATGTTGTATCTAACAATTCTATGATTTTTGTTTGATGATAACAAACATATATTTATTATTATAAATGTTTTTGTAATTGTACTGCTATACTACATCACAAATAGAATATAATATTTAAATTTTAATAGAATACTACTTCACAAGAAATTAAATATTCAAACAGTATTTTATTTAAATATAATATTTTATTTCAACATCTCAACAGTACAAATTTATAACTTCACTATTTGTACATTTCACTGAAATACAGTTCATTCCATTTCATATATACACAATTCCTCACTACAACTCTCAGTCACTCAGTTACACTTCACTCAGTTGTTAAAATTCATATATACATTCACTCTCACTCACTCATATACAATTACGCAGTCTTGTCCTTTATCTTCTGTCTGTCAGCACAGTCAGTCCAGTCTTTTGGTTACCTATCACAAGAAACACATACAGTAAACTGAAACAAAATATTTTTAAATTCTAGCAGATATAGTTTTTATTTTAAAATTTTATTTGTCTCAGAATTTTGGTGTGTTTTTCATCATTTTTCATGACTTGATCTGATTTTAATGGATATCCATCTATGCCTAGACAGCTTGTGATGTTCACAGTGATACACTGTAAATACTACAGGGCAGACATCATATGTAGTTCTCACACACACACACATATATATATAGATTGCACGTGCACTATACATGTATACACATACATGTGTATGTATATACACATATATTCTATGCAAGGGCAATATGGTCAGCATTGGAGAAATATATCAAGCAAGCTATGTTCAGGTAAAGCTCGACACACATGCACAGTGCATGGGTCGAGTATCCATGAACAAGTTAAGAATGCATTGTGCATACATGCATCAGCCACATGTTCAAATACAGATGTCAAATATAGTGCAAGTCGAGCAAAGTATGGCTAAGTTATGAGTCAGCAAACAATACAGCAATGGTCAAAGCAATGGACAAAGTTTTTTTTTTTTGGCAAGATACCAATACAACTCAGCAACATAGCAGGGTGCATGAATGGAGCATAATCACACAATAGTTCAGGCCGAAACAGTGGTGATGAATTCAAGAAAACAGTCCATAAATAGTAGGATTTTTGACAAGCAAAAAATACACATTTGCAAGGCAAGCCAACAAACATATTTCAGCTCGACAGTATTGAAAACTGTGCATGTAAATTTACAAATTCAAGTGCACATGATTTCAAGTACACAAGTCAAACTGGGTCAGAAAATATACAGTGAACAGACCATGCAAAGAAACTCAATGGTCAAGACAGCTCAAAAATGATCAAGCCAAAGTACACGCAAATGGAAACATAAGAACATTTTTGGTCAACAAAATCTCAGGGGTGCAAACATATTTTCATCTCAACCGAACTAGTGGCAAGTGCACATTTTTGTGTCTAAATTGTAACAACCCGGAAAATCGAAACCAATTTAAAAATTTTATTTTGGCAATTTCAATGAATTTTGAATATTTAAAACGATTTATTTTAAATAAAAACGACTAGAAAATTATTTTTAATAGAATTAGCATGTATAAATTTATTTAAATCGAAATTAGATTATAAATATTTATTTTAATTATAAAAGGAATTGAAAATGGCGCGATAGTTTGAAAATTAGATTTCAAATTTCAAATGAATGTACAAAATTCAAAATAAACCGGATTTTGGTAAAACCAGAAATATTTGAATTTGATTGAAAATATATTTCCAACGAATGTGAAAAATTCAGATTTCATAACGGGAATAAAAAGTTATGTCCAGTTGAAAATTCAAAATAGTCGCTATGGAATTTTATATAAAATATAGCCCTTAAAAGTGTAGATTTTGCAAACGACCTCCGTTTTCGACGAGACCAATTTTGTTGGATCCGGAATGTCAAATTATTACTAGATTCCAATTTTCATAATTTTTGGAACCAATATGTGAGCGTGGTGAATTTAAACGTGTTTGGTCAATTCAATTCGAATTTAATCGAATGCAAAATGACCATTTTTCAAACTGTCTCCAAATTCGACGAAATTAGTTTTGTTAGGACCGCATCGTCAAAGCATAGCTAGATTTAGTTTTCTGGAATTTTTGCAGACCGTATGTGGCCCCGGTAAATTAGAATGCACGTTGAAATCAATTTGGAATGTTATATTAATTTATATTTTAATTTTGATGAAAACGGACTGAAACAGTTGAATGGGCTGGCGGGACATATCCCATTGTGTTCGGAATGGGGGTAATTAGCTAACGGCGATAGTCGGTGGGTTCGATTTAGAGCTCGAATTTAAAAGTTACTTTTTTTGAAATAAAAATAAATTAAATATATATTAATATATAAATCCAACCATTATCTCTCTCCACTTCTATCGTTCAAAATTGATTTAAGAAAAAAAAAGAGCAGCGGCCGCTGCTGCTCCTGCCGCCGCGCCACCCTCGTGCCAGCACTCGCCGGAGCCGCCGCCCTCCGGCAACTCCCCCTCCACCTCAACGATCCCGCGCAACCCTTCTCCGCCTGCTCGATGGAGGAACGACGCAGCACCCCCCTCCCCAAACCGTTCAACCCTAGCGTGCCTCCCCTCTTCCTCCACCTCTGGCGCGACATCTTCCCTCACCCCATAATGATGTTGTAAGTTTTTTATTATTATTATGTCTATTTCTTTCCATGTTTTATTTTTTTAAGGTAATTAATTTAAAAAAAAAGATGAAATCAGTTTTTTTTATAATATAGTAAATTAAAAATATAATATATATATATATATATATTAACAAGATAAAAATAGGGTCTTTATATATATATATATATATAATTCTGGAATAAAAATATAATTTTTATTAATATATATAACATTTTGAAATGAAAAAGATTATATTTTTATATAAGAAAAGATTATGTTTTTATATAAGGAAAGAATATATTTTTATATAAGGAAAGATTATATTTTTATATAAGGAAAGATATTAGCGGCCGCTGCTGCGCCTACCGCCGCGCCACCCTCGTGCCAGCACTCGCCGGAGCCGCCGCCCTCCGGCAACTCCCCCTCCACCTCAACGATCCCGCGCAGCCCTTCTCCGCCTGCTCGATGGAGGAACGACGCAGCACCCCCCTCCCCAAACCGTTCAACCCTAGCGTGCCTCCCCTCTTCCTCCACCTCTGGCGCGACATCTTCCCTCACCCCATAATGATGTTGTAAGTTTTTTTTTTATTATTATGTCTATTTCTTTCCATGTTTTATTTTTTTAAGGTAATTAATTTAAAAAAAAAGATGAAATCAGTTTTTTTTATAATATAGTAAATTAAAAATATAATATATACATATATATTAACAAGATAAAAATAGGGTCTTTATATATATATAATTTTGGAATAAAAATATAATTTTTATTAATATATATAACATTTTAAAATGAAAAAGATTATATTTTTATATAAGAAAAGATTATGTTTTTATATAAGGAAAGAATATATTTTTATATAAGGAAAGATTATATTTTTATATAAGGAAAGATATTATTTTTAAGTAAAGAAAGATTATTTTTTTATATTAGAAAAGATTTGATTTTTAAAATAGAAAAGATAAGATTTTTAAGCAATAGAAAAATATGATTTTTATTTATACAATAGCATAATAAAAATATAATTTTTATTATACGAGTAGCGATATAAAAATATACTTTTTATATATGAAGTAGCATTATAAAAATATGATTTTTATAATATAATAGCGATTTAAAAATGTGATTTTTATTATCATGTAGCGATGTAAAAATATGATTTTTATTTAAATAACTTCATTTTAAAAAAATGTGTTTTTTATCCCTTTAGCGTTGTTATAAAAATATGATTTTTACATATGTAGAGAATATAACAATATGATTTTTATATATATAATGTTAGAATAAAATTATGATTTTTATTTATGTAGTAATAGAATAAAAATGTGATTTTTAATATAAAAATCGTGTGAAACAGATTGCGATGGAACTGATGGAAAACAAATCCAAATCTGAATCGTTCAGAAATATAAAATGGAGGAGTGGATACCAAAGGTGAGAACTTCTCACTTTAATTTATTTTCTAGTTAAAATATGTACTCGGATACAGACGGTGCTTAGTAGCACCCGACACCCTTGTTTGAAACCATGTTTGTTTGGTTGTTTGATTGATTGGATTATTTGTTTGAATTTGGTTGTTCGGGTGAAATGAATTGATTAGAATTTGGTTTGTACATAGCGCGAGCCAGTATTAGGCGAGGGGTAAGGCTAGACCTTATTCCGGTTCTAGTACCGCGCCGTTACGCTGCCGAAATTTTCTAAAAATATTAGAACAATAAAAATATCGTTTTTATTGTATAAATGAACAGTATAAAATATTCATGAGTTGAAATAAATATTTTATAGTCAAAAATATAATTTTTAACGTGTATATGAATAAAATAAATATTTATTTTCAAATCGGACAATTTGTTTATGTATACACATTTGACTGATATGGATTGGGACGATATATTTTACACATCGCCCAACTGCACAAATAATAATCAGTGTTTGTTGTCTGAAAACCCCACATGGGTATTGGGATGATATTGGACATACATTAATCCCAATATTTAGTTGTATGTCAATCGATGGGTTGATAGACTGTCGTAAGCGTTAATTATTTATATTTAACGTTTATGCAGTTGTGTAATGCACTCTGGATGATGGTTGATTGTGTTTGATTATTGTTGTGTACTTGTGTGTATGAAATCCATATAAATCAAGTTATATGGTTATTGACTGTGTCTGATTCCAATTCGGAAGGAATGAATATTTTAAAATAACGAATACTTTGAAATGACGAGTAATGAATATTTTAAAATAACTAATATTTTAAAATAATATTCAGTAACGGATCAAAATAGGATTTTGAGGTCTGATTTGGGATGGACACGAAAATATTTAAATATATGAAGCTGTGTTAATTAGATTAACGCCATTTAGACGTGAAAGATATTTATATCGATTTTATTCATTTTTATAATGAATACCGAAAAGGAAGTGAATTCAAAATCTAATGTTTTGAAAATATTATCATTTATATATTAATGACATGGAATATTCAATTTTGATTTAAAATTGAATATGAAGCTGAAATAGTTTTGAAAACGAATTTAAAACGATTTATAAAATATGTTTTAAATGGAAATTGACGAAATGTATATATAAATAATATATATTATATAATTAATGGCCTGAATAGAACACGCCGCGCCGTGGTAGTTCGCGAATTTCGACCATTGACTTCGAATGGACATTACGGGAGATCCGGCCATCGGATTCTCTAAAACCGAAACCGTTGGGTTCGTATCGAAAAGATCTTTCCAACGAATATAAGAGAATTGAAATCTAACGGTTAGATTTGCAATTATGTCCAAATCAAATTTGGAAAAGGTCGTTGTAAGTGCAGTTCGATGACCGTTTATGGAAATCGACTGTACGGGCCTTGATAAAATTATTAAAAATATTAATAATTTGTGTAAAATCATAATAAATGATTTGGAAAGAGTTGGGATTAAAAATTCCACGTTAGTGAAGATAAAAATATATTTTTATCTAAATGAACTAGTTATGAACTAGAATTATAATCCAATATTTTTAAATAAATAAATTGGATTTGAAATGGTTTTAAAAATAACCAAAATTTCCAATATATGAATTGGAATGGATTTAAATCGAAATTATCTTCGGAATATTTCGATATTGGATTCCGTGATTATACGAATATTGTGGAGGAATTTGGAAGAGATATATATATATATATCGTTATTCCCAATACGATATTTGTTGATTTAAGAATTTGATATTGAATATAAGCCAATATAATTTCTATTCAGAGCCTTGTATTTAATATTGAATTGGATTTTGGGTTTGTCACGAACTGTGTTTTAAATGACAATGTTCTTAAACCTAGTTGAGAAAATATTAAATCTTTTAAATAAGATTTAGAAGAGTTGACCAATTAATTAATATTTAATTGGAATTGAATTGAATTGGATTTTGGGTTGTCGTGAATGGTGTCTTTATTAACACCATTCTTAAACCAAGTGTGAAAAGAATAAATCTTTTAATTAAGATTTAAAGAATAATTACCAATTAATTAACATTTAATTGGAATTGAAAATGGAATGTGAATTGGGTTTATTGTGAACTGTGTTTTTAACAACATTCATTCTATAACCCGATCTACAGTAAAATGTGATTTGGAATATATAAATCTTTAATTAAGATTTAATGGGATTTTTCAAAGTAAAGTTTCCAATTAATTAATATTTAATTGGAATGCAATGGAATTCGATTTGATAATAATCGAAATGAACTTCTGTGGAGGAAGACTGGTAATATATATGGAATTTAAAAGGCTTTGTCATTATTCCATTTATATTACTGGTCAGATACGAAAATTGATATCGATCATATATATCGTTTTGTTTTCCTGTGAAGATTCCATAATTAGTGGAAGAGGATTTGAGTTTATTGTGAACCGTATTTTAAATGACATTGGTTCTTTAACCCAGTTAAAGACAGTATTACATGCCTAACATTGTATTTCAAACTGTATGGTTGATCTCTGCTAAATATATATCTGTTTGGTGGCGGAGAATTTATTCTCTTGCTTAACACCCTTCTCTAAGATGTACAAGCTTAGAGGTTATATATCGGCAGAAATCAATAGTATGGTGTAGATTGCCAATGCGGCATGTTTGTGTTTCCAAAGTTAATTATTCATTAATATTGATTTTTGGGAAGATTAAAACTAAGTGGAGTTTTAATGAATCTTTAATTAAATTGGAATGAGAATTGATAATTTAAGTTATCAAACTGGGAAATGATCGAGAATGGAGTATCAACAGTTTTGCTCCTAGCGACAGTTAAATCTTTAATTAGATTTGAATGTGAAATGGTAATTAAATTCACGGATAACACCGTTGTGTTAGATATGGAGTATAACTAGTTTTGCTCCATGGGATGAATAGGTTGGGATTGGGAAATTAAACAAATGATTACTTCGGTAAGGTGTGTTAATCTCGACTAGTTTGGAAAACCTTAATATGGTTTGAATTGATATCCAAAGGAAGATTAAAGAATAAATTTAAAGAATTTATCTTTGATAAAATTAATGGGAACCTTTCCCAAAGGATACGAATATTTAAATAAAAGAATATTCAAAATTGGAATGAAGCATATGTTGTGTTTTTATAGCACTTTTTTATTATATACGCGAGTTATTCGGAAAGGCCGTGTTTACACCCATTCTGAATAACTGATTTGATGATAAGTCGAAGATGAAGATAGTGGCTGAGAACCAGAGGTCTTCACATCGTTTGGATGATTACTGATGTCTTGATTGGGATGTACACCCAAGACAAGGTAATAAGTGGTGATCGTCCAGACATACTTGGAGATAGACCGGATATGCGAGGACCTCTCTCCTGTATTGGACACGGGACGAGGAATAAGGTGCCTCCGGTTTCGTTCAGACCCAGAACAAACTATTAAATGGATGTGTGTCTGACATTGGATTTTATTCTGTGTTGATTGATCTCTATTAAATATATATCTGTTTGGTAGCGAAGAATTTATTCTCTTGCTTAACACGCTTCTCTGATATGTATGAGCTCAGAGATTATATATCGATAGACATCAGTTGCATGGCGTGAATTGTCAGTGTGGCATGCTGAGATGCAAATGATCAGGGCTCCTTTTGAAAAGCATAGTCTTGTGGTTGATGATCAAAGCATGGCTTTAATATAGCATAGTTTTGTGTAGCGTAAATTCGCGAGCCTCACACCTCGGTATGAGTCAGAAACGGGATAAGGAATCCAAGGAGGACATGACGTTTCTTTCTAGCTATGGGTGGTGTCATGGTATGGAGCCCAGACATTTACATATTTTTACCTATGTGGTTGTTGGATTGCGAGGCGCCTCGGATATATCAGTTTCTACGAAGCCGATGGATATTGAGTCATCTGGCTCATTTACGCCCGATAGGGCATGGAAACGTGTGTTCAGGAATTGCCAATCCTTAAATGTAAGAGGGGACCGGCCTTGGAGGATCCAGGGATCTTCTGCAGGGGATACTGAGGCATTTTCTAGAGTGTCTCGAAGCCGGCGAGAGTACATCCCTTGCCTCGACTCATGACGAAAATCCAATTTCCAATACGTGACATTTCGGTTTTGATTGTAGAGCCTAGTATTGATGACATAATAGCATGAGATACTATGCTGTCTATGATTGATACATTTATATTTGAAGTTGTTTTCATACACTTTACACTAAAATAGTGTCAAATGATTTGTTTTAAACATACCAAGCATGTTTGGCTATTATAAGGGAACACTCTATCCTCCGGTGAAACACCCCACCTCCGTTAGGGTCACTCTCAAAGGGAATGCCCTAATTTTGGTGGAGGTTTATAAGTACAAGTCACAGATATACAAGACAGATATAAGAACACATATTTGTATATAGCGGAAGAACAACAAACTTTTATTTCATAAAGTCAAATACGTGTTACAACAACATCCTTTCCAAAAACATAACATAACACTTTCATAATCTGTCTTGAGTACATTATTTAAAGAAGCATAAATAAAACATAGATAAACTGCAAAAGCCCCATAGTGGATTGTCCAAAGCCATAGTTCAAAACAGGAAAGTCCAAGCAATACATTTCTCTTCTTCAAGCTGGATGCTAAGGTTGGTCAAGCTGCTGTGTTCCCTCCCTGAGGACCTGGGGGGGGGAACGGAAGAAAGAAGACGAAAGAAAAGTAGAGTCAGACATAAAGCCTGAGTAAGTCTAGTACTATTTTGTCTATGAATAAAGAACTGGATATGATAAGTATAAACAAGAAGTGGGCATGCACTATAAAACTTGGTTAAGTTGTCTAGGGTCGAATATACTATCGTACCCCATGTTGATCTCTGAACCCATATAAACTAGTTTCCAATTTGCACCCCATAATCAGGGTGATGTGATCCATTCTATGATGATCGGCTCCTACTCGCATAGTTGCATGTGTCTTACGGCCCCCGATGTCGTAGTTACCTATGCTGGTCCCACCATGGGGTGTATCAAGTCCCATAGTGGCAACCCGACACAACCTTAGAGTGCACAGGTATGCTACTGGTGTCCAGTGCCTTATTTTTCTGCACCGGAGTGTGTGCACGCCCGCACTCCGTTAGAACCTACACTGCTACACCACCGCCGTCGCTTTGCCTCTTACAATCAGCCCAGTAATCGTGCCCCACCCTGCCTAGTTTCAGGGTATCCTGGTACACCTTTTAGGGTTACTGCTGAAAAGGGTCCCCCGTTACTAGGTTTTCCATCTCTAGCCAACATGCTAAGTTGGTTAAGTGTTTCCTACCTAACCCCCACCAGTCCGTTTAGTTTAGCATGTTCCATTTTGATTAAGTCTTTAGTTCACTTAATCCTAACAATCCTGACTCAGCCTTAATTGTCTTATTAAGGCCCTGACCTCTCACATTAGACAGGTATTGTTGTGGCTGCCTGTTGCTGGTTGGTTCCGGGCAGTCTTACGCCACAACTCAGTCTAACCTCGGGTCCTTGCTGGGCTCCATGTTTAACCTCCCACATTGGATAGGTATTGTTGTGACTACTGGACAGCCGGGCGGTTCCGGGCAGGTTTACATCACAACTCAATCCAACCTTGGGTTAAACACATCGTATTTTCTACATTTACATATTTTGTCATTCCTCTTTATTTCTTATATGTAAATATTTGCGGCCCATTATTAAGTTAATGGTGTAAAGGTTACACCAATCATGGGCCCAACCCATACTTGAACTTGGGCCCTTCTATTTTATATTTTCATTCATTAGTAATCTTAACCCAACGTTATTTTCCCCCGTTTAACACGTCCGTTTATATATATTTTGGGCTTAGCCTTTTAAAGCCCAAATTAGCCATGCGAAAAGGGGAGGCTTAAAGCGTGATTACATACACAAAGAGGGGAAGGTGAGCGTATGAACTTGCATATGACGTTGGAAATACATAATAGAAACTGGTGTACTTGCATATATATACTTTGGTCATAAAGCATAGGTGACATGAACCAAACCATGTAAACTTAAGATAAGAATCTAAATTAGGTGTCACATAGTCTTAACTACAACATAGACCTATGTTCTCATTTAGGCATAAACATAAACAAGTCATGTTCATAAGGTTTCTACATGTTTACAAAGGGGATACTTTGTTATTAACACAAAAGCATAGTTCAACTTAATCATGATTTAAGTCTAATCACATAACGATGGTATAAATATACTTATGCATGAATATTCCTAATCATGGTGTTTGCTTTAAACTTGCAAAAAGGGATTTTTGAGTTTAACCTAGCCATGTCTCACATATGTCATCATATAATTCTTGTAAACAAGATAGACTTAATCATGGATTTCAATTATGCCAAATATCATTCATAGCCTAGCCATATTCATAAGTTTGCAAAAGCATGACTTAATACATGGATTATGGTGTCAAAATTCCAACATAGTTTCATATGAACTATAACAACCAAACTTGTTTCAATTACTTGCAAAATGATTTATGCACAAAAATATACATCATGATGACATAATAACAAAGCCCCAAACTTGCATGAATTTCAATCAACTACATACATGTAGCTTCAACATAGATTACATAATTTGCGCAATATTCCAAACGTATACTTGCATAGAACTACCGCATGTAGTTCTTTATAATGAATAACATAATTTTGCACAAATATGAACTACTTTATTATCCCAATTCAAGCATACAAATCAACACAGTTGTTTATTCATACCAAAGTAATACTCTACTTACAATGGTGTGATGAATTCTCTAGTTTAGGGATTGAAGACGCAAATTCCTTTGTTGAATTGATTTGCTTAGGTTGCTTGAATTGCTTTAGGCTTTAGAACTTTCTCCCTAATCCTCTCTCTAGTTGGCGGCTACTCTTAGTCGTTCCTCAGCAACATGGCGGCTATGTTCTTAATTTTGAATGAATAGATTAGGGTTTAGTCTAGGGTTGTTTATATAGAGGTTAGGAACTGATTAGGACCCTTGATGTTGCTTGGATTGATCATAGCCATTCATTAGATAGAGACACCAATTAGAACCCGCCACCTAGCCCTAATGACAAAGCAGACCACAGAGAATCGGCCAAACACAGACCTGGCCAGCCAGGTTGGCTGGGCTCGACCAGGTCGACAGGGCTGTCGACAGCCCTGTCGACATGGGTAGCCCAGGTCGACAGCCTAGTCGACCTGGGTGGCCTAGGCGGGTGTTTATCCGCCCTGGCCCATTGGGCCCGATTTATAATTATTTTATTCTGTTTGAATTTTAAATTTAATTTTCAAACTTCCGAAGGCCATATCTTCTTCATACGGACTCCGTTTTTCGAAAACTCAGACTCTATTTCGCGTATTTTTCCGAGACGAACGCAATGGCGTATCCCGTTTCCCTTAGTTCTTTGATTTCAGATTAATTATACTTTAATTTGTTAATTCCACAGTTATAGAATTTGCGGGGTGTTACATTCTCCCCCACTTAAAAGGATTTCGTCCCCGAAATCTTCAAGTTAGGAGGAATGTATATCCTAACATCCAATCATCCATCTACTCATCCATCAAGCACGAGCATCCATTGTCCTTAAAAGACTTCTAATGCTTCATGATCATATGCGAAGTGTGTGTGTACATGTACTTATCTAATGCAAAATCAGGCGGTCTACTGATTCAGTTGACCTCCTTAATGCGAATTATGTAAGTGCCATGAATCCATTATGTGTGCAAATTTTCCTATTCTTGATTCTACATGAGTGCACAATCATTCATTACAAATGCAACATCCATATGACAACACATTAAAGTTCAACCATATACGAATGCAAACATATATGCATATGCAGTATGAAGTGACTGAGCCGATCTAAAACCTAGATTGTGTGTGTATATGCAACCACGAGCAACCACTAGCAATCACTTGCAACCACTTGCAACCATCATACATAACATGTTTCAACTACATGTTTCCATCCAAAAAGATTCTACCTAAAAGATAAGGTCGAGGAAATATACCTAAAAAGATAGATAAAAGCGCAACTTAAGGAAAAAGAAAGATCAAGGATGTACCCTCGAACAGAAAAGGGTAGGCAGTACGTATTCTAGCTTCAGTTTCCCAAGTCGCGTCTCCCTCGGCGTCGCTCCACTGAACTTTGACGAGCTTGACTTCGCGGTTGCGTAGCTTCTTCACTTCCGTTCCTAAGATGCAGGTTGGAACTTTTCTTATGGTTGCTTCGCGTTCCACTTCGGCCTCTTCGAGGATATTTGGCTCTACAACTTCAGCAGACTCATGTAGACATTTTCGGAGATGTGAAACGTGAAAAACGTTGTGGACTCCAGCCAACTTCTCGGGTAGCTCTAATCTATAGGCCATTTTCCCAATTTTCTCGATGATAGGGAATGGCCCTACGAACCTTGGCGCTAGCTTCCCTGTGGTTCCAAAACGAACAACGTTCCTTAGCGGTGATACCTTGAGAAAAACTCTGTCTCCAACTTCAAATTCAAGGTCGGTCCTCCTCTTGTTGGCGTAGGACTTTTGTCTGTCTTGGGCCGTCTTCATCCTTCTTCGTATTAAGTCTACTTTCTCTGAGGTCTCTCGGATCATATCTGGTCCAAGTATGAGCTTATCCGTCGACTCCCACCAACAAGTGGGCGATCGGCACGGTCTTCCATATAAAGCTTCGAAGGGCGCCATTCCGATGGTTGCTTGATAGCTGTTGTTGTAGGCGAATTCTACCAAAGGAAGGTGGTCTTCCCATGTCCCTCCGAAGTCGAGGACGCATATCCTTACGAGGTCTTCCAAAACTCTATTCACTCTCTCTGTTTGGCCGTCGGTTTGGGGATGATAGGCTGTGCTCAAGCATAACAGCGTTCCTACTGCTTCTTGCAGACTGCGCCAAAACTCACTGGTGAAGATGGGGTCTTGGTCACTAACAATGCTAGATGGTATTCCATGGAGTCGAACGATTTCCTTGAGGTAAAGTGATGCTAGGGATGAGGCAGTTCTTTTACTTTTGACAGGTAAAAAGTGGGCGCTTTTAGTAAGCCTATCCACTATTACCCAAATGCTAGTGTTGCCTCTCCTAGACCTAGGCAGCCCATCGATGAAGTCCATTGAGATGCTATCCCACTTCCACTGCGGGACCTCCAGAGGATGTAGTAGTCCGCCAGGCTTTTTCTGTTCCGCTTTAACCTGTTGGCACACCATACACTTAGAAACGAACTCTGCCACGTCCTTTTTCATGCCGTTCCAAAAGAAAGTCCTTTTTATGTCTTTGTACATTTTATCTCCGCCTGGGTGTATCGTCATCTTGGAGTGATGTGCTTCCTCTAGAACCTTCTTTACTAAATCTTTTGTCTGTGGGACGCATAGTCTTCCGTCGCGCCTTAGCAAACCCTTATCGTCGATGGAGTATCTGTTGAGGTGACTTGAAGTCTCACCCCTAATTAGCCTATCAATTATTTCCACAAGCTGAGGGTCTTCGCGTTGCGCTGTCCCTACTGAATCCACTAAAGTTGGGCGCACTTCGAGAGATGCTAGTAAGCCTGGTACGAAATCGGAGGAAGGCCTAAAGTCGAAGCTGGCTATAAACTCTAGGCTTTGTATTTCAACAAACAACGGGCTTAGGGTTAATTTCTTTCGGCTCAACGCGTCTGCCACTACGTTGCCTTTGCCCGGAGTATAGGAGATTTCGAAATCGTACGAGGCAAGAAACTCCATCCATCTTTGTTGCCTCAAGTTAAGATCCTTCTGCGAGAAAAGATATTTCAATGATTTATGGTCAGTGTAAAGTTCGAACT
This sequence comes from Allium sativum, assembly GCA_030737875.1. Taxonomy (NCBI): domain Eukaryota; kingdom Viridiplantae; phylum Streptophyta; class Magnoliopsida; order Asparagales; family Amaryllidaceae; genus Allium; species Allium sativum. Next base: position 828,199,431 of record CM060909.1, read on the forward strand.
TCTCACCTAGGAGATAGTGTCGCTAAGACTTGAGTGCAAAGACGATGGCGGCCAACTCAAGATCGTGGGTTGGGTAGTTCTTTTCGTGCGCCTTCAACTGCCTCCCGCCATAAGCTACTACCCTTCCTTCTTGCATTAAGACGGAGCCTAGCCCTGTCCCACATGCATCCGTATAAACAGTGAACATCTTGCTCCCATCTGGCAGCGTCAAAACTGGGGCTGTTGTGAGAGCCCTTTTTAGTCGTTGGAAAGCAAACTCGCAATCCAAGTTCCAATTGAACGCTAGGTTCTTCTTAGTCAATTTCGTGAGCGGAGCTGAGATTTTCGCAAAATCCCTTATGAACTTTCGATAGAAACCCGCTAGCCCTAGAAAGCTTCGGACCTCAGTCGCATTCCTTGGTGTCTTCCAATCTTGTACCGCCACTACCTTAGCGGGGTCCACTGCTAACCCTTGTTTGGATACTATGTGCCCAAGGAACCTCACTTCTTCTCTCCAAAAGTGGCATTTGGAGAATTTGGCTTTTAGTTGATGGACTCGCAAAGTTTCCATGATTGCCCTTAAGTGCTGAGCATGTTCCTCTTCACTCTTTGAGAAGATAAGGATATCATCTACGAAGACCACTACGAATTTGTTGAGGAAATCTCTAAATACCCTACTCATCAGGTCCACGAAGTAAGCAGGTGCATTTGTCAAGCCGAAAGGCATGACAAGCCATTCAAAGAAACCGTCTGGGGTTCTGAACGCCGTTTTATCGATGCTATCTTCAGCCACCCTTAGCTGATGAAAACCGGTTGTTAAATCGAGTTGGGAGAAAACAGACGCTCCTACAAGCTGGTCAAACAAATCGTCAATTCTAGGGAGAGGGTGCCTATTCTTTTTCGTTAGCTTGTTGAGCTCCCTATAGTCAACACATAGACGGAGTGAACCATCCGCCTTCGTAGCGAACACCACTGGAGCGCCCCATTCTGAAATGCTCCTCCTAATGAACCCCTTTTCTAGAAGCTCTTTAATCTGTTTACTGAGCTCTTTCCTTTCTCGTGGAGCCATATGTCTAACGGGCAACGCAACGGGCTTTGCATTATCTACAAGATATATGCGGAAGTCTATTTCCCGCTTCGGAGGCAAGCCCTTCACCTCTTCAAAGACATCCGGATATTCCCGGACCACTCTAACTGATTGCAAATTTTCAACAGAGGCATCTAGCGATTCAAGATAACTAAGCATAACCGCATACGAGGGATTACAAGAAATTTCCAAAGTATTACCGAGCTGGGTTAGGAGCCTAACAACCCTTTTTTCACAATCAAGGATGGCCCCATTACTGGATAGCCAATCCATACCCAAAATCAAACCATACCCCGAAAAGCCCAAAACAAAGGCACTACATTGAAATTCTACACTTAGAATAGAAATTTTTAATCCCACACAGATCATAGACAAATGAGCTGGGCCCCCAATTGGGTTTGAAACAATTAAGGAGTCCTCTACCATACTAGTTTCTAGGTGCAGAGATTCTACTAAAGCAGACGAGATAAAGGAGTGTGATGCGCCAGAATCAAATAAAGTGCGAACGGGGTGATCATAAAGATAAACTACACTTTCTACAGAAGTATTTATACCTCGTTGTTGCAGAGGTGGCGCTTCCAGCACATGGACCTGTGCCCCTGGGGTGGATCCAGCCCTCTGCCCCTGTCCTCGTTTCTTTGGGCAGTCCTTAGCCCTATGGCCTGTCTCACCGCAAGAAAAGCACCCACCATTCTCCTTGGCCTTCTTTTTCCGGCAGTCCTTTACTAAGTGCCCCACTTTGCCACAGAAATTGCACTTCCTCTACTCTTTGTTGCCTTTCCCGCCCTTCTTAAAGTCTGTCTTCTTGGGCTGCAAACCCTCTTTCTTCTTGCCCTTATCCTCTTCATTCAGCAATGCCATTTGCACCAATCTTTCATACGTGGCTCCCATGGGTATATGGGTCATGGCCAAACTGTGTAATGGCTCATTCAACCCTTTGACGAAACGGAGAGCCTTCTTGTGCGGGGTGTTGACTAGGTCAAGCCCAAACCTAGCCAGCTCATCGAACTGATTCACATATTCTCTGACTGTCTTGTCCCCTTGCTTAAGAAATAAGAATTTTTCCAACTGCAAACTTCTTTCCGCATCAGAGAGAAATTTGGTCTCAAACCTTGCCCTAAAGTCCTCCCATGTCTCCACTGGTCTTTCAGCATTAGTGACTTCCCACCAGTAGGAAGCCTCGCCCTTCAATAGCCACACTGCCAACTGTACTTTTTGTCTATCTTCTACCTCAAAGATGATGAATAGGTCCTCAGTTTCCTTCAGCCAATTTCTAGCTGCTACGAAGGACTCAGTTCCATGGAAATCCCTTCCTCCCATGGCTTTAAAATCTTTACATATCTTAGCAAACGTGTTTCCCCGAGGAGGAGGTGGAGGAAAAGGTGCTGCTGCAGCTGGATGATTCCCTTCCGCTGGGGGAGGAGGAACGGTAGGACCTGGCTGAGTGGCCCTTGCTTCTAAGAACCGTCTAAACCAACCAGGTATTGGTACCCCTTCTGGCAAGTTAAGATCTTCCGACATGCTGAAACAAAAAGGATAGATTCAAAACGAAGGATAAGAGATAGTACCTATGGCTTTGGGGAGTGGACTTTGCCTTTTTAAAATAAAATAGTATTTTTCTTTTAAAAATGCTTCTTTAAATTTCCTTTTTGAAAATAATCTTTCAAAACTTTTTATCTTATCTGGTAAACCTATGCTCTGATACCAAGTGAAACACCCCACCTCCGTTAGGGTCACTCTCAAAGGGAATGCCCTAATTTTGGTGGAGGTTTATAAGTACAAGTCACGGATATACAAGACAGATATAAGAACACATATTTGTATACAGCGGAAGAACAACAAACTTTTATTTCATAAAGTCAAATACGTGTTACAACAACATCCTTTCCAAAAACATAACATAACACTTTCATAATATGCCTTGAGTACATTATTTAAAGAAGCATAAATAAAACATAGATAAACTGCAAAAGCCCCATAGTGGATTGTCCAAAGCCATAGTTCAAAACAGGAAAGTCCAAGCAATACATTTCTCTTCTTCAAGCTGGATGCTAAGGTTCGTCAAGCTGCTGTGTTCCCTCCCTGAGGACCTGGGGGGGGGAAACGGAAGAAAGAAGACGAAAGAAAAGTAGAGTCAGACATAAAGCCTGAGTAAGTCTAGTACTATTTTGTCTATGAATAAAGAACTGGATATGATAAGTATAAACAAGAAGTGGGCATGCACTATAAAACTTGGTTAAGTTGTCTAGGGTCGAATATACTATCGTACCCCATGTTGATCTCTGAACCCATATAAACTAGTTTCCAATTTGCACCCCATAATCAGGGTGATGTGATCCATTCTATGATGATCGGCTCCTACTCGCATAGTTGCATGTGTCTTACGGCCCCCGATGTCGTAGTTACCTATGCTGGTCCCACCATGGGGTGTATCAAGTCCCATAGTGGCAACCCGACACAACCTTAGAGTGCAAAGGTATGCTACTGGTGTCCAGTGCCTTATTTTTCTGCACCGGAGTGTGTGCACGCCCGCACTCCGTTAGAACCTACATTGCTACACCACCGCCGTCGCTTTGACCTCTTACAATCAGCCCAGTAATCGTGCCCCACCCTGCCTAGTTTCAGGGTATCCTGATACACCTTTTAGGGTTACTGCTGAAAAGGGTCCCCCGTTACTAGGTTTTCCATCTCTAGCCAACATGCTAAGTTGGTTAAGTGTTTCCTACCTAACCCCCACCAGTCCGTTTAGTTTAGCATGTTCCATTTTGATTAAGTCTTTAGTTCACTTAATCCTAACAATCCTGACTCAGCCTTAATTGTCTTATTAAGGCCCTGACCTCTCACATTAGACAGGTATTGTTGTGGCTGCCTGTTGCCGGTTGGTTCCGGGCAGTCTTACGCCACAACTCAGTCTAACCTCGGGTCCTTGCTAGGCTCCATGTTTAACCTCCCACATTGGATAGGTATTGTTGTGACTACTGGACAGCCGGGCGGTTCCGGGCAGGTTTACATCACAACTCAATCCAACCTCGGGTTAAACACATCGTATTTTCTACATTTACATATTTTGTCATTCCTCTTTATTTCTTATATGTAAATATTTGCGGCCCATTATTAAGTTAATGGTGTAAAGGTTACACCAATCATGGGCCCAACCCATACTTGAACTTGGGCCCTTCTATTTTATATTTTCATTCATTAGTAATCTTAACCCAACGTTATTTTCCCCCGTTTAACACGTCCGTTTATATATATTTTGGGCTTAGCCTTTTAAAGCCCAAATTAGCCATGCGAAAAGGGGAGGCTTAAAGCGTGATTACATACACAAAGAGGGGAAGGTGAGCGTATGAACTTGCATATGACGTTGGAAATACATAATAGAAACTGGTGTACTTGCATATATATACTTTGGTCATAAAGCATAGGTGACATGAACCAAACCATGTAAACTTAAGATAAGAATCTAAATTAGGTGTCACATAGTCTTAACTACAACATAGACCTATGTTCTCATTTAGGCATAAACATAAACAAGTCATGTTCATAAGGTTTCTACATGTTTACAAAGGGGATACTTTGTTACTAACACAAAAGCATAGTTCAACTTAATCATGATTTAAGTCTAATCACATAACGATGGTATAAATATACTTATTCATGAATATTCCTAATCATGGTGTTTGCTTTAAACTTGCAAAAAGGGATTTTTGAGTTTAACCTAGCCATGTCTCACATATGTCATCATATAATTCTTGTAAACAAGATAGACTTAATCATGGATTTCAATTATGCCAAATATCATTCATAGCCTAGCCATATTCATAAGTTTGCAAAAGCATGACTTAATACATGGATTATGGTGTCAAAATTCCAACATAGTTTCATATGAACTATAACAACCAAACTTGTTTCAATTACTTGCAAAATGATTTATGCACAAAAATATACATCATGATGACATAATAACAAAGCCCCAAACTTGCATGAATTTCAATCAACTACATACATGTAGCTTCAACATAGATTACATAATTTGCGCAATATTCCAAACGTATACTTGCATAGAACTACCGCATGTAGTTCTTTATAATGAATAACATAATTTTGCACAAATATGAACTACTTTATTATCCCAATTCAAGCATACAAATCAACACAGTTGTTTATTCATACCAAAGTAATACTCTACTTACAATGGTGTGATGAATTCTCTAGTTTAGGGATTGAAGACGCAAATTCCTTTGTTGAATTGATTTGCTTAGGTTGCTTGAATTGCTTTAGGCTTTAGAACTTTCTCCCTAATCCTCTCTCTAGTTGGCGGCTACTCTTAGTCGTTCCTCAGCAACATGGCGGCTATGTTCTTAATTTTGAATGAATAGATTAGGGTTTAGTCTAGGGTTGTTTATATAGAGGTTAGGAACTGATTAGGACCCTTGATGTTGCTTGGATTGATCATAGCCATTCATTAGATAGAGAGACCAATTAGAACCCGCCACCTAGCCCTAATGACAAAGCAGACCACAGAGAATCGACCAAACACAGACCTGGCCAGCCAGGTTGGCTGGGCTCGACCAGGTCGACACCCCTGTCGACAGGGCTGTCGACAGCCCTGTCGACATGGGTAGCCCAGGTCGACAGCCCAGTCGACCTGGGTGGCCTAGGCGGGTGTTTATCCGCCCTGGCCCATTGGGCCCGATTTATAATTATTTTATTCTGTTTGAATTTTAAATTTAATTCTCAAACTTCCGAAGGCCATATCTTCTTCATACGGACTCCGTTTTTCGAAAACTCGGACTCTATTTCGCGTATTTTTCCGAGACGAACGCAATGGCGTATCCCGTTTCCCTTAGTTCTTTGATTTCAGATTAATTATACTTTAATTTGTTAATTCCATAGTTATAGAATTTGCGGGGTGTTACATCCGGCTTGTGTTTCGTTGTGTGATGGGACCTAAGTCATATAATAGCTTCATTTTTCCAAAAAAAACAATTGCGTTGTTTATTCTATGCACTGGTATTCTTGGGAGGAAATCGTTCTGTGTTATACGGCGTGGTCCCTTGATTTACCTTATTTTTAAAGTAAAGTTTTAAATAACTGTTTTAGTTCTCACACTAGTCACATGACTGACCTGGAGTTTATTGTTTTAACCCAAACTCTGGGTGCCCCTATTTCCCATACGGGCAGCTAGTAGTTTGGTTTTGCAGATATTATAATCACAAGATCCTGGTTTATAGCTGGAGATATATTCAGAAAGCTCTGTATCCGTGTATTCCTTTCAGTTGTGTTATGTATTATTTTTCCTCTGCATTGTAATTTGTAAATATCTAATATTGATCAAATGTATATTATTTGTTCTTACTCTATATATTCTTGTACTCTGATGTAAATTGTTGTAATAAGCAATGAAATATTCTTCTGTTTATGTTCTGATTTGTCGTGTTCTCAGACAATGTGTTTCTTTCTCTTCTCTTCGGAGACCGGGGAAGTTCGGGTCGTCACATAAATATTGGCAATATGTTCAAGCTGACAAGTGCAAATCAAGTTAACAAAATGACAAGCCAGTAAATCATGCCAAACCACAAACAAGTACAAATGTGTCATGAATTTTAATTGTTTCCAGTTTTTTCTTGAACGGTAAAATTTGGCAATTCACGTGTTCAAAGAATTGTGTCCAGAAAGTAAAAGGATTTTTCACCGTGAAAGAAACCAGATGATAATTAAATATGCACAATTAAAACTCAACAAGACACAAAGTGTTTTTGTTTCCAGGAAATTAGTATATTGGTTTTGGCAAGGAATTCTTTTTGACAAGTTTTTAAAATCCACATGATCGAATGTTTTTCAAGATATATCATTCAATCTATTTTGGGCATAAGTTATTTCTAAGGATTTCTTTTAAAGGCAAGAAATCTTTTGGTTCATGAAATAAGCAATGCAAAGCTCAACAAATATACTCAACATTTTTGGGCAAGAAATTAATGTGATTGTTTCCAATCATGCCACAAAATTTTAGAAATCAATGTTTGGCAAAACAGGAGTGTACTAATGTTGGCAAGAAAGATTTTTTTCAGCAAATCTGTTTCGAGCATTCAGGAATAAACTGCGAGGCAAATTTGGCAAGTTTGTTAAATTAATTCCAATCATTCCAGTAATGGAAAAATTAATTAATTCTTTCAAGTAATTCTTTCAGATTTATGTCCAAGAAATCACATAGTTTTTTTTATTTTTGCTTAAGAATTCAGAAACCAAATAGGGAATACAAGGCAACAATTCACGAAAGATTATCTCAATAATTTTCACGCGCAATCAAATGAGTCATATAAAGAAATCATGGATGATTTAGGATTTTATAATCCTATAAAATCACACACAATTCGTCATAGGCATGAACCGAAATTCAAGTAGAAAAATCAAACAACAAATTCGAAGAGTAAAAAGGAAAATCAATTCGAATTACTCACTTTATTTTTCGATCGCAAGTTCTCCTAATTCGAACAACAGATGAGCATTGAGAATTGAAGCATCAAAAATTAATGCAAGACAATCGATTGAAGTCAAATTTTGGAGTAAGGAGAAAACCCTAAATTGTTTTGTGTCGGCCGACATTGAAGAGTTCAAAAAGAAGCCCCTATTTTAAGTATCAAAGAAAAAAATGTGGTCGACCTTGTTTTAACATAGAAAAGGGGAGGGCTTTTATTTTAATTTATTTATTTTTTCTTTTGTTATTTTCAATCCAGGGTTTACTAGTTTTCCGGTAAAAATTAGGGGTTACTAGCTACGGGTTTGTAGCTAGGGGAAAATTTGATTTCGAGGACAGAAATCTGTAACGACAAGGAATTTCGCTCGATCCGAATCAGTCGCTAGACCGACCAAGACCGTTCGAAACGCCCGATCGTGTTGAGGACACGACAAATTAGAACGCAGACGGAAGAACATTTCATTGTTAATTACAACAATTCCATCAAAATACAAGAATATACAGAGTGTAAATGAATATTATACATTACAAAATATCAGAGATTACAATAAATTACAAAGCAGCGGATAATAATACAAAATACAACTAGAAGGAGATATACGGATACAAAGCTTTATGGATATCGTTCCGGCTGTACATCAGGATCCTGTGAATATAAATCTGCAAAACCAAAACTACTAGCTTCCCGTGTCAAAATAAGGGCACCAAGAGTTTAGGTTAAAAGAATAAACTCCAGGTCAGTCATTGGACTGGTGTGAGAACTAAAACAGTTATTAATCTTTATTTTAAAGTTAGGTAAATCAAGGTACCACGCCGTAAAACACGGAACGGGTTTCCTCCCAAGAATACCAGTGCATAAAACAACAGCGCAATGCTAAATACAGAACAATGAAGCTATTATAAGACCCAGGTCCCATCACACAATGCAACGCAAGCCGGAGGATAGGGTTTTTACCTTATAATACCCAAAGAATGCTTGATACGTTTAAAACAAATCTTTTGATACTATAATAAGTGTATAGTATATAAAACAACTTCAAATCATAAGTATCAATCATAGACGGCATAAGCGCCCCATCCCACTATGTCGCCATATATAGGATTACAACTAAAATCGAAACGTCACGTATTGGAAGTTGGATTTCCATCTGTGTACTGAGGCAAAAGATAGTCCACAACCGATTCGAGACGCTCTAGTCCGTGTCTCAGGTCAGAGCTCGAGTGACCTTTGGATCGTCAGGGCCGGTCCACCGATGTGGATTAAAATTCCTGAACACTGCGTTTCCCTGCCCTTTGGGGCGTAGGTGAGACAACTAAATGACTCCATCGGTCTCGGATCGACCGATATATCTGAGGCGCCTCAAATTCCAACAACCACATGAGTCAAACTCGTCAGCCAGTTCAAGCACTGATGCCACTCCTAACTAGAAGGAAACGCATGCCCTCCCTGAGGTCCTCTCCCGTTTCTGGTTCACAACTGGGGTGTGAGGCCCGCGAATCAACGTTACACAAAGCTATGCCACACAGGCTGTGCTTTGATCATCACCACAAGACTTTTCATTTCAACAGAAGCCTTGATCATTTGCATCTCAGCATGCCACACAGGCAATTCACGCTATGCAACCGATATCAATCACACAGAATGAAATCCGATGTCAGACATACAGTCCATTTACACGTCCATTCTGGGTCTGAACGAAACCGAAGGCACCTAGTACCCCGCATATCCATCGATCTCCAAGTACGTCTGGACGACCACCAACTGATTCCCTCCTCTTGGGTGTACGGCCCAATCAAGATCATTAGTAATTATCCAAACCACGTGAAGACCTCCGGTCTTCAACCACCGTCTTCATCTTCGACACCATGTCGAATCAGTTATTCAGAATGAGATAAACCCGGTCTTTCTGAATAACTCGCGTATATAATAAAGAATTGTTACACAAACACAACATACGCCTCATTCCAATTCAGAATATTCTTTTATTTAAATATTCTTACACTTTGGGAAAGGTTCCCATTAATTTTATCAAAGATAAATTCTTTAAATTTATTCTTCAATCTTCTTTGAATATCAATTCAAACTAGACGGGATTAGCAAACCACACCGGAGTAATCATTTTTTTTTATTTCCCAATCCCCACCTATTCATCCCATGAAGTAAAACTGGTAATACTTCATATTTAACACCACGGTGTTATCGGTAAATTCAATTACCATTTCACGTTCAAATCTAATTAAAGATTTAACTATCGCCTGGAGTAAAACTGGTGATACTCCATTCTCGATCTTTTCAATCTAATTAAAGATTCATTAAAACTCCACTTAGTTTTAATCTTTGACTGGGTTAAAGAATCAGTGTCATTTAAAACACGGTTCACGATAAACCCAAAATCACATTCCATTAATTATCGGGTTAAAGAACAAGTGTTATTTAAAACACTGTTCACGATAAACCCAAAAATCAATACCAATTCAATTCCAATTAAATATTATTTAATTGGTACACTTCAGTAAATCTAAATAAAAAGATTTAATCTTTTTCTCAACTGGGTGTAAGAACAGTGTTAATGAAGACACCATTCACGACAAACCCAAATCACATTTGATATTAAATACAATGCTCTGAATAGAAAATATACCGGCTTATATTCAATATCAAATTCTACGACCAACAAATATCGTATTGGAAATAACGATATTAATATATCTTTCAAATTCCCATAACAATATCTGTATCATCACGAAATCCAACATCGAAATATTCCGAAGACAATTTCGATTCAAATCCATTCCAATTCAATTATCGGAACTTCTGGTTACCTTTAAAACCATTTCAAGTTCAATCTATTTATTTTAAAAATAAATAGAATTATAATTCTAGTTCAAAACTAGTTCATTTCGATAAAAAACTATTTTTATCTTTTAAAATATGGAGTTATTCATCCCAATTTTTCCCAAATCATTCCTTTTGATTTTACACAAATTATTACCATTTTTAATAATTTTATCAAGGCCCGTACAGTCGATTTCCATCAACGGCCATCGAACTACACTTACAGCGACCTTTTCCAAATTTGATTTGGACATAATTCCAAATTCAACCGTTAGATTTCTAAATTCAAATATTCGTTAGAAATCTCTTTTCGATACGAACCCAACGGTTCCGGTTTTAGGAGAATCCGACGGTAGGATCTCCCGTAATACCCATTCGAAGTCAATGGTCGAAATTCTCGAACTACTACGGCGCGGCGCGTTCTATTCAGGCCATTATATTATATATATAATATATATAATATATACTTCGTTGATTTCCTTTCGAAACGAATTTTATAAATCGTTTTAAATTCATTTCAAATTTATTTCGACTTCCTTTTCAAATTCAAATCAAAATTGAATTTTCCCTTACAAATTCATTTTAAATTCATTTCAAATTGATTTCAATTCAAATCGATTTTTAATTCAATCTCAATTCGTATTCAATTCAATTTGAATTTAAAATTGATTCAATTTCAATTTGAATTCATTTCTATTCAATTCGAATTCGATTCTATTCAATTTCAATTAGAATTCGATTCTATACAATTTCAATTCGAACTCATTTCAAAACGATTTCAATTTTATTTCAATTTAATTCGAATTTCAATTTTATTCGAATTTCAAATCATTTCAGTTTATTTTGAATTTCAAATCAATTCAATTTAATTAGAATTTCAATTCACTTCAATTTAAGTCGAATTTCAATTTGAATAAAATCGAGATAAATATCGTTCACGTCAAAATGGCGCAAATCTAATCAACACGGCTTCATATATTTCTATTTCCGAATATTTCTATTTCAAATATTTCTTTTTCAAATATTTCTCTTTCAAATATTTCACTTTCAAATATTTCTCTTTTTTTCAAAACGGGAATGAGGCCCAATCAATTACCATAGATTTTATTTCTATGGATTTCCATACAACGCATGTATATATCAACCACGACAAATAATCAACCATCATCCAAAGTGCATTCTACACTGTATAAGCATCGAATATAAATACTTAACGCTCATAACAGTCTGTCAATCAATCGATCGACATACAACTAATTATTGGGATTAGTGCATGTCATATATCATCCCAATACCCGTGTGGAGTTTCAAACAATCAAACACAGATTTTATTTGTGCAGTTGGGCGATGTGTAAAATTTATCGTCCCAATCAATATCGGTCAAATGTGTGTATATAAACAGATCGTCCGATTTGTTTATATTTAATTCATCTATATTCATGTTAAAAATTATATTTTCAACTATAAAATATTTTTATCTACATAAATATTTTATTTCATTTCACATCACATCACACAATCAATTACACATCAAAATCAAACAAACAAGCATACAAGCCGTCCATGGTCTGTGGACGACGGGTGTCGGGTGCTACTAAACACCGTCTGCATCCTACTATATATTTTTAACTAGAAAATTAAATTAAAAAGTGAGAAATTCTCACAGAGGGTTCCACTCCGCCGTGCTTTGCTTTTGAACTGTTGAACATCTGGATCTGCTTGAAAGTCCAATGCAGTTCTTTTCACGCTGTTCATAATAAAAATAATATTTTTATCACTTCATTCTAATAAATAAAAATCATATTTTTATTTTTACTTCATATGTATTTTTACAATGCTTCTTTCTATATAAAAATTATATTTTATATTTCTATACATTGTAAAGATTATATTTATATCAACTAAAAATATTTTATACATAGAATAAAAATCACATTTTTATCTAATTCAGAAAAACAATCCTTTATATTTCTAAAAATCCAATTTTTTTCACTTCTAAAAATTGTATCTTTACTTCATTCACATATGTAAAAATTCGATTTTTATACTTCATTCCTATATATAAAAATCCGTTCTTTTTGAAATCAAATCTAATATTTTAAACTATAAAAATCGAATCTTTATACTTTAAAAATCTTAACTTTTTAAATATGAAATCCTATACGAAAGAAAAATCACATTTTGAAAACTAAGTTGTATACATAAAAGTTTATTCTTGTCTAGTTAAAGATCAATCTTTTTCTACAATAAAAATCAATTCTTTTATACACAAAAATCATTTGATTTTTATATACAAGGTAAGAATAAAAACATAAGAAATCAAAATCAAAGGAAAATGTAAAAACTCACAGCGAGGTGGGGTGGTTCAGGTTGGTCGTCGGAGAGGGAGGAGCTGCGGCCTGAGGTGGTGGTGAGGTCTAAGATGACCGGCGGCAACTCTGGAGTTTAATGCACGCGTTGAAAAATATGAAAATCCGATTTTTAGCGGAGGTGGAGTCCACGGGGGGTGCTGGTGAGGCGGGGTGGGGGCGTTGGGTCGTGGGTGGCCGGGGGGAGGCACGCCTGGCCTGGTGGTGGCGGTTTGGGGTCTGGTGATGGCCGATTTGAGGAACTAGGGTTTTGGGCGAAGGAAAGGAGAGTCGCGGCGGCTTGGGGGTGGCCAGTGGCGGCCGATGGGGCGGCACGCACAAGGGGGGCGGTGGCGGTCCGACGTGACTTGGGTGGGAGGCGGCTGCGTTGGTTTTTTTTTTTCAATTGAATGAACGACGGGGTCAAGAGGAAAAGGGTTGACCCCCTTTTTATTTAATTTTAATTTTATAATTATTTATTCCAAAAAGTTATTTTTTTCTTTCCAACACCAAATCGAACCCACCGACTGTCGTTCATAGCTAATCACCCCCATTCCGAACAAAATGGGATATATTTCGTAAGCCAATTCTATCGTTACGATCAGTTTTCGTTAAAATCAACATATAACTCTATATATTGAATTTGAACGCGCATTTCAATTTACCGGGGCCACATACTAACTCGAAAAATTCCCGAAAAATATTTTCTAGCTTCGTATTGACGATACGGTCCAAATAAAACTAGTTTCGTCGAATTCTGAGGCCGTTTGAAAAATGGCCAAAATCAGGTCGATCGAAATTGACTGAAACTGTAAAAACACGTTTTTCTTTGCCACGCTCACATATTGATTCGAAAAATTACGAAAATTGAAACCTAGCAATAAATTGACATCACGGATCCAACAAAAGTGGTTTCGTCAAAATCCGAGGTCGTTTGCAAAATTTCCATTTTTAAGGGCCAGAATTCCATAGTGACTATTCTGAATTTTCAACTGGACATATCTTTTTATCCCCGCTATGAAATTTTGATTTTTTGACTTCGTTGGAAAGATATTATCAATTAGATTCTAATATTTTTGGTTTCACTAAAATCCGGTTTATTTTGCACCCGGTACATTCATTTGAAATTTGAAATTGAATTATCGAACTACCGCGCCATTTTCAATTCCTTTTATAATTATAAATAATTCTTTATATTCTAACGGCAACGTATATAAATATATACATTCTATTTCTATTCAAAATAAATTTCTCATCATTAATATTCAAAATAATTCATTTTAAATAATCAAAATTCGCTAAAACTACCAAAATAAAAAAATTAAATTGGCTCGGATTTTCGGGTTATTACAATCTCCCCCACTTAAAACTTTTCGTCCCCGAAAAGGAACGAAGCCGAAAGTTGTTTAACAAATCAACTCAAATTTCTTTATTTTCGCTACGGCTTAAGTTCTTCAACTTTTAAATTTCAAAGAACTTTTCAAATTTTTCAAAAATTTGGCTAACAACCTAAATTTTCGAAAAATTTCGCCATAACCTCCCCTGCACCGGGGACTTCGGGATATTTCATATAGCCTCCCATGGCCTTCTTCAATCCAAAAGAAAAAGAAAAAGCCAAGCGGCTAGCCAATCGGCTCACAAAATCACCCAAAACTCAAGAAATACAATAACCATGTACCTATTTGTCGGGCAAACAATTTTATTCCTCTGCTCTAGCCTTTTTGCTATGACCTGTTCAATGTAAGTACACGTATATGCATGCAAATACGACTAATTTTCAATACAATTCAATATTTGATTCAATTTGGCTAAACGGTTCAACATTTAATTAATTCAAACAATAATCAAACAACACAAGCAGCAATCAATTAGTTGATTAGCTTTTCAAATTCATAACATTGATATATAGTCAAAAAATCAGATTTTTGATGCCAAATCACAACAATAAGTCCTATCTAATTTTGGTTCTCACACCAGTCAATTGGAAATATATAGAAATCTCACTTTCGTCACTCGAACAAAAACACTGATGATGAGATCTCAATCATCAGTATCTTCTCCGGGCGACTAGAGTGTGATGCTATATCTATCCAGGATATTAAAACTTCGAATACCCGTGGATCAGACGTATATGCAAAATCTATATATACTGGATTGTCCAAATTCAATATAAATAATTATTCAAATACGTATAAAACGATTTAAATTTTCAAAACAAAATTTGTTTTCACTTTAAAGATATACTCTTCACACCCGTTCTAGGATACTACTGATCCCATCTCTAACGAGTCATTCTCATTGGATATTACTAATCCAATATCTGATGAATTCTTTCGTATGGTTCTAAGGTTCCTTGTTCTCTGAGCTTTGTAAACCAAAGCTCTGATACCAAATGTAACGACAAGGAATTTCGCTCGATCCGAATCAGTCACTAGACCGACCAAGACCGTTCGAAACGCCCGATCGTGTTGAGGACACGACAAATTAGAACGCAGACGGAAGAACAATTCATTGTTAATTACAACAATTCCATCAGAATATAAGAATATACAGAGTATAAATGAATATTATACATTACAAAATATCAGAGATTACAATAAATTACATAGCAGCGGCAAATAATACAAAATACAACTAGATGGAGATATACGGATACAAAGCTTTCCGGATATTGTTCCAGCTGTACATCAGGATCCTGTGAATATAAATCTGCAAAACTAAAACTACTAGCTGCCCGTGTCAAAATAAGGACACCCAGAGTTTAGGTTAAAACAATAAACTCCAAGTCAGTCATGGGACTGGTGTGAGAACTAAAACAGTTATTCATCTTTATTTTAAAGTTAGGTAAATCGAGGGACCACGCCGTAAAACACGGAACGGGTTTCCTCCCAAGAACACCAGTGCATAAAACAAAGCGCAATGCTAAATAAAGAACAATGAAGCTATTATAAGACCCAGGTCCCATCACACAATGCAACGCAAGCCGGAGGATAGGGTTTTTACCTTATAATACCCAAAGAATGCTTGATACGTTTAAAACAAATCTTTTGATACTATAATAAGTGTATAGTGTATAAAACAACTTCAAATCATAAGTATCAATCATATACGGCATAAGCGCCCCATCCCACTATGTCGCCATATATAGGATTACAACTAAAATCGAAACGTCACGTATTGGAAGTTGGATTTCCATCTGTGAACTGAGGCAAAAGATAGTCCTCTACCGATTCGAGACGCTCTAGTCCGTGTCTCAGGTCAGAGCTCGAGTGACCTTTGGATCGTCAGGGTCAGTCCACCGATGTGGATTAAAATTCCTGAACACTGCGTTTCCCTGCCCTTTGGGGCGTAGGTGAGCCAACTAAATGACTCCATCGGTCCCGGATCGACCGATATATCCGAGGCGCCTCAAATTCCAACAACCACATGAGTCAAACTCGTCAGCCTGTTCAAGCACTGACGCCACTCCTAACTAGAAGGAAACGCATGCCCTCCCTGAGGTCTTCTCCCGTTTCTGGTTCACAACAGGGGTGTGAGGCTCGCGAATCAACGTTACACAAAGCTATGCCACACAGGCTGTGCTTTGATCATCACCACAAGACTTTGCTTTTCAACAGAAGCCTTGATCATTTGCATCTCAGCATGCCACACAGGCAATTCACGCTATGCAACCGATATCAATCACACAGAATGAAATCCGATGTCAGACATACAGTCCATTTACACGTCCGTTCTGGGTCTGAACGAAACCGGAGGCACCTAGTACCCGCATATCCATCGATCTCCAAGTACGTCTGGACGACCACCAACTGATTCCCTCCTCTTGGGTGTACGGCCCAATCAAGATCATTAGTAATTATCCAAACCACGTGAAGACCTCCGGTCTTCAACCACCGTCTTCATCTTCGACACCACGTCGAATCAGTTATTCAGAATGGGATAAACCCGGTCTTTCTGAATAACTCGCGTATATAATAAACAAGTGTTACTCAAACACAACATACGCCTCATTCCAATTTAGAATATTCTTTTATTTAAATATTCTTACACTTTGGGAAAGGTTCCCATTAATTTTATCAAAGATAAATTCTTTAAATTTATTCTTCAATCTTCTTTGAATATCAATTCAAACTAGTCGGGATTAGCGAACCACACCGGAGTAATCATTTTTTATTATTTCCCAATCCCCACCTATTCATCCCATGAAGTAAAACTGGTAATACTTCATATCTAACACCACGGTGTTATCGGTAAATTCAATTACCATTTCACATTCAAATCTAATTAAAGATTTAACTATCGCCTGGAGTAAAACTGGTGATACTCCATTCTCGATCTTTTCAATCTAATTAAAGATTCATTAAAACTCCACTTAGTTTTAATCTTTGACTGGGTTAAAGAATCAGTGTCATTTAAAACACGGTTCACGATAAACCCAAAATCACATTCCATTAATTATCGGGTTAAAGAACAAGTGTTATTTAAAACACTGTTCACGATAAACCCAAAAATCAATACCAATTCAATTCCAATTAAATATTATTTAATTGGTACACTTCACTAAATCTAAAAAAAAAGATTTAATCTTTTTCTCAACCGGGTGTAAGAAAAGTGTTAATGAAGACACCATTCACGACAAACCCAAATCACATTTGATATTAAATACAAGGTTCTGAATAGAAAATATACCGGCTTATATTCAATATCAAATTCTACCACCAACAAAAATCGTATTGGAAATAACGATATTAATATATCTTTCAAATTCCCATAACAATATCTGTATCATCACGAAATCCAACATCAAAATATTCCTTAGACAATTTCGATTCAAATCCATTCCAATTCAATTATCGGAACTTCTGGTTACCTTTAAAACCATTTCAAATTCAATCTATTTATTTTAGAAATAAATAGAATTATAATTCTAGTTCAAAACTAGTTCATTTCGATAAAAATCTATTTTTATCTTTTCAAATATGGAGTTTTTCATCCCAATTTTTCCCAAATCATTCCTTTTGATTTTACACAAATTATTACCATTTTTAATAATTTTATCAAGGCCCGCACAGTCGATTTCCATCAACGGCCATCGAACTGCACTTACATCGACCTTTTCCAAATTTTATTTGGACATAATTCCAAATCCAACCATTAGATTTCTAATTTCTAATATTCATTAGAAAGCTCTTTTCTATACGAACCCAACGGTTCCGGTTTTAGGAGAATCTGACGGTCGGATCTCCCGTAATACCCATTCGAAGTCAATAGTTGAAATTCGCGAACTGCTGCGGCGCGGCGCATTCTATTCAGGCCATTATATTATATATATAATATATACTTCATCGATTTCCTTTCGAAACGAATTTTATAAATTGTTTTAAAATCATTTCAAATTGATTTCGACTTCCTTTTCAAATTCAAATTCAAATTAAAATTGAATTTTCCCCTACAAATTCATTTTAAATTCATTTCAAATTGATTTCAATTCAAATCGATTTTTAATTCAATCTCAATTCGTATTCAATTCAATTTGAATTTCAAATTGATTCAATTTCAATTCGAATTCATTTCTATTCAATTTCAATTCGAATTCGATTCTATTCAATTTCAATTCGAATTCGATTCTATTCAATTTCAATTCGAATTCGATTCTATTCAATTTCAATTCGAACTCATTTCAAAACGATTTCAATTCTATTTCAATTTAATTCGAATTTCAATTTTATTCGAATTTCAAATCATTTCAGTTTATTTCGAATTTCAAATCAATTCAATTTAATTCGAATTTCAATTCACTTCAATTTAAGTCGAATTTCAATTTGAATAAAATCGAGATAAATATCGTTCACGTCAAAATGGCGCAAATCTAATCAACACGGCTTCATATATTTCTATTTCCGAATATTTCTATTTCAAATATTTCTTTTTCAAATATTTCTCTTTCAAATATTTCTATTTCAAATATTTCTTTTTTTTTTTCAAAATGGGAATGAGGCCCAATCAATTACCATATATTTTATTTCTATGGATTTCCATACAAGGCATGTATATATCAACCACGACAAATAATCAACCATCATCCAAAGTGCATTCTACACTGTATAAGCATCGAATATAAATACTTAACGCTCATAACAGTCTGTCAATCAATCGATCGACATACAACTAATTATTGGGATTAGTGCATGTCATATATCATCCCAATACCCGTGTGGGGTTTCAAACAATCAAACACAGATTTTATTTGTGCAGTTGGGCGATGTGTAAAATTTATCGTCCCAATCAATATCAGTCAAATGTGTGTATATAAACAGATCGTCCAATTTGTTTATATTTGTTTCATTTACATTCATGTTAAAAATTGTATTTTCAACTATAAAATATTTTTAACTACATAAATATTTTATTTCATTTCACATCACATCACACAATCAATTACACATCAAAATCAAACAAACAAGCATACAAGCCGTCCATGGTCTGTGGACGATGGGTGTCGGGTGCTACTAAACACCGTCTGCATCCTAGTATATATTTTTAACTAGAAAATTAAATTAAAGAGTGAGAAATTCTCACAGAGGGTTCCACTCCGTCGTGCTTTGCTTTTGAACTATTGAACATCTGGATCTGCTTGAAAGTCCAATGTAGTTCTTTTCACGCTGTTTATAATAAAAATTATATTTTTATCACTTCATTCTAATAAATAAAAATCATATTTTTATTTTTACTTCATATGTATTTTTATAATGCTTCTTTCTATATAAAAATTATATTTTATATTTCTATACATTGTAAAGATTATATTTATATCAACTGAAAATATTTAATACATAGAATAAAAATCACATTTTTATCTAATTCAGAAAAACAATCCTTTATATTTCTAAAAATCCTATTTTTTTCACTTCTAAAAATTGTATCTTTACTTCATTCACATATATAAAAATTCGATTTTTATACTTCATTCCTATATATAAAAATCCGTTCTTTTTGAAATCAAATCTAATATTTTAAACTATAAAAATCGAATCTTTATACTTTAAAAATCTTAACTTTTTAAATATGAAATCCTATACGAAAGAAAAATCACATTTTGAAAACTAAGTTGTATACATAAAAGTTTATTCTTGTCCAGTTACAAATCAATCTTTTTCTAAAATAAAAATCAATTCTTTTATACACAAAAATCATTTGATTTTTATATACAAGGTAAGAATAAAAATATAAGAAATCAAAATCAAAGGAAAATGTAAAAACTTACAGCGAGGTGGGGTGGTTCAGATTGGTCGTCGGAGAGGGAGGGGCTGCGGCCAGAGGTGATAGTGAGGTCTAAGTTGACCGACGGAAGCTCTGGAGTTTAATGCACGCGTTGAAAAATATGAAAATCCGATTTTTAGCGGAGGTTGGGTCCACGGGGGTGCTGGTGAGGCGGGGTGGGGGCACTGGGTCGTGGGTGGCCGGGGGGAGGCACGCCTGGCCTGGTGGTGGCGGTTTAGGGTCTGGTGATGGCTGATTTGAGGAACTAGGGTTTTTGGCGTAGGAAGGGAGAGTGGCAGCGGCCAGTGGCGGCCGATGGGGCGGCACGCACGAGGGGGGGCGGCGGTGGTCCGGCGTGACCTGGGAGGGAGGCGACTGCGTTGGTTTTTTTTTCTTCAATTGAATGAACGACGGGGTCAAGAGGAAAAGGGTTGACCCCCTTTTTATTTAATTTTAATTTTATAATTATTTATTCCAAAATTTTTTTTTCCTTTCCAACACCAAATCGAACCCACCGACTGTCGTTCATAGCTAATCACCCCCATTCCGAACACAATGGGATATATTTCGTAAGCCAATTCTATCGTTACGATCAGTTTTCGTTAAAATCAACATATAACTCTATATATTGAATTTGAACGCGCATTTCAATTTACCGGGGCCACATACTAACTCGAAAAATTCCCGAAAAATATTTTCTAGCTTCGTATTGATGATACGGTCCTAACAAAACTAGTTTCGTCGAATTCTGAGACCATTTGAAAAATGGCCATTTTCAGGTCGATCGAAATTGACTGAAACTGTCAAAACACGTTTTTCTTTGCCACGCTCACATATTGATTCGAAAAATTACGAAAATTGTAACCTAGAAATAAATTGACATCACGGATCCAACAAAAGTGGTTTCGTCGAAATCCGAGGTCGTTTGCAAAATTTCTATTTTTAATGGCCAGAATTCCATAGCGCTATTCTGAATCCGAGGTCTTTTTATTCCCACTATGAAATTTTGATTTTTCGACTTCGTTGGAAAGATATTATCAATTAGATTCTAATATTTTTGGTTTCACTAAAATCCGGTTTATTTTGCACCCGGTACATTCATTTGAAATTTGAAATTGAATTATCGAACTACCGCGCCATTTTCAATTCCTTTTATAATTATAAATAATTATTTATATTCTAACGGCGACGTATATAAATATATACATTCTATTTCTATTCAAAATAAATTTCTCATCGTTAATATTCAAAATAATTCATTTTAAATAATCAAAATTCGCTAAAACTGCCAAAATAAAAAAATTAAATTGGCTCGGATTTTTGGGTTATTACAAAATCAGTGCAGGGTTTTGAGCATAGGATTAGAACAGCAGCAGGTTTTGCGAGTGTACAAAACTGTATAAGCGGTTAGCGAGGGGTTCGCGAGTTCATAGATTTTTGTATGCAGGTGTCTGTTTAATACCAAGCAAAAACCTTGGTGAATGCAGCAGTAGACAGGGTTCGCCGAAGCTGGGTAAAATCTTTGTGTCGTTTACTTTCCGCACTTATTTACTCCTCTGTTATCTATGCTGTGATTATTTTTCTATGTTGTGATTTCTTTTAATACCTCGAATTAACTAAATAAACCCTATTCACCCCCCTCTAGGGTTAATCTAGATCCAACAAGTGGTATCGGAGCCTGGTATTTCATTAACTCTAGAGACATGTTTTCCCCTAGTTGTCAATTCTCTTAGAGTCAGTCCAGTCATATTCCAACTATTTTTAATGTACTGATTTTTTAAATTGGAAATCAGAAATGGAGCCCTATTTAAAATTTTTTAATATTAAGTGTTGGGATGATGTTATTAATGAAATGTTTGGGTAGACAGGAATGATACTGAGTTTAATTCTCGAACTATTCATATTTTATATTCTTATATTGATGATATCCAATCCACGATGTGACGACCCCAAAACCCGTCCTGACGGTGTCAAGGGTAATCTTTGGAATATAACACATAAACAGATAACAGCAGAACAAAAATAAATAAGTACACCAAATAATGAACAAATAATCACTGGATAAACAATAATCATCAGAGTTACACAGTATATAGGATCATACTTAGTACAAATACAGTTCGGCTATACATAAATGTCTACAGCGGAAAACAAAACATAATGTACAATAGGAGCTGAACAGCATAAAAAGAGATAAATGATAGAATCCATCTTCAGCTCCAGCTATCCAGAAAGAGCCTGCTAAAAACCCTGAACACAAGGCTGCCCGTGTAGAAAAAGGGGCACCCGAGTTTGAAAGTGAAACAAACTACGAGTCAGTCATGGGACTGGTATGAGAAATCTACTTAACACATTTATAATATGGCTAATCACAGGACTACGCCACTTTCGCGGAACGGGTTTACTCCATTGGATTGCCAGTGCATTAAAACAATTAAATCTTTTAAACATCGCAATGCTTTTTATAAAAATGAAGCCGATATAAGACTCAAGTCCCATCACACAATGCAACGCAAACTGGAGGATAGAGTTTTACCATATATCGACCAAAATATGCTTGATACGAGCAAAACAAATCATTTGATAATCAGACTCCAACTGTAAAATAGTAAGAGAACGATTCCATAGGTATTAACCCCGAAGGCCGAAACCAAGATCAGATCAAAACCCAGGAAACCATCCATCTTAGCTCGTTTGCAGTTAGTTTCTAATTTCATACACAATCATAAATATCAATCATAGACGGCATTAATGCCCCATACCACTATGTCGCCATATATAGGTATACGATCAAAACCGCACAATCATGTATTTGGAAATTGGATTTCCATCATGAACTAAGGCAAAGGATAATCCTTACTGACTTCGAGACTCTCTAGCCCGAGCCTCCGGAACAGCCGCAACTACCCCTTGGAGCGACAGGGCCGGTCCACACGGAGTGGATTATAGTGCCTGAACAATACGTTTCCCCGCCCTTTGGGGCGTAAATGAGCCAACGAATGACTCCATCGGTCCCGGATCGACTGATATAACTGAGGCGCCTCGCAACAGCAACAACCACATAGGTGAAAATAGTATAAATGTCAGCCAGTTTAAGCACCGACACCACCTCTAACTAGAAAGAAACGCATGTCCTCCCTGAGGTTCTCTCCCGTTTCTGGTTCATACCGGGGTGTGAGGCTCGCGAATTCACGTTATACACAAAGCTACGCCACACAGGCGGTGCTTTGATCATCACCGCAAGACTTTGCTTCTCAACAGAAACCTTTTTCACTGCATCTTAGCATGCCACACAGGCAATTCACACCATGCAACTGATGGCTATCAATCACATAGAATAAATTCCAATGTCAGACACACAATCTATTTACAAGTCCATTCTGGGTTGGAACGAAACCGGAGGCGCTATATACCTCGCAAACCCATCGATCTCCACGTACGTCTGGACGATCACCACTCATTATTCATATTTCGGGATGCCTCCCAATCAGGACATCAGTTACCATCCAAACGAGGTGAAGATTTCTGGTCTTTAACCACCGTCTTCATCTTCGATTTCTTATCGTCGATTCAATTATTCAGAATGGGATAAACCCGGTCTTTCTGAGCAACTCGCGTATATAATAAACAAGGGCAACACAAACACACATACGCATCATTTCAATTCATTAGTCGCTAACCGTAAATCAGTAAGAGAACGATTTCCCAAATATTAACCCGAAGGCCGAAACCAACATCAGATCAAAACCCAGGAAACCATTCGACTTAGCCAACCTTAAGTTAGTTTCTAAATTTGCCATCCATATCGTTTATAATATTTTATAATGATTTATCGCCATTTTTATTTATTTTAAAATAGCCAATTTATTCAAACGACGCTTCGGGCCATAACGCGGTCGTGGCGCTGTTTTTCTTCAGATTTGAATTACACATATCTAAAAATCTAACCGTTGGATCTTCACAAAATTTACATCATTATAAAGATCTTTCCAAAACGAATCCAACGGTTCCAGTTTTGGGAAAATCCGACGGTCGGATCTCCCGGTACAATCGTTTGAAGTTTCAATTTCAAAATACGAACTGCAGCGTCGTTATTCGTTTTAATTTAATTATATATATATATATATAATCGATTCTGGCATTGTTTTTCTTCATATTTGAATTAAACATTGCAGACAATCAAACCGTTGGATTTTTACAAAGTTGGTGTCGTTGGAAAGATATTTCCAAAGCGAACCCAACGGTTGCGGTTTCGGGAAAATCCGATGGTCGGATCTCCCGCACTAATCGTTTGAAATCACGGTTTCAAAATACGAACTACAGCTTCGTTATTCGATATATTTCTATTCTATTTATATATATACATCGATTCTTCGATTTCAAAGCTATATTCCTTTCATACATTTTGATAGAAATGATATTTTTAACCAACATACATTCACTTCGACGCTTCACTATTTTTAACAATTCATGTATATAGTGAAAATGTGATTTTTATTATAAAACGATTTATTTCAAAACCCGACTATTTTATATAGTTAATATAGGTGATAAAAATTGGATTTTTATTATAAAACAATTTATTTCAAAACAAGATTATTTTATATAGTTCATATTGATGATAAAAATAGGATTTTTATTGTAAAACAATTTCTTTCAAAATATGAATACCATTCAACACATGAATTTCAATTCAACGAATGAATTTCGATTCAACATATGAAGGTTTTCTATAATTCATATATATATATAAAAAGGTGATTTTTATATTTAAAACACGAATACCATTCAACACATGAATTCTATTCAACGAATGAATTTCAATTCAACACATGAAGGTTTTCTATAGTTTATATATATAGATAAAAAGGTGATTTTTATATTTAAAACACGAATACCATTCAACACATGAATTTTATTCAACGAATGAATTTCAATTCAACACATGAAGGTTTTCTATAATTTATATATATAGAGAAAAAGGTGATTTTTATATTTAAAACACGAATACCATTCAACACATGAATTCTATTCAACGAATGAATTTCAGTTCTACACATGAAGGTTTTCTATAGTTTATATATATAGATAAAAAGGTGATTTTTATATTTAAAACACGAATACCATTCAACACATGAATTCTATTCAACGAATGAATTTCAATTCAACACATGAAGGTTTTCTATAATTTATATATAGAGAGAAAAAAGTGATTTTTATATTTAAAACAATTTATTTTCAAAACATGAATGTCGTTAAATAGATGAATTTCTATTCAACACACGAATATAGTTTCAACACATGAAAATAATTCTAACACATGAATATTATTCAAAATTTCGGCAGCATAACGGCAGGGTAGTTAAAACCGGGGTCGTCCCTAGTACGGCTCCTCGCTCTACCTTAAAGCCTCGCAGCTTTTGACAATGGGGAATCATGCATCTAGTTCGCACGCAAGCGACATGTATATATTTTTCATTTCCACAAACTAAACCTATGTGGTTTCAACCAAATAATTCTCAACCACTAGCGGGTATTTTTCAACCACAATCAATCAATTTCAACCTCAAACAATTATAATCAACCATTCGCTATCAACCAATTTTCACATCAATCACAACCAATAAATATCGTCCATGGTTTGTGGACGACGGGCGTGTGTATATATATATATATATATATATATATATTATAGGCATTTCTCTTCTATTTCAACACATAACAATTTTTACAACGCGTGTATAACTTATACATCGAACGTACAACCTATACAACGCTTATACATGAGGTGTACAACGCTTATATAAGTGATACATCGACCATATAATTTATACATCGTCGTTTTCCATGTCGTTTATAATTTAGAAATCTCACATTGGGCTCCACTCCACCAAAAATAGCAGAAGGCTTAGAAAAATATGCGGTCTCTTCTAGAATGTAGAAGACGTCCACATGAGTCCATTGTCTCTTGTTTCACTGAATTTCGTCAAGAAATGAAAAAGATATGATTTTTATTCGATAATCCTAGTTTGCGACACTTTTAAATGTTTAAAACAGTTCAAAATTTCAAGACCGATTACCTCGTTTTACTGTTCAGATCTAGGTTTTGAATTTGCTCGCAGATCTTTGCATGAGGATGGAATCAGGTCGCGCCACGTGGTAGGGGATCGAGAGGGCTTCCAGGCAGCGGTGCTGACGTGGAGTTCGACGGCGGCTACTGGCCTGGGCGGAGCTCGAAACGCAGCCACTTGGAGGACCTCGATCTGGCCAAATACTGAACGGGGAAAGGTGAATCAGGTATAGATTTGAAGAGGGGATCAGGAGCTTCAAAATGAGCTAAGGAGCGCTCGATTTCATGGAGAAATGGAAGAGAAATCGAAGAGGGAAGTTTTGACCAATTTCCGCCATCAATCGTGAAGAGGAGCGGGTTTGACCCGTGGTCAACGCGGAGTGAGGAGAATGGATTTGATTGGCCTGTATTTTTTTTATTTATATATTTTATAAAATCCGAAAATACCCCCTTCCACATACGAACTCCAATCCAAACCCAACGACTGTCGTCCCTAGCGTTTTACCCACATTCCGAACACAATGGAATATGTTTCATAGGCCCATTCGACTGTTTGAGTCAGTTTTCCTTCAAATTAAAATATAAAACATTCAATATTTAATTTGAACGTACATTTCAATTTGCCGGGGCCACATATTGATTCTAAAAATTCCCGAAAAATAAATCTAGCTATGTTTTGACGATAGGGTCCCAACAAAACTAGTTTCGTCGAATTCTGAGACCGTTTGCAAAAAGGCCCATTTCTGGTCGATCCAATTTAACTGTAATTGACCAAAACACGTTTTTCTTTGCCACGCTCACATACTGGCTTCAAAAATTATGAAATTTGAAACCTAGCAATAACTTCACATCCCGTATCCAACAAAAGTGGTTTCGTCGAATTCCGAGGTCGTTTGCAAAATGGCCATTTTCTCGGGCTATGTAAACTCCATAGCGACCTTTCTGAAAATTCATTTGGCCATAACTTTTGACTCCCGCTACGAAACTTTGATTTTTCAGATTCGTTAGAAAGATATTCACAAACAGATTTAAATATTGTTGGTTTCACTCAAATCCGTTTTGTCTTGCACCCGGTACAGTCAGTCAAAGTTTGAATTCAAATTTTGAAACTATCGCGCCATTTCAGGCCTTGTTTATAATTAGAATTAATAATATTCATTTTCAACATCGATTCAAACATACATTTCATCGCTATTATTTAAAATATTTATTTTAAATACTTAAAATCCACTAAAATAGCCAATTTAAAATTTTTAAATTGGTTCAGATTTTTCGGGTCGTTACAATCTCCCCCACTTAAAACTTTTCTTCCCCGAAAAGGAACAAAGTCGAAAGTGGTTTGATTAATCAACTCTACGTTCTATCTGGCTTCCATTCTCCAACTTTACAGTTTCTGAGAATTTTCAAATTCTTCAAATTTTTTGGCTAACACCCGGAATTTTCGAAAAATTTCGCCATAACCTCCTTTGTACGGGGAGGGGTTTGGAAATTTATTGGGCCGTATTAGGTACCCAATAAATCCTATAAAGCATACACATTTTTATAGTGATATATTCTGGTGTTTACAGGGGAGCGTGTATAGATAATAACTCCAGAGAATAAATTCTCGTCATCCTGTCAAAGCCTGAGGGAGTGTGTATTTTGATTGCTCCAGAGAATAAATTCTCGTCACCTCGTCCAGTGTGGGAAATAAATAATCCATGTGCCGTATCTGATGACTAGAGAGACGTGATTATTGTCAACTCCAGACCCGTGTGGGGTTTTTATTAATCTGGCAATTTATCGTTACATTTTTATATGGTCATATCAGTCATCAGTTCAACCTGTAAAATATAGTCATCGCCATACAAGCCTCTCGCTCGTATGGTAAATCTTCAACCTCGTCACACAAGCTCCAAATGCTTGTGTGGTACATGATGAAGTATGCTATCTTCAAGAAGTATGCCATCTTCAAGAAGTATGCCATGCAGTGTAGTTCAAAATTAATTGTTACTATCCTATGGCGACATTTATTAATTACACACAGAACAACCAGCACTCCGCATCCAATGGCATTCACAGGAGTTGATATAATAATAAAATTGCGCATCCAACTCATTAAGGTTTACCTATTTGTCGGGCACGCAAATAAAATCTTTACTCAACAGCTAATCCAATTACCTGTTCAAACATATATAATGCACATGTATATATTTTTCTAGCTATTTTTAAATCAGTTCAATGTGTGATTCAATCGAATAAATTCTACCATTCATTCTCTTATTGATTAAATTAACTATCGTTTTAATAAATCAATCAATCAAATCTACTATCACACAACACAAACAACAATCAAATTGTTTTTAACTTTTCAAATATATATCTTTTATATATGTTCAAAAATCATATTTCTAAAACCAGAATATAATCACAAATACGTTATTTATAAACATATAACTCTCGTCTCATTCTGGGGCACTTCTGACCCCATCTCTAACGAGTTATTCTGATTCTGCTTTACTCATACCAAGATATTACTGATCCTATCTGTAATGAGTTATTCGTCCTAGAACACTACTGGTTCTATCTCTGACGAGTTCGTTAATGTGTTATATACCAGAGCTAAGATTAACCAAAGCTCTGATACCACGATGTGACGACCCCAAAACCCGTCCTGACGGTGTCAAGGGTAATCTTTGGAATATAACACATAAACAGATAACAGCAGAACAGAAATAAATAAGTACACCAGATAATGAACAAATAATCACTGGATAAACAATAATCATCAGAGTTACACAGTATATAGGATCATACTTAGTACAAATACAGTTCAGCTATACATAAATGTCTACAGCGGAAAACAAAACATAATGTACAATCGGAGCTGAACAGCAAAAAAAGAGATAAATGATAGAATCCATCTTCAGCTCCAGCTATCCAGAAAGAGCCTGCTAAAAACCCTGAACACAAGGCTGCCCGTGTAGAAAAAGGGGCACCCGAGTTTGAAAGTGAAACAAACTACGAGTCAGTCATGGGACTGGTATGAGAAATCTACTTAACACATTTATAATATGGCTAATCACAGGACCATGCCACTTTCGCGGAACGGGTTTACTCCATTGGATTGCCAGTGCATTAAAACAATTAAATCTTTTAAACATCGCAATGCTTTTTATAAAAATGAAGCCGATATAAGACTCAAGTCCCATCACACAATGCAATGCAAACTGGAGGATAGAGTTTTACCTTATATCGACCAAAATATGCTTAATACGAGCAAAACAAATCATTTGATAATCAGACTCTAACTGTAAAATAGTAAGAGAACAATTCCATAGGTATTAACCCCGAAAGCCGAAACCAACATCAGATCAAAACCCAGGAAACCATCCATCTTAGCTCGTTTGCAGTTAGTTTCTAATTTCATACACAATCATAAATATCAATCATAGACGGCATTAATGCCCCATACCACTATGTCGCCATATATAGGTATACAATCAAAACCGCACAATCACGTATTTGGAAATTGGATTTCTGTCATGAACCAAGGCAAAGGATAGTCCTTACCGACTTCGAGACTCTCTAGCCCGAGCCTCCGGAATAGCCGCAACTGCCCCTTGGAGCGACAGGGCCGGTCCACACGGAGTGGATTATAGTGCCTGAACAATACGTTTCCCCGCCCTTTGGGGCGTAAATGAGCCAACGAATGACTCCATCGGTCCCAGATCGACCGATATAACCGAGGCGCCTCGCAACAACAACAACCACATAGGTGAAAATAGTATAAATGTCAGCCAGTTTAAGCACCGACACCACCTCTAACTAGAAAGAAACGCATGTCCTCCCTAAGGTTCTCTCCCGTTTCTGGTTCATACCGGGGTGTGAGACTCGCGAATTCACGTTATACACAAAGCTACGCCACACAGGCGGTGCTTTGATCATCACCGCAAGACTTTGCTTTTCAACAGAAGCCTTGTTCACTGCATCTTAGCATGCCACACAGGCAATTCACACCATGCAACTGATGGCTATCAATCACATAGAATAAATTCCAATGTCAGACACACAATCTATTTACAAGTCCGTTCTGGGTCGGAACGAAACCGGAGGCGCTATATACCTCGCAAACCCATCGATCTCCACGTACGTCTGGACGATCACCACTCATTATCCATATTTCGGGATGCCTCCCAATCAGGACATCAGTTACCATCCAAACGAGGTGAAGATTTCCGGTCTTCAACCACCGTCTTCATCTTCGATTTCTTATCGTCGATTCAGTTATTCAGAATGGGATAAACCCGGTCTTTCTGAGCAACTCGCGTATATAATAAACAAGGGCAACACAAACACACATACGCATCATTTCAATTCATTAGTCGCTAACCGTAAATCAGTAAGAGAACGATTTCCCAAATATTAACCCCGAAGGCCGAAACCAACATCAGATCAAAACCCAGGAAACCATTCGACTTAGCCAACCTTCAGTTAGTTTCTAAATTTGCCATCCATATCGTTTATAATATTTTATAATGATTTATCACCATTTTTATTTATTTTAAAATAGCCAATTTATTCAAACGACGCTTCGGGCCATAACGCGGTCGTGGCGCTGTTTTTCTTCAGATTTGAATTACACATATCTGAAAATCTAACCGTTGGATCTTCACAAAATTTACATCATTAGAAAGATCATTCCAAAACGAATCCAACGGTTCCAGTTTTGGGAAAATCCGATGGTCGGATCTCCCGGTACAATCGTTAGAAGTTTCAATTTCAAAATACGAACTACAGCGTCGTTATTCGATTTAATTTAATTATATATATATATATATATATATATATATATATATATATAATCGATTCTGGCACTGTTTTTCTTCATATTTGAATTAAACATTGCAGACAATCCAACCGTTGGATTTTTACAAAGTTGGTGCCGTTGGAAAGATATTTCCAAAGCGAACCCAACGGTTGCGGTTTCGGGAAAATCCGATGGTCGGATCTCCCGCACTAATCGTTTGAAATCACGGTTTCAAAATACGAACTACAGCTTCGTTATTCGATATATTTCAATTCTATTTATATATATACATCGATTCTTCGATTTCAAAGCTATATTCCTTTCAAACATTTTGATAAAAATGATATTTTTAACCAACATACATTCACTTCGACGCTTCACTATTTTTAACAATTCATGTATATAGAGAAAATGTGATTTTTATTGTAAAACGATTTATTTCAAAACCCGACTATTTTATATAGTTAATATAGGTGATAAAAATAGGATTTTTATTATAAAACAATTTATTTCAAAACAAGATTATTTTATATAGTTCATATTGATGATAAAAATAGGATTTTTATTGTAAAACAATTTCTTTCAAAATATGAATACCATTCAACACATGAATTCCAATTCAACGAATGAATTTCGATTCAACATATGAAGGTTTTCTATAGTTTATATATATAGATAAAAAGGTGATTTTTATATTTAAAACACGAATACCATTCAACACATGAATTCTATTCAACGAATGAATTTCAATTCAACACATGAAGGTTTTCTATAGTTTATATATATAGATAAAAAGGTGATTTTTATATTTAAAACACGAATACCATTCAACACATGAATTTTATTCAACGAATGAATTTCAATTCAACACATGAAGGTTTTCTATAATTTGTATATAGAGAGAAAAAGGTGATTTTTATATTTAAAACACGAATACCATTCAACACATGAATTCTATTCAACGAATGAATTTCAATTCAACACATGAAGGTTTTCTATAGTTTATATATATAGATAAAAAGGTGACTTTTATATTTAAAACACGAATACCATTCAACACATGAATTCTATTCAACGAATGAATTTCAATTCAGCACATGAAGGTTTTCTATAATTTATATATAGAGAGAAAAAGGTGATTTTTATATTTAAAACAATTTATTTTCAAAACATGAATGTCGTTCAATAGATGAATTTCTATTCAACACACGATATAGTTTCAACACATGAAAATAATTCTAACACATGAATATTATTCAAAATTTCGGCAGCATAACGGCAGGGTAGTTAAAACCGGGGCCGTCCCTAGTACGGCTCCTCGCTCTACCTTAAAGCCTCGCAGCTTTTGACAATGGGGAATCATGCATCTAGTTCGCACGCAAGCTGCATGTATATATTTTTCATTTCCACAAACTAAACCTATTTGGTTTCAACCAAATAATTCTCAACCACTAGCGGGAATTTTTCAACCACAATCAATCAATTTCAACCTCAAACAATTATAATCAACCAATCGCTATCAACCAATTTTCACATCAATCACAACCAATAAATATCGTCCATGGTTTGTGGACGACGGGCGTATATATATATATATATATATATATATATATATATATATATTATAGGCATTTCACTTCTATTTCAACACATAACAATTTTTACAATGCGTATATAACTTATACATCGAACGTACAACCTATACAACGCTTATACATGAGGTGTACAACGCTTGTATAAGTCATACATCGACCATATAATTTATACATCGTCGTTTTCCATGTCGTTTATAATTTAGAAATCTCACATTGGGCTCCACTTCACCAAAAATAGCAGAAGGCTCAGAAAAATATGCGGTCTCTTCTAGAATGTAGAAGACGTCCACACGAGTCCATTGTCTCTTGTTTCACTGAATTTCGTCAAGAAACGAAAAAGATATGATTTTTATTCGATAATCCTAGTTTGCAACACTTTTAAATGTTTAAAACAGTTCAAAATTTCAAGGCCGATTACCTCGTTTTACTGTTCAGATCTAGGTTTTGAATTTGCTCGCAGATCATTGCACGAGGATGGAATCAGGTCGCGCCACGTGGTAGGGGGTCGAGCGGGCTTCCAGGCAGCGGTGCTGACGTGGAGTTCGACGGCGGCTACTGGCCTGGGCGGAGCTCGAAACGCAGCCACTTGGAGGACCTCGATCTGGCCAAATACTGAACGGGGAAAGGTGAATCAGGTATAGATTTGAAGAGGGGATCAGGAGCTTCAAAATGAGCTAAGGAGCGCTCGATTTCGTGGAGAAACGGAAGAGAAATCGAAGAGGGAAGTTTTGACCAATTTCCTCCATCGATCATGAAGAGGAGCGGGTTTGACCCATGGTCAACGCGGAGTGAGGAGAATGGATTTGATTGGCCTGTATTTTTTTTATTTATATATTTTATAAAATCCGAAAATACCCCCTTCCACATACGAACTCCAATCCAAACCCAACGACTGTCGTCCCTAGCGTTTTACCCCCATTCCGAACACAATGGAATAAGTTTCGTAGGCCCATTCGACTGTTTGAATCAGTTTTCCTTCAAATTAAAATATAAAACATTCAATATTTAATTTGAACGTACATTTCAATTTGCCGGGGCCACATATTGATTCTAAAAATTCCCGAAAAATAAATCTAGCTATGTTTTGATGATACGGTCCCAACGAAACTAGTTTCGTCGAATTCTGAGATCGTTTTCAAAAAGGCCTATTTCTGGTCGTTCCAATTTAACTGTAAATGACCAAAACACATTTTCCTTTGCCACGCTCACATACTGGCTTCAAAAATTAGGAAATTTGAAACCTAGCAATAACTTCACATCCCGGATCCAACAAAAGTGGTTTCGTCGAATTCCGAGGTCGTTTGCAAAATAGCCATTTTCTCGGGCTATGTAAACTACATAGCGACCTTTCTGAAAATTCATTTGGCCATAACTTTTGACTCCCGCTACGAAACTTCGATTTTTCAGATTCGTTAGAAAGATATTCACAAACAGATTTAAATATTTTTGGTTTCACTCAAATCCGTTTTGTCTTGCACCCGGTACAGTCAGTCAAAGTTTGAATTCAAATTTTGAAACTACCGCGCCATTTCAGGCCTTGTTTATAATTAGAATTAATAATATTCATTTTCAACATCGATTCAAACATACATTTCATCGCTATTATTTAAAATATTTATTTTAAATACTTAAAATCCACTAAAATAGACAATTTAAAATTTTTAAATTGGTTCAGATTTTCCGGGTCGTTACAATAACCTTGTCTCCCATTGTTTGTCTACACAGGAAATCCGGAATACTCTTAATGCGAAGTATGGAAGAATTGACAACAATAGCTCAAAACCCCAGAAGGCTAACTCAAATTCAGATCTATGCTTGAAAGGAGAAACAGATAAAATTTCAGATGGATCAGACGATGGGGACTCAACAGACGACTAGGCAGAAAATTTCTCCTATGAAGATTTAGTTTATATGTGTGCCGATTTAACTAAATCTGTTGATAAACTCTAAGGAAAAACACATCTCTGAAATCTAAAAATCTTGAGTAGACCAGTAAAATTAATGATTTGGAATCACAACTTGAATACTGTAAGAACTCTTCAAATTTGGATTGCAAAAATTGTTTGAAATTGAAAACTGATCTCGTTCATTTCAATAAAAATATTCAAAAACTGGAAAAGGAAATTTTGATTTTAAAAGAAAATGAGATTGAGCTAAAAAACACAAATAATTTTTTGCAAAATGAATTTGAAAATTTTAAGATGACTGAAAATTCCAAACATGATTTTGTTGAAAATCAAAACTTGCTGAAAACTGAACCTATTTTGGACGAACTTGAAAATGAGACTGAAAAATTAAAGAGTTTTGAAAAACAACAATTTGAAAAACAAATTCAATTCGAATATGAGATTTTTGAATCCAAAACCAAAATCAAATTGCTTGAAAATGAAAACTTCGTTTTGAAACAAAATGATGCTGAGAAAAGAATGATCAATATTAATCATAATTTGAATTTGATGAAAGGGAATAGTGATATTAAATCCAAAATTCAACGATTAGAATCAAATTTGGATAAATCTTCTAATGGGAAAAATCATTGAATATGTTGTTACAAAACCAAATTTCTATTGGAAATAGAATTGGTCTTGAGTTTGGAAAGCTTAATAATTTTTTTCTAAAGCAAAATTCAAATGAATTGAAAAACTTTTCAAATGACTTGGGTTATAATCAAAGTGAAAAACTGGGATTTAATAACTTTAAAAAACAAAATCCAAATGGTTTTAAAAATCCTTCAAACCTTTTGGAAAAGATCGTTTTGAAAATTTAAGCTCTGATAATTTCAAAGGATTTTTTAATCATAAATAATATGAGAATTTGTTTGGTAACAAACCATTTAAACAAACTTGGATCCCAAATGGAAATAAAATGATTTTGACCAAATTCAAACAGATTTGGGTTCCTAAGGGCACAAAATTAAATTCTAATGGATTGTTGTACAAACAGATTTAGGTACCAAAAGTCATGAACACATTTCAGAGTGGTTTTACAGATTTTGTTAGACCACTTGATTCCCTAAACTTTTAGGTACTGGAGGAGGCTGAGGAACTGCTATGAAAAAGAGATTTAAATACAAATTGTTCTATGTTTCTGTGTCATTCAGAGTTCCTTAGCCAAGTTTGTTGAGATAGAGATTCATTTGCTCACACCGTATTCTGGTATGATCCCTAAACTCATCTATATTATTATTCTTTGTTTTTTCTTTGTTTATCTTTTTGATTATTCTGATTTGAAATTGACATTGCCATAATTTTAATTTTTGATCTTCTTAACTTCCAATTGCAGAATTCTTGGTTTTTTGGAAATTCGCTTCATTTGAATAAAACTCTCATGTTTTAATCATTTCCAGTCTTGAATTCCTAATAGTGCTGAAGCATTCTTCTCATATCTTTAACACTGTTAATTTGAATTCTAAATTTTTGAAGATCTGAAAAATTAATGAAATTTCACACACCTCTGTTGTTTTGAGTTTCTTCCAATTCATTTTGGAAAGACTTAAAAATTTATACATATTACAGCATACTGCTAATTTTCAGTTGTGATGATTTCATTAATTTTTAAATTGGCTTGATTATCTCTAAATTAAAATTTTTGACTTGAATCGTTGTGATACATCTTGAAATTCATTTTTATTCGTGATCATTTTTTTGAACATTTGTGTGTCTGGAATCATTTGAAATTTTTGATATTTTGAATCTCACACACTTATTAGAATTGAAATTATTAATCTTCTGTGATTGATTCATTGTATCTCAAAATTTACATTGATTCAAGTCATTTCAAATAAATCGTTTTAATTTTGGATCATGAATATCCCTCTAGCTTGATGTAAATATTCTAAAAAAATTCTCTTGTGCTTATCAGAAATAATTGTGAAAAATTCTTTGAAAATCTAGTCTTGAAACTCACTATCTTTTCATGATCGTTTGGCTTGAATATTTGATTATTGAAATCATTTGAAATTATTAAATTATTGAATCTCACACACATCTTGGATTTAAAATTTATAATCTGCTGTGATTGATTCATCAAATATT
Source organism: Allium sativum (assembly GCA_030737875.1). NCBI lineage: Eukaryota > Viridiplantae > Streptophyta > Magnoliopsida > Asparagales > Amaryllidaceae > Allium > Allium sativum. The sequence continues at coordinate 828,235,907 of CM060909.1, forward strand.
GAGATTTTCGTACTCTCAAATGATTTCAAATAAACTGTACCCTTTTAATCTTGGATCATGAATCATCTGTTGTGACTATCAGAAATATCTTGACAAGTATGCTTAGAAATTGGTTATTGTGCTACTCAGATAAAAGGAATTGATTTGGAAATGTTTTTAAATAACTACTTGTTTTTTGTATCATCTGCTGCTCTGATAAAAGGTTCAAAAATTTTCTAAGTGACTTAACTACTTTGAGTTGAAAATCTTTTTGGCATAGATTCTAGTGCTACATCCTGAAATCCATTCTGAAATCATGATCATATACTTGGATATTATTTTGTTTGAAATCATTTGAATATGTTTAATATCTCGAATCTCACACTTTTCTTGGATTAGAAATTAAAAATATTATGTGTTCAATTCATTGAATTTTGAAGTTTTCACTTCTCTTCAGGTGATTTCAAATAAATCGTTCCTTTAAATCTTGGATCATGATTTATCTTCTTAGACTTGTTGAAAATTTTCTGAAAACTCTCTTGTGAAACTTATTCTGAATGTGTCTTACTGCTCTGATTGATGGAAGTGGATTGTTAGATTTAATTGCTTGGGCATTGTGATTGGATACTGTTCTCTGAAATATCTTTGTTAGCCACCAGTGTTGTATTAAAATTCTCGTTAATCTAGATCCAACATATTATTGCGTTTGTTTTCAATTTCAAGCTCTTACCTCTTGTAGTTTTATTGTCTAGAGCATTGGAAAACAATGAGTAGTCGCCTTCTAAAAATGAGATATGCGAATGATTATTTAAGTTGCGAGCAACATGTGAGAGTCTTCCCGTATGTAATTTGCCAGTAACTTGTTATAAACTTATTTCTAGTTCATGTAGCATTCAAGAATTATAGTTGTTGAATTATTGAAGTAATGAAAAAAGTTGTTGAATTGCCCAAGTGAAAGTATGATATAAACTACGTGTTGCATATTTCACCCGATTTGTTTTATCTTTGTTAGAGAGGCATAAAATTTTGAATAATACAAGCTAATGAAGTGGATAATGTCATAAGCCTGCCATACAAGATTGGATTCTTTTTTTTATACAGCATATATTTTTTTAAATAGGTAGAAATAAAATATATTACTTGTAAGGTATGCAGTTAAAGCCCCGTAATATCCCCACTATAGCCCATAGCGCTCTTCAACCGCTACGCTATATCAATTTAGCGCTGATGAACAGTAACTTCGCTTTTAGCCCCTCTATTTTCCGCTGCATCCAATAAATCAGGGCTTTTTAGCATATGTTTTAGCAGTATTAATATATATAGCTTGATTTGACTAGTTCACTTTATAAAAAATTCATTAAATGTAGTGTTAAGGGCTAAATTTAAGACATAAGTGCCTAATATATGGTAACAATCAATTACATTCATCAAATTTAGCATGCATAACTATGATGTTCATTGATTTGGGTTATATAATATTAATTAATATTAGTTTTCTGTACACACATAATATGATAAAGATGATTAATTAATTTTCAAATATTTGGTTTTACATCTAATGAACTATTTTGCGCCTCCGCTATATCTCCATAATTTCTCCGTTTTATCCCCGCTACACCTTTTTTGCACCTCCGCCGCTATAGAACCGTAAGCGCTTTAACTGCACATCAGCCTGCAAGGATAGAAGTGTAAGGGATAAATAAATTAGCTAGAAAGTAGTCTATAACTAAAGATTATGCATGTTGTTTTCATTATTTACATTTACATTTTGGAGAAAAAGTGGGAAAGTATCATGATGTAGAAGAAAATCCTGTGTCCATAGTGAAATATCCAAAAGTTAAAAAAGAAAGTACTTAGTAGATTCATTTACAAGTAACATATCCTATAGCAGAGGGACATATTGTTGTAAATAGAGGTTCAATTGTTGAAAGAGGTACAACTCAAATACATGCGCTCCCATTTTCATTTGTTTAGTGCTTAAGGAAGACTTTGATCTTTGGATGTTGCAATCTATTAAGGAAAATAAACAATCACATCAAGTGGATTGTGTTATTGTGAAACAAAACCATGTTAAAACTGTCCAACCCATAGATGATCTATAACATACGATGTTCCCTTTTTTACTTCTATTTGTTGCCAGATCACTTGGGTCTAATTTTGTTCCTTAGATTACTTTCATAAGCCCGAGTATGCATAACTATACAACAAATAACTAAACATTATGATTTTGATCAGGTTCACATTCAGATCATCTACTAGCCAATCCAAATGGAGCGTACAGTTATCTTATTCTTGCATCCTTTTAAATTTCAATTAAATATTCATTGACATGATAGTATGTTTGAGCTTATATTTGTTTCGTTTCTTTTTTTATTTGTTCAATCCGGTAATGATTTAGAGTTGTAAAATAACTAAACATTAATATTACATTGATCTTACTTGATATATAATTAAAATGTATGCATGCGTTTGTGACTGATTTTAATTAATACATTGCTAGTATATTTTTAGTTTTAAGATGGTTTACATGTAAAATTCAGTTTAATTAAATTTTATTTTTATAATTATTTCCATTTTCTTTTAGAGTATTCTATAATTTTTAAATAAAATATGATCTAAAATATGCTTTAATAAATAATCTCATATTGAACACTTTGACGATCGGTTTTTCCACCATTCTACTAGAAAAAAACGAATAAACCGATGATGTCCTACCTCGAAAGCGTATTTTACATTTTGCTACCGGTTTTTTTTTTTTTTCTGAGGCAAAATGCATCATTTTCAATTTGGACACGTCCAAATAAAAAAGGGGGGAATTTGTATGCTTTTTGGACGGTGCCTAATACGTGCATGTTGATATTTTCCATATTACATGGCTGCGTTCAAAGTTTCGAGGCGTGCATAGTGACAAAATTCTGTGATTTGCTAATATTACGTATGCCGTTATTTTCGAGCCTGAGCATTTGGTAACGTGGGTGGGTACTTACTTATCTTTGTGATTCACGTGAATGCTATTTTGTTTGCAACATGCGATCTGCGTTTTTGTTTAACGCTTTTCTCATTATTCCGACACTACTTTTTCCAGTGGTCAAAATATGAATGGCCTGGGTCGTCCATGTTACGTCTATACACGGGCTTAGTCTTAAATGGGCTTTGAAAAATCCTTTGCAAAAGGAAGTTTCCTGTTTCATTCTTCTTTTTTCTTCAAATTAGGCAATAGATAACATGACAAATTTGATCTTTAAAATATGTTTTTATTTTTGAAAAATAATGAGGTGCTCACCGGCATATTGATTAAAACTGTCATGGTAATGCTTACCGTTATCATTTTACAAGTGCCGCTACTATATTGTTCTTACTGGTAAATTAAAATTATTTAGTGATTTCATTACTGGTAGATTGCTATATCCAATATTAATATACAGATAATTCAGCAGTTGTTAAATCAATAATGGTAAATTATCTTTTATTTGAAAAAAAGTGGTTACTTGACGTGTATTCAAAACATGATGCTTTTTTATTATACAAAAGAAAAAAAAGTGAAGTGTATTTAACACTATTTCATAAAATAGTATATTTAATATTTAAATTTGATAGTTCGAATAGATGTCTGGACAGTAAATAATTGAGCTGTGATTTTGAAAATATTACAAATGTCGGATCAAATTTAAATTTTGGATAGATGAAAATATATATGTGCATCGAACATCAACAAATTTTTGTTGTATTTGGATTGGTGTAGCTCACGAACGGATAAGGATGCTTCAAAATAGAGATAACCCTGATTTTGACTACATAATCCACTTTCTTTTTCCTTCCACTAACCTTAATTCTCTAATATTCACACATTATTTAAACATAAATAAATTGTTATTATTAGAATGCAAAAGGGGTGCCACGGAATAGGTGGTGTCATATAATATCCATTGCAATAGACATAGCATATTTAGATCGGTGTTTATCATTTTTCTCAAGTTGGTAATCAGCCTTGTTCACTGTATTTTTGAATTATTGGGTTCCACTGGTCAAATAATAACATGCTTTAATAGTATAAACTACAAAGGCATATTCTTTGGTTTCACTTTTTAAGAGTTACGCATGTTTACTCACAGGTCAGAGACCACTTATGATTTCTATCCATAAATTTCAACTATGTGCCTTAAACATGAAAGAATATTATTTGATTTATTCAGTTCCTGTTGCTTGCTTTAGCTGAATTTCATGTATGAGGTTTGGCATAGAACCAAATTATATAAAATGAACATACCAATCTGTATGTATTATTCAGCGCAAGTCATATATTAGTTGTTATAATATTATGCATTCTCTTCTAAGAAAGCGTGTGTGTGTATATCACAATTTAAATGTGAATAAACTGCAGAAGTATATGAAAAGAGTAAATGTATATTATACATACACCTACCTAGTGCCCTTGCACATGCAGGAATAAAGGGAATTAAGAGCTAATGGCACCAATTCAAAGTCATTTTATCAAAATTTCTCACTTGTAGTAAGTACCTATACTGAAGCTTCATTGTGATTCCTACACTATGACTATCATACGTTTTAAACCTTGACATTAAACGGTAATCAATATGTAACTTCATCTTCATACAAGCTCTACTGGTGGTGTATGGAATGAATATGCATTTTTCTCTGGCGTTTGCTAAAAGGTGAATTCATAGTTGATTCAGTAGACAAATGGTGCATATATATATATATATACAAAAAGCTTATATCCAACCAAGTAGTAGTCGTGCATTGGTCCATATACACATACACGTACGTTTGTAATAAGCCTCCAAAGCAGAGATTTATATATATAAGAATTGAAATGACAAACGTAAGAGGGTGAAAGAGTAAAGCCAGGAAGCCATGTGCAGCTTAACATGGTAGGGTTGTGCAATCTTTTGTCCCATGTTACCTAGCTACCTCAGTCTATCTCTGATTTGGATTGTTTGGCCGTTCTTTCTTTGGTTGATATATTATTTAATTGCACATTGATTTTGTCCTTGTTTTTAGTTACTGACACATGCTTATCACAGTAGACTGCGCATGCATTCATTGTTTAGTTCCTGTTCTTGGTTGGTGACGAGTATTACTTGAACTGGATTCCCATTATGCTTTCTTTTGTCGGTTTCATCAAATATTTAGAAGATACTGTGCGATAATATGATATTCTACTATTGTGGAAAATAGACTGAATGTTAAATTTAACCATTTTTTTAAGGAGAAGTATGCAAAATTTAAAACTTTGGGAGGACGACGCATTTTAGTGTAAAAAGAGAATGGATAATGGATTATCTGAATTCCACTTTTACACTAAAATGTGTCATTTCTTCCGAAACTTTAAATTTGCATACATTTCACCAAAGATTTGATAAGCTTGTGATTTAAAGGAAAATCCTCATATTTTATTTCAGTATCCTATTTCATCAATTTTTTATTACTTCTAAAAAGAATACAATATAGAATGAAATAAGTTTATCGAAACTGAGAAATTTTGATATTTTTGAATCAGCCTTCAAACATAGAAAACCTCAATGGGAAACTTAAAAGAGGATATTATAATATACTTACATGTGTCCCCCCCAAGAGCATCTCCAATGCACATGTTATTTATGTTATTTTGATGTAAATTAAATGACACATCGATAATTAACCGTTTCATCCAGTTTTTAGTCTCTAATGCTGATGTTAATGCAATGTGCAATATGATGTGGCAATATTTTTGTTAGACATTGTGAAATGAAATGTCTAGTTCTAGACATTGTATTTCACAATGTTAAAGGTTATTAACCACTTGTTTTTTTTGACACATACACTATTTTTAACATTTAAACTTGTTTGCATTGGAGCAACTAAAATAATTTTGTTATAACATGCAATAAATCTTTTAATAAATTAATTCTACATTGCACTACGCCATAAATGGCCTATCACAACGAAAATCCATGGTGTTGCTAGCTACAATGTTGCCTTTGCTATGCTGATTTTTATCTATTGCAACACACCCTTCAAGGTGTTAGAACAGATATAACACTGTGTTGCAGTAGCTACAGGTATACTCAAATAAAAAAAATAAAAAAAATTATCAATCCATGTGAAAATGATCCAACGACCTACTTTAGCAATCTGCGTCAGTATGATTTTCCCCCAAATTTTCATTTTCCCGCTGCAGGCTAACTGAGGCCATCTGATTTTCAATTTCTTTTCCCCCCAAATATTCGTTTTCCCGTTGAAAGGTAAGTGAGGCAATCTGATTTTCAATTTCATTTTCCTCAGCTCACGTTTCTTCTACCACCTTCCCAAATACTAACCCTAATCTTGATCTTTCCTCCTTGGCTTCTTCCAATTTTTCCCCGCACTCCCCAATTTAATTTCCACAAAAGGAAACTGTGCCCATCTCCTCACCTGTGTTGCTACGATGGTGGTCTCCTCCCGTTCCCCCCTTTTACCTTTTTCTTCCACCTAAACTATATTTAAACATAAATTGAATCCGTCGGCAATTCACATCATCCTGGCCACTGTCCTTTGAAATAACATCATAGTTTCAGTTTCAATTTTCCCTTTTACTCCAATTTTGCAAAACTAGATCTTGGTTGGCAGGCTTAATCTTCTTCGGCGTACAGTATGGGTGCTACTTTTGGTAAGTATAGCAATTTCATGTTATAGTCTTCCCTTTGTTGGCAAACCTCCTTTTGTTTTGAACAGTATATATAGCATTCCCTTTGCAAACGATATTAGAGCTTATATAAGTATTATACATATATACAGGTGATGACTGCATAACAATTTCAAAAGGCTGCTCTGGTATGAATGCTAGCAAGATCACCTGTGGACCTGACCACTGTCTTAGGTAATGTTAAAATTCATATTTCATACCATTTGAATATCATATGATATATTTTAAGGCTTATAGGTATATGTATATGTGGATTTTTTGTAAAATTTTGATGACTGGTCAAAAGTTCTAGGTCACTTTTTCATTGAAATAGAAACAAATATGCAAAGCCAAATGACGTTGTGTTTAATAATTTTGTCAACTATTCTTACTTTCATATTCGCAGCACTGGAAGTTTAAAGGAAAATTCAAGGGTGGAGTGTATCAGGATTTCCAATAGTAAGGTTTCTGAAACTTTAACTAGTAGAAGGATCACGACATGGCAGGTATGCAATTGTGTTGCAGTTATTTTGAGTCAAGACTATGCATTTCAATGAAAGACACAAGCATGCACTTAGTATTGTAATTAAATCTATATATATGATCATTTGGGAGGATCTGGTTATGCGAAGAACATATGTGTCTATTTTTAAAAAAAAAATTGGGGTGTTTTGTCCACTGTAATAGAAGTAGACATAATTGTTTGTCGATAGTTTAGTAAATCTTATCAAGGTAGAATAGGGTGCTGTATTACTTTATTTATGTGACAATGGTTACAATGCTTCAGTGAAGTATTCATTTGATTATGGTGCTGGCCTTATTAGTCCAGAAACTTATATACATTTTTTTTTCAGGACAAGGAATGTCCAGAAACGTCAAGGAAGATATCCAAAGTGTGTGGGTTGCTGATAACATCAACATGGGCCCAGCTAATTCAGCTAGACTGTTTCAAAGTTCAAACGTTTTCTTGCTAGTGGTTTTCTGAAGCATGCTCAGGTTAGCGATTCTTTCTTAGGTTCCTTGATTTTATTTAATTTCCTGGCCCCAATATTACGTATCGATACTAGCATATAGATTGTTGAACCGGAGAATGAACTGCTTTATGAAATTTTTGATAGATGAGGTTTTTACAGATGCAAGGATAGTGGTTTTCTGAAGAAACTTGAATTTTTGATCAGGTGTACTTTACCTAAAATTTAGCTATTGAACTCTGATGTGGTTCCTGTAATGGATCTGAGGGTGGCTCCAACAAGCGTAGATTGCACAGTTGAAATGCTTTCATGTAAGGTTAGTTTTATTTTGATTAATGTCTTAAAGTATTTACTAGTAGTAATATGTGTTATAAATGCATATCATGTTTCCTTATTTAAGGCTTAAACCCGATTCTTTAGAGAAAGTGTATTATTTTCCAAGCATATCAGATTCATTATGCTTACCACTGAAAGAACTCAGTTCAAATTGATAGTTTGTTGGCTCAGAAGCGATTCAACAGCAAAATGATGTTTCTTCAGGTAATAACAGAACATATATATTCTATCTTCACATGTGAAATTACTCCAAACTAATTGAAACATATCACATTTGTCTAGTTGGGTGCCCTGTGACTTCAGTTCAGTTATAGTGCAGTTGTTAGTGCACATATTGCTAAACAACTTGTGCTTTCAATTGCAGTCTATAAGTCAACTTAGGATCATAATTATATGGTTTTCACCTTCTTATGAACTACTTTGAATCAAACATGAATTATCTATTTATATGACAGCTTCTATGATTAACCAAAATACATGGGAGGAGAGTTGTTCAGAGCCATGTTTGCAAGTTGATGTTACTATGCTTAATACTTACAGTTATTTCTGCACTATGTGTCACAATATGTGTATTGTTATACACTTCAATATTATGAATATGGAATTACTAGTCATTTAAGAATGTGAATTCTTTTTTGCAGCAATTCATGATTGAGCTAGAGAAGTTGCGTTTGCGAGCAATGACACTTTCAGATAATGTAAGTGATCACATTTGTTTTTGAATCTTTATTGTTGCTTGGAAGTTATCATGAATGTATGTGAGTGAATCGAGTGACAATGTAGTGAGGAATGTATGAAAGTATGAATGATTGTGTAATATACGAGCGGATGTACAATAGTGGAGTCAAAAAGTTTGTACCATTTGAAATGTTGAAATAAAATATTTATTTGAATAAAATAATGTGTTATAATAATATTTATTATAATATTACGAAATCATTGATTAATAGCAGTTGAGGTATAATGACTTTTAACAGCTGTATTAACAACTGCTAGAAACAGTTGTAAAAAAGGTTGACTTTATTACGATTGCCAGTTGTACTAGACATATTACAACTTGTTTTTGGCAGTTGTGAAAGGGTATTTTTTGTTCTAGTGGTACCTACGGCAATACCTATACTGATGTTACCGTAGGGTCGCAAAGGTGTTGCCTTTGACTCTAAGGCAACGCGGCAAAAGGCAACCCCAAAAAAGTGTTGCCACGGACCTATAGCAACAAATTTTGGCACCTACTACATCACTTCTCTGGGTTGTCGTAGGCCATCTATGGCATAGTGTTGTCTAACCCTTGGTGCCACGTAGGAATTATTAGAAATGAACGAGCAAGAGAAAGAGGAATTTTGGAAGAAGAGAGGAAAGCAAACAAAAGTCCCAAATTATGAAATATGAGTAAACACTTCTCTATAAGCTTATACAAATAAAGGAGAAGAGAGCTTGTAAACATAGTGTGGCTAAGCCAAGACGCAATATTATATTAGTGTCAAAAAATGGGTTTAGTGCCTTGGGACTCTTGAGGTCCACGACACAATATTATATTAGTATTAAGAATTGGACTTTACGCCTTGGGACTCTTAGAGTCCATAACACAATATTATATTAGTGACAAAAAATGGGCTTTGTGCCTTGGAACTCTTGGGGTTTCATGGTTAAATAAGCCGTTGATTGCAGCTTGGGCCTGCTGTGCTGAAACGAGTTACTTTAATCTTTTTTTATCTGTCATGTCTGTTCAATTGAATGGATACAACCGTTTCATTTTAAATGTGTACCCACATTCATGCACCGCTTGGTTAAAGGGTCGCAACCTTTTCAAGGGTCATTAATGTTCAGATAGACATCTCCTCCAACCTATAAATACATGGCCCAAAAATGAGATAGAATACACATCAGTTATTCTTTTCAATCTGCTACTTCTTCTTAAGAGCACACCTCTGTTCTAGTTTCTATATTTTACTTCAATTCATTAGAGCTCCGTTTGTTAGCACTACACTACGGGGCTGATCCGTTTTATCCTGAGAAACAAATTGCAATTATGTCAGCCAATGCATACGACAACAATATTGTTTCAAGAAAACAGAAATCTGCATTCTGGACTCGGAAAAAATTGAAAGGATATCCTTTCTTATTTGTTGGTTACCGTCTTTGTACCGTTCCTTTTATTGCATGTTCGGTTGCAACTTTCTATCGTTGTTATAAACGCAGTTTAACGTAACAATCACTACATATCTGAGTAACACTGATTGTTGATTGACAAAAGATATAACATTGTAATATAATCATGTATTGACAAACAATCTAAAATTGTAATACAATCGTGTACTGACAATGATTCTAACAGGAATTACATTGTGAAGGGTTGGAGATGATCTAATTATATATTTTTGGCTTTAAGTTTGAATACTTGTCTTGTTAATTTTAATTAACTACAAATATTGTGATCAATATAAGTGTAACAAAACTTAGACACACTTCAAGAAAATTAAAGTCAAAAAATAATAATTTTGAGAAAGCCTATTGGGTTAGGAAGGAGGAAGAAGAAGGCAACTACAAAAGCATCACCGTTAAAGTTTTACACTACAACGATACTTGAAAGAAGGTTGTCATGCATTATTATATGCATTATGTTCTTTACAACAAACAAAGATATGTGTATTCTTCAAAAAGTTATATATTTTCATCATTTTGTATGATTTAACAAACTATTTATTTCTTCACATATTTTATGTCTTTAAACATTTTCACTACTTCAAACGGTTCGATTATATTTAAAATCATCACGCCCTTGGCATTTAAGAGGTTGTTGACACTATATGGATTTTTGTAATTTTAGTTTGCTTTTGCCAACATACATACATATACATATATATATATATATATGTGTGTGTGTGTGTGTGTGTGTGTGTATACATATATATATATATATATATATATATATATATATATATATATATATATGCATGTATGTATGTATGTATGCATGTATGTATATGAGTATACATATGTCTATTTCTGCTTATATCTTGTAGAGTACATCTCCACATTTCTCCTTAAGATTCATGATGGTAATCAAGTTTTTCTCTAATACAAGATTGTTAATCTATTTATACATATAATCGCTCTATTATTTACTAATTCATCATCGATGATAATTTCCTGTTAGTTCTAGACATAATTTTGAGATTTGTCTATTTACCATGTTTACTAAACCGCTTTTAGGGTTATTTGATAATTATATCAAAATTCTTTTCCAAAGTACCATTCAGTTTTTTTTTTTTTCAAGAACATTCTTCTCCTTGATTTTGTACCTTTACTAGTTATTCTGAAAATATTTTGGATTGACATGTCTGCCATACTTCAGATGTGATTTGAATTTTTTTTGTTCTTTAAGGCGTAAATATACATCGAAGCAAGTTTACTTGAGACATTATTAATAATTTACTTAAGTTAATTAATATTTTTCATCATTGCATATATTAATTATTCTTGATAAATAAAATGAACTTAAATCTATTTCATTCTTCATTTCAATGCTGATGAACATTGCCCATTAAACAATAATTTTTTTGGATTCTTATTTAAATCCACTATGATATTGATGCTAAAAAATATATTATATATCAAATATTGAAGGTTTATCCTTTCATTAGTTCGTAGTACGCATCCAAAAAATATTGTTTATTCTCATTATTGATCTAGTCACTTGGAGAAATTAAAATATTATGTAGATCATTTGGGTACATAAATAATTTCAGGTTATTCAACAATTATGTTGATTAAATTTTTAATCGCTGAATAAAATCTATGCATAATGTTTGGGATAAGCTTATATCTGTTTAGCAAAACAATCTTAAGATTATTAGCTAAGTATTTACATATATGAATATACATGTGTCCACTTATTATATATTACAGATGTTGACGTTATAGTGGATTCCTCTAGAGGCTCAACATTTGGAGAGCTCAAGGTCGATACTATCAGATCCGATTCGAATTAACAAATCGAAATCAAATTTCAAAATCGCGAAAGAAGGGACAGGTATAATACTTGATTTACAAAATTTTACATAGATCTACTATTTTAGGTTTTGATTTTGTTTATCCGCTGCGTAGTCAACACCGGAATAAAGGATTATGGTTGTGGACCTAGGGGAACCTAGGTGTAATCTAGCTCCAAAAAGTTTGATTTAACTTTTCATTCCTTAGATATCAAGACTCTAAGCTCGAAGATTAGTTACTTGCCCCCAAAGAGGCAAGTATCATGCTTACGAGACTTAAGAGTCAACAGTTATCCCGGGATAAGGCACTGTAAGCTCGTTCCTAACTGGAGATAGATGGCTCATTGGGGGTAGTTTGGTTATTATCTCTAAGTAGAAGGCTTGGATTCGAATTAATGGACAAAAGACAAGTATAATCGAGAGTTGATGCCAAGTATTCTCTTTTATTGCTCACTTGATTGAATACATAATAAATCCCCAAATCAATTTATAAATTAGGGTTTTGTCTCTTAGGAATGAGTACAAAAATTTAGAATGAGAAGTCCCCCAAAATGTGACCCCTGGGGTCTTGTTTATAGAGGATTTGGGCGCCCTTTAGTAGCGATCAAGTGAGAAGCCCAGTTCCAAGAGCTCCTGGCTTCAGTAGCAGTTACTTAGTATCGGTATCGACCTGCTTTTGTGCTTTGGGTGTCGGTTTCGATCCTGTATTGCTTGTATTTCCAGACACTGCCTCTATGCTTTCGCATAGTAATTGGGTATTGCTTTCATACTCTTTTCTTTGTAACTCAAGTGCCGCCTTTATGCAGTAGTATCGACATCAAGCATGTTGGTGTTGATAGCCTTTTTTTGCTTCCATTCCATGTATTCGGTATCAAACTCGAAGCTTGTGTATTTGTTGTCGAATTGATTGCTTTCATTCTTTGTGCTTGGTCTCGTCTTTGTTTCTTGAGATATTGATTTCCCGTATCAACTTCGTGCCTTTTTTTTGCTTTTCTTTGGTATTAAATCATTTGTTTCTGCCTTCAGTGTTTGGTATTGATACCAAGTTAGATTGCTTGTTGCACGTTGGTCTCGGTACCGTGCCTTCGTTGCCATCTTCTTTGTACCGGTACGAAGCTCTTTTACTCTCCTTTGTTGGTATCAATAGCATATCTGCCAAACTCTTGTTTTGATGTTTTCTTCTATACCTCTACCCTTGTTGTTTCGGTATCGGCCTTCACCGTCATGGCTCTTACTCTTTGCTTTTGGTGTTAGCTTAATTCTCTCTAAGGTTTTTTCTTTGTTACTGATCCCTTCACGATACCCCTATGCCTCTCTGGTTTCGGTATCGAATTTTGGTAGTAACATTTTCCCTCCCACCAGTGAAGGAGTACTTTTGACTTTTCAAGTCAGTGGCTCGAACACCTGCTTCCTCCAGCTTATAAATATTTGTCCCGCTTTCTCTTGTGAGCTTCTGTTGTTTTTCCTCATCAACCTCCTGCATTTAAAATTTCCTAGAACATTTTCACATATTCATAACTCGCATTGATCAGGGTAAGCTTTACTTTATTTCCTTCGAAATGATTTGAAGTGTTTACCAATTTAGTCCCACAACCACCATTAATTTTTTGATAGTTTAACTGTATAACTCGAATTTGTGCATAATAATTTTCTCTTTGGTTTTGACTGGGTGGTTTCAGAAAATTGTTAGTATGCAAAAATTAATTATCCAACTGAATTATTCGTTTAACCATCAAGCAAGACTAGTTGACAAAGTTGATGCAACTGCTGGGTTGATTAGTGCGAATTGGTTTCGACTTTATTGCAAAATTCAATCTTCTCTAATCAATTCCATTTGATTGACAATAAAATTGAACGTTTCTTTTGTTCCTCGTTTTTCCGAAAGCACATGTCACGTGGTTCGATGCAAATGCATATTTTTATTTTAGAATGCATGCCAAAAATTAGATACTATTTTCTATTTCTTCATATAAGATTATGCTGATTAGTGAAATAAGCAAATAATACCTAGCATCATGGGAAAGAAACACTCCACAACTAAACCCGTTAAAAATTTCACTTTACCACCCGAATCTTCGTCTTCAAGGAAGATTAGTGCTACTGAAAAACAATCTTTAATCACCTTGCAAGAGGAAGTTGGTGCCATTCTCCAAGACTTCAACATTTCTGGAGTGGAGGTCATTCCTTCATGCAAACCCGATACTATCACATCCCCTCCTGAAGGGTATTTTGCTTATACCGCCATCCATATTTGGCATAGAGATTTTATCCCTTTTCCAGATTTAATCGCCCAATTCCTACGACATTTAAATGTTGCTCCTATCCAACTTTCTCCAAACACTTACAACTGCCTTTTAGGTTTAGAGTTATTGTCACTAGAATCTAGTAATCCCTCTCTAGATCCTCCACTTCTTGAGTACTTAGTCCGTCCTTTCAAGCTTAATGATGTGGATCACTAAATCTTCCGTGCTAATCCCACAAGGAAGCTGCTATTTGAAGGAGCAGTTAAATTCAAAGACTGGGAGACTCATTTTTTCTTCATACGTTGCCCTCCTGGTATTTCTGGAAATTTCAATACTTCGAGTATGGAATTCGATTGTTCGATTGTATCTTTTACTTACTCTTCTTAATTCTTCGCACTTTTACTGTTCACATGTGTGTTTATATATCATCCTTATTTCAGATGCTACTCCTAAGCTTCCTAGCTTTGTGGATAAGAGAGTTGCAGACATTCTTAACATCGCTTCGGAAAAGTAGGGTAATTGGTCCATGTTACTGACACCCAGTGTTCTTCGGAAACACTCCCTCCTGCCAACTGGCCTGAACATTATTGGTCAACATCCCCTGATTTCTTTCAATATGGGTATACTTTCTCTATCGATGGGAAGAAATTCTCCTTTCTCCTCGAATTCTCCTATATCTTCCGACACCCCTGGTAAGTGATTTATGTGACGACTTATAACTTTGTGTCGCTTAGTTTTTTTGATCCATTTGTATGATATACTTTGCTTATGATGCATTAAAAGTCGTCTGCTCTAAATTAAGTAAGACCGATTTGCCTTCTCTAGTTCCAAAAGCAGGAACCTCTTCTTAGAGGAATGCTTTGCTCAAGTCTCGAGAAGCTGCTAAAAGGAAACTCATAGATGTGATTTCTGAGGGTTCTTCACCCAAGAGACCCAAGGGTGTTGCGGATCAAATTCCTTATCTTGATGTGAATGTTGATTCGCCTATAATTATTTCTCTAAAGATTCCTTACCAAGTAGATACCGATTTAACTGGAACTCCTGAGGTTTTTGTTGCGATTCATCAGGAAATGGGATTTTCTTCTTCTTTTGAGGATCTTAATTCTCAAGGACCTCCTATACCTCTAATCGTTGAGGGTTTTGATGAATTAGTTAAAAAAATATGCCTTCTTCCTTATTTTCCGGTAACGTTCTTCCATCTTCTATTCCTACTTTATCTAGCTATCGTCATTCTCTAGTTGAGCAATAAATCTCGGTATGACCCTTACTTCCTACTTCTTTTGTTTTTGTGATTATGCCCCTCATTTCTGCCATGTTTATTCCTTTTAGGTCATCAAACAATAGTTCTTATTACAAGAAGGTGTTATCGTAACTTCTTTTGATTTATTGAAGCTTAAGGAAGAAAATCTTTACTTGAAAGAAGAGATTGCTTCTCTCACCAATGCTAGATAAAGTATGACGAAGAAATAGGAGTCGGTAGTAGTTTCTCTCGCCGAAGCAAAGTCCTCGGTGGCTAAGGAGAAAAGATTCAATCTGTCTTTGATTGAGGAAATTAGAACTTTAAACGAGACCTTGGAAAAGACTAAACAAGAAATCTCTGCACTTAATTTTAGTCATTCTTCTTTGCAAGAAGAAAACTCTCTTTTCAAGGAGAAGAATGCCTCCCTTAGGAGTAAGATTGATAAGAATAGGGCTTTCTTGACAAAAGCTATTGGCATGGTTAATGATGCCAAAGAAAGGCTCTCTTTCTTTCTTCAATCCACATTGGATGATATTATAGTCAATTTGTTTAAGGATGCGTTTCTGCTCATTTATGCAGATAATATAGGAAAATATATGAACTTAAGCTTTTCTTCTCTTAATCGACTTTTGGTCGAAAGGTTAATGACAAAGATAACCTAGGTGAAAGATGGAAACGTAATTTCATAAAGAGCTAAGATCAACATGGCAAAGCTTTTGTTTGTAGATGACATGCCCGTGGAAGAATCAGAAGTTGATGAAGAAGAAGATGGTATTATAGAAGCAAGAGCCAACTGTACTGATGGCAACAACCATGGCTTTAAAGATATCACTGGAAATGGAGGTGATTGTGGTGATAGCTTCAATGATGTTGATGATATCTTCCAAGTTCCTGATGGTCGAGATGAAATACAAATTAACATTCTTGATACCCTTTATCATGAAGCCATTCCAACTGGAACTTTTGACTCCTCGAACACATAAGAGGGGGAGGAAGGTTTGAGATCAAAGAGTGCTAAAAATGTTGAGACTCACCAAGCCTCTGCTTCGATTTCAAGGTATGGTAATTTTCATAGTATCCTTCTTTGAGTATATTTTTAATAGTTATTCTCTTTTCTCCCAATTAGATCAAAAGGAAAAAGTTAGATTTTAAGCATGTCCGGCTCGAAAGGGTACGATAAGAAGTAACTCGTCTCACTAGGGAGATAAATAAGAAAATGAATGAATATAACACTCTATCTGATAAATACCTTCAACTTGATAAGAGTGCCGCAAAACTATTGTCCTTTAAGGGAAAAGAAGAGGATCCTAGGTTAAACATTGCTCGAATGCTCGACTGCATTGCTGGAGACTTTTGAAATAGAATGTCGAGTTAACAACTCTATTCTAGATGTTAATTAAGGATAGAGATATTATGGTGGACTTTTTATATGAAGTCTATAGTAGGTATGAAAATGTAGATTTTCTTTTCTAGGTGACCTTAGCGGAGGTTTTCTCAGACGTCTTCATAGAAGATGCTTAGATAATCATGGCATTGATCTCCATCGAGGAGCTTATTGGAATCTTCCACAGGTCCATTCGATTCCCAAAGGTTTTTCTTTAGACAAGCTTAAGTTTAACGAAAATAGATTTGTATCTGAAACTTTTAAGAGGTCCATTTTGTATGAACAAGCGGAATATTTATGATATGTCATCCTTTTAACTTTTGGTATTATTGTCATGAATTTGCTTCTTCTTGATTTCTTGATACTTCTTTTAGAATTCATCCCCTATGATGGGTTCACTTTCTAGGGATTTCTTAGGGAGCTTTGTTAGACTGAAGAGAGAATACCACAAGAAGTCTTCTTTTATCAAATCCTCAAAATTGGCAAGATATTGCGTTGTTAGAGATCTTGAAAAGATTTATACCCAATGTCCTCGGCTTCGCCTTGCTTTTTTGGGTAAAGAGAAGGATAAACTCTTAAAGGAGGTTCAAACATATCATACGATATTGACTTGGGGTTATGATAGTCTTCCGATTGGAGAATGGGATTATTACAAATGTCCTCCATCTTATACCCCTGAAGGGTTTGAAATTCCTTTTGATTCCACACTTACTCTTATTGCTAATTCCTTAAGCAAGGTTACGAGAGTTGGTTCTTGCCATGGTGATTATTTAAATAACTTGTAATTGTGCTTCTAGCGGAAGCACTAAAGTTTTGATACCAATATTACGTTGTTGTCCATCGTATGGATGTATCCATTTGATAACATGCTTCTGTGAATAAAACTGTGGTTTGTGCATACATTGTGTTATGCATGGCTTTTATCTTTGTATTGAAATCTGTATTTGGAATTTTTATGCATCTTCTTTGACACATACAATAGCTAACATTTTTTTATTAGTTCCTTGCAGAGTATTTAATTTTCCGCTCATGCTATTGCAAGCATTGTGTTTTGATCAAAATTGCATAATAAATGATACTTGTAATAAGAGCAGTATTAAAATCCAACTTTTGTATTTGGCTATCGATGCAATGACTTTGTAAATAAACTTGCAAAATGATTTAGTGAATTGTATAGATATCACCTGATGTATAACTTTTCCTGTGTTTGGAATATCCTCATCTAGGATTTCCTCTACATTATTCTACATAAAACTCAACACATAATATTTTTGTGTTAGCCTTTTGCTTAAAACGGGAGGTATATCATAATTCACTCATCTAATTGGAGTCACTGTCTGAATTGAAATCAAGTAATAGATAAAGTTTGTGATAAGATAATATGGTCATTCATATTTTATATTTCACCGGGATAACAAATAGAAATTTTCCATAATACAAGTTTAGAAAACCTCCTCTTGTGAGGTGTTGAGAAATCATAAACTTCGTCATAAGGTTTTAGAAAAGATATCCCTGACACTAACCCGAATATCGACTAAAAAGTCTTCTTTTCAGAAATAAGAATGTAGACCCGAATTCCATACTTGGGTATGACAAGGGTAATCTAGAAACCATATTCTGAAAAATAGAAAATTCATGTCCTTGGCTTAGTTATAAAGAAAATATAAGAAGTATTATAGGTCCAGAATATCCATCTGGTATTTGTGAGGAAAATATCCAAAACTCTTGACTTGAGTTTGTGTAATAGAATTCTAGTAATCCATTTTCTAAGAAATAGGAATTATAGTCTCAAGACCTAGATTAGGGTATTAGAATAAGGATCCAGAAATCCTCTTCTGGAAGTATAGATAGAAGTCCTGCATCCCATATTCTGGCATTCATAATAAAGACCAAAAATCTGCCTTTGGTGACTAATAGAAATCTCGAGACCCTAACTCGAGAATTTAATAATAGAAGACCAGAAATCTTCATCTGGAAAAAGTAGAAGTCCCGAACTGTAACCCAGATTTGGGTATTTAACAAAAGACCATAAATTCATATCTGGCAATAATAGAAGTCCCGAACTAAAACCCAGATTCAGGTGTTTGACGGAAGACGAAAAATCCATATCTGGCAATAATAGAAGTCCTGAACCATAACCCAGATTTAGCTATTTGATAATCTTTGCTACCCATTTTGGGTTTGTTTTTCAAAGCAGAGGATGTGCGTGCTTTATGAGCCACTCTCTAGAATTTGATTTGATTTGTGAGCTATTGTTGGGATTTGATTGGCTATTTTAGCCTTGTGAGCCACTCTCTGGGCTTTGTGCATCTGGTGCGCTTGCCTAGCTTATTCTCAAGCAGGGCTTAAGGACTTACCCGACCTCAATCCAGGAAGTGCCTTACCATGGTCATCGTAGGTGTTGATAAGGGCTTAGATGCTTTACCCTGGCCATCATAGGCGCTGATAAAGGCTTACTCTGTTGATGCTCTACCCTGGTCATCATAGGCGGTGATAGTGTGACAAAGGCTTACACATCATCCCCTCCAAGAGGTGCCTTAACCTGGCCATCATGGGCGCGGATAAGGGTTTTTGATGCTTTACCCTAACCCTATCTGATTTGGACGTCGGTAAAGGCTTGCACTCACCCCCTCCGAGGGATGCCTTACCCAGGCCATCGTAGGTAGGAGTAAGGTTTTTAGATGCTCTGCCCCGGGGACTAAGGCTTACTCTTTTGATGCTTTAACATGACCATTTATAATTTGCATGCAGCTAAAGGCTTACACATCGCCTCCCACCAGGAGATGCTTTGTCCTGGTCATCTCGGCGCGAACAAGGGTTTTCTACCATTGTAGGTAGCTACATCTGTTTCAAGTGGTTCCAAATTTTAAGGGGTTTTTCATACTTTTGACCATATAGATATTCTTTCTTCAAGGTATCCTTTGTTAGAACTAGTTGAGTCTTCTTTACACATTTGTCTAACTGGCCTTGGTTATAAAACTTGATAATCATGCCTTCAAAAACCCTGTAGTGGTTAGTTTCAAATCCATTCATCATATGGAAGTAGCAGTATGGCCCTACTAATTTCACTTCATTTTTGGGTTCCTTCTTTAATGATGGGCAAAGTTCAAGCTCATTTTTGGTTAGGAAATAGATATTATCAATTGACTTGGTACGGTTGCATTCTTTAGGCAGTCTTGACTCAAAGATTCCCTTTCGGCATCAGAACTTAGCCCTTTTGTTACTCAGCTTTGCTGCTTCGCCTTTATCTTTGAGTCTTCTTTTTAATGTATATAAAGACTCAAGTGCAACTTTCATAGACCATTTTGTAGTAAAGTGGATGAAATCCTTCATTATTCCTTGTTTGAATATATTTCCCTTAGCCTATGCATGGATGGCTTCTTTTATATGAGAGAATAGGTTGCATTCCTCGGATGTAGGACCACTTAAGGAAAAAATGGGGGTTGATCCTATATGGAAAGGATTAATGCTCCAATGGTCAGGATCATACTGGTCTACTTCCCTTTTCTTATTCATGATTCACAAAGCTTCCATTCTTAGCCTTTGTTCTTCAATAACTCTTGCATCAATAATATCTGATGTACCCATTCGAGATTCAGAAGATCCTTGTCGAGACCTCTTATCCATGGTCTATCTTTTCAATATTTAACCAACTGGTTGGAATAAATAGGGTTGTGGTAGGTTTTCCAAAGGATTGAAGGTTCAGGCCCTCCTTCTAGCGCCAAAATGTTAACAGTATTTTTTGTCAACACCGAAATATAGACAAAGTGGAACCTTAGTGTAATCTAGATCCTAAAAGTCCGATTTAAATCCCTATTCCTTAGATATAAAGATACTAAGCTCAAAGATTAATTACTCTCCCCCAAAGAGGTGAGTATCACGCTTATAAGACTTAAGAGTCAACAGTTATCCTAGGATAGGGCGTTGTAAGCTTGTCCTTAATTGGAACCAGATGGCTCACTGGTGTAGTTTGGTAATTATCTTTAAGTAGATGGCTTGGATTCAAATTAATGGACAATGACAAGTATAATAGAGAGTTGGTGCCAAGTATCCTCTTTCATTGCTCACTTGATTGAGTATATATATATAATTACATAATAAATTCCTAAATTGATTTAGAAATTAGGGGTTTGTTTCTAAGAAATGAATACAATATTTTAGAATGAGGAGAAGTCCCCCAAAATGTGACCCCTGAGGTCTTATTTATAGAGGATTTGGGCCCCCTTAGTAGTGATCAAGTGGGAAGCCCGGTTTCAAGAGCTCTTGGCTTCCGTAGCAGATACTTAGTATCCGTATCGACCTGCTTTTGTGCTCTGAGTGTTGGTTTCGACCCTGTATTGCTTGTATTTCTGGACACCGCTTCCTTGCTTTCGCATAGTAATTGGGTATCGCTTTTATACTCTTTTCTTTGTAACTCAAGTGTTACCTTTATGTAGTAGTATCGACACCAAGCATGTTGGTGTTGATATCGTTTCTTTGCTTCCATTCTATGTATTCGGTATCAAACTCCAAGCTTGTGTATTTGATGTCAAATCGATTGCTTTCATTCCTTGTGCTCAGTCTCATCTTCGTTGCTTGAGATATTTTTTCCCAGTATCGACATCATGCCTTTGTTTTTGGTTTTCTTTAGTATTGGATCATTTGCTTTTTCCTTCAGTGTTTGGTATAGATACCAAGTCGGATTGCTTATTGCACTGTTGTATCGGTACTGTTAGACCGAAATCTGGGCCTAACACCAAAAAATCTATGTGAAATCCTTACAGTCGCAAATCACAGAGAATAAATGCAGAAAAAGCAGTAAAATAATAGGAGACACACGAGATTTTTATAGTGGTTCGGCTCAATCCAAGCCTACGTCCACTTTATAGTTTCTTAAATCCTAAGAAAACTATTACAATGATGTTTGATTGCGGTTTATACATGAAATCCTAATGTTTACAATATGAAAGAGGAGATTAGAGGTTGAATTATACATGATAACCTCGTGTTAAAGTGATTAGAGTCGGCCTCCTTGCTGTTGTGAAGCAATGGTGGAAGCCAATGTGAGTGAGAGCCGAAAAGAGATCCTTTGAAATGACCATATGATGGTGTATTTATAGGCGTAGAGAAGCTGCTGGGAGTCCTGAATCGGATCCAATCGGAGGGGCACGTGGCATGTGGAGAGGCCATCTCGGAGATAGTGGAGAACGCGGTCTTCAGATCGTGCTAGGACAGGTGTAAGCCGATCCAGATTAATAGGAAGTAGTTACTCCTTGAGAACAGGTCAAAGTTGAGGTGTAGCAGTAGGTCGAAGCGGTTCGGTTCGGGTCCTCTTCCTTCCGAACCGATCCGGAGCATTCCAACCGAAGGCGAGACGTGTTGCTATACGTCTGGTGCAAGGCAGGTCGGTTCGGACTTCCGATCCGAACCGAGTTGGTGTCTTCGATCCGAAGAGTGGAAGCACTTCAGTGCAGTGTGTAAGGCGGGTCGGGTTCGGATGATCCGATCCGAACCGAGGTGAGCTGGAATCCAAGTCTGAGCATCTTCGAAGTGTGGAGTCGGAGCCGGTCTGATCCAATCCGGGAGGTCAAGCCAATTTCCAATTTCCAAGTTTCCGGTTTTGTATGCGTTCACGGAAACGGGCATAACTTTCAAACCGTAAGTCCGATTGAGCTGAACCAAAGCTCAAACTGAAGCTGATTCAGAGAGCTACAAGAGTTATAGAGCTCAACTTCGTAATTTTTGATTTCAGGCCCAAAAAAGGTCATCTGATAGGAGTTCTTGGCCATTCTTTGTTTATGATGCGACTTCAACCAAATCGCTTGTTGTCTTCTGACGGTATTTTCAACACTTGAGTATATTGTTGAGAAGAGATTCCATGTGTGACTGCTTTGACTAAAAAGTGGGTCAACAGGTACCGTGCCTTTTTTGCCATCTTATTTGTATCGGTACCAAGCTCTTTTACTCTCCTTTGTTGGTACCGATAGTGTATGTGCCAAACTCTTTTTTTTGAGTCATTCTTCTATACCTCTACCTTTTTTGTTCCAGTATCGGCTCTTCACTATCTTGGCTCTTACTCTTTGATTTTGGTATTGGCTTAATTCTCTCTAAGGCCTTTGCTTTAGTATCGATCCCTTCACGATACCCCTTCACCTCTCTGGTTTCAGTATCGAATTTCGGTAGTAACAATAGATTTGCATATTCTCGTTTGAGTTAATGGCTTTTGAACAAACTATTACAAGGATTCAAATCATTAATTTTTTATCAGTAGATGTTAATGTGAATCCTTTAAGAATGCATGATGATGTTCAAACATCTGGTTTGAAGTCATGTTGAGCTTTTAATTCAAATAAAATATATACAGAACTTTAAGTTATTCGACTTATTCTATAGTTATATTTCAAATATCTCTTTTAGGCATTGTTTATAACTATTTATCATATAATAATGCACAGTTCAAATTAATATAGGCATCTCTTCTGGAGAGTTCAATTAAACGAGATACACTTACGACAATAGTAAGAATATCTTCTAGACATCTGAAATATTACAAAAATATGCTACTATAGTAGTTATAAACTTAATTCTCTTTAAGACCATATGTATAGCTATTGAGAAAATTATGATATGACATATAGATTATCTCCTCGGAAGAACATATAAAGATATTTTTCTTCAAGAATAGTTATGCATACGATATTCAAATCATGGAATAGTTTTTTAAAGAAACAAATTGCATCACTATTTACTCTTATATTTGTCTAACGAAGCTGCATGTCTATGATAATGGCATATTAAAATTTGTAAATGAATTTTGCACATAACTATTTCTGTGGGTTCTATTTTAATTTACTCGTTCTTTGGGTAGTAGCAATATAACTTCTTGAAATGTTATATCATATTTAAAAGTATTTTGTTGGAAAGCTTTTGTAATGTTATACAAGGATATAATATCTTATCTGGAGATATTTCATAAATGCAAATTTTAGGTCTGATAGTAAAATCATTATGCCAATAGTCTATATGTAGAGTATTATAGTAATGCACATTTTCTCTTTTGGGTATATTTTATAATCTCCTCAAGAGATATTTTACCATCACTTATCTAGAGTTTTACATTTCTGTTCTAGATATGTTTTACTATCAGTTTTGGAATGTCATCAGTAAATAATATTTTTTTCTATATGATTTACCATAATTGCTACATTTACAGTAGCACAAATTATTCCTATTTGAGATTTTTGTTGTTACTATATTCGAAATGTCTTCCTCAAATTTTAGATACAACAATAAAATTAGATGCACTAAATGTAAGTGAGACACGAGAGATAAAGCCACTATTTCTAGAGTTTTATATGATATTCTTTCGTGTAACGACCCGGATTTTATGTATTGAAGGGTCGTAAAATATTTTTATTTAATTCCTTGAGGGTTGGATCATTCTCATATTTGATATGTTGGTTATGAGGATGTGAGACATGTCCATAATTTTTATCGATTTTATCTATGACCATTTTCCACCTGTCAATTTTGTATAGGGAATAATTTTTGACTGGGATCGAATCAGGTGCTAAGGTCAATTTCATTCGAAAGGAAATGATGTTTTTGATTTCGTAAATTGGTTACATTAAAGATTTGGTTTAGCGGTTTGAGAGGAACACTACAACAAATAAGGGCTTTCATAGCGTTTGAAAAACGCTATGTTACCGTGCTATAGCGTTTCAGAGAACGCTAGGGAACGACATGCTATCATAGGCCCTTAGCTTTAAATAGCGGTAACAAAAACGCTATACAAAATAACTTTTCTATAGCGTTTTTATGTGCTATGAGACTAAAACGCTATAAGAAAGATCATCCCATGGTTAATTTTAATAGCGTTTTTTATGATCACTTTTTGTAGCGTTTGTTTTACTATAGCGTTTTTCAAAAGCTGTTAAATTTAATATTTATTTATAAATTTTATTTACTGCCCTTTCAGCTTTTTCACATAGATAGTACACACTAACGCAATTCTTCTCAACATATAAATTAACACATTTTCATAGATAAAAAATATGTAAATTACATCACAATATTTCATATATATTCAAACAACTTTCTCTTATATAAACATAGATTTCATACATGTTCAAACTTTTGGCATATCCAAGTATAGCATTTCATACATATTCAAACAATTTTACCATATCTAAACATAGTATTTCATACATATTGTTTTTGCAACTTTTCCTATGTCCATACATAATACTTCTTATGTATTTGTATCAACTTACTTACAAACCAATAAAACGTTTGATTTTATCATGCTTTGCTTTTGATATTCTCTTCAACATCTACAATACAAATAAGCAACCAAGATGTTAGTAATTGTTATGTCAAATATTCCCAAAGTAAAAGAGTCCTAGAGGCAGAAATAAAGTCTTAAGACTTAAAAATATTATGCAGTAAGCCAATGCGATTGTATTATATAGTATTAAACTATATATATATATTTTGAAAATTGGTTACTTATTAAACTATATATATATATGTATATATATATGTATGTATGTATGTATGTATGTATATATATAAACACACGTCCCCCCCCCCCCCCCAACAAACTCTCATATCCAGTGTAATCTATTTATCATACGTTATGCAGCTCTACAACCATTAACCATCAATTCTTCACCACAACAAACATCACCAATGTCACTACAATGCAAACCTAAACTCTCACATTCACTCAAATTGCTTAATCCTGTTAATTTTAACATTTAATTTTTTTTTAATAAACACCTGGCAGCGGCCCCTGTGGCTACTTCTCTATTATTATTTTTTTGAGATGAGATGCTGCTGCTAGCAGCAGCACCCTTCTTTTCCTCTCTAAAACTAAAACCCATGCTAGGCATTATACAAAATAAATATACTTGCAGTCTATACCATAAGTTCACAGATAGGATTTTTGGAAGTATTCGAAAGTTGTCGTCAGTGCTAGGCGCACTATATATGTATTAAAATATGCAACTCAGATTGTCTTATTCCTTCAAATAGGATTTTTTGAAGTATTTGTTTTTATATTTTAGGTGTTGCATACTTCATAGGTAAACCCTTAATATGTCCATAAAAACAATAGTAATTACAAAGTTGTCATATGTTTTGACATTTTTAATGATAATATTCATACCAGATTCAGTTTGAATATAGAAATATCATACACTTGCATGAAATGCAGTTAAAATATGTTCTTGTTCATTTACTTGAATTAGTTGTATTGGTTAATTTGTTATTCTAAGTACTGAAAAGTTCATTTAATTTTTCATCTGAAGAGAATAACTTGTTGTTGGGTATTGAGAGCTATGCCCTCTTCCATCACTGAATACTAATTTTAAAATATAAGTAATTTCTAAAACAATGCTGCTAGAAGGAACAAAGCAACAAACTTACATGACCTGAACTATGCTGCAGGAGCAACGCCTTCAACAGGAGGTACTGCTGCATCCCATTCAGTAGCCACAGGAGCTGCAAATTTTAATCACAAACTCATTGGAATTACTACTTTCTTCAACTATGAATCATATTAGACAATATATACCTCAAATTCATACAGGCGGCTCATGTTAGATACGCCTAAACTGTAAAATTTGAACCACTAATGAACATATCTCTTGGATCATTCTCATTTGATGTACATAAACCACAGCATACTTCGAAAACATACAATAACCCAAGCAGATTATGGAAGAGGCTAAAAGTGAAGACACTTGTAAACATTGCACTACTAGCGTATACCAAATATCTAGCACAAGAGGCGCTATATAGTCAAGTAATGGGAATGTCATCATGCTTAACAGGTGAGATAATAAATTCTTACCTTGAAATTTAATTTGGTTTAAAATTTAGGGTTGTCTTTATAGCATAATTAATGAATTGAATAGAATATATAAAATATTTAATGTCAACTGTCTACCAGAATATGAATGACTAACTGCAGGGGAGTAAACTATAACAACCAAATCTGTGAACATAAGAAAAAACTGAATGAATAATTAACAAATAAAAAAAAAACTCCCGGCCAAGTCAGCACCAGTAGCCACAGGAGGAGGAATCGGTGCTTCAATCCAATCTGGACCAGCAGCAGCAGCCCGTAGGTCGTTTGCTCCCATTCCAGTGTAATCAACCGCGTTGTACTCTGGACCAGGCAAAACTGCTTCTGCCTCCTCTTGATTTGACGATTGGTCGTTTGCTCCCATTCCAATGAATAATTAATAATTAGTGATTTGGAGGTTTTGGGATTTTCATTTTTGAGTCTTTTAGGAAAGCATGCATGTGTGTGTGTGTATAATAGATTTTAAGGTTTATCTATAATAAAAGAGTAGAAAGATAGAAGCAGAAAAAATTCGTGAAATTTTTTTGTTGTTTGTCTGTTTTCAATAAGTGATAGTTGTTGCTAATTTGTTTGTTTTCTAGTAAATGTTTTCATTGAATGCTTTTATTCAATGTATTGAATAATAAAATTTAGTACACATTAACAGTGTTGAACAACTTATTGCACTGCCTTTTTCAATTATACACATAGGTAACACAAAATTTATTATTCTTTCAACCATAATCTTCTTTTACACCATTAAATAAATAGAAAATGAAAAAAATAACTTCGATTATGTTTTCAATTCTGTCCTTCCATATTTAGGCGAATTGTCTTTAGATTTTTTTTTTTTAACTTATTACATGTAGTTTCTAGTTAGTGGAAATAAATATACTAAAAGATAATGGAACAAATTTTTATGATGATACCATAACGATTGAACAAAATTTGAGGCTAATATATGAAAATCATAAACTACTTAATAAGAATGGTAAGAAATAAATGTTAATTCAAAATCCATATATAATTTGCTTCAATTCTCAATCTTAATGTAAATCTGTTTCTAGTAACCATGTTATGACCTTCAGCTAAATTATAACTTCTTTACTATAATGTTTAAGGGTTAATATGCACAGAGAACCGTGCATAATTGTTATGGAAACTTAAATTTGGAAAACCAGAAGTATATTGTAATAAATTAAAACATAAAACTGCCATCGGCTTTACAAGCAAATTAAAAGTACATGCAAGGTTTTTTAATTAGATATCATGGATGAAATATTGCAGGAATATGTTTATTAAGTAGAAAATGAGAATAACAAATATTATCTTGATTTGACTTTATAATAACAACATTTCAAATAAATTCAGAATTTTTTTTTCATTGTAAGACTTCAAACTCGCAAGATAAATATAAATTGTATTTGCTTTAGCTAATGAATAGATGACAGATAGCCTTTTCCACAAATATTGTTGACAAATGGTCAACTATTTGTGTTGATTCATTTTACGAATTTGAAATTTAGAATTTTGTTTAAAGAAAAATACTACCAAATATCGTGTATCATTGACGGATTACAATGGATGAAAACTGAATCATTTAAGCCAATTTTACCTCCATTTGAGAAAAACTAAAGAAAAAAAGTATTATTACAAGGAAAAGGAATTACCTGAATGGAATAAGTTATGAACCAAGAAAGGTAAAATATCTTATTTTGCAGTCCCATCATAAGCACACCTTCTTTGATTTTACTTTCCTGAAATATTGAAAATAAACCAAGTCAAGTAATTAATATCAAAGTCAAAATGTCAAATAATCATATGAGGAAGCATTGTCGTGATTAAAGCGAATTACATAACTTTTCAAAAATAGAATAGCTGATGAGGCGAGATATTGTATAAAGAAATCCAAGTAGATATCTGATAATTGCGCAGTATCTATTAGAATCACAGTATATATAAAATGAAATTTGTGTGAAATTTCATTTTTGAATAAGCCAATCCAGTTAATATAAGAATCAAATTTGTGTGAAATTTCCATGAAATTGAAAAGGAAACACTCGATAAGCATCAAACCATATTCCATATAAGGAATATTGCTTCAAAAAATTAAAGAAACTCATATACTTAATTATAGAAAGCACTGCTCAAAAATTTCAAGCATCAAAAAATATTATCAAATGATTTCATCAATAAAAGAGGGGGAAAAGGGCAAGTTAAATGTTTGCTTCAATTGTTGTGATCTAGCATTTGTTTCCTCCCACTTCTCTCTTAAACAACAGTGCAAAATTTTCCCCCACTTTCCTTAACTTGAATAAGAGTTTCAGGTCAAATTTCTTTTAGCTGCATGATTTTTTCATTTAGCAACACTTGTATGCCTTGATAGTATTTTAAATCTGGTTAATTAGCTTAGGTAGTAAGCTACAATAATCTACTCTAATTTCAAGTCTGCTTGATTAGCTTAATTAATATGCTACAACAACCTCTTTATTGAGTTGATATTGTAGTATGTTATGTACTATTCGGTGCTATTAACAACAACTGAAGGTGAAACTCATAAGATTAAAAAGAAAATTTTGTCAAAGCAAAATTTTCGACCAACAGGGACATCCAAAAATAGATTAAAATTTACTCTATGAAATTTTAGATATTTTTTTGGCAAAGTTTGATTATTAAGGAAAATATTAATAATAAAAATTGTCTTATGTCAATCTACAACAAATCATTTTTCCTTATTTATGTTGATATCCCACATTTCCGGTTCTTTAAAAAGACATCAAAGAATTTACTGCGAATTATATCAATTGTTGTTTAAAATTTTCAAAGAAAATTATAATATTTCTGGGAGCACAAAATAATCACACACTTGAAAGGTGTATTCTTTAAAAACTTCAATAACATTTTACCTTCACCATTAGATCGTGACATTTGATTTTAGAAAATATCAACTCAACCTGTGTTGTCTTTCTTTTTCTTTATCATTTACAGGTGATAACAAATTTTGTTTGGTCATGACAGCAATGAGAATGACAACAAAATTGAAACTACAGGGCAGCAAATTGAAAATAATAAGCTTTAGAGTAGCACTGTAAAAAAGGAAAAACTACAGGGTGGTAGAGAAAATTGAAATTATTCCTAAAAGTAATTAAATGGTTAACATGATGCATAGGAATGAGCTTAAGCTTATGTGTTAGTCAAACATAAACGGATATGTGATGGCAGGGTGTAATTAATGACAATATCACTTGGTATTACTAGTTGCCAACTTCCCACCTAAAATTGTTAATAAAGCAACAAAAGGAAAGTACGATACGATAAAATTATTTAAGAGTACTCAGCTAAAATACATAAAAAAGAAAAAAAATGCCATTAAGAAATAAGCGTACCTATTCATTCTACTGAGAAAAGGCAGATCAAGCACAACGCTAGTATGGCAAGCATCTATAAATGCATGAAGCCTGATTCCACGAGAAAGTTGTCGGATAATGGCTACACTGGTATCATCATCAACAATCATTCCTTGTGTTTCAAAATCTAGCAAGAAAGGAATTATATCAAATCCATTTTCCTCTTCATAGCACCTTTGATTAGAATAGTGAAACACTGGAGACGCTCCAACTTGACAACCTTGTACTGGCCAAAATAAGGCCATTATTGTATTATGTTCGATTGGAATTTTATATGGATCAGTTCTTCTGCATGTTGAGCGAAAAATGAAATGTTATCCATTGTATTCTTTTAAATTATTGTAGTTTGAAGAACCCATTTGAATCTACAATTCATCATTTGAATCCTGGTTCAATTCAAAAATTAAACTTTGTGATAAAATCAGGATATATTTAATAGAAACATGCGTTTATGACACATGTAAATGACTGAACAAGTAAGTAAAAAAACAAAAGATTAAAAAAATGCATGTTTTGTTGAACAAAAGTTATGTTAATATATGAAAACAAAAATAATAGACACAAATTAAATAAATATTGAAACATCAAAAACTCATACCATGTTTTATTCTAATGTTAGTTGTTAAAAATCCCAAATACTAGTAACCAAACACACACACACACACACACACACACACACACACACACACACACACACACACACACACACACACACACACACACACACATATATATATATATATATATATATATATATATATATAAAGGGAGAGAGAGAGAGAGAGAAATATCACTTGGGAGATCCAAATTTGTGTGCTTTTTGCATTGAAATGTTTAACAAATGCACTGTAAAATTAATATATATAAAATAATATACTTTTACTGGCACTGTTTTCATCATCCTCACATTTTTTTAGTGTTGTTTGTTTATAACAATTACTAGTGCAATAAATCGATAAATATAAAATGTAGCCAAATCATTGTTTTTGTGTAGTGATATATAACTACAATTCATATGTATATATGTATAAGAATACATATGTATGTACGTATATTGTACATAGTGGATGAATCTTTATCAGTCCATGATCGTACCATGGATACCAACTAGTTACAGTGGTGAGATTTAAGGCATCAAATGAATATCTTGTTGCTATTACTGGAATTACAGAGTCTGCATCTCCACTGCACGCCCAAAACATCAAAAACAGTAACTTTCAGCTTTGATTATTATGAAGTATTTACTGATAGATACGAAGAGATACCTGAATACCCATATACGTAAACCTGCAGCAATAAGCTCTTGATAAATGGGCAACACGCTTTTATGGGAATCTCCTTAGTTTACCCCCACTACATCACTGCCACGAGTAATCAAAGCGACATATATATACTGCATTTATGATAAGGTAGACAAAATAAGAATGAAAATAAACCTGCATGAATCCCATATGTAATGTACCATCCATGATATATTCGCATGAACTGCTCTTTACACTTCAGGATGATTATAGTACATCCTGGAATATTGTTCAGTGCATGGATCATACGCTCTAGACAACCATGGCTGCATTCTACAATTACAATGTCATAAAAATTGGATTTTTTGCTTCAGTAGAAAGAGAGTAAAGATAGTTTACATAGAGATGCCTGAACTTGTGCCTTAAAGACCTTGTGATTTTGCAAGAGGGGGGTGTATATGATGTAGGGATCTATGTTTATACATATAATTCTAAACTGTTTATACAGATAATTCTCGAACTCCCAAACATTTGAGCCAACATCGCGTCCAAAACCTGATTTTTTTTTTTTGGGCAAAAACTCCAAAGGTAATATATTTTTGAAAAAACTCAAAAGTATTTATACGGATAATTTTTATACACCAACGATATGTTATTTTTGAAACTTAAAACTGTGTATATAGAGATTACTATTGAATGGTAGTGTTTTGTCATCCTTAGGTATCAACTGTGTAACTTTTGAAAATTCAACAAATCTTTTTCATTCGCCTTTAAAAAGAATGCAAGATTATAGTGCAAAATAATAGTGTACCGATAAGGGATCCTCCCTAGAATAATCGGATTCTCATACCATGCTTGTTCTATCATAAACAGTACATAACAAATGAAGAAATAACTCAATATTTGAATACAATTTAGGATTTTGTACAT
Source organism: Allium sativum (assembly GCA_030737875.1). Lineage (NCBI taxonomy): Eukaryota > Viridiplantae > Streptophyta > Magnoliopsida > Asparagales > Amaryllidaceae > Allium > Allium sativum. Next base: position 828,268,123 of record CM060909.1, read on the forward strand.
GGAAGAAACTGTAATTCATTGTACCAAATTACTTAAATTATATTCATAAACTACTTTCATACTTATAATACAATAAATTGTTATTATTCAGTCTCTGACAAATTATTATTCAAATTAAGTACCACAAAGATGAGCAATGAAAAATATATGATAAAATCTGTAGTACCTGTAGTACCAGTTCGCCATTTCAAATTTGCTATTCTCGGTTCCCGATTTTGGTAAAGGATTGAGGGTTATTTGGAGAGATGTGGGATCAACTATTGATGAAAGGGGCAATCCGGAGAGCTGCGGATGCGAGATGATGGATCAGACGTCTTCTGGAAGTGGAGGCGGCGAGGTGAATAAAGAACGCTATTTCCTTCAGAGAAGGGCAAAATCAAAAGGAAATTTATTTCCCGCACAAGGAAATTTATTTCCCGCCTCTCTCTCTCTCCTGTATAGCGTTGAGTATACGGGTTACGTGTCTCGAATAGTGTTGAAACCCTAAAATTTCTGAAGCGTCTGACGATCAAATACGGGAACGCTATTTGATTTTGCTATGCAAAAGCCATTTTGTTGTAGTGGAATCACTATTTTTGTGTTACACAATTTCTGGATAGGTTAGCTAGTCGTTAGTGGGTTGATTTGGTGAGACCCATTAGTGGGTTGGTTAGATGGCTATAAATAGGGGGTAGAGACAAGGAGAATGGTTTACTTTCTTCATTTCTTATTTGTTTTAGTTTTGAGATTCTCCCTACTTCAATCACATACTTCTCTCCTCCATTAAAATCTTAGATCTACATTAGAAGATTGAAGATCTACATCAAGCAAGGCTAGATCAACATCAAGAGAGAGTAGATCGCATCAAATTGGGTGACTTGAAGATCGTTCTTCGCTATCCAGATTTGTAAATCATTGTTCTAAAGCTTATTTTGTGAATTTAGTGAGTGGTAAGCATCTCTCACGCGAATTCAATCGAGTATATGGGTTGTTTAATCTTATTTTCGTCATTTCAAGTTGTTTTCACCTAGATCTAATCCATGTATGTATATTTTTATTCGAATCACCATTGGATCTAACCTAGTAAGTTAAATCGGTGAATTTCTATGTTAATTCATGTGTTATTACAAGTCCGGTCCTTTTGTTTAATTCGTTTATTGTTTATCATGAATTTGGTGAATTTTTTATGTTTGAATGATGAATAATCATTGTGTTAATGCTTGTTGATGGTTTGGTTTGATTGATTGATGAAATTGAATGTTTGCACGAGTTTTGGATCGAATTGGTGTTGGATCGGCCTGATTTGTTTGCCTAGAAATGCTTGGATCGACACACGTGGATATTGGATGGATCGGGCGAGTTTTGGCGATAGATCGGGAGAGTTTTGGCCATGAATCGGGATGATTTTGATGGATCGGGCAAGTATTTGGCATGGATTAGGCACGTTTTTCTCAAATATGGATCGAGAAGAATTTTCATGGACTGACAGATTTTCAGAAACACTATAAAAAGTATGGATCAGGATGAATTTTTGGGGATTGAGAGCGTTTCGAGAAACACTGTGAACAGGATGGATCGGGCAACATTTTATGGGTAGATCGGGCACATGAAAACGTTGGATCAGGCAAGGATTTTTCATGGATAGGGCGTGTGCATCCAATGGATCGGCTATGGAGAATTCATAGCGTTTCTGAAACGCTGTGAATGGGGAACCATAGCGTTTTTGAAACGCTGTAGAAGGAAAAATGAACGTTGTGGTATGCTATTCACATCAAAGGCTGAAACGCTATTAACCGAATATCGACCAAATGGTGTATGTTTTTGGTTCGTTGATGGTCATGGCTTCGAAGTGAATTCAAGAGGGAATGTTCGAAGTGTTTTAAAGTGTTCGTTCACTACAAGAAAATATACATATGGTTACGTTCATTGGTTGCGTCTGATATGTATATGCAACCAATATAGTACTTAATTTTGCATTCATAGGTTTTGGTTACATTTATTTAACAATTGAAATACCAGTCCCATTTACCCATTCCCTCCCGTTACATTTCATTTTCCCTCTTCTATTTTCATTTTTCCGCCTAAACCTAAATTGCTTTCCTACTCGTCAACCCTGAATTACGTCCCTCCTTTGTGTCTTCCCCATTTCAACGTTTGCCTTCGATTGTCCTACCTTAAATCTGGCCATAACGATCTTCTCTTGCAACTGCTTCAATTGTAACTCTCTCAACCGCAGCCTCAAACAGACCATTTATCAGTACCTCCGGAGTCGTTCCTCTCCTAGTCAAAACCCTAGTTTGTGGAAGCATCAAAGGCAAAGTCGACGCAGTCACAACTCTATACAGCCTTTTAAATTCCAAATACGCCCATCAGCTCACGATCTCAGTCGGAGGTAAGTTCCGTGCTTGGCTTAATTTAAATAATTCTGAACATGGTAATTGATCATTAAGTTTACAAATTAGCTTTTTATCCACTATTTGGTATGTTGTTTTATTGTAAAAGATTTTACTTTAGTATGAATTTTTTTCGCAGTAAGCCCAGGCATGAGCTCCTTCAAATGAGCATTAAGCCTACTTGTATCCAACATATCCAAGAGATCATCTCCAATTTTTTTTGTTCCCTTGTTTTCTTAGCAGTTTGGATATCCCCAATTGCTTTATAAACCAGCAAATCAACTTCCACGATATTGTAATATCTAATATAATCTTTACCAAGAAAGTCAAATTGTAGATTATTTAGAAGATTACATGTTACATTCTCCACCTTTAAAGTGCAGCAGCCTACAGTTTTTGCCTCATCGTCATCCCTTTACATTGTCTGCCTTAAGTGCCAATTTATCGATAAGATAAGCGGCTACAATAATCTGCTTCTTGGTAGGGTCTGTACTGGTGAAAATCTGTGTAAAATGATTCACTAAGATGATGATGAAATTAGTGATTGGTTAATGATTAGTGACAATTCTACTGCAAGAATTACCGACATAATATTTTGTGAAATTCACTAACCAGTGACCTTTGTAATAATCTACAATAATCTGCTTATGAAGGTCATGGATTAGTTAATTTCACGAAATATAATTGTTAAATGTTGTTCCTGTATTCTTGTATGAGCTCCACATACAGTCATATTGTTGTTTTATGTTTATATTGCTTTGGTTCCATCTGTAAATATAGTTTCTTAAGACGCTAAACATGGTATTACCTATATGCTTCTAAAGCTTGAACGTCCTGTATTACTTCCCAACATCCTAATGGATTAGACCAAGCTTTGTTGAATTTAAAAGGACTATTTCGACTTTGAAGTGTGTTGTATACAAGTTTAGAAGATAAGAACATGGTTACTAGTGGAGTGATTTGGTAATGTGTTTGTAATTTGTGTGAATTTTAATAGAAACTTTATGACTAAATACTCCATCTAGTTTACTGTGTAAGGAGAAGTTCACACCTACTCTGTAAGTGTACTGGTTTCCACAGACATTGATTTCCGTTAAACATGTTGGGTTTATACTATCTTGAAAGCTTAAATTAGCAATTAAAGAGCTATTTCCTGCAATTCTTTTGTTGTTGCTGATTGTATAGTTGAAGTCTCCAGCTATCCTCCAGGGAGCTACTTACTGCATCATCAAATATGTTTCTCTGCACCTGTTTTCTTTCATTAATTACGTGCTTATGATAAGTACTATGTTATGGACAAATATTTTATATTTATAAATTTTCAGAAATTGAACTGGTATTCCAGGAGTTGTTAAACCACTGATGTTGTTAAGGCTTGTATTGGAGTCGATGTTGCTGTCATGGTTGGTGGGTCCCCAAGAAAAGATACGATGGAGAGAAAATATGTCAGATCAAAGAATGCCTCCCTCCACAGATCTCAGACTTCTTCCATAGAAAAATAAAGTAGTGCAAACTGGAAGGTATGAGATTACTTATCATCACCATAAACGGTATTATTTTTCCATACTACTGGATACTAGATTAGTAAAATTCTACACTTCATTTCTCTGTTTGCTTTTGTAACTTTGACAAATTGGTAAATTTCATCATTTTCTAACTTGTGTCACTACAAGGAACCATATATTCCATCTGAGCATCTTAAGTTATTATAGAACGACCAAAACGGAATTGGAAACCAATTATAAATTTATTTTATATGCATTTTATGTTCACCATGTTAGAGGCCATTGACCAGAATTAGAAAATGCAAGCGTATATCAACATCGATTTAGTCTATAAATAATGATTTAATCTTGTTATCTCTAGTCTCTTTGAAATAATTTTGTGTTGGCTCTGAATCAGAATCTCTCGCAGGACCTGAGTTATGATCAGTAAAAAAATGAGTAAGAGAATGAATCAGTCCAATAATATATGCATAATTCATCCGTATAGAAATCAAAACTTATGCAATTCCACTCACAAATCGTTCCATTGTACCCCGTGCAAGTGAACCTGTTTTTTCTCCTAGTACTAATTATATTTTTTTATGAAATAATAATGCCATACATTGCGAGCTTACAATTACATTAGCAAATTTTACTGATTTAATCTTTTGTTTCATCGCCTTGTGAACTCTAACTGAAATGGTGGTGATGGCTGTAGTTTTTTTTCCCTCAAGTTTTGGTTTTGGCCTACCTCCCCTTCACCTTGTGGTAGCAACCCTTATTTAACCTTGTGGTAATTGATGACAATATATTTTTCATCTGGGGAACCGGCATTCACAATGAAAATATTTTAGATATCCACGACATTTAGAAGTTCAATATAATACCCAGTTTGTTCCCATTGTTCTGACCATGTATATACCAAATAATAATAATTTCAGTACGCAGCGACGTGGGTCGTATGTATCATGTGCAAACAAATGTGTTGGGAATATTGTGAATTATTTAAAACATGAAATAAGTGTATGATGGCTCCTATTTGTGAATAGTCCCACATCATGGGATTATATGGAAGAGGCAAGCTTATATACTTGTTTCTATGAAGCTTTGATGGGGCCTTGGGCTCCCAATGCATGCTTTGTTGTGAGGAGGGAGCCCATGCATCATGACCACCACACACTCGCGCGCCCGGCCCGGCCCGGCTCGGTTCGGGCTCGGGCTTTGGGCCCTGGCTATGTGGTGTAGACACTTATATTTTTGGTTCAGAAAACACTGCTATTTTCGAACCAGTTTTTAAATCAGGAAAATAATTTCTGAACCGATTTTTATATGATGCGGTAAAACTTTGACCAAGTATTTTCGCAGATCCGATTTTCCTCCACTGACCAGATTTTTCGAATACCCTGATCCCCGTCCATATATTATCATTAGATTAGACGAGATCAATATATAAAAATAAAAAAAAATTCTGCATTCTCTTTCTCCGCCATTAAAATCATTATTAAGAAATTTTCGAGCAGTAAAATCAGAAAGTGCAAATCTGCACTGATTTGTTTGTGCAAAGCAGATCAGTTATTAATTTGAGAGAGGCTGTTTTATCCTAGAGGCGGCGGCGAAAGTACGAACTGGTTTTGCACCATCGACCAGATCGTCGAATCGTCTTCAAGAAAGCGACCTGGTCCGCGACTCAGCCATTGTTTCCCAACAATTTGAAGACGAAAAGAAACAATGGCTTCGTTGCTACCCTACAGACAATTAATCAATGGGAGGACACTAAAATGATCTGGTTGGAACAGTCGTGATGATCATTGGCGTGTCATCAGCCATTGTAATAGATCTCGCTGCTGCTGGATGCCGCATCATCGCCGTGGCCAGGCATATCGAACGACTGAAATCACTTTGCAACGATTGAACGCGATGAAATCTGAACTGTGGACCATGGATCTACATGCTCAGGTTCTGTTTTCGCCTTTCTTTTCAGCTGATTATTTCAGATCTATTTTGACCTAAATCATATGATTTAATGAGTTTTATTTTGAAAGTGTCATTAGAGGAGGCACTATTTGAATGCAAATAGTGAAAATGTTTTTATTATAAATTGACATTATTTAAGTGCATAATTATGTTGAAAATGTCATTAAAATTTTGGCATTACTGAAATACATATGATTATATGAAAATGTCATTAAAATTAACATTAATAGAACACATATATTATTTGGAAATGTCACCAAAATTTTTGATATTAATAGAATGTGTATGTTATTTGATAATGTCCTTAAGAATCGACATTAATTGGATGAATAGGTTTTTTACATCAAATAAATTGACATAGTTTATATGCATACAAGTGAAAAGATAGAATATAGAACATCTTTGTTGCATACATATGTATTCAATATTTCTACATGAGTTAGACTGCATTGTAGCCTAATATGGAGGACAGCATGTAAATTGTGACTCCTTGAGCCAAACCAAAAGAACATGCTGAATTTTATTTTATTTTTTCGAAAATGCAGAAAATAATATTTTATGAGATTCACTTACGTTAGTCTCTGAGTTTACGTATATTTTTCTATACAATAAAATTTGAATTCTCAAACATATGAACATCTTTAACATTAATAAGCTTCCACGACCAGTCAGTATAGAATAGAATGGGAATCCGCAAGGAAACCATAAAGGATAATAGCAACCAACCCAAAAGAGTGATTCTGGACAGTTGTTTCTATGTTACAACTGTGAAAAACCAGATCATATGACACGAAAGTGTAGGAACAGGTAAGGCCCTGCACCGCAGGCAAACCTGAATAAGAAGACTCTAACGGCTATGATTACTGAGATTCACCTTTTGGTGGATTAGATGGTTGGTGGTAGACATTGGTGTTTCTCGCCGTGTCTGCTATGATTGTGATATATTCACAATATACATGGTTGTTGATGATCAGAAAGTGTATTGTGAGATCCTCGCACCACTAAAACTATAGAGATTGGTAATGTGGAAATAAAGCTTATAATTAGAAAGACAATGATTCTTAAAAGATGAGATGCATTTGACATGTTTAAAACATTCAAAACTGAAATTTGAGAATCAAGTTAATAAGAAGATTAAGAGACTACGTAGTGATAGAGGAACAGAATATGAATCTAATTCTATTCTGGATTTTTATGAGATATATTGTACATAAGAGAACTGCACCATATTCACATGAAATGAACGGTAAAGCTGAAAAAATAGGACCTTTACCGAATTAGTAATTGTCATTTTTATTAAATTTTGGTGTAGCATAACATTAGTGGGGGGATATTTTATAGACTGTATGCTATGTTCTGAATAGAATCCCCAAATCCAAGAATAAAATTTTGCATTATGAAATTTTAAAGAAATATAAATACAATGTATCATACTTTAGAACTTGGGGTTGTTTAACATATATTCGCATTCCAGACCCTAAGAGAATAAAATTGGCAAAGAAAATCATACGAATGTGTATTTATAAGCTATGCTGTTAATAGCAAAGCATACCGAATTTATGACCTAAATACACATAATATAATTTGAATCAAATGATGCCAATTTTTATGAAACGAAATTTCCTTTTAATTTAAGGAATAGTGGGGGCACAACAAGTATGCCTATTAGAACAGAACTTAATAAAAGTTCTGAAGTTGAACCTAGAAGAAGTAAAAGAGCGAGAACCCTAAAAGATTTGGTTCAGATTTTTGTGCTTTTACTATATAGGAGGATCACTTGAACCTCCAAGAGGCCTTATTTTATTTAAGACGCCGATTTTTTGGTGAAAGGTTATAAATGATGAGATGGATTCTCTAGAATCCAATAAGACTTGGCATTTGACAGATTTACCCTCTGGTTGTAAATTTAAGGCTGTAAATAAGTATTTAAAGGAAAATTAAAACCTGATGGCACTGTTAATAAATATAAGGCACGATCAGTAGCTAAAGGTTTTAAACAAAAAGAAAATATAGATTTCTTCGACAATTTCTCACCTATGACTAGAATAACATCCATTCGGGTATTAATTTCACTTCTATACATTTATAATTTACCAAGACACCAAATGGATGTTAAAACCGTTTTTTTTAACGGTGAATTAGACGAAGAAATTTATATGGACCAGCCTGAAGGATTTGAAGTACATGTTCAAGAACATATAGTATGCAAATTAGATAAATCATTATATGGTTTAAAACAAGCATATAAACAATGGCATGAAAATTTGATAACTTTAATCAATTCACATTGTTTTAAAGTTAATGAAAGTGACAAATGCATTTATAACAAATCTGAGAATGACATTTGCACTATTATATGCCTTTATGCAGATGACCTACTCTTTTTGGGTCAAATATTCATGTCATAAATTTAGTCAAATCCTTATTGAGTGCCAATTTTGATATGAAAGATCTAGGTGAGACGAGTGTAATCCTTGGTATTAAAATTGCTAGGACAGAAAAGAGAATTTCTTTGGATCAATCTTATTTACGTTGAGAAGATTCTAAAGAAATACAATTGTTTAGACTGTAAATATGCAAATACCCTATATGATCACAGTGTAAAGTTATTTAAGAACACTGATGAAGGTGTAAGACAGTCTGATTATGCGAGCATCATTGGCAATCTTTGATATGCCATTGATTGTACTAGACCCGACATTGCCTATGTCGTGGGATAATTGTGCAGGTTTATCGGTAGACCTAGTATAAAGCATTGACATGATATTGAAAGGGTCATGAGATACCTTAAACGAACCATGAACCTTGGATTACATTATGAAAAGTTTCAAGCTGTACTTGAAAGATATTCCGATGCTGACTGGAATATTTTATCTGATGATTCTATTGCGACCAGTGGCTATATATTTAGCATTGCTGGAAGAACTGTTTCTTGGAAATCTAAGAAACAGAATATCTTGACTCAGTATACTATAGTGACTGAGACAGTAGCACTAGCCAAAGCTAGTGAAGAAGCAGAGAACTAAAGAAATCTGCTAGTTGAGATCCTTATACGAGAAAAATAGACACCTGTGGTGTAATCGATTGTGATAGTTCCGCGGCTATTACAAAAAGTATAGAACCGTTATAACAACGGCAGAAAACGGCGTCGTAAGCACAATACTGTAAAAGAACATCACATATATAGTGATGAAAGATTTGACGACTATTGAAAGAAAAACAGAACCGATAATACAACGGTAAAATATGACAGTCGTATGCACAGTATTGTTAGAGAACATCACATATGAGGTGATGATAATTTGGCAGATCCTTTGACGAAAGGACTGACCAGAAAGAAAGTCCTTAATAATTCTAAAAGAATGGGACTACTGCCTGAGATAGTGGAATCACGCACAATGGTAACCCGACCTAAATGACTGGAGATCCCAAGAACTAGGTTCAATGGGTAAAAACAAGTTGTGTAGTGATAGTAGATGAACATGCTAAATTTATATATTAAGAAGCATGTATTCCTGAAGTGATAGAGGATGAGTTAATAGAAACTCTTAATGAGATCTATACTCTATTTGGAGTGGAGTACCTACCTTCAGGAGTACTCTTGATAGACTCACCTATGTGAATGTGGAAATGAGGCCGTTTCCTATGAAGTTTTGGGCAGAACTTCGAGAGCGTTCACTAAACTGGGATAGACGTGTATGGCCATAAATGCACGGGCTTATTTGATTGCACTATGGAAAAGATTGTGTGTGGTTTGATGTCAGGAATAGAGTTTAAGACTACGTGTCACTCTAGTAAAAACTGAATCTTATTCACGACGCAAAGGTTCAAGTCGGATGACACCTTTGTTTATGCACAGTCTTATGTGTTTAGAAACTGCTCGATAATATTTTAAAAAATTCAAGTGGGGGATTGTTGGAAATATTGTGAATTATTTAAAACATGAAATAAGTGTATGATGGCTCCTATTTGTGAATAGTCCCACATCATGGGATTATATGGAAGAGGCAAGCTTATATACTTGTTTCTATGAAGCTTTGATGGGGCCTTGGGCTCCCAATGCATGCTTTGTTGTGAGGAGGGAGCCCATGCATCATGACCACCACACACGCGCGCGCCCGACCGACCGACTCGACTCGACCCGGCCCAGCCCGGCTCGGCTCGATTCGGGCTCGGGCTCGGGCTCGGGCTTTGGGCTTTGGGCCCTGGCTATGTGGTGTAGACACTTATATTTTTGGTCCAGAAAACACTGCTATTTTCGAACCAGTTTTTAAATCAGGAAAATAATTTTTGAACCGATTTTTATATGACGCGGTAAAACTTTGACCAAGTATTTTCGCAGATCCGATTTTCCTCCACTGACCAGATTTTTCGAATACCCTGATCCCCGTCCATATAGTATCATTAGATTAGACGAGATCAATATATAAAAATAAAAAAAAATTCTGCATTCTCTTTCTCCGCCATTAAAATCATTATTAAGAAATTTTCGAGCAGTAAAATCAGAAAGTGCAAATCTGCACTGATTTGTTTGTGCAAAGCAGATCAGTTATTAATTAGAGAGAGGCTGTTTTATCCTAGAGGCGGCGGCGAAAGTACGAACTGGTTTTGCACCATCGACCAGATCGCCGAATCGTCTTCAAGAAAGCGACCTGGTCCGCGACTCAGCCATTGTTTCCCAACAATTTGAAGACGAAAAGAAACAATGGCTTCGTTGCTACCCTACAGACAATTAATCAATGGGAGGACACTAAAATGATCTGGTTGGAACAGTCGTGATGATCATTGGCGTGTCATCAGCCATTGTAATAGATCTCGCTGCTGCTGGATGCCGCATCATCGCCGTGGCCAGGCATATCGAACGACTGAAATCACTTTGCAACGATTGAACGCGATGAAATCTGAACTGTGGACCATGGATCTACATGCTCAGGTTCTGTTTTCGCCTTTCTTTTCAGCTGATTATTTCAGATCTATTTTGACCTAAATCATATGATTTAATGAGTTTTATTTTGAAAGTGTCATTAGAGGAGGCACTATTTGAATGCAAATAGTGAAAATGTTTTTATTATAAATTGACATTATTTAAGTGCATAATTATGTTGAAAATGTCATTAAAATTTTGGCATTACTGAAATACATATGATTATATGAAAATGTCATTAAAATTAACATTAATAGAACACATATATTATTTGGAAATGTCACCAAAAATTTTGATATTAATAGAATGTGTATGTTATTTGATAATGTCCTTAAGAATCGACATTAATTGGATGAATAGGTTTTTTACATCAAATAAATTGACATAGTTTATATGCATACAAGTGAAAAGATAGAATATAGAACATCTTTGTTGCATACATATGTATTCAATATTTCTACATGAGTTAGACTGCATTGTAGCCTAATATGGAGGACAGCATGTAAATTGTGACTCCTTGAGCCAAACCAAAAGAACATGCTGAATTTTATTTTATTTTTTCGAAAATGCAGAAAATAATATTTTATGAGATTCACTTACGTTAGTCTCTGAGTTTACGTATATTTTTCTATACAATAAAATTTGAATTCTCAAACATATGAACATCTTTAACATTAATAAGCTTCCACGACCAGTCAGTATAGAATAGAATGGGAATCCGCAAGGAAACCATAAAGGATAACAGCAACCAACCCAAAAGAGTGATTCTGGACAGTTGTTTCTATGTTACAACTGTGAAAAACCAGATCATATGACACGAAAGTGTAGGAACAGGTAAGGCCCTGCACCGCAGGCAAACCTGAATAAGAAGACTCTAACGGCTATGATTACTGAGATTCACCTTTTGGTGGATTAGATGGTTGGTGGGTAGACATTGGTGTTTCTCGCCGTGTCTGCTATGATTGTGATATATTCACAATATACATGGTTGTTGATGATCAGAAAGTGTATTGTGAGATCCTCGCACCACTAAAACTATAGAGATTGGTAATGTGGAAATAAAGCTTATAATTAGAAATACAATGATTCTTAAAAGATGAGATGCGTTTGACATGTTTAAAACATTCAAAACTGAAATTTGAGAATCAAGTTAATAAGAAGATTAAGAGACTACGTAGTGATAGAGGAACAGAATATGAATCTAATTCTATTCTGGATTTTTATGAGATATATTGTACATAAGAGAACTGCACCATATTCACATGAAATGAACGGTAAAGCTGAAAAAATAGGACCTTTACCGAATTAGTAATTGTCATTTTTATTAAATTTTGGTGTAGCATAACATTAGTGGGGGGATATTTTATAGACTGTATGCTATGTTCTGAATAGAATCCCCAAATCCAAGAATAAAATTTTGCATTATGAAATTTTAAAGAAATATAAATACAATGTATCATACTTTAGAACTTGGGGTTGTTTAACATATATTCGCATTCCAGACCCTAAGAGAATAAAATTGGCAAAGAAAATCATACGAATGTGTATTTATAAGCTATGCTGTTAATAGCAAAGCATACCGAATTTATGACCTAAATACACATAATATAATTTGAATCAAATGATGCCAATTTTTATGAAACGAAATTTCCTTTTAATTTAAGGAATAGTGGGGGCACAACAAGTATGCCTATTAGAACAGAACTTAATAAAAGTTCTGAAGTTGAACCTAGAAGAAGTAAAAGAGCGAGAACCGTAAAAGATTTGGTTCAGATTTTTGTGCTTTTACTATATAGGAGGATCACTTGAACCTCCAAGAGGCCTTATTTTATTTAAGACGCCGATTTTTTGGTGAAAGGTTATAAATGATGAGATGGATTCTCTAGAATCCAATAAGACTTGGCATTTGACAGATTTACCCTCTGGTTGTAAATTTATAGGCTGTAAATAAGTATTTAAAGGAAAATTAAAACCTGATGGCACTGTTAATAAATATAAGGCACGATCAGTAGCTAAAGGTTTTAAACAAAAAGAAAATATAGATTTCTTCGACAATTTCTCACCTATGACTAGAATAACATCCATTCGGGTATTAATTTCACTTCTATACATTTATAATTTACCAAGACACCAAATGGATGTTAAAACCGTTTTTTTTTAAACGGTGAATTAGACGAAGAAATTTATATGGACCAGCCTGAAGGATTTGAAGTACATGGTCAAGAACATATAGTATGCAAATTAGATAAATCATTATATGGTTTAAAACAAGCATCTAAACAATGGCATGAAAATTTGATAACTTTAATCAATTCACATTGTTTTAAAGTTAATGAAAGTGACAAATGCATTTATAACAAATCTGAGAATGACATTTGCACTATTATATGCCTTTATGCAGATGACCTACTCTTTTTGGGTCAAATATTCATGTCATAAATTTAGTCAAATCCTTATTGAGTGCCAATTTTGATATGAAAGATCTAGGTGAGACGAGTGTAATCCTTGGTATTAAAATTGCTAGGACAGAAAAGAGAATTTCTTTGGATCAATCTTATTTACATTGAGAAGATTCTAAAGAAATACAATTGTTTAGACTGTAAATATGCAAATACCCTATATGATCACAGTGTAAAGTTATTTAAGAACACTGATGAAGGTGTAAGACAGTCTGATTATGCGAGCATCATTGGCAATCTTTGATATGCCATTGATTGTACTAGACCCGACATTGCCTATGTCGTGGGATAATTGTGCAGGTTTATCGGTAGACCTAGTATAAAGCATTGACATGATATTGAAAGGGTCATGAGATACCTTAAACGAACCATGAACCTTGGATTACATTATGAAAAGTTTCAAGCTGTACTTGAAAGATATTCCGATGCTGACTGGAATATTTTATCTGATGATTCTATTGCGACCAGTGGCTATATATTTAGCATTGCTGGAAGAACTGTTTCTTGGAAATCTAAGAAACAGAATATCTTGACTCAGTATACTATAGTGACTGAGACAGTAGCACTAGCCAAAGCTAGTGAAGAAGCAGAGAACTAAAGAAATCTGCTAGTTGAGATCCTTATACGAGAAAAATAGACACCTGTGGTGTAATCGATTGTGATAGTTCCGCGGCTATTACAAAAAGTATAGAACCGTTATAACAACGGCAGAAAACGGCGTCGTAAGCACAATACTGTAAAAGAACATCACATATATAGTGATGAAAGATTTGACGACTATTGAAAGAAAAACAGAACCGATAATACAACGGTAAGATATGACAGTCGTATGCACAGTATTGTTAGAGAACATCACATATGAGGTGATGATAATTTGGCAGATCCTTTGACGAAAGGACTGACCAGAAAGAAAGTCCTTAATAATTCTAAAAGAATGGGACTACTGCCTGAGATAGTGGAATCACGCACAATGGTAACCCGACCTAAATGACTGGAGATCCCAAGAACTAGGTTCAATGGGTAAAAACAAGTTGTGTAGTGATAGTAGATGAACATGCTAAATTTATATATTAAGAAGCATGTATTCCTGAAGTGATAGAGGATGAGTTAATAGAAACTCTTAATGAGATCTATACTCTATTTGGAGTGGAGTACCTACCTTCAGGAGTACTCTTGATAGACTCACCTATGTGAATGTGGAAATGAGGCCGTTTCCTATGAAGTTTTGGGCAGAACTTCTAGAGCGTTCACTAAACTGGGATAGACGTGTATGGCCATAAATGCACGGGCTTATTTGATTGCACTATGGAAAAGATTGTGTGTGGTTTGATGTCAGGAATAGAGTTCAAGACTACGTGTCACTCTAGTAAAAACTGAATCTTATTCACTACGCAAAGGTTCAAGTCGGATGACACCTTTGTTTATGCACAGTCTTATGTGTTTAGAAACTGCTCGATAATATTTTAAAAAATTCAAGTGGGGGATTGTTGGAAATATTGTGAATTATTTAAAACATGAAATAAGTGTATGATGGCTCCTATTTGTGAATAGTCCCACATCATGGGATTATATGGAAGAGGCAAGCTTATATACTTGTTTCTATGAAGCTTTGATGGGGCCTTGGGCTCCCAATGCATGCTTTGTTGTGAGGAGGGAGCCCATGCATCATGACCACCACACACGCGCGCGCCCGACCGACCGACTCGACTCGACCCGGCCCAGCCCGGCTCGGCTCGGTTCGGGCTCGGGCTCGGGCTCGGGCTTTGGGCTTTGGGCCCTGGCTATGTGGTGTAGACACTTATATTTTTGGTCCAGAAAACACTGCTATTTTCGAACCAGTTTTTAAATCAGGAAAATAATTTCTGAACCGATTTTTATATGACGCGGTAAAACTTTGACCAAGTATTTTCGCAGATCCGATTTTCCTCCACTGACCAGATTTTTCGAATACCCTGATCCCCGTCCATATATTATCATTAGATTAGACGAGATCAATATATAAAAATAAAAAAAAAATCTGCATTCTCTTTCTCCGCCATTAAAATCATTATTAAGAAATTTTCGAGCAGTAAAATCAGAAAGTGCAAATCTGCACTGATTTGTTTGTGCAAAGCAGATCAGTTATTAATTAGAGAGAGGCTGTTTTATCCTAGAGGCGGCGGCGAAAGTACGAACTGGTTTTGCACCATCGACCAGATCGCCGAATCGTCTTCAAGAAAGCGACCTGGTCCGCGACTCAGCCATTGTTTCCCAACAATTTGAAGACGAAAAGAAACAATGGCTTCGTTGCTACCCTACAGACAATTAATCAATGGGAGGACACTAAAATGATCTGGTTGGAACAGTCGTGATGATCATTGGCGTGTCATCAGCCATTGTAATAGATCTCGCTGCTGCTGGATGCCGCATCATCGCCGTGGCCAGGCATATCGAACGACTGAAATCACTTTGCAACGATTGAACGCGATGAAATCTGAACTGTGGACCATGGATCTACATGCTCAGGTTCTGTTTTCGCCTTTCTTTTCAGCTGATTATTTCAGATCTGTTTTGACCTAAATCATATGATTTAATGAGTTTTATTTTGAAAGTGTCATTAGAGGAGGCACTATTTGAATGCAAATAGTGAAAATGTTTTTATTATAAATTGACATTATTTAAGTGCATAATTATGTTGAAAATGTTATTAAAATTTTGGCATTACTGAAATACATATGATTATATGAAAATGTCATTAAAATTAACATTAATAGAACACATATATTATTTGGAAATGTCACCAAAAATTTTGATATTAATAGAATGTGTATGTTATTTGATAATGTCCTTAAGAATCGACATTAATTGGATGAATAGGTTTTTTACATCAAATAAATTGACATAGTTTATATGCATACAAGTGAAAAGATAGAATATAGAACATCTTTGTTGCATACATATGTATTCAATATTTCTACATGAGTTAGACTACATTGTAGCCTAATATGGAGGACAGCATGTAAATTGTGACTCCTTGAGCCAAACCAAAAGAACATGCTGAATTTTATTTTATTTTTTCGAAAATGCAGAAAATAATATTTTATGAGATTCACTTACGTTAGTCTCTGAGTTTACGTATATTTTTCTATACAATAAAATTTGAATTCTCAAACATATGAACATCTTTAACATTAATAAGCTTCCACGACCAGTCAGTATAGAATAGAATGGGAATCCGCAAGGAAACCATAAAGGATAACAGCAACCAACCCAAAAGAGTGATTCTGGACAGTTGTTTCTATGTTACAACTGTGAAAAACCAGATCATATGACACGAAAGTGTAGGAACAGGTAAGGCCCTGCACCGCAGGCAAACCTGAATAAGAAGACTCTAACGGCTATGATTACTGAGATTCACCTTTTGGTGGATTAGATGGTTGGTGGGTAGACATTGGTGTTTCTCGCCGTGTCTTCTATGATTGTGATATATTCACAATATACATGGTTGTTGATGATCAGAAAGTGTATTGTGAGATCCTCGCACCACTAAAACTATAGAGATTGGTAATGTGGAAATAAAGCTTATAATTAGAAATACAATGATTCTTAAAAGATGAGATGCATTTGACATGTTTAAAACATTCAAAACTGAAATTTGAGAATCAAGTTAATAAGAAGATTAAGAGACTACGTAGTGATAGAGGAACAGAATATGAATCTAATTCTATTCTGGATTTTTATGAGATATATTGTACATAAGAGAACTGCACCATATTCACATGAAATGAACGGTAAAGCTGAAAAAATAGGACCTTTACCGAATTAGTAATTGTCATTTTTATTAAATTTTGGTGTAGCATAACATTAGTGGGGGGATATTTTATAGACTGTATGCTATGTTCTGAATAGAATCCCCAAATCCAAGAATAAAATTTTGCATTATGAAATTTTAAAGAAATATAAATACAATGTATCATACTTTAGAACTTGGGGTTGTTTAACATATATTCGCATTCCAGACCCTAAGAGAATAAAATTGGCAAAGAAAATCATACGAATGTGTATTTATAAGCTATGCTGTTAATAGCAAAGCATACCGAATTTATGACCTAAATACACATAATATAATTTGAATCAAATGATGCCAATTTTTATGAAACGAAATTTCCTTTTAATTTAAGGAATAGTGGGGGCACAACAAGTATGCCTATTAGAACAGAACTTAATAAAAGTTCTGAAGTTGAACCTAGAAGAAGTAAAAGAGCGAGAACCGTAAAAGATTTGGTTCAGATTTTTGTGCTTTTACTATATAGGAGGATCACTTGAACCTCCAAGAGGCCTTATTTTATTTAAGACGCCGATTTTTTGGTGAAAGGTTATAAATGATGAGATGGATTCTCTAGAATCCAATAAGACTTGGCATTTGACAGATTTACCCTCTGGTTGTAAATTTATAGGCTGTAAATAAGTATTTAAAGGAAAATTAAAACCTGATGGCACTGTTAATAAATATAAGGCACGATCAGTAGCTAAAGGTTTTAAACAAAAAGAAAATATAGATTTCTTCGACAATTTCTCACCTATGACTAGAATAACATCCATTCGGGTATTAATTTCACTTCTATACATTTATAATTTACCAAGACACCAAATGGATGTTAAAACCGTTTTTTTTAAACGGTGAATTAGACGAAGAAATTTATATGGACCAGCCTGAAGGATTTGAAGTACATGGTCAAGAACATATAGTATGCAAATTAGATAAATCATTATATGGTTTAAAACAAGCATCTAAACAATGGCATGAAAATTTGATAACTTTAATCAATTCACATTGTTTTAAAGTTAATGAAAGTGACAAATGCATTTATAACAAATCTGAGAATGACATTTGCACTATTATATGCCTTTATGCAGATGACCTACTCTTTTTGGGTCAAATATTCATGTCATAAATTTAGTCAAATCCTTATTGAGTGCCAATTTTGATATGAAAGATCTAGGTGAGACGAGTGTAATCCTTGGTATTAAAATTGCTAGGACAGAAAAGAGAATTTCTTTGGATCAATCTTATTTACATTGAGAAGATTCTAAAGAAATACAATTGTTTAGACTGTAAATATGCAAATACCCTATATGATCACAGTGTAAAGTTATTTAAGAACACTGATGAAGGTGTAAGACAGTCTGATTATGCGAGCATCATTGGCAATCTTTGATATGCCATTGATTGTACTAGACCCGACATTGCCTATGTCGTGGGATAATTGTGCAGGTTTATCGGTAGACCTAGTATAAAGCATTGACATGATATTGAAAGGGTCATGAGATACCTTAAACGAACCATGAACCTTGGATTACATTATGAAAAGTTTCAAGCTGTACTTGAAAGATATTCCGATGCTGACTGGAATATTTTATCTGATGATTCTATTGCGACCAGTGGCTATATATTTAGCATTGCTGGAAGAACTGTTTCTTGGAAATCTAAGAAACAGAATATCTTGACTCAGTATACTATAGTGACTGAGACAGTAGCACTAGCCAAAGCTAGTGAAGAAGCAGAGAACTAAAGAAATCTGCTAGTTGAGATCCTTATACGAGAAAAATAGACACCTGTGGTGTAATCGATTGTGATAGTTCCGCGGCTATTACAAAAAGTATAGAACCGTTATAACAACGGCAGAAAACGGCGTCGTAAGCACAATACTGTAAAAGAACATCACATATATAGTGATGAAAGATTTGACGACTATTGAAAGAAAAACAGAACCGATAATACAACGGTAAGATATGACAGTCGTATGCACAGTATTGTTAGAGAACATCACATATGAGGTGATGATAATTTGGCAGATCCTTTGACGAAAGGACTGACCAGAAAGAAAGTCCTTAATAATTCTAAAAGAATGGGACTACTGCCTGAGATAGTGGAATCACGCACAATGGTAACCCGACCTAAATGACTGGAGATCCCAAGAACTAGGTTCAATGGGTAAAAACAAGTTGTGTAGTGATAGTAGATGAACATGCTAAATTTATATATTAAGAAGCATGTATTCCTGAAGTGATAGAGGATGAGTTAATAGAAACTCTTAATGAGATCTATACTCTATTTGGAGTGGAGTACCTACCTTCAGGAGTACTCTTGATAGACTCACCTATGTGAATGTGGAAATGAGGCCGTTTCCTATGAAGTTTTGGGCAGAACTTCTAGAGCGTTCACTAAACTGGGATAGACGTGTATGGCCATAAATGCACGGGCTTATTTGATTGCACTATGGAAAAGATTGTGTGTGGTTTGATGTCAGGAATAGAGTTCAAGACTACGTGTCACTCTAGTAAAAACTGAATCTTATTCACTACGCAAAGGTTCAAGTCGGATGACACCTTTGTTTATGCACAGTCTTATGTGTTTAGAAACTGCTCGATAATATTTTAAAAAATTCAAGTGGGGGATTGTTGGAAATATTGTGAATTATTTAAAACATGAAATAAGTGTATGATGGCTCCTATTTGTGAATAGTCCCACATCATGGGATTATATGGAAGAGGCAAGCTTATATACTTGTTTCTATGAAGCTTTGATGGGGCCTTGGGCTCCCAATGCATGCTTTGTTGTGAGGAGGGAGCCCATGCATCATGACCACCACACACGCGCGCGCCCGACCGACCGACTCGACTCGACCCGGCCCAGCCCGGCTCGGCTCGGTTCGGGCTCGGGCTCGGGCTCGGGCTTTGGGCTTTGGGCCCTGGCTATGTGGTGTAGACACTTATATTTTTGGTCCAGAAAACACTGCTATTTTCGAACCAGTTTTTAAATCAGGAAAATAATTTCTGAACCGATTTTTATATGACGCGGTAAAACTTTGACCAAGTATTTTCGCAGATCCGATTTTCCTCCACTGACCAGATTTTTCGAATACCCTGATCCCCGTCCATATATTATCATTAGATTAGACGAGATCAATATATAAAAATAAAAAAAAAATCTGCATTCTCTTTCTCCGCCATTAAAATCATTATTAAGAAATTTTCGAGCAGTAAAATCAGAAAGTGCAAATCTGCACTGATTTGTTTGTGCAAAGCAGATCAGTTATTAATTAGAGAGAGGCTGTTTTATCCTAGAGGCGGCGGCGAAAGTACGAACTGGTTTTGCACCATCGACCAGATCGCCGAATCGTCTTCAAGAAAGCGACCTGGTCCGCGACTCAGCCATTGTTTCCCAACAATTTGAAGACGAAAAGAAACAATGGCTTCGTTGCTACCCTACAGACAATTAATCAATGGGAGGACACTAAAATGATCTGGTTGGAACAGTCGTGATGATCATTGGCGTGTCATCAGCCATTGTAATAGATCTCGCTGCTGCTGGATGCCGCATCATCGCCGTGGCCAGGCATATCGAACGACTGAAATCACTTTGCAACGATTGAACGCGATGAAATCTGAACTGTGGACCATGGATCTACATGCTCAGGTTCTGTTTTCGCCTTTCTTTTCAGCTGATTATTTCAGATCTGTTTTGACCTAAATCATATGATTTAATGAGTTTTATTTTGAAAGTGTCATTAGAGGAGGCACTATTTGAATGCAAATAGTGAAAATGTTTTTATTATAAATTGACATTATTTAAGTGCATAATTATGTTGAAAATGTTATTAAAATTTTGGCATTACTGAAATACATATGATTATATGAAAATGTCATTAAAATTAACATTAATAGAACACATATATTATTTGGAAATGTCACCAAAAATTTTGATATTAATAGAATGTGTATGTTATTTGATAATGTCCTTAAGAATCGACATTAATTGGATGAATAGGTTTTTTACATCAAATAAATTGACATAGTTTATATGCATACAAGTGAAAAGATAGAATATAGAACATCTTTGTTGCATACATATGTATTCAATATTTCTACATGAGTTAGACTGCATTGTAGCCTAATATGGAGGACAGCATGTAAATTGTGACTCCTTGAGCCAAACCAAAAGAACATGCTGAATTTTATTTTATTTTTTCGAAAATGCAGAAAATAATATTTTATGAGATTCACTTACGTTAGTCTCTGAGTTTACGTATATTTTTCTATACAATAAAATTTGAATTCTCAAACATATGAACATCTTTAACATTAATAAGCTTCCACGACCAGTCAGTATAGAATAGAATGGGAATCCGCAAGGAAACCATAAAGGATAACAGCAACCAACCCAAAAGAGTGATTCTGGACAGTTGTTTCTATGTTACAACTGTGAAAAACCAGATCATATGACACGAAAGTGTAGGAACAGGTAAGGCCCTGCACCGCAGGCAAACCTGAATAAGAAGACTCTAACGGCTATGATTACTGAGATTCACCTTTTGGTGGATTAGATGGTTGGTGGGTAGACATTGGTGTTTCTCGCCGTGTCTGCTATGATTGTGATATATTCACGATATACATGGTTGTTGATGATCAGAAAGTGTATTGTGAGATCCTCGCACCACTAAAACTATAGAGATTGGTAATGTGGAAATAAAGCTTATAATTAGAAAGACAATGATTCTTAAAAGATGAGATGCATTTGACATGTTTAAAACATTCAAAACTGAAATTTGAGAATCAAGTTAATAAGAAGATTAAGAGACTACGTAGTGATAGAGGAACAGAATATGAATCTAATTCTATTCTGGATTTTTATGAGATATATTGTACATAAGAGAACTGCACCATATTCACATGAAATGAACGGTAAAGCTGAAAAAATAGGACCTTTACCGAATTAGTAATTGTCATTTTTATTAAATTTTGGTGTAGCATAACATTAGTGGGGGGATATTTTATAGACTGTATGCTATGTTCTGAATAGAATCCCCAAATCCAAGAATAAAATTTTGCATTATGAAATTTTAAAGAAATATAAATACAATGTATCATACTTTAGAACTTGGGGTTGTTTAACATATATTCGCATTCCAGACCCTAAGAGAATAAAATTGGCAAAGAAAATCATACGAATGTGTATTTATAAGCTATGCTGTTAATAGCAAAGCATACCGAATTTATGACCTAAATACACATAATATAATTTGAATCAAATGATGCCAATTTTTATGAAACGAAATTTCCTTTTAATTTAAGGAATAGTGGGGGCACAACAAGTATGCCTATTAGAACAGAACTTAATAAAAGTTCTGAAGTTGAACCTAGAAGAAGTAAAAGAGCGAGAACCGTAAAAGATTTGGTTCAGATTTTTGTGCTTTTACTATATAGGAGGATCACTTGAACCTCCAAGAGGCCTTATTTTATTTAAGACGCCGATTTTTTGGTGAAAGGTTATAAATGATGAGATGGATTCTCTAGAATCCAATAAGACTTGGCATTTGACAGATTTACCCTCTGGTTGTAAATTTATAGGCTGTAAATAAGTATTTAAAGGAAAATTAAAACCTGATGGCACTGTTAATAAATATAAGGCACGATCAGTAGCTAAAGGTTTTAAACAAAAAGAAAATATAGATTTCTTCGACAATTTCTCACCTATGACTAGAATAACATCCATTCGGGTATTAATTTCACTTCTATACATTTATAATTTACCAAGACACCAAATGGATGTTAAAACCGTTTTTTTTAAACGGTGAATTAGACGAAGAAATTTATATGGACCAGCCTGAAGGATTTGAAGTACATGGTCAAGAACATATAGTATGCAAATTAGATAAATCATTATATGGTTTAAAACAAGCATCTAAACAATGGCATGAAAATTTGATAACTTTAATCAATTCACATTGTTTTAAAGTTAATGAAAGTGACAAATGCATTTATAACAAATCTGAGAATGACATTTGCACTATTATATGCCTTTATGCAGATGACCTACTCTTTTTGGGTCAAATATTCATGTCATAAATTTAGTCAAATCCTTATTGAGTGCCAATTTTGATATGAAAGATCTAGGTGAGACGAGTGTAATCCTTGGTATTAAAATTGCTAGGACAGAAAAGAGAATTTCTTTGGATCAATCTTATTTACATTGAGAAGATTCTAAAGAAATACAATTGTTTAGACTGTAAATATGCAAATACCCTATATGATCACAGTGTAAAGTTATTTAAGAACACTGATGAAGGTGTAAGACAGTCTGATTATGCGAGCATCATTGGCAATCTTTGATATGCCATTGATTGTACTAGACCCGACATTGCCTATGTCGTGGGATAATTGTGCAGGTTTATCGGTAGACCTAGTATAAAGCATTGACATGATATTGAAAGGGTCATGAGATACCTTAAACGAACCATGAACCTTGGATTACATTATGAAAAGTTTCAAGCTGTACTTGAAAGATATTCCGATGCTGACTGGAATATTTTATCTGATGATTCTATTGCGACCAGTGGCTATATATTTAGCATTGCTGGAAGAACTGTTTCTTGGAAATCTAAGAAACAGAATATCTTGACTCAGTATACTATAGTGACTGAGACAGTAGCACTAGCCAAAGCTAGTGAAGAAGCAGAGAACTAAAGAAATCTGCTAGTTGAGATCCTTATACGAGAAAAATAGACACCTGTGGTGTAATCGATTGTGATAGTTCCGCGGCTATTACAAAAAGTATAGAACCGTTATAACAACGGCAGAAAACGGCGTCGTAAGCACAATACTGTAAAAGAACATCACATATATAGTGATGAAAGATTTGACGACTATTGAAAGAAAAACAGAACCGATAATACAACGGTAAGATATGACAGTCGTATGCACAGTATTGTTAGAGAACATCACATATGAGGTGATGATAATTTGGCAGATCCTTTGATGAAAGGACTGACCAGAAAGAAAGTCCTTAATAATTCTAAAAGAATGGGACTACTGC
Source organism: Allium sativum (assembly GCA_030737875.1). NCBI lineage: Eukaryota > Viridiplantae > Streptophyta > Magnoliopsida > Asparagales > Amaryllidaceae > Allium > Allium sativum. Next base: position 828,292,191 of record CM060909.1, read on the forward strand.
CTGAGATAGTGGAATCACGCACAATGGTAACCCGACCTAAATGACTGGAGATCCCAAGAACTAGGTTCAATGGGTAAAAACAAGTTGTGTAGTGATAGTAGATGAACATGCTAAATTTATATATTAAGAAGCATGTATTCCTGAAGTGATAGAGGATGAGTTAATAGAAACTCTTAATGAGATCTATACTCTATTTGGAGTGGAGTACCTACCTTCAGGAGTACTCTTGATAGACTCACCTATGTGAATGTGGAAATGAGGCCGTTTCCTATGAAGTTTTGGGCAGAACTTCTAGAGCGTTCACTAAACTGGGATAGACGTGTATGGCCATAAATGCACGGGCTTATTTGATTGCACTATGGAAAAGATTGTGTGTGGTTTGATGTCAGGAATAGAGTTCAAGACTACGTGTCACTCTAGTAAAAACTGAATCTTATTCACTACGCAAAGGTTCAAGTCGGATGACACCTTTGTTTATGCACAGTCTTATGTGTTTAGAAACTGCTCGATAATATTTTAAAAAATTCAAGTGGGGGATTGTTGGAAATATTGTGAATTATTTAAAACATGAAATAAGTGTATGATGGCTCCTATTTGTGAATAGTCCCACATCATGGGATTATATGGAAGAGGCAAGCTTATATACTTGTTTCTATGAAGCTTTGATGGGGCCTTGGGCTCCCAATGCATGCTTTGTTGTGAGGAGGGAGCCCATGCATCATGACCACCACACACGCGCGCGCCCGACCGACCGACTCGACTCGACCCGGCCCAGCCCGGCTCGGCTCGGTTCGGGCTCGGGCTCGGGCTTTGGGCTTTGGGCCATGGCTATGTGGTGTAGACACTTATATTTTTGGTCCAGAAACCACTGCTATTTTCGAACCAGTTTTTAAATCAGGAAAATAATTTCTGAACCGATTTTTATATGACGCGGTAAAACTTTGACCAAGTATTTTCGCAGATCCGATTTTCCTCCACTGACCAGATTTTTCGAATACCCTGATCCCCGTCCATATATTATCATTAGATTAGACGAGATCAATATATAAAAATAAAAAAAAAATCTGCATTCTCTTTCTCCGCCATTAATATCATTATTAAGAAATTTTCGAGCAGTAAAATCAGAAAGTGCAACTCTGCACTGATTTGTTTGTGCAAAGCAGATCAGTTATTAATTAGAGAGAGGCTGTTTTATCCTAGAGGCGGCGGCGAAAGTACGAACTGGTTTTGCACCATCGACCAGATCGCCGAATCGTCTTCAAGAAAGCGACCTGGTCCGCGACTCAGCCATTGTTTCCCAACAATTTGAAGACGAAAAGAAACAATGGCTTCGTTGCTACCCTACAGACAATTAATCAATGGGAGGACACTAAAATGATCTGGTTGGAACAGTCGTGATGATCATTGGCGTGTCATCAGCCATTGTAATAGATCTCGCTGCTGCTGGATGCCGCATCATCGCCGTGGCCAGGCATATCGAACGACTGAAATCACTTTGCAACGATTGAACGCGATGAAATCTGAACTGTGGACCATGGATCTACATGCTCAGGTTCTGTTTTCACCTTTCTTTTCAGCTGATTATTTCAGATCTATTTTGACCTAAATCATATGATTTAATGAGTTTTATTTTGAAAGTGTCATTAGAGGAGGCACTATTTGAATGCAAATAGTGAAAATGTTTTTATTATAAATTGACATTATTTAAGTGCATAATTATGTTGAAAATGTCATTAAAATTTTGGCATTACTGAAATACATATGATTATATGAAAATGTCATTAAAATTAACATTAATAGAACACATATATTATTTGGAAATGTCACCAAAAATTTTGATATTAATAGAATGTGTATGTTGATAATGTCCTTAAGAATCGACATTAATTGGATGAATAGATTTTTTACATCAAATAAATTGACATAGTTTATATGCATACAAGTGAAAAGATAGAATATAGAACATCTTTGTTGCATACATATGTATTCAATATTTCTACATGAGTTAGACTGCATTGTAGCCTAATATGGAGGACAGCATGTAAATTGTGACTCCTTGAGCCAAACCAAAAGAACATGCTGAATTTTATTTTATTTTTTCGAAAATGCAGAAAATAATATTTTATGAGATTCACTTACGTTAGTCTCTGAGTTTACGTATATTTTTCTATATAATAAAATTTGAATTCTCAAACATATGAACATCTTTAACATTAATAAGCTTCCACGACCAGTCAGTATAGAATAGAATGGGAATCCGCAAGGAAACCATAAAGGATAACAGCAACCAACCCAAAAGAGTGATTCTGGACAGTTGTTTCTATGTTACAACTGTGAAAAACCAGATCATATGACACGAAAGTGTAGGAACAGGTAAGGCCCTGCACCGCAGGCAAACCTGAATAAGAAGACTCTAACGGCTATGATTACTGAGATTCACCTTTTGGTGGATTAGATGGTTGGTGGGTAGACATTGGTGTTTCTCGCCGTGTCTGCTATGATTGTGATATATTCACAATATACATGGTTGTTGATGATCAGAAAGTGTATTGTGAGATCCTCGCACCACTAAAACTATAGAGATTGGTAATGTGGAAATAAAGCTTATAATTAGAAATACAATGATTCTTAAAAGATGAGATGCATTTGACATGTTTAAAACATTCAAAACTGAAATTTGAGAATCAAGTTAATAAGAAGATTAAGAGACTACGTAGTGATAGAGGAACAGAATATGAATCTAATTCTATTTTGGATTTTTATGAGATATATTGTACATAAGAGAACTGCACCATATTCACATGAAATGAACGGTAAAGCTGAAAAAATAGGACCTTTACCGAATTAGTAATTGTCATTTTTATTAAATTTTGGTGTAGCATAACATTAGTGGGGGGATATTTTATAGACTGTATGCTATGTTCTGAATAGAATCCCCAAATCCAAGAATAAAATTTTGCATTATGAAATTTTAAAGAAATATAAATACAATGTATCATACTTTAGAACTTGGGGTTGTTTAACATATATTCGCATTCCAGACCCTAAGAGAATAAAATTGGCAAAGAAAATCATACGAATGTGTATTTATAAGCTATGCTGTTAATAGCAAAGCATACCGAATTTATGACCTAAATACACATAATATAATTTGAATCAAATGATGCCAATTTTTATGAAATGAAATTTCCTTTTAATTTAAGGAATAGTGGGGGCACAACAAGTATGCCTATTAGAACAGAACTTAATAAAAGTTCTGAAGTTGAACCTAGAAGAAGTAAAAGAGCGAGAACCGTAAAAGATTTGGTTCAGATTTTTGTGCTTTTACTATATAGGAGGATCACTTGAACCTCCAAGAGGCCTTATTTTATTTAAGACGCCGATTTTTTGGTGAAAGGTTATAAATGATGAGATGGATTCTCTAGAATCCAATAAGACTTGGCATTTGACAGATTTACCCTCTGGTTGTAAATTTATAGGCTGTAAATAAGTATTTAAAGGAAAATTAAAACCTGATGGCACTGTTAATAAATATAAGGCACGATCAGTAGCTAAAGGTTTTAAACAAAAAGAAAATATAGATTTCTTCGACAATTTCTCACCTATGACTAGAATAACATCCATTCGGGTATTAATTTCACTTCTATACATTTATAATTTACCAAGACACCAAATGGATGTTAAAACCGTTTTTTTTAAATGGTGAATTAGACGAAGAAATTTATATGGACCAGCCTGAAGGATTTGAAGTACATGGTCAAGAACATATAGTATGCAAATTAGATAAATCATTATATGGTTTAAAACAAGCATCTAAACAATGGCATGAAAATTTGATAACTTTAATCAATTCACATTGTTTTAAAGTTAATGAAAGTGACAAATGCATTTATAACAAATCTGAGAATGACATTTGCACTATTATATGCCTTTATGCAGATGACCTACTCTTTTTGGGTCAAATATTCATGTCATAAATTTAGTCAAATCCTTATTGAGTGCCAATTTTGATATGAAAGATCTAGGTGAGACGAGTGTAACCCTTGGTATTAAAATTGCTAGGACAGAAAAGAGAATTTCTTTGGATCAATCTTATTTACATTGAGAAGATTCTAAAGAAATACAATTGTTTAGACTGGAAATATGCAAATACCCTATATGATCACAGTGTAAAGTTATTTAAGAACACTGATGAAGGTGTAAGACAGTCTGATTATGCGAGCATCATTGGCAATCTTTGATATGCCATTGATTGTACTAGACCCGACATTGCCTATGTCGTGGGATAATTGTGCAGGTTTATCGGTAGACCTAGTATAAAGCATTGACATGATATTGAAAGGGTCATGAGATACCTTAAACGAACCATGAACCTTGGATTACATTATGAAAAGTTTCAAGCTGTACTTGAAAGATATTCCGATGCTGACTGGAATATTTTATCTGATGATTCTATTGTGACCAGTGGCTATATATTTAGCATTGCTGGAAGAACCGTTTCTTGGAAATCTAAGAAACAGAATATCTTGACTCAGTATACTATAGTGACTGAGACAGTAGCACTAGCCAAAGCTAGTGAAGAAGCAGAGAACTAAAGAAATCTGCTAGTTGAGATCCTTATACGAGAAAAATAGACACCTGTGGTGTAATCGATTGTGATAGTTCCGCGGCTATTACAAAAAGTATAGAACCGTTATAACAACGGCAGAAAACGGCGTCGTAAGCACAATACTGTAAAAGAACATCACATATATAGTGATGAAAGATTTGACGACTATTGAAAGAAAAACAGAACCGATAATACAACGGTAAGATATGACAGTCGTATGCACAGTATTGTTAGAGAACATCACATATGAGGTGATGATAATTTGGCAGATCCTTTGACGAAAGGACTGACCAGAAAGAAAGTCCTTAATAATTCTAAAAGAATGGGACTACTGCCTGAGATAGTGGAATCACGCACAATGGTAACCCGACCTAAATGACTGGAGATCCCAAGAACTAGGTTCAATGGGTAAAAACAAGTTGTGTAGTGATAGTAGATGAACATGCTAAATTTATATATTAAGAAGCATGTATTCCTGAAGTGATAGAGGATGAGTTAATAGAAACTCTTAATGAGATCTATACTCTATTTGGAGTGGAGTACCTACCTTCAGGAGTACTCTTGATAGACTCACCTATGTGAATGTGGAAATGAGGCCGTTTCCTATGAAGTTTTGGGCAGAACATCTAGAGCGTTCACTAAACTGGGATAGACGTGTATGACCATAAATGCACGGGCTTATTTGATTGCACTATGGAAAAGATTGTGTGTGGTTTGATGTCAGGAATAGAGTTCAAGACTACGTGTCACTGTAGTAAAAACTGAATCTTATTCACTACGCAAAGGTTCAAGTCGGATGACACCTTGGTTTATGCACGGTCTTATGTGTTTAGAAACTGCTCAATAATATTTTAAAAAATTCAAGTGGGGGATTGTTGGAAATATTGTGAATTATTTAAAACATGAAATAAGTGTATGATGGCTCCTATTTGTGAATAGTCCCACATCATGGGATTATATGGAAGAGGCAAGCTTATATACTTGTTTCTATGAAGCTTTGATGGGGCCTTGGGCTCCCAATGCATGCTTTGTTGTGAGGAGGGAGCCCATGCATCATGACCACCACACACGCGCGCGCCCGACCGACCGACTCGACTCGACCCGGCCCAGCCCGGCTCGGCTCGGTTCGGGCTCGGGCTCGGGCTCGGGCTTAGGGCTTTGGCCCCTGGCTATGTGGTGTAGACACTTATATTTTTGGTCCAGAAAACACTGCTATTTTCGAACCAGTTTTTAAATTAGGAAAATAATTTCTGAACCGATTTTTATATGACGCGGTAAAACTTTGACCAAGTATTTTCGCAGATCCGATTTTCCTCCACTGACCAGATTTTTCGAATACCCTGATCCCCGTCCATATATTATCATTAGATTAGACGAGATCAATATATAAAAATAAAAAAAAATTCTGCATTCTCTTTCTCCGCCATTAAAATCATTATTAAGAAATTTTCGAGCAGTAAAATCAGAAAGTGCAAATCTGCACTGATTTGTTTGTGCAAAGCAGATCAGTTATTAATTAGAGAGAGGCTGTTTTATCCTAGAGGCGGCGGCGAAAGTACGAACTGGTTTTGCACCATCGACCAGATCGCCGAATCGTCTTCAAGAAAGCGACCTGGTCCGCGACTCAGCCATTGTTTCCCAACAATTTGAAGACGAAAAGAAACAATGGCTTCGTTGCTACCCTACAGACAATTAATCAATGGGAGGACACTAAAATGATCTGGTTGGAACAGTCGTGATGATCATTGGCGTGTCATCAGCCATTGTAATAGATCTCGCTGCTGCTGGATGCCGCATCATCGCCGTGGCCAGGCATATCGAACGACTGAAATCACTTTGCAACGATTGAACGCGATGAAATCTGAACTGTGGACCATGGATCTACATGCTCAGGTTCTGTTTTCGCCTTTCTTTTCAACTGATTATTTCAGATCTATTTTGACCTAAATCATATGATTTAATGAGTTTTATTTTGAAAGTGTCATTAGAGGAGGCACTATTTGAATGCAAATAGTGAAAATGTTTTTATTATAAATTGACATTATTTAAGTGCATAATTATGTTGAAAATGTCATTAAAATTTTGGCATTACTGAAATACATATGATTATATGAAAATGTCATTAAAATTAACATTAATAGAACACATATATTATTTGGAAATGTCACCAAAAATTTTGATATTAATAGAATGTGTATGTTATTTGATAATGTCCTTAAGAATCGACATTAATTGGATGAATAGGTTTTTTACATCAAATAAATTGACATAGTTTATATGCATACAAGTGAAAAGATAGAATATAGAACATCTTTGTTGCATACATATGTATTCAATATTTCTACATGAGTTAGACTGCATTGTAGCCTAATATGGAGGACAGCATGTAAATTGTGACTCCTTGAGCCAAACCAAAAGAACATGCTGAATTTTATTTTATTTTTTCGAAAATGCAGAAAATAATATTTTATGAGATTCACTTACGTTAGTCTCTGAGTTTACGTATATTTTTCTATACAATAAAATTTGAATTCTCAAACATATGAACATCTTTAACATTAATAAGCTTCCACGACCAGTCAGTATAGAATAGAATGGGAATCCGCAAGGAAACCATAAAGGATAACAGCAACCAACCCAAAAGAGTGATTCTGGACAGTTGTTTCTATGTTACAACTGTGAAAAACCAGATCATATGACACGAAAGTGTAGGAACAGGTAAGGCCCTGCACCGCAGGCAAACCTGAATAAGAAGACTCTAACGGCTATGATTACTGAGATTCACCTTTTGGTGGATTAGATGGTTGGTGGGTAGACATTGGTGTTTCTCGCCGTGTCTGCTATGATTGTGATATATTCACAATATACATGGTTGTTGATGATCAGAAAGTGTATTGTGAGATCCTCGCACCACTAAAACTATAGAGATTGGTAATGTGGAAATAAAGCTTATAATTAGAAAGACAATGATTCTTAAAAGATGAGATGCATTTGACATGTTTAAAACATTCAAAACTGAAATTTGAGAATCAAGTTAATAAGAAGATTAAGAGACTACGTAGTGATAGAGGAACAGAATATGAATCTAATTCTATTCTGGATTTTTATGAGATATATTGTACATAAGAGAACTGCACCATATTCACATGAAATGAACGGTAAAGCTGAAAAAATAGGACCTTTACCGAATTAGTAATTGTCATTTTTATTAAATTTTGGTGTAGCATAACATTAGTGGGGGGATATTTTATAGACTGTATGCTATGTTCTGAATAGAATCCCCAAATCCAAGAATAAAATTTTGCATTATGAAATTTTAAAGAAATATAAATACAATGTATCATACTTTAGAACTTGGGGTTGTTTAACATATATTCGCATTCCAGACCCTAAGAGAATAAAATTGGCAAAGAAAATCATACGAATGTGTATTTATAAGCTATGCTGTTAATAGCAAAGCATACCGAATTTATGACCTAAATACACATAATATAATTTGAATCAAATGATGCCAATTTTTATGAAACGAAATTTCCTTTTAATTTAAGGAATAGTGGGGGCACAACAAGTATGCCTATTAGAACAGAACTTAATAAAAGTTCTGAAGTTGAACCTAGAAGAAGTAAAAGAGCGAGAACCGTAAAAGATTTGGTTCAGATTTTTGTGCTTTTACTATATAGGAGGATCACTTGAACCTCCAAGAGGCCTTATTTTATTTAAGACGCCGATTTTTTGGTGAAAGGTTATAAATGATGAGATGGATTCTCTAGAATCCAATAAGACTTGGCATTTGACAGATTTACCCTCTGGTTGTAAATTTATAGGCTGTAAATAAGTATTTAAAGGAAAATTAAAACCTGATGGCACTGTTAATAAATATAAGGCACGATCAGTAGCTAAAGGTTTTAAACAAAAAGAAAATATAGATTTCTTCGACAATTTCTCACCTATGACTAGAATAACATCCATTCGGGTATTAATTTCACTTCTATACATTTATAATTTACCAAGACACCAAATGGATGTTAAAACCGTTTTTTTTAAACGGTGAATTAGACGAAGAAATTTATATGGACCAGCCTGAAGGATTTGAAGTACATGGTCAAGAACATATAGTATGCAAATTAGATAAATCATTATATGGTTTAAAACAAGCATCTAAACAATGGCATGAAAATTTGATAATTTTAATCAATTCACATTGTTTTAAAGTTAATGAAAGTGACAAATGCATTTATAACAAATCTGAGAATGACATTTGCACTATTATATGCCTTTATGCAGATGACCTACTCTTTTTGGGTCAAATATTCATGTCATAAATTTAGTCAAATCCTTATTGAGTGCCAATTTTGATATGAAAGATCTAGGTGAGACGAGTGTAATCCTTGGTATTAAAATTGCTAGGACAGAAAAGAGAATTTCTTTGGATCAATCTTATTTACATTGAGAAGATTCTAAAGAAATACAATTGTTTAGACTGTAAATATGCAAATACCCTATATGATCACAGTGTAAAGTTATTTAAGAACACTGATGAAGGTGTAAGACAGTCTGATTATGCGAGCATCATTGGCAATCTTTGATATGCCATTGATTGTACTAGACCCGACATTGCCTATGTCGTGGGATAATTGTGCAGGTTTATCGGTAGACCTAGTATAAAGCATTGACATGATATTGAAAGGGTCATGAGATACCTTAAACGAACCATGAACCTTGGATTACATTATGAAAAGTTTCAAGCTGTACTTGAAATATATTCCGATGCTGACTGGAATATTTTATCTGATGATTCTATTGCGACCAGTGGCTATATATTTAGCATTGCTGGAAGAACTGTTTCTTGGAAATCTAAGAAACAGAATATCTTGACTCAGTATACTATAGTGACTGAGACAGTAGCACTAGCCAAAGCTAGTGAAGAAGCAGAGAACTAAAGAAATCTGCTAGTTGAGATCCTTATACGAGAAAAATAGACACCTGTGGTGTAATCGATTGTGATAGTTCCGCGGCTATTACAAAAAGTATAGAACTGTTATAACAACGGCAGAAAACGGCGTCGTAAGCACAATACTGTAAAAGAACATCACATATATAGTGATGAAAGATTTGACGACTATTGAAAGAAAAACAGAACCGATAATACAACGGTAAGATATGACAGTCGTATGCACAGTATAGTTAGAGAACATCACATATGAGGTGATGATAATTTGGCAGATCCTTTGATGAAAGGACTGACCAGAAAGAAAGTCCTTAATAATTCTAAAAGAATGGGACTACTGCCTGAGATAGTGGAATCACGCACAATGGTAACCCGACCTAAATGACTGGAGATCCCAAGAACTAGGTTCAATGGGTAAAAACAAGTTGTGTAGTGATAGTAGATGAACATGCTAAATTTATATATTAAGAAGCATGTATTCCTGAAGTGATAGAGGATGAGTTAATAGAAACTCTTAATGAGATCTATACTCTATTTGGAGTGGAGTACCTACCTTCAGGAGTACTCTTGATAGACTCACCTATGTGAATGTGGAAATGAGGCCGTTTCTTATGAAGTTTTGGGCAGAACTTCTAGAGCGTTCACTAAACTGGGATAGACGTGTATGGCCATAAATGCACGGGCTTATTTGATTGCACTATGGAAAAGATTGTGTGTGGTTTGATGTCAGGAATAGAGTTCAAGACTACGTGTCACTCTAGTAAAAACTGAATCTTATTCACTACGCAAAGGTTCAAGTCGGATGACACCTTTGTTTATGCACAGTCTTATGTGTTTAGAAACTGCTCGATAATATTTTAAAAAATTCAAGTGGGGGATTGTTGGAAATATTGTGAATTATTTAAAACATGAAATAAGTGTATGATGGCTCCTATTTGTGAATAGTCCCACATCATGGGATTATATGGAAGAGGCAAGCTTATATACTTGTTTCTATGAAGCTTTGATGGGGCCTTGGGCTCCCAATGCATGCTTTGTTGTGAGGAGGGAGCCCATGCATCATGACCACCACACACGCGCGCGCCCGACCGACCGACTCGACTCGACCCGGTCCAGCCCGGCTCGGCTCGGTTCGGGCTCGGGCTCGGGCTTTGGGCTTTGGGCCCTGGCTATGTGGTGTAGACACTTATATTTTTGGTCCAGAAAACACTGCTATTTTCGAACCAGTTTTTAAATCAGGAAAATAATTTCTGAACCGATTTTTATATGACGCGGTAAAACTTTGACCAAGTATTTTCGCAGATCCGATTTTCCTCCACTGACCAGATTTTTCGAATACCCTGATCCTCGTCCATATATTATCATTAGATTAGACGAGATCAATATATAAAAATAAAAAAAAAATCTGCATTCTCTTTCTCCGCCATTAAAATCATTATTAAGAAATTTTCGAGCAGTAAAATCAGAAAATGCAAATCTGCACTGATTTGTTTGTGCAAAGCAGATCAGTTATTAATTAGAGAGAGGCTGTTTTATCCTAGAGGCGGCGGCGAAAGTACGAACTGGTTTAGCACCATCGACCAGATCGCCGAATCGTCTTCAAGAAAGCGACCTGGTCCGCGACTCAGCCATTGTTTCCCAACAATTTGAAGACGAAAAGAAACAATGGCTTCGTTGCTACCCTACAGACAATTAATCAATGGGAGGACACTAAAATGATCTCGTTGGAACAGTCGTGATGATCATTGGCGTGTCATCGGCCATTGTAATAGATCTCGCTGCTGCTGGATGCCGCATCATCGCCGTGGCCAGGCATATCGAACGACTGAAATCACTTTGCAACGATTGAACGCGATGAAATCTGAACTGTGGACCATGGATCTACATGCTCAGGTTCTGTTTTCGCCTTTCTTTTCAGCTGATTATTTCAGATCTATTTTGACATAAATCATATGATTTAATGAGTTTTATTTTGAAAGTGTCATTAGAGGAGGCACTATTTGAATGCAAATAGTGAAAATGTTTTTATTATAAATTGACATTATTTAAGTGCATAATTATGTTGAAAATGTCATTAAAATTTTGGCATTACTGAAATACATATGATTATATGAAAATGTCATTAAAATTAACATTAATAGAACACATATATTATTTGGAAATGTCACCAAAAATTTTGATATTAATAGAATGTGTATGTTATTTGATAATGTCCTTAAGAATCGACATTAATTGGATGAATAGGTTTTTTACATCAAATAAATTGACATAGTTTATATGCATACAAGTGAAAAGATAGAATATAGAACATCTTTGTTGCATACATATGTATTCAATATTTCTACATGAGTTAGACTGCATTGTAGCCTAATATGGAGGACAACATGTAAATTGTGACTCCTTGAGCCAAACCAAAAGAACATGCTGAATTTTATTTTATTTTTTCGAAAATGCAGAAAATAATATTTTATGAGATTCACTTACGTTAGTCTCTGAGTTTACGTATATTTTTCTATACAATAAAATTTGAATTCTCAAACATATGAACATCTTTAACATTAATAAGCTTCCACGACCAGTCAGTATAGAATAGAATGGGAATCCGCAAGGAAACCATAAAGGATAACAGCAACCAACCCAAAAGAGTGATTCTGGACAGTTGTTTCTATGTTACAACTGTGAAAAACCAGATCATATGACACGAAAGTGTAGGAACAGGTAAGGCCCTGCACCGCAGGCAAACCTGAATAAGAAGACTCTAACGGCTATGATTACTGAGATTCACCTTTTGGTGGATTAGATGGTTGGTGGGTAGACATTGGTGTTTCTCGCCGTGTCTGCTATGATTGTGATATATTCACAATATACATGGTTGTTGATGATCAGAAAGTGTATTGTGAGATCCTCGCACCACTAAAACTATAGAGATTGGTAATGTGGAAATAAAGCTTATAATTAGAAAGACAATGATTCTTAAAAGATGAGATGCATTTGACATGTTTAAAACATTCAAAACTGAAATTTGAGAATCAAGTTAATAAGAAGATTAAGAGACTACGTAGTGATAGAGGAACAGAATATGAATCTAATTCTATTCTGGATTTTTATGAGATATATTGTACATAAGAGAACTGCACCATATTCACATGAAATGAACGGTAAAGCTGAAAAAATAGGACCTTTACCGAATTAGTAATTGTCATTTTTATTAAATTTTGGTGTAGCATAACATTAGTGGGGGGATATTTTATAGACTGTATGCTATGTTCTGAATAGAATCCCCAAATCCAAGAATAAAATTTTGCATTATGAAATTTTAAAGAAATATAAATACAATGTATCATACTTTAGAACTTGGGGTTGTTTAACATATATTCGCATTCCAGACCCTAAGAGAATAAAATTGGCAAAGAAAATCATACGAATGTGTATTTATAAGCTATGCTGTTAATAGCAAAGCATACCGAATTTATGACCTAAATACACATAATATAATTTGAATCAAATGATGCCAATTTTTATGAAACGAAATTTCCTTTTAATTTAAGGAATAGTGGGGGCACAACAAGTATGCCTATTAGAACAGAACTTAATAAAAGTTCTGAAGTTGAACCTAGAAGAAGTAAAAGAGCGAGAACCGTAAAAGATTTGGTTCAGATTTTTGTGCTTTTACTATATAGGAGGATCACTTGAACCTCCAAGAGGCCTTATTTTATTTAAGACGCCGATTTTTTGGTGAAAGGTTATAAATGATGAGATGGATTCTCTAGAATCCAATAAGACTTGGCATTTGACAGATTTACCCTCTGGTTGTAAATTTATAGGCTGTAAATAAGTATTTAAAGGAAAATTAAAACCTGATGGCACTGTTAATAAATATAAGGCACGATCAGTAGCTAAAGGTTTTAAACAAAAAGAAAATATAGATTTCTTCGACAATTTCTCACCTATGACTAGAATAACATCCATTCGGGTATTAATTTCACTTCTATACATTTATAATTTACCAAGACACCAAATGGATGTTAAAACCGTTTTTTTTAAACGGTGAATTAGACGAAGAAATTTATATGGACCAGCCTGAAGGATTTGAAGTACATGGTCAAGAACATATAGTATGCAAATTAGATAAATCATTATATGGTTTAAAACAAGCATCTAAACAATGGCATGAAAATTTGATAACTTTAATCAATTCACATTGTTTTAAAGTTAATGAAAGTGACAAATGCATTTATAACAAATCTGAGAATGACATTTGCACTATTATATGCCTTTATGCAGATGACCTACTCTTTTTGGGTCAAATATTCATGTCATAAATTTAGTCAAATCCTTATTGAGTGCCAATTTTGATATGAAAGATCTAGGTGAGACGAGTGTAATCCTTGGTATTAAAATTGCTAGGACAGAAAAGAGAATTTCTTTGGATCAATCTTATTTACATTGAGAAGATTCTAAAGAAATACAATTGTTTAGACTGTAAATATGCAAATACCCTATATGATCACAATGTAAAGTTATTTAAGAACACTGATGAAGGTGTAAGACAGTCTGATTATGCGAGCATCATTGGCAATCTTTGATATGCCATTGATTGTACTAGACCCGACATTGCCTATGTCGTGGGATAATTGTGCAGGTTTATCGGTAGACCTAGTATAAAGCATTGACATGATATTGAAAGGGTCATGAGATACCTTAAACGAACCATGAATCTTGGATTACATTATGAAAAGTTTCAAGCTGTACTTGAAAGATATTCCGATGCTGACTGGAATATTTTATCTGATGATTCTATTGCGACCAGTGGCTATATATTTAGCATTGCTGGAAGAACTGTTTCTTGGAAATCTAAGAAACATAATATCTTGACTCAGTATACTATAGTGACTGAGACAGTAGCACTAGCCAAAGCTAGTGAAGAAGCAGAGAACTAAAGAAATCTGCTAGTTGAGATCCTTATACGAGAAAAATAGACACCTGTGGTGTAATCGATTGTGATAGTTCCGCGGCTATTACAAAAAGTATAGAACCGTTATAACAACGGCAGAAAACGGCGTCGTAAGCACAATACTGTAAAAGAACATCACATATATAGTGATGAAAGATTTGACGACTATTGAAAGAAAAACAGAACCGATAATACAACGGTAAGATATGACAGTCGTATGCACAGTATTGTTAGAGAACATCACATATGAGGTGATGATAATTTGGCAGATCCTTTGACGAAAGGACTGACCAGAAAGAAAGTCCTTAATAATTCTAAAAGAATGGGACTACTGCCTGAGATAGTGGAATCACGCACAATGGTAACCCGACCTAAATGACTGGAGATCCCAAGAACTAGGTTCAATGGGTAAAAACAAGTTGTGTAGTGATAGTAGATGAACATGCTAAATTTATATATTAAGAAGCATGTATTCCTGAAGTGATAGAGGATGAGTTAATAGAAACTCTTAATGAGATCTATACTCTATTTGGAGTGGAGTACCTACCTTCAGGAGTACTCTTGATAGACTCACCTATGTGAATGTGGAAATGAGGCCGTTTCCTATGAAGTTTTGGGCAGAACTTCTAGAGCGTTCACTAAACTGGGATAGACGTGTATGGCCATAAATGCACGGGCTTATTTGATTGCACTATGGAAAAGATTGTGTGTGGTTTGATGTCAGGAATAGAGTTCAAGACTACGTGTCACTCTAGTAAAAACTGAATCTTATTCACTACGCAAAGGTTCAAGTCGGATGACACCTTTGTTTATGCACAGTCTTATGTGTTTAGAAACTGCTCGATAATATTTTAAAAAATTCAAGTGGGGGATTGTTGGAAATATTGTGAATTATTTAAAACATGAAATAAGTGTATGATGGCTCCTATTTGTGAATAGTCCCACATCATGGGATTATATGGAAGAGGCAAGCTTATATACTTGTTTCTATGAAGCTTTGATGGGGCCTTGGGCTCCCAATGCATGCTTTGTTGTGAGGAGGGAGCCCATGCATCATGACCACCACACACGCGCGCGCCCGACCGACCGACTCGACCCGGCCCAGCCCGGCTCGGCTCGGTTCGGGCTCGGGCTCGGGCTCGGGCTTTGGGCTTTGGGCCCTGGCTATGTGGTGTAGACACTTATATTTTTGGTCCAGAAAACACTGCTATTTTCGAACCAGTTTTTAAATCAGGAAAATAATTTCTGAACCGATTTTTATATGACGCGGTAAAACTTTGACCAAGTATTTTCGCAGATCCGATTTTCCTCCACTGATCAGATTTTTCGAATACCCTGATCCCCGTCCATATATTATCATTAGATTAGACGAGATCAATATATAAAAATAAAAAAAAATTCTGCATTCTCTTTCTCCGCCATTAAAATCATTATTAAGAAATTTTCGAGCAGTAAAATCAGAAAGTGCAAATCTGCACTGATTTGTTTGTGCAAAGCAGATCAGTTATTAATTAGAGAGAGGCTGTTTTATCCTAGAGGCGGCGGCGAAAGTACGAACTGGTTTTGCACCATCGACCAGATCGCCGAATCGTCTTCAAGAAAGCGACCTGGTCCGCGACTCAGCCATTGTTTCCCAACAAAATGTTTAGGTGATAATCATATCTTGTGCTGTATTGTGAATACAAATTTAGTTCTCCTATTTCTTTATACACTTTTAGTTCTCTTATTTCTTTATGATTTGATATTATGGTATGCGAACTGCTTGAAGAAGAAATTTTGTTGGCTATTTTGTGACATAATTAGGTGATACAATGGTGTGCTTGTGTGTGAGTTGACCAAGTTTAGTATGCAAGATTTTAAAAAATGCCAATTAGATTGTTACATAAATATTGACACGCTTGATTGATACAAAATTTAAGAATACAACATAAAAGCCAGTATAAATGAATATTCTACATTTCCCATTGTCCTTTTACATGCTACCAAGAGTAAAATTGCTACAGCTTAATCTATTATTGGAAATTACATAATGACTATCATTTTATAATATAAGATATTTAACGTATTCTAACCATGTTATGCATGGAACCCCATTGTTTTTTCTAAAATACTAATAATAGAGCATCGGTAAGTTTTATTTTTAAGGAGTTGATATATTTTAGTGGACATGCAAGTTCTGTGCTTATTTGTTGCATGGTTACCCTATTCTCATTTTTCGTTCCGTCATAAACTGTCCATATGTTATAAGTGATAAAATAACAAAGCTAACCGGTTTTATTAATGATTATGCCCATGTATCAATAAATGCATGTCCTAATTTGCGAAAATAATCCCCTGTAGCCAAACCTCCCTATCCCCCTGTATCCAACTAATAAACCCCCCTGATTTCCACCTTTTGCAGTTAAGCTCTTTTTTTTATCTCGGCCTTATTTGCAAAATTGTGAAAATCAGAGGTTTTGATTGGATGAGGACATGGGTATAGGGAAATTTGGGGACAGAGATTTGATCTCCTTAATTTGTGCACAAATGATGTTTCCATTTCTGTCTTTTTGTCCTTTTTAATAATGAATAAATGATGTAATAATATTTGATATTTGATCCTAAAATAAACAAAGAGTAAATAAAGAAAAATCAAGTTAGCCAAAGAATTAGGCATAAAGCTGATGAAGAAGCATATATTAGCGTTTTATGCATTACAAGGAAATAAAAGGCTGCTATGAAGCCTTGCATTGATGTTAGCATAAAGACAAAACCTGTTAAAAAATATAATCATTATATGATAATGAATATCAAAAGCAAAATATAAAGAAATATTAGCATTACCAAATTAAGTTCAAAAGAGTTTAGTTAAGGCTACAGTACTAGATTCTAATTCTTAGAGGACAATACATGTTTAATATTGAAAACTCTATTATTAATCATTTCTCAAATAACAATAATGAAAGATTTTGTTATATTAAGTTAAATATGAATAACTAAGGAGTACTAATTTGAAGTTGAACATGGTGGACTCTTGGACAAAAAAGAATCCATGCATCTAAAGACTTAACAGAAGTTTATAGCACCTGCACTTTTTTTCAGTTTTAGATCACAAACGAAATGCAGAAAGTAATTTAAAAGAGAACACAAATATAAGGTGTAATGTTTTACAAATTGCACTCCCGATATTTCCAAAACTCTAGTTGCCCTTGCTTATAACCTGTTATTTTTAATAATAGAATATTATATGATATTTCATGCGTAGAATGTCTTACAATGACTATTTGGTAATGAATATTAAAAGGAAATTAATATAATGAATTAATTTATAGCAGTAGAAAAGTAATTTCAAAAGACTTAATGTGATGCTATATGTGGTCCACATGCTCGTTCTTGTTTCTCCTTCATGAAGAACATCTAATTATAGGTGCAACTTGATTTTTATAGTAATATTGATGATACACGGATGATCATTCAGAAGCATATATTCCATAAGCATATCATTATGAGAACGTTTGTTTTTGTTATGCTTATAAGGTGGTGGACGACATAATCTTACTTGTTTCACTTTATCAATAATATATAAGCAGGGGGAAAACACAAATGCTCTGATTTCATTGTTTTGGAGCAAAATATTCCTTGATCTTCTAAACTTGATCAGTCCTAATTCAAAGATTAGCGTTTAAAACGTTATCAGGTATAGGTGGATTTGTAGCGAAAAGTGCAGATACGACTGCCTGCACATCCGCAACTGATTATCGAATGTGGACACCACAGCAGCTGGTTTGTCACCATTATTCTTCACGTAATGCATCCAGCTTTTATAACACGAAAACACATCCTCTTCTGTAGTTTAGGTGTAATGTTCGGTGCCGGTTGTAATGATTCCCACATCGAGCGGACCATGAACAAATAGCATTTCGGTGTCTCGTGGATGGAAGTGCACCATTACCGATCTCACTGTTATTGTCTGCGGCATGTTGTTGAAGTAAAACCCACCATGCAAATATTATGTAGCATGTTGTTGTCTGCGGCCGTGTAGCTAAACTAGAGGAGACAAGAGAGGCGGGTAAGCATGTTGTTGTCTGCTGCCCTCCTGTAGCATGTTGTTGAAGTAAAACCCGCCACACAAACATTTTGAAGACTTTTACGAAGACATATACGAAGAACATAGTAAATACGGCGGCAAAGAGAGCCTGAACATCTGCGATAATCTTGCAGATCACATGGTGGACAACGTATATGTCCAGTTCAGGGAAGAAGACCAGACTGTTGTAGCTCTCCATGCTCTTCGGCGCTGGTTTTATACTGGGCATTCTATTATTGTAGGTGTTTTTACCAGTTACAGACTTCAGGGAAGCAACATGTCGTCAGTTTGAAGAGAATAGCTACAATAGATGGTTACTGTAATTTCATGCATGTTAAGCAAATTGGAAGGATTTTAAGGAAGAAGCTGTATGGGCAGTATAGGAGGTCTCATAGTAGTAGGAGCAGAAGCAGAAGTCCATACCCATATTATAGGAAGAGCCGTAGCTATTCTCGTGAACCTAACCGTGATCATGACTATGACTACCAGGACAGTGGGAGAAGAAGTAACAATCGCGATAGATACATCGATAGTTGTAGAAGGCACCATGGAAGTCCTAGGAGAACAATGTGCCAGTTAGAGGAGGAAGTGAGGAAAAAAGGACTAGGATTGAGCAGTGGAACAGAGCGAGAATTAAAAAGACTAAATTCAGTGTTGGATTTTTTTTTTTTATAACTTTAGAGAGATATATAGTTTGTTCACAAAACCAATTGTTTAATGTGAACTATAGCTTCCTAATATTTATCCAGGATCTTAGTTGAGTATTTCCCGATGTGGAACTTATTATTTTTCATCACTCCACAACTTTGAAGCACCAATATAACTTTTTTAACACACCCCCTTGATTCAAAGTTGTTGAGATAATAATCGAAGCACTTCTCTTCGATTTGTGATGCACTTCTCATCACCTTCCTCATTTTTTTTTCTATTTGTGATGCACTTCTCATCACCTTCCCTTTTTTTTTTTTTTCTTCTTTTTTTTTGTTTTTTTTTTTTTTTTCTGACGCATTTTTTCATTACCTTTAATTGTTGAAGCACGTCTCTTCAACTCTTTCTTTGAATGTTGAAATCCTGAGCTCTG
This sequence comes from Allium sativum, assembly GCA_030737875.1. Lineage (NCBI taxonomy): Eukaryota > Viridiplantae > Streptophyta > Magnoliopsida > Asparagales > Amaryllidaceae > Allium > Allium sativum. The sequence continues at coordinate 828,311,849 of CM060909.1, forward strand.
ATACCACTTGTTGGTATTTTATAGTTTAGAGAGCTACATAGTTTGTTCACAAAACCAATTGGTTAATGTGAACTATAGCTTCCTAATATTTATCCAGGATCTTAGTTGAGTATTTCCCGATGTGGAACTTATTATTTTTCATCACTCCACAACTTTGAAGCACCAATATAACTTTTTTAACATTCAGGTTAATTCTCTCCTTATCTAGTACATTTGATGTATCCCTATCTCTCTCCCCTTGCTTTTATTTTAGTGCATGTAATGGAGTCCTGAATGATAATATTTTGCTGCATATGTTGGAACATGACATTATGTAATTCTGTTGGTGATGTCTGAATTGCTAGGATGTTTAGATTGTTTTTTTAAAACGAAAATTTTGAAGTTACCGTATAAATGTTACACCGGCCAGATGCTTATTGATAGATACTAATGCTAGTTACATAAATGTCCTGAACATTTGTTTTATTTCCTCTTTTTGGTTGGGTATTCTATTGTGTTGGTTTATCTTTGAGTTGCCATTATGCCACATGATATGATCAAAAACCAAATCATTCTTTAGCTGATTTTGTAAAGCATCATAGAAGTATAAAAGACATAATGATAGCCCAGCAACAATCAGTTATACAATAACAATAAAAAGTATATTCATATATTTTCCTCAGGTGGTTTAATATGGATAGATGAGTGGAATGCACTTCAACACCCAGTTGCATCTTTGTTTATTGCAGTAGCTTACAATGATTACATGCTCGCATCACATACGGAGTCAATATCAAGCAGTGGGAAGTTGTATTCTCCTACGTATCTCCGAAACTTTTGCCCAATCCCAGGTACCCCTAATATCTATATATTCATATACACACATAAATAGATAAATATCTATGTATAAGATAAGATGACACCAATTTTTAGTGCAAAATGCATGTATAAATCAGTACACCATAAATTTTATCTATGTATAAGATAAGATGACACCATTTTTTAGTGCAGAATGTATGTATTTAATTCATTTATTTACAATATGATGACACATCAACCATCAGCCTTCCATCTGATAACCAATCTCAAGGGCACTCTTGTACATAAAGCAAATGATGCAGTGGATGATTAGATCTTACTGTTATTTGTTTTTATGTATGTGGCTAGTAAAGCTTATTTTAAGTGAAAAATGTTCGGTGATATGCCAGCTAAACATTTATTTAGTTAAAGACCATGTAAATGATCTGTTAACCGTACATAATATAAATCAATGTTGATTAACATGAGAAAACAAAGTATTATGGGTTTTATTTCGTTGTTCCGTTGTTTTGAAAACTTTGTTATGCAAATAGTTCATTTTAAAACAAATTATAAATGTGATCCTACTTTGTTTGATTTAGTGTTGAATTGACTAAAACAGGTCTATTATAATTAGTTTAAGTAAAAAAAGCAAAAACAAAATAAATCCAATATTGTGTTGTAATTTTAATTAGCTAATGTGAGCTGTCATTTCATCATCTTAGTAATGAAAATGAAGATTAACTAAGATTTTACACATAATAATCCTGTAAGACCTTCATAATAATCACTGACTGGTAAATGATTCACCAAGTATATTGAGCTTCATAATAATCTACGATAATCTGCTTCACTAATCAATGACCTTCATAATAATTAACTATCACTAATCAATGACCAAGTTTCTATAAAATATGAAGGTCATTGACCAAGTTTCTATAACCTTGATAATATTATTGTAGATTATTATGAAGGTCACTGATTAACAATCCTACTGCAATAATTAGTGAAACTCACTAATCAATGATCTTCATAATAATCTACAATAATCTGCTTCTTCATAAGCTAAGTATTATTAAAATTAAATAGGTTGACTAATTTTCTATAAAATTAACAAGTCTAGCTTATAAAGATTGACTAAGTATATACAAATTTAAAATATAACCAAGGCTTCTATAATAATAATAATAAGATTTATAATAGTAACAAATTAACTAAGATTTATAAATATTAAATAAGTTTATAAAAATTAACCAAGTATTAAAAAATAAATAACTAAGTTAGCTAATTTTATAAAAATTTAGAAGTTTTCTGGATATTTGGTGAGTCGAAAATCTAATCGAAATTTTATAAAAATTTAAAATATGTACGGGTAGCGACAACCGATATTTCTATTTGACGTTAAAAATTTAAAAGTTGGATTAAATTATGAAATTTAATGTTTAGGATACGTTAATTTAGATAAAGCGAAGGAATACGTGTGATGCAGCAATAGGTGATGAGGTAATTAGCTTGTCTACAAGTAACTAGATATAATTTAATTAGATATAGTTCAATTTAATATTTGGGATATGTTCAATTAGACATGCCAAATTCTTATTGTTGATTATCAACCTTATCTACAGGTAATCAACTTTTTTGGAGTGAGGACCATCAACAGCAACGAATAAGACTTTAATTGTTATATGTATTATGATATTTGTTAGTACTTATTGTGTGGTTTAAACTTGTTTCTGAATGCTTGTGGTATGTGAATTTGTTGAAATTTTCAAATAACTATTATCTAAATGGTTTGCAAAATACTACGTAACTGATGTGTTTTCAGTTATTTGAATATGATGATTATATGATTCATTGGCTGTTGATTTAAATTAGATTTTTACACAATTGTTGTTGATTTTAATATGACTATTATATAATTGGGCGTTGGAAATAATATAAGTCATTAACAGTATATGGTAACATTTAAAATATGCTACAAAATAATCCAAATATTTTAGTAATGTTTAAGAAATGTTACAGAAACAAATGTAACACACCATCTGAATTTTTAATGGCAAAAAATAAATGCAACGAAATGTTTTTAGGTGCACAAAATAAACGCTACAGAAAGGCAAAAAGTGACCATGCACAAACCTTCAGTAGCGTTTGGAAAATGCAACAATATAGCAGATTTGGTAACGTTTATCAAAACGCAACAAAAAAACAAGACTTTTAGTTGCGGGACCTATAGTACCAAAATGATTTGGTAGCGTTTTTCAAACGCTACCAAAGGTATTTTCTGGTGTAGTGGTTGCTCGTTGAAATGCAACGAATGTGAAGACGACTCAAGATGATTTGAGCTCGTGGATAATGGCTGCTCAAAATGATTTGAGCTTATGAATGGTCGCCAATGACGACGACTAGAGATATTAAAGGCTGAGGAGTTCTCGTTGTCGTAGGTTCTAGCGGACTCAAAGCAGGGGTATAATTGGGATGCCTAAAAGACTAGATGATTAGTAACTTAGTGAGTACCTAGGAAGTCACGATGAGGATAGATACGAGTCATGATGGCATATGGACTTTTTGCTAGAACCAGGGTTACCATTAGCCCTTGACGGATGAGATGATGATATGGCCAGTCATACGATTGACTATGGTTTCAAGGTAGGATTGGCAGTGGAAGCCAGAGTCATGGATGATGATTTTTTTGCTTGTATCGTCTTGTGTAGATTATTCATCGTCGAAGGACACATCTCTTGGATACTTGTTTGGTGTTGGTTTAGGCCTTTGGGGCTTGTGCTTGAGGGGTGTCGATATCGATTAGGATGGTCTACGCTAGATAACTTGTTTCCGTGACTGTACCGATTGTTTCTTTCTGGTTGTTTTCAAAGGCTATCACTGTGAGAAGTGGAGGATACAGTTTTGGGTTTCTTCTCTGTTGATGTCGGTAAATTAGATGATTGATCTACCTATTTCTCATATACTTTATTGATGATGTTAGATAGTTGTTTTATCACTCATTAAGACTGTTGTCTGACTCAAGGTTTTATGTTTCCTCTTATTACCTTAGGTTGTTCATCCATTGTGTGGATGGATAAACTGAGTAGCAGATGACAGGTAGTTGATCTTGATGAGGACGATGCTACTGAGCGACTACGAGCAAGAGGCTTATGTATTACTTTCTACTAGCTATTAGTTATTTTCCGCTATTTGATGTATTCTTTGAGTGACTTGTAGTGAGGCACATTGTACATAACTGATGTTGTATCCAGTTTGATGTTTTAGATAATTCATGATGATATGAAAGTTAAAATTCTACTCAATTCTGCTTCACTAATATTGCTTGTTGTATATGTTCTATTATATTTTATCCTTGTGCTGAGTTATAGGACAGGTCTTGCGTATATTATCTTACCCTGTTGATCGTCCATAGCTGCTTGACACGTATTTCAGTGCATTATTCCTCCTGTTAAGTGTAGGATTTATGGGCGATTGTCGCATTTTCTATTAGAGCTTTATTTAATAGATTTTAGCCAAATTTCGAAGATGTAATAACGTATGAGAGACATATTTGTAGATTTCTGATGGATGTACAATATATTATAGTGTATAACATAGTAGCGCTTGAACTCCATCTGCAGTTATTCTCATGTGTGGACTAATCATTCTATTATTCAGATTTAGAATGAGTCATCGAACGTCGATACATACTGCTAGGGAGCAGACTGTCCCTGGAAGGGGTGATGGAGATATACCAGATTACTCGGCTATGTTCGAGGCCATGATGGAAGCGATCATGAGAAGGACACCCGCTTCAGAGACATCTGCGGTAGATGTGGGGGTTCAGGTGCAAGTGCCAAGGATTGTGGACTTTGCAAAGCTATGCAAAGATTTCACTACTCTAGGAGGGAAGCCGTTTAAAGGCACATAGCCACCTGTAGAGGTTCAAGGGTAGCTTAATACTTGCATTTGGATTTTGGAGACTTAGGGACTAATGATGCGACTAAGAGGAAGCTTGCATCAAGACAGCTATAGTGTAGAGCTATAGATTGGTGGAACTCTGTACTTTTAGAGACCCCAGAAGATGAGATCATATGGAATCAGTTTCAAGTCAAGTTTGAGACGAAGTCTATTTCTAACATTCAAAAGTCTATTCTGTTCAAGAAAATCATTGAGCTAAAACATAATGGTAGACCAGTATTGGAGTATGATTTTGACTTTGAAGCCTTTTCCAAGTATGCTCGTTCGTATATTGAGACTCCATACCAGAAGAACGAGAAGTTTGTCATAAGCTTGGACAGATATCTAGAGAATCAACTAGTTGATCACTTAGATGATACTTATAAAAAGATTGTGGAGAAATCTCTAAGACACGAGAGTTTGTTTCCCAAGGAAGAGATTGTTGTTTCAGCTAAAGAGGAACCAAAACCACAACAGGGTGGTAATAATAAAAAGAGGAAGCGACAACAATAAAAATGAAAGGATGGGCAGAAGAAGCAGAAAAGTGAGGTGACTTGCTACAAATGCCAGCAGAAGGCCAATATTCCAAGGATTGCATGAATTCGAAATCTGAGAAGAAATGCTTCAATTGTGGCAAGCCTGGGCATAACAAGAAGGATTGTCCACGACCATCTAAGGGAAAACACATTGTGAAGGCTTATGCTTTGGAAGTTTTGTCATCTTCTTCGAATGATCCTACGGAGGATAAAGGGAAGAGTGTCGTCGTTCAAGGTATTCTTTTCATTAGAGATGTTTCAGTTCGAGTGTTGTTTGATACTGGAGCATCATATTCTTTCATTTGTAATGAGCATTGTGCCGCTTGCATTTGGAATCCAAGATTTGTGATAGACCATTGATTGTGACTAATCCAGTCGGGGGTTCATCCTGTTTGTGTATGATTTGTCGTGGTCTAGTGTTGTCGGGTCATGGTTACTTGTTTGCGTGTGATTGCGTTGTTTTGAACTTCGCTGGGTTTGGGATTATTTTGGGTATGGACTGGCTCAAAAGGTATGCAGTAAAAGTAGATTGCGAGAAGCTCGAGGTGATGGTCAGGGATGTGGAAGGGCGAATGATTAGGATTCGATGTAAGCCAGAAGATGGGGTCTTCATAAGCTATTTATATTCTCTTGTGATTCCATGGGAAGACTTGTCATCTTTGCCGATCGCTGATGAGTTCGATGATGTCTTTGATGAGGTCAAAGGGTTGCCGTCGCATCGTGAGATTGAGTTCAGAATCAATTTGGTCGAAGATACAAGATCTATCATCATGCCTTTTAGGTGGATGGCGCCAAAGGAATAGCGAGAGTTAGAGGTGCAAGTACGTGACCTTTTGGGAAAGGATTTATCCAGAGGAGTGTGTCCGAATGGGGTGCACTAGTTGTGTTTGCAACCAAGGACAATGGATCTTTGAGATTGTGTGTTGGTTATCGTGTGCTAAAAAGGTAACCAAGAAGAACAAGTATCTATTGCCGAGGATAGATTACTTTTTCAATCAGCTTTATGAGGCTAAGGTGTTTTCTTGGATGGATTTGGCAATGGGATTCCACCAGTTGAGGGTGGCAAAGGATAGTGTGTCGAAGATTTCTTTTAGGACACCATCCGGTTTCTTCGAATGGTTGGTTATGCCATTTGGGTTGACTAACGCACCAGCATATTCCGTTGATCTTATGCATATGGTATTCAGAGATTAGTTGAACAAGTTCATTTTTGTGTTCGTGGACGATATTCTGATTTACTCTCGGAATGAGGAAGAGCATAAGATGCACGTGCAAGTTGTTTTGGAAATCTTGCGAAAGCATCAGTTGAGAACTAAGTTTTCGAAGTGTCACTTCTAGAAGAGTGAAGTGAGGTTCTTTTGCCACGTTTCTGGAAATGGAATAGCATTTGACCCCGCTAAGGTAGCAGCAATCCAGTACTAGGATAGACCTAAGAATGCGACGGATGTTAGGAGTTTCCTTGGATTGGCTGGCTATTATCGTCATTTTATCAAGGATTTCTCTAAGATAGTTGCACCATTAACATGATAGACGAAGAAGAACCAAGTGTTCACATGGGATTCGAAGTGCAAGCAAGCTTTCGTAATCTTGAAAGTGAGACCGACGAGTGCTTATGTTTTGACTATTCCAAGTGGGAATGAGGAGATGGTGGTGTACACCGATGCATGTAGTACTGGACTTGGAGCAGTGCTGATGTAGAAGGATAGAGTTGTGGCCTACGTGAGTCGACAACTGAATCCGCACGAGAGGGATTATCCAACTCATGATTTAGAGTTGGCAGCAATTGTGTTTGCTCTGAAGATGTGGAGACATTACTTGTTGGGAATTTGGTTTGATTTGTTTACGGATCACAAGTCATTGAAGTATCTTTTCTCCCAAAAGGATTTGAATCTTCGGTAGCAAAGATGGTCAGATTTTCTGGCATCGTATGATTTTGGTATAGCCTATACTCCTGGTAAAGGAAACACTATGGCGGATGCGTTGAGTTGAAGACACGCAAGTTTGGGAGCAATGTTTTCGGAATGGAAGCACCTCGAGTACTTAGCAGGATTCGATTCCAGGCCTCGGTGTGAGTTGGAACCTGAAATATCGGTAAGCTTATCGATAAGATCTACCCTTATCGAGAGGATTGGTGAGAGCCAAAAGCGTGATGTAAAGCTTGTCGAGATTATCCATAATTTAGAACCAGAAGATAAGGAATTCAAAGTCAATTAAGAGGGTTGGCTTCAGAAACAAGGACGACCAGTTGTTCCTGATAATCATGGATTAAAAGATTAGATTCTGAGGGAATGTCATCACTCGAAGTTGATGATTCATCCTGGAGGTAACAAGATGTATCTGGACATGAAGCGAGCTTATTACTGGTAAGGGATGAAGAGGAATGTTGGAAAATTCATTTCTAAGTGTATGAACTATCAATTGGCGAAAGCTGAACAGAAAAAGTCGAGTGGATTACTTCAACCATTGGAAGTTCCTATATGGAAGTGGGAGAGATATCGATGGACTGCCTAGAACTAAGGAAGGAAATGAAGGAATTTGGGACATAGTGGATCGCTTGACCAAAAGTGAAAGGTGTATTCCTGTTAGATCGATAGGACAACATCGAAGTTGGCTGAGCTTTATATTGAGTGGATAGTTCGATTCCACGGTATCCCAAAGAGCATAGTGAGTGATCAAGATCCGTTATTCACAAGTGGATTTTGGAAGTGTTTCCAAGAAACTTTAGGAACCGAGTTATGTTTGAATATAGCTTATCATCCCTAGACTGATGGTCAAACCGAGAGGGTTAACGGAGTTTTGGAAGATCTCCTTAGATCTTGTGTATTGGACTTCGGAGGATCGTCGGAAGACTACATCTAGTTAAGATTGCGTATAACAACAGCACTAGTCGAGCATTGAGATGGCACCATACAAGGCGTTGGATGGTAGAACATGTAATTCTCTGGCATGTTGCTTAGAAATTGGAGATAAGTTGATACTTGAGCCTGAGATGATCAGAGAGACATCGGATTGTATCGAGATCGTTCGACAACGAATGAAGGAAGTCCAAGATTGCCAAAAGAGTTACACGGATAAACGTCGAAAAGATTTGGAATTCTAAGTGGGTGATATTGTTTTCGTGAAGATTTCGCCTTTAAATCATGTTGTTAGGTTCGGAAGTAAAGGAAAGTTAGCTCCAAGGTTCGTTGGACCATTTCCGAGCGGATCGGAAAGCTCGCGTATAGATTGGACTTACCCGAGAAGAAGTTGAGTGTGAACAATTTTTTCCATGTGTCGTTTCTACGGAAGTGTGTGAATGATTTGAATGTGTTGGCATCTCCGAAATAGTACGAAGACCTAGAAGTCGAGTACATTGTTACAAGACCTCGTAAGCCACTTCGCTTTTTGGGGAATGACATGAAATAACTTAGGAGACAGATGGTTAAGCTAGTCAAGGTGCAATGGAGTGAGGAGGATGACGATTGTACGTGGGAAACGGAAGAGAGTATGAAGACGTTCCACCCAGAACTCTTCGTTGGTATGACCCATTAATGCCGTGTTTCCGTACACCATTGTAACTTGTATTATTTGTTAGAATTCCGCATGCTAGGTTAAGGCTACGGATGCATGGCTTGATGGATGCTAGTTTGGATTGTAAATTGGTTATTTATGGATGGTAGGCATGCAGAATTGTTTTGGTTTCTTGGGATTTCGGGGACAAAATTTCCTAAAGGGTGAAGAATGTAATGACCCGCATTTTACAAATCGGAGGATCATAAAATATTCTTATTTAATTACCTGAGGGTTGGATCATTCTCATATTTTGATATGCCGGTTATGGGGATGTGAGACATGTTCATAATTTTTTATCAATTTTATCTTTGATCATTTTACCCCTGTCAGTTTTGTACAGAGCATAACTTTTGACTGGGATCGAATCAGGTGATGAGGTTAATTTCATTGAATAAAAATGATGTTTCCAATTCCATAGAGTGGGCATATTAAAGATTTGGTTTAATGGATTGGGAGGAATCGCTATTTTTGTATTACACAATTCCTGGACAGGTTGACTAGCCATTAGTGGGCTGATTTGGTGAGGCCTATTAGTGGGCTGGTTAGATGGCTATAAACAAGGGGTAGAGGCAAGGAGAATGATTTACTTTCTTCATTTCTTATTTTTATGGGGTTTGAGATTCTCCCTACTCCAATCAAATACATCTCTCTTCCATTAAACTCTTAGATCTACATTAGAAGATTGAAGATCTACATCAAGGAAGGCTAGATCAACATCAAGAGAGAGTAGATCGCATCAAATTGGGTGAATTGCAGATCGTTTTTCACTGTCCATATTTGTAGATCATCGTTTTAAAGCTAATTTGTGAATTTGGTCTATGATAAACATCTCTCACAAGGATTCAATCGAGTATATGGGTTGTTTGGTCTTATTTTCATTATTTCAAGTTGTTTTCATCTAGATCTAATCCATGTAAGTATATTTTTATTTGAATCACCATAGGATCTAATCTAGCAACTTAAATAGGTGAATTTCTATGTTAATTCATGGTTGGATCGGGCGAGTTTTGGCCATGGTTCGGGATGATTTTGATGGATCAGGCAAGGATCTGGCATGGATCGGGCACGTTTTTCTCAAATATGGATCGGGAAGAATTTTCATGGATTGACAGATTTTCAGAAACGCTGTAAAAAGTATGGATCGGGCTGACTTTTTGAGGATTGAGAGCTTTTCTAAAAATGTTGTGAATCGGATGGATCGGGCAACATTTTATGGGTGGATCGGGCACAGGAAAACGTTGGATCAGGCAAGGATTTTTCATGGATTGTGCATGTGCATCCAATGGATTAGCTCCGCAGAATTCACAGCGTTTCTGAAATGCTGTGAATGGGGGAACCATAGCGTTTTTGAAACACTGTAGAAGGAAAAATGAACATTGCAGTATGTTATTCACAGCAAAGGATGAAACCCAATGAATCGAATATCAACCGAATGATATATGTTTTTGGTTCGATGATGGTCATGGCTTCGAAGTGAATTCAAGAGGGAATGTTTGAAGTGTTTTAAAGTGCTCGTTGCTCGTTGAAATGAAACGAATGTGAAGACGACTCAAGATGATTTGAGCTCGTGGATAATGGATGCTCAAAATGATTTGAGCTTATGAATATGGTTTGCTTAATTCGCTTATTATTTATCATGAGTTTGGTGAAATTCTAATGTTTGAATGATGAATAATCATTGGGTTCATGGTCGTTGATTGTTTGGTTCGATTGATTGGTGAAACTGAATGTTTTGCACGAGTTTTTGATCAAATTGGTGTTGGATCGGTCCAACTTGTTTTCCAAGAAAAGCTTGGATCGACACAAGTGGATATTGGATGAATCGGGCGAGTATTGGCGATGGATCGGGCGAGTTTTAAGATGGATCGGACGATTTCTAACCACGGATCGAGCTGATTTTGGATAGATCAGATTGGCATGGATCGGTGAAGGATTTGGCTTGGATCGGCATAATTTTGGTGGATTGACACGTTTCAGAAACGTTGTAAAAAGTATGGATCGGGCTGAATTTTTAGGGATTGACAACGTTTCCAGAAATGTTGTGAATATGATGGATCGGACAACGTTTTATAGGGGGATTGGGCACAGGAAAATGTTGGCTAGATAAGGATTTTTCATGGATCGGGCGTGTGCATCCAATGGATCGGCCACGGAGAAACCATAGCGTTTTTGAAACGCTATAGAAGGAAAAATGAACGATGTGGTATGTTATTCACAACAAAGGCTGAAACGTTGTGAATCAAATATCGACCAAACAATGTATGTTATTCGTTCTATGATGGTCGTGGCTTCGAAGTGAATTCACCAGGGAAGGAGTGTCTCCCAAAGACCTATCAAACCACCGAAGAAAGACCAGGCAATACATCAATTGGTTTGGGTGGTAACGACTTGAATTTTAAACCATTGAATTAAACATTTAAAATTGGTTAAATGTTGATTTGAAAATTTAAATAATTTGAATTCAATGATTTTGGGAATTAATTTAATTTGAATAATAATTTAATATATTCAATTCTAAAATAGCCGGAAAACATTGGATTTGCAATATAGTATGAATTGGACAATATAAAAGGATACAATTAAGTTTAGATTTGAATATTAATAACTGATTCGTTTAAGAAATGACATTTGAACATGTAATTTATAATTTAATTAAAAACGAGCTCATAATGTCGTGGTAGTTCGTAGTTTTACATTTTGAAATGTAATTGGATGTACAAAATCCAATATAAGTCAGAATTCTTTGAAACAAGAGTCCTCTGGATCTATTGTATTATAATTTTCTAATTAAAGTGAAAAATCGAGATTTCACGTTGTAGATTTTGTGTTATGTCAAAATCAAATTTTCAGAAAGTCGCTATGTAATCATCTATAAACCATAATGACTTATTAATAAAATAAAAGGGATTTTTAATGAATTAAATATCTTTTTAACTTAGAATTTTAGTTACTAAGATTAAAATCCCAAATTAATTATTCTGAAGTTATATAGGATTCCGTTTGAATAAATATATAATAATAATATATTATAAATAAATTTATTTGTTTTGAAATCAATTATATTTTATCGATTAAATATGTAACTTAAGAGTAGTCAATTTTCAAATGACCTTAGATTTCAACAAAACGAATTTTATTAAATCCTAAATGGTCAATTATTGTAAGATTTCCAGTTTCAAGTCAATTGGGATTATTTTGTGACCGTGCATGATATAAACATATATTAATTAACCATTTAAAATTAAAATAGCGATTTCACAAACGATCTTGGAATTCGGCAAAACCAATTCCATCGTGTCCGAAATATTAAGTTATTGTATGGTTCTCAATTTTTTCACAATAAGAGTTCTTATGGGTTCGCACTAACTGTGACCGCCGAACGTTAGACGCTAAAAATATCGTTAATTGTTTTCACAAACTATCATTAGTCGGTTTCATAAAAAAGACCATTGCCCCTTCAAATTAACATACCATTGCAAAAAAATTCAAAACCGTGCAGCAGCCATGTGCAATGCTAAATTTCACTACTTTCACCTTTATAAATTCAACCGTTCTTCGTTATTTCCCAAACCAAAACCAACGTTCCATGTTTTCCCAAACAAAGCCTTATTCGATCTCCACGGTGAAGCAACGAGAGGTGGTGGGATCTACTAGAGAATTGTTCGTCTTGGCGAGGTCTATCAATGGGCGGAGTTGCCAGTGCCCTGATGCTCTAAGGCCATCAGAATCTCGATCGAACAATAGATCAATTGGAAGTGGTTTTCTGGCACAATAGGGGAAATTAGAGGATTAGACCGGGGGTTCGACAGAGCGTTGAGAGGCGTAGGTTTGGGCGTGCCCTGCTCAGATTCCGATCGTCGGAGGAGGAAGGTGGCGTGGGTTATTTTGGTCGACATCAGGTTCATTTGGTTTCGAAAGCATGGGTTTTGAGGTGGGTTTTGGGTCAACGTCCAAGAGACATGAGGCATGAGGGGTAGCGTTGTGAAGATGGTGGTAGGGAATATCTCTGGTGATGAAGAGGTGGCGCTCAGTAGTCCTGGGAGGCGCCTCCATTGGGTCAAATTGGGGAAGTCCCGGTCAGACTTCGAAGCTTGGAAATGGAAGCATTGTGTTTGGAACGAAGCTATCGGGCCTAAATTTTGATTAAGGAATTCGGTAATTAACATAATTATAAATTTAATTAATAATTAAACGATGTTTAAACTAAATCGGAAACTTAAAACATCTATAAAGTATTCATACATGAACAGATTTAGGTGAAATGGAATCCGTTGGAATCGTAGTGAAGAATACTACGTTGTCGAACTGGTTTGAAAGGATTCAGAGCCAACTGGAATTTTATGTTGTTTCAAACGCTCGTTTAGAACTATATAAATCGACGTTGAAATCGTTGGTTGAAAGAAATGTGAGTTAATTCACTCTTTCTAAAATATTATGATGTGATAAAATACATATAATTATAATATATTGTTATTAGTATAAATTGGATGATTAGATTCTATGTATGATGATTGTTTTTTGTTAACAATGTTTGTATTGTCGTCATTTAAATGATTTAGAATATATTTCTATCTCATATATGTTTATACAATGTTATGATGAGTTGTGATGTAGGGAAAACAGGTTGGAGGGATCCAACCGACGTCCTATGTAACAACCCGGAAAATCTGAACCAGTTTAAAATTTTTAATTTGGCTATTTTAGTGGATCTTAAATATTTAAAATAAATTAATTTAAATAATAACGACGAAAAGTATGTTTGAATCGATGTTTGGAAATAAATATAATTACTTTAAATTATAAACAAGGCCTGAAATGGCGCGGCAGTTTCAAAATTTGAATTCAAAATTTGATGGACTGTACCGGGTGCAAAATAAAACGGATTTTAGTGAAACCAAAAATATTTAAATCTGTTTATGAATATCTTTCTAACGAATCTGAAAAATCGAAGTTTCATAGCGGGAGTAAAAAGTTATGGCCAAATGAATTTTCAGAAAGGTCGCTATAGAATTTATATAGCCCGTGAAAATAGACATTTTGCAAACGACCTCAAAATTCGACGAAACCACTTTTGTTGGATCCGGGATGTCAAATTATTGCTAGGTTTCAAATTCCATAATTTTTGAAGTTGATATGTGAGCGTGGCGAAGGAAAATGTGTTCGGTTGATTTCAGTTAAATTGGATCGACCAGAAAAGGGCCATTTTTCAAACAGTCTCAGAATTCGACGAAACTAGTTTTGTTGGGATTGTATCGTCAAAACATAGCTAGATTTATTTTTCTGGAATTTTTGGGATCACTATGTGGCCCCGGCAAATTGAAATGCACGTTCAAATCAAATATTGAACGTTTTATATTTTAATTTGAAGAAAAACTGACTGAGATAGTTGAATGGGCCTACGAAACATATCCCATTGTGTTCGGAATGAGGGTAATAAGCTAGGGGCGACAGTCGTTGGGTTTGAATTGGAGTTCGTGTGAGAAAACACTAATTTTCGAATTTATATATATATATATATATATATATATATATATATATATATATATATATATCGACGAATCAGAAAATTTCTTCCATAAAAAAAAACGTATATTCTCTTTCCGCGATCACGATCTGAAGGCGGAAAAGCTTTCCTTCGTTCACGATCATTTTCCGACCAAACCACACACAATTAGCCCCTGTCCCTTTTGAACTTTTTGAAGCTCTCCCTTCGATCTTCAAATCCGTATAAGGTACGCCTCCTCTTGTCGCCTGTACGAGGAGATCCAACGCCTGAAAGTCGGCCTATTTGGAGCACCGCCGGAGCCTCCTGCCGTGATCGAACAAAGCGCCGCCACCCTCGTACTGAGCGCCTCTCCAAGCTCTTCGACACCGTATAACCTGATCTGAACGAAGTGCAACGGATTTGCGGGAAAATCAAAACCTAGTTTTGAACAATTTCAGAGAAGGTACGGCTGTTTTTAATTTAACTGATTATAGCACTTTAAAGCGGTACGGTTTATGATTTTACAATAAAAATCATATCCTTTTGCTATGTAGTCGAAATCCAATGAAACAAGAGATATTGGACTCGTGTGGACGTCTTCTACATTCTAGAAGAGACCGGATATTTTTCTGAGCCTTCTACAATTTTGGAGGAGTGGAACCGAATTTGAGATTTTTGAATTATAAACGATATGGAAATAACGATGTATAAATTATATAGTCGATGTATGAGATATAAGCATTGTACACCTCATGTATAAGCGTTGTATAAGTTGTATGTTCGATGTATAAGTTATATATGCATTGTAAAAATGATATATGCGTTGAAATAAATTGAAATGATATTGAAATGAAATCGAAATATAGTTATATACGTATACCTATATATATATATACTCCCCTCGTCCACAAACCAAGGACGATATATATTGGTTGTGATATTGTTTGGATTATTGGTTGATGTTAAATTCGGTGAATATCATGAATGGTTGATTTGAAATGATTGATTGTAGTTGAAATCCCAATAGGATTAGTATATGGGAAAATTCGTCTGCGTACGAACTAGATATTGAAAATCCTCATTGTCAAAAGCTGCGAGGCTTTAAGGTAGAGCGAGGAGCCGTACTCGGGACGGTGCCGGTTTTAACTACCCTGCCGTTATGCTACCGAAATTTTCAATAATATTCATGTGTTGAAATTATTTTCATGTGTTGAAACCATATTCATGTGTTGAAACCATATTCATGTGTTGAATAGAAATTCATGTGTTGAATAGATATTCGTGTGTTGAATAAATTCTTTGAAAGATAAAAATAACATTTTTATCATATATTTAGACTATATAAAATATTAGTATTTTAAATAAATTGTTTTAACACCAAAGACAACATTTTTACCTTAAGTATAGACTATATAGAATAATCGTGTTTTGAAATAAATTGTTTTACAATAAAAATCACAATTTTATTATATATATATATATGAATTGTTAAAAATAATGATGTGTTGAAATAAATATCTGCTGGATAAAAATATCATTTTTATCAAATGTATGAAGTGAATATGGTTTTGAAATCGAAGAATGAATCATATATATATACATACATATATATATATATATATAAACATATATATATATAATTATAATAAATCAAATAACGAAGCTGCAGTTCGTATTTTGAAACTATGATTTCAAACGATTATTGCGGGAGACCGGCCATCGGATTTTCCCAAAACCAAAACCGTTGGGTTCGCTTTGGAAATATTTTCCAACGACACCAACTTTGTAAAGATCCAATGGTTGGATTGTCTGGAATGTTTAAATCAAATCTGAAGAAAAACAACGCCACGGCCGCGTTATGGCCTGAAGTGTCGTTTGATTGAATTGGCTATTTTTAAATAAATAAAAATTGTGATAAATCGTGATAAAATATTATAAACGATATGGAATGGAAATAAAACTAAATTTGCTTGGTTTATTGGATATTTGATGGTTGAATGTGTTTGACGTGAAAACTACATTAATGAATTGAATTATGGGTGTCGAATAATTTTACCATTGAAATGAATTGAATTAAAATTCTAAATATACGTGAATTATTTGAAAAGGCCGAGTTAATTCTCATTTCAAACAATTAATCGACGATTAAAAGTCGAAGACATGAAGACGGTGCAAGACCGATGATCTTCACGTCGAATGGAGGGGTGCTACTAATGCTCATGACAGGAGTAGCTACCTTGAAGGGGCTGAAGTAGTAGCCGTCCGGACGTACTTGTTGATTGTACGGATGTGTGAGGTATAAGGTGCCTCCGGTTTCGTTAAGACCCAGAACGGACTTGTAAATGGACTGTTTGTCTGACATTGGATAACATTCTGTGTGACTGATGAATATCGGTTGCATGGAGTGGTTTGGCTGTGTGGCATGCTAAGATGCAAATGATCAAAGCTTTTGTTGAAAAGCAGAGCTTTGTGGTTGATGGTCAAAGCATGGCTTTGAATAGCTAGCTTTGTGTTTAGCGTTGTTTCGCGAGCCTCACACACCGGTATGAGCCAGAAATGAGAGAGGACATCAGGGAGAATATGCGTTTCCTTCTAGCTAGGAGTGGTGCTTTGGGTTTTGCACGCTCGGGTATTTTACTTATGTGGATGATGGAAAGCGAGGCCTCGGTTAGTTCGGTCTCTTCGGAGCCGATGATTTTGTCGGATATGACTAGTGACGCCCCATAGGGCGGCGAAACGCAGTGTTCAGGCATTATAATCCACATCGAGTGGACCGGCCCTGACGATCCAAGGTGCAGTTGCGGCTGTTCCTGAGACATGGGGCTAGAGCGTCTCGAATTCGGTAAGGACGATCCCTTGCCTTGGTTCATGACGGAAATCCAATTTCCAAATACGACACCGTGCGGTTTTGATTGTATACCTATATATGGCAACATGATATATGGTACCCATGCCATCTATGATTGATAGTTATGATTGAAATTGTTTTTGAAACATATAAACACCAGTAATAATATCAAATGATTTGTTTTGCTCGTATCAAGCATATTTTGGCCATTATAAGGTAAAACTCTATCCTCCGGTTTGTGTTGCATTGTGTGATGGGAACCGAGTCTTATAATGGCTTCATTTTTATAAAAAGCATTGCGATGTTTAAAAGATTTACTTGTTTTAAAGCACTGGCAATCCAATGGAGTAAACCCGTTCCGCGTCAGTGGCGTGGTCCTGTGATTGGAAATATTATGAAAGTAAGTTAAGTAGATTTCTCATACCAGTCCCATGACTGACTCGTAGTTTGTTTCACTTGCAAACTCGGGTGCCCCTTTTTCTACACGGGCAACCTTGTATTTAGGTTTTAGCAGGCTCTTTCTGGATAGTTGGAGCTGAAGATGGATTCTACCATTTATCTCTTTTTATGTTGTTCTGCTCCTATTGTACATATTATGCTTTGTTTTCCGCTGTAGACATTTATGTATAGCTGAACCGTATTTTGTACTAAGTATGATCCTGTATACTATGTAACTCTGATGATTATGTTTATCCAGTGTATTCATTTATTTCTGTTCTTCTGTTATCTGTTTATGTGTTATATTCCAAAGATTACCCTTGCCGCCGTGGAACGGGGTTTGGGGTCGTCACAAACGTGGTATCAAAGCTTTGGTTAAGCTTAGTTCTGGAAAATAACATATTAACGAACTCGTCAGAAATAGAACCAGTAGTGTTCTAAGACGAATAACTCATTACAGATAGGATCAGTAATATCCTAGTATGAGTATAGCAGAATGAAATACACCCCGATAGACACATTTACATTCAAGTATATGTTTCTATGTTTTAAAATTTCCTTTTCTGTTGGCCTAACACTTTTTTTGCTATTTGCAGACATTGATAAATGAGTGGCAGAAGTAGAAGAGGTAGGTTGGAACCAGATATTGAAGCTATAATTAAGAAATATAGAAATATGGGTGGAGTACCTTTCTTGGGCGAAGAATCTATTATTAAAACACAAGCTTGGATTCATTCTGCTGAGAAAATCTTTGAAGCTCTAAAGCTAAGAGATGACCAGAAAAGATTACTGACATCTTGGGCACTCAAAGACGAAGCTTTGTTCTGGTGGGATTCGGTTATTAAGAATAATCCAGAAGGTAATATTACCTGGGATAGATTTAAAGAGATTTTCAGTGAAAGTTTTGTTCCTCCAGAAGAAACCGAGCGGTTATGTGATGAATTCTATTATCTGATACAAGGATATATGACCATTCTGGAATATCATAAGAAATTCAATGAACTTTCTCATTTTTCCCCTCATCTAATTCAAAATCCCAAGAGGAAGAACCTGAGGTTTATTAACGGGCTTCAAAGAAAATACCAGAATAGTGTAATAGGGCATGTGAAGCTTCCTTTTTTTAAAATGATATACATGGCTTATCAGTATGAAGATCTTGATAAGCGAGGTCTTTTAGTCGATGAAGAGGAAGTCAGTTCGAGCAACAAAAGAAAAACTGAAACTGATAGCCCAGAGACAAGTACACGGGCTGAGGCAAGTAAGACGTCTGGAGTCAGAAAGAAGCCTAGATTCAATCGAGAAAAGGTTATATCTGAGAAAGGACCAGCAACAACTGCCACCTGTTCAAATTGTAATCAGAAAGGGCATTTGACGATAAATTGCGGACCCTTAAAGAAATGAATGAAGGATAAATTTAAATCCAAGTGCAAGTTTCAAGAGAATAGAAGATGCAATCTTTGCCGTCGGGCTGGTCATGTAAAGCAGGATTGCCGGCTATTAAAGAAACCGGAAATAGTACCAGTGAATGAAGTAGCAGAAACTTCTGAGCCCTCTGCTAGTCAGGGAAGACCAGATGTTTTAGAAGGCACGCTTACTGTCCAAAACATCCCAGTTAAAGTACTGTTTGATACAGGCGCGTCGCGAAGCTTTGTTGCAAAGAATGCGGTTAAGAAACTGGATTTGAATTTGAGAAAGCTCAAAACCCCCATGACTCTCCATAATCCGGTTGGGGGTTTCCTCGATCTCAGTTGGGTTTGTGAGGTGCCGGTTTCTTTTTCCTGCTATCGATTCCCTACTATCGCGATTGTCATGAATTTTACAGAGTTTGATCTTATTCTGGGGATGGATTGGTTAACCAAATATGAAGCTGAGATTAAATGCGCTGACAGAGTCGTAAGGGCGAAGATTAAAACAGGCAATTATATAACCATTCCATGTGAAGGACCTAATTCTAAAAGAAAATACTTTTGGTCAGCTGTGGATGTCTCTCCTGCTCAATTAGGACCTGTTCCTGTCGTTTCGGAGAATATTCCGGTCGACATTGAAAATTTCCCAGTTCTCAAGAACTATGCGGATGTGTTCGAAGAAGTTGTTAGCTTACCTCCGTAGAGAAAAATTGATTTTAAAATCTCTTTAGTTCCGAATACAAGGCCAGTAGTTCACGCTATTCGAAGAATGACCTTGAAGGAAATAGAAGAGTTAGACAATCAAACTCGACAACTAGTATGGAAGGGTCTGATCAGGCCTAGTTTCTCTGATTGGGGAGCAGTTGTTGTATTTGTTCTGAAGTCAGACAGTACCCTCAGATTATGTATGGATTATCGTGACTTGAATAAGCAGACGCTGAAGAACAAATATCCATTGCCGCGGATTGATGATTTGTTGGTTGAATGGCGCGCAAATATTTCCCGAATGGACCTAGCTACAAGTTTCCATCAGCTTCGTATTGCCGAAGAGTGTGTTCCTTTGACAGCATTCAGAGGTCCAGACTTATTCTATGAGTGGTTAGTAATGTCGTTCGGCTTATGTAACGCTCCAGCTTATTTCGTCGATCTAATGAACCGGGTATTCAGAGAAGTATTGAATAAATTTGTTCTGGTTTTCATTGATGATATTTTAATCTTCTCTAAGTCAGAGAGCGAACATGAAAAACATTTGGAACAAGTTTTAGAAATTCTCAGAAAGAATGTTTTAAAAGCAAAGTTTTCCAAATGTATATTTTGGCAAGAAGAAGTCAAATTTCTTGGCCATGTCATGTCAAAGCAAGGAATTTCAGTGGATTCTAGTAAAATCACTGCTATTCAGAATCGGAAACAGCCTCGTACACCCACAGAAGTCCGAAGTTTTCTCGGATTGGCCAGTTATTATCGAAAATTCATTAAGGATTTTGCGAAGACATCTAGTTCCTTAACGAAGCTTACTAAGAAACATTCGAGATTCAATTGGACTCCAGAATGTGAGGCAGCTTTCCAGAAGATGAAGTTAAAATTGACAACTGCTCCAGTGTTAACAATAATTGATGGCAATCAGGACTTGAAAGTCTGGACTGATGCTTCTAAAGAGGGTCTTGGTGCAGTGCTAATGCAAAGAGGCCAAGTAGTTGCTTATGCTAGCCGTCAATTGAAGCCACACGAGAAGAATCATGCAACTCACGATCTTGAATTATTTTCCATCGTGTTTGCTATGAAAATCTAGAGGCATTATCTATTGGGTGAGAAGTTTGAATTATACACTGATCATCAATCATTGAAATATTTATTCACCCAGAAGGATCTGAATATGAGACATCAGCGTTGGTTAGAATTTCTCGCGGTATATGATCTTGATATCTTATATACTCCGGGGAAAGCTAATGTTGTGGCTAATGCGCTCAGCAGAAAGAATGTAATTATCGCCAGTCTTATCATCACGCCTTCATTGATTGATAACATATCTGCTCTTCAAAAGGATGATCACTTCATTCAGAAGATCAGAGGGAGAATTCAAAAAGGCGAGCCCTCGAGTTTTCAGATAGATAACGAGGGGATTCTTAGGTTGAAAGGCCGAATATGTGTGCCAAACATTCCTGAACTCTGGAGAGAAGTATTAGATGAATGTCACAAAGCCAAGCTTAGTATCCATCCAGGGGTGAGAAAAATGTATAATGACATCAAACGCACTTTCTGGTGGAAATCTATGAAACGAGACATTTCCTTGTACATTAGCCGGTGTCCTACTTGTCAACAAGTCAAAAGCGATCAGCAGAAACTCGCTGGATTGTTGCAACCTTTGGAAATTCCAGGTGGGAAGTGGGAACAGATTTCTATGGATTTTACAGATGGTTTGCCCAGAACCAGAAAAGGAAATGACAGTATTTGGGTGATCGTAGATCGTTTCACGAAGACCGCCCATTTCATACCTGTCAGATCGAATAGAACTGCTTAGAGTCTGGCGCAGATTTATTTCAAGGAAATAGTTAGACTGCACGGAGTTCCCATCATCATAGTTAGTGCTCGTGACCCGATTTTTGCTAGTAAATTCCGGAAAGCATTCCAAGAAGAATTGGGAACGAAACTGAACTTGAGCACCGCTTATCATCCTCAAACAGATGGTCATACTGAGAGGGTGAACCGTATTCTTTAAGATTTATTGCGGGCTTGTGTTATTGATTTTGGTGGATCATGGGAAGACCATTTGCATTTGGCCGAGTTCTCATACAACAACAGCTACCAAGTAAGCCTGACAATGTCACCATTCGAAGCATTGTATGGTAGACCGTGCCGACCTCCTGCTTGTTGGGTAGAACCTGGTAATAGACTCATATTGGGACCCGATATGATTCGCGAAGCTGCGGATAAAGTCAATTTCATTAAGAAACGATTACTCGCCACTCAAAGCCGACAGAAAAGCTATGCAGATAAGAGAAGAAGAGATATATCATTTGTTGTTGGCGACCACGTGTATTTGATGGTATCTCCGATAAGAAGAGTAATCTGGTTCGGTAAAACAGGGAAATTGGCGCCCAAATTTATTGATTCGTTTCCTATTCTGGAACGGGTTGGAACTCTAGCTTATAGGGTTCAATTACTAGATTGGTTGCCTGGAGTACATAATGTGTTTCATGTATCTCAACTTCGAAAGCATGTTCATGATCTAGAGTTGATCGTGGAAGAAGCAGCGCAATGGGATATAGAAATTACTCCAGAATTGGCTGTGAGAAGAGAGCCGCTAAAGATTATTGGCAAAGAAACCAAAGAACTGAGGAACAAGAAGGTTCACTTAGTCAAAGTGCAATGGAGTGGAGATCCGCGAGATTGTACTTGGGAAACTGAGGAGAGTATTAAGAAAGCCTATCCTAAGTGCAGGGTGGATATCTATGATTGACTCTGGTGCAAGGTACATTTACCATACATTGCATTACCGTTTTATTCTCTACTTTGTGGTTGTTTTCTTTTCATGGATGTATAATTTTTAATTATATGGTCTGATAATTTTAAAAGAGTATATGAATTAATTAGTATATTTTTGAAAGATAAAAACAAATTGATTTCTGATTGTGTTGTTTGATTTTTGGTTGATTAATTAGAATTTTGAACCATTTAGCCAAATTGAACAAACATTGAACTGAATTGAAAATTGATAGAAATTGCATGCATATACATGTATATACATTGAAAAGGTCATAGCAGGGAAGCTAAGCAGAGGAATAAAATCGTTTGCCTGGACAAATAGGTACATGTTTATTGTATTTCTTGGATATTTGATGATTTTATGAGCCGATTGGCTAGCCACTTAGCTTTTCCTTTTGGATTGGTGAGGGCCATGGGAGGCTATTTGAAATATCCCGAAGCTCCCCACACAAAGGAGGTTATGGCGAAATTTTTCTAAAAATTAGGGTGTTAGCCAAATTTTTAAAGAATTTGAAAATTCTTAGAAACTGAAAAGTTGAAGAATGGAAGCCAGAAGGAAAGTTGAGTTGGTTAATTAAACAACTTTTGACTTCGTTCCTTTTCGGGGACGAAAAGTTTTAAGTGGAGGAGATTGTAACAATTTGGAAAATCTGAACCAGTTTAAATATTTTAATTTGGCTATTTTAGTGGATTTTAAATATTTAAAATAAATTATTTTAAATAATAACGATGAAAAATATGTTTGAATCGATGTTTGGAAATAAATATAACTATTTTTAATTATAAACAAGGCCTGGAAAGGAGCGGTAGTTTCAAAATTTAAATTCAAACTTTGACTGACTGTACCGGGTGCAAAATAAAACGGATTTAAGTAAAACCAAAAATATTTAAACATGCTTATGAATATATTTCTAACGAATCTGAAAAATCGAAGTTTCATAGCGGGAGTCAAAAGTTACGGTCAAATGAATTTTCAGAAAGGTCGCTATATAATTTATATAGCCCGTGAAAATAGACATTTTGCAAACGACCTCAGAATTCGACGAAACCACTTTTGTTGGATCCGGGATGTCAAATTATTGCTAGGTTTCAAATTCCATATTGTTTGAAGTTGATATGTGAGCGTGGCGAAGGAAAATGTGTTTGGTTGAATTCAGTTAAATTGGATCAACCAGAAAAGGGCCATTTTTCAAACGGTCTCAGAATTCGACGAAACTAATTTTGTTGGGACCATATCGTCAAAACATAGCTAGATTTATTTTTTTGGAATTTTTGGGATCAGTATGTAGCCCAAGCAAATTGAAATGCACGTTCAAATCAAATATTGAATGTTTTATATTTTAATTGGAAGAAAAGCTGACTGAGACAGTCGAATGGGCCTACGAAACATATCCCATTGTGTTCGGAATGGGGGTATTTAGCTAGGGGCGACAGTCATTAGGTTTGAATTGGAGTTCGTGTGAGAAAACACTAATTTTCGAATATATATATATCGGCGAATCAGAAAATTTCTTTCATAAATAAAAAAAATAAAAAACGTATATTCTCTCTCCCCGACCACGATCTGAAGGCGGAAAAGCTTTCCTCCGTTCCCGATCATTTTCCGACCAAACCACGCACCATTAGCCCCTGCCCCTTTTAAACTTTTTGAAGCTCTCCCTTCGATCTTCAAATGTGTATAAGGTATGCCTCCTCTCGTCGCCTGTACGAGGAGATCCAACGCCTGAAAGTCGGCCTATTTGGAGCGCCGCCGGAGCCTCCTGCTGTGATCGATCAGAGAGCCTCCACCCTCGTTCTGAGCGCCTCTCCAAGCTCTTCGACACCGTATAACCTGATCTGAACGAAGTGCAACGGATTTGCGGGAAAATCGAAACCTAGTTTTGAACAGTTTCAGAGAAGGTATGGTTGTTTTTAATTTAACTGATTATAGCACTTTAAAGCGCTACGGTTTATGATTTTACAATAAAAATCATATCTTTTTGCTATGTGGTCGAAATCCAGTGAAACGAGAGATAGTGGACTCGTGTGGACGTCTTCTACATTCTAGAAGAGACTGGATATTTTTCTGAGCCTTCTACAATTTTTGGAGGAGTGGAACCCAATGTGATATTTTTGAATTATAAACGATATGGAAATAACGATGTATAAATTATATAGTCGATGAATGAGTTATATAAGCATTGTACACCTCATGTATAAGCGTTGTATAAGTTGTATGTTGGATGTATAAGTTATTTATGCGTTGTAAAAATGATATATGCGTTGAAATAAATTGAAATGATATTGAAATGAAATCGAAATATAGTTATATACGTATATCTATATATATATATATATACTCCCCTCGTTCACAGACCATGGACGATATATATTGGTTGTGATATTGTTTGGATTATTGGTTGATGTGAAATTCGGTGAATATCATGAATGGTTGATTTGAAATGATTGATTGTGGTTGAAATCCCAATAGGATTAATATATGGGAAAATTCGTCTGCGTACGAACTAGATTTGAAAATCCCCATTGTCAAAAGCTGCGAGGCTTTAAGGTAGAGCGAGGAGCCGTACTCGGGACGGTGCCGGTTTTAACTACCCTGCCGTTATGCTACCGAAATTTTCAATAATATTCATTTGTTGAAATTATTTTCATGTGTTGAAATTATATTCATGTGTTGAATAGAAATTCGTGTGTTGAATAGAAATTCGTGTGTTGAATAAATTCTTTGAAAGATAAAAATAACATTTTTATCATATATTTAGACTATATAAAATAATAGTATTTTAAATAAATTGTTTTAACACCAAAGACAACATTTTAACCTTAAGTATAGACTATATAAAATAATCGTGTTTTGAAATAAATTGTTTTACAATAAAAATCACATTTTTATTATATATATGAATTGTTAAAAATAGTGATGTGTTGAAATAAATATCTGCTGGATAAAAATATCATTTTTATCAAATGTATGAAGTGAATATGGTTTTGAAATCGAAGAATGAATCATATATATATATATATATATATATAATTAAAATAAATCGAATAACGAAGCTACAGCTTGTATTTTGAAACCATGATTTCAAACGATTATTGCGGGAAATCCGACCATCGGATTTTCCCGAAACTGAAACAGTTGGGTTCGCTTTGGAAATATCTTTCCAACGACACCAACTTTGTAAAGATCCAACGGTTGGATTGTCTGGAATGTTTAAATCAAATCTGAAGAAAAACAGCGCCACGGCCGCGTTATGGCCTGAAGCGTCGTTTGGATGAATTGGCTATTTTTAAATAAATAAAAATAGTGATAAATCGTGATAAAATATTATAAACGATATGGAATGGAAATAAAACAAAATTTGCTTGGTTTATTGGATATTTGATGGTTGAATGTGTTTGACGTGAAATTACATTAATGAATTGAATTATGGGTGTCGAATAATTTAACCATTGAAATGAATTGATTTGAAATTCTAAATATACGTGAATTATTTGAAAAGGCCGAGTTAATTCTCATTTCAAATAATTGATCGACGATTAAAAGTCGAAGACATGAAGACGGTGCAAGACCAATGATCTTCACGTCGAATGGAGGGGTGCTACTGATGCTCATGATAGGAGTAGCTAACTTGAAGGGGCTGAAGTAGTAGCCGTCTGGACGTACTTGTTGATTGTACGGATGTGCGAGGTATAAAGTGTCTCCCGTTTTGCTCAGACCCAGAACGGACTTGTAAATGGACTGTGTGTCTGACATTGGATATCATTCTTTGTGATTGATGGGTATCGGTTGCATGGAGTGGTTTGCCTGTGTGGCATGCTAAGATGCAAATGATCAAAGATTTTTTTGAAAAGCAGAGCTTTGTGGTTGATGATCAAAGCATGGCTTTGAATAGCTAGCTTTGTATTTAGCGTTGTTTCGCGAGCCTCACACACCGGTATGAGCCAGAAACAGGAGAGGACATCAGGGAGAACATGCGTTTCCTTCTAGCTAGGAGTGGTGCTTTGGGTTTTGTACGCCTAGGTATTTTACTTATGTGGATGATGGAAAGCGAGGCCTCGGTTAGTTCGGTCTCTTCGGAGCCGATGATTTGGTCGGATATGACCAGTGACGCCCCATAGGGCGGGGAAACGCAGTGTTCAGGCATTATAATCCACATCGAGTGGACCGGCCCTGACGATCCAAGGTGCAGTTGCGGCTGTTCCTGAGACACGGGCTGGAGCGCCTCGAATTCGGTAAGGACGATCCCTTGCCTTGGCTCATGATGGAAATCCAATTTCCAAATACGACACCGTGCGGTTTTGATTGTATACCTATATATGGCGACATTATATATGGTACCCATGACGTCTATGATTGATAGTTATGATTGAAATTGTTTTTGAAACATATAAACACTAGTAATAATATCAAATGATTTGTTTTGCTCGTATCAAGCATGTTTTGGCCATTATAAGGTAAAACTCTATCCTCCGGTTTGTGTTGCATTGTGTGATGGGAACTGAGTCTTATAATGGCTTCATTTTTATAAAAATCATTGAGATGTTTAAAAGATTTACTTGTTTTAAAGCACTGGCAATCTAATGGAGTAAACCCGTTCCGCATCAGCGGCGTGGTCCTGTGATTGGCCATATTATTAAAGTAAGTTAATTAGATTTCTCATACCAGTCCCATGACTGACTCGTAGTTTGTTTCACTTGCAAACTCGGGTGCCCCTTATTCTACATGAGCAGCCTTGTATTCAGGTATTAGCAGGCTCTTTCTGGATAGCTGGAGCTGAAGATGGATTCTACCATTTATCTCTTTTTATGATGTTCAGCTCCTATTGTACATATTATGTTTTGTTTTCCGCTGTAGACATTTATGTATAGCTGAACTGTATTTTGTACTAAGTATGATCCTGTATACTGTGTAACTCCGATGATTATGTTTTTCCAGTGTATTCATTTATTTTTGTTCTGCTGTTATCTGTTTATGTGTTATATTCCAAAGATTACCCTTGCCGCCGTGGAACGGGGTTTGGGGTTGTCACATCCTCAAATATTTTTGTTGTTATTTGTTTTCATATTATTCATACATGAACCTTTTGACCCCATTAACTTTAAAACCTATTAGGATTTTAATTATTGAAATTAAATTCAACGTCGGCTGTGTTTTAACCAATAGACAATATTGATTAAGTGATTGACAACAGACAGCCGAAATCTACCTTTTTCATTAAATCTTGATTTGCCGTTTGGTGAATCGACGAAATTAAAGTTATAAAAAATTATTTTATAACTGAAGCATGATTTTCAATTATGTTTTTATATGTTCTATTAAATAGGTATTTTATAAATTAAATGATATTTAACATTTGTTTTATAAAAATAATTACAAATATTTTGTATTGCAAATTTTTGTTTTTAAACAAAATTTATAAGTAGTAAGTAAGAATTTAACCGAAAGGTTAATAATTTGACATAATTGTTTTTAAAGAACAATTGAGCGATATTTATTTAAATTAATTATATTGTTGATTAATTTAAGAGAAATGATTAATAGAAATCAGTTAATAAGTTTACTAATGTTCTCAGGTTGACTAAGTCAATGGTTCAAAATTAAAGTTTGTTATTACATTAATTTGTTTACAATCAATGTAATAGTAGAAGTTTTGACACATAATATTCTGAACTAAATAAGATTCCTTACAATACTAATTATCCTCTAATAAATGATGTTTAAAGATAATTATCAAGTTATTAATCATTAATAAAATTAATTACTATTTTAATAACTATTTAAAGAAATTAACTATTCTATTTTTAAGGTAATACTGAAGTAAACTACTTTTACTTGGTTAGGGTTGAGACTAATTATTATTTTGATTAATCGTATTTAAATTAATTATTTCTTAAATGAAAGTTATTTAAGAAAATAATGTATATCGTGATGAGATTTTAGTTGAAACTTGGAAAGTATTTTTATAAGAAGATTTCAGGGATAAATCAAACGGCTAATGAATTATATTAAAAAGTTCAAAACTAAGGGTTTTGTTTAAATAAAAATTTACATAAGAAAGAATTAAGTAACAGATATTATAAATGAAAAGTGTCTTTTCAAAGAAATAGAATGGTTTACAAAACCATGTGTTAAATAAAATAATAAATGAGATGGTGTGCTGTTAAATTAATATCAGCTTTTGAGTTACAAACTTTTATTCATCTTAAGATAAGAACGTTGTCAATTAAGGTCTGAGATTTAAGTAAAATACCCCAACTTGAACGATTTCGGGATTATCGAATGATGGTATTAGTTTGTAACGGTAAAGAGGTTTTGTATATATGTTAATATTTCAAAAGTGAGGAAATATGAATGGGTTTGTGAAATTATACCGATTTATTCAAAGTAAAGAAATATAAAAAGAGGATGTTGTGAACATGCCTATTATAAAGAAATATCTATTGGTTATTGTATTCAAATAACAAAAATTGGAGAGATTTGAGATAAGTATACAGAAATTGATTTTAAGAATCGGTGAAAACAGTTTATTGAATAATTTTATTTAAAAAAAGGCCAGAGCTACTGATATACTTGATCGTACTGCTTTGAGTTGATAGTTAAAAATCTGACTATCAACAAAATTATATCGGACCTTTTTGACGAGTTAGTTCGAAGAGATCGGAATGGGAACTAGACCCAAAACCACTTCGAATAGACTGTGCATTCAAAACTAATTTGCAGGGATGCTTAGAATATGGAGCATTGAAGACCGTGGATCTTCATGAGCGAAAGAACTTCTTGATAAATTTCTCTAGGTCGTTGCCGAAGATATTTTGACAGTGATTCTATCGTGATTGAAATCTTCGAATTGCAAAGACTACACGCTACTGATCCTTGGGGTGATTCTCCTATAGGGTGCAGTAGGAGGGTTCCTTCGGTCCATTCTGTTCCTGGGTGACTTGTAAAGACGAATGTCAGATAGAGTATTTCCTACGAGTCATGTATAATGATTTTTACAAATATACCTAATTTGGTGGCGAAGAAGGAAATTTCTTTTAGCTTAACACCCAAAGTATATTTGTGGAAGTCAATTAGTGGTTTGATGGATCTAAATATGTGGCATTCAAAGAAAATGATAATGTGATGTTATGAAAGGTAATCGTGACCTCAAGCTTCATCTACCGGGAAATGGCAGAAATAGGGCATGCAGCATGGCTATATGGGTCATTCCCATTAGGTTATATTGCCACCGTGCAGAGAAAATTCATTTGTTTCTTCTATTAGTTATGTATCTATGCAAAACAGTTATGTGGACCCAACCATTGGTGACAATATATTTGGTACACTCAAGTTGAATGAGTGACCGGTCATGTGTGGCTTTGTTGCTAGATGTTCTTGTTGAACCACAATGTATTCTTTCAAGAGAACACTGATCGGGAGGTGGTTCCATACCTTGTCGTAGTGGAAATCCAAATCCAATATAAGTCGTACGTTTTTAGATGTATACCAACTATGTTGGAAAGTGAAATGCAAGCTTTCCGGCTTTGTTTTTATTTATTTGTGGTTTGATAGACATTATTAATATAACTGGATTTTGATATAAAAGGTATTTTTGGTTATCATAAGGTGAAAACACGTGTTATGTTTAGGTATGGTGGTGTCTTACGAGAGTTCCATTCTTTCAAAGATTTTTTCCAAAGTTAAGCAAGTTGTTGTGTTATGAATTTTATCCCTAAAAGTCTTCTTGACTGACAATCTGTGTGATTTTGCATATGCAAAATGGGCTCGAACAGGCCGAGTGCATTTCCAGTCCGCGTTAGGATTAGCTTGTAGCTTCAAAAGCAGAGTTGAAGGTCGAGGCGTAATCACATATTTTTCTGGTAATAAATTATTGCGTTATGTGATTTGTATTGATCTAATGTGTGCTGTGATAATGTAATCATGTATATACAGTTTCATTTTGTGTAAATATTTTTGATACATTATATTTTATTCTTTCCATTGTGAGACTCTGCTCTTCTTATTCTTCTATTCTAACATCTCTTCCTCTTCTCACCTTTTAATTTCTTTTAATTAACTATCTTGTGTTTTCGATACTTGGGGCAAGTAATACGAGATTATGTATTATTGTAGAAATTCGAGCATCAAATTTCCTTCGGGTCATTAGAATGGTATCAGTGCATAAGGTTTAGTAATAACCTTGGCTCTGTGTTGTAACTTTATAGAGACTGAGTTAGTAAGACCATAAATTGAGTTTGAGTGTGTGTGTCTATATATATATATATATATATATATATATATATATATATATATATATATATATATATATATATATATATATGAGAGTGCATATTTGTAATTGAATATAAAATTCTTTTTGTTATTTTTACCCAGGATAATTTGTAGAGGGGTAAAGGTAATAATTTTCTCGTATTATTATAATATTCGTAATCAACTAAATATACCAATATTGATTTGAATGGAATTCAATTAGATTATGAAACTGAAGTGATTTAACCAAAAATGAAGTTTAAAAGTGTGAAATATGGATATTTAATTTAAAAAGACGGAGTGGTAATTGAACATGAGTTTTGAAATGGAAGTGAACTTAGGTCAATAGGAATGCATTTAAACCCTTATCACTACACCAAAACAGGTGCTTCCCAACGAGTATAACCGTCGCAAACAATTTCAGCAACGCTTATTAGTGTTGCTATGGAGGGGTGGCAGTTTAGTACCAACGCTTATAAGCGTTGGTATATTTTCAGTCGCAACGCTTATAAGCGTTGGTATATTTTCAGTCGCAACGCTTATAAGCCTTGGTAGATTTTCTTTACCAACGCTTATAAGCGTTGTAAGATTTTTGTTTGCAACGCTTATACATGTTGCAATACATTTGTTTGCAATGCCTATACATGTTACAAAATTTTAATTCACAACAAATATAAATTTTAATAATAACAGAAATATGTATTAGCAACTCACGTATTATAACATTAATAGTCAATTAATAACCAACATGATGATAATATAGACGATATTTAATATGAATCAAAAACTAATATTAAACTCAATGCATACTAATAGATAACATCCATAATCACATAACGACATAGAATATCAGTTAACAATAAACAAGCACAATACATAATTAAGATGTCAAATTCAATACATAATTAGTTTGCAAAATTCAATACATAAATAAGATTCTACAAATACCGAATACGAAACTCTGGCCATATAACGAAGCCTCCATCTGAAAATTCACATAACTTGTACATTCCATTTTGAGGACCATCATGAATTGGTGCATCCGGTTCAAGAACTTCAACAACCCAAATTACTTTCTCTATATTCGGTACCACTTTCCTAAAATGATAAATTGTTTGTGTTCCAAGATAACATTTTGCTACCTCCTTCTCAAGATCATGTGACAATAGCATTATGTATTTCTTTTCCATCGTAGATGAATGAAGATCATTAAGTGACACGTTTGGAGTAACGATTACATTATTATTTATAGGAGGATCCCCTAAATTAGAATCACCTTCTGTACGAGGAGTGGAAGGACTTGCAACAAGTTTTTCTGAGCCGATAAGCTCGGAAAAACTGAGCGCTATAGGCTCAGTTTTGCTGAGCCATAAGTCTCAACAAAACTGAGCCTTACGGCTCAGTTAACCTGAGCCATAGGCTCAGTTTATCTGAGCTTATGGCTCAGCAAAACTGAGCGCTATAGGCTCGGTTTTTCTGAGCCGATAAGCTCGGAAAAACTGAACGCTATAGGCTCAGTTTTGCTGAGCCATAAGGCTCAGCAAAACTGAGCCTTACGGCTCAGTTAACCAGAGCCATAGGCTCAGTTTTTCTAAGCTTATGGCTCAGCAAAACTGAGCGCTATAGGCTCATTTTTTCTGAGCCGATAAGCTCGGAAAAACTGAGCGCTATAGGCTCATTTTTACTGAGCCATAAGGCTCAGCAAAACTGAGCCTTACGGCTCAGTTAACTTGAGCCATAGGCTCATTTTTTCTGAGCTTATGGCTCAGCAAAACTGAGCGCTATAGGCTCAGTTTTTCTGAGCCGATAAGCTCGGAAAAACTGAGCGCTATAGGCAATTCATAGGGTGCATTATAAATAAATGAAAAAAATTGGGTTGAACTGAAAGTAGCAGTCAACCATATCGCAATTGCAAGTCAATTCATCGCCATTAAGTCCATCTTTCTCCTTATCCAAGTTTTAGAAACCACTACCATATCCGCTGCCTTGAACTGACCTTCAGTACATCTAGCAACATACCTTAAGTTTAGCAGCAGAAATTAAGATCTGCTGAAAGACTAATAGCATTAGCGTGAAAGTAAATTAGGCAAATAAAGTATTTCATTAACAAAAAGCATACGAGGGTCATAGCTTAAGTTTAGGAGCAGAAATTAAGATGAAACCAAATGAACGAAACAATAGTAAGAAACAAGTTATGCAATATTGGTTTTAAGTGTAGGGAAAAATATATATTATAAAAACGCAAGTAGTTAAATTAGAAGATAAATAACTTTATTAATATTTGTGCAATTTTAAAGAAAATAGGAAAGGTCGATATAATTTGTGAACAATGTTTGGACAATTATAACATTTTGAGATCTATGGGCGATTACTTTGGCATCATATATCTTCTATTCTAAATTAAATATAAATATGGAACAGATGCTCAAATAAAAATGCTATGTAAAGCAAAAGGTCTGGATACATAGTTACATTAGCATGGGAAGACATAAATATGTAGCTAGCATGCCCCACACATCAAAACAGAGATGATTCGTCCAATAGAAAAAGATAATACATAAGAAATTAACATGAAGTTGGTCCCAATAGAAAAAGATAATACTGAACGGCTACGACTCAGTTTTTCTGAGCCACAAGGCTCAGTTTTGCTGAGCCACAGGCTCAAAAAAACTGAGCCTTATGGCTCAGTTAACCTGAGCCATAGGCTCAGTTTTTCTGAGCTTATGGCTCAGCAAAACTGAGCGCTATAGGCTCAGTTTTTCTGAGCCGATAAGCTCGGAAAAACTGAGCGCTATAGGCTCAGTTTTTCTAAGCCTTACTCTCATACATACATAATTTTACAGTTCAGGAAAGATGCCCGTGTAGGGTACAGTTCAGGAATTACCCATATTACTCTCATACATACATAATTTTTACTCAACAGTTTAGGATGATGAAAGAATCTTAGAACTACTTTTTCTGTAGGGAATGGCTTAGAGGTTGGCAGTTCTAGCAATTTCAACACATTACTAGCAGCAAACATTCTTTTGATTGCAAAACCAATAGTTTTTATGCTTCCCATTACTCATGAAAAATGGTATGAAACGACACTTTGGTATGGGATTAAATATAAAATTAGTTAACCTTTATTTCGGCAAGAATGGAAGTATGCGTAAATCATAGTATAATCGCTAACCTCGGTAATCCTTTCAGTTTTGTAGTACACAGCCAATTTCAGTGCAAAAGCATTTTATCTCCATCTTTGTTCATTCTAGAAACTTCCTCAACCTCTAATAGCAATCTCACTATTTCTTGCTTAAGCTTGGGCTCCACCGTAGAAAATAGGAGCATTTCGTTTTGCCTCAAAATATTCTATCAAAGTGGATTGAAGGACAAGGGCACCAACATTCCCAACCTGTCAAAATGTCAAACAAGCATAAAAAATTACCCATCGTTTGCAGCTCTTTACATGTATTATTATGATTTTTCTACATAGAATACCTTTTTCACTTTGACTAAATGCCGCAGCTTCCCATACACAGTAAATGAAGTCCATCCTAATTAGGTAAATGCATTTCATGGACTAGTAGCTATAAGAGTGCAGATAAAAGCATGAAGAACAGAAGAGTTAAAAATACGGGAATTGCTAATCTTGTCTGCTTTTGTTTTCATAATCCAGGCAATTAATATATAATTTGTAATTTATATTACACATTTAATAATTTAATTTATATCTATAGAACACAATACAACTATAAAGTTATGAAACTAAACTATAGTCTGACAATAAAACTAAACTATAGTCCAAACCAGGAACAATCATCGCTGGTATGACATTCAGACTACTTAGACAGACATCGAAAAGTTTTCGTTCCAAAGCACCACTATTTCACAGAATCCTAAGCTATAGTATGATCGATTATTTTATTGAAAACTATCGTCAGGTCAACTAATTTATTGAAGGCTAATATTATCTTCTATCGTCATGATTTCGCACAGAGGAATCCGGTTTCCTTCCAATGAAAAATTCTTAACATATTTTGCCATAAATAGAAAAAATTTACTATTCATGTGGTCCATCCTTACATTTAAGTCTAAATCCACAAAAGATGCAATTAAGCTGAAGAAATAAACTTATTTTAAGTAAAAAAAAAATCAAGCAAAACATTTGTTATAGACCCTTAACTACCCATCACAACAGAAACTGAAAACAAAATCACACGACACAAATTCATATGAATAGAAGGTAATGCATGTGATTCAACGACAAATTATTTTAAGTAAAAAAAATCAAGCAAAACATTTGTTATAGACCCTTAACTACCCATCACAACAGAAACTGATGAATATATATGAAGACGTCAGCTTACCAAGTCTTTCAAATTAGGAAATATAGCTTACTTTAGCATCGCCAGGTATAGGCACTGCTTATGCATTAGACATCACCTCCTTAGAATTTGGGTTAAGATCGGATAGCCTATCACCCCGAGTGAAGAAGGATCCTATCATGGAATATCAGTTCAATTAATTGAAACAAACTAATTTCTTCATAAAAAAGTTGATCAATTAGAAACACTTACCTCAAATTTGAATAACTTATCAAACAACTGCATTTCAATTTTTAGAGGAACAACCCCAGGAGATGGCTCGGAAACACAGTGAAACAATATCTGCAGATTATAGAGGAACGACAGTTTGTTATCGCTGCTCATCACAACATCAGTGCATTTTGCAAAAAAAAAAAAAAAACTTTAGGCATAAAAAAAATTAGTGCATTTTGTCACATGCAGATTGATAATATCCAAGGATCGGGTAGAAGCTTATAATGGAGTTATACCTGCTGTTGAAGCACAACTGATATCGCAATATTTATATATAGTGGCGACGTGGCCCAATACAAAGGCAAGTGGCTTGTTCATTATAACTGAACGCACTTTATATGTTAGTGTAAACGGTGGGTCGTGCCATTTATCATGAATGCAGGTCTGTTACAGTACAAGAATATGGGTCGTCTATACAAACGCCCATTTATACAAGAATATAGGTGTGTTTTTCGCCAGCTTGCTTTTCCTCCCATTTATACAAACGCCCAAATGCAGGGAATCATTTGACGGCCCGCCTTCATACTTCGAAAATTTCCTGTTCAATTTGTTTGTTTTCTCTTTGCAAGTTGTTGATTTCCCTGTTGAACTTTGATATCTCGTTCAACCCATGCACAAGTGTAACGATACACGTTTGACACATCCTTATTCGTACTGCTTGGCTATATTACTCAGCTGAAATTTTTGCCTAATGCCATACAAATATGGCACGTCTATCAAAGGGTCCTATGTATGTTTAGTACTGAGTTGACAAGAACTCAAATTTTGACATTATAAGATCACAATTGAGCCCAACAAAAGCGGTAGGTGAGATGCAAGGCTTATGAAATATGTGAGAGGATACTAGTATCAAAACTGGGTGAACACTACAAGACCAACTAGCGGCCACCAACATCAAGAATCCCAAAAGCTAATATGGCGCCCATCTTGCTCATTGTGTCTTCATGCTTGTCAAGAATTATTTTTTCCAACTGGCGCCTGAATGTACCAACCCTAGAATCACAAGATTCATTAGTCTGGATCATAACCATTGCCATACCTATGAGAGCTCCCTGATGAAAAAAATCGACAACATCTGATGTCAAAGGGTCCAATAAAGATATTGCTTCATTTAAACCACTACGGACACGTGAAATTCCTACTGCATATATGCAGATTTACAAAGAGAGACACATCATTATAATCAAGTAGTGAAATAATCATAAAAACATTACTGATCTTAAATGGTTTAACAGAGCTTAACAAGTCACAAACATCGCAAGTATAGATGGACAAAGACATAAATCTACAAAATAATAAAGGAGTTACCTTTATAGCATTAACAGTCAGAAGGATGATAATTATCTCAGCAAATCTCTGATACTATTCAGCTTCAGCAGTAATGCGATGTCTATAAGAAAAATTGTAAAAGAGACCCATATTCTGCTTCAGCTTGGCTTTCGCTACTGCTAAAGCTTTAAGGCAGCAAATCACTTTGACACGGCGTAGACTCGAAATCGAACGATATTTCTCGCGATCCCTCGAAGGAAGTCGAAATCGAAAAATAATGCCAAATCGAACGCGAGTTGTTATGCTGAAGCGACACCAACATCCGATTAGAGAGTTAATACTTCGATTTCGCCATGCTGGGATTCGTAGATTTGGATTCGAATTGTAATTTTTTTTTCTCTTTCTGAGATACGTGGGATTTGGAATTGTGATTTAGGCGGCCGTAATTGGTGAAAGCGTTGGGCAAAGGAAGGAGATATGGAAAATAGGGTTGATGACGTTAGTTTACGTTTTTGCCCTCAGAAAACACCCTTAACAACCCAAATAAGCGTTGGGACTAAAAAATTTATTATTATGTATTTTTGGCAACACTTTTTTAATATAGCAACGCATATTATGGTGACTACCCTACAACACAAATAAGTGTTGGCAATTGAAAAAAAAAGGGTTGCCAAATGGCCATTTTGGTGTAGTGTATTCTAGTATAATTTGCAATTGGAATCAATTGAATTGTATGGTTGAAATAAAGTACATAAGTATAGATTTAAAGATGAATAAACCTGATTGAGAGCCAATATTGAAATGAATTGAAATGAATTTGAGTGGAATATCTATAAAGAAATCAATTTATATATCCAAAATGGATTGCTAAGAAGTTGATTATAAATAAATCTCATGTGAATTGAATAGTAAACAAAGCATATTGAAATAGATAATCTGAGTGTTTGAACTTACATTGCATTTAGAGCTAATGAAGTTCATCTGAGTTAAGAATAGGCATAGACGCTAACTCAACCTATTCGATTGAGTTATGGGGCTGATTAGATCTAGTTTGGCTATAGCGGCATGCTAATTGAGAAAGCCCATATATAGCTTATTGCTTATAGCTTATTAACGCTCATACAAGGTATGCCTACACGAAAATATGAATTTTAGTTATGAATTGGGTTTTTTCGACCGTGTGGGTCGATGTATATATATTTATTCCTATGATATCGCAAAAGTCCCTCCGCACAGGGAAGGATCTGCCGGAATTTTTCGGAAATTTAAAGTGTTAGAATTTTTTTAAAAATATATTGAATTTTTTTGTTACAAAAATGGATTGTTTTTTTTTTGATTAAAATCAAATTGAATCAATCGGAATTAGGAATTCAGAAAGTGAAACAAAAGATTTTAATTAGGTAGATTTTTGAAAAGTTAATGGGTTTGTAACATTTTTCCTTCCTTAGTAATTTCAGGGATGAAATTCTTTTAAGGAGGAATGTAACAAACTGGATTTTTTAACCATTTAATTGAACATTTAAAATTGGTTTAAATGTTGATTTACAAATTTATATAACTTGAATTCAGTGATGTTGAGTATTAATTTAATTTGAATAATAATATAATATATTTAATTCTAAAACAGTCGGGAAACGTTGGATTTGCAATATAGTGTGAATTGGCAATATAAAAGGAATACAATTAAGTTTAGATTTGAATATTAATAACGAATTCATTTAAGAAACGACGTTTGAACATATAATTTAATTAAAAGCGAGCTCGTAACTGTTGCAGTAGTTCGTAGTTTTATGTTTTGAACTTCAATTGAATGTACAAAATCCAATATAAATCAGAATTCTTTGTAGCAAGAATCATCCAGATCTATTGGATTATAATTTTCTAATAAAAGAGAAAAATCGAGATTTCACCTTGTAGATTTTGTGTTATGTCAAAATCAAATTTTCAGAAAGTCACTATAGAATCGTTTATAAACCATAACGATTTATTAATAAAATAAAAGGGATTTTTAATGAATTAAATATCATTTTAACCTCGAATTTTAATTTCTGAGTTTAAAATCCCAAATTAATTGTTTTGAAATTATATAGAATTCTATTTGTATAAATATACAATAATAATATATTATTAGTAAATTTGTTTATTTTGAAATCAATATATTTTATCGATTAAATATGGAACTTAAGAATAGTCATTTTTTCAACCACGTCATATTTCAAAAAAACAAATTTTATTAAATCCTAAATGGTTAATTATTGTAAGATTTTCAATTTCAAGTCAATTGGGGTTATTTTGTGACCGTGTGCGGTATAAACATGTATTAATTAACTGTTTGAAATTTAAATAGCGATTTCATAAATGATCTCGGTATTCAATGAAACCAATTCCATCGTGTCTGAAATATTAAGTTATTGTATGGTTTTCAATTTCGTCACGATCGAAGTTCGTATGGGTTGCGAACTGTAAATGCGAAACGTTACACGCTATAAAATATCGTTAGTCATTTTCATAAAATATCGCTAGTCATTTTTATAAAATATCGTTAGTCGTTTTCATAAAAAGATTGTTAGTAGAACTAACATATCACTGATAAAATTTTAAAAATCGTGCAATAGCTATGTGCAAAGCTGAATTTTCGTTGCCTTCACCTTTATAAATTCAATTGTTCTTCGTTATTTCCCAACCAAAACCAACGTTCCATGTCTTCCCAAACAAAACCTCATTCGATCTCCACAATGAAGCAACGAGAGGTGGTGTGATCAACGGGAGAGTTGTTCGTCTTGGCAAGGTCTATCAATGTGCAGAGTCGCCAGTGCCTCGATGCTCTGAAGCGACTGGAATCTTGATCGAACAGTAGATCGATTGGAGGCGGTTTTCTGGCACGATAGGATAAATTAGGAGATCAGACCAGGAGGTTCGATAGAGCATAGAGAGACGGAGGTTGGGGCGTGCCTTGATCGTAGTCCGATTGTCGGAGGAGGAAGGTGGTGTGGGTTATTTTGATTGACATCGGGTTTATTAGGTTTCGAAAGCATGGGTTTTGAGGTGGGTTTTCGAGTCAACGACCAAGGGGTGGGAGGCGAGAGGGGTAGCGTTGGGATGGTGGTGATGGGGACTATCTCTGGTGATGAAGAGGTGGCGCTTAGTGGTCGTAGGAGGCGCCTGCATTAGGTCAAAATGGGGAAGTTGCGGTCAAACTTCGAAGCTTGGAAATGGAAACATTGTGTTTGGAACGAAGCTATCGGGCCTAAATTTTGATTATGGAATTCGATAATTAACATAATTATAAATTTAATTAATAATTAAATGATGTTTAAACTAAATCGGAAACTTAAAACATCTATAAAGTATTCATACGTGAACAGATATAGGTGAAACGGGATCCGTCGGAATCGCAGTGAAGAATACTACGTTGTCGAACTGATTTGAAACGATTCAGAGCCAACTGGAATTTTATGTTGTTTCAAATGCCCGTTTAGAACTATATAAATTGATGATGAAATCATTGGTTGAAATGAAATGTGAGTTAACTCACTCTTTCTGACATATTATGATGTGATAAAATACGTATAATTATAATATATTGTTATTAGTATAAATTTGATGATTGGATTCTATGTATAATGATTGTTTTTGGTTAACAATGTTTATATTGTCGTCATTTAAATGATTTAGAATATATTTCTATCTCATATATGTTTATATAATGTTACTATGAGTTGTGATGCAGAGAAAACAGGTTGGAAGGATCCAACCGGATTTCTCAAATATTTTTGTTGTAATTTGATTTCATATTATTCATATATGAACTGTTTGACCCCATTAACGTTAAAATCTTTTTGGATGTTGATTTTTGAAATTTAATTCAATGATGGATGTGTTTTAATCAGTAGATAGAATTGATTAAGCGATTGGTAGCGCCTAAATCTCCCTTTTTGAAACTCGATTTGCCGTTAGGCGAATCGACGAAATTTAGATTATAAAAATTTATTTTATTACTGACGTAAGATTTTCAATTATATATTTATAAATTATATTAAATAGATATTTCATAAATAAATCAATATTTAAGATATGTTTTATAAAAATAATTATAAATGTTTTGTATTACGAATCCTTATTTTTGAATAAATGCATTAGTAATATAGAATTTAACTAAAAGGTTAATAATTTGATATAATTGTTTTTAAAGAACAATTGAACGATATTTAATTAAATTAATTATATTATTGATAAATTTAAGAGAAATTATTAATGGAAATCAGTTAACAAGTTAACTGATGTTCCCAGGTTAATTAGGTCAACTTTTTAAAACCGAAATTTGTTATTAGATTAATTTGTTGATAATCAACCTAATAGTAGAAGTTTTGACAAATAATTGTCTGAACTAAATAATATTTCTTACAAAACTAATTATCCTTTAATTAACAATGTTTAAAGCTAATTATCGAGTTATTGATCTTTAATAAAATTAATTACTATTTCAATAATTATTTAAAGAAATTAACTATTCTATTTTTAAGGTAATACTGAAGCAAACTACTTTTAATTCAGTTAGTGTTAAGACTAAGTATTATTTTGATTGATCATAGTTAAAGTAATTGTTTCTTAAATAAAATTTAAGAAAAAAATCTAGATCAGGATGAGATTTTAGTTGAAACTTGGGAAGGATTTTTATAATAAGATTTCAAGGATAAATCCAAACGGTTAACAAATTATATTAAAAAGTTCAAAATTAAGGGTTTTGTTTGAATAAGAATTTACTTAAGAATAAAGTAAGTAAAAGAGATTATAAATGAAAATAGTTTTTTCAAAGAAATAGAATGGTTTATAAAATCATGTGTTAAATAAAATAATAAATGAGATGATGTGCTATTAAATTAGTATCAAGTTTTCGAGTTACTAACTTTTATGCATCTTAAGAAGAGAACATTGTCGATTAAGGTCTGAGAGGTAAATAAAATACCCCATCCTGAATGATTTGGGATTATCAAAGGATGGTATTAGTTTTAATGGTAAAGAGGTTTTGTATATATATAATAATATTTCTAAAGTGAGTAAATATGAATGGGTTTGTGAAATTATAGTGATATGTTCAAAGTAAAGAAATATAAAAAGTGGATTTTGTGAATACGCCTATTATAAAGAAATATGTATTGGTTACAGTGTTCAAATAACGAAAATAGGAGAGATTTGAGATAAATATATAAAAGTAGATTTTAAGAATAGGCGAAAATAGTTTAATGAATGATTTAATTTTAAAAAAGGTCTGAGATGTTGATATATTTGATCACACTACTTTGAATTAATAGTTAAAAACCTGACTATCAACGAAATTCTATTGGACCTTTTTGACGAGTTAGTTCGAAGAGACCGGGATGTGAACTAGATCCAAGACCACTTCGAACCGATTATGCATTCAAAATTAATTTGCAGGGATGCTTATATGATGGAGCTTTGAAGACCATGGATCTTTAAGAGCGGAAGAACTATTTGATAAATTTCTGTAGGTCGCTCCCGGAGATATTTTGGCAGTGATTCTGTCATGAATGAAATCTTCGAATTGCAAGGAGTACTCGCTACTGATCCTTAGGGTGATTCCAGTATATATGCGGTAGGATGGTGCCTTCGATTCATCTTGTTCCTAGATTACTTGTATGGACGAATGTATGACAGAGTATTTCCTAAGAGTCACGCACATCATTTTTTACAAATACACTAAGTTTGGTGGCAAAGAAGGAAACTTATTTTAGCTTAACATCCAGAGTATATTTGTGGATGTCAATTAGTGGTTTGATGGATCTGACAATGTGGCATTCAAAGAAAATGATAATGTGATGTTCAGAAAGGTAATCATGACCTCAAGTCTCATCAACCGGGAAATGACATAAATCAGACAGGTGGCATAACGATGTAGGTCATTCCCATTAAGGTATATTGTCACCGTCTAGAGAAAATTCATTTGTTTCTTTTGTCACTTCTGTATCATTAGGAAATGGTAATGTAGGCCCAACCGTTGGTATTAATATATTCGGTACTTT
This sequence comes from Allium sativum, assembly GCA_030737875.1. NCBI lineage: Eukaryota > Viridiplantae > Streptophyta > Magnoliopsida > Asparagales > Amaryllidaceae > Allium > Allium sativum. Next base: position 828,354,457 of record CM060909.1, read on the forward strand.
CTAATTGAATGAGTGGTCGGTTATGTATGGCTGGGTTGTTAAATGTTTTAGTTGAACCCCAGTGTATGCTCTCTAGAGAACATTGATCGGGAGGTGGTCTCATACCTAGTCGCATTAGAAATCCAAACTCCAATACAAGCCGTACGTTTTTATATGCATACCAACTGTATTGGAAAGTAAGATGCAAGCTTTCTGGATATATTCTTATTTATTATTGATTTGATAAACATTATTATAACATCACTGGATTTTGATATAAAAAGTGTTTTTGGTTATCATATGGTAAAACCACATGTCATGTTTGTGTGTGGTCGTGTCTTACAAGAGTTCCATTCATTTAAAGGATTTTTCTAAAGTTAAGCAAATTGTTATGTTATGAATTTTATCAATGAAAGTCTTCCAGACTGACAATCCGTGTGATTTTGCATGTGCAAATGGGCTCAGTCAGGCCGAGCGCATTTCCATGTTGCATCAGGAATGGCTTGTAGCTTCAGAAGTGGAGTTGGAGTTGAGACATAATCACATATATTTTTCTGGTAATAAATTATTCTGCTGTGTGAGTTGTATTGATCTAATGTGTACTCTGATATGTAATCATATATATACAGTTTCATTTTATGTAAAGAGTTTTGATACATTATATTTTATTCGTTCACTAGTGAGATCCTAGTCTTCTTATTCTTCTATTCTAACATTTTTTTTGTCCTCTTCTCAGCCCCTATTTTATTCTATTAACTATCTAGTTTTTTAGATACTTGGGTTTTGGCGAGTAATATGAGATTATGTATTATTGTCGAAATTCGAGCATCGAATTTCCGCCAGGTCGTTATAGGGTGCTTTACACTTTTATGGCGACCAGGTACATTTTATTTTTCTCCCTTTTCTTCATTTTCTCATTGCAGCTACTGACGTTCCTCACCACTCCTTTTAGATTCATCATCTCTTCTTTCCTAGTCCCCTCTACCTTGTTTTCGTCATCATGGGTGAGCAACCCTTACTTTAATTTTCAGATCTGGTTGTGATAGATCTGACCCCTTTATCTCCAATAGTCCCCTGTGCATTAACAATGCATCTCCCCGCTTCCTTCCTTGTACCCAACCTTACTCCAATCTTTACTTTTCTCCTTATCGTGGTGTCCCTCTCTTATTATATCAATCTCCATTTTGTTGCCTGCATTGGCTAGTTTTCGCGACTTCCCAGATGCCTAATTCCAATAATGTGCTTCGTAAGGTTTCCTAGTGAGTTTGTCCATAGTCATTGCTTGATGAATATTGACCTACGAAGTCCTATCTTGTCAAGTAGATGTTTGTCATTGTGGTGCTCGTTGGAGTTAACCGGTGTGAATTTCGGGTGTGGGGTTTGTCCATATCTATGGGAGTGGTTTCGACTTGCTGAGAAGTTGAAGTATCAACAGCTTCGTGGAGTTATCTTGGTGATTTGTATGGATGTTCACAATGAGATACTCTGCGAATTCACCAACCTCAAGGTTTGGCTTTCCATGATTTGTTTCATTTATCAAGTACGCTGTGGGGTAGCAGATCATTGTTTCTAGCTTTATGAGCCTGTTTGAGAACATTTAGCTTTGCTAGATTTGTTGTTTGGTGAGTTGGTGCAGTTTTTTGTGTGCGAAAGACAGTGTGTTGAGGTAGTCATCTTGAATATGTTTGATATGTTGTTTGTGTAGTTATGGTTTTGGGTTGTAGTAAGTTATGTGGCGCGATCTCTTGTATTGTTGGAGTTATGTGATGATTTTTAAGTCCTTGGGGCTACCTGTGGTGGTGGAAGTACTCTTGAAGCTTGCATGCTGAAGGTAATACTCTTTTGGCTGTCATTGTTCTTTAGGTTCATAGCAGCTTACTGGTGGGTTGATTGTTGATCATGCTGCCTTGGTAAGATGTACCTTTCGGTACGCTTTGGGGGTGATTGTATGCGCTGCATGGAATTGTTCCTATTGGATGTGATGTTCCTAGCCTGTGTGATGTTGCTTTCGGCTCATTGTACTTGCTAGGGCAGTAGGATTTTTAGTGTTGCATTTATGTTGCATTGTATTGTAGAATAGGAATTCTTAAGGTTGGTATGTTATATTTTTGCTTTGTTATATGTAATATGTCTCCTTGCTTGGAGAATGGAATAGTAATCTAATCTCTATCACTAGCTCCTATGTGATAAGCTAGCCAATAGCAGTGGATGTTACACTATAAAAATGTCTATGGTGAATGGTCTGCCAGAAAAACCGACAGTAGGTTGATAGCCTGTCAATCTCCTATATTATTTGTAATTATTATTTGTTATGATAATAAATATTTGCGGTCACTTTAAAAATCATTCGGCATTGCTAAAAAAACACCAGACAATACGGGTACACTCCTAAGCCAAGAAGAAATGAGCAATCGATTATGAATCTCCTGCTCTTCAACACCTATGCCATGATACAATTGGGATACCGATCCTTGTGAGATTAGCATCCAGTGGTAAACCCTCATGAAGGATTTTCCATATAAAAATGGAAACCTTAAGAGGGATGCAACGGTCCCAAATGAAAACTAAAGAGAAAATAAGAATTCTCGGCACCAGAATTCGCCCAGAGTTCCAAGCAGCCCATAGAGAGAAAGGAGCTCCATTCCAGCCAGTGCCCCATCCATTAGAGTTTGAAAAGGCCTTCAGTGATTGCATCCGTCTCCACATCTCTCTAGCGTAAGACGGTGTCCTAGAGAAATCCAAAGGCAAAAGGCATCAGCATTTAGAATGGAGAAATCACGCCTACAGAGACTTGTTAGCACATAACCAAACCCAAAGATTGCAAGCGTAAGCCTTGGAGACGTCCGTAAGGTTCTGCAAACGTAGGCACTTCTCGCATCTGGTTTGAAAGATAATTTTCCAAGAGACTCACTGATGCCTCTTCACACCATCCTTCTTCCCCAAAAAAATAGACGATGCCAAATAGCGAAAGGAATGGAAAAAGGTAGAGATGGGCGTCGTGGTTGCGAAAACATGAGATTCAATAGAATCAAGAACCAACTTTGTGAGAACAATCCTATTGGCCTGGGAAATGAGGGAAGAGTTACATCAAAAAATCTTCCCTCTTGCCTTGTTGGTTAAGGGATTGAAAATCGCGTTGAGCTTGCGACCTCTGTAAAGAACAATACTAAGATACGACAAAGGAAGAAAGGAAATCCTAAAAACAGAAATGTACTTTATCCAATAAATCCTCAAAAGATCCACAAACTCGACGGGAACGAAGCATCTCTTTGAATTGTGGACGAGTTGGCCCAAACAACATTCGTAGAGATGAAGAAAATTCAGGAACCAACGAATGGATCGTCGGTTCCCATTTGAAAAAATAACGAGTTCATCAACAAATGGCAATATAGATACTACTGGACAATCATTTAGGATATTAAAACAATGGATTTCCCCAACTATCCTAAGCGGATGCACGCCTCGAATGAAAGCTTCTGCGGCGATGCCGAATGGCATAGGGGAAAGGGGATCGCCTTACTGCAGCCCCTCTCCCAAATGGAAAAACCCTTGGTCGCTCCGTTGATAAGAACTAAGAACCAACAGTTCGAGATAAGCCTCTAAATTACATCTATAAGAGGCTTAGGAAATTCAAAAGGTCAGAGTATCTTGATATTAAAAACCCAAGGCATGCGATTGTAAGTTTTCGCCATATCGAGCTTTATTGCCACATTATAACCCCTAACCTTTCGAACGATCTAGAGATATGTTCTTGAGAAAGTAGGACATTATCAGTGATAAGATGACATTTGAAAAATCCTACTAGATGACGAAATAATATGGTCTAGAATAGGCACGAGTCTAGAGGACAAGACCTTAGAGATCACCTTGTTCGAGAAATTACATAGGCTAACCGGTCAGAAATCAGCACACGACCTAGATTTCTCACATTTTGGGATGAAGACTAGATTGGTGGATGTCTACCACTTAAGGAGCATACCAAATGAAAAGAAAGATTGAATCGCCAGATAGAAATCTTGTTGAATGATCAGTCAAACACTCTAGGAAAATAACCCTTGTAGCCGTCTGGGCCACTTGGATTATCCTTTCTTAGCGAAAACATACAATAGCGAATCTCCTCATCAGAAGAAGGAATGCAAATACTATATGACTCTCTAGGAAGAACCAAAAGAGGGATATTAGGAAAATGAACCGAGGTTGATTGAGAAATAGATAAACACTGCATGAAGATTTGGAAATAAGAAATAATTGTATCTTCAACGTCCGTAGGATAGGAGGCCAAGGTAAGGTTAGCACGAAGAATTTGGCGAATACTTATTCTTCTTTCTAATTGAAGAATAAAAGAATTTCAAGTTGGAGTCCCCATCAACGATCCACTTGATTCTCGCCTTTTAACGAAGGAAATCATTCTCAATGCGCAATTCAGAGGAAAAGGCAAGTTGGCTTGAACCCATTACGCCTTGTTAAAAGTCGACAGATCTTAATTATTGTAACAACCTGTATTTTAATAACTTGTTATAACTATAAATCAAGGCAGAATTAAATTTTAAAATAAGAATCAAGGGAAACGGGTTACACCATTATGTTCGTCTCGAAATTCTACTTGAAAACGAGTCCGATTTTACGAAAATCGGAGTCCGTATGACCAAGATATGGCTCTCCAAAGTTTCAGAAAATTCCAGAGTTCAAAACAGTTCGAATTCAAGTTCAAAATTTGAATTTCAAAACCCAGACAGACTGGGCGGGAAAAATCCCGCCAGCACCAAGTCGACTGGGGAGTCGACTGGGCAGTCGACTTGGGTGTCGACCTGGTCACCTAGCCTGTTTTTGAGCCAGATGTATCTAGTCTCGTTGCTTGTCCAGATTCACTCTCTAAACACTATATAAACAGCCCCTGACCCTAGACTTTCTATCACATTCTTGTCCGACCATATGCTACTGAAGTTCTGACTGGAAGATAGAGAACAAGGAGGCTATTCAGGACTTTGTTAGTGCTACGTTGGTTTGGGGATTTGCTAGAGATTCTGCTTCTACTCTTTTTGCTTTCTCATTCTCTAGACTACGATCTGTAAGCCCTTTGTCACTCTTAGATTTAAACTGTAAATTTAACCTGAACACGATGTAAACTGAAATTATGCCTAAACATGATTACTAAGTTGGATCTACTATTGTATACCTTGGATCTATGACTATCACTTTTGAATCTAGTTTTGTACACCCCAGATCTATTCATCTTAAATGTTGACTTGTGGAATATTAGTATGAACTTGATTTGGATATATTCATGTTTAATCTAAAACCCCATTACGATCTTTATCTTGCCATGCCTGTGATGTTGAAACTATTATTGGGGTACTATCTTATGTCAATCCTTTACCATGTCTATCACCATGTCTTGTCAAGTTGATGTTGAGACCCTATTTCTTATGCCTGTAATGTTATAATCATTATGCTTAACTTGTGAACACCTTTGCCATTCTATGACTATCCTATTTGTGTTATTCCCTATTTTGACATGTTGTATTAATGCGAATTCACGTACGTTGGGGATACGTTTTGGGTAGATTAGGCAAACTTGAAAATTGGCTATGGAATTGACATGATATGACATGAAAATATGACATGAAAACTTGACATGAGAATAAGCTTGAAAACATGAATTTGGGACATGACAATTAGATAACTTGAAAATGGCCAACTCGAGGTTGGGTTGAATTTGCAACGTAAATCTGCCCGGAACCGCCCGACAAATCCAGTAGTTGCAAATAATAGGACCCAATGTGAGTAGTTGGTCATATAGCACTTTAAACCCGAGGTTAGACTAGGTTATGGTGTAAATCTGCCTGGAACCGCCCGGCACATCCAGTAACCATAACCAAGTCTAATGTGAGAGGTTGGGGTGCGTTAAGTAAATTAATGCCACATGGTAAGGTTAAGTCATGGACCCTTTGAATATACTTAACCAATTTGACACGTCGATTTGATAGGGTTAAGTCTTGAACTGCTTGTATATATACTTAACCAACTAGATACATGTTTGGATAGGGTTAAGTCATGACCTTTTTAATGACAATACTTAACCCATTAGAAATCCTAGCCACATGGTCCCTTTCAGTAGTAACCCACTTAGAAGTATCACGATACCCTGGGTACTAGGCAGGGTGGGGCACGATTACTGGGCTGATTGTAAGTGACCAAGAATAACGGCTGAGTAAGGTGCGCCAGTGTAGGTTCAGGCGGACTAGGGTCGTACACTTAGTGCAGAGTTGAAAAAGTAGGCATGGGCACCCGTAGTACTACATTTTGCGTGCTTGATTTGTGTCAGTGGTTGACACCCTAGGACCTGATACACCCTAGGGTGGACCTAGCACATGTGACTACATTCCGCGATTGGGACGTATAACACCGACACACGACGAGAAAAGCCGATCGATTTAGATGGACTATTGGACCCCGTATTGGGTCATTTCATGTTATTGGATTTAGGGATCATTTCCGGATTTATACTTGACATGGATTTGGACACTAGTACAGTTAGTGCAGTAAACCTTATATATGTGATGCCACTCTTATCTTGTTACCTTTTATTATCATGCCAGTCCAGTTATTATCTTTATGTTTAATCTCAGTTTCTTATGTCCAGTTAACTTTATTAGTTTTTATGCTGATAGTCACTAGGGCTTACCAGTCTTTTTGACTGACCCGTTTTCTTCCACCTCTTTTTCTTTCGTTCCCTCCCCAGGTTCTCAGGGAGGAAACTCTAGCTCTTAGCTTGGACTTTGCTTGCTTTCTGATAGCTCATGTACGGTTTGGTCTTGAGCTATGCTATGGCTGCACTCATGCTCTTTTTAGGGAATAATATTGGACTTATGTTGTTTTAAGTACTTTGCTTCTTTAGAACTTGATGTAATGAAATAATGACTTGGTATTTGATGTAAGAGGTTTTGACTCTATTTTCCACGGAATGAGATTGGGTTAAATTTATATCCGCTGCTTTATATACTCTGTTTAATTTATGTTCTGTCTTGTGTTATCTCTGTGCCTGTTTACTAGATAATACCCCTCCAAAACTAGTGCATTCCCTTTGTGAGTGACCCTAGCAGAGGTGGGGTGTTACATTTGGTATCAGAGCAGAAGGTTACCAGACTGGGCAAAAGTTTTAAAAACTTTTTGAAAATTATTTTCAAAACCATTTATAAAGAAGCATTTTTCAAGAAAAGTTCTATTTTTAAGAAAAGGCTATTCCCCAAAAGCCATTAGCACTTTCCTTGTTTTCTCGTTTGAATCTTTTTCTTTTCGTTTTTCAGCATGACCGATCTTACCTTCCCGAGGGAGTACCCATACCCGGATGGTTCCGAAGGTACTTGGAAGCTAGGGCCAACGATGCGGGCCGGGCAGACATCCCTCCTCCTCCTACAGTAGTCGTGGTTCCTCCTCCTCCTCCCGGCACCGCCTTCGCCAAAATATGCAAAGACTTTATAGGAATGGGCGGCAAGAGCTTCCTTGGAACTGAGAGCTTCACTGAGGCACGAAACTGGTTAAAGGAGACTGAAGACCTGTTCGTTATCTTCGATATGGAGGATCATAGGAAAGTTCAGTTGGCAACATGGTTGTTTAAAGAGGAAGCTGCATTTTGGTGGGAAGTCACCAACGCTACCAGACCAATTGAGAATTGGGTAGACTTTAGAGAGAGGTTTGGGCTTAAATTCTTATCGTCAGCAGAAGCAAACCTTCAGATGGAGAGGTTGCTAGCACTCAAGCAAGGGGACATGTCTGTTAAGGAGTACGTGAATAAGTTTAATCAGCTTGCTCGGTTTGGTTTGGACTTAGTCAACACGGCTGAGAAGAAGGCTCTACGATTTGCTCGAGGATTGAGCGAGCCACTCCAAACTATGGCCATGACTCATGTGCCCATGGGGGCGACCTTTGAAAGCTTGGTGAATATGGCCCTACTTCATGAGGAAGACAAGGGTGACAAAAAGGAGGTTAAGTCTAATGAGACTCAGAACAAGAAGGTTGACTTCAAGAAGGGAGGCAACAAGAATAACAAGGGCAACAACAACAATGCTAACAAGCCACGTGAGACGAGGAAGTGCAACTTTTGTGGTATCACGGGACATATAGATAAAGACTGTAGGAGGAAGAAAAGAAAGTTGGGTGAATGCTTTCACTGTGGGGATACTGGACACATCAGTAAGGATTGCCCTAAGAAGCAAGGACAGGGGCTAGGGCAGACACAGCGAGCAGGACCATCTGGAGGGCAGTTGCAGGCTCTCAACACCACTCCAGCTCTTGACTGAGGTAGTAATATTTCTGTAGAAAGCCTTGTTTACATTTCTGAATTTCCTGTTCGAACCTTATTTGACTCTGGTGCATCGCATACTTTTATCTCTTCTGATATTGTTGAAAATCTGCACTTAAGTACTAGTCTAGTTGATGATCCCGTTAGTGTTTCAAATCCGATTGGGGACTCTGCCCATTTATCTATGATTTCTGTTGATTTGAGGATTTCCATCTTAAGCGTGGAATTCACGTGTAATGCTTATGTTCTCGGATTCATGGGATATGGTTTAATTCTGGGCATGGATTGGTTGTCCAATTATGGAGCTATCCTTGATTGTGAACGAAGGGTAGTGAGGCTCATGACACGCCTTGGTAATACCCTTGAACTTTCTTCTAACCCGAAGGGTCCGGTCATGTTATGTTATCTTGAATCTCTCGACTCGTCCGTTGACAATCTGCACTCCGTGAGAATAGTCCGAGAATATCCAGATATCTTTGATGAGGTGAAAGGGTTACCCCCTAAATGCGAGATAGACTTCCAAATTTATCTAGTTGATAATGCCAAGCCTGTTTCATTGCCTGTTAGGCATATGGCCCCGCGAGAAAGAAGAGAGCTCAGTAAACAAGTCAAGGAGTTGCTCGAGAAAAATTTCATAAGGCGAAGCATTCCTGAATGGGGTGCTCCGGTGGTATTCGCTACCAAGGCGGATGGTTCGCTTCGTCTGTGCGTAGATTATCGTGAGTTAAACAAGCTGACGAAGAAGAATAGGCACCCACTACCAAGAATCGATGATCTTTTTAACCAGCTTGTGGGAGCATCTGTTTTCTCTCAACTCGATCTAGCCACAGGATTCCATCAACTTAGAGTGGCTGAGGATAGCATTGACAAAACTGCGTTTAGGACTCCAGATGGGTTCTTCGAATGGCTCGTCATGCCGTTTAGGTTAACGAATGCACCCGCGTAGTTTGTAGACCTGATGAGTAGGGTGTTTCAGGAGTTCCTTAACAAGTTCGTGGTGGTTTTTGTGGACGATATTCTAATCTTCTCAAAGGATGAAGAAGAGCATGCTAGACACCTCAAGGAAGTCATGGATACGCTTAGAGCACACCAGTTAAAGGCTAAGTTCTCTAAATGCCATTTTTGGAGGGAGGAAGTTCGGTTTCTTGAGCACGTAGTTTCTAAGCAAGGTTTAGCCATGGACCCCGCAAAGGTAGTTGCGGTACAAGACTGGAAAATTCCTAAGAATGCAACAGAGGTGAGAAGCTTTCTCGGTTTGGCGGGCTTTTATAGGAAGTTCATTAAGGACTTCGCTAAGATTTCAGCCCCTCTTACTAAGTTAACAAAGAAAAACCTAGCGTTTGCATGGGACATAGAATGTGAGATTGCTTTTCAGAGACTCAAGAGAGCCCTCACCACAGCCCCAGTTTTAGCATTACCCGATGGAGGAAAAATGTTTACGGTGTACACAGATGCGTGCGGCACGGGATTAGGCGCTGTCCTAATGTAAGAAGGAAGAGTGATATGCTATGGGGGTATACAACTTAAAGTTCATGAGAAGAACTATCCCACACATGACTTGGAGTTAGCCGCGATTGTTTTTACACTTAAAGCTTGGCACCATTATCTCCTAGGGGAGAGATTCGAGCTGTACACCGACCACAAATCGCTTAAGTATCTCTTTTCGCAAAAAGATTTGAATCTGAGACAGAAGCGGTGGATGGAATTCTTGGCCTCATATGACTTCGATATAACTTATACCCCTGGCAAGGGTAACGTGGTGGCGGATGCGCTAAGTAGAAAAAGGTTGACTTTGAGCCCCTTATTTGTTGAAAGAAAAAGTCTAGAGTTTATAGCGACCTTTGATTTTACGCATGCTGTTGAGTCATTGACTGGTACGTTAGCATCTCTTGAGCTGAGACCTATGCTTCTAGATCAAGTAGGGACTTCGCAGAAAGAAGACCCACAGATAGTCGAAATCATGGACAAGTTAATCAGTGGTGAGACGTCAAGTCACCTTGGTAGGTATGCCATTGATGACAAATGATGGCTAAGGCGCGATGGCAGGCTATGTGTTCCACTAGTGGGAGACTTAGTAAATAAAGTTCTCGAAGAGGCGCATCACTCGAAGATGACTATACATCCCGGAGGGGATAAGATGTATAGAGATATGAAACGCATTTTCTTTTGGGCCGGAATGAAAAAAGACGTGGCAGAATTCGTCTCAAAGTGCATGGTGTGCCAACAAGTCAAGGCCGAATCTAAGAAGCCCGGTGGGCTATTACATCCTTTGGAGGTCCCTCAATGGAAGTGGGAAAGTATCTCGATGGATTTCGTGGATGGATTGCCTAGGTCGAGGAAGGGGAATACTAGCATATGGGTCATTGTTGATAGACTCACGAAGAGTGCTCACTTCATTCCGGTGAAAAGCAAAAGGACTGCATCATGAATAGCGTCTATTTACCTTCGAGAGATAGTACGGTTGCACGGGGTTCCTTCTAGCATAGTCAGTGATCGTGACCCAATTTTCACTAGCCAGTTTTGGAATAGTCTGCAAGAAGCAATGGGTACGCAACTTAATTTAAGTACAGCCTATCACCCTCAGACGGATGGACAGACCGAAAGGGTAAATAGAGTACTAGAGGATCTTTTGAGGCTATGCATTCTTGATTTTGGTGGTACTTGGGAAGACCATCTCCCTCTCATGGAGTTTGCTTATAATAATAGCTACCAAGCTAGCATAGGGATGGCACCATTCGAAGCCCTGTATGGAAGACCGTGCAAGTCACCAACTTGTTGGTGGGAGACGACTGACAGACTTATACTTGGGCCCGACATGATACGAGACACTTCTGAGAAGGTGGGGTTGATACGAAGACGAATGAAAGCGGCCCAAGATAGACAGAAATCTTATGCGGACAAGAGAAGGACAGACCTAGAGTTCGAAGTCGGAGATATGGTTTTCATAAAAGTCTCTCCTTTGCGCAATGTGGTTCGTTTTGGAGCAATTGGAAAGCTAGCACCGAGGTTCGTAGGACCGTTCTCTATCACTGAGAGGATTGGGCAGATGGCCTATAAGGTAGAGTTACCTGAGAGGCTGGCCGGAGTTCACAATGTCTTTCACGTCTCGCATCTCCGAAAGTGCCTACATGAATCAGCTGAGGTGGTTGAGCCAAGCATCCTCGAAGGCGTAGAAGTGGAGAAAGAAGCAACGCTGAGGCGAGTTCCTATTCGTATCTTAGGGACGGAGATCAAGAAGCTAAGGAATCGCGAAGTCAAGCTAGTCAAAGTACAGTGGAGTGAAGCCCAAGAAGACGCAACTTGGGAAACCGAGGAGAAGATATGCGTGCTTTACCCACTTCTTTTTGAGGGTACTTTCTCGATCTCTTTTTCCTTTGAGCTTGTAAACCTTTCGTATCATGCTACCTATGTTTGTTTTGTTAATCTTGTCTTGAGAACCTTAGAACCTTCTTTGAATGCAAACATGTATTTGAAACATGTTATGGTTGATGTTTGCAAATGGTTGCAAGTGTTTGCAAGTGATTTCTAGTGGATGCATGACACACATTAGGCACTAGATCAGCTCAGACACCTTTTCATGTTGCATTTGCATGGGTGCTTATACTTGTACATGGATGAACTTGTTATGCTATCACGTGGATGTTGCATATGGATGATGTTTGTGCACTCATGTAGAAATTTTAAGTTATGTTAGGAATTTGCATACATGTTGGACTCATTACACTAACATATCTTGCATTATGGAGGTTTACTGAATCAGTAACCGCCTGATCTTTTGCATTAGATAAGTACATATACACAAACATACTGCATATTTTCATACAGCATTAGAAATCTTTTTAAGGACAATGGTTGCTCGTGAATGATGTTGTGAGTAGATGGATGTGGATGGTAGGATGCGTTCTTCCTAACATAGAGATTTCGGGGACGAAATCCTTTAAGGAGGGGATAATGTAACAACCCATATTTTAATAACGTGTTATAACTATAAATCAAGGCAGAATTAAATTTTAAAATAAGAATCAAGGGAAACGGGTTACGCCATTACGTTCGTCTCGAAATTCTGCTTGAAAACGAGTCCGAGTTTACGAAAATCGGAGTCCGTATGACCAAGATATGGCTCTCCAAAGTTTTAGAAAATTCCAGAGTTCAAAACAGTTCGAATTCAAGTTCAAAATTTGAATTTCAAAACCCATACAGATTGGGCAGGAAAAATCCCGCCAGCACCAGGTCGACTGGGGAGTCGACTGGGCAGTCGACCCCCCCCTCAGACCAAGTCGACTGGGCAGTCGACTTGGGTGTCGACCTGGTCACCTAGCCTGTTTTTGAGCCAGATGTATCTGGTCTCGTTGCTTGTCCAGATTCACTCTCTAAACACTATATAAACAGCCCCTGACCCTAGACTTTCTATCACATTCTTGTCCGACCATATGCTGCTGAAGTTCTGACTGGAAGATAGAGAACAAGGAGGCTATTCAGGACTTTGTTAGTGCTACATTGGTTTGGGGATTTGCTAGAGATTCTTCTTCTACTCTTTTTGCTTTCTCATTCTCTAGACTACGATCTGTAAGCCCTTTGTCACTCTTAGATTTAAACTGTAAATTTAACCTGAACACGATGTAAACTGAAATTATGCCTAAACATGATAACTAAGTTGGATCTACTATTGTATACCTTGGATCTATGACTATCACTTTTAAATCTGTTATTTTGAATCTAGTTTTGTACACCCCAGATCTATTAATCTTAAATGTTGACTTGTGGAATATTAGTATGAACTTGATTTGGATATATTCATGTTTAATCTAAAACCCCTTTACGATCTTTATCTTGCCATGCCTGTGATGTTGAAACTATTATTGGGGTACTATCTTATGTCAATCCTTTACCATGTCTATCACCATGTCTTGTCAAGTTGATGTTGAGACCCTATTTCATATGCCTGTAATGTTATAATCATCATGCTTAACTTGTGAACACCTTTGCCATTCTATGACTATCCTGTTTGTGTTATTCCCTATTTTGACATGTTGTATTAATGCGAATTCACGTACGTTGGGGATACGTTTTGGGTAGATTAGGCAAACTTGAAAATTGGCTATGGAATTGACATGATATGTCATGAAAATATGACATGAAAACTTGACATGAGAATAAGCTTGAAAACATGAATTTGGGACATGACAATTAGATAACTTGAAAATGGCCAACTCGAGGTTGGGTTGAATTTGCAATGTAAATCTGCCCGGAACCGCCCGACATATCCAGTAGTTGCAAATAATAGGACCCAATGTGAGTAGTTGGTCATATAGCACTTTAAACCCGAGGTTAGACTAGGTTATGGTGTAAATCTGCCCGGAACCGCCCGGCACATCCAGTAACCATAACCAAGTCTAATGTGAGAGGTTGGGGTGTGTTAAGTAAATTAATGCCACATGGTAAGGTTAAGTCATGGACCCCTTGAATATACTTAACCAATTTGACACGTCGATTTGATAGGGTTAAGTCTTGAACTGCTTGTATATATACTTAACCAACTAGATACATGTTTGGATAGGGTTAAGTCATGACCTTTTTAATGACAATACTTAACCCATTAGAAATCCTAGCCACGTGGTCCCTTTCAGCAGTAACCCACTTAGAAGTATCACGATACCCTGGGGACTAGGCAGGGTGGGGCACGATTACTGGGCTGATTGTAAGCGACCAAGAATAACGGCTGAGTAAGGTGCGCCAGTGTAGGTTCAGGCGGACTAGGGTCGTGCACTTAGTCCGGAGTTGAAAAAGTAGGCATGGGCACCCATAGTACTACATTATGCGTGCTTGATTTGTGTCAGTGGTTGACACCCTAGGACCTGATACACCCTAGGGTGGACCTAGCACATGTGACTACATTCGGCGATTGGGCCGTATAACACCGACACACGACGAGAAAAGCCGATCGATTTAGATGGACTGTTGGACCCCGTATTGGGTCATTTCATGTTATTGGGTTTAGGGATCATTTCCGGATTTGTACTTGACATGGATTTGGACACTAGTACAGTTAGTGCAGTAAACCTTGTATATCCGATGCCACTCTTATCTTGTTACCTTTTATTATCATGCCAGTCCAGTTATTATCTTTATGTTTAATCTCAGTTTCTCATGTCCAGTTAACTTTATTAGTTTTTATGCTGATAGTCACTTGGGCTTACCAGTCTTTTTGACTGACCCGTTTTCTTCCACCACTTTTTCTTTCGTCCCCCCCCCCCCAGGTTCTCAGGGAGGAAACTCTAGCTCTTAGCTTGGACTTTGCTTTCTTTCTGACAGCTCATGTATGGTTTGGTCTTGAGTTATGCTATGGCTGCACTCATGCTCTTTTTGGGGAATAATATTGGACTTATGTTGTTTTAAGTACTTTGCTTCTTTAGAACTTGATGTAATGAAATAATGACTTGGTATTTTGATGCAAGAGGTTTTGACTCTATTTTCCACGGAATGAGATTGGGTTAAATTTGTATTTGCTGCTTTATATACACTGTTTAATTTATGTTCTGTCTTGTGTTATCTCTGTGCCTGTTTACTAGATAATACCCCTCCAAAACTAGTGCATTCCCTTTGTGAGTGACCCCGGAAAGGGGGGGTGTTACAATTATAAGAAGCTTCTGTCAAGATAAGAAATACTTCGGTCGAGCGAACTCGATTAAAGATGTACTTAAAAACCTAGGAGTTCCAAACCTTAATACTAGATTTAAGATGCTTGAGTTTGAGAGAGAAAACTGCTAAAGGTCTACCAAAAGATGGGAGAGACCAAGATTCCTCCATATGCAATGGAAGGAGTGCTGGATCTCCATATGGATTGAAAAAGAAACAAGCTCTGTCCCGACAAATCGAAGGGAGAGAAAATCAGAATCGTCAGAGCATGGTCCGAGTTAGTGTGATGAAGGTGAGTAATCGAGAAGAAGAATGGTAAACTAAACCACCCTTCCGACTCGAAAACTCTATCGAGCTGGGAAAGGATCCAGCTGAGGCACTCTTGTTTATTACATCAAGTGAAGGATGAACCAACCAAAGACACCTTAGAAAGACCCAATTTGATATGAAAGAATTGAAATCCTCAACTATCACGAAAAATAGAGGATACCCCACCCTTCCCCATTTGACACGAGATAACATTGAATTCTCCTCCGATGACCAAAGCCTCAAAATCTAAGGCAGAGAGGGACATAGTATCATTCTACAAGATCAACCAATTGATGTGATCACATCTGGCATAAATTGCAGAAAAAAGAGAGGAGTAGGCAAAGACGAAAAAGAACACTCAACTGGCAACATTTGAGCCAAGTCAAAGAGAGGTCGCACATCAACATCTTTCGCCCATAGAATCCTAATCTTGTTGGAAATGTTGGATAAGCCACCCAAGAAGCCAAGGGAAAAGACAATGTTGGTGTGTACTTCATGTCCCATAAGTGGATCCTGAATTGCCACTAGCTGGTGGAATGTTTCTTGACTATGCACTTAAGTTGCGTGAGAGAGACATCATTACCAATGCGTCAAACGTTCCAGAACAAACATTCTCCATCACAAAAGAAAAAAGAAGAAAACCCCACAAAGAAAATTTGATTAAAAAAATACGGATAAATAAGATAGAGGTGCATCGAGTAGATCAAACTATCTGCTCGGTCGCCACTTGAGAGCAAGGGCGGATAATGCAAGGAGTTCGAGGCTGAGACCTCAATCTCCTACGAGAAAATCCAGAAGAAGAACTAGAGGATCGACTAGAAGTGGGGCATCTTCATACGCAAAAGAGGTCGAGCAGGACTACTGGGCAGAAGAAATAAAATCCAACCTTCAAGAATGAGAGTTCATGGTAAGCCGAGATAATCGATCATTTATGATCGATATCTCGACCGTACTAAGAAAGGAACCGAATGCGATAGAGAAGAAAAGGAAATGGAAATTGTAACACCCCACCTCCGTTAAGGTCACTCACAAAGGGAATGCCTTAACTTTGGTGGAGCATTTTAGTAAACAGAACAGAAACTTACAAGACAGATAAAACAGTACTTGAAAAATTTTAACTTTATTACAGCGGAAACAGAAAATTAATATGGTTACATCCTTTCAATTTCAGAATTCAAGTACAAAATATCAGTCTTGTACAAAAGCCTTCAAAATGCATAGTTTAAAATCATAATCCCCATGGAACGGAAGCTATACAGAGCCAAGCCATACTTTAAGCACTTCAAGCAAAGAGAAATCCGGATCAAGCTAAAGTATTTCCCTCCTTGGATAACATGGGGGGGAAACGGAAGAAAGGAGGCGAAACAACAAGGGTCAGACAAAAAGTCTGGCAAGTCCAGTGACTTTCAGCATATGAACAGATAATAATAATATGATATGAACATAAAACTGGATGTGAGATAACTATAACAGATGTAGCAGATATAAAAGAAAAACAGAATGATATAAACTATTGTTTTACACTTCTCTGCACTAATACTAGTATAACGAAATTAGGTGTCACCCTAATGTCTAAATTGAAGCAGGAACGGGTACAGAATACTTTAACAGAAACAGAATGCTAATAATGGGCCTTTACTACCCGATCAGAAAACAGACAGAAGAAGAAACATATTTATCCCTATGGAAACAGAATGTGGAATTAGGTGTACACTAGTAATGGGCCTTTACCACCCGAACAGACGGTACCACACAGAAACAGACAGGTGTTACCACCCAACAGAAACAGACGGTACCAACAGAAACAGACAGAACTAAGCGTACCCTAAAACCCTACCCCAAGCGATCGGCTCCCTAATACATAAATATCCTGTGTCGGCCCCACAGTAGGGTGTATCACTCCCTAAAGTGACAACCAATTGGCACAGACCTATTTACAGATGTCACGACGTCTTACATCCTCAGAGGCAGACCGGGATCCATGCACGCACATGACCCGGTTGGAACGCACCATCAACACCCCTCGCCATTATCAGAATGAACCACTTATAATTAGTTCAGTAAGCGTGCCCGGACCCTACTTACTGTTGGGTCAAAGTTTTGATACCAGAAAGGGTTACTGACTAATATGGGTCCCATACAACAGATGACACAAGTAATTCCCCTCCTAACCTTGTGTCCCCAGACTAACAGATTTCAGATTAACTTGTTTACAAGTCCAGACATGCAGAATTCAGATTTACTAATTCATAGATTAAGTTAACAAGTTTTCAGACTAACGGGTCAGATGTACAGATTTTTCAGATTTGTCTAACTTTGTATTGGGCCTACAGTTTCATGGGCGGGTTTTACTACATCTATTAATCCTGTTGGTTTAACCCTATTTTCCCTAATACGTTTTAGACGTCATTCTTATCTTAGATTTGCATTAATTAATTATTAATGCACAGACCTCTCACATTAGGTCGGTAGCTTGTGGCCGCTGGATATGCCGGGCGGTTCCGGGCAGACTTCTGCCACAAGCCAGACCTAACCTCGTGTCTTACGCATGTTATGACTAACTTCTCACATTAGAACCTATTGTTTGCGGCCACTGGATGTGTCGGGCGGTTCCGGGCAGATTTACGCCGCAAACTCATTCTAACCTCGAGTTAGCCATGTTTATCTTTGCGGCCAATTAATTAATAATTTACCGTTTATGCGCACGCCCAATATATATGCCAATTCAGATTATATCAATAACAGGATGATTATATCAACATAGCAGATAACAGATTTTATATGACTTAACGGATTTAACAGATTTAGTAACTTAGCAGATTTTGGCATATAACAGGTTAGGCATTTCAACCGACAAATTTAACAGATTAGGCATTTCAATCTAATTAGCAGTCTAAGCAATATAACAAAACTAGTAGTTTAGGCAACTTGACAAATTAGCAGATTTAGCAAATTTAAAATTTCTAAAAGTTCTATTTACATGCCTTGCCCAATCATAAATTGGCCTAAATTCATATGCTTACATAATTGTCATGATTCACAACATATACTCCATGTTTGCATGAGCGCAGAATATGGACATAATTTGCCATATAACATATGTTCCAATTTTTGTTAAACTAGCATTTTACAGCAGATTCGCATATAAATTATACCAAATATAACCATTAATTTCAATGCATGCCATATATCCAAAAATCCCTATTTAGGTGTAATCACAATAATAGATATCCTAATTAATGTAAATCTTTACACCTAAGTTTCCTTATCTTCTTCTTTTTGAGTCATGAATCATTATGCAAACTATACCCAACAATATAAATCTTTAAATCATATCTTCTAAAAATCATATCTTGACTTTTATATGCATTTTGTCCAAAGTCTCAAATCATATGTAACCTCACAATGGTTCCTCTTTTCTTCTATCATAGAATATGCATAGATCCAAATCTAGTTTACAACATATGCTCATTAATTACAGTTCTAAATTACAACATAACTATGAATACAACATGCATAAATTATATGTTCATAGTCAAATTTATGCATATGTCCAATATATTTTATGCCTCAGACCTAAAGTCATACATTCAATGCATCATTCATAATTTTTCCCAAAATTTGCGTTCATACGTTCATCTCTTATGAGATTAGGCACAGGCTCGTGGTAGCCTGGCTATAAAAACAGAAAAGAAGAAAAGGGATACAGAACAGTCACAGAAAAACAAATCTGACAGAAGAGAATATATATACAATCTCAGATTCAGAATTAAAAACATATCAAAATTATAATTAACGTTTATAGCGGAAAATAACTGTACTTGCCTTGATTGGATTAAAGAAAGAACTTTAACTTGTTGTAGAATCTTTGCAGAAACTTTAATCTCTAGTTTGAATTAAGTTGCTTAGGCTGATGTTGATTATCTTCTAGTTTTAATTCTAGCAGAGCAGCGACGCCATTTTTATTTTTATTTTTAGAAGAAGAGAGCAATGGAGGCTAGAGAATTGTGTAAGAAACCTAGGTAGAGTCTAGGGTCATTTTATAGAGTTTATGAACTGATTAGGACCATCGATGTTGCTTGGATTGATCGTAGCCATTCATTCGAAAGAGAGACCAATTAGAGCCTGCCACCTAGCCCTAATGACAAAGCAGACTACAGAAAATCGACTAACAGAGAATAGGCCAGCCAGGTTGGGCTGGGTTCGACCTGGCTCTGGACCAGGTCGACAGCCCTGTCGACAGCCCTGTCGACAGCCCTGTCGACCTGGTTAGACCAGGTCGACAGCCCAGTCGACCTGGGTGTCTTAGGCGGGAGTTTTCCCGCCTTGGCCAATTGGGCCCGGTTTTAATTTTTAAACTGTTTTATTCTGTTCGAATTTTAAACTTAATTCAGAAACTTCCGAAGGCCATATCTTCTTCATACGGACTCCATTTTTCGAAAACTCGGACTCTATTTCGCGTATTTTTCCGAGACGAACGCAATGGCGTATCCCGTTTCCCTTAGTTCTTTGATTTCAAATTAATTATACTTTAATTTGTTAATTCCACAGTTATAGAATACACGGGGTGTTACATTCTCCCCCACTTAAAAGGATTTCGTCCCCGAAATCTTCAAGTTAAGAAGAATGTGTCCTACCATCCAATCACCCATCTACTCAACCATCATCCACAAGCATCCATTGTCCTTAGAAAACTTCTAATGTTGTATGAACATATGCAAAAGTGTGTGTATATGTTCCTTACCTAATGCAAAGATCAGGCGGTCTACTGATTCAGTTGACCTCCTTAATGCGAATTATGTCAGTGCCATGAGTCCAACATGTATGCAATAGAATTCTGATGATATAGTATTTCTATATGAGTGCACAACCATTCACTCAAATGCAACATCCATGTGCTGAATCAACCATTTTGCATCCACAAGAATTGAAAAATGCTCACTCATCCATATGCAGTATGAGAGTGTTTTCGAGCCGATCTAGTGCCTAGTGTGTGTATATGCATCCACGGGCAACCACTAGCAACCACTTGCATCCACTTGCAACCATCAAACATAACATGTCTCAAACACATGTTTACACCCATTAGTTTCTACCTAAAGTTCAAATATTCGATCGATAAGATACAGTCGCATGATGGAAGCGAGTACAGATAGAACGGAAATTTGGTTCCCATTAGACATGGGTCCTAGGTATCGGCCCCAAAGACCGAAACCAACATTAAATTAATACCCCATGAAAACTCAGAATGTATGCGTCATACTTGACGCCTAACACAGATATCCCTCAAACCCCAATCTCAAACAGATGATCCATAACCCTTATGGGTCTGAGTCTATAGCGGAATTCAGAAATAATACTAGTATTTAAAGTGCA
The DNA here is from genome assembly GCA_030737875.1 of Allium sativum. Classification (NCBI taxonomy): domain Eukaryota; kingdom Viridiplantae; phylum Streptophyta; class Magnoliopsida; order Asparagales; family Amaryllidaceae; genus Allium; species Allium sativum. The sequence continues at coordinate 828,375,059 of CM060909.1, forward strand.
GAGTATCGATTACAAAATCAAAATATCAGAATTAGAAAAAGTCTTAACTCCATAATCAGATAAAGAAATTAAACCTACTATAGAAATTTTCCTATTTCTATCCTAGCCACTAGCCTCAAGAGTGTTCGCCTGCCCTCCTTGTCCTCGTCTCTTCGGGCAGTCCCTAGTGAAGTGTCCCATCTCCCCACAGTTGAAGCAAGCGCCCTTCCTTTTTCTGCAATCCTTGTTCAGATGAGTTGAGCTCCCACAAGTAAAGCACTTTTTCCCCTTCTTATCTTCAGACTTCTCATCCTTCTTTTGTGTTTCCTTTTTGGGCCCCGCTTTCTTATTCTGTGGTTCTTCCTTCTTTGTCTCTTTCGGGCCCTTGTCTTCCTCGTGCAGTAGTGCCATATCCACCAATTTCTCATAAGTTCCTCCCATGGGTACATGGGTCATGGCTAGGCTGTGCAGTGGCTCATTCAATCCTTTAACAAAGCGGAGAGCCTTTTTATGCTGAGTGTTGACTAAATCCAATCCGAATCTTGCTAGTTGGTTGAACTGGTTGACGTATTCCTTGACCGTCCTACTTCCTTGCTTAAGAGACAAGAACTTTTCCAATTGTAAACTTCGTTCAGCTTGCGAGAGAAATTTTGTCTCAAACCTTGTTCTAAAATCCATCCATGTCTCAACCGGCCTCTCGGCGTTAGTGACTTCCCACCAATAGGAAGCTTCGTCTTTGAGCAGCCATACTGCCAACTGTACCTTCTGCCTATCGTCCACCTCGAAGATAACGAATAGATCCTCATTTTCTTTGAGCCAATTCCTTGCTTCAACGAATGATTCAGTTCCTTTGAAATCATTCCCACCCATGGCCCTAAAATCTCTACAGATCTTTGAGAAAGCAATTGTACGAGGAGGGGGTGGAGGAGGGGGATCATTTGCTGGACCTGCAGCGGCGGTCCTAGCCTCAAGATATTGACGAAACCAACCGGGTACATGAACACCCTCTGGTATCCCAGATGCTTCAGACATGCTGGAACGAAAAAGGAAAGGTTCAATACAAAAAGGACTGAAAGAAAGATATATAGCTCTTGGGGATCATGTTTTTCAAAATAAGCTTTATTTTTGAAAATACTTCCTTTCAAAACCTTTTTGAAAACAGTTTTCAAAAACTTTACCCAATCTGGTAACCTTCAGCTCTGATACCAAGTGTAACACCCCACCTCCGTTAAGGTCACTCACAAAGGGAATGCCTTAACTTTGGTGGAGCATTTTAGTAAACAGAACAGAAACTTACAAGACAGATAAAACAGTACTTGAAAAATTTTAACTTTATTACAGCGGAAACAGAAAATTAATATGGTTACATCCTTTCAATTTCAGAATTCAAGTACAAAATATCAGTCTTGTACAAAAGCCTTCAAAATGCATAGTTTAAAATCATAATCCCCATGGAACGGAAGCTATACAGAGCCAAGCCATACTTTAAGCACTTCAAGCAAAGAGAAATCCGGATCAAGCTAAAGTATTTCCCTCCTTGGATAACCTGGGGGGGGGGAACGGAAGAAAGGAGGCGAAACAACAAGGGTCAGACAAAAAGTCTGGCAAGTCCAGTGACTTTCAGCATATGAACAGATAAAAATAATATGATATGAACATAAAACTGGATGTGAGATAACTATAACAGATGTAGCAGATATAACAGAAAAACAGAATGATATAAACTATTGTTTTACACTTCTCTGCACTAATACTAGTATAGCGAAATTAGGTGTCACCCTAATGTCTAAATTGAAGCAGGAACGGGTACAGAATACTTTAACAGAAACAGAATGCTAATAATGGGCCTTTACTACCCGATCAGAAAACAGACAGAAGAAGAAACATATTTATCCCTATGGAAACAGAATGTGGAATTAGGTGTACACTAGTAATGGGCCTTTACCACCCGAACAGACGGTACCACACAGAAACAGACAGGTGTTACCACCCAACAGAAACAGACGGTACCAACAGAAACAGACAGAACTAAGCGTACCCTAAAACCCTACCCCAAGCGATCGGCTCCCTAATACATAAATATCCTGTGTCGGCCCCACAGTAGGGTGTATCACTCCCTAAAGTGACAACCAATTGGCACAGACCTATTTACAGATGTCACAGCGTCTTACATCCTCAGAGGCAGACCGGGATCCATGCACGCACATGACCCGGTTGGAACGCACCATCAACACCCCTCGCCATTATCAGAATGAACCACTTATAATTAGTTCAGTAAGCGTGCCCGGACCCTACTTACTGTTGGGTCAAAGTTTTGATACCAGAAAGGGTTACTGACTAATATGGGTCCCATACAACAGATGACACAAGTAATTCCCCTCCTAACCTTGTGTCCCCAGACTAACAGATTTCAGATTAACTTGTTTACAAGTCCAGACATGCAGAATTCAGATTTACTAATTCATAGATTAAGTTAACAAGTTTTCAGACTAACGGGTCAGATGTACAGATTTTTCAGATTTGTCTAACTTTGTATTGGGCCTACAGTTTCATGGGCGGGTTTTACTACATCTATTAATCCTGTTGGTTTAACCCTATTTTCCCCAATACGTTTTAGACGTCATTCTTATCTTAGATTTGCATTAATTAATTATTAATGCACAGACCTCTCACATTAGGTCGGTAGCTTGTGGCCGCTGGATATGCCGGGCGGTTCCGGGCAGACTTCTGCCACAAGCCAGACCTAACCTCGTGTCTTACGCATGTTATGACTAACTTCTCACATTAGAACCTATTGTTTGCGGCCACTGGATGTGCCGGGCGGTTCCGGGCAGATTTACGCCGCAAACTCATTCTAACCTCGAGTTAGCCATGTTTATCTTTGCGGCCAATTAATTAATAATTTACCGTTTATGCGCACGCCCAATATATATGCCAATTCAGATTATATCAATAACAGGATGATTATATCAACATAGCAGATAACAGATTTTATATGACTTAACGGATTTAACAGATTTAGCAACTTAGCAGATTTTGGCATATAACAGGTTAGGCATTTCAACCGACAAATTTAACAGATTAGGCATTTCAATCTAATTAGCAGTCTAAGCAATATAACAAAACTAGTAGTTTAGGCAACTTGACAAATTAGCAGATTTAGCAAATTTAAGATTTCTAAAAGTTCTATTTACATGCCTTGCCCAATCATAAATTGGCCTAAATTCATATGCTTACATAATTGTCATGATTCACAACATATACTCCATGTTTGCATGAGCGCAGAATATGGACATAATTTTCCATATAACATATGTTCCAATTTTTGTTAAACTAGCATTTTACAGCAGATTCGCATATAAATTATACCAAATATAACCATTAATTTCAATGCATGCCATATATCCAAAAATCCCTATTTAGGTGTAATCACAATAATAGATATCCTAATTAATGTAAATCTTTACACCTAAGTTTCCATATCTTCTTCTTTTTGAGTCATGAATCATTATGCAAACTATACCCAACAATATAAATCTTTAAATCATATCTTCTAAAAATCATATCTTGACTTTTATATGCATTTTGTCCAAAGTCTCAAATCATATGTAACCTTACAATGGTTCCTCTTTTCTTCTATCATAGAATATGCATAGATCCAAATCTAGTTTACAACATATGCTCATTAATTACAGTTCTAAATTACAACATAACTATGCATACAACATGCATAAATTATATGTTCATAGTCAAATTTATGCATATGTCCAATATATTTTATGCCTCAGACCTAAAGTCATACATTCAATGCATCATTCATTATTTTTCCCAAAATTTGCGTTCATACGTTCATCTCTTATGAGATTAGGCACAGGCTCGTGGTAGCCTGGCTATAAAAACAGAAAAGAAGAAAAGGGATACAGAACAGTCACAGAAAAACAAATCTGACAGAAGAGAATATATATACAATCTCAGATTCAGAATTAAAAACATATCAAAATTATAATTAACGTTTATAGCGGAAAATAACTGTACTTGCCTTGATTGGATTAAAGAAAGAACTTTAACTTGTTGTAGAATCTTTGCAGAAACTTTAATCTCTAGTTTGAATTGAGTTGCTTAGGCTGATGTTGATTATCTTCTAGTTTTAATTCTAGCAGAGCAGCGACGCCATTTTTTTTTTTTTTTTTTTAGAAGAAGAGAGCAATGGAGGCTAGAGAATTGTGTAAGAAACCTAGGTAGAGTCTAGGGTCATTTTATAGAGTTTATGAACTGATTAGGACCATTGATGTTGCTTGGATTGATCGTAGCCATTCATTCGAAAGAGAGACCAATTAGAGCCTGCCACCTAGCCCTAATGACAAAGCAGACTACAGAAAATCGACTAACAGAGAATAGGCCAGCCAGGTTGGGCTGGGTTCGACCTGGCTCTGGACCAGGTCGACAGCCCTGTCGACCTGGTTAGACCAGGTCGACAGCCCAGTCGACCTGGGTGTCTTAGGCGGGAGTTTTCCCGCCTTGGCCAATTGGGCCCGGTTTTAATTTTTAAACTGTTTTATTCTGTTCGAATTTTAAACTTAATTCAGAAACTTCCGAAGGCCATATCTTCTTCATATGGACTCCGTTTTTCGAAAACTCGGACTCTATTTCGCGTATTTTTCCGAGACGAACGCAATGGCGTATCCCGTTTCCCTTAGTTCTTTGATTTCAAATTAATTATACTTTAATTTGTTAATTCCACAGTTATAGAATACACGGGGTGTTACAGAAATATCAGACAGAGGCGGAGAATCGACAGGATCCGATGGAGAAAATGACTATGAAAAGAAACATGTAGAAACAACATGAATCTGTGTTTCACTATACTATGAGGACCCTCTTAAGGTCGAATTGTCACCAGATTGACAATCCAACACTGAGCAGAGCATTTTACAAGAGGCTGGGCACAAAGACAGATAAATGTGGAAAGAAAAAGGAAAATTAAATTCTGCAAATAACCGCTCTACGCTAGACGGTGGTCCTCCGATGGTAGCCGTATATATCAGCATAAGTGATAGATATACGCCTACGACCGAAGTTTGAAATCATGGATGACCAGGCACTACGAAAAAAAACCCAACCAACTAGCCACAAACAAAAGCAGGATCCCAAAATCATGAAAAAAATCATTGATAGATTTGCAGTGAAAAATCTGCAGTAGTCGAAAACGAACAAAATCAGGTCCCAGTAAAAAAGTAGAGCAACCTAGGAGGCCTATTGAGAAAAAGTATGAAACCAATGCCAGCACTAAAATAGTGCACTATCAAAAAAAGATGAAGGACAATCCCCACAATAAGATGGGAATTCCAATTAGACCGAAACCTAAATTGCAAGGAGTTAAACGTGAAAACAATGCCGAAAAGAAAAAGGATGATGTACAAGTCCTACTACGCAAATGATGTCATAATTCGAAAACCAAAGCACAACAAATGCACCATCGACCATAAAGGGTAAGAAACACACAGAAAATGCAAGGGGGCGACAACATCAACGTCACACACACTTCAAAAGACAAAACAAAAAAGGGGAAAGAGACAACCTAATAACAACATACCCATTAACAATGGTGCATCGAGCCTAAGATTACCACAATATATAAATAACTTACTAAACGAAGTCAAAGAAGCCATATCTGATGGGGAACCCTAAGCACATGCCTAAAATGATGAACAACAAACACTAAGAACTCATCAACAACCAATTTAGGTGTCTCGGTTACCTCGCCGGCTGCAGAACAAGCTAGCTGCATCCGGAGATAAGTTGCATCCCATCTCTTTATTAAGCACGATCAACCCAAAGCTAGCCACCGTCTGTACATGCCACCCTTAAGCCAACATTATCTAGGAACTGGGGTGACATCCACAACACCGCTAGTTCCAAAAAACACATCAACATCAGAGACAAAATCGAGAGTGACAAAGTAGTTGCTCGTGTCTAGCGAAGGCAGTACACGCACATGTGCGACACCATTAACAACTGCAAAAACTTCCTTCTCGCAAAAACTAGTGGAAGGGGCGAGGAGTCAATCCTAGACACGCATGCCTACCAACGTGACTACCGACGACAAAGAGATATGAAAGGGATCCAAACGGAGTTACCAACCTCTGGCCAATCCAACAAAGGCAGAGAAAAACAAGATATCTTCTTAGGAAGATAACGTATAGGGGGATGAAATCCCCTTATCCATTACCACTAAGAGAATTTTCAACGGTAGCGTTGTAACAAGGATAACCAACATGCTCAGCAAACACAGTCGACTCCAAAGAAAAAGATACACCACTTACCGGTCTCGGCAATGATGATAAACCAAGACTGGAAATCGATTTTGGTAGGAACTGATAGGGAGGATCAAATCCCCTAATCAATTACCACCATCATCGGCGGTTGAGTTAAAACAAAGAAGAACATCTGGCTTAAAACCATCTCCACGCCAGTCATTCGAGCGTTTTAACATAGCACAATCTGGAGAAACCGCAATAAGGGCCATGACCTAATGAAATTTACAAGGGCATAATTCCAAAAATGCATCTTCCACGATAACATACCGATGATGCGAAATCACCACAAAAGACGAAAACAACCCAGCTTGAACAACAATGGAAGATGCACCAATAATCACGACTGACATTGGTACTTATGAAGAGGCACTAATCCCTCGATAGCCCCAACAACATTAAGGCAGAGACTACCCAAAGCACAATAATTGAGTTCGTCCCCAAACAAGGTTATGAAATCCTAAAACAGTGAAGGGGACAAAAGAATAGCAGCACAACAGAGAGAATAGAGGACCACCAAAGACGAGAAACGCGCAACAAAAATTAGAAGCTAACAAACAACTCGAAAGATTTGATTTAGAAACAAAATCGGAATTACAAAGTTTTAGTGGAAGCCATGGAAAGAAGAAAAGAGCCATTTTCTATTGAGGAAATGATTTTTGGGGACATAATTAATTAAACTAGATTGGAGAGATACGTTAGAGACATATTTCTTATTTTTATGTTTCATGATTAAGAAGTCTATCATAAACAAAACTTCTAGCCGATTTGATAATGTATATAAATACGAGCGTGATGGGACGTGTTTCGTACATGATGTCGACATCTGCTAATGCATGAATTGTTTTTCTATCTATTGCTTTTGTTTGTGTAATATATTCAAGATTATTCATATAAAATTTAGTTATGTTTTTGATTTGAAATTATATGAAGTTAATTTTAATTTTTATTCCTACTTTGTAACATCTATTCTTTTAATTTGGATTTTTACTTTTGCTATTAATTAATAAAAAGTGAATGTGTAAACCATATATTTATGATATATTAAGAGTTGGAAATATTCATAGACAGGCCCGGCTTCAGGGCTAGGCAGACCGGGCGGCCGTCTGGGGCAACCCACCGGACGGGGCAACGGAGAGGAGGAGGAAGTGGTGGATGGTTACTAGGATGTAATGTTTTATAAGTTACTGTAATGTTCCTTTAGCAAGGCTGGTTGTGGTGGAGTTGAAGCTGCATGAATTGCAACTCGTTGGTGGGGGGTTCGAATCCTGTTGTGTCCTTTTTTGTATTTTCTTTTATCAATTTCCCAATAGCCCTTCCAGTCAGAAGTTTTTTCATCAACCCTCCCTTTGAGCAACTCAACAATTTTTTTACCCCACAGTTTCCCTTGTCTTGCCTAGGGCAACCCGATCGTCTGCACCGGCCCTGTTCATAGATAGAGTGACATTTGAATTTGCAAAGAGCTCTTTTTGTTCGATATTTTGGTGGGATCGGCTGATTCGGAAATATTTACTGAAATATATTTTGAATTGGTAAATGGAACTTATTTATTAAATCTATTTTTTAACAGTTTTGGTACTTCACGTTCATATCATAGATGCGTAACACCAAATGTATTATAGTTATTAACAAAGATTGTATTTTGTTCATTACTGTTGGACTTTGATTTTCTCTTTTGGCCACCTAATCCGAGGGCTTCAAGGTCCTGCCTTTCTGAGTTTATCACAGTTGCTAACCCCACAGTTGTAACTCAGGCAAAAAGATTGTGTTTTTTCAAGGTCTAAGGTTTTGAAATTATATTGGATTTTTACCATGTTAGACCTGTTTAAGAATTGTATAACGCAAATAGACCTGTTTTGAAAGTAATTACAGAAATAGACCTGTTTTGTATTAACGAAGGCGCGTTTTGGAACCTCGCCCAAAGGCGCGATTTGGAAACTCGCCTGTACACTTTTGTTTTGAACTCCATAGAGACTTTCTTGAAATTCGATTTGGACATAACTCGAATTTTATAATATGAAATTCCCATTTTTCTGTTTCATTACTGAAATATAGTTCTATAGATTCAAACGTTTTGTGTTTTAATGAAAACCGACGTATAACGATTCCTATATATTCGAATGTAGATGTAAACGTTAAACTTCGAACTACCACGACATTTAATTAGTATATATAGCTTAACCAAACAACGTAAAACAAATACCAAATTCTAATATTCAAATACAAGAGAGATACATAGTCCGGTTAAGGACAGATAAGTTCGAAACATAACAAATACAGATACACGAAATGCAACACACTGACATCGCATCAACAAACATACATCTCCAGTTTAGGCTGCTGAAGTACACCGCTTTCTGTTATGGCCCAGCGATCCACATTTGTTGCACCTGTTTGTTTTGGGTGTTTGATGCTCGTCCATAACATTTTTGAACCTCGTTGATTTGGGTCGTCCAGCTAGTCTTTTGATAGTTGGAGGCAGTATTCGTGGACCGTTGTACGGGTCCCAGTATTTCTTATCGCGTACAGGATTAAACTCTAGGTCGTATGTAGCTCTATAACTTTCGATGGAGTACCATTCAGAAGCAAAATCGTGATGTGCTGTATTACTACCAAAACCCTGGGCTGAACAAGCTGCCATCACATGAGCACATGGTATCTTCTGCAGAAGTGGGATTCTGCATGTACATGTGACATCAGAACCGTCGATCACAACATCATATTCATCGCCGTAATTGTTAATCACTTGCCATTTATATCGACCAAATCGAACAAGCCTACAACGCCATGCGTCGATAGCACGAGCTTCAATTTTAGCTTCCCATTTTGGAGTAAGTTTTGAATTCAGACCCGCCCCCTTTTCTCGTCTCTTATAGAAATACTCAACTGATCGAAAGAACGTTCTTGCAACCAACACCTTTATAGGCAAGGATCTGGCGCCTTTTAGTACGCCATTAAAACTTTCAGATGCGTTGGTCGTCATAATATGGAAGCGGTCGCCGTCATCTTTGCAAAGAGCCTAGTTTTCTTCGCAATTTCCTAGGCTTCGTTCAATCCAGTCATGCGCCTCCGGCTTAGTTGTCTTGATCTCTTCTCTAAGTTTATTGTATTCAATCACTTCTGAAGCACATGCAGCAGCGTAAAACAAGCCTACAAGTCGCTTGTCTCGATGACCTGCAGCTTGAAAATTTGCTTTAAGATGTCTTGCACAGAACCTATGTTTGTGCGGTTGGTGCCATTTATCCTGCAAAGCGCTTAGAATCCCTTTCATTCTATCAGATATAAATGTAATGTGTCGATTTTGTACGCTATAAATGAACTCACGCATGCATGAAAAGAACCAGGCCCAACTATCATATGATTCGGACTCGACCACCCCATAAGCTAATGGGTAAAGGCAGTCGTCCGCATCTATAGCGGTAGCAACAAGCAGTATTCCTTTGTACTTATCGTACAAATGAGTCCCGTCAATAAAGAGCACTGTACGACAGTGTACAAAACCTGCAATGGAAGGACCAAATGCCCAAAAAGCACGACGAAATACCCTATACTCATCGTGTACTATATGTCCTACTGAACCTGGATTGCGTCTTTTAATTTCCTCAAAATACTGAGGCAAGTACGAATACGATTCAGCCCAGTCACCGTATACTTTTTCTAAAGCTTTATTCAACGTTCTCCAAGCTTTCATGTAACTGATTTTGATGAAAAGGTGCTCGTCGACAAGCACTTGCACCGTCCCAGCTGAGATATCCAAGTTGGCCTTCACAAAAGCCATGATTTTGGATACAAGAAACGCAGAAGTGGCTTGCTTGTGGTTTGAATTAATCGTAGGGTTGACACAGTTATGTTCATGAGGCAACTTTCGGATTTTCCACAATCCGTTTTGTGATTTCTTCGACACTATAGCATGTATTCGCCATGAACAAGTACCATCAACATTACATACAGCGGTATATATTGTTTTATTCGACTTGATTGGCCTGTATGAAACACCGTGTAGAATAGACCATTCCGTAAGTTGGTGGAGAAACTCTTCCTTGCTTCGGAATACCATCCCAACAACAAAACCATTTTGTATGCAGCAAGCCGAGAATTTTTCACCAGAAAACTCTAAATTAGCCACTACGGATCTGGCCATCATTTGCGCCGTGCAGAGATCATCGTCCATGGGTACTTCCATTTGAGGCTCATCACCATCTTCTTCGGTATCTACTGTGTTTGTATCATAGTCATAGTTCAACGGTTCATTGCTGACTCCGGTCCAGCATGTATCATCAACTGTTGTCGTGGCAACCTTCATGCTGTCAATATGTTCGGCCTGTTGTGAAGGTCCTGCACCCCATTCTTCGGCTACTACAGTCAATCTATTAATAAATGCATTTCAGTTAGATCTAACATTTCAATGAGTAATTATAAAACTAACTTGATGTGGAACACATACCTTTGGCTCATATCTAACAATTTTGACTGATCAGTCTGTTGTTCTTCTTGTTGTTGTTGTTGTTGTTGCTGTTGCTGCTGCTCAGCCTCATTTGGTGGACAATACGGATTGGTGTATAAAGGAGAACTAAAGTTGATTGATGGATCATGAGTTTGCAACATTTCTGTGAAAAATCCGAAACCGCTACTCACTATAGGCGGTGTGATTATTTCTTCCACAACATCTTCCACAATTTCTTTTGCTGTTTTTCCAACAAACAACTCAAACGATTTCTTAAAAGTGGAAAACAGTACTTGTACATCTTCGTCATCTGAAAGTGTTACGGCTCTCGACCCCGATTTAGTAGGCCAGTTGACCGACAACTCGATACCATATTCGAGAGGGTTAATTCTGGTTGCTTGGAAAACTGTGTCTTTCAAAGCACCAAGTGTGCAACCCCATCGAACTCTCCCTGGTTTGCAGAATCCTCCCACATAACTTCCAATTTGTTGCCCATCCACGACCAATTCACCATCGTAGTAGATAAGTGCAGTAATAAAAGGAGACGCCATTGTTGACTATGTTTATTTTTCTTGATGTTCTTTGAAGACAAGATTGAAGTGTATGAGAAATAATGTGCTGAAGAGCTATGAAATAGGGAAACCAACTAAGCAACGTCACCATTAAATCAACTTTACTCAACTCAGTGTGCGGTCGTTGTCAAGTCAGATTTAACAGAGCTTTAATCATGTCATCCAATTCAAAATAAAGCAGAATCATAATCAATTGTCCTTTGCTCGTACTGATCACACAAAACAAGCCATGCGTCAGAATATGAAGAGTTTTATCACAATGGCTTTATCACAATGGACCAATTTACCCGTGTCTAGTCAAACCAGCAAAATACTGTACACTGTACGCTGTACAAACTGTACCCGTGTCAGCGAGTTGTCAATTCTTATTTATGTCATAATGTACACTGTACAAACCAGCAAAATACAAAGCTTTAATTCAAACTTCAAAAGCATAAAATAATTCATTAGAAAAACACATACATACAATGCTTCGTGTTGATCTTCCAACTCCTACAAACACACAAATAATAATTCAAACTAAACTTCAGAAACATACAACGACAACGGATTATGAGAAGACGATGAGTATATATAAAGTTTTGAAAGTACCCAAAATACACTGGCGCGATTTGAAAACGCGCCCAAAGGCGAGTTTTGAAAACTCGCCCATGTCGCTCTCCTGACAAAACATGTCTATATTTGTAATTATTTTTGAAACATGGCTAATCATGTAATACAATTCTAAAACAAGCCTAAGTACGTAAAAAGTCCAATTATATATGGAGAATCTCGCACAATAATCTAAATAAATGGCATGCTTGTGTGGGGGTTGAACGAAGGAATAAAGCATCGAAAACTAAAGCTGCGGTACCAGCACACAGTATTTATTGATGACGGTGCTGCCTAATTTAACATAGGTAGGACGATTTGTTGTGTCGTATACGTCTTCTATTATGCTTAAAAACTAACCAATTTTCAGATATGTAATCTTTATTTTATCTTTTCCTTTCATCTTAAGATCAAAACTAGCAACATCCTGATAATAACACAAAATTAATACTAACATAAACTAAAAATCTTACATGTGGTTGCATTATTTCATGTTTTCTAGTTGCATATGTTATTAAATACACTTGAAATTGATACTACACATGGATTGTAGACATGTAGATAATAAACAAAGATGCAGGAAGAACAAACAATAATGGAGAAAAGATATATATATCTGTTCTGTCCACATACTTGCATCAATTTATGGAACAGGACATTGATGGTTGATGACGATTCCACCGATGGTAACTTCAGCAGATAGCAAAGTTGTCCGAAACCTCTTAAATTGCACACACATGGTTTGTTTCAAGGTTGATCACAATTAATTAGAGCTACCTATGAGTTGTATTCCAATAATGAACAATCAAACCTTTCAAGTGTTCAACTATTTATGCAGAATAAAACTGTCATTCTTCCTTGGCAAGAAAATCATACACGTAAAAACATGCATACGTCAAAACAGAAAAGGAAGTGCATGTGAGTAGGCCCCTGATGAAATAAGAGCAAGCAGTTGGTACTCCATGGAACCAGTAAAACATACGCATGTGCTCTCAATACTTGGATCATTACTGCAATCCGTTTCGTTCATTCATGTGGCCTGCTCAAAATCGTCAGAACTACCACCTTGTCTCTTTGCATACTTAAAAAAAATCATCTCTATATCATTTATTTCCTTGGGTTAAGTCCCTACTTATAAATACCCCTCCTTTGGCACCCTCTTCAACACACCAACCTCATTCTTCTACACATTCATTCTTCAACAATGAGTATTCCCTCAAATGCTTCCATGTTTCTCTTCCTACTCTGCCTCATGGTAAAGGCAGCGCTCGCTCAATGGGAAGGCGGACATGCCACGTTCTATGGCGGGGGCGACGCTTCGGGCACAATGGGTATGCTGTTGTAACTAAATGATATGTGTTTTGAGAACTTAATTAGACATGTAATGATAATTTTAAGAAACATATATGCATCTTGCAGGGGGAGCGTGTGGGTATGGAAACATGATGGGCCAAGAGTACGGAACGAACACGGCAGCCCTGAGCACGGCGCTGTTCAACAACGGTTTGGCATGTGGGTCGTGCTACGAGATGCGGTGCGCGGACGACCCAAAATGGTGCCTGCCGGGGTCGATCGTGGTAACGGCGACGAACTTCTGCCCACCGAACTTTGCGCTGTCGAACGACAACGGTGGGTGGTGCAACCCGCCGCTGCAGCACTTCGACATGGCGCAGCCTGCTTTCTTGCAGATCGCGCAGTACAGGGCGGGGATTGTGCCGGTGGCGTTCAGGAGGGTGTCGTGTGTGAAGAAGGGCGGGATACGGTTCACGATCAATGGACATGATTACTTCAATTTGGTGTTGGTGAGCAATGTGGGTGGAGCTGGGGACGTGCATGCGGTTTCGATTAAGGGGTCGAGGACGGGGTGGCAGGCCATGTCGAGGAATTGGGGGCAGAACTGGCAGAGCAATGCGTATCTGACTGGGCAGAGTCTGTCTTTTCAGGTTACTACCAGCGATGGGAGGACTGTGACCAGCTACAATGCTGCGCCTGCTGGGTGGTACTTTGGGCAGACCTTCGAAGGCAGCCAGTTTTAGAGGGGTTGGGCCGCAGGATTGGTTGAATGTGTTGCTGAGGTAGCTTTGTTTGCGCCCGCTAATTCATTAACGCCGTCTTTCTTTGTTTTGTTGTTTGCTCTTGTTTGTTTGTTAGGCTCTGTGTTTGGCAGAGATGCTATTCAAGAATTGATGTTGGGTTTAATGGCGTATAGGTGAAACTGTATTTATGGCGAGTGACCGGGTGAGTACAAAGTATATTGTTTAGCTATGTAAGGAGATGCTAAATAATGCTATGTTTGTGATTGTAACAGTACGTACAAAGCTGCTATTTCTGTTTTATTTGTACAACTACGTTTGTAAAATATATTTTTGAAGTCGAATAATATGATGGGATTTGTGGCAAAGGAAAAAAAACTAAATAGATGTTTCTAACTAAACACTAAGTGCATCTTCAACAATAGATGGAGATCACACCTCTGAATGCTGAAGTGGGAGAAAAGAGCATGCCAAACAATCCACTTCCCCCTAAATATTCAAAGAAAATTTTAAGGGTTTATTCAGTATTTTGAACTGACGTTTACGTCGATTTAACCAGCGTACTCTATCTCACAATTCTCTACTTCAGTTAAATCAATCTCCAATGGCTATAAAACGGTCGTATTCCCCCTTCTTTCAAAGACTTTGAAACTGTTATATTCTTCTTCAATGACTCCGTCATATTCTTCCTTTAACGGCGCCATTTCCGACTTTAAATTATCACCTCCCATACTACAAAATTAAAGCACAACTTCTGTTACTTCTAATCTAATATCCTTAAAACAACACAAACTGAATAACGTCTTCATAGTTAATAGATTTTACACATTCGACGACGCCGAGAAGCCATATTTACGAAGGCGACACCGAAAACCATCAATGCACACTTCTAAGCAAGCAAGCAACCGTTCCATGGACAAGCGAGGAGGACTTCGATCTACGCAATATATACTGTCACTATTCACAGGATTCAGTTACGGGTAACAACCAATCAAATGATAAGTTTTGGAAAAATAAATAAAGAACGCCTTTAACCACAAGCATCTTGAAAACATATCAACGTTGTCGGCGAGTAAGGGTGTTCCGAGAAAATAAATTGCCAAACATCATTTTGCGAATTGTAGATTTATAAAATTAAGAAAGCTAATCCTAACGGAATCGAAAGCAAGGAGCATTTGGTATGATTTTTATTTCATATGTTTGTTAATGAGTTAATTTATAGCTTATTTTATAAACCAATACATTTTTTTGTTGCTAGAAACGGCTGGCAAACAAGGAGTTCAAGAAGCTATTAGCAGCAGAAAATGAGGCTAAAATATCACAATATTACTAGTTTTCGAACTGTTTTGAGCTACTTACTTGTCTATTGAAGTGAAACTCTGATACTACTAAAAGTCCATGCAATGATCAAATTTTTGCGAAGGGGAAAAGTTTCAAAAACAACTTTCTCAGCCCGTCCAGAGAGTTTTCTGAAAGAGATTCTCATTTCGAGGAGAAAATTGAAGTTGATGAGCTTAGTCAAAGACACGACGAATATTATAGATCGGTGGGATGTCAAAGCTGCAAAGAGGAAGAAAAAGATTGATGTTGTCGTGGATGCAAAATTCGATGCCACACATGAAATGCATGAACACAGACATCATGATGGAACTCTGCAGGCTCAAAAGGAAATAAAAGTAATTAGTAGGTTTGCTGATATTGAGCAGCATAAGTTGCTAATTGAAATGCAAGAGTTAGCTATAGAACAATAAAGACAGGTTACAGAACAACAAAGATAGGAGCAAGAAATAATGAACAAAGACTCGACTGGAATGAATGACTTTCAAAAGGGGTATTGGATGGGGCTTAAATGTGACGACCACCCTATAACTCCTGCACCAAACCAAGGAAAAGTGCAATGTATGACGTGTCAGGCCGATATACGACGATAATATAACTCATAGTGGATGGATAACATATAATAGAAAATATACAATAGAATATAGTACTGAAGCATAATAGAATAGAAACTCAAATCTCATAACATTCCAGAGTCACCAACACAAAATATCTGCGAAAATGAGTAACCCGTACATCTAGCCTCACTACATATCTCTAAAAGTATCAAAAAGCATCAACATACAACAAAAATAAAAGAATATCCAAATAGCACAGAAAAAAGTTATACGCCAACCTCCTATTCGTCATTGTACAGTATCACTAGCACAAAAATCTGCTATCTCAATCTACTCACTAAAACAATTGATGAGTAGTCCAACGTAATAAGAGGAAAACATAAAACCTTGAGTCAGACAACAATCTAAGTGAGAGATAAAATAACTAACATCAATTGCACATGGTATACGAGTATAGACAGTTCAGTCATCTAATCCGTCCAGCAACCACAAAATAAGCATATGATATTCATCTATAGTATGACATTCCAAAGAATAGGAAAGGACATCTCTAATCCCGCTGACCTACAGTGATATCCTACCTAGGGAAAATAGAGAAGAAAGCACTCAATCAAGCATAACATTCATAACATCCAATATCCTAGCTGTCACCGACTAAAGCCTTGAACACATCAATCAGCGAATGACCATTGTCGTCCGCCAAGGGCTAATGGAAAACCCCATTCTAGTCAGACTGCCATACATCCGTCTTATGTATGTTTGCCTCCATTTGAGACAACTATATCACTCATAGAGCTCAATTCAGGAAACACGATCCTACTTGATCCTAATGGGAATCCTTACAGTACCCCTGCTTTGAGTTTGCTTGAACCTTTGATAACAAACAACTCCTTCGCACTTCTGATCTGTCGAGTCTTTCTTCTTGGCGATCACATATTTAGTTTGAGAGACTTATCAAACCAAATCCATTATCATTAATTCACAATCAACTCCCACTTGAGTAAGTCTATCATCATACTGAATTGTATATCATTCCACGACCAACATCACGTCAATCCAGCTCCGACCACTCCGCCTTAAGTTCACAATCGAAGCCCTATCCATCTTTGAGTTGCATTATCATCATCTGAAGTCCATTTTCCAACAAACTTCACCATCAACCTTGAGAAATCATCAGAATCACGCTCACCAAAATGTAGCATCAACCTATCACACACGATAGGTCGGTACCGGTCCATCGTCCATGGACTGATACCGGTCCATACACTTAGCTAATTTTCAGTTGTCAGATCCTTACCATCCTTCCTTTGAGCACTTCCTACTGGTCCATCCTCGAACCAAAATTCTATCCCCGTGAATTCTTACATCATTCCATCGATCAATGCTCGAACGCTTAATGTCGACCCATCACAAACCACCTCCAAATCGCTTGAAAATTTGCATGCAGTCTCGATTTATCTTCAGAGTGCCCCACTACAAAAATCATCACCATCCAAGCCACTAGCATAGACCGGTGCCAGTCCATGTACTTAGCGAGATTTGACACGAAATTTTTTGTGTCCCCTATCTTCGTCTTGCAGAGCTCCTCTGCCAAGTTTCATCTGAAGTCGATTATCTTAAGCTCTGATTTGCTGTGTTCTTCAGATCTAAGATCTACAACACACAATTCTAACAAACAATTCAAGCAATACAATCAAAACAAACAGTGACTCATCATATTTTGATCATACAAAAATGCATACACATGAAACATATCATAAGACAGTGGATATAACATGAATTGGATTGAAACATAAGCAAGAACATGATTAATCCTACAAATTGTCTATTTATGTAATTAAATTAGGATTTCCTAAGACATCTAAATTTGGATTAAACATATATGATCGGATCTATGGTGATTTTAACATATAAACATGAATCTAATCCTAATTTACCCATACAATTCATAGTTTTTGTGTAAGGGATATCTATCACTCACTGATTTTAAATCCAATCAAACCCAATAAAATCAGATCTGATCGACGATGAAGAACCCCAAAATTGATGTGATCTAATCTTCTTTGTTGATGATCTAGACTCTAGATGTTATAGATGATGAATTAGGATGAAAAAATTATGGATTAGGGTTAACTAGAGAATCACAGGCGCCTAACCTAATGTTTGAATGAAGAAAGAAACCTTAATTCCCTCCCCAAACAAACCTATTTATAGAAGGAGGTCATTAGCATAATGGGCTACTATAATCAGCCCAATAGTTATTAACTAGTCTGCCTAGCAGAAACTGAAACTTAAAACAACGATTCCTCCCAAACCGCTGAACCAAATCCTTAATATGACTACTCTACAGAATCATAAACCATCGTTCGATCTAATAAGACAGATTTTAGAACATGATTCGATCTCTATCAAAAGTTATAGCTAAAGCAATATTCATAAGGGTAAAATAGTCACAAGTCGACTCAGTAAAAATTAAGGACATGTCTTATATCCCCATGAACAACATGTTAAACTCTGAGAATGATCCAACCACTAGGAAATTAGTTAAAATTATTTTACGACCTCCAATACGTAAAATACGGATCATTACATTCTCGCTCTCCCCTTTTAAGAACCCCCCCCCCTTCGAAATTCCAAGAAAACGCGTGAAAATATAGTATCTTGAATTCTAACCATCCGTGAGTATCCAATATAGCATTCAACTATCCATGCATCCAAAATCGTATCTTAGCATGTAGAACTTCTAGTAGTGCAAGACACAATGATATAAGTAAGATATGATATATCAAAGATACCACAAAAAGAGTTCTAGATAGGTCGACCTCATACTCTCTTTCGTTCCCATGTGAAATCGTCATCATCCTCGCTCCATTATACCTTGACTAGATTAACAACCTTCTTTCTAAGTTGTTTTGTGTCACTTCCAACAACGTGAAGCGACTTACGAGGCCTAGAAATTTCGGGCTCGACCTCTAAATCTTCATTCTGTTCAGGAGATACAATAGCATTCGAGTCGTGCATAAACATTCGTAGAAATGACAGATGAAACACATTGTGCACACCCGCCATCTTTTTCAGTAAATGCACTATATACGCAGCTTTCCTATTCACTCGATAATCAGGAACGACCCAACAAATCTTAGCGTTGACTTTCTTTTCTTTCCAAAACGAACAACATTCCTTAGAGGCTAGACTTTAATAAACACCAATTCTCTGATTGAAAATTCCATGTCCTTCCATCGGTTATAATGATGCGCTAGTTATTTGGAAAGATTGGTTTTCAACCTATACTGAATAACTATCTGACGATTATTGAAGATATGGAAGAAGGTGGTTGAAGATCGGAAATCTTCACATCGTCTGGGTCATTGCTGATGTCTTGCTTGGAAAGTACACCCAAGACGAGGTTATAAGTGGTGATCGTCCATACGTACTTGGAGATCGACCGGATATGCAAGGGCCTCTCTCTCTCTTAAGGGATGAGGAATAAGGTGCTTTCGGTTTCGTTCAAACTCAGAACAAACTTGTAAATGGATGTGTGTCTGACGTTGTATTTCATAATACAATCGATTAGTTTCTATTGATGATATATCTATGGTGGCGGAGAATTTATTCTCTTAGCTTAACACCCTTTTTTGAGACGTATAAACTCAAAGGTTGCATTATTAATAGAAACTGATCATAAGTGTGAGTTGACAATGTGGCATGCTAAGTTGCTGATTGATCAAAGTTTTTTTGAAAAGCATAGCTTTATGGATGATGATCAAAGCACGGCTGATATAGCGTAGCTTTGAGTTGAAACGTGACTTCAGCAAGCCTCACAACCCGAGTATGGCCGAAAATAGGATAAAGGACTGCAAAGTAAGGAATAACATTTCCTTCTAGCACAATGGTGTTTCCATGGTATGAAGCCTAGGAAATTTACTTATGTAGATGATGGATTGAGGCGCCTCGAATTATGGTCAATCAAGCGACCAGGATGACAGTCAACAACGATCAGGGAACGTTATGGTCAGGAGAAACCCGAACTCACCGGGAATGGGTGGGTCGGCTCTGCCGCTCTGAAGGGTCACATGCATGTGATTCCTGGACATATTGCTAGAGATGCTCTGAATCAGATAAGGAGGATCCTTTTCCTTGGTCATTGATGGAAATCAAACTTCCAATACGAACCTTGCGTTTTCAGTTGTAAACCTATATGGCGACATAATAGTATGGGGTATTATGTCGTATAAGATTGATACATTTATTTTCGAAATTTATTTCCATACTATGCAGTATGCACTAGTAATAATAAAAGAGAAATTTTGTGTATCAAACATGTTTGGCTATTATAAGGTGAAACTCTATCCTCCGGTTTGCTCTTGCATTGTGTGATGGGACTTGAATCTTATAATAGCTTCATTTTCCAAAAAACATTGTGAGTTTTTGTGACTAGTATTCATGTGGAGAAAACTCATTCTGTGTTATACGGCGTGGTCCCATGTTTTGCCAAACTTTAGAATAAAGTATAATAACTGTTTTCGTTCTTACACTAGTCTCATGACTGACTCAGAGTTTATTGTTTCCACCTAAACTCTGGGTTCCCATACTTTCCATACTGGCAGCTAGTAATTTTGGTTTTGCAGATATCTTATATAGCTGGATCCTGGATTATTGCTGGAGCTATTCTTTGTATTATTTGGTAGTCTCCCACTAAATGTATTTATGTTTCCATTGTCAATTGTAATTTACTATTCTCTGATATTTTTCCGTTGTGAATCAATTATCTGTACAATGATATTCGTGTACTCTGATGTAAAGGTTTTGTAACAACAATGAAATGTTCTGTTGTATTTTTGTTCTAATGTGTTGTATCCTATAACGGTTCGAGGATTTATTCCCTTTTGGGTTGGACCTGTGTAGATTATGGTTGATTCGAAAGGCAGGGATTTTCGGGTCGTTACAATGATGAATAGTCGTGTCCATCTGATGTCGTTGTACTTGGATTACCTTGTATACATGAGTAGCTTATCATTTGTTGTGTTGAATCATTGGCCCCCACATGTGATATCATACACAGGTCGTTACCAAGTGATTTCATCGTTTGGCATAAGTCGAGCGCATGGTCAAGTCAGACTAGAAGATTACGTGCTAGTTAGTACGAGTCACTATTGGGATTACACAAAAGTTGACATTGGTTAATGTCATTGAAATCTTAAAGAGATAAAGGAGTCGTTTCAAACTCGGACTGCTAGGTCGATGATCGAGCCAATGTCAGGCCTGATATGTTCGGGTCGACCCTTCTGGGTCGACATTGTCGACCTGGGCTATTTTGTCTAGGAACTGTCTCTTTAGAAAAAATACAAAGAGCCTCTCCATTTTACTATATAAACCTAGACAACACCCATTATTTTACTTGTACTTTTTACACCTAATCGAGCCGAATTCCTTCCAAGATTCATAATTCAATCAAATTAAACAAAACCTGTTAATCTCTTTCCAGATTTCAAACTAGGTAGGTTTTGATTCAACTATCTCATGTTAACAACCACAATTTCATACGATTTACGCCATAAATCCACCCTTTTCCCTTTTCTTGTTAGTTTAACCCAAATTTGCATCTCATATATCCAAATTTTGTCACTAGTGGAGACCGCCTCGAGGCGCACAGTGACGAGGAGATGGAGTTAATAGACGAAACCAAGCAGGATCAATGGTTAGCTCGGGTCATGGAATCAAACCCGAGATCTTGAATCCGGGGAGTTAGGAAATAAGATGGCAAGGCGAAGCTTCCAACTTGTCCTACGAAGTCCAGTAAGCAAGGAGATGGATCCACGAGGCTAGTCGTAGGAAGAGAAAAATAGAGTGGAGATTAGGTCGGCTAGGCATTATTCGATCCAAAGGTCTTTGAGGATGGGGTGAAGATGTGACGTGGGACAGAAGGGCGGTCCTGGTTGACCAAAGGCCTGATCAACCTGAGAAGATCAAATTGAAGGTAGTGGCATGTATTAGAGACAGTAGGTAGCTCGGGCCGTTTATTCGGCTAGTCGAGCTGAGCCTTGAGAGTCATTTGCACATGCTAAAATTGATTACACCAGGACTAGTCGAGTCCAGGAATTCCGACCTAGGGGATGTCGACTCGAGGTCATTCGACCCGAACCTTAAAACCTTATTCCAAGGCAATCGTGCTTAATTACATACCTTTATATACACCAACAGTTAAAGCACTAAATTCATTTGCACATTTGGACAGTTAGGATAGTGCCTTAAGCATGTGAACTTGAGACTGCATATCAACTTGAACTGTTCGAGATTAAGCATATTGTCTATAATTTTTCCAATTCTGCAATTATTCGTTGCATGCATTTGCATTAGTACACACGCTGCAGGGTGTGGTTTTAATTTCTAACTAATGACCTCTCTTGAATAGCATGACCAGCATGACTGGAAGATATGATGCCAGAGGATCTGGAGCTGGCAGGGGAAAAGTACTTCCTCCAAACCCGGACGTACCCTGAAGCCAACACTTTAAAATCTCCAATCCCCAACCCATTCTGTAGTGGCTCCACAAATTTTAGTGATGAGCTGATCTTCTTATCGTTCCCTAAGTAATACCGTGGAAACCGCTACGCGGCCAGAAGTCCTCATCTAAAGTGTTATTTTACACTAAATTCAATTCTACCTTTCCTTTGCATGTGTTGCGCCCTTCCATGCACTTGTTACATAATTTTGAGTTTCCATCATTTGTACATCCATCAATATTTATGTGACTCCATCTCATGGAACATCCTTAAGTTAAAATTTCCAATTCACTGTTGTTTTATCTAATACATTGAACAGTACATACATATGACCAAGAAATACATATTTATATCACATACAACACATATGCCTAATTGAATTCAAATTCATTGTCAATTTATATTAAATCTAGCATATTCTTGGTTACACCCATTATAATATATTATAAATAAAGATTAAGAACTAAAATAATATTAATTAAATAATAACAAGCTAAAAATACAAATATTTAATACTTAGGTAATTTGGCTATGAATGTTATACTATCGCGTTTGTGGCGATATTTTGATTCGTTTTCATATTATATTTGCTGAAAACGGAGTCCATATGAAAAGGGTATGAGTAAAACAAGTTTTGAATTTAAAGTAAATAAGCTTGTATATTTGAATTTGAATTTGAATTTAAAGTAAATTGGATAATATTCGAATTGGAATATATAATTAGGTATAAACCAATATTATATATTCGAATTCAAAATTACGTGTATACATAGATACATAAGAAAAGGGATACATTACAAGAAATAAACACAAACTAATAAACATCAAATGTAACTAAGCAAATGACATTTGAATTTAATTCACAATGCCCAGAAATAGGTGGATGGTCAACCACCCTATAGAAAGGAGGCTGACTGCTCCGTGTGGGAAAGGATGTGGTGGTTATGCTTTTTACTCTATTTTCCTTTGGGTTTTGATGTTGTGAATGGTCCAAATTTTATTATCTAAATTTGTACGATTTATATATATTTTGGCTTCTATAAATAGAGCTCTAGACACACGCTCCTAACTCATATTATTCTATGACAATCTTCCTCCATTCTTCTCCATTCTTATCTATGTTTAGATCCAGTTTTTACAAAAGAGATAAGATTGCTAATCATTCTGTGCGGCAACAATACATGGAATGGATTCGAATTAAGGCGAAACACAGTGTTCTTCTCCTTGGGTTGTGAATGAGATCTTTACAGTTTACCATTTCTAATATCTTGTTTAATCCAAAATTTTGGCTTATGTATTCCGAAGAGAATGGCAGATTGCAAAAACCAAATATGAAACCCCTTCAAATCTCTAAATACGAAATTGTCAATCCATGTTGTTTACTTGGTTTATTAATTACAAACATGAATTAAAGAGGAGTTTGTTCTATTTCGCTTCCTTTCCTCTTTTAATTGAAAAACCTAGATTTATTTGGAAATGATGGAATAAGGTACAGTAAATCATATGCAGTTAAATCCATGTTTTATTCTTAAAATAGTGGATTTGAGTGTTATAAACTACATGTAACCTAGATCTTTATTTTTGCATAAAGTTTAATAAATGTGTAAAGGAAGTGAAATTAGACTAGGTTTAAAACATACATGTGTGTTATTTATAATTTAGCCTTTTTCTCTTCTAAAGTAATTTAAGACTTATGAATGCAAGTCTGCCTTTGGGATATGTTATTGATTTTGCACTACTAAATCTGTAAATCCTATTTTGTTGGATCCTTTATATCATGATTTTAAATTACGGAATGCGACTTGTAATTCTGAAACTGTGTATACATGTTGACATTTCATACGATTAGTGCATTTTTTAACATGCACCCATTTATTGAATATGAATTAACATTTACTATAATGTAGTTTGTGTAACTTAAATCATATTTCTCATTTTAAATTAGGATTTTTGAATCAGATGTTCCCACTATGAATTTGTATGTTTGTATGTGTTAATGGCCTTTACCTAGTATTTAATGACACAAGAACTTGACGTTAACCACTCCTTATAGTAAAAGTCTTCTCGGACAAACCATCAACCCGAAACTACCAGAAGGTGGGTTAATATGAGACGTCTATTTCCATAGGCCATTTTGATTTTTATAAGGCATTCCTTGAGAAAGGTATTAAGTGGTTGATCTACATTTTAGTAGTATTAAGTGGTTGGATTCGCCCCTTCCTAATGGATTTATCTTTTGGAGTATGAGCAGGCCCGACCCACTACATAGTCGGAAGAGACTATTGACTAGGGTAGCAACTCAACCTAGGAAACAAAACATCGAGAAAAAATTTGACTCGGTGTTTGTTACTCCAACATTCCAGCGCCTCCATCGCAACCGCCATGCCTGCAGTTAGCATCTTCGATATTCATCCCTCTCTCTCAACGGCTCCCTACCAAGCTCTATGTTGTGCAAACCCACCAACCAGAAAACTAAACCCAAAGCCTTAAACCCTAAATTTAATTTCGAATTTTATTCCTAAATCAGAAATTGGAAACTCTTCCTAAACTAATGTCAATCTCTGTATATTCCTTGAATCGGTTAGTTTGAATTTTTTTTCTCATCGTTGTTGGTCTTAGCTGATGTTGCTTTCATCTATTGCTAGTGTTGTTGCTATGTCAAATGATAAATTGAGTCGCTAACGCTTTCAGTAAATGTTTGTAAAATCCTTAATTGAGGTTATAAATGCCAATTTTGAATCTGATGCTATGTTTTGATATTGCAAAATGTTGATGCTAATGTAGTACTATTACTACAACTATATACTTTTATACGTGAAATAATAATGTATCATAATATATTGTTTTTTCTTCAAAAAGTTGTATACTTAGAAATTTTGTCCTATATATATTCATTACAAAATATTGCTCACCATTCAGATATAAGGAAACTCTTGAATTAAAACCCAAAGCTTTATGTACAAACAAAGAACACCCACTCTGACCTACCTGAACATAGACATAGGAGAATCGCCCTTTCCCATCTACCCGAATATAGTCATGCATAAAAAAAGTACGAATTCTAAATCCACTAATTCACCATCTGTTCATTCTTATATAATAAATATGTTCAACTTTCATGGTCAACCTGTAACCCATTGAAGAGCACTTCTCTGCCGAAATAATACCTATTTTAGAGAAGTGTTGATTGTGTATGGTCAACTTTTAACTTAACCAGGCTTGTATCTGTCTAGGAAATATTAATACTTACTTTTTCTTCCAGAGGTAGCAGAAGGATTCTTATTCATGCTTGGCCTTTTTGGTATAACAACATCAGCATTTGACTTATCACTTTTCATGACTTGACTTCCTTTTCTTTTATTATACCTCGGCTTCGACCGACGTAACTAAGAAGTTTGGATTTCAACTTCTTTTTAAGGAAGGAGTGAGGTCTCCTTAATTTGCAATTCATTAAATTGCTCACCACCAATTTCATCTTCTGAGTCATCTAGCTCCTCACGTATATATAAAGAAGAAAAATCAGTATTTGGTACAATTTCTAATTATGTCGATCAAGAGATACAAAATATCAAACTTCAAATTCAAGTCAAATTGGAGAAACATGTTTAAAGAACAAGAATACTGATTTTAATAAATATATCCACGAGGAGACGTTAGAGTCATTAAATGAAAACATAGAAGTAGAAACCGATGAACTTAAAGAAGTCATGGAGGAGCATGATGGAGACGCTAATGATAATTTTAACGATGAAGATGTAATAAATGAGTTTTCTTTAAAAAAGCAAGTAGTTGTTCTTGTTGATACATAATAATATGTTATGTTTACATATTGATTTTCTAGTAAGTATTCAAAATGACTTAGATGATTGTTGTTCTGTAATGGATGTTAAATTTAACAAAGAATTCACATTTTGTCTTATGTTTTTTTTGGGATTTATGAGGCAAAAAAAAACAAACATAAATGTTTATTCAACTAGGGCATTGAATGTCATTGGGCCGACCCTAATATGAGCTATAGTCATAGGGTTCGCCCTTATCGGGTATTAAGTGATCGATGAGTCTGAATGCCTTCTCTCTACTTACTTTAAATGGGGTATTAAGTGATCATGGGATCCGTAGTTAATTACGGTATTAAATGGTCTGGAAATGCGATAAATAGTTCTTTAGAAATTGTCTGCTTATTCTAGGTGACTATAGTGAGGATCTACCTAGAAATGGGTTTTAAGAGCTTGTCGGACATGTAAAGGGAACCATCTATCTAAGGGAAGTATTAAGTGGATAGGAATTTACCTTGATTGTTAGCTAGATAGTTACGACATGGGTTCGCCATTGAGAGGTATTAAATTGTCGAGTAGTCACTTGGCTTTCCAGTCTCAAGTTGCTGCATACTATCTCTCGCATTAAGTTTGTGAGTATTTATGTATTACATTGTCTGCCAGGAATTAGGTCTTAAGTGACTGGGTCCTCCATTGGGTATCAAGTGATCACGGGAATCCTTCCCTTATTATATATATATATATATATATATATATAGTATTGAGTGACTAGATGGTTCGCCTTCTTCCAGTATATACGAAGATTAGTAGACAATAATTTGTATATAAGTGTGGTTGCCTAAACATACCCTTGATAGTTTTCAAACTGCCCAAGTACAGGGGAAAATGGCTTTTGAACTTAAAGATTTTTTTCATCCAAAACGTTGTTCCAACCTCCTCCTTTTAACAACATATGTTAGCAAGGACGGTGTCATGGTGCAGCTTGGTGATGATGGACTGGACGTTGATGGCAGCTGTCTTATCTATTTTATTATTATCTTGTTTTATGACTATTATTATGATGATGTACCTTTGATTTAGTGTTATCACATTATGGTTTTGATGTATATCGACATTACGATGGTTTTTTCTTATAAAATTGGTACATCTCATTTGCTATTATATTTCGTCCATTCCGCTGGAGTTTTGATTTATTTATATTTTTGCTCTGTTATTCGTATTCCTTATAAAGACCAACAACATATTCGAGCGGTTCTAAGTTTCAACATACCTATATGCACAATATCAATTTAAAACCATTTTTAAACACTATAAATTCAATTATGTGTACAACTAACAAATATTGCATTTTTAACTTTAAATTTTTTTCATTATTAAATATATGAACATGTACAGTATCGTGAAACGATAAACAATTCACCTAAGGTTCCAAAATGCGTATAAACCAAAATGCGTATGACGCAAAATCCTAGATATCAATTTTCAAAACCCAAGATTCTTCTTTACTTATCGCTATGTTTTGTGACCCTTTAATCCTTTGATTTGGATAATTAAACTAAGGATTTAGGCTTCTTTGGCTAAGTATATGATTAATGGAGGGACATTTTCAAAAAGTTGAAAATTGATTTGGGCTTATCTTATAAGGTTGGTTTGAGCTTAAATCTGGGATCAATTGGCCTAATTCAGGACAAAGTCATTTTTTTTACATGACGCCCAAACAGACATTCAGGACTAAGTCAGTTACATGACAATCTATCTAAGATCTTTCTACCTTAAAATGACCACACCTCCTATAATGATAAAGCCAAACAAATTATTATGTTCACTTTATGATAAAAGGGAACCAACTTATCTTTCCATTTGGAAGTTATATCAATACTATTTCTGCTTCTACCGAAGTTATAGGCTTTATAAAATTTTAAGGCAATAAACATTAAATAAAATTTATAAGGATCAAAAATGTCAAAAGTCAAAATTCTCCAAAGTTATAGCCTCATATAGGGATGTTATGGTAACGGTAATTTTTTTAGTACTATACCGTTACCAGTCGATCGGTAATAATTTTTGATTGAAATCGGTATACCAGTTAAAACGGCATGATATCGATAAATTTACCATTTTTAATGGTAAATTATCAGTAATATTTCTTCAATACCAACAGTAATGGTAAATTTACCGGTTAATTTAATATATATGTATATTCATTTGATATACTGTATTACATGTATTTAGAACCAAATAAATGAGTATATTTAGTTCAATAACAAGGTGAAATAACTTCAAGTACACTTATTTTCTTTCTCATTTATGTTTTTTTGTCAACTAACACTACATATATAATATAATAAAAATGCACTGTATGCAAAAAACATGTTAAGATATAAACTTAGATGGACAAACGATAAATTTACCATTAAAAGTGTAACGGTTACCAGATTATCGACATACCAATCTTCGATACACCAGTTGATCGGTAATGGTAACAGTGAGAAGTTCTGGCTTACCAGTAAAAACGATATGGTATTTGTGAAATGGTAATGGTAACCATTACCATAGCCTCATATGACCAAATTTGAATTTAAAAATAATATTTATGATCCTCCTATATTTATTCCAGTAATCCAGGGTAGAGAAGATGAGGAGAATATGCTGAAGGTTGCTGAGCTAAGCCGATTGTAGACAGAGTTTTCTTGAAATTAAATTAATATTATCAAAAGTTAGGAGGCAAGATATCTACCGAAATAAAGCCAAAAGTGGACTTAGTAAATTAAAGAAACGCATGAAAGCACATCTTCAAAGACTTAAGCCTGGATGATGCTCATAAGCAAAGAGTAGATTCACGGTAGTTGCTCAAAGATATTGTGGATTAGTGGGAAATGGAAACTTCTGAGACTCTTGAAGTGGCTGAGTTCAACGCCATTTAGAGAGAGGTCCGAGAATGGTTCATTTCTAGGTCTCCAACTCCAAGGTGCATATTGCTATGGGAGTTCATTGGTTTATGGAAGTGAGGTCTTTTAGTGAAGGGATATATTCAAGAATTTTAATGCATTAGCAAAGTATTCCAACAATAATTAACATCCAAAATAAAGAAGTGTGAGAATTTCTTTAAAGGATTGAAGCGGGTTGGATCATAAGGTTATGCATATTTACAGGACCGGACCAACGACATTCAATGCCCTAGTCGAACAAACATTTATGTTTGTTTTTGTTGCCTCATAAACCCAAAAAAAAACATAAGACAAAATGTGAATTCCTTGTTAAATTTAACATCCATTACAGAACAATAATCAGCTAAGTCATTTTGATTACTTGCTAGAAACTCAATATGTAAACATAACATATTATTATGTATCAACAAGAACAACTACTTGCTTTTTTGAAGAAAACTCATTTATTACATCTTCATCGTTAAAATTATTATTAGCGGCTCCATCATGCTCCTTCATGACTTCTTTAAGTTCATCGGTTTCTACTTCAGCGTTTTCATTTAATGACTCTAACGTCTCCTCGTGGATATATTTATTAAAATCAGTATTCTTATTCTTTAATTTTTTTTCCTCCAATTTGACTTGAATTTGAAGTTTGATATTTTGTATCTCTTGCTCGACATAAATTTGAAATTGAACCAGATAATGACTTTTCTTCTTCATATATAAGTGAGGAGCTAGATGACTTAGAAGATGAAATTGGTGTGAGAAATTTAATGAATTGCAAATTAAGGAGATCTCGTTCCTTCCTTAAAAAGAAGTTGAAACCCAAACTTCCCAATCACGTTGGTCGAAGCCGAGGTATAACAAAAGAAAAGGAAGTTAGGTCATGAAAAGTGAGAAGTCAAATGCTGATGTCGTTATACCAAAAAGGCCAAGCAGAAATAAGAATTCTCCTGCTATCTCTAGAAGAAAAAGGAAGTATTAATAATTCCTAGATAGATACGAGCCTGGTTAAGTTAAAAGTTGACCATACACAACACCTCAACTCTTCCCTAAAATAGGTATTCTTTCGGCAGAGAAGTGCTCTTCAATGGGTTACAGGTTGACTATGAAAGTTTAACATATTTATTATATATGAATGAACATATGGTGAATTGGTAGCTTTAGAATTCATACTTTTTTTTATGCATGACTATATTCGGGTAGATGGGAAAGGGAGATTCCCCTTTGTATATGTTCAGGTAGGTCAGAGTGGCTGTTCATTGTTTGTATATAAAGCTTTGGGTTTTATTTCAACAGTTTCCTCATATCTGAATGTTGAATAATATTTTATAATGAATATATATAGGGCAAAATTTCTAGCTATACTAGATTTTGAAGGAAAAAAGTATATATTACGATACATTATTATTTCATGCATAAAAGTATATAATTGTAGTAATAGTACTACATTAGCATCAACATTTTGCAATATCAGAACATAGCGTCAGATTCAAAATTCACATTTAGAACCTTAATTTAGGATTTTACAAACATTAACTGATAGCATTGGCAACTCAATTTATCGTTTGACATAGCAACAATGCTAGCAGTAGATGAAAGCCACATCAGCAGAGTTGGTAGGGAGCTGTTGAGAGAGAGGGATGGAGATCGGAGATGCTAGCTACAGGCACGGCGATTGCGATGGAGGCACTGGAGTGTTGGAGTAACAAACGCGAAATCAATTTTTTCTCGATGTTTTGTTTCCCCGGGTTGAGTTGTTGTCCTAGTCAATAGTCTCTCCCGACCATGTAGTGGGCCGGGCCTGCATATTTAGCAGAGTTTTTGGTAGATTCAATATGATACTACGGTAGTATATATCAGAAGAAAAGGTGGGTGGCGGTAAAATGTTTGAAAGTTGTTTGTTATAATTGTGATAAGAGGGAGCACTATGCATCAAAATGTCCATAGTTAGCTGGAATGGCACCTTTCATGACATCATATGAAAGACCTTGTAAGTCACCAATATGCTGGTGCGAGACACCAGGTAGGCCTATCAACGGATGCGGATATGACAATATCTGCATCCGCATCTGAAAAAGAAAATCCGTACCCGCATCCGATATCCGTGGATATTAAAAAAACTATATCCGCATCTGCATACATGGATATTTTTCGGATATCCGACAATATCTGCATCCAAAAATCGAATTCGGATATTTTCGAATATCCAAAATTTCCGCATCTGAAAATGAACAAAACATATGCATACCAAATTTTCTAAAACTAAAACAAACCAGCTTAACCATTTGCCTTTTCAAGACAATTCACATACAATTCTCAAACAAGTTCACATACTCAAACAAGTTCATATAAAATATCAATACACAAAATATAAAATAAATTCATATTTTACTACAATACAAATAATAAAAAACATAGAAACAAAGATAAATTTTGTTCTTCCTTCCATCCAGCATAGCTTTTCAACATTTCATATCAAAAATACAAGATAATAACAATCAAATATAATAAGAGGCAACAATTTAAATGCATTAAATAGGCAACATCCTTGTTAATGGCTTGTTTACTTCAATTTAAATGAATTAAATAGGAAACATGCTTGTTATACTGCCATATATGTTATGGTTGTTCAACTGTTTCTCCTTTAGAGGAAAATAAACAATCAGCTAGCGTTTATGGAGACGGTCCAGACATTTACATAAAATTAAGTTTGTATGTGAATCCATTGAATAAAATGATTCATACTAAACCAGATATGATGTTATTTCATGCTATACAATATTAAATTTCTAGACATACATTATATATCAATAGAACATAGAAAGAGGCTGATCTTAAACAATAATGCACCTGACATGAAATCAAAAGTCAAATTTACAAGACACCATACTGAACCAGCGTCAGCCCAACCAAACCATATGTGGATTTAGCGAGTATGTAATAGAAGAGATGCAAGTAACGTTAGAGAATCCACATGAGAATTCATCGTTGTTGCTGCAGTGAACTGTTGCTTGTTGCACAACAGCAACAAATCACTACTGCTGCAAGCAGCAGCAGCAAACTGCATAGACTAATGCAAAGACTTCCTTTTATTGAATGAAATAACTGCTAAAACATTAAGGTAGCATAGGTTACCCATTTTTCAATTCATATTCATTTATTCAATTCAATATGAATAATGAAGAAGTAGCATTTTAATGAGTCGAATCATTTATTCAATTCAGATTCATTTGTTTATACAAAGAAGCGATTCAAATGAAAAACCAGCTTAATAAACATACCTCAGTGCCATAGAACAGACCAACGATTTGGGCTTTTAAATTAAAATTAAAATTATAATTATCTTTAATTAATTATTGATATTTAATGAACTTGATTTCGGATCGGACGAATATTTTTCGAATACGGATACATACATATCCGCATCCGCATCTGTTTTTTTATTTTGGATATCTGCATCCGCTTTCGAATATCAGATAATATCTGTATTTTCGGATATAGATTCAGACAGATTTCAGATTTTTTTGGTAACCATTGACAGGCCTAACACCGAGTAGAGCTGTACTGGAATAAGATTATGTAAGAGGGACTTTGAAAATGGTTGAGTTGATTCAAAAATATTGAAAGAAGCTTTATTAAAGGAGAAGACCTACGATGATATAGGCAAAAAGGTTTAGAGTTTGATAGAGGTCAAGTGTTTGTTAAAGTTTCACAAATGAGAGGTGTTATGGAACCTAGAAAGGATGGAAATTTAGTATTGAGGTATATTAGATTATTTCCCACATTTAAACAAATCAGAAAGGTAGACTATAGTTGAGTTACCGAATGCCTACGGTTGGACTCACATTTTTTTCATGTGTCCTATGTAGATAAGTGCGTCTGACGCCCTAAGGATGACGTAAGTATGAAAGCTATGGAAGAAGTAGTCGTTAAACCGAGAACCACATGTGTAAAGAAGCTCATTCAAATTGTAAATTATGATATGAAGCTTTGGAATCAGATAGTAAGCTTATGCGAGTCAATGATGTGAAGACTGAGGTGATTGTATTTGGAAAATGGAAGCCAAAGTCAAGATAATTTTTCCTGGTTTGTTCCCTTGGATTATATATACATATATGGAAAAGTCTATATGGACACTATTGGCATGAGAAATTGATTATTTACGCACCCCAATGCCCGAGTGTAAGTTTACATCTCAACTTTTTGTATCATGACCGAGATGCAAAATTCTCATGATCGCATCGTATCCGAGAAGCAAAAATTCATGCGTGAGTTGGTATTTGGTAATGCAAAATTGTGGTCAGGGAGTTAAAATCCCTAATTCGAATTTGGCAATACGAAAAGCATGGATCACATCGACTGGGTGCGAATTCCCATGAGTACATATCGAGGATCCGTGATGCAATTTTTGGCAAGAGGAGTAGGACATGATTTTGGTGTGGTTTTCACATGTCAATCACATCACTTTGACGTGCTAAATCAACAGATTTGCCAAATGCCAGATTTGAGTGTCGTGAGTCGCGAAAGCCTTTTTCGCGATCCTGCCATAGCGATCAGCTGTTTTTGAGTGCGCGAAACCAGAATTTACCAGAATCCGTATATTTTTCCACGATGACTTTTACCACATGATCAAACCGATACGCTCAATGATTTTGAGCTGATTGGACCGAGTCAATCACGTAATTTTACCATGCCGGTTTTTTCAAATTTATTAATAATGATTTCACAAATCGACACTATTTCCAATCTTTTCCGAACACGTCACAACTTTGATCAAATTATTTCATGTTTTCAAATGACGTTCTCGAGACATGAGTTGTCGCTAACCATAATCTTGACGTGCGACTGCTTTGCGAAAAAGCTGGTCAACAAACACAAAATTAGACACAAAGAATCTCAACCACTAGATCCCCCCCTGAATTCCACCTTCCACATAAAGACAAACAAATCTTGGGATTCACAATTCATGTCTCTAAATTTGTGTCTTAATAGCCTCTCTCTCTCTCTCTTTATATATATATATATATATATATATATATATATATATATATATATATATATATATATATATATATATGAGACAGGTTCAGCGGCACTCCAAACAGTGGAGCACCCCAATAATAGCCTACCACTTTTCCACCACACATTTCATCTCTCTCTCCTTCCACTAACTCTCTCACCTCTCATTAACTTTAATTAATAGAAACGAAAGGTGAAAAATAGAAAGGCCAAAGGGGTGCTCCATTTTTGGGATGTCATCGAACGCTCACACACATGAACACACACACACACACATATATATATATATATATATATATATATATATATATGTGAAAAATAAGCGCGTTCCGGGGCACCCCTGTTTTGCATCACTACTTTAGCATTTCTACCCTACCATGAGCTACACTAATCCAAATCCAACAAGATTTTGTAGATTTTCAATCCACATATATGTTATCATATAATCTAATAAGATTTGGTCGAGGAATAATATGCGTAGAGAATGATTTCAGATACCTATAGCCAAGGTTTATATGGACTCATTGACTTGTGAAATCTCTTTCTACTGAAAAACGCACATGGGTAACTCTTTCTACTGCAAAAAAGAAAGAATCGGAATTATATCATAATTCAACAAGTGCAAATTTTCATTTTACTAGCTACGAAATCTTAAGTAGTTCACCTCTATACAACCAAAGGTTATACGTGACTCTTCTTTTGCATGTCAGATCATGATAACTCTCTTCATCTTTGTGTCTTGCCTATTATCATTTTCCACCACATGTCTCAAAACCGTTTGTCTTTAGGTTCTTTGATTTCACCTTCATCTATTCTTATTGAGACTGGTAATAACATTTTCATGTCAATAACTGGAGTGGTCTTGTTCTTAGCTAATTCTATTTTAATCCCATAAAAATGTTGAGTTCACTTAACTTTTTTTGAAAAAACAGAAAACCCGCAATGTTACTGAGTACGCTCATCTAAATTAAAAAACAAAAGAAGCTCAATTTATCTCTACCAAATGTCTGTCATATTTCAAACCGTGTAATACATCTTGCATCTTTTGGTTGGTTATATGATTTTTGTAATATAGTAATATTTTACTTTTTGTTTTGCGCTGGAAATGTAGTCTTAGAGCAAATTGGAATGGGACATAAGGAAGGGAGGAGAAATGTTTTCAATGAATCAAAATTTCTAATTGGTTTCACCACTAATATCGATTTATCCTCTTTTTGTTTGAATCTTTCCTCGAGATTTTATTTATGGCCTTTTCATTTGATATTTTTGCTGTAGATAAGTGCATTGGAACATTTGCAAACTCATGATATTTCTAATTTGGTGGAAGTAAGCATGCAAAATTTTCCTCCTCACTCATTAACAATAGCATTCTTCTTCTTCATTTGATTTGATTCATTCTAATGTTCAAAATTAGGGGTGTAAATCTGTCGGACCAAACCAAACGGAGGTGTGCTTAGTTTTTATCCTAAATAAAATCGGACCGAACGAAAAAAAGTTCTTGAATAAATTTCCTTGTCATAACTTGTGTCCTAAATGAAATCGATCGAACACTAACATATGTTTTTCGGATATAGACATGAACTGACCTGGTCGTACATAACTATTTATATTAAATTTTGTACTTTTTATTAGATTTTCTCACAACTATATATCGAAGTATGAGGAATTCGAATGAACATGGACCGAACGTGATTTTTTCTCGTATAAATTTTGTTGTCCTAACGCGTGCCCTAAATGAAAATCGGAGGGATTTATTTCGATCACGGACACGAACGGACATCAGACATTTATACAAAATTTACAACCCAATTTAGGACCCTTTCATATTCACACTAAAGGAGGGTTTCAATATTATATCAATTATTGATGACAATATATATATATATATATATATATATATATATATCTAGGTTTATTTAATGAGGCGTCTTTATGATTTCTATTTTCTATAAAATTTACAAAAACTTTTGAACATTGTCAAACACAACATCTGAGTATTATCAAATGTTTTATATATGATTTAGATGAAGAATACACTTCTAAGAATTTTTAAATTACTTTATGTATATATAACCATTCAACAAATATAGTTTACTGATATTCCTCTGTAGAATGACATTGCAGGAAGAAAACATAAAAATATTCTTGAAACTGACCAATCTAAGTTACATTCTGCATTTTTATCCTAAGGAACTGTGTGCTGAAGTTGTCCTCACTGTTGTTAGATTAATTAATACTTCTTCGGTGCCTTTCTTGTGAACGGTAACGGGGTATTTGAGCGTGATCTTTGAGTGTGGTATTTGAGCGTAGTGAATGGGGAATGGATTTTTTGCTGCAAACGGGGTATTTGAGCGTGGTATTTGAATGAGGTATTTATATATAATGAGATTTTTAACTTATTTGATTTGAATTAATTAAATACTAATTGCACATAAAAAATGATTCTATTTCATTAAATGAAACAAAAATACAACCAAAATGTTAATCACTGAAAATAAAACTAATACATAAAAAAACTACAACCTATGACGATAATCCAAACTCCTCAACTCCGCTAAAATAAAACCCTGTACATCATTGTTGTCTAGTGCGTTGACAATCTCTACATTCCGCGAATCATTGCAGAAAATCGAAATAATTTCTCATCGCTTAATATTTAATACAACTCGAACAATATTACAGCAACGAGAAACAACGTCCTCAAGGTGGGGATCATGAAAGTGCAGCTCATGTTTCCACGCTCGGTATATCTGCGCCTGGTGACCCGAGCTGAAGGTGGGTTGCCGGTAGTCATCCAATTGGAATAATAACCGGCATCGATAGGGGTCAGAGACTAAGCTAATGCGGGTGGAGGTGCAGGTGCAGAAGTGGTATCAGATATAGGCAAGTGTGATTACCTAGATTGCCACCAAAAAGTTGGGGTTGCTCTCGAAATTTCATCGATGGATTTCTTTTGAATCGCCCGTACGCTTTGACTGGGCCGCTTGCCCACCACTCGTCAGTACCATCCAACCAGTCGTTCACCGGATCACATTCCCTGCCCGGTATCCGTAGTAGTCTGTCTCAATCACGAAACTACAATTTTAAGTTGTCCCACTTGTTTTTAATTTGAGTTTCTGTGTAACCCAGATTAAAACGGTCGTTTAAAGCCTCGGCAACCATCCCAAAAAAGCATTTCGCCCCAGCTGTTCGATCTTCCAAAAATTCAATGCAAATGTCGATAACAGCTGCCTCCCATTCATCTATCTAATTGGCAAAAGATTGGGAAGTAACAGAACCAGATTAGGAAGACATACTTAAAAACAGAAATTTAAAAGAAAAAATCCAAGAAAAATATATATTAGAGAATTAAAAAATTAAACACAATGGTGTAAAAAAACTGTTTCGTAGCTCTGTTTGTCAACACGAAAATCGAGTAGAAGAGGGGGAGGTGGTGTTGTTTGGTGGAGAAATGGAGGAAGGGGGATTTATGTATGTGGCTGCGAATGGCCTAGGAAATGGACTATTAGCTTGCGTCCTAAGTTTGTGCCCGACGTGTCGGACGCCAATGATGCATTTTCCAACAGTCAAATTGAGCGTTTATTGGCACGTCCAAGCGTCTGATGCATCGGACGCGAATACGTCGTTAGTGTGCCAATAATTTGCTGCGAACGATACGTCTTCCTGCATTTTTTGTATTTCTCCTTTTAAAAAATTGCATTAAGATGCATCAGATTATTTTACTTTTAGGCGTTTGAATGTACTTATTTTTTTCTCTATTCTCATGTGAAACAACATAACAAGTTGCCTACTCGATCTACCCTTTTTTCTTGGTGATGGTAAAAAGTGGTAAATATTTTGATCTAATTACTCAGTAGACTTTATGTCCTGATCATGTCTTTCTTGAACGTATATCATTTTACTTTATTTCAACAAACACTCATAATTTAACTAGATTAGATCTGATTCAGATTGATTCTTTTTCTAAGGACAATAATAATGCCAATAGCTCCATTAAAACCGGGACAACCAAAACCTTCCTCTTCCTCAATGGCTCGCCACTTCTTATAGAGCATGTAAATCCACTTCTTCGCCATCCCACACATATTCATAAGTCTATAAAATTTCCAGATTTCTTCTTTCATACTCTACATTTGATAGAATTCCTGAGCTAACTTATAAGAGGTGGTGAGAAGCTCTGCATGAGGAACTTTTTGCCTTGCAAAAGACATGTATTTAGGATTTCGTTATATTGACTACTTCGGAATAAAGAGGTTTTCTCTTTCTGGTTTTACCCCTATTTGATGTGACAATATTAGTGTTGTTCATATTACTTGCAACTCTGTTTTCCATAAGAGTACCGAGTATATTAACATCGATTAACCATCGTATTACACACCACCATCTCAAGAAAGTCATCATTATTCTGTCTTTTGCATCATATACACTACACCAAAACAGGGGACTCCCAACGAGTATAAGTGTTACAGATAATTTTTGTAATACTTTTTAAGTGTGACTAATGCCATGTGGGGAATTTACCGACCAAATTTGTAACACTTTATAAATGTTACAAATAGACTAATTCCCAACACTTATAAATGTTAGAACCGTAAGATATTGTAACACTTATAAGTGTCAGTATTATAATCGTACTAACACTTAAAAAATTTGGCAGCATAAATTGCCTTGATGATTTTTTAGTTTCACAACATTTGTAATCGTTGCTAATCCAAAATATTAGTAACCCTTATATGCGTTACAATACGAAATTAAGTTCTTTTCTGTTTTTTGCATAATTAATATTAAAAAATTTAAAACAAATGAGTATAACATATATTTTTGATTTCCAGTGCATATAGAATTCAACATATCAATTCAATACAAGATTTAGTACACTTTTATATTTCAAATTCAACAATGTCACATTCCTATAATACTAAAATATTTGCTACATGCATCCAATTTCAAACCATAATATCAAGTTCAAATTATAAAAAGCAAGACAAAGTTTTGCTAAAGGTACATAGAATTTTAGATATTGCGAAGGCAAAATGTGGGTCATTGCCCAGATCACACGTTTTTGCTTCCTCATTGCCATTACATTCCAAATTATGTTTTTTTCCTCCTCCTCAACAAGTGCCTACAAAATATAAATGCACTCATTTTTACAGAAAATACAGAAATAACAAGTTGTTATGTAATATTTTTCATTGAGGTGATATATACATATATCCCCAATCAAAAACTGATCCTTACAACGGCATATCCACCTATTTGAGTTTACTCGGAAAGGTCAATGTGATAATGCAGCTTGCTTGCTGCCTCCTTTGTACATTGCTAGAGAGTTGGGAAAAAGTATGCCAGAAAGATCAATGTGCTAATGTAAGTGAAAGTGTGAGAAAAAAGTATTAGAAAATCAATAAGAAGTAGTACCTGCTACCGCAACTATAACTCAATGAAGATCATTCCAATTTCGCAATCTATTTATAGAGTACCATCTCAGAGTCACATTTGTCAAATCAACAAGCAGTGTACATTCCGGTCACCTTAGCTTGCTGCAACTATAACCTAGTTAAATATATCTTATTCAACAACTATTATTTATTACAATCTTCTACATGACTTTCGTGTAATGCACTAGAACACAAAAGTTGTGTGTTCCACAAATTTAATAGAAAAAGATCTTATAATTGCCACTTATGAGATTTATCCAAACATATTATATTTAGGAATTATACAATAGATTATGCATAGATAAATGAGAACATATTATGTTATAAGAATTGAGATTCATTAGAAAAGATCACATATTGGATTTTATAGAGTACCTACCTTCTAATGAATTGCAATGGTGTTGATCTCAGCCGTGCATACTTCCTTTGCTTCCTCAACTAGCAACATTGGTTTCTAACGTGGTGCCTTTGAGCATAAAAGTAACCATTTACTAGTTCGGAGATTGAAAGAAATCAAGGGAACAAAATTATTTAAAGAAAATAAAATAACTCAAACTTTGCCCTTTTTTTCTTGGTTTACATGCTTGTCTTTATCATCACCCTAATTTTTATCAATATATACATATTTTTCCATTACCACAACAAACCACTACAAGTACAAACTTATTACAACATCTGTATGTGCAAACCCAGTTAGCAAAACTGCGTTGAACTCACTTTCACAACTGAGTTTCAACTCGATTTTGCAAACTATGTTGCAACTTAGTTTGAAAAATAGAGTTGCAAACTCGGTTTCTGCAACTAAGTTGCAGTTCAATTTCAAATTGAGTTGCAAACTCAGTTTGCAAAACAGAGTTGCAAACTCAGTTTCGGCAACTGAGTTGCAGTTCAATTTTAAATTGAGTTGCAAACTCAGTTTCGACAACTGAGTTGCAACTCGGTTTAAAACTGAGTTGCAAACTCAATTTTCGAAACTCAGTTTCAACTCAGTTTTGAAAAATGAGTTTGTACAAACCCAATCTCGAAAACAGGACATCATATTAACTAATAGTCAATTGAAATTGTATGGAAAAAAACATTATAACTTGCCTTTTTCTATATTTCAACGGTTATCTTCATGTTTATAGGTACATGTGCACAAATAAAAATACAATAATATAGCCATGGTTCATAGCGTAAGTTAAAGTGCATTTGTTCATTATAGTAAATATATTTTAGAAACAAGTAAAGTTAACTTATGCCTTTTAAAGTTTCACATATCATAAGAAACGTGAAAAACTGAAAGTTTCTTTAAAGAAAAATAATATAACAAATTCTTTCAAAATTATCAATGAACTTAAAAAGGTTAATACTGGTTAGAACAAAACATAAGATAGAATAGTTTTATAGTTAGAGAGATGCAAACATGATATATTCATAATGTATGTGGGATAAAAATTATGTTGTTGCTTCATTTAATTAAGTGGAAAGTAGTTTCTCCTTTCGCTGTGTCTACATAACATTATACTAAATGCGTGTGAACTAAATATGCAGCCACATGCATGTAGCAGCATCAGTGAGGTTTACTAACCTCTAATTTATGTAAATATGCATGTACGGTATTTGTAACCCACACCATATATCCTCCATCGTTTCCCGTCTAAGTTTCCCTTCTCCAGCCAGTCTCGAACCTATATCATCATTATAAATAAAATATTAAAATCTTATGATTCAAATATTGTTTTAAATGAAATCACTTCAAGGATGATTCAGTTCCCAAATACTTATTCAGAAGTCTATTATTTGGTTCCCAATACTGATTGACAAGTCTTATTATAATCGAAGTTTTAAAAGACCCTCCTCTCTCTTATGAACCTTACAACCAAACATCTTACCATTATTGCTAGTGCCTTTGGCATTTATTTAGAAAAGCCAAGGAAAATGTGAGCCGACTATTTGCCCGACTAACTCTAATCCTCAGAGCTTGGACAGGAGTACAAATTCAGGATGAGTGTGAAGGGTGCGCCAAGATTTAAGACCACTTGATCCCTACCTCTAACCCTGACTAATGAAGGGTGAGTATAAAGGACGAACAACGACGTCCACAACTCTAACTCTCATGACTTGGGAGAAAATATAAAGGACGGACCACGACATCCACACCTCTAATTCTCATGACTTGGGAGAGAAGAACCACGACGTCCACAACTCTAACTCTTAGGACTTGGGAGAGAGTATAAAAGACGACATTACAACGTCCATACAAACTCCACCACCCTCTGGCCAAGGACAGGAGTATAAAATACTTACAGACCAGTCATTCAAATTACTTAACCCGGTTCCCACCGACACCGGGGGCATACGAGCATAAACTTCCAAATTAACTTCGGACACATTTCGGATTCGAATCATGATTCAAAGTTAAATGGAGGCTACAGACACTATACCTCCAAACTACGACACTTTATACTTTGGAATTTTATCATTTTAAGCTATATAGCTTAGCACTTAGCATGTTTTCATTTCAAGCTAGAATTTCTAATGACTAAAAGATCGATTTTGTAGCTTGCAAGACTAAGCGAGTTATTCTATTTGAATTGCACGTTCATGTACAGATACAAAGTACAGACACGAGGGCCGCACTCGCATACACCAATAGAGGGCCATGTTTGAAGGGTTGATGCCTATGCCTAA
This sequence comes from Allium sativum, assembly GCA_030737875.1. Taxonomy (NCBI): domain Eukaryota; kingdom Viridiplantae; phylum Streptophyta; class Magnoliopsida; order Asparagales; family Amaryllidaceae; genus Allium; species Allium sativum. The sequence continues at coordinate 828,417,226 of CM060909.1, forward strand.
TGTTAAACTTTCCATATAACTCAAGGCAATGACCGAATGGAAGCCTTGAGAGTGGGGTGCTCAATAACATTATCACACGACCTAAAGCAACGGCCCAAAGGGGGCCTTGAGAGTGATATCTCAAATTGGCACACATACCCATATGTGATTGACTATAGCCCAAATGCAATGATGAGTATCACCTTGCAAGTACATTGAGTGGAAAATGCAATGGCTCGAGCATTTGGATAACATAATCACTTAAGTTTTGAAAGCATGTATGCATGTCCAAATTCGAAAGGGGTGTGATTTGACCACCTGTCTTTTGCCGTTACCCCCAAACTTGGGGAAAACTATTGAAAGTATTTATAAACGGCATAACTTATTTGTCTGTATCTAAGTTATGCTTTGATCCTGATAGGCCGCTTAAGGACCACAAAACTGATGCAGAGTGAACATCCATTTGCTAGTCCTAACCGACTTTCGGACTGGAAGGCTAACATAAGACCGGACATGGATTGACTATCCTATTTCATCTATTTACCGGATATGACACAATCACTTTATCTTCGAGTTTTCCTTTGATGCAGGGGTAAGCGGGAGCATCAAGGGAACTACGGTCTGACCTTTCGCCATCTAACTCTGATCCTCAGAGCCTGGATAGAAGATACTAGAGATTATTATGGGTTGAGTACCAACAAATTGTTTTGCAATCAACTCTAACCCAGGACTTGATGAGGGAGTATGAATTCAGAGAAGAAATGGATTTCAATTCTACTACTTAGCCAAGCCCCAATGATTAGGAACGAGGAATGAGAGCCATGAAAAGCATGATCCGACTACCCGATTACTCTATGCACATTTACTATCCTCAGAGTTCCGCAATACCCAATACTACAACCAAAAGAATGACTCCTCAAGGTTAACCCGCATGCATATAAGCAGCGGATCATCATCTAGAATTAAATGACAAAAACCTAATGGTTATTGCATATGCGGAACCAAGAAGCCCGAGGCTGGCTTCTACCCACTTCAGGACTTCATGCTGGGGACATCAGCACTGAACTGGACAACTGGAAACAACTTTACGAAGATGGACGTCATATTGCCAACATTGTTTGACACTTCACCAGAGGCAGCAAATCTCAAGACAACGTGGATAATGTCACTCATAGACCTTTCACACAGGACATCAGGGATTTCCACAATTCCTTAGACTTCAAACTATCATCTCTAGAGGCTCACAATGGCAGGACCGATCCTACCGTGCATCTGATGCTCTATATGCGCCGTATGGAAGTGCTATCGGCACCAGACAACGTCATGGCTAAGTGCTTCCCTCTATTCTTGACTGGCATCGCTACTATATGGTTTCGACAGCTGAAATCTAAATCGATCGATAGATGGAACATGTGGGTCGCTTGCTTCATCGAACAAGTCATGGTCCACATAGCTTGGCCCTACGCTCTTTTCTGGAAATGTTAACCAGCTTTTTGGCCTGGTTCCCAAAAGTACATGAGACATGCTCGACCCAATACAGCGTATGGAGCTAAGGCCGAGAGGGACACTTAGGAGCGAATGAAACAGGGTTGAAGAGGATCCGCGCCACCAAGGGCCTCGCAACACCCCTAACACATTTCCGAACCAAGGCTCTGAATCCCTAGGAATCGCAAGCCTGAACCTCGAGGTCCAAAACACCCATGTCCATGGCCTTCGTGCCTCTCATAATGTGAACTTCGTACCCCTCGGGGTGCGAAGTTCGCATCCCTAAGGGGTGCTAAATTCGTCCCCTGGGGTACGAATTTCGAATCCTAGGACGTATGAAATTCGTACCCTTCGGGGTACGAATTTCGTACCCCCGAAGGGTACGAGTTTCGCGCCCGTCAGGATACGAAATTCATATCTTATGGGGTACGAATTACGCACCCCCATTGGGTACAAGTTTCATACCCCACGAGGTGCGAAATTCGCACCCCAAGGCAAGGTGCGAAATTTGCATGGGCATGGGTGTTAGGTGCGAAATTCTAGGTGTGGTCCCTATTTTCACCTACTCCTACCTACTCCTGCCTAATCCTACCTAACCCCTCTCCTATAAATACCCCATGGAATCACACTTCAAAGTAGTTGGATTTTGTGTGCTTGAGAGCTCCTCTAATGACATCTCGACTTTGAGGTAGAAGAAGGGCAAAAGTGTATTTTTCCTAATATACGAAATATATGATAATTATGACATCATATAACTTAAAGATCAATGTAATAAGATGTTATGAGATGGTCTTGGCCTTGTAACTTCGTGTTATTAATAATATTCCAACGACTCTTCAATGTGGACATAGGCCCCTCTCGGGGCCGAACCACTATAAATCTCTCGTATTATTTACCACTTTTCGCTCTATTTTATATGACCAAACTAATAATTCCTAGTAATTGGAATCTTGGGTGTTTACAACATTTTTTGCCGCCAACATTTGGTGCTTTCACCGAGAACACTCGGATTTGCGCCTTTGTCGCACATTGTCATCTCGACTTCGACGAGCTTTAGGTTCTTTGCTAAAACCTGCCGACTTGTCCGCTCATGATGGTGAAGTGACAAACGAACGCAATGATCGGCTCATCAGCCACAACCGAAGATGGAACATCCTGACAGGCTCCACTGGTGGATATCCCGACCAATGCTGAAAACATCCCTCCTCTCGTTGACCCTGAAGCGCCCACGACGCAGGAACAGCTCCGCACTCTTAGTGAGAAATATGAGAACACATCCGTTGAGCTCAATCAAGCATTAAGGCATAATATCGACCTTATGCGACAACTTCAAGAAAGTCAGCGCATCGTCGCTCGACTTAGCTAACTCGGAACAACGCTCGACCTTGACCAACTTTCTCAGAAAATTCCTCTTCCAAGTCGAGGGGCACGCATCAAAGAAGGAGGTTTAGTCTCATCAACAATGTCCATGTCCGCACCAACGCCCTCGACCACAGCAACGGCAATGGAAATGGCAACAACGACCGAATTACAGTCACATATAGCGATGGGCACAATATCGAGATCGCTCTTGCTTGATCATCAATGACGGACCGGGTCCAACCAACCAACCCCTTCCTCGACAAAATCCAACGGTCGCCCATCGAGATGATGGACCTACTATTCCAGCGGCCCGCGCTCTTCCAGAACAGGGTCTGCATCAACTCGCTCTGCCTCATCATCCACACCAGTATTCGATTATAGATGTCGAGGAGATGGAAGAAGACGACCCGAACATTCATCCCAGAAGACGCCCCAACATCAGAACTCCAGAACCTCGCCAAAATCCCTGAATCCCGATGGCGGATCCTCATCCAACTTATCTCCCCGACATGGTCCGGAGGATCATGAGGGAAATGCGAGGGAATGTGCATGACTCATGGGGAGCCCACATTTGGCGTAATCCCTTCAAAAGAAGAGTAAACGAGGCCGAGTGGCCGCGACGCTTCAGCATGCCACAGATGCCACTCTATGATAGCTCCACCAATCCTTGTGCTTTCCTGAACCGGTATGAGTGGCAAATGGATTCAAGCCGGGGCAATGATCCAGTCAAATGAAAGTGCTTACCAGTCTTCCTATCAGGGACCACTTTACTTTGGTTCTCTTACCTCCCACTTGATTCCATCAACAACTTCGGCCAACTAGTGATAAACTAGTCAAGCAATTCATGGTGCATATCCCGACTCCAAAGAATGCCCTTACCTTGCCCAACCTATACCAAGGACCCGCCGAGTCGCTCAAAAGCTACCTCTCCCGGTTCAACATCGCACTCACCGACGTCGAGGATCCGGACCCTTGCACCATACTCTTTAAGCTAGCAAAAGGTGTCCTCCCTACTTCCGAATTCGGGGCATGGATCCATCAGAAGCAGCCAAAAAACTTCGACGCTTTCTATGAAAAGGCGAGGCAGTACTTATGCTAAGAGGAAGCAAAACGGAATCGACTCTCTGAAGCCAGTCGCCCCCAACGACTCTCAAGCAGACGCTGCAAATAATAACCTCAGAGGAAGACAAGTAGGAGACAACCCTCTGATCAGAACAGGGGGGCGGGTCCCAGCAAGCAAAGACCGAATAATGGTTGTAACACCCCACTTCCGTTAAGGTCACTCGCAAAGGGAATGCTTTAACTTCAGTGGAACGTTATAAGTAAACAGAACAGAAATTTACAAGATAGATATGTAAAGTAGCACTTGAAAATTTTATAACTTTATTACAGCAGAAACATAAATAAGTTTGGTTACATCAAAATACCAAAACCCAAGTACACAAATATCAGTCTTATACAAAATCCTTCAGAATGCATAATTTTTAAAGCCATAATTCCCAACAGAGAATGCCATAAATAGGCAGAATCAAAGCCAAGCAATATTTCAAGCACTTCTAGCACTTCAAGCAGATGGAACCTGAATCAAGCTCATATGTTTCCACCCTGAGAACCTGGGAGGGGGGAATAGAAGAAAAGAGGCGAAACAAACTTGGTCAGACATAAGTCTGGTGAGTCCAGTGACTTTCTGCATATAAACAGATAACAGTATCATGACATGCAAATAAAACTCGATGAGAGATAACCATAACAGGAGTAGCAAATTAACAGAAGAGACAGAATGATATAGGCTAAACTAAGCTTCTTACTTGGTTTTCACTTCTCTGCACTAATACTAGTATAATAGAATTAGGTGTTTTCCTAATGTCTAAGCAGAAAACAGAATGATCTCTTCAGAAACACGATGCTAGAAATGGGCCTTTTACCACCCTAACAGAGACAGACGTTCAGAAACAGAATGCTAGTAATGGGACTTTGCCACCCGAACAGAGACAGACGGTTACAGAAACAAAATGCTAGTAATGGGCCTTTACCACCCGAATAGAGACAAACGATATAGAAACAGAAGCAGAAACAGAATCATAGACGGAAACAGAATATTCCCTACGGAAACAGAATGTTAGAATTAGGTGTACACTAGTAATGGGCCTTTACCACCCCAACAGATGGTACCACACAGAAACAGATAGGTGTTACCACCCCAAAAGAAATAGATGGTACCCCAACAGAAACAGGCAGAAGTAAGTGTACCCTAAATTCTACCCCAAGTGATCGGCTCCCTAAAACATAAATACCCTGTGTCGGCCCCACAGAAGGGTGTATCACTCCCTAAAGTGGCAACCTATAGACACAGACCTATTTACAGATGTCATGGTGCCTTACATCCTCAGAGAAGACCGGATCCATGCACGCACATGACCCGGTTGGAATGCGCCATCAACACCCCTCTCCATTATTAGAGTGAACCTCTTACAATTAGTTCAGTAAGCGTGCCCTGGACCCCTACCTAGTGTTGGTCATAATTTTGATACCAGAAAGGGTTACTGACTAATATGGGCCCCAAACAACAGATGACACAAGTAATTACCCCTCCTAACCTTGTGTCCCCAGACTAACAGATTTCAGATTAACTTGCTTACAGATTTCAGATGTACAAAGTTCAGATTAACTAGTTCTCAGATCAGGCATACAAGTTAACAAATTTTCAGACTAACAGATCAGATATACAAATTAACAAGTTTTCGGACTAACGGATCAGATATACAGATTAACAGACTTACAAATTGTTTCACCTAACCTTGTATTGGGCCAATAGATTTTCAGACGGGTTTATTAGATTCATCAGTCCAGTTGATTTAACCTTATCTACCGAATACGTTTTAGGCATCATATTTATCTTAGATTTGCATTAATTAAATATTAATGCACAGACCTCTCACATTAGGTCGGTAGCTTGTGGCCGCTGGATGTGTCGGGCGGTTCCGGGCAGACTTCTGCCACAAGCCAGACCTAACCTCATGTCTAAGCATCTTTATGCCTATGACCTCCAACATTAGACTGACAATTTGCGGTTGCTAGTTAAGCCGATTGGGTCCGGGCAGGCTTCTACCGCAAACAAAATCTAACCTCGTGTCTCAGCATTCTTATTTTAGCTAAAGTATTCATTCACATATTATGCCAATATCAGACTAATTATGCCAATTAAACAAATTAAATTCTTTACAAGTTATAGCAGATTATCCAAAGTTCTATTAACATGTTTTGCTCAATTTTAGATCGAGCCTACGGATTTTCATACCCCAAATTACCGTATTCAATTTCAACAAATTTAGCAGATTAGGCAATTTAACAGATTTAATCATCCCTTAAAATTCCATTGACATACCTCGCTTAATTATAAAATTAAGCCTAATTTTACATGCTCAAATTATGGTCATAATTCACAATATAACATATGCCCCAAATTTCTAGTTAAATTTACATAGTACAGAATATTCTCCAAAAACCCCAAATCATGATATACAATATGAATTATGCCAAATTATAACCTTTTATTTCAGCGTATGTCAAATATCCAAAATCCCCATTTAGGCATATTCACAATTTATAGTTATCCTATTTTATTATAAATCTTTTACGCCTAAATCATATATCCTTTTTCTTCCAAGTCATAGACCGTGATACAAAATATGCCCCTAAATCTAGATCTTAAATTACAACTTGTATTATGTCCTCAAAATAAGATCTTGAATTAAAACATGCATTATGTTCCCAAATTACAAGTCATATGTTGTCATACAATAATTCTCCTTCTTCCAAATCATAAACCGTCATATATAGTATGCCAAGATCTAGATCTTAAATTACAACATATGCCCTTTTCTTAAATCAGTCACAAATCAGTCATGTCCAATTATGTATCATTCATTATTTTCCCCAAATTTAGCGTTCGTGCGTCAATCTCTTATGAGATTTGGCTCAGGCTCGTGGTGGCCTGGTTATAGAACAGAAGGAAATAAGAGATACAGAATAGTTACAATTAATAATATAGATCTACACAGAAAACAGATCTGATAAACAGGAATAGGATAGATCTACACAGAAAAACAGATCTGACAAACAAGAATATGATAGATCTACACAGAAAAACAGATCTGATAAACAAGAATAGGATAGATCTACACAGAAAAATAGATTTGATAAACAAGAATATGCATAATCTCCAATTCAGATTTATAACCATGTCAAGATTATAATTAAATTTCATATCTGAAAATAACTGTACTCACCTTGGTTGGATTCTAAAAGAAAAAGGGTTGTAGTTGTTCTCTTTTAATCCTATTCAGATTGGAAGAAGAAGGAGCACTTGTTCTAGCTTAGGTTTCAGCAGAGTAATGACGCCATTGATTTATTTTAATATGAATTAGGGCAGAGTATAGGCAAAATGAAATTGTATGGAGAGAAAGTGAGGTTTGGGGGTGTTTAAATAGCTTAGGAGCAACGAATCTGGTCATAACGGGCGTCTAAATGCAGAAAAATGAATATGCCTACGGATCTGGAAAAGGGGGGAGGTCGACCTCATGGTCGACCTGTTCTACCCAGGTTGACCCCCAGGTCGACCCTTTGGTCGACCTGGGTCCTGGGCGGGAATTTTCCCGCCCAGCTCGGGTGTGTGATTTGAATTTCGAAACATTGAATTTGAATTCGGGCTGGTTTTTATTTTAAATTCCTGAAACTTCTAAGTGCCATAACTTCTTCATACGGAGTCTGATTTACGCAAACTCGGACTCTATCTCAAGCAGAATTCCAAGACGAACGCAATACCCATTTTCCTTAATTCTTCTTTAAAAATTAATTATACTTTGTTTTGTTACTTTCATGTTCACAGGAAATATGGGGTGCTACATTCTCCCCTCCTTAAAGGATTTCGTCCTCGAAATCTTCAAGTTAAGAAGAATGTGTCCTACCATCCAATCACTCATATACTCATCCATCATCCACAAGCATCCATTGTCCTTAGAAAACTTCTATTGTTGTATGAACATATGCAAAAGTGTGTGTATATGTCTCTTATCTAATGCAAAGATCAGGCGGTCTACTGATTCAGTTGACCTCCTTAATGCGAATTATGTTAGTGCCATGAGTCCACTTAAGTATGCAAGAAGTCCTATTTGATACACATCATTTCTATATAAGTGCATAACCATTCATCCAAATGCAACATCCATGTGCTGAGTCAATCATTTTGCATCCATAAAAATTGAAAAATGCACACACATCCATATGCAGTATGAGAGTGTTTTTGAGCCGATCTAGTGCCTAGTGTGTGTATATGCATCCACGAGCAACCACTAGCAACCACTAGCAACCACTTTCATCCACTTGCAACCATCAAACATAACATGTCTCAAACACATGTTTACACCCATTAGTTTCTACATAAAGATCGAAAAATCGATCGATAGGATACAGCCGAGTGATAGAAGCAAGTACAAAAGTTATGTTCCCGTTGGACATCGGTTAAGAGAATAAATCCCTAGTATCAACCCCGAAGACCGAAATCAACATCAGATTGACACTCAGAGAATTATTCCCATTAAACAATGTCAAAACTGGAAATCTACTTCATGCTTTAAGTAAAAAACCCCTATCCTTTTCAGAAATATTCAGATACTTACAGACTACTGGTACAGATCAGATTATCAAATGAGTCTTAGGAAACTAAGCATGATAAAATCCCACCATATCCCATAAAAACCAGAATGTATGTGTCACAGTCAACTTAACTCTTAACACAGATACCTTCAAACCCCAACTTATCACAAACAGATGAGTCGTAACCCTTATGGGGTTTGAGACTATAGCGGGATCAGAAACAAGACTAGTATTAAAGTGCAGAGTCTCAATTACAGAACCAAAATGCCAGAATAAAAAAGAGTTTTATCTCAATAATCAGATAAGGAAATTAAACCTTCTACATAAATTTTTCTATCTCTACCCTATTTACCAGTCATGTGAGCATTCGCCTGCCCTCCAGAAGTAGGTTCTGCCCTCTGCCCTTGCCTACGTTTCTTTGGGCGGTCCCTAGTGAAGGTTCCCATTTCTCCACAGTTGAACACTACAACAAAAACACAATATTACAACTTTAATTTTACAACGGTGGTATAAGCACCGTTGTAATAAATGTTTTTTAACAACTTTTTTCCAGAAAAGTTGTAATAAACTTATTTTTAACAACTGTGTTATTTTGACAGTTGTAATAAAAGTCTGTCATAACTTTTATTTTTTGACTGTTGTAATATATGACTATATTTTAATCTTAATTATTTTCATTAAATAATTAATAATTAATATTAACAACTAATTAGTAATTATTAATTAATAAACTATATTTAATATTAAATATTTAATTGAAAATACTTCAATAAATAAATAATTCATGCTAATAATTAGTAATTGATCACAACCATTTAGTAATTATTAATTAATAATCAATAAATACATATTAAATATTTAATTAAAAATACTTCAATAAATAAATAATTCCTACTAATAATTACTAATTAACAACCGATTAGTAATTATTAAATAGTAATCAATATATAAATAATAAATATTTAATTAAAAATAATTATTTATAATTACTTCATTATTAAGTAATAGTAATTAATTAGTAAGTAATAACTAATCAACGGTTAATAATCAATTAATTAATAATCAATAAATTTAAGCATTGTAAGTTGCATTTTTGATAGACAATTTCGGTTATCTACCATAAAAACGTTGAAAGTTTTTTTTTTTGGAACTTGGAAGAAATCTGGCATTTTATTTCTTATCAGTTCGTACAAAGTAAAATAAAAAAGAAGTGCACATCGAGATCAATAGAACTTGTGCATAAACAAAACCAGTTAATCCCATTTATACTTGAAATCCACAAATTGCTTATAATGCAAATAATATCCATCTACTCAGTTCTCTTCTTAACTCTTTGTTTAATTAATTTTGAAAGTTTGCCGCCTTTGTCACTAGCTTCATTTTCTTTGTAGTCGCATAAGCTAAAAACTCCAAATGAAGGTGGCATCAGCTACGTACTTCAGCAGAAAAATTTCAAACATTACCATACAAGTTTAACAAATAATTTATAACTTACATTCACTAATATTAGTAAACAAAATTTTAACAAACTTATATAATCACTATTTATAATTTTAACAAATTTATATAATAGTATTATTTTTTAATAATTCCCAAAGTAATACTTTTTTTTGAAACGGTAAACAAGAACATGATAGTCCGACCCAATTCAGAAGTAATACTTAATATTTAAAAAAAAAACAAGAATTTTATATTATAATGAATGCAAGTTTTCACATATTAGTTAATTTTATTATCTATGGTAGTTGCGATTGAAAAAATTTCATGACATGAAAATTTGGTCTAACTTAGGAATAATAGGTGGTGAAAACTTGAAATTTGGGCGGAAAAAGTCGGCGGTAAATATTAATTTTCAAGATATACGAACATAGAGCTTTGGATCCTTCCTCTCGTTCCTCAATTGTCAGCCGACCCTAAATCGTTTAGACCACAAATCCCTTTCGCTTAAAAATGGCAGTCGGCCCTAAATCATTTCCTCTGATTCCTCTTTCTTCCACCCTTCCTCTCATCGCTCATCTTCCCTAACTCCCTCTTCTTCCTCTCATGTCGCTTTCTATAAACCCTCCGATTCCACCTAATGTTATCTCGTCCACAACATCCCCGTCGGCTACGGTACCTGTAAAAACTCCCTTAAATGGGCTTCAGATCCTTCCTCTTCTTCCGCTCCCGAACCAAAACGCTCAAAAACTCCACCTCCAGTTGTTATCATTTCAGAATCTGATATGCAGTGCGCGGAGGATATACTAATGGATGGGAATGGCAGCTTTAGCTCGCTTCTCGAGGGAGGATAGTTTAGTAATTTGCTTACTGATGCGGATTCGGGTGAGCATGATCTCAATTTGCTGAACTGGACTTGGACCGATCTTGCTATCTAAATTTTAATCTGAAGGTAAGGGTAAGCTTGAAATTTAACAGATTTCTATTCTAAATTGTTAGCTCTATTTTAGTATGTGTTATGAATCATGGGTTTGGGTCTCTATGTTTTTTGATAGAGTTCCTTCACTTCCAGCGGCCAGAATTGTGTCTTACATATGATTTATCAAACCTCACATGCGCGCTCGCATGAAATTTCATTCCTACTCAATTAACATGTCGTTTTGAGTTTATTTATCAAATAAATGCATGTTGGATTTAAATCTTCGCATTCAGTTTCAAATGATGTCCGTTTTGTGGTGAATGTTTGTAATCGCAACCCCATTACTTAGATATAGGTGACACTACTTATGCATATTGGACTGTTTTTATGTTTAAAATTGAATTTCCAGTCAGTGAAAACTTGATAACATACATTTTCAGGAAGGCATAGAGAAGGTAGAATCGCACGAAGAAGGTAACTATACAATATGGGATCAGGTAATGAAGATTTGATGGATTACATGCAAGCAGAATAAGGTATGTATTACATGTTCGCCTTTATGATTCTTTATCTTTTCCCATGTAAATATATTAAAACAGTATTGTTACTTCTATGAGAATATCATCATATGAACATCTTACATACAAATTATGGACACATTGTAACATGTAATCTTATTAAATATAAAATACCTCAAGTAATTTAAAATGTACCCAATATTAATGTAGTCATCAACAAGTTCTGGAAGAAGAATAAATCTATGGTCTTTGTTTATACAATTTGCATTTTATAGGTATATGTGAACCCATTTTAAATGATTTAAGTCGTTGCTTCTCATGGTTTATGTTCTCTATTTTTTAACATGTTGGTTGTATCATTATCAAATGGAAGTAGATGGGTTTATGAGTTTATGGGGGGCGGGGGAGGTGGTAGTGGTAGTGCAACCTTTTTATTTTGTCAGTTTTATTTTCAGTGCTATCTCATGCATCTTTTTTAACTTGTCTAGAATCAGAAGACTTTGATAAAACGCTTCTTAAAACTTAATTCTCTTTGATGCGCTATGTTGTTCAACACAGCAAGAGCCACTGGTTGTAGGAAAGCCTATTACATTTATGATGGACTACTACATTTAGGAAAGCCTATTACATTTAAGATTAGGCTACAACATCAATTTTGCTTTTCTTATATACCACATAATTGCACGCATATTTGTTCATAAGGGTCTCTAACTTGTACTGGTGTGAAATGCAAGTTTTAAATATACATTTGCATGTGCCGATAGATGGAAGACTATGGGAGCATGACTTTTGATGTATAGTTTTTATTTTGAAACTGTCTGAATGTATTTACTTAGATATGGAAGAATAACAACTACAATAAATAGTCTTTTGTTATTTAAAAAAAAATTGATGGAAGTTAGTGCCTGCTTAGTTTTTGTTCTCTGTGCTATATTCTTATTTTGTTTCGGGGTTCAACGTTGAACTTCTATACCGAGTAACCAAATGTGGATATGAATCTTTAATTTGTAATTTTTGTAGTTTGTACAGGTCGCTCTATATCAGATTTATTTTAGTATACATGGGTAAAACTGAAGCACTTTGAGGGTGACATGCAGCCGTTCAATTATTGGTACGCAGTCTTTGAGGATGAGAGTGGAAGCAGCCGTCATGGAAGCTATATGGCGTTCAAGCTTAACATTGATGTACTGGGGATGTTATTAGAGGCTTATTTTGTTCAGATAGTATGTAATAATGCATGAAATGTTGTCTAAAACTTATTGTTTGTAATACTGAATATTTGAGTATTTTAATAAATTAGTTTGCAAATAACTGTAATATCTGATTTGCTTATGGAGTATTGCTATATTTGGTGTATTGTTCTTTTCAATTGCAAAAGATGTCTATTTTTTTAAAATTCAAATGTCAATCACAACGGTGCATAACAGTTGTAGTAGATATTATTACAAGGGTGTATAATTGTTGCAATGAGGTTTATTACAACGGTGGAAAAAAGTTGTAAAATATACATATTACAACGGTGTTGCAACGGTGCAAAAACGTTGTTAAAGATATTAGTCTATTACAACTTCTTAATACACGACGGTTAGCCACCGTTGTAAAATGTATATTACAACGGTGTTCCACCGTTGTAATAGGATCATTTTGTTGTAGTGGAAGCAAGCGCCCTTCCTCTTTCTGCAACCCTTTTTCAGATGAGTCAAGCTTCCACAAGCAAAGAACTTTTTCTCCTTCTTATCTTCAGACTTTTCATTCTTCTTTTGTGTTTCCTTTTTGGGCTACGCTTTCTTGTTCTGTGGTCCTTCGAGCTTTTCCTCTTTCTTCTCACTTTTGGCTTCCTCTTCATGCATTAACGCCATGTCAACCAATTTCTTGAAGGTAGCCCCCATAGGAATGTGAGTCATAGCCAACCCATGTAGCGGCTCATTCAAACCTTTAATGAATATCGGGGCCTTCTTTTCAGGTGTGTTCACCAAGTCTAAGCCGAATCTCGCTAGCTGATTGACTTGTTGACGTACTCCTTCACTGACAAATTCCCTTGCTTCAATGCCAAGAACCTCTCCATGTATAAATTCTCTTCTGCTCGTGAGAGAAATTTCATCTCGAACCTACTCCTGAAATCCATCCATGTCTCTACCAGTCGCTCTCCATTAGTGATCTCCCACCAAAATGAGGCTTCGTCCTTCATTAACCAAGTATCTAATTGGACCTTCCTTCCATCTTCTACCTTGACGATACCAAAAAAATCTTCCACCTCCTTAAGGAAATTTCGAGGTTCAACAAATGTCTCTGATCCGTGAAAAGGTTTCCCGCCCATTGCCCAAAAGTCTTTGCATATCTTCAAAAAAGTATCAACGCGGGGAGGGGGAGGAGGAGGTACATCCACTGGGCCTGCGACAGTGTCCCTAGCCTCCAGATACCTTCTGATTCAAGTTGGTATTGGTATGCCCTCGGGTATCTCCGGTAACCCAGACATGCTGAAAAGAAAAAGGGAGAGATTCAAAACGGAGAATCGAAAGACAGATATATGGCTTTTGGGGATTATGTTTTTCAAAATAAACTTTACTTTTGAAAATACTTCCTTTTTGAAAATAGTTTTCAAAAACTTCTTATCAAATCTGGTAACCTTCAGCTCTGATACCAAGTGTAACACCCCACATTCGTTAAGGTCACTCGCAAAGGGAATGCCTTAACTTCGGTGGAACGTTATAAGTAAACAGAACAGAAATTTACAAGACATATATGTAAAGTAGTACTTGAAAAATTTATAACTTTATTACAGCAGAAATAGAAATAAATTTGGTTACATTACAATACCAAAACCCAAGTACACAAATATCAGTCTTATACAGAATCCTTCAGAATGCATAATTTTTTAAAGCCATAATCCCCAACAGAGAATGCCATAAATAGGTAGAATCAAAGCCAAGCAATATTTCAAGCACTTCAAGCAGATGGAACCTGAATCAAGCTCCTATGTTTCCACCCTGAGAACTTGGGGGGGGGGGGGGGAGGGGTGGAGCGGAAGAAAAGAGGCAAAACAAACTAGGTCAGACATAAGTCTAGTGAGTCCAGTTACTTTCAGCATATAAACAGATAACAATATCATGACATGTAAATAAAACTGGATGAGAGATAACGATAACAGGAGTAGCATGTTAACAGAAGAGACAGAATGATATAGGATAAACTAAGCTTCTTACTTGGTTTTCTTTTCGATGCACTAATACTAGTATAATAGAATTAGGTGTTGTCCTAATGTCTAAGCAGAAAACATGATGATCTCTTCAGAAACATGATGCTAGAAATGGGCCTTTTACCACCCTAACAGAGATAGACGTTCAAAAACAGAACGCTAGTAATGGGCCTTTGCCACCCGAACAGAGACAGATGCTTACAGAAACAGAATGCTAGTAATGGGCCTTTACCACCCGAACAGAGACAAACAGTGTAGAAACAGAGGCAGAAACGGAATCGGAGACAGAAACAGAATGTTAGAATTAGGTGTACACTAGTAATGGGCTTTTACCACCCCCAACAGACGGTACCACACAGAAACAGATAGGTGTTACCACCCCAACAGAAACAGACGGTACCCCAACAGAAACAGACAGAATTAAGTGTACCCTAAATTCTACCCCAAGCGATCGGCTCCCTAATACATAAATACCTTGTGTCGGCCCCACAGAAGGGTGTATCACTCCCTAAAGTGGCAACCTATAGACACAGACCTATTTACAGATGTCACAGTGTCCTACATCCTCAGAGCAGACCAGATCCATGCACGCACATGACCCGGTTGGAATGCGCCATCAACAGCCCTCGCCATTATCAGAGTGAACCTCTTACAATTAGTTCAGTAAGCGTGCCCTAGACCCCTACCTAGTGTTAGGTCATAATTTTGATACCAGAAAGGGTTACTAACTAAAATGGGCCCCAAACAACAGATGGCACAAGTAATTACCCCTCCTAACCTTGTGTCCCCAGACTAACACATTTCAGATTAACTTGCTTATAGATTTCAGATGTACAAAGTTCAGATTAACTAGTTCTCAGATCAGACATACAAGTTAACAAGTTTTCAGACTAACAAATCAGATATGCAGATTAACAAGTTTTCAGACTAATGGATCATAAATACAAATTAACAAGTTTTCAGACTAATGGATCAGAAATACAGATTAACAGACTTACATATTGTTTCACCTAACCTTGTATTGGGCCTACAGATTTTCAAACGGGTTTATTAGATTCATCAGTCCAGTTGATTTAACCTTATCTACCCAATACGTTTTAGGCATCATATTTATCTTAGATTTGCATTAATTAAATATTAATGCATAGACCTCTCACATTAGGTCGGTAGCTTGTGGCCGCTGGATGTGCCGGGCGGTTCCGGGCAGACTTCTGGCATAAGCCAGACCTAACCTTGTCTAAGCATCTTTATGCCTACGACCTCCGACATTAGACTGACAGTTTGCGGTTGGTGGTTAAGCCGGTTGGGTCCGGGCAGGCTTCTACCGCAAACAGAGTCTAACCTCGTGTCTCAGCATTCTTATTTTAGCTAAAGTTTTCATTCACAGATTATGCCAATATCAGACTAATTATGCCAATTCAACAAATTAACTTCTTTACAAGTTACAGCAGATTATCCAAAGTTCTATTAACATGTTTTGCTCAATTTTAGATCGAGCCTACAGATTTTCATACCCCAAATTACCGTATTCAGTTTCAACAGATCAGGCAATTTAACAGATTTAATCATCCCTTAAAATTCCATTGACATACCTCGCCTAATTTTACATGCTCAAATTATGGTCATAATTCACAATATAACATATGCCCCAAATTTCTAGTTAAATTTACATAGTACAAAATATTCTCTAAAAACCCCAAATCATGATATACAATATGAATTATGCCAAATTATAGTCTTTTATTTCAGCGTATGCCAAATATCCAAAATCCCCATTTAGGCGTATTCACAATTTATAGTTATCCTATTTTAATCGTATATCCTTTTTCTACCAAGTCATAGATCGTTATACAAAATATGCCTCCAAATCTAGATCTTAAATTACAACATGTATTATGTCCTCAAAATTAGAACTTGAATTATAGCATGCATTATGTTCCCAAATTACAAGTCATATGTTGTCATACAATAATTCTCCTTCTTCCAAATCATAAACCGTCATATATAGTATGCCAAGATCTAGATCTTAAATTACAACATATGCCCTTTTCTTAAATCGGTCACAAATCAGTCATGTCCAATTATGCATCATTCGTTATTTTCCCCAATCCATGATCCACGGCTTCAACGGGGCTTCTAGTTTCCTAGTGGGAATGATCGATTTGCCTATAGAGCTAGGCGAGGGGGATCGAAGCAGGGTCCGCATCCTCACTTTCGTGATTATAGACGTCGATTCCCCTTACAATGCTTTCTTTGGACGCGCTTCCGTCATAGATTTTCGGATCTGCATGTCCCCTGGTCTCTCCTAATGAAATTTCCGATAGAAAATGGGATTGGAATAGTTAGAGGCGATCAGGCTAATGCTAGAGAGTGTTACACAATAGAATGGCAGAATGCGCGCAATAAGGACAAGGACAAAGCAGTGCCCACACCTTCTTATGCCAAGACTATTTCCGCATATCAATCAACGACGTTTGGGCCTTGGCTCAGGCGCCACTGTCGTCTTTCCGATGACCTCGACCCATGGAAGGACGAAGAGACCAAGTACGAGAGGGATACTCCTATTGAACCTACAGTGGATATTCCAGTTAATCCCGATGATCCATCAAGGTTGCTAAAGATAGGATCACAACTCCATCCCGCAATCAAAGAAGATCTTGCAAGTTTCTTGAAGGCTAATTGGATGTGTTCGCATGGACCCATTCCGATATGAGAGGCATCGACCCCGTGGTCGCTTGCCATTGTCTATGTATTGATCCCACAATGCCTCCAATCAAGCAGAAGTGCTGCTTCCTAGGACCCGAAAGGTCCAAAGCACTTGAGGAAGAGATAGGCCGTCTACTCAACAACAACTTTATTCGCGAACTCGACCACCCCGAATTGGTCTCCAATCCAGTTCTGGTCAAAAAAGCCAACTGTAAATGGAGAACATGCGTCGACTTCTTCGACTTAAACAAGGCATGTCCCAAGGATAGCTTCCGCTCCCAAAGATCGATCGACTTGTTGATTCCACCTCCGGATAGCAACTACTTTCTTTCATGGATGCCTATTCAGGCTATAATTAGATCCCAGTGAATCTTCGTGATCAGGATTATACCTCTTTCATAACCGACCTTGGGCATTACTGCTATCGCGTCACGCCCTTCAGCCTCAAGAATGCCGGCGTCACTTATCAGCGAATGGTTAATCGTCGCTTCAAGAACCAAATTGGGAAATCTATGAAGGTGTACGTGGACGATATGTTGGTAAAATATAAAATGTCAAGCAACCACGTCCACGACCTCTATGAAATGTTCAATGTCCTTCGCCAGTACGACATGAAACTCAACCCCCCGAAATGTTCCTTTAGCGTCGCTTCAAGAAAATTCTTGGGTTTCATCGTCAACTCCCGGAGAATCGAAGCCAATCCCGAAAAATTCCAAGCCATTCGGGATATTCAAATCCCCCGTAACACCAAAGATGTCCAAAGTTTAAACGGAAAGGTCGCTGCTTTGAGTCAGTTCATCTCAAAGGCCACTGACAAGTGCATCCCTTTCTTCGCTTTTGTATTGCCTCTTCTTACTGCCGTATTTATGTTAATGCACTTCCCAGTGATACGTAAGCAAGGTATTTCAGGTCCTTTATAGTTATAGCTTTATTTTATAGAGAAAACAAATCATAGATATTTGTAATTTCTGATATATCCTATCGGGAAGGAACAATAGTATTTCATTGCTACAAATATGTATTATTGAAAAAATAAGACATGTTTTTTGATACTTCTCTTCAACTCCGAAGTAGTTTAGTTCTTATTTGATAAGAATAGTTGAAGTGGATTCTCCGAAGAGATGATGGATGGATTATGGGAGTGTGTGACTTGAACTATTGATTGGGCCATGCCGATATATTATTTTATACCGCCACGTTGAAATTCCCAACCAAACGTGTCTCCGCATCCAACCACCACGTAAATCCCCCTATGTAGCATAGGATAGGCCGGTTCGCTTGAGGAGAATTTTTTCTATGATCATGTCCGAATTATGTCATGCATGAACAGGCTCCGTAAGATCCTGTAGAATAAGTGATGTGGCATGATCCAATGTTTTATCTATCCCACTTACTTATTTATAGTATGGAAATGCATTCATTTCCTCTGCATCGACCTCGATCTATAATATGATACTATCGGAGTTAAATAAGGGATCTAAGGAAGAACAGAGACTAGACTTTATTAGTAACAAGTAAAGACTTTGTATGTAAAAAAATCGAGATGTTGTGGGGAAAAAACGAATAAAATCAAAAAGACATGAGACAGTCCAAAAAGCCCTTGATTATGATCAAATTTTTAAGCTTACTGGGATATTGAGCATTTATCTGTAAGAACTCAATTATTTGCACTGAATATGAATAGGTACAACTTCAGAAATGGGACCTAGTAAATCCTTTATCACTTACATAAAGTCATTCTATTTTATATGTGTGGATATCTATAAAATATAGATTTTCTATCAATCTATTTCTGTAATTCTTTTGAATCTTGCTTGAGCCGGATGATGAAAAATTATCATGTCCGGTTCTTTCGGGGGATGGATCCTTAAGAATTCACCTATCCCAATAACAAAGAAACCTGACTTGAGCGATCCAGTATTAAGAGCTAAATTGGCCAAAGGGATGGGGCATAATTATTATGGAGAACCCGCATGGCCCAATGATCTTTTATATATTTTTCCGGTAGTAATTCTAGGTACTATTGCATGTAATGTCGGCTTAGCAGTCCTAGAACCATCAATGATTGGTGAACCGGCGGATCCATTCGCAACTCCTTTGGAAATATTGCCCGAATGGTACTTTTTTTCATGTATTTCAAATACTCCGCACAGTACCCAATAAATTATTGGGTGTTCTTTTAATGGTTTCAGTACCAACAGGATTATTAACAGTGCCCTTTTTGGAGAATGTTAATAAATTCCAAAATCCATTTCATCGTCCAGTAGCTACAACTGTCTTTTTGATCGGTACCGCAGTAGCTCTTTGGTTAGGTATTGAAGCAACATTACCTATTGATAAATCTCTAACTTTAGGTCTTTTTCAAATTGATTCAACTGTGAAATACCATGATGTAGGTATCTAGGGAATAGTCACTTCTAAAGTGAATCCTCCCTAGATACATGAATTTTATTATGATCTATTTCGCGAAAATACGAATTGTGTGTCGAAGACAAAAAAAATGAAGTTTTTTTTATAAAATTTTATAAAAAAAGAAAAAAAATTCTTTAAAATGAAAACTTATTCTTAGGTAAATTGATTGCGAAATGTTTCTGTAGAGTATCCAATATCCGTTTTACATCTTCTGTACGAAAATATTCAATTCTCATAAGATCCTCCTGACTGTTACTCAAAAGGTCCAATAATGTATGTATATTGGACTTTTTGAGACAATTATAGGCCCTAGGAGATAGTTCTAATTGGTCAATAAAAATACATTTCAATGGAATTCCTTTTTTGTTTTTCTTTAGCTTAGTTAATCCATTTTGAAAGGTAAAAGGAGGTGGAATAAACCTATTTTTATTTTCCTCGAAATTAATGTTCCTTTCCTCCGCATGCAGAAAAGGAATAAATAAATTAATCAAATTATGAGAAGCTTCATAAAGTGCTTCCTTAGGAGTTAAACTTCCATTCGTCCATATTTCTAGAAAAAGTATTTCTTGTTTTTCATTTCCATTTGCATAAGAATGAATACTATGATTTGCATTTCGAACAGGCATGGATACATCATCTATAGGATAACTTCCGTTTTGAGAGTTATTTGTGGGGTTCATACGGTATCCGCGATCTCTATTGATTTGTAATCTAATACACAAATCAATTGGTTTCGTCAGGTTAGCTATATGTTGTGTTGCGTCAACTATTTTCACGGAAGGCGGTAAGATGATATCTTGAGCGGTTACGTATCTAGGACCTCTAATGCAAATGGATGCGTCTCTAACTCCATACAGATTACTTCTCAATACAATTTCTTTCAAATTTATTAAAATCTCATGTACCGATTCCTCAATACCTACTATCGTAGAATATTCATGTGGCATTTTCTCAGATTTAGCACGTGTGATACATGTTCCTTCTATTTCTCCAAGTAAAGCCCTTCGCATGGCAATACCTATGGTATCGGCTTGCCCTTTCATGAGCGGGGACATAATGAAACGACCATAATAAAGACACGTACTGTCTACTCTTGATTCAACACATTTCCACTGTAGTGCTCAAGTGGATCCTGCTATTTCCTCTCGAACCATACTAATATTATTATTTGATCATATCATTGAATCGTTTATTTCTCTTGAAATCCATTTAATTCTTTTTTTTACACACGTCTTTTTTTGGGAGGTCTACATCCATTATGTGGCATAGGTGTCACATCACGTACGAAACTTAATAGTATACCACTTCTACGAATAGCCCGTAATGCTGCGTCTCTTCCAAGACCAGGACCTTTTATCATAACTTCTGCTCGTTGCATACCTTGATCTACTACAGTACGAATAGCATCTAAAGCGGCTGCTTGCGCAGCATAGGGTGTTCCCCTTCTTGTGCCTTTGAATCCAGAAGTACCGGCGGAGGCCCAAGAAACCACTCGACCTCATACATCTGTAACAGTTACAATGGTATTGTTGAAACTGGCTTGAACATGAATAACTCCTTTTGGTATTCTACGTCCAGTTTTACGTAAATTAATACGCCCATTCCTACGCGAACCAATTTTTTGTATAGGTTTTGCCATATTTTATCATCTCATAAATATGAATCAGAAATATATAAAAAGATATGGAGATATCCATTTTATGTTAAAACAAATCTTTTATTTTTACATAACCCCTCTTTGAGAAATTTTAGAAAGATTATCCTTGTCTCTGTTTATGTCTCGGATTGGAACAAATCACTATGATTCGTCCGCGCCTACGGGTCAGTCGACATTTTTCACAAATTTTACGAACAGAAGCCCTTATTTTCATGTTTCTTACTCCTTACTTTAATTTTGAATCTATTCCTTGGAAGAAAATAAGTTTCTTGTTTTTTTTTCTTCAAATTGTATCTTTGATGAAAGGGATTTTTTCAAAAAGAATCTATCGAATCGTTCGAATCTTTGTTCCGAAGTCTATAAATTATACGTCCCCTGATAGCCTTATTTCTATTTTGATTCTATCCCCCGGCAGTGTTTGTATCAAACTGCGTCAGACCTTCCCCGAAATATAACCTAGAATTAGATCTTCATTATATAAAATATAAACGGATTCAGAGAGCATACCATTGGGAAATGATTCGGAAATTAAACCTTCATGAATCATTTTTTTTCATTCCAGGAAACCTTTTTGAAGTATCAACTAATGGAAGAAGAGTTATATAACTCACCTTTACTCCCTATTTCACAAATAGGAAGTTAGAGATAAAATTAGGATACCAGAGGGGGATCACCATTTATAACACAAAATTTCTCCCCCAATTTTTTCTAGTCTAGCTTCTCGATCTGTCATTATGCCTCGAGAAGTGGAAAGAATTACAATTCCCATTCCACCTAAAATCTTAGGAATTCTTTTATAGTTGGAATAAATTCATAGACCGGGTCGACTGATACGTTTTAAAATCGTTTTATATATTCCTTTCCTAGTACTTTTATGACGCAAGGTTGAAACCAAGAAATTTTTATTACTCTCCTGATGTTTCTGAACATTTTCAATAAAACCCTCTCGTAGGAGTATTTTAACAATGTTTTCGGTGATATTTGTGGATACTATTCGAACTGTTCCATTTTTACTCATGTTAGCATTTCTTATAGAAGTTATTATATCAGCAATAGCGTCTCTGCCCATGACAAATTTTAATTATTGGTGCTTCTAATTTTGATATAATCAACATGTTTTTTTATTTGAATACTTCAAAGTATTCATTATTTTATTTAATTAAATTTGATTTTTTTATTAAATTTAGTAATTTTAGTAAAAGTATATGTGTGAGACACAATCTATTAATTGGGTTTATTTCAGATATCCTACTAGAACAATATCCTAATTTGATCTATGACTATGAGTCTTTATAATACCTCGGGAGCTAATGAAACTATTTTAGTAAAATTCAACTGTCTCAATTCCCGAGCAATCGCGCCAAAAACTCGAGCTCCTTTTGGATTTCCTTCTTGATCAATGACAACCGCTGCATTGTCATCATATCGTATTATCATAGTTTGAGCTCTTTACATGTACGTACAATTACGGCTCTTATTACTTCTGATCTTTCTAAAGGCATATTGGGCACTGCTTCTTTAATTACAGCAACAATAACGTCACCAATATGAGCATATCTATGATTACCGGCTCCTATGATTCGAATACAGATTAATTCTCGAGCTCCACTATTATCTGCTACATTCAAAAGGGTCTGAGGTTGAATCATATCATTTTTATTTGAATTTATTATTTCAATGCAAAGAAGGAGGAAAAAGAAGAAATAGTATTTGTCTAGAAATAAAGAAACTCGTGGTTGTTTTTTCATCCCTTTTTCATATTTAGTTCTACATCCCTATCCTGAAATAACAAATTGAGTTTTTATAGGCATTTTGCACGCAGCTATTGAAATTGCTGCTCTGGCTACAGTTTCTGAGACTCCGCCCATTTCGTAAAGTATTCGACCGGGTTTAACAACAGATACCCAATATTCGGGAGACCCCTTTCCCGACCCCATACGTGTTTCTGCGGGCCTTACTGTAATAGGTTTATCGGGAAAAACACGTACCCATATTTTTCCACCACGACGTGCATATCGTGTCATTGCTCTTCGCCCTGCTTCTATTTGTCTAGCGGTAATCCAAGCGGGTTCAAGTGCCTGAAGAGCATATCTGCCGAAGCAAATATGATTACCCTGGCAAGATATTCCTTTCATTCTTCCTCTATGTTGCTTACGAAATCTGGTTCTTTTGGGGTTATAATTGATAGTTTTTTCCCACCTCTACTACAGAACCGGACATGAGAGTTTCTTCTCATCCAGCTCCTCACGAATGAAAGGATTCGATAATATTACAGATGCACATGTATTTAATAACTAATACATTAAACTAAGTAATGGGATTTATTGATATTATATTTCATTTATTAGATAAGAAGCTGTATATACGGTTAGATTTGTCTATTTATAGATAATGTTTCTTTTTTATACTGGATCCTTATTTTTTTTCTTTTAATAAATTATTGAATCAAGACAATATTGGAATCCAATAAATAAGAAATAAGGGTTTCGCGGGCGAATATTGACTCTTTCGTTTTCCTGCTTTATTCGTAGGATCAATCCACAACCTCTCCGAGTAAAAAAAAAAATTGTTCTTGGTTCATTCCGCCATCCCGCATGCTCAATCATTTGGATTCTTTTAAATAGAATCTTATATAGTCACAGGTTTCGTCGTTCCTATAGCTTCTCCATTAATGATTAGGACTGAACTCTGCAATGGAGCTCTCAACAAAATCTGTTTTCGAGTCAATCTCCTCAGTTTCTATTAACCGGAAGCTCTTTATTATTTATATATCATTTATTATTTATATATCAATCGATACAATATTAAACAATAAATATTAAAACAATATAAAATTAATGCTTTATTACATTGCCTTTTATTTATATGAGGTAATTCATAGACCATACATATTGGAATTATATATCATTGATATTTTTGTTCTCTCTTTCTATCACCTTTCCATTTATCTGCATCCCTTTATAATTTTTTTTTTTCAAATCCACAATCATATTTTTTTGTTATGGAACAATTCCAGTTGTTACAACTATATGATTGATCCAGTCATATAGTGACTATTTTTGGGATCTCGACAATATGAAGCAATAAGTTAGTTATTAGTTTTTAATTTATTTATTATAGTAGTTGTAATTATTTAATTAATATTAGGGATCAGTCTTTTTTTGATTCTACTAAAAACTCTAAAGAAAAACTAACGAGTCACACACTAAGCATAGCAATTATAAAAAGAAAGATTAATTTCTTTTTGATTCAACCTTATAGAATTCGAATTATTTTATTTTTTTTAACAGAAAAAGTGTCTAGTTTTTTGTTCTATATATCACTATATTACTGGATAGAATGACAAAATAAATAAAGGTCTATTATTCTTCATCCACAAATATCCAAATTTTGAGGCCTAGTACTCCATGGATAGTTCGAATTGTATAGGAACAATGATCAATTTTAGCGCGAATTGTTTGTAGAGGAACCCTACCTTCTATGATCCATTCGACACGTGCAATTTCTTTTCCGTCAATACGTCCTGCAATTTGTATTTGAATTCCTTTTGTATCTGTTTGTTCAGTTACTTCAATAGCTCTTTTCATTGCCTTTCGAAATGAAACTCTATTTCTTAATTGAGAAGCCATATATTCTGCAAGAATATTGGGGTCTCCATAAGGTTTTTCTATTCGTGTGATAGCAATGTTGATTCTTCGGTTCACAGAACGAAATTCTTTTTGTACATTCATCTGTAATTCTTCGATTCCTCGTGTTCGGCCCTCTATTAATAAATTTGGGAATCCAATATGGATTATAACCTGAATTAAATCAATTCTTTTTTTAATGTCTATATGCGAAATTCCAATTCCTTCGAAACCAGAGGATATTCTTTTATTTTTTTGTACATAGTTCTTTATACAATTTCGTATTTTATCATCTTCTTGTAGACCTACAGAAAAAAAATTTGGTTGTGCGAACCAAAAAGAATGATGATTTTGGTTTGTACCAAGTCTGAAACCAAGCGGATTTATTTTTTTTCCCATATTTTTTATTATATTTTCTTTCCATCTATTTTTTTCTAAATATGAATCTAAATATTAAATTCATCGAAAGATAATTTTGATTTATCTTTTAATACAATTGTTATATGACAAGTCGGCCTTTTTATCGGATAACTACGTCCTCGAGCTCTAGGTCTTAATTTTTTCACAAAAGAACCTCCATTGACTTCGGCTTTACTAATGAATAAATCGGTTTCCTTCAAACCCATATTATGACTAGCGTTTTCTGCTGCAGAATAAACCAATTTTAAAATGGGGTAGGATGCTCGATAAGGCATAAGTTCCAATATCATAAGTGTTTCTTCATAAGAACGCCCGCGAATCTGATCAATTACCCTTTGCGCTTTGAAAACAGACATACATATATGTTGACCTAAAACTTTTACTTCTCCACTCGAATTTGAGTTCTTTTTCTTTATCATAAGGTTATCTCCCGCCAATGAATGATAAGTATCTATTTTTTTTCAAATTAACGACGAGATTTATTATCGTTTCTTGCATGTCTCGCGAAAGTCAGAGTCGGCGCGAATTCTCCCAATTTGTGACGTACCATACAATCTGTTATATAAATAGGTAAATGTTCCTTTCCATTATGAATAACGATTGTATGGCCAATCATTTTGGGTATAATGGTAGATGCCCGAGACCAAGTTACTATTATTTCTTTCTCCTCCCTCATGTTGAATTTTTCAATTTTTCTTGATAAATGATTAGCTACAAAAGGTTTTTTTTAGTGAACGTGCCACAGCTGATTACTCCTTTTTTTACATTTTAAATATTGGAATTCTATGTCCAATAGAATATCTCGATCTATGTATGAAGGTAAGAATAAATACAATAATGATGAATGGAAAAAAGAGAAAATTCTTTAGCTAGATAAGGGGCGGATGTAGCCAAGTGGATCAAGGCAGTGGATTGTGAATCCACCACGCGCGAGCTCCATAGCAGGAAATTATATATTCTGTCAAAGAAAGTCCTTCACATAAATTGCTTTGAATGGGTAAATCAATCATTTGTCCTTGGGGATCCGACATCAATCCTCTCATACCTACTAATTGATGTACCTGAGATGCATTTCCTCGAGCTCCCGAAAAGGACATTACATGAACTGGATTAGATGGATCAGTCATCCAAAAATTAGGATTCATTTCTTGTCTCAAATATTCTCTTGTAGCATACCATATCTCAATGGGTTGACGTAATTTTTCTACCGCGTGTACATTCCCATAATGATGGTGTTTCTCCAAAATAAAACTTTGTTGTTCAGCATCTTGGACTAACCATCCCTTAGACGGTATTGTTAAAAGATCATCAATCCCTAATGAAATAGATGTAGCCGTGGCTTGTTGGAAACCCAGAGTATTCACTTGATCCAGGATATGTGATGTTTATGCCATTCCGAAATGATCTATTAATCTGCTAATAAGTCGTTTCATAGCAGTTCCATCTATCACTTTATTGTGAAAGACCAGATCGGCTCGTTCTGCCATAAGTACCTCCATATTCCGCTGAGTAGGATTCGACAATGGACTTGAGTCAGTGATTCGAAAACTTCCTTTCCTCAATCTTGATTTACATAGAAATTAAGAAATTCTTATAATACCGATGAAATTGGATAAACCCGACTTACCAAGCAAGGTAGGACGTCTAATCGAATTTATTTATTTAGATAGCGTATAAATAGGCTCGACAAAACCCCTGTATGGCTTCTTCTATTTCTCGATAAAAAGAAACATGACCAACAGTAGTTCGAATGTATATACAACGGATTTCCTTTTTAATACTTCCTACTATTAGATAGTGTCCATAAATCTCATGATAAGTACCAAAAGATTCATATTGAACTTCGATGGGAACCTCTTTTGAGCCAATGACACGTTGATCTAGTCGCCACCGGAGCCAAAAGGGACTATCTAATTTGATTCGTTTCTGACGATAAGCCCCAAGCGCATCGTAGGAACTGCCAAAATATGATTCTTTTTCTTTCGTATACTCATAGTTATTATTATCAACTATTTTATTTTTGTAGTTCGCACAATTATATGGATTATACCTATTTTCATAAATACCCCGCCGATTTCCCATCGTTAATACATAGAGTCCGATAAGCATATCTTGACTTGGTACAGAAATGGGATCCCCAATAGCTGGAGACAAAAGATTCATATGAGAAAACATAAGTAAGCGGTACATGAACAGGCATTTGGTCCCCATCAAAGTCTGCATTGAAGCCCTTACAAACTAATGGGTGCAAACAAATAGCGCGCCCCTCCACTAAAATGGGTTGGAACGCTTGTATACCCAATCTATGCAGGGTAGGTGCTCTATTCAACAATACAGGATGCCCCTGCATAACTTCTTGAAGTATTTCCAATACAATCGGTTCTTTTTCCCGAATTTTCCTTTTCGCAATCCCGATGTTAGAAACAATATGTTGTCTAATTAGACCACGAATTACAAATGTTTGGAAAAGCTCTATTGCTATTTCTCGAGGTAACCCACATTGATGTAATGAAAGTGAAGGACCGACGACAATGACGGAACGTCCCGAATAATCGACCCGTTTACCAAGCAGAGTCTCACGAAATCTTCCTTCTTTTCCTTCAATTACATCTGAAAATGATTTGTAAACTTTATTATGACCATCCCTCATTGGTTGTCCACGTATCCCATTATCAAGAAGTGTATCCACAGCCTCTTGTACTAATTTTTCTTGACACATTACTAATTCTCCTGGCGTAGACCTACTTTTTGCTAATAGATCGGTAAGAGTATTGTTCCGATAGATAACTCTTCTATAGAGTTCATTAATATCTGAACTCATTAGTTTACCCCCATCTATCTGAATGATTGGTCTCAACTTAGGAGGAAGGACTGGTAATAGACATAAAACCATCCATTCTGGTTCTACATTTGTTCAGATAAAATGTTTAGCTAATTCCATGCGTCTAACCAAAAAATCCTTTCTTCTTCGAATTTTTCTATCTTCCCATTCGTTTCCAGCGGATTCTTCGTTTCCTAATTCCTTCCATTCTACCAATGAATTTTCTATAATAATTCGCAAATCTAAATCGGCTAATTGTTCTCTGATAGCACTTGCTCCTGTAGAGATTTCTTGGTTTTGAAATATCTCAAAGCCTTGGGTAGTAAAAAAAAGAGGGATGCTGTATTTCCAGGATTGGATTTCATACTCGAATAAGCCCCGTAATCGTAGGAAAGTGGGTTTTTTAGCTATGGGCCTAGCAAAAGAAAAATTTAGATAGGTTCCTATAAGATTGGATTCCCCCTTTTAAAATCGGACGTGAAGGTTTCCTCTCATCCGGCTCAAGTAGTTATACCAAATAAAGAAGGGAGTTTTTTTTACTTTGTTCGATAAAAAGAAAAGCCTACAAAGAACTACTCTTTACTCAAGTTCTCCATCCAGTAAGGACTTTATTCATTCTTTTTTTTTACTTTCACTTTTTAACTTTCTGAATTTATTATTTACGAAAAATACAATTTAAATGTGAAATTATTGAGTAGTCTACTTCCCTTCAAATAATGAAAATTAAAGGAATAACTTTGGGACTCATAAGGGATTTACTTGTCTATATATCGTTTCATTCCATTCGATCTTTTAGGTACCTACTTACCTCGACGGCTATGTCATTATGCCCCTTGAAGCATATATGCGATAAATAGACTTCTGTAACCATGTCATATTTACTTGTTTTAATGGAACCTCTCTCTAAAAGAAATGGAATGACGCATTCCACTAAAAAATCTTTTTTTTCACGAGGTATAACTAGCTATTCCTATTTAGCTGTTACGGAATTGACCATGGATCAATTCCCCCTTCATTTGGGAATATTGAATACACCCAGAATTCTGAGCTTCATGTTATTCCTTCCAAGAACCATGTCAGAGTCGGGGGCATCCCAATCAGATTGAATGGGATGACAGTTTAGTAGTGCAAATCTGTAAAATGCGAATTTGGATCAAATCACACATCGCAATATACTAGGCCTTCTAATTCCTTAAAGGGTTTATCTAAAAGATTTGCGATATAACTAGGAAGGCGTTTCAAATACCACACATGAGTTACTGGACATGGGAGTTTGATGTATCCCATTTGATATCTTCGTATACGAGAATCAACAAATTCCACCCCACATTCTTCACAAAATTTCGGGTCCTCTTTTTCCGCTCCGATCACTCGATAATTTCCACAGGCACAAATTCCACTTTTTATGGGTCCAGAGATTCTTTCACAAAACAATCCATCTTTTTCCGGTTTATTGGTTTTATAATGAAAAGTATAGGGCTTTGTCACCTCTCCAACTATCTCCCCATTTGGTAGGATTTTGTTGGCCCAAGCCCTTATTTGTTGAGGAGACACTAATCCAATTCGAAGTTGTTGATGTTTATACCGGTCGATCATAGAATAGAAATTCTGATTCATTCGGATCAAACTTCCTTCCGATTAATCTTAAAATTCTTTTCAGATACAAGGAAATGGTTCAGTTCCAGAGCCAAAGATCGTAGTTCTCGAACGAGTAATCGAAAAGATTCTGGGGCATCCTCAGGATTAGGTACTGTTCCTCCAATGATCGTAGCACCAAGTAATTCTTGACGAGCTTTAATATGATCAGATTTATAAGTAAGCATCTCTTGTAAAATATGAGCAACACCAAATCCTTCTAGAGCCCAAACTTCCATTTCCCATACTCGTTGCCCCCCTTGTTTAGCCCTTCCTCTAAGGGGTTTTTGTGTAACAAGTTCGTAATGCCCACTCGAACGTCCATGGATTTTATCATCAACTTGATGAATTAATTTTAGGATATAGGACCTTCCTATTAGAACAGGTTGTTCAAAAGGATCTCCTGTTCTTCCATCAAATATTCTGATTTTTCCCGGAAACTCGGGTTCAAATACCCATGGGTTTTTTGTTTGCTAACTGGCTTCATATAATTCGGAAAACACTAGTTTTCTCGAAGCCTCTTGCTCATATCTCTCATCAAAAGGTGCTATTCTATAATGTCTCTTTAGTATATCCCCTGCTAACCCGAGCGAACATTCAAATATCTGTCCTACATTCATTCGTGAGGGTACTCCTAATGGATTGAAGACCATATCAACAGGTGTTCCATCTTGCAAGTAGGGCATATCTTGTCTAGACAAAATTTTCGAAATGATACCTTTATTCCCTTGTCTTCCAGCTACTTTATCACCCACTTTGATTTCACGTTTCTGTAAAATATATACATGAATCTTTTCTGGATTATAGCTGGAACCCGTCTTTTTCTGGATCCATCTCACTTCAATAACTCGACCTCTTCCGCCTATAGGTAGTTTTAGAGAAGTTTCTTTTGAAGTGGATACCTGAATGCCAAGTATGGCTCGTAATAATCTATCCTCGGGGGCATACGAGGATTCATTCGCTGTCTGAGGTGTTAATTTACCTATTAAAATATCGCCGGTTTCTATCCAAGATCCCAGCATTACAATTCCATTTCTGTCTAAATTTCGGAGTAAATGAGCCTCTAAATGGGGTATTTCCCTAGTAATTCTTTCGGGACCTTGACTTGTCACATTAGTCTGAATTTCATATTTCCGTATGTGAAAAGAAGTATAAATATCTTCAGACACTAGCCGTTCGCTAATTAGTACTGCGTCTTCAAAATTGTAACCTTCCCATGGCATATAAGCGACTAATACGTTTTTTCCTAAAGCGAGTTCCCCACCAACTGTAGCCGCCCCGTCTGCTAAAATTTGCCCCTTTGTTTATACATTTACCCTGCTGAACCTGAGGTTTTTGATGCATACAAGTATTTTTGTTGGAACGTTGATACATAACTAATGGAATGCTTATAGTGTCCCCATTACTTGATAAAATGATCTTGTGAGTATCAGTATAAATGATCTTTCCTTCGCATTCAGCTATAACAGACACTCCCGAATCTAGAGCCGTTTGGCGTTCCAGCCCAATTCCAACAATGCATTTCTCGGATCGAGAAAGAGGAACTGCTTGGCGCTGCATATTAGAACTCATTAAAGCCCGATTCGCATCATTATGCTCAATAAACAGAATGAGGGAAGCTCCAATAGAAAAATATTGGAAAGGAAAAATACGTCTAAAACGAATCTGTTCCCATGCAATAGTAAAAAATTCTTGACAGTATCGAGCCGGAACAACTTGTTCCTCTTGAACACCCCAATTCAGGGCCAAAGAATTTCCTGCGGCTACCATATAATATTCATCTCTATTTGGTGATAAATAAATTATCTGTGCCTCTTTTGATCTCTCAGACATTTCATAAAGCGGACTCTCTATAGATCCCCAAGGACCAATCCTCACATGAATAGCTAAAGATCCAATAAGTCCAACATTGATTCCTTCAGACGTGTCAATTAGGCAAATACACCCATAGTGGCTCGGGTGTATATCTCGTATCCGAAAGCTAGAAGTTCGTCCCGTCAATCCTCCAGGAGCCAAATAACTCAATTTTCGCCCATGAACAATTTGTGTCAATGGATTAGTTCGATCCAAAACCTGAGATAAAGGGTGTAGGCCAAAAAAGGATTCATAAGTGGTTGTTAATGAAGTTGAAGTTACCAAATTTTGAGGAGTCGGTATCAATTTATGTCGGATTGCTCCACATATAGTTCCTCGAATCGAATTTTTTAAACGAACAAGAGCTCATCCGAATTGATCTTGTAACAGATCTGCTACAGAACGAATACGTTTATTTTTCAAGTGATTCATTTCGTCAAATGTACCCATTCCAAATTTAATTCCGATCAAATGATCCGCAGCAGCCAATAGATCTCGTGGTAACAAAAATGTATTGTTCTGAGGTATATCAAGATTCAGTCTCCGGTTCATATTTCGTCGACCAATCCTTCCTAATTAACATTTTTGTTGAAAAAATTTCTTTTGTAATTCCTTACATAGGGACTCAGAAAATACCGGATCCCCACCGACACAAGCAAATTGTTGATAAAACTCCAAAATGGCATTTTCTTTGGATCCAATCTTCTTTTTCTCCTTATCATTCGAGAAAGACAAGAAAATTTCAGGGTAACAAACATTATCTAGAATTTCTCTTAGATTTGAACCCATAGCTGATGATAAAACTAGAATAGATATTTTTTGTTTCCTACTTACACGTGCCCATATCCTTGTTCTTATATCAATTTCTAATTCTGATCTTCCTCCCCAATCTGATATTATAGTGCTGGTATAAACAGCATTTCCGTTATGATCCAATTCTGAACGATAGTACATACCGGGACTTTGCAATATTTGATTGATCACAATTCTGTATATTCCATTTACTATAGAGGTTCCCAGGGAATTCATTAGAGGAATATTTCCAATAAAAACAGTTTGTTGTTGCATATCCCTACCGGTTTTCCAAATTATTCCCGCAGGGACATATAATTCAGAAGAATATGTGAGTGATTCATACACAGCATCTCTTTCCTTTATCAGGGGTTCCACCAATTAATACCTTTCCACAAATAATTGAAATTCCATTTCTTGATTTCTATCTTCAATTTTTGGAAACTTATGAAATTCTTCCGTTAAACCCTGATTAATGAACCTACAAAATCCCTAAAATTGTATCTGACTAATTCCAGGTATTGTGGACATTCCCTCATTTCCATTCCGAAGCATCTTAATCTTAAGTTTCCTATTTATTTTTATTGAAAAATTCAATTATTGATTCACTATTCATTGACCCATATGGATCGACCTAGCAATACAATAATAGAGAATGTATATTCTGTTTACTGAATCACATAAAATTTTAGTCAACTCCATATATCTATTTCAAATTCAAACGTATGAACGGAGATGGAACGGCGGAATAAAGAAAAATTTTGGGGCAGGTTCAAATTTTTGTCGGGTTAAATTGATAAAATATTTTTGAAAAAAAAATTCTGTTACTTACACTTATGGAGCCTTGTTCAAAATTGGTACAACTTCTATCTAACGTATTAGTATGATATTACAATCCGACGGGATAACACAAAAAGGAATGATTGAGATTGAATCTCCTCTTTATATTTATATAAATGAAATAAAGACAGAATAATCAGAAGTAGTATAGAGTTTTCCCTTTTTTAACACAAAAAATGGAATTTCATGCTCCAAAAAGAATTGGCAGATTTTTTGGTAGGGAGGGAAATTTATAGAATACGCTTGAATTGTGTAACTTAATATGAATATACTTAAAAAAATATTGTATTTATTAAGTACATGTTGATACGGCTATCTGTATATCACATCCTTTCTTTCACTTTCTAGATCAACATTAACATGGATCACACTCCACCAAAATTCGTATTTTATATTCAATATTTCAATTTATTTATTCAATGAAAAATTGAAACATGAGAATTCTCTCTAGGGATATGTACATAAGAGAGAGACCCGTCTCGGTATCTGGGTAACAATTTGTGTTTTGGGGTTTACATATACACATATATATTGTTATAATTGAAATAGAAAAGTATTTTTTACTGAAAAAAAAACATGAGATTAGTCATAAATTGGTCATAAATCAATTTTCTTTTCACTAATTTCAATTTAAAGACTAATTTAAAGTAAATTGTTAATGGTTCCAATTTGCCCTGAATTTTTCAGTCTGTCGCCAGAATTTGACTCTTAATAGAAAAGAAACAAGAAGGGAAATTATTAACTGATGTATATTTTGAGATATAATAAATCGAAGAAAATAATAGAAACCAGATAAAAAAATGTGTTTTTGAGGATTGATTAAGTACAACGGGATTCAAGATAAAAAAAGAGTTAGTAGTAGAAATAGAATATGGCTACAATTTTTATCCATTTTATTTTGGATCGAATTTGGCGGCATGGCCAAGTGGTAAGGCAGGGGACTGCAAATCCTTTATCCCCAGTTCAAATCCGGGTGTCGCCTGATCAACCAAAGATTTTTGATTTCTTATTCTACCGATCTAATTCGATGAATTATTGCTCTGCAAGAAGTGGAGGCAAAGAACTAAGATCGGAAATCTCGATATACAAAGATTCCTAAGAGGCACCCCATTTTTACTACTAGAATAAAAGATTATATAAAAGACTAGCATATCAAAATAAATCTCTTAAACAATTTTTAATTTTAAGTAGCGTCTCGTGATTCTGTTGGGTATTAAATTAGATTGGATACAATGATAGGAAATAAATTTAGGGCTTCTTCGAGTGGACCCAAGAATGCATTTCCGCATTCGAGGACCTTCTGAATCACTTGAAGCGACCACCTATCTTTTCTAATCCCATGGACCATGATGACTTATATGTTTATTTGGCTGTTTCCATGCAGGAAATCAACTAGGCACTGGTGCGCATCGAGAACCGTGTCTAATAATCCGTCTACTACATCAACAAATGATTGACGGGGGCAGAAAAGAATTATCCGAAGCTAGAAAAGCTGGCCTTCTGCTTACTAATTTCCTCCCGGAAGCTTCGACCATACTTCCAGTCTCATTCCATAAAGGTTTACACTGACCAGCCCCTACGACCAGTCCTACAGCGACCCGAGGCATCTGGACGGTTATTAAAATGGAGTATGGAACTGAGCCAGTTTGAGATAACATTAATCCCTCACTGAGCCATCCTCGGACACGCTCTCACTGATTTCATAGTAGAATTCATAGCTTTCGAGGAGACTCCTACAGAGAATACCGAAGTTTCCAACACTCAATGGAAATTGTTCGTGGACGGGTCCTCCAACAGCAAATGCTCTGGAGCCGAAGTCGTGCTCATCACCCCCGAAGAATGCCCTATATATTACGCGTGAAAGCTAAGTTTCGCTGCTACCAACAATGACACGGAATATCAGGCCTTGATAGCCGGACTCAGAATCGTGGTCGAGCTCAAACTAAAAACCATCCAAATTTTCTCTAATTCACAACTCATCGTGCGCTAGGTGCAAGGAGAATTTCAAGCTAAGAGGGAATGACTCACCCTATATTTAACTCAGGTTCAGGAATTGCTCACCTATCTCGACCATTTTGTCATCACGCACATTCCTCGAGAGCAAAATGAAAAGGCAGATTCACTAGCCAAACTGGCTACCTCCGAGGATTCGCAACTCTTGGGATTCTCCCCCGTCGAAGTGCTCAACTCCTCAAATATCAAGCAAATACAAACTGATACGGCATTGAGCACCGGACCCGAACCTGAATCCTGGATGACGCCGATCAAGAATTACCTACACACGGGACCCTCCCAGGACGCTACAAGGAAAGACGAGCGCTCATCCGCCAATTAGCTCACTACCTTCTTATGGATGGGGTGCTCTACTGCAGAGGTTTCTTTGTCTCGTTTCTCAGATGCGTAGCCCATGGTGAAGCCATTCGAGTGCTCACTAATGTACATGAGGGTGAGTGCGGCGACCATACTGAAAGACAAACCCTAGTAAGAAAAATACTTAGACATGGTTATTATTGGCCTACGCTCGACCAAGACACCGCAGACTATGCTCGCAAGTGTGACAAGTGTTAGTGCTTCTCAAAGATCCCAAGATCCCCACCTACAAAATTGACGCAAATGATCAACCCGTGGCTATTCGCAATGTGGGGGATCGACACCATTGAAACTCTTCCAATGGCCAGAGGCGGGGCACGTTATACTGTCGTCGCAGTTGATTAATTTACCAAATGGACAGAGGACGAAGCTCTCGCCACAATCACCCCCAAGAAGATAATCAACTTCGTTGTACACTACATCATTACTCGATACGGGGTCCCTCAAGCTATCATTTTCGACAACGACACTCAGTTCGAGATTGTTAAATTCAAAGCCTTCTGTCAACGGCACAACATCGAAGAAAAGATTCTCGGCAGTGGCTCAACCCTAAGCCAACGGGAAAGTCGAGGAGGTTAACAAGGTCATCAAGTCCATCATCAAGAAACTTCTGGAAAAGGCTGGGGGTATGTGGGCTGACGAACTTCCTCTAGCCCTATGGGCCTACAGAACCACCCACAAGACAGCAACCGGACACACTCCTTTCGCCCTTGCCTATGGATCCGAAGTTGTTATCCCCATTGAGCTCAAGCTTCAATATCATCGAGTTACTTATTTCAATCCGAAGACAAACCAAGACTTACTTGTGGGGTCACTCGACTTGCTAGAAGAAAAGAAGAACGAAGCTAACCTCAGAGCCGCCGCCCAACGACAACGAGTAGCCCGATACTTCAATTCCACGGTCCGCCATAATGACCTCAACGTTGGCGACCTCATCTTAAAACGGGTCTTTCCTCCACCGATAGGCTTTGCCCCTCGTTGGGAAGATCCGTACTCCATACAACAGAAGCTCAGCAATGGGTCTTTCAAACTCACAACCATGGACGGAGCTGAACACCCAAGGGCATGGAACAGTGAACATCTCCGCTGCTACTTTACATAACTTAGCACACTGTTGTTTATGCTTTCCAACGATGTTTTGTTTTCTAGCAATTTAAGGCATTGTAAAGGATATTACTGCCAAAGTTATTAGTGGAAATGATGTTCAACTTCGTATCTCTCTTTTATGTTTCCTCGCGCATGACACGTTTGATTAATCCTGACAACAAGCTTGTGTACAAACAATCGATTGCCATATCGGCCCTTGAGCATGAGAGCCGGAACTGCCATCCAAACCTCGAGGCCAAAACCACACTGGCTACGACCCACGCCCCGGGCACGGGATCCGGCAATGCTACTCAAATCGCCAGCCCGCGGCGTGACCGAGTATAAATAAACAGTATCTCGAACCTCGACCCCGTGCCGAGACCGAGGATAAATCATTCCGCACCCAAGTCCCAAGCGACTTGGGGCCACCTAACAGCCAACTAAGAGTAATGCAAATTTCTCCCTTGGCTACGGGTGCCGGTCGAATCTTGGTGCATCACCGAGACCGACCTTAAATCGTTTCTTCCCCGAAGCTCTCAAGGCTAAGGGGTAACCCATGGCTACGATCAGACCCTATGGGCTGATGATCCGGGCTTCTCTTCTTAGGCGAATAAACGACGTGCTCGCCACAAACCGATAAACGATGGAAGAGCCACCCACCAGACAGACCGCAAATCGCGACGTCCCACATCTTCGCTATACTTGGGATTAACCCCGGGCAATCCAAAATAGCAGGCCCCCATCCTTGTTTCGCAAACTATAGGTTTATTGAGCTGAGGGAGACTTACTGAAACCAGTGCTCTATCTCACCCTTCTGGAATAATAGACCCAGAGCGCGGTACCCAATCGCTTTTATGATAAGTGTAACGATAAGTATGCTTATGCAAGTACAGGATGCTGGAAAACATAAAAAGAACATCTGAACACTTGACATAAACTGCGATCTTTACTAATTCATATTCCCTTTTCACACACACATTAAATAGACTACTTATATAACATCTTTCTTTCTAATGACATGGTGTACATGAAAACCAAACATGTCTTGAAAAATCAAAAGCAAGGGTCGAACTCATGTAAACTATCAGCCTACACTACCAAAATAATGGTAACTTCTACTTAAATTGATAACACTAATTGTGTCTTTTCTTCTTGTGTTTGCGCTCTTTCTTTGTAGATTCGGCACTCGACAGCTCATCCCTAGTGCCAGGCCTCTTCTTTCCTGGTCTGCTCTTGCTTCCTCAGCCTTTCTTAGGAGTAACCGATTCATGGGAAACCAAGAGGCGCCACTCATATGCACCACCGCCACTCGAAATCTCAGTGACATCGGTCAGAAGAGCATGTGGCCTTGGCTTGGAAACACCTCCGACAACAAGGGCTACCACAACACTACTCTTCCCCGGGACCTCCTTGGCTTCCTCCTCCGCCTTCTCCTTCGCCTTCTTGGCAGCCCGACAATCGGCCAGCTTCTGGGATTTATGCACCGAAACATCACCAACCTTTGATTTCTCAGAGGTTTCGATGACCCTCAGCTGGGCTTCGTCATCCTCCTTCTTCTGGGCCTCATCGGCAGCCCTCTTCTTCTTCGCCTCCTCGTCGGACCTTCTCTTCTCAACTGTCTCGGTGGCACTCCTCTCAATATCCAGTCCAGTCTTCATTATAACCTCCTGTCTAGTAGCCTCATCCTGCCTACGTTTCTCCTCCATCTCTTCACACTTAGCTACCATTTTAGCTTTTTTAGCCTCCACCATAGCCGCCATCGAAGGCACATCGGCATTCACTAGACCTCTGGCATGAGCACTTTGTTCGTCAACCACCTATCCTTCATCAGTAAGACCCTCATAAAGACTGGGCGTAATCCTTATATCCGAATAGGTGTCCGACTGATCGCAGCCATGTCCAAATTGCACTCCCGCGAACCCTGGCCCAGATTCGGTCACTTGCGGGATCATGGGGGCAAAGCCCGGTGTCTTGATAGATTCAGGAGGAGCTGCACAGTAAAAACACAACCTTTTAGTCTTCAAATTCAGTAATCACGTCATCCTCGAGGATACATTGTAAAGGGAATTTACCTCCACTCAGGGATGGTGTAGAAAGGATGGGAATGGTGTTCGTCGTGGCTGGTAACGTGAATCTGGTGTCTCTTACAGCCGGATATTCAGAGTCATACTCAGTAGAGGCTTGAACCAAGGCTGTGGGATCATTCACTATAGAAGATTCACGGGCCGATGGCCGGTAAGAGCTTCCCTCTCCAAATGTCTCCACCAAGACTATGCTCTCAGTCAGGGTAGACTTCCCCTTTTCAGTGGCGAGTCTTGCCAGCCTCTCTCTCTCAACATCCTCTAGCAGCAGTCTCCTCCCTCCTCCAGCTTCTAACGCTCCTCACTAGTTAGGAGGTCAGTCATAAGCTGTCATTCATTCAAAGTTCTTACATCTACTTGGCGCAAATAGGCCTCATATGGAACAAACCTCTCCCAAGTTCGAGCTAGTTCACGGGAGTAATCTTCGACCCACGAAAGTCCTTGAAATCTCAGGACCTTGACAAATATATATATTATGGATATTTTCCTCTAAGGATGATTCCACACATAATTCCATATCCTCCAACTGCTCCCTCGGTTGCTCCACTGCTATTAGATGCTCGGATTTCAGTCCTTCAACCGAACTCAGTACATCCCTGTTATTGGTCTAGGCATCCTCCTTTGCTTTCCTCATAGCCTCAAGCTGCTTCCTTAGCTCAACAACTTCAGCGTTCTCGGCCTGCAGCATTTCATACTCCGCTCTCAAAGCATTGTTGTCATTCTGGAGTTGGGTAACTCTCGCATTATCCCTTTCTAGATCACCACACGTTTGCACCAACTTGACCATGTCTCTGTTGAAGGCTGTATTCTTAATGGTCAGATAAGTTATGGTATATTTAAAAGTTGAGCGGTCATACTCGACCTCCTTCCTTAGGATTTCATATGCGTGCTTCAGTTCCGCTGCTACAACGCGATTAAAAGTTAAAATTCGGAAACATAGAGACTAACGGGTAAATGACCGCATCGCAATGGATAGACCTACCTATCTCTGTTTCCAAGTTACTAACAGTGGTCTTATCATAGTCAATAGTCAGTTATTGATTTGTAAGATCCAGATTTTTCCTCCTGATCAGCTCCAAAAGGTGTAAGGAGTACTTGGTAAACTCATTGGCTTGATGATACGCGACCTTAACATGCATCCATACCTCCCCGGACTCCCTAGCAGGAGCTGGACGGAGATCAGGAAGTAACATCAACTCATCAAAATAATGCCAGGGGAAATGTTGTTTCAAGAACGCTTTACACTCCTCTATGGAAAGCTCTTGTATCTGGGACTCCGTCGGGTCTTGCATCCCTGTTGTAATCTCCCTATCCGATCTTGATTGGCCAAGTGATGGCTCCCTCCCCTTGGTAAGTTGAGCGGGAGCCAAAGGTGTAGTATGTGGGGGAGCTATCAAAGACAAGTGCCGAGAGTGCCTGAGTTAAGTCGAGAGTCTCCCTCAGACACACGGATTGGAGGAGGAGGAGTCGGAGATCGCCGAACCGATCCCTACCTCGATGTTCACTACCCTGTTCTGGTGAGGGTGGAGTATCATACAAACTGGTCGCTCTTCTGAAGCTCTCGAAGAAAGGGTTACTAGGGCGCCGACGGTCTCCTTGTCCATAGTCCCGTCCTCCATGCCCTTTAGCCATATCACCTGCCAAATGAATAAGTCAAAGTTAGTCGAGTCACCCACTCAGGTGAGCCTCTATGGTATGCAGTGTTTATGAGTGTATGCCCTAAGTGTTCTCTCAATAGACCAAATTGTGGTCCGCTCGAAGGAATTAACCCCTCCGCAGCAAGAGTTATCTATTCCATGCTCACCGTACTCGGCCACGTAGTCAACTCCAGGTCAAGTCTATTAAGGCCATCAAACTGGCCTGCATCCTCGAGCAAGGCGACGGTCCCTAAATGGGTCGGAGGAGACTGCGGTCTGTCCGATGCTCCTTCCCCCTCTCCTGTAGGAGGCGGGCCGGGAGCGCTCGACAACTCCTCGCCTCTGGCGACCTCCTCCTGATCGCGAGCCTCGTCTCCGCGTACATCTCCTTGGGTTTTGGCAAACTTTTGTGGTTCGGCCCCAGCAGTGGGCATATTCCTCTTCTGGCCAGGAGGTGCTTTGCCTTCCGCCACTCTCTCCTTCGGCACACGACTTGCAACAGCGGGCCTAATTACAACCCGATCATTAGGAAGCATCCCCGCCCGGTGAAGGTGCTCCTGGCTTGTTACGGTCTCAGTTCTGCGGAATTCCTCAGGGATCGCTCATAAGGCATCAAGACGTCACTGATACTCATCACTGGTGGGCGCCTCAAGGTTTCCTACCAAAGTCAAAATATGATAGATCAGAAGATAGGTGAGAAACACAAAAAACTCAAGAAGTAGAGCTCAACAGTATTCACTTCCTTCTATCTATCTCCTTGCAAATCCAGGAGGGCAATGCACAAAGAACAACTCATACTTAAACACTTACGGCCTGTGAGACTTTCCGACAAAAAATTTGGTGGTAGGTGACGCTTCCAGGAACCATTGAGAGGGTGAGGTGTTAATCGTTCTCCTTAGATGGAAAAAGTACCGAATGTTCTCTCCGGTGGGTTCCAAATGCAAGTACTTGCGATAGAGAACATAAGTGCCTAAGAGTGAATCATAAGCATTTGAATGCATTTGCGATGGTACGAGGAGAAAATAGCATAACATGTCCCGAATGAAGTCATTGGCCGGGGGCACAAACCCAGAAAAACAGGTTTTTCCTGTTCCACGCAGTAAAACCCTCAGGTGACACGTGAGCCCTGCCACCCTCTCCTGGGGCACAGACATCACCCTCTGGTATGTTGAATCGCAGCGCCATTTTCCTAACTGCTATAGCATCCATGCGCGACGGTACCGAGTCTGTCGGATTTTTCAAAATAACCGCGTCAGGCAGCATTTCCGGGGACACCAAGGCTGGCGGTGCATCCCCACTCATAATATCCACATTCTCGACCTCTTCATGAATAACCAGAGAATGCTGCACCCCCGCTTGGTTTCCATATTCAGACACCTTGGGTGAACTAACCGTTTGAGAAGGAACGGATCCTTCGGTAGTCTCAAGCTCGCTTCCACATGAGTAATCACTTTTGGTAGAATCGGATGTATGTGACGAGGGCGAGGAAGCCTCGACTTCAAAGATCTTTCCAGTTTTTGATCTTCTCTGCATCACTAGCTACACTTTAACACACCAGTGTTAGACAT
Source organism: Allium sativum (assembly GCA_030737875.1). Lineage (NCBI taxonomy): Eukaryota > Viridiplantae > Streptophyta > Magnoliopsida > Asparagales > Amaryllidaceae > Allium > Allium sativum. Next base: position 828,459,282 of record CM060909.1, read on the forward strand.
CACAGTAAAGTAACCTATGCCCCTCGTGCTGGTGATAATTAATATGTGTGTGTGACGTCATGCAAAGTCAAGATACATAAAAGAAGTTCAAAACGGTCCAACAGTTCAGCCATAGTTTAGGAATATGCTCTATCCTATAAGGAAAGTAAGAATATATGCAATCATACATTTACTAAGGTAGCACGGGAGGGCGAAGGACCAGAGTAGTGGGGGCAGTCACGAGAACACACCCCTCGTCAAAGTCCGGAGGTTCGAAACCACATGGGGTTCGAATACTCGAACCCCTCAGGGTTCGAAAGCTCGAACCCTATCAGGGTTCGAAATCTCGAACCCCGTCAGGGTTAGAAGGCTCGAGCCTAGCGAGGCTCGAGAACTCGAACCCTATCGGGATTCGAACGCTCGAACCCGCCGAGGTTCAAAAGCTCGAACCCCACTGGGGTTCCATTGCTCGAACCCTCGTGGGGTTCAAATGCTCGAACCATGCTAGGGTTCGAATGCTCGAAACCTCGCGGGGTTCGAATGCTCGAACCTCGCTGGGGTTCGAATGCTCGGACCCTCACAGGGTTCGAATGTTCGAACCACCGAGGTTCGAAAGCTCGAACCCCAGCAGGGTTGGAAAGCTCGAGCCCCGGCAAGGCTCGAGAATTCGAGCCCATCAGGGTTCAAGGCTTTCTCAAGACATCCTCCTTTTAGCACAGCCCTCTCCCCCACACTCGCCTCCAAGAACCTCAGGGGCTTACCTATTTCGCATTCAAATTTGAAGTACAGGGTTTCGAAGCTTTTTAATGGCAGCCGAGCTCGGAAATCTAAAGGAGAAAGTGAAATGAAAGGGGATGGGAGGGGCTATTTATAAGGAAAAGGGAAAATGTACCTTCGCATTCCCAAACAGGTTCGAAATTTCAAACTTCTAGGGGTTCGAAATTTCGCACCCTAGGGTTCAAGCCTTCGAACCTTTTGAGTTCGAATTTTTGCACCTCTAGGTGCGGAATTTCGTACCCTAGGTTGGAAGTACCAATAAAAAAGAAAAGAAAATCTCACCCCCGAGTTCGAAATATCGCGCCACATGCTCCTGTACATGTATTCCCTACGCATGCCTATCGACCACCGCAAACACACGGAAGCAATGCACCGCGAATACTTAGAGACGCGAGCACGGTGACGCACCAACGGAAACTTGCTCGTAATTCCATAGCGAACGAGCCCAACAACTAACGTCTGTTTTCTCTTAACTTACATGGCAAGTCAATAAGTCGACTACTATCCCAACTAATACAAAGCACATCACGTCAAGACAAGACGTACTTTGGGGGAAAATGTTAACCGACTTTTTGGCCTGGTTCCCAAAAGTGTAAGAGACATGCTCGACCCAACGCAACGTATGGAGCTAAGGCCGAGAGGGACGCTTAGCAGTGAAGGAAGCAGGGTTGAAGAGGAATCACACCGCCAAGGTCCTCGCAACACCCTATCACATTTCTGAACCAAGGCTCCAAATCCCCACGAATCGCGAGCCCGAACCTCGAGGTCCAAAACACCCATGCACATGGCCTTCGCGCCTCTCATAATGTGAACTTCGTACCCCTCAGGGTGTGAATTTGCACCCAGTAGGCTGCGAAATTCGTCCTCTGGGGTACGAATTTCGCACCCCAGAAGGTACGAAATTCGTACCCCCGAAGGGTACGAGTTTCGCTCCCGGCAGGGTGCAAAATTCATATCTTATGGGTTACGAATTTCGCACCCCAAGGGGTACGAATTTCGTACCCCACAAGGTGCGAAATTCGCACCCCAAGGCTCGGTGCAAAATTTGCATGGGCACAGGTGTCAAGTGTTAAATTCTGGGTGTGGTCCTCTATTTTCACCTACTCCTACCTACTCCTACCTAATCCTACCTAACCCCTCTCCTATAAATACCCCATGGAATCACACTTCAATGTGGTTGTATTTTGTGAGCTTGAGAGCTCCTCTAATGGCATCTCCACTTTGAGGAAGAAGAAGGGCAAAAGTGTCTTTTTCCTAATATATGAAATATATGATAATTATGACATTATATAACTTAGAGATGAATGTGACGAGATGGTCTTGGCCTTGTTACTTTGTGTTATTAATAGTACTCCAATGACTCTTCCAAGTGGACGTAGGCCCCTCTCGAGGCCGAACCACTATAAATCTTTCATGTTATTTAAAGCTTTTCGCTCTTGTCTATACGACCAAACTAATAATTCCTAGTAATTGGAATCTTGGGTATTTACGACATTTTTTGTCATCAACAGGAAAGGTTTAATACGGCGATGGCGTCAGTAGATCGACCAGAACCATCCATGGTACTTATGGCGGTTGCGTCCAGCATTTTACATAAAACGGATTTCGATATCTTTTTCTAATAAGATTCGCCCAGAGATCTTAGTGAATTCTGCTTTATAGTAGACTGATTCATGAGACAAGAGGATTCTAACGTCGAGATGGATGATCTTGATTTCATGTCAAAGGATGGAGAACCGTCCAACTCTAGAAATGATAAGAGCAAGGAGAAAGCCCGGAAAAGAAGGATAGGAATGTGTGGTTCCGAAGAGAACCAGTCTAATGATCAAGTCTACAATCTTGATTGTCAAGCTCAATGGAACCGAGCATAAGGAATACACTCAACAAGAGTGTGATTGCTAGTTCAGACTATGTTGGAGCTTGAACGAAGGGGCTCGACTAACTTCCTAACGATGTTCATTCACTTGCATTTTGATGAGCTTACTCAACTCCGCGAATGATCCGATAAGAGCAACTAAGTTCGTTGACGCTCGATGAGGCAGCCCTCACTTTCTGACTAAAGTGAAGAGGCAACACCAAGGAGAATGTGGTTCGACCATTTGAGTATTCAGCCCTAACTCTCGCTAATTCGAGTGAGGGTATGAAATTAATGACTTGGATCAGCTAATATTGCTATCGAAGCTCTATCACGATACAACGACGAAAAGTATAGGGTTTAAGGACTGGATATCCGATTGACTTAGCTCAACCCCCACCGAAACTGGGGACATAAGCACTGACTTCGCCTGTCTAATACTGGCATTGGAAGCATAAGCACCAACTTACAGGCTGACTTTAAACACGACTTTGACTTAGCACGTGATTCAAAACATATATTGTGACACCCCATGTCCGTTAATGTCACTCTATAAAGAATGCATTAAGTTTCCTGAAACGTTATTGGTGAATAAGAACATAATATCATAAGACAGATATGTAAAATAGCAGCGGAATTAAAAACTTTATTTAAGTCAAAACATCATGGTCCCCAATACTGAGTTTACATCATAAGTTTGAAGTAACCAATTACATAAATAATCTTCTTCCCAAAAATATCAGAGTACATTAGCATAAAACCATATTTCCCATGTGAAGACATAAGAAAGTTGACCAGAAGTCAAAGCGGTACATCAATATCCAAAATCCAAGCTAAGCTGAAAGAACCCAAATCAACTCTAAGCACTTCTCCCTTAGAACCTTGGGGGGGGGGGGGACGGAAGAGACATAAGAGGGAAAAAAAAAGGGTCCAACATGAAGTCTGGCGAGTCCAGTTACTTTTAAATATAAATAAACAAAAGTATCATGGTAGGTATATAAAACTGGAAGAATAAGATAACAGTAACAATAACAAGGGTGAACTGAGCAAGATAAGATGAACATGATGTATTGCACTTCTTAAATGCATTTCTCTGCACCACACCGATACTAGTATATTAGAAATAGAATGATCCCTACCAATATCATTCCATTACATTTTCTTGATTATTAGGTTACTTGGGTTAGTAGAACTCAAGACTTATCCGCTCAATGTACCCATTTACTCTTCCATGGATTCACCTAATACAATATATGTAGCTATCTCTCAATATTGAGATACACCCTATGGTACCCTACTCGAACGGTCTCCACCGTAATGAACACAGTCCCTCATCCTACGCCGGAGTGACGTACGGATCTCTATATAACAATGTTACGTTCTGCAAATATATGTCATTACTATGCTACGTAAGCGTACGGACTGCCACCGTCGATCGAATTAGATTCCTTATCGAAATAATGCCCTCTAGTCTACAATACACCACCTAGAGCTGATATCCATGTATCTAGACTGCCCCACGTATGTACTGTAATTGTAGCTCGATGCTTCAATCGCACGTCCTCGAATGTGCACTGAGTCCCATGGTAGGGCTAAACAAGAAACACGGAACTCGGCCGGGAGCTTTTCCACACCTGTACAGTCCCGCCTTTAAGAGCCTTCAAATACAGATATTCCTAGGGTCTGTTTTCCATGGTGGCTATGGCCCCACCTAGGCCCCTCCCTCAACTAGTAAAGACTACAAGAGCTAAGCGACCGCCCCTAATAACAATCAATCTAAACATCCATGTAGCGTCTACCCTCAACCTTGTACTTCGATAGTGAAAGATGAAATGGTATCTTGGGTTTAGATCTAGTCTTTTCGCATCCCGTTGGCTGCCGATGACGGGTATCCGACGGTCTACTATCCTTGTTGGTCGTGACCCTCTGCCTCCTCGTGAAGCAACCGCCGAACCACCCAGGTGTCACCTCGTCACAACATTCTGACTGCATAGCTACATCTGCAGCAAGGCCTACCCACATAGTAGTTACGCGCAGACCCAACCTCTGCAAGCACAGCCTAAGACATCTGTCATCGCACAGAGGACTACTAGGAGCACCTTACGTACCTCAGGAAGCTGCATGCTTACCCTTCCAGTCCTTTGGAGCCGTCAAAACAATCAGATGAATGTGCGCTCCCCTCGTGCCTTATAACACCTCGATGATCTACCTCGTTGGGTTATTCACCCTCAAACGTGCGGGCTGGTCCTAGCGCCTCACTTTAATATGTTATTAGACCCTATGTCTAATCATTCTATTACGTGCTTGCTTTTCCTCCTCAGGTTTCCTTTTAACTTGTTTATCCCCATTCATATTTAATTCTTAATCAAGTTACCAAGTTCCTATTGTTAATTAATTTTGGTTATATAACTTAACCCTTTTAAGTTCATTAATAAGCCCACAACATGTTATTCTCCAGATTGTGGCCCAAAGTCTATAACCCACAATCCCTTTATATTTTTATCGTCCAATTCCATAGTTACAATAACATGTTCTTACTTAATGTATAATTAAGTATGCCTCATTCTACACGTTTCCTTTTTAACATGTCAGTCATTATTTATGATTAATTATAACTTATCTTATAAGTTTTCCTTATTCTTTCTCATTTAATCATAATTCCATTTTACATTGTCAATAAAACTTATTTTTGTTTATTTGTTAACTTAGTTCTATTAACTAAGGCCCATTAACAAGTTTCTCAACCCATTAATAATAACCTATGTTATAATTTCCTCTTGTCCCTAGGACAAGTCTAAACATGCTATTCTTATCAGTGGGTTCCAGACTTTTAGATTACTTAGTTTATAATTAAGTACCTCTTATCTTATTACACAAGTTGTCTCATTTCCTTACAAGTTATGCTTACCCAAACGATGTCTTTACTTACATAACTTTATCATTTCTACCGGTTACATATACCACTAGGTTTCTCTAATTACATAACCTTATCGGGTTAAGTTTATGGGCCTAAATGTAAATATTACCTGCCCCCTCAGATTTTCTTAGCCCACCCATTGTCCAACCAATTTTACTTAACCCCAACTTTAGTTCATATTCACATAATCCCTATGGATTAAATTAGGTTATGCAGTCCAATTCACTACCATGTCCACTTATGGTTTATGATGGGCTAGACCTCCCACATTAGGCCTACAACTTGTGGATGTTGGATATGCCGGTCGGGTCCGGGAAGACTTCTTCCACAAGTTGGGCCTAACCTTGTGTCATAGCTCGTCTCGTATTTGCACACTTAGACCTCTCACATTAGGTTCAACATCAATGGCTGCTAGATATGTCGGTCCAGTCCGGACAGACTTCCACCACTAATGCAACCTAACCTTGTGTCTAAGCGTTACTAGGGCTCCATTATTTTAGGCATATTCAATTAAATTTCCCTATTCCAAATATAGACTTTCATGCCCCCTTTCAATTGATATTTACAATTTTCCTATTCCAATTATAGGTTTCCATGCCCTAAATCAATATTCACATGTATTCCAGTTTATGCCCCAAATTGACATTTACATATGTTACAATTTATGCCTAATTTCATACTTACATATGTTCCAATTTATACCCCAATTCAATATTTACATATTCCAATACAAATTTTACCCAAATTCATGTTCGCCTATTTTCCAATATATGCCTAACTTCATGTTCATATTATCCAATATAAAATATGCCCCCAAATCCATATTCGTATATTTTCCAATTTTATGCCCAAATTTACATTTATAATTTCCAATACCAATTATGCCGCAATTTATGTCTTTCCCAATCGTTCCCAATTTCTCATGTTTGCATTTTTCAGCGTTAGGCCTACGCTCGAAGGTAACCTGGGTATATAAAAATAAAAAGAGAAAAGAGGGAGAGAAGAGAATCAGAACAGGCATAATAACGAATCGATAATAAACTGATAGAAATAGGCATAAAACTGAATAGGCGTATTATGACAAGATTTTACATGGTGACATATAAACATATAAGAATAGATCTGATGCATATGTCATAATAAAACTGATTAGGCACCGATTCAAGATCCAATTTTAATATACATATCACGATTACTATTTAAATATTCTGATCTAAAAGTAACATGAACTCACAGTGAATAGATCTAAGGAAATGGATCCAAATTACTGCGAAGAACACGTTGAATTTGTTGTTGTAGCAATCGCTGAATTTGTATAATGCTTGCTGAATTGGTTTTGGAGAAGATTAGGCCATTCAGTCTATGTTACAGCAAAGCTCCGTCGTCGCCGCCTTTTTCAGATGAATAAAACTTAGGTTTAGGGTCCTTTATATAGCCTTAGGATCAATGAACCTTGCTCAGAAAGGTGTCCATATACAAAATGAAGTATTTCGCTCACATCTGTTCAGAGGTGGGTCCCCCCCCCCTTTGGGTAGGTCGACCTATGGATCGACCCCCCTTTGGGTGGGTAGATCCACCTAGGCGGGAAATTTGCCGCCTTCCCAAATTTCGAATTTTGAACCGAATTTCGAATTTCTGTACCCATTTTTGAATTTCTAAACCTAATGTATATATATATATTCTTCCTGTGTGTATACAAACTTCAAACCTTAATAACTTCTTCATATGGTGTCTAATTACGCAAACCAGGTGTCTATTTTGATCAAAATTTCGATACGTACGCAAAGACACAGCCCGTTTTACTTAAATCTGAATATTAAATTAAGTTTTCCTTAATTCATTGTTAACAGTATATTTCACATTAATTATTCTTTAATTTATCATCCTTAGTGTTGTTAAAATTTCGGGATGTTACATTCTCCCCTACTCAAAGGATTTCGTCCCCGGAATCTCTAAGTTAAGAAGAACGTATATCCTAACATCCAACAATCATTCATTCATTTAGCAATCCCAGACATCCATTGTCCTTAAGGAATTTCTAATTCTTTTATGAACACATGCAATTGTGTGTGTGTATGTCCGTAAACTAATGCGAAAGATCAGGCGGTCCACTGATTCAGTTGACCTCCTTAATGCAATGCATGTTTGTGCCATGTAACCAAAATGTATGCAAATTATCCTAATACATGTAAGTTCTATATGTGTGCACAATCATCCATCCAAATGCAACATCAATATAACGATACGCCTATTTTCATCCATAAAAATTTAAAATGTACACACATCAATATGCAATATGTAAGTGATTGAGCCGATCTAGTGCCTATTGTGTGTATATGCCTCCACGAGCAATTACTAGCAACCACTTGCATCCATATAACATAACATGTCTCAAACACATGTTTACATTCATTAGTTCTCTACCTAAAGAGTTGACCGATAGGAGATACTCAAACGATAGATACAAGTATTAATTTGAAGCTTGGAAAAAGAAGTTAAGGACATATTCTCGAAAAGGAAAGGATATGAAGCGCGAATCTTGTCTTCAGCCTCCCAAGTAGCGTTCTTGCGGTCCTCTCCCCATTGCACTCTTACTAGCTTCACTTCATTGCACAATTTCTTAACCTCCGATCCAAGTATGAAAGTCGGAACTCACCCCATTGTTGCTTCCTTCTCTACTTTCACTTCCTCTCGCAAGTTTGGCTTCACTACCTCGAATTCTATACATTTTACTGCCTCTTGAATGAATAGTCGTCTTTAGAATGACGGGATTCCTTAAGGACTGTCTTCAATAGGTTTCTCATTCCGATATAATTCACCAATCAAACCTCTTCTCAAGTAGCTCCCCTACTTGCTTACAAAGTTCCCTCTTTTCTTTTAGGAGTCATATGTCGCACCAGCAATGCAACTCGCTTCGCATTGTCCACCAAGTATATGCGGAAACCAATCTCGCGCCTTAGGGGTAAACCCCGAACCACATCAAAACATCAGGATACTTGCAACTATTGGTATAGATCGCAATTCATCGATAGATATATCAAGAGGTTCTAGGAGACTAAGCATGACAGACCATTCTGGGGTCATCAGAAATCTCGAGAGTCTTTCTATGGCAAGTCAGAAGTCTAACCACTCTCCTCTCACGATCTAAAATGGCTCCATATATGTAGTTAACCAATCCATCCCTAGAACCAAACCGTATCTTATGAAATCAAGAACATATGCATCGCAATCAAACTCGACACCTAACATAGAGATTCTCAAACCCCGACAAATCCTTGATAAATGAGTCGTACCTCCAATGGGGTTTGAGACAATAATGGGGTCCAAAACCATACTAGTATCTAGATGCAGAGACTCAACTAAAGGATCAGATATAAAACAATGTGAAGCACTAGAAAAAGAACCCTAACATGATGATCAGAATTAGAAATCAATCCTTCGACGGAAACTTTCCTACCCCTATCCTGTCCGCCAGCTATGAGAACATTAGCTTGCCCTCTAGAAGTTCCTGCCTTCTGGCTTTGTCCTTGTCTCTTTGGGCACTCCTTAATAAGGTGTCCCGCCTTACCAAAGTGGTAACAACGCCTTTCCTCTTTCTAAAATCCTTTTTCAGATGACCCACCATTCCGAAGTTATGGTATTTCCTCGTTTCTTCTTTCATCTATATTCCCTTCTTAAGCCGCCATTTCCTTTCATCTTTGGGTTGTGCTCCTTAACCCCAACTCCCTTATTCTTGTAACACCCCGAATTTCACTTAATATTAATGTTAATAATTAAAGAATTATTAATCTCAGACGTGAGAATTAAGGGAAATGGGTTGCGCCATTGTGTTCGTCTCGGAATTCTGGTTGAGATAGAGTCCGAGTTTGCGTGATTTGGACTTCGTATGAAGAAGTTATGGCCATCCGAACTTGCAGAAAATTCAAAACGGATTTAAAATATTCAAATTTTAAATTTCAGAAGAGGCGGGAAAATTCCCGCCAGACAGAGGGTGTCGACACTAGGGTCGACATGGGTTTCGACCCCCCCCCCCCAAGGGGTCGACCCATGTGTCGACCTAGGGGTCGACCCCCCCTGTTGGTCAGGTTGGCCTGGGTGCACTGATTTGAGCTTTGGGCTGTGTTTTGGTGGCTTGTGACGAAATCTGAGGGCTCTAATCTAATTTAGGGTTAATCTAATGGCCTAAACTACATCCTAAATCTATAAATACACCCTAAGACTACCCTAATTCATACTAAAAATAGAAACAACGTCGTTATGCCGTCAAAATGCAACTTGAAGGAGCCTCCATCAAATTGTAGAAGAAGATAGCTTCTCAAATCAACTTCTAATCAACTCTAGCAACTTAATCTTCTTCATTGAAGTGCTAATCAACAAGTTGTGAGTTTCTATGCCTTTAGCAAGCAATTGCTAAACTAATTATGATAGGATATAATGAGGTTATGGTTATGTATGTGGATCAATGCAAGTTATGTTATCATATGCTATGTGTTCATGATGTTATGCAAGTTATGCAAGTCATATGCTATGAGTTCATGAAGCTAGTTATGCAAGTTTTATGCTATGAGTTCATGATGCTAGTTATGCAAGTTTTATGTTATGTGTTCATGATGCTAGTTATGCAAATCACTATGATAAACATTGATTCATTATGACACCATGATATGCAAGTTTGGTGTTTGATTATATGCAAGTTCATATATGACATGTTATGCAAGTTTGGTGTTTGATTATATGCAAGTTCATATATGACATGTTATGCAAGTTTGGTGTTTGATTATATGTGTAACGACCCGCAAATCCGTACTATTTGAGTCGACTAATAACACCACACGTCCAACCCAAATTGCACAGAAATACGAATCATTATTAGAAAGATGTTATAGGATGAGAAAAAGAAGGAAAGAAACATTAGAATAGAAGAAAACAAAGATCACAAAACTCACAACGGAACGAATAAAATATATTATATAACATAACTTTTGAAATACAAATCAATAACTTTATATACATACCATCATCAGAGCACAACAGTCATTTCTGGAACAGTTATAAACACCTGTTTCCAGATACAAACAAGGTCCACAGCGGAATATATGATAGCCTATAGCTAACCGGTGAAGCCTCCTGCTTCCAGCTCCTTTAAATAAATCTGTGAAATCCCGACTACTTGACTGCCCATACAAATTTGGGCACCCAAGAGTTTAGGGAAAACAAAACAAAATAAACTCTGGGTCAGTCATGAGACTGGTGTGAGTAAACTCCAACCACTTGTTTAACTTTAAAAATCCTTTCAAAAGAAAAGGTAATAGTAAGACCAGCCCACACATAAACACGGACGGTTTTTACCTTACTATAACTCAAAACACTTTGATACGAAAATCTAGTGATATTATAATAATGTCTACATCAAGTAAATAACCAAATAGCAGAACGCTTGCATCTCACGCTCCACATACATAGTATAAAATCAAAAACCGCATGGCGCTTATTGGAGATTGGATTTCCAACATGACAAGGTATGGAACCACCTTCCGCTAGTGTATCTCTAGAGAGGATTACACTGGGTTCAACAAGAACATCTTGTAACCCGGCCCACACATGACCGACCACTCATTTCGCTTGAGTGTATCGAATGTATATCACCAACGGTTGGGATCAGCAACCGCCTCCCGACTGGGACAGCATCGAATAGAATAAGAAATTAAATGAACCTTTAGATAGGTGATTATACATCCTAATGGGTGCAACCCACATAGCCATGCTGCCTGCCCGATTTTTTTCCTTTTCCGGTTGGTGAGGCCCGAGGCTACGAATACTTACCATTCATTTAATAGCACAATCACTTTGAATGCCACATTGTCAGATCCGTTAATCACTAGTTGAGTTTGCACAAATATTCTGGATGTTATGCTAATGGAATAAATCCGTTGCAACCATATATATTTATACAGACCAACCCATTTGATCATTGGAAATACTTTGTCAGACATTCGTCCATTTACGTTCGTTCTGGGATTGAACGAAACCAAAGGCACTATTTCTATTTAATAGAAAAAGTCTTTGCACTTTACTCCGTCTTCAATATATTCAGCATACTTGGTTCGCAACGCTTATGCCGATACGGAGTGGTTCTTCGGATAATAATCCAACCGGTCTCTCCATATTGACAACGATGGTCAAAAACTTCGATAGTCTGTGATTTAACTATCGAATAAAAACAAGTGTTCATCCAAACATATCAAACAAATCACTGGGCTCTTTAATTAATATTTCGTTAATTAAATCTCTTCTCCATTTTCTCTATCAATATTTGTTAACCAAATATTTTCAATAATCATCTTGCCTCTTATGCCATTTGGAAAACATTTCCAAATATTAACTTCTTTTATTTTCTATATATTAGAAAATGTCTCTATTTGCAGTTGAAAACAATTCCAATCACTTATCTCTATCCCGACTATTTTAATTATACTCAGGAAATATTTACTTTTATTTTTCCAAAATTCCATCACTTGGGTTTAAAATGAATGTTGTGTAAAATATTGTTACAACAACCCAAAATATTTTATTCAACTAACTCTTTTTCAAACACTTCTCTTCGAGATTGGATCTTGCTATTTATCCATTAAAAATGAAATCAATCAAGTTGGGGTAAAATTACCTCTCTGACCTTAACCGAAAACATCCTCAACTTCAAAACGGCAAAACCACTTACCTCGAATAAACACACTATACAATCCAATTGTTCATTTTTAAAACATGTATAAAGTTCGCTTTCTATTTCTAATTTATAGATTTCCCTTTTTGTTTACAATATTCGATTTTTGTATTCATTTACCTATCGAATTCTATACGTCGATACAATGATTTCTAACTATCAAAATATCTTAAAAATATTCTAACTCCTTAAATTTCCGGAAAATTTCGCCATAACCTCCCCTGTATTGGGAGCATCGGGAAATTTCAAATAGCTTCCCGGTAACTTCTCATCTCAAAAAAAAAAAAAAAAAGCCAAGCGGCTTGCCGATACGGCGCATAAAATCTCATATATGAATTAAACATGTACCTTTTTGTCGAGCACATAAATTTAAATCTTCATATACTTCATATCAAACCTGCTTACACATGTTCACCTGTTTGCAATTCAACTCAAACCAATCGTTTGAATTCAGTTCCGCCCATTTATTCTTTAATTAGCTTCTTAGCCTATTTCACTTGTTATTTGAACATATCACGTTCAAATATATATTAATTTGTTGATACAACAATCGAATGTCATTTCTAATTCAAGTTTCATATTCGATTTCGAATATGAATTTACACACCCCTTGTCTGATTCAAAACCCAAATTTCGATTCTAAAATTCCATTAACTAATTTCTTTAAATTAGTCAATTCTAATCAATAATTAAAAATCTGATTTTTTTTGTTTCAACAATCATCTCATTTACACCACTTGAGTTCGTATTTAATTTACAACTCAAGTCTGGATTTTTCTCATGGCAAATTCAGATTTTATTTCCTTAAAATCCTTTAGTTTATTTAAACAAACCGTTATGGATTTATAATGGTTTTGGCGCTGCTTTTCTAAAAATTTGATTTTTGACATAACTCAAAATCTATTCGATGAAATCCAGATTTTTCTCCTTCATTAGAAAGCTATTATCAAATCGGTCCTGACGTTTCTTGTTTCAAAGAATTTCGACTTCAATTGAGTTCTGTATATTCAATTGAAGTTCGAATCGCCAATTTACGAACTACCGCGCCGTGGCGAGTTCGTTTTATTTATATTTATATATATAAACTTTTAAACTTTCGTTAAAATGAATCCAACTATATTTTAACTCCATTTGAATTTCTAATATTCAAACTCCATTTTCCTCTATTTGAATTTCTTGATTCAAATTCCAGTCTCACTTTTGAATTCTATTTTCAAATCCCAATTCCTTTTCTATTTGATATTCAAATTCAATACTTGAATTTCTATTTCAAATCTCTATTCAAACTTCATATTCAATTCTATTTGAGTTATATATTCAAACTCTATTTCGATTATATTTGAAGTTTATATTCAATTCTTCTTTGAATTCTAAATTCAAAACCATATTCAATTCTCTTGAATTCGATATTTCAAATTTCATTACAATTCTACCTTGAAATTCTATATTCAAATTCATTTATTCAAATTCTATTTGAATTGCTATATTCAAATCCCATATTTGAATTCTATTTGAATTCTATTTCAAATTCTATGTTTTAAATTCCATTTGAATTATATAATTCAAATTCTCAAATTCTCTTCCAATTTCTATTATTCAAACCTTATTTCTACTTTTATTTGAATTCCCAAATATTCCAACTCTTTTTGAATTCCAAGTATTTAAAACTCCTTTTAACTCAAATTCCATATTGATTCTCCTTGGACTCAAATCCCATATTTAAATTTTCCTTGAATTCAAATGCCATATTTAAATTCTTTTTGAATTTAAATACCATATTTATACCTCGTTGAATTCAAATACCATACTTTATTTTCTTGATTTAAATTCCACTTTAATTTCTATATTCAAATCCCTTTTTTTTATGAATATCTATATTTGAAATTCATACTTGAATTTAAATATTTAACTCCATTTGGGTTTCTATTTGAAATCCAAATATTCAAAACTTCTTTTAAATTCTATTTGAATTCAAATATTCAAACTTCTTTTCAAATTTCTCTTTATTCAAATTCCCTTTTATTTTACTTGTTTATATTTTTAAACAAAGTATCACTTCCAATTTCCTTTGAAATAAATATTTTCTACTTTGGAAAAATAGATTTCCCCTAAACAAATTCACACTTATAATTTACTTTTGAATTGTCCAATGATAATTCTTTTCACTTCATTTAAAACTTTGTGTATAAATGAACTACTTGTTTTATTCCTTTTAAAACAAGTTAAGTATTTTTTATTCCATTTTAAATTCAAAATCTATTTTAGAAAAATAGAATTTTCTCTTTTAAATCTCAAATATCCCTTCCGCGATATTTTTATAAATCAATATTCAAGCCCCAGTGATATTTTAAACAATCAAATCAACCAATTTTCATTCATTTGATTTTTAACACGTCATATATGAAAAATATATATGGAATCAAACAAACAGCAAACAAACAGATAATATATTTTTGAGGAATCCAGTTGGATTCCTCCAACCTGTTTTCCTGCATCCACAGATGTTAGCACATAAATAATACCCATTCTGCTTCGTGGCAGAATATCGTGGTATAGAAGGTCATCCACTATCATAGCGTGGGGCGTATAGGGTAATCATCCGCTATGAAACTGCGGGCATCCGCTAATGAGACTGCGGGAATCCAACCAATCAATCAACCCAATATATATAATAGCCTAAATAATTAATATATATAAAACAAGCAGAAAAAACCAAACAAGCAACAACAATTATTTTTACAAAGTAAAAATAATTATAAATAAAAGGTGAGTGAGATTTACTCACCGAAATTTGCAGTTGTCGAATATCCCGTTAAATTCCAAATCATCGGCTACGAATCTATTCAAATTGTCTCGAATACATTTCATTTTGTACCTATGATAATAAATTTTATTTATCGATTATTTTATCATAAATTTAAATTAACTTAACAAATTTATAAATTAATTATCCTAAGTAAAAATGAGTACCTTATGGATCTTTTTCCCTAACCATCTTCTCCATCAAACTAATTTCTTGCAATCGCTACAATGCCATTTCAAGAACAACTTCTCACCATTCCAATTTCTCTCTTGGACTTTTCATCGAACACCTAGACTGCCCAAACTGCTCATGACCCTTCTGGTCACGCCCAACACTCCTGACATTTCTACCTCAGTCCCTTTCACGATCTGGAACCCTCAGTACAAACGCTACAGCTCCACTATCGTACGAGATTCCCATTTCTATTTGATCGACCTTCATCCCTTAACAAAAATCGAGATCCCAAACCGACAGTTCGAGACTCACAGAAGCCATCACACTGCTCCTGACCGACCCCTCTGACGATCACACGAACTCCGATGCGAACCCTAGATAGTTGGTCGAAGTCGAGATTCCCCATCGCGTACACCTGAAGCGTGAGCTTCACTGTCGAGCCCAACATCGACGTCGAGATTGTGCGATACCCCTGTCACCATCGATTCCGTTTCCTTCTTCTTCAATTTGCTGGAAAGATCGAAGCTCGACTTCGATGAAGACAAAGGAAGGACGACGGGTTTTGGATTTTGATTTTGTTTTGCTTGTGACTGGAAAGAAAATGAAGAGGGAAGAGCACTTGAGATCGAACCGTGGGTTTGAGGAATGAAAGAAACAGGCGATGGCCTTGAGTATATATAGGCGCGAGAAAAACACATCGTACCAAAGCCATTACATCTTGTTTTCCTTGACAACGAAGGAGGCAGACACTTTAAACAGCTCGAGGAAGGAAGTAGGTCTGCGCTATTAATTGATATAGGTCGGCTCATTAAAATTTTCCAAAAGATCTGAAATGAATTAATTAATTTAATAATCAAAATATCTCGTGGTCTCTAAGTTGAAAACCTGAACCGCTATTTTACATAACGACCGATGTTTTCATCGTGATTTGGTATCCTAGACTCAACGGAGCGGGTTCTAAAATTAAATTCGCCTATATAAAGAAGATAACTAATTTAAATTGACGATTAATAAGAAGTTCAATTGACATACATTGATTTCAAACAGTTTAATTCATTGAAAATAAACAATTATTATCACTCTAATTTGATACAGAATTTATATCAATTGACTAAATTGTTTCGACTCAATTTTGACTCTACATTCAATTACTTAACATCCTTGTATTACGATAATTATATTGATAATTCAAAAATAATCGATTTAATTTATCAGCCCAATATTTAAAATAATATTAAATATTCAAAATAAATCGACCAGAAATCTGGGTCGTTACATTCTTTCCCCCTTAAAATAAATTTCGTCCTCGAAATTGCTAAGGTAGGAAAAATGGTACAAATTTATTACTTTTCAAAAATTCACTTATGTTGAAACTCAACTCCTCATATTTCAACAAATTAACTCCAACCAAAACTTTTGGTCTTCACACATTTGATTCGAATGATCTACGATCAATCCATTTATATCCAATCTATATTCCATTAAACCTATTTAAATTGATTCTAGTTAATTGATTCACTTCAATCCATTTAACTAGCTTAAGTGAAATTTCAATTCCAGAATTCAAATCCCAGGGTTTTCATTTCAAATCCTTTTGAAATCACTTAAACATGTACATATAATTATAATCTTTTCAAATTCAAAATATTTGAATTTTTCAATTAAACTTGTTTTCTTTCAAACAAATTCCCATCAAAATTTTCTAAGGTAGCAATCCATCACTTAGAAACTCGAAAATGAACATTGATGATGTCGCGACCATCATCAGAACTATTTCCCAGCCACCGAAGTGAGTTCAGTGCTTAACAATTTCAAAATCCATTTAAAATCCTTTTAAAACAAAGCTATATTGTTCTAATATACTTCCAAAAATATTTCAAATTTCCCAGGATTAAATTTTCAAATTCTGGTTTGAATTCAATTCATTTCATTTGTATATGTTATATACAAGTTTAATTTTGGTTATATATAACCATTCCAATTTTTATAATCAAATTTGATTATAACGATAACAATCAACACATCCAATAATTTCAGAAAATTATTAGTTATATATCAAAATAGAATTTTGGGTAAAATTATTTCATCTACCCATTTTAAAACTATATCGTGTTCAATCTTCTGTTCAAGTATTTAGAAACTCCTATCGACGTCGTGGCGTCCCACGATTCGACCAGAATTCATAAATTACCCAACAGACAAGCCAACACAATATAAACAATTTTTTTTATATCAATTTACAAATACGCTCTCTCGTATATATATACTCAACTCATTCTAGGGTACTACTGACCCTATCTCTAATGAGCACAACCCTATCAAGCCTAGGTATTCGCTCAACCTAAGCTCTGATACCAACTGTAAACGACCCGCAAATCCGTACTATTTGAGTCGACTAATAACACCACACGTCCAACACAAATTGCACAGAAATACGAATCATTATTAGAAAGATGTTATAGGATGAGAAAAAGAAGGAAAGAAACATTAGAATAGAAGAAAACGAAGATCACAAAACTCACAGCGGAACGAATAAAATATATTATATAACATAACTTTTGAAATACAAATCAGTAACTTTATATACATACCATCATCAGAGCACAACAGTCATTTCTGGAACAGTTATAAACACATGTTTCCAGATACAAACAAGGTCCACAGCGGAATATATGATAGCCTATAGCTAACCGGTGAAGCCTCCTGCTTCCAGCTCCTTCAAATAAATCTGTGAAATCCCGACTACTTGCCTGCCCGTACAAATTTGGGCACCCAAGAGTTTAGGGAAAACAAAACAAAATAAACTCTGGGTCAGTCATGAGACTGGTGTGAGTAAACTCCAACCACTTGTTTAACTTTAAAAATCCTTTCAAAAGGAAAGGTAATAGTAAGACCAGCCCACACATAAACACGGACGATTTTTACCTTACTATAACCCAAAACACTTTGATACGAAAATCTAGTGATATTATAATAATGTCTACATCAAGTAAATAACCAAATAGCAGAACGCTTGCATCTCACGCTCCACATACATAGTATAAAATCAAAAACTGCATGGCGCTTATTGGAGATTGGATTTCCAACATGACAAGGTATGGAACCACCTTCCGCTAGTGTATCTCTAGAGAGGATTACACTGGGTTCAACAAGAACATCTTGTAACCCGGCCCACACATGACCGACCACTCATTTCGCTTGAGTGTATCGAATGTATATCACCAACGGTTGGGATCAGCAACCGCCTCCCGACTGGGACAGCATCGAATAGAATAAGAAATTAAATGAACCTTTAGATAGGTGATTATACATCCTAATGGGTGCGACCCACATAGCCATGCTGCCTGCCCGATTTTTTTCCTTTTCCGGTTGGTGAGGCCCGAGGCTACGAATACTTACCATTCATTTAATAGCACAATCACTTTGAATGCCACATTGTCAGATCCGTTAATCACTAGTTGAGTTTGCACAAATATTCTGGATGTTATGCTAATGGAATAAATCCGTTGCAACCATATATATTTATACAGACCAACCCATTTGATCATTGGAAATACTTTGTCAGACATTCGTCCATTTACGTTCGTTCTGGGATTGAACGAAACCAAAGGCACTATTTCTATTTAATAGAAAAAGTCCTTGCACTTTACTCCGTCTTCAATATATTCAGCATACTTGGTTCGCAACGCTTATGCCGATACGGAGTGGTTCTTCGGATAATAATCCAACCGGTCTCTCCATATTGACAACGATGGTCAAAAACTTCGATAGTCTGTGATTTAACTATCGAATAAAAACAAGTGTTCATCCAAACATATCAAACAAATCACTGGGCTCTTTAATTAATATTTCGTTAATTAAATCTCTTCTCCATTTTCTCTATCAATATTTGTTAACCAAATATTTTCAATAATCATCTTGCCTCTTATGCCATTTGGAAAACGTTTCCAAATATTAACTTCTTTTATTTTCTATATATTAGAAAATGTCTCTATTTGCAATTGAAAACAATTCCAATCACTTATCTCTATCCCGGCTATTTTAATTATACTCAGGAAATATTTACTTTTATTTTTCCAAAATTCCATCACTTGGGTTTAAAATGAATGTTGTGTAAAACATTGTTACAACAACCCAAAATATTTTATTCAACTAACTCTTTTTCAAACACTTCTCTTCGAGACTGGATCTTGCTATTTATCCATTAAAAATGAAATCAATCAAGTTGGGGTAAAATTACCTCTCAGACCTTAACCGAAAACATCCTCAACTTCAAAACGGCAAAACCACTTACCTCGAATAAACACACTATACAATCCAATTGTTCATTTTTAAAACATGTATAAAGTTCGCTTTCTATTTCTAATTTATAGATTTCCCTTTTTGTTTACAATATTCGATTTTTGTATTCATTTACCTATCGAATTCTATACGTCGATACAATGATTTCTAACTATCAAAATATCTTAAAAATATTCTAACTCCTTAAATTTCCGGAAAATTTCGCCATAACCTCCCCTGTATCGGGAGCATCGGGAAATTTCAAATAGCTTCCCGGTAACTTCTCATCTCAAAAAGAAAAAGCCAAGCGGCTTGCCGATACGGCGCATAAAATCTCATATATGAATTAAACATGTACCTTTTTGTCGAGCACATAAATTTAAATCTTCATATACTTCATATCAAACCTGCTTACACATGTTCACCTGTTTGCAATTCAACTCAAACCAATCGTTTGAATTCAGTTCCGCCCATTTATTCTTTAATAGGCTTCTTAGCCTATTTCACTTGTTATTTGAACATATCACGTTCAAATATATATTAATTTGTTGATACAACAATCGAATGTCATTTCTAATTCAAGTTTCATATTCGATTTCGAATATGAATTTACACACCCCTTGTCTGATTCAAAACCCAAATTTCGATTCTAAAATTCCATTAACTAATTTCTTTAAATTAGTCAATTCTAATCAATAATTAAAAATCTGATTTTTTTTGTTTCAACAATCATCTCATTTACACCACTTGAGTTCGTATTTAATTTACAACTGAAGTCTGGATTTTTCTCATGGCAAATTCGGATTTTATTTCCTTAAAATCCTTTAGTTTATTTAAACAAACCGTTATGGTTTTATAATGGTTTTGGCGCTGCTTTTCTAAAAATTTGATTTTTGACATAACTCAAAATCTATTCGATGAAATCCAGATTTTTCTCCTTCATTAGAAAGCTATTATCAAATCGGTCCTGACGTTTCTTGTTTCAAAGAATTTCGACTTCAATTGAGTTCTGTATATTCAATTGAAGTTCAAATCGCCAATTTACGAACTACCGCGCCGTGGCGAGTTCGTTTTATTTATATTTATATATATAAACTTTTAAACTTTCGTTAAAATGAATCCAACTCCATTTTAACTCCATTTGAATTTCTAATATTCAAACTCCATTTTCCTCTATTTGAATTTCTTGATTCAAATTCCAAACTCACTTTTGAATTCTATTTTCAAATCCCAATTCCTTTTCTATTTGATATTCAAATTCAATACTTGAATTTCTATTTCAAATCTCTATTCAAACTTCATATTCAATTCTATTTGAGTTATATATTCAAACTCTATTTCGATTATATTTGAAGTTTATATTCAATTCTTCTTTGAATTCTAAATTCAAAACCATATTCAATTCTCTTGAATTCGATATTACAAATTTCATTACAATTCTACCTTGAAATTCTATATTCAAATTCATTTATTCAAACTCTATTTGAATTGCTATATTCAAATCCCATATTTGAATTCTATTTGAATTCTATTTCAAATTCTATGTTTTAAATTCCATTTGAATTATATAATTCAAATTCTCAAATTCTCTTCCAATTTCTATTATTCAAACCTTATTTCTACTTTTATTTGAATTCCCAAATATTCCAACTCTTTTTGAATTCCAAGTATTTAAAACTCCTTTTAACTCAAATTCCATATTGATTCTCCTTGGACTCAAATCCCATATTTAAATTTTCCTTGAATTCAAATGCCATATTTAAATTCTTTTTGAATTTAAATACCATATTTATACCTCGTTGAATTCAAATACCATACTTTATTTTCTTGATTTAAATTCCACTTTAATTTCTATATTCAAATCCCTTTTTTTTCTGAATATCTATATTTGAAATTCATACTTGAATTTAAATATTTAACTCCATTTGGGTTTCTATTTGAAATCCAAATATTCAAAACTTCTTTTAAATTCTATTTGAATTCAAATATTCAAACTTCTTTTCAAATTTCTCTTTATTCAAATTCCCTTTTATTTTACTTGTTTATATTTTTAAACAAAGTATCACTTCCAATTTCCTTTGAAATAAATATTTTCTACTTTGGAAAAATAGATTTCCCCTTAACAAATTCACACTTATAATTTACTTTTGAATTGTCCAATGATAATTCTTTTCACTTCATTTAAAACTTTGTGTATAAATGAACTACTTGTTTTATTCCTTTTAAAACAAGTTAAGTATTTTTTATTCCATTTTAAATTCAAATTCTATTTTAGAAAAATAGAATTTTCTCTTTTAAATCTCAAATATCCCTTCCGCGATATTTTTATAAATCAATATTCAAGCCCCAATGATATTTTAAACAATCAAATCAACCAATTTTCATTCATTTGATTTTTAACACGTCATATATGAAAAATATATATGGAATCAAACAAACAACAAACAAACAGATAATATATTTTTGAGGAATCTAGTTGGATTCCTCCAACCTGTTTTCCTGCATCCACAGATGTTAGCACATAAATAATACCCATTCTGCTTCGTGGCAGAATATCGTGGTATAGAAGGTCATCCACTATCATAGCGTGGGGCGTATAGGGTAATCATCCGCTATGAAACTGCGGGCATCCGCTAATGAGACTGCGGGAATCCAACCAATCAATCAACCCAATATATATAATAGCCTAAATAACTAATATATATAAAACAAGCAGAAAAAACCAAACAAGCAACAACAATTATTTTTACGAAGTAAAAATAATTATAAATAAAAGGTGAGTGAGATTTACTCACCGAGATTTGCAGTTGTCGAATATCCCGTTAAATTCCAAATCATCGGCTACGAATCTATTCAAATTGTCTCGAATACATTTCATTTTGTACCTATGATAATAAATTTTATTTATCGATTATTTTATCATAAATTTAAATTAACTTAACAAATTTATAAATTAATTATCCTAAGTAAAAATGAGTACCTTATGGATCTTTTTCCCTAACCATCTTCTCCATCAAACTAATTTCTTGCAATCGCTACAATGCCATTTCAAGAACAACTTCTCACCATTCCAATTTCTCTCTTGGACTTTTCGTCGAACACCTAGACTGCCCAAACTGCTCATGACCCTTCTGGTCACGCCCAACACTCCTGACATTTCCACCTCAGTCCCTTTCACGATCTGGAACCCTCAGTACAAACGCTACAGCTCCACTATCGTACGAGATTCCCATTTCTATTTGATCGACCTTCATCCCTTAACAAAAATCGAGATCCCAAACCGACAGTTCGAGACTCACAGAACCCATCGCACTGCTCCTGACCTACCCCTCTGACGATCACACGAACTCCGATGCGAACCCTAGATAGTTGGTCGAAGTCGAGATTCCCCATCGCGTACACCTGAAGCGTGAGCTTCACTGTCGAGCCCAACATCGACGTCGAGATTGTGCGATACCCCTATCACCATCGATTCCGTTTCCTTCTTCTTCAATTTGCTGGAAAGATCGAAGCTCGACTTCGATGAAGACAAAGGAAGGACGACGGGTTTTGGATTTTGATTTTGTTTTGCTTGTGACTGGAAAGAAAATGAAGAGGGAAGAGGACTTGAGATCGAACCGTGGGTTTGAGGAATGAAAGAAACAGGCGATGGCCTTG
This sequence comes from Allium sativum, assembly GCA_030737875.1. Taxonomy (NCBI): domain Eukaryota; kingdom Viridiplantae; phylum Streptophyta; class Magnoliopsida; order Asparagales; family Amaryllidaceae; genus Allium; species Allium sativum. The sequence continues at coordinate 828,482,446 of CM060909.1, forward strand.
AGTTAATATAGGCGCGAGAAAAACACACCGTACCAAAGCCATTACATCTTGTTTTCCTTGATAACGAAGGAGGCAGACACTTTAAACATCTCGAGGAAGGAAGTAGGTCTGCGCTATTAATTGATATAGGTCGGCTCATTAAAATTTTCCAAAAGATCTGAAATGAATTAATTAATTTAATAATCAAAATATCTCGTGGTCTCTAAGTTGAAAACCTGAACCGCTATTTTACATAACGACTGATGTTTTCATCGTGATTTGGTATCCTAGACTCAACGGAGCAGGTTCTAAAATTAAATTCGCCTATATAAAGAAGATAACTAATTTAAATTGACGATTAATAAGAAGTTCAATTGACATACATTGATTTCAAACAGTTTAATTCATTGAAAATAAACAATTATTATCACTCTAATTTGATACAGAATTTATATCAATTGACTAAATTGTTTCGACTCAATTTTGACTCTACATTCAATTACTTAACATCCTTGTATTACGATAATTATATTGATAATTCAAAAATAATCGATTTAATTTATCAGCCCAATATTTAAAATAATATTAAATATTCAAAATAAATCGACCAGAAATCTGGGTCATTACATTATGCAAGTAACATGTGCAAGTTTACACCTTTGTATGATATGCATACATATGCAAGTTAACCCCTTTGTATGTCATACATACATATGCAAGTTTACCCCTTTGTATGACATAAGTAACTTATGCAAGTTACCCTCTTTATGACATATGTGATTCATGCAAGTTTGGGTTGATTATTTATGCTAGTTGGGTTTGATGCCATGGTCATATATGCATGTTGACACCTTTAAAACCCATGTTGATGCTAATGTTATGCAAGTTGAACCCATTGTGTTTGTGATGAATCTTCCCTTTTAGGTATGTCATGTCAACGTATTACGTGGGGAACGATGGGGTTAATATTCATGTTAATGAAATGGTGTGAAGTTGGTATGATTAAGCATACCATAAAGTGGATGGACATAATTGAGTCAATTATGTACATCGTTAAATTTGTAATTAATTAGGGATAATTAATACAAAATATGGGGGTGATTAATTAGGTGTAATTAATCGACTAAGACACGAGGTTGGACCCTTTTGTAGCATAAGACTGCCCGGAACCGACCGGCAAATCCAGCGGCTACAAATGATTGACCCAATGTGAGAGGTCTTAGGCATAAACTAAATACGTGACAAGTGTAAAGACACGAGGTTAGACTCGGTTATGGAGTAAGGCTGCCCGGACCCGACCGGCAAATCCAGCTGCCATAAAAGATAGTCTAATGTGAGAGGTCTTTACAACGGTTACGTTCTTAATCAATTAAGAAACACTTAACCAGATAAGCATGTAATGGGGCATGAGGGGTTAACTGGGTGACTTGGGTGGCATGTGGAAATCATGTAAGTGCCTTGGGTGGCATGTGGAAATCTAGTGGGTTACCTTGGGTGGCAATAGAAAATACGATTAGAATACTTAACCAAGTGGAAACATGTAATTAAACATGATTAAAGGGTTAAGTGGGATGCACTAGAAAAAGGGACAAGCTTAGGTGGGTAGCTTGTGGGGGCCCATTTCAACCAGTGACCCATATGTATCTTATTGGGCTCGACCCATGTCGAGGACGGGACACGCGTACTGGGCTTGACTATAAGAGGCCAAAACGGGTTAGCGGTGGCAACGCAAGTCCAACGGGTTTCATATGCGTGTGTGGACCCGGGCCGGTAGGTAAGACGTTGTTGCATCGTGTAGGTATAAGCCGTGCACCGTTGATTGTATCGGGTTGCCACTTTGGGGAGTGATACACCCCCACTGTGGGGCCAGCATGGGTATCTACGGTAGGGAGCCGATCGCTTGGGGAGTAGTGGGTACACCTAGTGGAGATAGGGGCAGACGGCACCTATGTAGTCAGCTAGGGGTACACGAAACTACTAGTTAAATTTTCTAATTCCTTGGGTGGGATCAACCTTTAAGTAGGAATGACTGGTGTGGTGCAGTGTAGTAATTACCCTTGGGTGGGTAGATGCGTCTTTACCGTTATCTTAGTTCATCCTATGTCTAGTTGGCTGCTTAGTGTAGTCATTTATCCCTAGTCATCACCGTACCAAGTTTATATCATACCCTAATTACTTTAATGATTGTATTGTTAAAGTTATAGGGCTCACTCAGACTTATGTCTGACCCCGTTGTTTTTATCTTTTTCCCAACCCTCAGGTTCTCAGAGTGGGCCTAGCACTAGTGGGCTTTGATCAGATTGCTTTATCTATCTTTTGGAGCTTGGACCGTGATGTAAAGCCCAGCTTATCTTTTCTATTATGGCTATTAGTTATGTAGTGGGATTATGTACTTATGTTTTATCAGGATGAATATTTAGTACTTGACTCTTGTTTTAGTTGGTTTTGATTTGTAACCAAACATGTTATCTTCTGCTGCAATGAAATGATGTTTTAGATTTCAAGTATTATTTATATCTGTCTTGTTGTAATTTTTCTGTTCTATATTCACTTAAAATACTCCACCGAAGTTAAGGCATTCCCATAGTGAGTGACCTTAGCGGGTGTGGGGTGTTACACGTGGTATCAGAGCATAAGGTTACCGGAACAGATAAAATTTTTAGAAAACTATTTTTCTAAAAACATTTTTGGAAGAAGTATTTTCAAAAACATGTCTTTTAAGAGAAAAGTTTTTGAAAGAAAAGCATAACCCCCAATAGCCATATCTTTATCTTTCGAATTCTCCGTTTTGAATCTTTCCTCTTTCGTTTCAGCATGGCTGAAGATCTTAACTTTCCGGAGGGTGTGACGATACCAGTATGGTATAGGAGATTGATGGAGGCTAGGGCCGCCACTGCGGGTCCAGCAAATGTTCCTCCACCAACAGTAGCACCCGATCTTCCTCCCCCTCCTCCTCCTCGCGCGGATACTTTTGCTAAGACTTGCAAGGAATTTAAGGCTATGGGAGGGAATCCTTTTCAAGGATCAGAAACTTTTGTGGAAGCTAGGGATTGGCTTAAGGAGGTGGAAGAATTGATAGACATCTTTGAGATGGAAGAAGGAAAGAAAGTCAAGTTAGCTGCTTGGTTAATGAAGGGAGAGGCCTCGTTCTGGTGGGAGGTCACTAATGGAGAGCGCCCTGTTGACTCTTGGGCGGATTTCAGGCAAAGGTTTGTGGCAAAGTTTCTTTCAAGGGCGGAAGAAAACTTGTATATGGAAAGGTTCTTGACTCTAAAGCAAGGAAACCTATCAGTGAAGGAATATGTCAACAAGTCTAATCAATTGGCAAGGTTTGGCATAGACATGGTGAATACACCGGAGAAGAAGGCTTTGAGGTTCGTTAAAGGCTTGAATGAACCGATGCATGGATTGGCTATGACTCACATCCCTATGGGGGCCACCTTTGAGAAGCTAGTAGACATGGCACTCATGCATGAGGAAGAGAAGGGTCCCAATGCTAATAAGGCACCCGAGAAGAAGGGAGATCAGAAGAGACCTCAACAGCAACAGCAAAACAAGGGTGGGAAAGGCAACGGTGGCAAGGGAAAGAAGAAGTGCTTCAATTGCGGGACACTAGGCCACCTAAGCAAAGATTGTCGGAAGAAGAAGAAGACGGGCTGCTTCCACTGTGGCGAAGCAGGGCATCTAGTGAAGGGCTGCCCTAAGAAGGGGCAGAGGACGGGATCTACCTCAGGGGGACAGGTGCAAGCTCTTATGGCACCAGGTCAGGCAAGGGGCCAATTTCAGGCTCTCGCGGTTCCACAGATTCAGGAAAGAGGTAGAACTATTTCCATTGAAAGTCTGGTTTTTCTGTTTGATCATCCTGTCTGTACTTTGTTTGACTATGGCGCATCGCATTCGTTTATCTCATCATCATTGGTTGAGTCACTGCACTTAGACACCAGTCTAGTAGATGATCCCTTGGTTGTCTCAAACCCAATTGGGGGCTCCACTTACTTGTCCATGATATGTTTGGGTTTGAGAATTTCTATACTTAGCATTGAGTTTAGATGTGATACTTTTGTTTTGGGCTTCACGGGCTATGGGTTGATTTTGGGCATGGACTGGTTATCCAGTTATGGTGCCGTTCTTGATTGTGAAAGGAGAGTTGTTAGGCTCATGACCCGCTTGGGTAACACTCTCGAGATCTCTTGTAATCCCATGGATTCTGTTATGCTAAGTTATCTTGAATCGCTTGACGCTTCGGTCGAGAGTTTGCGATCTGTTAGAGTGGTCCGGGAATACTCGGATGTGTTTGAGGAGGTGAAGGGCTTACCTCCGAAGCGGGAGATAGACTTCCGAATATATCTGGTGGACAATGCTAAGCCAGTATCTTTGCCAGTGCGCCACATGGATCCTCGTGAGAGGAGGGAACTCCATAAGCAAGTAGGGGAGTTGCTTGAGAAGGGGTTCATAAGACGAAGTATATCGGAGTGGGGTGCTCCAGTAGTTTTTGCCACGAAGGCGGATGGGTCCCTCAGACTTTGTGTAGACTATAGAGAACTCAACAAGCTCACAAAGAAGAATAGACACCTATTGCCGAGGATTGATGATCTCTTTGATCAGTTGGTTGGCGCCTCAGTGTTTTCGCAGTTGGACTTAGCCACGGGGTTTCATCAGTTGAGAGTGACTGAGGATAGCATAGACAAGACTGCCTTTAGGACTCCGGATGGTTTCTATGAGTGGCTGGTGATGCCCTTTGGTTTGACGAACGCCCCTGCATACTTTGTTGATTTGATGAGTAGGGTGTTCAGGGAGTACCTTAATAAGTTCGTGGTGGTCTTTGTGGATGATATCTTAGTCTTTTCTAAGAGTGAAGAAGAGCATGCCCTACATCTTAGGGAAGTGTTGGAGACTCTTCGAGCGCATAGCCTTAAGGCTAAATTCTCTAAATGTCACTTCTGGAGGAAGGATGTGCGGTTCTTAGGGCACGTGGTCTCTAAGGAAGGGATAGCTGTGGATCCCGCGAAGGTAGTGTCCATCCAAGATTGGAAGGTTCCGAAGAATGCTACCGAGGTGAGGAGTTTCTTGGGGTTGGCTGGCAACTATAGGAAGTTTATCAAGGACTTCGCGAAGATATCAACCCCATTAACTCGCTTGATAAAGAAGAATCTAGTCTTCGCATGGGACGTAGATTGTGATGATGCGTTCCAACGGTTAAAGAGAGCTTTAACCACAGCTCCAGTCTTAGTGTTGCCAGATGGGAGTAAGCCATTTGTTGTTTATACCGATGCTTGTGGGACAGGACTAGGCGCAGTCTTAATGCAAGAGGGAAGGGTAATAGCCTATGGGGGAAGGCAGTTGAGAAAGCATGAGAAAAATTACCCTACCCATGATCTAGAGTTGGCCGCTATTGTTTTTGCGCTTAAGTCTTGGCGCCATTATCTTCTTGGCGAGAGGTTCGAACTGTTCACTGACCACAAATCTTTGAAGTACTTGTTTTCTCAAAAGGGTTTGAACCTAAGACAGCAAAGGTGGATGGAGTTCTTAGCATCCTATGATTTCGAGATAGCATATACCCCTGGCAAGGGTAACGTGGTGGCGAACGCCTTGAGCAGAAAAAGGTTGTCCTTGAGCCCATTGTTCGTGGAACGACGAAGCTTGGAATTTATCTCGATGTTTGATTTTAGACCTTCCGTTGACTTTGTACCCGGTTTGCTAGCATCTTTAGAGGTCAGACCTACTCTTTTGGGACGGATTGGCGAGGCACAGCGGGACGACCCACAGTTGGTTGAGTTGGTAGAGAGGCTCATAAGGGGGAAGTCGTCCAGCCATTTGAGTAGGTACACCCTAGACGATAGGGGGTGCTTGCGTAGAGACGGTAGACTTTGTGTACCACAAGACGAGGGTTTGAGGAAGGCTATACTTGATGATGCGCATCGTTCGAAGATGACCATTCATCCCGGTGGGGACAAGATGTACCAAGGCATGAAGCGAGTTTTCTTTTGGGCCGGTATGAAGAAAGATGTGGCCGAGTATGTCGCTAGATGCTTGGTGTGCCAACAAGTGAAAGCGGAGCAAAAGAAACCTGGTGGGTTACTTCACCCATTGGAAGTTCCGCAATGGAAGTGGGATAGCGTCTCGATGGATTTTATTGATGGGTTACTGAGATCGAGGAAGGGTAATACGGGAATTTGGATTGTGGTAGACAGACTTACTAAGAGCGCCCATTTCATACCCGTGAAGAGTAAGAGGACTGCTCCATGGCTAGCTTCAGTTTACCTTCGAGAGATAGTTCGATTGCATGGGGTACCTTCTAGCATAGTGAGTGATCGAGATCCTATCTTCACTAGCGAGTTTTGGAAGAGTTTGCAAGAAGCAGTGGGAACTCAGTTGTGTTTGAGCACCGCATATCATCCTCAGACGGACGGCCAGACCGAGAGGGTGAATCGTGTTCTAGAAGACCTTTTGAGGCTATGTATCTTAGATTTTGGAGGTACATGGGAAGAGCAGCTTCCATTGGTGGAGTTCGCGTATAATAACAGCTTTCAGTCTAGTATTGGTATGGCTCCTTTCGAAGCTCTTTATGGAAGGCCTTGTCGGTCACCTACATGTTGGTGGGAATCTACGGATAAGATCTTGCTTGGGCCTGATATGGTTAGAGAGACTTCGGAAAAGATTGATTTGATTCGAAGAAGGATGAAAACAGCGCAAGATAGGCAGAAATCTTACGCGGATAAGAGGAGGACGGATCTTGAGTTTGATGTTGGGGACATGGTCTTTGTCAAATTATCTCCATTACGGAATGTTGTTCGCTTTGGGTCTGTTGGGAAGTTAGCACCAAGGTTTGTAGGACCGTTTCCTATTAAGGAAAGGATTGGACAGATGGCATATAGAGTGGATTTGCCCGAGAGACTTAGTGGGGTACATGACGTATTCCATTTGTCACATTTGAGGAAGTGCCTACATGAGACCGCAGAGGTGGTAGAGCCGAGCTTGCTTAGAGAAGTGGAGGTAGAGCGTGATGCGACTATTCGACGAGCTCCTACCCGCATCCTTGGGTCAGAGATTAGGAAGTTGAGAAACAGAGAGGTTTGACTAGTCAAAGTGCAATGGGGAGAGGATGAGAGCAATGCTACTTGGGAGACAGAAGCGAAGATGCGTTCACTGTACCCATTCCTTTTTGAGGGTATGTCTTTTAACTTCTCCTTTATCGTTTGTCTAGTACTTATCTTATCTTTAGTATGTCCTCTCATTAGTATCTTTGACCTTTAGATAGGGTAAACCTATGGTTGAAACATGTGTTTGAGACATGTTATGATTGATGGATGCGTGTGGATGCAAGTGTTTGCTAGTGGTTGCTCGTGGATGCATATACACACACTTTAGACACTAGATCGGCTCAGTCACTTCATATTGCATATTGCATATAATTGCGTGTAGGTAGCTATATTAATGGATGTATAATGGTTGTGATCATATGGATGATGCATTTTGGTGTATGGTTGTGCACACATGTAGAAATAGTATGTGTCGATAGGATTCTTTCGCATACATATTGGATGCATGGCACTATCATGGTTTGCATAAAGGAGGTCAACTGAATCAGTAGACCGCCTGATTTTGCATTAGACAAGAAACATATACACACACTTTTTGCATATGTTCATACAGCATTAGAAACTTTAAGGACAATGGATGCCAGTGTTTGATGGTTTGAGTAGATGGTTGTTTGGTTGGTAGGATACGTTCTTCTTGACTTAGAGATTTCGGGGACGAAATCCTTTAAGTAGGGGAGAATGTAACACCCCGAATTTCACTTAATATTAATGTTTAGTAATTAAAGAATAATTAATCTCAAACGTGAGAATTAAGGGAAACGGGTTGCTCCATTGTGTTCGTCTCGGAATTCTGGTTGAGATAGAGTCCGAGTTTGCATGATTTGGACTTCGTATGAAGAAGTTATGGCCATCCAAAGTTTCAGAAAATTCAAAACAGATTTAAAATTTTCAATTTTCAGAAGAGTCGGGAAAATTCCCGCCAGACAGAGGGTGTCGACACTAGGGTCGACATGGGTGTCGACCCCCCCCCCCCCCAAGGGGTCGACCCAGGGGTCGACCCATGTGTCGACCCAGGGGTCGACCGCCCTGTCGGTCAGGTTGGCCTGGGTGCACTGATTTGAGCTTTGGGCTGTGTTTTGGTGGCTTGTGACGAAATCTGACGGCTCTAATCTAATTTAGGGTTAATCTAATGGCCTAAACTACATCCTAAATCTATAAATACACCCTAAGACTACCCTAATTCATACTAAAAATAGAAACAACGTCGTTATGCCATCAAAATGCAACTTGAAGGAGCCTCCATCAAATTGTAGAAGAAGATAGCTTCTCAAATCAACTTCTAATCAACTCTAGCAACTTAATCTTCTTCATTGAAGTGCTAATCAACAAGTTGTGAGTTTCTATGCCTTTAGCAAGCAAGTGCTAAACTAATTATGATAGGATATAATGAGGTTATGGTTATGTATGTGGATCAATGCAAGTTATGTTATCATATTCTATGTGTTCATGATGTTATGCAAGTTATGCAAGTCATATGCTATGAGTTCATGAAGCTAGTTATGCAAGTTTTATGCTATGAGTTCATGATGCTAGTTATGCAAGTTTTATGCTATGTGTTCATGATGCTAGTTATGCAAATCACTATGATAAACATTGATCCATTATGACACCATGATATGCAAGTTTGGTGTTTGATTATATGCAAGTTCATATATGACATGTTATGCAAGTTTGGTGTTTGATTATATGCAAGTTCATATATGACATGTTATGCAAGTTTGGTGTTTGATTATATGCAAGTAACATGTGCAAGTTTACACCTTTGTATGATATGCATACATATGCAAGTTAACCCCTTTGTATGTCATACATACATATGCAAGTTTACCCATTTGTATGACATAAGTAACTTATGCAAGTTACCCTCTTTATGACATATGTGATTCATGCAAGTTTGGGTTGATTATTTATGCTAGTTGGGTTTGATGCCATGGTCATATATGCATGTTGACACCTTTAAAACCCATGTTGATGCTAATGTTATGCAAGTTGAACTCATTGTGTTTGTGATGAATCTTCCCTTTTAGGTATGTCATGTCAACGTATTACGTGGGGAACGATGGGGTTAATATTCATGTTAATGAAATGGTGTGAAGTTGGTATGATTAAGCATACCATAAAGTGGATGGACATAATTGAGTCAATTATGTACATCGTTAAATTTGTAATTAATTAGGGATAATTAATACAAAATATGGGGGTGATTAATTAGGTGTAATTAATCGACTAAGACACGAGGTTGGACCCTTTTGTAGCATAAGACTGCCCGGAACCGACCGGCAAATCCAGCGACTACAAATGATTGGCCCAATGTGAGAGGTCTTAGGCATAAACTAAATACGTGACAAGTGTAAAGACACGAGGTTGGACTCGGTTATGGCGTAAGGCTGCCCGGACCCGACCGGCAAATCCAGCTGCCATAAAAGATAGTCTAATGTGAGAGGTCTTTACAACGGTTACGTTCTTAATCAATTAAGAAACACTTAACCAGATAAGCATGTAGTGGGGCATGAGGGGTTAAGTGGGTGCCTTGGGTGGCATGTGGAAATCATGTAAGTGCCTTGGGTGGCATGTGGAAATCTAGTGGGTTACCTTGGGTGGCAATAGAAAATACGATTAGAATACTTAACCAAGTGGAAACATGTAATTAAACATGATTAAAGGGTTAAGTGGGATGCACTAGAAAAAGGGACAAGCTTAGGTGGGTAGCTTGTGGGGGCCCATTTCAACCAGTAACCCATATGTATCTTATTGGGCTCGACCCATGTCGAGGACGGGACACGCGTACTGGGCTTGACTATAAGAGGCCAAAACGGGTTAGCGGTGGCAACGCAAGTCCAACGGGTTTCATATGCGTGTGTGGACCCGGGCCGGTAGGTAAGACGTTGTTGCATCGTGTAGGTATAAGCCGTGCACCGTTGATTGTATCGGGTTGCCACTTTGGGGAGTGATACACCCCACTGTGGGGCCAGCACGGGTATCTACGGTAGGGAGCCGATCGCTTGGGGAGTAGTGGGTACACCTAGTGGAGATAGGGGCAGACGGCACCTATGTAGTCAGCTAGGGGTACACGAAACTACTAGTTAAATTTTCTAAGTCCTTGGGTGGGATCAACCTTTAAGTAGGAATGACTGGTGTGGGGCAGTGTAGTAATTACCCTTGGGTGGGTAGATGCGTCTTTACCGTTATCTTAGTTCATCCTATGTCTAGTTGGCTGCTTAGTGTAGTCATTTATCCCCAGTCATCACCGTACCAAGTTTATATCATACCCTAATTACTTTAATGATTGTATTGTTAAAGTTATAGGGCTCACTCAGACTTATGTCTGACCCCGTTGTTTTTATCTTTTTCCCAACCCTCAGGTTCTCAGAGTGGGCCTAGCACTAGTGGGCTTTGATCAGATTGCTTTATCTATCTTTTGGAGCTTGGACCGTGATGTAAAGCCCAACTTATCTTTTCTATTATGGCTATTAGTTATGTAGCGGGATTATGTACTTATGTTTTATCAGGATGGATATTTAGTACTTGAGTCTTGTTTTAGTTGGTTTTGATATGTAACCAAACATGTTATCTTCTGCTGCAATGAAATGATGTTTTAGATTTCAAGTATTATTTATATCTGTCTTGTTGTAATCACTACAACAAAATGACCCTATTACAACGGTGGAACACCGTTGTAATATACATTTTACAACGGTGGGCTAGCCGTCGTGTATTAAGAAGTTGTAATAGACTAAAATCTTTTACAACTTTTTTGCACTGTTGCAGCACCGTTGTAATATGTATATTTTACAACTTTTTTCCACCGTTGTAATAAACTTTATTACAACAGTTATGCACCGTTGTAATAATATCTACTACAACTGTTATGCACCATTGTAATTGACAGTTGCATTTAAAAAAAATATACATCCATTGCAACTGAAATGAACAATACACTAAATATAGCAATACTCCATAAGCAAAACAAATATTACAGTTATTTGCAAACTAATTTATTAAAATACTCAAATTTTCAATATTACAAACAATAAGTTTTACAAAAGATTTTTCGGACTATTACATACTTTCAAATCCCTTCTTCTTCATCATTCTTTCCATCGTCGCCGCTAACACTTTCAAATCCATCTTCCCATATTTCTTCTTTATCAGTCTGTTTGTTGCCTGATTATAAAAAATAAATCATCATGGGTATGGACTTAAACTTGGAGGTGTGTACTGTGGATGCATATGCTCAGCGCTATTAACAGTAAATACATGTATCACTTGATGACAATCATACAGAAGCACACACAGTGATCAACATAAAAAAAAACTTAGACATGCACTCTGCTTGAAACACAAGGTTTGGAAGGCATAAATTCAAATGTATCTACTACATCAGGCGATATATAAGAGTTTCTGATCACCATTAATCAATCTAATGATCTCTCTTACAGGCATGCACTTGCCAAAAACTAGCAATCAAGTGATAACCACCCTTTTATTCCTATAGCCTACCACACGAAAAGAATTCATTTTTTTTCAGCATACCTTAATTTATGTAGCGCTGGCTGCTGGTTTTTCGTCCCCCCTCCCTTCTAATGAAAGGCATTAATCTACATCAAAAGCACAAACAGAAAGATTGATTGTTGCAGAATCTACATCAAGATGTAAAACTAATGCGTTATGCAAAAATAGACTGTTTTGCTCCTTTATTGAAACTTAAACGTACTGGTATTTTTTTCAAACTGATTGTTCATTATGTTTCGCCTTAAACTCGACGATCCACATTAGAAGGAAAGAGAACGAATGCATCCGGATAACCCATAAAAAGGTTTCTCCAATCTCCAATGCAATGAAGCACGGCTTATGATTGGCCGAAATTATGACCCCATGACGAGAATGGTTTCCCATTAACCGATGAAAAATACATCGGCATGCTCGAATATACTTCACCAAAGACATCTTAAAGCTTCAATGACAAACAAATTTCACAGCACAATCATTAGATTAAGAAACTTACATGAGGCGCTCCATTAGTTTGGGCTGTTGAATCATTAACAGAAGGACCATCCTCAGCCTTCCGTCTTTTCTCAGCAGCTGAAATATGTAGAAACTTAGTGATCTTTGCTTAAGTCTAACTGCTGATGGGACACCTAATCTATAGCTTAACAACCTTCTATTCACTTGGAAAGCAAACTACGGCTAGTTCTATACCTAGAAGCTGTAGTGAAATAAGAAATGTACAATTTCTAGAGCTTGTAAAGTATACATGCTCTTGCAATGTAATATGACTTTAAGATAGAGGGTGATAATGCTGACGCTCTAAAGGTTCAACTTCAAAATGGTAATTCGGTGTGATAAACAAATTCAGTGTGGATACTAGAAAAATGATTAACTCAAGAATCAAGATTTATAGTTAAATCATTTTCTGACTATTTGTTACTTTTTCATGAGATTAGTTCATATGCAAAATGAGAAGAAAACGTCCATAACCAAGTTACCTTTCTCTTCTTGCCTCTTCTTCTTCTCCCTTGGAACAAATGAACCATCAACCTTTGCGATACAATCTGACTTTGTTTTTGCATATTGAATCCTCTGAAGAAATATAAGCAGCACAAATGCAATATATATATAAGAAATGAAATAGAATAATTCAGCAATAAAATGAAAAGGTGGTACCATGGGTTTGTCATAAAATGGAAAACTCTGCATTTGCCTAACAGCGGTGCTTGCAGTTGTAACTTCACGAAACGCAATCCATGCTTGTCCTCTAAGCTTTGCTGTTTTCAGAGCGACCACGTCAAGAATTCTTCCATACTGAGAGAATAATGCATACAGAGATCTCTTCAATTCTGAAAAAAAAAGAGGAGGATAATTTAAGTGCCTGCTAAATTGTAACACTAAAATTGATTACAAATTGCAAAAATATTGTAGATCAAAGGTAAGAACAATCATAATTATCAAAATCGGATCGTCCTATATCAACTAATGCGTTATTCTCAATTTGACTGACTACGCTGGCATCCACAGCATCCACAGTAGTATTAACATCTATGACATGATTCAATGCTTTTAAACCCAAATCGACACTATTTTCAGTCCAACGTTTACCAATAGAGGAAAATAGCATAGGGCTAAGGGTACCTGATTTAGAGCGAACTACCACCGAATGCTCCATTGTAGGATCGACAACAGGCAAGTCATTTATATTATTGAGCAGACTCGAAAGGGGATTTTCAGGCAACGCTACAGAATTTCCTCAATTAACAGAGTTAAATCGATACCAGAACTCGACGGCGCTGACGACAAATTAGGGCTCACCATACCACAGGCATGTTCAGATCTATTGTTGAAGCAGCGGTTATTACAGTGAGACACACACTACCACAAGAGTAGCATGCGGATTTCCTCTTCCTCAACAAAAGAAAATGATGGCGAAGTCGAGCGGATTAGAGAATGGATGCAGATTGCGTCTTTGAGGAGGTTGGGGTCGCCATTTCTGAGTGAAAACGATAAAGGTTTTGTTTAGGGTTGCCCATACGATTTTGATTTAGGGTACAGCACAGGAGAGGCGGCCTGCCTAAATTTTCACGTGTGCCGCCTAAATTTTCACGTAGCGAGGATGTAGTTCCTTCAGACCAGATTTTCGCTTTTTCCATTAAATTACATCTTTTATGCTAATTTTTTATGCCCATCTATTTTTCTTTGATTATAATTAAAATTTCATTAAAGTATATAAAATTAAATATTATAAGTTAGAACTTATAAGTAAAAATTTATATCAAATTTAATATGGATTTCTTGAGAATTAATTTTTATTAAAATATTAAATATTGCTTATGAATAGTAGTTATTGTTAATTATTCTTAAATATTAAAATGATTAGTTATTAAATATTAGCAAGTGTTAATATCTAATATGGATCTATTATAACAAGTAGAAAAATGAACTGCTAAAAATAAGTTTTTACAATTTTCTAATAAAAAGATTTTAATTATTAATTATAATTATCAATGTACTATTTAAATAGAAAAAGGAAAATATCACCTATTGCAACATATGCATTTTTACAACTGGCAAGGAAGAAATGTTGTTAATTATATTAAAATATAGTCATATATTACAACAGTCAAAAAATAAAAGTTGTGATTCAAATTATTATTATTAATTTCAATTATTATTTTAGTTAATTATAAATTATTATTATTATTTACTACTGATTTTTAACTTACAATTGTTACTTAATTAACGATTGTTGCCACCCCCTGGACCCCCCCTTCGTAGGGATCATATTTGACAAAAGATTATGGAAAAACTTTCAACAACGATTACTTATTAAAAAATGTTATATACTAAATATTAATTACTACTAATAGTCATGATTAATTATAAATTAAATATTTATTAATTGTTATTTACTTATTGATTATTAATTAATTGATTATTAACCGCTCATTAGTTATTACTTACTAATTAATTACTAGTACTTAATAATGAAGTAGTTAGAAATAATTATTTTTAATTAAATATTTAATATTTATATATTGATTAATAATTACTAATTGGTTGTTAATTAGTAATTATTAGTAGGAATTATTTATTTATTGATGTATTTTTAATTAAATATTTAAATATGTATTTATTGATTATTAATTAATAATTACTAATTGGTTGTCAATTACTAATTATTAGCATGAATTATTTATTTATTGAAGTATTTTTAATTAAATATTTAATATTAATATATAGGTTATTAATTAATAATTACTAATTAGTTGTAAATATTAATTATTAAAAATTATTTAATGAAAATAATTAATATTAAAATATAGTCATATATTACAACAGTCAAAAAATAAAAGTTGTGATAGGCTTTTATTACAACTGTCAAAATAACACAGTTGTTAAAAATAAATTTATTACAACTTTTCTGGAAAAAAGTTGTAAAAAACATTTATTACAACGGTGCTTTAACCACCGTGGTAAAATTAAAGTTGTAATATGGTGCTTTTGTTGAAGTTACAACGGTGTTTATACCACCGTTGTAAAAAACCATTTATTACAACGGTGCTTTTACCACCGTTGTAAAAACCCATTTATTACAACGGTGCGTTTACCACCGTTGTAAAATTAAAGTTGTAATATGGTGTTTTTGTTGTAGTGAATTTTTCTGTTCTATATTCACTTAAAATACTCCACCGAAGTTAAGGCATTCCCATAGTGAGTGACCTTAGCGGGTGTGGGGTGTTACAATTCTCCTTTTTACCATCCTTGTGCAACATGCTAGCAAGTCTCTTGAAAGCGGCCTCCATCGCACGGAAATCCATTCGAGGCTTGAGAGAAAATAAGACGTAGGTGAAACCACTGCGACTAAAGATGGAGGTTGAGCACTTCTTTGCCCTTCGACATATACCATAGTTTTAACATGCCTACGAAACCATGCCGAAATAGGGATACCCTTTTGGGAAGAAACGGTTCCTCGAACAAAAAGGAAAAGGAATCAAGAGGAGAATCGAAAAGATATTTATGGCTTTAGGAAATATGCTTTTCAAAAACATACTTTTTATTTTAAAATACTTTGTTTTTGAGACCTTCTTTTGAAAACCATTTTCAAAATATTTTATCCAATCTTATAACCATATGCTGTAATACAAAATGTGACTCCCCGCATCCATTGATGTCACTCTATAAAGAAAGCATTAAGTTTCATGAAGCTTTATTGGTGAATATGAAAATAATATCACAAGACATACATGTAAAATAGCAGCGGAATTAAAAACTTTATATAAGTCAAAACATCATGGTCCCAAATACTGAGTTTATATCATAAGTTTGAGGTAACCAATTAAATAAATAATCTGTCTTGCCAAAAATATCAGAGTACAAAAGCATAAAGCCATATTTCCCATGTGAAGCCATAAGAAAGTTGACCAGAAGTCAAAGCGGTACATCAATATCCAAAATCCAAGTTAAGCTAAAAGAATCCAAATCAACTCTAAGCACTTCCAACCTAAGAACCTGGGGGAGGGGGACGGAAGAGAGAGAAGAGAAAACAAAAAGGGTCAGACATAAAGTCCGATGAGTCCAGTTACTTTTAAATATAAATAAATAAAAGTATCATGGCACGTATATAAAACTGGAAGAACAAGCTACAGTTACAATAACAAGTGTGAACTGAGCAATATAAGATGAACAAGATATATTGTGCATCTTAAATACATTTCTCTGCACCGCACCGATACTAGTATATCAGAAATATAATGATCCCTACCAATATCGTTCCATTACATTTTCTTGATTATTAGGTTGCTTGGGTTAGTAGAACTCAAGATTTATCCGCGCATCGTACCCATTTACTCTCCCATGGATTCACCTAATATAATATATATAGCTATCTCTCAATATTGAGATACACCCCACGGTACGCTACTCGAACGATCTCCACCGTAATGAACGCAGTCCCTCATCCTATGCCAGAGTGATGTACGCATCTCTATATAACAATGTTACATTCCGCATATACCTGTCATTACAATGCTACATAAGCGTACGGACTGCCACCATCGATCGAATCAGATTCCTTATCGGAATAATGCCCTCTAGTCTACAATACACCACTTAGAGCAAATACGCATGTATCTAGACTGTCCCACGTATGTACTGTAATTGTAGCTCGATGCCTTAATCGCACATCCTCTAATGTGCACCGAGTTCCATGGCAGGGTTGAACAAGAAACACGGAACTCGACCGGGAGCTTTTCCATACCTGTACAGGCCCGCCTTTAAGAGCCTCCAAATATAGATATTCCTAGGGTCTGTTTTCCATGGTGGCTTTGGCCTCACCTCGGCCCCTCCCTCAACTAGTAAAGACTACAAGAGCTAAGCGACCGCCCCTAATAACAACCAATCTAAACATGTTCTCCCGTTCTACCCAAACGCCTTCCCAAATCCAAACACGATGCCCCAACAACAATCACATCTTCGTACCCTACCAGGAACTGTCTTGAAACTTTTTGGCATTGAATCGTACCATGAAATCACCAGCGCAGCGCCTTGAATCCCTAAACCTCACGCCGCCACCAAGACGACCCATCTTCGTTTGTATCTCGCCAAAGCTGACACCCTAGGCACCACTACGGAATTTGGATCCTCAAGAACAAGCGTCGCACCCAATAAAAGGGTTACCAAATCGAAGATATCCTTTCCCCAAATTCGAAGAAGAGGACGTTATGAATTCAGAGATCTTCTATGATTTTTGAACGATTTTTAAAGGCTAGAATTTGTGGACGGCTTCAGTATTGAATTTACAGAAGAGGGATTTAGGGATGAGGCTTGCCTCACAACAGTTCAGGATGGCGATTTTCATTGCTTACTGGGAGAACAAGAAAAGGCAACGGGAATTTGTATATCTGTATTTAAAGAAGAAGTAGTTTGGGCAACACATCATGTAATAGCTTGCCACACACGGTTCAAACAAAATTTGGAGAGCACGGGTTAAAGAAAAATGTTGGTAGTCACGCTGTTAAAGGATACGGTAGTGAATATATATTATTTTTATTTTGTTACGTTTCAGTTCTAAGTTGATAGTCGGTTCAAGGTTTTTCCATCATTTAAGAGCCAACTTGCTTGTAATGAACCAAAAAGATGCCATTTATTTGCATACTAACACATTGTATTTGCTTACTTGTAATTGAATTTCCGCTTTGTAAATTTTCCAACCTAGTTGATTATGATGAATTAGTGTGTTGTATTTTCATTTCCATTTAAATGCAAAAAGGAATATTATGGTAGGAATGTGTGCGATTCCATGGATAAAACAACCATTTTTATTTTAGGAAAGAAAAATTGGTACTCCATTACATATTATTTCATTTATATACGAGCCGCGAACGACAAAAGTAAAAATATCCTTGCGTTGAGCAATGTGTCACGATTTCGGAAATATAATAAAATAGACAAGTTTACTTATATTGTGAAACCCCAAAATGCTGATATAGGGTGTTAAATACATCAAATAGAAAGTAGTTTATTTTCCAAAATAAAAATTACAGTAAAATTCTAAAAATTAAATTATAATTATATCTCAAATACCTCGTCCAAATTCAAAACCAATATTTTATTATATTAAATTATCGTTATTGTTTATAAACGATTTCACAGCGACTCTCTGAAAATTTGATTTGGACATAACTTACAATCTAAAAGACGAAATCTCGATTTTTCACTTCCATTAGAAAAATATAATCAAATAGATCCAAACGTTTCTTGTTTTGATGAAATCCGACTTATATTGAATCTTGTATATCTAATTGAAGTTCGAAAAGGAATATTACGAACTACCGCAGTGTTATGAGCTCGGTTTTAATTTAATTATGATTTATCCACTCAAATTCGTTTTTAATAAATAAATTCCTTATAAATTTCTATATATAATTCAAATAAAATATTTAAAACAGATTTAAATATTCAGAATTCAACGGCTAAAATCTGGGTCGTTACATCTCTGGTCTTCTCGCATCCCGCTGGCTGCCTATGACGGGTATCCGACAGTCTACTATCCTTGTTGGTCATGACCCTCTGCCTCCTCGTGAGGCAACTGCCGAACCACCCTGGTGTCACCTCATCACAGAATTCTGACTGAATAGCTACATCTTCAGTCAAGGCCCACCTAGAAGTAGCCTAGGACATCTGTCACCACACAGAGGACTACTGGGAGCACCTTACGTACCGTAGGAAGCCGCGTGCTTCCCCTTCTAGTCCTTTGGAGCCGTCAAAACAATCAGTTGAATGTGTGCTCCCCTAGTGTCTTATAACACCTCGATGATCTACCTTGTTGGGTTATTCACCCTCAAACGTGCGGACTGGTCCTAGCGCCTCACTTTAATATGTTATTAGACTCTATGTCTAATCATTCTATTACGCGCTTGCTTTTCCTCCTTAGATTTCCTTTTAACTTGGTTATCCCCATTCATATTTAACTCTTAATCAAGTTACCAAGTTCCTCTTGCTTATTAATTTTGGTTATATAACTTAACCCCTTTAAGTTCATTAACAAGCCCACAATATGTTATTCTCTAGATTGTGGCACAAAGTCTATAACCCATAATCCCTTTATATTTTTATCGTCCAATTCCATAGTTACAATAACATGTTCTTACTTAATGTGTAATAAAGTATGCCTCATTTTACATGTTTCTTTTTTAACATGTCAGTCATTATTTATGATTAAATATAACTTATCTTACAAATTTTCTTCATTCTTTCTCATTTAATCATAATTCCATTTTACATTGTCAATACAACTTATCGTTGTTTTCTTGTTAACTTAGTTCTATTAAGTAAGGCCCATTAACAAGTTTCTCAACCCATTAATTATAACCTATGTTATAATTTCCTCTTGTCCCTAGGACAAGTCTAAACATGCTATTCTTATAAGCAGGTTCTAGACTTCTAGATTACTTAATTTATACAAGTTGTCTCATTTCCTTACAAGTTATGCTTACCCTAAACTGTGTCTTTACTTACATAACTTTATCATTTCTGCTTGTTACATATACCACTAGGTGTCTTTAATTACATAACCTTATCGGGTTAAGTTTACAGGCCTAAATGTAAATATTACCCGCCACCTTAGATTTGCTTAGCCCACCCACTGTCCAACCAATTTTACTTAACCCCAATTTTAGTTCATATTCATACAATCCCTATTGATTAAATTATGTTAAGCAGTCCAATTCACTACCATGTCCACTTATGGTTTATGATGGGCTAGACCTCTCGCATTAGGCCTACAACATGTGGATGCTGGATATGTCGGTCGGGTCCGGGCAGACTTCTTCCACAAGTTGGGCCTAACCTTGTGTCATATCTCGTCTCGTATTTGCACACTTAGACCTCTCACATTAGGTTCAACATCAGTGGTTGCTGGATTTGTCGGTCGGGTCCGGGCAGACTTCCACCACTAATGCAGCTTAACCTCGTGTCTAAGCATTACCAGGGCTCCATTATTTTAGGCATATTCAACTAAATTTCCCTATTCGAAATATAGACTTTCATTCCCCCTTTCAATTCATATTTACAGTTATCCTATTTCAATTATAGCCTTCCATTCCCTAAATCAATATTCATATGTGTTCCAGTTTATGCCCCAAATTAACATTTACATATGTTACAATCTATGCCCAATTTCATACTTACAAGTGTTCCAATTTATACCTCAATTCAATATTTACACATTCCAATACAAATTTTACCCAAATTCATGTCCACCTATTTTCCAATATATGCCTAACTTCGTGTTCATAGTATCCAATATAAAATATGCCCCTAAATTCATATTCGTATATTTTCCAATTTTATGCCCAAATTTACATTCATGATTTCCAATACCAATTATGCCCCAATTTATGTCTTTCCCAATCATTCCCAATTTCTCACGTTCGCATTTTTCAGCATTAGTCCTAGGCTTGAAGGTAACCTGGCTATATAAAAATAAAAAGGGAAAAGAGGGAGAGAAGAGAATCAGAACATGCATAATAACGAATCAATATTAAACTGATAGAAATAGGCATAAAACTGAATAGGAATATTGTGACAAGATTTTACATGGTGACATATAAACATATAAGAACAGATCTGATGCATATGCCATAATAGAACTGATTAGGCACCGATTCAGGATCCAATTTTTATATACATATCATGATTGTTATTTAGATATTCAGATCTAAAAGTAACATGAACTCGCAGTGAATAGATCTAAGGAAATGGATCCAAATTACTGCAAAGAACACGTTGAATTTGTTGTTGTAGCAATCTTTGAATTTGTATAATGCTTGTTGAACTGATTTTGGAGAAGATTAGGCCGTCCAGTCTATGTTGCAGCAGAGCTCCGCCGTCGCTGCCATTTTCATATGAATAAAACCTAGGTTTAGGGTCCTTTATATAGCCTTAGGATCAATGAACCTTGCTCAGAAAGGTGTCCAGATATAAAACGAAGTATTTCGCCCAGATCTGTTTAGGGGTGGGTCGACCCCCCCTTTGAGTAGGTCGACCCCCCTTTGAGTAGGTCGACCTATGGGTCGACCCCCCTTTGGGTGGGTAGACCTACCAGGGCGGGAAATCTGCCGCCTTCCCAAAATTTCGAATTTTGAACCGAACTTCGATTTTTTGGACCCATTTCTGAATTTCTGAACCTAATATATATATATATATATATATATATATATATATATTCTTCCTATGCGTATACAAACTTCAAACCTTAATAACTTCTTTATACATTGTCATATTTACGCAAAACAGGTGTCTATTTTGACCAGAATTTCGAGACGGACGCAAAGGCGCAGTCCATTTTACT
This sequence comes from Allium sativum, assembly GCA_030737875.1. Taxonomy (NCBI): domain Eukaryota; kingdom Viridiplantae; phylum Streptophyta; class Magnoliopsida; order Asparagales; family Amaryllidaceae; genus Allium; species Allium sativum. The sequence goes on from CM060909.1 coordinate 828,503,869, forward strand.
TAATTTTGAATATTAAATTAAGTTTTACTTAATTCATTGTTAATAGTGTATTTCACAATAATTATTCTTTAATTTATCATCCTTAGTGTTGTTAAAATTTCGGGGTGTTACATATATACTATATCTCTAGACTACGACATAATTTGTCTTCCCCGTTCAAGTGAGTCAGCTTATAGATCGCGCGTGACTTCAAAGACTTAAATCACGACTGCATTGAATGGAAAGTGGGACAAACTTCTCTACAGCCTTATGATTTTGATGATCGTACCAGAAATTGGCTTGCATGATTTCAACAATACCTCATACTGATTCATACGCGATTATTGGACTATAATGCGATCTGGAGTGATAGTGATTTATTTGAAGAAGGTCTGATGCGACCATGTGCTCGACTTATAAGAGAAGACAACACTGTTTGGCAACGACCTGTGTGTAAAATCACACTCGAGAGCCAACGATCCAGCATGACTTATAGCGAAAGAATTTAACCTCTTGATTCGATGAGGTTTAAATGATTACTTGATCACCTCAACTACTACGACCACAAGTTTGGCCCGATAAGCATCAATGAAAGCTGTACGGTACATGACAAGTAGTTTATGCAGGAAAGAATCTAAGTATCGGAACTACTCAAGAAGATACAAAAATTCGATCATGCCTTCTCAAGGATGAATGACATTCTAAAGAGATGCAACTCGACTTATTCAAAATACATCCCATCTGGCATGCAATGTACTTTGAGGAGAAAAACGTTAACCCGCCTTTTGGCAAGGCCGTCACCCTATGAGCTACCCCTGATAGAGCCAAACAGGGTTCATACATGGTCCTGGACAAACTCATATATTGCTGGCATAACCCTTAATTCGATCACCTTTAGGCTCGTTTAAGCCCAGCGGCATCAGCAGTCTGCCGCTGTCGAAAAAGAGGGTACACGAAGTCTCGAATTGAAGGAGATCCTTCCTACTTACCTTAGCTTGAATAGGGTTCCAGCTCGGGTCCAAGATCACACTATAGTAAAAACAGGAACTCGGGTAGAATAGTGCCTCTGGTCGAATGGGGCTCGGTTGGAGTGAAACCCGGGTCGAACAAAGCCTTGGGTTGGATCGAATAGGACCCAACCTTATAACTACTGCCACTTATTCCACTCTCTCTAGCATCTCCTGAAGCCGCGGGATTTTCTCCACATGTCAATGACCCGGTCCATTATTTTTACATAACTGCCTCCTAATGCAGTCACTCCCTCCGAAAAGCAAACCCTGAGTGCCATGTGTTTGATCCGTGAACATGTTTGTTGCTACGCTTATAAATTCAACATTTTGGCGAGATTTCGTGGACTTTTGGCACTTCTACTATTCACGTAGGAAATGGCCAGTGCTCAATAACAGATAATCACCTTTCTTATTTGATCTAATCTATGAATTCAGAGAGATTAATTCATTGTAAATTGAGGTTAGAGGGTTATACTCGTTGTAATTGTAATTTCTTATCGAATCAAAAGATATTAAAGTGGATAGGCTCATTAATGCCGAACCACTATAAAAATGTTGTTGTCTTGCCTTTTCTCGTTTTTTCAGTTATTTCTTCATATTTCAAGCTCTAAACAAGACTTTTTGGGTGTTTGTGCCATTTTTTGGTCTAACAGCAGTTTATAACATTTGTAAATGTTAGAGATTTATAAATATTAATGTGCCAAATCACTGATTTGGTGTAGTGATAGTTTATGCAGATTGCAGACTTATCGCTAAGTCACGTCCAGTTTCTTGTTTATCCTTCATTAGCAAAATTTTGATGCTAATGACCGACACATCATGATTTTGAAGGAAGGTGTTTGGGGATTATATCATCTATACTAGAATTTATTATAGAGCTTAGCTCACAAGTATGCCGCATGTGTTTGGAAGCTGAACCGATGTATATTCCACATTGATTAAAATATAGGGTAAGCCTAGCTCAGGTCCAGTTTAGGTTTGGAAATACACAAAAACTCCCTGTTTTAAAACTTTACAAATTAGGTCCCTGTTTTTCGAAAATCATCAAAAAGAAAAAACCACGAACATTCAAAATTAAATTCAATACATAATAATCATCGTTTTCATGCATTAAAACTACAAAAAATGAATCAAAAACAAAAAAAAAAACAGCACGCTCCAATATATTGCAGCAAATAATGCAATTATTTGCAATTGTTGCTGATATATCAGCAACTTTTGCAAATATTTGAATCAACTGCAAAAACATTGCTGAATTATCAGCAATATATTATAAAAATTGCAGATTTTGTAGTAGTTTTCATTTTGCCTTCAATTAGTTCATTTTTTTATCAAGTTTTAAACACTTATTGATATATCATTAATTATACAACATTATTGTTGATATATCAGTAAGAATTCATCAACTCAGCAACTATATACAATAATTGTTGATATATCAGAAATAATCCATGTTGCAATAATTTTTATCATTGTTGCTGATATATTAGTAATTATCGTGAATTATTAATGATATATCAGCAATTATTCACTATAATGCTGATTTTTAAGTTTTTTTTCATATTACTCACCTGAATATTTGCAATTTTTTGATTTTTTTTATACAACGCCAAAAATTTGTGAAAAAACATGTAATAGTCAAATATAGGGATCCGTTTTACATTAAACTTTAGGAAGGGATGCCACTTACATCAAACTTGGAAATAAGGACCTGCGCCTAATTTCCACTAAAATGTATTTGTTCTGCCTCTTCAGATCATTCCCAATAAGGGGTTGGATTAGGTATCCCGTCTGGGTGGGTTGACACCCAACCCACCCCAATGGGGAGAAACACAGTAACCCCAGCGGGGGTAGTTGTGTTTCCCATAACCGGCTTTAAGAAAGCCGATTAAGGGTATCTCATGGATTACAATCCATCGTCGTTTGATTGTAATCCATGGGACGGTCTGGACATAAATCCAAACTGTCAGCTTATCCGGCTTTTTGAAAGCCGGCTACCCATAGCTGGCTTTAAATAGGCCGGCTATGGGCCACAATTTTCCCTCAAATTTTTTTCTATTCCCTTCCTCCATGTCCACCATTAATTGGTCTCCATCTGAGTTACTTCTACTCGTGGAATCGTATATCGACTTCAGTGAAAGTCATGATAAAATGCTGTAAGGAAGTGGGGGAGTAACCTACGAAATGTTCTGGCAGTTGATTCAAAAACCTACAACGACGGCCCCAAATGTCCCTCGTGGAGGCCTACCAAAGAAATTCATAAAAAACATAGCAGCTTTTGCGATGCTTGTTCCTGGTACTGCGAGATTATTGAGGAGGTAGAAGATGAAGATGTTTTCAAAGCTACTCGTTCTACTTTTGATTCGCATTACCTATCCGAACACGGATCAGAATTCATCGGCCATGAAGCTTACGAACTTCATTATAGCTGGCTAATACGCTTTGGTTCTAACTAGTTCATGCTTATCTGATATGTTTCTTTGTTGTTTAATGTTCGATATTAAAACATTAGTCTGTATTGTATCAATGTGTTTCGTATATCCTTTCAACATTGTGTATGTACTACTTAGCAGTGTCAAGTCATATCAATGACTGCAGTAGCCTTTGGAATCCTAAGTGTGATTCGTATTGTTCGTTCGATATCTCTTTTGATTTCATTCCTAAATAAGTTAACTTCATTCATAGGAAATACAAAAGAAATAGGTACTACAACTTAGGAAATAGCATATAGATACAACTGATCATAAACATTTCTGACCAGTAAGAGATAAAATACACAAAATACTAATTTAAACCATGAAGAAATTGGGTGTTAGCTTGGCTAAGCTCATTGACTTGGTTGCGTAGCTTTCGTATTTCATCTTCCAATCTCAAAGCATACGTAATAGCTCTAGTAGGAAAACGTTCATTTACCAACTATCCGAATGCGCAACTGTTTGTACGTACTAGACAACAGTAATATCGGCGACCAACGTCGTTTCCATACCGGACGACTAACTATGATGATTCAGAACCACAAAAACATACCACATTTGCTGATTGCACCTCTTCATCTTCATCTGATGTCCGGACAGGAGGATTTACGTGTCTTGTATTGGCTTAAGTTGTTATTGATGGCATATTTATATCTGTTGCATCCCTTCATCCATATCCATCTGTCGCAATTCCTCATGATGTCGCTCTTTCATTTTGACGTACCATTCCATCGGTTCTCGTGGTGTAGACAGAGTAGGAGGTGTTGGTCCATATATAATATCAGTGTACTCGTACGAGGTTGGATACAAAATCAGCATTTTTATAACTGAAGTAAATTTTGTTATTAGTTTGTCTCACCAATGCACGTATTTGTGGGTGATGACTAAATTGGTAAAGATTCAAAATTATTGACCAGAAGGCAATAAAGAACGTGTCTAAAATAAAGAACGCGCTACTTTTGTGAAAGAACGTGCCTGCAATAAAAAACGCACCATTTTTGTGAAAGAACATGCCTGCAATAAAGAATGAGCCACTTTTGTGAAAGAACGTGCCTGTAATACAGAGCGTGACAAATCAGTAATTCATAATGAGAAATGTTTAATGCTACCATAAAGCTTATCCAAGGAAAAGAAACAAGCTGACGTGACAAGTCTTCATGATTAAAGCTGTCGTAATTCAAAGTACGAAATGTTTAACACTGCCATAGAGCAGAGTATGAAATAAGTGGACCTTCATAATTAAAGAGCAGCCAGCTTCTCTTCCTCTCTTCATTATTTTTGAACTCTATAGTTTCTCATTATTGCTCATTTATTTCAAGTTTCCACTTTTCATCTAGGTCAAAATGTCTAATTGGGAATTCGATGATGAAACCATGGGTCAAATGTACGATGAGTATGAACGGAATAAGCAACCAGTCGTAGATATTGAATTTGTGCCCGAAACTCAGTCAGAAATCCAAGTGTAAGATGTAGAAGTAGAGTCCGAACTCTTTTATGCCACACAACCAAATGTTGCAGTCACACGTATTGGATCTATTCGAAAATTCCTCAATGCTCGGTTGAGGGATGTAATTGCACGACATAACCCCGATAGGTCAAGCTCTAGCATGATGGGTCGTTCAGTCCTATGCTATTGCGAAGCCAAATGTAATGTACTTGTTTCTAAAAGCTAGATGGATATAGGTCGTCGCTTTTGTGGTTGCAAAGCGTATTTTGATGCACATAGTCGCCAAGGATTGTAAAGTTGTAATATTTTTCATGGATCGATCAACCATTGGCGGAGAGGGGTGTCCTGTATGCACTTGAGATGCAAGCTGAGGTTAGTTGCTCGGAAATAATGAATGTTGCAGTAAAGAATAAAATGCTTCATGGGTGCTACGGTTTACCCCGAAACTATGGTCATAGTTATATGGTACTGTGTAATAATTATACGTTTGTATTCAACGTTATGTCGTATTGTGTTGTAGTTATATGTTGTGTCGAACGATGCTTATATCCTTTATCCGTCATTTTGTTGTAATGAACGATGTTTGTACGCAAGTTAAAGGTTGTGTTTACATTTTTGAACGTAAAGGAGTTAAAAATTACGATTTTACTCAACCACATGAATATAATGCTTGTGACTTCACGTTATCCAAAGTGGTCGTAGTGAACAACTTACATTGTCGTTAAATCTCCCGTTGTTCCTCAGTAGCTCAGTGGTAGAGGTGTTGGCTGTTAATGGATTGGCCATAGGTTCAAATTCTACTTGGGGAGATTTGATTGATTCTTAATTTCATTAAAGAATGAACAATTGAATAAAAGGGCTTGCTTTGACCATATAATGCCAGATGGTCGCTAAAAAACACAAGTTAGAAAACACAATATGTGCTCCGGCCACGCCTTTATAGCTCCAAATACCCAAAATATGAAAATGAAAGAATATTCAAATTGATAATTTTTTTAACCAAAAACCTATTAATTAATAGGAACATATTCCTACAAGTTCCCAAAAAATATAAATTTGTTTTGGGTACAAAATGTCACGGGTTCAAATCCTGTCATCCCTACCTATTACTTCTCCTAGGAGGCAGTAACGAAAGGAAAGATTAATTGACTGAGATCAATTAAATAAAGATGAAATAAAATAAGGCATTCATTATCTTTCATTTTTTATAGAATTTTTTTTTGTCCAGACCCTAATTGGTTGTGTCCTTAAAAAAGAAAGGGGTACCCCTTTCTTTTTTCTTAAGCATTTTAATAAATATTCATTCTTTTTTATCAGATACTTAATAAGCTACTTCTGTTTTGGTTCCAACTCAGATAAATCATTTCATTAAAGACTTACAGTTTTAATTCTTTTCTTTCATTTCTTGAATCATTGAATTGAAAGATTTCGTTTGGAAATTTCCCGAGAAGAAGTTTTTGAAGAAAAAACAAGATGTTTCTTTTATCCGACAAAAAAAATTCCAAAGTCAAAAGAGCGATCGAGTTGCAAAAATAATAATAAAAATCCTCTGATAATTTATTTAATCTTTCTCATTATTACTGTGGATCCTCAAAAAATAGGGTTTGTATCGAACAAAGTATATACTTTGACTTTCATGTGCTAAAACTTTAGCTGTTTGCTTACTGGCTTCATATAATTCGGAAAACACTAATTTTCCCAAAGCCCTTAAAAAAGAAATAAATATGGTGGACTAACTGATCTTTATATCAATCAGCTGATGAACGAGACCAATGCAAGAAAAAGTAATAGGGTATTATGCTCTATGAAATTCAATTTCTATGGGCACTTCTATATTTAGATAGAAATAAATTAGACTAGGTTGCAAAAAAAAAATCTGACTAAATCCTCATTTCCATTCCGACGCATCTTAATCTTAAGTTTCCTATTTATTTTTATTGAAAAAAATCAATTATTATTCACTATTCATTGACCCATCGCTTTCTTCGGTTTCTGAGGTTTCTCTCAGTTTCTTGGCTTCGGGTTATTCCCGATAATGGATTAGATTGCACCGAATATTACACAATTCAAAAAATTATGAATTCTGGTCAAATCAAAATGGATAAAGAAAAACCCCATGACTCAAAAACAATTACTGAGTTAGGTTAAAAGCACAGAATGTATTTGCGCCGTCACCATCTTCGAATAAAGTATATTCTACGGTAGCACCATGGATAGCGCTGTGGTCATATCAATTTCCAGTGCCATCATTGCATCTTTATGCTTATTAGAGTGCAGTCATGTCATTTGTCGTAACATATGGTCTGACACAAGCGATCGTAGATACAGTTCAAGTAGCAGCCTTAAGTCGACATCAACACTGGGTATGGGACAAGTTATCGTTGCTACAGTTCAAGCTGCAGCGTCAAGTCGACATCAACACTAAGTATGAGTCAAGCTACGATGGCTACAGTCCAAAGTGCAGCGTTAAGTCGACATTAACACCTGGTACTAGACAAGCTGTGATGGCTATAGTAACAGTTGTTCTCTTTACTACCTTTTAATCACTCTCATTTACTACAAATTTAGGTGCATATATGTTCACTCTTCATCTTCATTCAAAAACCCATTACGAAATGAATAAACATAAAAGGTTATGATGTTCATCTTCCTCTTCGTCATCCTCTTCAGATGAGTTCATTCAAACTCGAATTGAGCAACATAATGTTATTTCTACTCAAATGCTTGAGCTAATGACTCTTGAAAACCTAGAAAGCAATCGTTCAACACAAGGGGGAGTGTATTCGGAAGGCAGGATCTACGATATGGAAGAAATTACGCTGCTGTTCACAATCAACTAATTCAAGATTATTTTGTTGAAAACTCGGTTTATGGGCTTGGAGAGTTCAGACGGAGGTTTCGCATGTCCAAGAACGTCTTTAATAGAGTTCTCGACAAATTATCCGAAACTAATGTCTTTTTTACTCACAGAATAAATGCGCTTAACAAATTCGGACTTTCTCCTCTTCAAAAGGCCACGGCTGCAATACATGTGCTATCATACAATGTATTTGGAGATTCAGTAGATGACAAAATAAGGATGGGGGATTCAATGACCATCATAAGCATGAAAGAATTTTGCAACACCGTTGTTATGCAGTTTGGTGAGGAATATCTTAGGACCCCAACCCCGTGTGACATTGAACGATTATTGTAACACCCCACACCCATTAATGTCACTCTCAAAGGGAATGCATTAACTTTCATGGAGTATTATTAGTGTATAGAACAGAAAATAACAAGACAAATACATATATTGGTACTTGAAAATTTTAAAACAACTGTTATTGTAGCAGAGAAATAGTTTGGTTACAATAACATAAAAAACCAACAATAAAACCAAGTACACTTAATATTCATCTTGACAAATTGTTTTCTGAGTACATAAAGTAAAAAGCATAACCCCAGCATAAGTAGCCATAAAAGAGATAGGCTGAACTTTACTTTCAGCAATTCAAGCACTTCCAAAAGAGAGAGAAAGATATCCAAATCAAGCTCCACTAGCACTAGTCCCACCCTGAGAACCTAGGGGAAGGGGGTCAGACATAAAGTCTAGTGAGTCCAATAGCTTTAACAATATAATTATTAAAGTAATTAGGATAAGGCATAAACTGGTAAAACAAGGAATGATTGTGAAGCAAATGGGCAAGACAAAACAAACAAGAGGAATATGCTGGCGTTAATCGCGCTCCTAATCACTATAGGATAATTACTATACTGCACCAATACTAGTCACCCTAAAAGTTGATCCTGCCTACTGAACATAATAATCATAATAATGATAATGGTAGTCCCGTGTACCCCTAGCTGTCTTCATAGGTGCCGCCTGCCCCTATCTCCACTAGTTGTATCAACTACCCCCATGTGATCGATTCCCTAACTCGTAGATACCCGTGTTGGTCCCACAGTGGGGTGTATGACCCACCAAAGTGGCAACCCGATACTACTCAAAGATGCACGGCTTATATCTACATGATGCAACAACGTTTTACTTACCAGCCCGGGTCTACGCGTGCACATGACCCTGTTGGACTTGCGTTGCCACTGCTAACCCGTTTTGGCCTCTTACAATCAAACCTAGTAAGTGTGTCCCGTCCTCGATCTAACTTGAGCTCACAAAGATACTTAATGGGTTACTGGTTTGAAAAGGGCCCCCATACTTGACACAAGCATTCCACCTATGCTTGGTCCCCACTAAGATTTCCCACTTAACCCCTTCTTATTCATGTATTCTTACATGTTTCAATTTGGTTAAGTGTTTCTAATCGTATTTCACATGTCACCCATGTCACCTACTTAACCCCATGTCCCACCACATGTTTATCTTGGTTAAGTGTTACTTAATTCATTATAACTGTAACCTTGTAAGACCTCCCATATTAGACTACCGTTTGCGGTTACTGGATTTTCCGAGCAGGTCCGGGCAGTCTTATACCGCAAATGAGCCTAACCTCGTGTCTTTACAATTGTTACGTATTTAATTTATGCCTTTGACCTATCACATTAGACTACCGTTTGTGGTTGCTAGATTTGTCGGGCGGGTCCGGACAGTCTTTTACCACAAACGAGCCTAACCTCGTGTCTTAGGCGTTTATTATTACCCATAATTATTTAACCCCAATTTGAATTAATATCCTTATTCAAATTATCAATAATTTCCAAATTAATCTATGTCCGTAATTATCACATAAATTATGTCCAAAATTTCCAGGTATATAAATTATACCAATTAATGTCTCAAATTAATTATATGCCTTTAAAGCCATTTTATGCCAATTCACAATATGTATATTTAATATTTTCCCAATGTCCCCATGTCGTTCGTACGTTTAATATGAAATATGTTAGACTCGCAAATAGTCTAACTCATAAAAAGATAAGAAACATCACAACTTGCATAACACACAAAATAGATCTAACTTGCAAATAAGAATTATAACATAAATTTGCATAGCCAATAACTTGCATAGGCAATGGACATATAGAACATAAATTTGCATAAACTATGTACTGCCATGGATCTAAATATAGATCTAAACATAAAATTGTGAACTTGCATATATATGACTATGGTTTTCACCTAAACTTGCATATGGGTTCCATACAAACTTGCATATGAGTTTAAACATGTAAAATAATATCACATGTTTTACATAAACTCGCATACACATATATACTTGATTCACATATAAACTTGTGTATAATTCGCATACAGACTTGCATATGATTCACATACAAACTAGCATATGATTTACATCCAACCTTGCATATAAATTGATGTCATAAAATGAATCCAGCTAAACATATGTGACTGGTCATATGAAATAGATCCACTAACATAAGTTAACAAAAATGTCATATGTTCACAAAAAGACGATAACAAAATTAAGTAACCTCACATGATTCAACAGGCATGTTCTCATAATCCAAATTATAACTCATCATAATTAGTTTATCAATTATTTTGTGAAAGAAATTGTACTCACAAAGACAGATTAGAGAAGAGAATAATTTGTTCATCGTTTGTATTGGAATCCTGACTTGCAATTCCTAAGCTTTAAGAAGAACTATTCCATCAGCAGCATGGAGGCCAAGAGATTAATTTAGTTTAGATTTAGAGCTTGAGTCTATGCATGCTTATATAGAAGTTTAGATCAATATAAGCCGTTAGATTAACATAGGAGCAATCATAACCATTCAAACCAATCAGAGCTATCAAAAAACCGCCACCTATGCCCTAGTGACTTGGCCACAAGTTAGAAATCATCACAGTTCGGATCTGCTCGAGGGGGTAGGTCGACCCCCGTCGACCTGTATAGGGGAGGTCGACCCCTTAGTTGACCTGGCCTAGGGCGGGAAAAATCCCGCCCAGCCCTCTTTTGTATTTTCATTTGAATTTTGAATTTGAATTCGAACTGTTTTAATTTATTTAAATTCCTGAAACTTCTGAAGGCCATAACTTCCTCATACGAAGTCCGATTTACGAAAATTTGGACTCTATTCCAAGTAGAATTCCGAGACGAACGTAATGGCGTAACCCATTTCCCTTAATTCTTCTCCTAAAAATTAAGTGTTCTTAAAATTATTAATTTTACTATTTAAAATTACGGGGTGTTACATTCTCCCCTCCTTAAAGGATTTCGCCCCCGAAATCTCCAAGTTAAGCAGAATGTATATCCTAACATCCAATCATCCATCTACTCAACCATTAAACACAGGCATCCATTGTCCTTACAAGATTTCTAGTGTCGTATGAACATATGCAAAAAGTGTGTGTATATGTTCCTTATCCAATGCAAAATCAGGCGGTCCACTGATTCAGTTGACCTCCTTAATGCAAATCATGATAGTGCCATGCGTCCATTATGTATGCAAAAGAATCCTAATGATACATATTATTTCTACATGCGTGCACAACCATTTATCTAAATGCAGCATCCATATGATAACACAACCATTATACATCCATTAATTTAAATATGCACACATATTTATATGCAATATGAAAGTGATTGAGCTGATCTAGTGCCTAATGTGTGTGTACATGCATCCACGAGAAACCACTAGCAACCACTTGGATCCATTTGCATCCACCAAACATAACATGTCTCAAACACATGTTTACAACCATAGGGTTTTTCTTAACTAAAGATCGAAGATATCATCGCAAAGACATATTAAACGATAGGACAAGTATCAACAAAGCGGTAGAAAAAGGAGAAGTTAAAAACATACCCTCAAAAAGGAAAGGGTACAGCGTATGCATCTTGTCTTCCGTCTCCCAAGTCGCGTCTCCTTGATCATCTCCCCATTGCACTTTGACTAACTTAACCTCTTTGTTGCGTAGCTTTTTGACCTCCGATCCGAGAATGAATGCAGGAGCTTGTCTAACTGTGGCATTTCGCTCTACTTCCACTTCTTTGAGCATGCTCGGCTCCACCACTTCCGCCGTATCATGTAAACACTTACGCAAATGCGAAACGTGAAACATGTTATGAACACCACTGAGCTTCTCTGACAACTTTACTCTATACGCCATATGCCCAATCCTCTCTGTAATTGGAAAGGGTCCTACGAACCTTGGTGCCAACTTCCCTACTGATCCAAAACGGTCTGCGTTTCTCAACGGTGACACCTTAATAAAAACCATGTCCCCAACATCGAACTTAAGATCGGTTCGTCTCTTATCAGCATATGACTTCTGTCGGTCCTGCGCCGTCTTCATTTGCCGTCGAATCAAGTCTATCTTCTCCGAAGTCTCCCTAATCATGTCGAGTTCAAGCAAAACCTTATCCGTAAATTCCCACCAACAAGTAGGTAATCGACATGGTCGTCCATAAAGAGCCTCTAAAGGTGCCATGCCAATGCTAGCCTGAAAGCTGTTATTATAGGCGAACTCCACTAATGGAAGATGTTCTTCCCATGTTCCCCCAAAGTCCAAGATGCATAGCCTCAAAAGGTCTTCTAGAATCCGATTTACTCTCTCGGTCTGGCCGTCCGTCTGAGGGTGATAAGCGGTACTTAAGCACAATTGTGTTCCAACTGCCTCTTGTAAGCTCTTCCAAAACTCGCTAGTGAAAACGGGATCTCTAGCGCTCACAATGCTAGAGGGTATGCCGTGCAGACGAACTATCTCTCGAAGGTAAACAGATGCTAACCATGCAGCGGTCCTCCTACTTTTAACGGGAATAAAATGGGCACTTTTGGTAAGTCTATCTACAACTACCCAAATCCCCGTATTACCCTTCCTTGATCTTGGCAACCCGTCTACAAAATCCATGGAAACACTTTCCCATTTCCACAGTGGAATCTCTAAAGGGTGGAGCAAACCACCGGGCTTCTTTTGCTCCGCCTTGACTTGCTGGCACACCAAGCATCTAGAAACGAACTCAGCCACGTTCTTCTTCGTTCCGGCCCAAAAGAAAACTCGCTTCATATCCCTATACATCTTGTCACCACCGGGATGTATGGTCATCTTAGAGCGATGTGACTCTTCAAGAATTGTCTTCCTCAAGCTCTCGTCTTGTGGCACGCAAAGTCTCCCATCTCTACGCAACCAGCCTCTCTCATGTATAGCATATCTATTAAGATGATTCGAAGACTCCCCTCCTATAAGCTTGCCTACTATCTCAACCAGCTGTGGGTCATCTCACTATGCCTCCCCAACACGACCCAAAAGTGTAGGTTGCACCTCAAGCGATGCCAACAATCCGGGTACATAATCGACAGAGGGTCTGAAGTCAAAGGTAGATATATACTCCAAACTCTGCCGCTCTACAAACAAGGGACTCAAAGTCAACTTCTTTCTACTTAAGGTATCAGCTATAACGTTACCCTTGCCAGGGGTATATGCGATCTCAAAATCCTAGGATGCCAAAAACTCCAATCACCTCTGTTGCCTCAAGTTTAGATCTTTCTGAGAGAACAAGTACTTTAGCGACTTATGGTATGTATACAACTCAAACTTCTCGCCAAGCAAATAATGACGCCAAGACTTAAGCGCAAAAACTATGGCAGCCAACTCTAAGTCGTGGGTAGGGTAATTCTTCTCGTGGACTTTCAACTGCCTTCCACCATAGCATATCACCCTTCCCTCTTGCATTAAAACTGCGCCAAGCCCTGTCCCGCAAGCATCGGTATATACTGTGAATGGCTTACTCCCATTTGGAAAAACTAAAACTAGAGTTGTCCTCAAAGCCCTCTTCAAACATTGGAAAGCATCTTCACAGTCAACATCCCAAGCAAAATTCAAGTTCTTCTTCGTTAACCGAGCAAGTGGGGCTGATATCTTCATGAAGTCCTTAATGAACTTCCTATACTAACCAGCCAGCTCTAAAAAACTTCTTACTTCTGTTGCGTTCTTAGGAATCTTCCAATCATGGATTGCCACGACCTTTGCGGGATCCACAGCTATCAATTCCTTAGAGACCACGTGTCCTAAGAACCTTACTTCCTTTCTCCAAAAGTGGCATTTGGAGAACTTAGCTTTGAGTTGATGCGCTCGTAGGATCTCTAAGACTTCCGTAAGATGTAGGGCATGCTCTTCCTCGCTTCTAGAGAAAATCAAGATATCGTCCACAAAGACTACCACAAACTTGTTTAGAAACTCCCTAAACACCCTACTCATTAAGTCAACGAAGTATGTGGGTGCATTCGTCAAACCAAAAGGCATGACGAGCCACTCGAAGAAACCGTCAGGAGTTCTAAATGTAGTCTTATCTATGCTATCTTCAGCCACCCTTAGCTGATGAAATCCTGTTGCCAAATCTAGCGGCGAGAAAACCGAAGCACCAACCAACTGATCGAATAAATCATCTATCCTTGGCAATGGGTGTCTGTTCTTCTTTGTGAGCTTATTCAGCTCTCTATAGTCCACGCACAATCTAAGCAGATCATCAGCCTTCGTAGCAAAAACAACTGGAGCACCCCATTCCGAAATACTTATTCTTATGAATCCCTTCTCAAGCAACTCTTTCACTTGCTTACTGAGTTCTCTTCTCTCCCTCGGAGCCATGTGGTGCACTGGTAATGCAACTGGCTTTGCATTATCTACTAGGTATATACGAAACTCTATCTCATGCCTCGGGGGTAAACCCCGAACTTCATCGAAGTCGTCACCATATTCACGGACCACATGAACAGATTCCAAGTCATCATTGGATGCGTCAAGAGATTCTAGGTAGCTAAGCATCACCGGACCCCTGTGGTCACAAGAAATATCAAGGGTCTTGCCACAACGAGTCAACAATCTAACTACCCTTCTTTCACAGTCTAGGATGGCACCGTATCTGGCTAGCCAATCCATGCCTAGAATCAAGCCGTAGCCCATGAAGCCAAGAACGAAGGCGTTGCATTCAAACCCAACGACCAAGATAGACACTCTCAAATCCCGACAAATCATTGAAAGATGAGCCGAACCACCAATAGGATTTGAGACTACTATGGGATCCGTAATTAGACCAATATTTAGGTGTAGTGTTTCAACTAACAAAGCAGATACAAATGAGTGTGAAGCGCCAGAATCAAACAAAGTACGAACAGGATGATCAAACAGAAAAACCAAACTTTCAACGGAAATGTTTCTACCTCTCTCCTGTCCTGGTGCCATGAAAGCATGAACCTTCCCTCTTGCCGGCCCTGGTGCCATGAGAGTGTGAACCTGCCCTCCAGAAGTAGACCCTGTCCTCTGCCCTTGCCTTTGTCTTCTCGGACAGTCTTTAATAAGATGTCCTGCCTCACCACAGTTGAAACAGCCAGTCTTCTTCTTCTTCCTACAGTCCTTGCTCAGATGGCCTGATGTTCCACAATTAAAGCACCTTTTCTTTCCTTTGCTATTTTTATCCTTACCACCTTTCTTGGGTTGCTGCTGTGATTTCTTTGGATTCCCTTTCTTCTCCGGTGCCTTATTAGCATTAATACCTTTCTCCTCGTCATGCATAAGCACTATGTCAACCAGTTTCTCGAAGATAGCCCCTATAGGAATGTGGGTTATAGCCAACCCATGTAGCGGCTCATTCAAACCTTTAACGAATCTCAGGGCCTTCTTATCAGGTGTGTTCACTAAGTCTAAGCCAAATCTCACCAACTAATTGAACTTGTTGACGTACTGCTTTACTGATAAATTCCCCTGCTTCAATGCCAAGAACCTCTCCATGTATAAATTCTCTTCTGCTCGTGAGAGAAATTTCATCTCGAATCTATGCCTGAAATCCATCCATGTCTCCACCGGACGCTCTCCATTTATGGCCTCCCACTAAAACGAGGCTTCTTCCTTCATTAACCAAGCAGCTAATTGGACCTTCCTTCCATCTTCTATCTCGAAGATACCAAACAAACCTTCCACCTCCTTAAGCCAATTTCGAGCTTCAACAAACGTCTCTGACCCGTGAAAAGGTTTCCCGCCCATTGCCCAAAAGTCCTTGCATATCTTCGAAAAAGTATCAATGTAGGGAGAGGGGGAGGAGGAGCTGCTGCAGTTGGGGGAGGAGGAACGTCTGCTGGGCCTGCGGTGGCCCTAGCCTCCAGATACCTTCTGAACCAGGCTGGTATCGGTATGCCCTCGGGTATCTCGGGTTCCCCAGACATGCTGAAAAAGAAAAAGGAAGAGATTCAAAATGGAGAATCGAAGGAAAGATATATGGCCCTTGGGGATTATGTTTTTAAAATAAACCTTTCTCTTTAAAATACTCTCCTTAAAACATATTTTTGAAAGTATTTCTTTATAAAATGCTTTTAAAAAACAGTTTTTCAAAATCTCTTATCTGTTCTGCTAACCTTCAGCTCTGATACCACGTGTAACACCCCACGTCCATTAATGTCACTCTCAAAGGGAATGCATTAACTTTCATGGAGTATTATTGGTGTATAGAACGAAATATAACAAGACAGATACATATATTGGTACTTGAAATTTTTAAAACAATTTTTATTGCAGTGGAGAAATAGTTTGGTTACAACAACATCAAAAACCAAGTACACTTAATATCCATCTTGACAAATTGTTTTCTGAGTACATAAAGTAAAAAAGCATAACCCCAGCATAAGTATCCATAAAAGAGATAGGCTGAACTTTACTTTCAGCAATCCAAGCACTTCCAAAAGAGAGAGAAAGAGATCCAAATCAAGCTCCATTGGCACTAGTCGAACCTGGGGGAGGGGAGGGGGGAGGAAGAAAAGAGGCGAAAATAAAGGGGGTCAGACATAAAGTATGGCGAGTCCAATAACTTTAAAAATATAATTATTAAAGTAATTAGGATAAGGCATAAACTGGTAAAACAAGAAATGACTGTGAAGCAAATGGGCAAGACAAAACAAACAAGAGGAATATGCTGGCGTTAATCGCGCTCCTAATCACTATAGGATAATTACCATACTTTACCAATACTAGTCACCCTAAAAGTTGATCCCGCCTACTGAACATAATAATCATAATAATGATAATGGTAGTCCCGTGTACCCCCTAGCTGTCTTCATAGGTGTCGCCTGCCCCTGTCTCCACTAGTTGTACCCACCACCCCATGCGATCGGCTCCCTAACTCGTAGATATCTGTGCTGGTCCTACAGTGGGGTGTATCACTCCATAAAGTGGCAACCTGATACTACTTAAAGATGCACGACTTATATCTACACGATGCAACAACGTCTTACTTACCAGCCCGGGCCCACGCACGCACATGACCCCGTTGGACTTGCATTCCCACCGCTAACCCGTTTTGGCCTCTTATAATCAAACCCAGTAAGCATGTCCCGTCCTTGATCTGACTCGAGCTCACAAAGATACTTAATGGGTTACTAGTTTGAAAAGGGCCCCCATACTTGACACAAGCTTTCCACCTATGCTTGGTCCCCACTAAGATTTCTCACTTAACCCCTTTTCATTCATGTCTTCTTACATGTTTCAATTTGGTTAAGTATTTCTAATCGTATTTCACATGTCACCCATGTCACCTACTTAACCCCCATGTCCCACCACATGTTTATCTTGGTTAAGTGTTACTTAATTCATTATAACCGTAACCTTGTAAGACCTCCCATATTAGACTACCATTTGCGGTTGCTGGATTTGTCGGGCAGGTCCGGGCAATCTTATACCGCAAACGAGCTTAATCTCGTGTCTTTACAATTGTTACGCATTTAATTTATGCCTTTGACCTCTCACATTAGACTACCGTTTGTGGTTGCTGGATTTGCCGGGCGGGTCCGGGCAGTCTTTTACCACAAACGAGCCTAACCTTGTGTCTTAGGCGTTTATTATTACACATAATTATTTAACCCAAATTTGAATTAATATCCTTATTCAAATTGTCAATAATTTCAAAATTAATCCATGTCCATAATTGTCACATAAATTATGTCCAAAATTTTCAGGTATATAAATTATACCAATTAATGTCTCAAATTAATTATATGCCTTTAAAGCCATTTTATGCCAATTCACAATATGTATATTTAATATTTTCCCAATGTCCCCACGCCGTTCGTACGTTTAATATGAAATATGTTAGACTCGCAAATAGTCTAACTCATAAAAAGAAAAGAAACATCACAACTTGCATAACACACAAAATAGATCTAACTTGCAAATAAGAGTTATAACATAAATTTGCATAGACAATAACTTGCATAGGCAATGGACATATAGAACATAAATTTGCATAAACTATGTACTGCCATGGATCTAAATAGATCTAAACATAAAATTGTGAACTTGCATATATATGACTATGGTTTTCACCTAAACTTGCATATGGGTTCCGTACAAACTTGCATATGAATTTAAACATGTAAACTAATATCACATGTTTTACATAAACTCGTGTACACATATATACTTGATTCACATATAAACTTGTGTATAATTCGCATGCAGACTTGCATATGATTCACATACAAACTAGCATATGATTTACATCCAAACTCGCATATAAACTGATGTTATAAAATGAATCCAGTTAAACATATGTGATTGGTCATATGAAATAGATCCACTAACATAAGTTAACAAAACTGTCATATGTTCACAAACAGACGATAACAAAATTAAGTAACCTCACATGATTCAACAGGCATTTTCTCATAATCCAAATAATAACTCATCATAATTAGTTTATTAATTATTTTGTGAAAGAAATTGTACTCACAAAGACGTATTAAAGAAGAGAATAATTCGTTCGTCGTTTGTATTAGAACCCTGACTTGCAATTCCTAAGCTTTAGGAAGAAGAACTATTCCATCAGCAGCATGGAGGCCAAGAGATTAATTTAGTTTAGATTTAGAGCTTGAGTATATGCGTGCTTAAATAGAAGTTTAGATCAATATAAGCCGTTAGATTAACATAGGAGCAATCAGAACCATTCAGACCAATCAGAGCTATCCAGATCCCGCCACCTATGCCCTAGTGACTCAGCCACAAGTCAGAAATCGTCACAGTTCGAATCTACCCGAAGGCGTAGGTCGACCCCCATCGACCTGTATAGGGGAGGTCGACCCCCTGGTCGACCTGGCCTAGGGCGGGAAAAATCCTGCCCAGCCCGCTTCTGTGTTTTCATTTGAATTTTGAATTTGAATTCAAACTGTTTTAATTTATTTAAATTCCTGAAACTTCGGAAGGCCATAACTTCCTCATACGAAGTCCGATTTATGAAAACTTGGACTCTATTCCAAGAAGAATTCCGAGACGAACGTAATGGCGTAACCCATTTCCCTTAATTCTTCTCCTAAAAATTAAGTGTTCTTAAAATTGTTAATTTTACTATTTAAAATTACGGGGTGTTACAATTATTGGCAATGAGAGAACAATATGGTTTTCAGGTATGTTAGGTACTTTAGACTGTATGCATTGGAGGTGGAAAATTTGTCCTATTGCTTTATAGGGTCAGTACTCGGAACACTACAAAAAGGAAACTATGGTGTTGGAAGTTGTTGCATCATTTGATTTGTATATTTGACATGCTATTTTTTTGGCACTTGGTTCACTAAATGATATTAATGTTTTGTGACAGTCTTACTTATACATTCAACGACTTATGCAATGATACAACATCTTCATGCAACTACAAAATATGACGTGTAGATTATAATGTGGGTTATTACTTGGTGGATAGCATTTATCCAAAGTGGAAAAACACTCGTGCAAGCTTATAAAAGGCCTAATATTTCTAAACAGATACTTTTCACTAAACAACAAGAAAGTTTGAGAAAAGATGTTGAACGAGCTTTTGGAGTTTTCCAAGGCAGATTTCATATATTAAGGAAGAAAACAAACTACCACGACCCTACAGTGTTAGCTGACATCATGTATTGTTGTATAATTTTACATAATATGATTTTCAAATAAGAACGTGGTGGATACGAGCTTCAACTTCGAAACTATCCTGATATTATTGCTGCATTTCAGAAAAAACCATACAAAGACCCTAATACCTTTGCCCAATACATGAAATGAATTGAGGATATAAGAGATCTGCAGGCTCATTTTGAACTCAGAGAAAATCTTATAAAGCATTACTAAAATCATGTTGGAAGCTAGTAATAATCTGAAAGAGCAATTATGTAGTTTTACTATCTGTTTTATGATTTGTATGTTTGTTCTTTGAATATCGCTATTAATGAAGTATGGGTTTAAATGTTTAAACTTATGCAGACACATTTTCAACACCTATTAATAATTAAAAGATAAAAGCATTAATAACTCAAAGAAACAAACACTAATGTAGTTCAATGCAAATACAAACGCTGCTTATTTAAAGAAGGCATATATAGAAGATAGTTCAACACAAATGGAAATACATGTAGGAATTTTGTCGGTGTTTAATATACCATTAACTGGCTTTTATGAAGACGACTAATATATGTAGGAATTTTGTTTTGTAGTCGGATATTGTAGCTTTTTATGTTTTTTATTATATATATGTGCTCTGTTCTTTTTGGAAGATCACACATTTTTTGTTTTTTTTTAAAAAAAAAAAAAAAAAAAAAAAAAAAAAAAAGCGGCTAACATAATCAGCTTTATAAAAGCCGGCTAGGGGCAACGGTCAAATTTTGACTGTGTTACCTATCTTAGTCGGCTTTATGAAAGCCGGCTAAGGCCAAAGTTGTCAGACAACCGAATGGTAACAATTTGGGGTTGCCAAAACAACTTCAGAGCCTCCAATCGACCCTCTCTGCTGGGTCGGTTGGAGACCAACTCAACTTTGGTCTGACAGCACCAAACCCTAGCTCAAACAACATCCGATTCCTTGAGAAATAATTCCTCAATCCATTCTACCTTCTGCCGCTGAAACCTAATCTAAATAAAATTCTACTACTCAATGATTGCTCTTCCGAGTGCACAAACGTGTTCCTCATTATTGTTGCTTCATGTCCTGCCTAAATGTCTACCCTTTTTCTTCAATTCCATATACAATGATTTGCCTTGAGGGATTGACTTAAACCATTAGTAACCTCCTTCCCCTTTTATGCATATGCTACATTATGTTCCTTTTTTGATGGGATTTGTGAACGCTCTATTCTACAAATAGTTGTTTTGTGGTATGGTTTTATGTACGAATTCTCTTTGCACATACATATCAACAATTTCATTAGTATGAGCTGATGTCTAAGTTTCAAATATGAGTTGATTTCATATTAGAAATAGTTGTTTTGCGGATTGGTTTTATTTACAAATTGCCTGTTTTGTGTGGCAATTCAACTTTGAATTCTTGCAAT
Organism: Allium sativum; assembly: GCA_030737875.1. Taxonomy (NCBI): domain Eukaryota; kingdom Viridiplantae; phylum Streptophyta; class Magnoliopsida; order Asparagales; family Amaryllidaceae; genus Allium; species Allium sativum. The sequence continues at coordinate 828,525,024 of CM060909.1, forward strand.
AATTAATCCAATTACAGAATATCAAAACTAACAATGTACTGTCTCCAACGTTGGAGTCTGGCCAAGTTTTCAGGGTTGAAACTATGTATTGTCTCTAAGCAGTTATTATAGGAACCTGAAATTTCATGATGATTTTTATTTTTATTTGTTACACAATATTTTCTGCTCTGGCACCGGAGAACTTTGTGTGTTGGCAGAAGTTCTGCTGCATGAACAATGGCGATATTGTAAAGTCAACCGGACTGCAATATTTCTGTTCATCTATCTCCAGCAAAAATGTATGAACCAAACACACCAAATTTCATTTCTATATACCGTCCAAGTTTATGAGAAGGAAAATGGTTAGAAGGGATGTTAACTTGTAAAAAACCCTCAAACCGTTCCCACTTGTAAAACATTCACCACTGCAGCTAATTTTAACATTAATCAGAGTAAAGCTCCGTCGATTAAACACAATGTTTTATCATCTGAGCAGGATCTCGTTAAAGAAGAACCATTTACCTCTCGTATGTAGTTTTTGATTTAATATTTCACCTCAACTATTTAACGCCTACAAAACATTTGTTTGCAAGCTATTAAAACTGGAGTGAAATTTTAAATGTAAATTTAGACTTTAAATCAAAACTAAATTTAAACCATAAACCATAGAGTCGAAGATTCATCGTTATTTTATCTACAGAACAGTAAAAATTCAACTGTGGTTTCAAGTAAACAAGGTTTTCAGAATGGAGTTCAAATCGTAAAGCTCAAAAATATGAGTGGGATTTAAATAATAAATGATAGATAAAGGGATACTAAAAATATTTTAGTTGCCCATCGTTAAAGACGTTTGGACAAGTAGTTTGGTTACTTGTTACAATGATATTTGTAGTTGCCCATTGTTGAAGGACGCTAAAAATGATTAAGAAAGCATTAAGTAGGTTTACTTTTTTTCTATATATTTTTTAACTTTTTTATATTTAATATTATTACTATGATTGGTCTGCATACAATTGGTTTCCTTATAATCCAAATATTAAATCTGTTTTTAACCTCGATTAATAAATCACGTATATTTTTATTTCATTATAAAATTTGCATCATAACAAATGTCTTTTGTACATTCAAATTCATATAATTTACTATAGCCAACGATCATCTATTTGTTTGTAAAAATAATGTACTTTACTCGTACACAGTGAAGTACAAATTATTTAATTCTATGCAATAATCGGAGATGCAAACCCCCCCCCCCCCCCCCCCCTTTTTTTTTTCCTTACAAAAAGCTAGTTAATGAATTTACAACGACCAACTTTTATCTAACCGGATTCTTCCAAAATGTGTCGAACTTAGATATAACAGTGAAGAGTTATTACAAATTGCAGGGGATAGTATCTTAGTTTCGATGCTAGTTAATTAAAACAAAAACTCCTCATGTACAATACATTTGGAATGGAGTCTCCTCAAAATTATATTTCTCGTATCTTGCAGTACAGTTAACAACCATCTTTGGATTTACTGGAGAATTGATTTAGAGACACAATGTTGTTCTGTAATGAAAATATGAAATAATAAATCCATCCTCAAATAATTGCAAGGTAACTTGAATTTTGAATGGTAAATTCTATTTAGATCCAATAATTTGCTGAGTAAACTCAGCGAATCTGAAAAAACAAGGTAAACCCAGCGTTTTGCTGAGTTCATCCATGTATTTTTTTTTTAAAATAAAAATAAAAATAATAATCATTTTTACCCTCCCTCGTAGGGGCTCTACGAGATACTTTAGTCTACCTCGTAGAGCCCCTACGAGATTCTTTACTTTACCTCGTAGAGGCTCTACGAGGTAAAATATAGAATCTCGTAGGGGCTTTACAAGGTAGAATACAAAATCTCGTAGGGGCTCTACGAGGTATGCTGAAAATTGAAAAAAAAAAAAAAATTGCAAAACAGAGGCATTTTTGTCACAGTTTTTTCTGGGTATACTCAGCAATTTTTTGGGTTTAAATGGAATTTGCCATTTTGAATTTATTTACATCCTCTCAGCTTGAAAAAAACCAATGATCTGAAAACTAACGGGATGCTGTTTTAATTAATGATCTGGTAGGAAGATTTTATACAACATAGTGCAAGAGTTGGTTTTCCAATTGCTACATTGTCCCGGTCCACCGAACTAGCTAGAATCAAATGCATACAAGCTACTACTCATTTCCAGGTTCTAATCTTACATTTATGTCTTCTGCTAGACTTCTGCTGACTAAACTGCTTGTACTTTAATTGTGTTTGAACTGTGTGTAACAGTTAGGATAGCTTGTATGTGGTACCGAGGCAGTGTACTCGCACTTTCATTTAGCTGGTAACATCTCAAGCCACAAGCTATAATGTTATAAGCTACTTTAACACTGAAAACTGGTAATACCTTTTCAAATTGCAAAATTAACTACTTTAATGAAGGTTCCTGTGAGTTAGTTTTGCCAAACCAATTTGCATGATGATCTTTCACGAGAGTAACTAAAAGTTGTATAGTGTGAATGAAAAAAATTTGCACAAGCATAAGCTTTGTTCTGAAAAAGAATCCCAAACTGTTGCTTAAGTGGGTTATACAGTTCCTTATGATTGACTCGGTAAGGATTTCTAGAAGATTGTATTCCGTCTTTTATACCATAATGCAGCAAGCTACAAACTCCAATATTACCCATGTCCTTATTAGCTTGTATGTTCTATTACTCGCAGGCTAAATTAGGAAATCAGATTATTTTCTGGCGCATGAAACCAGTATACTTGATGTTGAATAAGTATATTGCCAACACAACTACAGCACAAGTTCGGCTTCTTTCCGGTATGTATGTCAAGTAATACGTTGATAGTTTCTGGTATGTATGTCAGCTTATGTAAAATTTCCCGCCAATATGTTATAATCTAAATGCAATAAAAGTACATGTATTTAATAATAAAAATAGTCCCACATTACCAAATAGAAAATATAAACTGGTTTAAATAGTACAAATGGCCATGGGTAAGGTATAATTTAGTTTTATTCTCATTCCTGTAGTGTTTCCGAAACTTAGATTGCTAAACCAAGCACCCACAGTATTTGAATGCACATATAAACCTCGCAATAGGTCAACATATTCAAAGCAAAATGCATTTCATAACATGCATTTTATCATTTGCCAATGAAGTGGTTACCAAACTTGGTTTTTTTGGGTGTCCATATTTTATTTAAGGTTTTTTTTTTTTTCTTGCAGTCACACCGTGAAAGTAATAACATGCAAATTGAAGATCGTCAAAATAAGAGAAGCCCCGAAAGTTTGGTAAAAAGAAAGTGCAAGCTATTGAGTTGTCAGAAGAACGTATTTGCAGAAGGAACGATAGCAAGCACTGATCCTAATACTTAGGTGCACTTTGTAAATCATGGACCAGACTCTCGGAATGCATGAGTTCACATAGCCGTAAATCCAGAAGCTTTTCTACTAGGGCCAAATTAAGAGATATGCATGATTCAAGAGGCTGTTGGTACAACCGTGACTTGACATAAAGACTTCATTTCGCTAGAGTAGTATGTGCATTTTTAGCTTTATGCTTTTGTGTTGTACTATATTTTGGAACCGTCGCTGCAGTATGCGTTTAGATTACGTGTATGGATTATATTTTTTAATAGGGAAAAATTTTGAGTGTAAATTTAACTAACCCTTTGAAATGTCTCTTACATGTTAGTTGCCTATTGGAATGTATGTTTACTTATTTCTTAGTAATAATTATTGCATTATTAAATTGTTACATGTAGATGGTGGTGGATTATAGTAGACAAATGGGTTTTTTTGAATTTTGCAATTGTCATGAATTGTTGTAAATGATCAAATTGCAATTGTCCTAAACAGTTGTAGCTGAGTCATTTGCAGTTGTCATGAAATGTTGCAAATGATCAAATTGCAGTTGTCCTAAACAGTTGTAGTTGAGTCGTTTGCAATTGTCAGAAATAGCTGTATTATCCCACTTTTCAAATGTCTATTAGAGGTTTACATCTGATATTTGTTATTGCAAAAGGTCCTACTGCAAGAGGTTAAGATAGCTGCAAAAAATTCTATCACAACGACTTTTTGCATGTGTCCTTAACAGTTACAAGAGAAGTAATCAACTTATAGCAACTGCGGATATCCAGACGGAAGCTTCTTTGTTGCAATAAGCATACTGCAGCTAAAATTCCCAGTTGTGAAATGGGTTTTTTGTTGCAGTGCATGTTTTTCCACATAAGATCGCTTGCTCTGTAGCTATTTTGGACCTATAACCAATTGCTTTCATGTTGTAACTTATATACTACTTCCATATGCTGATTGTTTTCATCTTCACTCTAATGTTTTTACTATTTGTGCCACGTTTGTGTTAATTTTTTCTTCTTACACTCTAGATTTAATGACTATGATTTTTGAGATATGTTTGTCTTAAGAGATAATCCAAGTCCCTATAAAAACATTACTTCTCTTTAACATAACATAATGTGATACACTGATACTGTCGATCTATTGGTATCTACAATATCACAGTGCTGACTTATTCTAGTTGGACTGTTCTTTATTGATAAACTGTTTCTATCGGATTTCCGCATATAATTATTTAGTTTATTAATACGTAGAACCATATTTTAACATGTTTATTTCCCAAACAGCCCCAAGTTGCATATCAAACAAATAATAAGGCTCACTTACACAAAAATAATAATTTAAGTTTCTGTTAGAGCGATACTATATGATTGCAATGCGTTTTACATGCGACTGAATTGTATGAATTCATATTAGAAAATGGTAACTTCAATGAAGCACAGGTTCAACAAGAACCAAGGCATCACAGTCATTTGAGCTATCATTTACTATTAAATACTTTAGAAGAGAAAACCTGTCTTTGGTTCTTTATAAACTCTCTTTGCTAATAACGTAGATAAGTTTGGATCGGTAACACACATACACAACACTGTTAAAAAAATTTTGGGATCCCAAAGCGTCTTTATACAAACATACTTCGTTCAACGTAAAGGCACTACAAAGTACAAACCATTCAACGGAGCTCTTATAGTGTCGGCGTTACCCGTTATTATTGGATATCTTACATTTCGAAGGGCACACATATGTTCATGACATCATTTAATTATAACAAAATGAATCTTTTGTTGTTACATGCCACCGATCCTATATATATACCCGTACTTTTTTAGATATCCTGCGATGTGAGATTAAATCAATTCTAGTTTACGTACCCCCTCTCATACAATGAGAGTCACGCCTCTAACACGCACATAAATATATACACATATATGTATAAAACAAAATTTAGACGGCTAGTGATAGATTATGAGAGAGGGCAGTATGGTTCATTGTAGATACCTGTCCATATTGGTAAAGTGAATTGGCAATCCTGCATATTTCTAGAGTTACAATTACATATGTTGCTCTTCGTTTTTCATTTTCTTTTCTTTTCTTGTTTTCTGTAAAGTGAACTACGTCATTATACATACTTTTGCTTGGATACAAAGTTTATGAATTATTTTCATGCTAACATGTAACAATAGTATTATGCCTAACAAATCGACCTAGAATAGCACTATTCCAACCATTTTGGGTCTTTGCATGATGGTCTAATTTAGTTGCTAATCAAAAGGAAAGTACATATACGTGGTTTGGCGTGATCCATATAACCATCACAATTGGAACAATGAACAAATAATACTCAATCGATGTCTGTTTATGGATTTTTAAAGTGAAAACAAGAGGAATGAGGTAATTGATTATTGCAGAAAGTAAAATAAGTATATTACATTGTACAGGCGAGAGCCTTATATTTATATATGCCAAACAGGCCAAATGTAAAGAAAACTGATTAATGGCTAAGCCCATCAATACAATAACGTGGGCTACTGTGTCATATGTAGGCTGCTGCGTTATTATGCTCCCTCACTTTCATCTAGGGTTTTCGATCCCTCTTTCTCTCCGCCTCCATCACAAACACACAAGTCCGACCTCAATCTCAGGAAATTCTTTGACGAGAGAGCTTTAGTCAGTAGATCCGCCTTCTGATAATATGCTGGAACGTGATTCACACACAACTTTCCAGCAGCGGTTAAATCTCGAACAAAATAGAGATCCACCTCCATATGTTTCGTACGAGCATGCTGTACTGGATTAGCTGACATAGAAACCGCCCCCAAATTGTCACACCAGATAATTGGGGCTTTCATTGAATTAAACCCTAATTCGTGAATCATCGATCTTATCCAGAGAATCTCTGCGGCTGTACTTGCCACTGATCGATACTCCGCTTCTGTACTAGATCGTGAAACAGTGGGTTGCTTCTTTGAGCACCAGGATATGGGATTTAATCCTAGATACACGCAATATCCTGAAGTTGATATGCGGTCGTCTGGATCCGTCGCCCAATCTGCATCACTGTAAGCCTGAATATGTAATTCCTTACTTGCTTTTAAAATTAATCCATGATTCATCGTGCCTTTTAAATATCTAAGAATTCGCTTGATAGCACACTAGTGTTCATTGAGTGGTTTTTGCATGAATTGAGAGACCTTGTTTACACTATAACATAATTCAGGTCTAGTTGCAGTAACATACTGCAATGCCCCGACAATGCTTCTATAGAGTTTTATGTCTTCAATAGGTTCCCCCTTATACTTTGATAACCTTAAGCCACTCGTCATAGGTGTAGGAAGAGGCTTGGCCTTATCCATCTTTGCTCTAACTAATATTTCTGATATGTATCTTTTCTGAGACAGCAGTATTTCTGAGCTAGATCTTGTAATTACTTGTATCCCAAGAAAATAATTTGAGTTGCCCATATCTTTTATAGAGAAAGTTTGACTAAGATAGCCGACTAACTCATTTACTTCAGTACTGTTGCTACCAGTGATTAAAATGTCGTCAACATATACAAGAATGTATACTACATCATCCTTGTTTCTTCTGATATGTAAAGAGTTATCGGACTTAGATGTAGTAAAACCAATCTTTTGAAACATTGACTTAAGTTTGTCATACCAAACTCTAGACGCCTGCTTCAGCCCATAAATAGCTTTATGAAGTTTGCATATCAATCCTCTTTCATTATCATTGCAATACCCTAATGGTTGCTGCATGTAAACATCTTCTGGCAAATCACCATTCAAAAATGCATTGTACACGTCCAATTGCCTTATATTCCAATGTTTATGCAAAGCAATTGTGATGATAACTCTAATAGTGGTAGGTTTAACAACTGGGGAAAATGTCTCGTTGAAATCGAAACCAAATTCTTGAGAATACCCTTTAGCCACTAATCTGGCCTTATACTTAAGAACACTTCCATCGGGGTTTTTCTTTAATTTATATGTCCACCTACAACCAATGATGTTTTTGTTTTTAGGTGGTAGCACAAGGCTCCAGGTCTTATTTTTCATAAGTGCTTCAAACTCTTCATTCATGGCCTTTCTCCAATGTTGATTTTTGATGGCCTCATCATAGTTTATTGGCTCTCTATTATTCAGATCAACTGTGTAGATTTTAGGCTTGAAAATCCCTCTTTTAGCTCTAGCAAGCATATGATGTGTGTTGTTGTTATTGTCATGGCCTTCATCTTTGTCTGAATCTGTTTCTTTAATGCTTCTATCATCTGTTGCATGTGTGTCTGCATTTTCTGGTGTAGAACTGTTGCTGTCTGAATGATAGTCATAATTTGTTGATCCATTTGAGCTGAAATTAGATTTGGTGCTAGGAATGCTGGATTTGTCATCAGTGCCTTTGCTATAATCATATTTGTCCACATTAATGATAGTTTCTGATAAACTTGGTGGTGATAGAACAATTGCTTGACTGTTAACTATCTTTTTAGTAGTTTTAATTTCCTTTTCTGCAAAAGGAAAAACATGCTCATTAAATATAACATGTCTAGAGATGTACATTCTACCATTACGACTCAAGCATTTATAACCTTTCTGATTACCAGAGTAGCCCAGAAATGTACAGGGAGTTGATCTGTCATTCAATTTATTTTTGTTATATGGTCTAAGACAAGGGAAACATAGGCATCCAAAAACTTTAAGCCCATTATAATCTGGTTTAACTTTATACATCATTTCATGTGGGCTTTTGTCTTTTAAAATTCTAGTAGGCAGTTTATTAATCAGATACACTGATGTAGCAAATGCTTCTGTCCAAAATTTTAGTGGCAGAGATGCTTGCGACATCAGTGTTAAACCTGTCTCTACTATGTGCCTATGTTTTCTTTCTACAAGACCATTTTGCTCTGAAGTATGAGGACATGAAATTCTGTGTATGATACCATTATTATCAAAAAATGATTTTAATGGTTTAAACTCTGTCCCTCCATCAGTTTGTAAAATTTTAACTGTGCAGTTTGTTTGTTTTTCAGCAAACTTAACAAACTACATAGTTATATTGCATGCCTCAGACTTGGCTTTAAGAAAATAAATCCAAGTATATCTAGTAAATGCATCAACAAAGGAAAGATAATACCTGTATCCATGATCTGATGTAATTGGAGATGGTCCCCACAAGTCAGCTGCTATAAGTTCTAGAGGAGCACTATATACAGTGCTAGAATCAATGAAAGGCAGCTTATGACTCTTGCCAATTTGGCAATGAGTACATATATAAGGTTTAGGTATGTTTTTAATATTTATTTTGTTTTCCTTCATGACAAGTTTGACAGTTCTAATACTTGGATGCCCTAGTTTGTTATGCCAATAGTCAGCAATGTTTATGTTGTGCTCAGCATATTCAGTTTTGCTTGAGTTAATATCATAACAAGTATGATCAGGACAAACATTCAAATTGATATTATTGCAGTCATTCTGGTTACAGTTAGCAATATTCGGTTTTGCTTGAGTTAATATCATAACAAGTATGATCAGGACAAACATTCAAATTGATATTATTGCAGTCATTCTGGTTACAGTTAGCAATATTTTCAGAACTAGATACATTTTCGGATTTGCCACACATGTGATAATCAGAATTCTTATCTACATTATAACAAAAATTCTTAGCAGTACTGGCATTTCTTGACATAACATTGCTGAACTTGTAAAGGCCTTTATCCAGTTTACCCTGTAATAATATATCCTTATTCAGTAAATCTCTAACAAGACAGTATTTTGGGTGAAACTCAAAGTACACATGATTATCATTAGCGAACTGAGATACACTCATTAAGTTTTTCTTTATTTTGGGAACTCTAAGTAAATTATTGAGATAGAGTTCTCTTTTACCTTTGATGTATCCATTGCCTATATGTGAGATACTTATTATTTCACCATTGCCTACAGTAATTGAATTCGTACCTGAGTAGCTTTTATTACCAAGATTCAGATTCTGTAGGTTATTAGTAACATGATTTGATGCACCTGAGTCTGGATACCAGTCGTCCAAGCTTATATCATTATTTTTGTTGGGTTCATCTGTGTTTGCATTCTGAGATTTTGTGTAGTCTGCATTATCTCTTGACTGTCCCATTTGAGCAACATTAACATTGGGCCCCCTTTGTCCAGACTGGTTAGATTGATTAACATTGTAATCGCTGTTGAATCTAAAATAGCATCTGCTAGCTATATGACCAAATTTTTCACAAATTTGACACTTCACCCTGTTGTTAGAGTTCCATCTGCCTCCTCTACTTCTGCCACGTTGACCTGTAAAGCCACCTCTCTGATTTTCTTGTCTATTAGCTTGATTATTATTACCTTTTTGAGGGTTCTTATTCTTGAGATTAGCAGCATAGTTAATTGAGTAATCTGGCTGATTCATTTTTCTTTGCTCTACCCTTCCCTCATGAGCAAGAAGGGTTGAGTGAACGTATTGAAGATCGGGTACGGTTCTTTGAGATGCAATAAATGTTACAACAGATTCATACTCCTCATCTAAGCCAGCAGTAATATATAAAACTTGCTCACTTTCGGTAATTTTGTGTCCGGTAGCAGCTAATCTATCACATATAGTTTTTATCTTTGTAAGATATTCGCTCATGGGCATATTGTTCTTCCTCATACTCTGAAGTAGCTGTCTGTAGTGCATGACACGAGCTGCAGATTGCGAGTTGAATATTTGCTCGATAGCATTCCAGATTTCGTATGCTGTATTGCTTCCAATGATTTGTGACAACAAATTTGCGCTTATAGATGATATTAGCCAAGATGCTAGCAAACTATCTTGCTTTTGATGTCGAATGTACTCTGGATTACTGATTAATGTGCCTTTATCTGTGATCATTGCAGGAGGAATTGCTATTGTCCCTTTGATGAATTCTTGCAAGCCATATCCTCTTAAAGCTGTCTCCACCTGATACTTCCACAACATGTAATTATTCTCATCAAGAGGTATAGTAATTACATGGCTCTTTGGTTTGATCAGTGTGTGAGTAGGCGAGGAGGTGCCGGTGGCATGTATTCCTGAACTGGCTGAGCTATTTGTATCATCTCCAGCCATATTGAGAAAATAATATGAGAAATCAGATGGCAAGAAAGTGGGAAACTAGAAATAAAAGTGAGAATTGAGGGTAGAAGAGTGGTTCTTGGACGGCAAGAATTGCACAATGTGTGATTCTTGAAACCAGAATCACAGCCAAATGAAGATCAATTGATCTGATGGTCGAAAACTGCAGCCAAGGGTGAAAAATGATGAAATTACTCTGATTTCACTCTTCAGGCAAGGCAGAATTCAAAAAGAACCGAAAGAACGGTGAAACACTGATAGAGAGAGGAATTTCTCCGGTGATGAAGATGAATCTGAGGAGAACAAAACAGAATTTCTTTATTGATCAGTGATGATGCCTTCAATCAGGAGCAGAATGATCAGTAGATCTCTAAAGATGCCGTTTGGCAATACTGTGCTCTGATACCATAAAGTGAAAACAAGAGGAATGAGGTAATTGATTATTGCAGAAAGTAAAATAAGTATATTACATTGTACAGGCGAGAGCCTTATATTTATATATGCCAAACATGCCAAATGTAAAGAAAACTGATTAATGGCTAAGCCCATCAATACAATAACGTGGGCTACTGTGTCATATGTAGGCTGCTGCGTTATTAATTTTTTATATGTAGTCATTACTATGATAGTGGAGTTTCAATGCATTTTACCTTCATAAGTAGAATCGGACCTAAATTCATTCAAATGCAAGCATTTAGCAAAATTATTTAATGGTTGATTTCAAAATTATCTATGTATCCATAAGCAAAGTAATTTGGTACATTTTAAATTAGACATCGGGGTGGTGAGGAAGAAAGAATGCTCATGGATTAGATTTTTTTCTCTTTCCCTTTTGGGTTTGAATTTTATTTTTGACATTTAATTTATAAAGCAACCATTAATAACTTACCCTTTGATCAATATATTTGTTTATTATTTAAGTATGATTTGTATTATGAAAATCCATTTGCGTATTTCACATATCTTTATTATGTTTTTACATCTACTTTTAACATGAAATTTTTGCAAATCCATTACAAGTAATAAATGGGCGAATTTTTTGGGGCAACTGAAGACTTAGTTTTTAGGATACATCCTCAATGTCAAAGTGTACTACCAAATATCCAGCATTCTATTAAAAATGAAATCGTCTTTCTATTGAATAAATTAAAGATTCTTTCTAAATGAGGTTTAGGGTTTACTATGGGTAATTAAATCTCTGGACTGTGTATGTTTATTTATTATTTGATAATTAAATGACCTACTATTAAATCATGGTCAATTGGAAATATCTAGAAGAAACACGTGAGTTATATTGCGCAATCATCTGCGTTATATTGCATAGTCATCCCAGATAATGATTCATTATGAGTAAAAACCTCGTTTTCTACTCCTAGGATAAGTGATAAGGATATCTGTCCCTTAAACGACTAGAAGGTGGATTTTACTCTCGTCCTTTCTTTTGTATATTTTCTAAAAACCCATATTGAGTTTACTGAAAAATATCGAAAGTTGTGTCAAAGAGACAGAGATCAGATATGTTACATGAAAACCGCTTTGATTATACTCTAGGTTTTGGTCTGAATCATCACAAAGAGTATGGAATAGATTATGGAGCTTAAAAGCATAAGGGTTATCACTACAAAAACCGGAAGGGTTATCACTACAAAAACCATGATTGAAGTGTTGATGATTATGATGATTTCATGAAGTGTTGATGATTGAATTATTGAAACTGGATGATTTGGATGAATTGGATGCATGAATTGTTGTGAAAGAAATGGCGGATTGGCCAAAAACACGATGGATCGGTCAGATATGGGCATAGATCGGTTGATGGTGACGTGGAAAGTATGGATCAATGGTTTGTGGGGGCAAGAAATGGATTGGATAAGGTCATTTGAACATGGATCAGTGGCAACATGGCATTGCATTGGATCGATAAGGCAGTGCATTGGAGAAACATTGATCAGGAAAGGGCACGATTGATGGATCGCTGTAAAAAGGGATGAATCGGGGATCAGGAAAATCATGGAGCGGCGCATGGTGATGTAGCTGATTGGGAAAGTGTGTGCATCCAAATCGAGCGCATTTCCTTAGAACGGGCACAGAAGTTGGATCATGCAACTCGATGTAACACCACAAGTTTGATGGATCGGGCACCAGAAGCATGGATCGCGCAAGGTGGAAATCAATGGATTGTGTAAGGCTTTGGGGGTAGATCGATCGTGTAACACCCCACCTCCGCCAAGGTGACTCTTGCAAGCACTCTGACTTTGGAGGGGCGTTTGAATCAGGTAAACATGCATAATGATATATCAAGGCAGAACAAGAACATATGTATATATGTAAACAAAGTAAATAACATAGATAAAACAGCGGAAGATTTCAAACCATTTCAAAACAAGTCTGGTACAACATAATGTCAATTTTCCAATTACACAAGTCTAGATAAAAACAACATTACTGAAAAACTGAAATACATAAGTACTATCCCCAAAATAAGTGATAACCATAGCTAGCTTCATGTCAAGACCGTACATGAGCTAAAATCCCACAAGCAAGCGATCAGAAATCCAAGCTAAGCTCCAACATTCCCACCCTGAGAACCTGGGGGGGGGGAGGGGAAACGGAAGAAAAGAGGCGAAAGAAAACATGTCAGTCAAAAAGACTGAGTAAGCCCTACTACAATCAATGTAAACTAATAAAGTTAACTGGCATGAGAAGCAGGGATGAACATAAGGATAACAACATACTAGCATGATGATTAACTAACAAGGTAGATAAAGGTGTCATCGCATAATCAGGATTAAGGTTTTGCACCACAGGTGTACTAGTAAACTAACATGACTTGAATAAACAAGTATTGATCCCTTGGCCCAAGCTTTGGCCCAATAACATGAAATGACCCTAATACAAGGTCTAACCAAACGGTCTAGTCGATCGGCTCCCTATAAGCCTAACTCGTCACGTGTTGGTGTCCATACGGCCCAAACATGATTGTAGTCAGACTGTGCCGGGTCTCCCGTCGGGTGTATCAAGCCCTAGGGTGGCAACCCCTGGACACCATAAACATGCGTGCACAGTCTCGATCTACTGGTACCCGTGCATGTTTTCCCCGGCTTCGGACTATGTGCACGACCATAAGTCCGTCCGAAACTACACCGGCGTACCACTCTGCCGTCGTTTTTGGTCGCTTACCTCAAGTTCAGTAATTCGTGCCCCACACCCTAGCCTAGACCCTAGGTCCATGATGATACAAACTTGGGATTACTGCTGGAGTGGACCCCATTGCTAGGATTTTCTAGTGGGTTAAGTACGGTTTAACCCTCTTGCTAATCATGGATTAACTTGGTTAAGTGTAACGATGAGTTCACGACTTAACCCTGATTAATCTACCAAGCCCAAATTGGTTATGTATTAAGTGGACCATGACTTAACCCTAATCACGAGGCATTAATTAATTTAATGCGCCTTAACCTCTCACATTAGACCTTGTTGTGGTTACTAGTTAAGCCGGGCGGGGCCGGGTAGCTTTACACCACAACTTGGTCTAACCTCGGGTTCAAGGTACAACATGGCCAACTACTCACATTGGGTCCTATTGTTTGTAGCAACTAGTTAAGCCGGTCGGTTCCGGGTAGGTTTACGCTACAAACTCAACCCAACCTCGAGTTGGTCACACTTATCTTTTCTAAGTGTCATGTCCATCATGTTTCCAAAACATGTTACAAGTTTTCAAGCATTTGGGTAGACCTAACTTAATAGGTAAATTCCCAAAGGGTAGACCTAACTTAATAGGTAAATTCCCAAGCTTATGTTTTTATGTTTTTTAAGTTTACCCAACCCCAAACGCAATCTCATCGCTTACATATCGCAATAGCGCATAAAGGATAGAAAGAGGGAACTTGGCATAATCATGACATAAAGGTGTTGAAGCCACAAGTTCAACATGGTGGCATATGAAATGTACATATGTTCATATACTTGCATATTACATTTTTAGGCCTCAAAAGCATACATAAAACCAAACTTAGCATATTGGTGATACATGTTGATAAATAACATGTAGAAATGGCCATAAGTTCGCATTTAGCCTCACATGCAAGTTATCGTAAGGGATATGATAACTTACATGTTGCCAAAATGCAACCTTTAGCATAAAGCTTGAAGCTTTAGGCTCATAAACCCAAGATAAGCTTGCATAACATGATAACATGAACCAAATGATCATCCCAAACTTGCATAACATAACATGATAAACTTGCATATCATAACATGGCATACTTGCACATCATAACATGGCATACTTGCATAACAAAACTTGCATATCATAACATGGCATACTTGCATAACATAACATGATAAACTAGCATATCATAACATGGCAAACTTGCATAGCATAACATGGCATACTTGCATAACAAAACTTGCATATCATAACATCTCAAACTTGCATAACATGATATAGTAAACTTGCATATCATGGCAAACTTGCATATCATACATTTAACTTTAGAGTTTAAGTATGAAAGTAGAATAGGGCTTACAATGCTTAGGAAGTCACAAAAATATGATAAAGCCCTTATGAAATCAATTAAACCCAAAATGCAAGCTCTAATAGAAAATCCCTTGAGCCAAAATGATCAAAACCCTTGCTTTATGATGCAAATATAGAAACTTGACTTAAATGCAAGCTAATGATGCTCATACAAGCTTGAAAACACTTGTATGCATGGAAAATCTCTCATAGAAATTTATTTAGAATTTTATGAAGAGAGTGGAGGCCATGAGAGGTAAAATTTTGCCATAGTTTAGTTGTAGGATTGATTAATGATGATTTAGGGATAGGTTAGGGGCTTATTTATAGAGATTAGGACTAGTTTCAACCCTAGGATTAAACTCTAGTTCCAATCTCAGCCCTCAAAACCGAATCTGGCCCCCAAACTCAACACAAAACCAAAATGGTGCACCAGGCAGAACTGCCCGGCTGGACCAAGTCGACAGGGCTGTCGACTTGGGTCCAACCAAGTCGACTCCCAAGTCGACAGGGCTGTCGACTTGGGTGTTCTGGCGGGAATTTTCCCGCCTGGCCCAATATGACCCTAATTTTCAATTTCAAACTTGAATTTGAAATCTGTTTTTACTTTGAAATTTTCAGAAAACTTCGTTGGGCCTTAATCGGGTCATACGGACTCCGATTTTCGAAAACTCGGACTCTATTTCGCGTATTTTTCCGAGACGAACGCAATGGCATAGCCCGTTTCCCTTGATTCAGATTTTAGAATTAAATTCTGCCTCGATTTATGTTATAACTGGTTATTGAAAATACGGGTTGTTACAGGTCGTGTTGCGATCGATGGATCGTGAGTGAATCAATGGATCTGTGAACGACGTAGTGTGCACATGACATTTTTGTTGGATCTAGGGATGTGATCCACGGTGGATCGGTTGTGACCAAGGTGGGCGATTCATGGATGGATCATGGATGATCCATCACAAAAGTGACCAAACGGTGTTTATTTTGGTTCGATGAATGTCGAAGCTCCAACATCAATTCACATGGAATTATCGAAGCATCGTGAAGTGATCGTCGATCGATAAATTGCAATGAAGATGTGAGACGACTCAAGAATGTTTGAGTTCGTGAATAATGGTTGCTCAAGAAGGCACTTGAGCTTGTGGATAGTCATCAAGGTGGATGGCCAGAGTTATTGAAGGTCGAGGGATTATCGTTAGTCGCAGGTTCTAACGGATTCAAAGCAGGGGTATAATGGGGATCCCTAAAATACTAGATGAGTCGAGTACAATGGGTATCGATGAAAGGCCTAGATATATAGATGGCTTATGGAATTTTGATAGAACCGGGGTTACCATTAGCCCTTGACGGATGACAAGTTGGGCCAGTCATACGATTAACGATGGTTTCAAGGCAAGGCGGGCGATGATATCTAGAGTCATGGGTGTTATTTTTGTTTGTATCATCTTGTGTGGGTTGTCCGAAGTCGAGGAAGATATCTCTTGGATGCTTGTCCGACGTTGGTTTAGGCCTTCGGGCTTGTGCTTAGGAAATGTTGAACTCGATTAGGACGGTCTACACTTGATAATTGGTTGATATGGATGTCTGATTGTTTCTTCTTTAATTCTTTGGGAAAATCTATTGCTATCGGGAGTAGAGGAGACGGGTTGGGGTTCTTCTCTGTTGATGTGTTGGTAGATTAGATGATTAATATGCCTACTTGTCATATACTTTATTGATAATGTTAGATAGCTTTTTATCGCTCACTAAAACTATTGTCTGACTCAAGGTTTTATGTTTCCCTCTTATTACCTTGGGTTGTTCATCCGGTTGTGGATGGGCAGACTAGATAGCAAGTAGTAGATCTTGATAAGGACGATCCTGCTGAGCGACGACAAGCTGGAGGCTTATGTATTAATTTCTACTATACACACTTGTTGTTTTCGCTGTTATAGTTGATGTGATGTGTACTACTCTGAGTGACTTGTAGTAAGGCTTCTTGTACAGACTCTTATTATGCAATCCAGTGATGTATGGATATTCTCATGATGATATGGAAATTTAAGATTCTGCTTAATTGTGCTTCACTACTATATCCTGTTATATATATTCTATTATATTTTATCCTTGCGTTGAGAGTTATACGACAGGTTTATGTTTGTTTTATCTTCTCTGATGATCGTCCTGTATCGGCCTGACACATCATACAGCGCACTTCTCCTCGGTTTGTGCGGGAGGTACGGGGCGGTCATCACAAATGTGCATCTTAATCTATGTAAAATATGCACTATATATTGTAACATATTTACATGGGTACACATACCTTTTATAAATTGAGACCAGTAATTCGTAGTGGCTTGTATTAGGAGACAACACATATATACACCTGTTGCCTTGTCATTTTTGTGTGATGTGTGTAGCATGTTGCCTTGGAATTTTCCTGTGTCTAGTTGAAACTCGCATCTTATTATTTCGCAAAACTTATGCTGCTGCCTTACTAAAACGGCCATGTTGATCTCCTGTTTCGTACTAAAGGATTGGCGTATATTGATAAAATTGTTGACCCTTTTATATTGACCGTTGATAAAATTGTTGCTAATCATATTCACCTTAGTTGGAAAATTTTCACGCCTATATTATTGGGCTATCCAATTCAGTTTTTCACTTTCGTGCACCCGTGCTGCATTCACCTAAACTACTATGTACGTACCCATTGTTTGACAGTCTTGATTATTTGTGCTTTCGCTTTGCATATTTGTTGTCAATCATGTTGTTTCTGGGATGTTGAGGCAGTGCACACATGTACATGTGTGTATATGCAGGCTTCTATGATCGCGGCCCATTGAAAAAATAAACTGATATAGAATGGACACTATATAATTATGTATTTTGCATACGACATATAATTGATGTTAGGATTAACTATTATATTTTAGTGTTTATTTGATTTTGATTTGCTTGAATAAAGTTAATCCTGACTCGAGTGTTTTATGTTTCTGCATGGAACACTCGGGTCGAGTGTTGCAGATCTAAAGATTTCATCTATCGAAGCTTGAAACATGTGAGTCGCACTCACTTTGGTTCATCAAATTCTGTAATTTTATTTCAATTAGAAATCTTATGTATGTATTTAAATCTTCCGCTGCGTGAAATAAATTTTTGTGAACTCTGGTATTTTTGTAATTAAATTCCATTGTGTTATCTATCATGTCTGTAATTTTGTGTGATATTCTGTTTAAACCCTGTAAGCTAAATAATTTTCTGTCATTTTCAATGTTTCGAGTTGGGTTAATTACTGACTTGAAGCAGTGTAACACCCCGCCTCCGCTAGGGTCACTCGCAAAGGAATGCACTAGCTTTAGAGGGGCATTATTGGTAAACATGCACAGAAATATCACAGGACAGAACATATAAAATAGCAGAAGTAAAATCGAACTTTCATAAACATCAATAATTAAGGTCTAAAGCCTTTTACATCAGAGTACATCAAAACCTGTCTTGCAATAGTAAAGAAGCATAAAGACTTTTTCATAAATTATTCCCCAAGTAAAAACAGTAAAGTAGCCATAGCCAAGAAAAGTCCAAGTCATCCATGATGACCTTCAAGCAGAAGAAGTCCGAACTAAACAACAGTATTTCCTCCCTGTAACCTGGGGGGGAAACGGAAGAAAAGAGGCGAAACAAAACAGGTCAGTCAAAAAGACTGAGTAAGCCCTATCTACTATCAGCATAAAAACTAGTAAAGTTAACTGACATGAGAAACTGAGATGAACATAAGCATGATGACAAGATAAATAAGCTAAATCAAAATAACAGGATGAACTACTGAACTCAGATAAACTAAGGTGTCATGATAAATTACGGTGTCAAGATAAAACAAGGTATCCCATCGTCAAGTTCCTGTCAAGTATAATATCCCCAAGATATCTATCACGTATAACATCCCATGGTATCTATCCTGTCTTTTAGCTCTGCACCTACCGTACTAGTATCCCCACCGTATCATGTGTTAACCATGAATGACCCTTACTCAAAAGTCGTGTAATGGTCCATGTCAACCTAATATATCGCATATATAGGTTACTCTACTCGTATGTTTTATTCCATGTAAATGTTCAGTCCCTTGCCGTAGACCATACGGGCTTTCCCATGAGATTCTATACTACTTTAACATAGTTCCATGATCCTTAAGATCGTTTTGGACTGTCACCCTATATCTAACTAGGGTCTTTCAACATGAATCATCGTTTGTACAACTAGGACTTATGCTACCTAGGACTACTAGGGATTATGCTTACCTATTGCACGTTTTCGTAACTCGGTTTTGGTTCAACCATCCAGGGCCACTAGGAATTACGCTAACCGTCCACCGCGCCCTTTTTCCCACGCATTCATCGTGAATCGTTTTTCCATGACTGTATGCACATGTATCACATCGTGCCATCCGAGTCCTGTCACAGGACAGATCAGGAAATGCAGGACTCGGTCGGGAGCTTTCGATTTATCTGCCGATGTAGATGCTAAGGTCTATTTTTTTTTCTAAACGTGGCTATGGTCCCACGAGACCACTCCCTCAACTAGTGAAAGACAAGACAGGATAAATCCTGTATGAGAACACACTACTGGCCAACCCACAATCCTAGCCTTACCGCAACCATAATTAGATAGCAATTATGGTCTTTTGGGTGTTCTCTGCCTTTCCGTACGTACACGCTTGACCAAAGATGGTAGGTAGCCTGACGAAATGCTATCTAGGGTACGACCGTGTATCGTCGACTATCCCCTATCCATCCCCGTCTTTAGGTCGCTCGTATAGCAACCAAGGCATACTCTTGGTTCTTCTAACGCAGACCTTAACCTCTCATGAGCCTAGTATGATCACCTGGCAGCTCATAGATGGATACCAAGAATATCCTCACGTTCCCCGAAGCCGCTGCTTCGTTACCCAGTTCGCTGGAGCCTTTATCTAAATCAGATACTTGCTCCTACTCATATACTTAAACGATGACCTACCGTATTAGGTTACTCATCTATCTATGAACTGGTCTAAATTTCCTTGACTAAGAATCATTACTTAGTTATTCTTCAACTAAGGTTTACCACTTAGCCTTATTCCCGTTATCCTTGTTAACTACGGTTATCCACCTAATCCTCAGAACTAGGGTTTACATAATGGATTAAGTGTCACTTAAGTTCATGACTTAACCCGTCTACAAATCATGTCAAAATTGGCTAAGTATCCAAGTTCAAGACTTAACCCTACAAACCATGCTCAAGTTGGTTAAGTATATATTAACTTGACCCTATCAAATTATTGAGTCAAATCGGTCAAGCGTATTTAAGCGATTCGTGACTTAGCCTTATCATGTTTTCACGTTAGATTGGTTAAGTATATGTTAACTTAACCTCAATAAATTAACGAGTTAGATTGGTTAAGTATAGGTCACTTAACCACATCAAATCATCATGTTAGATTAGTTAAGTGTTTAACTTAACCCCATTAAACTACCAAGTGGGATTAATTAAGTCTAGGCTAACTTAACCCCATCCGATTTCCATGTTTAGACTAGTTGAGTCCAATCTTAACCCCATCCATTAACTGTATTTTTCGGTTAAGCGTCATTAAGAAAACTTACTTAACCTTACCAAGTTATCGTGTTGGATTGATTAAGTGTTGGTTAACTTAACCCCGTCCACTAGTCATATAAAAATGGTTAAGTGTCCTTAGGCAAATCAAGTTACTTAACCTACCCAACCTTGTCATGTTTTGTTAAGTATCATTAGCCTAATCAATTTACTTAACCCATTTGTCCATGTCATATTTGGTTAAGAGTCATTAATCAAATTAACTTAACCCTATCATGTGGCATTAATTACTTAATGCACCTCAACCTCTCACATTAGACTTTGTTGTGGTTACTAGTTAAGCCGGTCGGTTCCGGGTAGCTTTACACCACAACTTGGTCTAACCTCGGGTTCAAGCACAACATGACCAACTTCTCACATTGGGTCCTATTGTTTGCAACTACTAGTTAGGCCGGTCGGTTCCGGGTAGTTTTACGTTGCAAACTCAACCCAACCTCGAGTTGGTCACTTTCATGTTTAGTCTAGTGTCATGTTCATATTCAAGTTTTTAAGAATATGGGTAGACCTAACTTAATAGATAAATTCCCAATTCCATAGTATGGGTAGACTTAACTTAACAGGTAAATTCCCAATTTCATATTTTCAAACATACTCACATGTCAACTTCCATGTTATATTTCAAGTCATGTTTTCAAGTTGTATTTTCATGTCATTAGAAATTACTCATAACATAACCCAACGCTTTTAAACTCGCATATACGTTCGCAACAACGTAATGGATTAAAAGAAGAGACTTGGCAAAGGCATGACAAAAATGGATATTAAGCCACAAGTTAATCATAGTGGCAAATGAGGCACAAATGTGTTCATTAACTTGCATGTTACATTCTTAAGCCTCAAAAACATGCATAAACCCAAACTTGGCACATAAGCAAATCATGGTGACAAAAGACATGGAATGATGACTAGTAACTCGCATATATCATCATATAAGGGTTATGACTTCATATGCAAGTTGACATAAAGGTTATGAGGGTTCTCATGTTGCATAATGCAACATTTCAACATAAAGGTTGTAGCTTTTAGCCCACAAGATCAAGATAATGACTTCATAAACTTGCATGACATGATAGCATGTATCATACTCAATGATCAAACCCAAACTTGCAACATGAACATTTAACTTCATAGTTAATATCTAAGAGTAGGGAAAGGGCTTACATTGCTATGAAGGCACAAATCGATTAAATTAAAGATTGAGACAAAGCCTATGCATGCCATCATTCAAAAACCCAAAGATGAAAGCTCCAAATCAATAAAAACCCCATCTTGATGAACAAAGGTCAAAGCTTTAGCCTTGAAATCAACTTGAGAAGCTCTCATACTAACATAGGGACTCTCTAACACTCACATGATCATGAAACCTCTCATAGAAATGAAGTGGAGGCTAGGGCTTTGAGTGGAGGCCATGAGAGGAGCAATTTTGCCATAGTTTAGTTGCATGAATGAATAATGAGGATTTAGGGGTAGGTTAGGGGCTTATTTATAGAGATTAGGATTAGTTAGGACCCTTAGATTAACCCTAGGATCAACCTGAACCATCAGATTTCGAACCAGGCCCAAAAACCTAGCCAAGACAGAAAATAGGTGCACCAGGCAAAACTGCCCGGCCACCATAAGTCGACCCCCAAGTCGACAGGGCTGTCGACTTGGGTCAAGCCATGTCGACTCCCAAGTCGACAGGGCTGTCGACTTGGGGTGCCTGGCGGGAATTTTTCCCGCCTAGCCTTCCAGCCCTAATTTGAAATTAGAACTCGTTTTTTGAACTTGAATTTTCTGAAAACTTCGCCGGACCATAACTTGGTCATACGGACTCCGATTCTCGAAAACTCAGACTCTATTTCGCATATTTTTCCGAGACGAACGCAGTGGCATAGCCCGTTTTACTTGATTCAGAATTTAAAATTAAATTCTGCCTTGATTCTCGTTTTAACATGTTATCGAAATACGGGTTGTTACAAGCAGTCAAAAAGGTAGGTCGTTACAGTTTGGTATCAGAGCTTTGGTATATACAAAGCTAAGCTTATCGGGTTTAAAATCTCATTAAAGATAGGGTGGTAATATGGTAGAATGAGTGGAATCGTCAATAGAATGACTCTAGAGAGAGCATATTTTTAAAAATAAAGTATTTTGAAAATATAAATTATTTTGAAATATAAGGAATTCTGAAATTTAATTCCTTTTAGAAATTCCCACTCTTCGAATTTGTTTCCTTGATAGCTCTATTTGATAAGATCTCTTTAGATTTGAATCTTGATTCCATTCGAATTCCATCTTCGAAGTTTTGTGGTATGCCAAGAATACGAGTATAATTTAAGTGAATTAATAAAATTAGCTACTCACTAATTGAACTTGAAACAAGTATTTTGAAAATACTTGTTGTAAGAACAAATGATTGATGAAATTTAGGAAGTGTTAACTAGTAAAGTATGTATAATGAATGACTTAACGAGTTAAACACATTGAACCATTGAAATGAAGTAAGAAGTGTGTATTTCAAATTAAGACAAATTATGAAAAAAAATGGTATGCCAATTTAGTTATAATTAAGGAGAACGTTTGACTAAAATTTAACAATTTGATTCCAGAAATTTTTGAAAATGATTTCTAAGGTTTTGAAGAAAAGTACTAGTAGTATATATTAGTATTTTCGAACATAAATGTTTGAAGTGATTTTCTAAAATACTTTCAAAAAGGAAAATTTATGGATGGAGAACCCACTTTTGTTGCTAAAAATTTCAATCATAATTTACGTCATTGGAATTATTCTCGAGTCTCAAAGTGGGAGAGACCACTTTGGTAGCTTTCCTACTTGTTTGCCTTGATCAAATGAAGTTTGATTTGTGAACCATGATTTGATATAAAAATATATGTATATTTTGAATGACTGAAAGAAAATCCAGGGTTGATTCTCGAGTTTGGTTGAATGATAGTGTAACTGTACATCTTGAAGAGATGTCTTGATAAGAAATGATTGAATTCATGATTTCCAATTATCAAACTGAAAAATAGATTTTTCGACTATTTGAATAATCTAATCTTTCACAACAAGATTTGAGTTTTAAGTAATGATAAAGTTTATAATACTTTTTTATTGATACTTTCGGTGATAACATTACAAACACACATACTCAGATATATATAATGTGACAATAAAGCCATTACAAACTGAAGGAACAAAATTTCATTTGAAACCCTAATATAAAGTATAATATATGAAAACCCATTTACTCTTTATTCTCCCCGGCAATTTGCACTAGGGTTTTCTGCTTCTCCCCATTTTCATTCCCCACTGCCCTAATCTTTAGATCCACTTTGAATCTCTCAAAATTTCCTCTTGATAGTGCTTTCATAAGCACAACTGCTCTTTGGAATGTTGTTGGAACATGATTTACTTTGAGTTTTCCAGTTATCACACGCTCACAAAAGAAATACAGATCTATTTCGATATGTTTCTTTCATGAGTGAAGGATTGGATTTGATAAAAGAGAAATTGTGCTCATGTTGTCACACCAGATAATTAATTTCTTTGATGAGGGATTCAAGCCATATGATCTCAGTAGTGGTGCCGACGACGCTTCTATACTCTGCTTCAGTGCTTGAGAGAGATATGGTTGCTTGTTTCTTCTAGCACCAGGAGATTGGACTGTCACCGAGGTAAATGATGTATCCAGATGTGGATCCTTGATCATTGTGGTCGGAGGCCCAGTCTACATCGGTATATCCTCTTAATTCAAGGTATTTTCTCCCACTTAGGTATAATCTGTGATTCAATGTGCCTTTTAGATATTGTAAGATACATTTGACAGCTTTCTAGTGATGCTCTAAAGGTTGATGCATAAATTGTGACACTTTATTCACATTATATGAAATATTTGGTCTAGTTGTTGTAGTAGACTTTAATGCTCCTACGATACTTCTATAGAGTATTAGATCATTGAACATTTCTCCTTGATATTTGAGCAGTGAATTATTTGCTATCATGGGAGATGGAAGAGGTTTTGCTTTATCCATCTTAGCTTTGACAAGTATTTCTGTTATATATTTTCTTTGACTTAAGCTTATACTGTTATTAGATGATCTTGGTTACCTCAATTCCAAGGAAGTAGCTTAAGTCCCCTGGATCTTTTATAGAGAGGGTGGTATCTAAGTACTTCATAATCCTTTTTATTTTCTCTCCACAATTGCCAGGTATAATTAGATCATCTACATAGACCAATGCATTGGTTGTGTGCCTTCCTTGCATCTAAATATAGAGGGATGTGTCCATCTTAGCATTTTGACATCCATAAGTCAGGAATGTGTTCTTTATTTTTTTTATACCAAATGCATGGAACTTGCTTTAGAACATATAAGGCTTTATGAAGCTTGCAAATAGCAGTATTTCTATCATTTTGAATGTAACTTTGAGGTTGAAACATGTACATATCTTCTTGTAATTCCCCATTTAAAAAGGCATTATTGACATCTAGTTGTTTAATCATCCATTTGTTGGATAAAGTTATGGTCAGGACTACCCTATTAGTTGAGGGTTTGACCACAGGGGAGAAGGTTTCCTTGAAGTCAAATCCATACTATTGGGTAAAACCTTTGGCCACCAGTCTTGCATTATACTTAAATATTGATACATCTGGCTTCCTTCTTATTTTGTATGTCCATTTGTTTCCAACAATGTTTTTATGAGCAAGCTTTGCAACTAGGCTCCATGTTTTATTTTTGCTTAGGGCAGATATCTCTTTATCCATAGCTTTCCTCCAGTGTGCTTGTTTACATGCTTCATCATATGTTAATGGTTCTTCCTCTGTATTTGATGAGCTGTAGACTTTTGGTTTAAATATTCCTCTTTTTGCACGAGTAATCATGTGATGTCCTGTTTTATTCTAACTGTAATCTTCATTGTTGATAGATGCTTCATTTGAGTCAGAGGGGGAACTTCTTTGATCATTGGTAGCAGCTTGATTATTGCTGTAATCTGCGATGTTGTCTGAGTTTTCTTGACCTGCCTTAGTAGTAGGCATTGTGAGTTGGGGTGTTCTGACACTCTGACCTGGTCTACTGCTGGGAGATGTGAGTTGAGGAATTGACATATGTAGCTCATCTTCATGACTTGATTCTAAATGAGGAACATTACTGTCCCTATAGATTGGGATGTCTAGAATAGAAAACCTTGCATTGTGGACCTTTTGTGTAGTCTTAATCTTGGGCTAAGAAAAAGGGAAAGTGAGTTCATTGAAGGCAACATGTCTGGATACAATTAGTTTTCTTTTATTGGTAAGACACTTGTATCCCTTTTGATTTCTAGCATAACCAATAAACGTGTAGGGTTCATATCTGAAACCGAGTTTATGAGTATTGAAGGGTCTCAAATTGGGAAAACACAGGCAACCAAATATTTTGAGTAGTTTGTAATCTGGCTTGAGGCTGAAGAGTTTTTCTAATGGTGAGATGTCTTTTAGGATTTTGGTTGGCAGGCTGTTGATGAGATATACACTTGTGTCAAATGCATCTGTCCAGAATTATAGAGGGAGAGAGGCTTGAGCTAGCAGGGTTAGGCCAGTCTTAGCAATGCGCCTGTGCTTTCTCTCAACAAGCCCATTCCGCTCTTTGGTGTGAGGACAGGTTACCCTGTGAGTAATTCCTTTCTTAATGAAGTAGTTTCTCGGAGTTTGAACTTCGTCCTACTATTAGTTTGAATGGTTCTGACTTACTGTTTGTTTGCTGTTCGGCTTGGACTATAAATCGAATTACAACATTAGTGATTTCTACTTTTGACTTAAGAAAACAAATCCAAGTATATCTTGAATATGAATTAACAAAAGGTATATAATAGTTGTATCCATAGTCAGAAATAATTGGGGTTTGACCCCATAAGTCAGTAGCTACCATTTCAAGTGGCATATTATATTTGGTTTGAGATTACGGAAATGGTATCATACTTTTCCCCATTTGATAAGGTGTACAGATGTAGGGATAAGAAATATCAATAATTTCAACTTTATTGTCTGTTTTGTCTTACAGTATTGATATTTGGATGTCCCAACTTATAATGCCACAAATCAAGTATATTCACATCAATATTTTTTTTCTGAACTAGAGTAATTGCACCAATATCTCCTGGCAGGTTTGAATTGTTCTTCATAAGATTAAAAACATATAGGCCATGTTGCTCATTACCCTGTAACAAAATTTCTTTACTGTATGTGTTGTAATGCTCATATCCTGTAAATAATTCGTTGATTAATAAAATTGCTTAACTTTCAAAAAAAAAAATCTTTACTGTGTAAGTCTAAAAACAGACAGTGATCTGGAAAGAATTCAAAATATACTTGATTGTCTTTTGCAAATTGGGACACACTCATTAGATTTTCTTGATTTTTGGTACTTTTAACAGATAATTTAAATATAGGCACTTCTTACTTTACAGTATAGCAGTGCCAGTGTGTGTTATTTTAGTTGTGGTGCCATTACCTATGTAAATAGATTGCATACCTTTATACTCCCTGTTTCCTAGATTCAGATTATTAAGGTTGTTGGTGATATGATTGGTTTCTCCAGAGTCCGAAAACCAGTCCTCAGTTTGGATGTCATTAGCTCCTGTACAATTTTCTGAATATGCATGGCTTCTTGAGTTATCTGACTGACTCCTTGTGTCTAGGCTGGTCTGTGCCAGGTTTGCATTAGGATGATTATGCCTTTGATTGTTGTTTGTTGATTAATACTAAAGCTTTGATTCGAACCTGAAGTAGCATTTATTAACAGTGTGCTTATACTTCTCACATATCTGACACCTTGTTCGATTGGAATTGTATGACCTTCCTCTTTCTCTGCCCCTATTGTTTTCATTCCTACTTTGGTTGTTTTGATAATTTTATATATATTGAGATTTTTCCTAATTCTTTTTTTTGTTGGAGGAGTCATAGTTAGTTGTAAACTCACCACATTTTGCTTTCCTTACATCTATTCTGCCTTCATATGCTATTAAGGCCGAATGAACATGTTGGGGCAATTAGCTAATTACTCACGGCATTAAGTCCACTTAGTATTGTTAGAACCTGATCAGCATCATTAATCTTATGACCAACCACATCCAGTAAGTCGCAAACAGACTTTATTTTTTTTTTAAGTATTCATGCATTGTCATTGAGTCTTTACTTATGGAATTCAGTTGTTGCTTGTAATGCATAATTGTGGCCTGTGACTATGTGTTGAAAATTTGTTCCACTATCTCCTAGATCTCCTTAGCACTTCTACAACCTATGAGTTGTGGGAAGACGTTTGGGTTGATGGAGAAGAAAAGCCAAGAACATAATAAACTGTCTTGGCACTTGTAGTGAGTGAATTCCTTGTTTGCAATGTTGTTTCCTGTGGCATCAGTAATCATTTTAGCTGGAATAGGAAAGGTGTCGTTGTTGTATTCCACTAACCCTTAACATGTTAGGACTATGGTGATTTGAAATTTCCATAATAAGAAATTATTTCATTTAATTGTATTAAGATTGTATGGATTTTTGGATTGATCAATGTTTTGCTTCGGCTGCTTCATTGATAGTTGGTAGTGAGGTGGCTATGTTGGACAAGGCATCATTGGCCATGGCTGATGATCCCCGAAAGCCAAAGAGACATACAGATGGAATAGGAAAGTCGCAACCAAAGATTGATCAATGATCAACTTTAGGACGACGCAAGATAATAGAAGTGATAAGAACAATCTTCTTGAAATCAAGAAGTGCCATTGATCTTAGAAAGGCCTTCTTCGATGATGAAGAAGTCTTGGATGGTAGATAATTAGAGATCGTCTGCGACTAGACTAAACTGAGAAGAGGGGGAAAAGTGATCCCCAGATGATCGATGATGAAGATGCCATTAGACAGAGAATAACTTTAATACCAAGATAAACTTTGTAATATTGTTTTATTGATACTTTCGGTGATAACATTACAAATGCAAGTATTCATATATATATATATATATATATATATATATATATATATATAATGCTATAATAAAGTCGTTACAAATTAAAGGGACGAAATTGTCCTTGAACCCTAATATAAAGTATAATCTGCAAAAGCCCATTTGTAACAATCCGGATTTTCAGAACAAACATAAAAAATTTATTTAGCTATTTTAATGGATTTTGAATATTTAAAATGATTTATTTTAAATAATAACGACTAAAAATTTATTTTAATCGAAGTTAGAACGTATAAATTTATTTTAATTATAAACGAGCCTGGAATGGCGTGGTAGTTTGAAAATTCAATTTCAAATGAATGTACATGATTCAAAATAAATTGGACTTCAGTAAAACAAGAAATATTTGAATCGGTTTAATTAGATCTTTCTAAAGAATGTGAAAAATCCAGATTTCATAATATAATTTGAAATTTATGTCCAGTTTAAAATTTAAAATAGTTGCTATGAATTTATATATATTTTATTATATATATAGCCATTTTGCAAACGACCTTCGTTTTCGACGAAAGCACTTTTTTGGGATCCAGAATGTCAAATTATTGTTAGATTCCAATTTTGATAATTTTTGGAATTGATATGTGAGCGTAGTGAATTTAAACGTGTTTGGCACTTTCAGTTTGAATTTAATCGACTGGAAATTGACCATTTATCAAACAGCCTCCAAATTCGACGAAATTAGTTTTGTTAGGACCGTATTGTCAAAACATAGTTAGATTTATTTTTTTAATTTTTGGAGTCAGTACGTGGCCCTAGTAAATTAAAATTGTACATTTAATTTCAATATATATTGATTTATATTTTAATTTAAAAAAAACCGATCGAAACAGTCGAACTGGCTTACGAAACATATTACATTGTGTCCGGAATGGGAGTATTTAGCTAGGGGCGACAGTCGTTGGGTTTGATTTGGAGTTCAGATGGATAAACTAGTATAAGTGGAATTAAATAACATGGAATAATTAATATAAATACCCCTACTCTTTATAAAACCCTAGGCAACCACTATACATGGTCAACAGGAGCCTCCACCGATTCCAACGGCAGAAATGCTCCAGCCATCCCATGCCGTCTCCTCTCAATCTGTAAATCATTTCGATAATCTCCTAAGACAAAAACCAAAGAGCGTTTGGAGATCTTTAATCTCAACAGGTATGATCTGAAACAAGGATCGGTGGCGGCTTAATTTTCTCCCTAAAGTCGTTGTATTCAAGTTTGATTATTGGGGCGCTAGGAAGCTCGAGTTTCGAGCTGTTGCCAGTAAGAGGAGCCGATGTCGAGGGCCACATCGTGGAGCATTTTGATCGAGCTCCGACGCAACGGGGTAGCATGCGTGATGAAAGTTTTTAGGGGCGGTTTCATGGGTTGCGGGTTCAACTATTTACTGATGACGGAGAAAGAAGACGCAACACTTCTTTTTAATTGAGGTTTAAGGAGAGAATAATTATGTTAATTTTATAATTAATTATTTTAATAATGTAATTAACCTTTAAACTATCATATTTGGCTCAAATCAAAAAAGAATCACGTGATTTGAGATCCATTGGAATCCTCTTGTCGAGATCTAGGAAATGGAACCGACTGGGAGGAAAACGGAGTTAGCTATTAATTTAGACGGAGTGGAAACGAGTGTGAGAACTTCTCACTAAAATTTTTGTACATTTATTTATTTTATAACTGCATATATGAACTACCAGTATTGATTTTTATCAGTTTTTAGTTATCACAAATGTTGTACGGTGCCTGTTAGCTCACCTCCCTCGCCCACAGACTATGGACGATTTAATTGACTGTATTGTGTTGTGATTGTGATGTGAAATGGAAATTAAAAATAAATATGTGAATAAAAAAAAATCGATGTGAATTTAAAAAAAATGTATATATTCGATGTGAATAATATATATATATATATATGAAATGTGAATTATATATATATATATATATATGAAATGTGGAAAAAATATACATGAAATGTGAATAATATATATATTAAATGTGGAAAATATATATATGAAATGTGAATAATATATATATGAAGTGTGGAAAATATATATATGAAATGCGAATAATATACATATGAAATGTGGAAAAAAAAATATGAAATGTGGAAAATATATATATGAAATGTGAATAATATATATATATATGAAATGTGAATAATATATATATGAAATGTGAATAATATATATATATATATATATGCAATGTGAATAATATATATATATATATATATGCAATGTGAATAAAAAAATAGAAATGGCGTAAATAAAATATATATGCGTTGTATAAAAATATATATGCGTTGCATAAAATATATATGTGTTGTATAAAGCATATATGCGTTGTATAGAATTGAAATGCGATAACATTGATTGTGTGATTTGGAAAATGGTCATGTTTTGAAATAATGATTTGTTCGCCAAAAATATTATTTTTAGCTTATATATGAGATATATAAAATGGTCATGTATTGAAATAAATATTGGTTGGCTAAAAATTTTATTTTTAGCTTATATATGAGATATATAAAATTGTCATGATATGGAATAATTATTGGACCGTTAAAAATATAATTTTTCACATATATATGTGATATATAAATTCGTCATGATATGGAATAATTGTTGGATCGTTAAAAATATAATTTTTAACATATATATGCGATGTATAAAATTGTCATGATATGGAATATTCAATTTTGACTTAAAATTGAATTGGAAGTTGGAATCGTTTTTAAAACGAATTTATAAAATACGTTTTAAATAGAAATCGACGATATATATTATATATATATATATATATATATATATTTAATGGCCTGAGTAGAACGCGTCGTGCAGCGATCGTTCACGAATTTCGACCATTAACTTCAAATTGGCGTAACGGGAGATCCGACCATCGGATTCTCCTAGAACCGGAATTGTTGGGTTCGTATTGAAAAGATCTTTCCAATGAATATAAGAGATTTGAAATCTAATGGTTAGATCTGGAAATATGTCCAAATCAAATTTGGAAAAGGTCGCTACGGATGCAGTACGGTGGTCGTTATTGGAAACCGAATATAAAGGCCTTAATAAAATTATTAAAAATATAGAAAATTGTGTAAAATTATAATAAATGATTTGGAAAGATTTTGGATGAAAAGAATCCATATTTGGAAAGATAAAATATATTTTTATCGAAATGAACTAGTTATTAACTAGAATAATTATCCAATGTTTTTAAATAAATAAATTGGATTAGTAAATGGTTTTTGAAATAATTAGAATTTTCCAACGTATGAATTGGAATGGATTTGAATGGAAATAATCATTGGAATATTTTGGTATTGGATTTCGTGATTATACGGATATTGTTAAGGAATTTGGAAGATACAAAAATATATATATCATTATTACAATATGATATTTGTTGGTTTTAGAATTTGATGTTGAATATAAGCCGATACTATTTTTATTCAGAGCCTTATATTTAATATCAAATTGGATTTTGGTTCCTTAAACCAGTTAAAGCAGGATTAATTTCCAGAAAGTTGAACAATCAATAAGAAATGATTTTTGGGATTGAAACCAATTGGAGTTTGAATAAATCATTAACTCGATTCTTAATGAATAAATGGTAATTGAATTTACCAAAACACGTGATGTGATTAAACCAAATTTACTTGATTGTTGATATTGATTGTGGTTGATTGATTGTTTGGATGGTGCTCGGCCAGTTTATGAGTAGAATATGCTTTTACATTTAGCATTGGATTGGGTAAAAGTATTTGTACGCTAAACACCTTATGAAACACTTCACGATTTGACGATAAGATGTTTAGCGATATTGTGTTCATTTTAAATTTAATGAATGGTTTTGAAATGATATTTTCCTTCAATGGAAAGAAATGTATTTCCCATTTTGGACAGGGAATGTTTTGAATGGTTTTGAAATGATTTCTTAAGTGAAAAGAAAAATATTCCCGATTTTGGACAGAGAATGTTTTATATAAATGTTTTATAAAACAGAAAGGATTTCGAGGGCTAAACCCGATGATTTCGAAATGATTTGGAAGTGTATTATGGTTTTACATTATGGTTCATCGCGTATCCGATTAGTTGCTATTGATAACGTATCTGTTTGGTGGCGGAGAATTTATTCTCTTGCTTAACACCCTTCTTTGAGACATACGAGCTCAAACGTTATGTGATTAATAATGACCGATCATATGTGTGAATTACGATGTGAAGTACTATAGTTTGAAAATACTTGTGATTATTATGTTGTGAAATGATTTTCCCTACTTCGGGATATGAAATGGTTTAGTATGTGGCTAAAGATTCGGGTAACCCATGTGACTAAAAGTATGGGTGTTATAGCCTTAAATGGCTTTGGGCGGTGTATGCTTCCATGCGTGGGAGGTGCATTGTCAGTGTAGCCTGCTCCATCATAGGAGGTGCACATATATATATATATATATATATATATATATATATATATCAAGATGCTTAGGTGCGCTCCCTTTTCCTTGTTGATGGGAGAAACCTCCGGATATTTGGTTGCATACTTGTTTGTATGTATTGTGATGATTTGGAATTCATATTTCCAAATGATTTGGTTTGAGAACCCAAAGAGAAATCTACTTTGATATAAAAGCAAATATGGATTTCAAATGATTTGAAATAAGAAATTGGGAAATAAAGTGCAAAGGAATAATTTCTGTAAAGTGAATTGGATTTCGAAAATCTATGTTTGGGGTTGAGCCTAAATGGGTAGATTGGAATATTACATGTTGATTGATTCATTATAGATCAATATCTCTATTATTTGTTATTGTTTGTACACTGGCATTCCTGGGAGGAAACCCGTTCCGTGACATACGGCATGGTCTCGTGATATGCTTCACACTTTTATATAAGTTAATTTTAATTGTAGTGTTTCTCACACCAGTCCCATGACTGACCTGTAGTTTGTTTTTCCCTTGCAAACTCAGGTGCCCATATTTTCCACACGGGCAGTCGAGTAGTTTTATTTTGCAGATATATTGAGCAGGATTCTGGATTGAAGCTTTAAGTTGTGTCTAGAGTATTGATAGTCTTCCATTGTGCTAGTTTATTTATTTTCCACTGTGCATTGTATTACATTTATTGTAAATAAATCTTCCACTATATTATTATTTTCGATGCACTCTGATATTCTATACTCTGATGTAACATTATCATGATGTTTATAAAAGTCTTCTGTTGTTTATTCTGATGTGTTGTGCGCCCAAAGTTAGCGTATTCGGGCTTCAAACGATCTTGGTCGATTTAGCGATCGATTAGGTCCGGACGAAATCCGTATCATTACATCTGTTACAAAGCTTTGGTTAACTCAAATCTTTGGGGTGCAACTCGTTAGAACATAATAAAAGACTCATCAGAGATTGGATTAGTAATATCCTATGAAAGAAAACCCATTAGAGATAGGATCAGTAGTATCCTAGAATGACAAACTTGTTAGAGATGGGGTTAGAAATGCCCTAGAATGAGTTGAGAGTGACAAGTTTATAATTAACGTATTTGTGATTATATATATAATCCGATTTTAGAAAATATGATTTTTGAATATATAAAAGTTATATATTTTTGAAAAGTTAACCAACTAATTGATTGTCGATTGTGTTATGTGATTATTAATCCAACTAATTAAAATATTGATATGATAAAAACAATATGACAATAGAAGGTAAAATTTAGCCAAATAGAATCAAATAATTGATCTGAATTGAAAATTGATCGAAATTGCATATATGTACATGTATATATAATGAACAGGTCATAGCATGAACGCTAAGAAGAGGAATAAAATTGTATGCCCGACAAATTGGTACATGTTTACCATTTTCTTGGGTTCTGATGATTTTACGAGCCGATTGGCTAGCCGCTTGGCTTTTTCTTTTTCTTTTGGACTGATGAGGGCACTATGAGGATAGTTGCGGTTTTAAAGGTCTCCCCGTACAAAGGAAGTTATGGCGAAATTTTTCAGAAATTTAGGGTGTTAGCCAAATTTTTGAAAAAATAGAAAATTCTTAGAAACTGAAAAGTTGAAGAATGAAAGCAAGAATTAAAGTTGAGTTGGTTAGTTAAACAACTTTCAGCTCCGTTCCTTTTTGAGGACGAAAAGATTCTAAGTGAAGGAGATTGTAACAACCCGGATTTTCAGAACCAATTTAAAATTTTTATTTTAGGTATTTTAATGGATTTTGAATATTCAAAATGATTTATTTTAAATAATAATGAATAAAAAATTATTTTAATCAAAGTTAGAACGTATAAATTTATTTTAATTATAAAACGAGCCTGGAATAGCGCGGTAGTTTGAAAATTCAATTTCAAATTTCAAATGAATGTACAGGATTCAAAATAAACCGGATTTCAGTAAAATAAGAAATATTTGAATCGTTTTAACTAGATCTTTCTAACGAATGTGAAAAATCCAGATTTCATAATATAATTTGAAAGTTATGTCCAGCTTAAAATTTGAAATATTCGCTATGGAATTTATATATATTTTATTATACATATGGCCCTTAAAAATAGCCATTTTGCAAACAACCTCCTTTTTTGACAGAACCACTTTTGTTGGATCTGGAATGTTAAATTATTGCTAGATTCCAATTTTCATAATTTTTGGAATTGATACGTGAGCGTAGTGAATTTAAATGTGTTTGGCACTTTTAGTTTGAAATTAATCGATTGGAAATTGACCATTTTTCAAACGGCCTCCAAATTCGACGAAATTAGTTTTGTTAGGACCGTATCGTCAAAACATAGTTAGATTTATTTTTTCTGTAATTTTTGAAGTCAGTATGTGACCCCGGTAAATTAAAATTTTATGTTTAAATTCAATATATATTGATATATATTTTAATTTAAAAATAAACTGATCGAAACAGTCGAACTGGCTTACGAAACATATTCCATTGCGTTCGGAATGAGAGTATTTAGCTAGGGGCGACAATCGTTGGGTTTGATTTGGAGTTCAGATGGATAAACTAGTATAAGTGGAATTAAATAATATAAAATAATTAATATAAATATCCCCTACTCTTTACAAAACCCTAGTCAACCACTATACATGGTCAACAGGAGCCTCCACCGATTCCAACGGCAGAAATGCTCTAGCCTTCCCATGTCTTCTCCTCTCAATCCGTAAATCATTTCGATAATCGCCCAAAACAAAAACAAAATAGCGTAGGGAGATCTTTAATCTCAATAGGTATGATCTGAAACAAGGATCGGTGGCAGCCTAATTTTCTCCCTAAAGTCGTCGTGTTCATGTCTGATTATTGGGGCACCAGGAAGCTATAGTTTCGAGTTGTTGCCAGTAAGAGGAGCCGACGTCGAGGGGCACATTGTGGAGCATTTTGATCGAGCTCCGACGCAAGGGGGTAGCGTGTGTGACGAAAGTTTTGGGGGCAGTTTCATGGGTTGCGGGTCAACTATTTACTGAAGAAGGAGAAAGAAGACACAACACTTCTTTTTAATTGAGGTTTAAGGAGAGAATAATTATATTAATTTTATAATTAATTATTTTAATAATGTAGTTAACCTTTAAACTATCATATTTGGCTCAAATCAAAACAGAATCGCGTGGTTTCAGATCCAATGGAATCCTCTTGTCAAGATCCAGGCAATGGAACTAACTGAGATGAAAACGGAGTTAGCTATGAATTTAGACGGAGTGGAGATGAATGTGAGAACTCCTCTCTAAAATTCTTGTATAGTTATTTATTTTATAACTGCATATATGAACTGCCAGTATTGATATTTATCAGTTTTTAATTATCACAAATGTTGTACGGTGCATGTTAGCTCACCTCCCTCGTCCACAGACCATGGACGGTTTAATTGATTGCATTGTGTTGTGATTGTGATGTGAAATGGAAAATAAAAATATATATGTAAATAAAAAAAATATTCGATGTGAATTTAAATAAATGTATATATTCGATGTGAGTAAAATATATATACGCGATGCGAATAATATATATATGAAATGTGATAATATATATGAAATGTGAATAGAATATATATTAAATGTGGAAAATATATATATGAAATGTGAATAATATATATATGAAATGTGGAAAAAATATATATGAAATGTGAATAATATATATATGAAATGTAAATAATATATATATGAAATGTGGAAAATATACATATGAAATATGGAAAATATATATATGAAATGTGAATTATATATATATATATGAAATGTGAATAATATATATATGAAATGTGAATAAAATATATATATGAAATGTGAATAAAAAATATATATGCGATGTGAATAAAAAAATAGAAATGGCGTAAATAAAATATATATGTGTTGCATAAAATATATATGTGTTGTATAAAGTATATATATGTTGTATAGAATTGAAATGCGATAACATTGATTCTGTGATTTGAAAAAATGGTCATGTATTGAAATAATGATTTGTTTGCTAAAAATATTATTTTTAGCTCATATATGAGATATATAAAATAGTTATGTATTGAAATAAATATTGGTTGGCTAAAAATATTATTTTTAGCATATATATGAGATATATAAAGATGTCATGATATGGAATAACTATTGGATCATTAAAAATATAACTTTTAACATATATATGCGGTATATAAAATCTTCATGATATGGAATAATTATTGGATCGTTAAAAATATAATTTTAACTTATATATGCGATGTATAAAATTGTCATGATATGGAATATTCAATTTTGATTTAAAATTGGAATGGAAGTTGAAATCGTTTTTAAAATGAAGTTATAAAATACGTTTAAATAGAAATCGTCGACATATCTATTATATATATTTAATGGCCTGAATAGAATGCGCCGCGCAGCGATCGTTCACGAATTTCGACCATTGACTTCAAATTGACGAAACAGGAGATCCGGCCGTCGGATTCTCCTAAAACCGAAATCATTGGGTTCGTATTGAAAAAAACTTTCCAATGAATATAAGAGATTTGAAATCTAACAGATAGATTTGGAAATATATCCAAATCAAATTTGGAAAAGGTCGCTACGGATGCAGTACGGTGGCCGTTATTGGAAATCAACTATGAATGCCTTAATAAAATTATTAAAAATATAGAAAAATTGTGTAAAAACATAATAAATGATTTGGAAAGGTTTTGGATGAAAAAAAATCCATATTTGGAAAGATAAAATATATTTTATCGAAATGAACTAGTTATTAACTAGAATAATAATCCAATGTTTTTAAATAAATAAATTGGATTAGTAAATGGTTTTTTGAAATAACTAGAATTTTCCAACGTATGAATTGGAATGGATTTGAATGGAAATAATCTTCAGAATATTTCGGTATTGGATTCCGTGATTATATGGATATTGTTGAGGAATTTGGAAGATATATATGTATAATATATATATATCGTTATTACAATACAATATTTATTGGTTTCAGAATTTGATGTTGAATATAAGCCGATACTATTTTTATTCAGAGCCTTATATTTAATATCAAATTGGATTTTGGTTCTTTAACCTAGTTAAAGCAGGATTAATTTCCAGAAAGTTGAACAATCAATAAGAAATGATTTTTGGGATTGCAACCAATTGGAGTTTGAATAAATCTTTAATTAGATTGTGAATGAATAAATGGTAATTGAATTTACCAAAACAAGTGATGTGATTAAACCAAATTTACTTGATTGTTGATATTGATTGTGGTTGATTGATTGTTTGGATGGTGTTCGACCAGTTTATGAGCAGAATATGCTTTTACATTTAGCATTGGGTTGGGTAAAAATATATGAATGCTAAACACCTTGTGAAACACTTCACGATTTGACGATAAGGTGTTTAGCGATGTTGTGTTCATTTCAAATTTAATGAATGGTTTTGAAATGATATTTTCCTTAATTGGAAAGAACTGTATTCCCGATTTTGGATAGGGAATGTTTTGAATGGTTTTGAAATGATTTCTTACGTGAAAAGAAAAGTATTCCCGATTTTGGATAGAGAATGTTTTATAAAAATGTTTTATAAAACAGAAAGGATTTCGAGGGCTAAACCCGATGATTTCGAAATGATTTGGAAGTGTATTATGGTTTTACATTGTGATTGATTGCGTATCCGATTAGTTGCTATTAATAACATATCTGTTTGGTGGTGGATAATTTATTCTCTTACTTAGCACCCTTCTTTGAGATGTACGAGCTCAAAGGCTATGTGATTAATAGTGAATGATCATATGTGTGGATTGCGATGTGAAGTATTATAGTTTGAAAATACTTGTTATTATTATGTTGTGAAATGATTTTCCCTACTTCGGGATATGAAATGATTTAGTATGTGGCTAAAGATTCGGGTAACCCATGTGACTAAAAGTATGGTTGTTATAGCCTTAAATGGCTTTGGGCGGTGTATGCTTTCATGCGTGGGAGGTGCATCGTCAGTGTAGCCTGCTCCATCGTGGGCACATATATATATCGAGATGCTTAGGTGCGCGCCCTTTGCCTTGTTGATGGGAGAAACCTCCCAATATTTGGTTGCATACTTGTTTGTATGCATTGTGATGATTTGGAATTCATATTACCAAATGATTTGGTTTGAGATCCTGAAGTGAAATTTACTTTGATATAAAAGCAGATATGTATTTCAAATGATTTAAAATAAGAAATCAGGAAATAAAGTCCAAAGGAATAATTTCTGTAAAGTGAATTGGATTTCGAAAATTTATGTTTGGGGTTAAGCCTAAATGGGTAGATTGGAACATTGCATGTTGATTGATGCATTATAGATCCATATCTCTATTATTTGTTTTTTTTTGGTACATTGGTATTCCTGGGAGGAAGCCCGTTCCGTGACATACGGTGTGGTCCCGTGATATGCTTCACACTTTTATATAAGTTAATTTTAATTGTAGAGTTTCTCACACCAGTCCCATGACTGACCTATAGTTTGTATTACCCTTGCAAACTAAGGTGCCCATATTTTCCACACGGGCAGTCGAGTAGTTTTATTTTGCGGATATATTGAGCAGAATTCTGGATTGAAGCTTTAAGCTGTGTCCAAAGCATTAGTAGTCTTCCGCTGTGTTAGTTTATTTATTTTCCGTTGTGCATTGTATTACATTTATTGTAAATAAATCTTCCGTTGTATTATTATTTTGATGCACTCTGATATTTTGTTCTCTTATGTAACATTATTGTGATGTTTATAAAAAGTCTTCTGTTGTTTGTTCTGATGTGTTGTGCGCCTAGAGTTAGCGTATCCGGGCTTCGAACGATCTTGGTCGATTTAGCGATCGATTAGGTCTGGGCGAAATCCATATCGTTACACCATTTACTCTTTGTTAATGAGTATAATTTAAATAAGCTCAATGCAAGTAAAATATCAGAAATGCAAATGAAGAAATTGTAAGTATGAAAAGTTTTGGAATATTTTGGATAAAATTTTGTTTTAAGAAATATCATAACAAGTAATCTTTGAATAGAAAGTTTATTTTGTACAAGCTTAACTTTATGATCAAATGGTTTTGATATTAAATTATAGCTTATATTAGTGTGTTAAAAATTTTAAATTGAAGGTATAAATTAACTTAACTAATTTAATGAATGGCTTTAATTTATTGAAATTTAGTTAGTGTTTTGATAGTTGAAGATAAATTCAATGTTTAAATGGTATTTAAATTTTGAATTGGTTAACTTAAGGATTTTATTAAGTTTAATGAATTAATAGATTAAAAGGATAAAATTTAACTTGTAAAGAATTGATCTAAGTGATGAATTTAATATTTGGAAATTTGGAAGTTGGTTAAAAACCAATGATAAGGAACGAATGTAGAATTCAAACTTCAAATGAAAATTGAAGATGAGAAACTTAAGTTGTGATCTAACTTGAACACTTGGTTCAACCTGAAAGGTTTCCAATTGAATTTTAAGTTAAATTTTAGTTTGATTTCGGCATTGGAATCGATGCTAGCTAAATTTTGAAAGTCTGGAAAATTGATTTAGACTGGAATATTTCTTAAAATTGGTATTGTTTCCTTTACAACTATATATGTTTAACCATTGTTTTCTATTGATTAACGTATTAAATTTGTCTATCTTATTTAATTATTCTATACCAAATTTATTCTGATTCTGAGCAATTTTGCAAACTATTTTGTATTAAAACATATTTAATTTATTCAAACCAATTTTATAAACCCTATCTGATTTATTTAAACTATTTTTAGACCAGAACCTATTTATTCTATTCAAACCTATTTATATCAAGCTTATTATTCTTTGATCTATTATATACCAAATCCTACCTATTTTATTTCAAACATATTTTATCAAACCATCTAATTCATTTAAACTATTTTCACCAAAACCTATATAATTTATTCAAACTTAATTTACCAAAACCTATTTTATTTCAAGCTTACTATTTTTGGATTTAACTATTTTGAGATAAAGCATTTATTTTTTATTAGAGAAATTTAGTTTGAAATAACTGAATGTAAAGATCCAATTGAATAATGATATTTTTGATATGTAACCCAAATTGAATGTGAAGTTTTAATAATGAATTGATTTGTGAATATGAACTAGTTTTGAAATGATATCGAATATTCATATCAATTGTGAAATCAAACTGAATTGGTATTAAAATGGAATTTTGAGAATCTTTGATTTTGAATATTTGATATGAAGTTTTTGAACTTATGTATACATGGAAGATTTATACAAGAACGATGAGTAATTCGAAAACTATTGATTTGGAAGGTGATTGTTATGAAATGAAATCTTATATAATGGAATTTATAAGAATGATATGTTTGAAAACATGATTTGGAAAGGAAGTCTTATGTTAATTGATACTTATATAAGTGCGATATATGCAAAAATGAAATGAAGTACTATATGTATAAAGTATCTTATGTTTTCAAAACTAAAGATATGGGGAAGTACCTTCCAGTGTTTCATACTCAATAAGTAACATTTGGGACCTCGGGT
Source organism: Allium sativum (assembly GCA_030737875.1). Taxonomy (NCBI): domain Eukaryota; kingdom Viridiplantae; phylum Streptophyta; class Magnoliopsida; order Asparagales; family Amaryllidaceae; genus Allium; species Allium sativum. The sequence continues at coordinate 828,566,618 of CM060909.1, forward strand.
CCATTGAAAATCGTAGCTACGTTGGAACTCCGTTGATTGGAGTGTTCATTGAAATCAGAATCTCACTCGATGAGATCATGTTTGATATATTACTGAACTGTTCTAGCGTAATTCGCGGGGCGCGATGCCTACAGTACAAGCAATTCCACTGGAACAATGGTGTAACCGCCACATAACTGCGATCTAGACGCCATAGCATAATTCGATGAGGCTCCATGCCTTCAGTACAAGCGACTTACTCAGATAATAGTGTAGCCGCCGCGTAATTGCGATATATGGAAAACAACCGTGGTGAAATTCGAGGGGTGTGATACCTACGGCATAAGCAATTCTACTGGAATAGTAGCGTAACCGCCGTGTGTTTGCGATCCATGGGGGAAAGTAATTTCTATATCTATTTTTTTTTTAATTCTAAGTACATTGGGAGTTGAAACAAGTATACATTTAGTACTTGGGGATTTTAAGTCATGCGTCATTACCACCGTATGCCTAAATTTCTGTAAAAACAAAAATAAACATGTTAAACTTCGAGTTATCAAGTATTTTCAAACTTTAAATAACAAATCAATAATCTGAAATTAAAACTTATATAGCCTAAACAAATAAACTAAGAAAGAGGGTTTTACAAGTCCACAACTTTGAAATATAACAAAATACCTTTTCCTAAATTTCCAACATGAGAATTTTATGTTTAAATTTAATTAAAATTTTATAAAGGTTTTATAACAAATTTAAATTGATAGTAAATGGACCTTGTAACTTAAAATCAAATTGAATAAAATTTTCGAGTTTTGAAACTATAACATGTTTAACCTATGTAAATTTTACACACACACACTTATATATATATATATATATTTGTTAAGTATGATTTGATATTTTATATAGTATTTCAATGATTTAAAATGAAACTAGTATTTCAAAAATTATAGAAATTATTTTAAGGATTTAAGTGTTTTTCCAAACTCACTATTTTGAAATATAACATAACTCTAATCTTTATATTTTTATTCTTTGAAGAAGAAAATTCCAAAGCAATGATTTTATATATATCCAAGTACAAGTTTAACAAACTCGGGTTTCAATAAAAGGGTTTGGCTAATTTAATTATATGGAAATTTTTGAGTTTTAATCCTATATTTTGGTTTGTTCTAATAAGTTCAGCTTAGTAAAATTTGTAAGGATATTATAGTTATACCTAAGTAATTTTTAATGACCTCCCCATTTCGAGACGAAAAGCTTTGAGTGGGGGAGATTGTAATGACCCAAAAATTTTGACGTCTAAAAAAATATGAATTTAATTTAAATCTAGTGTTGAAATAAACATTTATATTTGAGATTTCACTTAAAAATTTAAAATCTAGTTTATTTGAACTTGGTATTTTATAAAATGTTTTGTATGAATAAATGTTTGATATTTAAATACGTATGGTTTAGTTAAAATCAAATATAACTAATTGAAGTCAAATTTGTTCGAATATTTGAATTTGATTTCGTAATTTAAATTTGAAATATAACTTAAGAACTTAAAAGCTAATATATCTAGTAGAACTTGATTTTGAAATATAAACTTAAAAAATCCAAGTTAAGAATTCAAAATTTAATTCATTTGTATGTTTGAAATTGGGTTGGAATAAAATCATCATATATGTGTTTGTGTGATAATTTGAAATTTAAAAACCAAGCTAATTTAGAATTTATTTAAAATAAACTTGAAATCGAATTATAAACATATTGTTTGAATATTTGTAAATTTTTATTTTTAAATTAACTTGAGAACTATAACCTAATTTATATCTTAAATTTGAACTTGTTTTTAATTTATTTAAGAAATGTATTTTAAAATGTATTTGAAATAAATTAGTATTTGTTTGTATACTTAAGAGTATAATACGTAGTATATACAATTGGAAATATTTTTTTAATTGACTTGGCCACTTGTTCTAATATTGTTGTACATCTTGACACTTGTATTAAACTTGCTGTAAATTTACACATGTCCCTAACTTTTCGCTGTCCCCTTTTTCCTTTTATTTCTACCAAAACCCTTCTTCCTCTTTCACTTACTCAACTGAGAAAAAAAATTCCCATATCGAAATCAAATTCGCTCCTTCTCCTCAAACTAAATTGCCTCCCCAAATCAAAATAATGGCACCCTCTTCTCTTAAATTGAAATCACCGCCACTTTTCATCACTGATTTGAACCTTGCCTAGTCACATCAACGTTGCCACCAGACTCGCCTGCCTATGCACTGCTCCTCCGAGCTCTAACTCAGCTCTTCCACACAAGATTCTTCATAGTTCATGTTCCTTCATCACTGTTATTTTATGGCGAGTATCTTACGATTAACTTTATTAGTATTTCAACTATTTCGAAAATTGGGCATTTTTACTTATTTTTTGATCCTGTGAATTCTCTTTGCTATGTTTTGAAATTCATCGCTTTGTTTGTGACCAAAACCTGCATGCTTGTTTGTGTACCTATGCATCCCTGCCATTTTTAAACTTGTGTCGCACTGTCTTTCCCTATAACTGTAAATGTTAAACTCCTTTATACCTCACCTTGTTATGTTTGTAAACATGAAAATGTTAAACTCGAAACCCACTTATGAACCAAAAATATTCTAACTTGAATACTTACATTGACATATTCCCTAAATTTAGTATTTGCGTTGGTCTGAAAAGGTTAACCTGTAGTCACCCTGATGCTTTGCTTCTGTGCCATTTTGTACTTTGACCTCAACTGTCTTTTGACATGACCTTGTGCATGGTGCTGCTTGCATACCCTGACCTGTAATGTTTGTTTGGCTTTAGCCTGCATTTGTTTGTTGCATTTCTGTAGCCACTGGTTTTGTGTTGGTCATGCAACTGTCTTGTTGCCTTGTTTTAAGAGCTGAAGCACACCCATGTTTTGAGTCACACTATTCCGAAAATGAATATTGTTTTATGTGATGCGTTACTTTGTTTCGTAACCTGAAATTGAATCTGATCAGTCCCAGTCAATTAATAAGTAATGTGACCTGTTTTCTTTTGTATGAACCATGTTAAATAACCATTTTTCATAAATTACTGGTACTACTTAATCATGTTGTGCTAATATACATGTTGAAACTTGAATAGTGCCCATTGTTGTGTACACTCCGTGCTTGTGAAAATTGAATAAACTTTATTAGTATCCTTATATTCACATGTCTGGACTTGAAGTTGGCCTTACTGCATGCCTTGAAACAAAGTAGGACAGTTTTTAAAAATTAAATGAATTGAAAAAACTTGCTGAATTTAGACCCCAATGCCTTGTTGAACACTGTAGCCATGCTTTGCTTTGGTTAAAACTTGAACTTATGATGATCACCTGAACATGCATATTTTTGAATGTATATGTATATGTGTATATACATATGTGTATATTTAAGCACATCAAATACTGATGCAGAGCTATTTATTGGTACGGTGAAATGATGGCCCTTCACTTGTTGATGCCTACTATCTATATTTTTTGTTTTTTTGTATGTACTTGACACATCTTAAACTATGTAAAACCTGCACTATGTATAGTAACATATTTATATGGGTACACGTACCGTTTATAAATTGAGACTTGGAATTTGTAGTGGCCTGTATAAGGAGACAACACATACATACACCTGTTGCCTTGTCCTTTTTATGTGCCATAATGTGTGTAGCATGTTGCCATGAAATTTTCCTGTGTCTGGTTGAAACTCTCATCTTATTATTTCGCAAAACTTATGCTGCTACCTTACTAAAACTTCCTTGTTGATCCTCTGTTTCGTACTAAAGGATTGGAATATATTGATAAAATTGTTGACCCTTTTTATATTGACTGTTGATAAAATTGTTGCTATATATATTCACCTTAGTTGGAAAATTTTCACACCTATATTATTGGGGTATCCAATTCAATTTGTTCACTTTCGTGCACCCTTGCTGCATGCACCTGAACTGCTATATAGTCGTACCCACGTTTAACTGCCTTATTTGTGCATGTCTTGTTGTTCACTGCCTTGATTATTTGTGCTTTTGCTTTTCATATTTGTACATGTGCATGTGTGTATATGTAGGCTCCTGTGATCACGGTCCCTTGAAAAAAAATAAACTGATATTGAACGGACACTACATAACTGTGTATTTGACGTATGATACATAGTTGATGTTAGGATTTACTATGAATTTTTTGAGTAAAGTTAATCCTGACTCGGGTATTTTATGTTTTTGCATGGACGCTCGGATCAGACCCGAGTGTTGTAGATCTAAAGCTTTCAGCAATCCAAGCTTGAAGCACGTGAAATCGTGTTCGCTTTGGTTCGTCAAATTTTGTAGTTTTATTTTAATTAGAAATCTTATGTATGTATTTAAATCTTCAGCTGTGTGAAATAAAAAAAATTAAACTTTGATATTTTTGTAATAAAATCCCGCTGTGAGATATTGCATTATCTATTATGTCTATGATTCTGCGTGATTTTCTATTGAAACCCGGTAAGCTAAATAATTATCTGTCGCTTTGAACGTTTTCAATTGGTTTAATTTCCGACTTAAAGCGGTCAAAAAAGCAGGTCGTTACAGACCTCCACCTCTGTACTCGCGTTAGCCAAGGACATTACAAGTAATGTTATCAACTAACCCGAAGAATAAGGTTGTTGAGGAGCGACCATCTGTATGATAGCTTTGAACGAGTGTTGTATATGTCGGATAACGTGGTCTTACTTTTCAAATCTCAAGAGGAAATCTGACATACCTAATTCAAGTTCAAATTCACTATACAATGGCTATGCATAACTTGAAAACGATATAAAATAACATAATAATAAACGGATCAGTCTAGCTGTACTTGTCCTGATAAACTGAGATAGAAATAGAGATATAACGAGAAATATGTATACACAATAAAAACAATGTTCACATGTAAATGTGAAACCCCAAGAATGCCCACATAATATCTCAAAGAAATCTTAGTGCTACAAAAGAATGTCACATTCTAAATGATATAGCTACTCACAAGAAATGATGTTCTCTATCAAATCAACACGAAATTGACAACATATTATCAAAACACGAATATGGTCCTAGACCAAAATGATGTGAAGATCGTCACATGAAGGGAGTCTGAAAAATCCATGAATCGAAGTTGCCCAAATAGTCCGAAGACTCTCAAGATGAACCGGAGTTCCACAAATAGTCTGAAGACTCTCAAGATGAACCGAAGAATCAAGGAAAGTGTAAGTTACTTCAAGCTAGTAAATATAAGAGTTAAGCTACATTTCTCATAGCCACTTGCTCTACTTGAATATTTACGAACAAGTTGAATATTTCACTAGAAGACGAAACGATCATTGCAATGGTTTTCAATCCAACGAGTCCAAGAATTAACCAACAAAGCAAACGCAAGGGTTCATAGTCCTTGTTTTTACTAAGGCGTTTAATTGGATTTTTCATACGAGTGAGGAAAAAGGTTTATATAAATATATACTAGTAGTTTGGAAGACGATTTACAAAATGACTTTGTATGAAAAATAACGTTAGAAACCATTTTAATAAAGATTTGGTATCTACTAATAATATAAAACCCTTTATAATTTAAAGTGGCAAATCTCCTAAAATATCGATTGTAATAACAATCGATCTCAAAATTCACGTTATATTCACGTTTTAATAACATGAATTAAATTCCACGAATATCGATTATAAATCTGTTCACCACGAATAAACCGAAAGTCAATCTAACCGAGCTGTTGAAATACATGGATTGGAGCAACTGAAAAGTCAGAGGAAAAGAGCAAATGATCCGAAATTCGGCCGGAGATAAGCCTAGAATTGCATAAACTGTTGACCATGGTATCCACCGGTCAACAACACAGAAACATGTTGCAGACGTTTGAACCCAATGGTCAAACGTCTGACCTAATACTGATCAAAAACAACGAACAATTTCAGATGTCTGGGTTTCAAATCCAGACGTCTGAACAAATTTCAAATGTTTGGAACTGATCCTTAGACATTTGAAATCTGGCCTGGACAATTGTTGGTCTTGGCCATGAATTCTCAATCGATTTCGGACGAGCACGGATGAATGGTTAAGGTTTATATTGTCATGTAAGTGACAATGAAGCTTTCGAGGCTCGCCGGAACAACCCAAAAACTACAACTCAAATCCTAACAAAGGCTCACACTAGAATTCATCGAAATGAAATCAAAACTCATAAATTGGAGAGTTCGCACACAAACAAACCAAATCACCCAATGCATACACAACATAAAGTGCTAAAGGCACACTAGCCAAACATATAAGCTTGAGTCATAGATGTGAGTTCACAAGAATTCACATTTGATTGTTAAGAAGCAAGAAGATGGTGCAAAACCAAGCTAGAACTCTTTTTTTTTTTTTTCTGTTTTACTCCAGAATCTCCAATCCATACACAAACACACAATATTTCCTAAGAATTAGGTTTAGGAAATCTCAAAAATAGAAGAACGAACAAGTTGGAGAAGATGGAGATGATCTTACCCAAGCACTCTTCAAATTAACAAAGCAAACACACGAATTCCTAAGAGATTGAGCTTTGGAATTTTGATTTCCCTCTTCCTTAAGGCTTAGGAATTTGTTTAAGTAGTAAATGACTTGAAGGAGGTAGAGAGACTATGTAGGCGGCCTTCATTGGGTTAATGGCTACTTTAACCAAACCAAACTCAACTCAATAGTCTCAATTTTCACTAACTCCAACATATCGATGTTTATAGTTTTAAATATCGTAAACGACATTTTGAACTCAATGAAAGTGATCTCAAATCCAAATTCATTCATAAAAAAAAAAAAAAAAAAAAAAAAAAAAAAAATCAGACATACACACGATTAACAATGTTATATTTAAATATATTATCGTGAAATATGCGAATTGTTACAACAACGCTTCCATACATATATGTATTGGATCTTATGATTGAACATATCATATGATGTAACTAGACACAGACTTATATAGCATATTCATCCTTGTACAATGCAACTTTTATATAATAAATCAATATAGCAATTGGCAATGTGAAGGTGAACTCATTATAGTTATACAGGATTCATTTTACAAATTCCCCAATGTGGGACTTGTCTCAACACGCCCCCGCACGTGTGGCATATCATGAGCCTAACACGTGGACTTTTATATTGGGTGACGTGGATAAGTGTGGCATTGTGCGCACGAATTAAACCCGCTCTGATACCATGTTAGAAAACCCCATATTATCACAAAACCAATTGGCAATGTGAAGGTGAACTCATTATAGCTATACAGAATTCATTTTACAAATTCCCCAATGTGGGACTTGTCTCAATATAAATCAATATAGCAATCATAAAACCTGGTTCTTCTTAATATTACTTTAAAAGAATAAGTTGTAAATTAGTTGTTTTCCTATTATAGTATTAGCTGGTATACGGTTGCATATGGCTTCAAGTAATCTAATATAAATATCAATCACATGTATTTTTGGTACTGACAGAAACTATTATCAATTTCCGAGAGAATCTATTGCTCAACTATTTCAACAAATCTAACATTATTTTCTTTACAACTTTACACTAGGTAGACAAGATTTTATCAAAACAAAGAACAAATGGAGATATCATTTACATTAGATTATTAAAACATTAAACGAAGGAGATTTCAGATTATGAGCAAATCGGGTAGAATGACAAACTTTAAAGAACAAAAATTAGAACAAACGACATTAAGTTTCATTTTTAGGTTGAAACACAAACTAAAAAGGCAAAAAAAAAAAAAAAAAAAAAAAAAAAAAAAAAGGAAAAAGATATAATTAGCGTTATATTCAGGTTTAAAATGTTAGATGTAGCTAGCATGATATTCATTTTTACACTGCACAAAATACTAAATAATTTAGCAATATCTTTCAACTTGATTTTCTTAAAAATCTGCTCTTCAATCTAAAAATAAAACTTGATATTATCAAACTAATTATTTTTAAAATCTGTCACTATGCCTATTTCCATTAGTAACAAAAAATGCGATGGAACTTAACATTGAAACATCAAAGACATACAACCTCGTGCAACAAATCTGTACGCAAAAGGTTCATTCACAATCGAGTTGGTACATAGAAAAGGGAAACATCATGACATTACAATAACATCAGCGTGACTAGCATGAGGCCTTGAAACAGTTACAACTGTACAGCCCACCAAATGCACACGATATTATAACAGATTAGTATCCACAATATATACATATGGGGTTAAAAAAATTCTTGAAAAAATGATTGTAGGGGGCAAAAAGAAAGAAGAAAAAAATCATTTCACGGAGCTGTGTTTATAGCCATCTGCGCAGAACAACAATCTGTAAGCCTGGGTTTAGGAAAGGAGAAATGTTAGAAAATCTGTAACAAATTAAGGAAAATTGCGAAATGTAGAGACATAAGAAACAAAGAAAACCCCAAATAATTTTTCCTCAGATTTTATCTCCATCATGATTTTCTTAACCTCAATTTCTTTGGCTTTCTTAGCCCTACTCGTAGAAATGAAGGGAGATCGGAGCATTAACTATTACTGGTCAAATACAATTATCTGCACACTTTATTCTGCCAGTGGTACGAAAGTTCGAGGTTAGCAAGCTGCATAATATTATTGCAGAAATATAGAAGTCCAAGTGTTTGATACTACAGAAGATATTATTTTCGTTATTATACAAAATTACACTAATTATTATATGCAGACCATGTCATAAATTTTCAACCAAATGATGAAAAATTGTGATTAAAATGCATGATTTTATCTTACATAATGCTAAAGCAAAGGCCACTGGGGAACCACAAATTGTTTTCCTACCAAAATGCATTCCCTTCATACATACGCACCTCTTTTTTATTTAAAAAAACACTAATTATTGCTGACATAAATTTCCATGGCAAAGACAATAAAATATTACTGGGTCTAGTTTCCAAAGCAAGTAATTGTTACTGAGATAGATTTCCAAAGCAATAAATTATTATTGGGTTTAGTTTTCAAAGTTAACAACCATTTAATAATAATAAATTATTACTGAGATGGATGCACAAGCCTCCAGAGTTTTCTCGAGAAATGAGAAATCTTTTTTTATTTATTTGTTCATGAACTATACTATATTATAATTAGTGAGTCTCATTTCAAGAGCTCAACTAATTCCGGATCTATATCTTCCTATTTTCTTCCCCATGCCTTCCACTTTGCCTTAACGTTTTTGCAATCAATATTTTTAGGAAGTTGGCGTTATTTCTCATCAGGTAAATCCTAACCCATCAGCCAATAAGGTTCGTCTCAGCCATAGTTTGAAATCTCGTCCGAGACCACGAGATCTCGTCCTTCTCGTTTCGGTTTCAGAAGTCACCGAGACGGAAACACTGGAAATTCTCGTTTCGGTTCGTAAACAAAAACACATAGCATCGATTGATTAGAAAAAGAAAAAAAAGCAAACCCTAATTCGAGCATAGCAGATTCGAGCACAGAGAAAACCCTAGCTCGATATAGCAAGCTTCGATCTTCGATGTCGATCTACGTCTTCGACTTCAGGAGAAGCAGTTCGCAAGTTTTTTTTTTTTTTTTTTTTTTTTTTTTTTTTTTTTTTTTTTTAATCCTTTCCGGCTTCGAGTTTTCGATTTTTCTTTGAATATGTTTTGTGGCTGCGTAAAAGTTGCGTTAAATATTTGTATGGGCCGTGGGTTTTGCACTGCTAAGAATTGGAACGTATTCAGTTTATTCTTCTAATGGGCTTAAAATTGTTATGGGATTTGATTTTGAATTTATATCTTGAAGCTAATAAATATAGATGTCCATAATGTATATTTCCATTTATTATTACCGAACAGTGACTGAATTTTTTGTAGATTATACTTCTATGTGTATTTGCAACATTTATCATTAACATTTCCATAAAAAATATAAAAATTTGATTTTTGGACCGAAACCGAAACTGCCGAAACCACCGAAATTGACCGAAACTAGTAAATTTTCAAACGACCGAAACCGAAACCGAGTTTTCAAACCATGGTCTCAGCAATCAACTGCTAGAAGCCCAACAGCCTCATCATTTTCTTCTTCTGTTCCAATCTAAAGCTACCTTTAGATGTCAGAAACATGGCGCCTATGGAGTAGAGGGAGAGACACACTGTTAGCCCTACCGATTCGCAGCTGAAGAGACTTTTGGGTATGTTTATGTACGAAGTTTGTTTAACTCAAAATGTTATGCCTATATTGTTAATCATAATCTATGCTCATTTTAAGGAATTAAAAACCTTTGTATTTTCGGTATGTTTTCTATATGCGTGATGTTTGTGCAATAACAAGTCAAATGATACTCAAGAATGTGTACAGGTCATACAAATCACATTTGATATTCAGACATAGCAATCAATGACAATTTTTTGACAAGCTAACTATGTTCACAATTGTTGATTTCCCAATCTTACAAATGCTACAAAAATAGAATAGGTATGCTTATTTGTTTTTATCTTTAGTTCAAGCACAATCCAGCTCAAAATCTTCCTTTTGATTGTTCTGAAATTTACTGCTCCTACAATGATTATTTGAAGGTTTCGGTCAAGAAGCAATTGTAGCCAGTTTAGCAACTATTTCATTGAAGATAAACATAGAGATAAGAATACGTATCAAAAGAACTGAAAATTTTCATACTGCATATTTAGAAGCTTATTTGGATTAGAGGAAGAATAATTTTATTTTAATACCAATATTTTTAATGAATGAAAAATAATAAGCTATTTAATTTATTCAATATTAGTTTATAAGATTTGGATGTACATGCACAATATTGTTTAACTTAGAGCTGAAACATGCAAACATTCAAACTACTTCTTTACATCACCAGCTTACTGAACTATCAAGCAACATTTTGTTAATTAGTTTTAGTGAAAGAAACTAAGATTAACTTTTGGCATTTCATTTGATGATAAATGTAGAAGTTAATCGTTGGTCTCCTTCTTCGTATATGTGGAATCTTCCTTCATCTTTTGGCATTTCCATATTCGTTTTCCGGGCACCTCAAATTTCAAGTAATTTTCAATCTTTTTCATTTATTGCTTTTCGTTTTACAGACTCAAATCACCTGCTTACTCTTCGGAACCAGCGTTGTTGAATTGTTGATTGTCTTCAAGGTTTCAATAGTTACATTGACTGAATTCAGGAATCATTTTGATTAATATCGCTTTGATCGTTCTTGTTGAATTATGCGATACTATGTGTTAGATTGAGGAAATTTCGGGTATTTCAGAAATTTCGGATCTAGAGGAAATTTCGGGTATTTCGGATCTAGAGGAAATTTCGGAAATTTCCATATACTTCTCTATACTTATATAAGCTATCTTCTGGCTTTCAAAAGGCAAGAATCAAGAGCTTGGATACTTGATTGAAATCATGGGTTTATTTTCAAGGGTGAATTAGGGTTTATAACCTAATTTCAATTCTTCAATTCTATTCTCCTCAAACTCATTTCTATATTGAAATATAGTGATCATTGGATCAAGCTCTTGTATTCCTTTCATCGTGGTAATAAATACTCTCTTCAAAATGGATGTACACTAACAAGATGTTAGTGGAACCACTGTAAATTCTTGTGTGATTTATTTTTGCTACTATTGTCATTAGTTTCTTGCTTGTGATTGAGATTTGGATTGTTCATGATTGGTTGATAATTGTTTGTGACTAGAATTATTGATTTGGTTGTTTTTGCAAGTCTAACAACGATCTAGTCTTCCGCTAGTGTTGTGGTTTAGATATTTGATTCGAGTGGTCTTGAATCGGATTAATCATAACGGTTCCAATAGTTGGTATCAGAGCAATTGGTGCTTATTTGGTGTTTGTGAAAATGCCGGAAACGGATAATAGCTCGGTAAGTCCTTCAACCGGAAGTCTGAATAGTGTGGCGCCTTATGTAGGGGGTTCATATGCGGCATCGGATTCTCAATTGGTAATTGATAAGTGAAATGGTGATAATGACTTTGAGAAGTGACAATGGAAAATGAAAGTGGTTCTTAGGCGGAATCGGGTACACCGAGTAGTATTTAATAATCACTTATTGTCAAGTGATATCTCAGATGTTGAGAGAGAGGAGATGGAGGAATGGGCTTACACTACTCTTCAACTTGCTATGGGGGAGAATGTGATCTCCGAAATTAGGGGTGAGACTACCGCTGAAGGTATTTGGGACAAGTTGGAGGAATTGTATATAAAGAAGTCGCTCACTAACCGTCTGATCTTGTTGCGGACGTTTTTCACTTTCAAGATGGAGGGTAATTCGCTTAAGGCACATTTGAATGCCTTTGATGACTTGCTTATGAAAATGAAGGCCGTTGATTTGAAGATTGAGAAATAACAAAAAGCGATGGTATTATTGTGTTCGTTGTCGGACCGCTATACGGGTTTCTCAAATAGTTTGATTTATGACCGAGATACTTTGACTCTTGATGATGTCAAGACGGGTCTTCTTAGTGAGGAGTTTAGAGATCAAATGAAGGAGATGAGTGAGGGCAATAGTGGAGTTAGTAGTGGTCATAGGTTGTTTGTGGAGAAAGAAAAGAATGTGAAGAAAGGAAACCGGGGGCGTTCTAAATCAAGGAAGCCTGGTGGTAGAGGTAAATCGAAAGAGAGAAATGACAAGTGCTTTATTTGCAAAAAAAAAAGGGATATTGGAAGAATGAATGTCCGGACAAAGATAAGAAGGAAGTGACATCTTCATCCGTAGCGGTGGAGAGTGGGGATGGTGAGATAGACGAGAATGTGTTGACGGCGGTAGCATCGGGTGTTTCGGATAATGAATGGGTGCTCGATTCGGGTGTGTCGTATCATATGACGCCAAATAGAAATTATTTTTCGTCCTTTGAAGTCAAAGAGGGAAATGCAATTGCAATGAGAAATGATGTTATTTGCAAGTCGATGGGTAGTGGCTCCATGCAAATAAGGATGTTTGATGGAGTTGTCCGCACGCTCACCAATGTTCGCTATGTTCCAGAACTTAGGAAGTCACTTATATCTTTGGGGCAATTGGATTCTCTAGGATGCAAGATCACTATCGAAAAAGATTGCTTGAAGGTTTCGAAGAGGGAGCTTGAGGTTATGAAAGGTGCTAGGACTCATAGTATATATTTGCTTCAAGGTGTAACCGTAGGAGGTGAGACTTGTGTAGGTGTTGATAGTTCTCGTGACTTGGATGTGACACGGTTGTGACATTTGAGATTGGGTCATGTCTCGGAGAGGAGTTTGGATATTCTTCGGAAGCGGGAGATGATCGAGGGTGAGAGTTTCAACAAACTAGAGTATTGCGAGGAATGTGTCATGGGGAAGCAAACAAGGGTATCATTCGATGAACACAAACATGACTCAAAAGAGGTTCTTAAGTATGTTCATTCAGATGTTTAGGAACCGGCACCGGTTGCTTCTTTGGGTGGAGCTCGTTATTACATTTCTTTCATTGATGATTTGTCTTGAAAGGTATGGGTGTATGTAATGAAGGCCAAGTCGGAGGCATTTGCTAAGTTCAAAGTGTGGAAGGCTCTTGTTGAGAATGAGAGTAGCAAGATTTTGAAGGTGTTAAGGACCGGCAATGGCGGCGAATATGTTTCCCGGGAATTCTTGGAGTATTGTAAGCATCACGGAATCCGAAGACATTTTACTACACCAAGAGATCAACAATCTAATGGAGTAGTGGAGAGAATGAACCGAACTCTACTTGAGAAAGCCCGATGCTTGAGATTAACATCGGGTTTGTCTAAAGGATTTTGGGCCGAAGTTTTGTCAACCGCGGTGCATATTGTGAATCGAATTCCATGCTCGACCATTGATAGCAAAATTCCGAAGGAAGTGTGGAAGGGGAAGAGTGTTGACTTAAGATATCTTCGTGTGTTTGGTAGTCCGGTTTATGTGCATGATCCGAGGAATGATAAGCTTGGAGCTAGAGCATTCAAGGGGGTCTTGCTTGGTTTCACGGACGGCGTGAAAGGCTGTCGGATTTGGAATCCGAAAACGAAGAAGGTTGTTAATTCTCGTTATGTCACTTTTGATGAGTCGACTTTGTTCAAGGAGAATGAGAGCTCATCGGATGTTCCGGATTTGGTTCATGGTGAATCAAAGGAGAAGAAAGTTATTCCCACATTCCAAGTGGTAGTAGAGTTGAAGAAGAAGCTCGTGGGGTAGAAGCGGTTGATGAAACATCACAAAGTCGATGTGACAACCGCGGGTATCAAACCACCGACCTCCCCGAAAGCAACACCACGCACTAACCACTGTGCTAAAAGATCTTTGTGTTAGCTTTTCGAGAGGGTGTTACAGACTACCCCCCTTAAAGAGTCCAACGTCCTCGTTGGCTCATATCACTCACCACTCAGGCGTTGTGCATGTAAGCCGCATCAGTACCACACCGACTGACATCCGCAGCATTACACACACAATTCCAGCTGGGTATAGGCTCTGATACCAAATGTGAAAACCGCGGGTATCGAACCACCGACCTCCCCGAAAGCAACACCACGCACTAACCACTGTGCTAAAAGATCTTTGTGTTAGCTTTTCAAGAGGGGTGTTACGGACAACATGGTTCCCCTAGTGATGTTGGTGATGTACATGATACTAGAGAAGTTTGGACTCAAGGTGGAGCCAAAAGGGGTTTGGGTGATAGTATTGCTACTCGGGTTGGTCGACGTGCAATAAGACCTCCCGAAAGATATGGTGATTGAAACTACCTTAGCTTTTATGATCATTTGGACTATGCTCTCAATGTAGTCCAAGATGAGCCGATGGACCTTGATGACGTCATGGAGTCGAGAGAGAGCTCGAAATGGATGTCATGGAGGAAGAGATGCAGTCATTGATAAAGAACCAAACTTGGGATTTGGTTCCACTTCCTCAAGGAAACCGTGCTATAGGGTGCAAATTGATTTACAAGGTGAAGGATGATGAAAGGTACAAAGATAAGTTAGTGGCAAAGGGGTTTGCACAAAAAAAAGGACTATAATGAAATTTTTGCACCGGTGGTACATCATACTTCTATCTGGGTTTTACTAGCCATAGTTGTTATCCATGACTTGGAGTTGGAGCAACTTGATGTGAAAACCGCCTTCTTGCATGGAGACTTGGATGAAGACATCTACATGGAGCAACCGGATGAGTTTGTTGTAGATGATAAGTCTAAAATGGTTTGCAAGTTAAAGAAATCACTATATGGGTTAAAGCAACCACCTAGACAATGGTACAAGAGATTCGATTATTTTATGCTTGAAAGTGGCTTCCATCGAAGCACCAAGGATGCTTGCGTATAGTTCAAGAGGTTAGAAAATGATTGTTGGGTGTACTTACTATTGTATGTGGATGATATGCTCATTGCTTCCAAGAATAAAAATGAAATCAACAAATTGAAGATGCTTTTGAAATCGGAATTCGAAATGAAGAATCTTGGAGAAGCAAGGAAAATCTTGGGCATGGAAATTGAAAGGGACCGAATGCATTTTGAGTTAAGATTGACTCAAAATGAGTACATTAAGAAAGTGCTTTGTCGGTTTAGCATAGGGAATGCAAGGCGTTAAATACACCTGCATATGAAGCTTTCGGATAAGAGATCACCTATCGAGGATAAAGACAAGGCTTATATGGCAAATGTGCCATATGCAAGTGTGGTTGGTAGTTTAATGTACGTTATGGTGTGTACAAGGCCTGATATTGCAAATGCCGTCGGGGTGGTTAGTCGGTATATGGCTAATCCAGGGAAATTGCATTGGAAAGCCGTGAAGGCTATATTGAGATACTTGAAAGACAAAGCATCTCATGGTCTTATTTTTGGAGGTAGTGATGAGAGCAGTTGCAAGTTGGTTGATTATTGTGACTCGGACTACACCGGTGATAGGGATCGGAGGAAATCAACCTCCGGGTATGTCTTCACACTTGGCGGGACAGCCATAAGTTGGAGATCGAAAATTGCAAACCGTAGTTACTTTATCCACTACGGAGACGGAGTTGATTGCCGCGGTGGAGGCGGCAAAGGAGGCACTCTACTTGAAGCGATTGTTGTGTGACTTGGGTTTTGAACATGAGAGTATCGATGTTCGATGTGATAGCCAAAGTGCTATACATTTGGTGGACAATTTGGCGTTTAGCTCTCGGACCAAGCATATATTGCGGTGAGAGAGTCATTTCTTGTAGTCATGGATGAGGGTAAGGTAGTATACCTTCGGAAAGTGCACACAAAGGATAATGCGGCGGATATGTTTACTAAAGCATTGCCAGTAGAAAAGTTCAAGCATTGCTCGAACTTAATTCGTTTGTTGAGTTGCTAGGTGCCATGAGGTGACACGGTTGGAGAGTGGTTTGCTTGTTTGGAAAGGAATATCGGTGAGAGATTGGATATCTATCTTCACGGTAAGTACTCGTTTTCACCCCCGAGTACATTGTCTTTTTGTGAGACTGGTTTAGGAGTTGGATGTTTAAACACTTCATTGACGGGTGGGGGCTATGCCAGAGTTCATTTGGGAAACATTCAAGCTTTCTTGATCGAAGGTAGAAGGAAATGCTTGAGTGCATTGGAGTTTGTGATGGAGATGGATATAATACCGAGGTGGAGTGTTGAAGTATGAGATACTATGTGTTAGATTAAGGAGGAAATTTCGGGTATTTCAGATCTAGAGGATATTTCGGGTATTTCAGATATTTCGGATCTGGAGGAAATTTCGGGTATTTCGGATATTTCGGATCTAGAGGAAATTTCGAGAATTTCCATATACTTCTCTATGCCTATATAAGCTATCTTCTGGCTTTCAAAAGGCAAGAAGCAAGAGCTTGGATACTTGATTGAAATCAAGAGTTTATTCTCAAGGGTGAATTAGGGTTTATAACCTAATTCCAATTTTTCAATTCTATTCTCCTCAAACTCATTTCTATATTGAAATATAGTGATCATTGGATCAATCTCTTGTATTCCTTTCATCGTGGTAATAAAATACTCTCCAAAGTGGATGTACACTTACAAGATGTTAGTGGAACCACTATAAATCCTTGTGTGATTTATTTTTGCTGCTATTTTCATTTGTTTCTTGCTTGTGATTGATATTTGGATTGTTCGTGGTTGGTTGATAATTGTTTATGACTAGAGTTATTGGTTTGGTTGTTTTTGCAAGTCTAACAACGATCTAGTCTTCCGCTAGCACTTGTGGTTTAGATATTTGATTCGAGTGGTCTTGAATCGGATTAATCACAATGGTTCCAACAATTCTATTATCCATGCCTTTGGATGAGCTTATTATATTGCATTTGCATATTAACTGGTTCAGTTGGAATTGATGATAATTTGGAACGACTTGATTTTTAGCCTCTTTGTAAATTAGTAGATTTTTTGCTTGAATAATTTAATATAATCAGTGGATGTTTCATTTGCTTCAATCATTCTCAACATACTTTATCTAATGCTCCCTTTTATTATTCTGCCATCCCATTATCAAGGAGTTGATGTAGTTGACCAGGATGTAAAGAACGTTAGTGGCACTTTTTGGTATGCATATCTTAGAATGGTTCTTTGTTCTTTTCATCCTTTAATTATTTTTAGTAAGTTTTCTTTCTTTTTGGATGTGAAATGCTATATTGTTGGTATTGATGAGGTTTTCAAATACAGTTCACTACATACTTTAGGGGGAAAAGTAAGAGTGGTTTGGCTGTGTAATGAAAAGAAGAATGAATCATGCATTGGATGTTGATATTTTTGAATGTACTTTTGAATGCTAGAAATATTGGTTGTGGATTTTTTTAGCAAGTCGATCTTTTTAAAATTATACTGCATAGGAAAACTGTTGTATCAACAACTACACGTTTTCTTGATTTTCTTTCATCCTAACATTTTATTACTCTACCGGATCCACATGTTCGAACTAAAAAGCTTTTAACCATATTTTCTCTTATATTAAGCCTAGCTATTGATTATCCCAAAACAAGAATGTAACGAATAACTGTTTATCTAGCTGTTATATTTTCTTTTAAGTTAACTTCATCCCACCTAAACAATACTAATATTATCCATCTATTATATTTTTCTTTGCTTTTTTCATATGCCAACTTATTCCTCAAGACCAGCACTGAATGCTAAATATGCTTCAACAGATTATATTACTTTGACCTGCTCTGTTATTGTCGTATGTAATTTTGAATGTTACAATTGGATAAGGTAACTTCATCTCCCTTTCTTTAACAGATCATGTGCTGTTTTATAGCATATTGTGTATTATATGTGAATGGCGTTCCGCGGTGGCTGGTGGGTGCACTGCATGTATATTAAGGTCGAACATCAAACAATTATCATTCCAGGTGCAGGAAACATACTACTAGGTGTTATAGTATTGTTGCGCCGCAGCATCTGATAGTTTCTAAAGGGTATGCTGTATTAAACTTATTATATCTGTTGTACTATCATGCTATTTTACATTAGTTCAGGGCAATTTCTTGGCGACATTGCCTCATGGTTTACAAAGACATATGATCATTTCCTATTTCATTTTAAAAATGTTTAGGGAAAGTAGCCTGGTCATTTTTTGATACCATCATTCCAATTTCAAGGCCTAATTTCTTATTGAGACATTCTAGAAATCTGTAATTTTCATGTAACATATCTAATATCTTCTTCAATGCAATCAGATTGTTTTGTTATCAGTCTTTATGTGGTGGTTGGAAAGACCAAGAATATGTACGCACTGAAGAAGTATCTTGGAAAGTATCATTTCTAAATTTTAACGTTATATATATATATTATATATATATATATTATATATATATATAACATGATTATTTACAGCAGTGACAGGACTGTATAGACACCATAAGGAAGAAATACTTTCTATTCCAGATGGAACACAACAGATAATAAGTTTAATGTCACAAGAAGCCATAAAACAACTAAAAATCCAGAAATATAAACTAATCCACTTAGGACTAATAGTCATAGGCATAAGAGGAATAATTAGACAAAAAATTGGAACAAAACTATTATTAATATTAATTGATGATAGACACCAAGATATGGACAAAGCCATATTTGGAATGATGGAAGTTGATATGAACAATAATATAGGCATTGCTTATATAGCTCCAAATTTCAGTTCCTTTTATATTTACTTTTGTTGGAACCCTTAATTTTTTCAAATTTCCTGTATTGCATATCAAAGGAATATTGATTGGTATATCAATATTGTTTAGATTATTATCTGTGACTAATTCATCTTCACTAGTTGTTATAATTTTTCCTTTATCAATATTTTGAATTTTTTTTTTTATTTCCTCAATTTCTAAATCAAAATTATTTATTCTTTCTTCTAGGATTTTTATTCTTTCTTCGTTTATCTTATTTCTATCTGTATATATTATTTTGTTTTCTCTTGGTGGTTCTATGTTAAATTTATTTTTGCGCAAATTTGACATATTTCCATTGTACATTCAGTACATTTATACATTTTGCCAAATGCAGGATACCAAGGACAAAATTCACATTTTGTTGTATCTGTTCCCATTCTAAATTTGAAGTTATGGGTACATATATCTTTATTAACCATATTAAACATGTATTCATTTGGTGTGTTTTCTTCGAAATTTGTTAATTCATTGATTAGTGTATAATTTGTTGAACTTATTTGTTCTTCTTCTTCTAATCCTTCTAGAGATACTATTGAATATATTGTTGATGTTTCTGAGACATCAGAAACAATTTCTAGTAAGTCTTTTTTAACTGAATTAACAAGATTTGATTCACGCGTAAAAAGATTATGTTTTTTGGGACATGAAGAGGATAAAGTCCTTATTGATTACATGCAAAACATGTAATGGTATTTGTATATGTTTTTCCGGGGTTGTATTTCCTAACACGTTTTTCTTTATTTAGATAAGGTTTTCTAGCATTTGATTTTCTGAGATAATATTTTTTTGCATATCTTTTCTTAAATTTGGGTTTATTATCTATTTTGTAATTTCTTATTCCATACTGTTGTGGAGTATATATTTGTCCACAAAATCCATAGTCTTTCTGTTTTAACTCTCTTTGCATTTGTATATACGTACATTTCTTTTTTAATTCTGAAACTATATGCGTTATTCTTATTCCTATGTTATCATATCCTTTAGGAAGATTTTCTGCTTTATCTTGGTAACATTCTATCCAAGACCTATGTATTTCTTTTTCCAAATCACGTGGTAATTTGGAAAACATTCTATTTCATATTTCAGTACTGCAATAATTTCCTGAAATAGTTGCATAATATAAAAATTCTTTTAGGAATTTTATTATGTATTTCCAATCTAGTAATTGGATTTGTTCAAGGTCTCGCATAGCTTCTTGTTGTCTAATAGTTGTTCCTGTATTTACATCTCTTCATGTTATTATCCTATGTATTGAGTAGGCAAAATTATATATATTGATTCCTTGTGCTACTAGAACATTTATTTCGTCTGGAAAGTTTTTCTTATATGCTTCCCATATAGCTTTAGCTATGTCACCTAAGTAATTTTTTGCTATTCTTATCATTTCTTCACCAGAATTAATATTTGTATGTCTTGCTGTATAGTCTCTTGCTATAGCAGCAGTCCATTGTTCTAGATAAGTATCTAGCAGTTGTGGATGACATTCTGTTACATTTAGGATAACTGAGTCATTTTTGAAAAAGGATGTTTCATTTGGTATTCTTTTTCCAGCTGTTCTTATATTTTTATTTCCATTTGTGTATGGTTCAACTTGTTGTCTAGGTGGTTGTCCAACATGTAAGGCATTGGTTGGTCTTGATTTCTATTTGGATATGTTATTCCTGAACTGGCAGTTTGTTCATGGTCAACTAGCTCCATATGTTCAGTGAATTCTGATATTATATCTTCAAGAATACTGTGTTATATGGTTTCTTTATCGTCTCCTCTTGAATCTTCTAAAAAATCATCAAGATTATGTATTTCTCTTGTCCTTATGTTATTCTCATCATCTATGCAAACAAATGTATTTTCATTTGCTTGATTTGTTGACCTTAGGGTTTGTTCTAATTCATATATTTCAGATGGTTCAAGAACCATCCCTTATTCTTTTGGGTATATTATTTTATCCATTTATTCTTTTGTTTAATTCTTCTGTTTCTTCATCAGTTATAATTTTTTGTTGGTTTGATGGTCCATAGTCTATGAATCTTATGGACATGGATTTGTCTAAATTATTATATGTTACAACATCATTTGGTTTTAATGCTGCTGTTAGGATTTTCTATTTTCCATTCATGACCAGCAAGAATAGAAGAATCTATTTCCATTGGTTTTATGAAAATTATTCCTGTGGAATTAAGGTTTCTATTACCTTATCTAATTTTATTTTTATTTTTGGTGTAAATTTAGACATGCATTTCCCCAAAAATGTTATATCTAATAAGATTTTTTTTCCTATGAAATTTTCAAATCCTTTAGATTGTATTATTAAAGGTGGTGTCTGGCGCAACGGTAAGGTTACCCGACTGGTAATCTGGAGCGCGCAGGTTCGAGTCCCGGCCTCTTCACATATGTGAGGGAAAGGCTTTGGCACTAATCGACCACCCTCAGAGCCCGGAAAGCCATGAGAATAGTACCAGGATGGGAGACTGACCTGGGAAGTCCTCTCGCGCTTGAGTACGGGAGCCTTTGGCACTGGGTATCCACCTTTAGATTGTATTATTATTTTTATATGTTTGTAAAAATCATTTAATGTCATAGTAAAATTTGGAGCTATATAAACAATGCCTATATAATTGTTCATATCAACTTCCATCATTTTAAATATGGCTTTGTCCATATCTTGGTGTCTATCATCAATTAATATTAATAATAGTTTTGTTTCACAAAAAAAAAAATCTAACTAATCCTCTTATGCCTATGACTATTAGTACTAAGTGGATTAGTTTATATTTCTGGATTTTTAGTTGTTTTATGGCTTCTTGTGACATTAAACTTATTATCTGTTGTGTTCCATCTGGAATAAAAAGTATTTCTTCCCTATGGTGTCTATACAGTCCTGTTACTGCTGTAGATAATCATGTTCTATAGATTTCTCTAGGATTTAGTAAATTTAGTTGATTATTGAAAAATATTTCTATGTCTCTGTATAAGTCAATTATTTCTTCTAATTGGGCTTGTGTATTATTAGTTCTTCTTAGCATGTTATCAATCCAGCCTGTGGATGATAAACTATTTGATTCTATTGGTCTATCTGTTATAGTTCTAGATGGACCTGTAAAAGATAGTCTTCTATTGTTCATATTTGGTCAAGTTTTTTATACATAAGAAAATTGATTTTAGTTTTCCTACTTGCAATATGTGTTGTGGGATCTTTTGGTCCTAAATTCATTTTATGAAGGTTTTCTGTAAGTTTATTTATTTCATATTCTTGTCCTTTACCATTTCTGTCTATGTCAAACATTTGTGATTGGATGTTGTCTATTTTGTTTTGAATTTGACTTAGCACAGTTATTATTATGTTATTTTGCAATATTTGTATCTTATCGCTTTTTCCTGGTACATCATCTTTATTGTATCCTACGTTTATGTTTGGGTCACTGAGTCTATAATTTGTTTCTGCGTATATAGTTGCTTCTTGATAACACTTGTTTTCGTAATTCATTAGCTTAATATTAAGTTTTTTATTTCTTCTAACATTTTCTCAATCTGTTGTATCTGTAAATCAAATTGTTTTTTGTCCTTTTTAGATTGCTCTTTTAATTCCTTTATAAGCTTTTTAGAATATATTTCAATATCTTTAGGCTTATTTTCTTCTATTAAATTTTTATGTTTTATAATATCATTTTTATTGGGGAATTCTTTTAATTTTATGACTTTAAATTTTTCAGCTAATTTATTAAGAGCTATTTCTAAGCTATCTATTTTATGTAAGTTTGTTTTCAAATAATCTTGGTTACTTGATATTTGTTTTAACATACGTGTTTTTGTTTGTTTAAGGTAATAACCTTTTATTTGGATTACTTCTAAATTCAAATAGTTGAATTTTTTATAATTCATGTTTTATTCATAATGATTGGATGTGGTCTATTTTGTTTTGAATTTGACTTAGCATAGCTATTATTATGTTCTTTTGCAATATTTGTATCTTATCGCTTTTTCCTGGTACATCATCTTTATTGTATCCTACGTTTATGTTTGGGTCACTGAGTCTATAATTTGTTTCTAAGTATTTAGCTGCTTCTTAATAACACTTGTATTCGTAATTCATTAGCTTAATATTAAGTTTTTTATTTCTTCTAACATTTTCTCTATCTGTTGTATCTGTAAATCAAATTGTTTTTTATCCTTTTGAGATTGCTCTTTTAATTCCTTTATAAGCTTTTTAGAATATATTTCAATATCTTTAGGCTTATTTTCTTCTATTAAACTTTTAAGTTTTATAATATCATTTTTATTGGGGAATTCTTTTAATTTTATGACTTTAAATTTTCTGCTAATTTATTAAGAGTTATTTCTAAGCTGTCTATTTTATGTAAGTTTGTTTTCAAATAATATTGGTTACTTATTATTTGTTTTAATAATTTATTTTTCTCAATTATTCCCTCAAGGACTAATTGCATCAGGTTATAATGTTTTTTGGTCTATGCACAAAAAATTAATTACTAAGACTATGCATGCACATGAAAATTACACAGAAAACTTACCATATCTATTCTATTTATATCTGTCTTATTTATTGGTATCAGAGCCTAAAAGATTACTAGGCCCAATCATTATGAATAAAACACGAATTATAAAAAATTCAACTATTTGAATTTAGAAGTAAGTAATCCAAATAAAAAGGTTATTACCTTAAACAAACAAAAACACGTATGTTATATAAAGGATAATATGTATACACATAAAGTACACTCAGAATCCGAACATATGAACACAATTATAGATTTAATTATAGAATTGAGTGAAAACTTATATCTTTATAATGAAAAACATTATAACCTGATGCAATTAGTTCTTGAGGGAATAATTGAGAAAAATAAATTATTAAAACAAATATCAAGTAACCAAGATTATTTGAAAACAAACATACATAAAATAGATAGCTTAGAAATAACACTTAATAAATTAGCTGAAAAATTTAAAGTCATAAAATTAAAAGAATTCCCCAATAAAAATGATATTATAAAACTTAAAAGTTTAATAGAAGAAAATAAGCCTAAAGATACTGAAATATATTCTAAAAAGCTTACAAAGGAATTAAAAGAGCAATCTAAAAAGGACAAAAAACAATTTGATTTACAGATACAACAGATTGAGAAAATGTTAGAAGAAATAAAAAACTTAATATTAAGCTAATGAATTACGAAAACAAGTGTTATCAAGAAGCAACTATATACGTAGAAACAAATTATAGACTCGGTGACCCAAACATAAACGTAGGATACAATAAAGATGATGTACCAGGAAAAAGCGATAAGATACAAATATTGCAAAATAACATAATAATAGCTATGCTAAGTCAAATTCAAAACAAAATAGACAACATCCAATCACAAATGTTTGACATAGACAGAAATGGTAAAGGACAAGAATATGAAATAAATAAACTTACAGAAAACCTACATAAAATGAATTTAGGACCAAAAGATCCCACAACACATATTACAAGTAGGAAAACTAAAATCAATTTTCTTATGTATAAAAAACTTGACCAAATATGAACAATAGAAGACTATCTTTTACAGGTCCATCTAGAACTATAACAGATAGACCAACAGAATCAAATAGTTTATCATCCACAGGCTGGATTGATAACATTCTAAGAAGAACTAATAATACACAAGCTTAATTAGAAGAAATAATTGACTTAGACAGAGACATAGAAATATTTTCCAATAATCAACTAAATTTACTAAATTCTAGAGAAATCTATAGAATATGATTATCTACAGCAGTAACAGGACTGTATAGACGCCATAGGGAAGAAATACTTTCTATTCCAGATGGAACACAACAGATAATAAGTTTAATGTCACAAGAAGCCATAAAACAACTAAAAATCCAGAAATATAAACTAATCCACTTAGGACTAATAGTCATAGGCATAAGAGGATTAGTTAGAAAAAAAATTTGGAACAAAACCATTATTAATATCAATTGATGATAGACATCAAGATATGGATAAAGCCATATTTGAAATGATGGAAGTTGATATGAAAAATAATATAGGCATTGTTTATATAGCTCCAAATTTTACTATGACATTAAATGATTTTTACAAACATAAAAAAATAATAATACAATCTAAAGGATTTGAAAATTTCATAGGAAAAAAAATCTTATTAGATATAACATTTTTGGGGAAATGCATGTCTAAATTTACACCAAAAATAAAAATAAAATTAGATAAGGTAATAAAAACCTTAATTCCACAGGAATAAATTTCATAAAACCAATGGAAATAGATTCTTCTATTCTTGCTGGTCATGAATGGAAATAGAAAATCCTAACAGCAACATTAAAACAAAATGATGTTGTAACATATAATAATTTAGACAAATCCATGTCCAAAAGATTCATAGACTATGGACCATCAAACCAACAAAAAATTGAAACTAATGAAGAAACAGAAGAATTAAACAAAAAAATAAATGGATAAAATAATATACCCAAAAGAATTAGGGATGGTTCTTGAACCATCTGAAATATATGAATTAGAACAAACCCTAAGGTCAACAAATCAAGTAAATGAAAATACATTTGTTTGCATAGATGATGAGAATAACATAAGGACAAGAGAAATACATAATCTTGATGATTTCTTAGAAGATTCAAGAGGAGACGATAAAGAAACCATATAACACAGTATTCTTGAAGATATAATATCAGAATTCACTGAACATATGGAGCTAGTTGACCATGAACAAACTGCTAGTTCAGGAATAACATATCCAAATAGAAATCAAGACCAACCAATGCCTTACATGTTGGACAACCACCTAGACAACAAGTTGAACCATACACAAATGGAAATAAAAATATAAGAACAGCTGGAAAAAGAATACCAAATGAAACATCCTTTTTCAAAAATAACTCAGTTATCCTAAATGTAACAGAATGTCATCCACAGCTGCTAGATACTTACTTATCTAGAACAATGGACTGTTGCTATAGCAAGAGACTATACAGCAAGACATACAAATATTAATTCTGGTGAAGAAATGATAAGAATAACAGAAAATTACTTAGGTGACATAACTAAAGCTATATGGGAAGCATATAAGAAAAACTTTTCAGACGAAATAAATGTTCTAGTAGCACAAGGAAGCAATATATATAATTTTGCCTACTCAATACATAGGATAATAACAGGAAGAGATGTAAATACAGGAACAACTATTGGACAACAAGAAGCTATGCGAGATCTTGAACAAATCCAATTACTAGATTGGAAATACATAATAAAATTCCTAAAAGAATTTTTACATTATGCAACTATTTCAGGAAATTATTACAGTACTGAAATAGGAAAAATACTGTTTTCCAAATTACCAGGTGATTTGGAAAAAGAAATACATAGGTCTTGGATAGAATGTTACCAAGATAAACCAGAAAATCTTCCTAAAGGATATGATAACATAGGAATAAGAATAACGCATATAATTTCAGAATTAAAAAAGAAGTGTATGTATATACAAATCCAAAGAGAGTTAAAACAGAAAAACTATGGATTTTGTGGACAAATATATACTCTACAACAATATGAAACAAGAAATTACAAAATAGATAATAAACCTAAATTTAAGAAAGGATATGCTAAAAAATACTATCTCAGAAAATCAAATGCGAGAAAACCTTATCTAAATAAAGAAAAACATGTTAGGAAATACAACCCCAGAAAAACATATACAAATACCATTACATGTTTTGCATGTAATCAAGAAGGACATTTATCCTCTTCATGTCCCAAAAAACATAATCTTTTTACACATGAATCAAATCTTGTTGATTCAGTTAAAGAAGACTTACTAGAAATTGCTTCTGATGTCTCAGAAACATCAACAATATATTCAATAGTATCTCTAGAAGGATTAGATGAAGAAGAACAAATAAGTTCAGCAAATTATACACTAATCAATGAATTAACAAATTTCGAAAAAAACACACCAAATGTATACATGTTTAATATGGTTAGTAAAGATATATGTACCCATAACTTCAAATTTAGAATGGGAACAGATACAACAAAATATGAATTTTGTCCTTGGTATCCTGCATTTGACAAGAGGTATAAATGTACTTAATGTACCATGGAAATACGTCAAATTTACGCAAAAAATAAATTTAACATAGAACCACCAAGAGAAAACAAAATAATATATATAGATAGAAATAAGATAAACAAAGAAAGAATAAAAATCCTAGAAGAAAGAATAAATAATTTTGATTTATAAATTGAGGAAATAAAAATACAAAATATTGATAAAGGAAAAACTATAACAACTAGTGAAGATGAATTAATCACAGATAATAATCTAAACAATATTGATATACCAATCAATATTCCCTTGATATGCAATACAGGAAATTTGAAAGAATTAAGGGTTCCAACAAAAGTAAATATAAAAGGAACTGAAATAGAAATTTTAGCATTTTTAGATACAGAAGCTACTAGTTCAACTATATGTTCTAGTATAATACCTCTAAAACATGTCACGAAAGCAAAAAAACCAAAACAAAGTATGCAATTTGATGGAACTACAAAAATATGTACAGATATAATAAAAAACATAAATGTAAGTTTAATAAATACTCGTGATGAATGGTCACCCCAATATAATATAAAACAAGTATGGGTTCTAGAACTTAACTTAGACGGAATAAAACTAATTTTAGGATTATATTTTTTATTAAGTGATAATGGATCTTTTTCATTTAACAAAGACTATTTACAAATTTCAAAAAAGACTACATTAATCCCGATACTATCAGAATAT
The DNA here is from genome assembly GCA_030737875.1 of Allium sativum. NCBI lineage: Eukaryota > Viridiplantae > Streptophyta > Magnoliopsida > Asparagales > Amaryllidaceae > Allium > Allium sativum. The sequence continues at coordinate 828,594,602 of CM060909.1, forward strand.
GCACTAGAGAAGCGTGGTGGAAATAAAGATAACAAACAAAAAAATTGCAATTGCCCGGTACCAGGACAATGCAAAATACTAATAAAAGAAAACGAACTAACAAATACTAATGCAGAAAATGAAGAAATAGAATTAATAAAATATGATGAATATGAAAGCATAGAAATTACTCTAGATTTAATAAACCCAAACAAATTAAGTAAAATTCTACTAAGTACTGATGACATAAACCAAATTATTAGCAAACTTAAAAAAATAGAAATCATTGGAAAAAAATCATTAAAATATTGAGAAAAAGATTCTATTTATTGTAAACTAGATATAATTAATCCGGATATTACAATTAAAACTAGATCACCCAAATATGATAATTGGATGATTGAAGAATTCAAAATGCACATAGATATTCTAAACGAATTAGGAATTATAACAAAAACGGACTCTAGACACAGAACATCAGCGTTTATAATACAAAAGCAATCTGAAAGAAAAAGAGGACAAAGTCGGATGGTTATGGATTACACAAGATTGAATGACAATACAAATGAAGATGGATATTGCATTCTAAATAAAGATGTACTAATCAACAAAATACAAAATAACTATTGGTATTCCAAGTTTGATTCAAAATCACGATTTTGGCAAATAAAAATGCATCCAGAATCAATATCTTGGACATCCTTCACTTGTTCAGAAGGACATTATGAATGGCTTGTTATGTCATTTGGACTAAATAATGCTCCACAAATATTCCAAAGAAAATGGGATAACATATTTAGACATTGTAGTAAATTTACATGCGTTTACATAGATGATATACTAGTTTTTTCGAAAACAAAAAAGAACACATTTCACATTTATATACGGTATTTAAACTTTTTAAAACCCATGGACTAATAATTTCTAAAAGAAAGATTGAATTATTTAAAAATACAATTGATTTCCTAGGAGTAAAAATAGGAAAAGGACAAACAGAATTACAACCACATATATCTAGAAAAATATTAGAATTTCCAAATAAAATAGAAAACTTAAAACAATTACAATCATTTTTGGGATTAATAAGTTATGCTAGACTATTCATACAAAATTCATCCAAATACACTGAACCTCTATATAATAAAGCAAGCCCTAAAGGCAAAAGAGAATTTAATAATGAAGACATAAAACAAATTCAAAAGGTGAAAGAATTAGCAAAAAATCTAAAACCATTAACCTTACCATTATTCACTGACTATTTAATTATAGAAACTGATGGTTCTTCATTAGGATGGGGAGGAATATTACTAAGTAAAAAGCATAAAACCAATCCAAAATCCACTGAAAAGATTTGTAGATATACTACAGGAAAATATAAAGAAAAAGTTTATAGGACTTCTTTAGATTATGAAATATTAGCAATAATATATATCTTAGAGTCATTTAGACTTTTCATAATATCACAAAAGGAAATAACGATCAGAACAGACTGTGAATCCATAGTAAAATATGCAAACAACAAAAAAGAAAAAAGCATAATAAATAATAGATGGTTAAAATTCAAAAATGCAGTCTTAAACTGTGGTGCCCAAATTATATAGGAACATATCAAAGGTAATTTAAATATACTACCAGATAAATTATCAAGCCTGTTTATTGATATTCTTGAAAATTGTAATTCTTAAACAGGGAAGACGAAACAGAAATATCTCACACAAAACCAATGACAAACGGCGGGTTATTCCTGAAGACATTCAAACAAAACAGATTCGTCACAAATGCCCATTTAACTGAAGAACAACAGTCAATATGTGATAACATATGGAACTTATCCACAACAGGAGCAGACAACAGTAGAAAACTCAGCATCTTATACACTCTTGTTGATATTTTCATAAACAAGGAAAAACCAAAGAGATTTACACATTATTGCCTGTTTAATGGACCAAGTGCAGGCATATATATCTCTTGAGAAGAAATGATACCAAGACTGAAGGAACTTGAACAAAACCCCAGATATGGGATACCATATTTCAAAGGCTATTACAATTATGAGACAACAAAGGAAGCTATAGAAAGTCGGCTTGGAAAGGACTACATAGTCTCAGACAGTATCAAACAATTACAAATTATAGCTTCAGGAGTAAATATAAAAGAAGAAAACTTAACTCCTACAGAATTAAGTCTAAGGCCCAAGACATCATTTGCAACAATAACAGTCAAAGAGTACAAAAGGGAAAAATGGTCCAGCTTGGTCAAATTCCACAAATTACTCCAATACAAACAAAAAACAAGACAATCTGTTTTTCTGAGACTTTCAACAGAGAGATACATTTCCTACAGACCACAAAAGAGCAAAATGCAACTACGTACAAAGAAATCTATTCATTATTGACAAAGATCTCTACACAAAAAATCCTTGGATTTAAGATTACATGGGAAATAATAAAAAATCAAAATATTCCATGTACAAAACAATTTACAGATTGTAAAGACTTCTCCACATATCGCAGGTGCACAATAATTGCATCTATGCCTCTTATAAGTTTAAGACTCTCACAATACAAATACCTAGTTCACAACAAATTCACCCTGGATCTTGCCACTTTATTGAACTACGGATTCATCAAGGAACTGTACCTAAATGGATGGCATCAGACAGATTTGCCAAAACCTCTCAATTCAATCACAAATTATTTCACAGAGATCCTTGATACAGAACTACATCTTGCGACTACAACAGTTCCTCCTCATTATGAAAATGACATAATAGATCCATCAAGACATATAATCAAAATCAAGGCACAAAACTTTGATTTAGATTTTCCAATTTGGGAAGAACATACAGAGTTCACAGACAAGTCTACACCAAAAATGAACGAACAACAACATTATGAAAGGTATCGTGCCTACATAATACGGAAAAACCTAAATTGGGATAATACAGACAAAACGAATTACAAGCTGTATGCAAAATCACAAGTAACAAAGATATACATATCAATGAACATAGAAGAATTTGGCTCAGAATATAGGCCTTTTGACATCTTTCATCTTAGGCCTAACATCGTAAATATTTACAAAAAGCTACAAACAAAACTTCCAGAAGATTGTGAATCTACAAGTAGTAAAGAGATGGAGATAAAAATGAAACCTCCGACATGAAGTGACAGCACTAATTGGATCTATTCAACATAGGACATATGTGGACAAGGTGGAAAGCTATGATGTAACAACACTAACTAGATCTACCCAAACAAAGGACTAACGTGGACAAGATGAAAAGCTACTACATATTAATAGATTCTCCCCGAAACCACGTGGTAGAATAAAAAATTAAGAGTGGAGAAGCATTATCTGTAACATGTAATATTATTAAGCTTTGTGTAGACAGCTGTATACTTTATATGGACAACTGTATGTTTATATTTGTGTGTAACCGGATGCTTAAGGCTATATATTAGCATCCATATCATGTAGAAAAAATATCGAAGTGTGTAAAAGTGAAGCTTGTAAGTTTTCTAAGAGTGAAATAATAAAAAAATTCTTATGCAAATTCTGCAAATATATTCTTTAATGGCTACCTCGGAAAACATGAGCTAAATGTTCAAGACGTGAATCAAAGAAAAAAGGTGAAGCGGCCAAGGTATGATCTTTAACCTTTTAATTCCAGATAAACTGTTTATTTATTAAGCAAAAATTATTCTGCATGTAACAAAATTCAAAAGACGTAAACTCGTTTGAAAGAACTAAGTACCCACTTTTAGGCGTCAGTCAAATAGACATTAGCCGTTTAAGAGAAGCGGTCCTTAGAGTGAAAAGGTGAGGATTTGTTATAATGCAAAATTATTGAAACTTTCTAATGATAACATTAATCTGGAATACCATAATACCTGCTTTGCTAAGTATTCTAAGATTCATGTCTTCCTTTTAAAATCATATAAAACCTAAGAAAATTACGAACTTACTAATGGAATTTTTACAAAATCACTTAGAAGAAGAATTTCTTACTAAGATTATGTTTGTCCTAAAAAACACATATTTAACAGAAAAGGACCAGTATACTATTGCAAATATATTTAAACACAAATACACAACTGAACTCGTAGATTTAACAGACTCTTGCTTAAACCTATTAAAAGTACTAAATAAAGTAGATATTTTTCATTATCTTAATAGAACACAAAACAAAAATATAGTTTTAAGCCAAAAATTTCTAGATTTGTTTCATCAAGAGTGGACAAATCTTATAGAACAACAAGAAGAAAGAAACAGATCCACAGATTATGATTATGATTTTGATATGGATCTGTATCATGATCAATAACATGGTAGGACAGAAAAATTACAGGAGCCTAAACCAAAAATTAGAAGACTCTGAGAATAGAGGAGGTTCCTAATTCCCAGTTTAGACATCCACTTAGTGCACCCTTGGGTTTAACCTAAAAGCTGCCACTAAGGTAATATATATATATATATATATATATATATATTATGCCGAAAAAACACTGTTTATACAATCAAGATAGTATTATTCTACGTACTCAGACAGAAAAAAATAACAGGTACTCCACTACATATTTTTTAGATATTATCTATAGCATAATTCTATAGCATACATATGCCTTATTACTATTCATTTACAAACACTATTCACCTGAATGCTATCACTAATTGCCTCTAAAGCAAACATATAATTACTCTATTCTACATATTATTACTAATATTTTAGAATTGTTTGTAAATATGACTTTATATTTAATTGGTACAATAGAAAGTTTAGTAGAAACGCTAGATATGCTGGATATACCATTACATGAAATGACTAACTCTTATTTCTTTGACGAATTAGATTTCATATACCATGGTCTATGCACAACAAATTAATTACTAAGACTATGCATGCAGAAAATTACACAGAAAACTTACCATATCTATTCTATTTATATCTGTCCTATTTATTGGTGGTATCAGAGCCTAAAATATTACTAGGCCCAATCATTATGAATAAAACATGAATTATAAAAAATTCAACTATTTGAATTTAGAAGTAAGTAATCCAAATAAAAGGTTATTACCTTAGACAAACAAAAACACATATGTTATATAAAGGATAATATGCATACACATAAAGTACACTCAAAATCCGAACATATGAACACAATTACAGATTTAATTATAGAATTAAGTGAAAACTTAAATCTTTATAATGAAAAACATTATAACCTGATGTAATTAGTCCTTGTGGGAATAATTGAGAAAAATAAATTATTAAAACAAATATCAAGTAACCAAGATTATTTGAAAACAAACTTACATAAAATAAACAGCTTAGAAATAACTCTTAATAAATTAGCAAAAAAAATTAAAGTCATAAAATTAAAAGAATTCCCCAATAAAAATGATATTATAAAACTTAAAAATTTAATAGAAGAAAATAAGCCTAAAGATATTGAAATATATTCTAAAAAGCTTATAAAGGAATTAAAAGAGCAATCTAAAAAGAACAAAAAACAATTTGATTTACAGATACAACAGATTAAGAAAATGTTAAAAGAAATAAAAAAACTTAATATTAAGCTAATGAATTACGAAAACAAGTGTTATCAAGAAGCAACTAAATACGTAGAAACAAATTATAGACTCAGTGACCCAAACATAAACGTAGGATACAATAAAGATGATGTACCAGGAAAAAGCGATAAGATACAAATATTGCAAAATAACATAATAATAGCCATGCTAAGTCAAATTCAAAACAAAATAGACAACATCCAATCACAAATGTTTGACATAGATAGAAATGGTAAAGGACAAGAATATGAAATAAATAAACTTACAGAAAACCTACATAAAATGAATTTAGGACCAAAAGATCCTACAACACATATTACAAGTAGGAAAACTAAAATCAATTTTCTTATGTATAAAAAACTTGACCAAATATGAACAATAGAAGACAATCTTTTACAGGTTCATCTAGAACTATAACAGATAGACCAACAGAATCAAATAGTTTATCATCCACAGCCTGGATTGATAACATGCTAAGAAGAACTAATAATACACAAGCCCAATTAGAAGAAATAATTGACTTAGACAGAGACATAGAAATATTTTCCAATAATCAACTAAATTTACTAAATCCTAGAGAAATCTATAGAACATGATTATTTACAGCAGTAACAGGACTGTATAGACACTACTTTCTATTCCAGATGGAACACAACAGATAATAAGTTTAATGTCACAAGAAGCCATAAAACAACTAAAAATCCAGAAATATAAACTAATCCACTTAGGACTAATAGTCATAGGCATAATAGGATTAGTTAGACAAAAAATTGGAACAAAACTATTATTAATATTAATTGATGATAGACACCAACATATGGACAAAGCCATATTTGGAATGATGGAAATTGATATGAACAATAATATAGGCATTGTTTATATAGCTCCAAATTTTACTATGACATTAAATGATTTTTACAAATATATAAAAATAATAATACAATCTAAATGATTTGAAAATTTCATAGGAAAAAATATCTTATTAGATATAACATTTTTGGGAAAGTGCATGTCTAAATTTACACCAAAAATAAAAATAAAATTAGATAAGGTAATAGAAACCTTAAATTCCACAGGAATAAGTTTCATAAAACCAATGGAAATAGATTCTTCTATTCTTGCTGGTCATGAATGGAAAATAGAAAATCCTAACAGCAACATTAAAACCAAATGATGTTGTAACATATAATAATTTAGACAAATCCATGTCCATAAGATTCAGAGACTATGGACCATCAAACCAATAAGAAATTGAAACTGATGAAGAAACAGAAGAAGTAAACAAAATAATAAATGGATAAAATAATATACCCAAAAGAATTAGGGATGGTTCTTAAACCATCTGAAATATATGAATTATAACAAACCCTAAGATCAACAAACCAAATAAATGAAAACACATTTATTTACATAGATGATGAGAATAACATAAGGACAAGAGAAATACATGATCTTGATGATTTCTTAGAAGATTCAAGAGGAGACAATAAAGAAACCATAGAACACAGTATTCTTGAAGATATAATATCAGAATTCACTGAACATATGGAGCAAGTTGACCATGAACAAACTGCCAGTTCAGGAATAACATATCCAAATAGAAATCAAGACCAACCAATGCCTTACGATGTATGACAACCACCTAGACAACAAGTTGAACCATACACAAATGAAAATAAAAAAATAAGAACAGCTGGAAAAAGAATACTAAATGAAACATCATTTTTCAAAAATAACTCAGTTATCCTAAATGTAACAGAATGTCATCCACAACTGCTAGATACTTATCTAGAATAATGGACTGCTGCTATAGCAAGAGCTATACAGCAAGACATACAAATATTAATTCTGGTGAAGAAATGATAAGAATAGCAGAAAATTACTTAGGTGACATAGCTAAAGCTATATGGGAAGCATATAAGAAAAATTTTCCAGACGAAATAAATGTTCTAGTAGCACAAGGAAGCAATATATATAATTTTGTCTACTCAATACATAGGATAATAACAGGAAGAGATGTAAATACAGGAACAACTATTGGACAACAAGAAGCTATGCGAGACCTTGAACAAATCCAATTACTAGATTGGAAATACATAATAAAATTCCTAAAAGATTTTTTACATTATGCAACTATTTCAGGAAATTATTACAGTACTGAAATAGGAAAAAAAACTGTTTCCAAATTACCAGGTGATTTGGGAAAAGAAATACATAGGTCTTGGATAGAATGTTACCAAGATAACCCAGAAAATCTTCCTAAAGGATATGATAACATAGGAATAAGAATAACGCATATAATTTCAGAATTAAAAAAGAAGTGTACGTATATACAAATCCAAATAGAGCTAAAACAGAAAAACTATGGATATTGTGGACAAATATATACTCCACAACAATATGGAACAAGAAATTACAAAATAGATAATAAACCCAAATTTAAGAAAAGATATGCAAAAAAATATTATCTCAGAAAATCAAATGTTAGAAAACCTTATCTAAATAAAGAAAAACATGTTAGGAAATACAACCCCAAAAAAACATATACAGATACCATTACATGTTTTGCATGTAATCAACAAGGACATTTATCCTCTTCATGTCCCAAAAAACATAATCTTTTTACACGTGAATCAAATCTTGTTGATTCAGTTAAAGAAGACTTACTAGAAATTGCTTCTGATGTCTCAGAAACATCAACAATATATTCAATAGTATCTCTAGAAGGATTAGAAGAAGAAGAAGAAATAAGTTCAGCAAATTATACACTAATCAATGAATTAACAAATTTCGAAGAAAACACACCAAATGAATACATGTTTAATATGGTTAATAAAGATATATGTACCCATAACTTCAAATTTAGAATGGGAACAGATACAACAAAATGTGAATTTTATCCTTGGTATCCTGCATTTGACAAGAGGTATAAATGTACTGAATGTACCATGGAAATATGTCAAATTTGCGCAAAAAATAAATTTAACATAGAACCACCAAGAGAAAACAAAATAATATATACAGATAGAAATAAGATAAACGAAGAAAGAATAAAAATCCTAGAAGAAAGAATAAATAATTTTGATTTAGAAATAAAAGAAATAAAAATACAAAATATTGATAAAGGAAAAACTATAACAACTAGTGAAGATGAATTAATCACAGATAATAATCTAAACAATATTGATATACCAATCAATATTCCCTTGATATGCAATACAGGAAATTTGAAAGAATTAAGGGTTCCAACAAAAGTAAATATAAAAGGAACTGAACTAGAAATTTTAACATTTATAGATACAGGAGCTACTAGTTCAACTATATGTTCTAGTATAATACCTCTAAAACATGTCACGAAAGCAGAAAAACCAAAACAAAGTATGCAATTTGAACGGAACTACAAAAATATGTACAGATATAATAAAAACATAAATGTAAGTTTTACAAATACTTGTGATGAATGGTCACCACAATATAATATAAAACAAGTATGGGTTCTAGAGCTCAACTTAGACGGAATAAAATTAATTTTAGGATTAGATTTTTTATTAAGTGATAATGGATCTTTTTCATTTAACAAAGACTATTTACAAATTTAAAAAAAGACTACATTAACCCCAATACTATCAGAATATGCACTAGAGAAGCGTGGTGGAAATAAAGATAACAAACAAAAAAATTGCAATTGCCCAGTACCAGAACAATGCAAAATACTAATAAAAAAAACGAACTAACAAATACTAATGCAGAAAATGAAGAAATGGAATTAATAAAATATGATGAATATGAAAGCATAGAAATTACTCTAGATTTAATAAACCCAAACAAATTAAGTAAAATTCTACTAAATAGGACAGATATAAATATAATAGATATGGTAAGTTTTCTGTGTAATTTTCCTGTGCATGCATAGTCTTAGTAATTAATTTGTTGTGCATAGACCATGGTATATGAAATCTAATTCGTCAAAGAAATAAGATTTAGTCATTTCATGTAATGGTATATCCAGCATATCTAGCATTTCTACTAAACTTTCTATTATACCAATTAAATATAAAGTCATATTTATAAATAGTTCTAAAATATTAGTAATAATATGTAGAATAGAGTAATTATATGTTCGCTTTAGAGGCATTTAGTGATAACATTCAGGTGAATAGTGTTTGTAAATGAATAGTAATAAGGCATATGTATGCTATAGAATTATGCTACAGATAATATCTAAAAAATATGTAGTGGAGTACTTGTTATTTTTTTTCTGTCTGAGTATGTAGAATAATATTATCTTGATTGTATAAACAGTGTTTTTTTGCCATAAAAACTTTTATATATATATATATATATATATATATATATACCTTAGTGGCAGCTTGTAGGTTAAACCCAAGGGTGCACTAAGGGGATGTCTAAACTGGAAATTATGAACCTCCTCTATTCTCAGAGTCTTCTAATTTTTGGTTTATGCTCCTGTAATTTTTCTGTCCTACCATGTTATTGATCATGATACAGATCCATATCAAAATCATAATCTGTGGATCTGTTTCTTTCTTCTTGTTGTTCTATAAGATTTGTCCACTCTTGATGAAACGAATCTAGAGATCTTTGGCTTAAAACTATATTTTTGTTTTGTGTTCTATTAAGAAAATGAAAAATATCTACTTCATTTAGTACTTTTAATAGGTTTAAGCAAGAGTCTGTTAAATCTACGAGTTCAGTTGTGTATTTGTGTTTAAATATATTTGCAATAATATACTGGTCATTTTCTGTTAAATCTGTGTTTTTTAGGACAAACATAATCTTAGTAAGAAATTCTTTTTTTAAGTGATTTTGTAAAAATTCCATTAGTAAGTTCGTAATTTTCTTAGGTTTTATATGATTTTAAAAGGAAGACATGAATCTCAGAATACTTAGCAAAGCAAGTATTATGGTATTCCAGATTAATGTTATCATTAGAAAGTTTCAATAATTTTGCAGTATAACAAATCCTCACCTTTTCACTCTAAGGACTGCTTCTCCTAAACGGCTAATGTCTATTTGACTGACGCCTAAAAGTGGGTACTTAGTTCTTTCAAACGAGTTTACGTCTTTTGAATTTTGTTACATGCAGAATAATTTTTGCTTAATAAATAAACAGGTTATCTGGAATTAAAAGGTTAAAGATCATACCTTGGCCACTTCATCTTTCTTCTTTGATTCACGTCTTGAATATTTAGCTCATGTTTTCGGAGGTAGCCATTAAAGAATATATTTGCAGAATTTGCATAATTTTTTTTATTATTATTTCACTCTTAGAAAACTTACAAGCTTCACTCTTACACACTTCGATATTTTTTCTACATGATATGGATGCTAATATATAGCCTTAAGCATCCGGTTACACACAAATATAAACATACAGCTGTCCATATAAAGTATACAGTTGTCTACACAAAGCTTAATAATATTACATGTTACAGATAATGTTTCTCCACTCTTAATTTTTTATTCTACCACGTGGTTTCGTGGAGAATCTATTAATATGGAGTAGCTTTTCATCTTGTCCACGTTAGTCCTTTATTTGGGTAGATCTAGTTAGTGCTGTTACATCATAATTTTCCACCTTGTCCACATATGTCCTTTGTTGAGTAGATCCAATTAGTGCTGTCACTTCATGTCGGAGTTTTCATTTTTTATCTCCATCTCTTTACTACTTGTAGATTCACAATCTACTGGAGGTTTTGTTTGTAGTTTTTTGTAAATATTTATGATGTTAGGCCTGGGATGAAACATGTCAAAAGGCCTATCTATATTCTGGGCCAAATTCTTCTATGTTCATTGATATGTATATCTTTGTTATTTGTGATTTTGCATACAGCTTGTAATTCGTTTTGTCTGTATTATCCCAATTTAGGTTTTTCCCTATTATGTAGGCACGATACCTTTCATAATGTTGTTGTTCGTTCATTTTTGGTGTAGACTTGTCTGTGAACTCTGTATGTTCTTCCCAAATCGGAAAATCTAAATCAAAGTTTTGTGCCTTGATTTTGATTATATGTCTTGATGAATCTATCATGTCATTTCCATAATGAGGAGGAACTGTTGTAATCCCAAGATGTAGTTTTGTATCAAGGATCTCTGTGATTGAATTGAGAGGTTTTGGCAAATCTGTCTGATGTCATCCATTTAAGTACAGTTCCTTGATGAATCCGTAGTTCAATAAAGTGGCAGGATCCAGGGTGAATTTGTTGTGTACTAGGTATTTGTATTGTGAGAGTCTTAAGCTTATAAGAGGCATAGATGCAATTATTGTGCACCTGCAATCTGTGGAGAAGTCTTTACAATCTGTAAATTGTTTTGTACATGGAATATTTTGATTTTTTATTATTTCCCATGTAATCTTAAATCCAGGGATTTTTTTGTGTAGAGATCTTTGTCAATAATGAATAGATTTCTTTGTACGTAGTTGCATTTTGCTTTTTTGTGGTCTGTAGGAAATGTATCTCTCTGTTGAAAGTCTCAGAAAAACATATTGTCTTGTTTTTTGTTTGTATTGGAGTAATTTGTGAAATTTGACCAAGCTGGACCATTTTTTCCTTTTGTACTTCTTTGGCTGTTATTGTTGCAAATGATGTCTTGGGCCCTAGACTTAATTCTGTAGGAGTTAAGTCTTCTTCTTTTATATTTACTCCTGAAGCTATAATTTGTAATTGTATGATACTGTCTGAGACTATGTAGTCCTTTCCAAGCTGACTTTCTATAGCTTCCTTTGCTGTCTCATAATTGTAATAGCCTTTGAAATATGGTATCCCATAGATGGGGTTTTGTTCAAGTTCCTTTAGTCTTGGTATCATTTCTTCCCAAGAGATATATATGCCTGCACTTGGTCCATTAAACAGACAATAATGTGTAAATCTCTTTGGTTTTTCTTTGTTTATGAAAATATCAACAAGAGTGTATAAGATGCTGAGTTTTCTACTGTTGTCTGCTCCTGTTGTGGACAAGTTCCATATGTTATCACATATTGACTGTTGTTCTTCAGTTAAATGGGCATTTGTGACGAATCTGTTTTGTTTGTATGTCTTCAGGAATAACCCGCTGTTTGTCATTGGTTTTGTGTGGGACATTTCTGTTTCGTCTTCCCTGTTTAAGAATTACAATCTTTAAGAATATCAATAAACAGTCTTGATAATTTATCTGGTAGTATATTTAAATTACCTTTGATATGTTCCTATATAATTTGGGCACCACAGTTTAAGACTGCATTTTTGAATTTTAACCATCTATTATTTATTATGCTTTTTTCTTTTTTGTTATTTACATATTTTACTATGAATTCACAGTCTGTTCTGATCGTTATTTCCTTTTGTGATATTATAAAAAGCATAAATGACTCTAAGATATATATTATTGCTAATATTTCATAATCTAAAGAAGTCATATAACATTTTTCTTTATATGTTCCTGAAGCATATCTACAAATCTTTTCAGTGGATTTTGGATTGGTTTTATGCTTTTTACTTAGTAATATTCCTCCCCGTCCTAATGAAGAACCATCAGTTTCTATAATTAAATATTCAGTGGATAATGGTAAGGTTAATGGTTTTAAATTTTTTGCTCATTCTTTCACCTTTTGAATTTGTTTTATGTCTTCATTATTAAATTCTCTTTTGCCTTTAGGGCTTGCTTTATTATATAGAGGTCCAGAGTATTTGGATAAATTTTGTATGAATGGTCTAGCATAATTTATTAATCCCAAAAATGATTGTAATTGTTTTAAGTTTTCTATTTTATTTGGAAATTCTAATATTTTTATAAATATATGTGGTTGTAATTCTATTTGTCCTTTTCCTATTTTTACTCCTAGGAAATCAATTGTATTTTTAAATAATTCAATCTTTCTTTTAGAAATTATTAGTCCATGGGTTTCAAAAAGTTTAAATACCGCATATAAATATGAAATGTGTTCTTTTATTGTTTTTGAAAAAAACTAGTATATCATTTATGTAAACAAATGTAAATTTACTACAATGTCTAAATATGTTATCCATTTTTCTTTGAAATATTTGTGGAGCATTTTTTAGTCCAAATGGCATAACAAGCCATTCATAATGTCCTTCTGAACAAGTGAAGGCTGTCCAAGATATTGATTCTGGATGCATTTTTATTTGCCAAAATCCTGATTTTAAATCAAACTTGGAATACCAATAGTTATTTTGTATTTTGTTGATTAGTACATCTTTATTTGGAATGCAATATCCATCTTCATTTGTATTGTCATTCAATCTTGTGTAATCCATAACCATCCGACTTTGTCCTCTTTTTCTTTTAGATTCCTTTTGTACTATAAAGGTTGATGTTCTGTGTCTAGAGTCCGTTTTTCTTATAATTCCTAATTCGTTTAGAATGTCTATGTGTATTTTGAATTCTTCAATCATCCAATTATCATATTTGGGTGATCTAGTTTTAATTGTAATATCTGGATTAATTATATCTAGTTTACAATAAATAGAATCTTTTTCCCAATATTTTAATGGTTTTTCTCGAATGATTTCTATTTTTTCAAGTTTGCTAATAATTTGGTTTATGTCATCAGTACTTAGTAGAATTTTACTTAATTTGTTTGGGTTTATTATATATATATATATATATATATATAGTGGATATTAAGGTCACTAAAGGACCTTTCTGGGACTTTAAAGGTATAATTGGTTAGATTTGACATATTTAATTTACATACCTTTTCTACGATTGCAACACTATTGTTTGTTATTGATATATGATAAAAGGTTTATCATCAAACAAAAGGCTTAACATTTAAAGAGTACATAGAAGATGGACTGAGTATATGTGTACATTATAAAAAAGAAATTATATGATGTTTCATCCGACATTGATTCACCTAGTATAAAAGACACAATGATTATTGCCTGCCACTTTATGTGCTTTACTATTAGTGTAGTATTCTTCTATATATAATTAGAAGTATTTGCTACCACTTTATTCAATTAATATAAAAGAGTATTTGTCATGGAATTGTTGAAAGTAAACAAGTTCATAATTGATTATTCCATTAGACATATAATTTAAAACAAAAATACAAGCATATCATTAATAAAAACAAAAATACAAGCATATCATTAATAATATGTCGGTCCTTATGTTGTAACCTTAATTTCTTGCACCATATTTAACTTGATATTAATGTTTCACATCTAATTATATTTGGAAACACTGGAGGTTAAATTAATCGATAATGTTACGTTAATAGTAAGTCAAATTCAATCGACCGTTACCTGCCATTGACTTGATATTAATAGTTGGCTATACATAAATAAAAAGAGATCATCCTTTACATTATCAACTGAATTTTCAATGCTTTAGAAAAACTCCTAGCATCAAGGCAGTTATTAGAAAAGCATTTAATGACAGTAATTATATTCCCAGTTCCCTTCAATTTCTAACATTACGATCTTCATAACCAATAATAAACCGGAGTAAAAACTCCACTACATAATTGTTTTTGCTGGTGGTTATCAAGCTGTACATTTTCCCTCTTAAAATGTTTCTTGAGTCATGATAATTTCTGTGCTTAATTGAACATATTTATATTATTTGCAGTGTGTTGATGTTTTTGCCCATGCGCATAGAACATATAATTTAAATTTATTCTAGATCTATACGTTGTGCAAGGATACATAATTATTGATTTATGTTGGTTTGTTTGGCGAAAATCAATTTCATAGTCACATGGAAGTTGAATTTCTAAATAACGGTTATACTGATTTTAGTGCATTGCTTCCTTTGATAATATGAATTTAAATTCCCTAACATGCTAATGACAAAAGCTCCAAAAGAAGATATGTCAAAATTATAGCATCTTCATATCAAAGTCATTTTTCAAATCCTTATACTAATAGTTTTGCATAGAAAATTGTCAAAACTGCATAGATTGGGTAAGTGAAGAACTTGCAGACGTGAAAAACCTGATATATCTAGGTTCAACAAGCTGTTCAATTACAGATTACCTGATGATTATAAAACACGAACAAAGCTTTACTTCCAATGGAGTAATCAAGCTGAAGCAGATGGATATCAGTTGAAAATGGAACGGAAGCTATCATAAGAATTTATTCACTACCATACTTACAAGAATAAGCTCATTTAATTCTGTTTTTTTTTTTTTTTTTTATAAACAGATTAAGATATTCCCAACACATGCTTTGATTTGATTTCATTAATGGTATTGAAACTATATTTTCATACTTGTATACATTGACATAATACATGATGATTGAATTATGCATATTATATTTTATTCTCTGCATAAGATGTTACTAATTTTGTATATTATATCTTATTCTCTTTCTTTCGATATTATATCTTATTTACTAAGCTATTTTTTTTTTTACTTTTAAGCATTAATAAATGAATTAAAGATTTCATAATTATAACATAATACAAGGATGATGAGTTTACCATAACTATATTGTAATAATTAACTCGCCATACAAACCAGTATTAATGGGTTTGAAGAATATAACTCTTATTTTACTTTTGGTCTAATGAGATATTGTTAGCAGCATTACTATTTTATGATTAGATATTTATCTAAGTATATATAATTATTAATACCTGAAGAATGTATAATGCTTTATGTGTGGTATATTTGTAACTATGTCATTCTTCAGATTTGTCTTCATATATTATATTTCATATATCTAAGTATGAGATGGCATGCAGGTAATGATTTTTATACTTGAAATTTCATACAGCTCAATTGATTTCGTTATTAGCCAACAAAAATGTTGTGAAACTAAAGCTAAGTCTTAGATCAAGTGATAACTATAACATGAAGCGAATAATTATCTCTGGCTTTACTAGGAGTTTCATCCTTTGACAAATTTATCACCAGTGAATTATTTTTAGCATCTATTATGATTGTGTGTTTTCTTTTTTGGCTTGCAGTAGATCTAAGTTACTAGCAATTTCCCCGTTTGGAGAAGCAATGATTGATGTGGATGATTGTGTGAAGTGTTTGTCAACTTGCATATCTGCCAGCAAAAACGATCGTCCTGGTATGGATTTCAGAAGGTAAGATAAGTTTTCTCTGTATTTCTTTACACGATGTTTCATGGATGTACTTGGTTGGTAATTTGTTGTATAAAATAATTTATTTTGCATATTTTAAGTTGTACAAGCTTTAAGATGAAAAATAAAAACTCATTTTCTCTCCATGTATCTTCTTCTGATTTTGAATTAAACTATGGTGCTATTTTCCCATTTATTATGACTTTGTTTTTTATTGGTTGGAAATGATTACAATGGTATTGCTAAGTAATTAAGGTGATCAATAATCACAAATGACATGTTTAGATATTTCATACATAGCAAAGTTCACAATTGGTTGGTGATATATGGTTACCATTGTCTTCATATCCAACTGCAAAATATGTTAAAACTTCTTAATGCTTTTTTTTCCAGGGCAATTGCATAGATTTGGCAGTTCCAAATATTTCATAGCAGTTTTCATTTTTTGATGGTGAAGAGTAAATGACGATCACAAATGATTGAAGTATGCTATTTTGAATGTCTTGGAAGATGGATTACATATGTTAGGGGAAAATGTTATGAGGTTAACTGATTAGATAGTAACTATTACCGTGTTATGCTGCTATAATATCATATACGTAAATGACTAATGTATAATTTTTTTGTAGTGCTTCTTTATTTTAGAAGATATCGACCAGGAAATTATTATAACCATGTATGTATGTATGTCTATATACATATGTTATTATGTTCCACTAACTGTATCTGCATTGTTAATTGAATTTAGTTTTTTGCATGCTTGATTTCGGCTAATCTTTGTTGATTT